>OZ022514.1:39541052-42284802 GCA_963989385.1 Ctena decussata
TGTAGACCCTGTGGCTAAGTTTTGAGCACTGCTGGCGTGATTTGGCTTTGGTGGAGGGGCTGGAAGTTTGGGCACCAAAGCTGTTGCGCCAGACGTGGTTAAATATGCATGGCCAACAGTGTCAATTGAGAAGCAAATACTATTCACTCAGAGAAAGGGGCCCATACATTTATCTTCCAACTGCAACATGTAAGCTGCTTTATTAGCCTTTGTGTGTTCAATTTTAGCTGCTGCTCTCAGTTTACACTTTCAGGTTCTCTACAGTGGAAGGAAGGTCAGTATTCCCAGAAATAGTGTGAGTATTTTTTTCATTCCTTAACGCAACTGACAGCGGCAAACGGTATACAGTCATCTCGCGACGTCTGGAGCACTGATATCTCAAAGTCCCTCTTATATCAAAGGTTATGGTCTTCAGTTCAGTTCTGTTCAATTCTCTTATCGATGTTACCCAAGTGGCTCAACGGTACGTAACAATAGTTGCAAACAATTGGCGCCGTGTGTCCGTCCAATGTCATTCAGTCTGTAATTGTGTCGTCGGTCAGTGCTGCCTAACCAGTATTTATGCATAGATGTTTGAGGTTATGGTCTGGACATATTTCCTGTTTATATTTACAGTTCAACTCTGGATATCTCAAACTACCGATATCCCAAAGAAATTTGTCTGGGCCCAGAAAATTTACTTTGAGATATCAGTAGTTTGGAGATGTCCAGAGTTGACTGTCTATTGAAATACAATTCATGTGTAAGATCAGTTGAAAGGGCAAACATTGTAGACCCTGTGGCTAAGTTTTGAGCACTGCTGGCGTGATTTGGCTTTGGTGGAGGGGCTGGAAGTTTGGGCACCAAAGCTGTTGCGCCAGACGTGGTTAAATATGCATGGCCAACAGTGTCAATTGAGAAGCAAATACTATTCACTCAGAGAAAGGGGCCCATACATTTATCTTCCAACTGCAACATGTAAGCTGCTTTATTAGCCTTTGTGTGTTCAATTTTAGCTGCTGCTCTCAGTTTACACTTTCAGGTTCTCTACAGTGGAAGGAAGGTCAGTATTCCCAGAAATAGTGTGAGTATTTTTTTCATTCCTTAACGCAACTGACAGTGGCAAACGGTATACAGTCATCTCGCGACGTCTGGAGCACTGATATCTCAAAGTCCCTCTTATATCAAAGGTTATGGTCTTCAGTTCAGTTCTGTTCAATTCTCTTATCGATGTTACCCAAGTGGCTCAACGGTATGTAACAATAGTTGCAAACAATTGGCGCCGTGTGTCCGTCCAATGTCATTCAGTCTGTAATTGTGTCGTCGGTCAGTGCTGCCTAACCAGTATTTATGCATAGATGTTTTGAGGTTATGGTCTGGACATATTTCCTGTTTATATTTACAGTTCAACTCTGGATATCTCAAACTACAGATATCCCAAAGAAATTTGTCTGGGCCCAGAAAATTTACTTTGAGATATCAGTAGTTTGGAGATGTCCAGAGTTGACTGTCTATTGAAATACAATTCATGTGTAAGATCAGTTGAAAGGGCAAACATTGTAGACCCTGTGGCTAAGTTTTGAGCACTGCTGGCGTGATTTGGCTTTGGTGGAGGGGCTGGAAGTTTGGGCACCAAAGCTGTTGCGCCAGACGTGGTTAAATATGCATGGCCAACAGTGTCAATTGAGAAGCAAATACTATTCACTCAGAGAAAGGGGCCCATACATTTATCTTCCAACTGCAACATGTAAGCTGCTTTATTAGCTTTTGTGTGTTCAATTTTAGCTGCTGCTCTCAGTTTACACTTTCAGGTTCTCTACAGTGGAAGGAAGGTCAGTATTCCCAGAAATAGTGTGAGTATTTTTTTCATTCCTTAACGCAACTGACAGCGGCAAACGGTATACAGTCATCTCGCGACGTCTGGAGCACTGATATCTCAAAGTCCCTCTTATATCAAAGGTTATGGTCTTCAGTTCAGTTCTGTTCAATTCTCTTATCGATGTTACCCAAGTGGCTCAACGGTACGTAACAATAGTTGCAAACAATTGGCGCCGTGTGTCCGTCCAATGTCATTCAGTCTGTAATTGTGTCGTCGGTCAGTGCTGCCTAACCAGTTAATGCATAGATGTTTGAGGTTATGGTCTGGACATATTTCCTGTTTATATTTACAGTTCAACTCTGGATATCTCAAACTACCGATATCCCAAAGAAATTTGTCTGGGCCCAGAAAATTTACTTTGAGATATCAGTAGTTTGGAGATGTCCAGAGTTGACTGTCTATTGAAATACAATTCATGTGTAAGATCAGTTGAAAGGGCAAACATTGTAGACCCTGTGGCTAAGTTTTGAGCACTGCTGGCGTGATTTGGCTTTGGTGGAGGGGCTGGAAGTTTGGGCACCAAAGCTGTTGCGCCAGACGTGGTTAAATATGCATGGCCAACAGTGTCAATTGAGAAGCAAATACTATTCACTCAGAGAAAGGGGCCCATACATTTATCTTCCAACTGCAACATGTAAGCTGCTTTATTAGCCTTTGTGTGTTCAATTTTAGCTGCTGCTCTCAGTTTACACTTTCAGGTTCTCTACAGTGGAAGGAAGGTCAGTATTCCCAGAAATAGTGTGAGTATTTTTTCATTCCTTAACGCAACTGACAGTGGCAAACGGTATACAGTCATCTCGCGACGTCTGGAGCACTGATATCTCAAAGTCCCTCTTATATCAAAGGTTATGGTCTTCAGTTCAGTTCTGTTCAATTCTCTTATCGATGTTACCCAAGTGGCTCAACGGTATGTAACAATAGTTGCAAACAATTGGCGCCGTGTGTCCGTCCAATGTCATTCAGTCTGTAATTGTGTCGTCGGTCAGTGCTGCCTAACCAGTATTTATGCATAGATGTTTTGAGGTTATGGTCTGGACATATTTCCTGTTTATATTTACAGTTCAACTCTGGATATCTCAAACTACAGATATCCCAAAGAAATTTGTCTGGGCCCAGAAAATTTACTTTGAGATATCAGTAGTTTGGAGATGTCCAGAGTTGACTGTCTATTGAAATACAATTCATGTGTAAGATCAGTTGAAAGGGCAAACATTGTAGACCCTGTGGCTAAGTTTTGAGCACTGCTGGCGTGATTTGGCTTTGGTGGAGGGGCTGGAAGTTTGGGCACCAAAGCTGTTGCGCCAGACGTGGTTAAATATGCATGGCCAACAGTGTCAATTGAGAAGCAAATACTATTCACTCAGAGAAAGGGGCCCATACATTTATCTTCCAACTGCAACATGTAAGCTGCTTTATTAGCTTTTGTGTGTTCAATTTTAGCTGCTGCTCTCAGTTTACACTTTCAGGTTCTCTACAGTGGAAGGAAGGTCAGTATTCCCAGAAATAGTGTGAGTATTTTTTTCATTCCTTAACGCAACTGACAGCGGCAAACGGTATACAGTCATCTCGCGACGTCTGGAGCACTGATATCTCAAAGTCCCTCTTATATCAAAGGTTATGGTCTTCAGTTCAGTTCTGTTCAATTCTCTTATCGATGTTACCCAAGTGGCTCAACGGTACGTAACAATAGTTGCAAACAATTGGCGCCGTGTGTCCGTCCAATGTCATTCAGTCTGTAATTGTGTCGTCGGTCAGTGCTGCCTAACCAGTTAATGCATAGATGTTTGAGGTTATGGTCTGGACATATTTCCTGTTTATATTTACAGTTCAACTCTGGATATCTCAAACTACCGATATCCCAAAGAAATTTGTCTGGGCCCAGAAAATTTACTTTGAGATATCAGTAGTTTGGAGATGTCCAGAGTTGACTGTCTATTGAAATACAATTCATGTGTAAGATCAGTTGAAAGGGCAAACATTGTAGACCCTGTGGCTAAGTTTTGAGCACTGCTGGCGTGATTTGGCTTTGGTGGAGGGGCTGGAAGTTTGGGCACCAAAGCTGTTGCGCCAGACGTGGTTAAATATGCATGGCCAACAGTGTCAATTGAGAAGCAAATACTATTCACTCAGAGAAAGGGGCCCATACATTTATCTTCCAACTGCAACATGTAAGCTGCTTTATTAGCCTTTGTGTGTTCAATTTTAGCTGCTGCTCTCAGTTTACACTTTCAGGTTCTCTACAGTGGAAGGAAGGTCAGTATTCCCAGAAATAGTGTGAGTATTTTTTCATTCCTTAACGCAACTGACAGTGGCAAACGGTATACAGTCATCTCGCGACGTCTGGAGCACTGATATCTCAAAGTCCCTCTTATATCAAAGGTTATGGTCTTCAGTTCAGTTCTGTTCAATTCTCTTATCGATGTTACCCAAGTGGCTCAACGGTACGTAACAATAGTTGCAAACAATTGGCGCCGTGTGTCCGTCCAATGTCATTCGGTCTGTAATTGTGTCGTCGGTCAGTGCTGCCTAACCAGTATTTATGCATAGATGTTTTGAGGTTATGGTCTGGACATATTTCCTGTTTATATTTACAGTTCAACTCTGGATATCTCAAACTACCGATATCCCAAAGAAATTTGTCTGGGCCAAGAAAATTTACTTTGAGATATCAGTAGTTTGGAGATGTCCAGAGTTGACTGTCTATTGAAATACAATTCATGTGTAAGATCAGTTGAAAGGGCAAACATTGTAGACCCTGTGGCTAAGTTTTGAGCACTGCTGGCGTGATTTGGCTTTGGTGGAGGGGCTGGAAGTTTGGGCACCAAAGCTGTTGCGCCAGACGTGGTTAAATATGCATGGCCAACAGTGTCAATTGAGAAGCAAATACTATTCACTCAGAGAAAGGGGCCCATACATTTATCTTCCAACTGCAACATGTAAGCTGCTTTATTAGCTTTTGTGTGTTCAATTTTAGCTGCTGCTCTCAGTTTACACTTTCAGGTTCTCTACAGTGGAAGGAAGGTCAGTATTCCCAGAAATAGTGTGAGTATTTTTTTCATTCCTTAACACAACTGACAGCGGCAAACGGTATACAGTCATCTCGCGACGTCTGGAGCACTGATATCTCAAAGTCCCTCTTATATCAAAGGTTATGGTCTTCAGTTCAGTTCTGTTCAATTCTCTTATCGATGTTACCCAAGTGGCTCAACGGTACGTAACAATAGTTGCAAACAATTGGCGCCGTGTGTCCGTCCAATGTCATTCAGTCTGTAATTGTGTCGTCGGTCAGTGCTGCCTAACCAGTATTTATGCATAGATGTTTGAGGTTATGGTCTGGACATATTTCCTGTTTATATTTACAGTTCAACTCTGGATATCTCAAACTACCGATATCCCAAAGAAATTTGTCTGGGCCCAGAAAATTTACTTTGAGATATCAGTAGTTTGGAGATGTCCAGAGTTGACTGTCTATTGAAATACAATTCATGTGTAAGATCAGTTGAAAGGGCAAACATTGTAGACCCTGTGGCTAAGTTTTGAGCACTGCTGGCGTGATTTGGCTTTGGTGGAGGGGCTGGAAGTTTGGGCACCAAAGCTGTTGTGCCAGACGTGGTTAAATATGCATGGCCAACAGTGTCAATTGAGAAGCAAATACTATTCACTCAGAGAAAGGGGCCCATACATTTATCTTCCAACTGCAACATGTAAGCTGCTTTATTAGCTTTTGTGTGTTCAATTTTAGCTGCTGCTCTCAGTTTACACTTTCAGGTTCTCTACAGTGGAAGGAAGGTCAGTATTCCCAGAAATAGTGTGAGTATTTTTTTCATTCCTTAACGCAACTGACAGCGGCAAACGGTATACAGTCATCTCGCGACGTCTGGAGCACTGATATCTCAAAGTCCCTCTTATATCAAAGGTTATGGTCGTCAGTTCAGTTCTGTTCAATTCTCTTATCGATGTTACCCAAGTGGCTCAACGGTACGTAACAATAGTTGCAAACAATTGGCGCCGTGTGTCCGTCCAATGTCATTCAGTCTGTAATTGTGTCGTCGGTCAGTGCTGCCTAACCAGTTAATGCATAGATGTTTGAGGTTATGGTCTGGACATATTTCCTGTTTATATTTACAGTTCAACTCTGGATATCTCAAACTACCGATATCCCAAAGAAATTTGTCTGGGCCCAGAAAATTTACTTTGAGATATCAGTAGTTTGGAGATGTCCAGAGTTGACTGTCTATTGAAATACAATTCATGTGTAAGATCAGTTGAAAGGGCAAACATTGTAGACCCTGTGGCTAAGTTTTGAGCACTGCTGGCGTGATTTGGCTTTGGTGGAGGGGCTGGAAGTTTGGGCACCAAAGCTGTTGCGCCAGACGTGGTTAAATATGCATGGCCAACAGTGTCAATTGAGAAGCAAATACTATTCACTCAGAGAAAGGGGCCCATACATTTATCTTCCAACTGCAACATGTAAGCTGCTTTATTAGCCTTTGTGTGTTCAATTTTAGCTGCTGCTCTCAGTTTACACTTTCAGGTTCTCTACAGTGGAAGGAAGGTCAGTATTCCCAGAAATAGTGTGAGTATTTTTTTCATTCCTTAATGCAACTGACAGTGGCAAACGGTATACAGTCATCTCGCGACGTCTGGAGCACTGATATCTCAAAGTCCCTCTTATATCAAAGGTTATGGTCTTCAGTTCAGTTCTGTTCAATTCTCTTATCGATGTTACCCAAGTGGCTCAACGGTACGTAACAATAGTTGCAAACAATTGGCGCCGTGTGTCCGTCCAATGTCATTCAGTCTGTAATAGTGTCGTCGGTCAGTGCTGCCTAACCAGTATTTATGCATAGATGTTTTGAGGTTATGGTCTGGACATATTTCCTGTTTATATTTACAGTTCAACTCTGGATATCTCAAACTACCGATATCCCAAAGAAATTTGTCTGGGCCAAGAAAATTTGCTTTGAGATATCAGTAGTTTGGAGATGTCCAGAGTTGACTGTCTATTGAAATACAATTCATGTGTAAGATCAGTTGAAAGGGCAAACATTGTAGACCCTGTGGCTAAGTTTTGAGCACTGCTGGCGTGATTTGGCTTTGGTGGAGGGGCTGGAAGTTTGGGCACCAAAGCTGTTGCGCCAGACGTGGTTAAATATGCATGGCCAACAGTGTCAATTGAGAAGCAAATACTATTCACTCAGAGAAAGGGGCCCATACATTTATCTTCCAACTGCAACATGTAAGCTGCTTTATTAGCTTTTGTGTGTTCAATTTTAGCTGCTGCTCTCAGTTTACACTTTCAGGTTCTCTACAGTGGAAGGAAGGTCAGTATTCCCAGAAATAGTGTGAGTATTTTTTTCATTCCTTAACGCAACTGACAGCGGCAAACGGTATACAGTCATCTCGCGACGTCTGGAGCACTGATATCTCAAAGTCCCTCTTATATCAAAGGTTATGGTCGTCAGTTCAGTTCTGTTCAATTCTCTTATCGATGTTACCCAAGTGGCTCAACGGTACGTAACAATAGTTGCAAACAATTGGCGCCGTGTGTCCGTCCAATGTCATTCAGTCTGTAATTGTGTCGTCGGTCAGTGCTGCCTAACCAGTATTTATGCATAGATGTTTGAGGTTATGGTCTGGACATATTTCCTGTTTATATTTACAGTTCAACTCTGGATATCTCAAACTACCGATATCCCAAAGAAATTTGTCTGGGCCCAGAAAATTTACTTTGAGATATCAGTAGTTTGGAGATGTCCAGAGTTGACTGTCTATTGAAATACAATTCATGTGTAAGATCAGTTGAAAGGGCAAACATTGTAGACCCTGTGGCTAAGTTTTGAGCACTGCTGGCGTGATTTGGCTTTGGTGGAGGGGCTGGAAGTTTGGGCACCAAAGCTGTTGCGCCAGACGTGGTTAAATATGCATGGCCAACAGTGTCAATTGAGAAGCAAATACTATTCACTCAGAGAAAGGGGCCCATACATTTATCTTCCAACTGCAACATGTAAGCTGCTTTATTAGCTTTTGTGTGTTCAATTTTAGCTGCTGCTCTCAGTTTACACTTTCAGGTTCTCTACAGTGGAAGGAAGGTCAGTATTCCCAGAAATAGTGTGAGTATTTTTTTCATTCCTTAACGCAACTGACAGCGGCAAACGGTATACAGTCATCTCGCGACGTCTGGAGCACTGATATCTCAAAGTCCCTCTTATATCAAAGGTTATGGTCGTCAGTTCAGTTCTGTTCAATTCTCTTATCGATGTTACCCAAGTGGCTCAACGGTACGTAACAATAGTTGCAAACAATTGGCGCCGTGTGTCCGTCCAATGTCATTCAGTCTGTAATTGTGTCGTCGGTCAGTGCTGCCTAACCAGTATTTATGCATAGATGTTTGAGGTTATGGTCTGGACATATTTCCTGTTTATATTTACAGTTCAACTCTGGATATCTCAAACTACCGATATCCCAAAGAAATTTGTCTGGGCCCAGAAAATTTACTTTGAGATATCAGTAGTTTGGAGATGTCCAGAGTTGACTGTCTATTGAAATACAATTCATGTGTAAGATCAGTTGAAAGGGCAAACATTGTAGACCCTGTGGCTAAGTTTTGAGCACTGCTGGCGTGATTTGGCTTTGGTGGAGGGGCTGGAAGTTTGGGCACCAAAGCTGTTGCGCCAGACGTGGTTAAATATGCATGGCCAACAGTGTCAATTGAGAAGCAAATACTATTCACTCAGAGAAAGGGGCCCATACATTTATCTTCCAACTGCAACATGTAAGCTGCTTTATTAGCTTTTGTGTGTTCAATTTTAGCTGCTGCTCTCAGTTTACACTTTCAGGTTCTCTACAGTGGAAGGAAGGTCAGTATTCCCAGAAATAGTGTGAGTATTTTTTTCATTCCTTAACGCAACTGACAGTGGCAAACGGTATACAGTCATCTCGCGACGTCTGGAGCACTGATATCTCAAAGTCCCTCTTATATCAAAGGTTATGGTCGTCAGTTCAGTTCTGTTCAATTCTCTTATCGATGTTACCCAAGTGGCTCAACGGTACGTAACAATAGTTGCAAACAATTGGCGCCGTGTGTCCGTCCAATGTCATTCAGTCTGTAATTGTGTCGTCGGTCAGTGCTGCCTAACCAGTTAATGCATAGATGTTTGAGGTTATGGTCTGGACATATTTCCTGTTTATATTTACAGTTCAACTCTGGATATCTCAAACTACCGATATCCCAAAGAAATTTGTCTGGGCCCAGAAAATTTACTTTGAGATATCAGTAGTTTGGAGATGTCCAGAGTTGACTGTCTATTGAAATACAATTCATGTGTAAGATCAGTTGAAAGGGCAAACATTGTAGACCCTGTGGCTAAGTTTTGAGCACTGCTGGCGTGATTTGGCTTTGGTGGAGGGGCTGGAAGTTTGGGCACCAAAGCTGTTGCGCCAGACGTGGTTAAATATGCATGGCCAACAGTGTCAATTGAGAAGCAAATACTATTCACTCAGAGAAAGGGGCCCATACATTTATCTTCCAACTGCAACATGTAAGCTGCTTTATTAGCTTTTGTGTGTTCAATTTTAGCTGCTGCTCTCAGTTTACACTTTCAGGTTCTCTACAGTGGAAGGAAGGTCAGTATTCCCAGAAATAGTGTGAGTATTTTTTTCATTCCTTAACGCAACTGACAGCGGCAAACGGTATACAGTCATCTCGCGACGTCTGGAGCACTGATATCTCAAAGTCCCTCTTATATCAAAGGTTATGGTCTTCAGTTCAGTTCTGTTCAATTCTCTTATCGATGTTACCCAAGTGGCTCAACGGTACGTAACAATAGTTGCAAACAATTGGCGCCGTGTGTCCGTCCAATGTCATTCAGTCTGTAATTGTGTCGTCGGTCAGTGCTGCCTAACCAGTATTTATGCATAGATGTTTGAGGTTATGGTCTGGACATATTTCCTGTTTATATTTACAGTTCAACTCTGGATATCTCAAACTACCGATATCCCAAAGAAATTTGTCTGGGCCCAGAAAATTTACTTTGAGATATCAGTAGTTTGGAGATGTCCAGAGTTGACTGTCTATTGAAATACAATTCATGTGTAAGATCAGTTGAAAGGGCAAACATTGTAGACCCTGTGGCTAAGTTTTGAGCACTGCTGGCGTGATTTGGCTTTGGTGGAGGGGCTGGAAGTTTGGGCACCAAAGCTGTTGCGCCAGACGTGGTTAAATATGCATGGCCAACAGTGTCAATTGAGAAGCAAATACTATTCACTCAGAGAAAGGGGCCCATACATTTATCTTCCAACTGCAACATGTAAGCTGCTTTATTAGCCTTTGTGTGTTCAATTTTAGCTGCTGCTCTCAGTTTACACTTTCAGGTTCTCTACAGTGGAAGGAAGGTCAGTATTCCCAGAAATAGTGTGAGTATTTTTTTCATTCCTTAACGCAACTGACAGTGGCAAACGGTATACAGTCATCTCGCGACGTCTGGAGCACTGATATCTCAAAGTCCCTCTTATATCAAAGGTTATGGTCTTCAGTTCAGTTCTGTTCAATTCTCTTATCGATGTTACCCAAGTGGCTCAACGGTACGTAACAATAGTTGCAAACAATTGGCGCCGTGTGTCCGTCCAATGTCATTCAGTCTGTAATTGTGTCGTCTGTCAATGCTGCCTAACCAGTATTTATGCATAGATGTTTTGAGGTTATGGTCTGGACATATTTCCTGTTTATATTTACAGTTCAACTCTGGATATCTCAAACTACCGATATCCCAAAGAAATTTGTCTGGGCCCAGAAAATTTACTTTGAGATATCAGTAGTTTGGAGATGTCCAGAGTTGACTGTCTATTGAAATACAATTCATGTGTAAGATCAGTTGAAAGGGCAAACATTGTAGACCCTGTGGCTAAGTTTTGAGCACTGCTGGCATGATTTGGCTTTGGTGGAGGGGCTGGAAGTTTGGGCACCAAAGCTGTTGCGCCAGACGTGGTTAAATATGCATGGCCAACAGTGTCAATTGAGAAGCAAATACTATTCACTCAGAGAAAGGGGCCCATACATTTATCTTCCAACTGCAACATGTAAGCTGCTTTATTAGCCTTTGTGTGTTCAATTTTAGCTGCTGCTCTCAGTTTACACTTTCAGGTTCTCTACAGTGGAAGGAAGGTCAGTATTCCCAGAAATAGTGTGAGTATTTTTTTCATTCCTTAACGCAACTGACAGTGGCAAACGGTATACAGTCATCTCGCGACGTCTGGAGCACTGATATCTCAAAGTCCCTCTTATATCAAAGGTTATGGTCTTCAGTTCAGTTCTGTTCAATTCTCTTATCGATGTTACCCAAGTGGCTCAACGGTACGTAACAATAGTTGCAAACAATTGGCGCCGTGTGTCCGTCCAATGTCATTCAGTCTGTAATTGTGTCGTCGGTCAGTGCTGCCTAACCAGTATTTATGCATAGATGTTTTGAGGTTATGGTCTGGACATATTTCCTGTTTATATTTACAGTTCAACTCTGGATATCTCAAACTACCGATATCCCAAAGAAATTTGTCTGGGCCCAGAAAATTTACTTTGAGATATCAGTAGTTTGGAGATGTCCAGAGTTGACTGTCTATTGAAATACAATTCATGTGTAAGATCAGTTGAAAGGGCAAACATTGTAGACCCTGTGGCTAAGTTTTGAGCACTGCTGGCGTGATTTGGCTTTGGTGGAGGGGCTGGAAGTTTGGGCACCAAAGCTGTTGCGCCAGACGTGGTTAAATATGCATGGCCAACAGTGTCAATTGAGAAGCAAATACTATTCACTCAGAGAAAGGGGCCCATACATTTATCTTCCAACTGCAACATGTAAGCTGCTTTATTAGCTTTTGTGTGTTCAATTTTAGCTGCTGCTCTCAGTTTACACTTTCAGGTTCTCTACAGTGGAAGGAAGGTCAGTATTCCCAGAAATAGTGTGAGTATTTTTTTCATTCCTTAACGCAACTGACAGCGGCAAACGGTATACAGTCATCTCGCGATGTCTGGAGCACTGATATCTCAAAGTCCCTCTTATATCAAAGGTTATGGTCTTCAGTTCAGTTCTGTTCAATTCTCTTATCGATGTTACCCAAGTGGCTCAACGGTACGTAACAATAGTTGCAAACAATTGGCGCCGTGTGTCCGTCCAATGTCATTCAGTCTGTAATTGTGTCGTCGGTCAGTGCTGCCTAACCAGTTAATGCATAGATGTTTGAGGTTATGGTCTGGACATATTTCCTGTTTATATTTACAGTTCAACTCTGGATATCTCAAACTACCGATATCCCAAAGAAATTTGTCTGGGCCCAGAAAATTTACTTTGAGATATCAGTAGTTTGGAGATGTCCAGAGTTGACTGTCTATTGAAATACAATTCATGTGTAAGATCAGTTGAAAGGGCAAACATTGTAGACCCTGTGGCTAAGTTTTGAGCACTGCTGGCGTGATTTGGCTTTGGTGGAGGGGCTGGAAGTTTGGGCACCAAAGCTGTTGCGCCAGACGTGGTTAAATATGCATGGCCAACAGTGTCAATTGAGAAGCAAATACTATTCACTCAGAGAAAGGGGCCCATACATTTATCTTCCAACTGCAACATGTAAGCTGCTTTATTAGCTTTTGTGTGTTCAATTTTAGCTGCTGCTCTCAGTTTACACTTTCAGGTTCTCTACAGTGGAAGGAAGGTCAGTATTCCCAGAAATAGTGTGAGTATTTTTTTCATTCCTTAACGCAACTGACAGCGGCAAACGGTATACAGTCATCTCGCGACGTCTGGAGCACTGATATCTCAAAGTCCCTCTTATATCAAAGGTTATGGTCTTCAGTTCAGTTCTGTTCAATTCTCTTATCGATGTTACCCAAGTGGCTCAACGGTACGTAACAATAGTTGCAAACAATTGGCGCCGTGTGTCCGTCCAATGTCATTCAGTCTGTAATTGTGTCGTCGGTCAGTGCTGCCTAACCAGTATTTATGCATAGATGTTTGAGGTTATGGTCTGGACATATTTCCTGTTTATATTTACAGTTCAACTCTGGATATCTCAAACTACCGATATCCCAAAGAAATTTGTCTGGGCCCAGAAAATTTACTTTGAGATATCAGTAGTTTGGAGATGTCCAGAGTTGACTGTCTATTGAAATACAATTCATGTGTAAGATCAGTTGAAAGGGCAAACATTGTAGACCCTGTGGCTAAGTTTTGAGCACTGCTGGCGTGATTTGGCTTTGGTGGAGGGGCTGGAAGTTTGGGCACCAAAGCTGTTGCGCCAGACGTGGTTAAATATGCATGGCCAACAGTGTCAATTGAGAAGCAAATACTATTCACTCAGAGAAAGGGGCCCATACATTTATCTTCCAACTGCAACATGTAAGCTGCTTTATTAGCCTTTGTGTGTTCAATTTTAGCTGCTGCTCTCAGTTTACACTTTCAGGTTCTCTACAGTGGAAGGAAGGTCAGTATTCCCAGAAATAGTGTGAGTATTTTTTTCATTCCTTAACGCAACTGACAGTGGCAAACGGTATACAGTCATCTCGCGACGTCTGGAGCACTGATATCTCAAAGTCCCTCTTATATCAAAGGTTATGGTCTTCAGTTCAGTTCTGTTCAATTCTCTTATCGATGTTACCCAAGTGGCTCAACGGTACGTAACAATAGTTGCAAACAATTGGCGCTGTGTGTCCGTCCAATGTCATTCAGTCTGTAATTGTGTCGTCTGTCAATGCTGCCTAACCAGTATTTATGCATAGATGTTTTGAGGTTATGGTCTGGACATATTTCCTGTTTATATTTACAGTTCAACTCTGGATATCTCAAACTACCGATATCCCAAAGAAATTTGTCTGGGCCCAGAAAATTTACTTTGAGATATCAGTAGTTTGGAGATGTCCAGAGTTGACTGTCTATTGAAATACAATTCATGTGTAAGATCAGTTGAAAGGGCAAACATTGTAGACCCTGTGGCTAAGTTTTGAGCACTGCTGGCGTGATTTGGCTTTGGTGGAGGGGCTGGAAGTTTGGGCACCAAAGCTGTTGCGCCAGACGTGGTTAAATATGCATGGCCAACAGTGTCAATTGAGAAGCAAATACTATTCACTCAGAGAAAGGGGCCCATACATTTATCTTCCAACTGCAACATGTAAGCTGCTTTATTAGCCTTTGTGTGTTCAATTTTAGCTGCTGCTCTCAGTTTACACTTTCAGGTTCTCTACAGTGGAAGGAAGGTCAGTATTCCCAGAAATAGTGTGAGTATTTTTTTCATTCCTTAACGCAACTGACAGTGGCAAACGGTATACAGTCATCTCGCGACGTCTGGAGCACTGATATCTCAAAGTCCCTCTTATATCAAAGGTTATGGTCTTCAGTTCAGTTCTGTTCAATTCTCTTATCGATGTTACCCAAGTGGCTCAACGGTACGTAACAATAGTTGCAAACAATTGGCGCTGTGTGTCCGTCCAATGTCATTCAGTCTGTAATTGTGTCGTCTGTCAATGCTGCCTAACCAGTATTTATGCATAGATGTTTTGAGGTTATGGTCTGGACATATTTCCTGTTTATATTTACAGTTCAACTCTGGATATCTCAAACTACCGATATCCCAAAGAAATTTGTCTGGGCCCAGAAAATTTACTTTGAGATATCAGTAGTTTGGAGATGTCCAGAGTTGACTGTCTATTGAAATACAATTCATGTGTAAGATCAGTTGAAAGGGCAAACATTGTAGACCCTGTGGCTAAGTTTTGAGCACTGCTGGCGTGATTTGGCTTTGGTGGAGGGGCTGGAAGTTTGGGCACCAAAGCTGTTGCGCCAGACGTGGTTAAATATGCATGGCCAACAGTGTCAATTGAGAAGCAAATACTATTCACTCAGAGAAAGGGGCCCATACATTTATCTTCCAACTGCAACATGTAAGCTGCTTTATTAGCTTTTGTGTGTTCAATTTTAGCTGCTGCTCTCAGTTTACACTTTCAGGTTCTCTACAGTGGAAGGAAGGTCAGTATTCCCAGAAATAGTGTGAGTATTTTTTTCATTCCTTAACGCAACTGACAGCGGCAAACGGTATACAGTCATCTCGCGACGTCTGGAGCACTGATATCTCAAAGTCCCTCTTATATCAAAGGTTATGGTCTTCAGTTCAGTTCTGTTCAATTCTCTTATCGATGTTACCCAAGTGGCTCAACGGTACATAACAATAGTTGCAAACAATTGGCGCCGTGTGTCCGTCCAATGTCATTCAGTCTGTAATTGTGTCGTCGGTCAGTGCTGCCTAACCAGTTAATGCATAGATGTTTGAGGTTATGGTCTGGACATATTTCCTGTTTATATTTACAGTTCAACTCTGGATATCTCAAACTACCGATATCCCAAAGAAATTTGTCTGGGCCCAGAAAATTTACTTTGAGATATCAGTAGTTTGGAGATGTCCAGAGTTGACTGTCTATTGAAATACAATTCATGTGTAAGATCAGTTGAAAGGGCAAACATTGTAGACCCTGTGGCTAAGTTTTGAGCACTGCTGGCGTGATTTGGCTTTGGTGGAGGGGCTGGAAGTTTGGGCACCAAAGCTGTTGCGCCAGACGTGGTTAAATATGCATGGCCAACAGTGTCAATTGAGAAGCAAATACTATTCACTCAGAGAAAGGGGCCCATACATTTATCTTCCAACTGCAACATGTAAGCTGCTTTATTAGCCTTTGTGTGTTCAATTTTAGCTGCTGCTCTCAGTTTACACTTTCAGGTTCTCTACAGTGGAAGGAAGGTCAGTATTCCCAGAAATAGTGTGAGTATTTTTTTCATTCCTTAACGCAACTGACAGCGGCAAACGGTATACAGTCATCTCGCGACGTCTGGAGCACTGATATCTCAAAGTCCCTCTTATATCAAAGGTTATGGTCTTCAGTTCAGTTCTGTTCAATTCTCTTATCGATGTTACCCAAGTGGCTC
This sequence comes from Ctena decussata, assembly GCA_963989385.1. Classification (NCBI taxonomy): domain Eukaryota; kingdom Metazoa; phylum Mollusca; class Bivalvia; order Lucinida; family Lucinidae; genus Ctena; species Ctena decussata. The sequence continues at coordinate 39,556,866 of OZ022514.1, forward strand.
AACGGTACGTAACAATAGTTGCAAACAATTGGCGCCGTGTGTCCGTCCAATGTCATTCAGTCTGTAATTGTGTCGTCGGTCAGTGCTGCCTAACCAGTATTTATGCATAGAAGTTTTGAGGTTATGGTCTGGACATATTTCCTGTTTATATTTACAGTTCAACTCTGGATATCTCAAACTACCGATATCCCAAAGAAATTTGTCTGGGCCCAGAAAATTTACTTTGAGATATCAGTAGTTTGGAGATGTCCAGAGTTGACTGTCTATTGAAATACAATTCATGTGTAAGATCAGTTGAAAGGGCAAACATTGTAGACCCTGTGGCTAAGTTTTGAGCACTGCTGGCGTGATTTGGCTTTGGTGGAGGGGCTGGAAGTTTGGGCACCAAAGCTGTTGCGCCAGACGTGGTTAAATATGCATGGCCAACAGTGTCAATTGAGAAGCAAATACTATTCACTCAGAGAAAGGGGCCCATACATTTATCTTCCAACTGCAACATGTAAGCTGCTTTATTAGCTTTTGTGTGTTCAATTTTAGCTGCTGCTCTCAGTTTACACTTTCAGGTTCTCTACAGTGGAAGGAAGGTCAGTATTCCCAGAAATAGTGTGAGTATTTTTTTCATTCCTTAACGCAACTGACAGCGGCAAACGGTATACAGTCATCTCGCGACGTCCGGAGCACTGATATCTCAAAGTCCCTCTTATATCAAAGGTTATGGTCTTCAGCTCAGTTCTGTTCAATTATCTTATCGATGTTACCCAAGTGGCTCAACGGTACGTAACAATAGTTGCAAACAATTGGCGCCGTGTGTCCGTCCAATGTCATTCAGTCTGTAATTGTGTCGTCGGTCAGTGCTGCCTAACCAGTTAATGCATAGATGTTTGAGGTTATGGTCTGGACATATTTCCTGTTTATATTTACAGTTCAACTCTGGATATCTCAAACTACCGATATCCCAAAGAAATTTGTCTGGGCCCAGAAAATTTACTTTGAGATATCAGTAGTTTGGAGATGTCCAGAGTTGACTGTCTATTGAAATACAATTCATGTGTAAGATCAGTTGAAAGGGCAAACATTGTAGACCCTGTGGCTAAGTTTTGAGCACTGCTGGCGTGATTTGGCTTTGGTGGAGGGGCTGGAAGTTTGGGCACCAAAGCTGTTGCGCCAGACGTGGTTAAATATGCATGGCCAACAGTGTCAATTGAGAAGCAAATACTATTCACTCAGAGAAAGGGGCCCATACATTTATCTTCCAACTGCAACATGTAAGCTGCTTTATTAGCTTTTGTGTGTTCAATTTTAGCTGCTGCTCTCAGTTTACACTTTCAGGTTCTCTACAGTGGAAGGAAGGTCAGTATTCCCAGAAATAGTGTGAGTATTTTTTTCATTCCTTAACGCAACTGACAGCGGCAAACGGTATACAGTCATCTTGCGACGTCTGGAGCACTGATATCTCAAAGTCCCTCTTATATCAAAGGTTATGGTCTTCAGTTCAGTTCTGTTCAATTCTCTTATCGATGTTACCCAAGTGGCTCAACGGTACGTAACAATAGTTGCAAACAATTGGCGCCGTGTGTCCGTCCAATGTCATTCAGTCTGTAATTGTGTCGTCTGTCAATGCTGCCTAACCAGTATTTATGCATAGATGTTTTGAGGTTATGGTCTGGACATATTTCCTGTTTATATTTACAGTTCAACTCTGGATATCTCAAACTACCGATATCCCAAAGAAATTTGTCTGGGCCCAGAAAATTTACTTTGAGATATCAGTAGTTTGGAGATGTCCAGAGTTGACTGTCTATTGAAATACAATTCATGTGTAAGATCAGTTGAAAGGGCAAACATTGTAGACCCTGTGGCTAAGTTTTGAGCACTGCTGGCGTGATTTGGCTTTGGTGGAGGGGCTGGAAGTTTGGGCACCAAAGCTGTTGCGCCAGACGTGGTTAAATATGCATGGCCAACAGTGTCAATTGAGAAGCAAATACTATTCACTCAGAGAAAGGGGCCCATACATTTATCTTCCAACTGCAACATGTAAGCTGCTTTATTAGCTTTTGTGTGTTCAATTTTAGCTGCTGCTCTCAGTTTACACTTTCAGGTTCTCTACAGTGGAAGGAAGGTCAGTATTCCCAGAAATAGTGTGAGTATTTTTTTCATTCCTTAACGCAACTGACAGCGGCAAACGGTATACAGTCATCTTGCGACGTCTGGAGCACTGATATCTCAAAGTCCCTCTTATATCAAAGGTTATGGTCTTCAGTTCAGTTCTGTTCAATTCTCTTATCGATGTTACCCAAGTGGCTCAACGGTACGTAACAATAGTTGCAAACAATTGGCGCCGTGTGTCAGTCCAATGTCATTCAGTCTGTAATTGTGTCGTCGGTCAGTGCTGCCTAACCAGTTAATGCATAGATGTTTGAGGTTATGGTCTGGACATATTTCCTGTTTATATTTACAGTTCAACTCTGGATATCTCAAACTACCGATATCCCAAAGAAATTTGTCTGGGCCCAGAAAATTTACTTTGAGATATCAGTAGTTTGGAGATGTCCAGAGTTGACTGTCTATTGAAATACAATTCATGTGTAAGATCAGTTGAAAGGGCAAACATTGTAGACCCTGTGGCTAAGTTTTGAGCACTGCTGGCGTGATTTGGCTTTGGTGGAGGGGCTGGAAGTTTGGGCACCAAAGCTGTTGCGCCAGACGTGGTTAAATATGCATGGCCAACAGTGTCAATTGAGAAGCAAATACTATTCACTCAGAGAAAGGGGCCCATACATTTATCTTCCAACTGCAACATGTAAGCTGCTTTATTAGCCTTTGTGTGTTCAATTTTAGCTGCTGCTCTCAGTTTACACTTTCAGGTTCTCTACAGTGGAAGGAAGGTCAGTATTCCCAGAAATAGTGTGAGTATTTTTTTCATTCCTTAACGCAACTGACAGTGGCAAACGGTATACAGTCATCTCGCGACGTCTGGAGCACTGATATCTCAAAGTCCCTCTTATATCAAAGGTTATGGTCTTCAGTTCAGTTCTGTTCAATTCTCTTATCGATGTTACCCAAGTGGCTCAACGGTACGTAACAATAGTTGCAAACAATTGGCGCCGTGTGTCCGTCCAATGTCATTCAGTCTGTAATTGTGTCGTCGGTCAGTGCTGCCTAACCAGTATTTATGCATAGATGTTTTGAGGTTATGGTCTGGACATATTTCCTGTTTATATTTACAGTTCAACTCTGGATATCTCAAACTACCGATATCCCAAAGAAATTTGTCTGGGCCCAGAAAATTTACTTTGAGATATCAGTAGTTTGGAGATGTCCAGAGTTGACTGTTTATTGAAATACAATTCATGTGTAAGATCAGTTGAAAGGGCAAACATTGTAGACCCTGTGGCTAAGTTTTGAGCACTGCTGGCGTGATTTGGCTTTGGTGGAGGGGCTGGAAGTTTGGGCACCAAAGCTGTTGCGCCAGACGTGGTTAAATATGCATGGCCAACAGTGTCAATTGAGAAGCAAATACTATTCACTCAGAGAAAGGGGCCCATACATTTATCTTCCAACTGCAACATGTAAGCTGCTTTATTAGCTTTTGTGTGTTCAATTTTAGCTGCTGCTCTCAGTTTACACTTTCAGGTTCTCTACAGTGGAAGGAAGGTCAGTATTCCCAGAAATAGTGTGAGTATTTTTTTCATTCCTTAACGCAACTGACAGCGGCAAACGGTATACAGTCATCTTGCGACGTCTGGAGCACTGATATCTCAAAGTCCCTCTTATATCAAAGGTTATGGTCTTCAGTTCAGTTCTGTTCAATTCTCTTATCGATGTTACCCAAGTGGCTCAACGGTACGTAACAATAGTTGCAAACAATTGGCGCCGTGTGTCCGTCCAATGTCATTCAGTCTGTAATTGTGTCGTCGGTCAGTGCTGCCTAACCAGTTAATGCATAGATGTTTGAGGTTATGGTCTGGACATATTTCCTGTTTATATTTACAGTTCAACTCTGGATATCTCAAACTACCGATATCCCAAAGAAATTTGTCTGGGCCCAGAAAATTTACTTTGAGATATCAGTAGTTTGGAGATGTCCAGAGTTGACTGTCTATTGAAATACAATTCATGTGTAAGATCAGTTGAAAGGGCAAACATTGTAGACCCTGTGGCTAAGTTTTGAGCACTGCTGGCGTGATTTGGCTTTGGTGGAGGGGCTGGAAGTTTGGGCACCAAAGCTGTTGCGCCAGACGTGGTTAAATATGCATGGCCAACAGTGTCAATTGAGAAGCAAATACTATTCACTCAGAGAAAGGGGCCCATACATTTATCTTCCAACTGCAACATGTAAGCTGCTTTATTAGCCTTTGTGTGTTCAATTTTAGCTGCTGCTCTCAGTTTACACTTTCAGGTTCTCTACAGTGGAAGGAAGGTCAGTATTCCCAGAAATAGTGTGAGTATTTTTTTCATTCCTTAACGCAACTGACAGTGGCAAACGGTATACAGTCATCTCGCGACGTCTGGAGCACTGATATCTCAAAGTCCCTCTTATATCAAAGGTTATGGTCTTCAGTTCAGTTCTGTTCAATTCTCTTATCGATGTTACCCAAGTGGCTCAACGGTACGTAACAATAGTTGCAAACAATTGGCGCCGTGTGTCCGTCCAATGTCATTCAGTCTGTAATTGTGTCGTCGGTCAGTGCTGCCTAACCAGTATTTATGCATAGATGTTTTGAGGTTATGGTCTGGACATATTTCCTGTTTATATTTACAGTTCAACTCTGGATATCTCAAACTACCGATATCCCAAAGAAATTTGTCTGGGCCCAGAAAATTTACTTTGAGATATCAGTAGTTTGGAGATGTCCAGAGTTGACTGTCTATTGAAATACAATTCATGTGTAAGATCAGTTGAAAGGGCAAACATTGTAGACCCTGTGGCTAAGTTTTGAGCACTGCTGGCGTGATTTGGCTTTGGTGGAGGGGCTGGAAGTTTGGGCACCAAAGCTGTTGCGCCAGACGTGGTTAAATATGCATGGCCAACAGTGTCAATTGAGAAGCAAATACTATTCACTCAGAGAAAGGGGCCCATACATTTATCTTCCAACTGCAACATGTAAGCTGCTTTATTAGCTTTTGTGTGTTCAATTTTAGCTGCTGCTCTCAGTTTACACTTTCAGGTTCTCTACAGTGGAAGGAAGGTCAGTATTCCCAGAAATAGTGTGAGTATTTTTTTCATTCCTTAACGCAACTGACAGCGGCAAACGGTATACAGTCATCTCGCGACGTCTGGAGCACTGATATCTCAAAGTCCCTCTTATATCAAAGGTTATGGTCTTCAGTTCAGTTCTGTTCAATTCTCTTATCGATGTTACCCAAGTGGCTCAACGGTACGTAACAATAGTTGCAAACAATTGGCGCCGTGTGTCCGTCCAATGTCATTCAGTCTGTAATTGTGTCGTCGGTCAGTGCTGCCTAACCAGTTAATGCATAGATGTTTGAGGTTATGGTCTGGACATATTTCCTGTTTATATTTACAGTTCAACTCTGGATATCTCAAACTACCGATATCCCAAAGAAATTTGTCTGGGCCCAGAAAATTTACTTTGAGATATCAGTAGTTTGGAGATGTCCAGAGTTGACTGTCTATTGAAATACAATTCATGTGTAAGATCAGTTGAAAGGGCAAACATTGTAGACCCTGTGGCTAAGTTTTGAGCACTGCTGGCGTGATTTGGCTTTGGTGGAGGGGCTGGAAGTTTGGGCACCAAAGCTGTTGCGCCAGACGTGGTTAAATATGCATGGCCAACAGTGTCAATTGAGAAGCAAATACTATTCACTCAGAGAAAGGGGCCCATACATTTATCTTCCAACTGCAACATGTAAGCTGCTTTATTAGCTTTTGTGTGTTCAATTTTAGCTGCTGCTCTCAGTTTACACTTTCAGGTTCTCTACAGTGGAAGGAAGGTCAGTATTCCCAGAAATAGTGTGAGTATTTTTTTCATTCCTTAACGCAACTGACAGCGGCAAACGGTATACAGTCATCTCGCGACGTCTGGAGCACTGATATCTCAAAGTCCCTCTTATATCAAAGGTTATGGTCTTCAGTTCAGTTCTGTTCAATTCTCTTATCGATGTTACCCAAGTGGCTCAACGGTACGTAACAATAGTTGCAAACAATTGGCGCTGTGTGTCCGTCCAATGTCATTCAGTCTGTAATTGTGTCGTCTGTCAATGCTGCCTAACCAGTATTTATGCATAGATGTTTTGAGGTTATGGTCTGGACATATTTCCTGTTTATATTTACAGTTCAACTCTGGATATCTCAAACTACCGATATCCCAAAGAAATTTGTCTGGGCCCAGAAAATTTACTTTGAGATATCAGTAGTTTGGAGATGTCCAGAGTTGACTGTCTATTGAAATACAATTCATGTGTAAGATCAGTTGAAAGGGCAAACATTGTAGACCCTGTGGCTAAGTTTTGAGCACTGCTGGCGTGATTTGGCTTTGGTGGAGGGGCTGGAAGTTTGGGCACCAAAGCTGTTGCGCCAGACGTGGTTAAATATGCATGGCCAACAGTGTCAATTGAGAAGCAAATACTATTCACTCAGAGAAAGGGGCCCATACATTTATCTTCCAACTGCAACATGTAAGCTGCTTTATTAGCTTTTGTGTGTTCAATTTTAGCTGCTGCTCTCAGTTTACACTTTCAGGTTCTCTACAGTGGAAGGAAGGTCAGTATTCCCAGAAATAGTGTGAGTATTTTTTTCATTCCTTAACGCAACTGACAGCGGCAAACGGTATACAGTCATCTCGCGACGTCTGGAGCACTGATATCTCAAAGTCCCTCTTATATCAAAGGTTATGGTCTTCAGTTCAGTTCTGTTCAATTCTCTTATCGATGTTACCCAAGTGGCTCAACGGTACATAACAATAGTTGCAAACAATTGGCGCCGTGTGTCCGTCCAATGTCATTCAGTCTGTAATTGTGTCGTCGGTCAGTGCTGCCTAACCAGTTAATGCATAGATGTTTGAGGTTATGGTCTGGACATATTTCCTGTTTATATTTACAGTTCAACTCTGGATATCTCAAACTACCGATATCCCAAAGAAATTTGTCTGGGCCCAGAAAATTTACTTTGAGATATCAGTAGTTTGGAGATGTCCAGAGTTGACTGTCTATTGAAATACAATTCATGTGTAAGATCAGTTGAAAGGGCAAACATTGTAGACCCTGTGGCTAAGTTTTGAGCACTGCTGGCGTGATTTGGCTTTGGTGGAGGGGCTGGAAGTTTGGGCACCAAAGCTGTTGCACCAGACGTGGTTAAATATGCATGGCCAACAGTGTCAATTGAGAAGCAAATACTATTCACTCAGAGAAAGGGGCCCATACATTTATCTTCCAACTGCAACATGTAAGCTGCTTTATTAGCCTTTGTGTGTTCAATTTTAGCTGCTGCTCTCAGTTTACACTTTCAGGTTCTCTACAGTGGAAGGAAGGTCAGTATTCCCAGAAATAGTGTGAGTATTTTTTTCATTCCTTAACGCAACTGACAGTGGCAAACGGTATACAGTCATCTCGCGACGTCTGGAGCACTGATATCTCAAAGTCCCTCTTATATCAAAGGTTATGGTCTTCAGTTCAGTTCTGTTCAATTCTCTTATCGATGTTACCCAAGTGGCTCAACGGTACGTAACAATAGTTGCAAACAATTGGCGCCGTGTGTCCGTCCAATGTCATTCAGTCTGTAATTGTGTCGTCGGTCAGTGCTGCCTAACCAGTATTTATGCATAGAAGTTTTGAGGTTATGGTCTGGACATATTTCCTGTTTATATTTACAGTTCAACTCTGGATATCTCAAACTACCGATATCCCAAAGAAATTTGTCTGGGCCCAGAAAATTTACTTTGAGATATCAGTAGTTTGGAGATGTCCAGAGTTGACTGTCTATTGAAATACAATTCATGTGTAAGATCAGTTGAAAGGGCAAACATTGTAGACCCTGTGGCTAAGTTTTGAGCACTGCTGGCGTGATTTGGCTTTGGTGGAGGGGCTGGAAGTTTGGGCACCAAAGCTGTTGCGCCAGACGTGGTTAAATATGCATGGCCAACAGTGTCAATTGAGAAGCAAATACTATTCACTCAGAGAAAGGGGCCCATACATTTATCTTCCAACTGCAACATGTAAGCTGCTTTATTAGCTTTTGTGTGTTCAATTTTAGCTGCTGCTCTCAGTTTACACTTTCAGGTTCTCTACAGTGGAAGGAAGGTCAGTATTCCCAGAAATAGTGTGAGTATTTTTTTCATTCCTTAACGCAACTGACAGCGGCAAACGGTATACAGTCATCTCGCGACGTCCGGAGCACTGATATCTCAAAGTCCCTCTTATATCAAAGGTTATGGTCTTCAGCTCAGTTCTGTTCAATTATCTTATCGATGTTACCCAAGTGGCTCAACGGTACGTAACAATAGTTGCAAACAATTGGCGCCGTGTGTCCGTCCAATGTCATTCAGTCTGTAATTGTGTCGTCGGTCAGTGCTGCCTAACCAGTATTTATGCATAGATGTTTGAGGTTATGGTCTGGACATATTTCCTGTTTATATTTACAGTTCAACTCTGGATATCTCAAACTACCGATATCCCAAAGAAATTTGTCTGGGCCCAGAAAATTTACTTTGAGATATCAGTAGTTTGGAGATGTCCAGAGTTGACTGTCTATTGAAATACAATTCATGTGTAAGATCAGTTGAAAGGGCAAACATTGTAGACCCTGTGGCTAAGTTTTGAGCACTGCTGGCGTGATTTGGCTTTGGTGGAGGGGCTGGAAGTTTGGGCACCAAAGCTGTTGCGCCAGACGTGGTTAAATATGCATGGCCAACAGTGTCAATTGAGAAGCAAATACTATTCACTCAGAGAAAGGGGCCCATACATTTATCTTCCAACTGCAACATGTAAGCTGCTTTATTAGCTTTTGTGTGTTCAATTTTAGCTGCTGCTCTCAGTTTACACTTTCAGGTTCTCTACAGTGGAAGGAAGGTCAGTATTCCCAGAAATAGTGTGAGTATTTTTTTCATTCCTTAACGCAACTGACAGTGGCAAACGGTATACAGTCATCTCGCGACGTCTGGAGCACTGATATCTCAAAGTCCCTCTTATATCAAAGGTTATGGTCTTCAGTTCAGTTCTGTTCAATTCTCTTATCGATGTTACCCAAGTGGCTCAACGGTACGTAACAATAGTTGCAAACAATTGGCGCCGTGTGTCCGTCCAATGTCATTCAGTCTGTAATTGTGTCGTCGGTCAGTGCTGCCTAACCAGTATTTATGCATAGATGTTTTGAGGTTATGGTCTGGACATATTTCCTGTTTATATTTACAGTTCAACTCTGGATATCTCAAACTACCGATATCCCAAAGAAATTTGTCTGGGCCCAGAAAATTTACTTTGAGATATCAGTAGTTTGGAGATGTCCAGAGTTGACTGTCTATTGAAATACAATTCATGTGTAAGATCAGTTGAAAGGGCAAACATTGTAGACCCTGTGGCTAAGTTTTGAGCACTGCTGGCGTGATTTGGCTTTGGTGGAGGGGCTGGAAGTTTGGGCACCAAAGCTGTTGCGCCAGACGTGGTTAAATATGCATGGCCAACAGTGTCAATTGAGAAGCAAATACTATTCACTCAGAGAAAGGGGCCCATACATTTATCTTCCAACTGCAACATGTAAGCTGCTTTATTAGCCTTTGTGTGTTCAATTTTAGCTGCTGCTCTCAGTTTACACTTTCAGGTTCTCTACAGTGGAAGGAAGGTCAGTATTCCCAGAAATAGTGTGAGTATTTTTTTCATTCCTTAACGCAACTGACAGTGGCAAACGGTATACAGTCATCTCGCGACGTCTGGAGCACTGATATCTCAAAGTCCCTCTTATATCAAAGGTTATGGTCTTCAGTTCAGTTCTGTTCAATTCTCTTATTGATGTTACCCAAGTGGCTCAACGGTACGTAACAATAGTTGCAAACAATTGGCGCCGTGTGTCCGTCCAATGTCATTCAGTCTGTAATTGTGTCGTCGGTCAGTGCTGCCTAACCAGTATTTATGCATAGATGTTTTGAGGTTATGGTCTGGACATATTTCCCGTTTATATTTACAGTTCAACTCTGGATATCTCAAACTACCGATATCCCAAAGAAATTTGTCTGGGCCCAGAAAATTTACTTTGAGATATCAGTAGTTTGGAGATGTCCAGAGTTGACTGTCTATTGAAATACAATTCATGTGTAAGATCAGTTGAAAGGGCAAACATTGTAGACCCTGTGGCTAAGTTTTGAGCACTGCTGGCGTGATTTGGCTTTGGTGGAGGGGCTGGAAGTTTGGGCACCAAAGCTGTTGCGCCAGACATGGTTAAATATGCATGGCCAACAGTGTCAATTGAGAAGCAAATACTATTCACTCAGAGAAAGGGGCCCATACATTTATCTTCCAACTGCAACATGTAAGCTGCTTTATTAGCTTTTGTGTGTTCAATTTTAGCTGCTGCTCTCAGTTTACACTTTCAGGTTCTCTACAGTGGAAGGAAGGTCAGTATTCCCAGAAATAGTGTGAGTATTTTTTTCATTCCTTAACGCAACTGACAGCGGCAAACGGTATACAGTCATCTCGCGACGTCTGGAGCACTGATATCTCAAAGTCCCTCTTATATCAAAGGTTATGGTCTTCAGTTCAGTTCTGTTCAATTCTCTTATCGATGTTACCCAAGTGGCTCAACGGTACGTAACAATAGTTGCAAACAATTGGCGCCGTGTGTCCGTCCAATGTCATTCAGTCTGTAATTGTGTCGTCGGTCAGTGCTGCCTAACCAGTATTTATGCATAGATGTTTGAGGTTATGGTCTGGAGATATTTCCTGTTTATATTTACAGTTCAACTCTGGATATCTCAAACTACCGATATCCCAAAGAAATTTGTCTGGGCCCAGAAAATTTACTTTGAGATATCAGTAGTTTGGAGATGTCCAGAGTTGACTGTCTATTGAAATACAATTCATGTGTAAGATCAGTTGAAAGGGCAAACATTGTTGACCCTGTGGCTAAGTTTTGAGCACTGCTGGCGTGATTTGGCTTTGGTGGAGGGGCTGGAAGTTTGGGCACCAAAGCTGTTGCGCCAGACGTGGTTAAATATGCATGGCCAACAGTGTCAATTGAGAAGCAAATACTATTCACTCAGAGAAAGGGGCCCATACATTTATCTTCCAACTGCAACATGTAAGCTGCTTTATTAGCTTTTGTGTGTTCAATTTTAGCTGCTGCTCTCAGTTTACACTTTCAGGTTCTCTACAGTGGAAGGAAGGTCAGTATTCCCAGAAATAGTGTGAGTATTTTTTTCATTCCTTAACGCAACTGACAGCGGCAAATGGTATACAGTCATCTCGCGACGTCTGGAGCACTGATATCTCAAAGTCCCTCTTATATCAAAGGTTATGGTCTTCAGTTCAGTTCTGTTCAATTCTCTTATCGATGTTACCCAAGTGGCTCAACGGTACGTAACAATAGTTGCAAACAATTGGCGCCGTGTGTCCGTCCAATGTCATTCAGTCTGTAATTGTGTCGTCGGTCAGTGCTGCCTAACCAGTATTTATGCATAGATGTTTGAGGTTATGGTCTGGACATATTTCCTGTTTATATTTACAGTTCAACTCTGGATATCTCAAACTACCGATATCCCAAAGAAATTTGTCTGGGCCCAGAAAATTTACTTTGAGATATCAGTAGTTTGGAGATGTCCAGAGTTGACTGTCTATTGAAATACAATTCATGTGTAAGATCAGTTGAAAGGGCAAACATTGTAGACCCTGTGGCTAAGTTTTGAGCACTGCTGGCGTGATTTGGCTTTGGTGGAGGGGCTGGAAGTTTGGGCACCAAAGCTGTTGCGCCAGACGTGGTTAAATATGCATGGCCAACAGTGTCAATTGAGAAGCAAATACTATTCACTCAGAGAAAGGGGCCCATACATTTATCTTCCAACTGCAACATGTAAGCTGCTTTATTAGCTTTTGTGTGTTCAATTTTAGCTGCTGCTCTCAGTTTACACTTTCAGGTTCTCTACAGTGGAAGGAAGGTCAGTATTCCCAGAAATAGTGTGAGTATTTTTTTCATTCCTTAACGCAACTGACAGCGGCAAACGGTATACAGTCTTCTCGCGACGTCTGGAGCACTGATATCTCAAAGTCCCTCTTATATCAAAGGTTATGGTCTTCAGTTCAGTTCTGTTCAATTCTCTTATCGATGTTACCCAAGTGGCTCAACGGTACGTAACAATAGTTGCAAACAATTGGCGCCGTGTGTCCGTCCAATGTCATTCAGTCTGTAATTGTGTCTTTGGTCAGTGCTGCCTAACCAGTTAATGCATAGATGTTTGAGGTTATGGTCTGGACATATTTCCTGTTTATATTTACAGTTCAACTCTGGATATCTCAAACTACCGATATCCCAAAGAAATTTGTCTGGGCCCAGAAAATTTACTTTGAGGTATCAGTAGTTCGGAGATGTCCAGAGTTGACTGTCTATTGAAATACAATTCATGTGTAAGATCAGTTGAAAGGGCAAACATTGTAGACCCTGTGGCTAAGTTTTGAGCACTGCTGGCGTGATTTGGCTTTGGTGGAGGGGCTGGAAGTTTGGGCACCAAAGCTGTTGCGCCAGACGTGGTTAAATATGCATGGCCAACAGTGTCAATTGAGAAGCAAATACTATTCACTCAGAGAAAGGGGCCCATACATTTATCTTCCAACTGCAACATGTAAGCTGCTTTATTAGCCTTTGTGTGTTCAATTTTAGCTGCTGCTCTCAGTTTACACTTTCAGGTTCTCTACAGTGGAAGGAAGGTCAGTATTCCCAGAAATAGTGTGAGTATTTTTTTCATTCCTTAACGCAACTGACAGTGGCAAACGGTATACAGTCATCTCGCGACGTCTGGAGCACTGATATCTCAAAGTCCCTCTTATATCAAAGGTTATGGTCTTCAGTTCAGTTCTGTTCAATTCTCTTATCGATGTTACCCAAGTGGCTCAACGGTACGTAACAATAGTTGCAAACAATTGGCGCCGTGTGTCCGTCCAATGTCATTCAGTCTGTAATTGTGTCGTCGGTCAGTGCTGCCTAACCAGTATTTATGCATAGATGTTTTGAGGTTATGGTCTGGACATATTTCCTGTTTATATTTACAGTTCAACTCTGGATATCTCAAACTACCGATATCCCAAAGAAATTTGTCTGGGCCCAGAAAATTTACTTTGAGATATCAGTAGTTTGGAGATGTCCAGAGTTGACTGTCTATTGAAATACAATTCATGTGTAAGATCAGTTGAAAGGGCAAACATTGTAGACCCTGTGGCTAAGTTTTGAGCACTGCTGGCGTGATTTGGCTTTGGTGGAGGGGCTGGAAGTTTGGGCACCAAAGCTGTTGCGCCAGACGTGGTTAAATATGCATGGCCAACAGTGTCAATTGAGAAGCAAATACTATTCACTCAGAGAAAGGGGCCCATACATTTATCTTCCAACTGCAACATGTAAGCTGCTTTATTAGCTTTTGTGTGTTCAATTTTAGCTGCTGCTCTCAGTTTACACTTTCAGGTTCTCTACAGTGGAAGGAAGGTCAGTATTCCCAGAAATAGTGTGAGTATTTTTTTCATTCCTTAACGCAACTGACAGCGGCAAACGGTATACAGTCATCTCGCGACGTCTGGAGCACTGATATCTCAAAGTCCCTCTTATATCAAAGGTTATGGTCTTCAGTTCAGTTCTGTTCAATTCTCTTATCGATGTTACCCAAGTGGCTCAACGGTACGTAACAATAGTTGCAAACAATTGGCGCCGTGTGTCCGTCCAATGTCATTCAGTCTGTAATTGTGTCGTCGGTCAGTGCTGCCTAACCAGTTAATGCATAGATGTTTGAGGTTATGGTCTGGACATATTTCCTGTTTATATTTACAGTTCAACTCTGGATATCTCAAACTACCGATATCCCAAAGAAATTTGTCTGGGCCCAGAAAATTTACTTTGAGATATCAGTAGTTTGGAGATGTCCAGAGTTGACTGTCTATTGAAATACAATTCATGTGTAAGATCAGTTGAAAGGGCAAACATTGTAGACCCTGTGGCTAAGTTTTGAGCACTGCTGGCGTGATTTGGCTTTGGTGGAGGGGCTGGAAGTTTGGGCACCAAAGCTGTTGCGCCAGACGTGGTTAAATATGCATGGCCAACAGTGTCAATTGAGAAGCAAATACTATTCACTCAGAGAAAGGGGCCCATACATTTATCTTCCAACTGCAACATGTAAGCTGCTTTATTAGCCTTTGTGTGTTCAATTTTAGCTGCTGCTCTCAGTTTACACTTTCAGGTTCTCTACAGTGGAAGGAAGGTCAGTATTCCCAGAAATAGTGTGAGTATTTTTTTCATTCCTTAACGCAACTGACAGTGGCAAACGGTATACAGTCATCTCGCGACGTCTGGAGCACTGATATCTCAAAGTCCCTCTTATATCAAAGGTTATGGTCTTCAGTTCAGTTCTGTTCAATTCTCTTATCGATGTTACCCAAGTGGCTCAACGGTACGTAACAATAGTTGCAAACAATTGGCGCCGTGTGTCCGTCCAATGTCATTCAGTCTGTAATTGTGTCGTCGGTCAGTGCTGCCTAACCAGTATTTATGCATAGATGTTTTGAGGTTATGGTCTGGACATATTTCCTGTTTATATTTACAGTTCAACTCTGGATATCTCAAACTACCGATATCCCAAAGAAATTTGTCTGGGCCCAGAAAATTTACTTTGAGATATCAGTAGTTTGGAGATGTCCAGAGTTGACTGTCTATTGAAATACAATTCATGTGTAAGATCAGTTGAAAGGGCAAACATTGTAGACCCTGTGGCTAAGTTTTGAGCACTGCTGGCGTGATTTGGCTTTGGTGGAGGGGCTGGAAGTTTGGGCACCAAAGCTGTTGCGCCAGACGTGGTTAAATATGCATGGCCAACAGTGTCAATTGAGAAGCAAATACTATTCACTCAGAGAAAGGGGCCCATACATTTATCTTCCAACTGCAACATGTAAGCTGCTTTATTAGCTTTTGTGTGTTCAATTTTAGCTGCTGCTCTCAGTTTACACTTTCAGGTTCTCTACAGTGGAAGGAAGGTCAGTATTCCCAGAAATAGTGTGAGTATTTTTTTCATTCCTTAACGCAACTGACAGCGGCAAACGGTATACAGTCATCTCGCGACGTCTGGAGCACTGATATCTCAAAGTCCCTCTTATATCAAAGGTTATGGTCTTCAGTTCAGTTCTGTTCAATTCTCTTATCGATGTTACCCAAGTGGCTCAACGGTACGTAACAATAGTTGCAAACAATTGGCGCTGTGTGTCCGTCCAATGTCATTCAGTCTGTAATTGTGTCGTCGGTCAGTGCTGCCTAACCAGTTAATGCATAGATGTTTGAGGTTATGGTCTGGACATATTTCCTGTTTATATTTACAGTTCAACTCTGGATATCTCAAACAACTGATATCCCAAAGAAATTTGTCTGGGCCCAGAAAATTTACTTTGAGATATCAGTAGTTTGGAGATGTCCAGAGTTGACTGTCTATTGAAATACAATTCATGTGTAAGATCAGTTGAAAGGGCAAACATTGTAGACCCTGTGGCTAAGTTTTGAGCACTGCTGGCGTGATTTGGCTTTGGTGGAGGGGCTGGAAGTTTGGGCACCAAAGCTGTTGCACCAGACGTGGTTAAATATGCATGGCCAACAGTGTCAATTGAGAAGCAAATACTATTCACTCAGAGAAAGGGGCCCATACATTTATCTTCCAACTGCAACATGTAAGCTGCTTTATTAGCCTTTGTGTGTTCAATTTTAGCTGCTGCTCTCAGTTTACACTTTCAGGTTCTCTACAGTGGAAGGAAGGTCAGTATTCCCAGAAATAGTGTGAGTATTTTTTTCATTCCTTAACGCAACTGACAGTGGCAAACGGTATACAGTCATCTCGCGACGTCTGGAGCACTGATATCTCAAAGTCCCTCTTATATCAAAGGTTATGGTCTTCAGTTCAGTTCTGTTCAATTCTCTTATCGATGTTACCCAAGTGGCTCAACGGTACGTAACAATAGTTGCAAACAATTGGCGCCGTGTGTCCGTCCAATGTCATTCAGTCTATGTCGTCGGTCAGTGCTGCCTAACCAGTATTTATGCATAGATGTTTTGAGGTTATGGTCTGGACATATTTCCTGTTTATATTTACAGTTCAACTCTGGATATCTCAAACTACCGATATCCCAAAGAAATTTGTCTGGGCCCAGAAAATTTACTTTGAGATATCAGTAGTTTGGAGATGTCCAGAGTTGACTGTCTATTGAAATACAATTCATGTGTAAGATCAGTTGAAAGGGCAAACATTGTAGACCCTGTGGCTAAGTTTTGAGCACTGCTGGCGTGATTTGGCTTTGGTGGAGGGGCTGGAAGTTTGGGCACCAAAGCTGTTGCGCCAGACGTGGTTAAATATGCATGGCCAACAGTGTCAATTGAGAAGCAAATACTATTCACTCAGAGAAAGGGGCCCATACATTTATCTTCCAACTGCAACATGTAAGCTGCTTTATTAGCTTTTGTGTGTTCAATTTTAGCTGCTGCTCTCAGTTTACACTTTCAGGTTCTCTACAGTGGAAGGAAGGTCAGTATTCCCAGAAATAGTGTGAGTATTTTTTTCATTCCTTAACGCAACTGACAGCGGCAAACGGTATACAGTCATCTCGCGACGTCTGGAGCACTGATATCTCAAAGTCCCTCTTATATCAAAGGTTATGGTCTTCAGTTCAGTTCTGTTCAATTCTCTTATCGATGTTACCCAAGTGGCTCAACGGTACGTAACAATAGTTGCAAACAATTGGCGCCGTGTGTCCGTCCAATGTCATTCAGTCTGTAATTGTGTCGTCGGTCAGTGCTGCCTAACCAGTATTTATGCATAGATGTTTGAGGTTATGGTCTGGACATATTTCCTGTTTATATTTACAGTTCAACTCTGGATATCTCAAACTACCGATATCCCAAAGAAATTTGTCTGGGCCCAGAAAATTTACTTTGAGATATCAGTAGTTTGGAGATGTCCAGAGTTGACTGTCTATTGAAATACAATTCATGTGTAAGATCAGTTGAAAGGGCAAACATTGTAGACCCTGTGGCTAAGTTTTGAGCACTGCTGGCGTGATTTGGCTTTGGTGGAGGGGCTGGAAGTTTGGGCACCAAAGCTGTTGCGCCAGACGTGGTTAAATATGCATGGCCAACAGTGTCAATTGAGAAGCAAATACTATTCACTCAGAGAAAGGGGCCCATACATTTATCTTCCAACTGCAACATGTAAGCTGCTTTATTAGCTTTTGTGTGTTCAATTTTAGCTGCTGCTCTCAGTTTACACTTTCAGGTTCTCTACAGTGGAAGGAAGGTCAGTATTCCCAGAAATAGTGTGAGTATTTTTTTCATTCCTTAACGCAACTGACAGCGGCAAACGGTATACAGTCATCTCGCGACGTCTGGAGCACTGATATCTCAAAGTCCCTCTTATATCAAAGGTTATGGTCTTCAGTTCAGTTCTGTTCAATTCTCTTATCGATGTTACCCAAGTGGCTCAACGGTACGTAACAATAGTTGCAAACAATTGGCGCCGTGTGTCCGTCCAATGTCATTCAGTCTGTAATTGTGTCGTCGGTCAGTGCTGCCTAACCAGTATTTATGCATAGATGTTTTGAGGTTATGGTCTGGACATATTTCCTGTTTATATTTACAGTTCAACTCTGGATATCTCTACTTACCGATATCCCAAAGAAATTTGTCTGGGCCCAGAAAATTTACTTTGAGATATCAGTAGTTTGGAGATGTCCAGAGTTGACTGTCTATTGAAATACAATTCATGTGTAAGATCAGTTGAAAGGGCAAACATTGTAGACCCTGTGGCTAAGTTTTGAGCACTGCTGGCGTGATTTGGCTTTGGTGGAGGGGCTGGAAGTTTGGGCACCAAAGCTGTTGCGCCAGACGTGGTTAAATATGCATGGCCAACAGTGTCAATTGAGAAGCAAATACTATTCACTCAGAGAAAGGGGCCCATACATTTATCTTCCAACTGCAACATGTAAGCTGCTTTATTAGCTTTTGTGTGTTCAATTTTAGCTGCTGCTCTCAGTTTACACTTTCAGGTTCTCTACAGTGGAAGGAAGGTCAGTATTCCCAGAAATAGTGTGAGTATTTTTTTCATTCCTTAACGCAACTGACAGCGGCAAACGGTATACAGTCATCTCGCGACGTCTGGAGCACTGATATCTCAAAGTCCCTCTTATATCAAAGGTTATGGTCTTCAGTTCAGTTCTGTTCAATTCTCTTATCGATGTTACCCAAGTGGCTCAACGGTACGTAACAATAGTTGCAAACAATTGGCGCCGTGTGTCCGTCCAATGTCATTCAGTCTGTAATTGTGTCGTCGGTCAGTGCTGCCTAACCAGTATTTATGCATAGATGTTTGAGGTTATGGTCTGGACATATTTCCTGTTTATATTTACAGTTCAACTCTGGATATCTCAAACTACTGATATCCCAAAGAAATTTGTCTGGGCCCAGAAAATTTACTTTGAGATATCAGTAGTTTGGAGATGTCCAGAGTTGACTGTCTATTGAAATACAATTCATGTGTAAGATCAGTTGAAAGGGCAAACATTGTAGACCCTGTGGCTAAGTTTTGAGCACTGCTGGCGTGATTTGGCTTTGGTGGAGGGGCTGGAAGTTTGGGCACCAAAGCTGTTGCGCCAGACGTGGTTAAATATGCATGGCCAACAGTGTCAATTGAGAAGCAAATACTATTCACTCAGAGAAAGGGGCCCATACATTTATCTTCCAACTGCAACATATAAGCTGCTTTATTAGCTTTTGTGTGTTCAATTTTAGCTGCTGCTCTCAGTTTACACTTTCAGGTTCTCTACAGTGGAAGGAAGGTCAGTATTCCCAGAAATAGTGTGAGTATTTTTTTCATTCCTTAACGCAACTGACAGCGGCAAACGGTATACAGTCATCTCGCGACGTCTGGAGCACTGATATCTCAAAGTCCCTCTTATATCAAAGGTTATGGTCTTCAGTTCAGTTCTGTTCAATTCTCTTATCGATGTTACCCAAGTGGCTCAACGGTACGTAACAATAGTTGCAAACAATTGGCGCCGTGTGTCCGTCCAATGTCATTCAGTCTGTAATTGTGTCGTCGGTCAGTGCTGCCTAACCAGTTAATGCATAGATGTTTGAGGTTATGGTCTGGACATATTTCCTGTTTATATTTACAGTTCAACTCTGGATATCTCAAACTACCGATATCCCAAAGAAATTTGTCTGGGCCCAGAAAATTTACTTTGAGATATCAGTAGTTTGGAGATGTCCAGAGTTGACTGTCTATTGAAATACAATTCATGTGTAAGATCAGTTGAAAGGGCAAACATTGTAGACCCTGTGGCTAAGTTTTGAGCACTGCTGGCGTGATTTGGCTTTGGTGGAGGGGCTGGAAGTTTGGGCACCAAAGCTGTTGCGCCAGACGTGGTTAAATATGCATGGCCAACAGTGTCAATTGAGAAGCAAATACTATTCACTCAGAGAAAGGGGCCCATACATTTATCTTCCAACTGCAACATGTAAGCTGCTTTATTAGCTTTTGTGTGTTCAATTTTAGCTGCTGCTCTCAGTTTACACTTTCAGGTTCTCTACAGTGGAAGGAAGGTCAGTATTCCCAGAAATAGTGTGAGTATTTTTTTCATTCCTTAACGCAACTGACAGCGGCAAACGGTATACAGTCATCTCGCGACGTCTGGAGCACTGATATCTCAAAGTCCTTCTTATATCAAAGGTTATGGTCTTCAGTTCAGTTCTGTTCAATTCTCTTATCGATGTTACCCAAGTGGCTCAACGGTACGTAACAATAGTTGCAAACAATTGGCGCCGTGTGTCCGTCCAATGTCATTCAGTCTGTAATTGTGTCGTCGGTCAGTGCTGCCTAACCAGTTAATGCATAGATGTTTGAGGTTATGGTCTGGACATATTTCCTGTTTATATTTACAGTTCAACTCTGGATATCTCAAACTACCGATATCCCAAAGAAATTTGTCTGGGCCCAGAAAATTTACTTTGAGATATCAGTAGTTTGGAGATGTCCAGAGTTGACTGTCTATTGAAATACAATTCATGTGTAAGATCAGTTGAAAGGGCAAACATTGTAGACCCTGTGGCTAAGTTTTGAGCACTGCTGGCGTGATTTGGCTTTGGTGGAGGGGCTGGAAGTTTGGGCACCAAAGCTGTTGCGCCAGACGTGGTTAAATATGCATGGCCAACAGTGTCAATTGAGAAGCAAATACTATTCACTCAGAGAAAGGGGCCCATACATTTATCTTCCAACTGCAACATGTAAGCTGCTTTATTAGCTTTTGTGTGTTCAATTTTAGCTGCTGCTCTCAGTTTACACTTTCAGGTTCTCTACAGTGGAAGGAAGGTCAGTATTCCCATAAATAGTGTGAGTATTTTTTTCATTCCTTAACGCAACTGACAGCGGCAAACGGTATACAGTCATCTCGCGACGTCTGGAGCACTGATATCTCAAAGTCCCTCTTATATCAAAGGTTATGGTCTACAGTTCAGTTCTGTTCAATTCTCTTATCGATGTTACCCAAGTGGCTCAACGGTACGTAACAATAGTTGCAAACAATTGGTGCCGTGTGTCCGTCCAATGTCATTCAGTCTGTAATTGTGTCGTCGGTCAGTGCTGCCTAACCAGTTAATGCATAGATGTTTGAGGTTATGGTCTGGACATATTTCCTGTTTATATTTACAGTTCAACTCTGGATATCTCAAACTACCGATATCCCAAAGAAATTTGTCTGGGCCCAGAAAATTTACTTTGAGATATCAGTAGTTTGGAGATGTCCAGAGTTGACTGTCTATTGAAATACAATTCATGTGTAAGATCAGTTGAAAGGGCAAACATTGTAGACCCTGTGGCTAAGTTTTGAGCACTGCTGGCGTGATTTGGCTTTGGTGGAGGGGCTGGAAGTTTGGGCACCAAAGCTGTTGCGCCAGACGTGGTTAAATATGCATGGCCAACAGTGTCAATTGAGAAGCAAATACTATTCACTCAGAGAAAGGGGCCCATACATTTATCTTCCAACTGCAACATGTAAGCTGCTTTATTAGCCTTTGTGTGTTCAATTTTAGCTGCTGCTCTCAGTTTACACTTTCAGGTTCTCTACAGTGGAAGGAAGGTCAGTATTCCCAGAAATAGTGTGAGTATTTTTTTCATTCCTTAACGCAACTGACAGTGGCAAACGGTATACAGTCATCTCGCGACGTCTGGAGCACTGATATCTCAAAGTCCCTCTTATATCAAAGGTTATGGTCTTCAGTTCAGTTCTGTTCAATTCTCTTATCGATGTTACCCAAGTGGCTCAACGGTACGTAACAATAGTTGCAAACAATTGGCGCCGTGTGTCCGTCCAATGTCATTCAGTCTGTAATTGTGTCGTCGGTCAGTGCTGCCCAACCAGTATTTATGCATAGATGTTTTGAGGTTATGGTCTGGACATATTTCCTGTTTATATTTACAGTTCAACTCTGGATATCTCAAACTACCGATATCCCAAAGAAATTTGTCTGGGCCCAGAAAATTTACTTTGAGATATCAGTAGTTTGGAGATGTCCAGAGTTGACTGTCTATTGAAATACAATTCATGTGTAAGATCAGTTGAAAGGGCAAACATTGTAGACCCTGTGGCTAAGTTTTGAGCACTGCTGGCGTGATTTGGCTTTGGTGGAGGGGCTGGAAGTTTGGGCACCAAAGCTGTTGCGCCAGACGTGGTTAAATATGCATGGCCAACAGTGTCAATTGAGAAGCAAATACTATTCACTCAGAGAAAGGGGCCCATACATTTATCTTCCAACTGCAACATGTAAGCTGCTTTATTAGCTTTTGTGTGTTCAATTTTAGCTGCTGCTCTCAGTTTACACTTTCAGGTTCTCTACAGTGGAAGGAAGGTCAGTATTCCCAGAAATAGTGTGAGTATTTTTTTCATTCCTTAACGCAACTGACAGCGGCAAACGGTATACAGTCATCTCGCGACGTCTGGAGCACTGATATCTCAAAGTCCCTCTTATATCAAAGGTTATGGTCTTCAGTTCAGTTCTGTTCAATTCTCTTATCGATGTTACCCAAGTGGCTCAACGGTACGTAACAATAGTTGCAAACAATTGGCGCCGTGTGTCCGTCCAATGTCATTCAGTCTGTAATTGTGTCGTCGGTCAGTGCTGCCTAACCAGTATTTATGCATAGATGTTTGAGGTTATGGTCTGGACATATTTCCTGTTTATATTTACAGTTCAACTCTGGATATCTCAAACTACTGATATCCCGAGGAAATTTGTCTGGGCCCAGAAAATTTACTTTGAGATATCAGTAGTTTGGAGATGTCCAGAGTTGACTGTCTATTGAAATACAATTCATGTGTAAGATCAGTTGAAAGGGCAAACATTGTAGACCCTGTGGCTAAGTTTTGAGCACTGCTGGCGTGATTTGGCTTTGGTGGAGGGGCTGGAAGTTTGGGCACCAAAGCTGCTGCGCCAGACGTGGTTAAATATGCATGGCCAACAGTGTCAATTGAGAAGCAAATACTATTCACTCAGATAAGGGGCCCATACATTTATCTTCCAACTGCAACATGTAAGCTGCTTTATTAGCCTTTGTGTGTTCAATTTTAGCTGCTGCTCTCAGTTTACACTTTCAGGTTCTCTACAGTGGAAGGAAGGTCAGTATTCCCAGAAATAGTGTGAGTATTTTTTTCATTCCTTAACGCAACTGACAGTGGCAAACGGTATACAGTCATCTCGCGACGTCTGGAGCACTGATATCTCAAAGTCCCTCTTATATCAAAGGTTATGGTCTTCAGTTCAGTTCTGTTCAATTCTCTTATCGATGTTACCCAAGTGGCTCAACGGTACGTAACAATAGTTGCAAACAATTGGCGCCGTGTGTCCGTCCAATGTCATTCAGTCTGTAATTGTGTCGTCGGTCAGTGCTGCCTAACCAGTATTTATGCATAGATGTTTGAGGTTATGGTCTGGACATATTTCCTGTTTATATTTACAGTTCAACTCTGGATATCTCAAACTACCGATATCCCAAAGAAATTTGTCTGGGCCCAGAAAATTTACTTTGAGATATCAGTAGTTTGGAGATGTCCAGAGTTGACTGTCTATTGAAATACAATTCATGTGTAAGATCAGTTGAAAGGGCAAACATTGTAGACCCTGTGGCTAAGTTTTGAGCACTGCTGGCGTGATTTGGCTTTGGTGGAGGGGCTGGAAGTTTGGGCACCAAAGCTGTTGCGCCAGACGTGGTTAAATATGCATGGCCAACAGTGTCAATTGAGAAGCAAATACTATTCACTCAGAGAAAGGGGCCCATACATTTATCTTCCAACTGCAACATGTAAGCTGCTTTATTAGCTTTTGTGTGTTCAATTTTAGCTGCTGCTCTCAGTTTACACTTTCAGGTTCTCTACAGTGGAAGGAAGGTCAGTATTCCCAGAAATAGTGTGAGTATTTTTTTCATTCCTTAACGCAACTGACAGCGGCAAACGGTATACAGTCATCTCGCGACGTCTGGAGCACTGATATCTCAAAGTCCCTCTTATATCAAAGGTTATGGTCTTCAGTTCAGTTCTGTTCAATTCTCTTATCGATGTTACCCAAGTGGCTCAACGGTACGTAACAATAGTTGCAAACAATTGGCGCCGTGTGTCCGTCCAATGTCATTCAGTCTGTAATTGTGTCGTCGGTCAGTGCTGCCTAACCAGTATTTATGCATAGATGTTTGAGGTTATGGTCTGGACATATACTGACACAAACAAGAAACGTCCGCTTTACAATTGTGTCTGTGAATTCCAAATGCACACAGACATTCATTCAAATGTTTTGTTTCACTTACGTCGATCATTCAGCAATGGTGTGCGCTGAACGGAAATCCGTTCAATGAACGCCAGCGACAATGACAATGCCGCAAGCGCCAGCACCCAAATTTCGAAAGTCACAAAATCAGTATCTCGTGTATTCTTCTCGATTTAACCATCGCAACTCATCCTAGCATCACTGAGCAGACACGCTGCTGAGATTTTATGGATGCTGGATGCATTCTTAATTGTCATGACCACTGGCATAAATCTGTCACGTAAAGTGACGTCACAAAACGTCGATCACGACCGTGCGTAGATACACACTAACATTACCTAGTTCGTCCACCAGTTTGGGAATCAATGGCATAGGACTACATAAAATTCATTTCTAGCCATCCATAGCATTGAAATCAGCAATATTCAGCATTAAAAAAAAATTGGTTACTAATTACTTGATTACTTTTCTGTAAGAGATGGGGTAATAAAACCCGATTTTAGTGCTCCGGAATTTCAGATTTCAGCCTTAATTTGTATTTTCTGATGCATATTTTCATTATTGTACTCAAGTATAGTCAATTGAAACAAAAACGGTTTCAAAAGGATGAACACGAAAGTTTTAAAATCGTTATTAATTTAATTAAAAGGGAGATAATTTTATAAATCGAAAACTTTGGGCTGCTTTTTCGTTCATTTAATAAGCGGTGTTTGTTTTTTAAAGTTGATTTTTCGTTTTTCGATGTTTCTGACCCTCGTTTAACACAAAACGTTTTAGGCTTTGACGAAAAAAATGCTGTTGATGAAGAAACATGATATTTTGACATAAGGTTCGATAAAGCTTGTGGGTACGGAGAAAAATTAAAACTGTTGCAACTTTCTGTGCGCCAGATGATTGGGAAACATTTTGTTTTATTTCTTATGGCTACAACTTTACTGGTTAAAAAGATACAAAACCTAAGAAAACGGACGTTTCTTTTTTGTGTCAGTATATTTCCTGTTTATATTTACAGTTCAACTCTGGATATCTCAAACTATCGATATCCCGAGGAAATTTGTCTGGGCCCAGAAAATTTACTTTGAGATATCAGTAGTTTGGAGATGTCCAGAGTTGACTGTCTATTGAAATACAATTCATGTGTAAGATCAGTTGAAAGGGCAAACATTGTAGACCCTGTGGCTAAGTTTTGAGCACTGCTGGCGTGATTTGGCTTTGGTGGAGGGGCTGGAAGTTTGGGCACCAAAGCTGTTGCGCCAGACGTGGTTAAATATGCATGGCCAACAGTGTCAATTGAGAAGCAAATACTATTCACTCAGAGAAAGGGGCCCATACATTTATCTTCCAACTGCAACATGTAAGCTGCTTTATTAGCCTTTGTGTGTTCAATTTTAGCTGCTGCTCTCAGTTTACACTTTCAGGTTCTCTACAGTGGAAGGAAGGTCAGTATTCCCAGAAATAGTGTGAGTATTTTTTTCATTCCTTAATGCAACTGACAGTGGCAAACGGTATACAGTCATCTCGCGACGTCTGGAGCACTGATATCTCAAAGTCCCTCTTATATCAAAGGTTATGGTCTTCAGTTCAGTTCTGTTCAATTCTCTTATCGATGTTACCCAAGTGGCTCAACGGTACGTAACAATAGTTGCAAACAATTGGCGCCGTGTGTCCGTCCAATGTCATTCAGTCTGTAATTGTGTCGTCGGTCAGTGCTGCCTAACCAGTATTTATGCATAGATGTTTTGAGGTTATGGTCTGGACATATTTCCTGTTTATATTTACAGTTCAACTCTGGATATCTCAAACTACCGATATCCCAAAGAAATTTGTCTGGGCCCAGAAAATTTACTTTGAGATATCAGTAGTTTGGAGATGTCCAGAGTTGACTGTCTATTGAAATACAATTCATGTGTAAGATCAGTTGAAAGGGCAAACATTGTAGACCCTGTGGCTAAGTTTTGAGCACTGCTGGCGTGATTTGGCTTTGGTGGAGGGGCTGGAAGTTTGGGCACCAAAGCTGTTGCGCCAGACGTGGTTAAATATGCATGGCCAACAGTGTCAATTGAGAAGCAAATACTATTCACTCAGAGAAAGGGGCCCATACATTTATCTTCCAACTGCAACATGTAAGCTGCTTTATTAGCTTTTGTGTGTTCAATTTTAGCTGCTGCTCTCAGTTTACACTTTCAGGTTCTCTACAGTGGAAGGAAGGTCAGTATTCCCAGAAATAGTGTGAGTATTTTTTTCATTCCTTAACGCAACTGACAGTGGCAAACGGTATACAGTCATCTCGCGACGTCTGGAGCACTGATATCTCAAAGTCCCTCTTATATCAAAGGTTATGGTCTTCAGTTCAGTTCTGTTCAATTCTCTTATCGATGTTACCCAAGTGGCTCAACGGTACGTAACAATAGTTGCAAACAATTGGCGCCGTGTGTCCGTCCAATGTCATTCAGTCTGTGTCGTCGGTCAGTGCTGCCTAACCAGTATTTATGCATAGATGTTTTGAGGTTATGGTCTGGACATATTTCCTGTTTATATTTACAGTTCAACTCTGGATATCTCAAACTACCGATATCCCAAAGAAATTTGTCTGGGCCCAGAAAATTTACTTTGAGATATCAGTAGTTTGGAGATGTCCAGAGTTGACTGTCTATTGAAATACAATTCATGTGTAAGATCAGTTGAAAGGGCAAACATTGTAGACCCTGTGGCTAAGTTTTGAGCACTGCTGGCGTGATTTGGCTTTGGTGGAGGGGCTGGAAGTTTGGGCACCAAAGCTGTTGCGCCAGACGTGGTTAAATATGCATGGCCAACAGTGTCAATTGAGAAGCAAATACTATTCACTCAGAGAAAGGGGCCCATACATTTATCTTCCAACTGCAACATGTAAGCTGCTTTATTAGCTTTTGTGTGTTCAATTTTAGCTGCTGCTCTCAGTTTACACTTTCAGGTTCTCTACAGTGGAAGGAAGGTCAGTATTCCCAGAAATAGTGTGAGTATTTTTTTCATTCCTTAACGCAACTGACAGCGGCAAAGGGTATACAGTCATCTCGCGACGTCTGGAGCACTGATATCTCAAAGTCCCTCTTATATCAAAGGTTATGGTCTTCAGTTCAGTTCTGTTCAATTCTCTTATCGATGTTACCCAAGTGGCTCAACGGTACGTAACAATAGTTGCAAACAATTGGCGCTGTGTGTCCGTCCAATGTCATTCAGTCTGTAATTGTGTCGTCGGTCAGTGCTGCCTAACCAGTTAATGCATAGATGTTTGAGGTTATGGTCTGGACATATTTCCTGTTTATATTTACAGTTCAACTCTGGATATCTCAAACTACCGATATCCCAAAGAAATTTGTCTGGGCCCAGAAAATTTACTTTGAGATATCAGTAGTTTGGAGATGTCCAGAGTTGACTGTCTATTGAAATACAATTCATGTGTAAGATCAGTTGAAAGGGCAAACATTGTAGACCCTGTGGCTAAGTTTTGAGCACTGCTGGCGTGATTTGGCTTTGGTGGAGGGGCTGGAAGTTTGGGCACCAAAGCTGTTGCGCCAGACGTGGTTAAATATGCATGGCCAACAGTGTCAATTGAGAAGCAAATACTATTCACTCAGAGAAAGGGGCCCATACATTTATCTTCAAACTGCAACATGTAAGCTGCTTTATTAGCCTTTGTGTGTTCAATTTTAGCTGCTGCTCTCAGTTTACACTTTCAGGTTCTCTACAGTGGAAGGAAGGTCAGTATTCCCAGAAATAGTGTGAGTATTTTTTTCATTCCTTAACGCAACTGACAGTGGCAAACGGTATACAGTCATCTCGCGACGTCTGGAGCACTGATATCTCAAAGTCCCTCTTATATCAAAGGTTATGGTCTTCAGTTCAGTTCTGTTCAATTCTCTTATCGATGTTACCCAAGTGGCTCAACGGTACGTAACAATAGTTGCAAACAATTGGCGCCGTGTGTCCGTCCAATGTCATTCAGTCTGTAATTGTGTTGTCGGTCAGTGCTGCCTAACCAGTATTTATGCATAGATGTTTTGAGGTTATGGTCTGGACATATTTCCTGTTTATATTTACAGTTCAACTCTGGATATCTCAAACTACCGATATCCCAAAGAAATTTGTCTGGGCCCAGAAAATTTACTTTGAGATATCAGTAGTTTGGAGATGTCCAGAGTTGACTGTCTATTGAAATACAATTCATGTGTAAGATCAGTTGAAAGGGCAAACATTGTAGACCCTGTGGCTAAGTTTTGAGCACTGCTGGCGTGATTTGGCTTTGGTGGAGGGGCTGGAAGTTTGGGCACCAAAGCTGTTGCGCCAGACGTGGTTAAATATGCATGGCCAACAGTGTCAATTGAGAAGCAAATA
Source organism: Ctena decussata (assembly GCA_963989385.1). Taxonomy (NCBI): domain Eukaryota; kingdom Metazoa; phylum Mollusca; class Bivalvia; order Lucinida; family Lucinidae; genus Ctena; species Ctena decussata. Next base: position 39,585,217 of record OZ022514.1, read on the forward strand.
CTATTCACTCAGAGAAAGGGGCCCATACATTTATCTTCCAACTGCAACATGTAAGCTGCTTTATTAGCTTTTGTGTGTTCAATTTTAGCTGCTGCTCTCAGTTTACACTTTCAGGTTCTCTACAGTGGAAGGAAGGTCAGTATTCCCAGAAATAGTGTGAGTATTTTTTTCATTCCTCAACGCAACTGACAGCGGCAAACGGTATACAGTCATCTCGCGACGTCTGGAGCACTGATATCTCAAAGTCCCTCTTATATCAAAGGTTATGGTCTTCAGTTCAGTTCTGTTCAATTCTCTTATCGATGTTACCCAAGTGGCTCAACGGTACGTAACAATAGTTGCAAACAATTGGCGCCGTGTGTCCGTCCAATGTCATTCAGTCTGTAATTGTGTCGTCGGTCAGTGCTGCCTAACCAGTATTTATGCATAGATGTTTTGAGGTTATGGTCTGGACATATTTCCCGTTTATATTTACAGTTCAACTCTGGATATCTCAAACTACCGATATCCCAAAGAAATTTGTCTGGGCCCAGAAAATTTACTTTGAGATATCAGTAGTTTGGAGATGTCCAGAGTTGACTGTCTATTGAAATACAATTCATGTGTAAGATCAGTTGAAAGGGCAAACATTGTAGACCCTGTGGCTAAGTTTTGAGCACTGCTGGCGTGATTTGGCTTTGGTGGAGGGGCTGGAAGTTTGGGCACCAAAGCTGTTGCGCCAGACGTGGTTAAATATGCATGGCCAACAGTGTCAATTGAGAAGCAAATACTATTCACTCAGAGAAAGGGGCCCATACATTTATCTTCCAACTGCAACATGTAAGCTGCTTTATTAGCTTTTGTGTGTTCAATTTTAGCTGCTGCTCTCAGTTTACACTTTCAGGTTCTCTACAGTGGAAGGAAGGTCAGTATTCCCAGAAATAGTGTGAGTATTTTTTTCATTCCTTAACGCAACTGACAGCGGCAAACGGTATACAGTCATCTCGCGACGTCTGGAGCACTGATATCTCAAAGTCCCTCTTATATCAAAGGTTATGGTCTTCAGTTCAGTTCTGTTCAATTCTCTTATCGATGTTACCCAAGTGGCTCAACGGTACGTAACAATAGTTGCAAACAATTGGCGCCGTGTGTCCGTCCAATGTCATTCAGTCTGTAATTGTGTCGTTGGTCAGTGCTGCCTAACCAGTATTTATGCATAGATGTTTTGAGGTTATGGTCTGGACATATTTCCTGTTTATATTTACAGTTCAACTCTGGATATCTCAACTTACCGATATCCCAAAGAAATTTGTCTGGGCCCAGAAAATTTACTTTGAGATATCAGTAGTTTGGAGATGTCCAGAGTTGACTGTCTATTGAAATACAATTCATGTGTAAGATCAGTTGAAAGGGCAAACATTGTAGACCCTGTGGCTAAGTTTTGAGCACTGCTGGCGTGATTTGGCTTTGGTGGAGGGGCTGGAAGTTTGGGCACCAAAGCTGTTGCGCCAGACGTGGTTAAATATGCATGGCCAACAGTGTCAATTGAGAAGCAAATACTATTCACTCAGAGAAAGGGGCCCATACATTTATCTTCCAACTGCAACATGTAAGCTGCTTTATTAGCTTTTGTGTGTTCAATTTTAGCTGCTGCTCTCAGTTTACACTTTCAGGTTCTCTACAGTGGAAGGAAGGTCAGTATTCCCAGAAATAGTGTGAGTATTTTTTTCATTCCTTAACGCAACTGACAGCGGCAAACGGTATACAGTCATCTCGCGCATCTGGAGCACTGATATCTCAAAGTCCCTCTTATATCAAAGGTTATGGTCTTCAGTTCAGTTCTGTTTAATTCTCTTATCGATGTTACCCAAGTGGCTCAACGGTACGTAACAATAGTTGCAAACAATTGGCGCCGTGTGTCCGTCCAATGTCATTCAGTCTGTAATTGTGTCGTCGGTCAGTGCTGCCTAACCAGTTAATGCATAGATGTTTGAGGTTATGGTCTGGACATATTTCCTGTTTATATTTACAGTTCAACTCTGGATATCTCAAACTACCGATATCCCAAAGAAATTTGTCTGGGCCCAGAAAATTTACTTTGAGATATCAGTAGTTTGGAGATGTCCAGAGTTGACTGTCTATTGAAATACAATTCATGTGTAAGATCAGTTGAAAGGGCAAACATTGTAGACCCTGTGGCTAAGTTTTGAGCACTGCTGGCGTGATTTGGCTTTGGTGGAGGGGCTGGAAGTTTGGGCACCAAAGCTGTTGCGCCAGACGTGGTTAAATATGCATGGCCAACAGTGTCAATTGAGAAGCAAATACTATTCACTCAGAGAAAGGGGCCCATACATTTATCTTCCAACTGCAACATGTAAGCTGCTTTATTAGCTTTTGTGTGTTCAATTTTAGCTGCTGCTCTCAGTTTACACTTTCAGGTTCTCTACAGTGGAAGGAAGGTCAGTATTCCCAGAAATAGTGTGAGTATTTTTTTCATTCCTTAACGCAACTGACAGCGGCAAACGGTATACAGTCATCTCGCGATGTCTGGAGCACTGATATCTCAAAGTCCCTCTTATATCAAAGGTTATGGTCTTCAGTTCAGTTCTGTTCAATTCTCTTATCGATGTTACCCAAGTGGCTCAACGGTACGTAACAATAGTTGCAAACAATTGGCACCGTGTGTCCGTCCAATGTCATTCAGTCTGTAATTGTGTCGTCGGTCAGTGCTGCCTAACCAGTATTTATGCATAGATGTTTGAGGTTATGGTCTAGACATATTTCCTGTTTATATTTACAGTTCAACTCTGGATATCTCAAACTACTGATATCCCGAGGAAATTTGTCTGGGCCCAGAAAATTTACTTTGAGATATCAGTAGTTTGGAGATGTCCAGAGTTGACTGTCTATTGAAATACAATTCATGTGTAAGATCAGTTGAAAGGGCAAACATTGTAGACCCTGTGGCTAAGTTTTGAGCACTGCTGGCGTGATTTGGCTTTGGTGGAGGGGCTGGAAGTTTGGGCACCAAAGCTGTTGCGCCAGACGTGGTTAAATATGCATGGCCAACAGTGTCAATTGAGAAGCAAATACTATTCACTCAGAGAAAGGGGCCCATACATTTATCTTCCAACTGCAACATGTAAGCTGCTTTATTAGCCTTTGTGTGTTCAATTTTAGCTGCTGCTCTCAGTTTACACTTTCAGGTTCTCTACAGTGGAAGGAAGGTCAGTATTCCCAGAAATAGTGTGAGTATTTTTTTCATTCCTTAACGCAACTGACAGCGGCAAACGGTATACAGTCATCTCGCGACGTCTGGAGCACTGATATCTCAAAGTCCCTCTTATATCAAAGGTTATGGTCTTCAGTTCAGTTCTGTTCAATTCTCTTATCGATGTTACCCAAGTGGCTCAACGGTACGTAACAATAGTTGCAAACAATTGGCGCCGTGTGTCCGTCCAATGTCATTCAGTCTGTAATTGTGTCGTCGGTCAGTGCTGCCTAACCAGTATTTATGCATAGATGTTTGAGGTTATGGTCTGGACATATTTCCTGTTTATATTTACAGTTCAACTCTGGATATCTCAAACTACCGATATCCCAAAGAAATTTGTCTGGGCCCAGAAAATTTACTTTGAGATATCAGTAGTTTGGAGATGTCCAGAGTTGACTGTCTATTGAAATACAATTCATGTGTAAGATCAGTTGAAAGGGCAAACATTGTAGACCCTGTGGCTAAGTTTTGAGCACTGCTGGCGTGATTTGGCTTTGGTGGAGGGGCTGGAAGTTTGGGCACCAAAGCTGTTGCGCCAGACGTGGTTAAATATGCATGGCCAACAGTGTCAATTGAGAAGCAAATACTATTCACTCAGAGAAAGGGGCCCATACATTTATCTTCCAACTGCAACATGTAAGCTGCTTTATTAGCTTTTGTGTGTTCAATTTTAGCTGCTGCTCTCAGTTTACACTTTCAGGTTCTCTACAGTGGAAGGAAGGTCAGTATTCCCAGAAATAGTGTGAGTATTTTTTTCATTCCTTAATGCAACTGACAGCGGCAAACGGTATACAGTCATCTCGCGACGTCTGGAGCACTGATATCTCAAAGTCCCTCTTATATCAAAGGTTATGGTCTTCAGTTCAGTTCTGTTCAATTCTCTTATCGATGTTACCCAAGTGGCTCAACGGTACGTAACAATAGTTGCAAACAATTGGCGCCGTGTGTCCGTCCAATGTCATTCAGTCTGTAATTGTGTCGTCGGTCAGTGCTGCCTAACCAGTATTTATGCATAGATGTTTGAGGTTATGGTCTGGACATATTTCCTGTTTATATTTACAGTTCAACTCTGGATATCTCAAACTATCGATATCCCGAGGAAATTTGTCTGGGCCCAGAAAATTTACTTTGAGATATCAGTAGTTTGGAGATGTCCAGAGTTGACTGTCTATTGAAATACAATTCATGTGTAAGATCAGTTGAAAGGGCAAACATTGTAGACCCTGTGGCTAAGTTTTGAGCACTGCTGGCGTGATTTGGCTTTGGTGGAGGGGCTGGAAGTTTGGGCACCAAAGCTGTTGCGCCAGACGTGGTTAAATATGCATGGCCAACAGTGTCAATTGAGAAGCAAATACTATTCACTCAGAGAAAGGGGCCCATACATTTATCTTCCAACTGCAACATGTAAGCTGCTTTATTAGCCTTTGTGTGTTCAATTTTAGCTGCTGCTCTCAGTTTACACTTTCAGGTTCTCTACAGTGGAAGGAAGGTCAGTATTCCCAGAAATAGTGTGAGTATTTTTTTCATTCCTTAACGCAACTGACAGTGGCAAACGGTATACAGTCATCTCGCGACGTCTGGAGCACTGATATCTCAAAGTCCCTTTTATATCAAAGGTTATGGTCTTCAGTTCAGTTCTGTTCAATTCTCTTATCGATGTTACCCAAGTGGCTCAACGGTACGTAACAATAGTTGCAAACAATTGGCGCCGTGTGTCCGTCCAATGTCATTCAGTCTGTAATTGTGTCGTCGGTCAGTGCTGCCTAACCAGTATTTATGCATAGATGTTTGAGGTTATGGTCTGGACATATTTCCTGTTTATATTTACAGTTCAACTCTGGATATCTCAAACTACCGATATCCCAAAGAAATTTGTCTGGGCCCAGAAAATTTACTTTGAGATATCAGTAGTTTGGAGATGTCCAGAGTTGACTGTCTATTGAAATACAATTCATGTGTAAGATCAGTTGAAAGGGCAAACATTGTAGACCCTGTGGCTAAGTTTTGAGCACTGCTGGCGTGATTTGGCTTTGGTGGAGGGGCTGGAAGTTTGGGCACCAAAGCTGTTGCGCCAGACGTGGTTAAATATGCATGGCCAACAGTGTCAATTGAGAAGCAAATACTATTCACTCAGAGAAAGGGGCCCATACATTTATCTTCCAACTGCAACATGTAAGCTGCTTTATTAGCTTTTGTGTGTTCAATTTTAGCTGCTGCTCTCAGTTTACACTTTCAGGTTCTCTACAGTGGAAGGAAGGTCAGTATTCCCAGAAATAGTGTGAGTATTTTTTTCATTCCTTAATGCAACTGACAGCGGCAAACGGTATACAGTCATCTCGCGACGTCTGGAGCACTGATATCTCAAAGTCCCTCTTATATCAAAGGTTATGGTCTTCAGTTCAGTTCTGTTCAATTCTCTTATCGATGTTACCCAAGTGGCTCAACGGTACGTAACAATAGTTGCAAACAATTGGCGCCGTGTGTCCGTCCAATGTCATTCAGTCTGTAATTGTGTCGTCGGTCAGTGCTGCCTAACCAGTATTTATGCATAGATGTTTGAGGTTATGGTCTGGACATATTTCCTGTTTATATTTACAGTTCAACTCTGGATATCTCAAACTACCGATATCCCAAAGAAATTTGTCTGGGCCCAGAAAATTTACTTTGAGATATCAGTAGTTTGGAGATGTCCAGAGTTGACTGTCTATTGAAATACAATTCATGTGTAAGATCAGTTGAAAGGGCAAACATTGTAGACCCTGTGGCTAAGTTTTGAGCACTGCTGGCGTGATTTGGCTTTGGTGGAGGGGCTGGAAGTTTGGGCACCAAAGCTGTTGCGCCAGACGTGGTTAAATATGCATGGCCAACAGTGTCAATTGAGAAGCAAATACTATTCACTCAGAGAAAGGGGCCCATACATTTATCTTCCAACTGCAACATGTAAGCTGCTTTATTAGCTTTTGTGTGTTCAATTTTAGCTGCTGCTCTCAGTTTACACTTTCAGGTTCTCTACAGTGGAAGGAAGGTCAGTATTCCCAGAAATAGTGTGAGTATTTTTTTCATTCCTTAACGCAACTGACAGCGGCAAACGGTATACAGTCATCTCGCGACGTCTGGAGCACTGATATCTCAAAGTCCCTCTTATATCAAAGGTTATGGTCTTCAGTTCAGTTCTGTTCAATTCTCTTATCGATGTTACCCAAGTGGCTCAACGGTACGTAACAATAGTTGCAAACAATTGGCGCCGTGTGTCCGTCCAATGTCATTCAGTCTGTAATTGTGTCGTCGGTCAGTGCTGCCTAACCAGTATTTATGCATAGATGTTTGAGGTTATGGTCTGGACATATTTCCTGTTTATATTTACAGTTCAACTCTGGATATCTCAAACTACCGATATCCCAAAGAAATTTGTCTGGGCCCAGAAAATTTACTTTGAGATATCAGTAGTTTGGAGATGTCCAGAGTTGACTGTCTATTGAAATACAATTCATGTGTAAGATCAGTTGAAAGGGCAAACATTGTAGACCCTGTGGCTAAGTTTTGAGCACTGCTGGCGTGATTTGGCTTTGGTGGAGGGGCTGGAAGTTTGGGCACCAAAGCTGTTGCGCCAGACGTGGTTAAATATGCATGGCCAACAGTGTCAATTGAGAAGCAAATACTATTCACTCAGAGAAAGGGGCCCATACATTTATCTTCCAACTGCAACATGTAAGCTGCTTTATTAGCTTTTGTGTGTTCAATTTTAGCTGCTGCTCTCAGTTTACACTTCCAGGTTCTCTACAGTGGAAGGAAGGTCAGTATTCCCAGAAATAGTGTGAGTATTTTTTTCATTCCTTAACGCAACTGACAGCGGCAAACGGTATACAGTCATCTCGCGACATCTGGAGCACTGATATCTCAAAGTCCCTCTTATATCAAAGGTTATGGTCTTCAGTTCAGTTCTGTTCAATTCTCTTATCGATGTTACCCAAGTGGCTCAACGGTACGTAACAATAGTTGCAAACAATTGGCGCCGTGTGTCCGTCCAATGTCATTCAGTCTGTAATTGTGTCGTCGGTCAGTGCTGCCTAACCAGTATTTATGCATAGATGTTTGATGTTATGGTCTGGACATATTTCCTGTTTATATTTACAGTTCAACTCTGGATATCTCAAACTACCGATATCCCAAAGAAATTTGTCTGGGCCCAGAAAATTTACTTTGAGATATCAGTAGTTTGGAGATGTCCAGAGTTGACTGTCTATTGAAATACAATTCATGTGTAAGATCAGTTGAAAGTGCAAACATTGTAGACCCTGTGGCTAAGTTTTGAGCACTGCTGGCGTGATTTGGCTTTGGTGGAGGGGCTGGAAGTTTGGGCACCAAAGCTGTTGCGCCAGACGTGGTTAAATATGCATGGCCAACAGTGTCAATTGAGAAGCAAATACTATTCACTCAGAGAAAGGGGCCCATACATTTATCTTCCAACTGCAACATGTAAGCTGCTTTATTAGCTTTTGTGTGTTCAATTTTAGCTGCTGCTCTCAGTTTACACTTTCAGGTTCTCTACAGTGGAAGGAAGGTCAGTATTCCCAGAAATAGTGTGAGTATTTTTTTCATTCCTTAACGCAACTGACAGCGGCAAACGGTATACAGTCATCTCGCGACGTCTGGAGCACTGATATCTCAAAGTCCCTCTTATATCAAAGGTTATGGTCTTCAGTTCAGTTCTGTTCAATTCTCTTCTCGATGTTACCCAAGTGGCTCAACGGTACGTAACAATAGTTGCAAACAATTGGCGCCGTGTGTCCGTCCAATGTCATTCAGTCTGTAATTGTGTCGTCAGTCAGTGCTGCCTAACCAGTATTTATGCATAGATGTTTGAGGTTATGGTCTGGACATATTTCCTGTTTATATTTACAGTACAACTCTGGATATCTCAAACTACCGATATCCCAAAGAAATTTGTCTGGGCCCAGAAAATTTACTTTGAGATATCAGTAGTTTGGAGATGTCCAGAGTTGACTGTCTATTGAAATACAATTCATGTGTAAGATCAGTTGAAAGGGCAAACATTGTAGACCCTGTGGCTAAGTTTTGAGCACTGCTGGCGTGATTTGGCTTTGGTGGAGGGGCTGGAAGTTTGGGCACCAAAGCTGTTGCGCCAGACGTGGTTAAATATGCATGGCCAACAGTGTCAATTGAGAAACAAATACTATTCACTCAGAGAAAGGGGCCCATACATTTATCTTCCAACTGCAACATGTAAGCTGCTTTATTAGCTTTTGTGTGTTCAATTTTAGCTGCTGCTCTCAGTTTACACTTTCAGGTTCTCTACAGTGGAAGGAAGGTCAGTATTCCCAGAAATAGTGTGAGTATTTTTTTCATTCCTTAACGCAACTGACAGCGGCAAACGGTATACAGTCATCTCGCGATGTCTGGAGCACTGATATCTCAAAGTCCCTCTTATATCAAAGGTTATGGTCTTCAGTTCAGTTCTGTTCAATTCTCTTATCGATGTTACCCAAGTGGCTCAACGGTACGTAACAATAGTTGCAAACAATTGGCGCCGTGTGTCCGTCCAATGTCATTCAGTCTGTAATTGTGTCGTCGGTCAGTGCTGCCTAACCAGTATTTATGCATAGATGTTTGAGGTTATGGTCTGGACATATTTCCTGTTTATATTTACAGTTCAACTCTGGATATCTCAAACTACCGATATCCCAAAGAAATTTGTCTGGGCCCAGAAAATTTACTTTGAGATATCAGTAGTTTGGAGATGTCCAGAGTTGACTGTCTATTGAAATACAATTCATGTGTAAGATCAGTTGAAAGGGCAAACATTGTAGACCCTGTGGCTAAGTTTTGAGCACTGCTGGCGTGATTTGGCTTTGGTGGAGGGGCTGGAACTTTGGGCACCAAAGCTGTTGCGCCAGACGTGGTTAAATATGCATGGCCAACAGTGTCAATTGAGAAGCAAATACTATTCACTCAGAGAAAGGGGCCCATACATTTATCTTCCAACTGCAACGTGTAAGCTGCTTTATTAGCCTTTGTGTGTTCAATTTTAGCTGCTGCTCTCAGTTTACACTTTCAGGTTCTCTACAGTGGAAGGAAGGTCAGTATTCCCAGAAATAGTGTGAGTATTTTTTTCATTCCTTAACGCAACTGACAGCGGCAAACGGTATACAGTCATCTCGCGACGTCTGGAGCACTGATATCTCAAAGTCCCTCTTATATCAAAGGTTATGGTCTTCAGTTCAGTTCTGTTCAATTCTCTTATCGATGTTACCCAAGTGGCTCAACGGTACGTAACAATAGTTGCAAACAATTGGCGCCGTGTGTCCGTCCAATGTCATTCAGTCTGTAATTGTGTCGTCGGTCAGTGCTGCCTAACCAGTATTTATGCATAGATGTTTGATGTTATGGTCTGGATATATTTCCTGTTTATATTTACAGTTCAACTCTGGATATCTCAAACTACCGATATCCCAAAGAAATTTGTCTGGGCCCAGAAAATTTACTTTGAGATATCAGTAGTTTGGAGATGTCCAGAGTTGACTGTCTATTGAAATACAATTCATGTGTAAGATCAGTTGAAAGGGCAAACATTGTAGACCCTGTGGCTAAGTTTTGAGCACTGCTGGCATGATTTGGCTTTGGTGGAGGGGCTGGAAGTTTGGGCACCAAAGCTGTTGCGCCAGACGTGGTTAAATATGCATGGCCAACAGTGTCAATTGAGAAGCAAATACTATTCACTCAGAGAAAGGGGCCCATACATTTATCTTCCAACTGCAACATGTAAGCTGCTTTATTAGCTTTTGTGTGTTCAATTTTAGCTGCTGCTCTCAGTTTACACTTTCAGGTTCTCTACAGTGGAAGGAAGGTCAGTATTCCCAGAAATAGTGTGAGTATTTTTTTCATTCCTTAACGCAACTGACAGCGGCAAACGGTATACAGTCATCTCGCGACGTCTGGAGCACTGATATCTCAAAGTCCCTCTTATATCAAAGGTTATGGTCTTCAGTTCAGTTCTGTTCAATTCTCTTATCGATGTTACCCAAGTGGCTCAACGGTACGTAACAATAGTTGCAAACAATTGGCGCCGTGTGTCCATCCAATGTCATTCAGTTTGTAATTGTGTCGTCGGTCAGTGCTGCCTAACCAGTATTTATGCATAGATGTTTGAGGTTATGGTCTGGACATATTTCCTGTTTATATTTACAGTTCAGCTCTGGATATCTCAAACTACCGATATCCCAAAGAAATTTGTCTGGGCCCAGAAAATTTACTTTGAGATATCAGTAGTTTGGAGATGTCCAGAGTTGACTGTCTATTGAAATACAATTCATGTGTAAGATCAGTTGAAAGGGCAAACATTGTAGACCCTGTGGCTAAGTTTTGAGCACTGCTGGCGTGATTTGGCTTTGGTGGAGGGGCTGGAAGTTTGGGCACCAAAGCTGTTGCGCCAGACGTGGTTAAATATGCATGGCCAACAGTGTCAATTGAGAAGCAAATACTATTCACTCAGAGAAAGGGGCCCATACATTTATCTTCCAACTGCAACATGTAAGCTGCTTTATTAGCTTTTGTGTGTTCAATTTTAGCTGCTGCTCTCAGTTTACACTTTCAGGTTCTCTACAGTGGAAGGAAGGTCAGTATTCCCAGAAATAGTGTGAGTATTTTTTTCATTCCTTAACGCAACTGACAGCGGCAAACGGTATACAGTCATCTCGCGACGTCTGGAGCACTGATATCTCAAAGTCCCTCTTATATCAAAGGTTATGGTCTTCAGTTCAGTTCTGTTCAATTCTCTTATCGATGTTACCCAAGTGGCTCAACGGTACGTAACAATAGTTGCAAACAATTGGCGCCGTGTGTCCGTCCAATGTCATTCAGTCTGTAATTGTGTCGTCGGTCAGTGCTGCCTAACCAGTATTTATGCATAGATGTTTGAGGTTATGGTCTGGATATATTTCCTGTTTATATTTACAGTTCAACTCTGGATATCTCAAACTACCGATATCCCAAAGAAATTTGTCTGGGCCCAGAAAATTTACTTTGAGATATCAGTAGTTTGGAGATGTCCAGAGTTGACTGTCTATTGAAATACAATTCATGTGTAAGATCAGTTGAAAGGGCAAACATTGTAGACCCTGTGGCTAAGTTTTGAGCACTGCTGGCATGATTTGGCTTTGGTGGAGGGGCTGGAAGTTTGGGCACCAAAGCTGTTGCGCCAGACGTGGTTAAATATGCATGGCCAACAGTGTCAATTGAGAAGCAAATACTATTCACTCAGAGAAAGGGGCCCATACATTTATCTTCCAACTGCAACATGTAAGCTGCTTTATTAGCTTTTGTGTGTTCAATTTTAGCTGCTGCTCTCAGTTTACACTTTCAGGTTCTCTACAGTGGAAGGAAGGTCAGTATTCCCAGAAATAGTGTGAGTATTTTTTTCATTCCTTAACGCAACTGACAGCGGCAAACGGTATACAGTCATCTCGCGACGTCTGGAGCACTGATATCTCAAAGTCCCTCTTATATCAAAGGTTATGGTCTTCAGTTCAGTTCTGTTCAATTCTCTTATCGATGTTACCCAAGTGGCTCAACGGTACGTAACAATAGTTGCAAACAATTGGCGCCGTGTGTCCGTCCAATGTCATTCAGTCTGTAATTGTGTCGTCGGTCAGTGCTGCCTAACCAGTATTTATGCATAGATGTTTGAGGTTATGGTCTGGACATATTTCCTGTTTATATTTACAGTTCAGCTCTGGATATCTCAAACTACCGATATCCCAAAGAAATTTGTCTGGGCCCAGAAAATTTACTTTGAGATATCAGTAGTTTGGAGATGTCCAGAGTTGACTGTCTATTGAAATACAATTCATGTGTAAGATCAGTTGAAAGGGCAAACATTGTAGACCCTGTGGCTAAGTTTTGAGCACTGCTGGCGTGATTTGGCTTTGGTGGAGGGGCTGGAAGTTTGGGCACCAAAGCTGTTGCGCCAGACGTGGTTAAATATGCATGGCCAACAGTGTCAATTGAGAAGCAAATACTATTCATTCAGAGAAAGGGGCCCATACATTTATCTTCCAACTGCAACATGTAAGCTGCTTTATTAGCTTTTGTGTGTTCAATTTTAGCTGCTGCTCTCAGTTTACACTTTCAGGTTCTCTACAGTGGAAGGAAGGTCAGTATTCCCAGAAATAGTGTGAGTATTTTTTTCATTCCTTAACGCAACTGACAGCGGCAAACGGTATACAGTCATCTCGCGACGTCTGGAGCACTGATATCTCAAAGTCCCTCTTATATCAAAGGTTATGGTCTTCAGTTCAGTTCTGTTCAATTCTCTTATCGATGTTACCCAAGTGGCTCAACGGTACGTAACAATAGTTGCAAACAATTGGCGCTGTGTGTCCGTCCAATGTCATTCAGTCTGTAATTGTGTCGTCGGTCAGTGCTGCCTAACCAGTATTTATGCATAGATGTTTGAGGTTATGGTCTGGACATATTTCCTGTTTATATTTACAGTTCAACTCTGGATATCTCAAACTACCGATATCCCAAAGAAATTTGTCTGGGCCCAGAAAATTTACTTTGAGATATCAGTAGTTTGGAGATGTCCAGAGTTGACTGTCTATTGAAATACAATTCATGTGTAAGATCAGTTGAAAGGGCAAACATTGTAGACCCTGTGGCTAAGTTTTGAGCACTGCTGACGTGATTTGGCTTTGGTGGAGGGGCTGGAAGTTTGGGCACCAAAGCTGTTGCGCCAGACCTGGTTAAATATGCATGGCCAACAGTGTCAATTGAGAAGCAAATACTATTCACTCAGAGAAAGGGGCCCATACATTTATACTCCAACTGCAACATGTAAGCTGCTTTATTAGCTTTTGTGTGTTCAATTTTAGCTGCTGCTCTCAGTTTACACTTTCAGGTTCTCTACAGTGGAAGGAAGGTCAGTATTCCCAGAAATAGTGTGAGTATTTTTTTCATTCCTTAACGCAACTGACAGCGGCAAACGGTATACAGTCATCTCGCGACGTCTGGAGCACTGGTATCTCAAAGTCCCTCTTATATCAAAGGTTATGGTCTTCAGTTCAGTTCTGTTCAATTCTCTTATCGATGTTACCCAAGTGGCTCAACGGTACGTAACAATAGTTGCAAACAATTGGCGCCGTGTGTCCGTCCAATGTCATTCAGTCTGTAATTGTGTCGTCGGTCAGTGCTGCCTAACCAGTATTTATGCATAGATGTTTGAGGTTTTGGTCTGGACATATTTCCTGTTTATATTTACATTTCAACTCTGGATATCTCAAACTACCGATATCCCAAAGAAATTTGTCTGGGCCCAGAAAATTTACTTTGAGATATCAGTAGTTTGGAGATGTCCAGAGTTGACTGTCTATTGAAATACAATTCATGTGTAAGATCAGTTGAAAGGGCAAACATTGTAGACCCTGTGGCTAAGTTTTGAGCACTGCTGGCGTGATTTGGCTTTGGTGGAGGGGCTGGAAGTTTGGGCACCAAAGCTGTTGCGCCAGACGTGGTTAAATATGCATGGCCAACAGTGTCAATTGAGAAGCAAATACTATTCACTCAGAGAAAGGGGCCCATACATTTATCTTCCAACTGCAACATGTAAGCTGCTTTATTAGCCTTTGTGTGTTCAATTTTAGCTGCTGCTCTCAGTTTACACTTTCAGGTTCTCTACAGTGGAAGGAAGGTCGGTATTCCCAGAAATAGTGTGAGTATTTTTTTCATTCCTTAACGCAACTGACAGCGGCAAACGGTATACAGTCATCTCGCGACGTCTGGAGCACTGATATCTCAAAGTCCCTCTTATATCAAAGGTTATGGTCTTTAGTTCAGTTCTGTTCAATTCTTTTATCGATGTTACCCAAGTGGCTCAACGGTACGTAACAATAGTTGCAAACAATTGGCGCCGTGTGTCCGTCCAATGTCATTCAGTCTGTAATTGTGTCGTCGGTCAGTGCTGCCTAACCAGTATTTATGCATAGATGTTTGAGGTTATGGTCTGGACATATTTCCTGTTTATATTTACAGTTCAACTCTGGATATCTCAAACTACCGATATCCCAAAGAAATTTGTCTGGGCCCAGAAAATTTACTTTGAGATATCAGTAGTTTGGAGATGTCCAGAGTTGACTGTCTATTGAAATACAATTCATGTGTAAGATCAGTTGAAAGGGCAAACATTGTAGACCCTGTGGCTAAGTTTTGAGCACTGCTGGCGTGATTTGGCTTTGGTGGAGGGGCTGGAAGTTTGGGCACCAAAGCTGTTGCGCCAGACATGGTTAAATATGCATGGCCAACAGTGTCAATTGAGAAGCAAATACTATTCACTCAGAGAAAGGGGCCCATACATTTATCTTCCAACTGCAACATGTAAGCTGCTTTATTAGCCTTTGTGTGTTCAATTTTAGCTGCTGCTCTCAGTTTACACTTTCAGGTTCTCTACAGTGGAAGGAAGGTCAGTATTCCCAGAAATAGTGTGAGTATTTTTTTCATTCCTTAACGCAACTGACAGCGGCAAACGGTATACAGTCATCTCGCGACGTCTGGAGCACTGATATCTCAAAGTCCCTCTTATATCAAAGGTTATGGTCTTCAGTTCAGTTCTGTTCAATTCTCTTATCGATGTTACCCAAGTGGCTCAACAGTACGTAACAATAGTTGCAAACAATTGGCGCCGTGTGTCCGTCCAATGTCATTCAGTCTGTAATTGTGTCGTCGGTCAGTGCTGCCTAACCAGTATTTATGCATAGATGTTTGAGGTTATGGTCTGGACATATTTCCTGTTTATATTTACAGTTCAACTCTGGATATCTCAAACTACCGATATCCCAAAGAAATTTGTCTGGGCCCAGACAATTTACTTTGAGATATCAGTAGTTTGGAGATGTCCAGAGTTGACTGTCTATTGAAATACAATTCATGTGTAAGATCAGTTGAAAGGGCAAACATTGTAGACCCTGTGGCTAAGTTTTGAGCACTGCTGGCGTGATTTGGCTTTGGTGGAGGGGCTGGAAGTTTGGGCACCAAAGCTGTTGCGCCAGACGTGGTTGAATATGCATGGCCAACAGTGTCAATTGAGAAGCAAATACTATTCACTCAGAGAAAGGGGCCCATACATTTATCTTCCAACTGCAACATGTAAGCTGCTTTATTAGCTTTTGTGTGTTCAATTTTAGCTGCTGCTCTCAGTTTACACTTTCAGGTTCTCTACAGTGGAAGGAAGGTCAGTATTCCCAGAAATAGTGTGAGTATTTTTTTCATTCCTTAACGCAACTGACAGCGGCAAACGGTATACAGTCATCTCGCGACGTCTGGAGCACTGATATCTCAAAGTCCCTCTTATATCAAAGGTTATGATCTTCAGTTCAGTTCTGTTCAATTCTCTTATCGATGTTACCCAAGTGGCTCAACGGTACGTAACCATAGCTGCACACACTTGGCGCCGTGTGTCCGTCCAATGTCATTCAGTCTGTAATTGTGTCGTCGGTCAGTGCTGCCTAACCAGTATTTATGCATAGATGTTTGAGGTTATGGTCTGGACATATTTCCTGTTTATATTTACAGTTCAACCCTGGATATCTCAAACTACCGATATCCCAAAGAAATTTGTCTGGGCCCAGAAAATTTACTTTGAGATATCAGTAGTTTGGAGATGTCCAGAGTTGACTGTCTATTGAAATACAATTCGTGTGTAAGATCAGTTGAAAGGGCAAACATTGTAGACCCTGTGGCTAAGTTTTGAGCACTGCTGGCGTGATTTGGCTTTGGTGGAGGGGCTGGAAGTTTGGGCACCAAAGCTGTTGCGCCAGACGTGGTTAAATATGCATGGCCAACAGTGTCAATTGAGAAGCAAATACTATTCACTCAGAGAAAGGGGCCCATACATTTATCTTCCAACTGCAACATGTAAGCTGCTTTATTAGCTTTTGTGTGTTCAATTTTAGCTGCTGCTCTCAGTTTACACTTTCTGGTTCTCTACAGTGGAAGGAAGGTCAGTATTCCCAGAAATAGTGTGAGTATTTTTTTCATTCCTTAACGCAACTGACAGCGGCAAACGGTATACAGTCATCTCGCGACGTCTGGAGCACTGATATCTCAAAGTCCCTCTTATATCAAAGGTTATGGTCTTCAGTTCAGTTCTGTTCAATTCTCTTATCGATGTTACCCAAGTGGCTCAACGGTACGTAACAATAGTTGCAAACAATTGGCGCCGTGTGTCCGTCCAATGTCATTCAGTCTGTAATTGTGTCGTCGGTCAGTGCTGCCTAACCAGTATTTATGCATAGATGTTTGAGGTTATGGTCTGGACATATTTCCTGTTTATATTTACAGTTCAACTCTGGATATCTCAAACTACCGATATCCCAAAGAAATTTGTCTGGGCCCAGAAAATTTACTTTGAGATATCAGTAGTTTGGAGATGTCCAGAGTTGACTGTCTATTGAAATACAATTCATGTGTAAGATCAGTTGAAAGGGCAAACATTGTAGACCCTGTGGCTAAGTTTTGAGCACTGCTGGCGTGATTTGGCTTTGGTGGAGGGGCTGGAAGTTTGGGCACCAAAGCTGTTGCGCCAGACGTGGTTAAATATGCATGGCCAACAGTGTCAATTGAGAAGCAAATACTATTCACTCAGAGAAAGGGGCCCATACATTTATCTTCCAACTGCAACATGTAAGCTGCTTTATTAGCTTTTGTGTGTTCAATTTTAGCTGCTGCTCTCAGTTTACACTTTCAGGTTCTCTACAGTGGAAGGAAGGTCAGTATTCCCAGAAATAGTGTGAGTATTTTTTTCATTCCTTAACGCAACTGACAGCGGCAAACGGTATACAGTCATCTCGCGACGTCTGGAGCACTGATATCTCAAAGTCCCTCTTATATCAAAGGTTATGGTCTTCAGTTCAGTTCTGTTCAATTCTCTTATCGATGTTACCCAAGTGGCTCAACGGTACGTAACAATAGTTGCAAACAATTGGCGCCGTGTGTCCGTCCAATGTCATTCAGTCTGTAATTGTGTCGTCGGTCAGTGCTGCCTAACCAGTATTTATGCATAGATGTTTGAGGTTATGGTCTGGACATATTTCCTATTTATATTTACAGTTCAACTCTGGATATCTCAAACTACCGATATCCCAAAGAAATTTGTCTGGGCCCAGACAATTTACTTTGAGATATCAGTAGTTTGGAGATGTCCAGAGTTGACTGTCTATTGAAATACAATTCGTGTGTAAGATCAGTTGAAAGGGCAAACATTGTAGACCCTGTGGCTAAGTTTTGAGCACTGCTGGCGTGATTTGGCTTTGGTGGAGGGGCTGGAAGTTTGGGCACCAAAGCTGTTGCGCCAGACGTGGTTAAATATGCATGGCCAACAGTGTCAATTGAGAAGCAAATACTATTCACTCAGAGAAAGGGGCCCATACATTTATCTTCCAACTGCAACATGTAAGCTGCTTTATTAGCTTTTGTGTGTTCAATTTTAGCTGCTGCTCTCAGTTTACACTTTCAGGTTCTCTACAGTGGAAGGAAGGTCAGTATTCCCAGAAATAGTGTGAGTATTTTTTTCATTCCTTAACGCAACTGACAGCGGCAAACGGTATACAGTCATCTCGCGACGTCTGGAGCACTGATATCTCAAAGTCCCTCTTATATCAAAGGTTATGGTCTTCAGTTCAGTTCTGTTCAATTCTCTTATCGATGTTACCCAAGTGGCTCAACGGTACGTAACAATAGTTGCAAACAATTGGCGCCGTGTGTCCGTCCAATGTCATTCAGTCTGTAATTGTGTCGTCGGTCAGTGCTGCCTAACCAGTATTTATGCATAGATGTTTGAGGTTATGGTCTGGACATATTTCCTGTTTATATTTACAGTTCAACTCTGGATATCTCAAACTACCGATATCCCAAAGAAATTTGTCTGGGCCCAGAAAATTTACTTTGAGATATCAGTAGTTTGGAGATGTCCAGAGTTGACTGTCTATTGAAATACAATTCGTGTGTAAGATCAGTTGAAAGGGCAAACATTGTAGACCCTGTGGCTAAGTTTTGAGCACTGCTGGCGTGATTTGGCTTTGGTGGAGGGGCTGGAAGTTTGGGCACCAAAGCTGTTGCGCCAGACGTGGTTAAATATGCATGGCCAACAGTGTCAATTGAGAAGCAAATACTATTCACTCAGAGAAAGGGGCCCATACATTTATCTTCCAACTGCAACATGTAAGCTGCTTTATTAGCTTTTGTGTGTTCAATTTTAGCTGCTGCTCTCAGTTTACACTTTCAGGTTCTCTACAGTGGAAGGAAGGTCGGTATTCCCAGAAATAGTGTGAGTATTTTTTTCATTCCTTAACGCAACTGACAGCGGCAAACGGTATACAGTCATCTCGCGATGTCTGGAGCACTGATATCTCAAAGTCCCTCTTATATCAAAGGTTATGGTCTTCAGTTCAGTTCTGTTCAATTCTCTTATCGATGTTACCCAAGTGGCTCAACGGTACGTAACAATAGTTGCAAACAATTGGCGCCGTGTGTCCGTCCAATGTCATTCAGTCTGTAATTGTGTCGTCGGTCAGTGCTGCCTAACCAGTATTTATGCATAGATGTTTGAGGTTATGGTCTGGACATATTTCCTGTTTATATTTACAGTTCAACTCTGGATATCTCAAACTACCGATATCCCAAAGAAATTTGTCTGGGCCCAGAAAATTTACTTTGAGATATCAGTAGTTTGGAGATGTCCAGAGTTGACTGTCTATTGAAATACAATTCGTGTGTAAGATCAGTTGAAAGGGCAAACATTGTAGACCCTGTGGCTAAGTTTTGAGCACTGCTTGCGTGATTTGGCTTTGGTGGAGGGGCTGGAAGTTTGGGCACCAAAGCTGTTGCGCCAGACGTGGTTAAATATGCATGGCCAACAGTGTCAATTGAGAAGCAAATACTATTCACTCAGAGAAAGGGGCCCATACATTTATCTTCCAACTGCAACATGTAAGCTGCTTTATTAGCTTTTGTGTGTTCAATTTTAGCTGCTGCTCTCAGTTTACACTTTCAGGTTCTCTACAGTGGAAGGAAGGTCAGTATTCCCAGAAATAGTGTGAGTATTTTTTTCATTCCTTAACGCAACTGACAGCGGCAAACGGTATACAGTCATCTCGCGACGTCTGGAGCACTGATATCTCAAAGTCCCTCTTATATCAAAGGTTATGGTCTTCAGTTCAGTTCTGTTCAATTCTCTTATCGATGTTACCCAAGTGGCTCAACGGTACGTAACAATAGTTGCAAACAATTGGCGCTGTGTGTCCGTCCAATGTCATTCAGTCTGTAATTGTGTCGTCGGTCAGTGCTGCCTAACCAGTATTTATGCATAGATGTTTGAGGTTATGGTCTGGACATATTTCCTGTTTACATTTACAGTTCAACTCTGGATATCTCAAACTACCGATATCCCAAAGAAATTTGTCTGGGCCCAGAAAATTTACTTTGAGATATCAGTAGTTTGGAGATGTCCAGAGTTGACTGTCTATTGAAATACAATTCATGTGTAAGATCAGTTGAAAGGGCAAACATTGTAGACCCTGTGGCTAAGTTTTGAGCACTGCTGGCGTGATTTGGCTTTGGTGGAGGGGCTGGAAGTTTGGGCACCAAAGCTGTTGCGCCAGACGTGGTTAAATATGCATGGCCAACAGTGTCAATTGAGAAGCAAATACTATTCACTCAGAGAAAGGGGCCCATACATTTATCTTCCAACTGCAACATGTAAGCTGCTTTATTAGCTTTTGTGTGTTCAATTTTTGCTGCTGCTCTCAGTTTACACTTTCAGGTTCTCTACAGTGGAAGGAAGGTCAGTATTCCCAGAAATAGTGTGAGTATTTTTTTCATTCCTTAACGCAACTGACAGCGGCAAACGGTATACAGTCATCTCGCGACGTCTGGAGCACTGATATCTCAAAGTCCCTCTTATATCAAAGGTTATGGTCTTCAGTTCAGTTCTGTTCAATTCTCTTATCGATGTTACCCAAGTGGCTCAACGGTACATAACCATAGTTGCAAACACTTGGCGCCGTGTGTCCGTCCAATGTCATTCAGTCTGTAATTGTGTCGTCGGTCAGTGCTGCCTAACCAGTATTTATGCATAGATGTTTGAGGTTATGGTCTGGACATATTTCCTGTTTATATTTACAGTTCAACTCTGGATATCTCAAACTACCGATATCCCAAAGAAATTTTTCTGGGCCCAGAAAATTTACTTTGAGATATCAGTAGTTTGGAGATGTCCAGAGTTGACTATTGAAATACAATTCATGTGTAAGATCAGTTGAAAGGGCAAACATTGTAGACCCTGTGGCTAAGTTTTGAGCACTGCTGGCGTGATTTGGCTTTGGTGGAGGGGCTGGAAGTTTGGGCACCAAAGCTGTTGCGCCAGACGTGGTTAAATATGCATGGCCAACAGTGTCAATTGAGAAGCAAATACTATTCACTCAGAGAAAGGGGCCCATACATTTATCTTCCAACTGCAACATGTAAGCTGCTTTATTAGCTTTTGTGTGTTCAATTTTTGCTGCTGCTCTCAGTTTACACTTTCAGGTTCTCTACAGTGGAAGGAAGGTCAGTATTCCCAGAAATAGTGTGAGTATTTTTTTCATTCCTTAAGGCAACTGACAGCGGCAAACGGTATACAGTCATCTCGCGACGTCTGGAGCACTGATATCTCAAAGTCCCTCTTATATCAAAGGTTATGGTCTTCAGTTCAGTTCTGTTCAATTCTCTTATCGATGTTACCCAAGTGGCTCAACGGTACGTAACCATAGTTGCACACACTTGGCGCCGTGTGTCCGTCCAATGTCATTCAGTCTGTAATTGTGTCGTCGGTCAGTGCTGCCTAACCAGTATTTATGCATAGATGTTTGAGGTTATGGTCTGGACATATTTCCTGTTTATATTTACAGTTCAACTCTGGATATCTCAAACTACCGATATCCCAAAGAAATTTGTCTGGGCCCAGAAAATTTACTTTGAGATATCAGTAGTTTGGAGATGTCCAGAGTTGATTGTCTATTGAAATACAATTCATGTGTAAGATCAGTTGAAAGGGCAAACATTGTAGACCCTGTGGCTAAGTTTTGAGCACTGCTGGCGTGATTTGGCTTTGGTGGAGGGGCTGGAAGTTTGGGCACCAAAGCTGTTGCGCCAGACGTGGTTAAATATGCATGGCCAACAGTGTCAATTGAGAAGCAAATACTATTCACTCAGAGAAAGGGGCCCATACATTTATCTTCCAACTGCAACATGTAAGCTGCTTTATTAGCTTTTGTGTATTCAATTTTAGCTGCTGCTCTCAGTTTACACTTTCAGGTTCTCTACAGTGGAAGGAAGGTCAGTATTCCCAGAAATAGTTTGAGTATTTTTTTCATTCCTTAACGCAACTGACAGCGGCAAACGGTATACAGTCATCTCGCGACGTCTGGAGCACTGATATCTCAAAGTCCCTCTTATATCAAAGGTTATGGTCTTCAGTTCAGTTCTGTTCAATTCTCTTATCGATGTTACCCAAGTGGCTCAACGGTACGTAACAATAGTTGCAAACAATTGGCGCCGTGTGTCCGTCCAATGTCATTCAGTCTGTAATTGTGTCGTCGGTCAGTGCTGCCTAACCAGTATTTATGCATAGATGTTTGAGGTTATGGTCTGGACATATTTCCTGTTTATATTTACAGTTCAACTCTGGATATCTCAAACTACCGATATCCCAAAGAAATTTGTCTGGGCCCAGAAAATTTACTTTGAGATATCAGTAGTTTGGAGATGTCCAGAGTTGACTGTCTATTGAAATACAATTCGTGTGTAAGATCAGTTGAAAGGGCAAACATTGTAGACCCTGTGGCTAAGTTTTGAGCACTGCTGGCGTGATTTGGCTTTGGTGGAGGGGCTGGAAGTTTGGGCACCAAAGCTGTTGCGCCAGACGTGGTTAAATATGCATGGCCAACAGTGTCAATTGAGAAGCAAATACTATTCACTCAGAGAAAGGGGCCCATACATTTATCTTCCAACTGCAACATGTAAGCTGCTTTATTAGCTTTTGTGTGTTCAATTTTAGCTGCTGCTCTCAGTTTACACTTTCAGGTTCTCTACAGTGGAAGGAAGGTCGGTATTCCCAGAAATAGTGTGAGTATTTTTTTCATTCCTTAACGCAACTGACAGCGGCAAACGGTATACAGTCATCTCGCGACGTCTGGAGCACTGATATCTCAAAGTCCCTCTTATATCAAAGGTTATGGTCTTCAGTTCAGTTCTGTTCAATTCTCTTATCGATGTTACCCAAGTGGCTCAACGGTACGTAACAATAGTTGCAAACAATTGGCGCCGTGTGTCCGTCCAATGTCATTCAGTCTGTAATTGTGTCGTCGGTCAGTGCTGCCTAACCAGTATTTATGCATAGATGTTTGAGGTTATGGTCTGGACATATTTCCTGTTTATATTTACAGTTCAACTCTGGATATCTCAAACTACCGATATCCCAAAGAAATTTGTCTGGGCCCAGAAAATTTACTTTGAGATATCAGTAGTTTGGAGATGTCCAGAGTTGACTGTCTATTGAAATACAATTCGTGTGTAAGATCAGTTGAAAGGGCAAACATTGTAGACCCTGTGGCTAAGTTTTGAGCACTGCTGGCGTGATTTGGCTTTGGTGGAGGGGCTGGAAGTTTGGGCACCAAAGCTGTTGCGCCAGACGTGGTTAAATATGCATGGCCAACAGTGTCAATTGAGAAGCAAATACTATTCACTCAGAGAAAGGGGCCCATACATTTATCTTCCAACTGCAACATGTAAGCTGCTTTATTAGCTTTTGTGTGTTCAATTTTAGCTGCTGCTCTCAGTTTACACTTTCAGGTTCTCTACAGTGGAAGGAAGGTCGGTATTCCCAGAAATAGTGTGAGTATTTTTTTCATTCCTTGACGCAACTGACAGCGGCAAACGGTATACAGTCATCTCGAGACGTCTGGAGCACTGATATCTCAAAGTCCCTCTTATATCAAAGGTTATGGTCTTCAGTTCAGTTCTGTTCAATTCTCTTATCGATGTTACCCAAGTGGCTCAACGGTACGTAACAATAGTTGCAAACAATTGGCGCCGTGTGTCCGTCCAATGTCATTCAGTCTGTAATTGTGTCGTCGGTCAGTGCTGCCTAACCAGTATTTATGCATAGATGTTTGAGGTTATGGTCTGGACATATTTCCTGTTTACATTTACAGTTCAACTCTGGATATCTCAAACTACCGATATCCCAAAGAAATTTGTCTGGGCCCAGAAAATTTACTTTGAGATATCAGTAGTTTGGAGATGTCCAGAGTTGACTGTCTATTGAAATACAATTCATGTGTAAGATCAGTTGAAAGGGCAAACATTGTAGACCCTGTGGCTAAGTTTTGAGCACTGCTGGCGTGATTTGGCTTTGGTGGAGGGGCTGGAAGTTTGGGC
This sequence comes from Ctena decussata, assembly GCA_963989385.1. NCBI lineage: Eukaryota > Metazoa > Mollusca > Bivalvia > Lucinida > Lucinidae > Ctena > Ctena decussata. Next base: position 39,608,954 of record OZ022514.1, read on the forward strand.
ACCAAAGCTGTTGCGCCAGACGTGGTTAAATATGCATGGCCAACAGTGTCAATTGAGAAGCAAATACTATTCACTCAGAGAAAGGGGCCCATACATTTATCTTCCAACTGCAACATGTAAGCTGCTTTATTAGCTTTTGTGTGTTCAATTTTAGCTGCTGCTCTCAGTTTACACTTTCAGGTTCTCTACAGTGGAAGGAAGGTCAGTATTCCCAGAAATAGTGTGAGTATTTTTTTCATTCCTTAACGCAACTGACAGCGGCAAACGGTATACAGTCATCTCGCGACGTCTGGAGCACTGATATCTCAAAGTCCCTCTTATATCAAAGGTTATGGTCTTCAGTTCAGTTCTGTTCAATTCTCTTATCGATGTTACCCAAGTGGCTCAACGGTACGTAACAATAGTTGCAAACAATTGGCGCCGTGTGTCCGTCCAATGTCATTCAGTCTGTAATTGTGTCGTCGGTCAGTGCTGCCTAACCAGTATTTATGCATAGATGTTTGAGGTTATGGTCTGGACATATTTCCTGTTTATATTTACAGTTCAACTCTGGATATCTCAAACTACCGATATCCCAAAGAAATTTGTCTGGGCCCAGAAAATTTACTTTGAGATATCAGTAGTTTGGAGATGTCCAGAGTTGACTGTCTATTGAAATACAATTCGTGTGTAAGATCAGTTGAAAGGGCAAACATTGTAGACCCTGTGGCTAAGTTTTGAGCACTGCTGGCGTGATTTGGCTTTGGTGGAGGGGCTGGAAGTTTGGGCACCAAAGCTGTTGTGCCAGACGTGGTTAAATATGCATGGCCAACAGTGTCAATTGAGAAGCAAATACTATTCACTCAGAGAAAGGGGCCCATACATTTATCTTCCAACTGCAACATGTAAGCTGCTTTATTAGCTTTTGTGTGTTCAATTTTTGCTGCTGCTCTCAGTTTACACTTTCAGGTTCTCTACAGTGGAAGGAAGGTCAGTATTCCCAGAAATAGTGTGAGTATTTTTTTCATTCCTTAACGCAACTGACAGCGGCAAACGGTATACAGTCATCTCGCGACGTCTGGAGCACTGATATCTCAAAGTCCCTCTTATATCAAAGGTTATGGTCTTCAGTTCAGTTCTGTTCAATTCTCTTATCGATGTTACCCTAGTGGCTCAACGGTACGTAACAATAGTTGCAAACAATTGGCGCCGTGTGTCCGTCCAATGTCATTCAGTCTGTAATTGTGTCGTCGGTCAGTGCTGCCTAACCAGTATTTATGCATAGATGTTTGAGGTTATGGTCTGGACATATTTCCTGTTTATATTTACAGTTCAACTCTGGATATCTCAAACTACCGATATCCCAAAGAAATTTGTCTGGGCCCAGAAAATTTACTTTGAGATATCAGTAGTTTGGAGATGTCCAGAGTTGACTGTCTATTGAAATACATTTCATGTGTAAGATCAGTTGAAAGGGCAAACATTGTAGACCCTGTGGCTAAGTTTTGAGCACTGCTGGCGTGATTTGGCTTTGGTGGAGGGGCTGGAAGTTTGGGCACCAAAGCTGTTGCGCCAGACGTGGTTAAATATGCATGGCCAACAGTGTCAATTAAGAAGCAAATACTATTCACTCAGAGAAAGGGGCCCATACATTTATCTTCCAGCTGCAACATGTAAGCTGCTTTATTAGCTTTTGTGTGTTCAATTTTAGCTGCTGCTCTCAATTTACACTTTCAGGTTCTCTACAGTGGAAGGAAGGTCAGTATTCCCAGAAATAGTGTGAGTATTTTTTTCATTCCTTAACGCAACTGACAGCGGCAAACGGTATACAGTCATCTCGCGACGTCTGGAGCACTGATATCTCAAAGTCCCTCTTATATCAAAGGTTATGGTCTTCAGTTCAGTTCTGTTCAATTCTCTTATCGATGTTACCCAAGTGGCTCAACGGTACGTAACAATAGTTGCAAACAATTGGCGCCGTGTGTCCGTCCAATGTCATTAAGTCTGTAATTGTGTCGTCGGTCAGTGCTGCCTAACCAGTATTTATGCATAGATGTTTGAGGTTATGGTCTGGACATATTTCCTGTTTATATTTACAGTTCAACTCTGGATATCTCAAACTACCGATATCCCAAAGAAATTTGTCTGGGCCCAGAAAATTTACTTTGAGATATCAGTAGTTTGGAGATGTCCAGAGTTGACTGTCTATTGAAATACAATTCGTGTGTAAGATCAGTTGAAAGGGCAAACATTGTAGACCCTGTGGCTAAGTTTTGAGCACTGCTGGCGTGATTTGGCTTTGGTGGAGGGGCTGGAAGTTTGGGCACCAAAGCTGTTGCGCCAGACGTGGTTAAATATGCATGGCCAACAGTGTCAATTGAGAAGCAAATACTATTCACTCAGAGAAAGGGGCCCATACATTTATCTTCCAACTGCAACATGTAAGCTGCTTTATTAGCTTTTGTGTGTTCAATTTTAGCTGCTGCTCTCAGTTTACACTTTCAGGTTCTCTACAGTGGAAGGAAGGTCAGTATTCCCAGAAATAGTGTGAGTATTTTTTTCATTCCTTAACGCAACTGACAGCGGCAAACGGTATACAGTCATCTCGCGACGTCTGGAGCACTGATATCTCAAAGTCCCTCTTATATCAAAGGTTATGGTCTTCAGTTCAGTTCTGTTCAATTCTCTTATCGATGTTACCCAAGTGGCTCAACGGTACGTAACAATAGTTGCAAACAATTGGCGCCGTGTGTCCGTCCAATGTCATTCAGTCTGTAATTGTGTCGTCGGTCAGTGCTGCCTAACCAGTATTTATGCATAGATGTTTGAGGTTATGGTCTGGACATATTTCCTGTTTATATTTACAGTTCAACTCTGGATATCTCAAACTACCGATATCCCAAAGAAATTTGTCTGGGCCCAGAAAATTTACTTTGAGATATCAGTAGTTTGGAGATGTTCAGAGTTGACTGTCTATTGAAATACAATTCATGTGTAAGATCAGTTGAAAGGGCAAACATTGTAGACCCTGTGGCTAAGTTTTGAGCACTGCTGGCGTGATTTGGCTTTGGTGGAGGGGCTGGAAGTTTGGGCACCAAAGCTGTTGCGCCAGACGTGGTTAAATATGCATGGCCAACAGTGTCAATTGAGAAGCAAATACTATTCACTCAGAGAAAGGGGCCCATACATTTATCTTCCAACTGCAACATGTAAGCTGCTTTATTAGCTTTTGTGTGTTCAATTTTAGCTGCTGCTCTCAGTTTACACTTTCAGGTTCTCTACAGTGGAAGGAAGGTCAGTATTCCCAGAAATAGTGTGAGTATTTTTTTCATTCCTTAACGCAACTGACAGCGGCAAACGGTATACAGTCATCTCGCGACGTCTGGAGCACTGATATCTCAAAGTCCCTCTTATATCAAAGGTTATGGTCTTCAGTTCAGTTCTGTTCAATTCTCTTATCGATGTTACCCTAGTGGCTCAACGGTACGTAACAATAGTTGCAAACAATTGGCGCCGTGTGTCCGTCCAATGTCATTCAGTCTGTAATTGTGTCGTCGGTCAGTGCTGCCTAACCAGTATTTATGCATAGATGTTTGAGGTTATGGTCTGGACATATTTCCTGTTTATATTTACAGTTCAACTCTGGATATCTCAAACTACCGATATCCCAAAGAAATTTGTCTGGGCCCAGAAAATTTACTTTGAGATATCAGTAGTTTGGAGATGTCCAGAGTTGACTGTCTATTGAAATACAATTCATGTGTAAGATCAGTTGAAAGGGCAAACATTGTAGACCCTGTGGCTAAGTTTTGAGCACTGCTGGCGTGATTTGTCTTTGGTGGAGGGGCTGGAAGTTTGGGCACCAAAGCTGTTGCGCCAGACGTGGTTAAATATGCATGGCCAACAGTGTCAATTGAGAAGCAAATACTATTCACTCAGAGAAAGGGGCCCATACATTTATCTTCCAACTGCAACATGTAAGCTGCTTTATTAGCTTTTGTGTGTTCAATTTTAGCTGCTGCTCTCAGTTTACACTTTCAGGTTCTCTACAGTGGAAGGAAGGTCAGTATTCCCAGAAATAGTGTGAGTATTTTTTTCATTCCTTAACGCAACTGACAGCGGCAAACGGTATACAGTCATCTCGCGACGTCTGGAGCACTGATATCTCAAAGTCCCTCTTATATCAAAGGTTATGGTCTTCAGTTCAGTTCTGTTCAATTCTCTTATCGATGTTACCCAAGTGGCTCAACGGTACGTAACAATAGTTGCAAACAATTGGCGCCGTGTGTCCGTCCAATGTCATTCAGTCTGTAATTGTGTCGTCGGTCAGTGCTGCCTAACCAGTATTTATGCATAGATGTTTGAGGTTATGGTCTGGACATATTTCCTGTTTATATTTACAGTTCAACTCTGGATATCTCAAACTACCGATATCCCAAAGAAATTTGTCTGGGCCCAGAAAATTTACTTTGAGATATCAGTAGTTTGGAGATGTCCAGAGTTGACTGTCTATTGAAATACAATTCATGTGTAAGATCAGTTGAAAGGGCAAACATTGTAGACCCTGTGGCTAAGTTTTGAGCACTGCTGGCGTGATTTGGCTTTGGTGGAGGGGCTGGAAGTTTGGGCACCAAAGCTGTTGCGCCAGACGTGGTTAAATATGCATGGCCAACAGTGTCAATTGAGAAGCAAATACTATTCACTCAGAGAAAGGGGCCCATACATTTATCTTCCAACTGCAACATGTAAGCTGCTTTATTAGCTTTTGTGTGTTCAATTTTAGCTGCTGCTCTCAGTTTACACTTTCAGGTTCTCTACAGTGGAAGGAAGGTCAGTATTCCCAGAAATAGTGTGAGTATTTTTTTCATTCCTTGACGCAACTGACAGCGGCAAACGGTATACAGTCATCTCGCGACGTCTGGAGCACTGATATCTCAAAGTCCCTCTTATATCAAAGGTTATGGTCTTCAGTTCAGTTCTGTTCAATTCTCTTATCGATGTTACCCTAGTGGCTCAACGGTACGTAACAATAGTTGCAAACAATTGGCGCCGTGTGTCCGTCCAATGTCATTCAGTCTGTAATTGTGTCGTCGGTCAGTGCTGCCTAACCAGTATTTATGCATAGATGTTTGAGGTTATGGTCTGGACATATTTCCTGTTTATATTTACAGTTCAACTCTGGATATCTCAAACTACCGATATCCCAAAGAAATTTGTCTGGGCCCAGAAAATTTACTTTGAGATATCAGTAGTTTGGAGATGTCCAGAGTTGACTGTCTATTGAAATACAATTCATGTGTAAGATCAGTTGAAAGGGCAAACATTGTAGACCCTGTGGCTAAGTTTTGAGCACTGCTGGCGTGATTTGGCTTTGGTGGAGGGGCTGGAAGTTTGGGCACCAAAGCTGTTGCGCCAGACGTGGTTAAATATGCATGGCCAACAGTGTCAATTGAGAAGCAAATACTATTCACTCAGAGAAAGGGGCCCATACATTTATCTTCCAACTGCAACATGTAAGCTGCTTTATTAGCTTTTGTGTGTTCAATTTTAGCTGCTGCTCTCAGTTTACACTTTCAGGTTCTCTACAGTGGAAGGAAGGTCAGTATTCCCAGAAATAGTGTGAGTATTTTTTTCATTCCTTAACGCAACTGACAGCGGCAAACGGTATACAGTCATCTCGCGACGTCTGGAGCACTGATATCTCAAAGTCCCTCTTATATCAAAGGTTATGGTCTTCAGTTCAGTTCTGTTCAATTCTCTTATCGATGTTACCCAAGTGGCTCAACGGTACGTAACAATAGTTGCAAACAATTGGCGCCGTGTGTCCGTCCAATGTCATTCAGTCTGTAATTGTGTCGTCGGTCAGTGCTGCCTAACCAGTATTTATGCATAGATGTTTGAGGTTATGGTCTGGACATATTTCCTGTTTATATTTACAGTTCAACTCTGGATATCTCAAACTACCGATATCCCAAAGAAATTTGTCTGGGCCCAGAAAATTTACTTTGAGATATCAGTAGTTTGGAGATGTCCAGAGTTGACTGTCTATTGAAATACAATTCATGTGTAAGATCAGTTGAAAGGGCAAACATTGTAGACCCTGTGGCTAAGTTTTGAGCACTGCTGGCGTGATTTGGCTTTGGTGGAGGGGCTGGAAGTTTGGGCACCAAAGCTGTTGCGCCAGACGTGGTTAAATATGCATGGCCAACAGTGTCAATTGAGAAGCAAATACTATTCACTCAGAGAAAGGGGCCCATACATTTATCTTCCAACTGCAACATGTAAGCTGCTTTATTAGCTTTTGTGTGTTCAATTTTAGCTGCTGCTCTCAGTTTACACTTTCAGGTTCTCTACAGTGGAAGGAAGGTCAGTATTCCCAGAAATAGTTTGAGTATTTTTTTCATTCCTTAACGCAACTGACAGCGGCAAACGGTATACAGTCATCTCGCGACGTCTGGAGCACTGATATCTCAAAGTCCCTCTTATATCAAAGGTTATGGTCTTCAGTTCAGTTCTGTTCAATTCTCTTATCGATGTTACCCAAGTGGCTCAACGGTACGTAACAATAGTTGCAAACAATTGGCGCCGTGTGTCCGTCCAATGTCATTCAGTCTGTAATTGTGTCGTCGGTCAGTGCTGCCTAACCAGTATTTATGCATAGATGTTTGAGGTTATGGTCTGGACATATTTCCTGTTTATATTTACAGTTCAACTCTGGATATCTCAAACTACCGATATCCCAAAGAAATTTGTCTGGGCCCAGAAAATTTACTTTGAGATATCAGTAGTTTGGAGATGTCCAGAGTTGACTGTCTATTGAAATACAATTCATGTGTAAGATCAGTTGAAAGGGCAAACATTGTAGACCCTGTGGCTAAGTTTTGAGCACTGCTGGCGTGATTTGGCTTTGGTGGAGGGGCTGGAAGTTTGGGCACCAAAGCTGTTGCGCCAGACGTGGTTAAATATGCATGGCCAACAGTGTCAATTGAGAAGCAAATACTATTCACTCAGAGAAAGGGGCCCATAGATTTATCTTCCAACTGCAACATGTAAGCTGCTTTATTAGCTTTTGTGTGTTCAATTTTAGCTGCTGCTCTCAGTTTACACTTTCAGGTTCTCTACAGTGGAAGGAAGGTCAGTATTCCCAGAAATAGTGTGAGTATTTTTTTCATTCCTTAACGCAACTGACAGCAGCAAACGGTATACAGTCATCTCGCGACGTCTGGAGCACTGATATCTCAAAGTCCCTCTTATATCAAAGGTTATGGTCTTCAGTTCAGTTCTGTTCAATTCTCTTATCGATGTTACCCAAGTGGCTCAACGGTACGTAACAATAGTTGCAAACAATTGGCGCCGTGTGTCCGTCCAATGTCATTCAGTCTGTAATTGTGTCGTCGGTCAGTGCTGCCTAACCAGTATTTATGCATAGATGTTTGAGGTTATGGTCTGGACATATTTCCTGTTTATATTTACAGTTCAACTCTGGATATCTCAAACTACCGATATCCCAAAGAAATTTGTCTGGGCCCAGAAAATTTACTTTGAGATATCAGTAGTTTGGAGATGTCCAGAGTTGACTGTCTATTGAAATACAATTCGTGTGTAAGATCAGTTGAAAGGGCAAACATTGTAGACCCTGTGGCTAAGTTTTGAGCACTGCTGGCGTGATTTGGCTTTGGTGGAGGGGCTGGAAGTTTGGGCACCAAAGCTGTTGCGCCAGACGTGGTTAAATATGCATGGCCAACAGTGTCAATTGAGAAGCAAATACTATTCACTCAGAGAAAGGGGCCCATACATTTATCTTCCAACTGCAACATGTAAGCTGCTTTATTAGCTTTTGTGTGTTCAATTTTAGCTGCTGCTCTCAGTTTACACTTTCAGGTTCTCTACAGTGGAAGGAAGGTCGGTATTCCCAGAAATAGTGTGAGTATTTTTTTCATTCCTTAACGCAACTGACAGCGGCAAACGGTATACAGTCATCTCGCGACGTCTGGAGCACTGATATCTCAAAGTCCCTCTTATATCAAAGGTTATGGTCTTCAGTTCAGTTCTGTTCAATTCTCTTATCGATGTTACCCAAGTGGCTCAACGGTACGTAACAATAGTTGCAAACAATTGGCGCCGTGTGTCCGTCCAATGTCATTCAGTCTGTAATTGTGTCGTCGGTCAGTGCTGCCTAACCAGTATTTATGCATAGATGTTTGAGGTTATGGTCTGGACATATTTCCTGTTTATATTTACAGTTCAACTCTGGATATCTCAAACTACCGATATCCCAAAGAAATTTGTCTGGGCCCAGAAAATTTACTTTGAGATATCAGTAGTTTGGAGATGTCCAGAGTTGACTGTCTATTGAAATACAATTCGTGTGTAAGATCAGTTGAAAGGGCAAACATTGTAGACCCTGTGGCTAAGTTTTGAGCACTGCTGGCGTGATTTGGCTTTGGTGGAGGGGCTGGAAGTTTGGGCACCAAAGCTGTTGCGCCAGACGTGGTTAAATATGCATGGCCAACAGTGTCAATTGAGAAGCAAATACTATTCACTCAGAGAAAGGGGCCCATACATTTATCTTCCAACTGCAACATGTAAGCTGCTTTATTAGCTTTTGTGTGTTCAATTTTAGCTGCTGCTCTCAGTTTACACTTTCAGGTTCTCTACAGTGGAAGGAAGGTCGGTATTCCCAGAAATAGTGTGAGTATTTTTTTCATTCCTTGACGCAACTGACAGCGGCAAACGGTATACAGTCATCTCGAGACGTCTGGAGCACTGATATCTCAAAGTCCCTCTTATATCAAAGGTTATGGTCTTCAGTTCAGTTCTGTTCAATTCTCTTATCGATGTTACCCAAGTGGCTCAACGGTACGTAACAATAGTTGCAAACAATTGGCGCCGTGTGTCCGTCCAATGTCATTCAGTCTGTAATTGTGTCGTCGGTCAGTGCTGCCTAACCAGTATTTATGCATAGATGTTTGAGGTTATGGTCTGGACATATTTCCTGTTTACATTTACAGTTCAACTCTGGATATCTCAAACTACCGATATCCCAAAGAAATTTGTCTGGGCCCAGAAAATTTACTTTGAGATATCAGTAGTTTGGAGATGTCCAGAGTTGACTGTCTATTGAAATACAATTCATGTGTAAGATCAGTTGAAAGGGCAAACATTGTAGACCCTGTGGCTAAGTTTTGAGCACTGCTGGCGTGATTTGGCTTTGGTGGAGGGGCTGGAAGTTTGGGCACCAAAGCTGTTGCGCCAGACGTGGTTAAATATGCATGGCCAACAGTGTCAATTGAGAAGCAAATACTATTCACTCAGAGAAAGGGGCCCATACATTTATCTTCCAACTGCAACATGTAAGCTGCTTTATTAGCTTTTGTGTGTTCAATTTTAGCTGCTGCTCTCAGTTTACACTTTCAGGTTCTCTACAGTGGAAGGAAGGTCAGTATTCCCAGAAATAGTGTGAGTATTTTTTTCATTCCTTAACGCAACTGACAGCGGCAAACGGTATACAGTCATCTCGCGACGTCTGGAGCACTGATATCTCAAAGTCCCTCTTATATCAAAGGTTATGGTCTTCAGTTCAGTTCTGTTCAATTCTCTTATCGATGTTACCCAAGTGGCTCAACGGTACGTAACAATAGTTGCAAACAATTGGCGCCGTGTGTCCGTCCAATGTCATTCAGTCTGTAATTGTGTCGTCGGTCAGTGCTGCCTAACCAGTATTTATGCATAGATGTTTGAGGTTATGGTCTGGACATATTTCCTGTTTATATTTACAGTTCAACTCTGGATATCTCAAACTACCGATATCCCAAAGCAATTTGTCTGGGCCCAGAAAATTTACTTTGAGATATCAGTAGTTTGGAGATGTCCAGAGTTGACTGTCTATTGAAATACAATTCATGTGTAAGATCAGTTGAAAGGGCAACCATTGCAGACCCTGTGGCTAAGTTTTGAGCACTGCTGGCGTGATTTGGCTTTGGTGGAGGGGCTGGAAGTTTGGGCACCAAAGCTGTTGCGCCAGACGTGGTTAAATATGCATGGCCAACAGTGTCAATTGAGAAGCAAATACTATTCACTCAGAGAAAGGGGCCCATACATTTATCTTCCAACTGCAACATGTAAGCTGCTTTATTAGCTTTTGTGTGTTCAATTTTTGCTGCTGCTCTCAGTTTACACTTTCAGGTTCTCTACAGTGGAAGGAAGGTCAGTATTCCCAGAAATAGTGTGAGTATTTTTTTCATTCCTTAACGCAACTGACAGCGGCAAACGGTATACAGTCATCTCGCGACGTCTGGAGCACTGATATCTCAAAGTCCCTCTTATATCAAAGGTTATGGTCTTCAGTTCAGTTCCGTTCAATTCTCTTATCGATGTTACCCAAGTGGCTCAACGGTACGTAACCATAGTTGCACACACTTGGCGCCGTGTGTCCGTCCAATGTCATTCAGTCTGTAATTGTGTCGTCGGTCAGTGCTGCCTAACCAGTATTTATGCATAGATGTTTGAGGTTATGGTCTGGACATATTTCCTGTTTATATTTACAGTTCAACTCTGGATATCTCAAACTACCGATATCCCAAAGAAATTTGTCTGGGCCCAGAAAATTTACTTTGAGATATCAGTAGTTTGGAGATGTCCAGAGTTGACTGTCTATTGAAATACAATTCATGTGTAAGATCAGTTGAAAGGGCAAACATTGTAGACCCTGTGGCTAAGTTTTGAGCACTGCTGGCGTGATTTGGCTTTGGTGGAGGGGCTGGAAGTTTGGGCACCAAAGCTGTTGCGCCAGACGTGGTTAAATATGCATGGCCAACAGTGTCAATTGAGAAGCAAATACTATTCACTCAGAGAAAGGGGCCCATACATTTATCTTCCAACTGCAACATGTAAGCTGCTTTATTAGCTTTTGTGTGTTCAATTTTTGCTGCTGCTCTCAGTTTACACTTTCAGGTTCTCTACAGTGGAAGGAAGGTCAGTATTCCCAGAAATAGTGTGAGTATTTTTTTCATTCCTTAACGCAACTGACAGCGGCAAACGGTATACAGTCATCTCGCGACGTCTGGAGCACTGATATTTCCAAGCACTCTTATATCAAAGGTTATGGTCTTCAGTTCAGTTCTGTTCAATTCTCTTATCGATGTTACCCAAGTGGCTCAACGGTACGTAACCATAGCTGCACACACTTGGCGCCGTGTGTCCGTCCAATGTCATTCAGTCTGTAATTGTGTCGTCGGTCAGTGCTGCCTAACCAGTATTTATGCATAGATGTTTGAGGTTATGGTCTGGACATATTTCCTGTTTATATTTACAGTTCAACTCTGGATATCTCAAACTACCAATATCCCAAAGAAATTTGTCTGGGCCCAGAAAATTTACTTTGAGATATCAGTAGTTTGGAGATGTCCAGAGTTGACTGTCTATTGAAATACAATTCATGTGTAAGATCAGTTGAAAGGGCAAACATTGTAGACCCTGTGGCTAAGTTTTGAGCACTGCTGGCGTGATTTGGCTTTGGTGGAGGGGCTGGAAGTTTGGGCACCAAAGCTGTTGCGCCAGACGTGGTTAAATATGCATGGCCAACAGTGTCAATTGAGAAGCAAATACTATTCACTCAGAGAAAGGGGCCCATACATTTATCTTCCAACTGCAACATGTAAGCTGCTTTATTAGCTTTTGTGTGTTCAATTTTAGCTGCTGCTCTCAGTTTACACTTTCAGGTTCTCTACAGTGGAAGGAAGGTCAGTATTCCCAGAAATAGTGTGAGTATTTTGTTCATTCCTTAACGCAACTGACAGCGGCAAACGGTATACAGTCATCTCGCGACGTCTGGAGCACTGATATCTCAAAGTCCCTCTTATATCAAAGGTTATGGTCTTCAGTTCAGTTCTGTTCAATTCTCTTATCGATGTTACCCAAGTGGCTCAACGGTATGTAACAATAGTTGCAAACAATTGGCGCCGTGTGTCCGTCCAATGTCATTCAGTCTGTAATTGTGTCGTCGGTCAGTGCTGCCTAACCAGTATTTATGCATAGATGTTTGAGGTTATGGTCTGGACATATTTCCTGTTTATATTTACAGTTCAACTCTGGATATCTCTAACTACCGATATCCCAAAGAAATTTGTCTGGGCCCAGAAAATTTACTTTGAGATATCAGTAGTTTGGAGATGTCCAGAGTTGACTGTCTATTGAAATACAATTCATGTGTAAGATCAGTTGAAAGGGCAAACATTGTAGACCCTGTGGCTAAGTTTTGAGCACTGCTGGCGTGATTTGGCTTTGGTGGAGGGGCTGGAAGTTTGGGCACCAAAGCTGTTGCGCCAGACGTGGTTAAATATGCATGGCCAACAGTGTCAATTGAGAAGCAAATACTATTCACTCAGAGAAAGGGGCCCATACATTTATCTTCCAACTGCAACATGTAAGCTGCTTTATTAGCTTTTGTGTGTTCAATTTTTGCTGCTGCTCTCAGTTTACACTTTCAGGTTCTCTACAGTGGAAGGAAGGTCAGTATTCCCAGAAATAGTGTGAGTATTTTTTTCATTCCTTAACGCAACTGACAGCGGCAAACGGTATACAGTCATCTCGCGACGTCTGGAGCACTGATATCTCAAAGTCCCTCTTATATCAAAGGTTATGGTCTTCAGTTCAGTTCTGTTCAATTCTCTTATCGATGTTACCCTAGTGGCTCAACGGTACGTAACAATAGTTGCAAACAATTGGCGCCGTGTGTCCGTCCAATGTCATTCAGTCTGTAATTGTGTCGTCGGTCAGTGCTGCCTAACCAGTATTTATGCATAGATGTTTGAGGTTATGGTCTGGACATATTTCCTGTTTATATTTACAGTTCAACTCTGGATATCTCAAACTACCGATATCCCAAAGAAATTTGTCTGGGCCCAGAAAATTTACTTTGAGATATCAGTAGTTTGGAGATGTCCAGAGTTGACTGTCTATTGAAATACAATTCATGTGTAAGATCAGTTGAAAGGGCAAACATTGTAGACCCTGTGGCTAAGATTTGAGCACTGCTGGCGTGATTTGGCTTTGGTGGAGGGGCTGGAAGTTTGGGCACCAAAGCTGTTGCGCCAGACGTGGTTAAATATGCATGGCCAACAGTGTCAATTGAGAAGCAAATACTATTCACTCAGAGAAAGGGGCCCATACATTTATCTTCCAACTGCAACATGTAAGCTGCTTTATTAGCTTTTGTGTGTTCAATTTTAGCTGCTGCTCTCAGTTTACACTTTCAGGTTCTCTACAGTGGAAGGAAGGTCAGTATTCCCAGAAATAGTGTGAGTATTTTTTTCATTCCTTAACGCAACTGACAGCGGCAAACGGTATACAGTCATCTCGCGACGTCTGGAGCACTGATATCTCAAAGTCCCTCTTATATCAAAGGTTATGGTCTTCAGTTCAGTTCTGTTCAATTCTCTTATCGATGTTACCCTAGTGGCTCAACGGTACGTAACAATAGTTGCAAACAATTGGCGCCGTGTGTCCGTCCAATGTCATTCAGTCTGTAATTGTGTCGTCGGTCAGTGCTGCCTAACCAGTATTTATGCATAGATGTTTGAGGTTATGGTCTGGACATATTTCCTGTTTATATTTACAGTTCAACTCTGGATATCTCAAACTACCGATATCCCAAAGAAATTTGTCTGGGCCCAGAAAATTTACTTTGAGATATCAGTAGTTTGGAGATGTCCAGAGTTGACTGTCTATTGAAATACAATTCATGTGTAAGATCAGTTGAAAGGGCAAACATTGTAGACCCTGTGGCTAAGTTTTGAGCACTGCTGGCGTGATTTGGCTTTGGTGGAGGGGCTGGAAGTTTGGGCACCAAAGCTGTTGCGCCAGACGTGGTTAAATATGCATGGCCAACAGTGTCAATTGAGAAGCAAATACTATTCACTCAGAGAAAGGGGCCCATACATTTATCTTCCAACTGCAACATGTAAGCTGCTTTATTAGCTTTTGTGTGTTCAATTTTAGCTGCTGCTCTCAGTTTACACTTTCAGGTTCTCTACAGTGGAAGGAAGGTCAGTATTCCCAGAAATAGTGTGAGTATTTTTTTCATTCCTTAACGCAACTGACAGCGGCAAACGGTATACAGTCATCTCGCGACGTCTGGAGCACTGATATCTCAAAGTCCCTCTTATATCAAAGGTTATGGTCTTCAGTTCAGTTCTGTTCAATTCTCTTATCGATGTTACCCAAGTGGCTCAACGGTACGTAACAATAGTTGCAAACAATTGGCGCCGTGTGTCCGTCCAATGTCATTCAGTCTGTAATTGTGTCGTCGGTCAGTGCTGCCTAACCAGTATTTATGCATAGATGTTTGAGGTTATGGTCTGGACATATTTCCTGTTTATATTTACAGTTCAACTCTGGATATCTCAAACTACCGATATCCCAAAGAAATTTGTCTGGGCCCAGAAAATTTACTTTGAGATATCAGTAGTTTGGAGATGTCCAGAGTTGACTGTCTATTGAAATACAATTCGTGTGTAAGATCAGTTGAAAGGGCAAACATTGTAGACCCTGTGGCTAAGTTTTGAGCACTGCTGGCGTGATTTGGCTTTGGTGGAGGGGCTGGAAGTTTGGGCACCAAAGCTGTTGCGCCAGACGTGGTTAAATATGCATGGCCAACAGTGTCAATTGAGAAGCAAATACTATTCACTCAGAGAAAGGGGCCCATACATTTATCTTCCAACTGCAACATGTAAGCTGCTTTATTAGCTTTTGTGTGTTCAATTTTAGCTGCTGCTCTCAGTTTACACTTTCAGGTTCTCTACAGTGGAAGGAAGGTCAGTATTCCCAGAAATAGTTTGAGTATTTTTTTCATTCCTTAACGCAACTGACAGCGGCAAACGGTATACAGTCATCTCGCGACGTCTGGAGCACTGATATCTCAAAGTCCCTCTTATATCAAAGGTTATGGTCTTCAGTTCAGTTCTGTTCAATTCTCTTATCGATGTTACCCAAGTGGCTCAACGGTACGTAACAATAGTTGCAAACAATTGGCGCCGTGTGTCCGTCCAATGTCATTCAGTCTGTAATTGTGTCGTCGGTCAGTGCTGCCTAACCAGTATTTATGCATAGATGTTTGAGGTTATGGTCTGGACATATTTCCTGTTTATATTTACAGTTCAACTCTGGATATCTCTAACTACCGATATCCCAAAGAAATTTGTCTGGGCCCAGAAAATTTACTTTGAGATATCAGTAGTTTGGAGATGTCCAGAGTTGACTGTCTATTGAAATACAATTCATGTGTAAGATCAGTTGAAAGGGCAAACATTGTAGACCCTGTGGCTAAGTTTTGAGCACTGCTGGCGTGATTTGGCTTTGGTGGAGGGGCTGGAAGTTTGGGCACCAAAGCTGTTGCGCCAGACGTGGTTAAATATGCATGGCCAACAGTGTCAATTGAGAAGCAAATACTATTCACTCAGAGAAAGGGGCCCATACATTTATCTTCCAACTGCAACATGTAAGCTGCTTTATTAGCTTTTGTGTGTTCAATTTTAGCTGCTGCTCTCAGTTTACACTTTCAGGTTCTCTACAGTGGAAGGAAGGTCAGTATTCCCAGAAATAGTGTGAGTATTTTTTTCATTCCTTAACGCAACTGACAGCAGCAAACGGTATACAGTCATCTCGCGACGTCTGGAGCACTGATATCTCAAAGTCCCTCTTATATCAAAGGTTATGGTCTTCAGTTCAGTTCTGTTCAATTCTCTTATCGATGTTACCCAAGTGGCTCAAAGGTACGTAACAATAGTTGCAAACAATTGGCGCCGTGTGTCCGTCCAATGTCATTCAGTCTGTAATTGTGTCGTCGGTCAGTGCTGCCTAACCAGTATTTATGCATAGATGTTTGAGGTTATGGTCTGGACATATTTCCTGTTTATATTTACAGTTCAACTCTGGATATCTCAAACTACCGATATCCCAAAGAAATTTGTCTGGGCCCAGAAAATTTACTTTGAGATATCAGTAGTTTGGAGATGTCCAGAGTTGACTGTCTATTGAAATACAATTCGTGTGTAAGATCAGTTGAAAGGGCAAACATTGTAGACCCTGTGGCTAAGTTTTGAGCACTGCTGGCGTGATTTGGCTTTGGTGGAGGGGCTGGAAGTTTGGGCACCAAAGCTGTTGCGCCAGACGTGGTTAAATATGCATGGCCAACAGTGTCAATTGAGAAGCAAATACTATTCACTCAGAGAAAGGGGCCCATACATTTATCTTCCAACTGCAACATGTAAGCTGCTTTATTAGCTTTTGTGTGTTCAATTTTAGCTGCTGCTCTCAGTTTACACTTTCAGGTTCTCTACAGTGGAAGGAAGGTCGGTATTCCCAGAAATAGTGTGAGTATTTTTTTCATTCCTTGACGCAACTGACAGCGGCAAACGGTATACAGTCATCTCGAGACGTCTGGAGCACTGATATCTCAAAGTCCCTCTTATATCAAAGGTTATGGTCTTCAGTTCAGTTCTGTTCAATTCTCTTATCGATGTTACCCAAGTGGCTCAACGGTACGTAACAATAGTTGCAAACAATTGGCGCCGTGTGTCCGTCCAATGTCATTCAGTCTGTAATTGTGTCGTCGGTCAGTGCTGCCTAACCAGTATTTATGCATAGATGTTTGAGGTTATGGTCTGGACATATTTCCTGTTTACATTTACAGTTCAACTCTGGATATCTCAAACTACCGATATCCCAAAGAAATTTGTCTGGGCCCAGAAAATTTACTTTGAGATATCAGTAGTTTGGAGATGTCCAGAGTTGACTGTCTATTGAAATACAATTCATGTGTAAGATCAGTTGAAAGGGCAAACATTGTAGACCCTGTGGCTAAGTTTTGAGCACTGCTGGCGTGATTTGGCTTTGGTGGAGGGGCTGGAAGTTTGGGCACCAAAGCTGTTGCGCCAGACGTGGTTAAATATGCATGGCCAACAGTGTCAATTGAGAAGCAAATACTATTCACTCAGAGAAAGGGGCCCATACATTTATCTTCCAACTGCAACATGTAAGCTGCTTTATTAGCTTTTGTGTGTTCAATTTTAGCTGCTGCTCTCAGTTTACACTTTCAGGTTCTCTACAGTGGAAGGAAGGTCAGTATTCCCAGAAATAGTGTGAGTATTTTTTTCATTCCTTAACGCAACTGACAGCGGCAAACGGTATACAGTCATCTCGCGACGTCTGGAGCACTGATATCTCAAAGTCCCTCTTATATCAAAGGTTATGGTCTTCAGTTCAGTTCTGTTCAATTCTCTTATCGATGTTACCCAAGTGGCTCAAAGGTACGTAACAATAGTTGCAAACAATTGGCGCCGTGTGTCCGTCCAATGTCATTCAGTCTGTAATTGTGTCGTCGGTCAGTGCTGCCTAACCAGTATTTATGCATAGATGTTTGAGGTTATGGTCTGGACATATTTCCTGTTTATATTTACAGTTCAACTCTGGATATCTCAAACTACCGATATCCCAAAGCAATTTGTCTGGGCCCAGAAAATTTACTTTGAGATATCAGTAGTTTGGAGATGTCCAGAGTTGACTGTCTATTGAAATACAATTCATGTGTAAGATCAGTTGAAAGGGCAACCATTGCAGACCCTGTGGCTAAGTTTTGAGCACTGCTGGCGTGATTTGGCTTTGGTGGAGGGGCTGGAAGTTTGGGCACCAAAGCTGTTGCGCCAGACGTGGTTAAATATGCATGGCCAACAGTGTCAATTGAGAAGCAAATACTATTCACTCAGAGAAAGGGGCCCATACATTTATCTTCCAACTGCAACATGTAAGCTGCTTTATTAGCTTTTGTGTGTTCAATTTTTGCTGCTGCTCTCAGTTTACACTTTCAGGTTCTCTACAGTGGAAGGAAGGTCAGTATTCCCAGAAATAGTGTGAGTATTTTTTTCATTCCTTAACGCAACTGACAGCGGCAAACGGTATACAGTCATCTCGCGACGTCTGGAGCACTGATATCTCAAAGTCCCTCTTATATCAAAGGTTATGGTCTTCAGTTCAGTTCCGTTCAATTCTCTTATCGATGTTACCCAAGTGGCTCAACGGTACGTAACCATAGTTGCACACACTTGGCGCCGTGTGTCCGTCCAATGTCATTCAGTCTGTAATTGTGTCGTCGGTCAGTGCTGCCTAACCAGTATTTATGCATAGATGTTTGAGGTTATGGTCTGGACATATTTCCTGTTTATATTTACAGTTCAACTCTGGATATCTCAAACTACCGATATCCCAAAGAAATTTGTCTGGGCCCAGAAAATTTACTTTGAGATATCAGTAGTTTGGAGATGTCCAGAGTTGACTGTCTATTGAAATACAATTCATGTGTAAGATCAGTTGAAAGGGCAAACATTGTAGACCCTGTGGCTAAGTTTTGAGCACTGCTGGCGTGATTTGGCTTTGGTGGAGGGGCTGGAAGTTTGGGCACCAAAGCTGTTGCGCCAGACGTGGTTAAATATGCATGGCCAACAGTGTCAATTGAGAAGCAAATACTATTCACTCAGAGAAAGGGGCCCATACATTTATCTTCCAACTGCAACATGTAAGCTGCTTTATTAGCTTTTGTGTGTTCAATTTTTGCTGCTGCTCTCAGTTTACACTTTCAGGTTCTCTACAGTGGAAGGAAGGTCAGTATTCCCAGAAATAGTGTGAGTATTTTTTTCATTCCTTAACGCAACTGACAGCGGCAAACGGTATACAGTCATCTCGCGACGTCTGGAGCACTGATATCTCAAAGTCCGTCTTATATCAAAGGTTATGGTCTTCAGTTCAGTTCTGTTCAATTCTCTTATCGATGTTACCCAAGTGGCTCAACGGTACGTAACAATAGTTGCAAACAATTGGCGCCGTGTGTCCGTCCAATGTCATTCAGTCTGTAATTGTGTCGTCGGTCAGTGCTGCCTAACCAGTATTTATGCATAGATGTTTGAGGTTATGGTCTGGACATATTTCCTGTTTATATTTACAGTTCAACTCTGGATATCTCAAACTACCGATATCCCAAAGAAATTTGTCTGGGCCCAGAAAATTTACTTTGAGATATCAGTAGTTTGGAGATGTCCAGAGTTGACTGTCTATTGAAATACAATTCATGTGTAAGATCAGTTGAAAGGGCAAACATTGTAGACCCTGTGGCTAAGTTTTGAGCACTGCTGGCGTGATTTGGCTTTGGTGGAGGGGCTGGAAGTTTGGGCACCAAAGCTGTTGCGCCAGACGTGGTTAAATATGCATGGCCAACAGTGTCAATTGAGAAGCAAATACTATTCACTCAGAGAAAGGGGCCCATACATTTATCTTCCAACTGCAACATGTAAGCTGCTTTAATATGCTTTTGTGTGTTCAATTTTAGCTGCTGCTCTCAGTTTACACTTTCAGGTTCTCTACAGTGGAAGGAAGGTCAGTATTCCCAGAAATAGTGTAAGTATTTTTTTCATTCCTTAACGCAACTGACAGCGGCAAACGGTATACAGTCATCTCGCGACGTCTGGAGCACTGATATCTCAAAGTCCCTCTTATATCAAAGGTTATGGTCTTCAGTTCAGTTCTGTTCAATTCTCTTATCGATGTTACCCTAGTGGCTCAACGGTACGTAACAATAGTTGCAAACAATTGGCGCCGTGTGTCCGTCCAATGTCATTCAGTCTGTAATTGTGTCGTCGGTCAGTGCTGCCTAACCAGTATTTATGCATAGATGTTTGAGGTTATGGTCTGGACATATTTCCTGTTTATATTTACAGTTCAACTCTGGATATCTCAAACTACCGATATCCCAAAGAAATTTGTCTGGGCCCAGAAAATTTACTTTGAGATATCAGTAGTTTGGAGATGTCCAGAGTTGACTGTCTATTGAAATACAATTCATGTGTAAGATCAGTTGAAAGGGCAAACATTGTAGACCCTGTGGCTAAGTTTTGAGCACTGCTGGCGTGATTTGGCTTTGGTGGAGGGGCTGGAAGTTTGGGCACCAAAGCTGTTGCGCCAGACGTGGTTAAATATGCATGGCCAACAGTGTCAATTGAGAAGCAAATACTATTCACTCAGAGAAAGGGGCCCATACATTTATCTTCCAACTGCAACATGTAAGCTGCTTTATTAGCTTTTGTGTGTTCAATTTTTGCTGCTGCTCTCAGTTTACACTTTCAGGTTCTCTACAGTGGAAGGAAGGTCAGTATTCCCAGAAATAGTGTGAGTATTTTTTTCATTCCTTAACGCAACTGACAGCGGCAAACGGTATACAGTCATCTCGCGACGTCTGGAGCACTGATATCTCAAAGTCCCTCTTATATCAAAGGTTATGGTCTTCAGTTCAGTTCTGTTCAATTCTCTTATCGATGTTACCCTAGTGGCTCAACGGTACGTAACAATAGTTGCAAACAATTGGCGCCGTGTGTCCGTCCAATGTCATTCAGTCTGTAATTGTGTCGTCGGTCAGTGCTGCCTAACCAGTATTTATGCATAGATGTTTGAGGTTATGGTCTGGACATATTTCCTGTTTATATTTACAGTTCAACTCTGGATATCTCAAACTACCGATATCCCAAAGAAATTTGTCTGGGCCCAGAAAATTTACTTTGAGATATCAGTAGTTTGGAGATGTCCAGAGTTGACTGTCTATTGAAATACAATTCATGTGTAAGATCAGTTGAAAGGGCAAACATTGTAGACCCTGTGGCTAAGTTTTGAGCACTGCTGGCGTGATTTGGCTTTGGTGGAGGGGCTGGAAGTTTGGGCACCAAAGCTGTTGCGCCAGACGTGGTTAAATATGCATGGCCAACAGTGTCAATTGAGAAGCAAATACTATTCACTCAGAGAAAGGGGCCCATACATTTATCTTCCAACTGCAACATGTAAGCTGCTTTATTAGCTTTTGTGTGTTCAATTTTAGCTGCTGCTCTCAGTTTACACTTTCAGGTTCTCTACAGTGGAAGGAAGGTCAGTATTCCTAGAAATAGTGTGAGTATTTTGTTCATTCCTTAACGCAACTGACAGCGGCAAACGGTATACAGTCATCTCGCGACGTCTGGAGCACTGATATCTCAAAGTCCGTCTTATATCAAAGGTTATGGTCTTCAGTTCAGTTCTGTTCAATTCTCTTATCGATGTTACCCAAGTGGCTCAACGGTACGTAACAATAGTTGCAAACAATTGGCGCCGTGTGTCCGTCCAATGTCATTCAGTCTGTAATTGTGTCGTCGGTCAGTGCTGCCTAACCAGTATTTATGCATAGATGTTTGAGGTTATGGTCTGGACATATTTCCTGTTTATATTTACAGTTCAACTCTGGATATCTCAAACTACCGATATCCCAAAGAAATTTGTCTGGGCCCAGAAAATTTACTTTGAGATATCAGTAGTTTGGAGATGTCCAGAGTTGACTGTCTATTGAAATACAATTCATGTGTAAGATCAGTTGAAAGGGCAAACATTGTAGACCCTGTGGCTAAGTTTTGAGCACTGCTGGCGTGATTTGGCTTTGGTGGAGGGGCTGGAAGTTTGGGCACCAAAGCTGTTGCGCCAGACGTGGTTAAATATGCATGGCCAACAGTGTCAATTGAGAAGCAAATACTATTCACTCAGAGAAAGGGGCCCATACATTTATCTTCCAACTGCAACATGTAAGCTGCTTTATTAGCTTTTGTGTGTTCAATTTTAGCTGCTGCTCTCAGTTTACACTTTCAGGTTCTCTACAGTGGAAGGAAGGTCAGTATTCCCAGAAATAGTGTGAGTATTTTTTTCATTCCTTAACGCAACTGACAGCGGCAAACGGTATACAGTCATCTCGCGACGTCTGGAGCACTGATATCTCAAAGTCCGTCTTATATCAAAGGTTATGGTCTTCAGTTCAGTTCTGTTCAATTCTCTTATCGATGTTACCCAAGTGGCTCAACGGTACGTAACAATAGTTGCAAACAATTGGCGCCGTGTGTCCGTCCAATGTCATTCAGTCTGTAATTGTGTCGTCGGTCAGTGCTGCCTAACCAGTATTTATGCATAGATGTTTGAGGTTATGGTCTGGACATATTTCCTGTTTATATTTACAGTTCAACTCTGGATATCTCAAACTACCGATATCCCAAAGAAATTTGTCTGGGCCCAGAAAATTTACTTTGAGATATCAGTAGTTTGGAGATGTCCAGAGTTGACTGTCTATTGAAATACAATTCATGTGTAAGATCAGTTGAAAGGGCAAACATTGTAGACCCTGTGGCTAAGTTTTGAGCACTGCTGGCGTGATTTGGCTTTGGTGGAGGGGCTGGAAGTTTGGGCACCAAAGCTGTTGCGCCAGACGTGGTTAAATATGCATGGCCAACAGTGTCAATTGAGAAGCAAATACTATTCACTCAGAGAAAGGGGCCCATACATTTATCTTCCAACTGCAACATGTAAGCTGCTTTATTAGCTTTTGTGTGTTCAATTTTAGCTGCTGCTCTCAGTTTACACTTTCAGGTTCTCTACAGTGGAAGGAAGGTCAGTATTCCCAGAAATAGTGTGAGTATTTTTTTCATTCCTTAACGCAACTGACAGCGGCAAACGGTATACAGTCATCTCGCGACGTCTGGAGCACTGATATCTCAAAGTCCCTCTTATATCAAAGGTTATGGTCTTCAGTTCAGTTCTGTTCAATTCTCTTATCGATGTTACCCAAGTGGCTCAACGGTACGTAACAATAGTTGCAAACAATTGGCGCCGTGTGTCCGTCCAATGTCATTCAGTCTGTAATTGTGTCGTCGGTCAGTGCTGCCTAACCAGTATTTATGCATAGATGTTTGAGGTTATGGTCTGGACATATTTCCTGTTTATATTTACAGTTCAACTCTGGATATCTCAAACTACCGATATCCCAAAGAAATTTGTCTGGGCCCAGAAAATTTACTTTGAGATATCAGTAGTTTGGAGATGTCCAGAGTTGACTGTCTATTGAAATACAATTCATGTGTAAGATCAGTTGAAAGGGCAAACATTGTAGACCCTGTGGCTAAGTTTTGAGCACTGCTGGCGTGATTTGGCTTTGGTGGAGGGGCTGGAAGTTTGGGCACCAAAGCTGTTGCGCCAGACGTGGTTAAATATGCATGGCCAACAGTGTCAATTGAGAAGCAAATACTATTCACTCAGAGAAAGGGGCCCATACATTTATCTTCCAACTGCAACATGTAAGCTGCTTTATTAGCTTTTGTGTGTTCAATTTTAGCTGCTGCTCTCAGTTTACACTTTCAGGTTCTCTACAGTGGAAGGAAGGTCAGTATTCCCAGAAATAGTGTGAGTATTTTTTTCATTCCTTAACGCAACTGACAGCGGCAAACGGTATACAGTCATCTCGCGACGTCTGGAGCACTGATATCTCAAAGTCCGTCTTATATCAAAGGTTATGGTCTTCAGTTCAGTTCTGTTCAATTCTCTTATCGATGTTACCCAAGTGGCTCAACGGTACGTAACAATAGTTGCAAACAATTGGCGCCGTGTGTCCGTCCAATGTCATTCAGTCTGTAATTGTGTCGTCGGTCAGTGCTGCCTAACCAGTATTTATGCATAGATGTTTGAGGTTATGGTCTGGACATATTTCCTGTTTATATTTACAGTTCAACTCTGGATATCTCAAACTACCGATATCCCAAAGAAATTTGTCTGGGCCCAGAAAATTTACTTTGAGATATCAGTAGTTTGGAGATGTCCAGAGTTGACTGTCTATTGAAATACAATTCATGTGTAAGATCAGTTGAAAGGGCAAACATTGTAGACCCTGTGGCTAAGTTTTGAGCACTGCTGGCGTGATTTGGCTTTGGTGGAGGGGCTGGAAGTTTGGGCACCAAAGCTGTTGCGCCAGACGTGGTTAAATATGCATGGCCAACAGTGTCAATTGAGAAGCAAATACTATTCACTCAGAGAAAGGGGCCCATACATTTATCTTCCAACTGCAACATGTAAGCTGCTTTATTAGCTTTTGTGTGTTCAATTTTAGCTGCTGCTCTCAGTTTACACTTTCAGGTTCTCTACAGTGGAAGGAAGGTCAGTATTCCCAGAAATAGTGTGAGTATTTTTTTCATTCCTTAACGCAACTGACAGCGGCAAACGGTATACAGTCATCTCGCGACGTCTGGAGCACTGATATCTCAAAGTCCCTCTTATATCAAAGGTTATGGTCTTCAGTTCAGTTCTGTTCAATTCTCTTATCGATGTTACCCAAGTGGCTCAACGGTACGTAACAATAGTTGCAAACAATTGGCGCCGTGTGTCCGTCCAATGTCATTCAGTCTGTAATTGTGTCGTCGGTCAGTGCTGCCTAACCAGTATTTATGCATAGATGTTTGAGGTTATGGTCTGGACATATTTCCTGTTTATATTTACAGTTCAACTCTGGATATCTCTAACTACCGATATCCCAAAGAAATTTGTCTGGGCCCAGAAAATTTACTTTGAGATATCAGTAGTTTGGAGATGTCCAGAGTTGACTGTCTATTGAAATACAATTCATGTGTAAGA
This sequence comes from Ctena decussata, assembly GCA_963989385.1. NCBI lineage: Eukaryota > Metazoa > Mollusca > Bivalvia > Lucinida > Lucinidae > Ctena > Ctena decussata. The sequence goes on from OZ022514.1 coordinate 39,633,437, forward strand.
TCAGTTGAAAGGGCAAACATTGTAGACCCTGTGGCTAAGTTTTGAGCACTGCTGGCGTGATTTGGCTTTGGTGGAGGGGCTGGAAGTTTGGGCACCAAAGCTGTTGCGCCAGACGTGGTTAAATATGCATGGCCAACAGTGTCAATTGAGAAGCAAATACTATTCACTCAGAGAAAGGAGCCCATACATTTATCTTCCAACTGCAACATGTAAGCTGCTTTATTAGCTTTTGTGTGTTCAATTTTTGCTGCTGCTCTCAGTTTACACTTTCAGGTTCTCTACAGTGGAAGGAAGGTCAGTATTCCCAGAAATAGTGTGAGTATTTTTTTCATTCCTTAACGCAACTGACAGCGGCAAACGGTATACAGTCATCTCGCGACGTCTGGAGCACTGATATCTCAAAGTCCCTCTTATATCAAAGGTTATGGTCTTCAGTTCAGTTCTGTTCAATTCTCTTATCGATGTTACCCAAGTGGCTCAACGGTACGTAACAATAGTTGCAAACAATTGGCGCCGTGTGTCCGTCCAATGTCATTCAGTCTGTAATTGTGTCGTCGGTCAGTCTGCCTAACCAGTATTTATGCATAGATGTTTGAGGTTATGGTCTGGACATATTTCCTGTTTATATTTACAGTTCAACTCTGGATATCTCAAACTACCGATATCCCAAAGAAATTTGTCTGGGCCCAGAAAATTTACTTTGAGATATCAGTAGTTTGGAGATGTCCAGAGTTGACTGTCTATTGAAATACAATTCATGTGTAAGATCAGTTGAAAGGGCAAACATTGTAGACCCTGTGGCTAAGTTTTGAGCACTGCTGGCGTGATTTGGCTTTGGTGGAGGGGCTGGAAGTTTGGGCACCAAAGCTGTTGCGCCAGACGTGGTTAAATATGCATGGCCAACAGTGTCAATTGAGAAGCAAATACTATTCACTCAGAGAAAGGGGCCCATACATTTATCTTCCAACTGCAACATGTAAGCTGCTTTATTAGCTTTTGTGTGTTCAATTTTAGCTGCTGCTCTCAGTTTACACTTTCAGGTTCTCTACAGTGGAAGGAAGGTCAGTATTCCCAGAAATAGTGTGAGTATTTTTTTCATTCCTTAACGCAACTGACAGCGGCAAACGGTATACAGTCATCTCGCGACGTCTGGAGCACTGATATCTCAAAGTCCCTCTTATATCAAAGGTTATGGTCTTCAGTTCAGTTCTGTTCAATTCTCTTATCGATGTTACCCAAGTGGCTCAACGGTACGTAACAATAGTTGCAAACAATTGGCGCCGTGTGTCCGTCCAATGTCATTCAGTCTGTAATTGTGTCGTCGGTCAGTGCTGCCTAACCAGTATTTATGCATAGATGTTTGAGGTTATGGTCTGGACATATTTCCTGTTTATATTTACAGTTCAACTCTGGATATCTCAAACTACCGATATCCCAAAGAAATTTGTCTGGGCCCAGAAAATTTACTTTGAGATATCAGTAGTTTGGAGATGTCCAGAGTTGACTGTCTATTGAAATACAATTCATGTGTAAGATCAGTTGAAAGGGCAAACATTGTAGACCCTGTGGCTAAGTTTTGAGCACTGCTGGCGTGATTTGGCTTTGGTGGAGGGGCTGGAAGTTTGGGCACCAAAGCTGTTGCGCCAGACGTGGTAAAATATGCATGGCCAACAGTGTCAATTGAGAAGCAAATACTATTCACTCAGAGAAAGGGGCCCATACATTTATCTTCCAACTGCAACATGTAAGCTGCTTTATTAGCTTTTGTGTGTTCAATTTTTGCTGCTGCTTTCAGTTTACACTTTCAGGTTCTCTACAGTGGAAGGAAGGTCAGTATTCCCAGAAATAGTGTGAGTATTTTTTTCATTCCTTAACGCAACTGACAGCGGCAAACGGTATACAGTCATCTCGCGACGTCTGGAGCACTGATATCTCAAAGTCCCTCTTATATCAAAGGTTATGGTCTTCAGTTCAGTTCTGTTCAATTCTCTTATCGATGTTACCCAAGTGGCTCAACGGTACGTAACAATAGTTGCAAACAATTGGCGCCGTGTGTCCGTCCAATGTCATTCAGTCTGTAATTGTGTCGTCGGTCAGTGCTGCCTAACCAGTATTTATGCATAGATGTTTGAGGTTATGGTCTGGACATATTTCCTGTTTATATTTACAGTTCAACTCTGGATATCTCAAACTACCGATATCCCAAAGAAATTTGTCTGGGCCCAGAAAATTTACTTTGAGATATCAGTAGTTTGGAGATGTCCAGAGTTGACTGTCTATTGAAATACAATTCATGTGTAAGATCAGTTGAAAGGGCAAACATTGTAGACCCTGTGGCTAAGTTTTGAGCACTGCTGGCGTGATTTGGCTTTGGTGGAGGGGCTGGAAGTTTGGGCACCAAAGCTGTTGCGCCAGACGTGGTTAAATATGCATGGCCAACAGTGTCAATTGAGAAGCAAATACTATTCACTCAGAGAAAGGGGCCCATACATTTATCTTCCAACTGCAACATGTAAGCTGCTTTATTAGCTTTTTGTGTGTTCAATTTTAGCTGCTGCTCTCAGTTTACACTTTCAGGTTCTCTACAGTGGAAGGAAGGTCAGTATTCCCAGAAATAGTGTGAGTATTTTTTTCATTCCTTAACGCAACTGACAGCGGCAAACGGTATACAGTCATCTCGCGACGTCTGGAGCACTGATATCTCAAAGTCCCTCTTATATCAAAGGTTATGGTCTTCAGTTCAGTTCTGTTCAATTCTCTTATCGATGTTACCCAAGTGGCTCAACGGTACGTAACAATAGTTGCAAACAATTGGCGCCGTGTGTCCGTCCAATGTCATTCAGTCTGTAATTGTGTTGTCGGTCAGTGCTGCCTAACCAGTATTTATGCATAGATGTTTGAGGTTATGGTCTGGACATATTTCCTGTTTATATTTACAGTTCAACTCTGGATATCTCAAACTACCGATATCCCAAAGAAATTTGTCTGGGCCCAGAAAATTTACTTTGAGATATCAGTAGTTTGGAGATGTCCAGAGTTGACTGTCTATTGAAATACAATTCATGTGTAAGATCAGTTGAAAGGGCAAACATTGTAGACCCTGTGGCTAAGTTTTGAGCACTGCTGGCGTGATTTGGCTTTGGTGGAGGGGCTGGAAGTTTGGGCACCAAAGCTGTTGCACCAGACGTGGTTAAATATGCATGGCCAACAGTGTCAATTGAGAAGCAAATACTATTCACTCAGAGAAAGGGGCCCATACATTTATCTTCCAACTGCAACATGTAAGCTGCTTTATTAGCTTTTGTGTGTTCAATTTTAGCTGCTGCTCTCAGTTTACACTTTCAGGTTCTCTACAGTGGAAGGAAGGTCAGTATTCCCAGAAATAGTGTGAGTATTTTTTTCATTCCTTAACGCAACTGACAGCGGCAAACGGTATAAAGTCATCTCGCGACGTCTGGAGCACTGATATCTCAAAGTCCCTCTTATATCAAAGGTTATGGTCTTCAGTTCAGTTCTGTTCAATTCTCTTATCGATGTTACCCAAGTGGCTCAACGGTACGTAACAATAGTTGCAAACAATTGGCGCCGTGTGTCCGTCCAATGTCATTCAGTCTGTAATTGTGTTGTCGGTCAGTGCTGCCTAACCAGTATTTATGCATAGATGTTTGAGGTTATGGTCTGGACATATTTCCTGTTTATATTTACAGTTCAACTCTGGATATCTCAAACTACCGATATCCCAAAGAAATTTGTCTGGGCCCAGAAAATTTACTTTGAGATATCAGTAGTTTGGAGATGTCCAGAGTTGACTGTCTATTGAAATACAATTCATGTGTAAGATCAGTTGAAAGGGCAAACATTGTAGACCCTGTGGCTAAGTTTTGAGCACTGCTGGCGTGATTTGGCTTTGGTGGAGGGGCTGGAAGTTTGGGCACCAAAGCTGTTGCGCCAGACGTGGTTAAATATGCATGGCCAACAGTGTCAATTGAGAAGCAAATACTATTCACTCAGAGAAAGGGGCCCATACATTTATCTTCCAACTGCAACATGTAAGCTGCTTTATTAGCTTTTTGTGTGTTCAATTTTAGCTGCTGCTCTCAGTTTACACTTTCAGGTTCTCTACAGTGGAAGGAAGGTCAGTATTCCCAGAAATAGTGTGAGTATTTTTTTCATTCCTTAACGCAACTGACAGCGGCAAACGGTATACAGTCATCTCGCGACGTCTGGAGCACTGATATCTCAAAGTCCCTCTTATATCAAAGGTTATGGTCTTCAGTTCAGTTCTGTTCAATTCTCTTATCGATGTTACCCAAGTGGCTCAACGGTACGTAACAATAGTTGCAAACAATTGGCGCCGTGTGTCCGTCCAATGTCATTCAGTCTGTAATTGTGTTGTCGGTCAGTGCTGCCTAACCAGTATTTATGCATAGATGTTTGAGGTTATGGTCTGGACATATTTCCTGTTTATATTTACAGTTCAACTCTGGATATCTCAAACTACCGATATCCCAAAGAAATTTGTCTGGGCCCAGAAAATTTACTTTGAGATATCAGTAGTTTGGAGATGTCCAGAGTTGACTGTCTATTGAAATACAATTCATGTGTAAGATCAGTTGAAAGGGCAAACATTGTAGACCCTGTGGCTAAGTTTTGAGCACTGCTGGCATGATTTGGCTTTGGTGGAGGGGCTGGAAGTTTGGGCACCAAAGCTGTTGCGCCAGACGTGGTTAAATATGCATGGCCAACAGTGTCAATTGAGAAGCAAATACTATTCACTCAGAGAAAGGGGCCCATACATTTATCTTCCAACTGCAACATGTAAGCTGCTTTATTAGCTTTTGTGTGTTCAATTTTTGCTGCTGCTCTCAGTTTACACTTTCAGGTTCTCTACAGTGGAAGGAAGGTCAGTATTCCCAGAAATAGTGTGAGTATTTTTTTCATTCCTAAACGCAACTGACAGCGGCAAACGGTATACAGTCATCTCGCGACGTCTGGAGCACTGATATCTCAACGTCCCTCTTATATCAAAGGTTATGGTCTTCAGTTCAGTTCTGTTCAATTCTCTTATCGATGTTACCCAAGTGGCTCAACGGTACGTAACCATAGTTGCACACACTTGGCGCCGTGTGTCCGTCCAATGTCATTCAGTCTGTAATTGTGTCGTCGGTCAGTGCTGCCTAACCAGTATTTATGCATAGATGTTTGAGGTTATGGTCTGGACATATTTCCTGTTTATATTTACAGTTCAACTCTGGATATCTCAAACTACCGATATCCCAAAGAAATTTGTCTGGGCCCAGAAAATCAACTTTGAGATATCAGTAGTTTGGAGATGTCCAGAGTTGACTGTCTATTGAAATACAATTCATGTGTAAGATCAGTTGAAAGGGCAAACATTGTAGACCCTGTGGCTAAGTTTTGAGCACTGCTGGCGTGATTTGGCTTTGGTGGAGGGGCTGGAAGTTTGGGCACCAAAGCTGTTGCGCCAGACATGGTTAAATATGCATGGCCAACAGTGTCAATTGAGAAGCAAATACTATTCACTCAGAGAAAGGGGCCCATACATTTATCTTCCAACTGCAACATGTAAGCTGCTTTATTAGCTTTTGTGTGTTCAATTTTTCTGCTGCTCTCAGTTTACACTTTCAGGTTCTCTACAGTGGAAGGAAGGTCAGTATTCCCAGAAATAGTGTGAGGATTTTTTTCATTCCTTAACGCAACTGACAGCGGCAAACGGTATACAGTCATCTCGCGACGTCTGGAGCACTGATATCTCAAAGTCCCTCTTATATCAAAGGTTATGGTCTTCAGTTCAGTTCTGTTCAATTCTCTTATCGATGTTACCCAAGTGGCTCAACGGTACGTAACCATAGTTGCACACACTTGGCGCCGTGTGTCCGTCCAATGTCATTCAGTCTGTAATTGTGTCGTCGGTCAGTGCTGCCTAACCAGTATTTATGCATAGATGTTTGAGGTTATGGTCTGGACATATTTCCTGTTTATATTTACAGTTCAACTCTGGATATCTCAAACTACCGATATCCCAAAGAAATTTGTCTGGGCCCAGAAAATTTACTTTGAGATATCAGTAGTTTGGAGATGTCCAGAGTTGACTGTCTATTGAAATACAATTCATGTGTAAGATCAGTTGAAAGGGCAAACATTGTAGACCCTGTGGCTAAGTTTTGAGCACTGCTGGCGTGATTTGGCTTTGGTGGAGGGGCTGGAAGTTTGGGCACCAAAGCTGTTGCGCCAGACGTGGTTAAATATGCATGGCCAACAGTGTCAATTGAGAAGCAAATGCTATTCACTCAGAGAAAGGGGCCCATACATTTATCTTCCAACTGCAACATGTAAGCTGCTTTATTAGCGTTTGTGTGTTCAATTTTTGCTGCTGCTCTCAGTTTACACTTTCAGGTTCTCTACAGTGGAAGGAAGGTCAGTATTCCCAGAAATAGTGTGAGTATTTTTTTCATTCCTTAACGCAACTGACAGCGGCAAACGGTATACAGTCATCTCGCGACGTCTGGAGCACTGATATCTCAAAGTCCCTCTTATATCAAAGGTTATGGTCTTCAGTTCAGTTCTGTTCAATTCTCTTATCGATGTTACCCAAGTGGCTCAACGGTACGTAACCATAGTTGCACACACTTGGCGCCGTGTGTCCGTCCAGTGTCATTCAGTCTGTAATTGTGTCATCCGTCAGTGCTGCCTAACCAGTATTTATGCATAGATGTTTGAGGTTATGGTCTGGACATATTTCCTGTTTATATTTACAGTTCAACTCTGGATATCTCAAACTACCGATATCCCAAAGAAATTTGTCTGGGCCCAGAAAATTTACTTTGAGATATCAGTAGTTTGGAGATGTCCAGAGTTGACTGTCTATTGAAATACAATTCATGTGTAAGATCAGTTGAAAGGGCAAACATTGTAGACCCTGTGGCTAAGTTTTGAGCACTGCTGGCTTGATTTGGCTTTGGTGGAGGGGCTGGAAGTTTGGGCACCAAAGCTGTTGCACCAGACGTGGTTAAATATGCATGGCCAACAGTGTCAATTGAGAAGCAAATACTATTCACTCAGAGAAAGGGGCCCATACATTTATCTTCCAACTGCAACATGTAAGCTGCTTTATTAGCTTTTGTGTGTTCAATTTTTGCTGCTGCTCTCAGTTTACACTTTCAGGTTCTCTACAGTGGAAGGAAGGTCAGTATTCCCAGAAATAGTGTGAGTATTTTTTTCATTCCTTAACGCAACTGACAGCGGCAAACGGTATACAGTCATCTCGCGACGTCTGGAGCACTGATATCTCAAAGTCCCTCTTATATCAAAGGTTATGGTCTTCAGTTCAGTTCTGTTCAGTTCTCTTATTGATGTTACCCAAGTGGCTCAACGGTACGTAACCATAGTATCACACACTTGGCGCCGTGTGTCCGTCCAATGTCATTCAGTCTGTAATTGTGTCGTGGGTCAGTGCTGCCTAACCAGTATTTATGCATAGATGTTTGAGGTTATGGTCTGGACATATTTCCTGTTTATATTTACAGTTCAACTCTGGATACCTCAAACTACCTATATCTCAGATAAAGTTTTCTGGGCCCAGAAAATCAACTTTGAGATATCAGTAGTTTGGAGATATCCAGAGCTGACTGTCTATTGAAATACAGTAGGGGTGTAAGGTCAGATGAAATGGTAAACAGTGTAGAGACGCGACGGCCAAGTCTGAGTAATAATTGCTGGCTTAGTAGCTAGGAGGGACAGAATGTTTATATTTACAGTTCAACTCTGGATATCTCAAACTACCGATATCCCAAAGAAATTTGTCTGGGCCCAGAAAATTTACTTTGAGATATCAGTAGTTTGGAGATGTCCAGAGTTGACTGTCTATTGAAATACAATTCATGTGTAAGATCAGTTGAAAGGGCAAACATTGTAGACCCTGTGGCTAAGTTTTGAGCACTGCTGGCGTGATTTGGCTTTGGTGGAGGGGCTGGAAGTTTGGGCACCAAAGCTGTTGCACCAGAAGTGGTTAAATATGCATGGCCAACAGTGTCAATTGAGAAGCAAATACTATTCACTCAGAGAAAGGGGCCTATACATTTATCTTCCAACTGCAACATGTAAGCTGCTTTATTAGCTTTTGTGTGTTCAATTTTTGCTGCTGCTCTCAGTTTACACTTTCAGGTTCTCTACAGTGGAAGGAAGGTCAGTATTCCCAGAAATAGTGTGAGTATTTTTTTCATTCCTTAACGCAACTGACAGCGGCAAACGGTATACAGTCATCTCGGGACGTCTGGAGCACTGATATCTCAAAGTCCCTCTTATATCAAAGGTTATGGTCTTCAGTTCAGTTCTGTTCAATTCTCTTATCGATGTTACCCAAGTGGCTCAACGGTACGTAACCATAGTTGCACACACTTGGCGCCGTGTGTCCGTCCAATGTCATTCAGTCTGTAATTGTGTCGTGGGTCAGTGCTGCCTAACCAGTATTTATGCATAGATGTTTGAGGTTATGGTCTGGACATATTTCCTGTTTATATTTACAGTTCAACTCTGGATATCTCAAACTACCGATATCCCAAAGAAATTTGTCTGGGCCCAGAAAATTTACTTTGAGATATCAGTAGTTTGGAGATGTCCAGAGTTGACTGTCTATTGAAATACAATTCATGTGTAAGATCAGTTGAAAGGGCAAACATTGTAGACCCTGTGGCTAAGTTTTGAGCACTGCTGGCGTGATTTGGCTTTGGTGGAGGGGCTGGAAGTTTGGGCACCAAAGCTGTTGCGCCAGACGTGGTTAAATATGCATGGCCAACAGTGTCAATTGAGAAGCAAATACTATTCACTCAGAGAAAGGGGCCCATACATTTATCTTCCAACTGCAACATGTAAGCTGCTTTATTAGCTTTTGTGTGTTCAATTTTTGCTGCTGCTCTCAGTTTACACTTTCAGGTTCTCTACAGTGGAAGGAAGGTCAGTATTCCCAGAAATAGTGTGAGTATTTTTTTCATTCCTTAACGCAACTGACAGCGGCAAACGGTATACAGTCATCTCGCGACGTCTGGAGCACTGATATCTCAAAGTCCCTCTTATATCAAAGGTTATGGTCTTCAGTTCAGTTCTGTTCAATTCTCTTATCGATGTTACCCAAGTGGCTCAATGGTACGTAACCATAGTTGCACACACTTGGCGCCGTGTGTCCGTCCAATGTCATTCAGTCTGTAATTGTGTCGTGGGTCAGTGCTGCCTAACCAGTATTTATGCATAGATGTTTGAGGTTATGGTCTGGACATATTTCCTGTTTATATTTACAGTTCAACTCTGGATATCTCAAACTACCGATATCCCAAAGAAATTTGTCTGGGCCCAGAAAATTTACTTTGAGATATCAGTAGTTTGGAGATGTCCAGAGTTGACTGTCTATTGAAATACAATTCATGTGTAAGATCAGTTGAAAGGGCAAACATTGTAGACCCTGTGGCTAAGTTTTGAGCACTGCTGGCGTGATTTGGCTTTGGTGGAGGGGCTGGAAGTTTGGGCACCAAAGCTGTTGCGCCAGACGTGGTTAAATATGCATGGCCAACAGTGTCAATTGAGAAGCAAATACTATTCACTCAGAGAAAGGGGCCCATACATTTATCTTCCAACTGCAACATGTAAGCTGCTTTATTAGCTTTTGTGTGTTCAATTTTTGCTGCTGCTCTCAGTTTACACTTTCAGGTTCTCTACAGTGGAAGGAAGGTCAGTATTCCCAGAAATAGTGTGAGTATTTTTTTCATTCCTTAACGCAACTGACAGCGGCAAACGGTATACAGTCATCTCGCGACGTCTGGAGCACTGATATCTCAAAGTCCCTCTTATATCAAAGGTTATGGTCTTCAGTTCAGTTCTGTTCAATTCTCTTATCGATGTTACCCAAGTGGCTCAATGGTACGTAACCATAGTTGCACACACTTGGCGCCGTGTGTCCGTCCAATGTCATTCAGTCTGTAATTGTGTCGTGGGTCAGTGCTGCCTAACCAGTATTTATGCATAGATGTTTGAGGTTATGGTCTGGACATATTTCCTGTTTATATTTACAGTTCAACTCTGGATATCTCAAACTACCGATATCCCAAAGAAATTTGTCTGGGCCCAGAAAATCAACTTTGAGATATCAGTAGTTTGGAGATGTCCAGAGTTGACTGTCTATTGAAATACAATTCATGTGTAAGATCAGTTGAAAGGGCAAACATTGTAGACCCTGTGGCTAAGTTTTGAGCACTGCTGGCGTGATTTGGCTTTGGTGGAGGGGCTGGAAGTTTGGGCACCAAAGCTGTTGCGCCAGACATGGTTAAATATGCATGGCCAACAGTGTCAATTGAGAAGCAAATACTATTCACTCAGAGAAAGGGGCCCATACATTTATCTTCCAACTGCAACATGTAAGCTGCTTTATTAGCTTTTGTGTGTTCAATTTTTCTGCTGCTCTCAGTTTACACTTTCAGGTTCTCTACAGTGGAAGGAAGGTCAGTATTCCCAGAAATAGTGTGAGGATTTTTTTCATTCCTTAACGCAACTGACAGCGGCAAACGGTATACAGTCATCTGGCGACGTCTGGAGCACTGATATCTCAAAGTCCCTCTTATATCAAAGGTTATGGTCTTCAGTTCAGTTCTGTTCAATTCTCTTATCGATGTTACCCAAGTGGCTCAACGGTACGTAACCATAGTTGCACACACTTGGCGCCGTGTGTCCGTTCAATGTCATTCAGTCTGTAATTGTGTCGTCGGTCAGTGCTGCCTAACCAGTATTTATGCATAGATGTTTGAGGTTATGGTCTGGACATATTTCCTGTTTATATTTACAGTTCAACTCTGGATATCTCAAACTACCGATATCCCAAAGAAATTTGTCTGGGCCCAGAAAATTTACTTTGAGATATCAGTAGTTTGGAGATGTCCAGAGTTGACTGTCTATTGAAATACAATTCATGTGTAAGATCAGTTGAAAGGGCAAACATTGTAGACCCTGTGGCTAAGTTTTGAGCACTGCTGGCGTGATTTGGCTTTGGTGGAGGGGCTGGAAGTTTGGGCACCAAAGCTGTTGCGCCAGACGTGGTTAAATATGCATGGCCAACAGTGTCAATTGAGAAGCAAATGCTATTCACTCAGAGAAAGGGGCCCATACATTTATCTTCCAACTGCAACATGTAAGCTGCTTTATTAGCGTTTGTGTGTTCAATTTTTGCTGCTGCTCTCAGTTTACACTTTCAGGTTCTCTACAGTGGAAGGAAGGTCAGTATTCCCAGAAATAGTGTGAGTATTTTTTTCATTCCTTAACGCAACTGACAGCGGCAAACGGTATACAGTCATCTCGCGACGTCTGGAGCACTGATATCTCAAAGTCCCTCTTATATCAAAGGTTATGGTCTTCAGTTCAGTTCTGTTCAATTCTCTTATCGATGTTACCCAAGTGGCTCAACGGTACGTAACCATAGTTGCACACCCTTGGCGCCGTGTGTCCGTCCAATGTCATTCAGTCTGTAATTGTGTCATCCGTCAGTGCTGCCTAACCAGTATTTATGCATAGATGTTTGAGGTTATGGTCTGGACATATTTCCTGTTTATATTTACAGTTCAACTCTGGATATCTCAAACTACCGATATCCCAAAGAAATTTGTCTGGGCCCAGAAAATTTACTTTGAGATATCAGTAGTTTGGAGATGTCCAGAGTTGACTGTCTATTGAAATACAATTCATGTGTAAGATCAGTTGAAAGGGCAAACATTGTAGACCCTGTGGCTAAGTTTTGAGCACTGCTGGCTTGATTTGGCTTTGGTGGAGGGGCTGGAAGTTTGGGCACCAAAGCTGTTGCACCAGACGTGGTTAAATATGCATGGCCAACAGTGTCAATTGAGAAGCAAATACTATTCACTCAGAGAAAGGGGCCCATACATTTATCTTCCAACTGCAACATGTAAGCTGCTTTATTAGCTTTTGTGTGTTCAATTTTTGCTGCTGCTCTCAGTTTACACTTTCAGGTTCTCTACAGTGGAAGGAAGGTCAGTATTCCCAGAAATAGTGTGAGTATTTTTTTCATTCCTTAACGCAACTGACAGCGGCAAACGGTATACAGTCATCTCGCGACGTCTGGAGCACTGATATCTCAAAGTCCCTCTTATATCAAAGGTTATGGTCTTCAGTTCAGTTCTGTTCAGTTCTCTTATTGATGTTACCCAAGTGGCTCAACGGTACGTAACCATAGTTGCACACACTTGGCGCCGTGTGTCCGTCCAATGTCATTCAGTCTGTAATTGTGTCGTCGGTCAGTGCTGCCTAACCAGTATTTATGCATAGATGTTTGAGGTTATGGTCTGGACATATTTCCTGTTTATATTTACAGTTCAACTCTGGATACCTCAAACTACCTATATCTCAGATAAAGTTTTCTGGGCCCAGAAAATCAACTTTGAGATATCAGTAGTTTGGAGATATCCAGAGCTGACTGTCTATTGAAATACAGTAGGGGTGTAAGGTCAGATGAAATGGTAAACAGTGTAGAGACGCGACGGCCAAGTCTGAGTAATAATTGCTGGCTTAGTAGCTAGGAGGGACAGAATGTTTATATTTACAGTTCAACTCTGGATATCTCAAACTACCGATATCCCAAAGAAATTTGTCTGGGCCCAGAAAATTTACTTTGAGATATCAGTAGTTTGGAGATGTCCAGAGTTGACTGTCTATTGAAATACAATTCATGTGTAAGATCAGTTGAAAGGGCAAACATTGTAGACCCTGTGGCTAAGTTTTGAGCACTGCTGGCGTGATTTGGCTTTGGTGGAGGGGCTGGAAGTTTGGGCACCAAAGCTGTTGCACCAGACGTGGTTAAATATGCATGGCCAACAGTGTCAATTGAGAAGCAAATACTATTCACTCAGAGAAAGGGGCCTATACATTTATCTTCCAACTGCAACATGTAAGCTGCTTTATTAGCTTTTGTGTGTTCAATTTTTGCTGCTGCTCTCAGTTTACACTTTCAGGTTCTCTACAGTGGAAGGAAGGTCAGTATTCCCAGAAATAGTGTGAGTATTTTTTTCATTCCTTAACGCAACTGACAGCGGCAAACGGTATACAGTCATCTCGCAACGTCTGGAGCACTGATATCTCAAAGTCCCTCTTATATCAAAGGTTATGGTCTTCAGTTCAGTTCTGTTCAATTCTCTTATCGATGTTACCCAAGTGGCTCAACGGTACGTAACCATAGTTGCACACACTTGGCGCCGTGTGTCCGTCCAATGTCATTCAGTCTGTAATTGTGTCGTGGGTCAGTGCTGCCTAACCAGTATTTATGCATAGATGTTTGAGGTTATGGTCTGGACATATTTCCTGTTTATATTTACAGTTCAACTCTGGATATCTCAAACTACCGATATCCCAAAGAAATTTGTCTGGGCCCAGAAAATTTACTTTGAGATATCAGTAGTTTGGAGATGTCCAGAGTTGACTGTCTATTGAAATACAATTCATGTGTAAGATCAGTTGAAAGGGCAAACATTGTAGACCCTGTGGCTAAGTTTTGAGCACTGCTGGCGTGATTTGGCTTTGGTGGAGGGGCTGGAAGTTTGGGCACCAAAGCTGTTGCGCCAGACGTGGTTAAATATGCATGGCCAACAGTGTCAATTGAGAAGCAAATACTATTCACTCAGAGAAAGGGGCCCATACATTTATCTTCCAACTGCAACATGTAAGCTGCTTTATTAGCTTTTGTGTGTTCAATTTTTGCTGCTGCTCTCAGTTTACACTTTCAGGTTCTCTACAGTGGAAGGAAGGTCAGTATTCCCAGAAATAGTGTGAGTATTTTTTTCATTCCTTAACGCAACTGACAGCGGCAAACGGTATACAGTCATCTCGCGACGTCTGGAGCACTGATATCTCAAAGTCCCTCTTATATCAAAGGTTATGGTCTTCAGTTCAGTTCTGTTCAATTCTCTTATCGATGTTACCCAAGTGGCTCAATGGTACGTAACCATAGTTGCACACACTTGGCGCCGTGTGTCCGTCCAATGTCATTCAGTCTGTAATTGTGTCGTGGGTCAGTGCTGCCTAACCAGTATTTATGCATAGATGTTTGAGGTTATGGTCTGGACATATTTCCTGTTTATATTTACAGTTCAACTCTGGATATCTCAAACTACCGATATCCCAAAGAAATTTGTCTGGGCCCAGAAAATTTACTTTGAGATATCAGTAGTTTGGAGATGTCCAGAGTTGACTGTCTATTGAAATACAATTCATGTGTAAGATCAGTTGAAAGGGCAAACATTGTAGACCCTGTGGCTAAGTTTTGAGCACTGCTGGCGTGATTTGGCTTTGGTGGAGGGGCTGGAAGTTTGGGCACCAAAGCTGTTGCGCCAGACGTGGTTAAATATGCATGGCCAACAGTGTCAATTGAGAAGCAAATACTATTCACTCAGAGAAAGGGGCCCATACATTTATCTTCCAACTGCAACATGTAAGCTGCTTTATTAGCTTTTGTGTGTTCAATTTTTGCTGCTGCTCTCAGTTTACACTTTCAGGTTCTCTACAGTGGAAGGAAGGTCAGTATTCCCAGAAATAGTGTGAGTATTTTTTTCATTCCTTAACGCAACTGACAGCGGCAAACGGTATACAGTCATCTCGCGACGTCTGGAGCACTGATATCTCAAAGTCCCTCTTATATCAAAGGTTATGGTCTTCAGTTCAGTTCTGTTCAATTCTCTTATCGATGTTACCCAAGTGGCTCAATGGTACGTAACCATAGTTGCACACACTTGGCGCCGTGTGTCCGTCCAATGTCATTCAGTCTGTAATTGTGTCGTGGGTCAGTGCTGCCTAACCAGTATTTATGCATAGATGTTTGAGGTTATGGTCTGGACATATTTCCTGTTTATATTTACAGTTCAACTCTGGATATCTCAAACTACCGATATCCCACAACAAACCAAATGTACATACTAGATGGGTGAATGAGGTGGGAAATATAAATGAGCAGCAGTGGAAAAATTATAATCGTGTGATACAGTTAGAAAAGGAAGTAAAGTTAAAAGACTTTCAATATAAAATAACAAACAGAATTTTAGTAACAAAATCTTTTTTGTGTAAAATAAATAAAGTCGATAATAATCTATGTGAATATTGTAACCAGTACCCAGAGACAATTTATCACCTTTTTGTACAATGCGAAAAAGTAAAACAATTCTGGAATCAACTTAAAGTATGGTTATCTGCCAATTCAAACATAACGATCGATTTAAATGAACGAAATATATTGTTTTCTTATCAAGATGCAAATCAAATGAAAATATATTTATTTGTTATAGGTAAGTATTATATCTACAGTAACAAATTTTCGGGGAAAGATTTAAGCTTAAATAGCTTTTTGAGTCTTCTTGAAAGAAAATTTAAAAGTGAAAAGTATATTGCAAATGTAAATGGTACCACTGCAAAGTTTTTTTCGAAATGGTATCCCTTGTGTCAATATTTTAATAGAGTTTGAATGTTGCAAACCTGATAATATTGCTAAAAGTTGCATTTATATATTAAATAAAATAAATTCGTTTATAAGAAGATTGTGAGATTATAAAGATGACATTAGTATCAGTATGGAGTAAGGACTTTAATTTTAAACTAGACTATTGTATAATAAATATAAGAAAAAAAAGAAGAAAAAATATATACGTGGTCTTAAATAATGTAGTATAATTATCGTTAGAATAAACTGAAAATCCTTATAGCGATAAAGGGGGGTTATGGATTATATATATACTTCAGCTAGCAGTTTTGCTGAGAAAAATACATATACTTATATATTCTAAGAGTGCGAAGGGTGCGGATGCTTCAGTGTTGAAATACAGTCAGCTCCCGATGTCTCGAACATTGATATTTTAAAATATCCTCTTATATCAAAGAATATGTTTCCTATTTTTATCTACATATCAACTCCTATTATCTCAAACTACTGATATCTCAGAGTGGGTTTTCTGGTATCAGAAAATTTACTTTGATATATCAGTGGTTTGAGCTGAAATTTGACTTCGAGATATCGAGAGCGGACTATATGTCAGTAATTAGTAATACAGCAGTAATTCCTTGCAGGATGAACCATTGCTGATTAGGAGTTTCAAAAGAGAATTTCCACAGGTTTGGTTATCCTGTCCTCCTTTTTATTTTGTCTTCTTTACTATGCTTTTCTGTTTATCTCTTTTCTTCCTCTTTTTCTTTAAATATTGTGTCTCCTTAGTAAGCGTTTATATCATGTCTACCACGGTCTAGTTCTCTTTTTCCTCTGCTAAATACTCTCTATCTCTCACTTACTTTCTCTTTCTATACTTTAATTTGTGTATATCTGCATAAGGCGTAGTTTGAAAACATGTAATCGTATATCTATGTCTATTACGGTTTATCTTCCTTTTTTCCTTCTCTAAACTCTCTGTCTTTTTTTTCTCTCTCTCTCTCTCCATCTCTATATACTTTCAATTGTGTATATCTGCATTAGGACATGAAATATAATAATGTGTAGTTTGAAAATAAGTAATCGAGTATTTATGTATGTAAATTGTACGCTTTTGAAAAATTCTGGAATAAAATTAAAAAAAAAACTACCGATATCCCAAAGAAATTTGTCTGGGCCCAGAAAATTTACTTTGAGATATCAGTAGTTTGGAGATGTCCAGAGTTGACTGTCTATTGAAATACAATTCATGTGTAAGATCAGTTGAAAGGGCAAACATTGTAGACCCTGTGGCTAAGTTTTGAGCACTGCTGGCGTGATTTGGCTTTGGTGGAGGGGCTGGAAGTTTGGGCACCAAAGCTGTTGCGCCAGACGTGGTTAAATATGCATGGCCAACAGTGTCAATTGAGAAGCAAATACTATTCACTCAGAGAAAGGGGCCCATACATTTATCTTCCAACTGCAACATGTAAGCTGCTTTATTAGCTTTTGTGTGTTCAATTTTTGCTGCTGCTCTCAGTTTACACTTTCAGGTTCTCTACAGTGGAAGGAAGGTCAGTATTCCCAGAAATAGTGTGAGTATTTTTTTCATTCCTTAACGCAACTGACAGCGGCAAACGGTATACAGTCATCTCGGGACGTCTGGAGCACTGATATCTCAAAGTCCCTCTTATATCAAAGGTTATGGTCTTCAGTTCAGTTCTGTTCAATTCTCTTATCGATGTTACCCAAGTGGCTCAACGGTACGTAACCATAGTTGCACACACTTGGCGCCGTGTGTCCGTCCAATGTCATTCAGTCTGTAATTGTGTCGTGGGTCAGTGCTGCCTAACCAGTATTTATGCATAGATGTTTGAGGTTATGGTCTGGACATATTTCCTGTTTATATTTACAGTTCAACTCTGGATACCTCAAACTACCGATATCCCAAAGAAATTTGTCTGGGCCCAGAAAATTTACTTTGAGATATCAGTAGTTTGGAGATGTCCAGAGTTGACTGTCTATTGAAATACCATTCATGTGTAAGATCAGTTGAAAGGGCAAACATTGTAGACCCTGTGGCTAAGTTTTGAGCACTGCTGGCGTGATTTGGCTTTGGTGGAGGGGCTGGAAGTTTGGGCACCAAAGCTGTTGCGCCAGACGTGGTTAAATATGCATGGCCAACAGTGTCAATTGAGAAGCAAATACTATTCACTCAGAGAAAGGGGCCCATACATTTATCTTCCAACTGCAACATGTAAGCTGCTTTATTAGCTTTAGTGTGTTCAATTTTTGCTGCTGCTCTCAGTTTACACTTTCAGGTTCTCTACAGTGGAAGGAAGGTCAGTATTCCCAGAAATAGTGTGAGTATTTTTTTCATTCCTTAACGCAACTGACAGCGGCAAACGGTATACAGTCATCTCGCGACGTCTGGAGCACTGATATCTCAAAGTCCCTCTTATATCAAAGGTTATGGTCTTCAGTTCAGTTCTGTTCAATTCTCTTATCGATGTTACCCAAGTGGCTCAACGGTACGTAACCATAGTTGCACACACTTGGCGCCGTGTGTCCGTCCAATGTCATTCAGTCTGTAATTGTGTCGTGGGTCAGTGCTGCCTAACCAGTATTTATGCATAGATGTTTGAGGTTATGGTCTGGACATATTTCCTGTTTATATTTACAGTTCAACTCTGGATATCTCAAACTACCGATATCCCAAAGAAATTTGTCTGGGCCCAGAAAACTTACTTTGAGATATCAGTAGTTTGGAGATGTCCAGAGTTGACTGTCTATTGAAATACCATTCATGTGTAAGATCAGTTGAAAGGGCAAACATTGTAGACCCTGTGGCTAAGTTTTGAGCACTGCTGGCGTGATTTGGCTTTGGTGGAGGGGCTGGAAGTTTGGGCACCAAAGCTGTTTCGCCAGACATGGTTAAATATGCATGGCCAACAGTGTCAATTGAGAAGCAAATACTATTCACTCAGAGAAAGGGGCCCATACATTTATCTTCCAACTGCAACATGTAAGCTGCTTTATTAGCTTTTGTGTGTTCAATTTTTGCTGCTGCTCTCAGTTTACACTTTCAGGTTCTCTACAGTGGAAGGAAGGTCAGTATTCCCAGAAATAGTGTGAGTATTTTTTTCATTCTTTAAGGCAACTGACAGCCGCAAACGGTATACAGTCATCTCGCAACGTCTGGAGCACTGATATCTCAAAGTCCCTCTTATATCAAAGGTTATGGTCTTCAGTTCAGTTCTGTTCAGTTCTCTTATTGATGTTACCCAAGTGGCTCAACGGTATGTAACCATAGTTGCACACACTTGGCGCCGTGTGTCCGTCCAATGTCATTCAATCTGTAATTGTGTCGTCGGTCAGTGCTGCCTAACCAGTATTTATGCATAGATGTTTGAGGTTATGGTCTGGACATATTTCCTGTTTATATTTACAGTTCAACTCTGGATACCTCAAACTACCTATATCTCAGATAAAGTTTTCTGGGCCCAGAAAATCAACTTTGAGATATCAGTAGTTTGGAGATATCCAGAGCTGACTGTCTATTGAAATACAGTAGGGGTGTAAGGTCAGATGAAACGGTAAACAGTGTAGAGACGCGACGGCCAAGTCTGAGTCATAATTGCTGGCGTAGTAGCTAGGAGGGACAGAATGTTTATATTTACAGTTCAACTCTGGATATCTCAAACTACCGATATCCCAAAGAAATTTGTCTGGGCCCAGAAAATTTACTTTGAGATATCAGTAGTTTGGAGATGTCCAGAGTTGACTGTCTATTGAAATACAATTCATGTGTAAGATCAGTTGAAAGGGCAAACATTGTAGACCCTGTGGCTAAGTTTTGAGCACTGCTGGCGTGATTTGGCTTTGGTGGAGGGGCTGGAAGTTTGGGCACCAAAGCTGTTGCGCCAGACGTGGTTAAATATGCATGGCCAATAGTGTCAATTAAGAAGCAAATACTATTCACTCAGAGAAAGGGGCCCATACATTTATCTTCCAACTGCAACATGTAAGCTGCTTTATTAGCTTTTTTGTGTTCAATTTTTGCTGCTGCTCTCAGTTTACACTTTCAGGTTCTCTACAGTGGAAGGAAGGTCAGTATTCCCAGAAATAGTGTGAGTATTTTTTTCATTCCTTAACGCAACTGACAGCGGCAAACGGTATACAGTCATCTGGCAACGTCTGGAGCACTGATATCTCAAAGTCCCTCTTATATCAAAGGTTATGGTCTTCAGTTCAGTTCTGTTCAATTTTCTTATCGATGTTACCCAAGTGGCTCAACGGTACGTAACCATAGTTGCACACACTTGGCGCCGTGTGTCCATCCAATGTCATTCAGTTTGTAATTGTGTCGTCGGTCAGTGCTGCCTAACCAGTATTTATGCATAGATGTTTGAGGTTATGGTCTGGACATATTTCCTGTTTATATTTACAGTTCAACTCTGGATATCTCAAACTACCGATATCCCAAAGAAATTTGTCTGGGCACAGAAAATTTACTTTGAGATATCAGTAGTTTGGAGATGTCCAGAGTTGACTGTCTATTGAAATACAATTCATGTGTAAGATCAGTTGAAAGGGCAAACATTGTAGACCCTGTGGCTAAGTTTTGAGCACTGCTGGCGTGATTTGGCTTTGGTGGAGGGGCTGGAAGTTTGGGCACCAAAGCTGTTGCGCCAGACGTGGTTAAATATGCATGGCCAACAGTGTCAATTGAGAAGCAAATACTATTCACTCAGAGAAAGGGGCCCATACATTTATCTTCCAACTGCAAAATGTAAGCTGCTTTATTAGCTTTTGTGTGTTCAATTTTTGCTGCTGCTCTCAGTTTACACTTTCAGGTTCTCTACAGTGGAAGGAAGGTCAGTATTCCCAGAAATAGTGTGAGTATTTTTTTCATTCCTTAACGCAACTGACAGCGGCAAACGGTATACAGTCATCTCGGGACGTCTGGAGCACTGATATCTCAAAGTCCCTCTTATATCAAAGGTTATGGTCTTCAGTTCAGTTCTGTTCAATTCTCTTATCGATGTTACCCAAGTGGCTCAATGGTACGTAACCATAGTTGCACACACTTGGCGCCGTGTGTCCGTCCAATGTCATTCAGTCTGTAATTGTGTCGTGGGTCAGTGCTGCCTAACCAGTATTTATGCATAGATGTTTGAGGTTATGGTCTGGACATATTTCCTGTTTATATTTACAGTTCAACTCTGGATATCTCAAACTACCGATATCCCAAAGAAATTTGTCTGGGCCCAGAAAATTTACTTTGAGATATCAGTAGTTTGGAGATGTCCAGAGTTGACTGTCTATTGAAATACAATTCATGTGTAAGATCAGTTGAAAGGGCAAACATTGTAGACCCTGTGGCTAAGTTTTGAGCACTGCTGGCGTGATTTGGCTTTGGTGGAGGGGCTTGAAGTTTGGGCACCAAAGCTGTTGCGCCAGACGTGGTTAAATATGCATGGCCAACAGTGTCAATTGAGAAGCAAATACTATTCACTCAGAGAAAGGGGCCCATACATTTATCTTCCAACTGCAACATGTAAGCTGCTTTATTAGCTTTTGTGTGTTCAATTTTTGCTGCTGCTCTCAGTTTACACTTTCAGGTTCTCTACAGTGGAAGGAAGGTCAGTATTCCCAGAAATAGTGTGAGTATTTTTTTTCATTCCTTAACGCAACTGACAGCGGCAAACGGTATACAGTCATCTCGGGACGTCTGGAGCACTGATATCTCAAAGTCCCTCTTATATCAAAGGTTATGGTCTTCAGTTCAGTTCTGTTCAATTCTCTTATCGATGTTACCCAAGTGGCTCAACGGTACGTAACCATAGTTGCACACACTTGGCGCCGTGTGTCCGTCCAATGTCATTCAGTCTGTAATTGTGTCGTCGGTCAGTGCTGCCTAACCAGTATTTATGCATAGATGTTTGAGGTTATGGTCTGGACATATTTCCTGTTTATATTTACAGTTCAACTCTGGATATCTCAAACTACCGATATCCCAAAGAAATTTGTCTGGGCCCAGAAAATTTACTTTGAGATATCAGTAGTTTGGAGATGTCCAGAGTTGACTGTCTATTGAAATACCATTCATGTGTAAGATCAGTTGAAAGGGCAAACATTGTAGACCCTGTGGCTAAGTTTTGAGCACTGCTGGCGTGATTTGGCTTTGGTGGAGGGGCTGGAAGTTTGGGCACCAAAGCTGTTGCGCCAGACGTGGTTAAATATGCATGGCCAACAGTGTCAATTGAGAAGCAAATACTATTCACTCAGAGAAAGGGGCCCATACATTTATCTTCCAACTGCAACATGTAAGCTGCTTTATTAGCTTTAGTGTGTTCAATTTTTGCTGCTGCTCTCAGTTTACACTTTCAGGTTCTCTACAGTGGAAGGAAGGTCAGTATTCCCAGAAATAGTGTAAGTATTTTTTTCATTCCTTAACGCAACTGACAGCGGCAAACGGTATACAGTCATCTCGCGACGTCTGGAGCACTGATATCTCAAAGTCCCTCTTATATCAAAGGTTATGGTCTTCAGTTCAGTTCTGTTCAATTCTCTTATCGATGTTACCCAAGTGGCTCAACGGTACGTAACCATAGTTGCACACACTTGGCGCCGTGTGTCCGTCCAATGTCATTCAGTCTGTAATTGTGTCGTGGGTCAGTGCTGCCTAACCAGTATTTATGCATAGATGTTTGAGGTTATGGTCTGGACATATTTCCTGTTTATATTTACAGTTCAACTCTGGATATCTCAAACTACCGATATCCCAAAGAAATTTGTCTGGGCCCAGAAAACTTACTTTGAGATATCAGTAGTTTGGAGATGTCCAGAGTTGACTGTCTATTGAAATACCATTCATGTGTAAGATCAGTTGAAAGGGCAAACATTGTAGACCCTGTGGCTAAGTTTTGAGCACTGCTGGCGTGATTTGGCTTTGGTGGAGGGGCTGGAAGTTTGGGCACCAAAGCTGTTTCGCCAGACATGGTTAAATATGCATGGCCAACAGTGTCAATTGAGAAGCAAATACTATTCACTCAGAGAAAGGGGCCCATACATTTATCTTCCAACTGCAACATGTAAGCTGCTTTATTAGCTTTTGTGTGTTCAATTTTTGCTGCTGCTCTCAGTTTACACTTTCAGGTTCTCTACAGTGGAAGGAAGGTCAGTATTCCCAGAAATAGTGTGAGTATTTTTTTCATTCCTTAACGCAACTGACAGCGGCAAACGGTATACAGTCATCTCGCAACGTCTGGAGCACTGATATCTCAAAGTCCCTCTTATATCAAAGGTTATGGTCTTCAGTTCAGTTCTGTTCAGTTCTCTTATTGATGTTACCCAAGTGGCTCAACGGTACGTAACCATAGTTGCACACACTTGGCGCCGTGTGTCCGTCCAATGTCATTCAATCTGTAATTGTGTCGTCTTTCAGTGCTGCCTAACCAGTATTTATGCATAGATGTTTGAGGTTATGGTCTGGACATATTTCCTGTTTATATTTACAGTTCAACTCTGGATACCTCAAACTACCTATATCTCAGATAAAGTTTTCTGGGCCCAGAAAATCAACTTTGAGATATCAGTAGTTTGGAGATATCCAGAGCTGACTGTCTATTGAAATACAGTAGGGGTGTAAGGTCAGATGAAACGGTAAACAGTGTAGAGACGCGACGGCCAAGTCTGAGTCATAATTGCTGGCGTAGTAGCTAGGAGGGACAGAATGTTTATATTTACAGTTCAACTCTGGATATCTCAAACTACCGATATCCCAAAGAAATTTGTCTGGGCCCAGAAAATTTACTTTGAGATATCAGTAGTTTGGAGATGTCCAGAGTTGACTGTCTATTGAAATACAATTCATGTGTAAGATCAGTTGAAAGGGCAAACATTGTAGACCCTGTGGCTAAGTTTTGAGCACTGCTGGCGTGATTTGGCTTTGGTGGAGGGGCTGGAAGTTTGGGCACCAAAGCTGTTGCGCCAGACGTGGTTAAATATGCATGGCCAACAGTGTCAATTGAGAAGCAAATACTATTCACTCAGAGAAAGGGGCCCATACATTTATCTTCCAACTGCAACATGTAAGCTGCTTTATTAGCTTTTGTGTGCTCAATTTTTGCTGCTGCTCTCAGTTTACACTTTCAGGTTCTCTACAGTGGAAGGAAGGTCAGTATTCCCAGAAATAGTGTGAGTATTTTTTTCATTCCTTAACGCAACTGACAGCGGCAAACGGTATACAGTCATCTCGCGACGTCTGGAGCACTGATATCTCAAAGTCCCTCTTATATCAAAGGTTATGGTCTTCAGTTCAGTTCTGTTCAATTCTCTTATCGATGTTACCCAAGTGGCTCAACAGTACGTAACCATAGTTGCACACACTTGGCGCCGTGTGTCCGTCCAATGTCATTCAGTTTGTAATTGTGTCGTCGGTCAGTGCTGCCTAACCAGTATTTATGCATAGATGTTTGAGGTTATGGTCTGGACATATTTCCTGTTTATATTTACAGTTCAACTCTGGATATCTCAATCTACCGATATCCCAAAGAAATTTGTCTGGGCTCAGAAAACTTACTTTGAGATATCAGTAGTTTGGAGATGTCCAGAGTTGACTGTCTATTGAAATACCATTCATGTGTAAGATCAGTTGAAAGGGCAAACATTGTAGACCCTGTGGCTAAGTTTTGAGCACTGCTGACGTGATTTGGCTTTGGTGGAGGGGCTGGAAGTTTGGGCACCAAAGCTGTTTCGCCAGACATGGTTAAATATGCATGGCCAACAGTGTCAATTGAGAAGCAAATACTATTCACTCAGAGAAAGGGGCCCATACATTTATCTTCCAACTGCAACATGTAAGCTGCTTTATTAGCTTTTGTGTGTTCAATTTTTGCTGCTGCTCTCAGTTTACACTTTCAGGTTCTCTACAGTGGAAGGAAGGTCAGTATTCCCAGAAATAGTGTGAGTATTTTTTTCATTCCTTAACGCAACTGACAGTGGCAAACGGTATACAGTCATCTCCCGACGTCTGGAGCACTGATCTCAAAGTCCCTCTTATATCAAAGGTTATGGTCTTCAGTTCAGTTCTGTGCAGTTCTCTTATTGATGTTACCCAAGTGGCTCAACGGTACGTAACCATAGTTGCACACACTTGGCGCCGTGTGTCCATCCAATGTCATTCAGTCTGTAATTGTGTCGTCGGTCAGTGCTGCCTAACCAATATTTATGCATAGATGTTTGAGGTTATGGTCTGGATATATTTCCTGTTTATATTTACAGTTCAACTCTGGATACCTCAAACTACCTATATCTCAGATAAAGTTTTCTGGGCCCAGAAAATCAACTTTGAGATATCAGTAGTTTGGAGATATCCAGAGCTGACTGTCTATTGAAATACAGTAGGGGTGTAAGGTCAGATGAAACGGTAAACAGTGTAGAGACGCGACGCCCAAGTCTGAGTAATAATTGCTGGCGTAGTAGCTAGGAGGGACAGAATATTTATATTTACAGTTCAACTCTGGATATCTCAAACTACCGATATCCCAAAGAAATTTGTCTGGGCCCAGAAAATTTACT
This sequence comes from Ctena decussata, assembly GCA_963989385.1. Lineage (NCBI taxonomy): Eukaryota > Metazoa > Mollusca > Bivalvia > Lucinida > Lucinidae > Ctena > Ctena decussata. The sequence continues at coordinate 39,658,473 of OZ022514.1, forward strand.
TTGAATTATCAGTAGTTTGGAGATGTCCAGAGTTGACTGTCTATTGAAATACAATTCATGTGTAAGATCAGTTGAAAGGGCAAACATTGTAGACCCTGTGGCTAAGTTTTGAGCACTGCTCGCGTGATTTGGCTTTGGTGGAGGGGCTGGAAGTTTGGGCACCAAAGCTGTTGCGCCAGACGTGGTTAAATATGCATGGCCAACAGTGTCAATTGAGAAGCAAATACTATTCACTTAGAGAAAGGGGCCCATACATTTATCTTCCAACTGCAACATGTAAGCTGCTTTATTAGCTTTTTTGTGTTCAATTTTTGCTGCTGCTCTCAGTTTACACTTTCAGGTTCTCTACAGTGGAAGGAAGGTCAGTATGCCCAGAAATAGTGTGAGTATTTTTTTCATTCCTTAACGCAACTGACAGCGGCAAACGGTATACAGTCATCTCGCAACGTCTGGAGCACTGATATCTCAAAGTCCCTCTTATATCAAAGGTTATGGTCTTCAGTTCAGTTCTGATCAATTCTCTTATCGATGTTACCCAAGTGGCTCAACGGTACGTAACCATAGTTGCACACACTTGGCGCCGTGTGTCCGTCCAATGTCATTCAGTCTGTAATTGTGTCGTCGGTCAGTGCTGCCTAACCAGTATTTATGCATAGATGTTTGAGGTTATGGTCTGGACATATATCCTGTTTATATTTACAGTTCAACTGTGGATATCTCAAACTACCGATATCCCAAAGAAATTTGTCTGGGCCCAGAAAATTTACTTTGAATTATCAGTAGTTTGGAGATGTCCAGAGTTGACTGTCTATTGAAATACAATTCATGTGTAAGATCAGTTGAAAGGGCAAACATTGTAGACCCTGTGGCTAAGTTTTGAGCACTGCTAGCGTGATTTGGCTTTGGTGGAGGGGCTGGAAGTTTGGGCACCAAAGCTGTTGCGCCAGACGTGGTTAAATATGCATGGCCAACAGTGTCAATTGAGAAGCAAATACTATTCACTTAGAGAAAGGGGCCCATACATTTATCTTCCAACTGCAACATGTAAGCTGCTTTATTAGCTTTTTTGTGTTCAATTTTTGCTGCTGCTCTCAGTTTACACTTTCAGGTTCTCTACAGTGGAAGGAAGGTCAGTATGCCCAGAAATAGTGTGAGTATTTTTTTCATTCCTTAACGCAACTGACAGCGGCAAACGGTATACAGTCATCTCGCAACGTCTGGAGCACTGATATCTCAAAGTCCCTCTTATATCAAAGGTTATGGTCTTCAGTTCAGTTCTGATCAATTCTCTTATCGATGTTACCCAAGTGGCTCAACGGTACGTAACCATAGTTGCACACACTTGGCGCCGTGTGTCCGTCCAATGTCATTCAGTCTGTAATTGTGTCGTCGGTCAGTGCTGCCTAACCAGTATTTATGCATAGATGTTTGAGGTTATGGTCTGGACATATATCCTGTTTATATTTACAGTTCAACTGTGGATATCTCAAACTACCGATATCCCAAAGAAATTTGTCTGGGCCCAGAAAATTTACTTTGAGATATCAGTAGTTTGGAAATGTCCAGAGTTGACTGTCTATTGAAATACAATTCATGTGTAAGATCAGTTGAAAGGGCAAACATTGTAGACCCTGTGGCTAAGTTTTGAGCACTGCTGGCGTGATTTGGCTTTGGTGGAGGGGCTGGAAGTTTGGGCACCAAAGCTGTTGCGCCAGACGTGGTTAAATATGCATGGCCAACAGTGTCAATTGAGAAGCAAATACTATTCACTCAGAGAAAGGGGCCCATACATTTATCTTCCAACTGCAACATGTAAGCTGCTTTATTAGCTTTTTTGTGTTCAATTTTTGCTGCTGCTCTCAGTTTACACTTTCAGGTTCTCTACAGTGGAAGGAAGGTCAGTATTCCCAGAAATAGTGTGAGTATTTTTTTCATTCCTTAACGCAACTGACAGCGGCAAACGGTATACAGTCATCTCGCAACGTCTGGAGCACTGATATCTCAAAGTTCCTCTTATATCAAAGGTTATGGTCTTCAGTTCAGTTCTGTTCAATTCTCTTATCGATGTTACCCAAGTGGCTCAATGGTATGTAACCATAGTTGCACACACTTGGCGCCGTGTGTCCGTCCAATGTCATTCAGTCTGTAATTGTGTCGTCGGTCAGTGCTGCCTAACCAGTATTTATGCATAGATGTTTGAGGTTATGGTCTGGACATATTTCCTGTTTATATTTACAGTTCAACTCTGGATATCTCAAACTACCGATATCCCAAAGAAATTTGTCTGGGCCCAGAAAATTTACTTTGAGATATCAGTAGTTTGGAGATGTCCAGAGTTGACTGTCTATTGAAATACAATTCATGTGTAAGATCAGTTGAAAGGGCAAACATTGTAGACCCTGTGGCTAAGTTTTGAGCACTGCTGGCGTGATTTGGCTTTGGTGGAGGGGCTGGAAGTTTGGGCACCAAAGCTGTTGCGCCAGACGTGGTTAAATATGCATGGCCAACAGTGTCAATTGAGAAGCAAATACTATTCACTCAGAGAAAGGGGCCCATACATTTATCTTCCAACTGCAACATGTAAGCTGCTTTATTAGCTTTTGTGTGTTCAATTTTTGCTGCTGCTCTCAGTTTACACTTTCAGGTTCTCTACAGTGGAAGGAAGGTCAGTATTCCCAGAAATAGTGTGAGTATTTTTTTCATTCCTTAACGCAACTGACAGCGGCAAACGGTATACAGTCATCTCGCGACGTCTGGAGCACTGATATCTCAAAGTCCCTCTTATATCAAAGGTTATGGTCTTCAGTTCAGTTCTGTTCAATTCTCTTATCGATGTTACCCAAGTGGCTCAACGGTACGTAACCACAGTTGCACACACTTGGCGCCGTGTGTCCGTCCAGTGTCATTCAGTCTGTAATTGTGTCGTCGGTCAGTGCTGCCTAACCAGTATTTATGCATAGATGTTTGAGGTTATGGTCTGGACATATTTCCTGTTTATATTTACAGTTCAACTGTGGATATCTCAAACTACCGATATCCCAAAGAAATTTGTCTGGGCCCAGAAAATTTACTTTGAGATATCAGTAGTTTGGAGATGTCCAGAGTTGACTGTCTATTGAAATACAATTCATGTGTAAGATCAGTTGAAAGGGCAAACATTGTAGACCCTGTGGCTAAGTTTTGAGCACTGCTGGCGTGATTTGGCTTTGGTGGAGGGGCTGGAAGTTTGGGCACCAAAGCTGTTGCGCCAGACGTGGTTAAATATGCATGGCCAACAGTGTCAATTGAGAAGCAAATACTATTCACTCAGAGAAAGGGGCCCATACATTTATCTTCCAACTGCAACATGTAAGCTGCTTTATTAGCTTTTGTGTGTTCAATTTTTGCTGCTGCTCTCAGTTTACACTTTCAGGTTCTCTACAGTGGAAGGAAGGTCAGTATTCCCAGAAATAGTGTGAGTATTTTTTTCATTCCTTAACGCAACTGACAGCGGCAAACGGTATACAGTCATCTCGCGACGTCTGGAGCACTGATATCTCAAAGTCCCTCTTATATCAAAGGTTATGGTCTTCAGTTCAGTTCTGTTCAATTCTCTTATCGATGTTACCCAAGTGGCTCAACGGTACGTTACCACAGTTGCACACACTTGGCGCCGTGTGTCCGTCCAGTGTCATTCAGTCTGTAATTGTTTCGTCGGTCAGTGCTGCCTAACCAGTATTTATGCATAGATGTTTGAGGTTATGGTCTGGACATATTTCCTGTTTATATTTACAGTTCAACTGTGGATATCTCAAACTACCGATATCCCAAAGAAATTTGTCTGGGCCCAGAAAATTTACTTTGAGATATCAGTAGTTTGGAGATGTCCAGAGTTGACTGTCTATTGAAATACAATTCATGTGTAAGATCAGTTGAAAGGGCAAACATTGTAGACCCTGTGGCTAAGTTTTGAGCACTGCTGGCGTGATTTGGCTTTGGTGGAGGGGCTGGAAGTTTGGGCACCAAAGCTGTTGCGCCAGACGTGGTTAAATATGCATGGCCAACAGTGTCAATTGAGAAGCAAATACTATTCACTCAGAGAAAGGGGCCCATACATTTATCTTCCAACTGCAACATGTAAGCTGCTTTATTAGCTTTTGTGTGTTCAATTTTTGCTGCTGCTCTCAGTTTACACTTTCAGGTTCTCTACAGTGGAAGGAAGGTCAGTATTCCCAGAAATAGTGTGAGTATTTTTTTCATTCCTTAACGCAACTGACAGCGGCAAACGGTATACAGTCATCTCGCGACGTCTGGAGCACTGATATCTCAAAGTCCCTCTTATATCAAAGGTTATGGTCTTCAGTTCAGTTCTGTTCAATTCTCTTATCGATGTTACCCAAGTGGCTCAACGGTACGTAACCACAGTTGCACACACTTGGCGCCGTGTGTCCGTCCAGTGTCATTCAGTCTGTAATTGTGTCGTCGGTCAGTGCTGCCTAACCAGTATTTATGCATAGATGTTTGAGGTTATGGTCTGGACATATTTCCTGTTTATATTTACAGTTCAACTGTGGATATCTCAAACTACCGATATCCCAAAGAAATTTGTCTGGGCCCAGAAAATTTACTTTGAGATATCAGTAGTTTGGAGATGTCCAGAGTTGACTGTCTATTGAAATACAATTCATGTGTAAGATCAGTTGAAAGGGCAAACATTGTAGACCCTGTGGCTAAGTTTTGAGCACTGCTGGCGTGATTTGGCTTTGGTGGAGGGGCTGGAAGTTTGGGCACCAAAGCTGTTGCGCCAGACGTGGTTAAATATGCATGGCCAACAGTGTCAATTGAGAAGCAAATACTATTCACTCAGAGAAAGGGGCCCATACATTTATCTTCCAACTGCAACATGTAAGCTGCTTTATTAGCTTTTGTGTGTTCAATTTTTGCTGCTGCTCTCAGTTTACACTTTCAGGTTCTCTACAGTGGAAGGAAGGTCAGTATTCCCAGAAATAGTGTGAGTATTTTTTTCATTCCTTAACGCAACTGACTGCGGCAAACGATAAACAGTCATCTCGCGACGTCTGGAGCACTGATACCTCAAAGTCCCTCTTATATCAAAGGTTATGGTCTTCAGTTCAGTTCTGTTCAATTCTCTTATCGATGTTACCCAAGTGGCTCAACGGTACGTAACCATAGTTGCACACACTTGGCGCCGTGTGTCCGTCCAATGTCATTCAGTCTGTAATTGTGTCGTCGGTCAGTGCTGCCTAACCAGTATTTATGCATAGATGTTTGAGGTTATGGTCTGGACATATTTCCTGTTTATATTTACAGTTCAACTCTGGATATCTCAAACTACCGATATCCCAAAGAAATTTGTCTGGGCCCAGAAAATTTACTTTGAGATATCAGTAGTTTGGAGATGTCCAGAGTTGACTGTCTATTGAAATACAATTCATGTGTAAGATCAGTTGAAAGGGCAAACATTTTAGACCCTGTGGCTAAGTTTTGAGCACTGCTGGCGTGATTTGGCTTTGGTGGAGGGGCTGGAAGTTTGGGCACCAAAGCTGTTGCGCCAGACGTGGTTAAATATGCATGGCCAACAGTGTCAATTGAGAAGCAAATACTATTCACACAGAGAAAGGGGCCCATACATTTATCTTCCAACTGCAACATGTAAGCTGTTTTATTAGCTTTTGTGTGTTCAATTTTTGCTGCTGCTCTCAGTTTACACTTTCAGGTTCTCTACAGTGGAAGGAAGGTCAGTATTCCCAGAAATAGTGTGAGTATTTTTTTCATTCCTTAACGCAACTGACAGCGGCAAACGGTATACAGTCATCTCGCGACGTCTGGAGCACTGATATCTCAAAGTCCCTCTTATATCAAAGGTTATGGTCTTCAGTTCAGTTCTGTTCAATTCTCTTATCGATGTTACCCAAGTGGCTCAACGGTACGTAACCATAGTTGCACACACTTGGCGCCGTGTGTCCGTCCAATGTCATTCAGTCTGTAATTGTGTCGTGGGTCAGTGCTGCCTAACCAGTATTTATGCATAGATGTTTGAGGTTATGGTCTGGACATATTTCCTGTTCATATTTACAGTTCAACTGTGGATATCTCAAACTACCGATATCCCAAAGAAATTTGTCTGGGCCCAGAAAATTTACTTTGAGATATCAGTAGTTTGGAGATGTCCAGAGTTGACTGTCTATTGAAATACAATGTAAGATCAGTTGAAAGGGCAAACATTGTAGACCCTGTGGCTAAGTTTTGAGCACTGCTGGCGTGATTTGGCTTTGGTGGAGGGGCTGGAAGTTTGGGCACCAAAGCTGTTGCGCCAGACGTGGTTAAATATGCATGGCCAACAGTGTCAATTGAGAAGCAAATACTATTCACTCAGAGAAAAGGGCCCATACATTTATCTTCCAACTGCAACATGTAAGCTGCTTTATTAGCTTTAGTGTGTTCAATTTTTGCTGCTGCTCTCAGTTTACACTTTCAGATTCTCTACAGTGGAAGGAAGGTCAGTATTCCCAGAAATAGTGTGAGTATTTTTTTCATTCCTTAACGCAACTGACAGCGGCAAACGGTATACAGTCATCTCGCGACGTCTGGAGCACTGATATCTCAAAGTCCCTCTTATATCAAAGGTTATGGTCTTCAGTTCAGTTCTGTTCAATTCTCTTATCGATGTTACCCAAGTGGCTCAACGGTACGTAACCATAGTTGCACACACTTGGCGCCATGTGTCCGTCCAATGTCATTCAGTCTGTAATTGTATCGTCGGTCAGTGCTGCCTAACCAGTATTTATGCATAGATGTTTGAGGTTATGGTCTGGACATATTTCCTGTTTGTATTTACAGTTCAACTCTGGATACCTCAAACTACCTATATCTCAGATAAAGTTTTCTGGGCCCAGAAAATCAACTTTGAGATATCAGTAGTTTGGAGATATCCAGAGCTGACTGTCTATTGAAATACAGTAGGGGTGTAAGGTCAGATGTTATGGTCGGGACATATTTCCTGTTTATATTTACAGTTCAACTCTGGATATCTCAAACTACCGATATCCCAAAGAAATTTGTCTGGGCCCAGAAAATTTACTTTGAGATATCAGTAGTTTGGAGATGTCCAGAGTTGACTGTCTATTAAAATACAATTCATGTGTAAGATCAGTTGAAAGGGCAAACATTGTAGACCCTGTGGCTAAGTTTTGAGCACTGCTGGCGTGATTTGGCTTTGGTGGAGGGGCTGGAAGTTTGGGCACCAAAGCAGTTGCTCGAGACGTGGTTAAATATGCATGGCCAACAGTGTCAATTGAGAAGCAAATACTATTCACTCAGAGAAAGGGGCCCATACATTTATCTTCCAACTGCAACATGTAAGCTGCTTTATTAGCTTTTGTGTGTTCAATTTTTGCTGCTGCTCTCAGTTTACACTTTCAGGTTCTCTACAGTGGAAGGAAGGTCAGTATTCCCAGAAATAGTGTGAGTATTTTTTTCATTCCTTAACGCAACTGACAGCGGCAAACGGTATACAGTCATCTCGCGACGTCTGGAGCACTGATATCTCAAAGTCCCTCTTATATCAAAGGTTATGGTCTTCAGTTCAGTTCTGTTCATTTCTCTTATCGATGTTACCCAAGTGGCTCAACGGTACGTAACCATAGTTGCACACACTTGGCGCCGTGTGTCCGTCCAATGTCATTCAGTCTGTAATTGTGTCGTCGGTCAGTGCTGCCTAACCAGTATTTATGCATAGATGTTTGAGGTGATGGTCTGGACATATTTCCTGTTTATATTTACAGTTCAACTCTGGATACCTCAAACTACCTATATCTCAGATAAAGTTTTCTGGGCCCAGAAAATCAACTTTGAGATATCAGTAGTTTGGAGATATCCAGAGCTGACTGTCTATTGAAATACAGTAGGGGTGTAAGGTCAGATGAAACGGTAAACAGTGTAGAGACACGACGGCCAAGTCTGAGTAATAATTGCTGGCGTAGTAGCTAGGAGGGACAGAATGTTTATATTTACAGTTCAACTCTGGATATCTCAAACTACCGATATCCCAAAGAAATTTGTCTGGGCCTAGAAAATTTACTTTGAGATATCAGTAGTTTGGATATGTCCAGAGTTGACTGTCTATTGAAATACAATTCATGTGTAAGATCAGTTGAAAGGGCAAACATTGTAGACCCTGTGGCTAAGTTTTGAGCACTGCTGGCGTGATTTGGCTTTGGTGGAGGGGCTGGAAGTTTGGGCACCAAAGCTGTTGCGCCAGACGTGGTTAAATATGCATGGCCAACAGTGTCAATTGAGAAGCAAATACTATTCACTCAGAGAAAGGGGCCCATACATTTATCTTCCAACTGCAACATGTAAGCTGCTTTATTAGCTTTTGTGTGTTCAATTTTTGCTGCTGCTCTCAGTTTACACTTTCAGGTTCTCTACAGTGGAAGGAAGGTCAGTATTCCCAGAAATAGTGTGAGTATTTTTTTCATTCCTTAACGCAACTGACAGCGGCAAACGGTATACAGTCATCTCGCGACGTCTGGAGCACTGATATCTCAAAGTCCCTCTTATATCAAAGGTTATGGTCTTCAGTTCAGTTCTGTTCAATTCTCTTATCGATGTTACCCAAGTGGCTCAACGGTACGTAACCATAGTTGCACACACTTGGCGCCGTGTGTCCGTCCAATGTCATTCAGTCTGTAATTGTGTCGTCGGTCAGTGCTGCCTAACCAGTATTTATGCATAGATGTTTGAGGTTATGGTCTGGACATATTTCCTGTTTATATTTACAGTTCAACTCTGGATATCTCAAACTACCGATATCCCAAAGAAATTTGTCTGGGCTCAGAAAATTTACTTTGAGATATCAGTAGTTTGGAGATGTCCAGAGTTGACTGTCTATTAAAATACAATTCATGTGTAAGATCAGTTGAAAGGGCAAACATTGTAGACCCTGTGGCTAAGTTTTGAGCACTGCTGGCGTGATTTGGCTTTGGTGGAGGGGCTGGAAGTTTGGGCACCAAAGCAGTTGCTCGAGACGTGGTTAAATATGCATGGCCAACAGTGTCAATTGAGAAGCAAATACTATTCACTCAGAGAAAGGGGCCCATACATTTATCTTCCAACTGCAACATGTAAGCTGCTTTATTAGCTTTTGTGTGTTCAATTTTTGCTGCTGCTTTCAGTTTACACTTTCAGGTTCTCTACAGTGGAAGGAAGGTCAGTATTCCCAGAAATAGTGTAAGTATTTTTTTCATTCCTTAACGCAACTGACAGCGGCAAACGGTATACAGTCATCTCGCGACGTCTGGAGCACTGATATCTCAAAGTCCCTCTTATATCAAAGGTTATGGTCTTCAGTTCAGTTCTGTTCAATTCTCTTATCAATGTTACCCAAGTGGCTCAACGGTACGTAACCATAGTTGCACACACTTGGCGCCGTGTGTCCGTCCAATGTCATTCAGTCTGTAATTGTGTCGTCGGTCAGTGCTGCCTAACCAGTATTTATGCATAGATGTTTGAGGTTATGGTCTGGACATATTTCCTGTTTATATTTACAGTTCAACTCTGGATACCTCAAACTACCTATATCTCAGATAAAGTTTTCTGGGCCCAGAAAATCAACTTTGAGATATCAGTAGTTTGGAGATATCCAGAGCTGACTGTCTATTGAAATACAGTAGGGGTGTAAGGTCAGATGAAACGGTAAACATCGTAGAGACGCGACGGCCAAGTCTGAGTAATAATTGTTGGCGTAGTAGCTAGGAGGGACAGAATGTTTATATTTACAGTTCAACTCTGGATATCTCAAACTACCGATATCCCAAAGAAATTTGTCTGGGCCCAGAAAATTTACTTTGAGATATCAGTAGTTTGGAGATGTCCAGAGTTGACTGTCTATTAAAATACAATTCATGTGTAAGATCAGTTGAAAGGGCAAACATTGTAGACCCTGTGGCTAAGTTTTGAGCACTGCTGGCGTGATTTGGCTTTGGTGGAGGGGCTGGAAGTTTGGGCACCAAAGCTGTTGCGCCAGACGTGGTTAAATATGCATGGCCAACAGTGTCAATTGAGAAGCAAATACTATTCACTCAGAGAAAGGGGCCCATACATTTATCTTCCAACTGCAACATGTAAGCTGCTTTATTAGCTTTTGTGTGTTCAATTTTTGCTGCTGCTCTCAGTTTACACTTTCAGGTTCTCTACAGTGGAAGGAAGGTCAGTATTCCCTGAAATAGTGTGAGTATTTTTTTCATTCCTTAACGCAACTGACAGCGGCAAACGGTATACAGTCATCTCGCGACGTCTGGAGCACTGATATCTCAAAGTCCCTCTTATATCAAAGGTTATGGTCTTCAGTTCAGTTCCTTCAAATCTCTTATCGATGTTACCCAAGTGGCTCAACGGTACGTAACCATAGTTGCACACACTTGGCGCCGTGTGTCCGTCCAATGTCATTCAGTCTGTAATTGTGTCGTCGGTCAGTGCTGCCTAACCAGTATTTATGCATAGATGTTTGAGGTTATGGTCTGGACATATTTCCTCTTTATATTTACAGTTCAACTCTGGATATCTCAAACTACCGATATCCCAAAGAAATTTGTCTGGGCCCAGAAAATTTACTTTGAGATATCAGTAGTTTGGAGATGTCCAGAGTTGACTGTCTATTGAAATACAATTCCTGTGTAAGATCAGATGAAAGGGCAAACATTGTAGACCCTGTGGCTAAGTTTTGAGCACTGCTGGCGTGATTTGGCTTTGGTGGAGGGGCTGGAAGTTTGGGCACCAAAGCTGTTGCACCAGACGTGGTTAAATATGCATGGCCAACAGTGTCAATTGAGAAGCAAATACTATTCACTCAGAGAAAGGGGCCGTTACATTTATCTTCCAACTGCAACATGTAAGCTGCTTTATTAGCTTTTTTGTGTTCAATTTTTGCTGCTGCTCTCAGTTTACACTTTCAGGTTCTCTACAGTGGAAGGGAGGTCAGTATTCCCAGAAATAGTGTGAGTATTTTTTTCATTCCTTAACGCAACTGACAGCGGCAAACGGTATACAGTCATCTCGCGACTTCTGGAGCACTGATATCTCAAAGTCTCTCTTATATTAAAGGTTATGGTCTTCAGTTTAGTTCTGTTCAATTCTCTTATTGATGTTACCCAAGTGGCTCAACGGTACGTAACCATAGTTGCACACACTTGGCGCCGTGTGTCCGTCCAATGTCATTCGGTCTGTAATTGTGTCGTCAGTCAGTGCTGCCCAACCAGTGTTTATGCATAGATGTTTGAGGTGATGGTCTGGATATATTTCCTGTTTATATTTACAGTTCAACTCTGGATACCTCAAACTACCTATATCTCAGATCTAGTTTTCTGGGCCCAGAAAATCAACTTTGAGATATCAGTAGTTTGGAGATATCCAGAGCTGACTGTCTATTGAAATACAGTAGGGGTGTAAGGTCAGATGAAACGGTAAACAGTGTAGAGACGCGACGGCCAAGTCTGAGTAATAATTGCTGGCGTAGTAGCTAGGAGGGACAGAATTTTTGTATTTACATTTCAACTCTAGATATCTCAAACTACCGATATCCCAAAGAAATTTGTCTGGGCCCAGAAAATTTACTTTGAGATATCAGTAGTTTGGAGATGTCCAGAGTTGACTGTCTATCGAAATACAATTCATGTGTAAGATCAGATGAAAGGGCAAACATTGTAGACCCTGTGGCTAAGTTTTGAGCACTGCTGGCGTGATTTGGCTTTGTTGGAGGGGCTGGAAGTTTGGGCACCAAAGCTGTTGCGCCAGACGTGGTTAAATATGCATGGCCAACAGTGTCAATTGAGAAGCAAATACTATTCACTCAGAGAAAGGGGCCCATACATTTATCTTCCAACTGCAACATGTAACCTGCTTTATTTGCTTTTGTGTGTTCAATTTTTGCTGCTGCTCTCAGTTTACACTTTCAGGTTCTCTACAGTGGAAGGAAGGTCAGTATTCCCAGAAATAGTGTGAGTATTTTTTCATTCCTTAACGCAACTGACAGCGGCAATCAGTATACAGTCATCTCGCGAAGTCTGGAGCACTGATATCTCAAAGTCCCTCATATATCAAAGGTTATGGTCTTCAGTTCAGTTCTGTTCAATTCTCTTATCGATGTTACCCAAGTGGCTCAACGGTACGTAACCATAGTTGCACACACTTGGCGCCGTGTGTCCGTCCAATGTCATTCAGTCTGTAATTGTGTCGTCGGTCAGTGCTGCCCAACCAGTATTTATGCATAGATGTTTGAGGTTATGGTCTGGACATATTTCCTGTTTATATTTACAGTTCAACTCTGGATACCTCAAACTACAGTCGAACTTCGATGGCTCGAACTCGCCGGGACCACACAAAAAAGTTCGAGCGATCTGTAGTTCGAGCCATTGCAGACCAACTCACAAGGTCCAGCCGTATGTATTATGCTTTTCTTTCATAGCAAGAGTGAATTCCTGTTCATTGATCGGTCATAATTTAAGACACTCAGTGCCAGCAGAAATCTCCACCAATCAAGTATACTTGTGGTTTCGGCAAACGCTTTGGCAATATCAAAGCGTCTTATGACAATGATCAGACTTCTGAGTGACCGTTATTGAAATGAAAATTATTTACAAGGTAATTAGTGCGAGCCATCGGTGTGTTTTTACATAGAAAATGTACCCTAGGGACCGGGTTTAGGGTTCGAGCGGTCGAACGATCGTAGTTCGAGCCAAAGGTCGCAGGTTAAGTTAAAATGAATGGGAGTTTTGCCGGGACTGGAAAGTCAGTTCGACCAAAGCATAGCGTTCGAGCCTTCCGAGTTCGAGCCAGTGAAGTTCGACTGTACCTATGTCTCAGATAAAGTTTTCTGGGCCCAGAAAATCAACTTTGAGATATCAGTAGTTTGGAGATATCCAGAGCTGACTGTCTATTGAAATACAGTAGGGGTGTAAGGTCAGATGAAACGGTAAACAGTGTAGAGACGCGACGGCCAAGTCTGAGTAATAATTGCTGGCGTAGTAGCTAGGAGGGACTGAATGTTTATATTTACAGTTCAACTCTGGATATCTCAAACTACCGATATCCCAAAGAAATTTGTCTGGGCCCAGAAAATTTACTTTGAGATATCAGTAGTTTGGAGATGTCCAGAGTTGACTGTCTATTAAAATACAATTCATGTGTAAGATCAGATGAAAGGGCAAACATTGTAGACCCTGTGGCTAAGTTTTGAGCACTGCTGGCGTGATTTGGCTTTGGTGGAGGGGCTGGAAGTTAGGGCACCAAAGCTGTTGCGCCAGATGTGGTTAAATATGCATGGCCAACAGTGTCAATTGAGAAGCAAGTACTATTCACTCAGAGAAAGGGGCCCATACATTTATCTTCCAACTGCAACATGTAACCTGCTTTATTAGCTTTTGTGTGTTCAATTTTTGCTGCTGCTCTCAGTTTACACTTTCAGGTTCTCTACAGTGGAAGGAAGGTCAGTATTCCCAGAAATAGTGTGAGTATTTTTTAGCTCACCTGAGCCGAAGGCTCAGGGGTGAGCTTATAGGATGGGAGTCGAGCCGTTGTCTGTGCGTGCGTGCGTGCGTGGGTGCGTGGGTGGGTGGGTGCTTCAACACTTTCAAACATAAATATCTCAGAAACCAGTGGGCTGATTGCAGTCAAATTTTATCTGAAGCATCATTGGGGTGGGGGAAAGGCTGCATTAGGTTTTGGTGCAGATCAGCTCAGAACTCAGGTTTCCATGGCAACAGATAGCCCCCATAGGGTTATAATGGGGAAAACGGCGTCATCACATTTTCTCGACTGTTTTTGATTAGATCCTTATCATACTTGCAGGTAATGGTGACATACACAAGAGCTTGGATGAGTTCGAAATTTGGCCGGATTCGAGCTCTGACTACGGAGTTAGCTGTCCTTGAGCGTTTGAAAAAAATCCCATAGGGTTATAATGGGGAAAATGGCGTCATCACGTTTTCTCGACTGTTTCTAATTAGATCCTTATCATACTTGCAGGTAATGATGACATACATAAGAGCTTGGATGAGTTCGAAATTTGGCCGAATTCGAGCACAGACTACTGAGTTAGCTGCCCTTGAGCGTTTGAAAAAAATCCCATAGTGTTATAATGGAGAAAACAACGTCATCACATATTTTTAGAAAAACTTTGTCATCGCTCTATTGCCTACATTTCTCAATGGATTTTAAAATAACATCACACAAATGTAGGGTATGAGGATATCTCGAGCAAGTTCGACTTTCAGGATGCTGCGCCCAAGGTCAAGGTCACTGTGGCTATTTTTTTTAAAAACTTTGTCATCGCTCTAGCACCTACATTTCTCAGCAGATTTTAAAATAACTTCACACAAATGTAGGGCATGACAATATCTCAAGCAAGTTCGACTTTCAGGATGCTGCGCCCAAGGTCAAGGTCACTGTGGCTATTTTTAGAAAAACTTTGTCAGCGCTCTAGCACCCACATTTCTCAGCAGATTTTAAAACAACTTCAAACAAATGTAGGGCATGACAATATCTCAAGCAAGTTTGACTTTCAGGATGCTGCGCCCAAGGTCAAGGTCACTGTGGCTATTTTTAGAAAAACTTTGTCATTGCTCTAGCACCTACATTTCTCAGCAGATTTTAAAATAACATCACACAAATGTAGGGCATGACAATATCTCAAGCAAGTTCGGCTTTCAGGATGCTGCGCCCAAGGTCAAGGTCACTGTGGCTATTTTTAGAAAAACTTTGTCAACGCTCTAGCACCTACATTTCTCAGCAGATTTTAAAATAAATTCACACAAATGTAGGGCATGACAATATCTCGAGCAAGTTTGACTTTCAGGGTGCTGCACCCAAGGTCAAGGTCACTATGGCTATTTTTAGAAAAACTTTGTCATTGCTGTATTGCCTACATTTCTCAACGGATTTTAAAATAACTTCACACAAATGTAGGGTATGACAATATCTCGAGCAAGTTCGACTTTCAGGGTGCTGTGCCCAAGGTCAAGGTCACTGGCTATTTTTAGGAAATCTTTGTCATCGCCCTAGCACCTTCATTTCTCCATGGATTTTGAAATAACTTGACACAAATGTAGGGTATGACAATATATCAAATAAGTTCGACTTTCAGGATGCTGTGCCCAAGGTCAAGGTCCCTGTGGCTATTTTTAGAAAAACTTTGTCATGGCTCTAGCACCTACATTTCTCAACGGATTTTAAAATAAATTCACACAAATGTAGGGGATGACAATATCTCCAGCAAGTTTGACTTTTAGGGTGCTGCAATCAAGGTTTTTGATTAGATCCGTATCATACTTGCAGGTAATGATGACATACATAAGAGCTTGGATGAGTTCGAAATTTGGCCGGATTCGAGCACAGACTACCGAGTTAGCTGCCCTTGAGCGTTTGAAAAAAATCCCATAGTCTTATAATGGAGAAAACAACGTCATCACATTTTCATTTTTCATCGGATCCTCTTCATACTTGCAGGTAATGAGGATATGCATAAAAGCTTGGATTAGTTAGCATTTCGGCTAGATTCCACCACTGACTATGGAGTACCTGCCCTGAGCATCCAAAAAATCAATGTCGCCACTTTTTCTTGGTTTCTACTGATCCGATCCTTTTCAAACTTGCAGGTAATGAGGAAAAGCATAATATCTTAAACGAGTTCAAATTTTGGCCAGATGAGGCCAACCACTACGAAGTTAGCTGCCCTTGACAGCTCTGTCTATTGTGCTCTTGATCGGATACTTTTTAAACTTGCATATATTAAATGAGGGCATATATAATGTTTTGGATGAGTTTAATTTTCAGCCTGATTGGACCACTGACTGTGGAGTTAGCTGCCCTTGAGCATCTTAAATTAGGTTTACAATGTCTCTCAGGTGAGCAATTGTTGCCCTTTGGGCTACTTGTTTCATTCCTTAACGCAACTGACAGCAGCAAATGGTATACAGTCATCTCGCGACGTCTGGAGCACTGATATCTCAAAGTCCCTCTTATATCAAAGGTTATGGTCTGGACATATTTCCTGTTTATATTTACAGTTCAACTCTGGATACCTCAAACTACCAGTATCAGATATCAGTAGTTTGGAGTATTTTTTTCATTCCTTATTATTTCTTATTCCTTCATTTCTTACCATTGACAAATGATTATCATTGTGGTCACCAAGAAAAAGTAGTAGGACTCTCCTTCATTCAAGACTATTAAAGTACTGGTCCCAGTGGTGCATCTTACTGAGAAAACTTGCTTTGAACAAAAGTTACATATCACTGAAAGATGAACATATCCGTGATGGTTAGCTGAAACAAGTTTGTGATTCATTCATTTTCTGGAATATGTGTCAGTTGCATGTCCCAGTCCTGCAGTTGGTGCTGTCTATGATTGAGATACTAGGTTCAACTCCTAGAGGATTGCATGAGTACTGACTACTGGCATACATAAAATTATGGAACATCATCAATTTAACATGAATTTCTACTTATTTTGCTCGAAATTATAGTTTAAAGAACAAAACAATATACAAATTATTCAAATTTCATGTTTCAGTCAACGAAGTCAAGCTGATAGAAAAAAATACTAATATTGAAAGACCCACAGAAGTTATATACAGGTATTTAGATGTTCATGCTTATTTTTTTTCTTGCAGGTATTGGTACATGCCTGGCTCGGCCACCAATTACTTCGAAACCTCCACCTACCAATGAATTGGACCAGGCATATTTCAGCAATGTCTAATAAAGGGATAGTGACTGGTACCATTTCACCCCTGTGAATGGAACCATTTCTGAAGTGGCTAGACATGTTCTAATAACCGCAGTCAACCATGATTTTGGCATTTTTGTTAAATGGACCATAGTTTTTAACCATGCTCATGCCTCATAAGTGACCATGGTTTTTAACCATAGTCAAGCACAGGCGTCAGACTATAGTCTGTCATGGTTAACCATGGTCAACAGACTATTGTCAACCATGGTAAACAGACCATGGCCAATTATGGTTCACAGACCATGGTCAACCAAGTGTTAGTAACCAACATTAACAGACAATGGTTGACAGTGGTCCATTTAACAAAAATGTCAAGACCAAAGTCAACCATGGTCTGTTAACCAATAACTATAGCTAACTTGAGTTTGTAAATAACCATAGTTAACAAACCATGGATGACCATGGCTAACAAACCACAGTTGACAGAGGTTAATGACAGATCCTTGTTAACCTGGCTAACCATGGTCTATTGGTGGTTAGATGGCTTACAGCTGATTTGAGTGGTCAAATAATTGTTGCAACTCCTGCAAAATGGATAAGTTTTTACCAGAGTCAAGTGATAATTATTGTGGTGACGAAGAAAAAGTAGTAGGAGCACCAAGAGGGGTCAAATTAAGTGTCCAAAATTTTCTATCTGACCTTCTTTCACACAATATGTAAAGTTAGGAGTAACTAAATAATAATGGTTCTGCAACGTTTTGGAATAACAATAATAATAATTTTGATGAAAAGAAAGGCACTCCACAGATGAAATGTTTAACATTTTGCTATTTCCTTTTTGTTATTATTTTTGTTAAAAATTTTATTTATCTTAGATAAATAAAAATAAATTTAGGTGTATTTTTATGCAAAGAGTGACTAGAAGGGATTCATTTTTCAAATGCTATTAATTTTTATGATTAACTCATTTTGATGAAAAAAAATACGTATTAATTCTTTTGAATAAAAAATAGAATATTTCACAAATGAAAAATAATTATTTTTTATTAAAAAAATAATGGTGAAACATAATTATACTCAGATGTTTTTAGGTGACCTTTCCCCTTTTAATTATTGGAGGCAAACAGAGTCTTATGAGCCATTGTCTTCTAGACAGAAGACACATAAATGTACTTCTCTTTGTTTGCGTCAGACCTTTTAAACTCCACGGTAAAAAGTTTCTATATAAAATACCTCTAAAAACGTCTAAAACATCTAAAATCTTGTTTCAATATGACTTAAGCTGGCCAAAAAAGGTCTGAGAACAGGTTATACAGGTAACTTGAATAATTATCCGAGAGAAATCACCGGCTAAACGACCTAAATGCACCACGCATTTGATACCAGGATTTTTTTAGGTTTTCAAATAAGGTCACGGTATGAATTTTGCACTTTTGATATACGCCTGGTGTCCCAGTTTATCTTGCACCCTGGACAGCTTGCCCCCCGGGGGGCAAGCCAACCATGGTCAGCTTGCCCCCCGGGGGGCAAGCTGTCCCAGGATATCTTGCCCCCCCCGTCCTGGTTATCTTAACCCCCGGGGGGCAACATATCCTGGCTGGTTTATCTTGCCCCCCGGGGGTGAAGATAAACCAGCTGGGATATCTTGCCCCCCTTCCAGGATTTTGGAGTGATAACTGTCAATAGATTTTGAAATTGCTGTGAAGGACTTAAATAGTTATTAGAAGTAACTGTTTGTGCAACAACCTATCCCTGCTGGTTTATCTTACCCCCCACCCAAGATTTTGGATCCACATCTATCTACAAGTATTGAAACTGCTATAAAGTGCTTTAATAGTTATTATTATGAGCTAACCACTGAATCCACTTGTCTTATGCCTGTTTACAACAGCTGATCTCAAGAAATACCTCGTATCAGGGGTGGGGGGCAACTATCCCAGCTGGTTTATCTTACCCCCCACCCAAGATTTTGGATCAACATCTATCTACAAGTATTGAAACTGCTTTAAAGTGCTTTAATAGTTATCATGATGAGCTAACTACTGAATCCACTTGTTTCATGCCTGTTTACAACAACTTATCTAAAGAATTACCTCGTATCAGGGGTGGGGGGCAACCTATCCCAGCTGGTTTATCTTACCCCCCCACCCAAGATTTTGGATCCACATCTATCTACAAGTAAAGAAACTGCTTTAAAGTGCTTTAATAGTTATTATGATGAGCTAACTACTGAAGTGGATTCAGTAGTTAGCTCATAATTATAACTATTAAAACACTTTAAAGCAGTTTCAATACTTGTTGATAGATGTTGAACCAAAATCTTTGGTGGGGGGTAAGATAAACCAGCTGGGATAGGTTGCCCCCACCCCTGATACGAGGTATTTCTTGAGATAAGTTGTTGTAAACATGCATGAAACAAGTGGATTCAGTAGTTAGCTCATCATAATAACTATTAAAGCACTTTAAAGCAGTTTCAATACTTGTTGATAGATGTGGATCCAAAATCTTGGGTGGGGGGTAAGATAAACCAGCTGGGATAGGTTGCCCCCCCACCTGTCATACAAATTAATATTACCATTATCCACTATGGAACTACTAAAACTGAACTAACTCTACCTCTACAAGGTAAGGAGCATGATTGCATTCTGTGATTGCTTGTCAGTTAAACACGGTAACCAAAGTGATAAATGAGCTAAAAGACCTTGTGGTATAAGTCCTTTGCCCTGGGAAACAGAACAAAACAAAAAAAGACTAGTACAAAATGTTTCTGTAGGATCCTGGGTGGCGGGGGGCAAGATATCCCGGGACAGCTTGCCCCCCGGGGGGCAAGATATACCAGCCGGGATATGTTGCCCCCCGGGGGTGAAGAAAACCAGGGTGGGGGGCAAGATATCCCGGGACAGCTTGCCCCCCGGGGGGCAAGCTGTCCAGGGGGGCAAGATAAACTGTTACACCGGCAGTTTTCCTTCTTACGATGTTATGACCCTCGAGGGGAATTTACCCATTCAAATAAGTGAGTGAGTGACTGAGTGAGTGAACTCGGGTTAAACATCCCGCCAACAACTAGAACATACGGAGACGCGACTTCGTCTCATCCTAAAGACCGGAGAAGCGGGGGATCGATCTTGCGATCCCTGGATTAGTAGTACAAAGTGTTATCCACTATACGACTGACGCTTCTTATTATGAAAGCTTTATGGGTTAAAGCTGATTAGTTTTCATGTTATTTTTATTTATTTTTGAACAAGTAAAATCTGGTTTGTGAGTTTTATAATCAGTTTCTCTCCGTATCTACTATAGTGTCCTGCTGACTGTGAATAACAGGTGTGGCCATGTAGATATACAAATAAATTTAAAAAATAAATAAATACAAAAAAAAAACCAAAACAAGAAGCTAGAATCATGGACTTAAATAATTTCACGCACATACAAGCTGGTTGGAAAAATGCAAAATCTCTCTTTTTACTGACTATAATAATATATTTGCTATTTTACACAGCATAAACTTTTCCATGATATTCCTGTAAACTTCATTATTTTTCAGGGCTATTAATCAGTAAATTTAGTAAAGAATAAGGTAGGGCTTCTCAGGTAGTCATTTGTTATGCAGTGACAGATATTATTATATATATTAGTGTTTATTCATTTGTCCAAAGTACCTGTATGAAAATTTGGTCCAACAGGTAACTGGTCCAAGGATTACACCAGTGCAGTCCGAGTTGGACCAGTCCCAGGTCCAATGGTCCAAGTGATTTGGTCCAAGGATTACACGGACCCCTTGGAATGTTTGTGTAACTCTTAATTCGGCTTCAAATTGTAATAAATCATTTGAGAAAATGTGTGAGGGATTGTGCTCTTGTAAAATAAAAGCATATGCATCCATTAGTTTTTCTTAATTTGCATAAGGCTTAATTCTATGGAAAAAAGTGGCAAATTAGAAATTTTGTTAGGTGTAATACTTTAAGTGTTAAATCTCTGCCAGGCAGTCCATATTTGACATCTTTACAAACAACGCATGGGTGATAATGTGCACTCTGATCTGGCTCTATGTGTCTGCAGTAGCTGACATTTTTTATTGTTATTACCTGCCACACATTAGTAGCTAGGTATTTTTATGCTTTTGTATTAGTATGAGAATGTTGCCCCCCCCCCCCCCCCCCACTAACCCCAACCCATTCCATCCACCACTAGTTAATTTTGTTTCAATGCCCTGGGGCTATATGTATGTATACAATCATACAAAAAAAGAGTTGAGAGTTTCCTGGCCATAGTACACAGTAAATAAGGATGCAGTAGAAAGTAAGTGGGGCACCGAAAACTGAACAGTGGTCAGCCTGTCCACATATGCTCATGCACATGTGCAAATTTAAGGTAGCAACAGACACTGAGTACACAGCAAACAGTAGACAGGAGAAAGTGTATCTGGAATTCCTAATATTTTTAGCACGCCTTCGTGAAGCAAAGGAGAGCCTATGATACACCCTGGCGTTGTAGTCCGAGTATGCGTTAGCACTCCTCTTCATGTCAGCGTCTGAGAACAGGTTAACTATTTGCATAGGTCTTTTTCTCTCATTGCATTTATTATGACTAGAGTAATGAAACTTGGTACGCACTTACATCGACACATGAATGCATGCACCATTTGTGACCTTGACCTACTTGTCATGGTATACTGACTTTGAAAAAATTTAGCTAGGTTAATGTATGTTAAGTATTTGTCAGTTTCACAAAGGCTATGATTATTTGGTCAGCCCTTGCATCAGGGCATTTGAGTGTAGCCAACCATGTACAACAGTGACATACATTTTCACGCTTCACTGACTTTATGATATTTCTCAGTCCGGGGCTAGTTGGTTCGAAAATTGCATTTTTTCAAATGCTGAGGTTAATTTTCATTTGCTGGTATTATTTTCGCATTGTTTCACTAGTATAATCATTTTTCTAACTTATTCTTTAGTTTTTCGTTCGGAATATGACAGGTTCTGATAAATATAGCCGTTTTCCTAGATGAGGTCAACTGGACCAGCTATCCGGGTAAGTTGGTCCGGACAGCGGGGTAAGTTGGACCGACGAGGAAGGGTGGAATGAAAATCGATTTAAGGAGGCCGACTCTAATTTTTTTCTGAGATACCTGTGCTAGAGAATTTCCTTATATTATAACAGTGTATCAATCAAGACCTTAACTTTAGATAAAAGTAATAAAAACACCATGTCACCGGCAATGGTGACGAATTGGGGTCGATCCAAAAGAAACACCATTTTTACACTTTTTTGCATTGAGTGTAATGGGAAATTGCGAAAATCTGACACAAATGTGAAAATTAAAATAACTTCTGTGCTAGAGATTTTGGTGTCACTAAGATATGTAACGTATCTATATAAACTCTGCCGAAACATGAAATAAAAACAGGGGGTCATCGGTCATATAAGATAATGAGGGTCGTTTCAAAAGTAGGAATTAGGGGCAAAACACCATTATTTTATCAAGATTGCAAGCATTTAAAAACATTTTCGCTAGAGATGATAGTGCCACTAACAAAGGCGCTGTATCTATAAAGACCTTCAAAAATATTAACTAAAAATAGGGCATCAGCGTTCATATAAGAAAATTGGGGTCGTTTCAAAAGTAAGTTTCAAATGCAAAACGCCATTTTTGGTCAATATCACGAAATATAAAGTAACTTCTGTGCAAGATTTGATGGTTTCATTAAGGCAGGCAGTGTATCTTAATATGATCTCCAAAAACAGGAAATAAAAATAGGGCTCATTATTCATATAAGGAAATGAGGGTCATTTCAAAAGTAAGCATTACATGCAAAACACCATTTTTTGTCAAGGTCACAAATATAAGAATAAGTTCTGTGCAGATTTGATGGTGTCACTTAATTAGGCGGTGTATCTACTCATCATCTATGAAAACAGAAAGTAAAAATAGGGGTCATCATTCATATATGGAAACGAGGGTCGTTTCATAAGTTAGCATTACATTTTTTTCCTGAAAAACCTGTGCCACAGAATTTCTTTATATTTAACAGTGTATCAATCAACGATTTATGTTTAGGTAAAAGTAATAAAAATATTATGTCTCCGGCACTGGTGACTAATGGGGGTCAATCCAAAAGTAACAACGTTTTTATGCATTTTATGCATTGAGTGTAATGGAAAATCGCTTAAATTTGACACATTTGCGAAAACTGAAATAACTTCTGTGCCAGAAATTTGGTGTCACTGAGATATGTCATGTATCTACATAAGATCTGAAAAAGTGAAATATAAACAGGGGGTTACCGTTCATATAAGAAAGTGGGGGTCGTTCAAAAGTAGGAATTAGAAGCAAAACATTATTTTTTTGTTGGAGATCGCAAACATTTTTTTTTTTTTTTTTTTGCTAGATATGATAGTGCCACTATCATAGGCTATGTATCTATATATGATTTGCAAAAATATAAATTACAAACAGATAATCAGCAGTCATATAAAAAGTAGGGTCATTTCAAAAGTAAGTATAAGATGCAAAACATTTTTATTAAGATCGCAAACATTAAATAAACTGTGTGATAGATTTGATGGTGTCATTAAGTTATGCGTTGTATCTACATATGATCTGTGAAAACACGAAAAAAAATAGGGGTCATCGTTCATATAAGGAATCGAGGATCGTTTCAAAAGTTTGCATTACATGTACATGAAAAACACTATTTTTGTCAACATCTCCAACATTAAAGTAACTTCTGTGCTGATATGATGGTTTTACTATGAGAGGTGATGAGCTATGTATGATCTACGAAAATATGAAATAAAAACAGGCCATAGCAAAAGTTTCATGATTGAAACATGTTCAAAATGTTTTAAACATGTTTAAACATGTTATTTGGACATGTTTGAACATGTTTTGACAGTGTTATGAGCATGTTAGGAAATGTTTAAACATGTGCATTGAATGGCACCATGGTCAAACATGATCAGATATTAACCGTGTTCTGCTGTGCTTGACAATCAGAAGATCCATTGCAAAACACAATTGTCCTACAACATTGCATAATTGTTCAATACCACTGATAAATTAGTTAAATCTTGACCATCTACTCTTGTTGGTAATTGTTCAAAGCAAACTTATTTTCTATTGACAAGAGCGCCTGCAATGCGGAATATGTTTTGTTACTGACAATTTGATTGGATACAATGGAAGTTGCTCGCATCCAATGAAATGGCCTATTTGGAAATTTGATTTATGAATAAGCTGTCAGCCAGTGGTACATTAAGAACAAAGTGGACTTAGTACCCTTTGCTAGAGAAGATGAGCTGGGAGTTCACACAGAAAACGCATTTCATGTTAGGGGCCAGTCATTTATTAACATATATATTAACAAGTGGGGGGCCTGGTAAATTCATGTGGGGGGGGGGGGGGGGGGGGATTTTGTTGATGTACTGGGGGAGACAGAAATAAATAAGCCTTGGAGCAGGGGGTGGGGTCATATATTTTTTGTAGGCATATGGGGGGATGTCAGAATTCTTCCATCAGTCTTCATTTTTAAAAAATGTCTCAGTTTCAGTCAGACATAAAATAGGTTATATGGGGGGGGGGGGGGGGGGGGGGGGGGGGGGGGGGTGAAGGGTAGCTGGAATGGGCTGGGGCTGGGTCATAAACTTTTTCGTTACCTAACTTGGGGGAGGGGGGAAATCTGGCGGGACTGGGGGAGTGTCTACAACAAATAAGCAAAAGGAATTCTGTTGATGTTCTGGGGGAGTCGGAATTAAAATACATAAGCATTGGGAGTGGGAGTGGGGGGGGGTCATGTATTTTAATAGGCATATTGGGGTGGGGGGGATGGAATGTCAGAATTTTTCCAAAAGTCTTCATTTTTAAAGAGCGTCTCAGTTTCAGTCATACATGAAATTAGTTACATGGTGAGTGTGGAGGGTAGCTTGGATGGGGTACGTGGGTTTGGGGGTGGGGATGAGTCAGAGTGTGGAGGGTAGCTTGGATGGGGGTACGTGGGTTTGGGTGGGGGGGGGAGGGTCATAAACTTTTTGTTACCTATCTGGGGTGGGGGGGGGGGGGGGGGGGTCGGAAAAAAATTCTCTTGGGACTTTAGGGGTGGTCTACAACATATAAGCAAAAGTCTAATGTCTGCAGTCTGCCGGAAAAGAAATTTCAAATGAACATGTAGAGCTCTATCCTGGGCTCATATGTTATCGATACCTTAATAAAGTATCCCGGTCTATAAGCAACACAGCAACGTCAACATATATTTGTCTTGTATGCGTGAAAACTTCGCCTTTTCCCTCTTTATTCTTGGTGAAAACACGCCATTTTCTGCGCCGACTGTTTTGCTACTTGACCCAGAAACATGACCTTTGAAATTGACCAATGAAATAGTGCGTCATATGCTATCGATACTCATTTGCATATCTAAATTGACACGCGCTGTGTAAGTGTAACAACAAAATCTGCGGTGGGGTATTAAAATCATTCATTTTCGTGACGAAAATCGTCTGTTACTGTCTTCTTTGTTTTTGTAAGCTCACATTACCCATTAATGAAAAAGGTATGTTACAAAACTTGCTAAAATAGATACTGCTACAAATTTATTGAGAGCATGGTGTTGAAAATCATTCGTTTTTTAGAAAAAGATAGACGCCCCATACTGTCTAGAACATGTAGTTCACACCTTGAACACTCTTCAATAAATATACATTGAATTTAAATTGTAGTAAAATCTAAGTAGCTTTTCAGCAGCAATAACAGGTGTGAGCTAAAAACAAGAAAAAAATCAAATTCCGTATATTGTATGATAAGGACCTATGGTACGTTTGCACTTCCGTACTTTTGAAATCCAACACAGTCACTCGCTGCAGCCTGTTCTATTTATAGCCCCATAGAGTAAATAAACGGACAGGAAAGCGTCCATAGTTGCAGAAATTTCAAAAGTGGAATTTTCAATGAATTTATGGCCAAGAAATATGGATATAAGTGAAAATGAACAAATTACATGTTGTATTGTAAGTACAGTGATGTTGCTTTGATTCTAGGCATGTTTATTTGATTTTTTTCACTGAGTTGGCGGCAAAGCTTCAGTCTACAGGATCAAAGGTCAACGTGACCAAATGACGTAATATCTATGAAAATCTCGCGACCTAAAGGAAGGTATCGAAAACATATGAGTGGCGATAATGTATGACGTGTATCAAACAGTCAAAACAGCAGCTGGCAAATGACGGGACTGGTAAAAATAATGCTGATCTGAATAAAACACCTTCTCCTTGGCCGCGTCCACCTGGAATGACTTTTCAATCCTTGTCCGGTTGTGATCCACACTTTTTTTTCTTCAGGAACTTCTCTGTCCATGGTTGTTTTTTTCTACTTTCACTTCGTTGATGACAGCTACCGGAAATGATAACCGGTGACGTAATTGCAGAACGCAGTTGCAAGTACAGTGTGTGGGCATAAATTAGTTGTAAAATTTATTCTGTTCTATAGTCGACGGTAAGAAAAGAAAGAAAGTATCGCGTTGAAAATATCAGGCCGACCTGTCGTGCTCACTTTGTAAGAAGATAATGTCGTCAGAGCGCCCAATGACGGCAATGCGCAGAACGTTGCGCAATCGAAATTAGAGTCGGCCTCCTTAATTGTCAAACAAATATAATTTCATAATAAACAACAATATGGATCTATTTTAAAAGAGTGCGCATCTGTGTTTTTCACTGATAATATGTCAGCCACATGAAGGCTTTGACGCCGACTCGATTTTATTTTGTGGGGTCGATAAATAAGAAAAATGCATTTTTTTAACAGTCTTCTATTTTTTTCCCCAGTGCATTGTTATGTAAACTATACTTCTGTGTATACCCCAGCGGGCACATGAAGTCGAACTGACGTCGTACTGACGTCGATGCGACGTCATCACGTCGCATCGACGTCAGTTCGACGTCATTTTGACGTTATGTGCCTGCTGTGTAAGAGTATACTGTTGACATGACATGACATGATCAGTTTTTAACGTTACCAGGCACCAAAGGCGCATGGAGGCAACGCCGGTGAAACCGGATTAATTTTTTAGCTCACTGATAGCCATGCATGAAGCCTAAGTCAAATTCTGGCTCGGGCTTCTCGTTCGCACACCGTGCAGGAAAGAGTGTGAGCTAACTGTAAGTTACTGTGTTTTTGAATGTTCAGCCAAAGTGAGCTGCCAACGGTGTTCTATAGGACTTAGTCAATTCCGACTATTGCAAAATGTCCCAGGCACCAGTGCTTGCCGTTAGTAAGTTGTGCCGCCGAGAGGTTACTTGAATACAGGTTAAAGAGGTCCCAGCAGAGAGAAGAAATCCACCATCCACATCCCAGCCGCAGGCTTCCAGACCATCCCACATCCCATCACAGTCGTGGACATCCAGACCATTCCATGACCAGAGAGACTTCCTCGGACCCGTGCAGACCGCCGTCACCCTGCACACACGCAGGCAAGTAAACATAATTTTGAAGAAAAAAAAAACACAAAAAAGCCGAAGAAATTGGCCTAAAACGGCCCTCTAGTGCCACACTAAGTTTCAGGATTGCAAATTTTGGCCAGTCGTCTAAAAAGGCATATTTAAGGGGCATTTAGGGTCGAATCATTGTTAGGGGGTAATTCACCTGTTTGCCCAGCCTTGTAAAGAATTTGTAAAATATACGCATGGCCTACTGTTCGATGGAAACATTCCAGTCCGGTCTCATATACTATGCACAATAAATATAGCAATTTCTTTGTATGTATCAAATCCACCATGTTAGGATTTTATTGTCACTTTACTGCATAAAGATACAAAGGCCGATCATTCTAGATGGACTGGCAGGTAAAAGAATCAGGATTGCTCAATTGTAGCGTTTGAACTATCGTGACGTCAGTTTTTATGATCATTGTATCTAAACGACATTTATGATCATGTACAAAAGCCACAACCATAATGAGGCGGCTGGTTTGCTGTTAAAATAAAGGAAAACGCTCTAAAACATTTGAATATGCTACGAGTATGAGGTTTACAAAGTTCGAAATTTTGACGTTTTCCATTGTTTTGACGTTATCGTCTGAAAAACTTGTTTCTAATCGGTATTTCTTGAATCTCTTTGAGTGTATGATTGTTTGGTAGCTACCAATATGATAATGTAAACAATTCAGAAAGAACATTCTTCCCGGTTACTGAGCATAAGTCAAAAGTCTCAAACTAACGTCATCATTTTCTCACAGTTACGTTATATTTCAATGAAGAAACTTCACAGTTAAATTAATCATGGTGTGACCTTTAATTTTAGCCTACTGTTTTTCTCGGGTTTTGATTCTGCATTGAACCGAAGCACCCGTGACTCACTACACATTGGACCGAATTAACACGTTTTAACGTCAATGGCGCATGCTAAGATTCGTCAGTTGTTAAGCTTATCCATATCTTTTACACAATCAATAGCTTTGACAAGAAAACTGAGCTTGAAATACCGTACAAAAAATCACATGCTTACCATTTTATGTTGTTTTTCAATGGGTGCGAATTTCGGCTAATGACCCCTTCCACGTTTATCGCTTTTCTCCAATTTCGTCTTTAAAGGTGGCTTCTGTAATCCCATGGTTTCTTAAGCCCCAAATACGGTTCCTTTCAATTCAATTTAATTTCGCTCAATGTTGCACTTCAGTAATGAGAAAAAATTGCAAAACATAAAAAATTGCTAATTATATTTGGCATAGTATATTTACATATATACATACATCGTGTTTGGTGTCGTACCTTTCCCTCATGTTTCCATCGGAGGTTTGGGAAAACTGCAATGTTTCCTTGCAGATTTCCAGATTTGGGGTTGGGTGGACCGTTTATTTCTCAAAAGGGGGTTGGGTGGGCCTGCAAGAGTAGTTTAGTAAAAATGCCGGTGCACTGTGCGTGCATGCCTGTATGTATGACAAAGGGGAGATAGGGGAGTGATGGTGCTTTTTTGGGGGTTGCAACGATCATAATGGTCATTGGTTCGCCATAGAGGATAGGGACTTGGAGGGGCCTAAATTTGTTAAAACCTTCATCTGTTCCTTCTGTCTGGCTTTATCCGTGGTAACTTTGAACTAGGCCCTTGGAGGGCAGTATACTGTTGCTGAAGACACATTTGTTTTATTGCAAACTTACGGTGGCTCAAAAGTGGCCCGCTGGCAATCAAAGGCTCAAACAAAGCAAATGTTCTGAGTTTCATGGGGTCGGATTGTAACATTTATTATAATGCCGCCTTTTTGCAATTTTAATAATACCTATCTGGACATCGAAATTTCATTCTGCTGATACAGTTTGTGTCATGTTAGCTGTGTATGAATATTCCTGTGAAGTCTAAAAGGGGGAAACAATTAAGGGAGACCGGGGCTTGTTGGTCTGAAAATTGCATTTTTTTTCAAATGCTGAGGTTAATATTCATTTGCTGGTATTATATTCGCATTGCGTAACTAGTATAATCATTTTTCTAACTTATTCTATAGTTTTTTGTTCGGAAAATGACAGACTCCGACGGACCAACTTACCCCGTCGCAGATGGACCTACTTACCCCGACAATACCGAACTCTAAATCTTAACTTATGACCGAAACGCCATTGCATTTAGAATCAGCAAATTTGTAAGACTGAATACCATTGGTGATGGGCTTTCAGGAAATGTATAACATAAGCGTGTACCTCGATACACAGGAAATGTAAAAACAAAAGATTACAGATGCAAGAAATTTACTTGTGTGGCACGAAATCGGGGTTTCTTCTCGGTATTTTATATGCGTTCTCCGATCGCCATCTTGTTCTCCTTAGTAAGTGTAACATAATTAAAGATGCCATTACGTCTTATACTTTTTTCGTAAGTTTTTCTCAGTTACGACTAACTGACCTTGGACCAACTTGCGCCGCGGACCAACTAGCCCCGGTCTCCCCTATACGGTTACAGTCATGATACTTTGCACACACTTACATTTGGACAAGATTATTTCAGCAGCATCACCCCTGTATGGATTTGACCTACATTTTTTGTTTCATTGACTTCATAATATGTTTAACTGATTTTATGATTTTTTCAGTTTCTACCCTAAATGCTTATGAAACATATGGCAACACACTGCATGGAATGTTACTGACAACACTTAGGCAATCGACTGCTCAATTAAAATTGAGAAATTACAGTATGCTTTATACTGGTTTCGTCACCAGATGTTGTCAGGGTCACTGACGAGGCTTTATTAGCCGAAACTACGTAGTCTGGCCCATGTTCCTACTTCTGTATGTATTCTCTGCTCTTGAAGGAACTTTTTCAGATTTTAACACACTAGTCTTAAAAGTTGACAACTTGCAATACAACGACATTAAGAGCCATTCTCTGTCCCTTTCACACTACAACTGATATTTGTATAAACCGGTATTTTGGTAAAAGGTTGTGATTTTTCAGACAGATGAAAATAAAGGAAAGGAGGGGTGTCTATAAGGCTGTTTTCATGGCCATAACCGATTTTCTTTAAACTTTGTAGACTAAAAGTAATACTTGTTGGCTGTAATGTCATGCAATATTAAATCAATTGATGAAGGTTTCTTTGGTGTGTACAAGATGAAAGTCGGTGGGGTAATTCTGACCCGAAGAGGGCTCTGTTAAGAAACTAACAATATTTTTATTGCTGCTTAGAACTGGAGGTCTATCATTTCATGACTCCTTATGTAATGCCAGATATAACAAATGATTATAATACTTCTGTGAAATTTCTACATGCAGTGCGTTTATACTCACTTGTATGACATACCTAAATTTTAGCCTTTTTTTATTCTCCAACTTTACGCAAAACCACAACAGCTTTTTACACTCAAAGCTATTCCAATGATATTTTGCAGTTATACAGTATATTAGATGGTTGTTCCAAAATTATGCCGATAATTTTCTACAACGAATATTTTCTGAGTTATCTCCCCTTAAAACCGTTTCTTTTATTTTTTTCGAAATTATTACTCAGATTTTTTACCCCGCCACATGCTAGTGGCGGGATATTTATACCCCCGACATACGAAGTATGTCAGAGGGTGTATAGTTTTGGTCATTCTGTCTGTTCGTCCGTCCGTCCGTCTGGTCGTCCGTCCGTTCGTCAACTTTACGTCAAAGTTTTGCATTAAACCTTTTGTGATTGCTCATATTTCTGCAACCTTATATCAGATTATTTTCATATTTAGTTTATTATATCTCTACAGCTTTACCTTTGATCTGAAATATCAAGGCAGCTGGGTTAGGCCCCTGTGGGGAGGTCAGAAGTCAATAATTATGACATAGGCATTTTCATTTTGTCAAAGTTTGGTGTTAAACCTTTTTTAAGTGTTCATATTTCTGTAACCACATGTCAGATTCTTTTCATATTTGCCTCATGATATGTCTTGAGCATTACCTTTGATGAGAAGAGTCTTTGCCCCTGGATCAGGCCCCTGGGTGGGGCCTAGGGTCAATAATTAGGACTTAGGCATTTTCATTATGTCAAAGTTTTGGGTTGAACCTTTTTGATTGCATATATCTCTGTAAATGCATTGCATATTTCTTTCATATTTCATTCATGATATCTCTATAGCACTGCTTTTGATAGGGACTTCAGGGTCAGGCTCATGAGTGGGGCCAGGGGTCAATAACTAGGACTCAGCCATTTGTTGTATTTTTGCTTGTTCTGATATATTTAAATGGAGTCTAGTGATGCATGACTAATTAATTTTATTTTATACTAGTTTACATTACATGGATGCTGCTGCTGATCTAAGGTCAAGGTCACAGACTTTGACTTTGTTCGTTTAACATTTGCATTTAACTTTTGCGTTAAAAGTTTGCTTTCATTAAGCGGTGGCACTGGTCGGGGTATACGTGAGCCCCTGCTCACTTGCTCTAGATTGTTTTCTGCTGCTTGTCTTTCTGTTCAGCTGTTGTACGTACATTTATCTGCCTGACTGTTTGACCGTATGTCAGTCTGTCTACCCGTGATACTTCGTTTCCTTTCGATAACTTGAGTATTTTCAATGGATTTTCTTCAACCTTGGCATGTGCTATTGTATTGGGTCTTTAAACAATTTTAAACTAACTTTAAAATTGACCAAAGTTGGAGAAATAGGAAATAATTAAATGTATTGTAAATGACTGCGTAAACCCCGCCACTGCAAACCTTCTATAGATGTTTTTCATGATTTCATACATGTATATAACTCCTCGACTTGGGCAGATAATCACCTTGTGATAAAAATATAACCATCCCTAGAAGCTATTATTGTTTTGACAGTTTTTATAATAATCCTTTTCGATTCTGATTTTATATAGATTTTTTTATGATTTGACACAAGTACACTGTATATAGAACTGTGTCAGGGGTAGATAGTTCCTCGAGAAAACATTTTGATCCTAAAAGGAGGCTTATATTACTTCGATAATTTGCTGCAAGATTCAGAAAAGTCTCTTTCAACGCTAATTTTAGATAGATTTCTTCATCATCTTATAACTGTGTACATCCCAGAGGCAGGGGCAGATAACACTGTTTAACTAAATTCTGGTTGTCAAAGAAAGCTAATGTTAATTATATCATTTCTGTGAAATTTCATAAAGATATACAAAACATCTGATTTTATATAGTTTTTGCATAATTTTATGCATGTAAATGGCCCTATGCGAAGGGCACATAACCGCTGGGGACAAAATTTTGATCGTGACAGGAAGCGAGTACTGTTTAGATAAGTTGTTGCAAGTTTCAGGAAAATCACACATACACCTGATTTTGTAAACATTTTCATGATTTTATACATGTATATATCCCCAAGGCAGGGGCAGATTACCCTGGTAGACAAAATTTTGCTTGTTACAGAAAGGATATATTACTTCAATCATTTCCGTGAAATTTCAACAAAATATTTCAAAGTGTAAAGGAATTACAGACCATAATCCACGTTTTAGACATTGACAAGGGCAATAATTCTGTCAGAAGATATCGAAATTCGCCCTATCCCAAGCGAGCTATTCCCAAGACCAATGCACATGCCAACTTTAAAAAAAAAACATCAAAATACTCAAGTTATCAAAAAGAAACGAAGTCCTCATGGATGGAAGAACAGACAGACAGATGGACAGACAGGCAGCTAGTCAAGGAGACAGACGGTAAGATGGACAGACTCATGGACAACCAGCTTGGTAACATCACATCCTGCCACTTATGTGTGGCGGGATATAAAAACTGAGTAATAATTAAAATAAAATAAAATAAAAAAAGTAGTTTTAAGGGGAGATAACTCAGAAAATATTCGTTGTAGAAAATTATCGGCATACTTTTGGAACAACAATCTAATATACTGTATAACTGCAAAATATCATTGGAATAGCTTTGAGTGTAAAAAGCTGTTGTAGTTTTGCGTAAAGTTGGAGAATAAAGAAGGCTAAAATTTAGGTATGTCATACAAGTGAGTATAAACGCATTGCATGTAGAAATTTCACAAAAGTATTATAATCATTTGTTATATCTGGCATTGCATAAGAAGTCATGAAATGGTAGACTTCCAGTTCTAAGCAGCAATAAAAATATTAGCATTTTCTTAACAGAACCCTTTTTGGGTCAGAATTACCCCACCCACTTTCATCTTGTACACACCAAAGAAACCTTTATCAATTGATTTAATATTGCATGACATTACAGCCAACACATATTACTTTTAGTCTACAAAGTTTAAAGAAAATCGGTTGTGGCCATGAAAACAGCCTTATAGACACCCCTCCTTTCAACCACAATTGAAAACGACCATTTTCTTTATAAAACTGAATGTCTTACAAGGTGGCGCGTTTGAAAGGAAAGCATCACTTTTAACCCAAGTTTATGAGATTTTATAGACTTCTAGAAAAAGGCCTCATTTTTAGAAAATTCGAAAATTGTCAAATTTTGTTCCATGGAATTGATTAGGGCATCAGTTCGATTGAGTTTCTTTTTGTCTTAAACTTCGACCTTTCTTCAAAATGGTGCAAAAGAATGGAAAATGCTCGGCCACTGGCCATCACTTGAAATTTACGGGCCGTTGAACTGTGTATAAATTGTAGTAGTGGGAAAATATCAACTGCTCCTTGAAATATTTTGAGTAGTGTATTTGGTATGTAGCAATGTTTTGTGGCCTGCTTTATAAATCCTGCCAACAATGCCCCTGGGGTCTAAATTGGCCCGAGGGTCTGGGCCTAGGGTTGCGTCGCCTTCAGACCACAACGCATTAAAAAGTCAGATCATTGGGGCTTGAATCATACTGATTTGGGTAAAAGAAGACGGCAAAAAGACGCAGAGACGACAAAATAGATGGCAAAAAGACAAAAATGGCAGGAAAAAGACCAGCCAAAATATTTTGAAATTTAGAAAAAAATAATATTATGGAATACATGTAATTTAAAATTATGCAGAGCGACGACAAAATGTCTGATGGAGGTAGCGAAAATGCGCAGCGAAACGGCAAAAGATGCAGAGAGAAGACAAAATAAGGTGGCAAAAAGACCTACGGTGGCCCAAATGGCTCACTTTTCATCTTCCATACTAGTTTACAATTCTGAATTCCGAACTCCAAAATTCGTGCAACATATTGCACGCTTGCTTTTAATTCTCTAAACATTTTGTCAAACCTCTGAAAAATATGGATGATTGCTTATATATAAAGTAAATCCTTAAATGTGACTGAAGAGATAGGAGATACAAGGCTACTTACTTGAGAGAGAGAGAGAGAGAGAGAGAGAGAGAGAGAGAGAGTCTGTCCTATCACATCCACCGTCTTAGAAGCGGCCCAGTATAATTGGGCTTGCTTGAGTACAGGGATTTCTCAGATCACCCTACGCATGTTTGCAATCTAACCAGTCTTCCCGTTTTGCATATATATTCTAAGACGGATAAAAAGATGGATGGCTCTGTGGTTTAAAGTCCTTTCAACAGCATTTCAGTCATATCAGGAGATGGGAAGGTGATAATGAAGGGATCCAAGCACCGTTTAGGCTTTAAAGAATCTCGCCTCCAGTGAAACTCGAATGCGCGATCCTGTGACCGTGGCGCTTACCACATTGCCATACGAAGGATGCTTTACGATCTAATATTTTACTGTAATCTTAGAATTATAAACTTAAGAAAAACATCTAATCGTTTTGCAGAAATGACTCAGCGTCTCCGCAGCTGGTCCGTGTCTTCACTTTTCGCATATATACGATATATGAATGAATCCTGATATAGGTCGGTCGCGCTATAGTGGCAATGTTTTGTTTACATTTTTAATGTCAACAGTACCTGTACTATCATTACGGTGCAGTTCATGTAACTTCTTGACCTATGGTCATAATGGCACATTACGGTTAACTTTCAGTTCTAATTTATCTAAATGACACTTTTTGAAAGCTTAAAGACAGGAACTGTCTCTAGTTTAAGAATATCATTGATAACAAAATTGATAGTAACAAAATTATTCAAATCTATTCTTTCATTTCCGAGGGTTGGATAAGCTGAACTCTGCTATATAGCCAATCAGTCACCAAATCAAAATAAACACAAAACAATAACATTGCCAACTTATCGCGACCGGACTATAGTAAAGCAATTACTACGAAGGCGCATCTGCGCAACCTATTCAGAGTTAACCCTTTCCACATAACGCTTGGGACCTAAGAACTAACAAATGAAGGCCAGAGCATCTGTGCAGGCTGATTTGGGTATTCATTGAGCGCAAATGGCTTTGAGGTCCCTTTACACGGACACTGATCATTCATTGTCTTTCTAGTACAACTGTTTCTCGTGGATTTTTTTTTGTATCGTTTAATCCTTTTTTCTATTTCTATTTCAATAAACATAAATATTTTTTTTTCAAGTTTGTACTACGAATTCGGAATTCGGGACTCAGAATTGTGAAATAGAGTGGAATTGAAAAGTAAGCTAATTGGGCCATCGTAAAAGACCAGCTAAAATATGTAAACTAGAAAATGTGTTTATGAAACACTATGCCCCCAACCATATGCTTGCCACTAAAGAAGGCTCTTTCCATAATGTTTGTACCTTTGTACCATAGGCTTCAATGTACTAAGTCGAAAAAGGGGCTTAACTTGGTAAAAAATTTACGATCTTTTCTTCAAAAGTTAATCAGATCATTTACACTTTTGGCAATATCTTCCTGCAAAATACCATGATCCTAGTGCCAGGGGTTCTCGGGATGTTTTGTTCACAAGGTTCCGTAGGCTTACTATGCACTAATTTGAAAAAGGGACATAACTCAGTGAAAAATTCACGATCTTTTTTTCAAAAGTTAATCAGGTCAATAAAGTTTCAATTTTTCTAGCTCTTAAACTTTTCAAGATATCTTGCTGACAAAGTCAAAATGTGGAAATTTTCAAAGGGCCTTAACTCCTACAAAAACTGACGGAATTCGTTCAAAAGTTAATCAGTTCATCTACTCATCATCTCAAATAAGCTGACAAAGTTTAAAGTCCCTAGCTCAAATACTTTTTCAAGATATCTTGCTGACAAAGTCAAAATGTGGAAATTTTCAAAGGGCCATAACTCCCTCAAGATTTGACGGAATTTGTTCAAAAGTTAATCAGTTCATCTACTCATCATCTCCAATAAGCTGACAAAGTTTAAAGTCCCTAGCTCTTATCTTTTAAAGCTATCTAGTCAAAATGTGAAAATTTTCAAATATTAAGAGAATTCGTTCGAAAGTTAATCAGTTAATTTATTCATCATTTCCAATAAGGTAACAAAGTTTCAAGCCCCCAGCTGAAATACTTTTGA
Organism: Ctena decussata; assembly: GCA_963989385.1. Taxonomy (NCBI): domain Eukaryota; kingdom Metazoa; phylum Mollusca; class Bivalvia; order Lucinida; family Lucinidae; genus Ctena; species Ctena decussata. The sequence continues at coordinate 39,694,973 of OZ022514.1, forward strand.
AGATATCTTGCTGACACAGTCAAAATGCGGAATTTTTCAAAGGGCCATAACTCCCGCAAAAAATTAACAGAATTCGTTTGAAAGTTAATCAATTCATCTACTTATCATTCCTAATAAGCTATCAAAGTTTCGAGCCCCTACCTTAAATACTTTATAAGATATCTTGCTGACAACGTCAAATGCGGAAATTCTAAAAGGGCCATAACTCCTATAAAAACTGACAGAATTTGTTCAAAAGTTAATCAGTTCATCTACTCATCATTTCTAATAGGCCATAAAAGTTTCAAGTCCCTAGCTTAAATACTTTTCAAGATAATCTTGCTGACAAAGTCAAAATGCGGAAATTTTAAAAGGGCCATAACTCCTACAAAAACTGACGGAATTCGTTTAAAAGTTAATCAGTATATCTACTCATCATTCCTTATAAGTTGGCAAAGTTTCAAGTCCCTAGCTTAAATGCTTTTAGAGATATCTTGCTGACAAGATTTTATTATGAATTGTTGCCAAGGGGCATAGCTCGGAAAAGGGAGAAAACTCGGACAAGAAAAAAGTACGTATCCGCTAATTTTCTTGACAAATCCATATGTGAAATTTCAAAACTCTAGCATGCACGGTTTCTAAGATATGGTATGCGTGACTCACGGACGGACGGACGCACGCACGCACGGACGGACGCACGGACACCTCAACTTCTTCGAAGTTGGGGGCATCAAAAATCAGAGAAAAGTATTTGGCGCGCCGTGCGACTGCATGCATTAAATTTTAAGCATACCCAATGCGCATACAAAGATGAGCACGCGACATTTACTGGTCTGATTGCATGAATATCTTCTAACATGACTTCTCGCAGATAAGCTGTTTAAAGGTATTCATGTATGATAAAAATTGTTTTATTTCTTCTTATTTTTTTTTCAGTCACCTTTTTTTTCTAGCTTGAATTCAATTTTGCGTTATTTCATTTTAGTTTAGTAAGGTCATTTGTCTTGTCTCAAGTTTACCGCTTTAGGAAGCAATACTTGAATTAAAGACAACATCTCGCAGTATTGAAAAAAAATCAATCAAAGGTCCTTTGATCTGTATATTGAAACAATTTGCTAAATACTAAACATTGCAGACCATGATCAGACTGTTTTTGTATTAAGCAAGTCGAATCTGTCCCAAAAACTGAGTTAGCTTGACCTTGTTGGCGTTATAAGAACAAATGAAACGTTCCTTCATATTCAATATGTTGTTGGAATTAAGCCTCTGGTAGAGTCATTAAATTATGGGCAAAATACAAAATCTTGACTGATTAAAACAAGGGCAATGACTCTGTAAAACAGGAAACTGGAGTTACTATTCTTGCACTCTGCACACCTTCAGATCATCTGGTGATGCTTTATATTTGTACCAAGTGAAAATATCAAAGGCTTTAAAACTACAGTGCGGACAAGCTCTAATTACCTAAAATTACAAAGGGACATAATTCTGTTAAAAATGAAGGTACAGTTATGGTTCTTTTTCCCTGCAAATCCTCTGATGATGATTTATATTTGTACAAAGCTTTGTGAAAATATCTTCAACAGTTTTAAAGTTAGAGAGCAGACAAGCTCTCAATACATAAACTTACAAAGAGACATAATTCTGTTAAATATGTAGTTGAAGTTACAGTTCTTATTCTCTGCACATCGTCTGATAATGCATTATATTTGTACAAAATTTCATGAAGATATCTTTGACGGTTTTAAAGCTTTAGAGCAGACATGATTTCTATACTTAAAAGTACAAAGGGGCATAATTCTGTAAAAAAATGTAGATTGAGTTATGGTTCTTATTCTCTGCACATCATCAGAAGATGCTTTATATATGTACAAATATTCATCTTTGAGAGTTTTAAAGTTAAAGAGGGACACGACTGCTGTGCTGAAAATCACAGAGGGACATAATTCTGTAAAAAATGTTGAAGGAGTTACAGTTCTTGTTATCAATGGTAGTTTACATTTGTACCAAGTTTCGTGAAAATATCTCAAATGGTATAAGAGTTATGGAGCTGACATGACTTCCATACTAAAAATTACAAAGAGGCATAATTCCGTAAAGAATGTAGGTAGAGTTACAGGTTTTGTTCTCTGCACATCGTTTGATGATGCTTTATACTTGTACCAAGTTTTTAGAGTTATAGAGCAGACACGATTTCCATACTAAAAATTACAAAGGGGCATAATTCAATTAAAATATAGGTGGAGTTACACTTCTTTCTCTCTGCACATCATCTGATGATGCTCAACATTTGTACCAAGTTTTGTGAAATTATCTCAAATGGTTTCAGAGTTATGGTGCAGACACGAAATCATGAGACAGACATGGGTACATTTTGGGCTGATTCGTGAAGATAATGATGTTTTGTGGGGTGATTTTGACTGAAGGACAAGGGGTGCAACCCACCCTGTTCAAATAAATGGAAACTAGAGCAAGTGAGCAGGGGCTCACGTATACCCCCGGCCAGTGCCACCGCCTAATAGCATTAAATTAAACACAACAATTTTAAAGCTAGTCTCTACTTGAGACCTTGTCCTTTGATCAGTACCAGCATACAGAAGATGTCAACTAATCTGCTGCAAACTGACAGTAAACAGAGTAATATATCAAAAGGTTCCATTGAAGGATATCTGAAATACAGCAGTACACTGATGCAATGTTAAAGTATGTGACCTTGACCTTATGTCATCCAGATGATGAAGAATGTTGCAACCTAGAGGTGAACAAAGTCACATATCAAAAGGTTCTATAGAGAAAGATGGGAAAAATAAGCAAATAAATTAAACTTAACTCAAAATTTCATCATGGAAAAGCAAGTCTTTGCCTTCACCATGAGTCAAGATATGTGTGGGGATTAAATAGAGTAAATTTTTAGACCAATACCTATAACATACCAAAAATAATCCAAACCAAACCAAAGATTTGGATATGGGATCAAAAAACCTTTAAAACGAAACACATATGAAAATGTCTAAGTCTGTGACCTTGACCTATAGGTCACAGGCATGTGTAACATGGTACAAAATAAAACTTTGGGCATATAAACCAAACTGAATAAAGAAGTTGAATGATATAATATCTTCAAATCTTTGACATAAAACTTCAGCATGAAAAATCAAAATCTGTGACCTTGACTTCAAGGTCACAGGCATAGGTGGGGATGGTACAGAATAAAACTTTGGACCAACATCTATCATCATGCCAAACATTAGCCCACATCAACTAAGGGTATGACTTACATAGAGAGCTTAAAAACTTTAACACAAAACTTTAAGATGAATGATCCAAGTCTGTGACCTCGACCTTTAGGTCAAAGGCATGGGTAGGGGTGGTACATAATAAAACTTTGAACCATTATCTATCACCATGCCAAATATAAATCCAATCCATCAAAGGGTTTGAATTATATAGAGATCTTAAAAACTTTAACGCAAAACTTTAACATGAATAATCAAAGTCTGTGACCTTGACCTTTAGGTCATGAACATGGGTGGGGTAGGTACATAATACACCTTTGTATCATTATCTATCACCATGCCAAATATAAACCCAATCCATCAAAGAGTTTGAATTATATAGAGATCTTAAAAACTTTAACGCAAAACTTTAACATGAATAATCAAAGTCTGTGACCTTGACCTTCAGGTCATAGGCATGGACGGAGGTGGTACATAATACACCTTTGTATCATTATCTATCACCGTGCCAAATATAAACCCAATCCATCAAAGGGTTTGGAAAATATAAGATCTCAAAAACTTTAACGCAAAACTTTAAATGTTAACTTACGGACAGATGGAAGGACAGACGGACGGACGAATGGACATCGGACGAAAGCTATATACCCCTCGTCATACTTCGTATGCCGGGGGTATAATTAGCTGACATGGACATATTTCAATAAAAGGGGGGTGCACCCTAGAGGTTTTATAGACAAAAATGTCCAAGTGTTCAAGTTTGCACAGACTATGTGGTGCTCCGACACTGACTTTTGACTGGGGACATTCTATGAATCCAGCATACCTTAAAGGTACCTCGTAAGGCTTGTTTCTACACACCTAAATTAAAACTATTTAGGTCATGCAAGAGTTGGGCCAATGGACAGTGCCAACAACCAAACTGGGTTGCAACCCACAGTGATACAATGTACAGACACGACATTGCGGAGTAAAAATTGCAACTCATAGTGCTGGTGCCGGGGTGCATCCCACATTGGTGCTCTGGTAGGTATGCCAGACAGATGGATGGATTGACAGACAGAGACAGATGGACAAGGTGATAACAATAGGGCCTCCGCAGACTTGTATGGTGGGGCCCTAATAAGGGCTGGTTGCAGTGGTTATTCCTTCCGTAAAGAAGGTTTGTTGCAGTGGTTATTACTTCCTAAATGAGGGTTAGTTGCAGTGGTTATTTCTTCCTAAAAGAGGATTGGTTTCTGTGGTTACTGCTTCCTATGGAGAGGGCTGATTGCAGTGGTTATTTCCTCCTATAAATAAGGGCTGATTGCAGTGGTTATTCCTTCCTTAAAGAGGGTTGGTTGCAGTGGTAATTACTTCCTTAATGAGAGTTGCAGTGGTTATTTCTTCCTAAAAGAGGATTGGTTTCTGTGGTTACTGCTTCCTATGGAGAGGGCTGATTGCAGTAGTTATTTCTTCCTATAAATAAGGGCTGGTTGCAAAGGTTATTCCTTCCTTAATGAGGGTTGGTTGCAGTGGTTATTACTTCCTGAATGAGAGTTAGTTGCAGTGGTTATTTTTTTCCTAAATGAGGATTGGCTGCTGTGGTTCCTGCATCCTATGGAGAGGGTTGGTTGCAGTGTTTTTTTCCTAAAAGAGGGTTGGCTACAGAGTTATTTCTTCTTATGGAGAGAGTTGGTTGCAGCAGTCGTTCCTTCCTATAGAAAGGCTTGGTAGGGACCCTGCTGAAATATTAACACTTTATCCATATCCGCTGTGGCCTCTACCATCTTCTAGTTTGGAATAGCCCATTTGCCTTTCCCAATTAGCCAGGTAATATCCCAATTAGCAATGCATCAGGTATATTGATGCTTAAGTTGATTTATTCTGTCAACTTTGTGCAAAAAGGGAAAGAAATAAAACACAAGGCACTTTCATGCACAGGTTTATTTTGGTACATGTACATGCATGTAGTCTATGAAAGCTGCAGATAAGCTCAACTTTTGAAGACAAAATTTTGAAATTTAATTCCATAATCCCATTTCAATGGGGGGCTTCTCCTAGAGGAAAAAAATTTGCTCCCTTGAGGAGCGAATTCTTCCCTATAAGATTAGCCCCAATTTTGTAAGAGCATCTTCCATGGAAGCAAACATGAAGCTGAAAAGTTGTTTCCCCTTGTAAAAACAGCAGATCAACATAGCATTGTTTCCAATCACCTCAACTGAGGTAACTCTAGTATGCTTCTGGAATGAGCTTTCACATAAATAACCAAAGAAACAAAACTTTAAATACCCCAAAATTTTGCCTTAACTGCAGCTGTCATCACAGAAAAAAGAAGAGCTCCAGACAAAGAGAGTATTTGGACATACTTTCTAGAATTCTTTTCAATAAGATTGATCAGCATTGCCAGTTTATGACATGTGCAAGTAGGGAAGACTCAGATAAGTCTGCACTTCTGTGCAGTCTGATCAGAGTCTTCCCTTTTTGCATATACAATTTATGAACACTAAAAAGTGAAAAATTAAAGGCCCCATTGCTCTATTAGGATGAAAAATTTTATCGTGAGGTATCGCTGCAAGCTTCTCGCCATACTTTCGTCATTGTAAATCACAGCAATTAGCCAACTTTAAACCAATAAAACATCATTGAGTTTCACATAAGAATGGTTCGAAAATTGATTTAGGTCATTTTAGTTGCCAACTAAAATGACCTACTTTTGATTTCGTAAACAATGAAAAAATGGTAAAAATAAAATGTACAGCAGTGGAGTTCATTTCACTGTACCACTTTTGTTTATATTGCATCGCTCAACGTGAAACCAGATAAGTAAACCTGCATTTTGTAGAACGAATTGTCGTGTTTCAAAACATGTTCCCCATACTTTTTGCCAGGTATTTGGATCAATACAGCCACATCATCCCATATTTTATGACCAAATGTAAAGATTGAAGCGAATTTCATAAGGATTTGCTTTTAGACGTTTATACCACTTATAGGACTATGGAGACTATAAGACTGCTCAGTCTGAGATGATGCCCAAGCTGATCTTAGTATTCATAGTGTGATATGGTTTAACCCTTTTTTTGACTAGTGGACTTGTCCATTCTTATCATTTGGATGAGCCCATTTCTATTTTAGGGGTTTCTGGTAGATGTCTTTATTTTTATTTTGCATAGAAATTCCTGTAAGCAAACAGTGTAGACCCTGATCAGATGCCGCATTCAGCAGCGACATCTGATCTGGGTCTGCACTGTTTGCCTATGTCCCCAAAATGGGTTTCATGTCTAAAATGGCTAAGGTCCCCTTTCAAAAAATGTCAATCACATGTTCAAATGCAATGTGATAACAACAAACAATTTCAGAAGTACCATCCAACATGGGTATTCCCCCCATCTGGAGCTCCTAATCAAGGCTAACAACCTACGTCATCAGCATGTGACATACTTTCGAATTTACACTATTTCTGTTAAGGCAAAGTGTTTGAAATGGTATGGTAAAACATACTTTTTAAAGTCTCCAAGAAGCCACATCTTACCATGCTTTGAAAAAAAAAGTTTCACCTCATACAGTCAACCTTCTTTATAATGACATTCATTGTAACAGCAAAGTTCTTTATAACCTCGATTTTATATGCACAGAATGGCTTTATTACTCAAAACATGTATTCTTTATAACAGTTTGAATTCAAACTGTTTGGAAATCAAACTGTTTGGGAAGAAATGCCATCATTGTAAAGCGGGTCCACTGTATTGTGATGCACTTGATCGAAATGTTTGCAACACTTCAACATTTACAGCAAATTAATGTAAATTTTGCAAATACATCTGATGATACAGTCTGTTTTTGGCAAGTTATAAAGAAGTTTTGTTGGTAAAAACGTGCAGATGATGTCCGAAAAAGTATGCTTTGTATAACTTGTCAGATGCAAAATGATGTAGGTCATATGTGGAATAACATAGGTTGTTGCCCTTGCTAATATAAATATAAATGTTGTGAAGATCACAGTTCCATCACAGAATTTCAGTTATCACAGACATACAATAATTTATTTCTTGACAATAACACTTGTTACAACAATTATGCATAATAATTCTTGATTCCATTTTGGATATAACAATATATCAGCACTCCCGATTTTGAGGATAATTCTGAGATAATTTTCTCAATGAAAACTTATGTTGTTACCCCTCATAAGACCCGTCTTGATGAGATGGTTCTAATGAGGGATCACAACTTATGTTTTTATTAAGAAATATAGAAAATTATCCCTAAATTATCTTGTTTCCCGATCTTATCTGGAGCATTGGTATATTCATGAATCTTTATTTGGCTGTTTTGTAGTGAATTTATAGTTCACTATGTGAGATAAAATCTATCTCACAAAATTCCTACAGCAGAGGCACATGAAGCAAAAACATTCTTAAGGTACCTGCAAACAGCAAATGAGCCGCGACACGACAAAACCAACAATGTGGTTGTGCGCCCAGCGCAGACTCAGATCAGCCTTGGTATCTGCTCAGTTTGATAAGACTCTTCGTTAAGAGCTCAAATTGTAGCTAAGGGTCTAAGCTACCTCCATGCGGACAGCGAAGACTCTGATCAGACTGAGCGGATGCCCAGGCTGATCTGAGTCTGCGCTGGGCGCACAACCACATTGTTGGTTTTGTCACATCGCGGCTCAAATAGTCAAACCAGTTTGTGAATATGTGCAGTCTAGCTAGAGCCTTCATTTAGGGGGTAACTGTATTCAAAATTGTCATTTGGGAAGGTAAATCATTGGTTTTATTGTCAGACAATTTGTTTCATGGAGACGGGTTATTAGAGCCATAAAAGGCAATTTGCTACGTTAAAACCGACAATTTACCTCTTCAAATGACAATTTTCAGTATAGCTATCTCCATTTTAATGTGCTTCTTTCACGTTTCAAGTGTATAGCTTTGCACCCATTGCAAGCCCTTTTCGGAATGTAAAACCAAATGTCAGCCAATGAGAAGTAAGGAAGAAGCGATGTAAGGTTTCTGATAGTATATCCCAGGATTGACATTATCCAATCAGACGCTGTGTTACATTTGTAAGAGCATTTAATTTTTTTATGCTTTATCTATCTGCAGACTGGTCTGGGTCTTTGATGTTCGCATATGGATAACCATAATAATTAAGCTATAAGGTAGGGTTATCCCTTTCTTACAACAAGACCTGTCCATGTACAGGATAGCTCACCTGACAGCACCTTAGCACCTTGCCCATCACAATAAAACATTAACCTAAAACTTTAACATTTGTTAACTGCCCCAGCCACCGCCATCGCCAACAGTAGTGCAATAGCTCTTCCTGTACATTCCTACAGGCAAGCTAATGGCCACAAATACCTTAACCAGTCTTGTATAATTCTGCTATACAATGTTTTTCCCTTCCAAAACAATCCAAAAGCATCTAGATCCATCTTATAAGATGGATCTAGATTTCTGGGATTGTTTTGGAGGGGAAAACCCTGTCTTGTATTAAACTAAATAAATATGATAAGAACCCTTTTTGTTTGTTGCAACTCATTTGACCCCTATTTTGGCACTTGAATTTGACAGCAGCTGTAAATGATAATCTCCCTTCCTTGCAACCATTAACATACTTCAACAATAATTCTTTCATAAAACCTGCAAAAAAGCTCATAAAATTAAATGTAATTGAACAATGGTTAACATGAAAATAAAAGATCTATAAACCTACATATCTAAAACCTCTACTCTAAAGTCTAGCTAACAAGGCAAAAAGACATGATAATTGAAGAAATTCAGTTTTAAACAAAAACAAGTATGTCATGAGATTTCCTTTCCAACAAAACAATGAAAACCTTAAATGAAATCTGGTGGCCTCAATTTTGCTTGCTTCCAAAAAGCCCTTTGAATTTGGATAAGGAAATAATAATCCATCATTAGTGTCCATGTAGGATAGGGAAATCTCACCTGAGGGATCGGAACTTTAACCAGCGATGTGAATTTCAACCAGTGAGGAGCTGGTTGAAATTCCGACCCCAAGGGTGAGATTTTCCTATCCTACATGTAGGATAGGGAAATCTCACCTGAGGGGTCAGAATTTCAACCAGCGATGAGCTGGTTGAAATTCTGACCCCAAGGGTGAGATTTTCCTATCCTACAAGGACTGGTTCATGATAGATTATATTTCTCCCATTTTAAGCAAACTTATAAACCTCAAATTGGATTAAGCTTCAAGACAGTAAAGTTTTAGCTTTTTAACTAGTGATCTGAAGTAACTTGAGCAGCCAAGAGTGTTTATAGGGTCTTTAAATGAGTGTAAACACAGCTTGCACCTTGATAATAGCCGGGAAACACAATTCGTTGACGTCAAGTTGCTAGTGATGGTACATAATAGACTTTAGTGACTTCACAAACCTATGATCTGCTATTAAACTTCATCCTAGCTGCTTGCGTGTCCTTTTTTTTTCCATTTAAACTTGAAAATGTCTCGTCGCTAATATAAGAAAGATGTTGCTAATGTAAGACAGAAGATTCATATATGAGCTTGAATATGTGGAAGTGGGTCAATTTGGTATCTGACAAATAATGTCAAACAAAATTGCAAACAGTGTAGAATGAGATTTAACACCTCATTATGAACCACCTCATATGGGTCAACACTATTTGCCACAATTTCTTATTTGCTGTTTCCGCTTGAATGGGTTTACATAATAAATATTTTATCACAGAGATGTAAACAAATATGACTTGTATATGAATCACTTTTTATAAAATAATATTCATAAATACTTAATTGTAAAGCAAAATGAACACTAAAATGCTGTATAAATACAGCAACTATAAATGATACAAATTTGGATGCTGTTAGTTTTTCTAAACAGGGCCCAGTTGTTCAAAGCATCATTAGCCTAACAAGCTCGTTAAGAGGTCAACTGGTTAAGTGTTTGGTGACTTTATAGCCAAATACACTGATATTTTTTGTTGAAAAAATGTAAGAAGCTTTTGCAATGCAAAAGCTTCTCACATTTTTCAATAAAAAATATTGGCGTATTTGAAATTTTAAAGCCTCCATAACTAACGTCATTGGTTTTGAACAACCAGGCCAAGATCTGCAGGTAATGGTTTATCTGTCTGCACTTCCCACATAAGGATTTGTTTTTAATTCTAACATGACCTTAATGTTTTTCCCCATTAGGGTTTTCCCTGACTGTGGCAACCCTGCCGAACAGTTGTTCTTTGTGACGTGTCGAATGACGTAGGCTGTTGCCCTTGCCCACACACCTTAGACTATTCTTCTTCTTTATTGTGGACTACACATTTTCTTCTAAAACTTTTAATAATTCTTCTTTTGACATTGATTTTATATCCTCCATTAATTCTTTCCGCATTTCTTCAACTTCTGCCGAGTCCTCCGGCAACAACACCGTCGGTCTAATGTCCACTTCCTCATCATGTTTCAAATGATCAAGTTCACCTGCACTTAACTGCGCAGTTTCTGTTTCCCCTTTAGTAATAGGAGCACTACCTGGGCGAACCTTTGGCTTCCTTTGTTTATTGTCTAATTCATGATTTCCGGGTGTTAAGCTCACCTCTGCTCTGTGCTTTGATTTCAACATTCTCTGAAATGGTAGATGATGACAAGTAAAATTACACAAAATTTTCCACCACATACATTGTCTTCCAAAAGACAACTTTGGAAGAGCATACCACTGCTAAAGTTAAGATGCATCAGGAGTATTTCAGAGTTTGTTGGTTGATTTAATGCTTAACGTCCACGGTAAACAACTAAGGTCATGTCGGGACGGTCAGTTAACCTAACCACACTATTCTTGGGCAGGCTTAGACCTCCTAAGCGGTTAACCAGTACTAAGTGCACATACTTTCGCCAGTAACTGACAACTACCCTTCTTGAATCAGCGGAAGGAGAAACGAAAGTATGTGGCCAGATCAGGATTTGAAACCAGGACCTCTGACTTACAAGTCAGGTGCCCTACCGATTGTGCTACCCGGCCCGGCTTGTATTCCTATTTTTGTATTCCTACAAATTGTGATTTTTTTTAAAAATTAATATATAATAATCACTGAACTTGTTGGAGTACATGTTAATATCATCAGAATGTGTTATATCAAAAAATTTAAAACTCTGTTTAGTCTGCAAAATACCTAAATATTTATTGCAGGAAAATCTAGATATTATCTTGATGCTGGTTTACTGAAGGAATATAAAGAAGTTCTGTATTTATACTCATTCAGCCTTCAATGTTCTTCATACCCTTTCTTCACTCTCTCATACCTGAGTCATTCTGACATAATTATTTCAAGGGCAATAACTCACATGCATAGTTTCTTTGGCAGTCATAACTCTCTGAACACGGTCAATTTCGAACAAATTCTTCTCTTCGTACAGTTCTCCACATTTTTTCACATAGAGACGTCTGAAATAATAAAATATAAACTGCATATTTAGATGAAAGGGTACACCTCCATGTTTTTCTGCCATTTTTATAAAGGGGAACAACCTTCATGATTTCCTGTTTGCTTCCATAGAGGATCTATCCTTCCGAAAGGGGTCTACTCTTATAGGAAAGGATTTGCTCCTTTTGTCTACTCTTCAAGGAAAGGATTTGCTCCAAAAGGAGCAAATCCTTTCCTTTAAGAGTTGTCCTTCAATCAAAAGGGAGTCAAAATAAAATTCGCAGAGTTGCTACCCCTGAAAGTGTACCCATTCATCTAAAAGTGTATTGATATACTTCCATGGATGGCAACTCTAACCTGCAAGTACCGTATTAATTCTATTAAATGCCCCAAGGGCGCTGCATTTTTACAAGAGGGGACATTATTAAGAACCTAAACAATAGTAGATTAGCCACTGCCAAACAGAATTAAGGTAAATGGAATTTCTCCATACATATGTTGTGACCCCTCATTAGAACTGTCTTGCCAAGTTAAGGCAGTTCTAATTAGGGGTCAAAACATATAGTTTGTCAAGAATGAACAAAAATTATTGCAGAGTTAAAATCAATACACTCTCTCTAGTAGTCTAGACCTCTTTTTTCTGTTTCATAAATGAGCCACGACACGAGAAAACCAACAAAGTGGTTGTGCGCCCAGTGTAGACTGAGATCAGCCTGGGCATCTGCCCAGTCTGATCAGAGTCTTCGCTGTCCCCATGGAAGTAGCTTAGACCCTTAGCTACCCTTTAAGTGCTTAGCAAAGGATCTGATCACACTGGGAGGCTGCCCAGGCTGATCTGAGTCTGCACTGGGCGCACAACCACTTTGTTGGTTTTGTCGTGTCGCGGCTCAAATGTATGTTTTAAGTGTAAAATGTACAAGAAAAAAACTATGTACTTACTTTAACTCTGTATTTTGCGTCATAAGCTCCTCCAATTTTGTCTTGTATTTTTCATCTACTTCTTGAACCTTCAGATCAAACTGCTCCTCAAATGCCAATAATCTCACTTTCTGAAATGACAAAGAAATCTCAAATTCTTAAAATCTTACTTTCTAAAGTAACGTTGAAATCACACTTTCTGAAATGACAAAGACATCTCACTATCTGTGACAAAAAGATCGCGTTTTCAGAAATGATAATGAAATTTCACTTTCTGCTTTCTGAAACTAGAGAAAGTGAGCGGGTGCTCACATATACTCCCGACCAGCGCCACCGCCCAAATAAATCCTAATTATTGAATCCTGGCTCCATCAAGAGGCATGGCCACAATGCGAAATATTTCATAGTAAAGTCAATGTTATGCAGATATCATGTACCACATGATTTAACTGCAGAGACATGAGCTACCAAAAAGGTTAAACACAACATTTTGACACAAACCAAGTCCAAATTATAGCCCCTAGCCCCACCCTAGAGCCTGACCCCAACGCCTAGCATTCCATATCGAAGGTAATGCTACAGAGACGTCATAAACTAAATATGAAAAGAATCTGACACATTGTTATAGACATATGAGCTATCCAAAAGGTTTAATTCAAAACTTTGAGTAAGCAAGTCCTAATTATTAACCCCTGGCCCCCACCCAGAGGTCTGATCTCCCCATGCTTAGGCATTTCATATCAAAGGTTATGCTACAGAGATATCATTACCTAAATCTGAAAAGAATCTAATACTGGTTACAGACATGCGAGTAATCAAACAGGTTTAACACAAAACTTTGATATCTATACTGAGTTCTAATTACTGACCCCTGGCCCCACTCAGGGACCTGACCCAGGGGTATTTAGATAATTCGTATCAGTGGCAATGTTATAGAGATATCATGTACCATATATGAAAAGAATCTGTCGAGTTGTTTCAGAGGCATGAGCAATCAAAAAAGGTTTAACAAAACTTTGACATATACTAAGTCCTAATTATTGACCCCTAGCCCCTCCCAGGGGCCTGGCCCAGGAATTTAGATATTTCATATCAGTGACAATGCTATACAGATATCATGTACCAAATATGAAAAGAATCTAATGAGTGGTTTCAGATTTATGAGCAATCAAAAAACAAAAAACTTTGACGTAAAAGTTAACTAACGGATGGACAAACGAATGAACGAACAAACAAGTGAACGAACGCAGACAACTAGTAAATGTGTTTATGAAACAGTATGCCCCCAACCGTATGCTTGCCTCTAAAGAGGGTTCATCCCATAATTTATTAAATCAGAAAGGGGTATGAACCGGTTCATCTACATCTTAATTAACCGGTTCATCTACATCTTAGTCTGTAACTGTATGCCAAATACAAGGAACAAAGCTCAAGCAGTTCTTTCTTTTTAAAATTTCAAATCCCTATCTTTAACGGTTCTTGACCGTATGTATAGGTACTTTAGTACCATGGGCTTCAATGCACTTAGTCGAAAAAAAAAGGCTTAACTCGGTCAAAAATTAAAAAAAAATTTTTCAACAGTTGATCAGGTCATCTACACCTTGGACAATGACTTCCTGCAAAAAATCATGATCTTAGCATCAGGGACTCTCAAGATATTTTGTTAACAAGGTTCCATAGGCTTAAATGCACAAAGTTGAAAAAGGGGCATAACTCGATCAAAAATTCATGATTTTTTTTTCAATAGTTAATCAGGTCATCTTCACCTTGGGCAATGTCCTCCTACAAAAAATCACAATCCTGGCATCAAGGGTTCTTGAGATATTTTGTTAACAGATTCCATAGGCTTATACAAAAGGAGCATAACTTTAGAAATACATGACCAGTGGAAAAAAAAGAAAAAGTATGTATCTGCTTATTTTTCATGTACATGCCACATGTAAAATTTCAAGATCCTAGCATTTGAGGTTCTTGAGTTTCAAAGCTCCTTAAGAGCGTTATGGATGGACAGACAAACAGACAGGCCCAAACCAATATGCCCCCTCAACTTCTACGAAGTTGGGGGCATAAAAACTATATACCCCCTGACATACTTTGTATGTCGGGGGTATAATGACAAAGAAATCTCACTAACTTACATGACAAAGACATCTCATTTTCTGAAATGACATAGAAATTTCACTTTCTGCTGTGACAGAAAAATCTCATTATATGAACTTAAAGTGATGAAGAAATCTCATCGTCCCAAGAGACCAAGAAGTCTGGCTTTCTGAACTGACAAGATAATCTTGGTTTAATGAACTTTCAACTCAAATTGCTCCTCACTTTTTGAAATAACCTAAAAAACTCACTTTCTGAAGTGCCAATGAAATCTCACTTTCCATAGTGACAAAGAAATTTTACTTTCTCAAGTGACAAAGTAATCTCATTTTCTGAACTGTAAGATGAAACTGCTCCTCAAATGCCAAAATCTCACTTTTTGAAATAACCAAAAAATCTCACTTTCTGAAGTGACAATGAAATCTTACTTTCTAAAGTGACAAAGAAATTTTACTTTCTGAAGTGACAAAGTAATCTCATTTTCTGAACCTTAAGGATGAAACTGCTCCTCAAATGCCAAAATCTCACTTTCTGAAATAACAGAGAAACCTCACTTTCTCCCACCTTTGCATATATAAGATAGGCCCTCAGCTCATATCAGAAACTTCTATCTTACACCTGGCAACATCTTTCTTATATTAGCAACCAGACTTTTTTAATTTTTGGTAAATATTTTAATTTTAAATGAACAAAATGGACACACAAGCATGTCGGATGACATTTGATTACAGATTATAGGTTTGCGACTTCACTCAATTTTAATGACGTCATTAAAACCGGTTATAAAACGTCGCTAGCAAACTTGACGCGCGTGACGTGAGAGGTTAAGTTGTGTTTAGTTTTCGCCCTCTGGAAGTTAAAATAGTCTACTTATCCTATTTTCCGTCTACTTTCCCATTTTAGGACCCGATAAACACACTGGGCTGCTCAAAATTTACTTCAGATCACTGGTTAAAAAGTTAAAGTTTTCCTGTTTTGAAGCCTAATCCGACTTGAGGTCTAAAATCCGCTAACAGTGGGAGAAAAATAATCCATCATGAGCCAGTCCATGTAGGATAGGAAAATCTCACCCTCGGGGTCGGAATTTCAACCAGGGACTCGGCAAGTCTCGTCCCTGGTTGAAATTTTGACCCCTCAGGTGACATTTCCCTATCCTACATGGACACTCATGATGGATTTTTATATTCTGAACCTTCAAATCAAACTGCTCCTAAAATGCCAATTATCTCACTATCTGAAATTAAAAAGAAATCTCACTAAAATCACAGAAATCTCATTTTTCTGAATGGCTAGAGTCCTACATCCTGATATGGAAAAATTTCATTTGATCTACCATTATTCACAGCAAACAAACTGTAACATTAATCAAAATCTTGCTCAAAGTACCATAAAATTTTAAGTTTTGGGACAGATGTGTACGAGCAAACAGTGCCATCCCAGATCAGACTATTCTTTTGTTGCCAAAGAAGCAGTCTGATCAGGGTCCATTCTATTTGCCATTTTATCTAAAATCTTGTATGCATGACTGCACTAGAAACCTGTTCCATTTTTTATGCCAATTATGGTAATTGATTTTAGTGTCCTAGTTTTTGGGGTTTTTACTGTAAACTTTAAATATACGGAAGAGTGGTGATAAACTTACTGTATCAGTGAGGGTCCTAGTGACATTGGCCAACTGTGAACACGTCTCTTCATACCTCTGTGTGACTATAGCTAATTCTGACTTGGTTTCCTGACATAGAACAAAACCACAGACACATCAATTATTGGGAGAGAAATGTTGGAGAAACACTGAGACCCTGATCAGACTGCTCCCAAGGAGCAGTCTGATCAGGGTCTACACTGTTTGCCATTCAGATTACAGTTTTATAAAACAATTAGCTCAATGAAATTTCTAACCTGTCACAAAACAGAAACAAGAAAACTCGAGAAAACAATCCTGAATATTTCAGACTGTGTTTGATAGAAATTCTGTGTTTTTCAGCCATTTTTGCAATGGGGGAGAACTTTGTAAAGTCTAGTTTGCTTCCTTGGATTAAAAACTTCCAAACTGAAGGCTAGGCTACTCTTACAGGAAAGAGTTTGCTCCTGGGAGAGTGAAGGAATTCACTCCTACGGGAACAATCAGGGAGCAATGGTAGAGTTACTTCTTCTAAAAATATATATTCACTCTCCTTCAATAGGATGAGGATTTAGGTGTCCAGTGGCAAGGTAATTACCACAATGATAAACAGACATAAGTTTCACAATCAGAAAACCCATGTTAACACATGTTCTAACTGAAAGATAAGGTGATATTGCCTCAGTTAAAAGAAGAGTCAAAGGGGATGGGGATATTTTACAATACTTTAGTAGTAAAGTAACATTTCTAAGTATTCAATGTGAGTATCAAGAAGTCTTACCTGTAGCTCATTAGTACACTTTTGCAACCGTTCCAAGTCTGCAGCTACATTTGAAAACTTTCTGACATAATTCTGAAATGATGACAGGTTAAAGACAATACAGTTTCAACATATGGACAAATTCTGTGGTAAGTGGATGGTTTATTTTTGTACTTTTATTTCAAGAGAAAAGAAGATTTATCTAGGAAAAATTGTTTTTATCTATATCACCCTCAATCACCATACATTTCTACCAAAGTTTGTTAAGAGAAAAAAAAAGAAGATTTCTGTGAAACGCTGTGTCTAGCTGCAAGGGGGATAAAAACAAGATGTATTTGAGCCACGATACAACAAAACCAACAAAGTGGCAAGTGCACCCACTGAACACTCATCCACCCAGTCTGATCAGAGTCTTGGCTGTTGCATGGAGCTAGCTTAGACCCTTAGCTACCCTTAAAGCACACAGGGAATACTCTGATCAGACTGGGTGCATACTGCACATGCCACTTTGTTGGTTTTGTCGTGTTGCGGTTCATTTCTGAATACTTATATATTTAAAAGGTTTGAGTGAGCTGTACATAAATGAAAAGCAAGCCATTTCATGATAACCGCCTTTGATGGCTCTCAATTCTGTAAATGTATATTCTTACATCTAATTCTCGTTTATGTTCCTTGCGTAAGTTTTCCATTGCTCTGTGGTGGTCTTTATTCCAACTGGATTTCTCCAGCTGTTTTTCCTGACTCAGTTTTACCCCTGAAACACAACCAAAGATTAATGAGAACTGACACACCTCCAACAGAGATCAGGGGTGGTTGCCGTCGGCGATGGTGCTGGGTAACTTTCAGTGCCGGGGCATCCTACTAATTTGGACAATTGTAGGGCAAGGGCCTACTTTGCTTGCAGTAGGTGCGGGAGGGATTTGGTTGGACATTTTTTCTCTCCCCTATCATTCCTTTTCTTTCACCCTCTCTCTGGGAGACGGCTAGATATAGACTGAAATACTGTCTCAGAAAGCCGTGAAACCCAAAACAACCAACCATACAACCATTCAATGGAGATCACTCTGATCTGACAGTTTTGTCTCCCTTCTGAAAGGGGGGCTACTCTTATGCAAAAAAATGCTCTCAAAGATTGCTAACTCTCAATGGCAAGAGTTATGCCCCGCTGCAAAAAACTTTTTATCAGGAACAAATGAGCCACGTCTTGTGACTTCCAACAATGTGGCAATTTTGTCATGTGATATTCAGATCATCCGTCTCATTTGTTGAGGGTACTCAGAGACCTCACAGTTGGCTCTATGGCTAGGACCACTTCCATAGATGGTTGATGTGACAAGCAAAGACTCTAATCACACTGCACTTATGTGCAGTCTGATCAGAGCCTTTGCTTGTCACTAATGCCACATTGTTGGAAATCACATAATGTGGCTCAAATACTTTTCTGTTGAAGTTGTATCTCTGTACAACAAGATTACAACTTTTGTGCTAATAGAACTGAATTTCTAAAAACACAAAGGGAGATAAAATATCATCAGATATCTCAATCCTGTCCATTATAAACATCAAACTAACCTGTATTACATGTTTATAGACCATCCTTTTAAACTAGGAGTGGCAGAGACCTGGTAAAAAGTATATTTGTCAATAAAAAATCTGTAGTTTTCAATTTTCAGTATGTGTGACCTATAACTTACTCATTTCATGTATTTCCTTGTCTTTTTGCTGCTCCAGTTCATTGGTCAGATCTGTTTTCTTTCTGTTCCATTTGTCATCCATTTCTTGATGCAATGAACTCTTGTAGGACTCAAACGCACCCTGGAGGAACTCAATCTCCTTCTTGTTCCTTGCTGAAAGACATGTGCTGCACAATGGATGTTATTTGTGAGTGTTCAGTGTATTGGGCATTCTAAATGATAGACAAGTTTCCGTGAAACTGTCACAAAATATACCATATTTATTTAACTATGAGATAGGAATCTTCTAGATGTTTTGAAAGAAAAATCAATTTAATATCAGTAAAATCTTGCATGATACTCATTGTTTTAATATGCTTTACCTTCCTGTGAAATTTATGAATTTACTTCAGCAGTTTGTATGTAATTGCTATGGTTTGTAACAGATGAACAATCAGATTTTAATATGCCCCCTTTCAAGGGCCTAATTATACAAGATAATTTACATAGTTGGGTCACTTTGCAGAGGAAAAAACAGTTTGATCTGGATCTATATTGTTTTGTAAGACATTCATTTGAATGTTTAGGATAAATACTGTACCAAGCTGGCCTTCAGCATGTGTCTTGTAATTACTGTGTTCCGTTTCCAGCTGGTTCCGTAAATTTTCCAGCTCTCTTCTTCCGTCTTCCTCTGCTTCCCTGGAAAAGAGAGAGAAAAATCCGTAAAGATAGGTCTGAGCAAACAGAGCAGATCCAGAACAGATTGCTGACCCAGATCAGGTTGTGCTGACCCAGATCAGACTGCTCCTTAAACCTTACCAAGAGCATGTGAGCAGGGCCTTTAGTGTACCCCCGGCCAGTGCCACTGCTCAAAAAAAACACACAAATACAGTCAAACCTGTGAACAAAGGCCAGCCATGGGAAAAAACAAAAGCGGCTGTTGTTTACAGGCGGCCGTTGTTCAGAGATTCAATAATTTCACGATTTTGATCGACTGACAGATAAAGGTAAACTTCGTCGGAGATTTTTTTCGCGCGCTTTTGTTTGCAGGCAAGCATTAATATTTTCCCACGTTTTTTTGCACGTGCGCGAAATCAATATTCAAAGTGCATATATACCATTAAAATACTCCAGAAAATAAATTTCCGAAATATTATTGTTGCTATAGATTTATATTCTGTAATTATTTGTTTTCAAAATACACGTATCGCTAAAATTGCTTTCACGGTTGACGCACACGACCTTTCGGCGATACGTGCAATTGACTGAATAAATCAGTTACAGATGATTAATTATCGGTTGACTGAGCATACTGTATAAGACATGATTAGCCGAATAAAACTGACCTTAATTACCTTTCAGAAGTTAACACTTATAGAATCAAACGCATTATGCGCTATTAAATTGCGCAGAATACACTTTGTTATATAAATTATACTGCACCCGAAAATCAATAACCAGTCTAGCGCTAAAAATAGATGAGGCATTACACAAACACGTGTGTCTGAAAGTGAAACTGTGTTTTGACACAAGGACTGACCCTTACTCGGAGAAATTAGCGCGTCTCGGGATGAATTCGGATGACCGTTGACCGTAGTTCACAGTGGACCGCTATTTCCAGGTAATTTAACCAGGAAATTTGACGGGAGGAATCCCAACCGACCGTTGTGTACAGGGGACCGTTATTCGGAGGTGACCGTAAGCACAGGTTTGACTGTACAAAACTTTAAAGCAAATATTAACCAACAGAAGGATGATCTATTACAAATCTACTACAATTAATCGTGGCAGCACTATTCATAGACTATACAAAATCAGCAGTATGGTCACTTGACTGGGTGGAAATTTTTTAACAAGAACATCAGCCCTAGGAACATACATTTCTGCATGAGAAACTCTCGAGTAAACAAGACTTGGTATATGAGCCGCGACACGTAAAAACCAACAAAGTGGTTGTGCGCCCAGCTCAGACTCAGATCAGCCTCGGCATCCGCCCAGTCTGATCAGAGTCTTCGCTGTCCGCATGGAGGTTGCTTAGACTCTTAGCTACCTTTTAAGTGCTTAGCAAAGAGTCTGATCAGACTGGACAGATGCCCATGCTGATCTGAGTCTGCACTGGGCACACAACCACTTTGTTGGTTGGTTGGTTGATTTGATGCTTAACGTCCATGGTAAACAACTAAGGTCATGTCGAGACGGTCAGTTAACCTAACCACACTATTCCTGGGCAGGCTTAGACCTCCTAAGCGGTTAACCAGTACTAAGTGCACATACTTTCGCCAGTAACTGACAACTGCCCTTCTTGAATCAGCGGAAGGAGAAACGAAAGTATGTGTTGGTTTTCTCGTGTCGCAGCTCATATAAGGATACTTACAAGACAGCATTTCTATGTGCCGTCTGTAGTTCATGAACTTTGTCTTTCAAGTACTCTTCTGCCTTAAAATAAGAAAACAGAAAAATACAAACATATCTAAAACTTTTAAAATATTATTCACAGAGAGATGGATTAATGGACAACTAATTAATTTGGGTTTACTGTAGAAATATTAAGTATTCAGACAGATAGGTCACAGCAAACAGTGCAGACCCAGTCTGATCAAGATCTACACTGTCTGCCCTTTGGATGCATAGCTGCATTGTAAAACCAAACCAAACCAAACATTATGGTAACTACTTAAGGTGTCCAAAGTTTTAAATTTTTTATGGAACAGTATTTCAGGCTGTATCAAGCCATCCACAGAGAGAAGAGCATGTGAGTAAAGAGTAAAAGAATAAAGTAAAAATAGCCCCTATCCCACATCTGGTACAAGCACAGGGGGCTCCTACCCTACCAGAAGCCACTCAAATGCTGAAAATTCCACAGCATATTTGCACCATCCTACTACCTTAAATTGAACTGACATGCAAACAAACTAAGGATGGTAAATGGAAACTATGTACCCTGAACATGTTTCATACTGGGGTATAAGGTATAGGTCAGGCTCATGTCTTTAGGTGTATTGGCATGCCACCATATTTTTCCACCATTTTTTTTTTCAATGACTTTAGTGAATTTCTGTTTTGCTTCCTTGAGATACAATTTCCAAACAGGGTCTGCTCTTAAAGGAAAGAATTTGCTCCTCTAGGAGCAAATTCTTTTCTGTAAGAGATGATCCCCATTGAGAAGGGAGACAAAAATGAAAGTGACAGAGTTGCTTCCCATGACAGTGTATCCATTCACTTTAATCCTTCTCTTGTTTGTGGACTGATTAACACTCATTAGTTCATAATTCCATTCATTTCCCACTGGCTGTAGAGCCCCGGTAGCTCACTGGGTTAAGCTCTGGCCTGCTGATCTAGCGATCACAATATCAATTTCCGCTGGAGGTGGAAATCTTTCAACGATAAATGGGGTTCCACTGCACACAGCTTTTATTATCACCCTCCCATCATCCTGATATGACTGAAATACTGTTGAAAAGGATGTAAAATAGCAAGTCATCCATCCATTTTTTCATGTACTGTTGAAAGGGTGGTAAAATTCCAATCATCCATTGTTTTGGAAGAGAAACCACCATTTTATAGCCGATTTCAGAGCAGAGTTTATAGTCACATAAGATTGGTTCAGATATCTGAGGTCATTCTAGGGGGAAACTCCATCTTATCACCAAATAAGTATATCAAACCAACCTTTGCCTTTGTCTGTCTGTGGTTTAATCTCTCTTCTTCGAGGTAGAGGGTGAGATCTGAGATCTGTTGCTGTAGCTGTGAAATTAAGGTGTCTCTGAAAAGACAAAAAACAAAAGCAAAAATTTAAAGTCAATATACACATAAAGTGAGATAATTGTCTCACTGTAACTCCTCTAAAAAGCCACACGTTTCACCAGTACCTACAAATCTTATTTCACCCATGTTATCTCACCCAGGACCAAATAAAAAATTGTGTGTATTCAATGCATTGGTTGTAGGAGCTAACATGTATATGCCAAGTGACTGGGTTTTATCAGATGATGAAGTCATGGATATTGCAAAATGACGTCACCATACAGGGTTCGTACAGAAATAAGAGAACAGAATTCCAGGACTTTTCCAGGACTTTTCCAGGACTTTTCAAGGACTTCTTTCCTTTTTCAAGGACTCAATTTTAACGACCGATCAGTCACTCACCTAACAAAACTGGAAGTATGTTGTTATTTTGTGGGAGGGTTCAGACTTTTCTTCTTAAGCCACATTCCCAATATGTTTGCTTTCTTTTGCGTGAGACTTTAGGGCCGATTCCCCCATGTTGGAAATGTCTATAATACGATCGCAGGCCTAACAGATCGCTTTCAGTTTGTCAGTCTTGAAGGGGCGAATCCATTTGGAATAAGGGGGGGTTCCTCTCCCACTCGTTTTTGTATACACATTTGCCTTTCGAAGCCATTGTGTTCGTTGATCTTCTTCGATTTAAATTCGCGCAAAATTTGCACTTTTTATAGCCGGAAACGGTGAAATGGAAACAAGTCGAACTTTATTTCTACAACCCAATGATGGTATTGATAAATACCGGGACTAGCGGTAAAATGAATCTGAATACGGTCGCACCTTGCTTTCTACCTATCTAGCGATTTTCACTCGATTTTCTTTTGTGCATCACATAAATCCAAAAGAATTTAAAAGAATCGATGTATCTTATTATTTTCAAGGACAGTTTCACATTTTCAAGGGCAATTTTACAAAATTCCAGGACAATTCCAGGATAAATGGCACTATTTTCAAATTCCAGGAGTTTTCCAGGAGTAGAGTCAACTTCAAGGACTTTTCAAGGTCTGTGCGAACCCTGCCATATGCTACTCCAGATGTTAATGTAAAGAACCAAATGTATGTCTTTGTAGAAAGTGGTGGCTTCTTTCAAAATTAAATAGAACCCTCTAAAATTGTACAGTTTAATAAGTTCTACATTTAAAATCAAATGTAAATAGAAGGTATGCTAGAAAAAGTGTTTATCATGACTATGAGGTATGGATAGAAAAATCAGTCACTCGGGATCACTGTTAGGCATCACGAGGCAAGCCTTGTGATGCCTCGTGATGCCATGACCCTGGTGACAGATTTTTCTATCAAAACCTCATACCCATTAAGGATACTTATAATACTACCACAGGTCACCTAGACATCCTAACCAGCTTACTGTGATTATCCTAAAATTTGAACAAAGCAATAATTCCCAGCAATTGAATAGACATAGCCATCCTTTCTGAGATGTATTGGTAAATACTTGTACTGATGGCCGTGTGGCCTATACAACTGGACAGGCCTTTCCATGATGAGGAAAAACAAAATGCAGGTCCACTTATATTTCATGGTATTGTATATATAAAATATCAAAATCCTAGGTTCTAATTTCATGAAACTCTATGAGGCCTAAGTATTAACAAGCAGGGGCAATAACTCTGGAACAAATAAAGGCAGTATAATTACCACAACTTTGCAGCATACTTTACCCATAAGAGAGGCGCCATGGTCGAGTGGTTAGAGACGCTTGGTTATGGTGCAGAAGGTCATGAGTTCAAATCTCCACTTGGGCTGACTCACGACTGGAAAACTAAGACTGTCAACCCAGCTGTAAAATGGGTACTTTCTGCCAATCAGGGAAGGATAAGACAGTGAAAGGAGAGGGATGGGCTCCGCTTTCATATGCTGTGCCCAAGATACAGAGGGCCTCTAACCTCACTGCCCTTACAGTCATTAGGCCATGGGAACCATTACCTTTTACACATCACATATTATAGGTACACCAGAAATCAGCTTCCTAGGAGTTGGAAGAATATCAAAGTCTATTTCATTAAAGGGCCATAACTGCGATAATAACTGTAGCCTAATAGATTTGCATGTTTAACAGGCATACTTTAATTAACTGCACCAAGGTGTTTGAGACTAGTTATCTCAGACCAAATAATAAAGATTAAATTATGAAAAATTTACAAAATTAAAATGTATGACTTACCTTTCATGATCAACTTCTTTTTTCCTGTTAAAAGAAACAAAACAATGAAATCGTTCCAATCAACAACTTCATGTACTGATCACTTATGGTGGCGGTAGGGTTGGCGGGGTTGGGGGTGGGGTTAAGGGGGGTTAATATCCAAGAAATTTTAACGACTCTTTCTGTACAAAATGGTAGAGTTTTCAACTCTTCAACCCTCTGCATCCCACTCTCTACCTTTATCCGCATCACTACAACTTGAATAACATTCAGGTCCCAGATGTTCTGAAAGAAAGTGAATAAACACACCTTCAAGGGGAGC
Source organism: Ctena decussata (assembly GCA_963989385.1). Classification (NCBI taxonomy): domain Eukaryota; kingdom Metazoa; phylum Mollusca; class Bivalvia; order Lucinida; family Lucinidae; genus Ctena; species Ctena decussata. The sequence continues at coordinate 39,719,913 of OZ022514.1, forward strand.
AACTCTGCCATTTCCATTTTTTGCCACCCTTCCTTATGTAGTTTATCTCTTACAGGAAAGAATTTGCTCCTTTCGGAGCAAATTCTTTCCTTTTAAGAGTAGATCCCATTTTGGAAGGGGTTTGTCATCCAGACACGCAAACAGGAAGCATACAATTTAAAAGTATGATATAAACTCAAAGCTACAAAAAAGAGAATCCAAAAAACAGAGCAAAATTCAAGAGGTACATACTTTACTAGTTGCTCCATAAAACTAGAAATGTTTTTCAGAGAAAAACTGATGTCCCCCCAACCAGCCCATTTCCCATCCCCTCTAATGAATAAAAAGCCTAAACAATTCAATTCAATTCAATTCTTTATTCAGATTGCCAAATACATTTTAGCGCATCTACAAAATATCATAGAAACAAGACAATGATCTAATCACAGTTACCTTCCCAGCAGGCACATGGCGTCTAAACAAGTAAAATATTCAGGCAAGTTTGGAGAAAATCCATCCACTGGTTCTCAAAATATCGTACATAGATGACTTTGACCTCCAAAATAAGGTCAAGGTCACCAAAACCTAATCAGCTCTTAAGCTTGTCCCAATCTAAGTCCTCCAGTGACCTAGAAAATGAGGTCAAGGTCCCCCAAATCTAATCAGCTCTTAAACTTGTCCCAATGATGTATCCATGCAAGTTTGGTGAAATTCCATCCACTGGTTCAGGAGATATAGTGGGTACAAGAAATTGTCATCTAAGTCCTCCAATGACCTTGAAAATGAAGTCAAGGTCACCAAAACCTAATCAGCTCTTAAACCTGTCCCAATGATGTATCCATGCCAGTTTGGTGAAATTCCATCCATTGGTTCAAGAGATATCGCGCACGCAAGAAAACTGTCACAGGGACGCCAATGCCCGGGATCCGCACTGAAAACCATATGTTCCCCCTCACCTTTGGCGGGGGGACACAAATATATGGTCCTGAGACAACTACCATACAAATGTTGTGGAGAAATGAGGAAAAAAGTAAACTGCGAAAATTTGACCTTTTCTGAAGAGTTATAATGTACTTTGAATATAACCCTTGTATATATTCTATAAGGGACAGTATATATATTATATAATATAAAATACAATGTAAATGCTGAAATATTACATAATAAAGAATACAATGTATATGCTGTTTATAATAATGTATTTTTAAAACTTATATATATTTTTTATACTACAGCGTCTAATAATGAACGTCCTTTTTATAAAAAATTAACAATTACGATCTAAGATTAGTCTGAAAGACCTCATAGTGAAAGCTCTAACATGCACTAATAACTGCAGTTGTTGTTTTGTTTTTTAGTGTTCAGCATTCCTGGTCTCATGCCTGCTACTATTACATATTAGTCACAAAGCTACAAATATTAAAACAAGCTTCAAATTTCAATAACAAATACTCATTTTCATTCAAACTAGTTAATACATTTGATCCATTCACTCAAACATCAAACTCCACGGTCATTTTGGCTGGCATATGGCTATGTTGATAATACTGAGCCACGTCTGACAAAACCAACAAAATGACGTGCACTTTACTGACAAAAATTATCAGTTTTGCAAAAAAACTGTTTGAAAATATAAATTCTCAAACTGTTTGAAAATCTAACTTCTCTTTAACTAACAATGTTGTTAGTTTTGAACAACCAGGTCCTGATATTAAAGTAAAGAAATTAAGAAAACAAACACCAAATGGAGCTTCTGTAGCTCTTTGACATAAGATTAAACTGATTATAACCACAGCACAATACATTGTTACATTTCCTGCTCTGTACACTTTACAAAATACTCACCCATAACTGTGAGTCAGAAAAGGGGAACCACCCCTGCTACTGTTCACAGACAGAAATACATATACATATATAACTAATCTTTCAATAGAATAGATGACCGCTGAGCCACTTGGGGAAGGTCATTAGGAGAATTGAACAGAACAATAGAAATATTGTCGGAATCTGATATATAGAGTTGCTATCCTGAACATCTATAGTTTATATCATTGTTGGTGGACTTTATAATCTTTTTAATAACTGATTATCTGAGCCGCAACATGATAAAACCATAAAGTGGCATGTGTGCCCAGCACCGACTCAGATCAGCCTGGGCATCCACCCAGTCTGATCAGAGTCTTCGCTGTCCACATGGAGGTAGTTTAGACCCTTAGCTACTCTTTGAGCACTTAACAAAGAACCTGATCAAACTGGGCTAATGCTCAGGCTGATCTGAGTCTGCAGTGGGTGCAAAACCACTTTGTTGTCGTGGCTCAAAAGTAATAGGTGCCAGAATAAAGAATCATTTTAAAGCTTATATCAGTTCCTATCCTAAATGTATATAGTTTGTATTATTGTTGGCAGATTTTATAACAATTTTCATAATTGTGACGTAAAAGATAATATAAATGTAGCAAAAAGGGCAGTAAAATACATAAGGATGCACAGAATGTTGTGTTTTGTTTTATGGACAGTGTATTGAAAACCTACATAATACTGAAACTACAAATTTCTACATAGACAAATAAAGAATTCATGCAAAACTTAGGATGAAATACAAAACTGTAAAAGGGATGTTGAGAAAATGGGGGAAAAAGTAAACCAACCCTTTCAATTCTAAATAACTGACGTCTAGTTCTCACTTTGAATTTCAGGGCAAAGTTATTCAAAGCATCTTTAGGTTAACCCTTTAAGCGCCAAAAAGCAGAAGACAAAATTTACGTCTGCAAAACTTCAAAAAATGTTTCGCTTAATCAAAATCATATTGACAATTCACAAACTACAGGGCAAACAGTGTAGATCTAGATGAGGCGGCTCATCATGAGCCGCCTTATCAGGATCAACGCTGTTTGCAAATTCTGCTATTTTCGTCGGTGGTGCTTATAGTGTTAACAAAGCTACAACTTAGCTTAAAGTCAAGGATCCTCTAAGTCTTCACCTAATACACATAAAGTTCAGACAGCTCATATTTTAGCTAAAAAAATGTGTAGTGCAAAAGCTCCTCACATTTCTGTTCAGCAAAAAATGGCAGTGTTTTGGGGACATTACGTTTGAAATTAACTAGCTATTTCTTAAGTTTTGAACAACTGGGCTCATAGCTCATAATGTCAAAAACTGCAGACCCAGTTTGCACCATCTTTTCTGGATCTGCTTTGATGTGGCCTATCAACTGATTGAAAGGGTTGATTTTTGGCAGATGGTACCCATGGGTCATTGGATAGCACTCAGTAAGATGTCTTTCTTCAAATGAAAAAGGCTGCATAAAATGTGAAGGCCTGGGTACTGATTTTCTTGGGTGGATGGGAATACTGAAAAGTAGTAAAGCAAAAAGCTCAATGTATGGAAAAATTCTGGTGGCAACTTCTACTTTAAGCTTATCTTACATCTGGCGAGTTCCACAACACATGTTTAGTGAAGACGTATCAAAATTTTAGCTTTTCTAGAGCAGGAAGGTAAAAACTTTTAATGTTATTTTCAGTTTTATGCACTTTCAAACATGCATCTACTTTTTAACAGTAAGATGTAATAATTTAGACTGACTCACATACACAAGTTTTATGCACTTTAAAGATGCATCTACCTTTGACAGATAGATGTAGTACTACAAGTCAAGTATCTACTGCAACCAATGTCCTTTTAAAGGCGATGGTAATCTGTTACGGTCAACTGTCAGATAAAATATTCCGCCGAAAAACTGATTTCTTTTGATCCAATTATAACGGTATTAAAACCACTCAGCTAAAGTCGCGGTAACTAGATTTGTGACGTCAGAGTCTCGCTGTACTCTGTCAACCTCGCGCTAACAATGTGACCACCGCTGAAGTCGTTGATAATGTAGCTGACAGGTACCGTTAAGATAAATTTTGTGACTAGGATCAACTGAGCCGACGTCTATGAAGAAACGACTTTGATTGTCTGTCTTTTTAATATTTTGAGATAACGGAACGTTTCTGAACCTGCTCCAACAACGACATGTTACAGTAGTGGATTGACGCGTTGTAATTTAGACTGGCTCACATACACTAGCCCTTTTCTCTATTGAAATTAAGTGTTTCATTTCATTTTATTTAAATGCCTGAACCACAGATTTTTTTACAAGTATCACGATTTTCATGAAAAGGAGCAGTCTGATCAGGGTCTACACTGTTTGCCATTCCATCTGCATATTTTACGCCTACCACTGCATTATAAAACCAATCTACTGCATTTTTAAGGACAATTATAGTAATCATTTTAGGTTTCCTAATTTTCATAATTTTTACGGTAAGTCCATATACTTTTTGACCGCCCCTTGTATACCTACTTGACTTCCTCATCTTGCACAGGCTCAAAGAACTCATCTTTTAACGTGACAGCAAATTTGGATTTACTCTTGGACAGAATATAGCCAGGTCCCACTACAAACGGAACTAAAGGTGGCTGCAAGAAAAAATAGAAACAGAATAACCTTTTGTAGTTGTTAACACTCTTTACTTCCTGACGTTTCGGCCTGTATTGGCCTTCTTCAAAGGAAAATGCAAAAAGAAATTTACTTTACATTCCTTGTGATGCTTTTTAGTCCACTATCTTGGTTATGACATTGTTGATTAAGAAGTTAACAAGTAACAAGCCATCTTAATAACTATTGAGGCCATAATTAACAATGTCAAAACCTAGATAGTGGACTGAAAAGCATCACAAGGAATGTAAAGTAAATTTCTTCTTGCATTTTCCTTTGAAGACGGCCCGTACAGGCCGAAATGTCAGGAAGTAAAGAGTGTTAACAACTAACAAACATTTATTGATTCTTCCTAAGAAGAAACCAGAGATTTAAAAGAATAAACTTAACTCTAGACTAACTCTGAAAACCTGATTATATGAAGAGCTAAAGGGAACTTAACAAACTGGGCATGGTCGGCAGAACTACTTCAGTAAACCCAAGTAATACTCAAATATTTCTTGAGCACCTCTAAGATATTATACCCTAACGAACTTAAATATTGGGACACCTAAAAACCATTGATTTTCCATTTGGGATAAATGGAAAATTACAGGTTTTAGGTGTCCCAGTACTTAAGCACTTTAGGGTACATCAGACAATTTTTAAAAGCTGATTATATACCAACAGTCTAAGGGAAACTTAACAAACTGGGCATGTTCCATGTTCCGCATTATAACGTGGACAAACCCAAACAATACTCAGGTATTCTTTGAGCAACTCGAAGATATTTTACATATCTTCGAGTAGAAGATATTTTACATATCTTCGAGTAGCTCAAGGAATACCTTGGTTCGAGGGTATAAAACCTGAGAATAATCTCAAACTCAAAATAAAGCACACTGATTGGCTGCTTCCGAGCATGTGCTCGGAAGCAGCCAATCAGTGTGCTTTGTTTTGAGTTTGAGAATGTACTCAAGTTTTATAACCTCTGGGCCTGGGTTTTATTCAGATTTGTTCAAGTAATTATGCCAAATGTGCCCACTGGTTCTACTGGGCATTGATATGACTCCAAGTTCTACAGTCAGATCTCCCCCTCCCCCCCCCCCCCAACCCCACACCCACACACACATACACTCCCCGCAACACTTACACACACACAATGCCAAATCAGGTACCCTGCTAAAAAGGTATCATATACCAAATATGAAAAGAAACTGACAAGAGAAAAATTTAATGCAAAAATATTTTAACAGGTGGATGAATATATATATGGAATCATGAAAACTGTACTTTGTATGCTGAGGGTACGATTCCTAGCAGTACAAGAATTGTCAGAAGACAATAAAGTATGACTCATGGCAGCGGGCAAGTTTAATACAAATTTAACAATACCGACCAAGTGAAATAACTGAAATGAGATCAACAGCAGTGTCACTAAACAGTTACCCTGGGAAATAGTCAAACCTCTAAAATATTGCCAGAGATATGAAAATATCACTATACTGTGAAATATAGGTCACAGTGACCTCAAAGTGATAAGATCAATCACTGTATCTGAATGTACCATTACACCAAGTGTAATACAAGTCAATGGAATAGTGACTACAATTAGCTTCCGCGGAGGCTGTCCGTGAACTCTTGCTTCCTGCCAAGACTTCTGTACATGATAAATGGCTTCCTGCAGAGACTGTCCGCATGATTCTGCTTCCTGCCGAGAGCCTCGACAGGAAGCAGAATCACGCGGACAGTCTCTGCAGGAAGCCATTTTTCGAGGACAGTAGTCCCTGCAGGAAGCAAGAGTTCGCGGACAGTCTTGGCGGAAGCCAAATAAGATGTACAGTCTCTGCAGGAAGCGAAAATTGGCGGAATTGATTATACCCTGTGAGTATAGATACATATACTTACTGATGATGAGTCCCTCTTGGGGTAGCTTCCCGATTTCGGTTTTATAACATTCATTTTTTATTTCAAGAAATTATTATAAACTAATTTTGTATATTCATTAAGATTCTCATATTAACCAAAACACATTAATCCATTGCATTCTGGGTATTTTTTGTCGTCTGCTGAAATTGTCGTCTGCATCAAAAATCAAGAATATTTTGACAATATTGGTCTAACCAACCTTTGTAGAAATGATGTCTAGGCAGCAAACAGTTTGGATCTCAGATCAGGCCCCACGTTTTTGGGGCTTGATCTGGATCCACACTGTTTGCCCAGATACCCCTACAGGGGTATCCCGCATGGTATGGGTTAATATACTGCTAATAATCACAGAATCCGAACTACATGTACAATCTCTTCCGGTTTTCGTAGCGTTGAATCGAGAGTACAAACGTTCGCTTATAACCAGTAGCCGGAAATCATTATGTTTTGAGATTAAATCCCGAATCTGCTGCGTCATTTATAGCTATTCAGCTTCGAAAATGTTAAGAGGTAAGTTTAATAAAAAGACCGAAGAGAAAATTATATTAAACTTACCTCTTTACATTTTCGAAGCTGAATAACTATAAATGACGCAGTAGATTCCGGATAAAAACTCAAAACATAATGATTTCCGGCTACTGGTTATAAGCGAATTTTGTACTCTTGATTCAACCCTATGAAAACCGGAAGAGATGGTACAGTGCGTTCGGATACTGTGATAATGCAAACAAACATTTATATGACTATTTGAGTTTGGAATATATTATAATATATTATGCTGCAAACTAGATATATAAATATAGCATTCAATAATTCCGAAGCTGAAAAATCATTTTTTTTTTATTCCTCAGTGTAAACAATGTTTTGGAACTGTCAGAAAATAAATATAAATTCCATATAAAGTAGAGAACTAGACTGCTCCAATAGGTCAAACTGTTGTTTACCCACACAACCAAAGGTGAAATTGACATATACTTCTATTAATTACTCTTAAGTCTCAATTACAATCACTAATTGGGAATGCTCATACTCTCTTAAAAGCTCACAAAAATGACATAACATGAAAAGATGTTTTATGCCATGTCTGAACTGCAAGGAATCAGATTGATTGATTGATTTGTTTCTTAACGTCCACAGTAAACAGCTATGGTCATATCGGGACGGTCAGTTAACCTAACCACACTATTCCTTGGCAGGCTTTGACCTCCTAAGCAGTTAACCAGTACTAAGTGCACATACTTTCGCCAGTAACTGACAACTGCCCTTCTTGAATCAGCCGAAGGAGAGACGGAAGTATGTGGCCAGACCGGGTTTCGAACCAATTGCGCTACCTCGCCCGGCTGGCAGTGTTTGAGTTAAGCCTTAAAAGGATTGCTCTTAAAACAGACTGGCAAGGACCATATTAAGACTGGTCTTGACAGGATCAATACACATTCAACTGTATAGGGTGCAACATGCAAGTGGGTGTAATACAACATTCTTCAAAACTAATATTGGTTCATGATTTTGAAAAGACTTGAAAATCGTCTCAATTTCATAGTTACTAAGATGACATGTCATGATAGAAAGTGTTTTGTTTGAAGATCATAATCAGTTACCTTGTTGAGTCTAGAAATTGGGACAGACATGTCTTGAGCAAACAGTGCAGACACTGATCAGACTGCTCCTAGAGTAGCAGTCTGATCAGGGTCCACACTGCTTGCAAGTCATCAGTTATATTTGACAAATGCATGCTCAGTAAAATCTGCTTTTCCAGATTTTAGGTTAATTATGGTAATTAGATATAGTGTCCCAACAATTAGTGCTGTTATTGACATATCAAAAGAAAACTTGTATTTAAGTGACTAGGGGCACACTTTCGGGGGAAGCAACTCTACACCTTTTTGCTTCCCTTCTCAATTGGGTTCAAATCTTTGCTCCCCTTGGCAAACAGAAGCAAACAGTATCACAGGGTATAATCGATTCCGCTAATTTTTGCTTCCTGCAGGGACTGTACATCATATTTGGCTTCTCCCGAGACTGTCGGCAATCTCTTGCTTCCTGCCGAGACTTCTGTACATGATAAATGGCTTCCTGCAGAGACTGTCTGCATGATTCTGCTTCCTGCCAAGGCTCACGGCAGGAAGCAGTCACACGGACAGTCTTGGCAGGAAGCCATTTTGCGAGGAAAGTAGTCCCTGCAGGAAGCAAGAGATCGCAGACAATCTCGGCAGAAGCCAAATATGACAGTCTCTGCAGGAAGCGAAAATTGGCGGACTGGTTTATACCCTGTGAGTATGTCTCTGTTGTAAGCTTTTGTCAAAATGAAAGAAAATGATGGAAGTGTATATTTTACATAGACCTTATTACAGGATTTGTCATAACAGAATTCTTTTCACATGTCACTGATTTTGCACTTGATTAAATGAAGTAAATAAAAAGTTGTCAATTTTTGCACCAAGTGCATGTCTGCGCTTTTTGAATGAATTTTTTTTTTCAGTTTGAATCAATCCATATATTGTTACAAGTATATCTGATTATATCCTATCAGTTTGCTATCAGATACAAAATAATTTTAAGTACATGGTACATGAACTTCTTATCTCTTTCATTAGTTATATTTATTGTCAGAAACAAAATAAAGGACACAAAAATAAAGGACACATATAGCAAATTTACCCACTGGGCACACAACCTTGAATCAACTTTGATTCAACATCATGGTGTTGAATCAAGGTTGATTCAAGGTTGTGTGCCTGCTAGGAATTTATTAGGAATTTGATACCTTTCTGCTTATCAAATTATAGTGACTTCAACAAGACCTGTCACCAGACAGGACAGCTCGCCTGAACCTGCGCATGTCCATTTTCAAGTGCTGGTATTTGTTTCTTAGGGGTGGGGATGGTGCTGAGTAAAATTTCCAATCAATATCTTTCATCATACCAAATATAATTCAAATCCATCACAGGATTTAGAAGTTATGAGATTTCAAAGACTTTGACATAAAACTTTAACATAAAATTTCTCTAAGTCTGTGACCTTGACCTATAGGTTATGTGCAGGGGTGGGGATGCAGTTGAATAAAATTTCTAACAAACATCTATCATAAAAACAAATATAAAAGATCAAATTGATCAAAGGGTTTAGAAAGTATGAGAGCTTAAAAAACTTTATTGTAAAACTTCAACATAAAATTGCTAAGTCTGTGACCTTGACCTATAGGTCATATCCAGGGGTGGGGATGTGACTGAATAAAATTTCCAACTACAGTAGAACTTCATTGGCTCGAACAGGCTTGGGACCAAGAAAATAAGTTCCAGCCAAGGGTAGTTCTAGCCATCCAGGGTTAGTTTCTATATAAAGTGACCTATGGAGACCATGGAACGAGTTCCAGCCAGGCAGGGTTGACGAGCCATCAGGGTTCGAGCCACTGAAGTTCTACTGTAATATCTATCATTAAACCAAATATATTTCAAAAAGATCAAATGGTTTAGAAACTACGACTCTGAAGAAAACAAACATAAAACTGCTTAGTCTGTGACCTTGACCTATAGGTCAAGTCCGGGGAAGGGGATGTGGCGGAACAAAATTCAGACCAATATATATCATCAAACCAATTATAATTCAAATTGATTAAAGGGTTTAGGAACCCGAGATCTCAAAACCTTTAACAGAAAACTTTACCATGAAATGTCTAAGTCAATGACCTTAAGCTAAAGGTCATATGCAGGGGTGGGGATACTGCAGAATAAAATTTCAGACCAATATCCATCATCATACTAAATATAGTTCAAATCGATTAAAAGGTTTACAAACTATGAGATTTTCAAAACTTTAACATAAAACTTTAACATAAAATTTCTAAGTCCCTGAACTTGACCTAAGGGTCATAAGCAGGGGTGGGGATGGTCTTGCATAAAATTTTGGACCAATATTTATCATCATACCAAATATAAGTTAAACCGATTACAAGGTTTACAAACTATGAGATCTTCAAAACTTTAACGCAAAACTTTAACATAAAATTTCTAAGTCTGTGACCTTGACCTATGGGTCATAAGCAGGGGTGGGGATGGTCTTGCATAAAATTTTGGACCAATATCTATCATCATACCAAATATAATTCACATTGATCAAAGGGTTTAGAAACTATGAGATCTTAAAAACTTTGACATAAAACTTTAACATTTTACTAACCCTAATGCCGACGCTGGGGATAGTACGATAGCTCTTCCTGAAATTTGTTCAGGTGAGCTAAAAAGGGATTGTATCAATATGTACGAAATAACAAATACATGTACATGTACAGGCCTGTGGAAATAGAAAAATCTCTTACTTGTCCAGGGACAAGTAAAAGGTCAAACTCCATTTGTCCAGCAAAATATTACTTGTCCAAAACCGCAAATACCACTATGATGTTTGCTTTATTTTCAAGATTATTGAGTCATAAACCTTTTGAAAAAATATTCTCTCTCATCATTGAGTTGAATAGCCTCAAAGCCTTAAAACTGAAAAAAATCTGTCTTATTCCTTACTGTACACATGTAAAACTTTTTTGCAGGTAACTGTACTAATTGGGATGGCAAACAGTATGGACCCTGATCAGACTGCTCCTGCAGGAGCAGTCTGATCTGAGTTCAGACTGTTTGCCTAAGTATCTAAGTATTTTTCTATTGCAAAAATCTAGTTGTTGTAATTGAAAAGGAGACCATATACATTTTTCATAGATGTCCCAGGGCAAGTACACTAAAATTTTTCACTTGTCCTGGGTGAATTGGGACAAGTAGGACAAGTTGGGCATGGTATTTCCACAGCCCTGTACATGTATGTACAACACAAGAATTCCGCGGACTGCGATGTCTTGCCTGTTTGCCCATTGCCACATTACCGGGCAAAATCAGAAAACTCAACACAAAATTATACTCTGAAGCCACTGCCGACACTGGAAAAGTAATACCTGTGTCTGGTTTCTGCTAATCGTTGGTGAGACAATGACAAAATCTGGTTCAGGCGAAAGTCTCTTGCAGAGCCCTAGATAAGAGGGAATATTTGGTGATAATTAGGGATAATTTTTGTTAATTCTGGATAAAAACGTACGTTGTGACGCCTCATCTGAACCGTCTCGACGAGACGGTTCAGATGAGGGGTCACACCATATGGTTTCAATGAGAAATAAAGAAAATTAAATTATCCCTCAATTATCATCAAATACCCCTCTTATCTAGAGCTCTGGTCTCTTGTTTTGGTAATAATGCATGAATTGCATATTTTAATACATTCAAATGCGATCTACATTTCAACACCAAAACGCAACCTGTAAAAGTATGCACAAGTCATGTGTTGCAACAACCCCAGGGCTCCCGAACCAGCCTTTGCTGTGCAAATTCACACACTCAACCATTTCCACAGTGCTCACTATAGCCTGTATTGTATTTGTGCAGTTTTGCTTTAAAATTAGCTGTCCCGAACATACTGTCCAAGGGGACAAGTCCTCTTAAATTTTGGTCACTGTTCTATTTGAAGATAATTGCAAAATGTCATATTTTCTAACAACTTTTCACAGCCACTACCCCCTCTCCAATCAATTGTGCAGCAATCAATAACCCTTGATGCCATTTTTTTTCATGTGCAGATTCATACTTACATCATAAACTGCAGGACCAAACCTTACAGAGGGGTACCGGCCAAGGGCAAGCTCAATCATTTCAGAATATTCCTAACAATATATATATTTAAACTCTATAAATTATAAAGATTATTTGTACAACAGCATTTTTATATGCATGAATTTACTAATTCCAGCTCAGGGGATACTGGGTGAAAATTTCTTGGTCTATTAGGTTGAAGAAATTAACTGGACACAGAGCTCTAGATAAGAGGGAGTATTTGGTGATAATTAGGAATAATTTTTCTAATTTCTCAATTAAACCATATGTTGTGACCCCTCATCTCTGAACTGTCTTGTCAAAACTGTTCAGACGAGGGGTCGAAACATATGTTTTTATGCAGAATTAACAACAAGGGCTTCGCAAGCGGCGCATAATACGCCCGTTTAAATGTCATAAAGCAGAAACAGAATGAACAAGATTGCCTACAAAAGGATAGACAGACAAAGTGGTACAAGGGAGATAACCTAAACATACTAGATAGGCCTTTTTTGGTTGTACTATATTCCCTTGAAATGATTTTTATAATATACATACCATTTATTTCAAATGGTTAAGGAGTTAGAGTAAACAGGAAATTTACGCAAGGGCAGATAATTCAGTAAGTAAGCCAGAGTTGTGGTTCTTGTTCAGGATACATTGCCCCATCATTATACACATTCCTAGAAAGCTTCATTCTAATATTTCAAAAGGTTCAGGAGATATGGAGTGAATGAGAAACACCTGAAAATACTAATCAAATGGAGGTTACTCCAAATTTAAGAAAGAGGGAGCAACCATTCTTATATATGACACATTGTCTTGTGATCATGCACATCGCTATAAAGTTTCATCATGATATTCCAAACGGTTACCAAGTTATGGCATGCAAAAGATAAGTAAACACAAAAATAGGCTCAAAGTACTAATGAAATGGTCGTAACTCTAAAACAAAGAAAGGGAGAGCAGCCATTTTTGTATGCAACACATCGTTAGGAATTCATACACATTGCTATGAAGTTTTATAAAGATATCCCAAACAGTTATCTAGTTATGGCGCGCACAAGACTTGCAGGGAAAAAACTGATCAAAGGGGCATAACTTCAAAACTAAGAAAGGGGGAGCAACCATTCTTATACGCGACACGTTCCCCCAACCTAATACATATGCCTATAAAATTTCATGAAGATATCCCAAATGGTTACTGAGTTATGGCGCGCACAAGAATGTTTACGGACGGACGGACGGACAGACGGACGGACAGACGGACGGACAGCGCCACGACATAATACGTCCGTTTTTTCAAAACGGGCGTATAAAAACTAATCTAAGGGGCATAACTTGCAAACTAAGAAAGGGGGTGCACCCATTCTTTGTACATGATCATGTTGCCCCCACCTAATATATATTCATATGAAATTTATTGAAGATATCCCAAACAGTTACTCAGTGAGGGCCCACACAAGAATGTTTATGGACAGATGGAAGGACAGCACCATGACATAAGAGGGAGCAACCATTCTCATACCCGACATGCTGCCCCATAGGGAGCAACCATTGTTGTGTGCAACACATTGTTGGGACTTCATACACATTGCTATGAAGTTTTATGAAGATATCCCAAACAGTTATCTAGTTATGGTGTGCACAAGACCTGCAGAGTAAAAAACAATCAAAGGGGCATAACTTGAAAACTAAGGAAGAGGGAGCAACCATTTTTACATGCGACACGTTCCCCCTACCTAATACATATGCCTATAAAATTTCATGAAGATATTCCCAACGGTTAGTGAGTTATGGTGCGCACAAGAGTGTTTACGGACGAACAGACGGACGGACGGACGAGGGAGAGTAACCATTGTTGTGCGCAACACATCATTGGGACTTCATACACATTGCTAAGAAGTTTTATGAAGATATCCCAAACAGTTATCTAGATATGGCGTGCACAAGACCTGCAGGGTAAAAAAACAATCAAAGGGGCATAACTTGAAAACTAAGGAAGGGGGAGCAACCATTTTTACATGCGACATGTTCCCCCTACCTAATACATATGCCTATAAAATTTCATGAAGATATTCCAAACGGTTAGTGAGTTATGGCGTGCACAAGAATGTTTACAGACGGGGCGCACACAAGAATGTTTACAGACGGACGGACAGACGGACGGACAGACAGACAGCGTAACCACTGTTGTGCGCGACACATCATTGGGACTTCATACACATTGCTATGAAGTTTTATGAAGATATCCCGAACAGTTATCTAGTTATGGCACGCACAAGACCTGCAGGGTAAAAAACAATCAAAGGGGCATAACTTGAAAACTAAGGAAGGGGGAGCAACCATTTTTTCACGATACACATTCCCCATACCTAATACATATGCCTATAAAATTTCATGAAGATATTCCAAACGATTAGTGAGTTATGGCGCGCACAAGAATGTTTACGGACGGACAGACGGACGGACGGAAAGACGGACAGCGCCATGACATAATACGTCCGTTTTTTCAAAACGGGCGTATAAAAATTATCCTTTAATATTACCAAATACTCCTTTCTATCTGGAGCTTTGTGGACGTGTCTTCAGTGGGAGTCAAACCTACAAACCCCTGCATGGAAGGTAAATACTCTATCCACTTGGTTAGGCCCTCCACTTTCTTGCATTTCTATTCTGTAGTAGGGCTTATTATAAAATAGATGTTTTCCTTACCAGTAAATTATCTCTGATTAAAATGTCAGACAGATGCAAATAATAATTCATGTTAGTAGGCCATTGTGAATTACTATTTCACAATCTGCCCTCCAATCTGTGTTAATTAAGGAATGAATGTTATTTCTTTAACGTTTACTGAAGTATAAACTACATCGGGTCAAAAGTAAGTGAACCCCGAAGGGGTTTAAGTAAACTTTGCTCGTGACCCAATGTAGTTTATACTTCAGTAAACGTTTAAAAAATAACATTCATTCCTTATATTTATATTATTAAACGATGCTTTTGATCAATAAAAAGAAAAAACAAAATTAAGAAATACATATGTAAAGATTGTTTAAAAAACATTACCGGCCGAATTTAGCAATAGTTTGGAACAGCCGCATTGTCACTGCCTACGAGTAAATTCCACCTCCTGCTGTAGATTTCGCGTGCAAGTAGGCGTAGCGAGCTGTCACTCAATGTTTACTAGCCATTCAAGTACATGGAATGTTGTAGATTTCACGTGCTAGTTAGTGAGATGAGCTGTCACTCTGAAGCGCGTGATACAATGTAATTATTGACTTTTAAACAACATTGACGCCCGCATCACTTAATTGGGTTAACAGAGAGCTCTACACTGATAATGTAAATATTCAATGATAACTCACCGTTTA
Source organism: Ctena decussata (assembly GCA_963989385.1). NCBI lineage: Eukaryota > Metazoa > Mollusca > Bivalvia > Lucinida > Lucinidae > Ctena > Ctena decussata. The sequence goes on from OZ022514.1 coordinate 39,735,275, forward strand.
CAGTAAAGTTTATTTCTTACTTCATAACTATGCACCAAATGAACAATGAGAGACATTTATGGGTTATCTCCCCTTAACTACCATGGATGAAGGAAGTAAGCTCCTTTTACAAAATAGTTACTTCCCATACCTGTAATGGTTAAGGTGTACGGATACACCTCCATGTTTTCTGCCATTTTTTACAAAGGGAAACAACTTTTATGACCTCCTGTTTGCTTCCCAGGATCATGAATCCCTTCCAAAATGGGGTCAATTCTTAAAGAAAAAATTTGCTCCTAGAGGAGCAAATTTTTTTCTTTTAAGAGTTGATTCCCATTGGGTAGGGCAAAAAATCAAAATGGCAGAGTTGCCTCCCCTGAATATGCAGCCATACGCCTTGAGAAGAAGGTACCAGATTCTATTTGTTCCAGCCCAATATAGACTGTAATACTGTCTCAAAGGGCCGTTACACCCAAAACAACCATCCAACTAATCCATTTGTTCTCCTATACTTACATCTATTTTGGCTTGCCAGGGAGGTGGTTTGTTCTTCTTGATTGGGGTATGGACGTCTAGGTTATGTCTCCTGGTGGCTTCATGCTCCAGCTGAGAAACTCGGTCGCAGCTGGAAGTAAACATTTATACTTTCAAATCTCCCAACAAACTACAAACTCATCTAAATCATTATTTGAGCCACGACACAACAAAACCAACTAAGTGGCATGTGTGCCCAGTGAGGACTCAAATCAGCCTGGGCATCGGCCCAGTCTGATTAGAGTCTTCGCTGTGCACTTTAAGAATAGCTTCTAAAGGGTCTATGCTACTGCCAACAAAATGCCAACAATGAAGACTTTGATCAGACTGGGCAGATGCCCAATCTGATGAGAGTCTTCGCTGGGTGCACATGCCACTTTATTGGTTTTGTTGTGTGGCGGCTCATTTCTAAATTTTATTGGAACCAACTCACTCATGAGATTGAGTGAACATGTGATCAATCATGTGACATGAACTCCATAGCAAATATGACACATCGCACAGCATATACTTTAGGGCACTGCACTGCTTTTCTACCTACCTTGTATAATGCACATACCAAGCTTATTTATATGTTAAAGGTCTTTCTAGAAGACGATCTGTGTAAGTTTCACTCAAATCCCTCTATCTTCTAGATGCATGTGACTGAACAACTATTCATTTAAAACAAATTTGTGGGCATGGCATTTCATGCAAGGAAATCATGATACTTACTCTCTTGTCATGCCTAGAACTGCTGCAGCAGTCTTCGGTCTGTTCATCTTTTTTGAGGTGAAGCCATTTTCTGGTGAGTGAACTGTGTGCTGGTGATATGTTACTGGTCTTGTGGCATTGGCCGGAGTTGACCTGAAACACAAGGAAAAAGAAACTGAATTATTATGGCTGAGGTAGACAAACAGGTTTAGCTATACAGTAAACACTGTAGAAACATATCAAACTGCTCCTGGATCGTAAGTGTTTTTCTAGTGTCTTAACCATGTGATAGTGATGTATTACTGGGTACATGGCATTGACCGGAACTGTCCTGAAAGACATTGACAGAAACTGAAACATTGAATAAATCTCAGATATGCTGGATAAGAACAAGAAATGTTACAGTATGTAACAAATGCCCCCGAAGGCCCCTTAAACTGACCTTTGACCTTGATTGTAACCTCAACTTGGGCAAGGAAGCCCAAATCTTGCAAGTGAAACGCCTTTTTATCACGCTTTACCTTTCTGTGAAGTTTGATGAAATTCACTTCATCAGTCTCCAGTCAGTTTGGAGATATAATCTGACCTATGTGCCCTGATTGTGACCCTGACCTTGGGAATGGGAACCTAAATTTTGTTTGTGACATACCATCTCATTATGTCTTACCATTTCAGGAAGTTTAATACAGTTCGCTTAGGAAGTCTTTTTAGTAGTTGGGGAGAAACAACCTTTGACCTCAGACTGTGACTCTGAACTTGGGTGTGAAAGCCTGTATCTTGTGTGTGTCTTACCTTCTCATTAAGCTTCATCTTTCTGTGATGTTTAAGGAAATTTGCTTTAATTTATGAGCAATTGTTGAGACATGATTTGACATCTGACCCCAGATTGTGACCTTGAACTTGGGTTTGGGAATATAAATATTATGTGTGTCAAACCTTCTCATTATGCTTTGTATTTCTGTGAAATTTGATGAAATTCAGTTATTAAGCTTTAAAGTAATCGCAGAAACACTATTTGACCTCTAAGTCCAGACAGTGACCTTGACCTTGGGTTTGGGAATATAAATATTATATGTGACAAATCATCTCATTACTCTTTACAATTCTGTGAAATTTGATGAAATTCAGTTATGTAGTTTTAAAGTAATCGCAGACACTATTTGACCTCTAATCCCCGACAGTGACCTTGACCTTGGGCGTGGGAACCAAACTCTTGTGCACGACACACCTTCTCATTGTGCTCTATCTTTCTGTGAAGTTTCATCCAATTTGCTTCAGTATTTTATAAGTTATAGCTGAGACACGATTTAAGACATGATTTGACCTTTGACCCAACTGTGACCTTGACCTTGGGCGTGGGAACCACACTCTTGTGCGGGACACACCTTCTCAATGTGCTCTATCTTTCTGTGAAGTTTCACCAAATTTGCTTCAGTAGTTTTAAAGTTATCGCTGAGACACGATTTAGGACATGATTTGACCTTTGACCCAACTGTGACCTTGACCTTGGGCGTGGGAACCAAACTCTTGTGCGCGACACACCTTCTCAATGTGCTCTATCTTTCTGTGAAGTTTCATCATATTTGCTTCAGTAGTTTTAAAGTTATCGCTGAGACACAATTTGTTACGGACGCACGGACGGACTGACGGTGCGATTTTAATATGCCGCCCGAAGTCTCTTCGGGGGCATAAAAAGCAGGTATTAGCAAAGAGTGTCCAGCCTGATCCATTATCCTCTGAATTGGATTAACAGTGTTTTTTCTAATGACTGAACTGTGTGCTGGTGATACGTTACCGGTCCTGTGGCACTGACGGGAGTTGACCTGAAACATAGAACAGAAACCCCTGAAACAGAGTCATTATGGCTGGAGTGGACAGACAGGCTGTACTTCACACTGCAGTTGCAGAGACCAGGCGGTCCTCAGGAGCAGTCTAATCTGGATCTACAATGTTTCTTCTGGTGTTTTAGCTAAGTACTATGTTACTCACAGTACGGCATTGACCGGAGTTGACCTAAAAAGACCAACAGAAGCTGAGTCGTCTTATTAATCTAAATGATGGGCCAGAACAGGAAGGTGTTAGCAACCAATGTTCAACCTGATCAGACTGCTAGTCAAGAGCAGTCTCATGTCAACTACTTTATTATTCTAGTGATTGAACTGTGTACTGATGATAGCATAGAGTTCCAGAAACAGATAAGACTGAAACTGAAAAGTTATATTAATATTTCCTAAGAAGCTGTTTGATCTGGATCTATCTGCCGGGCCCCGTAGTGTAGTTGGTAGCACACCTGACTCAAGAGCCAGAGGTCCAGGTTTTGATAGGACAAGCCACATACTTTTGTGGAGATTGATTCTTCCCCTTCTGCTGATTCCCTAAGGGCAATAATTATTGTCAGTAGAGGAAATATTATGTGCACCTAGCACCGGCTTAGAAGACCTAAGCCTGCCGGTTAGGTTGACTGAACGTCCTTACATGACCATGGCTGTTTATCGTGGACGTAAAGACCTGAAATACAGAGACGAAATTTGAGCCACATTAACAAACTTAATATAAGCTCAAGATATACAGACATACGCCTGTATTCTAGAAGGTCACTCCAGCTACACTCATTGAGTTCATCCTGAATATTGCTCAAATTTCAATGGGATAATCCTCCCCCTGGCTACAAAGTTGAGTCACTCACAGGTGAGTGAGGCCTTAGAATACAGCCATTAGTGTTAGCAAGCAGAGTGGACCCTGATCTACATAATTTGTGTCCCTATATTTTGAGATTTTACAGTAACATTATTGGCCTTCAAAATGACATGGTTGTTTATAATCAAACATCAAAAACATTGAAACATATCTCTTTCAATACTGAGTTTGATTATACACAAATCAATGAAAATAAATTGATCTAAAGTGCCTGACATGTAAGCAAATATAATTAGAGACAGGTCTGCGAAAAATTGGCCACCAGGTTTTTCCAATCAGACCAGGGGCAATATTTATAAAACCACTTAAGTGGTTGCTATGCTGTTGCTAAGGCTGAATTTCTAAGTTGGAGATTCCCTACAACTATGAAATTTGCTCTGGAGGAACAGTCTGAAAAGACTGTTCCTCCAGAGCAAATTTCATAGTTGTACATAGAAATGTAGCTTTAGTAACAGCATAGCAACCACTTAAATCGTTTTATAAATACGGCCCCAGTTTTTTTTTCGACTTTCTGTTTGCTTGCATGGAGGATGAACCTCTCCACAAGGGGCAGGGGGGTGGGGGAGGGGGGGGTCTAACTCTAAACAGAGAAAAAAAATGCTCCTTTAAGAGTTGACTCCAACTGAGAGTGGGTACAAAAATCCAAAAGAATTGCTTCCCATGAAAGAGCAACCCCCACTCACATTTAGGTCTTAGTCCCATAATGGCATGGCAATGAACATCAAGCTGGTTACCAAGTTTGTGTTTAACACAGGCAAGCCAGTGTTAAACGAAGCTGGTTAGGGCAGAAAACCAATTGTTTGTTGATGACTGAAATTTTACTAGTTTGCCTATAATATTTGCCTATGTGGGTGCAAGAGCTATGTACAATGCAAAAGTGACTAAATTTTGTGTACAGTAATGATCTTTAAATCATATCACATATGGAAATCAGCCAATGTCTGATACTCATGTTTCCCATGTTTAGTAACTCCTGTCACACATGGAAATTAGCCATGTCTGATACACATGTTTCCCATGTTCAGTAACTCCTGTCACACATGGAAATCAGCCATATCTGATTCTCATATTTTCCATGTTAAGTAACTCCTGTCACACATGGAAATCAGCCATGTCTGATACTCATGTTTCCCATGTTAGTAACTCCTGCACACATGGAAATCAGCATGCCTGATTCTCATGTTTTCCATGTTTAGTAACTCCTGTCACACATGGGAATTAGCCATGTCTAATACCCATGTTTTCCATGTTAAGTAACTCCTGTCACACATGGAAATAAGCCATGTCTGATTCTCATGTTTTCCATGTTCAGTAACTCCTCTCACACATGGAAATTGGCCATGCCTGATACTCATGTTTTCCATGTTTAGTAACTCCTGTCACACATGGAAATCAGCCATGCATGATAGTCATATTTTCCATGTTTAGTAACTCCTGTCACACATGGAAATCAGCCATGTCTGATACTCATGTTTCCCATGTTTATTAACATGTCACACATGGAAATCAGCCATGCCTGATTCTCTAGTAACACCTGTCACACATGGAAATCAGCCATGCTTGATTCTCATGTTTTCCATGTTTAGTAACTCCTGTCACACATGCAAATCAGCCATGCCTGATACTCATGTTCTCCATGTTTAGTAACTCCTGTCACACATGGAAATCAGCCATACCTGATACTCATGTTTTCCATGTTTAGTAACTCCTGTCACACATGGAAATCAGCCATGTCTGATACTCATGTTTCCCATGTTTAGTAACTCCTGTCACACATGAAAATCAGCCATGTCTGATACTCATGTTTCCCATGTTTAGTAACTCCTGTCACACATGAAAATCAGCCATGTCTGATACTCATGTTTCCCATGTTTAGTAACTCCTGTCACACATAAAAATCAGCCATGTCTGATACTCATGTTTCCCATGTTTAGTAACTCCTGTCACACATGAAAATCAGCCATGTCTGATACTCATGTTTTGCATGTTTAGTAACTCCTGTCACACATGGAAATCAGCCATGTCTGATACTCATGTTTTGCATGTTTAGTAACTCCTGTCACACATGAAAATCAGCCATTTCTGATACTCATGTTTCCCATGTTTAGTAACTCCTGTCACACATGAAAATCAGCCATGTCTGATACTCATGTTTTCCATGTTTAGTAACTCCTGTCACACATGAAAATCAGCCATGTCTGATACTCATGTTTTCCATGTTTAGTAACTCCTGTCACACATGAAAATCAGCCATGTCTGATACTCATGTTTTGCATGTTTAGTAACTCCTGTCACAATAAACAGAATAACTCCAAAAAATAGCCTCCACTCTGAAAAGTGAATTAAACAAGAGGGCCATGGTGGCCCTGAATCGCTCACCTGAGCATTAATCAGTTCACTGGCTCTGGTGAAGATTTATAAGAGTTTTTACCATACTAACATTTGACCTAGTTTTTGACCCGACATGACCCAGTTTCAAACTTGGCCTGGATTTTGTAAGAATAAACATTCTGACACAGTTTCATTGAGATTGGATCAAAACTGTGCCCTCTGGAGCGTATACAAGGTCGTTCTTATATTTGACCTAGTGACCAAGTTTTTGACCTCACAACACCCAGTTTCAAACTTTACCTAGATTTCATTAAGATAAACATTCTGACAGAGTTTCATGAAGATTGGATCAAAATAGGGTGTACACAAAGTTTTTCTAAGATTTGACCTTGAGCCAACGTGACTCAGTTTTAATAGGGGGCTTAGATATATGGACAATAAACATTTTGATATAGTTTCATGAAGATTGGATCAAACCTTTGCCTTCTAGTGCTTACACAACGTTTCTAAGATTTGACCTAGTGACCTAGTTTTTACACGACATGACCTACTTTCAAACTTGGCCGAGAGTTTATGAAGATAAACATTCTGACAAAGTTTCATAAAGATTGGATCAAAACTGTGTCCTCTAGAGCGTAAACAAGGTTTTTCTAAGATTTGACCTAGTGACCTAGTTTTCAACCCGACATGACCCAGTTTCAAACTTGGCCTGCATTTTATGAGGATAAACATTCTGACAAAGTTTCATGAACTTTGAATCAAAACTGTGCCTTCTAGAGTGCACACAAGGATTTTCTTAGATTTGACCTAGTGACCTAGTTTATGACTCGACATGACCCAGTTTCGAACTTGGCCTAGAGTTAATGGAGATAAACATTCTGACAATGTTTCATAAAAATTGGATCAAAACTGTGTCCTCTAGAACGTACACAAGGTTTTTCTATGATTTGACCTAGTGACCTAGTTTTAGACCCGACGTGACCCAGTTTCGAACTTGTTCTAGATATTATGAGGATAAACATTCTGACAAAGTTTCATGAACTTTGGATGAAAACTGTGCCTTCTAGAGCGTAAACAATGTTTTTCTAAGATTTGACCTAGTGACCAAGTTTTTGACCCGACATGACCCAGTTTTTAACTTATCCTACATATTATGAGGATAAACATTCTGACAAAGTTTCATGAACTTTGGATCAAAACTGTGTCCTCTAGAGCGTACACAAGGTTTTCCTATGATTTAGCCTAGTGACCTTGTTTTTGACCCGACATGACCTACTTTCAAACTTGGCCAATAGTTTATGGAAGTAAACATTCTAACAAAGTTTCATAAAGATTAGATCAAAACTGTGTCCTCTAGAGCGTACACAAGGTTTTTCTATGATTTCACCTTGTGACCTAGTTTTTGACCCGACATGACCCAGTTTCAAACTTGTCCTACATATTATGAGGATAAACATTCTGACAAAGTTTCATCAACTTTGGATCAAAACTGTGCCTTCTAGAGCGTACACAAGGTTTTTCTAAGATTTGACCTAGTGACCTAGTTTTTGACCCAACAAGACCCAGTTTCGAACTTGGCCCAGAGTTTATAGAGATAAACATTCTGACAATTTTTCATAAAGATTGGATCAAAACTGTGTCCTCTAGAGCATACACAAGGTTTTTTATATGATTTGACCTAGTGACCTAGTTTTTGACCCGACATGACCCAGTTTCAAACTTATCCTAGATATAATAAGCATAAACTTTCTGATTAAGTTTCATGAACTTTGGATCAAACCTGTTCCTTCTAGAGCGCACACAAGGTTTTTCTAAGATTTGACCTAGTGACCTAGTTTTTGACCCGACATGACCCAATTTCAAAATTGGCCTAGAGTTTATGAAGATACACATTCTGACAAAGTTTAATAAAGATTGGATCAAAACTGTGTCCTCTAGAGAGTACACAAGGTTTTTCTATGATTTGACCTAGTGACCTAGTTTTAGACCCGACGTGACCCAGTTTCAAACTTGTCCTAGATACTATGAGGATAGGATAAATATTCTGACAAAGTTTCATGAACTTTGGATGAAAACTGTGCCCTCTAGAGCGTACACAAGGTTTTTCTAAGATTTGACCTAGTGACCTAGTTTTTGACCCGACATGACCCAGTTTCAAACTTGGCCTAGATTTTATGGAGATAAACATTCTGACAAAGTTTCATAAAGATTGGATCGAAACTGTGTCCTCTAGAGCGTACACAAGGTTTTTCTATGATTTGACCTAGTGACCTAGTTTTAGACCCGACGTGACCCAGTTTCAAACTTGGCCTAGATTTTATGGAGATAAACATTCTGACAAAGTTTCATAAAGATTGGATAAAAACTGTGTCCTCTAGAGCGTACACAAGGTTTTTCTATGATTTGACCTAGTGACCTAGTTTTAGACCCCACGTGACCCAGTTTCGAACTTGTTCTAGATACTATGAGGATAAACATTCTGACGAAGTCTCATGAACTTTGGATGAAAACTGTGCCCTCTAGAGCGTACACAAGGTTTTTCTAAGATTTGACCTAGTGACCTAGTTTTTGATCCGACATGACCAAGTTTCAAACTTGGCCTAGAGTTTATGTAGATAAACATTCTGACAAAGTTTCATAAAGATTGGATCAAAACTGTGTCTTCTAGAGCGTACACAAGGTTTTTCTATGATTTGACCTAATGACCTAGTTTTAGACCCAACGTGACCTAGTTTCGAACTTGTCCTAGATACTATGAGGATAAACATTCTGACAAAGTTTCATGAACTTTGGATGAAAACTGTGCCCTCTAGAGCGTACACAAGGTTTTTCTAAGATTTGACCTAGTGACCTAGTTTTTGACCCGACATGACCCAGTTTCGAACTTGGCCTAGAGTTTATGTAGATTAACATTCTGACAAAGTTTCATAAAGATTGGATCAAAACTGTGTCCTCTAGAGCGTACACAAGGTTTTTTTATGATTTGACCTAGTGACCTAGTTTTAGACCCGACGTGACCCAGTTTCGAACTTGTCCTAGATACTATGAGGATAAACATTCTCACACAGTTTCATGAACTTTGGATGAAAACTGTGCCCTCTAGAGCGTACACAAGGTTTTTCTAAGATTTGACCTAGTGACCTAGTTTTTGACCCGACATGACCCAGTTTCGAACTTGGCCTAGATTTTATAAAGACTAACATTCTGACAAAGTTTCATAAAGATTGGATCAAAACTGTGGCCGCTAGAGTGTACACAAGCAAAAGTTGACGGACGGACGTCCGGACGTACGACGGACGACGGACATCAGGGTATCCCAAAAGCTCACCCTGAGCACTTCGTGCTCAGGCGAGCTAAAAATGTATTTAGTTATTCACTGTGCACTAGAAATACCATTTAAATCAAACAACAAGTAACTCAAATTATTGAATGAAACAAAAACTTTGTATATTTCATGTTTATCAGAAGCAGAAACAGGTGTTTAGAGAATCAATCTTTATGGTCTTTTTTTTACATCTTTCCAATTACCATAATGTGCTTAAGTATTGGGACACCTAGAATAATCAATTTTCCATTTGTCCCAAATGGAAAATTAACTATTTTAGGTGTCCCAAAATTTAGGTGAATTACAGTATCAGTTGTGTGGTTATTCCAACAGAAATGTAAGGAAAGTGGAAGTCAGCTTGAAAAGAGTCCCCGTTACCCCACCACTCAGTTACAGTAACTGTTAGCAGAATACAACTTAAACCTCCACTGTGTTTTGGGCTGCTGGGTAGTAATATAGCCAATGAGAAACCCATGGACTTCATCAGCCAATGAAGTCCCTGCTATGGGGTGTCCTCGGCATAAGCACCTTCTTCTGCATGGCACCTGTCAATTATATAGACTGTTTAGATCATATTTCATTTCTCTTAGTTACAAATGGAGACTATTGATTAGCACTTAAGATGGTTTATAGTGAGCTTTTCATATGACTTTTAGGAGACATTTGTTTACTATATGAGCCTAGCCATGAAAAAGGAATCACAGGGCATGTGTGAACAGCACACCTTTACTCAGATCAGCCAGCACAGCTGTAGAACTGTCTCTGCTAAGCCAGAAAATCTTAGTTTCCATTTCTTGACCATGGTAAAGCATTTAGCGTGTTTTCTAATGGCTGCTTGGATCTTTCTGCCTAAATTTTAATTAGCTATGTAGCCCTAGTTGTACAAGATGCTCAGTAACCTTCCATAGCATTTCATGGCCTGTGTTCTTTTCTCAACTCTGCTTGTATCAAAGTCCATATTTCATATTTCAAAAGCACACAAGAGATTGGATTTGACAGTGGAGAGCATGTTTAATCTCTTAGCCAAGAGATATGTTGTGTGAAGTCTTGAAAATGGCTTCAACTATGTTAGGGTTGCAGTGGCTTGTGCAATCCTTGCAGGAAGCTCAGGTTTTGATGACATCATCTAAGACAAATGCGTCAAGGTATCTACAACCTTTTCCTGACTTCTAGTCTCTAACTTTGATCTTCTGGATGCCAATGGTACTGTTTGTCATCAGTTGTTCTTCTCGTTTAAATCTAGTGCAGGTTTTTTTTTCTATTCTAGATTTTCCATCAAAGTTTCTACTTCCTGCTCCTCTTTGGCAAACCTAAGATTGGCAATAGTTCGGTTCCTATGCTAGCCTTTCCATCATATCCAAAAGGGCATCTGACATGATCCATTTGAGAAAAATGTTGAATAAGGTAGGTGAATGAAGGTCATGATCCTTGTCCCTGATTGTAACTGTTGTTCTGAACCATTCTCCTGTTCTGCCATTCATAGACTGCATGTGTAGCCTTGGCATTGATATTTCACTTCCATATATGGTGGCCTGTGAACCTGTCAAAGCTGTTTTGAAATCTATGAAGCCATGGTACAGATTTTGCTGGTGCTAAATTTTAGGTCTCATAGAGAATTCTGAGGTTGATTATCTGCTCTGCACTGCTCCTCTGCTCCAGATAAGAAAATTTAGGAATATTTTCCTTATTTTTCCATAAAAACATAAGTTGTGACCCCTTGTTAGAACTGTCTCATTGAGACGGTTCTAATAAAGGATCACAACATATGTTTTCATTGATAAATAAGGAAAACTATCTTCGAATTTTACCTGGCACCCTTTCTTATCTGGAGCACTGGACCGTCACTGCTCCTTCCTGTTCTTCAGCCATTATTCTCTCTTTATCTTGGGGTTAGTAAGCCTGTTCAAGATGACTCTGCTTGGATGGCTGATGAGGCTGATGGTTCTGTAGTTCTGCCAGAGCAGCTGGCTGTTGGTTTTAGATACTTAATTAATCAGAGACCGAGTCAACATCCATATGAGTTAGGCTTTTCATGGGCTATAGGCTAAATGCCCCTGCTCTTTAGATCTTGTTACAGATAGGGTATATCAATTAACATCATGAATTATAATTGTATATCGATTAAATACACTCATACTTGATGTGTTACTTGTAAATATTGAGAGTTTTTTTTTTATAATCATGGAGTCTTATCTTAACAGTTGTAGATAGGTCCACTAATTTTCTTCTAGTAGATTCTGAATCAAGAATTGGCATAAAGTGTAGACCCTGATCAGCCTACCCTTGTCTGCTCAGGTACTTAATTTATTTAATGTAAATGCACTACAGGTAATATTATCATACTTATTCCCTTCAAAAGCACCTATAAACAGGCAGATGACAAACTTTAATGCTTTTCATTTAACAAATGTTTGGTCTAAGAATTATGCAATAATGCAACAGCAAAAAAAATAGAGGGCAAACAGTGCAGATCCTGATGAGGTTTCTCATTATGAAATATTTTCATTTAAGGGTTAAGAGTGACCTAAAAACAAAACTGCCCATGCTCAGTGTAATAAATTGATTTGCATAAGTCATAAATGGTTATTCCTCGATTTCCTTTCGTTGACTGGGCGGTACTTATTTCTGACCTTACCTTCGACGAGTATATTTTCTAAAAAGGTATAATGCCATTATGATTTTTATGCTCACTCGGGCAGAACAAAGCTCACCTTTACAAAAGGCACGGAATGATTGGAGATCGCACAACAATATTCTTTCTTTTCTTTCTTCTGTCAACCCAGCATACAGACAGCGTCTAAACAATGTTGTGACGACGTCGATGCAACATTATGACATCGGAACAACCTTGTATCTATACGTCAATAAAGCGTCATAACGTTGCGTCGACGTTCCTCCGACATCGTTTCGATGTAGTGTGCTTGTATGGAAACTGCTTATCATTTGCGATGACCGATAGCGTTTACCAGGCATTTTTAATCTGCCAATTATACGTAACAACTCATGAGCATGCTACTTTACCGATTTTTCATGTGGACTGCTCGATTTTGACATTGAATGGCAAGCCTCTAACAGCGCCGCCCAGTCAACGAAAGGAAATCGAGGAATATGTGCAATTTAAATGCAAACAGTCTACAAAATTCAAATCAGATACATGTACATTGAATCACATCATTTAGAAAATTCAAAGATGAAATAAGTTACCTCTACCAATATATTCCATTGAAATATAATCTTACGTCACCAGTTCCACTTCAAAACTTTTTTGCACTCAAAAATCTAAGAGAAAACATACTTCAAATCATTTTAAAATTTCAATTAAATTTAAATTCAAATCACTTGATCTCAATATGACTTTAATCCATAAAATAAATTTGTATCAATACTGAACAAAAAAAGAAACATTACATCAACCCAGCAAGATTTTTACTGATTGATTTGATGCTTAACATCCACGGTAAACAACTATGGTCATGTCGGGACGGTCAGTTAACCTAACCACACTATTCCTGGGCAGGCTTAGACCTCCTAAGCGGTTAACCAGTACTAAGTGCACATACTTTCGCCAGTAACTGACAACTACCCTTCTTGAATCAGCGGAAGGAGAAACGAAAGTATGTGGCCAGACCGGGTTTTGAACCCAGGACCTCTGACTTATGAGTCGGGTGCCCTACCGATTGCGCTACGCGGCCCGGCATCAACCCAGCAAGCACAAGACATCAAAATGATGTCGTACAGACGTCGATGCGACACAATGACGTCGCATTGACGTCAGTACGATGTCATTTCGACATCATGTGCCCACTGGGAACATTCAAATCATTCTTATTGCAGAACCACTTCAATGTAACCAAGGCTAAAAGCTTGCCAGGTATTCTCTAAACATACCAACAGATGCAGATACACTACCCAATAGTTTTAACACATTGCATTCTGGGTATTTTTTGTTGTCTGCTGAAATTGTTGTCTGCATCAAAAGCCAAGAACATTTTGACAATATTGGTCTAACCAACTCTTGTAGAAATGATGACTGGGCAGCAAACAGTTTGGATCTCAGATGAGGCCCCACATTTGGATCCAAACTGCTTGCCCAGATACTCTTAAAGGGTATTACGAATGGAATGGGTTAACTGAGTCCTATGATGCATAGAATTTTAAGCATAAATGTATGTAACTTTTCTTTTTTTCGTTCAGTATATGCAGTAGAACTGTTTGAGCAAGCAATACAGGCCGATATCACACGAGTCTCTACTCATTGCAGCAATGGAACTGCCCAGATTCAAAGGGGGAAGACCCCCGAAGTCTGCTCATTTTGATTGAAAAGTCCAAATATTCTATAGGAGAATAATTATGTAAATTGATGTGATCAAGTAAAATTACCTGTCTCAAGCAAAATTACCTATCTAAATAAAAACATTACTTTTAAACCATGTAATGAAGTCTAACCTGTGAGACCCCAAGTTCTGAAATGATGTCTTTGGAAGTTCCATTTTCAAATTTGGACAAAAGTATTTACCCTAAAGGGGGACTATTTTGTAAGCAAATTGGCAAGCAATGTAGATCCAGATCAGACTGCTCCTAGGAGCAGTCTGATCTGTATCTACATTAGTTTGCTCATACAGGAATAATCTGTCCTGATATCTAATCATTTATGGTTAATTTGTATTATCAAATTATTTTGATTTTAGATTGATTCTTTGTACTATAAGAAGGGTATTTTGTTTTTGTTAAATGTTTATAAATGATTTTGGAGATAGCTATTTACTGATATTACTGATAGAAATGTTAATTTAATGATTTAATGATTTTCAAACTGGGCCTTATAACATTTTATGACTTATGAATATAGGTGGGCGGAAAAGAACAAACTATTAAGGTGTGTTTAAGATGACGTCATGAAATTTGGAGAATTAATTGTGTGAATAGAATAATGCAAAAACATTGTTTTAAGGGTAACAGGAAGTACATTACTGATAATCATATTATACTTGCCAATGCTAAAATAAGCCAACAATATAGTGATGACTTATAGTTTTATACCTAGCCCTTTCAACAAAATTTCGGTCACACTGAGCCAGTGAAAAGATGAAACTTTACCAGATCAGACTGCTACTATTATAAGGAGCAGTATAATCACGACTTATTATGTACAGCATTTGTCATTCCATCAGCATCTTTTTGAGGTATTTCTGCACTGTAAAAGGCTGTGAGCCACCGAACCCTTTTCAGTGTGAAATGAATTCTGCCTCAGAGCTCTAGATAAGAAGGGTATTTGATGAAAACTGAGGGATACTTTTCTTTATTTCTCATTTAAACCATATGTTGTGACCCCTCATCTGAACCGTCTCGTCAAGGCGGTTCAGACGAGGGGTCACAACATATGTTTTATCCAGAATTAACAAAAATTATCCCTAATTATCACCAAATACTCCATCTTATCTAGGGCTCTGATTCTGCCTTCACAGGGATTTTAATCCTCTAAAATTCGACCACTAAAGAGCAAGGTCCATGTTGATGAGTGTGGTATAAAAATAGTTATGCCTGTTTGTCCACCTGTGCTGTTGATAATCCAGTCACTAAGGATTATGGTCCATCTTCTTGTATCCATGTACAACCAGAAGTAAAAGTATTTCATACAATAACAAGATGGTGTGACAAATCATCATCATCATTCAAAGTAAAAATTTAAAAAAAACTCAGATATTTCAGACTGGAGATAGGGTTTGTAATATTCAAGGGCGTAGCTACGTATACGGCAAATATGCAAGTGCGTATTGAAATTTTGTCAAAATTGACAAAATTTCAAAACGCACCTGCATATTTGCATGCTGAAATTTTATAAATTAGACAAGATTTCCATACCAATTTCCAAAGTGGCTGAAATACTAGCTTTCCTTTCAAGAAGTAGAGCATAAAACATGGTTGTGCGTATCATGAAATTGCCCCTAGCTACGCCCCTGATATTTATACCATATGGTTTGTGTGCCTGTATGGTGAGATAATCCACAAGCTTTAGTAAGTGGATTATCAACCAAACAGGCAGGCAAACCATAGTCTGACTATTTTATAGCACTCTGATCAGTTCAGATCCTGCACTTTACACCATATCTCCAGGCCAGAGGCTGTATTTTTAAGCAAGGTTGGTATAAGTTGCAACATAAGTCAAGCCTAGGCTTCTTTAAACAGGTATACCTCCCTTCATTAACTGTAAGGTAAAATCATGGACTTACTGTGGGACATTTAAGATGGGCAATTTTATTTGTGGGACTATGTCACATGCTAAGTTGTCATTGCATTGGTCAATAATACGTTATCAGGTGACCAATTTGAGTGAAATTCTGGCTGTAGCTTCAAACTATCAATTAAATCAGGACCTGAGCCAAACTTGAAAACTCAATGAGTGCTGGACACTTTGCACTTGTAATCCAAGCACAGGTAAGTTGTGTGTAACACACAACTTTTGGATTACAAGTGCAAAGTTTCATGCCGCATCTTTAATACTTACTCGGACAAGAAAGGTCAAAAGACAATACAGCATATGCACAACTGTGCTATATGTTACTAAGCACTGCTCAACACTTGTGTCATAATACTCACACTATGATGCCAGATAAGGCATTAGCATCGATCCTTTGAGTTTGCAATGCACATTAATAAAATCCAAGAATGAAATTTCTCAACACACTAAGGAATCCATACACACATTGTCTTTTTATTGTAATATCCATCAAAACAGACACATATACTAGTAACTTACTGTTCATGAAAACAGCAAAATTAATCAACAAAGCGGGCAGCCCAGACACTAAATATCATTTTGAGACCCTCATTTCAGTTACATTTTATGTACAGTAAAATGTTGGGGCTTATAAGCTTGAAAAAGCAGAAAGCAGACCTCGATCAGACTGCTCCTTAATCAGACCTTAGGAGCAATCTGATATCAGGGCCTAAAGTGCTTTTCATTCCATAAGCATCTTCTGCAGGCATTACTGCTCTGTAAAACATAACTGTTAAATTTTAGGACTGTATTAAGGTATTTATTTTATAGGTGTCCCAATTTTGAGATTTTTTATGGTTCTTCAAATTACTCTGCAATCTATAACAAATAATCTGAATAATAATAGCAGCTACACTTTTTATGTTTCTTTCATATGAATATCTACCTAGTTATTATAATAATTATAATTTCAAAAAGTTGACAGGCACATTGAACAGTCAGAAAAGATTCCATTTATCTGTTAATATCAAGAACAAATTACATATACATGTACAGAATAATTTCTTTTTAATAAAGGTAAACTGAGGTCAGAAAGGCAAATGACAATCATAATCATATATATTTTATATATTATGGTCAATTAACAGTTTATAGGTCCCCTTTTAGTTAAGTTCTCAAACTTTTGAGCCCCCCCCCCCCCCGTCCCACACACACACCCAGACACCCAGCTCTTCCCCTTTTAGAAAAGTTTTTAAACTTTTGAGTCCCCCCTCCCCCCAGCAACGATGATTTTTACTCAAACAAATGCATATAAGGAGTGACTCTATATAAGTGCAGATGATAACGCGCTGGACTACCAATGCAGGGATCGCAAGATCAATACTGCTTCTCCGGTCTTTCGGATGAGACTTTAAACCTTGGTTCCATCTCCATATGACCTCCTTGTTGGTAAGACGCTTAACCCAAGTTCACTCACTCATGAATGCATAATTCATGTGCATTGCGAAAAAGACAGATAGTTGTTTTGCCAATGGTACAGTCAGAATTACCTAATTATGAGTGCATGAAATGAGCAACCTAATTTTGGCATAACAGACTAGAATAATGTCTTCAGACATGCTTTTATAGGATGTGATCTTTATGAATTTGGCCAATTTTGGTTCTTCACTACATTACAATTACTTTATTATAAGAGCTAAATGAGCACACCTGCCTAATTACTGGTACAACAGTCTGACATCTGTTGCTAATTTTTGTGTGCCATTTTTTTAAATGCATTATTGAAATTTTTCATTTTTTATTTTGAAAAATTTAAAAAGTCTAACTGGTTAAATTTCAAATTATGAAAAAACATGGAGAAGCATCCAATTACACCTTAAAGGCAATTACAGTAATAATAATTATGTCTCAGATATTTCTTTAAAGTCTACTTTAACTTGTTTAAAATGAAATTTTAAAATGAAGTTACCTCATTTCCGAAATACCCGCCCAAGCCTCTTAGTTTAATACATAATCCTGTCTTCCCTGAATACACAAATAGAAAGATTCTAAAATTCAAACAGATAGATGTTTGCATTAAATAATGTATAACTCAAAACTTTGGGACACTATTCGTGATATTATCGTAAATTTAAATGAACTAATTTTACTATCCCGGGATGAGTCAAAATTTCTCACAGACACAAAATTGACTGTTGAACTAATGCAGACCCTGATCAAACTGCTCCTCTTTACTGCCCGGCAGTAAAGAGGAGCAGTTTGATCAGGGTCTGCAACCCAGACACTTCTGTTGGAATATCGAGAGTCAGTATGTTTCTGAACCACTAATGCCAGTGTACATAACATTCATAACATAAAATATTTAACAAGTTATTTGAATTAGGCTAGAAATCCAATTATCTGGTTTATGGAAATATTAGTTAGAACATAATAATTCTGCAAGGGTACATGCTAATTACCGTAATCGACCTTATTAGCACCCTGTGCGCTTAACTTTTTCAAAATGGCGGCAAATACTTGTAGTAAACTTTCTTTCATATAAGCGCACATTTTAATAGGTTATTATACATATTGAAGGGAACGAATTTAAAGGTAAAGCATCAGAGAAAAGCTGCTTATAAGCAGCTTTTCTCTGTTGCTTAACCGTTAAATTCGTATGGATATACATGTAGAAGGATAGAGAAGATTTAGAAGTAAAAAATTAAATATTCTATTGCATTTTCAGCTCTTGTAAACGAGAAAGCAAATGATATACCAAGTGAAAATATGTGCATTAATAGTCCCATGCCTCACAAATTGCCACGGCGTGCGCTTATAGAGGCATGTGCGCTAATTAGGTAGAATACGGTATTATAAGTTTACAAGTACAGCTTTCACAAAAAGCTTGGTCTACACTTAGCAACCATGCTTTTTGATGCTTATCAAATATTTTAACCATTGCAACCACAAAAATCTAAAATAAAAGGTTTGTTTATATCTCAAAAGCCGACATCAAAATCTCCATTGGTGGATTTCAAGCATGGGTGTGAGTGGTGGCTTTCATACTATTCCATGGTTGAAAGACAGTTTAAAAGGTCATAAAATCACAATCATTCATTCATCTGTATCTTGCGATACATTCTGCTACCTTGTGATACCATATGTGCAGCATTTCATATGACCGCTTACGACATCTATGCGAATAGTGCTCACGCCATATTTGTGAATAGCTTATGGATGCTCATGATATCTATGCGAACAGTGCTCACGCCATATATATGCGAACAGTTGCATAAAGGTCAAGCTGCATTGTGGGTAACTAATGACTGTACTTCTGTGTCGAAAGCAATTACTAGATAGTCTATGCCCATGGGCGTAGACTATAAATCAGCATAATATGCAGCATACATTGTCTTTGCCCATGGGCATAGACTATAAATCAGCATTCTATGCAGCATACATTAGAATTATATTTTTACCAGTACATACAGGTAACTCTTGATATCTCAGAGTCATCTCACATTACTGATATCTCAAAGTAATTTTTCTGGTCCCAGAAAATTTAGTTTGAGATACCAGTAGTTTGAGACAACAGGAGTTGACATGTACATAAAGATAATTAGGAAATGTGTCCAAACTATTTTCAACAGTTACAGCGTAGTTGCTTACGCACTAGACTAACAATCAAGGATTGCAGGTTTGCCTCCTTGCTCCTCTGGTCTTTCAAACGAGACTTTAACCTAAGGGTCCCATCTCTACAACCCATCTGTTGGTGGGATGTTAAACACAAGTTCACCACTCACTGATTCACCAATCATTAAACCTCAACATATTTCTTGAGCTATGGTCAATATTAGCTATAGACCAGGTTAAAGTTTTCAAGATATCGCTACAAGATAAAACAAGCTATACAGTTAACAAGTGGTTGATACTGGCTTTCTTCCCTACCAAACTGTAATTTATAATCTTCAAGGGCTTTCAACTTGAAAAGACTTAACTACTGATCTCCTATACTGGCATTTTTCAAGATGTTTACCACAAAAAATCTAAGTATGGGGACAGGTATCGGCCTGAGCAAAAAGTGCAGACCCAAATCAACAAATGAACCTGAATTTCCATACAAGCATATGAAGCTGGTTTTCCATAACTGCAGATAAACTTTTTGAGGCCCTTTAAAAGATATTTCACTTATATGAAACCAACAATGTGGTTGTGCGTCCAGCACAGACTCAGATCAGCCTGGGCATCCGCCCAGTCTGATCAGAGTCTTCGCTGTCCGCATGAAGGTAGCTTAAACTCTTAGCTACCCTTTAAGCGCTTAGGAAAGACTCTGCCCAGACTTGGCGGATACCCAGGCTGATCTGAGTTTCTCGTGTCACGGCACATATAGAGCTGATCAGCAGAGGTAGACAAAAACTGGAGCTCTGGAAAAAAAAACAGCTGACCATCCGCAAACAAAACATGGCTTTCCCACTTGAGGCCCAAGTAAGGTTCAAATCCACAGTGATGAAAGACCTAAATATCAGAAAGTCAGTGCTCTAAATCACTAGGCCATGGAGGCCAGACTCTGAACTGATGTATTGACAGATCCATATCAACAGATAAACCTAGATTAAGTGATTCTTCTTGGATGTTTCATGTGTTGTTTATCGCTTTGACTGTTTTGATGTGTGGTCTAGCCCCGATATTAAAAAAATGAAAATAGGTAAAATGTTTTACATATAATTTGTTCTTCTTGTTAGGGTTGGTGCTTTTTTGTAAGACTGTTGTGGGGGCGGTGGTTGTTTTTTGTTGGGTTGAACAACTAAGTATCTGATAAACCAAGGCAGAACAAAGGGCGAGGGTTGGTCGATCACAAACCAGTTAAGCCCCTCAGTAATTTAATTACTGGCCGTTTCAAGGTGACAGTTCTGTTTTGGTTCTTCTTGGTTGTTTTATGTGTTGTTAGTTGCTATGTCTGTTATTGATATATTGTTTGTGAAGTTCATGCTAGCCCATTGTCAAAATAATGAATCCTGTGGCAAGTCTAGGGCGATTAGTGAAAAATATGAGTATCGCCGCCTAACCATTGTAAAATTTGTATCTTACGAGAACAATATGGCTGATCGTCTAATGTCACGTACTTTCTTTAAATCTTAGAAGCAACTATTCAAAAAGAAAAGAAAAAAAAACATAATTACCTTAACAACATGAGCTAACAATAAAAGCTTAGATCAACCTGCGCATTTGCTCAGTCTGATCTCCGCTTTCACTGTTTGCATGGGTATTTCATGACTCAAGCCAAGGGTACTAAGTCCTTATTTGTATTTATACTTGCATTAAGTCATTACGAGATTCAAAACGCATTTGCATTTTTAACAGCCTCTCTTTACCTATCAAATAATTCCTAAAAATTTACACACCACCCCCCAAAAATTGGCGCTCTCTTTTCCGTATAAAATTCTTCAGCCCCATTTTTGTCGTTTTTGTTTTTTGTCTAGTTTTATATATTTACCATTTTTCTGTCGCAAAGAACTTATACGTTTGTTTCAACAAAGAGCCCATGTTGTCTTCGAAAGTGACGTAAACGTTTTAGCGTTATGGCAAAAGACGTCATGATAACCATGGCAGGAAACAATGACGCTGCATCAAAATGAAAGCGCACGAACATTGAGGCGATTTCCCTTTAAGCCGAACTTTTATAATAAACACTGATATCAGTACCAACTTCTATAATAGTTGATGATTAAAGCTGGATTTCAAAATAACGTATGCATTCATATTGATATGTATAATTGTCTATTGGTAATATAGATGTTTAGCTATATCAAACTTAATGCTGTACAATAAAGACTTCCATATCAACTAGTTGCTAAAGCTTGACTTCTAACAAGATGTCATCAACTGGAATTCAATTAGAGCTATGACTGGAATTCATAGCAACGTTTAAAGCAACCTACCTTTTACTGTCATTGTTGAGTTTATTTTGGTTCACAAACACTTTAATCATGATTTAAATCCTTTATAAAATAACTTAAATATTGATCTCTGCATTGCCTTGATACCGGAAAACCAAAACTGTACAAGTAGTATCATATCATTGTCATTCCTTTTCTGAAGGCATACAGTCAACTCTCAATATCTCAAAGTCGAACTTCAGCCCAAACCAATGATATCTCAAAGTAAATTTTCTGGTACCAGAAAATTTACTTTGAGATATCAGTAGTCTGAGATAACAGGAGTTGAAATGTAAATAGAAATAGGAAATGAATTCTTTGATATAAGAAGATACTTTGAGATATCAGTGTTCGAGATATCGGGAGTTGACTGTAGTTTAAAACATGAAATGAAATGGGCTGGAAATTGGACGAGGTAATGTACATTCCCCTGGCTACAATTTGGCCCCAGAGCCTGAGATTTTTAACTCAAAGGAAAGAATTTTCTCCGCAGAGGAAGCACACTTTCTTGCAAGAGTACCACCCCAAATAAGTGGAAAAAGGAAGAAGAAATTATCCATGCAATTCCATTCCACTCCAGGCCACTCCATATTTTAAACTACACTCAGCTCTCAATATCTCAAAGTCAAAGTTCATCTCCAACTACTGATATCTCAAAGTAAATTTTCTGGTTCCAGAAAATTTACTTTGAGATACCAGTAGTTTAAGAAAATAACTAGGAGTTGAAATGTAAAGAAAAAAAAAAGGAAAATTAATGTGTCCAAACTATATTCTAAATTAAGAAGTTTCTTTGAGATGTCAGTATTTGAGATATCAAGAGTTAACTTTTATCCTTTTTCCGAACATACAATTCAAATTCAGCCAATAATCCATTTTGCACAGAACAGTAGTGACCTTTCCAAAGAGAACCTGACACTGATAAACAGACACATGAGCCGCGACACGACAAAACCAACAATGTGGTTGTGCGCCCATTGCAGACTCAGATCAGCTTGGATAGCTGCCCAGTTTGATCAGACTCTTCGTTAATGGCTCAAAGAGTAGCTGAGGGTCTAAGCTACCTCCATGTGGGCAGCGAAGATTCTGATCAGACTGGGCGGATGCCCAGGCTGATCTGAGTCTGCGCTGGGCACACAACCACATTGTTGGTTTTGTCATGTCGCGGCTCACATACTAAGATTTAAATTATAAGAACTTCCTTCTGTTAAGATATTTACTTTAGTTTTATAACATCTCAAGTACCTATAAACAATGGAAAATTTGAGCCTTCTGACAAATGAAAAAGATGAAAGGATGATTTCTCAGTTATCAAGGGTTACCTTAAGTCTAAAGGAGCGGTGGTAGTGTAGTGGATAACACGCTGGACTACTTATCCAGGGGTGGCAAGGTCAATCCCCGGCTTCTCCGGCCTTTCAGATGAGACTTTTAACCGAGGTCCCGTCTCCGTATGAGCTAGTTGTTGGTGCGTTCCCCTTACCCACTCACCTTAAGTCTATAGCTAAACCATACAAAACTTAACTGCTGGCAATGAACACAAGGGGTCGTTTTAAATTAAATTCTACAACTGTTACAGTTTTTTATCAGGCCAAAACAAAAAAGCACACCAATCCTTGTTATTCTCCATATTTGTCTATCAGATCCAAAATTTTCCAAAGGCAGCCATCTCTATGGTTCAAAAGATTCAAGAAGGGCAGTTGTCAGTTACTGGCGAAAGTATGTGCACTTAGTACTGGTTAACCGCTTAGGAGGTCTAAGCCTGCCCAGGAATAGTGTGGTTAGGTTAACTGACCGTCCCGACATGACCTTAGTTGTTTACCGTGGACGTTAAGCATCAAATCAACCAACCAACCAACCAAAAGTTTCTAAATGCATGCATATGCATACACAGGTGTACAGACAAACTTGTTCATCCACTTTCCAAGTTTTCAAAGGACTAAAGAAAGTTACCCCACCTGCCATGGGGAATTTAGCATTCACCATGTACAACAGCATGATATGAAAGTCTACTCTCCTTGCTCTAGTAAGGGGCCCCGGTAGGTAAGTGGGTTAATGGGTGGCTTGCCAAGCTAGTGGCCCAGGTTCTCATCCCACAAGGAGCAGAATTCTTTTCAACCATAAATGGGGCTTCATTGCACACAGCTTTTTGTTAGCACCCTACCATCGGCTCAATATGACTTGAATATTATTGAAAGGGCCACAAAACTGAGTCATCCAGCCATCATGGGCCACCTAAGTTCTACCCACCTTGCTGTAGTTATCTACAATGGTATAAATTCCACCTAAAATCCACCTTGTAACATTGTCTAATAACTATTAACACCGATTTGAAGACCATATACCTGCTGCACTGATCAGAACTATTCGGACAGAGACACCCAGCAAACAGTGATGAACCAGATGAGACTGCTACAGAGCAGTCTGATCAGGGTCTACACTGTTTGCAATTTCATCAAGTCATTTTAGCCAAGTTCCCTGTAAATACTTATAAACAAATTTGCTTGCATTGTAGGATATTATTAACTTATATTAACTGTTTAAACTAGCCCAATATTTAGCATACTTACAGCATTTGAAGATTCAAATTGCACTTTTAAACCCTTAAATCCATACTTTAAGATAATAAAGTCCTGGTGCAGGTGTTTGCCAAGTTCATGAGGCTAAGTAACATTACCTGATTAAACTCTCCTGGTCAGCAAATCTTTTGGGGGTCAATTTTTCCTTTCTTTTTTCTTTTCTTTAATTTTCTTTATTTTTTTTAAATCACCGCAAAATTATGCCTAAGTCAGTAAGTGGGGTCAACATATGCATGTAAATCCAAAGAATTCCAGCCCCACAGGGCCGAGCCCCGTAGCGCAGTCAGTAGCACATCTAACTTATAAGCCAGGTCCCAGGTTCGATACCCGGTCTGGCCACTTACTTTGATTTCCCCTTCCGCTGATTCAAGAAGGGCAGTTGTCAGTTACTGGTGAAAGTAAGTACACTTAGTACTAGTTAACCACTTAGGAGGTCTAAGCCTGGCCAGGAATAGTGTGGTTAGGTCAAATGACCGTCCTGACATGACCATAGTTGTTTACCATGGACGTTAGACAATAACACAACCAGAGCTGTAGATAAGACAGCATATTTGATGATAATTAAGAATAATTTTTCTTATTTCTCATTGAAACCATATGTTGAGACCCCTCATCTGAACCGTCTTATCAGATAAGAAGTCACAACATATGTTTTTATGCAGAATTTACAAAAATTATCCCTAATTTTCACCAAAT
Source organism: Ctena decussata (assembly GCA_963989385.1). Taxonomy (NCBI): domain Eukaryota; kingdom Metazoa; phylum Mollusca; class Bivalvia; order Lucinida; family Lucinidae; genus Ctena; species Ctena decussata. The sequence goes on from OZ022514.1 coordinate 39,760,235, forward strand.
ACTCCCTCTTATCTAGAGCTCTGACAACAACAACAATTCCACCCCACAATTGCCACAGAGCATAAAGAGCAAGTGACATCCCACAAGGTAAATCAGCAGGCAGGGAACCAACACTACCATGTACTCACAGGGTAGCTAAGGGTCTATGCTACCTCCATGCAGACAGCAAAGACTCTGATCAGACTGGGCAAATGTCCACGCTGATCTGAGTCTTCGCTAGGCACACAATCATGTCACTTTGTTCGTTTTGTCCTGTCACAGCTTAATTATCTCTAAGATCAAAGGTGAAACTGATGGCCTCAAATGCCATATCCGTCCTTCTGTATGAGTGTGAAAGGTGGATCTGGACAGCAGAGCTGAGAAAAGAACTCAAGACTTACATATGTTGTGACCCTCTTTAGAACTGTCTCAGCGGGACAGTTCTAATGAGAGGTTACAACATATGTTTATATGAAAAATATGGAAAATTATCCCTAATACCCCTTCTTATCTGCAGCTCTGGAAAATTAATGAACATCTTATAGAAAGGACAATTTAACTACTGAGAATGTTCCCAGAAAGATACATGTACAAGCATGAATTGGAGAACATGATGAGCTCCTAACCATGAACTGAGGTGATATGGCCACATCTCAAGGTCTTCTGCAAAGATGATCATACAGTGAAAGGTAAAAAGATAGGGATGGACTTAGCCCACACAATCAGGGCAACTGTAAACAGGACCAGAAGCTAAATCATCTGTGCCCCAATAACCTTGCAGGGGTATGGGATAGAAAAGAATAAACCAGATAATAACAACAGCAAAATTATATGTTAATAAACCCTTAAAGCGCCAAAAATTAAAATTGTTGAATTGGCAAACAGTGTAGATCCAGATGAGGTGGCTCATAATGAGCCACCTCATCTGAATCTACACTGTTTGCCCTCTAGTGGTTGAATTCTCAATACAATATCGCCTGGACAAAACATTTTTTTGAAATTCTGCAGACGTAAATTTTGTCGTCTGCTTTTTGTCGCTTTAAGGGTTAAATTGTCCTGAGGAGCTGATGAATCCACTCAATACATTCAGAATAAGTATTACCAGTGGAAGTTATACCACTACAATCTTTCAAGAAAGGGCCTAATTCAGCCCATAAATTTTAAATTCTAAGGGTCCTGAAACGATTTTTATAAGGGGATCAGAAGACAATCCACAGACATACATGAACATCTCCCAGAAAAGTGGAGTCAAATCAATACAGAAGATTGATTGATTGATTTGGGTTTAATGGCCCTTTGAGACAGTATTTCAGTCTATATCGGTCAGTCTCCCAGAGAGAGGGAGATAGAAAAGAGAAATGATAGGAGAGAGAAAAATTGTCCAAATAACCCCCACCCGCACCTACTGCCAGCACAGTAGGCCCTTGCCCTACTATCATCCAAAGCAGTAGGACGCCCCGGCACTGAAAGTTACACAAAGCACGATCGCACCACCCGACCAACCCCCAATACAGAAGAGTTTTGTTGATAATGGCTCATTACCCCATATCACATCCAAGGGAAGCAACTCAAACAAAATTCCTCGAAACTTAATTGAAGGTTGGTATTCCTTGATTTTCTTGACAGGGTGGTGCTTATTTCTGGCCTTACTTTCTAAGAAATATTTTCTAAAAAGGTATAATGCTGTAATAATTTTATGCTCACTCGCCTAGAACAAACCTCAACTGTACAAAAGGCATGCATGAAATGATTGGATATCGCACAACAATTTTCTTTTTTTCTTTTTTCAACCAAGCATGCATACATTGCCTAAATAATGTTGTGACGACATTGGCGAAACGTTACGATGACATTGGTGAAACAATACGACACCGGAAAACAGAACGCCAATTATGCCAATAAAGCAATATAACCTGTGTTGATGTTCTTCCGACATCGTTTCGACATAGTACATGTCTGTATGGAACCTTTTCATCACATGTGATGACCGGTAGGGTTTACTAGGCATTTTCAATCTGACAATTATGTGTAACAACTCATGAACATGCTACTTTACCGATTTTTCATGTAGATTGCTCAGTTTGAACTACTGAGCTTCCAGGGCTCCCTTTGGATATAATGGATATTTATAAACAAACACTTGTAAATTTCCTACCTTGGCCTTTTAATTCTACTGCTGTGTACTGGCGTGTCTGGTATATGGTATGCCCCAACGACCCGGTGCCCCAAGCTGCTTGGCGTACTTGCAATATCAACACTCATATTGGTCTTTAATCAGAGCTTTCTGAAATGAAAGAAGGAACCACATTTATTTGGCTATATTATTACAATACAGTGGTCTACAGGGCTCAGCCTAAAGCTTTCAGACAGGGAGAAGTTTTGCAACATTTTCTGCACTTTAGGGAGAAGCTTTGGTCCAAATTTTGGATTTCCCTATATGTTCTATACATTTTCACTTCTCCCTCAGCTCAAAATAGGGAGAAGTCAGCCAGCTTAGGGAGACTATTTCTCCCAAATCGCCCTCTAGGCTGAGCCCTGGGTCTAAAGGCAAGTATGGTCATTCAAGTGTAGAACTGGGTCATACTTGATTCAACTGTTTGGAGTACTCTTTTTACTCTGGACAGACAGAATTCCAATCAAGTATCAATTTCAAAGAACAGCTGTGCAGAAGCTGTTTTTAGTACACCACCTTCCGAGGTGATGTGGTGGGAGTAGAGTAGTCATGTGATCTAAACAATATGGCTGACTTTTAAATTTCTGCTCAGTTGTTGTTAATTTTCTTTCTACATCATAATTTGGGATCATTTCAGATAAAATTAAGATCACGAGCGACTGATATCATATTTATTGAAATATTATGCAAACTACGTAATATCTCTGAAATTTATTTTTGAATGTTTTGCATGGCACTAAATACGAGGGTTGTTTAGAAAGTTCTGATTCTAGCCGCATAACTTTGTTTAGCGACATGCTGGGGACAAATGCTAAGCATGTATTGAAAGCACTACATTTCGTCTTTATAATGATACCTAACACTATCCAAAGATACATATTCTTATTGAGTTACAACGCATGTTATTAGGCCCCAGTCATACCACTGGGCTAATTTCATATGTGAATTTATTTTCAGTGTGTCATTCAAGTGAAAAATCATTGTAAATACAAAACGAATTTTTGTCAGCTTCTTGTCATTCGTTGCTTTCAATATCCATTCAAAAGTTAGAAGGGAAGCAAACTTATCGATTTAGTCCTTGCAAAGAAATGCGAAGTTCTTATGACGTTAAAGAAAGCGTCAACGTCATTTTCGAAAGCTCGTAGCGGCTTTGTTATTTACAGGTCACAGTTGCCTGGAATAAGTTTAAGTAGCAATGATGAAAACAATTCAAAGACTGCTCACTTATGAACTATAACCTTCTTAAGTGAAAATCTGCAGTGGCTGTAGGGTAGCCTCTTTCAAAAAGGTTAAAAAATATGTCCTTTAGAAAATATACACCACGTTTGCAGAGTTGTCCAGACAATGCGGACATATCATACTTTTGTATATTTTCGCTATCAGAAAATCTGTATTTATGATGGTTACCAAAATAAGATGTCACGATCAGACTTTTCTGAACATCCCTCTTATTTTATTAAATTCTATCATCATGTTTTCGGCCCCTGTGCTGGAATGTAACTAAAATTACTCATAATTCTTATTTTATGCACTTCTGTTTTGATTTTCATCAAATAAACATCAAAACATCACTTAATTTACATGAGAGTGCACTGGAATACTCTGTGCACATAAATCAAGTGTACAGGAGTACTCTATGTTACTTTAATAATTTAAGTGAATGTTTTGTGGTAGCAAGGGTACTCTGAATTTGCTGAATCAAGTATGACCCTGAACTTGTTTTTGATATAGACAGATATTGAATTCGAACAAGTACTAGCTTTGATTAAATAAGACCCATTATCCGAGGAGCTATGTGGATGTGTATATTGAGCAGAGAGTAAGGGAAAGGTGTGGAGGGGATGTGTGGTTGAAAATGCCAGATAATCAGACTGTTTATTTTTTAGCAATTCAGAAATGGACTGGTCAGCACTAACACTGTTAACAGTAGTGTTGAATTACAGTAAATATTAAACTTGAAAATGTACTAAGTGTTACTGCCCTAGAATATCATCTAAGCAGAGACTTCAGGTTGCAGCTGCTAAAGCTGTTGCCACCTTATAATACTTCAGTGATTTTTTTACAAATCTCCTTCTTTGAGTCCCAGGACTCACAAAACCTAAAATCTTTGCATCCCAAGCTCAAGGGTTTGCATCTTTACTGGGATGCAAAAGCAATATTTTCTCTGCATCCCAAACTTAAAGGGCTTCAAAGGACAAGCCCTATAAGTAAAAAATAACCAACGTCAAGCTCCTGTGGTCACAGGAATAAAATAAATCACCTGTTGTCTCATTGTCAGACAGCGTATTGGATTTGGAGACATCCGTTGTCATTTCGGATTCAGAAGTTTGATCGGTCGCATCATGATCTGCAACATCTGGCCTTGCGTGTTTGTCTTGCCCAAGAAAACCAAATAATGTTTGCTGCTTTGACTCAAGTTTGATCTTTTTCTTGTTTTTCGGAGGCATGATTACTTATTGACCCGGTGTATTAATAAAAGTTTGCACTTAGGTAAAAGACATCACCGTGGTCGATAATACTATGTTCATCCGGTACTGGACAACTACTATTGATTATTGGTATTACAGGTAGACTTCGGTATTTAGCCGGAGTAGGAAAGACTATGGTACTGTTTTTTATCAGTAATATAACAATCTGCTAATGCACCGTTGCTATATTCTTAAAACAAAAGTAGCTTTGTAAACGAAACCGAAATCGGAAGTTGGACTACCGATCGGCTATTTTTATGCGTCCCAGAACGCAGCCAAGGAAATATTTTGCATCCTCTGGGAAAATTATGCATCTAGGACGCAGGACGCAGGGGTACAAAAATCACTGATATTTATACCTTATTGTAAGCATAAGGTGGCAACAGCTTCAGCAGCTGCAACCTGAAGTCTCTGCTTAGATGATATGGCTACACCGTGTCTTCTTAATTACTTATCACACTTTTAAGATACGAATCTGTCATTTGGTAACAGAGATATTAACACTCAAAAATGTTAAAACAGTGACAGTATTATGAGAGGGGACGTGGAGAGGTAAGTTGCATGAACTGATGGAGTTTCAAATGTCTCAGGTATATGTAAAGTGAGATATCTACTTTTTTGTGAAAGTAGGTCACAGTGACCTAGTTTCAATAGGCGTGACCTGGAGTGGTAAAGGGCATGCACTGATAAAGTTTCAATGTTGTAGGGCCTATGAAAAGGGAGATATGGGGCTGCATTCTAAAACTAAATACGTGGTACCTTTTCATGAAAGTAGGTCACAGGTACCTTTTCATGAAAGTAGGTCACAGTGACCTAGTTTTTTGGGGAATCATGCCGTGCTGGAAACTCCCAAGATTAATGTGGTGGCCAAAAAGCTAAACAAGCCAAACTTTCAGTGGCCCAAATTTTTCCACTAGATAAAGAGCCCATTCATTTACTATTGCAGGAAGAGAAAATTGGGCCACTAAAGTTCAAATTCTGGAGATTTCTGGTGGCCCCAGACAAAAATTAGGAGCATTTGGCAACTGGCCGTTTCCAGCGCTGGGATGACCTGGAGTGGTAAGGTGCATGCACTTATGGAGTTTCAATATTCTGGGGCCTATGAAAAGGAAGAAATGGAGCTGCACTCGAAAACTAAACATGTGTAACCTTTTCCTGATAGTTTGTCACAGTGACGTAATTTTGTTGGGGGTGACCTGGAGTGATAAGGTGAATGTACTGATGGAATTTCAATATTCTGGGGCCTATGAAAAGGGAGGTATGGGGCTGCACTTGAAAACTAAATTTGTGATTTTTTTTGTGAAAGAAGGTCACAGTGACCTAACTTTGCTGGGGGACACCTGTCCTAGCTTGGTGAGGTGCATGCACTGATGGAGTTTCAATGTTTTGGGGCTTATGAAAAGGGAGATATGGGGCTGCACTTGAAATCTAAATATGTGGTACTTTATCGTTAAAGTAGGTCACAGTGACCTAGTTTTGCTGGGGGTGACCTGGTGTGGTAAGGTGCATGCACTGATGGAGTTTCAATGTTCTGGGGCCTATGAAAAGGGAGATATGGGGCTGCACTCGAAAACTAAATATGTGGTACTTTCTTGTGAAAGTTGGTCACAGTAACCTAGTTTTGTGGGAGCCAAATAGAATTTTTGTGGGGCATATTGTGATGAAGTTTTAAGGTTCTAGGGTTTATAAAACTCAAGATATGGCTGTATACTGATGGACAGACAGACGGACACACCAACACCAAATGGGTGACTATGTCTCACTGACCGCAAGTGGGCTTGACAAAAATAAAGATCAAAATTGATAAACACTCCAAGGCTGAAACCAACCAATGTGGGCACATCTTTGGGCCTAATACTGCAATGCTCGAAACAATTGACTGTATGTAAATAGTAGGGCAATTACTGACCAATCAGCTGTAGCATTATACAGTCGAACTTCGATGGCTCGAACTCGCCGGGACCACTCAAAATAGTTCGAGCGATCGGTAGTTCGAGCCATTGAAGACCAACTCACAAGGTCCAGCCGTATGTATTATGCTTTTTGTATGAATGAAGGGTGACTTCCTGTTTATTGATCGGTCATAATTTAAGTCACTCGGTGCCAGTAGAAATATCCGATCTGGGTATCCCCCACGCTGCCGAGTCCTTCATCAGATTGCTCGGAAGCTGACGTACTCTCTGATATGACTGCAGGAGTGAATGACGGGCCCTAATTTTGTTACGTTTTAAAGGCAAAGACGTAAATTTTGGCACGTTTTACTCAATTTCGGTGTGAAATTTTAATTGAAGAAAAATAGTTTACCATCTTTAATTTTTATATGCCGCCTCATTCGCCCAGGATGATTATACGCGTTTAAATAGATAAAACCAATCAGCTTAAATTGACAACCACTCAGCATTAATCGATTGACCAGTTGATCTAAGGGCGGCTTCAATTGAGCTCGCGCCAATCAAGTATACCTGTGGTTTCGGCAACCGCTGTATCAATATCAAAGCATCTTATGACAATGATCAAACGTCTGAGTGACCGTTATTGAAATGGAAATTATTTACAAGGTAATTAGTGCGAGCCATCGGTGGGTTTTTTTACATAGAAAATGTACCCTAGGGACCGGGATTGGGGTTCGAGCGTTCGAGCCATTGTAGTTCGAGCCAAAGGTTGCAGGTTAAGTTAAAATGAATGAGAGTTTTGCCGGGACTGGAAAGTCAGTTCGACCGAAGCATGGCGTTCGAGCCTTCCGAGTTCGAGCCAGTGAAGTTCGACTGTATAAGCGCAGTTGTAAATATGAAATCTCGAAGCTTTCTGCTTATTTTTTGGCCAAAATTCATTAACCATGACGTTTCTGACAATTTATTCAATTTTACCAAGGTGGAGAATGCCAACTTTTTCCACTGACAACAGTGGGACTGACGCCCTGGTGAAAATCGCCGCACCTTTTCCAAATTTGCCAGATTTGTCTGACAGGCTGACAGTTTTCATGCAGCATGGCCTAAATTCATATACTAGTCTATTAGTCTCTGATCTGGATTACAGCTGTTTCTTAGCCTGGAAGTTTCATGCTGGAGTTGATTCGTTCCCAACTCTGGATGTTTCATACCTTACCATGGTTGATTTGTACCCTAGCACTGGTTGATTTTTTACCTTTAATTAACTTCTACAAATGCTTTTCACTGTCTATTTTTAAGTGTTGCCATTAGTTTAAAATAAGTGCTGACAGTCTGACTGACTGGTTTCGTAAGTTGAACATTACCAGGCACCACAGGCATGTGGAGGCATTGCCTTATTGCTCAAAGTGATGTAAAGACACTTTATATTATAGTGACCAATAAAATTCTTACAAACGCTTTAGTCTTACAAGCAGGTTACAAATTGACAAGGGATAGAATATGAATCAACCAATGCCAGTGTATGATAAGTCCAAGGTTGGGTACGAAATGTCCAGTTGGCAGTGTGCGTAATGTCCAGAGAACGAATCTTCTTACACCCTCTGTAACAAACTAGCAGGTGGTGAAACATTCAACAAGTATCCTTGAAGGTGGCAAATTCATGGATACATAACTAAATCACATGTCAAATAATTTCTTATTATATTTTAATGACTTACTTAGACAATTATATGAGCCGCGACACGACAAAACCAAAAAAGTGGTTGTGAGCCCAGCGCAGACTCAGATCAGCCTGTACTCCCATAATATGAGACATCGGGTATTCTGACGTCCATATTTTATGTTTTTATGCTGATATTTACATTTTTACTTTCATTGAATACCCGATCTCTCATCTACCATTGATGTTTTTCATAAATCTTTAACCATCAGTTGATGTCGTGGAAAGAAATCGCCTTTAACAAGCAAAACAGACCTGCTTGTGTTTAGTACATGTTAAACCTGTTTAGAGACATACCAATTATCAACTTACCATGAACTGTTAACTTGAAAATTGTGAGAAAGAACGATTAAAATCATCAGAAATGAGATTTCCCGTAACTGGCAATGGCCTGTAATCCAAACAAATCCCACAATGCAACAGATTCCTAAAGCAAGAATTTTTTTCTTTGGCAAAATGAAGTTAATATAGATTTGATTAGAATATTTCATCCCATTGAATATATGTGTGTAAAACAACTACATCTCACATATTTAATGTTTCTTTCCGCAAAAATACATATTTGTACAACATATTACATTGTTAGGTGTTTCTACAGACTGTTTTTATTGTATTTGTTAATATCGTTCAAAATTATCATTTTTGTATTTACCAACTTTTCTCAAACAAAATGGATGCCAGTGGAAAGTGAAAACCCCTAACAAAAGAATCCAAATCAATCTGACAAAGTGGAGCGATCAAATCGTTGAAGTTTAATGATAATTAACAGCTTATAAATTGATCTTTATTATTCAGCAGTTATTTTCTCCAGACTTGATCAAAAGTGTTTGCTCTGGTTTCAAGTAGATGGTAGATAAAACGTCACTCTCAAAGAAATGAAAATGAAAGTAGAAATGAAAATGTCAGAATAAAAATAGGAATAATAAAATGAAATATTAAATAAGAGAGTGGCAAGTTTTATGTTATAGAACTAATCAGCCTGGACATCCGCCCAGTCCGATCAGAATCTTCGCTGTCTGCATGGAGGTAGTTTAGTCCCTTAGCTGTCCTTTAAGCGATTAGCAAAGGGTCTGATAAGACTTTGTGAATGCCCAGGCTGACCTGAGTCTGCGTTGGGCGCACAACCACTTTGTTGTTTTGTCACATCGTGGCTCATATCAGTTCAATTACCTGGTATAATTTCATTTGAAGTAAATTCTTTAAATGTTTAAAAATTCACCTTGTGTGATGTTGCTGATCTGTTGATACAAAATGACTAATATGACATACAAAATGATTTTTAGAGATGTAGCGGAAGGAGGCATAAAAGTAAGTGGTCAAACACTTTGTAATATTTTTATATTCCCTATGTTGACTCTAAGCATTTGGTTTCATGATAAAACAAACCATCCATGATTGAGTACAGGATGGAAGAATAAACACCTTGTTAAACTACTTTGCCGCATGAATAATATGCAAACAAATAACATTCACGATTTTAAAACACCTACGAATTTACAAGCTCAACCGATACTCCATAATCAACCCCGTATTTAAAGAAGGAAAATCCTGTAAAAATTCAACTCGTGAGGTCTTACAATGCCAAACTTCTTGAACTCGCCCCCAAAATACCGCTTTGACATTTACGTACCAGTTATACGATAAACTTTATAATTTCGTTTCGTGCTTTGAGAATTTCAGCAGTCCACCATTTTGTTTCTATGCACGCGCGGCAATCCTGGGCGCATTCGGCATACAGTTCAAAGTAACTCTATTGGGTAACACGGGATTACTCGTAGGAGATGCGAATGCGCGAAATCGGCTTTCAACGTAATCACTCCGTAGAAACAACTGATTCTTACGTTTCTTACGTTTCTTACGTAGTAGACGTCATCCCAGGCCCTGAGACCTCTGTAGACGCATTCTGGTATGTGGTTCTGATTTGGGTCCTTTCGCCCGAAGTATAACACCATGGGTTGAACTTATAAGGGTGCCCTAACCAGCAATTATTTAGTCTTGACTTGAAAATGTTGAGAGAGGGTGCATTAATAACGTATGCTGGGAGTTGTTGTCAGGTATCAACGATCCTGTTACTGAAGTAATGTCCTCTAATTCTTAGCCGATATCGCTGCTTAAAAATCTTCTGGTTGTGACCCCGCGTTGCCACGTAAGTTGACCTTTTAAACATAGAGTCTTTATCAATTTTGTCAATGTTATTCAGTATTTTGTAGACCTGGATCATATTAGCTCTATCTCGACGATATTCCAGCGTAGGAAGACCTAGGGTTCTCAAGCGATCAGGATATGACATATGTTGTAAACTGATAACAAGTCGCGTCGCTCTACGTTGTACATTCTCTAACTGAATCATGTCTTTTTTATACATTGGCGACCACACCGTTGTTGCAAACTCAAGATGCGGCCTGATAAGAGATTTAAACAGGTTGAGAAACATCTCCCTATCCATATAAGTGAATGTTCTGAAGTTAAGACCTAGAATTTGATTGGCCTTAGTCACCTTGCTACTTATATGTTCACTGAATTTCACGTTACACTCAAATACGACCCTTAAGTCTTTCTCACTGGACACCTTCCAGACCATAACTGGTCCATTTGCTAGTATATTCAGTATCAGGGAAATTATTTCCTATATGTAAATGGTGACATTTTTTGTAGTTGTATGTCATTTGCCACATATTAGCCCAAATCACTGAGTTATTTAGACTGGCCTGCACATTATTTACATGTTATTCTGATTTTACACGTCCTAGCAGCTTAGAGTCATCAGCATACAATCTCATTACAATCTGTATGGCTTCAGGTAAGTCATTGATAAATATGACAAAAAGGATTGGTCCCAAGACACTACCTTGTGGTATCCCTGACGTTACTTGCTCAAAGCTTGAAAAACACCCATTTACAACCACTCTCTGAATTCTATTTTTTAGGAATTCTTCGATCCATTTGTAGGTTTTGCCTCTGATTCCATAAGCCCATAATTTCTTCATTAGGCGTCAATGTGGGATTTTATCAAAAGCCTTGCAAAAGTCAAGGTAGATTATATCAATATCAAAACCTTGTTCAATTGCATCTGTAATTTCATCTAAAGTTTCTAAAAGTTGTGTCACACATGATTTCCCAGTGATAAATCCATGTTGAAACGGACTAAAAAAATCATTACTGAAGTGATGTATCTGTTAGCTGTTATCTTCTATCTTCACATCTTCATAGGAAAACCGATTGGTCAACTGGAAAGTAGAAATTGATGGGTAGGTAACATTCATGACCAAACAGCTAAAATGTTTTGAATTGCTGCAGAAGCAATCTTTTGACATTCCCCCAAAGAACGATCTCTTTGCAGTTGGTACAATCGCTCACAGTCAGTTCAAAGCTCACAAAGAGCTTATTTTATATTGTTGTGTAACTTGCAGACTTTAAATGACTCTTATCTTACGTTGTCTTGCAAATATGTGACACTGCCTTAGATTTTGAGCCTTGTGGAGGTTCGACGTCGACGTCACGAAACATGAAATGAAAGTGACGTCATAAAATTTGCATGTACAGTTAATTGAGATTTCCGAGCACTGACTTATAAATTTCAAAGCGTCACCTGAAAAAGAGTGATTCAACATATCTATCGGCGTTTTTAACTTTCTTCATCTACACTCTATTAAGAATATTCGCATTATAGATCTTTGAAAAACGATGTCACGAACCAGAGTTATTCAGTATGTAAATAATATCCAACCAGTGAAACGAAAACAAAAAACATCGGGATGTGAATTTGTGAACCTGTGAATTTCTTTTACTTTTGGAGTAAATCTTAGCGCCCTACTACTCCGTTAATGAAGATATTTGTCCGTATATTTAAGCGCAGTCTTTCTTTATATAATTTCTGAGAATGTCCTCTAGTCATACTATATGTTGCCATCGTGAATAGTTTAACATTTTATACTTTATCAGTTCCACCCAAAATCTTGTAGACTTGTATCAAATCCGATCTTTCCCTTCTGTATTCCAAAGACGGTAAACCAAGTTTCTTTAATCTTTCAGGATATGACAAACTTTTGCAGGATCCAACGAGTTTAGTTGCTCTTCGTTGAACGTTTTCTATAATTATTCTATCCTTTTTGTATAGTGGTGACCAAATTGCATTTGCATATTCCAGATGTGGTCTTACTAAACTTTTATACAGATTTAAAAACATTTCGAGATCCAAATAATTTAAGCTTCTAAATATGATTCCATGGTTCCTATTGGCGATATTAGTTTTATTGGAGATGTGCTCTCTTATCTGTCGTGACACCTAAATCCTTTTCACTGTCCACTTTTGTTATTTCACATTCTCCTTCTGGGGTTTCAATAGTGTAACTGTGTCCAAGGTTATGTTTCCGAATATGTAAATGGTGACATTCAGCATCTTTAAATTCCATATCCCAGTCTTTAGCCCATGCCATGACAGATGTTACACTTCGTTGTACTAGTTGGGTATCTTGCTGACAGGTTATTTGTTTATATAGTTTTGTGTCATCTGCAAACAGGTTAACACAAACCGCCAGAACTTCAGGCAGGTCATTGATAAATATTAAAAACAGCACCGGCCCAAAACGCTCCCTTGGCGCATTCCGCTGGTAACTTCTCGTCAGCCAGATTCTGATCCACTGACAGCTACCCTCTGGACTCTGTATTTAAGGAACTCCTTAATCCAGTTGTAATGACTGCCCCTGACTCCATATCTATGTAGTAGACGGCAGTAGACGGGTATGTGGTACGCGATCGAAAGCCTTTTGAAAATCTAAGTATATTACACATCAACATCATCACCATTATCGATAGCTTGAGTTATAAAAGGTAAAGGTTAAGGTTTCCCATAGCCTAATAGCCGTAGGGGCAGTGGGGGTTAGAGTCTCACTGTATCTTGGGCACAGCCGTGAAGCAAGGCGGAGCCCATCTCTCTCCTTTCGCTGCCTTATCCTTTCCTGATTCGAAAAAGGTATCCATTTACTGCTGGGTGGACAGAGTTTTCCAGTCGTCGGATGGCGACGGTGAGCCGCGAACTCATGACCTTCCGGTGCATTTCTGCTCGGTAACCGAGCCACTCTAACCACTCGACTACGGCTTTTCTCTGGTTGAGTAATATCTTCCATATTTTCCAAAAGTTGTGTAATACATGATTTACCAGTAATATTTAAATCCATGCTGTTCAGTGGCAAATAGATTAATTGTTGTTAGCCAAAATGCTCAAGCAATGTGTTTCGAATAAGTCTTTCCATCAATTTTCCCGGTACAGAAGTTAACTAATTGGTCTACAATTGGCCGGGTTATTTATGTGTAAAAGATTAGGGAAGGCTTATTGTACATGCCAATTTAGGATTCATTTCGGTTGTCTTTTTCTGATCTTTGTATACTATGGAGACGTTCTTTAGACTGCATGTGTTAGTTGAGCTATTTTCCTGAGCATGTTCAGGAGACTCTGATTTGAGGACCTAGGTTTTCGGTGGGTTCCGCAATGAGGCGTTCGTGTAATTCGGGAGTCATATGATAATGTAAGTCTTAAGTGTCATGGATTATCCGCCTAACCGAATTTCTTGAATCCCAATACAGAAGGCATCGCTGGCCATGGAATTTATCAGCTGCCATTCTAGTGTGTCTGAATTCTTGGAAGAACCTGTAAATAGATTTTATTTAGTAAATTATACTACTTAAAGTTGAAATTTTCCAAGTAATTTTGAATTTTACGCATACTGATCTTAAGGTGCAGATTTTAAGGTGCATTTTTTTTATATTCGCATGCAGATTAAGGTGTAGTAAGGTGAGAAGATTAGCATGGCCCCTACACAAGATTAAGATGTAAAGACACACACTACTTTTATAGGCATTTCTTGCATGCATTTTACAGTAATTTATATTTTCAATTTTAGTTATTCAATCTACGTCGGTATTTAAATTTAAATATAATACGAAGAGCAACTAAACTCGTTGGATCCTGCTATAATTTAAATGTTATGCGACAGTCTGCATGCTTAGTGATTAACCCAATCACGGTTGATAACTTTGCTGCACTCTTTAATTGCACACCGGGGGATCGGTCGTCAGACTCTATGATGGCCCCGACCTAAAGCTATATATTGTAGTTGGTTGGGACCGGAGCCTTTTTGTCTGTTGCTTGGTCCACCGGGGCTCAACTGGTGACCTTCTTTTGCTTCAGATTTCCAGTGGGGTTGTTTGGCAGGACAGGGATCTCCACCTGTCAGACGGCCCGTTGTATCTGTTGAGTCCTCGTCTTTGCTTCTTCATGGTGTTGAAATTTGATTTATGTGTTTACCGTGATGATTCATTGACGAGTTAGAGGGTTATCATGCGAACCGAACAACCAACTAAATGTTTTGTACCACTTCAGAAACTGAGGGTGAGGTTGGGCCTGTAAAATCGATTTAAGCCCCCCCCCAGTAATTCATTACTGACCGTTCCAAGGCGGTAGTTCTGTTGTGGTCCTCTGTTGCCTGTTTTTGGTGTCAGAGTTTCTGTGATGTTTTACCTTATGTATGTTCTTATTATTTTTGGTTCGGTTCGGGTTGCTGAGTGGCCACCTTTTGGGAACAAGCTGCTCACTCGGTTGGCCATATGTTCTCTGTATCTTGATTATTTGTAATCTTAGTTGTTTCCAACTATGGTTTGAGGGCTGGATTTGGAATTTGATTGTTTCAGTTCCTGGTCTTTGCATACTTTTTACTTTTACGTTTTAAGATGCAAGATTTAAATAAAGACGCAATCTACTTTTATAGGCATTTCTTGCTTGCATTTTACAGTAGTTTATATTTTCAATTTTAGTTAGTCAATCTACGTCGGATTTCAGTGGTGTTGTTTGACTTATTATTTGTATCCTTTTGAAACTAATCAGTCTTTGAATCGACTGCCCAATTAAAATTAAGAAATTACAGTATGCTTTTTTTCTGGTTTCGTCAGCAGATATTGTCAGGGTCACTGACGAGGCTTTATTAGCCGAAACTAATATTATTTCTACTGTGCCACGGGGTCGAAGTTAAAAGGACGTTGAAACAACGTCACAAAGCTTTCTTTAATGGTTATTTCTATTATGCCGTTGAATCACCATTGTAACAACGTTAAAACAACATCGCAATGGTTACGTTGTTTCGTCGTTAATTTTTTGTCTGATATTTGTCACTTGTTCATGTTGATGTATTGTTGCTTTACGTCCACGGTAAACAGCTATGATCACGTCTGGACGGTCAGTTAACCTAACCACACTATTCCTTGGCAGGCTTAGACCCCCTAAGCGGTTAACCAGTACTAAGTGCACATACTTTTGCCAGTAACTGACAACTGCCCTTCTTGAATCAGCAGAAATGAAACGAAAGTATGAAGCCGGACCGGGTATTGAACCTGGGACCTCTGGCTCTTGAGTCTGATGCGCTTCCGACTGTGCTTCACGGCCCAGCAATTTGTCACGTGTGCTTGTTTCCAGGGAGGTTCTGAGTTTGGGGTATTCCGTGTCCACGTACATTTTTGACACGTCAGCGTGCGCCTGTTCAGAACAGGGAACCCACTGGTAGCTGCTCAAGAAGCATAGTACTTCTCTTTTATGTAAGCTGGTGATGATATACGACCGTTGACGACGTTAACCTGAGGAAAATGTAAATCTGAAGTCGATGTAAGCCAGGTGTAGATATGAGCCTTTTGTCGTTTAGGCCAGAGGAGTCAAGTCTGTCGTAGGCTAGTATAGCCGAGTAGCCGTTGAAGGCGTGGACCCTAGGTCGACGAGGGTCTGACAGACATTTCGACGATTACATGTATTGTGTTTGAGGGGACGCTGCAGTAGTTGTGATGGTCGGGGGAAATTTACTTGATCAAACTCAGAGTCAACGCGTTTATCATAAATTTTAGATGAAACAAATCCGTTTGTAGTAGACAAATGTAAATCCAAACAATGGGGCTTAGGTATCGTCTGCATTAGCTATATTTAACTGCAGATGGATTCATTCAATTCAACATGCCTTCAAAGTAAGGACTGGCAATAGACCATTTTCCCCTTTATTATTTCCCTTGCCGACTACTCTTCAATGGAGGTTCAAATAGTTACTTGTAAACATGTATGGGACACTGTCAGTGACCTATATAGTTTCTATATAGGCCACTGCATTTTGTGTTGGTGTTGGAATTTTAAATATTTTTTCTTGGGAAATAGCCATTTGAATTCAATATTTACTGTGATACTTTAAGATTTTGAAAGATTCTTCAATTTTTATATTTGTTTATAGATAAAAATAGCTTTTGTTACAAATATAGTGTCAATAGCAGAGGCATATATCGGCTGCGCGGTTTGCACAAACACAAAACTTTGGTATAAATTACTTTTTAAACATTTAAAAAACTTTAGTAAATTACTTATTAAATCATTAAAACATCACTCTTTCGCTAAATGGAGTATCAAAGATATTTTTCGGTGCAATATTTTGACAAAACTTTTTATTTCAAGAATAATAATGGTATTAAAACTGGGACGGTAAAATTTGCTAGCCACACGGCAGCTTCTTTAGAAATGACATCGGCCTGGCTCATGACTGAATTAATTAAATCGTCAATTTCTTTTAATATTTTGTTCTATCTTTTGATAGCATATATTTACTTATAAACTACACGAAAAGGAACGAAAATAAACAGCCGTACACGGTCCAAATGGGTCACAAAACAGTTACCGAACCTGGCCGCATCTTCATTCTGTTTTAATTAACCTGACATGGGGTGATGTGTGGATGCATCTGAAGTGTGTTTGATTTATATCATAAAACCAAAAACTACAATGTGTCGTTCTATAATGTTAGAATTGCAAGTAGATCTATATGTCTGGTTTAAATTATGGAAGGATGAATAAAAGTAAACAACTGTAGAGCTCTGATCATTAACGTCACACATGGACACAGGGGCCTACATTTGTTTTCTGAAAAATTAAAGGCCGAAAAAATCGGCATCGGCGCCCAGTGGCCTAAACAAATGAGAGAAACGAGAAAATCCCTTCATGCTATCATGCAACAAGAACGAGCCAAAGGGAATTCCGCTAAAATAGTAAAAGATAAAATGTATGTAAACGGTCGCCTTTATGTACAGTCTCCGATGTCCGCACCCGCACCCGAAGCAGCTGATGGACCCTGAGGGGGTCACGGGGAGCACCTCAATGTGTTATCTTGGAACATTAATGGTTTGAGTAGAAAACTTTCGGACAGTGATTTCTATGATTATGTGAATGACTACGATGTTTTACTTTTTCTGAAACATGGGTTAGTTCGAAAACAACACTTAATTTAGAACTAAATGGTTACTTCAGTGAGCATATTTACGGTATCAAATCTCCAGGTACGGTCAGGGGTCGCCATAGTGGCGGCCTTTCTGTGTATGTTAAAAATTATTTGAAAGACAAGTTAGAGATTGTCGAAAAACATTCAAATGGATAACTATGGATTAAATTTTCGTCAGACCTTTTCAGTTTTGAGGAAGAATTTTCATATGTTGTGTTTATATTCCCCCGTCTGACTCAAAAATTCTCGAGTCATCAGACTTTAATTTTTGGGACGAAATCGAAAAAGGGTATTGAAGCGTATTCAAACAAAGGGAAAGTATTTATTGTAGGGGATATGAACGGAAGAACATCCAATTTATCAGATACCTTAGATTTTGACAGATACATTGAAAACAATGATCTATTTCTTGATATGTCGCAGATCCCATCTCGATCGAATAAAGACAAGATTGTAGATTCACATGGGCGCAAATTACTCGATTTTTGCAAAAACACAAATTTTATCATTGCTAACGGTCGCCTGGGTGACGATTGTAATGTAGGGGAGTTTACATATTGTTCAACCCAGGGTATGAGTACAGTGGATTATCTTTTACTAGATAGTAGAGAGCTCAGATCAATTGTAAATTTTCAAGTGCTTCCAGTGAACGAATTTTCTGATCATGCACCATTGTATTTCAGTTTCATGAATAAGAAAAATACGCAGCGCACTTTTATAAATCAAAACGAAACTGTTTAACTGATAAAATATTTAGGGACCCTACGAAAGAATCCATTTTCCTAGACAGGTTGATGGAAAATCACAATGATTTACTCGAAATCGAAAATAGCGAATTGTCAATCAACGAAAAGGTTAGAAACTTCAGCAATTTTCTTTCCGAACATTCAATGCATGTGTTTGGAAAAACTATAAAGGTAAATTAAGCTGGGGAGAGCAACAAAAAATCATCATGGTTAAACGAAGATTGTAAAAATGCGAAAAAAGCTTTTGCGCGAGCACTTTACACTTTCTTAAAAAAATAAAAATGACAAAAATAGGCGTGAGTTCGTTACAAGTCGCACGAAGTACAATAAAATTAAATGTAAATCCAAAAACGCACATAAAATCAGAGAGAGTCAAATACTCAATGATTACGCCAATAAGCAACCGAAAAAATTCTGGAAAAAAATCAAACCCCTTCGAAAAAATAAAAATCAGCAAGGTGAAAATCTCAAGATGGAGGATTTGTTAGAGCACTTTAGAAATATGTTCTCAGGGGAATCTGATCAAATGGAAAGTCAGGACAGTCATGATGATGAAAATAACGTCTATTTAGACGAAGAACTGGATACCGATATCAGTCTAGAAGAGTTAAAACAGGCCGTTTTTCATCAAAAAAAAATAATTCATCATACGGTCTTGATAATGTCTGTACAGAAGCATTAAAGGTCTCGTTTAACATTATTTCACCGTTTTTATTAAAATTATTAAATCATGTGTTTAACTTTGGCGAATACCCAGATTCATGAGGACGCGGAATTATTGCCCCTATTTTCAAAAGCGGCGATGCAAATCAAGCAAAGAATTATAGAGGTATTACAATATGTAATGTTTTATCCAAAGTATACTCGCAAATTTTATTAAGTAGGTTGAATAAATGGTCAGAGAAATTTGAGATCTTGGCTAAAAATCAGTTTGGTTTTCAAAAAGGAAAATCTACAACTGACTGCATTTTCATACTGCACTCTATAATCACAAAAGTGCTCAATTCGAAAGAAAAATTATATTGTATTTTCATAGATTTTGAAAAGGCCTTCGATGAAATTGATCGCTTAAAGTTATGGAATAAACTTATTATGCAACACGTTAGTAGCAAAATGGTACGAGCGTTGAAGGCTATGTATTCTACTGTTAAGGCA
The DNA here is from genome assembly GCA_963989385.1 of Ctena decussata. Classification (NCBI taxonomy): domain Eukaryota; kingdom Metazoa; phylum Mollusca; class Bivalvia; order Lucinida; family Lucinidae; genus Ctena; species Ctena decussata. The sequence goes on from OZ022514.1 coordinate 39,779,658, forward strand.
TGTATTCGACATAACCGGTCGTATTCGGATTTCATCGATTTCAATTTTGGTGTAAAACAGGGCGATCCAAGTTCGCCAATGATTTTCATGATGTTCATTAACGATTTAAACGAGAATATTAACAATGATCTAGAAGGCGTTTTTACTTTAAACGAAATTAAACTATTTCTTTTACTCTACGCAGACGACCAAGTCGTCTTTGGAAAATCACCCGAATCTATGCAAGCTATGTTAATAGACATCGAAAATTATTGTAATACATGGGGTCTAAAAATAAATACTTTAAAAACCAAAGCAATGATTTTTGAGAAAGGCCGGCACACAGCGTATGACTTTTATTTAAATAATACAAAACTCGAATTGGTTAATTCTTTCAAATATCTTGGTGTATATCTCTTCAAAAATGGAAATTGGCATCGCACGCAAAAATGTATTGCCGATCATGCATCATACGCTCTACATAATCTTTTTTCAGTTTTTAATGAAGTAGAAATATCAACGTCTCAAAAATGCAAATTGTTCGATTCTTTCGTTGCTTCTGTTTTAAATTATTGCTCAGAAATCTGGGGATATCACGAAGCTAAAGATATTGAGATAATTCCAATAAATTTTGTCGTAAGGTTTTATGTGTGAGACAGTCTACGAATTTATCTCAGTAGTGCGCCATGTTGTTTGGTTAGCATATGCAGGAATTTTATTGTTGTACATTTAAATATCTTGTCATTCGCATGAATACTCTTTTGCTTCTCTGTAATTGTTCATCTCACTTTTGCTTTGTAGGCTATAAACATTGTACATGTATAGTGTTTAATGCTGAATAAAGTATTCTGTATTCTGTATTTGTTTGCTCACTTATTTGAATTGATTGGCTGTATATTTTATCGTTATTATAGCGTTTAGATAATTTCGAACAACAATTTGTTCGTTTTTTGAAGGAAGTCGGCAACAACCGATGGCAAGTATACCCTGCTAATAATGCTATATCAATATCACCCACTAAAGCATGAAAAACTGTTGGAGATGTCAATGTATTACATGCTCCGTTGATTGCATTTATTGTCAATAGATAAGTGACAGTAAGTGTCAAACCAGGGAATTGTAAGAGTGTCTTATACTTCCATGGTCAAACCCTCAACTAATCAGCAAAAAATATGACACAAGACGATTTACATCCTTATTTGAGGATAATTTCATCTCTTGAATATCTAGTTTCACTAATTTATTTAGTTTCGACAGTAGAATTTCAAGAACAATTATAAATGTTTTCTTTTAGTTCAGACTACATTAAAAGAAAAGGAGAGCATAATATGTCAATAAATAAATAAATAAATATTCTGTATTTGATCTCTTAATTTCGAATAAATCCGTTTCGCTATTTGACTTTTGTATTAGACATACACCTTATTCCTCATATCTTTGGACGTGATTTCTTTGCAATTTGTAATTTAAATACTTTGCTTCAAATCATTATGGAAAATCAAAATAATAAATAATGCATTATTAGGACGAAAAGAAATTAAAACAATTATTTGTCACTCATTACATAGAAAGTATCAATGGCTTAAAATCCGTTCGCCCCATTTGTGTAACGTCTCGCCGATTTTCGGGAAATAACGCGTCACGTGAGCGGCATACGCATGCGCAGAAACAATGTGAAAAAGGTCTATTCAAAATATCGTCTAGATATCTAGTTGTAGAATTAAATGCTTTCAATAATTTAAGCTTGTTTATCATTAGAAAGAGAAGCCATGAAATCTTTTTCATAGCAAAATAAGAACAAATCCGCACACTTAAAGGAACAAACTGCTCATCAGTTCTTTGCCAGTTTCAGTTCTTGAATAATCTTTGATGATACTGCCTTTATTAGCCTGCCTCTTTCCTTTTCTTTCTTAGCTCTTCGGCTAAATCATGAACAGCCTATATCACCACCCGGTGTAAGAATGCAGACCTGAGAGCGCTCTGAAACCATTGCTTTTTCACTTAATGCCATTTTATGTTTCCAACAATGCAGATGAGAAAAAATGATATCACTTATACTTTATGACGTCATCAGGATGTCACTTCCTGTTGAAGTACAACTTGATAAAGAATCTTCAACAGATCATTTTGTTGCAACCATGCAAAATTTTGAAAAGTTTCCTTCATAAAGAAGGATCTATAGCATTTTCAAAAAGAAAGGTCCGCGTTTTTCTTTTTTTTTTTTTTTTTTTTTTTTTTGAGACACCCTGTAGAGTGTAGAAAAAGCATAAGCTGACAAACTGGCAACACGGAATCCTCTCAACTTCAATATATTAATTACATCATCATAATTTTACAATACACCAAAAGAAATGTTAACCTGGCCTTTCATAAACTTTCTCACGCTACTTTATGAAATGATTTTTGACAGCAGTGAGACAAGAAGTTAATAATTTAGAGAATTCCTTAACATTTACAAAAAAAGTTTATGGTTAAATTGCTGCAATGGCCTGAGTATCTTAGACCCCAGTCTCCCTCTGAGGAAACCTAAGCATCCCTATCTAGGTCCAGGAACATATCAGTGTGTGTGTGTCTGTGTGTGTGTGTGTGTGTGTGTAATTTGCCAGCTTTACTACATAAATGAAATGGAAGTAATTAGGTAAAAAAGGGGGTATTGTCGGGCTGCGTCCCCTCCCCACCCCAGAAGCCCAAAAATATTTAACGAATCAAAAGTACAAGAAAAAGATCATTTCATGACCCCCGCCCCTCCCAACACACACAAAGAAGTAGTCCACAAAAATACTGACCACCCCACACCCCCACGCACCCCCGCTCAAGAAAAGTAGGGTTTCAAAATCCATTGCACCCCTTCTAAAATCCTCGAACCCTCCCAGGTAGTAAATAAAAATTTCCCTCAGGCTCAAGAGCCAACACGGTTGTTGTTGTTATACCCACAGGGCTTGTATCACATTTTTTCAGGCTGCAGTCATAGGTGTATGTATTGTTTAAGGAATGAATTTCATTTTTCTGAGGTTTATCGAAGTGTAAACTACATTGGGTCACGTGCAAAGTGAATGAACCCCGAAGGGGTTCATGTAAACTTTGCTAGTGACCCAATGTAGTTTACACTTCGATAAATCTCAGAAAAATTAAGTTCATTGCTTATATTTACATTCATTTCAATTAAAACCTCGATGAAAAATCATATATAAGCGCTAAAATTGAAAAAGTAAAACATGTACACGCATTTTTTCTGCTAGCAGTGGAACAGCGTGAATGACGTCATGGCGTCGCCGATGTCCAATCAGACTGTAGAGAGTCATTGTTTATTTTGACGTCATTGACGTCGCGTGGCTCAATGTGATTATTGGAATGTAAACTACATTAGGTTCCAGTGGTTTACTATAGGGCTTTTCAGTAAATACACCAAGAATGTAAATATATTGGAATACAATACATACACCTATGACTGCAGCCTGAAAAAAAAGATGGTACAAGCCCCTGTGGTTATACCGTCGTTAGGTCAAAGTAACTCGAGCAATGTACTGTTACTCCTGGTTAACCACACGCGTATGGCGAAGGGGCTATTACTAAAACCTTGTACCGCACCGCACCGCACCGCACTGGGGTAAAATAAAGTACCTCACCGCCGAAGATTTCCGAACCCTACCGAATTTTACGGACACTACCGTAGGCGAAAGGTATGTTACTTAGTATAAGCTGATTCTGCCAATAAGTATCTTTTTATTGGATATGTTAATGTATTTGAATTATTTACATATTTATATTATGCTGAAACCTTTTGCCAAACCTCAAAAAGGACTTTTATCTTGGTTTTTTCTATTTCAGTAATTCTCAGTATAACTATCACATGGTAGTTCCCATGCATAGCATTTAGATTGGGTTGGTTTTTAGTTTAATTGATGCAAAAATAGACTGAGATATACTTTCAATATATATATTATATTGCTTTAAGGTAACTTTATCTGTACAATTTCCTAGATTTAAATAAATCGAACATACAAATATATCTACCTGAAAAAAATTCCTACAGGGGTTGGAAGTAACTCTTAAAGTTTATCTGTGTTGCAATCACCAGGGAAATAAATGTATAAATTCTTTGAAGAAAAAGCCTTGACAGTATAATGTAAATTTGCCATATTATTTTCATGCATAGACAGTATTTTAAGTATTCTAATTGACAGTTTGCTTATAGCAAATAGAAAAGTGATCCCATGTGTATATATTGAGATGGAGAAGTATCGTCGACATAAATTCGACATAATTTATTAAAGTGAATTTTTATTTAAAGAGTCATTATTAATTCTAACAAAGAAAGACAGGAACAAATCTGTATAGAAAGCGTTATAACGTGAGTACGGTAAAGTTCGGAATTCACTCGAGACTGTACGGAAATTTCCGTAAGTGCGGTACAAGGTTTTAGCCGGTGCGATGCGGTGCGGTGCGGTACAAGGTTTTAGTAATGGCCTGGCGAAGGTGCCTAATTTATTTGGTTTCCGGTATAAATTGAGAACCAGTCGACCTCCAAAAGTTAAAAAAAAAAATAAAATAAAATCGTCAAAAATGGGGGGAGGTCACGAGGGAATGCGAGTACCTAATTATAAAATTTACAGTTATGAAAATATTAACAAGTATCCCCATTTGGTTCAGTATCAAGAGGAGCTAGCTAAACAGGGTCTAAAAGATCCATGGCTTAGGTAAGAAGATGGTGGGTGGGGTATATAATATGCAGTTCACCAGTTATCGTGGGTGCACGACATTTCGTCTAAACCCATTTTGTCTAAATGTTATTTCGTCTAAAGGCCATTTTGTCTACTGACTATTTCGTCTAAATGACATTTTGTCTAAATTACATTTTGTCGAATGGACAATTTGCCTAATGGACAATTCGTCTAAAAAAATAGGCTGGGTGCTAGGGCTGGGACGAGTACCCAGGTACCCGAGTTCGGGTCGGGTAAACCAATTACCCGGGTACATATTTGCTACCCATTACCCGACTGCTTATTATTATGCAATGTATGAATATTCTATTTCATAAAATTCTAAGAAATAGAGAAAAATTTAGTGTTGCTGTTTTGGTTGGTTGGTTGATTTGATGCTTAACATCCACGGTAAACAACTAATATCATGTTGGGATGGTCAGTTAACCTAACCACACTATTCCTGGGCAGGCTTAGACCTCCTAAGCGGTTAACCAGTACTAAGTGCACATACTTTGGCCAGTAACTGAGAACTGCCCTTCTTGAATCAGCGGAAGGAGAAACGAAAGTATGTGGCCAGACCGGGATTCGAACCCAGGACCTCTGACTTACAAGTCAGGTGCCCTACCGATTGCGCTACCCAGCCCGACGTGTTGCTGTTTTGTATACAGACCTGTTTACAACTACAATTTTGGCGTAGTTTCTACGCTTTTTGGCTTAAAAATACCCTTTACGTTTTAACCATCTAAAACTACGCAAGATTGTAGGTCCAGTTTTTGGTCCTTTTCCTGTGATTTTGGTTCATTTTTTGGACATATTGGCTCCTATTTGAAGCATCTATTCAACACAGATAACTGTCAACAGTGCAATTACCTGATTACTGCGAACAAACAATCAAATTATGTCAGGCTGCATGTGTAATTGCCACTCAACAACCTTCAAGAGAAGTTCAGCAGTGGCAGTATTAGTCATGGTCTATTGATTTTATATCAACTCATGTTACAAAAAGGTTTTTGTCAGCTACACTGTATTGTCATGTGTTTTCGCGATCAAAAGTTGATTAAACAGTCAACAGATTAACTGAGCTAAAGGCTGCAATGAAGAAGTCAGAATTTTATTATTTATCATCATTACAGATGTATAATTTTTCCTGAGAAAATAAATAATTCAATTGACAGAGATTATTGGGGTTCACTGCTTCTATTAGGATGGAAAATAACTTGGTACTATGAATGCTGGCTCTTGCCAAGGATGAAACATAGTTGTCATCCTCAGCTCTTTTCCTCATTCCTGCCTTACCCATACCTATAAAAGACCTGATTTTTTAAAAGAGAGAAACAGCCTAGGCTTAAAACCACTATGTCAATGCTTTAGAAAAAGTCAAAATATCCCCCCCCCCCCCCCAACTTCCCACCCACCCCCTTATTACACACAAACACACATGATGTTTGGACTACACATGAGTACTGTAAAATAGGCTTAGCTGCCTTCCTGACTACACATGGCGAAGTCCGAGAGTAAACAGGTCTGTGTATAAATTGCAATCATAAATTGCCAAACAATTTTACATATTATAACATGGTTTATTTATATATTTTCGCGTCTTTCGCATGCTCGTGTGTGCAAATGACAGATACTCTGTTTATCATTTGATCTAAACGTATATTATTTTCTAACTGTGTACATGCTCAAAATGCTATGGTAACAGGTACCCAGGTACCTGCGTGTAACAGGGGCTCGGGTACCCGGATACAATATCTCTTCCCGTCCCAGCCCTACTGGGTGCGACATTTGGAGATATGGAAAACTTAAAAAAAGACATGAAACAAAATTATTTTCCAGAATTTATCTCCCAGAATTTCAGGTTGTCCAGGGGGCAACCTTCCAAGACTATCAGCTTGCCCCCAGCAAAGTTAACCTGTGGTGGGCAAGAGGGCCATTGCTTATTTCTAAGACTGATTCATGTACTTGTAAATTTAGGGAATGTTTATGCACAAGAATGATATAAAATTTACAGTTTATTTCTGTCATATAACTAAGCACAAACTTTTCCCTTAAAAATGACCTACATTTGTATTTTAAGTACTGTGCCCCACCATTTTGATTTTCTGTTGATAAGCTCAAGCCTTGGGTACCATAGTTAGAACATAGATTGAAATATTGTCCAATGATATAAATTCTTTACCTGTTTATGCAAAATGTAGCTGATATATTTAGAAATGATATCAAAATTAAAAATTGGCCATTTTGGCCAACCACAATGTCAAAATGAAGCCAAAATATTGGTTAACTTTGGCACAAGTTTTCTCTGTAATTTATTGATGTGCCCTGTTATGACCACCCACAAATGACTCAGAAGGGCTTTCTCTTCTATGTGATACTAATTTTAACCTTGTATCCATTAGCGCATTTTAGCGCAAACCCATGAAAAATGCCTACTATAAGCATTCATTAGCAACTATGGAAAAACCCAAGTATTCCAAATGAAAAGAGTGTATTATCCGATTACTGGTTTTCAGAATCAATATTTTGGCAGATAGGTTTGTTAAGGGTTGTATTGTTATACCCCCGGCATACAAAGTATGTCAGGGGGTATATAATTTTTGTCATTCCGGCTGTTCGTTCGTCTGTCCGTCCGTTCGTCAACTTTCGGTCAAAGTTTTGCGTTAAACCTTTTTTGATAGCTCATATCTCTGTAACTACCTATCAGATTCTTTTCATATTTGATTTAGGATATCTCTATAGCATTGCCTTTGATGTAAACTATCTTAGCCCCTGGATCAGGGCCCAGGGTGGGGCCAAGGGTCAGAAATTAGGACTTAGGCATTTTCAGTTAAAGTATGTCAAAATTTTGCATTAAACCTTTTTGATTGCTCTTATCTCTATAACTGCATTGAAGATTTCTTCAATATTTGGTTCATGATGTTTCTATAGCATTACTTTTGATCTGGACTACCTAAGCTGCAGGTTAAGGCTCATGGGGGGGGGAGGCAGTGGTCAATAGTCAATAACTAAGACTTAGCAATTCGTTGTATAGTTTTTGTTTATAGTTCTAATATACTTGAATGGAGCCAGATGAGATATAACTTGGTTTATTTCATAATAGTTTACACATATGGATGCTACTGCTGACATAAGGTCAAGGTCATAGGCTTTGAATTTTGTACATGTATAGCATTCCATTGTAGTTTTGTGGTAAAGTATGCTTTCATTAGATGGTGGCACAGGTCGGGGGTATATGTGAGCCCCTGTTTTTTATATTTCTGGGCCAATTTTAATAATTCAAATATCATTATACCCCCGGCATACGAAGTATGTCGAGGGGTATATAGTTTTTGTCTTTCCGTCCGTTCGTCCGTTCGTCCGTCTGTTCGTCCGTCCGTCCGTCCGTCCGTCCGTACGTAAGTTAACATTTGCGTTAAAGTTTTGTGTTAGGTTTTTTTCTTTTGCTTCTGTTATCCAGAGCTTGTTCATAAGTGCTTAATGTTACTACAGGATGTATACCAATCAGTATGCATCACCTTGATGCTGCTGCTGGCCAAAGGTCAAGGTCACAGACTTAGAAATTCTTATAACATATGCGTTAAAGTTTTGCGTTAAGTTTTTTTCTTTTGCTTCTGTTATCCAGAGCTTGTTAATAGGTGCTTAGTGTTACTACAGGATGGATACTGATCAGTATGCATCACCTTGATGCTGCTGCTGGCCAAAGGTCAAGGTCACAGACTTAGAAATTCTTATAAAATTTGCGTTAAAGTTTTGCATTAAGTTTTTTTCTTTTGGTTCTGTTATCCAGAGCTTGTTCATAAGTGCTTAGTGCTACTACAGGACGGATACTGATCAGTGTGCATCACCTTGATGCTGCTGCTGGCCAAAGGTCAAGGTCACAGACTTAGAGATTTATATAACAGTTGCATTAAAGTTTTGTGTTAAGTTTCTGCTTTTGCTCTGTTTTCATGAAGGTCTTTACTCGAACTTGTTGATATGTGCTTATTCACCCCGTCCAATCGAAACGCCGGAAAAATGGTACGAACGCCGGATATGCGGTATTTTCACGCCGGATTGTGGTCTTTTTGTCAGAATCGCCGCCATTAAATTTGACAGCGGGTTACAAAAGTCGGATGAATTAATAGGTAAAAACGGTAAGTGAGTATAACGAATTAGCCTATCTGGATCTACATAGATTTTACTAACTGTCGAGACTTCATTTAGTTTAGAAACTACGTTTGTTTGTCGTAACATTCAAAGTGATTTTTGTCTTATATGTTCGGCCTTTCGCTTAGACCTTATTTACGTCCTCAAGTTTCGTACTTTTTTAATTTTCATTGAAAAGGGTCACAATGAGTTGGCTAAAGTAGAATTCTAAACATCCTCATACCATTATCGGGAACCGAGTGATGCATTTTCCACCGAGGAAACCGAAATGAAAGCACAGTCTTTAAAATTAAAAGTAACGCCGGACAAACCGGTACTCGTATCCGAGTAGTTCTCGTCATTTTTTACTAACAATTTCCTATTTTCTCCCAAACAAGCAGGTTTTCTTTCAGTTTGCGGTAGTTATGTATTGTGTACCTAATAACTCTGGTTTCGACACACACGTCATGAATTTATTTATAGATACGAACCTCAGGTAGCGATCATTATTTGATATGCTATCACGCACAGACAACGTCACGTCCAGAAGCAGTTCTCGTCATGTTGCTTTTGAGCTCGATTTTAAAATAAATATAAAACCCAGTTTGCTGTTGTTCCTATATAATGACTTTTGACATCTTATTCATGTAACAAAGTCTTTTTGTATGCCGAATGCGCGAAATTTTTTTAATGAGGTCACAGCAGACGAAAACAAACACAAAACTGAGACGAAGAGTTTGTCTTGTTCACAAGGCTGCTGAAAACGATAAATGATGACTGGGTCAGGTTTGCTATTTTAATATTTTTGTGTATTTTCCTGCAATGTTGACTTACATTCGGAATTTGTTTGCAAAGTAGACACAATATTGGAAAACCTGTCCCAATTAAGAGAGGTCAGCACGTGGCTTGAACGTGCTCACGTGAATGCCCCTGACGTAATCACGCGACTTTGCGAATCCAAAAGAGAAAAAACGGCATTTATATATACACAGCTCGATATCTTGATGAGTTTTTGCACTAGTTTGACCAAATGTATCATAAACTTACGATTAAGGCAGTTGAAGTGAAGAAAAAATACGCGAACAACTCGTTTTAAGCAGAATGACGAGAACTACTTGCTGACGAGATCTTCTCGGATACGAGTATAAGTTTCTTTGGAATGTGCTTAGTTTTTCCATCAGACAAATAAATAAGTACACAATCAGCATATTTCCAGGTGTAAGCTGTAGTAGTATTGACGTTCCTCAGACCATTTTAGTAGCTGCTGCTCTAAGTCTGTAAACCTGCCTATAAAATTGTGAAAAATGATCGCCAAATCAAAAGTTGCCATTATTACATTGGATGCTATGTTCGATTCTGAATCTTTTTATCAATAACGCAAGCAAAATGTCTTATCGGTGGTATATAAAACTAAACTTGGTAAGAGCATGACTACTTTTCTAACAGACAGCAAATGCAAATTTCTCGGTACAAATTTGTTGCCATCTGTGACATGGGACACAATGTAAGAATAATTTCCCTTGTTAGTATAAGATGAGGCTGCTATATTTTGCTGTTATACTATTTGAGCTGTACGAGTTGGCCCATGTGTCACTATGTTTCTGGATCCCAGAATTAGTAGGCTGCCTAACTGGAGTCCACTGCTTATGTGCTGGTATACTTTCATTTTCATTGGAACCCAGCCACGTACACATAGTTGTTTTAGTATCGCAAAGATACGGATGTGTAGTAACGGTTATACAGGTAAGTCGTGTTTGTTTCATTTTCGATTAGACTGCTATGTCAGGTTTTTTTTGGAGTTGCCTTTTGACCCGAAGTATTCCCACTAGGCACACAAAAGCGAAACAACGTTAAATCAACATCGATTCAGCGTCATGACGACAGAAGTACCCGAGCAAACAGTGTCGACCAAGATCAAAGCATTAGCCTGATCAGGATCTACACTGTTTTGTTGATGGTAAAATCTAATTTGCTCGAATTTTAGAATACTGAATTTATGTGTCCCAGCAGGCACAGCACAACATTGAAACATTAAAACAACGCTGGGTCAGTCATGACGCCAGTTCAATGTTGATTTAATGTTTTGTGCCCAGTTGGTGTTCCAATATTTAGGTAAATACATATTAAATAAAATAATTGGTTCCCGGATATTATCCCAATATTTAGGATAAAAGACGTTATGAATAGAGTTTGTTTACTTGAGTTTTTTCCTTCATACACGATATATGCATTTGAGCCCGTCCAGATAGAAATCGACCTTATGACATAAAAAATCGATTTTTAGGTTTTCTGTTACCTGAATGCGCATGCCATTATAGAACAAAAGGGTAAAAACCGTTTGCAGTTATCTAGATTATTAAAGATGTTATGGCAGATTTAAACACACTGGTATCGAATGAAGTTTGCCAGAATTAATGACGTTACGTAACGTGACGTTACATTGTTATGGATAACGTCATTATCAATGTTTTCCCTTGAAATGCACATCACTCTTATTAACGTTAACACAGCAAACGCATGTAATCAGTATGAGTAAATTTTCCCGTAACACAGCTCTAGACTTTGGTTCCATTCCGGGACATGCCTCTTGAGATAGGTGAAAACATGGAAAGGCTTTGATCCAGGTGTCATACCAAGTATGATCCCTTTACCTCGAAAGGTAATTAAGATATATATTTTCCGAAGAGCAGATTTAACAAGACATAAACTTCCGACTGACCGACATGCTTAAGTGATGCCGTTCGCACGTACACTGTAAAAAATCCGTAGATTTCACGGTAAAATAACTGGCAACCAGCTGCCAGCCCTTTTACCGTTATTTTTACGGGCGCCCGTAAAAAATGCAGGAATCATCAAGCAGATTGGGACAGAATAGAGTAGGTGTCGTTTTGGTCTGATAGCCCTTCAACAATACAAAGTTATTTTCGAGTGAGGCCAGTTAACATAAAACTTCCATTTCGTGATTTCTAACAATGTCTTACAGGCAAACGCTCGTAAAAATAACTGTAAAAGGACTGGCAGCCGGTTTCCAGTTATTCTACCGTAAATTCTACAGTATTTTTTACAGTGTACGGACAATCCGGAAACTTCATACCTCCGGTGCTCCTATGGCTTCGAGTGCATAAGGCAAAGAAAAAAACTTATAAAATATATTTGATGTTTTGAAATACTTCAATTGTTTCTAAAGATGAGTAAGCAATTAGCTTAAAGTTTGTCATTTTCTTTTTAATAAAGCAAAGAATTTGTTTCTGGGCACTGTAAAAAATCCGTAGATTTTACGGTAAAATGCCTGGCAACCAGCTGCCAGTCTATTTCCCGTTATTTTTAGGGGCATCTGCCTGTAGATAAATTTTTGAAATCAAGATATGGTAGAATTATGTTATAACTCGAAAATACCTTTATAGTGTTGAAGGGCTATAGAGGCCAAAACAATATCTGTCTTATTCTACTCTACTCTGCGTGTTGATTCCTGCCAGTGTTTATGGGCGCCCGTAAAAATAGCGGGAAATGGACTGGCAGCTGGTTTCCTGGTATTCTACCGTAAAATCTAATGATTTTTTACAGTGTGCAAGAGTCCTTCAGCAGCATTTTAACTTTGAGAGTAGACCGCATTTTTAAGAGCTACGTCGTCCGAGGAAGCAAAAAAAGAAAGTAACAAAAGTTGTTTCCCTTTGTAAAAATGGTGGGAAAACATAGACACGTAGATGTACCACACGCCACGTCACAACAAATATCGCTTCTGCTTTGAAGCATCTACTCACCATACAATTATTCAGGCCCAAAGGCCGAAATTTAACAAAAATAAAATCGTCACTATGGTATCAGGTATGGACTTTGAGTTACCAAACCGCGGAAAAGTAAACAAATAACAATTTAAACGAAAGTGAAACATCTTTTTTTAAATTTGTTATTTTTTTTTGGAGAGGCGCCGTGGTCGAGTGGTTAGAGTGACTCGGTTATGGTGCAGAAAGTCGCCGGAAGGTAGTGAGTTCTAATTTATTTTATAAAATATAATCCACCAACCACCAGCAATATAAACAGGGAAAAGAATAAAAAATAAATAATATACATGTAAAAGCTTAAGGAACAAACAAAACAACCAGACGGACTTTTGACTTAAACTCGCAATTTTCATCTCATTGGACAAGGAACTGTAAGTAGATCAAAATGGCTCAGGATCTCCGAAAACTGTGTAAAATTTGGAAAGCGTTTTGTCTTCCACCATTTAGAGACATTAAGATTCAGACGACACTTCTATATGCCGCCCTTTGCCGTTTTTCATCCGGCATTCGTCAGCGCTGACAGGCAGGAGAGGATTGATTGATTGGTTGATTTAGGTTTAACGGCCCTTTGAGAGGGTAATTCGGTCTATATCGGGCCGTCTCCCAGACAGAGGGATAAAGAAATGATAGACGAGAGAAAAATGTAAAAAAAAAAAAAAAAAAAAAAAAACACCCGCACCTACTGCAAGCACAGTAGGCCCTTGCCCTACAATGTTCCAAATCAGAAGGACGCCCCGGCACTGGAGGAGAGGAAAACATATCGTATTGCAAATTTACCTTCGACCTGGCAGTCTGTGATATAGAAAACAAGCAGTGCATGAAAATTTGAAGTTGCTTTCTCACAAGATTGTATCTACATTTAGTTTGTTGTCTTGCAGTTTAGACTGAAAAATTGTTAACAATGAATACGCTGACGATATTTGCATATCTAAACTAAGCTATAGGCTTGGATTGTTTTGGGTTTTTTTTCGGTTCGGGATTTTACTTTTGATATTAATAATACAGTTATTACTATTATTATTATTATTATTATCCAAGACTGAAAATTATTTTCTCTAGATCAAAGCTGAAAATTTACGAACATGAACTAAATCGGGACCAGAACTGTCGCGAGTCTCAACCTTTTTTACGCATCTGCGAATAATTTTTTTTTTCTATTTATTAACGCAAACTGCACTTTTGGTGATTTTGGTGATGCATAATGCTCCAAAGAATCATATTTCTGGATTCCTGGCAACAAATATGCGGCTACGGTGGTTTCTACGGTGGTTTCCCAATTACAATTATCATTCATATCAAAGTTCAACCATATGCCGTGTGAAACAGCGGGAAAAATCTTCTGACGTAACGTCAAACTTTGACGTCATTTATCTCAGTTTCACGTCGCGTGTCATAAAGTCGATTTCTATCTGGACGGGCTCATTTGTGAATGGATATATTTCACCCTAGCAGAACACATCGTTGAACATGATCAGCACTGATTCAACGTTGATTCAACGTCACCACATTGATTAGTTTTTGTCCAGTGGGACTATTTTCGAATAATATCAGTTGGATGTTCCGTGGATAGCATCCGTGGCCCATTTGGCTTTGTCATTAGATGCCTTGTCACAAAACAATAGGTCTTACAACATATGTACATCTGCATTTTCAGAGTCAGGTCGTTTTGGACAATGGGTAAACACCTTTGATTTAAATTTCCTCCGAACTAGGATTCAATTCTGTTCTTCTCTAGCCTTTACGCCCCTTCTTTACTTAGTAACCCTGTTGACCCGATATGATAAAAGACCGTAAATCCCCAAATAATTCATCCATCAATTAATCCATCCATCAGCACAGATCAATCTTCGCCTCTCACTAGGATTAGTAGATTTTTCATGCGAGCAGGGATGAGCGATCAGACTATAAAGATGTGCTGATTGTATACACATTTATTTGTCTAATGGAAAAATAAGCAGTTTCAAAAGAAACCGATACCATTTTATCCGGCGTTACTTTCAATTTTTGTGACTGTGCCTCCAATTCCGTTTCCTCGGTGGAAAATGCATCGCTCGGTTCCCGATAATGGTATGAGGATGTTTAAAATTCTACTTTAGCCAACTCATTGAGACCCTTTTCAATGAAAATTAAAAAAGTACGAAACTTGAGGACGTAAATAAGGTCTAAGCGAAAGGCCGAACATATAAGACAATAATCACTTTGAATGCTACGACAAACAAACGTAGTTTCTCAACTAAATGAAGTCTCGACAGTTAGTAAAATCTATGTAGATCCAGATAGGCTAATTCGTTATACTCACTTACCGTTTTTACCTATTAATTCATCCGACTTTTGTAACCCGCTGTCAAATTTAATGGCGGCGATTCTGACAAAAAGACCACAATCCGGCGTGAAAATACCGCATATCCGGCGTTCGTACCGCTTTTCCGGCGTTTTGATTGGACGGGGTGTTATTGGTACTACAGGATGGATACTGATCAGTTTGCACCACCCTGATGCTTCTGCAGGCCTAAGGTCAAGGTCTCAGACTTAGAAATTTCTACAGCAGTTGTTTTAAAGTTTTGTTTCAAGATTTTGCTTTTGCTCTATCATTTTGACAGCTTCTATTGAAATTTGTTCAGATGTGCTTAGTATTACTACAGGTTGGACACATATTAGTACCTAAGGGCACGGTCACAGACTTAGAAATTTATATAACACTATTAGTGTTAAAGTTTGTATTGAGCTGTATCTGTTTGCTTATGTTTTTGATATACTTGAATGGAACCTTTTGATGTGTGACTAGGTTTACTGCGAGGTTGAGACAGTTTTGTTGACATCATCTGACTGCTGCTGCTGATTGTAGGTCAGGGTCACAGACTTTGAAATTTATATAACCATTTGTGTTAAAAGTGAACTTTAAGTTTGTATTGTTTTGATTATTGTGAAATCTTCAGATGTAGTCTAGTGATATGTGCCTACATGGGCATGCAAAGTTTATTTCCTATAGGTGGTGGCGCTGGCCGGGGGTATACGTGAGCCCCTGCTCACTTGCTCTAGTTGTTTTTAGCTCACCTGAGCCATAGGCTCAGGGTGAGCTATTGTGATCACCCAGTGTCCGTCGTGCGTCGTCCGTCGTGCGTCGTCAACAATTTGCTTTAAATGACATCTTCTCTGAAACCGCTAGGCCTAGGGCTTTGATATTTGGTATGAAGCATTGCCTAGTGGTCCTCTACCAAGTTTGTTCAAATGGTGGCCCCAGGGTCCAAAATGGCCCTGGGGCAGGGGGTCTTGGGTTCGAAACTAAAAAATACTTAAAAATCTTCTTCTCCAGAACTGCTTGGCTCAGATGCTTGAAATTTGGTATGTAACATTGCCTAGTGGTCCTCTACCAAGTTTGTTCAAATGGTGGCCCCAGGGTCCTAAATGGCCCTGGGGCAGGGGGTCATGGGTTCGAAACTAAAAATTACTTAAAAATCTTCTTCTCCAGAACGGCTTGGCTCAGATGCTTGAAATTTGGTATGTAGCATTGCCTAGTGGTCCTCTACCAAGTTTGTACGAATGGTGGCCCCAGGGTCCAAAATGGCCCTGGGGCTGGGGGTCTTGGGTTCGAAACTAAAAAATACTTAAAAATCTTCTTCTCCAGAACTGCTTGGCTCAGATGCTTGAAATTTGGTATGAAGCATTGCCTAGTGGTCCTCTACCAAGTTTGTTCAAATGGTGGCCCCAGGGTCCAAAATGGCCCTGGGGCAGGGGGTCTTGGGTTCGAAACTAAAAAATACTTAAAAATCTTCTTCTCCAGAACTGCTTGGCTCAGATGCTTGAAATTTGGTATGTAACATTGCCTAGTGGTCCTCTACCAAGTTTGTTCAAATGGTGGCCCCAGGGTCCTAAATGGCCCTGGGGCAGGGGGTCATGGGTTCGAAACTAAAAATTACTTAAAAATCTTCTTCTCCAGAACGGCTTGGCTCAGATGCTTGAAATTTGGTATGTAGCATTGCCTAGTGGTCCTCTACCAAGTTTGTTCGAATGGTGGCCCCAGGGTCCAAAATGGCCCTGGGGCTGGGGGTCTTGGGTTCGAAACTAAAAAATACTTAAAGATCTTCTTCTCCAGATTGGCTTAGCTCAGATGCTTGAAATTTGGTTTGTAGAATTGCCTAGTGGTCCTCTACCAAGTTTGTTCAAATGGTGGCCCCAGGGTCCAAAATGGCTCTGGGGCAGGGGGTCTTTGGTTCGACACTAAAAAATACTTAAATATCCTCTTCACCAGAACTGCTTGCCTCAGATGCTTGAAATTTGGTATATAACATTGCCTAGTGGTCCTCTACGAAGTTTGTTCAAATGGGTGCCCCAGGGTCCAGAATGGCCCCGGGGCAGGGAGTCCCAGGTTTGAACCATAGAAATACATTGAAAAATATTGAAAAATCTTCTACTTCAGAACCGCAAGGTTCATATGCTTGAAATTTTGCATGTAGCATTGCCTAGTAGTCCTTTACCAAGTTTGTTTAAATGGTGGCCCCAGGGTCCAAAATGGCCCTGCAACTGGGAGTCTTAGGTTTGAACCATAGAAATATATAGAAAAATATTTAAAAAATCTTCTTCTTCAGAACCATTTGGCTCAGATGCTTGAAATTTGGTATGTAACTTTGCCTAGTAGTCTTTTACCAAGTTTGTTCTAATGATGACCCCAGGGTCTAAAATGGCCCCGCCCCAGGGGGTCCTTGGCTTGAACCATAGCAATATATAGAAAAACGTTCAAAAATCTAAAAATCTTTTTCTTCAGAACCATTTGGCTCAGATGCTTGAAGATTGGTATGGTGCATTGCCTTGTTGTCCTTTATCAAGTTTGTTCAAATGATGGCCCCATGGTCCAAAATAGCCCTGCGGCAAGGAGTCCTGAGTTTGAGCCATTGAAATACATAGGAAACTATTAAAAAATCTTCTTCTTCTTCAGAACCACTTGGCTCAGATGCCTGAAATTTGGTATGATGCATTGCCTGGTGGACTCCTACAAAGTTTGTGTAAATGGTGGCCCTGGGATCCAAAATGGCCCTGGGGCAGGCAGTCTTGGGTTCGAAATTAAAATGTACTTAAAAACCTTCTTCTCCAGAACCCCTTAGTGCAGATGCTTGAAATTTGGTATGATGCATTGCCTAGTGGTCCCTTACCAAGTTTGTTCAAATGATGGTGTCAGGGTCAAAAATGGCCCAGCCCCAGGGGGTCCTGGGTTTGAACCATAGAAATACATAGAAAAATATTCAGAAATCTTCTGCTTCAGAACCACTTGGCTCAGAGGCTTGAAATTTAGCATTTAGCATTGCCTAGTGGTCCTTTACCAAGATTATTCAAATGATGGCCCCAGGGTCCAACATGGCCCGGCCCCAGGGGCTCCAGGGTTTGAACCATAGCTATACATAGAAAAACATTCAAAAATCTTCTTCTTCAGAACCATTTGGAAATGGTTGTACACTATCAGGTTTGTTCAAATTATGACCCTAGTTTGACCTTTAACCTTTTTGCTCAGGTGAGCGATTCAGGGCCACTTGGCCCTCTTGTTCTATAAGAACTGGGCACAGTTGTTCAAAATCAACGACGTTGTTTATGTTAGTTAACTAACATTAAAATTTCAAACCTTCATATCTCAAATAGGCCGACATTTTTTTGTTGAAAAATTGTGAGAAGATTTTGCATTGCAAAAGCTGCTCTAATTTTTTCAACAAAAAATATCAGTGTATTGGTTGTAAAGTCAAAACACTGAAGGAGTTGACCTCATAATGAGCTTGTTAGGCTAATGATGCTTTGAACAACTGGACCCTGAACTTTATAAATGTATCAATATTAATCACAATTTAATTTCTTGAAAAAATCAGAGCTACAGATAAGAGGGGGTATTGAGGATAATTCGAAGATGATTTTTCTTATTTCTCAACGAAAACATATGTTGTGACCCCTCATTAGAACCGTCTCGACGAGACGGTTCTGATGATGGTCACAGAATATGTTTTAATGGAGAAATGTGGATAATTATCCCTAAATTATCTCTGTTACCTCCTCTTATCTGGAGCACTGAAAAATCTTCTGAACTTCCAACCAGTACTTATCAGTCCCATTGTTGCTTTCAGGAATACTTTCTGGCGATATAAAGAAAGCCCAAGGTATGTCGATGGCAAACGATCTTTTAGGCTTAGAGGCTCATTTGGACGAGGGTTTTGGACAGGGGTAGCAGTCTTTGCAATTGGCGTTGGAATAAGTAAGGCACTGATATGGATGGAAACTGGTGATACAAAGGAAGTAAAAAGTCATGGACATTGACAGGATGTTGATTAGTGCTAGAAAATATTTCGGATTACATTTAAAGTAGTGCTCCGGATAGGAAAGGGTGACATGGATAATTTTTTCTTATTTTTCCATTAAAATATATGTTGTGACCCCTCATTAGAACCATCTCGCCGAGACCGTTCTAATGAGGGATCACAGCATATGTTTTTATTCCGAAATAAGAAAATAATCTCAGAATTCTTCTCATCTGGAGCTTTAAAAGAGGGTTTCATGTTCTGGTTTTAATAGAGTGACAAATTACCATAGTTAACATAATAACTACTGTTCAAACACTTCAACTACCGTATTTCTTTGGCTACAAGAAAGAGGTTTTTAAAAATCAGTCCCAAAAATCTAGATCTGTCTCATAAAACAAATCTAGAATACTGGGATTGTTTTCGAAGGGGAAAAAAACGTCTCATAGCTTAATTCATGAGACCGATTTAGATATTTGGGGTCATTCTAGAGATGGTTGTAGCTCAATGTGAGGCACTGCATTCCAAACAGTTCTTCTTAGGAGCAATCTGATATGTGTATAAGTATGTACTGCTAATTATTGTGACATTGCTGCTGGACTTATGTACCATAAAAAAAAGAAAAAGGGAAACCTAAAAAATTAATTGTCCTAAAATAAAGCAGCTTGATTTTACAATGCAGTTTTGCATCCGAAAATGCAGAAGGAATGGCAAAATGCAGAAGGAATGGCAAACAGTGTAGATCCTGATCAGACTGCTCCTAATGGAGCAGTCTGATCTGGGTCTGCACTGTTTGCTCATGCCAGTTTGTCTCAATATTTAGCATTTTTACAGTTGCTGATAAAAGAAGAATAGAACTGTGGCTTGAATACAGTCACTGCATGAAATCTCCAAAGTTTAATGCATAGAAATGTGTTGAAAGACGTAAATTAAATTTGTTTCACACAGAAATAGCTGTTTTGATGATTTATTGAAGCTGAGCCAGTTGGGCCTAAGTATGAGAAGGCATTTTATAGCTTGTTTGAGCAGGGAAGGTTTGGATCAGTCTTAATCAGCCTGCACATGTTTAAAGACTGATCGGCAGGGCTCAGCCAAGAGCTGTCAGACAGAGAGAAGTTTTGGGACATTTTCAGGACTTTTTGGAGAAGTTTTGGCCCAAACTTTGCATTTCCCTGTATGTTCTATACATTTTCACTCAATCTCCCTCAGCTCAAAATAGGGAGAAGTCAGCCAGCTTAGGGAGACTATATCTCCCAAATTGCCCTCTAGGCTGAGCCCTGATCAGTGTTTAAATAGTGCTCCATATAAAAAGGGTTAACAGGGATAATTTAGGGATAATATTCTATAATATTAATATTTCGCCATAAAAACATACACCGAGACCCAATGGCAAATGATTCGACAGCAAAAGAATCATCTCAGTGAGATGGTTCTAATGAGGGGTTACAAAAAATGTGTTTTTCACTGAGAAATAAGATAAAAACACCTCATAATTATCTTCAAAACTCCACATTTTCCGGAGCTTTTTGATGCATAGCGTCGAGTGATCACATATATACCCATTATCAAAAGTCGAATGATCACATATATACCCATTATCAAAAGTCAAGCCCGACTTTAAAATCTGGCTGATTTTGCACTAGCCCAAATTTATTTTTACAAGCCAAATCCTTCGGGCCAGTGCTAACTCGATCACTGAAACTATAACATTTTAAAAGTGTAAGGATACACTTTCCTGTTTTTCTGCCTCTTTTACAAAGGGAAACAACTTTTGTGACTTCCTTTTTGCTTTGCAGGAGGACAGCCTTTCCAAAATGGGGTCTACTCTTAAAGGAAAGAATTTGCTCCTAGGGGAGCAAATTCTTTCCTGTAAGAGTTGACTCCCTTTGAGAAAGGCTTTCCTTGAGGTACAGTCCTGTCTCTCTGTTTTTAGTCAATGAAAAAACTTCCAGAAATGAGTAGCTCTGACGGCACTATGACGTGTGTTGTTACCCCTGCAGTGTTCTCCCCAGAAACTTTGGAAGGCATGTCACTTTTAACACAAAAATCAGCTTTTTACTTGCTGATAAATTTTCAAAATCCTCAAAATAGCAATGCTTTGTCAAAATTAGCCTATACAGTAGAACTTCATTGGCTCGTACACGCTTGGGACCATTAAAATTAGTTCCAGCCAAGGGTAGTTCTAGCCATCCAGGGTATGTTTCTGTATAAAGTGACTTCTAAGGGCCAAAGGAAGAGTTCTAGCCATCAGGGTTCGAGCCATTGAGGTTCTTCTGTATATACATTATAAATAATTTATTGATGATCCTTAATGCATTTAAAACAACTTCACTGGCTAAGAAATGAAAATTGTAGAGTTTTTTTATAAATTTTCATTGGGAATTAAGGCATGTTGCAAAGGTAATTTGAACAGGAAGTCATGTTGCAAGTGACATGCTTTAATGGTCTGGGGAGGACACTGCTCTGTAAGTGTGACACCACATCAGAACTGTCTTGGTGATGCAGTCATGCAGTCCTGGTGTAGAAGGGGACAGATGTACCACCATTTTTTTTCTGCCATTAGTTCAGAAGGAAAACAACTTTCTTGACTTCCTGTTTGCTTCCCTCAGTGACATATCCATTTTCAAAGGTGTCTACTCTTAAAGAAAAGAATTTGCTCCTCTAGAGGAGCAAATTCTTTCCTTAAAGAGTTGACTCCCATTGAAAAGGGAGGCAAAAATAAAAATGGCAGAATTATTGCAAGTTACGAAATATTCCTCCATAGAATATTATGTAATTGCCACATAACGGTAAAGATTGGGACCCAAAGATCGGAACCCGTAACCAGTCATGTATTTTAAATTAATTTTGCTATATCCAGCAGTATGTCGATTACTAGCTGACTAGCTATCAATGCACTGACCAGAATGCTCACTGAGGCAATCTTATCTGGGTCTAAACTTAATGTCCCAACATTTAGAGTGGTTGAGACAGTTACCAAATAAACATCTGCTGCCAAGGGGACTTTAAAACGTCTGCAAATTTCATTGGGAGTATTACTTTGATACTTGCTCATCTTCAGACAACAAATTTCAGAAACTGTAAGTATTCTGGCGTATTGTACAGTTTTATTGATGTTATACACCTATAATAATATACAACTGCAGAACTTGACCGATTGATATACTAATCAACTGATGGTAATGTGCACAACTCGTGGTGAATGTAGAATAATCAGTTTCTGGTGCCAGAAGGAATGTATGGAAATGAAATTGGTCATTTCTTGTAGAATGATGCATATTTTTATCAAACTACACCATGTGGTTAAGAGTTATGAGCAATTTCACTCACTGACTACAGTGGAAGGACAAACAGACTGATGGACTTGCACAGCGATTAAAGTGCACACCTGTGGGTCATGCAATACTGTTTAGACTTTCGTCACCATTTTGCATGCCGGTGGCTGGACAATGTTAAAATACATAAGTATACAAAATTTGAACCATATATACCACAGGGTTCAAAAGTTATGAGCATTTTCACTACTTGACCGTAAATTTTCAACTTGTGCTCAGCAAAGCCTCGTCCATCAAAAAAGACGGTTATGCATGCGAGTCTTTAGAAAATGTTGACATGTATAAGTATGCAAAATTTCATCAAAATATAGAATGCGGTTCAAGAGTTATAAGCGTTTTCGCTAACTGATAGCTGACAGACGGACTCACACAGTGATTATAGTGCAAACCTGCGGGTTGTGCAATAAGAAGTTAACATACCAGTGGCTGGGCAGTGTTAAATTACATAAGTATACAAAATTTGAAGCAAATATACCAAGCGGTCCAAGAGTTATGAGCATTTTCAATAAAAGAGCTCGACCGGCCAAATTGATGCTCGGTGAAGCCTCGTCACTGTTTTGCATACCAGTGGCTGGGCAATGTTAAATTACATAAGTATACAAAATTTGAAGCAAATATACCAAGTGGTCCAAGAGCTATGAGCATTTTCAATAAAAGAGCTCGAATGGCCAAATTGATGCTCGGTGAAGCCTCGTCACTGTTTTGCATGCCTGTTGGCTGGAATATGTTAAAATACATAAGCATACAAAATTTGAACCATATTTTCCACGATGTTCAAGAGTTATGAGCATTTTCAGTAGTTGTCCGTAATTTTTATACGCCCGTTTTGAAAAAAAACGGACGTATTATGTCGTGGCGCTGTCTGTCCGTCCGTCCGTCCGTAAACATTCTTGTTCGCGCCATAACTCAGTAACCATTTGGGATATCTTCATGAAATTTTGTAGGCATATGTATTAGGTAGGGGGAACGTGTCGCGTACAAGAATGGTTGCTCCCCCTTCCTTGGTTTTCAAAGTTATGCCCCTTTTGCGCAGGTCTTGTGCGCGCCAGAACTAGATAACTGTTTGGGATATCTTCATGAAACTTCATAGCAATGTGTATGAAGTCCTAACGATGTGTCGTGTACAAAATGGTTGCTCTCCCTTTCTTCGTTCCTGAGTTACATCCCTTTTATTAGTTCTTTTCGACTATTTTTGTGTATACTTAAGTTGTGCATACATTAACTCGGTAACTGTTTGGAAAATCATGATGAAACTTTATAGCAATCTGCATGATCACAAGATAATATGTGGCATATATGAATGGTTGCTCCCCCTTTCTGAATTTTGGAGTAACCTCTCTTTCCTCCGTCCGTAAACATTCTTGTATGTGCCATAACTCAGTAACCATTTGGGATATCTTCATGAAATTTTGTAGGCATATGTAGTAGGTAGGGGGAATGTATCTCATACTAGAATGGTTGCTCCCCTTTCCTTAGTTTCCAAGTTATGCCCCTTTGATCGTTTTTTTTCCCCTGCAGGTCTTGTGCGCGCCATAACTAGATAACTGTTTGGGATATCTTCATGAAACTTCATAGCAATGTGTATGAAGTCCCAACGATGTGTCACGTACAACAATGGCTGCTCTCCCTTACTTCGTTTCTGAGTTACATCCCTTTTATTAGTTCTTTTCGGCTGTTTTTGTGTATACTTATGTTGTGCATACATTAACTTGGTAACTGTTTGGAATATCATGATGAAGCTTCATAACAATGTGCATGATCACAAGATGATGTGTCACATATAAGAACGGTTGCTCCCCATTTCTTAATTTTGGAGTAACCTCCCTTTGGTCATTATTTTTAGGCATTTCCATTCACTCCATATCTCCTTAACCCTTTGAAGTATTAGAATGAAACTTTTTAGGAATGTGTGTAATAATGGGGCAATGTATCCTGAGCAAGAACCACGACTCTGGCTTGCTTACTGGATTATCTGCTCATTCATAAATTTCCTGTTTACTCTGTAACTCCTTATCCGTTTAGAATATTTTAACACAACTTTATGGAGATGTGTAATTGTAAAGGGAATGTATTGGAACCAAGAATGGTATATCTAGTATATTTAATTAATGAATTATCTCCCTTGTTTGACTTTGGCATTACTCAACTTAGGAGCCACTTCACCTTGGAAGCTGATTTTTGGTATACTAATAATATTTGATGTGTTTAATATTTAAATAATGTTGACGTCATTAATTAAAGTTTGGTTTCCCCTGTTTGTCCGCCTGTCTGTCCTTTTGTAACCAATCTTGTTATCCCCCGCCGAAGGCGGAGGGATATAGGTTTCTCCATGTTCGTCCGTCCGTCTGTCCGTCCATCCTTTCGTCCGGAGTCATAACTAAGTAACCACTGAACGGAATTCCATGAAACTTAAAATAAATATATATTACTATAACCCGCTGATGCACGTCAAGTATCATCAGACTGGCTTCAGTTATGCAGGAGTTATTGCCCTTGAATTGTTTTAAAATCAACAAAATGAGCCATAACTAAGTTACCACCAGACGGAATTTCATGAAACTTAAAATAAATATATATCACTATAACCCGCTGATGCATGTCAAATTTCATCACACTGGTTTAAGTAGTGCATGAGTTATTGCCCTTGAATTGACTTAAGATCAATAAAACAAGCCATATCTAAGTAACCAATTATCGAAACTTCATGAAACTTAAACTTAATATGTATCACCATAAGGCAGTTATGTTCATAAAGGTTCATCAAAATTGCATCAGAAGTACATGAGTTATTGCCCTTGAATCAATTTAAAATTGACAAATTTAGCTATTACTAAGCAATCAATCAATAGAATTCTATGAAACTTTTACTAAATATGTATCACTGTAACACATTGGTGCATCTTACGTTCTGTCCAAATTGCTTCAGTTAGCAATGAGTTATTGCCCTTGACTTGGAAAAAATTAACAAATTGAGTCATAACTTAGTAACCAATGAATGGAATTTCATGAAACTTAAAATATTTATGTATTGTCTTGACATAGCAATGAACATTAAGTTTGATCATAATCGCATCAGTAGTGCATGATTTAATGCCCTTGAATTGATTTAAAATCCACAAATTAGCCATCACTCAGATATTGGACTGCACAGAATATCTTGAAACTGAATTAAAACTGTGTCATCATAGTGCAGTGATGCTCAGACAAGTGTTTAAGAACAGCTTCAGCTTATGCCTCACTTATGCCAGAGTAATAGTTCTTTCAGCCCAGTGAACAAAATTATATGAAACTTAATAAAAAAACATAATTAATAAACAAATCAGGGCAACTTCGGCGGGGGATTTAAATTCACCGAATTTGCTTGTTAATTCTATAATTCGTTTATGACATTAAAACGGGCGTATTATGCGCCGCTTGCGAAGCCCTTGTTCAACTTGTGCTCAGCAAAGCCTCGTCCATCAAATAAGGTTGTTATGCATGCGAGTCGTTAGACAATGTTGACATGTATAAGTATGCAAAATTTTGTCAAAATATCCGTTGCGGTTCAAGAGTTATAAGCGTTTTCGCTAACTGATAACGGTTTTCGCTAACGGATAACGGACGGACGGACTCACACAGTGATTATAGTGCAAACCTGCGGGCTGTGCAATAATTGTGTACAGTTAACTAAGTTTCCCTTGGATCAAAATAAAATCTAGGGAGATTCTATAAAAAATAGTGAGGTCTTTATTCTTTCATTGAATGAAGGAAATTTCCGTTTTTAGTGAAATTAAATGATTTGTCAGAAATATTATGCAAATTCATGGTTCCGAGATGCCACTCAAAACTAAGTAACCATTCACTGGCCAGTCAGAAGTGCCACTGACTGGGCATGCTGTCATAGATGAGACCAAATTCAGCCCCTAAGGGGACTAGTCCCACATACACACTGGAAATGATTTAGAGAATAAAGTTTTTTTATGCAAATGAGGTATAAGTGCAGCTCAAGGGAAACCACGGAACTTTGAATTTCACTTGCCACTGTGGCGATAGGAAGCTTTTACGTTCGGGGGGAGGGGGGGGGGGGCAGCTAATATCATTGCAGATAGAGATGACGTCATATCTACATATGTGCTGCAAAAGCAATTGAGGTTTCTTAACTAACTTACCCCTGACCATGTTATACACGCAAACGGTCAAACTTGAAACCCCAATTAGCTAAAATCCCAGCCGGAACATGACGTATAACTGACATTGATACATCACATTGTCCCATTGACCACCCAATCGGAACACCGCTCGACCTATTCCGTGAATCAACCTGATTCACGGAATTGGCCGAGCGGTGTTCCCGTAAAACGTCGTTTCGGCGTTGTGTGCCAGCTGGGGTAATGGGGCTTTCTTGCACACCGGATAAGGATATCCGCGTGTTTCCCCTGTACCTACAAATCTTATCTCACCCATGTTATTTCACTCAGGACCGGATAAAAATCACGAGCATTCAATGACGGCAAAAATAACGTCATTTTATGCACGCCGGACGTTCACGTAAAGAAGCGAATCGCGGTTGTTGAAAGCGGCGCCTTCTTTCACGATCAAATAGAAACCTCTCAAGCGCTAAAATTTCTAGAGTTAAAACGACAGGTGGTATGCAAGAAAAAGTATCTATCATGGGTGTGCCGTGCGCATAGAAAAAATCCATCACTTCGGCATCACTCGGCAAGCCTCGTGATTCTTTCACTTCTAGAGTTAAAACGAAATGTGGTATGCAAGAAAAAGTATCTATCATGGTGTGTCGTGCGTATAGAAAAAATCCATCACTTCGGTATCACTCGGCAATCCTCGTGAGGCCGAACACTGACCCTCGTGACAGTTTTTTTTCTATCCACACCTCACACCCATGAAATATACTTATAATATAATCCATATCTGCAAGGACATACTATGCGCTCATTGTGCAAGGCTCTACAAACACTTGCAATGGCAAGTGTGGTTGTGTCACTATCTCGAACATACATAACAGGGGCCGTATTCATAAAGCCACTTAAGTCGTTGCTATGTGGTTGCTAAGGCTAAATTTCAATAAAGGAGATTTCCTACAACGATGAAATTTGCTCTGGAGGAACAGTCTTTGTAAGACTGTTCCTCCAGAGCAACTGTCATAGTTGTAGGGAATCTCCTTCAAAGAAATTTAGCCTTAGCAACAGCATAGCAACCACTTAAGTCGTTTTATGAATACGGCCCCAGGGCTCTTGCCTACAAACAGGATTTGCTTTGTTATAATTCCAAACACTGAAGGTTAAATTCTAACTTGTTTACCAGCAAAGACGACCTATCGTAAGAACATGTTTGTAGCTGAAACAAGGAAGTTACTTCAAGCATATTCAATCAAGGTCTTTTTAAGAAAAAAACATGGCTTCTGTAGGTATACTTCAACATAGCCTTGATCTCTGTCTCCACAGTATCCCAATTATGCCGTATATTTGGTAATCGTTACCAGTTACCATAGAAACCGTAAATATTGGGACACCTTAACCAATAATGAACAGTGAAGACTCAGACTAGCCTGCGCATCCACGCAGTCTGACCAGAGTCTTCTCGTTTTACAGTGTACACTATGATTTAAAAAGTAAGAAGCGAAAACTGGACAATCTGAGCTGATGAACGGACGTGTACATGGGATAAAGTCCCTTTTATTGCGATGCCATTTATAGTATTCATGGTACATGTACAAGGCTGAAATAAGAAAAAACAAAGATGTCTTATCGTTTCAATGCCAATAAATAAGGAACTAATAATGATAATGATAGTAAGCACTGGAACTTATATTAAGTGATCCCGTTTCTATACCAGTAAATAAGGAAAGCAAGAGGAAAACTAAAGAAACGAAAGTTTCGAGGGGTGGCCTAGAATTACTAGTCTGCTATATGAAAATTTTGATATTCTCGTGACTACGTTAAACAAAACAAAATAAAGATAACAAAATAAAAACGCACGCAGAGAGAGAGAGAGAGAGAGAGAGAGAGAGAGAGAGAGAGAATACAGGTTGAGAAAAAGTTTGCATTGTGAAAAATGCCAGTGCCAGGTTAAGTACTTAATTGTTGAATACATGTACATAGTTACAGAGATAAACGGAAGAATGGGCGGTAAACGAATCTTATATTTTAACTCAGTTTAACAGTTCAAGAAAATAAATTAGCTTTCAAAGCAACGAGAAAATGCGAATTTTTTTTTTCTCATATTCACACACGATGCAACCTTTTATCTTCGGTCAGCTCCATTTTCCACACAGGACTTTTGAGTATCCAAAACCGACCCAAAGAGGTCGTCATTATTAAAATCTGTGCCGAGAAGAATACAGGAAGGGCGTTACGTTACAAGGATAAATGAACAAAGAGATGAGATGGCTAAAGAAGAAATGCTGTCCAATGTTACGGTTTCAAAAGTTGGAAACAAGAATGCCTATGACATTATTTGAGCCGCGACGTGAGAAAACCAACAATGTGGTTGTGCGCCCAGCGCAGACTCAGATCAGCCTGGGCATCCGCCCAGTCTGATCAGAGTCTTCGTTGTCCGCATGAAGGTAGCTTAGTGCCTTGGCTACCGTTTAAGCGCTTAGCGAAGAGTCTGGCCAGACTGGGCGGATGCCCAGGCTGATCTGAGTCTGCACTGGGCGCACAACCACGTTGTTTTTTTCGTGCCGCGGCTCATTTCTACATTTGAGCCACATCATGTGACTTCCAACAAAGTGGCAATTTTGTCATGTGATACTCAGATCATCTGTCTCATTTATATAGGGTTATCAGGGAACTAAATGTTGGCTCTATGCCTTGAGTCACTTCCATAGATGGCTGATGTGACAAGCGTAGGCTCTGATCAGACTGCACATATGTGCAGTCTGATCAGAGGCTTTGCTTGTCACCAATGTCACATTGTTGGAAATTACATGATGTGGCTCAATTTTATTGGATGTCCGTCGAAAGCCATAGTTTAAACATATATGAGCCGCGACACGAGAAAACCAACAATGTGGTTGTGCGTCCAGCGCAGACTCAGATCAGCCTGGGCATCCGCCCAGTCTGATCAGAGTCTTCGCTGTCCGCATGAAGGTAGCTTAGACCCTTAGCTACCCTTTAAGCGCTAAGCGAAGAGTCTAATCAGACTGGGCGGATGCCCAGGACGATCTGAGTCTGCGCTGGACGCACGACCACATTGTTGGTTTTCTCACGTCGCGGCTCATATTATTGCCTAAATAACATAGCTGAAGCTGGCTAAATTTGGGGCCCCTGTGCGTCAGTGCAACAGTTCACAGATCATTTGAGCCGCGACACGACAAAACCAACAAAGTGGCATGTGCGCCCAGTGAAGACTCAAATTAGTTTGGGCATCTTCCCAGCCTGATCACAGTCCTCGCTGTGCACTTAAAGGGTAGTTAAGAGTCTAAGCTACCTCCTTGCGGACAGCGAAGACACTGATCAGACTGGGCGGATGCCCAGAATGATCTGTGTCTTCACTGGGCGCACATGCCACTGTGTTTGTTTTGTCGTGTCGCGGCTAATATTTATTTTGCGTTTAAGGCGAATGGATACATTTTCACAGGGTATAATCGATTCCGCTAATTTTCGCTTCCTGCAGAGACTGTACATCATATTTGGCTTGCGCCGAGACTGTCAGCGATCTCTTGCTTTCTGCCGAGACTTCTGTACATGTTAAATGGCTTCTTGCAGAGACTGTCCGCGTGATTCTGCTTCCTGCCGAGAGGAAGCAGAGTCACGCGGACAGTCGGCAGAAAGCCATTTTTCGAGGACAGTAGTCTCTGCAGGAAGAAAGAGTTCGCGGACAGTCTCGGCAGGAAGCCATTTTTCGAGGACAATAGTCTCTGCAGGAAGCAAGAGATCGTGGACAGTCTCGGCGGAAGCCAAATATGACGGACAGTCTCTGCAGGAAGCGAAAATTGGCGGAATCGATTATACCCTGTGATTTTCAGAGGAAACAACTCTGGCTTTTGCATTCCCTTCTGTATGGGGTCTGCGTTTAAAGGAAAGACTTTTCCCTTCTTGTAGGAGCAATTCCTTTCCTTTTAAGAGTTAACCCTATATTTGGAACGGCTTCATCGGTAAGGGAAGCAAGCAGGAAGTTACAAAAGTTGTCTTCCTTGTCAAAGCGGCGGAAAAATATGGTGTACCCATACACGTTAATGTCTTAATAGGAGCCCCGGTAGCTCGGTTTAGTGCTGGCCTTATGATCTAGCGGTCCCGGGTTTGAGATCCGCTGGAGGTGGAAATCTCTCCAACCGTAAACGGAGTTCGATTGCAAACAACCTTTCATTATCACCCTCCCATCCTGATATGACTGAAATACTGATGAAAAGGGCGTAAAATCGCAATCCATCCATCCATCTTAGTGTCATATTCTGTATTCTGTTGCATTCTGCATATTGGTGTTAGAATATAGGGCACGGTTCAGTACGTCAATAGAAGCCGGTCGGTAAAACCGTACACTGTTTTACCGTAACTTGTTAGATTTCTACTGTGTGGAAAATTCCATTCACGGACGGAAGAACTGGGGCCGTATTCATAAAACCTCTTAAGTCGTTGCTATGCTGTTGCTAAGGCCAAATTTCTATGAAGGAGATTTCTTACAACTATGAAATTTGCTCTGGAGGAACAGTCTGAAAAGACTGTTCCTCCAGAGCAAATTTCATAGTTGTAGGGAATCGCCTTCTTAGAAATTCAGCCTTAGCAACAACATAGCAACCACCTAAGTCGTTTTATGAATACGGCCCCAGTAATCCGTACTGCGGCCATGGATGCGTTCCGCTGAGGTGCGGGAACATCGTTACGAGAATTGAAATATACACACAGAAATTCCGTTCTAATCTCAGAATTCAAATCCTATCTGCCGACTAAAAATGCACACTTTCAGTGGAGCTGGAAGAGATTCAGACTTCGAAGCCATTGTGCACCCCATCGTACTTACCAGTTCTGTTCCAAAAAGATCTGCAGAGGTATTCCATACGATGCCACACATTTCATGCAGCTGCATATGTCGGCCAGCGAGATGGTAATGAATGTTTCAGCAATTATTCTTCACTGACAGACATGTGTCGACTATCCACGCCTACCAATTGCTCTCATGCGAAACCGCGGTTCAGAACGAGTTTTCGGTTTTGCAGAAGGGGAGCCAAAAAGGAAAACAAATTTGACATCGGTACAAGGTTTGAGTTATTTATTATCTCTGAAAACTATTTATGCAAAATATACGAATGCTATTTTGTCGCAGATTGCTTCTTCCACATATTAAAGGATTAGGTATATGGTCATGCATTTTTCCAGATATTTATTTAGTACAGCAAAGCTTGTGTTCAAGGTCAATCTCGGCGATATATACATGTACATGTAGGGAAAAGTCACATTCTATTGCTTGATTTTGGGTCTCTGACCTTGTCAGTCGCAAAGAAGTGAACAGAACTACTGTATACGTAAATCCAAATGTTTAAAGGCCAGAGACTCAAAATCAAGCAAAAGAATGAGACTTTTCCTTACATGTATATATCGCCGAGATTGCTCCGCCGTACTAAATGCATATCTGGAAAAATGCAAGACCATGTTCCTAATCCTTTCATGTGCCGAAGAAACAATCTATATGTGACAAAATAGCATTCTTATATTTTGCATAAATAGTTTTCAGAGAAAATAAATATCTCAAACCTTGTGCCGATGTCAAATTTGTTTACGATTTTGGTTCCCCTTCTGCAAAACCGGAAACTCCTCTCATGGATTGGCGTTCTGAACCGCGGTTTTGCATGAAAGCGATTGGTAGACGTGCTATCGGAAAATTATAAGAAACGCCTGGTAAATACGCAGTTCCATTCCTAATACGCATAAAGATGTCACAAACTTCTGCAAAAAGCCAAAGTAAAACAATGTTTTTCGATTCATATGTACGCAAGGCATATTCATGCACAATAGTATATCTGAGAACTGGCAAAGTTATCACAAATTCCTGAAAGTGACCAAACCGAAACTTTCGGAAAGTTGTGAGGGCACTGCCATTTAATCTTTTATAAAGCTGAGTGATTTTATTTGGCAAGTTTTACATCCTGTTAGGGAGTGAATACCAATCCAAAAAATGTCCTTAGTTTTTTCCAATTTTGTGAATATTTCCCCCAAAATAAAATCAAAGCGTCTAAAAACAGGGACAGGTGGCTCCCCAAATCGTAAACATAATAAATGTAAATTTAACATACATAGAAGTTTTATAGCTTGAAGGTGAGAATGGAAACGCGTGTTTACCAGACACGAAAAAAGTTGAAATCAACCAAATCGGAACACCGCTCGATCAATTCTGTGAATCAGATTCACGGAATTGGCCGAGCGGTGTTGCCGGGCCGCGTAGCGCAATCGGTAGGGCACCTGACTCATAAGTCAGAGGTCCTGGGTTCGAAACCCGGTCTGGCCACATACTTTCGTTTCTCCTTCCGCTGATTCAAGAGGGGCAGTTGTCAGTTACTGGCGAAAGTATGTGCACTTAGTACTGGTTAACCGCTTAGGAGGCCTAAGCCTGCCCAGGAATAGTGTGGTTAGGTTAACTGACCGTCCCGACATGACCTTAGCTGTTCACCGTGGACGTTAAGCATCAAATCAACCAACCAACCAACCGAGCGGTGTTCCGATTAGAAATCAACTGTTATCAGAAATTATCTATCTTGACATTTATTGACCGACCCTCGTAGTAAATAATAAATAGATTATCCCCAGTAGTTTATATGCATATTTAACCATATTTTATATGATAAGCCATATTTGGCAGCGAGGATAATACTGCTTCTTTCCAGTATGTATTAGATCGTATTACCGTATTCTACCTAATTAGCGCACATGCCTCTATAAGCGCACGCCATGGCAATTTGTGAGGCATAGGACTATTAATGCACATATTTTTACTGCTTTATCCCTTTGCTTTCTCGTTTACAAGAGCTGAAAATGCAATAGAATATTTAGTTTTTACTTCTAAATCTTCTCTATACTTCTACATGTATATCCATACGAATTTAAAAGGTTAAGCATCAGAGAAAAGCTGCTTATAAGCAGCTTTTTTTCTGATGCTTTACCTTTAAATTCGTTCCCTTCAATATATAATAACCTATTAAAATGTGCGCTTATATGAAAGAAAGTTTACTACAAGTATTTGCCGCCATTTTGACTGAAAAGTTAAGCGCACAGGGCGCTAATTGCGGCCAATTATGAGAACATGACTATTGTTGAAAACAAATTTCAAAATTTATGACCCAAAGCTAGTCATGCAAAAATACAAAATTTTATTTATTTATTTGTTTTCTTTTTTGCTTTTTTTTTAACAAAAAAAAGTTATCTTATGATTACCAGTTTCCTTACATACGTGGAAACCATGAAGATATAGCAGCCACAGTTACGACATATTTAGCTAAATAGCTTAGATATGCCCCCCTAAGTTTCAAAATAGTCAAATTCTACTGAAATGTTTTTATGAGGGCCATCGGGAACAATGCCGCAGTATGGCAATACGGGTGAAGCTTGACCTAATACTTTACGGGAGCACATATTTTATATTTGGTAAGAGGGCTGTAACGGAGTTACCAAGGTAAGAAAAAAATCTAGCAACTGATTTTTCAGGTCAGGCAATATTCAGAGAATTCTGAAATTGGTCACGGAAATTTGGAAAGGGTAAAAGAGTCGAGGGAAAAAGTTTGAGAATTTGAAAATTCATGGCTATGGAAGTCTTCAGAAAATACATGTATACTTCTCCAATGGTATATTTAGCTTTTTTAAATTAAAAGTTGGATAGACTGGAATAGAAATAAAGTATATTTAACAAAATTTTGGTTTCATAAAATGGTATGGAAAAGTTAAAAAAAGAAGCAATTTTGACGTGGAGACTTTGTTATGGCAACCCTGTGTAATTATCATTAATGTGTTTTGATGCACTTGCAAGGAAGATGGCTGATAAGGAGCTACCCTAAAGGCAGTAATTAACCTTAAGATTTCTCTCTCTCTCTCTCTTTCTCTCTCTCTCTCTCTCTCTCTCTCTCTCTCTCTCTCTCTCTCTCTCTAGTCTCGGAGAAGGGATTTACTTAGATTGTTCCCCATGTAAAAATAGCTGCAATACAATGGCGGTATAGCTGGACATCTTAAAGAAGGGAAGCACGTTTTAGGCTTCCCTGGAATGCTTCATGTTAAAAAAGTAGCGGTATTCTAGTCTTAAATATTTACAACTCACTAGTATTATAGTAAAGTGCCTTAGTTTTGACAGAAGCACATATGAACCGCGACACGGGAAAACCAACAATGTGGTTGTGCGCCCAGCGCAGACTCAGATCAGCCTGGGCATCCGCCCAGTCTGATCAGAGTCTTCGCTGTCCGCATGGAGGTAGCTTAAACCCTTAGCTACCCTTTGAGCACTTAATAGACGTCGCGCACGATATTCGTCGTAAAACGTTACACTCAAATCACGTCGTGGTTATTAGCAAATATTTACATTCTTGGTGTATTTACTGAAAAGCCCTCTAGTAAACCATTGGAACCTAATGTAGTTTACATTCCAATAATTACATTGAGACACGCGACGTCAATGACGTCAAAATAAACAATGTCTCTCGTCTATCTGATTGGGCGTCAGCAACGTCATGACGTCATGCATGCTGTTAGCAAACGAAGCTGCGTGTGCATGTTTTACTGCTTCAATTCAAGAGCTTAAATAAGATTTTTCATGAAAATTCTGATTGAAAGGAATGTAAATATAAGCAATGAACTTAATTTTTCTGTTGTTTATCGAAGTGTAAACTACATTGGGTCACGTGCAAAGTGAATGAACCCCCTTCGGGGTTCATTCACTTTGCACGTGACCTAATGTAGTTTACACTTCTATTCACTTTGCACGTGACCCAATGTAGTTTACACTTCGATAAACCTCAGAAAAATGAAATTCATTCCTTAATTAAGCGCGCAAAGAATATTCATTCGTTCGTTCGTTTATTCTATCGTTCATTCATTCATTCATTCATATTTATTGATTTTTATTGACTATATGACTGACAGATTGATAAACAGTTGATACTCGTAATCTCAAACACTGATATCTCAAAGGTCCCTCTTATAACGAAGAATATAGATTGGACACTCTGTGTCTTTCCGTTTCAACTCCGGATATTTCAAACTACTGGTACTCAAAGTTAATTTCCTGGGACCAGAAGATTTACTTCGAGATGTCAGTATTTTGAGATGATCTGTGAATTTGAGATACCTACATGTAGAGGTGACTGTATTTATTGACCTTTCTGAAGGATTAAGTAAATAGAGACATGGTTGAGATCAAATTTAACGCGCAATTCACTTTACAGAGAAGATGACTATCTCGGTGCATATCTTCTGATATCGTCAGTCGCTTCTACACATATATACCGAACAGCAAACGTATACACAGATGCAATTTGGCGTTTAATAGGTTAAGAGAGCGTCTTTTCTTTAATTCTTTTTTCTCTCTCTCTTGTCCATAATACAAGCCCTTTACTACGTAACTGCATTATTATCAATAACTCCATGTTATCAAGAAAATATCTCTTTTTACTAAACTGTTTTATGTCACTTTTTTTAAATTTTATATCAACAGCTGGACATCCATACTGAAATAATCAAAGAAAACGGAATGACTGTACGTCATTAGAGCTAAAAAGCGCGTTCCTTGGACAGTTTTTGAGAAATCAAAATGATATTCTTTATTTCTAAAATTTAAAGCGCAACACAAAAATTTGCACATTTCTTTTATCTACAAACAATGTGCATTTCTGATAAACTTCGCTTATTCATACATGTTAGTTCAAAATCTGACAGATTCAGTTTTCTTAAAGCAGTTCAAAAATTGGGGTGCCGTTTTTACGTCATGGGACAATTACTGAGAAATTGAAACTGGCATCTTAAAATTTTCATTTCTCGAGCAGTCTTAAATAAATAGATCTCACCATAAAGAGTAACTATTGTGCATTTAAGATAACTTTTAATCATACCAATCCCCCTTTTCCTTCCGTGTTTATATGTAATTGTTCATAACGCCGGTGACATTTCTCCTGTCGATGGACATTTTCTATTTACAATTATACTTCATATTTTCTCCCCTTAAAAGACGCCCGTATGAGAAAAACCACGGACATCATGTCAAAGGTGCATCATGGTACACGTCTGTTAAAAATTTGATATATTCTCATGCGTTTTAGACGGTTCATTTATCATTTTACGACTGGAGGTGGCCGAAAAATGTAACGCTGGACATGCGATTGTGGTCCAAAAATCGTACAACTGTGCCGTCCCTCCTTAAAACGGTATATTTGAAATAATTAAAATTTACACAGTCATATTCTGCAGAGTTTTAGCTTTCTATATAACATGAATAGTTTCCGCCGAAAATAAACTGTTCGAACATCGTGCGCGACGTCTTAACAATGAGTCTGACCAAACTGGGCAAATGTCCAGGCTGATCTGAGTCTGCGCTGGGCGCACAACCACATTGTTGGTTTTCTCGTGTCGCGGCACATATTTCAAGCTTCCTTGTAGTCATTTTACATTATTTACGTAGTTTGGATACGTCGGATCCGTTTGGTTTTCTCCCT
This sequence comes from Ctena decussata, assembly GCA_963989385.1. Taxonomy (NCBI): domain Eukaryota; kingdom Metazoa; phylum Mollusca; class Bivalvia; order Lucinida; family Lucinidae; genus Ctena; species Ctena decussata. The sequence goes on from OZ022514.1 coordinate 39,816,477, forward strand.
CATTGCATAACGTAAAAATACGTGAGCTAGTGCTTGTATAGGAGATAACGCAGTGACGTCATCGATAAGGATAGCAAGGGGATTCCCCGCGCTGGTTGGTAGTCAGTCAGGCTATAATGAACGTTAAGGGGTCTATGTTAAATATGTAATTAATCACGTCTTGTATCGGTTAATTTTCGGCAAAATCCCTTGTTAGACCATTGTCTGTCCTATCTTTTTGCCAACCAATCTACCCACGTGATCATCTGATGACGTCACTCCGGGGATTCCCGTTATCTCCTATAGGGGTTTTGCTTGCGGCGTTTTGGGACACTAAAACCGAAGCTAGAGATAGTGCAACTATGGGTTGGAGACACGGGGAGGGAACTATGCAACACCTTCACTCATACAGACGCAAAAGAAGAATCTGCGTAAGCATTTCAAGCTTAAGTTTCAGACAAGATCAAATGGTTTAACAGTGTGAGGACAATTTTCACAAGACTGAATATGCAGGCAGAAGGGTGCGGCTTATCAAACTTACCAAACCCTTTTATCAAACTTACCAGAGTGAGATCATCTGCGAAAGAGAAGAATCTTTCATGTTACTCAGGAAATCCGGGACTTTTTTTTAAGTTGTCAGTTATATAAACGGGCCCAGGAGAAACTTAGGACTATGTAATGACAAGCCACATGAACAGTAAGTTTTTTCTTTAGCCTAGGTTTAAAAGTTCAAACCAGGGTTTTAAGCTTCAGACCTGGGTTTCAAATCTTCAGTCTTTGGTTCAGGTTTTCAATCCTATGAAAATTCGACTTTCCAAAAGCAAATTACGAAAAAGTAATTTCTTAAATCACATTTTAGGTGTTCAAACCTAGGTTTGAAAATAATCACGTCTCAAAGGTCTGAAAGCAAGGATGTTAATTCGTGCTTTGACTTTCAATGATTATTTTGTTTTTTGAATTATGAATGTTTTCGATCCGTTAGCTAGACTTTCACGGACATGATATTTTGATTTTTTTTAAATTTGAAAGTTTAAACCATGCTTTAAGAAATTTATTCGTTCGAAACTAGGTTTCGAAAAGTCAACACCTAGGATTAGAAATTTGAAACTACCACAGGTTTTAAGCTAAAAAGATAATGCAGCAGCCCCGGATCCAGGGGTGGGCTTTGGGGCTTCAGCCCCGCCACCTGGGAGTCTGTGTCCAACACATTGCAGGAAAATGTAGTTATAAGGAGCACCTGATGATAATTTGAGATGATATTCCCAAGGTAAGATTGAAATATATGTTGCGACATCTCACTGGAATCGCCTCAGTGAGGCAATTCCAATGAGATGCCAGAACATATATTAAAATATCTTGATTTTTCATCGAATACTCTATTTTATCTGGAACCCTGATTATGGCTTCTTTCTTTGGGCCCTGAGCACCACCAGTTGTCCAGAGAGTTCACCACCAGCTAGTTATGGTCTGTATCCGGGCCTGATGATGCGTAAATAGTTCATTCCAACCATCTACTTTCAGGCATGTCGGACTCATTTCTCAGAATGTTGATGACGTTAGCTTTATACGGTGGAGCTTTCACTGGGATAATTCAAGGTAAAACTGAGCCGCGACACGACAAAACCAAGAATGTGGTTGTGCGCCCAGTGCAGACTCAGATCAGCCTGGGTATCCATCCAGTTTGGCCAGACTCTTCGTTAAGTATGCAAAGGGTAGATAAGGGTCTAAGCTACCTCCATGCGTACAGCGAAGACTCTGATCAGACTGGGCGAATGCCCAGGCTGATCTGAGTCTGCGCAGGGCACACAACCACATCGTTGGTTTTGTCGTGTCGCGGCTCATGTGTTTCCATCATTTTTACAAAGGAGAATAATTCCAACTCAGCTTCTTAATACTAATTTTAGCGCCATTTGATTGGTCAAGAGCTACCATGAACCGGCGTTTATACTTCGATAAACTCCCTGAGCCAGAAATCTGGAACTACTTGGAACTATTTTCTTTGCGGCGATTTCTAAGATACTCACTATAGCTGATAATTTTTAGAAAAAGATGACCGAGATGGAATTATTATAAGAAATGAATTTTATTTTTGTGGATTTTATGGATGCGGAGTGTAAACGCCGGCGAATCACTCACAAACTTAACATAAAGCCCTTGTAAAACGCCAGCGAATCACTCACAAACTGAATAAAGCCTTTGGCGTTTACACAGCGATAAAACCCACAAAAATAAAATTCATTCTTATAACAACTTTTGTTTCTTCCTATTTTCTTCGCTGATTGACATAGCCCCTCCGAAATGATGGCGACTCTTAGAGGAATAAATATGATCTCTTAAGGGAGCTCTTCTTTTCATAAGAGTCGACCTTTTTTGGAGGAGACGCATAAATGAACATGACAGAGTTGTTTTCCTTGACAGTGTATCCATCCACATTAATTTTTTTTTTTTTTTTTTTTTAAGAAAAAAAAAATCAACGAAATACAATTTATTGCACGGCCCGTCAATCTTGGGCGATAGGCCAATTTAAAGGCGAAAGATTTATTCGTGGTATGAAGAGAAACCGCTCCGTCTCTCTCTCTCTCGATAGACCAATTTTGCTGTAGTGCTCTATAATCAATCCGACTTTTATCGGTTTTAGTTATTGGCCAGTTACACAAAAATCTCTGTTTTTCATTGGCCACGATACGGTGAGTAAATTTACCGGAAAGGACCGAAACGGGCTTTAATTACCGGATCGGATCGGAGCTTGTCCAGACCGAAAACAGACTGTGCGGGCCGTGCATAGCTGCCATAGCTGGTTTCTCACTAAATTTCATGCACTTAAAATGTATGAAATGTATGCGTTTGTGGGGCCTAATCTGAAACCAAACTGTTTGCCAAGATTCCCCTAAAGGGGTATCCGAATGGAATCGGTTAAAGGAAGGAACCTGCATTTAGAGGACCAAACTCTTTTCTTTTAGTGTTGATACCTATTAAGAACGATGGCAAAAATGAAAATGATTGATTTGTTTTCACGGAAAGAGTACCACTCAGCTATACAGCCAATGGCTGTTACACTGTACGTATATGACTCAAAGTCCAGGCCCCGAGGTTATAAAACTTGAGTATTATCTCAAACTCAAAATAAGCACACTAACTGGTTGCTTCCGAGCATGTGCTCGGAAACAGCCAATCAGTGTGCTTTATTTTGAGTTTGAGAATGTACTCAAGTTTTATAACCTCGGGACCAGGCTTCAAAATCCAGCTCATGTGGAGATTTATATCATTTTTGAACAGACTCAGTGAAGAAGCAAATAAAAGAGGAAAGTTTGGATGTCAAAGTGGAAACACACAGCCTGGTTCTTTCCCCAGAACAGTCTCTCAGAGCGTCTGAGAGCATTGGAGCTGAAAACAAGAAACAGCGGCAGACGACAATTCTGTTAAGTTCCGGGACCAAATTACTGAGGATTGAGCGGACGCCTGATGACGTACTCCGAAGTTGTACCATAATTACTGGCAGGTAAGCGGCTTAGCATTTTACTACAGATTTGGGTGAATCCATAAACTTACCAGTATGCCAGTATAAGCGTAAAACTCTTACCAGTATGCCAGTATAAGCGTAAAACTCTTAGGGGTTTCGCTCTTCTCTTTTGTCAGTTTTGACATTTTCCATCCCAGCAGGGACATAACGCTGGTACAATATTAGTGCAATGGCAAGACGTTGCAACGCAGTGTAAACAGACGCATTTATCGTGTGTTTGGCCGCGTTTACACGAGCAAACCTACTTTGTCACAGAAACTTTGCCCGTGTAAACGCAGCCGCGTTTAAGCTGCGAAATTTCATTCGGACAACTTCGGCAGCTGTTCACGGGATTTTCCGACAATCTCCGAGCGGCCCGGAGTTCTCAATTTAAAGTAGTTGGATACTAAATAAGAATATTGGTGGGGCATTCAAACTACTTTATTAGTCTAATAACCCACAGGGCTATAAAACATTTGGATAAGAAAAGAATAATCTTACTGTTTCGTTTTCCAAAAAATCATAATTTTGTATTTCTACATACTTTTTTTTCCACAATTTCTATTCAAATTCATATTTCTAGCATATGAATGCAGTTTCATTTCTGCGATTCATATAATCTATAATATAGGATATTTAATACAAACTGGTAAACGTCCCCCCCCCTCCCCCCTCCCCCCCCCCCAAAAATAGAAAAAAAAAAAAAAAAAAACAATGCGCTTTTTCAAAAAAAAGAATACAAGAAAATTTAATTTCATGAAAAAATTCATGAAAAATATACTCGCTCGATGGTGCATGCTCATGCATATTGTTTCAGAAATACTTACAGTGTATGTTACAGAATAAGAAAATTTTTTTTTGACCGTTTCTTTTCCTGGCAAAACAATGTTAAAGTTCAAATATACCCCAAAATCTGAGAAACCCAAATAAACGGACAACCCCGATTCCGCATATGCTGCAACCAAAACAGGCTCTTGTCCTACTATTTATTCCACTGTTATTTCGGTTCTACCGTAAAGAAATGCCACAAAAAATGTGCAGACGGAATGGCAAATCAGAAAGGTTCCTAAGGAGCAGTCTGATCTCAGTTTCCACTTTTTGTACAAACCTATTTGCCAAAAAACTTAGGATATTTGCGGTAGTTGGTGTCATTTGTATAGGAAGCTTACCACCAAAAAGCTAGTCACTAGTATACATAAACTCGAAATCAATACCGCATTTTGAAGAACGACTCTAGCCGATGGTTTAAAGAAGAAAAAAAAACACATATTCCCTGCTCTTGGGGCCGCTATTTTAACTAGAACACGTAACCAAGCGCGTGCAGTAAATTTGGCGCGTCATTTTAGTACTGCGTAAAGTTATAAAACTATCTGATACTAGTGGCTTACAGCAAAAAAATCAAGTTTGCCATGTAATATTTTTCATCTAGGTCTGTTATTTTATTTAACGATTGTTTACATTAGTTACCTGACTACTTATGGCCATTCTAACCATTCTCTTCTTGACTGAAGCTCCCCCAAAGAGGCGGCTCATGAATATTTAGTGGTAAGCTACCCCAAGGTTGAGCGAACAGTAACTCTGTTTTGTTTGGACAAATGCAATACAGAGTGACCCAGTACTGGACTACCTTAATAGCAAAACGTATAGAAATACATAGATAAACTCCTTCTCCCTAATTTAATATTTTTTCCGACATAAAATTATAACGGCCAGGGTGCAAGGGCATTTCAAGCTTTTTAATCTGGTATAATAAAATCATAGAAATACGCCATTAGAAGTGTCTTCCGTCCGAGTCCATATTCTTCTTTCTATACATCCTAAATTTCTTAAATTACATGAATCTTCGTTTTTGGACCTAAATAACTTACATAAAATTAGCATTTGCGAATCTATTATAACGTATGAGCAGAAAATATTCCATTGATTACAACGATGTAAGTTTTACATATATAGCTAAATGGGATTTTTTTTCCTGGACGCCTGAGTTTGCTAGCTTTTGATTCAAACGTCAAACTATTAGCTTGGCTAAATTTTTCTAAAAAACGATAAGGCAATGGAAAGGGAAACAATTTCATTTGTTGCAAGGGCTTATTTCACAGGTAGTGTGACACCACAGGGTATGAACAAGTCCGCCAATTTTCGCTTCCTGCAGAGACTGTCCGTCATATTTGGCTTCCGCAGAGACTGTCCGCGATCTCTTGCATCCTGCTGAAACTCAGTTTTGTACCTGATAAATGGCATCCTGCAGAGACTGTCCGCGTGATTCTGCTTCCTGCCGATGCTCTCGGCAGGAAGTAGAGTCACGCGGACAGTCTCTGTTGGATGCCATTGTTCAAGGACGGTAGTCTCTGCAGGAAGCAAGAGATCGCGGACAGTCTCGACGGAAGCGATATATCAAGGACAGTCTCTGCAGGAAGCGAAAATTGGCGGACTGGTTTATACCCTGTGGACACCGAAGCGAGATGTTTGTCCAGGTCTTGATAATACGCATACAGGTCCATGCGCAAAATACGAGTGGTCATAACGAGTTAGCGCTTACCTCTCGTAGTTATCGTATAAATCCTAGTAATCGCTCCTGCTCCAATAACGCCTCCTACTGCCTCTTTTCCGAAAATGACGTTATATTCACTTGCATGAATTCCTGTATGTTTCTCTGGATAAGGTACTCTTTGAAATGGAATCTACTCTTGAAGAAAAAAAATTGCTCCTGTAGGAGCAAATTCTTATCTTTAAGAGTTGATCCCTATTGATAAAGGAGGCAAAAAGGAAAATGGTGGTATTGTTTAATTTTGAAATTGTATCAGTTCACCTATAATACTGTTTATTAGAAGTGTTTCGGCAGTTGGTTTTGGCTCCAAATACTGCCCCCAGAGAGAGGCGCGGTAGCCGAGTGGTTAGAGTGGCTCGGTTATTGTGCAGAAAGTCGCCGCAAGGTCGTGAGTTCGCGGCTTACTGTCGCCATCTGACGACTGGAAAACTCTCTCTATCAACCCAGCAGTAAATGGGTACCTTTTTCGAATTAGGGAAGGATAAGGCAGCGAAAGGAGAGAGATGGGCTCCGCCTTTCATCAGCTGTGCCCAAGATACAGTGCGTCTCTAACCCCCACTGCCCCTACGGCTATTAGGCTATGGGAAACCTTTACCTTTACCTTTTTTTACTGCCCCCCAACCCTTTCTCGAAACATGTCAACGTTGTGTACTTGACGGGCGCTCTAATATTTTAGATTGTCTTACAGCAATAATGACGCCACTGGTGATAATGACGTCACTGGCGTTCTCACAGCTGTTCCGGTATCAGAAGATTTAATGACCGAGCTTGAGGACAACTGCAGACAGATTGACAGCATGAACGAAGCAGGAAGACAAAAAAGGCTTGACGTCGTTTTTCCAGGTACAGTATTAATTAGATTTTACACTACCATCACCGAATTAAATGACTTGATTATAATAATTATTTGTTTGAGAAAATCTGAAATTTCTGTTGAAAGAATTTCAATTGGTAATTGGCGGAAAGTAGCCTATGCCATGTCGCGGAACCAATGTCGTCATATATATGTTACCATAGCAACTAAGAGTTCATATTGATGTCTAAGTGACATCACCGACACGTCATTCTGCCAAGGCACTAAGCACAACAGTTGTCATTCCGTAGTCGCTATGGTAACAGATCTATTACTTATAATTCGAGAGGAGCATGACATACTATGTATGCCATTCTCCCCTCAAATTATGTGGGATGGTACCTGAAATTCTTACACTAGAAAAGAGTAATTTTCTCAAACCTTTAATTCATTCTCAAATAATTTTATTCTCTGTTTACCGTCTTTTTCATAGATTCCAGACGCCACATGTAAAAAGTTTCAAATTGTTATGTTCTGTATATACAAATTGATGTATACAAAAATGTTTTGAGATTACACGTGTCATGACACGTTTCACAAAACATTTAAATGGTGTTTTCGTAAAATTTTGAAAACTTCTTACTATCTATAGAGAATAAAGCTTGCAACTGTACGTAGTATTCTGTTGATTTGTTAACTTGCAGATCAAGACATTTTTTTAAAAGTTTCTGGTTTGATCCAGTTTCAATATATTAGCATGCTAGAGTAACATGAAATATAATCTAGACACGACATATTGTGAAGGTGTTATAATTAACATGAAAAAGAAATACGGGGGCCATATTTATAAAACGACTTAAGTCTTTGCTATGCTGTTGCTAAGGCTAAATTTCTATGACGGAGATTCCCTACAACTATGAAACTTGCTCTGGAGGAACAGTCTGTTCCTCCAGAGCAAATTCATGATTGTAGGAAATCTCCGTCAGAGAAATTTAGCCTTAGCAACAACATAGCAACTACTTAAGTGGTTTTATACATACAGCCCCTGGCCGGCTGCCATTAGCGCTTTTACTTGACTTGAAAGAACAAAAATTAATATTGCAGGAACAAAGTGGTGTGGTCTGGGTAATATAGCGGAAGATTATGATGACCTTGGAGAGAAAGAGGCTATTGATATTTGTTGCCGTGCGCACGACAACTGTGAACCTTCATTAACGTTGCTTACATATAACGAGACATTAAATCTGAAGAACTGGAGTTTATACACAAAGTAAGCCCGGTGTCGTTTGGCGCCTTGAGGTCTTAGATTCATAATGACGCATGGTCAACGCGCATTTCATTACCACCTGGATGGATAGATAGATAGATAGGTAGGTAGGAAGGTAGGTAGGTAGGAAGGTAGGTAGGTAGATAGATAGATAGATAGATAGATAGATAGATAGATAGATAGATAGATAGATAGATAGATTCAAACCTGCTTATGTGTTCTACTCTATTAAGGGATTACCTGTCTTAAGCAGCCACATTTTCTGGGTCCCTTAAACCAAAATGCAGTGCAAATGAGCCTGTATTAAAGGTAGGTTCCTGTACTTTGGAATGCATTATAATTTTGATGATCTTTCATCCAAGTTGTTGAAAAGCACTTATAAAAGGGAATGAATAAGTTTCACTAAAAAGTGTAAATCAAAATAATTTAAAAAAAGTTGTTTTGCAAGGGATTTCCTAACTCCTAGCATAATTGTTATCGCTAGTACAGGAACCTACCTTTAAGGGGTCACCTGTCTTAAGCAGCCAGTTTCTGTCCTTCCCTTGGGTGACCCCTTAAGACAGGGTTGACTGTAAATAAATTAAAGGTAGGTTCCTGTACTAGCGATAACAATTATGCCCACAAAATAATTTTGTCTTTTTCTGAGCAGTATTGAATTCTCTTATTTTTCTGAATTTGTTGCTGCTGAGAAACTCGTCAGATGTTGAAGAAAATAGTCGTTTTCCCTTTTGGTTTATTTTCTTTCGTTGGAATTCCAGTTCTAAAAATAACTATGTTTATTATGTCTATAAGTGCGCGATTTCTGATGCCATTCTCCAAAGGTCAATTTTCCCTTGTCGTGAGCTCTCCTAGAGGTCCTGGCATGGTGGATGGGTTAAAACTATCCCAAAATGCAGTGCAGCATGACCTCAGCTGCGTAATCTATTTTTGGCGCGAACTAAAAATAGCGCTAACTGGTGTGCGAAGCAGAGTTAGGAAATCCCTTGCAAAACAACTTTTTTTAAATTATTTTGATTTACACTTTTTAGTGAAACTTATTCATTCCCTTTTATAAGTGCTTTTCAACAACTTGGATGAAAGATCATCAAAATTATAATGCATTCCAAAGTACAGGAACCTACCTTTAATAAATAAATAAATAAAATAAATCGAGATTTTGTATTATAACAATGATATTTCATTTGTACGTAGGCTATGTAAAGCATATTAGAATATAACTTCAGGTATGTAAAAATTATCTCAAAACTCCTGAAAATTCGGTTTGGCCACTTTCAGCAGCAGTTTTTGGAGAACTTCACCAGGCCCAGAGGTTATAAAACTTGAGTACATTCTCAAACTCAAAATAAAGCACGCCGATTGGCTGTTTCCGAGGCTCTCGGCAGGAAGCAGACTCACGCGGACAGTCTCGGCAGGAAGCCAATTTTCGAGGACAGTAGTCCCTGCAGGAAGCAAGAGTTCGCGGACAGTCTTGGCGGAAGCCAAATATGACGGACAGTCTCTGCAGGAAGCAAAAATTGGCGGAATCGATTATACTCTGTGTTATAGGATACGAGGTTTATCGTCTGCGGCGATTTCTATCGATTTGCCTTCATTTGCCATGATGGATTCGATATCAATAAGATTATGACATTTTTATGCCCCCGTCATTAAAATATATACTGAACAAAAAAAGAAACGTTACATGTACTTTCCATGCATGTTTTCTTTGAACTGAATTATGATTTTGCCAATGTTATTTTATGTCTAACTGACAAAAAACATTCACAGTTCAGAAAATGAATAGCGCAACAAAAACTGCGAAATTAATGTCTCCAGATTAGTTTTACTCAATCAGGGGTCAGAATTTGAAAGTGCCCTTTTGAGGTGGTTTTGGAAGACCCGTAATTCACTCCAGTTGTCATTCCATTTGAGCAAATCAATTATGAGATGTTTATCAGGCAGTAGTTGTTACGAAAATGATCCAATCGCCACTTCCAAAGGGTTGATAAGTGAAGCACAAGGCTTTGAATATCGCTTTTCAGGACACTCGACTCCGACTTTCATGTTATGCACTGAAAATCCTATAGACAATGCAAGGTGGTATACCACGGACAATTAGCCAGTTTGAACATTTTCTTTTCATCATGAACCATTGTCAGGAGAGGCTGGAATAAGATCCATAAACTAAACTTGAAAATTTTATCGAAACTTACTGGTTAACCGCAGTTAATGATTTGCTTTACTTTTAATTGCAAGGGAGATAATTTCAAAGTCACTAAATCTTTAACATCTTATTTCTTTGAACTGCTGGTTAAATGTCGTAAGGTTCATTGGGATTCGTATTGACAATTTCAAGGCAAATCCGAAAGTGTAAAAAAGTAAGCGATTGCGCATGCGCATCAAGCGTTTCACATTGTCTGTGGTGTTTTCAGTCAGATAGGAATAATTCTGTAACAACTGATGCAAATCGAAAACTGATTACTTCATAAGGTTGTCTAACATCTTGCATGCGAGAGAACAACGTAACAATATTTGGAAATATTGTTCTTCAGCTTAAAATTCATGAATCATACTACGTAACGTTTCTTTTTTTGTTCAGTATAGTATCACCGCTGTCCGTACGTACTTAGCGTACGTACGTACGCAATGGTTTCCGTTCAATATCTTTTGAAAGCATTGGTGTATTGAATTCATATTTCATACACAGCTATATAATAAAATACAGGTCAAGTTCGATGTTGGGTAAAATCGGTAGATTATTGTGGGAGTTATGGCCCTTTTTCGAATTCATTTTGTATGAATAAATTGGTTTCCGTTCGATATCTTTTGAAAGCATTGGTGTATTGAATTCATATTTTATACACAGGTATATAATCATAAAACACATGTCAAATTCGATGTTGGGCAAAATCCGTCGATTATTGTGGGAGTTATGGCCCTCTTTCGACTTCATTTTGTATGAAAAACTGGTTTCCGTTCGATATCTTTTGAAAGTATTGGTGTATTAAATTCATATTTTATACACAGGTATATAATCATAAAATACAGGTCAAATTTGATATTGGGCAAAATCTGTCGATTATTGTGGGAGTTATGGCCCTTTTACGACTTCATTTTGTATGCAAAACTGGTTTCGGTTCGATATCTTTTGAAAGCATTGGTGTATTGAATTCATATTAATGCCGTCGCCATTAAAATGGGGGGGGGGGGGGGGGGGGGGGAGGGCATTTAGTATCACCACTGTCCGTACGTACGTAGCGTACGTACATACGAACTGGTTTCCATTCAATATCTTTTGAAAGCATTGGTGTATTGAATTCATATTTCATACACAGGTATATAATCATAAAATACAGGTCAAGTTTGATGTTGGGTAAAATCCGTCGATTATTGTGGGAGTTATGGCCCTTTTTCGACTTCATTTAGTATGATAAAATGGTTTCCGTCCGATATCTTTTGAAAGTATTGGTGTATTGAATTCATATTTTATACACAGGTATATAATCATAAAATACAGGTCAATTTTGATGTTGGGCAAAACCCGTCGATTATTATGGGAGTTATTGCCCTTTTTCGACTTTATTTTTTATGAAAAAAAAAGGTTTCCGTTTGATATCTTTTGAAAGCGTTGGTATATTGAATTCATATTTTATACACAGGTATATAATCATGAAATACAGGCCAAGTTCGATGTTGGGCATAATTCGTTGATTATTGTGGGAGTTATGACCCTTTTTCGACTTTATTTTGTATGAAAAAAAGGTTTGCGTTCGATATCTTTTGAAAGCATTGGTGTATTGAATTCATATTTCATACACGGGTATATAATCATAAAATACAGGTCCAGTTTGATGTTGGGCAAAATCCGTCGATTATTGTGGGAGTTATGACCCTTTTTCGACTTCATTTTGTATGAAAAACTGGTTTCCATTCATTATCTTTTGAAAGCATTGGTGTATTGAATTCATATTTTATAGACAGGAATATAATCATAAAATACAGGTCAGGTTCGATGATTGGTAAAATCCGTCGATTATTGTGGGAGTTATGGCCCGTTTTCGACTTCATTTCATACAATAATGGTTTCTGTTTGTTAGTTTTTGAAAAGTTACTTGTTTCGGGGCTATTTCTTTTGGAAAGTTGCATGGCATCCATTTCTGTGATAAGATACAGAATGTTATCACAGTCATGACACCCCCCCCCCCCCACGACACACACACACTTCTCTTGATCCAAGAAGCACAATACATCCGCCCAAGGAAAACAAAACATGATGTACCACAGAAGTCTGCTTTTGTGAACCTAGTTATGCTACAAGTGCCAGTACCTTAAACAAGGCGCCATCTTACTTAGGGCACTAGGCGGGGGCATCCGTGTCCTATGGACGCATTTCTTATTCTTTCTGACATCAGGGGTTGCACATGTACCCTCTTTTCAAAAATCGCAAGGATTAGGACAATACATAGTGGGGGTCTTTTCCTTTGACATAGTGACTGAAATCGTGAATTCTACGTTAGAACGATGCATATGTTACATTCAAAAGTCCAGTTAATCATCTTCTACATATACGTTCCAGTGATATTAGCTCCCGAAATGGGTTCTTTCCGAATAATGGCAGACCGCTGAAATGTTTTACATGTGTATTTTTTATCATGCATATGCTGCAAAACTCACCCGATAACAGGGGTATGATAACATGATGTGATATCATGTCACTTAAGAACTGCGCTTGCGCGAATGTTATCAGGCCTTCAAAAGCGATCTCGGGAGACTATTGGCTACATACTGACGTTGGTCTTGATAACAACGTTCGATTGGTTAAAAACCGGCACCGACTCACGTCATAATGCATTCGCGACGTCAGAAAGTTCCAACAAAACTGCGTTTGTTTTTCATTTCAAAAGACACTAACATGGTATTCTTTGTGTACCCTCATTTTAAAAAATCGCAAGGATTAGGACAATACATCGTGGGGGTCTTTTCTTTTGACATAGTGACTGAAATCGTGAATTATACATTAGAACGATGCATATGTTACATTCAAAAGTCCAGTTAATCATCTTCTACATATCCGTTCCAGTGATATTAGCTCCCGAAATGGGTTCTTTCCGAATAATGGCAGACCGCTGAAATGTTTTACATGTGTATTTTTTTATCATGCATCTGCTGCAAAACTCACCTGCTACATGTAACAGGGGTATGATAACATGATGTGATATCATGTCACTTTAGAACTGCGCTTGCGCGAATGTTATCAGGCCATGCCTTCAAAAGCGATCTCGGAAGACTATTGGCTACATACTGACGTTGGTCTTGATAACATTCGATTGGTTAAAACCGGCACCGACTCACTTCATAATGCATTCGCGACGTCAGAAAGTTCCAACAAAACTGCGTTTGTTTTTCATTTGTTCAGCTCTGTTTATGCCGTAAAATCTGCTAATGTTGCATGATAAATAGAAAGCCATGATAGTGTCTTTTGATATCAAATTTATCAGGCTCGACCAGAAACACGTCGGACTGGCTCGGCAAGCCTCGCCATTCATACGCTGTTTCTGGTCTCGCCTAATAAACTTGATATCAAAAGACACTAACATGATATTTTCTATAAAAAGGAAGTGTCTGTACCTTTCACTTAAATAAAGGTATACCGATATTATTTTTAGTGTACATGTAACCAGGGTCCGAGGTTATAAAACTTGAGTATAATCTCAAACTCAAAATAAAGCACACAGAGTACATTCTCAAACTCAAAATAAAGCACACTTATCGGCTGCTTCCGAGCATGTGCTCGGAAGCAGCCAATCAGTGTGCTTTATATTGAGTTTGAAAATATACTCAATTTTTATAACCTCCAGGCCTCATTTATTCCACCAATACATCAATTCATTGAAGATGGAAACACATGCTCGATATCATATTTTCTTTCGCGGAAAAAATAATATAATTATGTTGTCGGCTAGAGGTTGTGTCTAGTATGTATGGAATTCCATATCGGGCAAACGGATTTTTTTATTTTCTGTTTATTAGATCAGGATGTAATTGTGAACAAGCTTTGTTTGACTGTCTGAAGAATGCTAATGACACGGAGATAGGTCCATTGTATTTCAACTTTATAGACCCGGACTGTATTGGGCGGGGCCCCAGATGTGTTAAAAGGGTAAGTTGCCATAGATTATTCAGAGGTATTTTCTTACCTACGAGACAGCGTTTGTTCTATTTTAGCGGTGCTGAAAAATTCTGTCTTGCCCATGGGCTGGGACAGCTCACACGAGCTTGAATTCTGTGTATCACTACTCGCTCAATGAAATGCGATAAGCCCGTCTCTGCGATACTATACCTGATGCATTATTTTTTAAAACAATGAATTTCCTTCATTCTTTATAAGTCCATCATTATCTGTTTCTCTGTCTTAACCCTTTCAGTGCCAGACGTCATTTCAGGCCGCGGAGACGTCGGACAAATTACGCTTGTTTATGTTCATTTTACCAAAATAACGTTGCGCGTCTGCCGTAACGTCACTTGTGTAAGCGCGCAAATACTGTGGGCCGATAGAAAAGTTACAAACATGTGGTAGGTATAAAAATGTTGTAGGTATAAAAATGTTTGTATAAAAGCATGTTCAAGATCACTGCCAGAAGTACGACATAATGAAAAGTTTATCAGTATGAGTTTCTTTTACCGCACGGAGAAGCGTGTCGTCGGTCGAGTGGTTTGAGATACTCGGCTATTACACAGAATTCGGGCTCGAATCTTCGTTGGTCTAGCCAGGCTTGACAAACTCTTTCATCTCCGCAGCAAAATTTGAGCAAATAGGCAAGTAATTTCGAATCAGGGAATGACGGAGGCAGCGAAAGGAGAGGGATGACTCCGCCTTTCATTGTTTGTACCCATGATACAGTGTGCATCTGACACCCACTGCCTCTACGATCACTAGGCTACAGGAAACGCTGTTTATCTTTTCAGGCATTTGCATTATCAAACTTGCATGTTGCTTCTAAATCCGTCGCCAAACGGTTCAAAACGTTGTTACAAAGCATCTGCTTGACAGATGACTTATCAGGCTTGACAGATGACTTGCGATTTCATCTACTTTTAACAGTACTTCAGTCATTTCAGGACGATTGAAGAGTGATAATGATAGGCTGTGTGCACAAAGCATCTGCTTTTATCTGGCTGGACAGATGGATTGCGGTTTCATCTACTTTTAACAGTACTTCAGCCATATCAGGACGATAGGAGAGTGATAATGAAAAGCTGTGTGCACTGGAACCCCGTTTGCGGTTTGAAAGAATTCCGCCTTTGGTCGGATTTGGGACCGCTAGATTCTAAATCAGCAGGCCAGGGCTTAGTCTATTGAGCTTTCGGTACTCCATATCAGCTCTTAGATCGTGTGACGTAGTGCATGAAAGATGTCGAGTCATCGGGTGATTTATCAACTTTGGATCTCTCTCTTTCTCTTGTTTTTTTATTTTTATTATTATATTTGTTTTGTTTCTTTTTTACTTTTGTTACTTATTTATTCATTTATATTGATCATTTTTGTTATTTTTTATTCTTTCACATTTTTATTTATTTATTCTTTCTGCCAGTTACAGCTCAAAAAGTAACGTTTTGAAACTAAGAAAAAAAGGCATTCCTTCCTAACAGATATTTTTTCTTGAATTCCTTATAAAACTTTGAAATTATTCCGTTGTTATATTCTGTATATTGGGGTTGTGATCAGACTCTTTCTGCCAGAATTACAGGTCTTGATCTGTCCAGCTGTCCAGTGATGTAACTGCTATTGTCGCAAAACATCTTTCAGTTTTCATTGATTATCCAAAAAAAAAAAAAAAAAACACACACACACACACACACACACACACACACACACACACACACACACACACACGAGAAAACAAGAAAGAGAATGAAATAAATGAGTTATGACCCGATCCTTTTGCAAAAGTGCAAAAGTAATGGTCCTTGATCAGTTCAGTTAGAATCATTATATTACCCTTTCTGCGCTAGAGTCAGAGACCTTGATTTGTCCAGCTCCTTACTATTACGATGACAACTCTTTCGTCAGCATTAAGCTGACTGTCTTTCAAGATACTGTAAATACAGCCTGAAGTGAATCTTACTTCACCAGCAGAGCATGTTAGGATAATTTCTATCGCATCGCTCTGCTGATGCAAAATCTTATTTTTGCCGCGACTCAACCTTCAATCCATGAAACTTTCAAGACAGTATTCGCGCTATCTTTAGATTAGTAATACGTGCTTCCACCATTGATTTGAGGTCGCAACTCCACTCTTTTAAGTTTCGGCCAATTTCATGAAGCGCCCCAGAGCTCTAAATCTTCAGCCAATAACACAGTAGCATGTTACATTACACGGATGTTTTTCTGTCGTGTTTTTGAAGCCATGTATTGTACAACAAATTCATATTTCTGTTGTAGTGAAGAGGAAATGAATCTCAATACATGTATATTGATTGTAAATGATGTTTTTTGAAGAACTATCAGCCCGAAATTCAAAACATAATTTTGACCGACTAGGTCAGCAGTAAAATTACTTCAGTGCTCCAAGCATTTATTTTTCATTAATTCATCCATTCTATCTGATAATCAGCGCAAGAGTGATGGAGCCTGGAATTGTACCCCAACTACTTACTATCCGAACTGGAAACCAAAACAGCGAAGCATGTCGGCAGGGCGTGACCAGAATCAGGCCTAAACATCTTCACCCCTGGTAAACTATGTATTTACAAGGGCTGTAACGAAACGAAAACAAGCTGTTTTGAAACGAAACAGAGTCATAGTCACCAAACGACCTGATGACCAGGTTAACTATGACTCTTTTTTGTTTCGTAAAAGCTTTTTTTCGTTCCGTTACATCATTGAAAACATAGTTTACCAAGTGTGGGTTTTCTGTCTGTACACGTTCATGGCAAGAGACTCTGCAATTGTCTTTTTGCCTCTTAGAAGAATGAATTTCTTCTCCAGGAGCAGATTTTTTTCTTTGAGAGCAGGCCCCAATATTAGAAAAGGCTCTATTTAGGGCAGCCTAGAGGAAGTTTCAAAAGAGCTGTTACCTTTTGTAAAAATCGTGAAAGAACATGGGATTTGTTTGTGTGTATGGCTACTTGTATACTCTGTCGGCTCTTTTAGATAATTTTAGCAAAAATATATGCGCCCGCCCCCACCCTATTCCCAAACCCTCTCCGATGTGTAAACCAAGTGTCTATGAGTATATAATATAAAGTTTTTTCTGAAGTCTTGTGTTCGTGTCGCAGATGGCGTTTAAGACTCGCAGTATGTGAGGTACAGCAGTTAATAGAGAGCCCTGTTCTTCCGATGTTTTTTATATTCTCTGATTTGAAAGAAGTATATATACTGCTAGGTTGGTCAGCCGTTGGCCCGATGGAGAATTGATTCCGTAAATATATTTACTGCTAGGTTTATCAGCCGTTGACCCGATGGGGAAGTGATTCCGTAAACAAATTTACTGCTAGGTTGATCAGCCGTTGGCCCGATGGGGAAGTGATTCCGTAAACATACTTTACTGCTAGGTTGATCAGCCGATGGCCCGATGGGGAAGTGAGCTAGGTTGATCAGCCGTTGGCCCAATGGGGAAGTGATTCCGTAAACATATTTACTGCTAGGTTGATCAGCCGTTGACCCGATGGGGAAGTGATTCCGTGACCTCCTGCGCCATAGCAGATAACCTCTAACCACTGAATTTCAGCACCTTTCTAGCCTGCTAATGTTAACTAGAAAAGGCTCACAAATGATTCAGGGGCCCAGTAGATACATGCCTGGAGCCTCTTGAGCAGATTTGCGACGAGAAATCGGACAGTGGCAGCTAGCAAGGACTGAAATGTTTCATGCGAGTGCTAATAATAATCTGTGCGCGATCTTACATACTAAAGAGGCTGTGCAGAAAATAAAAGTAGGATGATTTGTTGTGTTTCAAAATATAGTACAAGGTGTCGATTATAATAATAATGATAATAATCATAATAATTATCATTATTATTATTTTATTATTATTATTATTATTAGTAGTAGTAGTAGAAGTAGCCATTTTGACGCATATACCGGCTAAAAACGGGTGAATGTCAGTATTTCAACAAAAGCTGACAAATGCAGAACTTGCTTTTTTTAATATAAGATTTAGCAATCATCTTTACCATCAGGTAAGGTTTTACCAAATTTTATTAGCATATGAAAATATGGATAAAAGTTTGAGCTTACAAAAATGTATCTACAGATGTGCCTGTCCCGAAAGAAGCAACCGTCACATGAACACCAGCGAAGATTACTTTTCAAACAACCCTGATCTATGGCGGGACGTTTCGCGTCATTACTGGCGCCAAACTTCCCGGACGTTACGTCATCAAAACAGTAAAACGTTTAAAAGCATTATTTTCGGTTTTAACGCAATAAAATGAATAACTAAGACAAAGGTAACATTTTCATAAACATTCTCTACCAGATTTCCTCAAAATTATTGCCATTTATTGTAATTTTGATTTGGAACTATTAGTGGTCACTGAAGTGGCCCTCTGGCACAGAGCTGGTTAAAATCGAAAAAAAAAACAAACTCCGAAATAGTCAATGTTTCACATAAAGACTGTCGAGGGTGCCGCCATTTTGAAAAGGTTACCATCTGACCATTCGGAACTCCTCGGCCAATTCCATGAATCAGACCTCGGGCGTATGTAAGGCGGAGCAATATGCAGCAAAATCCAACATTTTGTTGTTCGGCCGGAAGTATACGCCGAAGCCGTAGATCTCTAGGTCTACGAATGAATTAATTCTCGACCTGCGACCTTTTACAGCTGTTGCACGGACATTCATTTAATGCTTTGCTGTTGTTAAAATAGATAGTCAATTATTAATGACGAGACATTTGCTTCTTCTCATTTTATTATTTACTCGGTGCGACAGTGCGGCCATCTTTGTTTATATCGTTGTTCCTAACAACAGTCGTGTGACGTAAGTAGTCCCACGTCATACATCCGAGGTTGATTCACGGAATTGGCCGAGCGGTGTTCCGATTGCCATCTGACGTTTGAAATAACGTTGACGTTACGTCACAATACTACTTGCGCTTGTACACGTTCGCATAAAATAATAGTTCCCCGTTCAATGTAAAATAATTTTTATCGTAGGTAAGAAAAATAATCAATCATTGGTCTCCGATGCGGACAGGGAAATCCAAACCCTCGGGCACAAGGGGTGTGTCGGAATCTCGGCAAGCCTCGTTTCCGACACACCCCGTGTGCCCTCGGGTTGGGATTTCCCTGTCCGCATCGGAGACCGATGATAGATTCTATTTATCTTCTATCAAAGTGGACCAAAGGAATGCTAGTATTCACAGTGCAGTACGGCGGGGAAAAAACACGAAGATAAACATTCATTGACCTTTCATATTATTGGCTAAATTTTGAAATACGCGTTATTTGACCAATAGAATCTTGTAAAATGTGGAACAATATCGAAATTATACGAGGCTGCGTCTCGAAAAAAATAACATTAACCTTTTGCAAATGGATATAAAGGTATATAAAAATTACTTGTATTCAATTTTCGGTTTGAAGTAATAAGAATGATATTGCATCTGACAAAAGTTCTGAAAGTATCAACTCCGAAATTTCGGTTTGGCTACTTTAAAATTTTGGCGATAATTTACCATTTTAACTTTTACAAAGTTAAAATTTGTACTAATATGATTTGTATATACCGTATTTATCCCTATAAACGCCCCTTCTCTAATAAACACCCCCTGCCTCTTTTCCTAAAAAAAGTTTTAACTTGCATGAATTACTGTAACTTGCTTCTCTGAATGAGGTAGATTTTTGAATTTGGGTCTTCTCTTAAAGGAAAGAATTTGCTCCTAAAGGAGCAAATTCTTTCGTTTAAGAGTTGACCCCCTACTGAGAAGGGAGGCAAAAATTATAAGTTGCTTCTTCCGATAGTATAGCCATTCGCATGAATACTGTTTATGACTGGTATAATTACTAGGGAGGAATATTTGGCTTACTTAGTCTGTACCATCGCTGTACACTGCAAAAAAAATCGTAGATTTTACTGTAGAATACCTGGCAACCAGCTGCCAGTCCATTTCCCGTTATTTTTACAGACGCCCGTAAACATTGGCGGAATCATCACGCAGAGTACGGTAGAATAAGACAGGTATTGTATTTCAGAACTTTAAAGGTATTTTCGAGTCCGGTCACAGAAGGACATAGCATATTGGCACAGAAGAACATAACTTTACCATATTTAGATTAAAAAAAATGTTTTACAGGTAGGCGCCCGTAATAATAACGGGAAATGGACTGGTAGCTGGTTGCTAGGTATTCTACCTTAAAATCTACGGAAAGTTTTACAGTGAACTGATGATAATAGCGACATCCTCGAGCCATCCATGCAGCTCACGTCTCAGGTGATCTGTTGCCATGAATGTGATTATACGAACATGAGAAAATGAGGAAACATTCTGAACAGACTGCTCATGGGGAGCAGTCTGTTCTGAGTCTACAATGCTTGCAATCCTGGCCTAGAGGTTATAAAACTTGAGTACATTCTCAAACTCAAAATAAAGCACACTGACTGCCTGCTTCCGAGCACATGTTATAAAACTTGAGTACATTCTCAAACTCAAAATAAAGCACACTGATTGGCTGCTTCCGAGCTTCCGAGCAGCCAATCAGTATGCTTTATTTTGAGTTTAAGAATGTACTCAAGTTTTATAACCTCGAACCCTGGTAACAGTTTTTGATAAACTGGCTGGATAAAAAAAAACTGCTTTTTCAAATAATGAACTTTTTTGAGAAGCGTGAATGGGAACAGCTTCAGAGGAAGCAAATTTACGTTTACCTCCCTTCTCAAGGAAAGAATTTGATCCCATATAGTGAGTGAACTCGGGTTTAACGTCTCACCAACAACGAGGTCATATGGAGACGGGACCTCGGTTTAAAGTCTCATCCGAAAGACCGGAGAAGCGGGGGATCGAACTTGCGACCCCTGGATTGGTAGTCTGGAGTGTTATCCACTACGCTACAGCCGCTCCTGATCCCATATAAGCAAAGTCTTTCCTTTAAAAGGAACCCCCTCTTGGAATAGTTTGGGTTACCTCCCCTCACACGCCATGTATGATGATGTTATGCAGAGCAAAACTATTCTTGGAGGAGTTCCGTCGTCCAGGGAACCAGACACGAAGTCGCAAAATTGTCTCCCTTTGAAAACATGGCGGGAAATCATGACAGTATACCTATTCACCTCAAGATAATCATGATGTGTTTTTTTCTCATTTTAAGAGCTGGTTTTGGGGGTGTGTTGAGTGGGAAGAAGGATGGGTGTTCTTAGACAACGACCTAACATACTGAACACAGCTGATAATTTGAGCCTATGGATTGGAACACCCACACAACTGTGTCAACCCGTCAGCCTAAAAGATTGTTCACGGTGTGCTGCGTCGAATCAACGTCAAATCAACGCCAGTGCTACATTGTGTCAGTGCTACATTGTGTCAACATTGTGTGCCCCCAACCCCTGGTCTGTTCTTGTCCTTCATTTTTCACCCAATATTTGTATGAAAGTCAATGTTAAAATTTGCCAGGCACAGGCTGTATCGGGTATTTGTCTTTTGCATGCGTCGAACTTGTGGGTTTTCCAGTGCGTAGACTCAGACGCAGCATCTGCCCAGCAGGCACAAGGCGTCATAATGACGTCTATAACGACGTCATTATGACATCGGGATGCCGTCGTACCGACGTCGATGTGGCGTCATGATGGCGCATCGAGTCAGCACGACGTCATTTCGACGTCATGTGCTCGCTGGGTCTTAATCATACTATAATAATCATTACCATGACATTTCTGATGTACTTGTTATGAAAAGTTTTTATGTTGTACATGAATGTCTGTCGCTGCTGTTTTACTCTGTTGCAGAGTGTGTTTGATGTCGAAAATCATTTCTGAACACCGCGGCAAATTCCGTGAATCAGATGCACGGAAATGGCCGAGCGGTGTTCCGAATGGTCAAAAATGTCCAGTTCCGTTTCGTACGGAGCCCGCGAAGGGATATTTTCTGTCTTTTACCTGATAAATAAGAAATTACAGCAAGAAAAGCAGAAAGGAAATTTAAAGAATAAAAACAGAAAGGAAATCAAATACAAGTCATTTAACCCATGGCATTCTGGGTAATTTTGGTCGTCTGCTGAAATTGTCGTCTGCATCAAAAATCAAGAATATTTTGACAATATTGGTCTAACTACATTGTAACTCTTGTAGAAATGATATCTAGGCAGCAAACAGTCAGGCCCCACGTTTGTGGGACCTGATCTGGATCCAAACTGTTTGCCCAGATACCCCTGAAGGGGTATCCCGAATAGAATGGGTTAAACAAGTTTTATCAAAAAGATATTATGTCGTTTAATCAACATCATTAACTTGCACAAACGACATAGGAGTTAAAAGTCAAGACCTTTAATCGAAATCAATTTGTTTTAGCTTACCTTTTCATGTTTTTATTTCTTTTCCAGTTTTCTTGCTTCAAATTCTTTTCTGATAAAAAATAAATAAATAAAATAATGATAATATAAAAATAAGTGAAAAAAAAGAATGTCCTTTCTGGGGTTTCGTAGTTGACACAACTACGAAACCTCAGAAAGGACATTTTCTTTATATATATAAGGGGTGATAAAGTTCAGGATTAATCCTGATTTCAGGATTTAGCACTCGCACATGTTTCATATAAGGTCACATTCATTATTTTGAAATTTGGTCATAACATATTTAAATCAGAATTTTTGCATAAAATATGCATAAACTGACTGATTTCTATTGATATATTTTTTTTCTAGCTAATTATAAGTGATTTAAGAAATTTTTGGATGAATTCAGGATTCAATTGACAGACTTTCAGGATTTAGAATCCCGGTTTGTTATCATCCCTAATACACATAGTTTTATGTATATGTAAATATTGTAGTTTTTATTTATTTATTTATTTATTTATTTATTTGAAGTTAATGATTCTTTGTGTTTTGTTTCTTCATTTGTGAATTGGTTTGGGTGGGTTGTTGCCTTCCCTGGCCATCTTTATCCATAGTTTGTTATTTTAATGTAGACTGAACATAACAAGA
This sequence comes from Ctena decussata, assembly GCA_963989385.1. Classification (NCBI taxonomy): domain Eukaryota; kingdom Metazoa; phylum Mollusca; class Bivalvia; order Lucinida; family Lucinidae; genus Ctena; species Ctena decussata. Next base: position 39,839,683 of record OZ022514.1, read on the forward strand.
AATATGTTTAAAACAATTATGAGCCGCGACACTAGAAAACCAACAATATGGCTGTGTGCCCAGCAAAGACTCAGATCAGCCTGGGCATTCATCATGTTTGACCAGACTCTTCATCAATTGCTCAAAGGGTAGCCAAGGGTCTAAGCTACCTCCATGCGGACAACAAAGACTCTGATCAAAATGGGCGGATGCCCAGGCTGATCTGAGTCTGCGCTGGGCGCACTTTGTTGGTTTTCTCGTGTCGCGGCTCAATTGTTGTTGAAGGTAAGAGTGATGGTGCCTCAATTAAAAAAGTCTTAACATTTATCCAGCGGCAACATAAGGTTAAGGCTACGTCGCATCAACGTGGATGCAACGTCATGACGTTTAATTGACGTTAATGCGACGTTGTATATAGGTCCTGCTCTTTGATCTTCTATCATAACACGGAATTAAATGACTTGAGAATAATTCTTTGTTTGAGAAAATCTGAAGTTTCTGTTAAAAGAATTTCAGTTTGTAATGTCATTAAAAAATCTGAAGCATGCTCCTATATCAACGACGCCATATGACTGTTACCATAGCAACTATGTAATTGCCAACTAGTGTACTTAGTATCAAGGCAGAATGACGTCTAGATGACGTTTCTTTGACATCAGCAGACCTCTCAGTTGCTATGGTAACAGATCTATGACGTCATTGGTATAGGAGCATGACAAACACTTCTCAATGACAATACCAACTGAAATTCTTTCAACAGAACCATTAAAATTTTCTCAAACAAATAATTATTCTCAAGTCAATTAATTCCATATTCCATTTCTTTGTCCGGACTAGATAAGTCTTCCCAGCACCAGAAGCATGGAGCTTTTAATTTTGACTGCAGTTGTAGTTATACTTCTTGTCGTTAAACAAGACTTGTTTTGACTGCAGTTGAAGTTATACTTCTTATCGTTAAACAAGACTTGTTTTGACAGCAGTTGTAGTTATACTTCTTATCGTTAAACAAGACTTGTTTTGACTGCAGTTGTAGCTATACTTCTTGTCTTAAACAAGAGTTGTTTTGACTGCAGCTGTAGTTATACTTCTAGTCGTTAAACAAGACTTGTTTTGACTGCAGTTGTAGTTATACTTCTTGTCTTAAACAAGAGTTGTTTTGACTGCAGTTGTAGTTATACTTCTAGTCGTTAAACAAGACTTGTTTTGACTGCAGTTGTAGTTATACTTCTTGTCTTAAACAAGAGTTGTTTTGACTGCAGTTGTAGCTATACTTCTTGTCTTAAACAAGACTTGTTTTGACTGCAGCTGTAGTTATACCTCTAGTCGTTAAACAAGACTTGTTTTGACTGCAGTTGTAGTTATACTTCTTATCGTTAAACAAGACTTGTTTTGACTGCAGTTGTAGTTATACTTCTTATCGTAAAACAAACGTTGTTTATAGTTGCATGGAAGAGTAATCTTATTATGTCTTCGACAAATAATTCATTTCTACATTTGTTAAACATTATTATGCTGCTACAGATTTACCCTACAAAAAAAATATGACAAATGCGAGTCATGATCCGAGACATGCTAGGCAGAACGAGCTTATTGTACTGCCTTGGAACTTATTAATGAACCTGGTCCTAAGCTTGCTAATACGGTAATGACCCTAAAATTTCGGACACCCGAAAGTAGGACAGTAATTGTACGAAAATTCTTAGAAAGTGGATTTTACACAATTTAATGCATCCAAATTATGCTTAGTGAAAGGCAAACGTTGTAGACCCTGATCAAACTGAGGAGCAGTTTGATCTGAGTCTAAAATGTTTGTTCAGACCTGATGTCCAAATATTTAGAGTCATTACGGTATTTTTGATACTTACTACCGAGGACCGAATTTATATACATGATATATGATCAACGTTTTTATTGAGATCTATAGATCTGTCCTATAAATAGTCTACACACAAAGTACTTTGTTATTCTTATCTACAAAAGGGGTTCAACCTTATCAATAGAATTGGATCTATAAATCTGTCTTATTAAATCCATACAGATTTAGTCTACGGTTTCAATTCACCTTTTCGAAGCCACGCCCACTTTAAACAGGTATGCATCTCTTCATTAACTGTAAGGCAAAATCACGGACTTATTATGAGTCATTCAACACCTGCGATTTTCTTTGTGGGACTATGCCGGGTGCCAAGATCAGTTGTACAGTATCTGGTTATTTGAGTGACATTCTGGGTGTGGCTCGGAACCGTGTATTGGTAGGTTATACTGTATCTGGTGACTTGAATGACATTCTAAGTATGGCTCAGAAATATTCTCACCTGGAATCTAAAAAGTCAAGCTTCTGCCGATTTGCCTTTCCGTGCCACACTCAGAATGTCACTCAAAATTCACTGATAGTTTTAACCTGCCAATGCAACGACAAGTTAGCACGTGACAATATTATAGGAATGAATTTTATTTTTGTGGATTTTATCGATGTGTAAACGCCGGCGAATCACTCACAAACTGAATGTTAACTTTACGAGTGATTCGCCGGCGTTTACACAAACTGAATAAAGCCCGAATGTTAACTTTATGAGTGATTCGCGGCGTTTACACATCCATAAAATCCACAAAAATAAAATTCATATCTTATAATTCCAACTCGATCATTTTTATCTTAAACTTGTCAGCTAAACCGACTTTAGAAACTGCCGCAAAGAAAATAGTCCGAGTAGTTCCCGGTTTTCCGGTTCAGGGAATTTATCGAAGAATAAACGCTGTTTTCTGTACGTTCTTGGCCTATCAAATTGCACTAAATTAGCAGTAGAAAGTTGAGTTGGAATTATTCCACAAACAAAATCGCGCGTGTTCAATATCCCACAATAAGTTTGTGCTTTTACCTTACAGTTAATGGCGGCGCCCATGCATAGTGTTATATTTTTGCTGTATATTCATCTTCCCGAAACCCTGCCTACTTTAAGCAGGCATATGTATAAACACCACGTTAGTTTAAAATCTCAGTTTTGTAAAAGATGAACTAGTGGACCTTTAACAAACCTCCTGAAAGTGGCCAAACCGAAATTTCGGTTTGGCCACTTTCAGGAGGTTTGTTAAACTCTACCAGTCTTTTACTTGAGTGAGTGAGTGAGTGAACTCGAGTTTAACGTCCCTCCAACAACGAGGTCATATGGAGACGGGACCTCGGTTTAAAGTCTCATCCGAAAGACCGGAGAAGCGGGGGGTCGAACTTGCGACCCTGGATTGGTAGTCTGGAGTGTTATCCACTACACTACAACCGATCCTCTTTTACTTGAGAGGAAGCCTTGCTCTCAGATATGCTTTCTATACATATGAGCCTAACAGCCTTGTTATATTCTGGCTAATTATAATTCGTTGAAACTTGAATTTTTAATTTCGAGGTGGGAATAAAATTGCGCATTTAACAGGCATGATGCAACGGGATGCCAAAATAAATAAATAAATAAATGAATGAATAAATAAATAAATAAATAAATAAATAAATAAATAAATAAATAAACTAAAAGAAAACGAGAAAACAATCTCTCAAAAGGAAAATCTTTTTTATCACATGACGTCGCTGTTATTCAGTGGATAACGTCGTGTCATAAAAGTCGTATGACCACACGTGTAATAACACTTTGGCGCGTATACGTAACGTCATTGACAACGTCCATGTCAACAATGCATTTTCTTTTTAAAAAAATGTTCGTTTTAATGGCGTTAAAATCCCATTTTAAAGGTCATATGATAAACAGAATCTTACACTCGTGGTCATTTCATATGAAATTTATGAAACTCGCCTAAGGCTCGTTTCATAAATTTCATATGAAATGACCACTCATGTAAGATCTTCCATATACGTGCTAGAGCCCGCGCTGTTTGCTTTTGTGTGCTAGACCTTGGATGATGCAATACAGAAACAGGAAACATGGTTTTGTAAACATCCCTGTTTTACTTCAGAGTGTTTTGATTCTATTTTGGTTGAGAGGCCAAATGCAAAAACCTATTTCAGGGATGTCAGGTCAAGATGCAAAACACTTAATTTCAAGGATGTTTTTACTATGGCCGTGGATTTAACCTTGAAAAGAAGTTTACGTAGAATTAACCTTGAAATTATTCTCCAATTTAATGCCAGAGGTCTTGCAAACCAATGTAGGTCCAGATCAGACGCCACAGACCGCGGCGTCTGATCAGAATGTACATTATTTGCATTAAACCTGTTTAAAAAAATCATAAAACAACATAATTAAGATCAGCTCGGATACACGTTATGTTGAAAATAACAGCGCTAATGACATCCAGAGAGAGAGAAGGTATAAAACAAAAAGGTTGGAAACCTTAACAAGCTTCAAATACATTGAACAGTTGTCTCAGCTGGTTGCTGAAAATCGGGATTCTCTCGATGACTGCACAAGCCACTGCAGCTCTAGCAAAGCTGAAGCCAGTTTGGAGAGATAATAACATATCTCTTGGATCAACGGTAAAACTGATACACTCCCTTTCATATCCATTTTTCTGCATGCCTGTGAAACATGGACAATGACAGCGGAATGAGAGAAAAGATTTTAGACCTTTGAGATGAGATGCTACCGAAGGTTACTGTTCATCTCTTCAAATGACCACGTAACCAAAACGAGTGTTCACAGAAAGATACAAGCAGCCATTGGACAATAAAACGAACTCTTGACCATAGTCATAAAACGTAAAATGAGGTGGTTTTGCCACATCTTAAGGTCTTCTGGTTCAACAGAGATGATTTGATAGGGCACAATGAAAAGAAAAAGAAGATGTAGACAGAAGAAGAAGTATATGACAATATTCAAGAATGGGCAGAGGTGGACTGCCAGCTCAACTAGAGCTGAAAACATGATCAGATGGAAAGGGATTGTTCAAATCATCTGTGATGCCCAAACTACCTTGCAAGCATATGCGATAGAAAAGCGAGCTTCCGTCTGGAGTTACCAGTAGGTAATTGTGAGGAGAAACTTGTAAGATTGTGTGACGGAAAGTGAAAAATAAAATGATTAAACTTGATGATTATCGAGCAATTTTTCAAAAAAATTCATGAATTGGCAAACTCGAAAATTTTGGTGAATTTGTTCCCTATGGACTTCAAACAAATCTGATTTTGAGGGTAGTGTGAATTGAAGTCTGGTCAAGATATAGGCTATGGTTTCAAACTTCATGTGTACAAAACTTCCAAAATGAATGAAATTGAAGGTGGAAATGATTTATTTTACCAAATGTTTGAGATGTTCCAGAAATCGCGGGGTAAAAGTTTGACCCTTTAATATTTTTTTCGAGTATGTATGGCAACTTGTGATTTTACGTCCTTTTCAACAGTATTTCAGTCATATCAGGACGATGGGACGATGATAATGAAAGGTTGTGTGCAATGGAACTCCGTTTACGGTAGGAAAGATTCTCGCCTCAAGCGGGACTCGAACCTGGTCCGCCAGATCAGTAGGCCAGCGCTTAACCCACTGAGCTACCGGGGCTCCTATATGGCAATTAGAAATATAAGACAACAGGAAAAATGATATAACAGTTTTTATTAATTTAAGTATATCACAGACGATGAAACAGATTCTACATATACTTTTGTTTTTAATATTTTATTACATAGGCCCTATGCCTTTTCTCCTTTCACGAAAGCAATTAGACTCTGAAAAAAAAAGAAAGGAAGAAAAACAAAACAAAACTAGAAAATTGTGTCTGTAAGACACTAATGATGCCCCCGTGCTGCACTTGTCATAGGACATGTGTACATCCCTAAAGCACCTTTCAACTTTCAAGCACAAATTAATACTACTCACGAACAATCCACTGAAAACATTACACAAACTTCGTACCCTTTAGTGCAAAATTGCAGCCCAGTTTAAGTGACTAAGTTTAAAAGACCATAATTCCTTCAAAATTATTTTTTTATTCTTTTCTTTTCCATCAAAACCGGCATGCACATCTTTTTCTTACCTACGAGACAGACTTTGTTCTAATTTTAGCGGTGCTGGAAAATTCTGTCTTGCCCATGGGCTGGGACAGCTCACACGAGCTTGAATTCTGTGTACCACTACGCGCTCCTTGAAGTACGGTGCGCCCGGCTTGGCGACTCCATACTTTATGCATTATTCTTTCGTAGGAATGAATTGCCACATCGATAAAATCCAACTCAAGAAAGGTTATTCATTCTTTTTAATCCAATTATAGCCTGTTCCAAGGTCTTAAAGTCGGAAGAAATCCAAAATAGTCAATGTTTCACCGTGACAAACACTGTCGAGGAGGCCGCCATTTTGAAGACGTTACCAACTGACGTTTGAAATGACGTTGGCGTTATGTCACAATTAACGTCATACACGCGCTTTCTGTAGTCGTCTCAATACAAATTTTGTTCTTTAATATAAATTTCAATTAGAAAATCTAAAAATGCGGATTTGTCAAGGACCTATTTTTCACTTGTCAGTTCACTACAGCAGCCATGAGGGTGACACGGTTGTACTACTTACACTTGTACACGTTCCCATGAAATAGGCCTATTAGTTCCCCGTTCAATTTGAAGTAAATATTATCGTAGGTAAGAAAAATAATCAATCATTGGTCTTCGATGCGGACAGGGATATCCCAACCCTCGGGCACACGGGGTGTGTCGGAAACTCGGCAAGCCTCGTTTCCGACACACCCCATATGCCCTCGGGTTGGGATTTCCCTGTCCGCATCAGAGCCCAATTATAGATTCTATTTATCTTTATCATGTCCACAATAAGTCTACAATGTCTGTAAAACAGCCACTGAAAATTCTGGGAGGAGTTGATTATTACACAAAGTACTTATGCTACAATGCAAACATATACCTAAAATGACTAAGTTAAAAAGGTCGTAATTCTGTCAAAATTAATTCTAGTTCCAACAAAAACCCACATGCACATCTTCAATATGTCCACAGCATGTATGCAAGGTTTAAAAACAATCCATTGAAAATGGGGGGAGGAGTTGATTACACAAATTCCATACCCTACAATGCAAAAATTTGCCTAAAATGACTAAGTTGAAAAGATCGTAATTCTGTCAAAATTAATTGCAGCTCCATCAAAAATCCACATGCACATTTTCAATATGTCCACAACATGTATGCAAAGTTTGAAAAAAGGTCCGTTGAAAACTGTGGGAGGAGTTGATTACACAAACTCCATACCCTACAGTGCAAAAGTTTGCCTAAAATGACTAAGTTCAAAAGGCTGTAATTCTATCAAAATTAATTTTAGCTCCACCAAAAACCCACATGCACATTTTCAATATGTCCACAATAAGTATGCAAAGTTTGTAAAAATACATTGAAAACTGTGGGAGGAGTTGATTACACAAACTCTATACCCTAAAGTGTGACGGACAGACAATCCATACCATACAGTGCAAAAATTTGCCTAAAATGACTAAGTTCAAAAGGCTGTAATTCTATCAAAATTAATTTTAGCTCCACCAAAAACCCACAAGCACATTTTCAATATGTCCACAATAAGTATGCAAAGTTTGAAAAAGATCCATTGTGGGAGAAGTTGATTTCACAAACTTTATACCCTAAAGTGTGACGGACAGACAGACGGACGGACAGACAGACGGACAGACAGGGGCAAATCTTAATGCCCCCTGACTATCGTCACGGGCGCATAAAAACATCAGCTGCGTCTTTGGTCGATCGCATAAATATGAAACGCCAAAAGCTTTTCGCTCATTTTTATTGTTTAAGATTGGGTATTTTAATGAACATGTCAAACTGCAAAAAAGGTCAAAAGTTTGGAAGAAATTCCGTGCTTCCAAAGAATGTACATTTTCAGAACTTATTTATAATCAGAGGAGCTGGAGTCAAAGGTCCTGCGGTTGTCGAAAAATGTCCCTGCAGATTTCATCACACCGCAGATTATATAATTTCTGAACCTTTGAGATCAGTGAGTTCATTTAGAGTCATTTCGAAAATAGAGGATCTTACATGAGTGCTCATGTATTATTGAATTTATTAAACGAGTTGGGGAAAGAGATAAGATGCGAGGCTCTGCCGAGCATCTTATCGTTTTCACCAACGAGTAAAATAAATTCAATAATACAGGAGCACGAATGCAAGATTCTATTTATCATATGACAGTAAAATCGCATTTTATTAGCAGATTTTGCACTAAACCGTCACGATTTCGCCATTAGAAAACGCGACGTTTTTATGGACGTCAACGTATAACGTTACGACGTAATTTGTATATTTTAGGGTACAGTCCACTAAATATTCATGAGGACTTGCCCCGCCTATTTCGGGGAGAGCATTAGGTTTACATTGTAAGAGAGATGACGTCATCTGTCAATCATGCAAGTTAGATTTCTTGCAGTATAAAAAAAGACCAACAAATGATAGTTACAAAAAGGCATATTTAATTGAGAAATATTTTACCAGAAGGAGATGGGGTTGATTTTGGTAACTGATCCCCTAGGAAAAAAGTATGCTCTTTTTTGGGATACGAGTCGGTGGTTGCCATACTCAGCCTAGCTTAGTGGCTCACTGAGATGGGAAGGCAGTGGATGTTTTCATCTCAAATTGATAGGCTAGGATGACACTTTAAAGCAAGACAGGTTTGGAAAACTTTGTATGTACAGTTTTGTAATAAAATGACCAGATGTTAACATTGTCGTCTATGGAAAATTAATGGTGGAATGCAACCTAAAGCGCGTTAAGTCAGATTGACCTTGGCCTTGTTTTTTACTTTCGGTTTCACTTTAGATGCATATCTAGAGATGTGTGTCCTTTTGACCATTAAAAGTACATTCTTCAGTGTGTTATCCATAGTGAGATTGTTGTTGTAATTGATGATTTGATGCTTTAGGCCTAGGATCATCAGCAAAAATGAAAACAACATTTTTCTCCATGTAGAATCCAGAGGGGGGGGGGGGGGGGGGGGGAGTAAATGCTACTATATTATTGTACTATAAGTTTTGATGGTAAATTATTTCACATTGGTCCAATTTCACATTACGCGGTTAGAGAAAAAGCATCTGGAACACCTGGAAACATTTAAAAGCCCATAAAAGCATGATATATGCGATTCTGCGAAATACAGAAAGCGTCGCTTTTCGAAGACTTTTGCATGTAAATAAGTATTTTTTGAGGAAAGATATAATTTTAACCAAACATTTACCTTAAATTCATATCAACCTTGTTTCTCTGCTTCTTTTGGTGTGCAGATTTGGACTATTAAACCAGTTTTACTGCATTTATGTCTTAAACAGCCTCCAAATACCAAGATTTTAACCAAATTGAGGGGGTATGTATAGAAAATTGCCAATAAATGCTTATGTATAACAGATTCAACCACATTTTCTTGTTTTTATTATTAAGAGAAGTATTAAGGCTCCTATGAAAAGATAAATGTTTCCATAGATATAAAAGAATAGCAACAAAATCATTATTAATTTTCATTAATCCTTAAAATCATCAGTTTCAGTCATTTCGCTACAGAAACCTCAGCCGACATAGTGAAACTGTCCTAAATGGTACATTTCTTTACGGATTCATATGAAACTTGGAGATCACAATGAAAATGTATCAAACTAACATTCAAACTGTTCAGTTTATGGCATATTGCAAAAAGTTAGTTTGATTTAGGGTACAGTCCACTAAATATTCATGAGGACTTGCCCCGCCTATTTCGGGGAGAGCATTAGGTTTACATTGTAAGAGAGATGACGTCATCTGTCAATAATGCATGTTAGATTTCTTGCAGTATAAAAAAAGACCAACAAATGATAGTTACAAAAAGGCATATTTAATTGAGAAATATTTCACCAGAAGGAGATGGGGTTGATTTTGGTAACTGATCCCCTAGGAAAAAAGTATGCTCTTTTTTGGGATACGAGTCGGTGGTTGCCATACTCAGCCTAGCTTAGTGGCTCACTGAGATGGGAAGGCAGTGGATGTTTTCATCTCAAATTGATAGGCTAGGATGACACTTTAAAGCAAGACAGGTTTGGAAAACTTTGTATGTACAGTTTTGTAATAAAATGACCAGATGTTAACATTGTCGTCTATGGAAAATTAATGGTGGAATGCAACCTAAAGCGCGTTAAGTCAGATTGACCTTGGCCTTGTTTTTTACTTTCGGTTTCACTTTAGATGCATATCTAGAGATGTGTGTCCTTTTGACCATTAAAAGTACATTCTTCAGTGTGTTATCCATAGTGAGATTGTTGTTGTAATTGATGATTTGATGCTTTAGGCCTAGGATCATCAGCAAAAATGAAAACAACATTTTTCTCCATGTAGAATCCAGAGGGGGGGGGGGGGGGAGTAAATGCTACTATATTATTGTACTATAAGTTTTGATGGTAAATTATTTCACATTGGTCCAATTTCACATTACGCGGTTAGAGAAAAAGCATCTGGAACACCTGGAAACATTTAAAAGCCCATAAAAGCATGATATATGCGATTCTGCGAAATACAGAAAGCGTCGCTTTTCGAAGACTTTTGCATGTAAATAAGTATTTTTTGAGGAAAGATATAATTTTAACCAAACATTTACCTTAAATTCATATCAACCTTGTTTCTCTGCTTCTTTTGGTGTGCAGATTTGGACTATTAAACCAGTTTTACTGCATTTATGTCTTAAACAGCCTCCAAATACCAAGATTTTAACCAAATTGAGGGGGTATGTATAGAAAATTGCCAATAAATGCTTATGTATAACAGATTCAACCACATTTTCTTGTTTTTATTATTAAGAGAAGTATTAAGGCTCCTATGAAAAGATAAATGTTTCCATAGATATAAAAGAATAGCAACAAAATCATTATTAATTTTCATTAATCCTTAAAATCATCAGTTTCAGTCATTTCGCTACAGAAACCTCAGCCGACATAGTGAAACTGTCCTAAATGGTACATTTCTTTACGGATTCATATGAAACTTGGAGATCACAATGAAAATGTATCAAACTAACATTCAAACTGTTCAGTTTATGGCATATTGCAAAAAGTTAGTTTGATTTAGGGTACAGTCCACTAAATATTCATGAGGACTTGCCCCGCCTATTTCGGGGAGAGCATTAGGTTTACATTGTAAGAGAGATGACGTCATCTGTCAATAATGCATGTTAGATTTCTTGCAGTATAAAAAAAGACCAACAAATGATAGTTACAAAAAGGCATATTTAATTGAGAAATATTTCACCAGAAGGAGATGGGGTTGATTTTGGTAACTGATCCCCTAGGAAAAAAGTATGCTCTTTTTTGGGATACGAGTCGGTGGTTGCCATACTCAGCCTAGCTTAGTGGCTCACTGAGATGGGAAGGCAGTGGATGTTTTCATCTCAAATTGATAGGCTAGGATGACACTTTAAAGCAAGACAGGTTTGGAAAACTTTGTATGTACAGTTTTGTAATAAAATGACCAGATGTTAACATTGTCGTCTATGGAAAATTAATGGTGGAATGCAACCTAAAGCGCGTTAAGTCAGATTGACCTTGGCCTTGTTTTTTACTTTCGGTTTCACTTTAGATGCATATCTAGAGATGTGTGTCCTTTTGACCATTAAAAGTACATTCTTCAGTGTGTTATCCATAGTGAGATTGTTGTTGTAATTGATGATTTGATGCTTTAGGCCTAGGATCATCAGCAAAAATGAAAACAACATTTTTCTCCATGTAGAATCCAGAGGGGGGGGGGGGGGGGAGTAAATGCTACTATATTATTGTACTATAAGTTTTGATGGTAAATTATTTCACATTGGTCCAATTTCACATTACGCGGTTAGAGAAAAAGCATCTGGAACACCTGGAAACATTTAAAAGCCCATAAAAGCATGATATATGCGATTCTGCGAAATACAGAAAGCGTCGCTTTTCGAAGACTTTTGCATGTAAATAAGTATTTTTTGAGGAAAGATATAATTTTAACCAAACATTTACCTTAAATTCATATCAACCTTGTTTCTCTGCTTCTTTTGGTGTGCAGATTTGGACTATTAAACCAGTTTTACTGCATTTATGTCTTAAACAGCCTCCAAATACCAAGATTTTAACCAAATTGAGGGGGTATGTATAGAAAATTGCCAATAAATGCTTATGTATAACAGATTCAACCACATTTTCTTGTTTTTATTATTAAGAGAAGTATTAAGGCTCCTATGAAAAGATAAATGTTTCCATAGATATAAAAGAATAGCAACAAAATCATTATTAATTTTCATTAATCCTTAAAATCATCAGTTTCAGTCATTTCGCTACAGAAACCTCAGCCGACATAGTGAAACTGTCCTAAATGGTACATTTCTTTACGGATTCATATGAAACTTGGAGATCACAATGAAAATGTATCAAACTAACATTCAAACTGTTCAGTTTATGGCATATTGCAAAAAGTTAGTTTGATTTAGGGTACAGTCCACTAAATATTCATGAGGACTTGCCCCGCCTATTTCGGGGAGAGCATTAGGTTTACATTGTAAGAGAGATGACGTCATCTGTCAATAATGCATGTTAGATTTCTTGCAGTATAAAAAAAGACCAACAAATGATAGTTACAAAAAGGCATATTTAATTGAGAAATATTTCACCAGAAGGAGATGGGGTTGATTTTGGTAACTGATCCCCTAGGAAAAAAGTATGCTCTTTTTTGGGATACGAGTCGGTGGTTGCCATACTCAGCCTAGCTTAGTGGCTCACTGAGATGGGAAGGCAGTGGATGTTTTCATCTCAAATTGATAGGCTAGGATGACACTTTAAAGCAAGACAGGTTTGGAAAACTTTGTATGTACAGTTTTGTAATAAAATGACCAGATGTTAACATTGTCGTCTATGGAAAATTAATGGTGGAATGCAACCTTAATCCACTAGTGGATTATCGTTTTTAATGCATGGCTTTATTACACTCTCAGATGCGACGTCATATGATAGATAAAATTCTACTTAAAGAGGTGTCAAAGGGTGTCGCACAAAGTGGCATGTGCAGCCAGCGAAGACTCAGATCAGCCTGGGCATCCACCCAGTCTGACCAGAGTTATAGCGGCTGTCGGCATGGAGGTAGTTTAGACCTCAACTACCCTTTAAGTGCACAGCGCAAAGTCTGATCAGATTGAGCGGATGCCCAGGCTGATCTGCGTCTTCGCTGGGCGCTGATGCCACTTATGTCGTGTGGCATCTCATTTCATGACTGGTCATGAACTGTCTCAGTCAAATAAAATCTATAAGGTTGTCTGTTTTTCTTTTGTCGAACATGTGCTGTGTCTGTCTGACAGATCTGTTTTGGATTGGTAAAGCTTAGCCAATATGGCTTTCCGGGGTAGCTTCATTTTTTTTACAAAACTTTTATCTTATTTTAAAAATTAAACAACAAACAGGTGATTAACATAGCATTAGTTACGTTGGGGTATTGCCAAACACAATATTTGGCTACGAATGTGACTAAATACTTCAATAACTAGTATACCATAGAAGAACTGATATCATTTCAGTGCAAGAAAATAGATGTTTCCGTGATTTCAACATTATAACATCAAAACGTGCCTTAGAATCAAAATGAAAGAAACTGAGAGATGAACAAGTACGATGCTGATTTACACAGCATAATAACGCAGAATAAAAGGGGAAATGGAGCAGTATTCTAAAACATCATGATGTATATTTGGTCTTTGTTTCATCTTCATAAGTTATAAGGAGTCCATCTCTGCTCTGCGATTTAGGACAACGCGTCAGAGCAGTGCGCTGGGCTCTTCGTTTTTTGCCATTTTTGCTGATAGCAATTATCAAAAGGCGTTGTCCCCAAAAGCAAAACGCACACCGTGTCCTATTATGGAAAGCATACACACGCCTAAGTATATAACACTGATACGAAAAAGCCCTATCATCTATTTTTATAAATAAGCCTCTCTGACAGGCTGCAACCGCTCTGCAACATGGCAAAGTTGCGACGTTGTTTTGGCCTATAAGTGTGACCGACGGCTTAAAATTACAGGGCCCGGTTGTTCAAAACTTACAATGTCGTTAGTTAACGTTTCGTTAAAATTTCAAACATTAATATCTCAAATACACCAATATTTTTGTTGAGAAACTGTGAGAAGCTTTTCACTTTTTTTCAACAAAAATATCGTTGTATTTGGTCATTAAGTCATGAAACACTTAACGAGTTGACTTCTTAACGAGCTCGTTAGGCTAACGATGCTTTGAACAACTGGGCCCAGATTGTTATTCTGCATTCATAAGTTACATTGTATTCAAACACTGTATGGCTTTTGATAAAGTGGTGCACAACTGTAGTTCTTTTCGATTTACAAGTTGATGGTAATTTTCCTTATTTAGCTCTGTAATGAGAAATGACAGCAATCTTATGAACAACAATAGACCAATAAGATAATAATCTTTAGTAAACTTTACAACAACTTGAGCACCAGGCTCAGGATGAAACATATTAATCAAATGACATGATTGTATGACAAAAATGAATACTTTCAAATGGCGTCATGAGCTATAAAACACAAAACATGGTACGCCCGTTTCTTAGGCAAGCAAACAACACGCAAAAGTCTTCAAAGTGGTATTAGTATGTACAAACTTCAAACCTAGGTTTGAGCTTGAAACTTTCATTCAAAATCTTCTGCACTTGGTTTCAAAATTTCAATCCAAGGTTAAAGAATACCAAAAAAAAAAATAAATCAATAAATAAATAAATAAAAATACATAAATCTTTAGGTTTTAACTTCAAACCAAGTTTCTAAATAATCACTTGTTGAAAGACATAAACCACGGGGGTCCTAACTAGGGACTCAATCTGTGGTTTAAAACTTTCAAAGAGTGTTAACTTAGAAATTAGATTTGAGAGTTAACACTTTAATTTGAGAAGTTATATTTTTCGAAACTAGATTTTGGAAATTGGAAACCTGGAATTGAAAGTCTGAAACCTAGTTCAAAGCTAAGCCTGAGTTACATGTATTCAATAGTCTCAGTAAAGCCAAGAATCTGGTTGTCCTTCTTGTGTGTGTTCTTTATTTACAAAGGCAAAATTCAAAGATTTTATTTTTCACTTTGAAGACTCATTGTGTTTATGACTTGCCATACCAGTGGACACAACGTCATATCATCGTCAATGCAACGCCAAGACGTCGCACTGACGTTGATACCACGTTGTTTCAACTTAGCATATCCAGTGTGATACTACTAATAAATTACGATATAAATAAATGCTTTCAAAAGACATATGATTTATGACATGGACGGAACATAGCATGTTATACAATAAAGCATATGACATGTTAGTTTAAATACAAGCATGAGTTCTGAATTTCATTTCTTATTATTCTGTTCTGTTCCGTTTCAATTCTCGTTTCTTATTACAGGTGTTTTCTGAATTTTATCGAAGTGCACAGTATTGTCTAAAACTAAAATATATAAACAGTAACAAAATAAACTGGACTAACTCATGCCTTGGGTTCACTAGTGACAGTTAAACTATGGTTTGTCCAGGCTGTACGAAGAGATAATCCACAACCGAGTGGATTATCTCTTCGTACAGGCGGACAAACTAGGAGTTTATACCACCTTCATAAGTGTAGACCTTGCTTACGAAATTCATGCATAACAGTAACATAAAAACAAACATACTGTAACACGCAGTGGCGTGCACTGAGTTAACTTCCATGCATTTTCTCAAATTTGCGGTACCAATGGCTGTTATCTAGAACGTCACTCCAGCCACACCCATTCGGTTAATCCTGATTATTGCTCAAATCCTCCCTCTGGCTACATAGTATAGTCTCTCACAGATGAGTGAGGCTGTTCTCAGCAGGCACATGACGTTGAAATGACGTCGTACTGACATCGATGCGACGTAAAGACGTCGCATTGACGTCAGTACGACGTCATTTCGACGTTATGTGCCTGCTGGGTTGAGTACAGCTATGGATATTTGCGTGCTTATGATTTTTCTCATCATGTCTTGATCTAGCGCAAAACTCTCGAACATTAACCCATATATGCCTTCCCAGATAACATGACTACGTTGGGCCAATGTCACTTTGCTCATCCGGCGAACGTTCGGCCAACGTGTGGGCTCAAGGTTGGCCCAACGTTACAAGTTGTTTTCCTACAACGTTCGGCCAACGTTACGCCAACATATACGGCTTACAATCAGCCAACGCAAAAAATCCTTCCTCTCTGCGAAGCATGAAGTAAAAGTAACTAATTCCGTGCCCATAAAGATGATTCAGCGATTTAAAAGTATACCATTTAGATGCGATCCCAAATACACAATCCTGCGAATCTCTGTATATATAATACGACTTTCCCCTGCTGGTAAAATTAATGTGCGAACAGGGACGATTAAGATCAGCATGTGCATATACACTGTCTTATCAAATTCTACGATTTTCTCATACACAATCTATCCGATGACCTGGTGTTTAATTCCCCATACTAACCCAATGTTGGGCCAACGTTACTCAACCCACGCAAAACCTAACAATTTATACACATGTTTAAACGTTGGCCCAATGTTGGCCCAACGTTGGATGACCGTTTAATGGCCAACATACATTTTTACGAAAAATGTACACAACAAGCTATGAAATAAAGTGTTGAACCAGCATAGGTCCAAGTATAATTAATTCCTTTTTATATAAAGCTAAAAAAAAAAAAAAAAAAAATACACAGCAGTGGTGACGTTGGGCCAACGTTCGGCCAACGTTATACTCCCAACGCCAACGCTTAGCCAACGGTGACACTTTATGCCAACGTTGACCCAACGTTAGAATGCTATCTGGGAAGTGAGTATTATACCTTGAACTAAATTAAAATTGATAAATAGAGATTATTACACGGTTGTTTTGATCCCAGCCCTGATCTCAGCCCGAGTTGACCGTATCGGCCCGAGCCCGAAGGGCGAGGGCTGATACGGTCCGAGGGCTGAGATCAGGGATGGGATCAAAACAACCGTGTGATGATCTTTTTATCATATACTTTCTTATAGAAATTGAACTTGTGTAAGAAATACTGCAACACTTTTTGTTCCATTAAAATTTGTCTGTTTTTTTTTCTTTTTATTGGCTGAAAAAAACATGAAGGTGTTCGAGTCGGAAAATCATGGATGGTGAGCCGTGCCGCCATTTTTCTTTCAGCTGGAAGTACAACTGAGCTCAAAATGAAGAAAACACATCATAATTGTTTGGTATGTTAATCGTAAATGACTCAGATTACAAAATAAAACTTACCGAGAATGGTTTTCTGGTTTTAGAACAAACTACGAAGCCTCTGCGTGTCCACTTTCAGCCAGTCGACGTGCGGCAATAAAACATGGCGGCAGACGTCTTTTAGCTCGCTGAATTGTTTTGATGACGTCAGCGGCAATACTTGACGTTAGCGCCAAAATTGAGGGCCGATACAAGGGCTGAGATATTTCTGTCCCGCCCTGCACGTGAGGTGATCTCGGCCCTACACCTGACTTTTAGACAACAGGGCTGGACAGCGCTTTCTGACAGGGCTATAATGGGTGGGCCAAATATTTAGTATCAAGGGCAATACTAGTGAAAGTATATGATAAAAGACACCCCTTAATTTACAATCCAATTTATACGGACAGGCATATACGGGTTAATACACCGCAATGTTTATACGACACAGTATTCCTAGAACAGTCCAACTAATCAATCATTATTTTCTCCTGTCCGTTGCTATGGATACCATTCTGATTCTTGTCAACTTTATCAAGATTTCCCATTTTCTCTATGTCGTTGTTCGCATCTTTTCCTTTCTTCTTCTCCTCTTCTTCGTTTCCGAAGGTTGTGTCATCGTTGATCCCGGTTATATCCCACACTTTCACACAACCGTCATAGGAGCCGGTAAACAGCTTTCCGTCAACCACCTATTTAAAATAAAACAAAATAATTATATCTTATAATCGCACAATCTTTGTTTCATATTTATTTTCACAGTTTATTCCTCACAAGCCTTTCATTCTGAAAGGCTTGTGAGGAATAAACTGTGAAAAAAAAAAAAAAAAAAAAATTATACTCAAACCAGTTTTTAACTGACCACTTTCTAATTTTGATTTTTTTTTTCATTTTTGTTATTGACAGGAGCTCATACTCTCAAAAAGTTAGAGTTAGACTTGCGGCAGGACGGAACAGAAGCTTGTTTTATTAAAAGCCCTTACAGTAGATTTCTCTAACCCACCTTTAATAGTCTATCCACAGATACGAAAGACTTTGAACATACACTACTCAAAATATTTAAAGGAGCAGCTGGTATTTTCTTATAGACATTACTATAATCTATATACCCAGTTTAAGGTCTCATAAATTCGACCGCCGGTAGCCGATAATTTCTTATCGTTTTGCAGCCGCGATTTTGAAGAAAGAACGAATTTAAGGCAACACGAATTTAGAAAAAAAGCCCAGATGCTCCGATCATTTCCTTGGAACAATTTTGGCAACTTTCGAATTTTCTGAAATTGAGGCTTTTCTCTAGAAGAATGAAATCTCATAAGGCTTGAGTTCAAAGTGATCTTTTCAAACGGGTCAGCCCGTAAGACATTCAGTTTCATAGAAAAAAATAGCCGTTTCAATTATGGTTGAACTTTTCATGATTTTCACCTGTTTGAAAAATTATTTTTATTATTGTTATTATTTATAATACTTTTTTTTACCAAATTTCTTTTTTAGAGTCCATGGACATAGGCAGGGTAGATATTGGATAAAAATTGTGTTGTAAGTAACTTATTCCCTCTCTAAGAATTAACAAATTAATTGGCACTTCTGTGTCATTGTTGGGCGAAAGTAAATGACCACCAAGGTAAAGTAAATGACCCTCTTTGCACTGTCGTCTATAGAAAAATCATTAGGTGCACCTTTCAAAAGTTTGAGTAGTGTATTAAGGCAGCAAAAACTGAAACTTGTTTGTAATCAGTATTGAAATTCTAAACAGAAACTCGTTTCAATGTCCAAAGCTACCAGCTACGGAACATTCGCATTTGAAACAGTCCCGTTTTGAGGCAAGAGGACTTCCTTTTAGCCAAACATCGGACTGAGGCACGTGCAAGTTTTGAGCCAAGATACAAAAAAGTAATTTATAGCACGTGCATTGATTCTGTCAGAAAGCCTGCAGAACCCCTGGATTTTGTTAATATAATACGAAGATAGGTCTTAGTCTTCGGTGTTTCAAATGTCCCTATGAATAACTTTTTCGTCCCGCGGTTCGTGTGCACTGTCTTAAAGTTTAAAATCTTGCTCCAGATTAGGTAAAAGTACAATTGTTTTCAGTCCGTAATCGAAAGCAAGTATAAGTACTTTTGAATTCAATCTGCTCCAGGGAATACGCCTCTATTACAACCACCTAACCATGGTTGTTAACTACTAAATTATTCATAACACAGAAATGAGACAAGTAGTTTTAGGCAAACCGGGATGTTTCTAAAGCACTGCTGTAACTCATGATAGAATTGCAATAAACTTTTTCTTTCGGACAAATAAAAAAGGCTTCAGGATAATAATGCTTTCAAATGGATAACTTTATGAATTTCTAAACCGAGTTAACTTATTTACTATAAGGTGCACATTAACATAATAAAATGGCCATAACTTTTGCATTCTAACAACGTTTGATTACACAGTAATCAATTTAAATGCAATAGTAGCCTAGGCTACTGATCTTCAATTACAAAAATATTAAAATCAATGTGTCTCACAGAAAATATTTGTGAAAAGTATTAATGGGACCTATTAAAAAATTTTGTTAAATGTAGGTATCTAGGCAAATAAACCTATCCGTTTATTTCTATTTATTCAACTCTAGTCTACACCCCTATAAAAAACCTACGTCATCAGCAAGTGACGTATTTTCGAAATTACACCATTTCGAATGGCCCAGTGTTCGGAATTTTCCCATAATTCTTGTAACTTTCAAAATCTCCGAAAAGCAACTGAGTGCACCAAATACGGCAATGAAAGGGCATTCTTACTACATGAAAGCTAGTTTCTGACATTTAGTTGACTTTGCGGACAGTTCGACCAAGGGTGCTTCACATTATATTGTGATGTATTTAGTCAAAGGCTTTGCGAATTTCTACGTTTTTATGGAGTCACTTGCACCCGGTACTTGCATGATGCAATATTGTCCTTTTTAGAATGCGCTTGGTGCATGCAGTCTTTTCTCGAAAAGTTACCAACATAAAGAGATTTGTTGGTCTATTCCGAATAGATGATTGCCCGAATAGATGTTCTTTGATCAATTAGTGACGCCTCGGATGACGTAGGTTGTTGCTTTTGGTCTAGTTTAGTTTATTTATTGCATACAGACCCACCACAAACAGGGTCCTGTTGTGGCTGTTACTGGCGTCCCCCGCTTTTCTGATCTTTCGGATGAGACTTTAAACCGAAGTCCAGTCTCCGTATGACAATTAAGTGTTGGCGGGACGCCAAACCTCGTTTCCCTCGCTCAATATTACTTGCATATTCTTACCAAACGTGGCACCGTCATTATCAGTGGTCTTGGCGTCAATCGGAACACCGCTCGGCCAATTCCGTGAATTCACGGAATTGGCCGAGCGGTGCTCCGATTGGTCTTGACGTGTTTGTCTTTTCTGGTGGTGTTAATAAAAACTTACCTGTAGGGAAGTAATCATTAATGTATGACCGTTGAATATTCGTTGTACTGTTCCCGACTTAGAATCATGACATCGGGCTTGTGAATCACCCGATCCTGTATAAACTGGCAAGACAAAAAAGGGGAATAACTAAACTAGCAATTTAAGGTGCATGGGTATATATCTCCATGCTTTCCCACTATTTTTTTCAAAGGGGAAAAACTTTTGTGACTTCCTGTTTGCTTCCCTCGAGGACGAAGGTCTTTCAAAAGGGGGTCTGCCCTTAAAGGAAAGAATTTGCTCCTTTAAGAGTTGACCCCCATTCAGAAGGGAGGCAAAAATGAGAGTTGCTTCAACTGCAAGTATATCCATTCACCTTAAAACATCTGGATGCTAAGGAAGCAGAAGTACTAATAATTGAGCAGCGACACGACAAAACAAACAAAGTGGCATGTGCGTACAGTGAAGACTCAAATCAGCCTGGACATCCACCCAGGCTGATCTGCGTCTTTGCTATACCCATAAAGGATAGCTTAGGGTCTAAGCTAGATCCATGCAGACAGCGAAGCCTATGAGCAGACTGGGTGGATGCCCAGGCTGATTTGAGTCTTAGCTGGGCGCACATGCCACTTTGTTGGTTTTGTCGTGTCGCGGCTCCTATTCTAATTAGTATACTATAAGCCTATATAATACTATGAAGCCTATAAAACTATTAAAGCTGTGCCTCGAAAAAAATCATATAGCAAATACAACAGCGCAGGTCAGTCTGTGTCAACGCTATTCGCAAATGCCATGACCTTCTTCTTTTTATTCGTGGCTGGCCTCCTGTAAACCTAAGTTAAACATGTTAAAGAAAATAGTATCTACAGCATTTCTAAAAGGGCAATCACAGGAGAAGTAACCTTTACCAAACACATGATAATGAGGATAATGTTGATAATGAAACATCTCATTGGCTAATGTCGGGCTCATGACGTCAGCCAATGGCAGTTTGTGTAGGTTGTAAGATACCTGCCCATTATCCCATTACTGCACAATGTCTAACTACTTTCTATGAGGTATCACTACTGCTAATGCAAGTCCAGAGCGCCCATAAGGTTGTAAATACGTCGCACGTATCAAGATCAATCCCTAACTCTTCGATCGTTTCCTGTCAACAATGCTATCCAACTCGTTTGCTTTACATATCGTATAAATATAAGACGAATAACTTTGATATTATTTGGCACTTTACTTACAAAAACATTGAAATTTTAATTACCATGTAGGAATGAATGAAAAGGCCAAAATGTTGGATCGATTGATATGAGTTTGTCTCAATATTGTGCGCCTACTAGCATGACAGCAATAGATTTCTACTTAAGGATGTACTGAAGTCAGAAGTGGATTTTTTTGACGGACACTCGGCGCCAGGTGTGTGCAACTATGGCTGCGTACCACTGAGCCACTTGGGGAACGTCATTACGAAAACTGAACTGAACTGAACTGAAAGAAGTGGATTTTGCTTTGGCATTTTTTTTCCTATGATTAATTTGAAAGTAAGGTCTTTGGTAAATTTCTGACTTCTGTAAATCCTCAGGAAAACTATCGGCAGCTGAACTAACGCGTTTCGTGACATGGCCCAGTGAACAACTTGAAAATGAAGACAGCTGGAAAAGGCGCTTTATAGCCTGTTCGGATGACAAAGATTCGAATCAGTCTGAATTAGGAGTTTCTTGTTCTCGCGAACAACACCTAAATAACAGGAGTGCATAGTAAAGACTCTGGTAAGTCCAATCAGGCACATACGCACCTGTCGATCTGAGTATTATCAGTTGGACATGACGTAAATGACAATCCAAAAAATGTTTCAAATTTATTACTTAATTTCATGTCTGTCTAAATCGGTCGATCCTTGCAGTTATCCAGTTGTTTAATTTCTCCTTCAGCATATCCTAGCTCTGTCCAAGTGAGAAAACAAAACTTCAATATTTTAGCCCAATTCAGCGCCTTCGTCCAATAAATGCAAAGGCAGATAAGCCACCTTTCTTTTAGGAGCACGGTGCTTTTAGTGTTGTCAAGGACAACGGCCTAAAACGTGCAGCATCAGCAGTTCACATAAAATATGGAATTAAATGACTTGAGAATAAATAGTTGTTTGAGAAAATCTCAAGTTTCTGTTGAAAGAATTTCAGCTTGTAATGTCATTGAAAAATTGGTGGGGCATGGCATACACTGTATGCCATGCTCCGATACCAATGACGTCATAGAACTGTTACCGTAGCAAATAAGAGTTCATATTGAGGTCAATGTGACGTCATCGAAACGTCATTCTATCAAAGTACTAAACACAACAGTTGGTAATTCCACATTTGTTTTGGTGACAGATCTATGGCGTCATCTCACCTATAATTTGAGAGAAGCATGGCAAACAGTGCACGCCACACTCCTCTCGTTTTATAAGTTAGATGCAACCTGAATTACGAGGAATGATCAAAAAGTTCCCGGAAAAGTGCTGTAGTCTCTTTACTATTTTTCTTTCTTCGATGAAATTTCACACTGTCCGCCTTTAATGTATTTGTGATTCATATCATTCAAAACAAATGACTTATGTCTAACAAGTTTCATGCACGCGCCACAAACGTAACAACCGGTAACGTGACCCGGCCAAGCCTTACGCCACGTTGCATTTTTATCATTTCTAATAGTAATTTCTGAACGTTGTTTAGCTATGAATATTGTATAGAAACGCTAATTAATTCCATGAACTTAAAAATATATATCTTACCTTGATGCTCATTCATGACAAATTTTGTAAGCTGCTTTGATCTTTTCTAAGAAATGATGTCTAAGTCCAACGTGCCCATTAATAATCAAATGTGTGGGGATGGGGTAATTCAAGGGCAGATAATTAGCTCTTAGTTATAAAATGGAAATGTTGTTATCAAGTTTCTTGAACTTTAGATTATGGCGATTCATTAGATATGTGATGTACGCTTTCAATCGAACTTTTCCAGCAATACGACGAAACACCCTGATACCTGCACCAGCATTAGCTGTCTATCATAAGTCTTAAATCAACAAGCAGCAAGGCCATATCGGCAAGCTTTGTCAAAATTCAGCTGTAGTGCTTTGCTGAGTCCTTTTGTATAAGTAATTTCATGTACCACAATCTTCTTCATGCTACACATAGTATTAAATTAATATGATCTTAATTATGACAAAGATGACCGATACATCATTGCTGCTGGGTGAGTTGAACATTTGCTGGAAGCTTATCATGCTGCCGATTTCAGGTGGTGTTGTCTACTTGCTGGAATGGTTGGAACGAAAGGCATAATTCATGTATCTAACAAATCGCCATTAACTCTAGTTCATGAAACCTTATCAAAACACTTCCATTTGATAAGGTAAAATAAGTTATCTGTCCTTGAATTACCCCATCCCCACATGTTTACTGATTGAAAGCCGCGTTAGACTTAGCCATCATTTCGTCGGAAGGAATCAAAACATCTTTTAAATTTTGTGATGAAATTCACGATAAGATACATATTTTTTAAGTTCATATAAAGTAATTCATGTTCATGCAAATAATTTGTGACTAAGCAACCTCCCAATTTTGATGTTAGAAACGGTAAACATACAACGTAATATTAGCTGGGCCGGGTCACGTTACCGGTCGTTACGTTGGTGGCGCGTGCAATAAACTGAATAGATATAAGTTATTAAAACGTATGATAATGAATCACAATTACATTAAGGTTGCCTGGGATGGAATTTTATCGAAGAAAGTATAGTAGTAAAGAGAATACAGCACTTTTCCGGGAACTTTTTGATCATCCCTCGTACATACAATGAAAACGTGTGATTTTTCTCAAACCTATAATTCATTCTCAAATAATCTAATTCTCTGTTGTAATTGACTTTTCTGTTTTAAAGGACCTAACAATTAACCTTGAATTGCTTTAGCAGATGTAAGAACCCCCCCCTCTCTCCCCCCCCCTCCCCCCCCCCCCCAAAAAAAAAATAAATAAAAAACGTTTATCGTAGGAATGCAGTTAAATTAACTACATGTAAATTTGGTACGCCTTATTTATGGCTTAATATTTTGTCTGCTAATCAGGTCCTATGTCATAACTTAAGTAACACAGGTTAGGATTGCTGATCAAGCATTTAGTGGAATTAATCTAAATTACGAATTATTTCAAAATCGTCTTCCATTGACAGCAGAAACTATCTGTCGAATATATCAACACGACCCAAACCATTTACAAACGGGACCCAATCGGGACAGGTGTACCGAGATAGCTAATGGCCATTTTATTAATCAATGCTGTGTCAAATCAATGCCATTTTTGATATGAAAAAAAGGTAAACAGCTAATATTAGCAATGAAAACCCTTTTCCAGCTTCACTTTTACTCACAGGATCAGGGGCCGTATTCATAAAGCCACTTAAGTCGTTGCTATGCGGTTGCTAAGGCTAAATATCTATAAAGGAGATTCCCTACAACTATGAAATTTGGTCTGGAGGAACAGTCTTACAAGACTGTTCCTCCAGACCAAATTTCATAGTTGTAGGGAATCTCCTTTATAGATATTTGGCCTTAGCAACAGCATAGCAACGACTTAAGTCGTTTTATGAATACAGCCCCAGATCTGATCAGTTCACTGCAACAGCTTAATGGGGAGCTAAAATAGATTTTACTCTGTGCCTTACACTGGTTTGTTCATTTGATCTGTCACGAAAGGAATTAGTATACTACGAAGCATAGCTCGGCAGAGAATACTATCTAAAGATGCAACTTGGAAAATCTGGAAATGCAATCCAGCCTACCGTATTTCTTAGGTTATAAATCGGAGGTTTTTTCCCCAAAACAATCTTGAAAATCTAGATCCGTCTTACAAGACGGATCTAGGTGTTTGGGATTGTTTTGGAGGGGAAATCTCATCTTAAAGCAGAATCATGAAGACGGAGTTTTTTCCTTTCCAAAACAATCCAAAAGTCTTGATCTGTCTTACAAGACTGATCTAGATTTTCGGGATTGTTTTGGAGGGGAAAACTCAATCTTACAGCAGAATTTCATAAGACTGATTTAGATATTTTGGGTCATTCTATAGAGGGGAAATCCCCGTATTATAGCGGAATAAACACGGTAAATATAATCTAGCCTACTGAAGGAAAACCTAAAAGGAATCTGACCTAAATGGAATCTAGCCTAAATTGATATGGAATCTAGTCTAAATGGAATCCTAAATGGAACCTAGCCTAAATGGAGTCTAGCTTAGCAATTGACCTGCATCGCATTAATAGCTCCCAAGTGACCTTTGAACCCTCGAATTAGGGTACCAGATTTTGCTGCATAACATCTAGCAATAGAGTCCCCACATCCGCTGAAGACTGTAAGAGATTTGAATTTGCAAAGAAATCATTTATATATATATTTTACATATGGAAAATATTAAAAAAAAGTGTTGCTATGGTAACACCAATATTTGCAATGCTATATAATACATGCCATTACCTTGAAGACCGAAATTGATAGTAAAATAGTAACATGAAATTTGTATACCCAAAACTGAATTTTTCCAACACCAGTAACATTCCTAAAATAATTCAGTTCATACGTTTAAAATATGAGGTGAAAATAAACTTGCCAACACACAATTGTTGTGTCTGTTTCAGAACTCTAGATAAAAGGGAGTATTTGGTAAAAGTTTGGGATAATTCTTGTGAATTGTGAATGAAATCATATGTTGGGACCCTCATCTGAGCTGTCTCCTTGAGATGGTTCAGATCAGAGGTCACAACCTATGTTTTCAGGGACAAATAAAAAAAATATTCATCAGCTATCACCAAAATCTTCCTCTTATCCAACGCTCTGATACTAAGAATTCTTACAGTTATTGAAATTGGTATAAACATGTTAGTAATATATACTCGAAAAAAAAATAAGGGGTCAAACTTTCACCCTGCGATTTCTGGAACATTTCAAACATTTGGTAAAATAAATCATTTCTACCTTCCATTTTGTACATTTTGCAAGTTTTATACACATGAAGTTTGCACCTATAGCCTTTGTTTTGACCAAGTCCAGGCTTTAAGTCAAAATACCCCTAAAATGAAAATGATTTGAATTCCCATATAGAATTGATAGTGTGTCAGTTTGGTCGGGCATAACTTCTAAAATTGCTATGAGTTTTTAACTTGTTACAGCTTGCTAGCCTTAAAAATGATTAACTTTGATGACTATCGAGTATATTTGCAAATAATTCACGAATTGACGAAATCGAAAATTTTGGTGAAGGTTTTCCTTATGGACTTCTAACAACTTTGTTTTTGAAGGTAGTGTGAATTGAAGTCTGGTCCTGGTCAAGATAAAGGCTATAGTTTCAACTTCATGTGTATAAAACTTGCAAAATGAATGAAATGGAAGGTAGAAATGATTTATTTTACCAATTGTTTGAAATGTTCCAGAAATCGCATTGTAAAAATTTGACCCCTTCATTTTTTTTTTCAAGTATATATGCGTTACATAATACTGTGTATTTTAGTGACATGGAAAATAACATTAGGCGAGCTATATCGAACTTTCATGACTTTCGTCAACAAGCCATGCATTTTCAAAATGTATTCAACGTATATTTTCATTTTGCAAGAAAGAAAAAAAGAAAAACTGGCCGAAGAACCCAAATTATAAGTTCAAAGAAACCATAAAAAGATTGACAGCTCCGAAATATTTAGATTTACAGACGAGGAATCGTATACAGAGGTGTGGTCAGGGGCCGTATTTATAAAACAACTAAAGTGGTTGCTATGCTGTTGCTAAGGTGGAATTTCTATGAAGGAGATTCCCTACAACTATGAAATTTGCTCTGGAGGAACAGTCTAAAAAGACTGTTCCTCCAGAGCAAATTTCATAGTTGTAGGGAATCTCCTTTATAGAAATGTAGCCTTAGCAACAGCATAGCAACCACTTTAGTTGTTTTATAAATATGGCCCCTGGTCAGTGAAATGGAAAGTCCTGTAACTGAAAACCCGACTTTATTCCCCCCTTGACTGACAACTCGGAGATGAGTTTAGAAACGGCCACATTGCAGTGCTCAACGTTGTCGTGATGTTTCCCATAGATACGGGCGTATTTTAAGTTTTGATTAAATTTTGCTCTGTGATAACAAAATCGAATCTAACTGAGTCTCCCAGATTTGCAACACAATTGTTACTAACAACAAATGACAATGAAAAGACAAACAGTTCGCTGGTGTTTTTTTGCAGATAGTGGAACATTTGGAGGCTGTAGAATACTTATACTTCTAAGCAAGTAGCTCTCTAGAGAACGAACAATATTGGAACAACATAACGCAAAGCCAATGCGTTGATATAACTTTTCTTCAACATCGTTTGCATACTCTGCTGCATTCTTGTATCTCAATCGCGTGCGTGCAGATTTAGCATTTGACAAGCCTTAAACCTTATCAACTTCGTCATTAAAAATCGACTTTTATCCAGCTTTATGTCGCATGGGATATTTATAAGACTGACTGATCGAGTTTTTGATTGAGCAATAAAATGTCTGTGTTGCTTTATACCGAACACATTGTCGATATATCGATTAATCGATTAAGTGCCCCGATGCCAAGAACAAAATAACAAAGGCATCAAATAAGAAGCAATAGTAGCCGATTTTCAATATGCGTTATTGAGTTCCCAACTTAGTATCACTAGGCTATTTTGGTATTTTATGTCGAAATCAAACTTCTCAAAAGCAACCGAAAGAAATGAAAAACCAAAATTATAGCCGGGCGAGGCTTACATACCAAGACACGATAGTTCTGTTAACCGTGAGAAGTCGATATAAGAAGATACAATAGCCAAAAGGTCATAAAGAAAATAGCAAAATATCATTAAGAAGGTTTTTAGTTAAACAAGAAAATCTCTGGATATTATCTTAAATGAACAAGATATTATCTTAGACAAAAGACATTATCTTAAACCAAAAGAAATATTTCTTATACAACAAGATATCCTTCGGTCACAAGATACTATCCTATTCAAAATATATTATCTTTATGCAAAATATCGTAGACAACAAGATATCATCTTAGACAAAACATTATCTTATACAGAGATAAAAAGATATTATCTTAAGGCAACAAGATATTATCTTTAATTCTTCAGATGTTATAAAGAGGGAACAAAATACTATCTTTTTTCCACAAGATCACATATTGATGCCTCTATATAGTAACGTTTTTGAAAGATGAAATGAAGAAAACACATTGTCTTTTCCGGGTTTCCGTAGCAATCTATCATGAGTTAAGCCGCGACACGAGAAAGCAACAAAATGGTTGTGCGCCCAGCGCAGACTCAGATCAGCCTGGGCATCCGCCCAGTCTGATCAGAGTCTTCGCTGGTGGCATGGAGATATCTTAGAATCTAAGCCACCCTTTAAGCACTTAGGAAAGACTCTCATCGGACTGGGCGGATCGCAAGACTGGTCAGAGACTGCGCTGGACGCACAACCTCTTTGTTGGTTTTCTCGTGTCGCGGCTCAGTTGTCTTATTCTCCAGGAGAAAATGCACAGGGTATAATCGATTCCACCAGTTTTCGCTTCCTGCAGAGACTGTCCGTCATATTGGCTTCCGCCGAGACTGTCCGCGAACTGTTGCTCCTGTCGAGACTACTGTCCTCGTAAAATGGCTTCCTGTACATCTTATTTGGCTTCCGCCGAGACTGTCCGAGATCTCTTGCTTCCTGTCGAGACTACTGTCCTCGTAAAATGGCTTCCTGCCGAGACTGTCCGCGTGACTCTGCTTCCTGCCGAGAGCCTCGGCAGGAAGCAGAATCACGCGGACAGTCTATGCAGTAAGCCATTTATCATGTTCAGAAGTCTCGACAGGAAGCAAGAGATCTCGGACAGTCTCGGCGGAAGCCAAATATGATGTACAGTCTCTTCAGGAAGCGAAAATTAGCGGAATCGATTATACCCTGTGAAATGGAAGACTAAAAACTACATACCAAGGCCATCTTTCATCTTGATGACACTGACAGTGTGTTTGTGACCTTTGTATATTCGGGTACAATCGCCAAATTCCGTTACCCAAGCTCTTCCGGTATGGTCCGAACTTCCGGAATACAGAATCTTGTTGATAACCTGAAGAGGAGACAGCAAATTAGCCGCGACACGAGAAAACCAACAATGTGGTTGTGCGTCCTGCACAGACTCAGATCAGCCTGGGTATTCACCAAGTCGGATCAGAATCTTTGCTAAGCGCTTAGAAAGTAGATAAGGGTCTACGCTACCTCCATGCGGACAGCGAAGTCTCTGATCAGTCTGGGTGGATGCCCAGGCTGATCTGAGTCTGCGCTGGGCGCACGACCACTTTGTTGTTTTTATCGTGTTGCGGCTCAAATTACTAACGAATTTAATTAGTAAACTGATTTCTGTTCGATCATACCAAATTATTTCACGCACTGCACCAGGACCGTAGGAAGTGTTGCAGCATTACATTACCTCTTGTGAAGGGATAAAAGTACCCGGATATATCAAAAATATAATTTGGAAATTTTCCTATTTTGCTATACAGTTCAACTCCTGTTATCTCAAACTACTGGTATCTCAAAGTAATATTTCTGGAATCAGAAAATTTACTTTGGGATATCAGTAGTTTGAGATAAACTTCGACTTTGAGATATCGAATGTTGACGGAGGTATCTGAAGGCGTCCCCGATATGATAGCAACTGTGTTAGGTTTAGCTTTGTACAATATCTTGTTTTATCATGCATCTGCTGCAAAATTCACCTGATAACAGGGGTATGATAACATGATGTGATATCACGTCACTGCGCTTGCGCGAATGTTATCAGGCGATGCCTAAACAAGCGATCTCTGAAGACGATTGGCTACGTACTGATGTTGGCCGAGATAACAATGTTCGATTGGTTAAATGACATAACCGACTTACGTCACAACGTATTCGCGACGTCAGCAAATTCGAACAAGATGCGTTTGCGTTTCATTTGTTTGACTCTCTTTACGCCGTAAAATCTTCTAATGATGCATGATAAATAGAAAACCATGACAGTGTCTTTTGATATCAAGTTTATTAGGCGAGACCAGAAACAGCGTAGGAATGGCGAGGCTTCAAGTTTATCAGGCTCGACCAAAAACACGTCGGACTGGCTCGGCAAGCCTCGCCATTCCTACGCTGTTTATGGTCTCGCCTAATAAACTTGATATCGAAAGACACTAACATGGTATTCTCTATTTCTTTCTATCATATGACGTCGCTGTTATTCAATGGATAACGTCATGTCATAAAAATCGTATGACCACACGTGTAATAACACTTTGGCGCGTACACGTAACGTCATTGACAACGTCCATGTCAACAATGCGTTTTCTTATTAAAATAATGTTCAGTTCGAAGGTGTTAAAATCATATTTAAAAGGATCATATGATAAACAGAATCTTACACTTGTGGTCATTTCATATGAAAATTATGAAACTCGCCGAAGGCTCGTTTCATAAATTTAATATGAAATGACCACTCGTGTAAGATCCTCTATGTCCTTTTACTATTGACGTTATTGCGTTATTGATGCTTTACTGACATTAACTTGAACTTTTCTTCAATATTAGCCTAGCATTTATTTTGCCAATTATGAATGATTTTTATACAGAATAAATATTGACTTGTTTCAGTGGATTCCGTCGCAGGTCCATAACTTTTGTTGTGGTGCAATACATTAGCTGCTATGGAACTATCGATTGTTGAAAATTTTAGATCGACGTTGCGTGAAAATGGACGTTAAGCAGTGTGCTTATTGTAAATACTTAAATCAACCTCAGGTCTGACTGAACAGAGTCATCATTTTTTTTTACTTTTAGCATGATTCATGGGTGTTATATGCAAAAAGGGAAGATTTTGATTAGACTGCTTGGATATGCTTGTCAACGTGAAGTTCAGGCTAAGGGCACTGGGCAAAATTTACTTATCCCGGCGTTATGAATTATGAAAATAGAGGTCATATTGTATTGATTAGAAAGTTGTATCGATAACAATTCAAAGGTTGCTGATGAAAAGCTTTCTTTTGAAAACTGGGAATGATCAGATAATACCTTAACTTGACTTCGCTTTAATATAAAACCTTTTGCTGACTGCACAAATATAACAAAGGTCTACATAAAAATATAACAATGCTAAAGTACTACTAAAATCTAAACTTTTTACCGGTTAAAAGGTAAATTCTGCTTTTATTTTGCAACTTCAAAAGAAATCTTTGCGCTCGTATGCTGGTCATCAAAATCTGATCATGAAAACTGTCATGAATACAGGTAATCATGCAATCGCTGAAACACTAACTCACAGGGTATAATCGATTCCGCCAATTTTCGCTTCCTGCAGAGACTGTACATCATATTTGGCTTCCGCCGAGACTGTCCGCGATCTTTTGCTTCCTGCCGAGACTTCTGTACATGATAAATGGCTTCCTGCAGAGACTGTCCGCGTGATTCTGCTTCCTGCCGAGAGCCTCGGCAGGAAGCAGAGTCACGCGGACAGTCTCGGCAGGAAGCCATTCCTCGAGGACAGTAGTCTCTGCAGGAAGCAAGAGTTCGCGGACAGTCTCGGCGGAAGCCAAATATGATGTACAGTCTCTGCAGGAAGCGAAAATTGGCGGAATTGATTATACCCTGTGTAACTGGGTTGATGATATCCTCGGGTACAAATTGTCCACCACCAGCGATAACGGCCCAGAGGTTTCAATAAGAACGTAACTATACCGAATTTAGTGCAACAGACCCGCGTTTCTGTAAATGTCCCGACCCACCGCAGTAACCAGCGATAACGGCCCAGTGTCGAGGTACAAATTGTC
Organism: Ctena decussata; assembly: GCA_963989385.1. Classification (NCBI taxonomy): domain Eukaryota; kingdom Metazoa; phylum Mollusca; class Bivalvia; order Lucinida; family Lucinidae; genus Ctena; species Ctena decussata. The sequence goes on from OZ022514.1 coordinate 39,872,120, forward strand.
CACCACCAGCGATAACGGCCCAGAGGTTTCAATAAGAACGTAACTATACCGAATTTAGTGAAACAGACCCGCGTTTCTGTAAATGTCTCGACCCACCGCAGTAACAGAGGGCGAGGCTTGGATCCAGTAAAACTAGTTTATGCCCCCACCCCCAGTAATCTTTTGCTAAACCTGAGTTTTACATATTGCTATGTCCGGTTGTTTTTGGTCTCTAGCAGTCTGGCCGTCTGAATAGCTGTCATTTCTGCGTTTTGTTTTGTTTTGTTTAATAATTTAAAACAAACAGTAGATAAAAATAGATGTAGCGTTGACTAGCTGCTCTTTTTAATAAAGTAGCTGAATGACCATGTTTGGGAAAGAGCAGTGCTCATTCGATTTACCGTGCGTATCTTTCGTGAACTTTTGTCAGTTTTGTGTGTGTGCTTCTTTTCCCTTTTAGTGTTGAGAGCAGGATGTGGGATTTGATTGTATTTTATATGTAATTCCTGATCATTGCCTATCTGTTTACTTTCCTTGTCGAGGTCTCAATGCCAGCATTGATTTTTCCTATCCATTATATTCATAAACCAGAATATACATTGAATCCTAAACCTTTGCTATATAGGCCATAGTATTTACTGCCAGCTAATTGTCTTTTTAACGTTCGTTCCTGCCAATGTTTCTGAGGGAATAGACAGAGAAGTTGAAAGTCCGAAAACTGAAAGATCAAATCGGAAATAAGTTAAAAAGTGCCCATTTGTCTAATCAACGAGGTCACGCTGTTATGTGTTCACACAAGTTTTGCTCTCCGATAACTCTACTATATTTAATAAATGTTTGAAATCTGTTGATTTTGTTTTTCATCTTTTTGTCAGAGATTTTTAGTGCAATGAAGACAGTAACTTGTAATAATATGGATTCTGTAACGAGTGTTATTACTATAGAAATGAATTTTATTTTTGTGGATTTTATCGATGTGTAAACGCCGGCGAATCACTCACAAACTGAATAAAGCCCGAAGGGCTTTATGTTAAGTTTGTGAGTGATTCGCCGGCGTTTACACATCCATAAAATCCACAAAAATGAAATTTATTTCTTATAATTCCAACTCTGCCATCTTTTTTTTCTCTAAGAATTGTCAGCTATAGTGAGTATCCTCGAATAGCCGCCAAGAAAGTAGTTCCAAGTAGTTCTAGGTTTCTGGTTCATGGGGTTTATCGAAGTATAAACGCCGTTGTCTGTTCGCTCTTGACCAATCAAATTGCGCTAAATTGATATTAGAAAGTTGAGTTGGAATTATTGATCTGTGAGGCTATATAAACTAACTTACTTGATAGCCATGAACTTTTCAACTTGCCAGACAAATTAACAGTGAAGCAGAAATAAGCAGATAAATGCTAGGTTCTCGCAAAATCAGACACAGACATGTGGTAATGTAATTGGTGGAATAAATAATATATTTCTTATATGGCCTTAAATCTTATGCAGTTTGTACACGACCTTTCAGTACTGTTGCAACTACCGTTTAAACCATTTTCCGATTGAAATAACCTTTCACTGTGTGCAGTTTTTGCCACTGAACCAGAAGTTTTAAAATACGATAAGTTAAAAAGGTAACGGTAAAGGTTTCCCATAGCCTAATAGCCGTAGGGGCAGTGGGGGTTAAAGACCCACTGTATCTAGGGCACAGCTGATGAAAGGCGGAGCCCATCCCTCTCCTTTCGCTGCCTTATCCTTCCCTGATTCGAAAAAGGTACCCATTTACTGCTGGGTTGACAGTGAGAGTTTTCCAGTCATCGTATGGCGAAAATGAGCCACGAACTCACGACCTTACGGTGACTTTCTGCACAATAGCCGAGCCACTCTAACCACTCGACTACGGCGCCTCTCACGATAAGGTAAATGAACTTAATTCAAATTCAAAGACAGAAATATCTATTGGCAAGTTTAGCAATTGGAATTGCATTGAATATAACCAATGACACATTTGTGGTACGAGTATTTACTGCAAAGCATAATAACAGTCCACCGAAGAAAATACAGTTAACTCTCGATGTCCCTAAGTCGAAATCTATCTCAAACTACCGATATCTCAAAGTAGATTTTCAAAGCTTTTTACGATAACGTAGTTGAAACGCAAAGAAAAATAGGAAATGTGGCCAAGGTATATTCTTTGATATGAGAGAATACTTTAAGATATCAGTGTTGGAGATATCGAGGGTTGAGTATATTTCACTTGATTAGTGTCATAACCGTAAAGCATATGTGAGTAACCTCGTGGTCATCTGCTGGGAAAATGCTGACCTCTTGTTTTTTCGCTTCACTTGTTTGCATTGTGTGTCGTTTTTGTTCTTTCCCTTCCCATTTGGTGTTTAGTACAGACTGTGGAAAAGCGCGATTCTGTCAGTTGCTGATTGCTGCCGTCTCATCTTTAAGAGAGAGAGAGAGAGAGAGAGAGAGAGAGAGATGCCTGAATAAAGAATCAAAGAGCCGATAGCCCTGAAATGACAGGTTCTGTCAAAATAAAGTCATGGTACAAATGTGCGTCGGTTGTTTGAAAATAATTTCAAACTGCAGTGCTATTCTATGTACGATTCAAATATATAAAGTCGAATTATGTTATTGCGCCGTTTTTCGTCAATCAAACATGCTAAATTCTGTATATACACCATGCCTGAATCCCAACAAAGACATCTAGCTTTCATTGACATTAAAGTGTATCGATATTTACTCGCAGTGTTTGCGGTATTCCGATGGACTTAACATTTAAGATGGTGTCCAGTCCATATTTACAAAATGCCATGTGTATTAATCTGTAAATAGCCACCGATAAACAACAACTACCACAAGGAGTCCAGTAAAAACACTCGCGAGAGCCTGAAAAAAACCCCACGAAGAATAACTTTAACACTACATTCTCTGCTGACGAACTCGGAATACTATTTTAGATAAGTTTTACAACCTTTTAGCAATTTCTTAGGGACAGCTAATTTATTTTTCTTGAAAAGAAGTATAAGAGGCGCTTAAAGGCACGAATATGGTAATGTAACAACGGCAGCCGGATTGATTTTTCTCATATGCATTTTACTTTTGTGCTGATGTCATTTTAGGATACTTTTAAGTATATACATATACATTTGAGCATGCAAAGTTTGGTTTGTAAATCCAGACATTTTTTGCGAAATGATCTTAGGATCACTTCATTTGTGTGAAAGCCACTTTCAAAAATACGCTTGTGACCCTTGAAAAGCAGTCCAACCAATACTTTTCTTGAACTTATATACTACGCCATCATACAATCCAGGCTTCGAAAGAACATTTCAATCCGACGATCAATTTAGACATTACGTCGATATTTTGGAAAAAGCTTAACAAAAGCTAAGATACCGATAGTTTGACTGAGAGGTGTAGACATTAAAACTTTACTACGAGTTTAAAAGTAAACAACTTGACTAGAAGCTCTGGGAAAACGAAAACCTTGAGAAGTATATAACACGTAGAACTTCTCCATTCAAAAGTGGAAAATACCACCAAAATCATTACACTTGGCATTTTAGATGAAATAGAGCCATTAGTGACAGAAAAATGCAAATAAAAGAATGGGACTTTAGAAGCGGAGGAAATGGTCTTATTTAACTGCAATTCTGGTGGATAATTGTCAATATTTTACATGTCATCCAAATAGCTAGAGGTCGAATAGAATGTGTGTATACCTTCATCTTTTTTTTTCAGCAGAGATAGAGAGACAGCACTAAGTCTCTTATAGCAAAGCAGACACAAACTACAAGAGAAGCATTGTTAGTACCGATCGGAGTACCCACTACTTGTCTGCATAACTTAGAGCCAAATCTAATGAAGGCATTGTCCAAAAGAAAAGCAAAAAAATCACATTTTTGATAAGTCCATAATTTAAACAATTTTTATTCTTCAGATGTGAAAGAAGCAAGTTTTTCATCAGAGGCAAGATAAAGAGCACCATCTTTTTGGGAAACTCTTTCAATTAAATCAACTAGTTTTTAATGACTGATTCTATCAGTCATTCAATGCTGTCACAAGCATATTTTGGAAAGTGGCTTTCACAGCTGTATTCTTCCGCTCAGAAATGAAGTGCTCGTAAGTTCATTTCGCTAAATAAAACGTCTGCAACTGAAAATAAGTTTTGTACTAAGTTAAATGAGAACTTATATAACGTATTCTTGTGCAGGTATAATTATTTATTCTGTTCTGTAAAATGATAAGTATCCAACCAATGAGATTAGCGGTCAAAAAATATAACGAATACAAATCAATCTGTCAATTTCCGTATTCGCCCACTTTTAAGCGCATCTGTCTCTTTAATTTAAAATGAATCAGCTACATCAACAACAAAACTGTTTTACAGTTGTAAACGTGCCTAAAACAATATTACGAGCACGTCAGTCATTGCAGAGAATGTAATGTAGTTTATCCACATCTACTTGACATCATACTGTAATTGTGTATTTATAGGTGGCTATTTATAGAACTGGCATGTTGTAATCATTGGATCGGAAACCCTCGTGGTCCATAGGTAATGCGAAATACCGTAAACAATGAAAGTCAGTGAAAAGCAGTAACCGTTGTCAGAATTCAGAACATACTTGTGTACAAGTTTATAAAATTTTGGCAGCTGCATGAAGTGATTTGCGCTGAATGGCTTATTTACATTGTTAGAGTTGGACCATATACAATCAACAGGGCTGATTTCATGGCTATTGGCCCTTTGATTCTTTAATGCAGCTGTTAGTGGGGCAATGTAGTGTTTAGCGTAGAAAAGTCTTATGTAGAGAAACTAGACGCAGGAAAACCTTTTGATTTAAGTGTATCCGGCTTTTACGAGTCGAGGACCAGAATTTTCACTCAAGCTTTCCATTACACATTTACATTATAACATGGTTTTCTAAACAATGAGACAAAACGTTAATAATGTATATAGATAGTTCAGTAGTAGTGTAAGAGCCGGAGTCAGGAATAAATCGTATTATGGTCTTTTGTGAATTTTCTGTTTTGGACCCTCATTATTTACATGTTGTTATGTCAGCTTGTCTATGGTCACCTAGCAATATGGTCAGCTAAATTGCTGCCCATTTTGCTTTCTGTTTTGATTTGTAATTTAAACTAGAAAAAAGATAAAAATAAATGTTTCAAATGTTTTGAATTAGGGTAAATGAATGACCACCTGCTTGGGAAAGAGCCGTTTATTCAGTTTTAAGTGCGTGTCATTCGTGAACGTTTTTCAGGGTTTGTGTCTGTTTCTTTCTCCTTTGGCTTTGAGGGTGTGATGTGGGATCTGATCGTTTTTACTTTAGGTAACTAACACAGCTTAAGAACTTCTCTCTTGATGTTCCTGAGCGGTAACAGAAAGCCTAATGTCTGCCTGACAACAGTAGTCATGTACAGTAGGCTTCTAGGTTGCTGAGTCTGAACATAAATTTTATGCCAACAACTTCCTGCTTTAAAGTGATAATGTAGATATAAAAAAATAAAAGCTTTGTTTGCAAACCTAATCTACATGTATCTTCTTCACTAAGCAAAATATCCATTTTAAATGTAATGTATTGGTCTTAGTTTGTAAAATGTACGTAAAATGTTCCTATACATGAAACTCCTTGGGTTAACATGGCAACTGCGGAAGTTATGAACATTTTTTTTTACTAATTTCAAAAGAGTATCCGTTTGCTTATTGAACAGACTTATTAGTTTGGTTTCTTAAGATAACACATTTTACAAGAGTCGTTTTAATATGCATGGGGTAATTTTACATTTTCGCAGAGAAATATCATTTAAATTGCTCAAGTTAAAAGTCTATAAGTTGTTTGTAAATAATGACTTCCCAGATTCTGTGCTCCATTCACTAGAACAGGCTTTAGGCAAGGCTGCCTGCTAAAGAATTAGAAATCTGACTCTTTCTGATGCGAGAATTCAAACCACAACCTCGGGCTCTGTGATTTATTTAAAAAAATGTTTTAAAACCCACTTTCTGTGTTATTTTTATAGGAATTGGAAATCGTAAAGGCTTGCGGGCGCGTAACGATTCTTCCAATTTTGTCATTATGCTATAAAAACAGTTAACATTACAAAAATGTTTATGAAGAAACTTTGAAGGTATGCTTTGAAAATCGCTATTTTTTTTAATTCAAAGAGAGATAATCTGAGAATTTAAACCTCACATATAAAGCCTAGGTACCTGATATTGGACAACTGATTTACGAGATTCCTGCATTATGGACTATCTGCGCAATACAAAATTTATTCCTGCGCATGCGAAGCAATACAATGCATTCCAATCAACTCCTATCGAATATTGTCAGATAAATCGTATGGGGAAAATTTTCTGAGCATTTTGTTCCTTGGCGTCTCCCCAAACATACATGAGTCCCAATTAACTTCAACATGCACTGGGTTACTTGGAATTATGGTCAATAGTTTGTATCGTTACTTTTGTGACCGGGTATATATTCCATGGGAGCATTAGAATTATAATAAAACTGCTTTCTCAGCTGCTATAGTGAAAGGTCTAAATACCAACCTGCATACATATCACAGACCCTTGATGACCACTAAACAGTTTCAGTTGTTCCCCTTTTAGAAGGCTCCAGGACCGGATGCTGTTGTCGGTACTTCCTGTGAATAGCACTCTTCCCATTGTGTCAGTGGCCATACAAGTTATCGCCCCTGTATGACCTTTGAAAACTTTAAGGCACTGTCCAGTTTCAAAATTCCATGTTCTTGCTGTGAAATCAGCTGAACCCGTTATAAGCATATCTTTTGTCGCGTCAGAAGCATCAAAAGTATCCTCTGCAGCTTCATCATCATCACCAGGGATAAAAATAAGGGGATAAACCCCTCGCTTATGTCCCCTGAATACTCTGATACATTCTCCCATATCAAAATCCCAGCATCTAGCCGTACGGTCGTAAGAACTTGTAAATATAAAATCACCCGTACATATCATACGGTATATAACGGAAGTGTGACCGCGCATGATCAACACGCATTCGCAAGTGGACACATCCCACTTCCGTACAGTTTTATCTGCACTTCCTGTCAAAACGAAACAATCCTCTATCAGAATACAGTTTATATATTCCTCATGTCCACGTAATATTCCAATGCACTCACTTTTTGACGTTTTAGTACTCCATAGGCGGGCCGTCTTATCCTCACTTCCGGTTGCAAGCACACTTCCGTCTTCACTAAGTGCCATGCAATTGATGCCGGCTTCATGGCCTTCCAATGTTTCCAGTAGATAGTTCTTTTTCTTATCAGCTTTTGATTTAGAATTGCAACAGCCCATTTTACAATTTGTTATATTCAGCAAAACTCGGTATGTGTAATCATATTCTAGCTGTAAAACATCGTCCTTTTACTGTAAATGATGAATCTGAAAAGAAAAGAAGTAACTTTTTCTCAGTACTCATAAGGGAAATAATGTAAATACAAAAAGAAAAAAAATAGAATGAGTCCACGTTTTTATATATTTCGGCCAAAGGCCTTCTGTAGTAATACGAGTTCATTCTGCGTGACGTCATCATAGTTCAACGTGGCAGTCAGTTTGAACTCACGATAATCGTGTATTTGTATTTGTTCCACTTGGACTATAATGTCGTCAAAGTGTATTCCATTTGTTTAAAAGGTCTCAGCTTAAATATTTCATGAAACTAAACTCATTTGATATGTTTAAAAGGCAAGAACCACTGGAAAATAACAAACTTCCTTAGCGGGTACACCGTAAATGATGAATCAACATTGAATCAATCTTGATTCAACGTTTTGACGTTGAATCAATGTTGATTCAATGTTGATTCAGCCTTATGTGCCCAGTGGCACTGCCTTTCTGCCTGGATGTTTATTTACTCACTAGACCTAATTTTTCCGCCTATTACACATGAGCCAAAAATTAGATGGCCATTGTTGGTTTCCGTATCTGTCTGCCATTCGCAGATTCGCAGCTTTAATCTTTTCAATGATAATTCGCCTCCTCCAGTTGTGCGGGCGATTATGGCAGTGATGTGCATAAGGGTGAGTGTGTTTCTTTTATTGTTTAATTTTGTTTGTTGTATTTCAGATCTTTTTAAATTTTCGCAAATTTTAGAGTTTTCGATTTTTGTCTGTTTTTTTTTTATTTTAAAGAGCTAAAAATAAATAAATTATACCCAGAAAAAGGCGCAACCTAACTAAAACACTTAAGCAAGAAAGAGGAAACACCATGACTAAACCAAAAAAGAGGCATGTGCGCCCAGCGAAGACTCAGATCAGCCTTCTCACTGAACATATAATTTACAACGCTTACTGATAATTGGCATTTGTAAAAATACATACAGAATGCATTTTTAATTGAATTAATCTTTACAGAGCCTATAAGTCTGAAAATGTTTCCCGACAATCTGTATTGAAAAAAATAACACACTTTTAAATCTTATTTTTCTTGTAATAGAAGAATGCAATGCACTATAGTCCTATCCAGTAATTTTTAGACTCAAAAAGCCATGAGGTCTTTCAAACTCAGTACTAGTGTTTCAGATTTCACAATATTTAAAACCAGAACCAATTCAATAAAAAAAATGCAAAAAAATGCTTAGGAGCTGATATAATCAAGTTCCACGTCCCGCCCATGATACCAAGGGGAAATGTCTTGTAACATTTTCAGCAGATCGTGGTACCCGAAATAGATTAATAAGGAAAAATTAGAATGTTTAAACGGACAAATAATAATAATAATAATAATAATGATAAAAATAATAATGATAAACCCGCTCAGATCCCCTTAGAAGGAAGACAGCCTTATTCTACTGAAAATATTTTGCAAGTACAGGGCTTCAAGATGCAATCCGATGCACAAGTTCTCAAATTTCGTGTATTCTCGATATGTATCAAAGTTTGCTTGACTGTTATATTCCAGATTTGTTGGTTTTGTGTAATTTAGTTTTTTTTTAAATTAATTTATGTTATAATAAAATAAACTGTTTTCTTTATGATATTAAAAATAGTAATAATACTATTTTTAATATCATAGAGAAAGCAGTTTATTTTATTATAATATGATAGGAAGAAGAAGAAAAAGAAGAAAAAATGCCACTGAACAGCAACAAACTTACAATCTGAAAATAATCCGCTTCCTATGTGAAAATATCTAAACATGCAATCATCATAAAGTTAGAGCAGAACAAAGTCGCAACAGTCAATTGTTACAACAAATACACTAATGGGACACCATTAAATAAATAATTCAAACTGTTCTTTCTACTTCAACCGGTAATCAATATGGCGGACTAATGACGTCATCGATCTCACCTGGGAAGACTTTCTCATTTCGATGCAAAAAAGAAAATGTCAGTCTAAAGGAAACACAACCGTGAAAGACAATGAAATCAGAACTATGTTATTTTACGACTATCAATTTATGGCCATCCCACAAACATCAATTAATCATCGATTACAATAAAAATGTCTACAGTTTCTGATTATTGACTGTGCCTCTGCTTTATCATTAACAACTAGGTAATGCATTTATGTATATGAATTTAATTCGATAGAACCAGTCTATTGATTTCGAAACGTCCCAAGAAGCAGTCGCCATGGCGGCAGTTAAACATATTGGATTTCACTCCTGGTGTTAATTGAACGCTCAGTGCTAACATTGTCATCCAATGTATTGTTGATGGAGTTTGTATTACTTTGTTACATATAGTAAATTGATCCTCTACAAAGTTATTTAGTCAGCGAGTTGTCCCTTTCTTGTTTATGTTTTTTTGTATGTCTGAAGGTCTCAAACGAACTATTAGATAATCCCATACGAATATACATTAGTGTAGGGCCATGACCTTGCAAGGACAATCCCGTTTCACCTGCTCCTGTCTTCAGCTGCCCTAGTGGTGCTGACAAAGTGCATCCCTGTCCTCTTTCTGATATTGTCTTCCCACTTTTTCTCTCTGTCTTCCTCTTATTCTTTTCCCTCCGTTTACTGGCCCTGTAGTATTGCTTTTGCTTAGTAGCCAGAATACCTTCAAATTTGGCCAAACACCAAAGTTTACATTTCTTGATGAAGGTCAGGAGTTTGCCATATTCCCCAAAGGCTGCTTGGATCCTTCTGCAAACATCCTCATTTATAATTTACACTGTAAAAAAAATCTGTAGATTTTACGGTAGAATAACTGGAAACCAGCTGCCAGTCCTTTTCCCGTTATTTTTACGGGCGTTTGCCTGTAAGACATTGTTGGAAATCACGAAAAGGAAGTTTTATGTAAACTTGGCGCACTCAAAAATAACTTTGTATTGTTGAAGGGCTATCTGACCAAAACGACACCTGCACTATTCTGTCCCACTCTGCTTGATGATTCATGCAATTTTTACGGGCGCCCGTAAAAATAACGGTAAAAGGACTGGCAGCTGGTTGCCAGTTATTTTACCGTAAAATCGATCGTTATTTTTTGCAGTGTAGTGACGTGGTCCTTGCATGGAATGTTGTGTTGTCAAACGAATATAGGACACACATAAATGGTTTTGAAATACATGTATTAATCAAACTGTTCAGGAAGTGCCACAATAGATATTGTGAAGCCTATTTCTGGTAATGTCTATGTCAAACATGCAAGAACGGCATCTTATCATGCGAATGTTGCTTGTCGGTCATGTCTTAATGTCATTGGAAGGTATTCAGTTCCGCTCTGACTCAAGTCGAAAAGTAGATTTTAATATTAAAAAAATTGTTAAAATACACAGACAACAAAATTATAAACGATAAAGTCTTGCTTTTTCACTTGCTGCCGAGCGGGACTGAGTACCTTCCAATGACATCAAGGGGAAGACTAAACCAACTATGGCTAGCAACCATTCCTCTCTAGCCCAACGAGAAGAACAAAATGCCAAGTATGATTTAACAGACAATATTTACACTTGCCACTGACTTTCCATAGGTGAACCCTTTAGAGCAACTGGCTTCATACACCAATGAAGGCCAATTGATCATGTGACGTTGTCGTCAAGCGACGTCTTATGTAAACAAGCGTCTTGATTGGATCTTGCAACGTTCGATTGACGCCAAGGCAGGACGACGGCTGTTTAACGTTTTGGCCGGACACGCCGTTACTAACATTTCTTCGACCCATGTTTTCCCTTTTCTACACCAAATTACCATGAAAACGGCACAGAGAGGTTCACAAATAAAGTGTAAATATAAGAATAAAAATTTGATTTTTCAGCGTTCATCGTGTGAAGAAGCCAGTGGTCGTCGCTAAAATTCTACAAGAAGCGCTTCGCGCTTCATGGAATTTTAGCTCCGCCCACTGGCTTCATCACACGTTGAACGCTGAATAATCAAATTTCAATTCTTAAATAAAACGAGGCACGAAAGGCACATGACGTGAATGCTTTGTTTCGAGTGGCCATAAAAACATAATGAAGATGCACGGGAAAGAAAGGAACAATCGGAAGAAGAAGAAAGCACAGGATTATCGGCATCATTGTAGTAAATTTATATCAAAATAGATTAAAATTAAGTACTGTGGTTTAGATCAGTAATAAGGCCCCAGTCTCACTTTCATGTGCTAGGTTGTTCTACGTTTCCCGCACTACGTTTAGTAAAAATGTACCCCGTTATGTAGGTATTTAGGTGTACTACGTTTCTAGTACGTTTCCAATACGTTTAACTACATTTTACTTCGTGCTACCCGGTAATCCAACGGCTTAGTGCCATGCTTTCAGAAGGGATGAGAACAGTTTACTTAAATCCGTACGTTTTACGGGAAAACTACATAGCCAAAGGTATCCCAAAACTTACCAAAATCGTAATAAAACGCAGAAGAAACGTCACAAAACGTACTAAGACGTTGGAAAGCGTATATAATGCATACTACGTAGAGGACCTTCACGTATGGCTAAGTATTTAAAACGTTTCACCTATGTTCTAGTACGTTTAGTCTACGTTTCAATACGTTTTAACTACGCACACAGTAAGTATTTCGAAATGCTACGTTTAAGCTGAATTTTCAATTCAAACGTAACTAGGCCACGCATGTAGCTGTATATATCCGTAAATAATACGTATTCATCCCGTTTCAATACGCATATTCCCTTTTTGTTACGTTTTGAATACGTAGAAAAACCTAGTCTTCAATACGTGACAGTGAGACTGAGGCTTAGAGGACCTCTAGGTTATTCTTGTTACGTTTTGTGCGTATTTAATGCGTTTCGGCTACGTTTCAGTACTTTTTGACCGCGTTTTTCTATGTGTTGCTACGTTTTACTAGGTGTACGCTACGTATATCAAAATGCCATGTTTGAGTTAATCATTCTAAATTGAACGTAACTAGGCTACGTATTTAGCTATATCTGTATACGTATTCATTATCTTTTACAACGTATACTGCCAGTTTGCGACGTTTTAAAAAAAAAACATAGTAAAACCTAGCCCTCAATACTTGACAGTGAGACTGTGGCTTAAGCAGGCAAAGAAATTTTTGCAACAAAACCGTAAGAGATTTATACATGTTATAAGTAAAATTGTGGGTTGGCAAATTCCAACGGGATAGAAAGTAATTAGAATAAGAAAGCAGGCCTGGGCCCAGTTGTTCAAAACTAACGACATCGTTAGTTAACGTTTTGTTAAAATTTCAAACATTAATATCTCAAATACACCAATATTTTTTGTTGAAAAAAAAAGCTTCTCTCATTTTTACAACAAAAATATCAGTGTATTTAGTCATAAAGTCATAAAACATTTAACGAGTTGACCTCTTAACGAGCTCGTGAGGCTAACGATGCTTTGAACAACCGGGCCCTGGACGTTAAATAAATGCCACCGATAAAGAAATGTGCACTAAAGTGTGCGAAGTGTGTATTAAGGTGGAAGAGATAAGAAACTCATTATGCCTCTCACACAGCAGCGTTTCAACATTACATGCTAGAATTCCTTCACACGGACCAAATGACTTGAATGTTTCAACAAGATCCAGGACGAGGGCTATGCGCAAACACAGTCGATTAGCCTTTTCCTCTCATCCCACACACAATAATTTATTACTGACCGTTCCAAGTCGGTGCTTCTGTTATTGTCGTAATTCTCTTGATTAGCTGCCTGCGTTGCTTTTCGTCTTGTTAAAAAATTATAGGAAATAATAGATGTATATTTTTTGTGAAGTTTCTGTTTAACTTATATCTTTGTGAGGTACTGTAAACCCAGGGCGAAGATTGTACTCACGTGAGATCGATTTAAATCCCTTAGTATTTTACGTGGAAAGGTGTAGTGACGGTCGGCTGGAAATACTCATTATACGTGAAAATCGCTATTGACAGTCGACTTGTAATAGCCATTTCACGTTAAAATCGCTATTACCAGTCGACATGCAATATAGCCATTTTAACGCTAAATCGCCAATGCCAGTCAGTTTGTGTTGTTACTATTTCCCCCCACTTTTTAACTTTTAATTTAAAGATTTAGGAGTTGCATCCGACTTAAAGTTTATTGCTGCATTGTAAGGAACTATGGTGTTGTCTTATTGAGGAGTCTCGATAACTCAGTGGGTTAAGCACTGACCCGCTAAAGTTGCGGTCTGGGTTGAATTCCGATAGAAGTGTATTTCTCTACAGCCGTTAATGGGCTTCCATTGCACACAAACTTCAGCGCGCTATCCACTACACTATCGCCTCTCCTTTATAGTAGGAAAGAAAACAGCAGATGATAAGAACGGTTATTAGTAACTGATTTTTAGAACAAGTAGTGCAAATATAAAGCGATCAGTAATTCACTAATGCATAAATGAGAGTGCAACAATAAATTTAAAAAAGGAAGCTTGCTGATAAATAGAATTTGCCCTTCTTAAAAACAAAACTTACAGGAACTTCCATTAGGGTTTCCAATAATATTTGTGCTACTAAAAGTCAACAGACAATTTCGACTTGAGGTGGAAATCTTTATTACCAGTCAACTAGCAATAGCGATTTAATAGCGATTTTATGTTAAAATCGCCATTACCAGTCGACTGGCAATAGCGATGTCAACGTAAAATGGCTATTACCAGTCAACTGTCAATAGCGATTTTAACGTAAATATCGCTATTGACAGTCGACTGGCAATAGCCACTCCGATTTTATTAACTAATTTAAGGCGATGCTTCTGTTGTGGTTAACTTTTATTGCCATTGTTTTTCTGCTCTCTATTAGCCTTTGCCATTACTATGAGTAGACTCCTGACTATCGGTTGGGAATGAGCTGATCTCTTGGTTTTTCTCATATCTTGTTTTGTTTTGTCTGTCGTCTTTATTAACTGAGCCGCGACACGACAAAACAAACAAAATGGCATGTGCGCCCAGCGAAGACTCTGATCAGCCTGGGCAGTCGCCCAGCCTGACCAGAGTTTCTGCTGCGCGCTTGAGGGGTAGCAAAGCGTCTAAGCTAGCTCCATGCGGACAGTGAGTCTTCGCACATGCTGCTCATAAAGCAACTTTTTAAGATTTTAATTTGATAAGACTGGGTCGATGCCAAGGCTGACCTGAGTCTTCGCTGGGCGAAAATGCCACTTTGTTGTGTTGTGACGCGGCTCATATCTTGGTTTTTTTTTGTGTCGTCTTTATTATTTACATTTCCATTTGGTGTTTTGGACAGAATGTGGTAAAGGATTTGAGCCACGACACGACAAAACCAACAAAGTGGCATGTGCGGTCAGCGAAGGCTCAGATCAGCCTGGGCAGTCGCCCAGGCTGATCAGAGCCTTCGCTGTCCGCATGTAGCTAGCTTAGCCCGTCATCTATCCTTTATCGTTGCAGCTATATCAAAAAGACATTTTGTAACCCCATTTTGTAGCCACACGTCTATGCCATCTTGGTCACATGTCACCTGAAGCTAGCGATAAGCATGATCACGTATTCGGGTACCTAGCAAAAAATAGTATCACTGAGTCAGTACATTTCATGAAGACCATCGCAACAGGTAAGTGCGTATGCACCAATTTTTTTTTTGTTTTTCACATTTTTCCATTTTTTCAATCTGTTTTAATTTCAGATTTTATCTGCTTTATTTGCTTTCATATTTCCTTGCCAGTTTTACAAAGGGGCAAATTTGTGACTTCCTGTTTGCTTTTCTGGAAGGCAAATTCCTTCCCAAAATAGTCTACTCTTCGAAGAAAGAAGTTGCTCCTTGAGAGCAAATTTGTTTCCTTTAAGAGTTGCCCCCACCCCACCACATTAAGGAGGGCCGCAGAAAAAAATAGAAAAAAAAGAAAGAAAAAATGTCAGACTTGCTGACCCTGAAAGTGTTTCCGCTAAGCCGCGACACGAGAAAAACAACAAAGTGGCATGTGCATCCAGCGAAGACTCAGATCAGCCTGGGCATCCACACAGTATGATCAGAGACTTCGCTGTCCGCATAGAGCTAGCTTAGACCCTTAGCTACCCTTTAAGCGCAAAAGCTGATCTGAGGCTGCGCTGGGCGCATATGCCACTTTGTTGGTTTTCTCGTGTCGCGGCTCAATTATTATTATTTCATGACAACCTAGCATGGCAAAAAAGTAACCTCTGACCTAGTGATACTAAGATACTAATAGGAATCTAAGCTTGTTTACAGCGAAAATATTTTATCTCATGCAAAAATAGGCCGTCGTAATCTTAGAAAACGTGTCTTTAAGTTTACTTTTGTTATTAATCAGATATGGCTGTAAAAATAGGTAACGTATTTTTTAACTAAGTTAAATAGTACACAACAATTGAATTTTGTGGAGGTGGCCATGAAGTATTATTGACCAGTATACTTCATACTGGAAATCAATGTTAGTTAGATTGCTTACTGGTCAATAAAGCTTTATAGCTCACCTGAGCCTAAGGCTACGTCGTCCGTCGTCGTTGTCCGTCCGTCGTCCGTCAACAATTTCAAGCAACTTCTCCTCTGAAACTACTACGCCGATTGTTGCCAAATTGCATATGTAGCCTCTAGGGGTCATGGGAACGAAAAGTTGTTCAAATGGTCCTGGTCACATGACCAACATGGCCGCCATGCCCATATATGTTAAAAACCTTAAAAAATCTTCTTCTCCAGAACCAATTAGCCGATGGTCTTGAAACTTGGTATGTACCGTTGGGTACACGAGTACTACCAAGATTGTTCAAATTATGACCCTGGGTTGTCCTTGATCTATTTTACGGTAAGGTCAAATTTGGTCTTTGGTGCTTTTATATGGTAAAATGCTAGAACATAAGATTTCTTGGAAACCGTTGACGATTTTGGCCAAAAAATCGGTTAATACAGTCATCTTAATGAATTCATGAAGGTTTGTAAGTACAAGAGGTCAAGGTCATTCTTTGACCTTTGACCTAGGTCTCTCTTATTTTGACAATTTCAAACAATCTCCTCAAGAGCCACTGGGACAATTGTAACCAAATTTCATATAAAAACTTTCAGGGGTAAAGGGAATGAAAAGTTGTTAAAATGGTCTAGGTCACATGACCAATATGGCCGCTACGCCTATATATGGTAAAAACCTTCAAAAGTCTTCTTCTGCAGAACCAATTGACTGATGGCCTTGAAACTTTGTGTGTAGCATTTGGTACTCGAGTACTATCAAGATTGATCAAATGATGAACTTGGGTTGAGCTTGACCTTTTTACGGCAAGGTAAAATATGGAAAAAATGCTAGAACATACGATTTCTTGGAAACTGTTGAAGATTTTGGTCTAAAAATTGTTATATACCGTCATCTTAATGAGTGCATGAAGATTTGTGAGTACAAGAGGCCAAGGTCATTCTTTGACCTTTGACACAGGTCTCTCTGTGGTACACATATTTCGACAGTTTCAAACAATCTCCTCAAAAGCCACTTGGTCAGTTGTAACCAACTTTCAGGGGTTGAAAGAATGAAAATTTGTTAAAATGGTCTGTGTCACATGACCAAAATGGCCGCCACGCCCATATATGGTAAAAACCTTTAAAAATCTTCTTCTCCAGAACCAATTGACCGAGGGCCTTGAAACTTGGTATGTAGCATTGGGTACTTGAGTACTATCAAGATTTTTCAAATGATGACCATGGGTTGAAATTGACCTTTTTTATTACGGCAAGATTTAATGTATGAAACTGCTAGATTATATAAGATTTCATGGATAATTTTGAAGATTTAGGCCTAACAATTGGTATATACAGTCCTCTTAATGATCTGAATCTCCTCAAAAGCCACTGGGCCAATTGTTAACACATTTCATATAGACCCTCCATGTGCTGAGGGAATGGAAAATTGTTCAAAAGGTCTGGGTCACATGAACAACATAGCCACCCCGCCCATATATGGTAAAAATCTTTAGAAATCTTCTTCTCCAGAACACATTGACTGATGGCCTTGAAACTTGGTATGTATATATAGAATACCATGTTAGTGTCTTTTGATATAAAGTTTATCAGGCGAGACCAGAAACAGCGTAGGAATGGCGAGGCTTGCCGAGCCAGTCCGACGTGTTTCTGGTCGAGCCTGATAAACTTGATATCAAAAGACACTTACATGGTTTTCTTTTTATCGTGCATCATTAGAAGATTTTACGGCGTGAAGAGCGGCAAACAAATCGTAAGCAAACGCAGTTTTGTTCTAACTTGCTGACGTCGCGAATGCGTTGTGACGTAAGTTGGTGACGTCAATTAACCAATCGAACGTTGATATCATGGCCAGCGTCAGTATACAGCCAATCGTCTTCAGAGATCGCTTCTAAAGACATGACCTGATAACATTTGCGCAAGCGCTGTTCTACAGTGACATGATCTCACATTGTGTTATCGTACCCCTGTTATCAGTGGAATTTTGTAGCAGGTGCATGATAAAATCGGATACTCGAGTACCATCAAGGTTGTTCAAATGATGACCTTGGGTTGATCTTGACTTTTAAGATTATATATGGGAAAATGCTAGAACATAAGATTTCATGGAAAGCTTTGAAGATCTAGGCCTAAACATTGGTATATACAGTCATTTTAATGATTGCATGAAGATTTATGAGTACAAGAGGTCAAGTAATTCTTTGACCTTTGACCCTGAATTCTCATATTTTGACAGTTTCAAACTTCTCCTCAAAAGCATCTGGGACAATTATACCCAAATATCATAAAGAGCCTCCAGGGGTTGAGGGAACGAAAAATTCTTCAAATGGTCTGGGTCTCATGGTCAACATTGCCGCCACGCCCATATATGGTAAAAAACTTTCTTCTCCAGAACCAGTACACAGATGGCATTGAAACTTGGTATGTAGCATTGGGTACTAGAATACTATCAAGAATGTTTAAATGATGACCTTGGATTAACCTTGACCTTTTCATGGGTATAGTCAAATATGGGAAGTTCATGGAACTTGTAGAAAATTTTGATGCAGAAATTAATAAATACAGTCAAATAAATGAGTACTTGAACATTTTTAGCAATGGATGTCAAGGTCATTTTGAGCTTTAACCAGTGTCTCTCACAATTTGACAGTTTAAACTATCAGTTTTGTTCAAATGATGATCCTAGTTACCCATAGATCTTTTTACTCAGGTGAGCGATTCAGGGCATCATGGCTCTCTTGTTTATTATGTGACCACGATCTAAAACACGGTAAGACCGGTGAGTCAATGACCTCGTTCCCACTGCAGGTTTTAAAGAAAAATATTCTCTGCTATAGAGATCTTTATTGTTTTTATGGCCCTGTGATGTAATTACCTGTGTGAAATGGGATATTTCCTTTGATGAAATAGCGTTGTCACTGGACTGTTGCATAACAGGATTATGAGCCCCAATAAACAAGAATATTTGTTTTTAAACCAGTGTAGTTGATCCTGCATAATTATCTCGGGTCGACTCCGCGGTACTCATCGCAGAAAATGCTATTTATTGTATAATGTCCATTGTAACAAGAGTATTGTTTAACAGACGTCAAATTGCGGTTGATCTTACTTCACAAACAATGCGAAACGCTTGTACGGCCGCTACACGACACAAGTAAAACTAAATTTTTTGATTCAAGTGCAGGAAACACAGTTAACAAAAGGAATGTTATACTGTAATTTCTTATTAGCAATAACACACGTGGTTAAATATGTTTTCAATGATGTTACGAAACAAACAAAGGCTGTTACGAAACGAAAAAGAGTCATAATTCCCAAACGACCTGGACATCAGGTCATGACAAGGTCGTTTGGTATCTTAAAACCCTTTTTCGTTATGTAACAGCTCTTTTTCGTATGACCAGGTCGTTTGGTAACTATTACTCTTTTTCGTTTTGTAACAACTCTTTTTCGTTTCGTAACAGTCCTTGCATATACAAAGTTAACCAGGGGTGAATAAGGCAGTCGATCCAAGTGTCCAAACGTTGAAAAAAGCGATGATGAAAGGCTACGTATTGAAAAATTCTAAGGAGTATTCATAATAAAACAAACATGTAATACTTAACAATTCGCAAGTCAAAAATGGCAATACGTCGGAGACACATGTATAAACCTGTATTTAAGGCTCAGCCAGGCCCCGAGGTTCTAAAACTTGAGTACATTGAGATTATTCTCAAATTTTATAACCTCGAACCCAGGGGAAAAGTGAAACAAGCAGTTAAGTGCATTGTAACATTGATAAGGTGACTTCTTTATGACGGGTGACCTCAAAATAGATTTGACTGTGTTTTTCCCATATTTCTTTTCTTTCCTTCAGCTATGTGGTTGGTGTTTGTGTTGATTCCATGTATGACGGTGTCAGCCACGTTGCATCATATAAGTATCCATAACTGGAACAGCCATTCTTCGTCTCACCACACGAGTTTTGGCTCAGGTTAAGTTCATTTTGAGCTTTAATATAACTGAGCCGCGACGCGAGAAAACCAACAACGTGGCACGTGCGGCCAGCGAAGACTCAGATCAGCCTGGGCACTCGCCCAGTCTGATCAGAGTCTTTGCTGTCCGCATGGAGTTAGCTTAAACCCTTGGCTTCCTTGTAAGCATAAAGCGAAGACCCTGATCAGATTGGGCAATGTCCAGTCTGAACTTAGTCTTTGTTGGGCGCGCATGTCACTTTGATGGTTTTCGCGGATCAGGGGCCGTATTCATAAAACGACTTAAGTGGTTGCTATGCTGTTGCTAAGGCTAAATTTCTTTGAAGGAGATTCCCTACAACTATGAAATTTGCTCTGGAGGAACAGTCTTACAAAGACTGTTCCTCCAGAGCAAATTTCATAGTTGTAGGGCATCTCCTTTATAGATATTTGGCCTTAGCAACAGCAAAGCAACGACTTAAGTGGCTTTATGAATACGGCCCCAGATGTTTGTGCTTTAATCTACTTTGTCCCTTTAAATACTTTTAGCTAAAACTATCTCACAAGGTATTGATCTGTGATGTCATTGATTCTTTAAATTTTCAAATAGTTAAATCATACATAGTTTATTTCTTTTAAATGGAAATTTATGTTTATATGTATTCAAGGGTACAGCAACTTACATGACACAGATACATGCAGTTAGAATTCAAAATTTCGTTTGAATCACAAATCCAACTAGTGAAGTCATCTTTAAAGTCTCCATAGTCCTATAAGTGGTAAAAATCACCAAATCACAAATCATGATAAAACTGGTACAGCCTTTTGAATTGATGATAAAATGTCAGTTGATGTGCGTTTTCCTGTCATATAACTGGCAAAAAGGAGAAACAGAGGTTTTTGAAAAATTACATGTCTCTCCATAGAAATATGGTCTTTATTTCTGGTTCCCTGTTGGGCAATGAAATTACGCAACAGCGAGGCGATGAATGGAATTCTTGCCGTACATTGTATTTAAACCATCTATTAAATACCTGTACCTTGTATTTTTATCTTCTGTATCTTGTATTTTCATCATGTAAATGAATTTTGTGATATCGAAAGTAGGTCGTTTTAGTTGGCAACTAAAATGACCTAGATATTCTTTAAATCGTTTTTATGAGAATCCCAAGGATGTTTTAATATCTTAAAGCCGTCCAATCATGATCACATACAGTAGAAACTGCAGTGAGAAGCATGCAGCGATAATTCACAGTAAAATATTTCCTGCTGACAGAGCAAAGGGGCCTTTAATCATCCATAATTGGAATAGTCATTCTTGTCTCACCATAGTTTCAGCTCAGGTGAAGTTCATTATTAGTTTTAATCTACTTTGTTATGGTGGCTGGTTTGTGCCATTTCGTCTTTTCGTCTTTTCGCCGCGAAAAGACGCCACGCGAAAAGACGAAAAGACGAAAAGACGCCATGCGAAAAGACGAAAAGACGAAAAAACGCCAGGCGAAAAGACGAAAAGACGAAATAACGCCAGGCGAAAAGACGAAAAGACGAAACTCGCCACGCGAAAAGACAAAATTGCAGCGCGAAAAGACGAAAAAACGCCATGCGAAAAGACGCCATTTGAAACTCTTAAATTGATGTCTTTTCGCGTGGCGTCTTTTCGTCTTTTCGTCTTTTCGCCTGGCGTCTTTTCGTATTTTCGTCTTTTCGCATGGCGTTATTTCGTCTTTTCGCATGGCGTTATTTCGTCTTTTCGTCTTTTCGCGTGGCGTTATTTCGTCTTTTCGTCTTTTCGCATGGCGTCTTTTCGTCTTTTCGCGCCGAAAAGACAAAAAGACGCCATGCGAAAAGACGAAAAGACGAAATAACGCCACGCGAAAAGACGAAATAACGCCAGGCGAAAAGACGAAAAGACGCCAGGCGAAAAGACGAAATAACGACACACAAATACCCTTTCATTGATAACTGTATTGATTCCTAATACTAAGACAGATTAGTCTGAGTAAACAATATAGACTCATATCAGACTACTGCAAATGCAGCTACAGAAGCAGTCTGATCACAGAATTTGCCACTGAAATGCTTTTTTATATATCTTTTTCACAGCTAAAAATTGTAAGGATAGACTGTAAAATTAACGTGGGATCGGCAACATTTTGGGTCACTATGGTACCGTTTAGATTGAATTACAAATTTGTGCCTTGTTGACTGAGATCAAACACAGATTTAATCAAGATAATCAGTATCTAGCGGCAGCCGTATGAAAATTAGGATGGATTTATTTTATCCGACAGAAAAATAAAAGTTGTTAAAAGTGAAAAGGATAGCTAAAAGTATTAGTATGGGGTCGGCAATAATTACAGTTATTGATTAAAATAATCTGGGCCATGTTGACTTAAAAATTAGCAGACGCAAATTTACTCATTCAGGAGCGTAGGCAGACCTATTACGTTGTTGTAGCAAGCATTTTTGAGAAAAACAGTCAAACCTGTCTTAAGGGATCACCCAAGGGAAGGACAAAAAGTGGCTACTTAAGACAGATGACCCCATAATACATTTCATTTACACTGTATTTTGGTTCAAAGGACCAAGGTGGCTGCTCAAGACAGGTGATCCCTTAATAGAGGTGACCACATAAGCAGGTTTGACTGTATAGCTGAATGTATACACCTCCAAGAAAGATCTCTCTAATACTGAACATTCTGTCCCCTTCTGTCATATTTACAAAGGGGGTGAACTTTTGTGACATTCTATTAGCTTTCCAAGATAGGGAAGTGAAGCAAACAGAAAAAATAGATTCTTAAATAGGTCTACTTTTAAAGGAAAGAATTTGCTCCTAGAGGACCAAATTCTACGTTCAAGAGCTGACCCTCCTTAAGAAAGGATGCAAAAATGCAAAATTGCTTCCCCTGAGAGTGGTCCCGTTCACCTTAAGCACAGATGCAAATATGTTGAAACCTGTGTCTCCATGCATCCTACGTAAAAATAACCGTTTTTTTTTTTTTTTATTATTATTAAGTTTGAACAAGTAGATTTTCATATCTCGAGCTGTATCATAACATGCGCAGAATGGTTACCAATGCAGAGCCTGACCAGACCACTCTTTTCCCAGGACTCATATGTCCTAGGATTTAGGATCATAATGGTAACATGGTCCAAATTTATTACTTAATGCTAGCACCTAATCTACTATTTGCTTGTAATGTATTTTTTTAGTAAACTGTTTTACAATATTATTGTTCAAACTGAGAGATCGAGAGAATTGGGCAAAACGTCCCGCCAATGCTAAGGTCATATGAAGACAGGACCTCGCGGTTTAGAGTCACATCTGAAGGACCACTGAGGCGAGGGTGCGTGTGTGTGTGGAGGGGTGGGAGGGGGGGGGGGGGCGGTCGAACTGACTGCAACCGCTGGTCTAGTCTAGCCTATCCCATAATCTTGTGCGGTCGTTGGGGCACCACAGATGACTCTAAAACACTCCTTTTCCACCTAGTCCTGTCTTCAGCTGCCCTATTTGAACTAGCAAAATCCATCCCTGTCGTTTAAAGAAGACTTGAAGAGGAAGTAACAGTAGTTGTGCCCCTTTGTAAAAAAGGCGGAAGGAGGCACATTTTCAATTTAAAATGGATCTCTCACAGAGGTGCATTCAGATTAAAAATACTTCCTACAAGAAAGTGTTATAGCTTGAGCTGCAGCTAAATGATACCATAAGATTCTTAAATATTGGGACACATAAGCCAAAGAGAAGTCTAATCAGGCTCTGCTCTGTCTGCGATTGGCACGTCTTTAGAAAACTATAAACTTGTCCAAATTTTGGGTTAGCTGCAGTTGAATGTATGTCAAATTAGGGAAAATACCGTATCATTATTTTTTCATACAGCGAAGTACAACAATGTTTCAATGTTTGTATTCCATAGTTTGAGAGAGATTACATTGTCAACAAGTGGTTAAATCTTTTAGGCAGTAAGATCAAATTAAGATAGGATGAAATTTGTTTGGAGTGTTTTACTCCAAAACATTAGGACGGCTCATTTTCTTTTCTGTCCGTTCAGTAGAAATACCATAATGACTTCTTTCCTCATATTTTTGGTAATGTTTTTAAAAGAACAGTTTAGCGGCAAAAGCTGCAAGCCGTGATTAGTACACTTCTTTACAGATTGCATTCTGATCAGGGTCTACACAGTTTAAAAAAGAAACACCTGTCTAAGTATTCAGAGTATTAACTGCATTTAGAATAGGATATATTGATATATCTTAATGCAAAACACGTGATGCGAAAAGACGAAAAGACGAAAAGACGCCATGCGAAAAGACGAAAAGACGAAATAACGCCACGCGAAAAGACGAAAAGACGAAATAACGCCACGCGAAAAGACGAAAAGACGAAATAATGTCATGCGAAAAGACGAAATAACGCCATGCGAAAAGGCGAAAAGACGAAAAGACGAAAAAACGCCACGCGAAAAGACGACAATTTAAGAGTTTCAAATGGCGTCTTTTCGCATGGCGTTTTTTCGTCTTTTCGCGCTGCAATTTCGTCTTTTCGCGTGGCGGGTTTCGTCTTTTCGTCTTTTCGCCTGGCGTTATTTCGTCTTTTCGTCTTTTCGCCTGGCGTTTTTTCGTCTTTTCGTCTTTTCGCATGGCGTCTTTTCGTCTTTTCGTCTTTTCGCGTGGCGTCTTTTCGCGGCGAAAAGACGAAAAGACGAAATGGCACAAACCAGCCACCATAACTTTGTTACTACAATAAAAATTAAACTATTTGCATAAATTCTTCAAACTAATTCTTCCAAAGGGAATAAAAATTATAATAACAATGTATTGAACCACTCTTATTTCAAATTTTCGGCCTTAGGCCTTCTTCAGAAAATTTGGAAACAATTATTTCAACTATGTGACATCCATTTTGTGAAAGAGCGAATAGATGAACATCAGATTCTACTGGACGTCCGCCAGCAGACTGAAAAACCAATAATGAGACATTTTGAAGGCCACGGGGAACAGCATGTAAGAGTTTCCATCTTACAAAGAATGTTTCGAGAAGGTCGCATATACAGACAGTTAGCCGAGGAACAGTGGATAGTGAAACTTAAAACTAAAATGCCACAAGGATGCAATATAAAATTAAATTAAGTGCAGTGCAGACGATTTGAGGATGGTATTTTGTGACAGGGGACAGTTTTTTTTGTTTAATACCAATATTATTATAATAATTATTAAAATAGTAATAGTAATAATAATAATAATATATATATATCTCCTATATATATTATCATTATTATGATTGTTGTTGTTATTATTATTATTATGGTTATTCTTTTTTTCTTTTTTTTTTTTTAATTTTTATTTATCTATTTATATTTTTTCATCTATTCATTTATTTATTTAATTTTAATCTTTATTTATTAATTTATTTAAGTGTGAGTTGTTCTTCTGCTCTTAATATCCATGGCATGCTGGAATAGTGGTTTTGTACTCTGTTTTGGCGGGTAAAGATGTCACGTCATTTGACGTTACGCCAACTTATTAGTAACTTTACAGGAAATGATGTGACGTCACCCCTGTCAACTGATACAAATATCATGGTTTCAAAATGGATGTCACATAGTTGAAATAATTGTTTCCAAATTTCCTGAAGAAGGCCTAAGGCCGAAAATTTGAAATAAGAGTGGTTCAATACATTGTTAAACTATTTACGATTTAACATAATAAAAATAAAAAGAATTAGTGACATAACAGATTTATGCCTTGTGGGATAGTTTTAGCAGAGTAATGCCTTGTGGGATAGTTTCAGCTAAAGTTTATTTTAGCTAACACAAGGCATTAATCTGCGATATAGCTAAAAATTAGTGTAGCTAAAACTATTCCACTAGGCATTAATCTGTAATGTCGTTGATTTGTCATCACAGATAAATGCATTGTGGGATAGTATTAGCTAAAATTTATATTAGCTAAAACTATTTCACAAGGCATTAATCTCTGATGTGATTGATTTGTCATCATAGATGAATGCCTTGTGGGATAGTATTAGCAAAAAACAATTTAAGCTTAAAGGATTCCACTAGGCATTAATCTGTGATGCCATTGATTTGTCATCATTTGTCATCCGAGATAAATGCCTTGTGAGATAGTCATAGCTAAAATTTTATTAAGCTTGATGTTATTGGTTTTTTTTTGTTGTTTATAAAATTGTACTCGTAAACTGTTTATTTCTATCAGATGTAAATTTATCTTTATGTATTCAACGGTACAGCAAGTTGAAACTGTGAAGGTACCACAGATAATTATAATTTAAAATTTCTTCGGTATACGTTTAAAATTATTACAAAACCAACCAGTGACGTCATCATTGATTATCCATGGATATTAACGAGATACAACCGAGGCGAACATTAATTTGGAACTCTTGTTGAGTATGTTTTTATTGCAGCTCAGAACAAAGATTATATCACTAGAAACATCTGTCAAAAATATATGAGCCGCGACGCGACAAAACCAACAATGTGGTTGTGCGCCCAGCGCAGACTCAGATCAGCCTGGGCATCCGCCCAGTCTGATCAGAGTCTTCGCTGTTCGCATGAAGGTAGCTCAGACCCTTAGCTACCCTTTGAGCATTTAACAAAGAATCTAGTCAAACTGAGCGAATGCCCAGGCTGAACTGAGTCTGCGCTGGGCGCACGACCACATTGTTGGTTTTATCGTGTCGCGGCTCAATTATGAGTGGCACATCTCAGTAAAAAGATAGAGTTTGTTTGCTAATTTTGATTGATAACTATCATTTTTACCAAAAACAAAACCAGTGTCACTACCATCACCAAAAGAAAATACTAATATTTTCGGGGGTTGGGGTAGAAAGGAGGAGGGAAGGAAGTTTGGGTATGTGCCAGGGCCGATTAGAGGGAGCGACGAGAGGTGACGAAGATATTGCAATCTACAGGGATTCGTGGCTTTGTCAGTTCGGGACTCAGTTATTATCCGTCTGGGTACAAAATATTGAATCAATATCGAATCAACGTTTATCATGACGTTGAATCAATGTTGATTCATTGTTGATTCACCGTTGTGTGCCAGCTTGAATCCCAGCAGGCACACTGCGTTGAATCAACATTCTAATGCACTTACGTAACTATGTAACGCGACGTCTGATTGGATAACGCAAAACATATGCAACGGAATATCCTGCGATATGCTGTCGGAAACCCGACGTCACTACGAAACGTCGCTTCTCATCGGTAGACGCCTGGTTTTACGTCACGTCGCTGAAAGCGTTTGCTATGGGTGCAAAGTAGAACACTTTTAAAGGTGAAAATGTAAAAAAAAATGTGCATTAGAACGGGAATAACTGTATTAAAAATTGTCATTTGGGGAGGTAAATCGTCGGTTTTATGGTCGCAAATTGCGTTTTACGGCTCCGCTATGGCGTCGCCGTAAAACGAAATTACCGACGATGAAACCGACGATTTACCTCCCCAAACAATTTTGAATACAGTTATCCCCTAATTGATTCAACCTTTATTCAACGCCATGACGTTGAATCAAGGTTGATTCATTGTTGATTCAACGTTATGTGCCTGTTGGAATGTGATTGATTTCAGGTCATGCAAGCTCTGGGACTTCTGGCCACGCAAGCTCCGAAACGAACAGTTGTCATGGCTGTAACTGTGACCTGTACCGAAGTAAGTTATTTTCCATGGGATGGGTGGATGACTAATGGTGTTACGGCCCTTTAAAAAGTAGCTTAGTCATGGAGAGAAAATGGAAGGGTGCTAATGAAAGGCTGTGTGCAGTGGAGCTCTGTTTACGGTTGGAACAAATTCCACCTCCAAAGGGGGATTCGAATCCCGGACTGCTAGCTTAGCAGGCCATTCGAACCTTCCTTTTTCACATATAGGGTGGTGTCCTGGAAAACTTAAATTGTCTAAACGCGTACACGTGCGGATGCTATGCAGGAGCTCCGGTAGGTGGTGGGTTAAGCGCTTGCCGTCTTATCGTTCGAGACCTGCTGGAGGCGGAAACCTTACCGACCGTAAACGGTGTAACATTGCACACATCTTTCATTATCACCCATCAATCGTCCTGACATGACTAAATGACATCCATATGTGACAAATTATATGATCATTTGGACACTGCATCTAAATATGGCCTCTCGACTCTCAGACACCGAGCAATGAAGACGGAATTGTCGCAAACTGGCGAGAATAATCACAGGAGCCACTAAATTGTGTAGCACGGAAAAACTCCTGTCTGACCTTGGGTGGGACTCTTTGCAAAATAGACGCAACAAACATAAATTAATCATTCTCTACAAAATTCTGAACGGCCTTACACCTGAATATTTGCAAAGCATTGTGCCCCCGCTTGTACAAAATACTACGAATTACAACCTTAGGAATTCTAACAATCTTCGTAACATCCACGCTAATACAAATCTTTTCTAAAACTCTTTCTTTCCTTCTACCATTCGCGCATGGAACGCCCTGTCTGAAGATATTAAAAACTCATCATCTGTGGCATCCTTTAAATACCGTTTAAATAGAGACATACACACACCACCCAAATACTTCAACGCTGGGTCCAGAATGGGCCAGATACTTCACGCACGAATACGGATGGAATGAAGTGCTCTCAATTCACATTTATACAGAAAAAATATTGTCCCTAGTCCTTCATGCTCATGTGGTGAATTCGAAAGCGCATACCACTTCTTTTTTAAATGTCCAAACAAGTCCAATGTAAGAAACATGTACCTACCGCGTAATTTAAATGACTTAAACACACATCAGCTACTTCATGGAATGGCGGGCGTTCCTAATTTTGATAACGAACGCTTATTTCTGCAAGTACATGATTTCATAACTCGCTCGAGAAGGTTTATTTAGAAATCACGGCACATCTCACACCCAAATATAGATCTAAGCCGGTTGCAGCAGGGGTGGTGGGAACTCGGTCAACAGTGAATAGAATTATATTTATTTATTTAAGTCAACCGCACTGGCTGGTCACTCCTCTAATCTTTTCACCAGTTCACGAAACAGATATATTTTCTGTCTAAACTTATCCTAATTCAGCTGTGATATCATAAGCCAGTGCGGTCGTACTGTTGTATTTATTAGGATAATTATTATTATTATTACTTTGTACGGTAGACACTTGTATCTCTTTATACTAGCCTGGCAAGTGCTACTCATATACATGTACCTGCGGAAGCTCTACGGGGACAGGTGTTTGCGAAAGGCTTGTCTGTACATAGGTTCTCCCACACAGTCTCTGGGCACCTGGTCCCCGTGGAGCTTTGGGGCACAAAAACCAGCGAAGAGTTCTTGCTGGCTACGGATATGTGTCTAGCTATGTAGTATTCTCTGTTTTAATCATTTTTTGTTTTCATTCCTTTCACCTGATTTACTTGTTTTCTTTCCATCATTCTCGTATGTTGCTGCATTCACATTGTTTCAGGAGATGTTTTAAATAAGCTTCAGCTTTCTATCAAATCCTGTACCATATAATATTATGTATAATTGTATAGCAACTTATTTGAATAAAATTTTGTTTAAACCAAACTGTCGGCAGTTTCTGTACCAATCTATGACTTTTCTCGCACGTGAAGTTGGAAAATTACATTCGGATAAGTTCAGCAGCAATTCGTTCAACCTTGTTTACCATCGATAATTAACCAAATTCAAGAGGGCATAACGAGCTCGTTATGACCGTTTGAATTCGGCTAATATGAGACAGAAAGCATGAAGAGGCAGTTAGTATTTTGCGGAACGGAACCGTTCTCCGTCCTGTAGCGTGCCTACCCACCCAGTTCAGTTCAGTTCAGTTCAATTCTCCTAACGACAGGGGGGGGGGGGGGGGGGGGGGGGGGCAGGGTTCCCCAAGTGGCGCTTACCCACCCTCCTGATTTCTGAAACTAATAATTATTGATTATTATAATAGAATAGGTAGGTAAATTTGCATATCATTTTATGGAATAAAGTGCAATGATAATCTCCCTTGTCAATCTTATAAATCAACATTGCGTTTGATTCAGTAAAAAGTCTATGTTCCGCTCCGTTACGTTCCGTTCCGCAAAATACCAATAACCGATAAAGACAAAAGCGACATGATTGACAAGACGAACTCATAGTGATATTCCTGTCGTGCCCCCCCCCCCCCCCGCCTTCAGCCCCTCCCATCTCACCCAGAGAGACTCCAGTCGTTAATCCGAAACTGCTTACTCAAAAAGTGTCACATGAAAGAGAGGGTTTCTTCCGAAAGCTTAAGGTTCTATTTCAATTAGCCGCCATGGTCCTAGCGGGTTAGCTATGAAACGCATCGATCGGTCTATTCCAAGATCAAATCATCTATGCATATTTTACATGTTCTTGATTTTTACATGTTAGTACTAAGAGCAGATATAATTCATAATCTTTTTTTTATTTGAATTTATATGATAAGGACAAATTGTGCCTGATGTATGCCTTTTCCTTTTGTTCTAGTTATACACGATCTGGGAGACACTCAAGACTGCATATCTGAAAATAAAGGCAAGTCTTAATAAATTGTTAGAGAGAGAGAAAGAGAGAGAGAGAGAGAGAGAAAAAAAAAGAAAGACTGCATATCCAAGAAAAACACAGGCAAGTTTTAATAGACTGAGAGAGAGGAGAGTGCATATCCGAAAATAAAAACCTTCTTTGTCATTGCTACAGAGAGGGAATGAGAGAGAAAGGGAGGGGAGAGAGAGAAATGAAAGAGAGAGAGAGAGAGAGAAAGAGAGAGAGAGAGAAAGAGTGAAAGAGAGAGTGTGTGAGAGAAGTGCATATCCGGAAATAAAGGCAAATCTTAATAAATTGCTAGAGGGAGAGAGAGCGAGAGAGAGAGAGAGAGAGAGAAAGAGAGAGAGAGAGAGTGCATATCCGAAAATAAAGACGTCTTTGTCATTGCTACAGAGAGGGAATGAGAGAGAAAGGGAGGGGAGAGAGAGAAATGAAAGAGAGAGAGAGAGAGAGAGAGAGAGAGAAAGAGTGAAAGAGAGAGTGTGAGAGAGAGAAGTGCATATCCGAAAATAAAGGCAAATCTTAATACATTGCTAGAGGGAGAGAGAGCGAGAGAGAGAGAGAGAGAAAGAGAAAGAGAGAGAGAGAGAGACTGCAAAGCGGAAAATGAAGGCGTCGTAATAAATTGCTATGGAGAGAGAGAGAGAGAGAGAGGGAGAGAGAGAGAGAGAGCGAGGCTGCATATCGGAAAATAAAGGTGTCTTAATATACTACTACTACTAGAGAGAGAGAAAGAGAGAGAGAGAATGAGAGAGAGAGAGACTGCAAATCCGAAAATAAGGGCAAGTGTTAACACTGCTATAAAGAGAGAGGGATAGAGAGAAAGAGAGAGAGAGAGGTGGTAGAGAGAGAGAGAGAGAAAGAGAGAGAGAGAGAGAGAGAGAGAGGGGGGGGGGTTAGAGAGAGAAAAAGGTTGCATCTTAAGGCGTATGAATACATATTCGGGGGAGCAACTCTACCATTTTTCATTTTTGCCTCCCTTCCCGATGGTTTAGACTCTAATACGAAGGACTTTTTTTGTTTTTGTCTTGCCTGTGCCTAGAAGAAGCCTTCTCCGTGGATTTTTTGTTTATTATGTTCCGCCTGTTACTCTCTATCATTTCATTTATCAATGTTTATAATCTTTATTCCAAATAAAATTTTGGAAATTCATTCTTTTGATCTGTGATTTTGTAAAAAACTTATACTTTAACCATCCAAGTTTACTGTATTTAGAGTAGAGGCACAAAATTCTTATATACATGTACTCTAAAGAATTTAAAAATTGCATAATGATGTTTTAACGTATGATAGCGAATGCACTTTTCTATTCAAACAGTTTATCCAGTGTTAAAAGCGTTGAACGCCCAGTCACATTATTGTCGAAGGCATGTTATTGACCAACTTGCACGTAAGTAAAAAAGTCACTTTATTGCACATGTTACACTAAAGGTTATTATTATTGTACATTATGCTGTTATATCTGGGTCCAGGTTTACAATCATTCCTTAAAGTAAAGGATCACCTTAAATTTGAGGTAGAAAATTTCATGAGTAAATGAATGTTTACAAAAACAAACTTTGCTTGATTTTCCTTTCTCTCACATCTCACAGGCCATTGTCAGTTACGTCACGCAAAAATAGTGACTTTCAATAAGATTATAGAGTGAAACTTTCTTCCTTAAAAAGGTGGTCCTTAAATTAAGAAATGATTGTGAATGGATATTGCTTTATTATTTTTCAAACTTTTATTATAGAATCTTAGAAGCTTTTACAATCTTTTTCTTTATTATACTGACCCAAAAAAAAAAAAAAAACAAACGTTACATCAACATTCAATTTGTTTCCAGGAACAACTCATTCAAATTTCAAAATTCATCCAAGGCTAACAACTTGAACAAAGAAGTCACTATCATGATCACATTCATTACCAGTTCGTATTTGCTTCACGCTAGCTCATTTGATGTTTCAGGGGTAGAAAATCAATAGTTAGTTTTTCAATGTACGTAAAGTTTCTTTTTTTTCTTGTTCCGCATATAAACTCACAGGCATTCGACTTTCGGCAGAAAATTATATCTTATCTATTCAGCTGAGTATACTTTCAGAAGAAACATCGCTACCGTTTTTCTACTCTCCTTCCGAATGGGGGTCAAGTCATAACGGGAAAAGACTTTGTTTATGTAAGAGAAAGTTAGTTGTTAGCCTTGGATGAATTTTATTTTCGTTGAGCACTTGCTGGAGTGGTTGAATTTCAACTCTAGATAACCATAATATATGCCCCTTTTTGACTGCAAGCCCTGGGACATTAAATATGATTAATACGTTACATGCGAAACACATTACCCGAGAATGACATCCTAACAAAAACGTAACCAAACTTTTCATACTTTTAACCATTAAAGGTATAGGTTTCCCATAGCCTAGTAGCAGAACAAACAGTGAGGATTAGAGGTCCACTGTATCTTAGGCACAGCAAATGAAAGATGGAGCCAGTCCCTCTCCTTTCGCTGTCTTTTTCTTCCCTGATTCGAATCAAATACCCATTTTCTGCTGGGTTGACAGAGAGGGTTTCCATGCTTTGAGTAACCCGATTCACCCACTTTTTTGCTCCAGCTGCGCGAAACATACTACCAGATGAGTTAGGATGCTGTAGCCTATTTGTGTAATAGTTATACCATGGTATGTTCGCCTGTACGGCGAGGTAATCCACGAGCTTTAGCGAGTGGATTAACTCCCGTACAGGCGGACAGATCACGGTATAACTACTTTACACCACTCGCATCAGTGTATACCTTGTATATTACGAATATTTCGTGTTAAAATTAAAATCTTAAAGAGTTCCTTCAAGAGCAGAGAATATGTTCACAAGAAGGAACATGGGCCAGACTACGTAGTTTCGGCTAATAAAGCCTCTTTAGTGACCCTGACAATATCTGGTGACGAAACCAGAGAAAAGCATACTGTAATTTCTTAATCTTAATTGGACAGTCGATTCAAAAGCTGATTAGTATCAAAAAGGGTCCAAATAATATATAAAACAATGGTTTAGAATATGAGTTTAAACCAATCTAAAATTTCAGATTTCTCAGAATATATCCTCTGATCTGAAAGGACGAAAATAAAATATAATCTGCACTATGGATGATGTACGGGGCGACGTTTTACGGCCGCCAGTTTGCGTTTTCGGGCAAAGGTGGTATAAATGCTATTTTTCTTGCAGGCATTTTCTCTGATGTGACTGATACGCCTTCTAACTGCCATTGTTCTGGGCACAACACATTTCGTGACTACCATAATATCATCGGTGACAGTAAGTATCTGGCTTTATTTCCTTACGTTAATAAAACAATGTTTGCTGTGACGTTCCGGAAAAATCGCTATACTTGATCATTTATGAATAACCTTAAAGTATCCATAGTCCTATTAGTGGTATAAACGTATAATTGCAAATCATTGTAAAAAGCGGTTCAACATTCGCGTTTGGTAATAAAATATGGGCTGACGTTCATATATTGAGTCATATAACTGGCAAAAAGAAGAGAAAACAAGTTTTTGAAAAATAACAATTCACTCCACAAAATACAATTTCCTGGTCTGGTTTCCCGTCTAACTATGCTATTTAAACATAGGCGGGATAGCGACTGGGGCTCCACGCCTGTACTTGTTTTTTACCATTTTATTCAACTTATTGAAATCGAAAGTAGGTCATTTTAATGACCCAAATAAGTTTTCAAACCATTTTTATGGGAAACTCAAGTATGTTTTATTTGTTTAAAGCTGGCCAATCACCGTCATTTACAATGACGAAACAATAGCGAGAAGCATGCAGCGATACGTCATGATAAAATTTTTCATGCTGATAGAGCAATGGGGCCTTTAAGTCGTATTTGTTATAGATGCATGTATAAGTATATGAGTCGGCTTCTAAACTTCATGATATATGCATATTTTTGCTTCTCAATGCCACACTTCTCTAGTCAAGATTACTCCTACATATTTTTTTTTCTTCACATCTGCTCCTTAAGGTCTCAAGTATTAAGGGAACGGTCATTATTTATCAGCTGGGGGTTGGAAGGATTTAGGTGGGTGGGATTTGCAATTTGAAATCCTACTCTGCTTTGGGAGGGTGGGGTTGGGGTCTTTTTTGTGGACTGATGCCGGGTTTGGAACGGGGGTCATGAATTGAGATGCTTTCTTGTACTTTTGACTTTCTAATACATTCTGGCTTTTTGGTGCCGGGAGGGGGTGGGGGGGAGAGGAGGACCTTGCCCCCAGACTCCATTTCTACGTTATTTGTGGCTCGCAAAATACATGTACTACTTCGAATAAATATCACACTCAAACACAGCACGCAGTATTCCCATAAACTTTTAAAGTCGCTTCTAGTAATTAATACTATACATCAATATATTACATGTAGCAAGTCTGTGGATATACGTAAGAGACCTGCTTAGATTCGAACTTATGGCTTTTTGATCATGAGTCAAACTGGCGCACTACCACTTCACCACTGAGCTCCACCGTGCTGGAGCAGAGAAAGAAAATGATCTTGAAAAAAAATCTTCGGGATGCATAACTTGACTGTAATTGCAGTATGCATGTTTTATAGTAAAAAAACATTGCAAAAATAGCTATTTTTCTGAATGTTTCTGTTGATTTTCTTTGGCTTTTATTTGCCTTTGCTCTGTGTATGTGGGTTGTGTGTGGGTGTGTGTGCGTGTGTGTGTGTGTGTGTTTGTGTGTG
Organism: Ctena decussata; assembly: GCA_963989385.1. Lineage (NCBI taxonomy): Eukaryota > Metazoa > Mollusca > Bivalvia > Lucinida > Lucinidae > Ctena > Ctena decussata. The sequence continues at coordinate 39,907,113 of OZ022514.1, forward strand.
GGTGTGGGGGGGGGGGGGTGGTGGTGGTGGGGGAGGACTGAATGTAGGTGTCGAATGTGTTTTTTGCCGTGGATGGGGGGTCAAACTCAAGTCAGTGGGTGAGTCATAAAAAGGTATGGTTTTCATGAAAATTCCTCAACCCTACCAGCTGATAAATAACGACAGTTCGCTCAGCTTAGGCTCTCACCGCACTTCTTCTACGGGTACCGCTTCTTCAGATGCTTTTCCAGTAATTCCTTGGGTCGAGTCGGGTACCTTAGGACAGAGGGTAAATTCGGACATATCATTGCACACAGTTAAAATTCAGATGAGACGGCTCATAATGATAAAGGAAACAACGTTACTGCCCGAATTTACCTGCTGTCCGAATTTACCTGACTTGACTTTATGTGCTGGTGTTCAAAATATCTCTTAAATTCAAATGTAGTCTTTCAACACATATTTAACTGAGACTGTTTTATTGTGTTTTTGCTTTAAAAATGATATATTTTTGTAAGCTGCTGAAAGAGAGAGAGAGAGAGAGAGAGAGAGAGAGAGAGAGAGAGAGAGAGAGAGAAAGCTAGCTGATTTGATAAACGAGCTCGAAGTCCTCACTACGTAGGATGCAACTTCATATTTTCATTTTGCTATAACAATCGGAAGGTTGTCATGCTCCAAATATGCATTGTTTCAAAGTTCGGGTTTATTGTCGGTAAATTATTATATAACTTATAAAATTGAATATTTCAGATCCTTTCAACTGCTATCCTGATCGCAATTTCGACAGTAAGTCACACTTGATCTTTTTTAATTGGAGGAGCCACGGTAACTCAGTAGGTTAAGCGCTGGCCCGCTGATCTTTTGGATTCGAGCCCCGCCGAGTGTAGGCGGGAATCTTTTCAATCGTAAACGGTGTTTCATTGCACACAGCCTTTCATTATCACCCACCTATCGTCAAGATATGACTTAAATACTGTTGTAAAGGACGCTAAGTCATCCATCCATTTTATCATTGGAACTGGTATTTATGTTCACTGAATCTCTTAACCTTGATCATTTTTATGAAGCTACTTTTTATTGTGAATAGGTCGCAATCGGATACTATAGGAGTCTAAAAGTAAAAAGTATGCAAAGACCAGGAACTGAAACAATCAAAATCCAAATCCAGCCCTCAAACCATAGTTGGAAACAACTAAGATTACAAATAATCAAGATACAGAGAACATATGGCCAACCGAGTGAGCAGCTTGTTCCCAAAAGGTGGCCACTCAGCAACCCAAACCGAACCAAAAATAATAAGAACATACATAAGGTAAAACATCACAGAAACTCTGACACCAAAAACAGGTAACAGAGAACCACATTAGAACTACCGCCTTGGAACGGTCAGTAATGAATTAACAATAAATAAATTCTGAAAGCAAGGAATAAATCAAATAACACGAAACTAGCAGAATCGGTTTACGTGAGTCTGTTCATGAAGAGTAATGAAATTGAGCAACACTGGTCACGCCCCGTAGCGCCGAATTAAGCAGAACTCTATTTTCAAAATGACTCTAAATGAAATCAGTTATCACAAGATCACAAAGCATCAAACATATTATAATCCGCACTATGATGAAGTACTGGAAAACGGTTTATGGCCGCAACATGATACTTAACACCGGCCACAGTGAAGATAAAGGCCTACCGAACTACCTCGGCTAAGACTGGACTTTACCCTCTCTACAATGACCCATTAGATAGATCTACATTAGTCGTTCAGTCATGTAGTCTGTTCTCCACCTAAACAGGTTCGAAAATCTACATCCGTCTTATATGTGGTTTATCCCTCTGAAATAAACCCAAAAATTCAGACTTGTATTGTAAGAGTAATCTAGCGCTTTTGAGCTACAGTATTATTATTTATTAGAGGGGGAACTCGAAAAACATGGTAGTGTGCGACGCAAACAAAAAGTGTGATATTAACTATTGTTTCCTGTCCGTATGTAGTTTACCATAGGCTGGAGAGAACGACAATAATCGTACGTTAACATCCGCAAACTGCTCAGTCCCTGAAACAGTCTATAAAGGCCCTGTCACACTACAACGTTTCAGACAACGTATGCGGACGTATGAAAAATTTATCCAATACGCTGGCATACGCTGGAGATAAATTAAAACATCAAACAGCAGTCGGTTTTTGAACGCACACATAGCGTACTGAAACGTATTAAGAGAAGCTGACTGTAAGGATCGAGCATTGGATGGAAACTCAAAATTTTGTATTTTGCTAAAAATGACATGGTTTAAAGCTCTTGACAAAAGATGAAGATTAGTGAAAAATTTACTGAAATATGTCAAATGGTTCTCGAGATATCTAAGCAATTACTGTTGCCATGGCAACCATTTTTAGGCCGCTCAAATTTTACATATTTTCATGAATTTCAAAGGGAAAACGTGTCTGTCCTGAAGCAAGTATCAAATAGTTAACTGGTATGGTGTTTAGGACTAAATGTAATTGTCAGTCTCTGCACCTTCAGAGCAATGGCTACTGCACGTTGTTGAAACCATGGCAACTGGAAGTACATATAGTTGGAGAAAAAATAAAATTTGTGAAATAGCTCTTTTTCAAATCGAGGTTATTGAAAATGGCAGCCTGACCTGAATATATCATTAACATGTCCTCAAACAGCAACATTAGTACGGTACATAGCAAAAGCAATTAGTTGTAAACTTTCACTGACTACAGATTAAATGCACGTGCAAAGGGTGTCCCTGTCGCATTTACAATTTTACAGAAACAACAGTTTTTTTAGATTTCTTTACCCAATTTCCACACTTTCAGTTTGAATTTGCTTATTAAACAAATAAAGAGTCGCTTTTTTATCCCATCTTTGCAAATAACGGCGTAGAAATGTAGTGTTTGATATTGTTTCTATGGTTACGATGCATAAAAATGTGTTACATCAGATCAAAACGACCCTAAACCCATGTAACTAATATACAACTCTTAATTTGCAGTAGAATCGATATGGTTTTAATGTAGTTCAGTACTTGGTTTCCGTATCTCTAATGGTTTTCATTTTTATTCTAATAAACAGATTTAAAGTTGCTGCTTAGATACCCCACCCACTGTATATGCAATAGCAATATCACCGTTTTGTGAAGAGAAAGTGTGTACAAATGTGAAAAAATGCGTGATATAGAACTACACGATTAAGAACAATTTTTTTTCTTACCAGTGAATTGTCGCTGTTAATGTAAACATGGTGTTGAGCGCGAATCGTAGTTTATATCTCGACGGCGAAGCCGGAGTGAGTTAAGAAAAGCTAAATGTAAGAAACAAGCCGAAAAATCACACGCTCAACCAATAATAATTTCATAACAAAATGGACATTTCAAACATTTTTATGGCACCACAAATTAACATTTAAATGCCAGACTGGAAAACCAAGAGAGTTAATGACAGGTTTGTAGTTTTATGGCCCTTTCAACAGTACTTAGGTCTTGCAACAAGGCATGGGTGATTTTGAAAGACTGTGTGCAATGGCACCCCGTGATTGAAAAAAAGAGATTCGAGCAAGAACTACTAGCTGAGCACGAAGGCGCTTCCCTCGCTAAGCTACAGAAAAGTGGATGAAATTAGATTGGATGAATAAATCACTCATGAGTACTCGTATACCTAAGATGGCACCCCTATCAGGATTACCTAAATTACACGACTTTCTTGGCTATTCTAGAAGCCCCGGGTAGCACAGTAGGTTAAGGCCTGGCCTGCTGATCAAGTGGTTCAGAGTTCGAGATCTGCTTGATGCATTAATCTTTCCAACCGCAAATTGGCTCCACTGCACAGCTTTTCATACTCATCCCTCGCCCCCACCCCCTCGCCCACACACACTTCCCACCATCCCCCATCCACATTCCCCAATCGTCCTGATATGACTGAAATACTGTTAAAAAGGACATAAAATCCAAAGTCATTCATCCATCCATTTTAGCTGTTCTATGTAGTATGACGATCATAGGTAACAGAACATTGCTTAAAATTTCAGTATCCCTCGGTGAATAGACGCTGTAGGCCTTAGTCTACACCACTTTCTGTCCTGAAAAATGCCTCTTCTTGCGTATTACCTGCTTCACAGAGGCAATTTATTCAAAAACATGAGTAAATTTATTTATTTCAACATAAAATAAAGATAAGGCAAAAATATTGCTGCAAATAAAACGGTTTTACTCCGTTCTTTTATTCCGTGATTTCTGCAGACGTTTTGCTCGGGACAACTCTTGTCATCAAATGTACCGAATACAACTGCAACTGCAGTCTTGGTAAATGGACCTATTTCATAGATAAAAAAGGTCATGGTGAGCATTGTTGACAGTAATCTTATTCTTTCAAAGATACTATCTTTTATTATTAAAGATCATGGATACTACCTGTAGTGTTCGCAGATTTGTAATCGTCAAGGGAGGTAGATAATACCAGTTTGAATTATCTCCCTTCCTACTATTTTACAGTATTGACACATTTCAAAGATGGATAGCTTTTAAAGTTTTGCGAGTTTACACCTATTTTTTTTACTTTCTTTAACTTCAAACCTTACTCTATCATGCATATATTGCCTGATTGTCAAACGTGACTGCCATTTTTTGTTATCAGGCGAATAAAACACCAATTTTTCACTCAAAATTGGGTCGATTTTTTTCCAGTAAAAGCTCTCCCGTTGATAATAAGGGACAGAAAACATTCATATCATGTTATCTTATTACATAGGTATGTATTTTCAAACGAAACAAGCAAATAGGAATGGGATAATATTTGTTGTTTGATTTTTATCGAGGAAATATTACATACATGTCTCAATATTGATATTTTCAAAATGGATTCCTGGTTACCATGGAAACGGCCGAACGTTGACCTCTAAAAACTTGTGAAATACAAACAAGCATGGTATATATCAATTTCCCAAAATTTGAGCCAAATCCGTAATTTTCGACTTTCCACGTTATTATGGGCCAATGCTCGATGTTTACAGTCAGCCTCTCTTAATAACTTATTCACAACTTATCCCTAGCGTATACATAACTTATACAAGCGTATAACAGCGTGTTCCCAGCGTATATGTAGCGTTCTTGTCTTATGCCGAACGCATGCACAACGTTATTCTAACTTACGCCGACCTTATGTATAGCGTGTTGGAGCGTGCTTCGGCGATCAAGGCCCAGTCACACTACAACGTTTCAGACAACGTATGGCAACGTATGAAAAATTTATCCAATACGCTGGCATACGCTGGAGATAAATTAAAACATCAAACAGCAGCCGATTTTGGAACGCACACATAGCGTACTGAAACGTATAAATAACTTATTCACAACTTATCCCTAGCGTATACATAACTTATACAAGCGTATAACAGCGTGTTCCAAGCGTATCTGTAGCGTTCTTGTCTTATGCCGAACGCATGCACAACGTTATTCTAACTTACGCCGACCTTATGTATAGCGTGTTGGAGCGTGCTTCGACGATCAGATGTAAAGCGGCGGCTCTCTACAACACTTATTTTTGTAGTGGACGATGATCGATGGACATGCCTAAAGAACGAAAATTAGAGAACTTTGTGGGTAGTAGCTGACCACCTGCATGCCTACCGTCGTCCCAATCATCACCCGACTGCCGTGCCTAAGATGGTAGCCAACCTCCCTCTCGTGCAGACTCCAATGCTTCTTTAGTGGTATCCGTGGCGGCATCTGCAACAGCTGTGGTGGCATCTGAATTATTAACCCCCTCTCAAGCCCCAAAACGACAAGCAGAAGCGGTCCAAGAAGATTCCTTATATAAAAGTGATGAATGGCTGATCCGTATCCAATATATATAGCTGAAGCCCATGCCGCTGGCGGATATGTTACCTAAATACGCTCAGTGCGTTCGTGACACGTTGAATAAGTTCTAAGGTCGTCAGGCATAGGTTGGATACAATCTGGATACGTTCGGTATAAGTTACAGGTAAGTAACCTATAAGTTAGAAATACGTTACGCGTACGCTCCACGATGGACTTGCTGGCTGCCGACGTATGTCAACGTATTATTTACTTACAAGTTACGTGCATGAACGTACGCATAACTTACCTGTTGCGTACACCAAACTTATGACTAACTTATAAACAATACGTCGGCTTACGCTGAAAATTTTATGCATGCACAAAATTTTGGGCCGCATTCGACGTACAACAACTTATACCAACGTAATTGAGCGTGCTCGTAACTTGTTCATAATGTACCCCTAACTTATTCAACGTACACCAGCGTGTTTGCTAAATTTCTCATACGTCGGCATACGCTGATGCTATACGTCACTGTGTGACAGCCATATCAGATGTAAAGCGACGGCTCTCTACAATACTTTTTATTGTAGTGGACGTGGATCGATGGACATGCCTAAAAACGAAAATTAGAGAATTTTGCAGGTAGTAGCTGACCCAAGAAAACCCCATCTTTACCACCTGCATGCCTACCGTCGTCCTAATCATCACCCGACTGCCGTGCCTAAGATGGTAGCCAACCTCCCTCTCGCGCAGACTCCAATGCCTCTTTTTAGTGTTATCCGTGGCGGCAGAGGCAGCAGCTGTGGTGGCATCTGAAGCATTAACCCCCCTCACAACCCACAAAACGGCAAGCAGAAGCGGTCCAAGACGATTCCTTATACAAAAGTGATGAATTGCTAATCTGTATCCAATATATATAGCTGAAGCCCATGCCGCTGGCGGATATGTTACCTAAATACGCTCAGTGCGTTCGTGACACGTCGAATAAGTTCTAAGGTCGTCAGGCATAGGTTGGATACGTTCTGGATACGTTTGGTATAAGTAACAGGTAAGTTACCTATAAGTTAGAAATACGTTACGCGTACGCTACACAATGGACCTGCTGGCCGCCGACGTATGTCAACGTCTGATTAACTTACAAGTTACGTGCATGAACGTACGCATAACTTACCTGTCGCGTACACCAAACGTATGACTAACTTATAAACAATACGTTGGCGTAGGCTGGAAATGTTATGCATGCTCAAAATTTTGGGCTGCATTCGACGTACAACAACTTATGCCAACGTATTTGAGCGTGCTCGTAACTTGTTCATAACGTACCCCTAACTTATTCAATGTACGACAACGTGTTTGCTAAATTTCTCATACGTCGGCATACCCTGATGCTATACGTCACTGTGTGACAGCCACATAAGGACATTGACCATGTTGACTGATGTTCAAATTTTGTGGTATATATGCGTTAAGTCAACCTTCACAATGTGTTTTTTTCTGTTTTGTTTCAGATTTGTATAATCGTTTCTTCAAACATTTTGGAGAGCCACACACACCCCCAGCATGCCGGTCTCACCATGCTAGTAGGTATTTTCCTCTTTGCGCCTACACGCGCTCATTGAATGCGCAATTCCTTTCCCATTCGAAAATAATTACTCTGAGACCTCTGCAAATTGTAAGCCAATTTCTTACAATGTTTTTCGACTCATATACATGAAAAGTTTCTATTGTGTATGAAGCATGAGAATTGGTGCATTATCATAAAATTCCTGCAAATTGCTAAACCCAAATTTCGGTTTGCCCAATTTCGTTCGGTCTTATGAGAACTCCACCAGACTGGAATTATTTACTAATGGCGTTACATATAAGCCGCGACACGAGAAACCAACAAAGTGGTTATGCGCCCAGCGCAGACTCAGATCAGCCTGGGCATCCGCATTTCAGCTATGTATTTAAATAACCTTGATTCTTAATTTCTAGGCGGGAATGAAATTGCGCGTAAACCAGGCGTGATTACTGTCGTCTCTTTATTTTTCAGTGTGGGCAGAGTTATCCAGAGTCCATAGTAGTCACGGCTGCCAGGGGATGATAATTGATCATGTTGGGTGTAAGTTTTTCAACATCTACTTTTGAGTTTTTTTGTTTTTTTTTGGTAACTACTTTATAAAATATTTGCAGAAGAGTTCATAGCAATCTAGTTTGACCTTTCTTCTGTCTCTTAGATCTTTAGGGAAAACAGGAAGAACTTAAAAGGGGAATATTTACACTTGCCACTGACTTCCCACAGGTCAACCCTTTAGAGCAACTAGCTTCATACACCGATGAAGGACTAATGATCATGTGACGTTGTCGTCAAGCGACGTCTTATGTAAACAAACGTCTCGATTGGGTCTTGTAACGTTCAATTGACGCCACGTCAGGGCGACGGCTGTTTAACATTATGGCATAACACGTCGTCACTAACTTTTCTTCGACCCATATTTTGCCTATTCTACACCAAATTACCACGAAAACGGCACAGAGAGGTTCACAAATAAAGTGTAAATATAAGAATAAAAATTTGATTTTTCAGCGTTCATCGGGTGAAGAAACCAGTGGTCGTCGCTAAAATTCTACAAGAAGCGCTTCGCGCTTCATGGAATTTTAGCTCCGCCCACTGGCTTCGTCACTCGATGAACGCTGGAAAATCAAATAAATTTCAATTCTTAACCAAAATCCCATGTGAACACCGCAAGTTTATTTCAACAAAATTTCGGGAAGAGAAAGTTTCGTATAAATGAAATTTTCGCCTATTTTTTGCGCTCGAAAACGCTCAACAGTTAAAACTATCGCGAATAAAATCTGATTTATAGACCCTTCTGTACCATTCGTATTCCATTCATACCAATATTTTATTTTAATTGAGCCGCGACACGAGAAAACAAACAAAATGGTTGTGCGTCCAGCGTAGACTCTGATCAGCCTGGGCATCCGCCCACACTGATCAGAGTATTCGCTGTCCGCATGGAGGTAGCTTAGACCCTTAGCTACACTTTAAGCGCTTAGTGAAGAGTCTGATCGGAGTGGGTGGATGCCCAGGCTGATCTGAGTCTGCGCTGGGCGCACAACCACTTTGTTGGTTTTCTCGTGTCGCGTCGCATATGTTATCACAATAGTGCGGGCTGTTTATAAAATATTGTCATTGAAAAGGCAAGTGAAAAAAAAAAAAAAAAAAAAAGGAAAAAAGTAAAAGAAAAGAAAAGAAAACATATCAATGAATAAAAACTTTTGTGCTTTAGATTTTAGCCGCGACTCGACAAAACCATCGAAGTGGCATGCGCGCCCAGCGAAGACTCAGATCAGCCTGGGGTGCCGACCACTCCGATCAGAGTGTTCGTTGTGCGCTGAAAGGGTAGCTAAGGGTTTAAGCTAGCTCTATGCGGACAGCGAAGACTTTGATCAGACTGGACGGATGCCCAGGCTGATCTGAGTCTCCGCTGGGCGCACATGCCACTTTGCTGGTTTTGTCGTGTCGCGGCTCATTTTAAGATCGAGTACTTAGAACATATTTTTCTGATTTGCTTGGTTACAGATTTGTTTGATGACGATAGGGAGCCGTGCACTTGTACTGACGGTAAGCATAAGCAAACGTTTCCCTAATGTACTTTGACCATTATTCTTAATATGCAAAATCGACAGTGTATCAGTATACGAGATACGACAAGTAACCTTTCCCAGTAGTCACACAATGTTAAATCAAGGTTGAATCAACCTTGAATCAACAACTTTGATTCAACGTCGTGAGGATGAATCAAGGTTGAATCATGGTTGATTCAACCTTGTATGAAACAATGATTCAAACTTGTATGCCCCGTGAGTCGTTTTTTTTGTACAGTCGTGCTCGTTTATCGAGGTGAGAAACATAGCAGGCACATTATGTTACGCAGAAAGTTTTACACACGTTGTAGAGCCTTATGCGTCGCCAGGACGGCGGAGGGTGACTTCCGGTTAAAGGGGTATCGACCAGTGTATTACATTAACAAGGAAACTCGTACAATGTTAGAATTTTTGAAGTTTACATATATGGTAATGTAAGTTCTATATACAAACAATACAATTTACAGCTGTCACAACTACAATAATATACAACACATATCAGTTCATGTCGCTGGCCCAAGTAAGGTGTTTGTTTCAAATCTGTAATCGATCTGCGCACGATACGCAAATAGATTACCGTCTGACGTCAACACCGTACTCGGCTCAGCGCCATGAACTAAAAGGAAATTATAAAAACGTTAACTGAGCTCACAACAAAAAAAAAATAAGGCCTTATGCCGGCTGAATTAAACTGGTCGCTCCCTGGATCCTACCATGGGCCAGTCCATGTATTATGGGAAACACCCACTTATTCCATATCGCGCACGCACCTATATACTGGTCGCTCCCTGGATCGTACCGGGGACCAGTCTATATATAATAAGAAACACCTTAGTGGACGAGCACTAGTGGTTTACACCGTCTCAATTTCATCTCGGCAGCAATCACATCGACGACACCTGCCGACTTCGCCTATATATAGTACATCCCGCCTTGGCTAGGAAACATGCACAAGCGGCGTTGTAACTGCCTCTACCGGGTTGGTATTAACCTGGAGATGTAAATAGTATTTCCAGGTGAGACGTGGCTCTAAGCCCAAACAGCTGACTGCCGGACTTGAAGTGCCTAAAAAACGAACTTACACTTAATACATTATAACAACATAATAACAATACGTAAGACCTGGGCCTGTCTTGGAAATACCATACAACGCCCTCGACGAATGCCGAGCATAACGTGCACATGCAAGCCGTGTCACTAGACACAACTCGCGCTCACGATGTAAAGCCAAAACTGCTTACCACTTCCGCCAATGAAGAAACGTAGATCCCACCACGCATATGCGTCGAAGGATCTGACGTCAAACATTGTCAAGAAGTATACTGACGTCGACAGGTATCACCATGACATACCCCACATAAAACATGAATGATCTAAACAATGACCTTTTTACATTAAATTGATTTACCAAAATCTAACACGCATATGTATTAATTCACTTCTTTAAACTAAGCGTATGACCATTTACCATGAAATATATCCTTTGAATAGCTTCATAAGCATTTCTAACACATTCGGAATCATTAAGTTTGATCTGACATCATGACGCCAATGATGTCATACCATATGACGCCATCTAGTGAAGGCAAATCAAACGCATGACGACCAAATGTAACCGTTATAACACATGGAAAAAACTGAATGCGGTGCATGCTGTGACGTCAAATGACGTCACGAGTATGTAAATTAGTTCCATTACAAATCAATCTACTTCTATAATCCACGTGTACCTGAAACTAATAACAAAAATACTGACGTCGCAATAACATAAATGCAACTGACGTAACATGAATAACATGAATGCAACTGACGTCACTCGCAGACCATTTCAACTACATCAGTGTTATAAACTATTTCCGTAATTTACAAAACTTCCTAATATACAAATACCACGCGCAGCATGATCCTTATCAACAAAATCAGTCGATACATTTAATCATATCATATCAATCAGAAGTCACAATTTTCATTCCTAGCCAAAACTATTCTAAATAAATATAATGAAATCTTACCCTTCAGGTCTTAACACTGAATCTAAGCACGACAATATAACATCCTACGACTTTGAATTCCAAGCCACGTCTAAATTTCAAAAATAATTTACGATTATAAATAGTATGTATCTCACCTTAAAATCATGCGACTCGATTTAAGCATGTAGGTATTCACCGAGAATTCATGCATGACAAATAGCCTCAATTTCCGTAAAAGTTTTACTACCACAGTTACCCTAAAAACTGTAGCCCTACTTATTGAAAGGATTAAAAAGAATTACAACTTGGCATATACGACGATCCGATGCATTTCGTAACACATTACCTCGGTGTGTGTTGTGTTGTTGCGTGCATAGATGCCATCGTTGACCTTCAGAGACGGTGTAGCTGCAAGCCGAGACTTTGATTTAAACTTTATTTTACATGACTTGTATAAACATTAATAAATTTACACAGAAAATCTTACATGAGTGCTCATGTATTATTGAATTTATTAAACGAGTTGGGGGAAAAGATGAGATGCGAGGCTATGCCGAGCATCTTATCGGGTTTTCCCCAACGATTTTAATAAATTCAATAGTACAGGAGCACGAATGCAAGATTCTTTTTATCATAATACGCTAAATTGCATTTTATGAGCAAATTCTGCACTAAAACGTTACAATTTCGGCATTAGAATAATCGACGATTTTATGGACGTCAACGCATAACGTTACGACGTAATTTGCATATTTAATCCACTAGTTGATTATCGCTTTATTACACTTTCAGATGCGACGTCATATGATAAACTTATTTCTAGACATGATTTATATGCAAATAGGATTCAGAAGAAAGTCAAATGACTTTCATAGCAATATTGCAGTCAAAATGACACTTCTATGGCAAGTGATTTGAAATTACAGGGTACAAACTTGATACACAATGGTTTTACTATTATGTGATATGCATTTCAAAGCAGAGACTTTTACAACCAAAACGGGGTTCCGTTGCACACATCCTTTCATAACTGCCTTGCGTTGGCTTTATGTGTCTCACATACTGTTGAATCCCGTAAAACAGCAAGTTAGCCATTCATCAAGCATGTTCCCACGGTGCATAACCATATCGGACGCTATCTGTGAAAACTGGACTCTATCTGTGTATTTCGGAGTCTATTTGCGTTAGTTTAGGATTCTATCCGTCCCAAAATGGAAAACGAGGTAAGGGTGGGTGTTAATAAACTCTAATATAATTGTTAACAACAAATTTTCTTATGGGGCATAAGGTGCACGGAACATCTGACATCCGTGTCTTCCAGTATCTATAGCTGTTATGCCTTATTCGTATTTACTTTCGAGTCTACAAGCTGGAATGAAGGTCAAGATTTGACAATTTTGAAGAGTATGTCCACTTTGAACGCCGATCAATTGCGAACGCAATGGAAAGAAAACAGATCGGTTGGATAAGTTTGACCCTAATGAATGAATTTACAATTTTGTAAGGCTCTGAGTTGAAAGAATATTTCCTTTTTGAAGAAAATCGGATTTTTTAACCTTTTACAATGGCACCGGATGCTATATGCGCCTGGCACAAGACTCTATCAGCGGCTAATCGTGCTTCACACAGGACTCTATCTGCCAATATCATCGGAAACTATCTGTGCTTCAGAAGCATGGGCCTACATTTGTCTAGTGATCCGAAAATGGTATCAACACGAGGCAGAATTCTATTTAGGTATCATTCATGATTGATTGATTCCTCTTCTTGCACACATTTTTTTAAACTTTTCAGAGGGTTTTGGTCACCTCAAAGCCGAAGAAATGAATCAACGTTCAATACGCGCTTATACATATGTTATAAGTCATGCTGAAAGTCATCTTGAACAGGCTTAAACCACAAGCCGAAGAGATAATCGCTGAGGAACAGGCTGGGTTCCGAGCGGGAAGGAGCACCTCAGCTTTAGAGTCCTGTGTGAAAAGTATCTTCAACATCAGCAGAATCTGTGCCGTGTCTTCATTGATTTCAAGATAACCTTTGACAGGGTATGGCATACAGCCTTATGGGCCACCATGCGGAAGTGCAATGTCGGTGCAGGTCTAGTTCGCACCATTGAGCAGCTGTACGACAAGGCTACAAGTGCAGTCCTGATCAACAGCAGCACAGGAGAATGGTTCAGAACAATAGTTGGAGTAAGACAAGGATGTCTTCTGTCACCCACCCTCTTCAACATTTTTCTCGAACGGATCAAGTCTGATACTCTGGAAGAAGGTGGGGGGGTGGATGGGCAGCAGAGACATTGCCAATCTGCGGCTTGCCGATGACGGGCGGCAGAGACATTGCCAATCTGCTTTTTGCCGATGACATAGACGCTCTAGCTGAGGCAGAGCAGGAACAAGAGGCTCTAGTTGAAAGTCTCGACCAAACCTGCACAAGGTGTAAGATGGAGATCAGTGCTGAGAGGACCAAACTGATGACGAACAGCTCAGATGGCATTCAGAGGGAGATCAAGGTAAAAGGGCAGAAGCTGGGTACTGTAAGCAGCTTCAAATGCCTTGGGTCAGTTGTCTCAGATGATGGCTCAAAACAGGAGGTTCTCTCAAGGATTGCACAAGCCACTTCAGCTCTTACCAAGCTGAAACCAATTTGGAGATAGCGGCATGTCTCTTGAATCAAGGATGAGACTTATGCGCTCCCTTGTCATTTCCATATTTCTGTATGCCTGTGAATCGTGGGCCTTGACAACAGAGTTAGAGAAAAGAACGCAGGCCTTTGAAATGAGATGCTACCCAAGGTTACTGAACATTTCGTACAAGGACCATATAACCAATGAGGAGGTTCGCAGGAAGACCCAAGCAGCCATTGGAGAAAATGATGGGCTCCTGACGCTGGTCGGGAGGCGGGGGCTGGGGTGGTTTGGCCACGTCTCAAGGTCTTCTGGTTTAGCAAAGATAATTCTTCAGGGCACAATGAAAGGGGAGGGGGAGGGGTGGACGGTGGAGGAGGTGGGAAGACAATATCAAGAAGTGGACATGAATGGATTTTGCCACCTCGGCTAGGGCAGCTGAAGACGGGACAAGGTGGAAAGGGATGGTTTTGAAGTCATCTGTGGTGCACCAACGACCTAGTAAGGTTACGGGATAGAATAGAATGAATAGAATAGTTATAAGTACAAACGGTGGTGGACACTTAGAGTTGCGGTTCATTATGAAAAACATCTATAGGTTGGTGTAACTAATATGCTTGATATTAGGTCAAAGAAACCCATAAATGGAGAGAGCACTGTCAACTTCTTTTAAATCTTTTGAGTGCACCGTTGTGGGTGACATGGCCTCATTTTGGCAATCTACTGTGGACACGAATTGAGGATGCGCCGCAGGACTTTTTTCAAATTCAGGACTTAGCCTTCGCCGTTTTGGCTGATGCAACCACAAGTTTGATCTTTTACGGCGTTTTGGCTGAAAAACAGAAGAAAGAAAACAAGCATCACAAGTAAGGTCCGCTGCTCACAAGTATAGTCCGTTGCCTTGAGGACAACATCTGTCCGTTGGCATAAAATTACATTATTTCAGAGACACAGATAGAATCCGGCACATTGAAAATAATGGGTGGTGTCCTTTAAACATTGATATTAACGTCAAGATTTTATTTATGCACCTAACGACATGTGTAAATTATCAAGAACATAATTATCTTCGTAAATTAAGGACAAAATTCATAACCTACAAATAAAAAGACTGAGTTTTTCCTTGTTTTCACGGCCACCTACGCTCCTGCACTATCACGCTGCATTTGATTTCACTGATGACAAGCACTGACATCGCTAGCTGAATAATATCGACGGAAATATTAGGAAAAATAAGGTATGTGTTCCGTGGAAACCATGAAACCCATTACTTACACGTTTTGTCCCTTTTTCTTCGACTGAATCGCCGAAGCGTCCATGGCAAGTAACAAATAGAGTCCGTAGCACTCACAGATAGAGTCAAGTAACGCAGATTTTCACAGATAGCGTCCGATATGGTTATGCACCGTGGTTCCTAGACCATGAGTTTGCCGCGCTGCTATCATTGAGTCCTTCATGCAGTCAAGACATAATCAAACAAATATATTTGCAACCCTAGAAGACATTGCTGAATTTTATATAGACAAAATACTTGCAACAAGAAAATAATAAAAAAAATAATAATAAAAATAGTAAATAATGATTAAAATAATAATAAAAGTTGTAATATAAGTTGTAATAATAATAATAGTAATAATAATGATAATAAAATAAACCTCTAGCGCTATGGTCCACGACTTGGAGGTAAACCTGTGAATAGACAAAATACTTTCAACAAGAAAATATTAATAATAATGGTAATAATAAAAATAATAAATGATAAAAATATAAGTTATAATCATAATAATGATAATAAACCTCTAGTGCTATGGTTCCACGACTTGAGGTAGCCATATGTATTTGAGATAGATACATGTATTTATCATTTATAAAACAGCTGTATGCTGAGGAGAGTGTAGTAAAAGATTTTACTGAATAAAAGATTTTACCATAAATGATACTATAAAATAAATAAAATGTCGGGATATTGCATTTTTTATATTTCAAAACGAAGAAATAATAATCGATTTGAATATTATGCTTGTTTTAGCCGTCCCTAACCAGATCAATACGACAGCGAAACCCCAGCAGCAACATACTACCACACCCATCCAGACTACTGCCAGACCTCCAAGTACTGCTCAGACGGTTTCAGGTAATACTCATTCTTATCAACCCTTAAAGCGGCAAAAAAAAAAAAAAAAAAAAAAAAAAAAACACACACACAAAAAACAACAACAACAAACAAACAGACGGCAAAATTTACGTCTGCAAAAGTTTCAAAATCTGTTTCATCCAAGCTACATCATGTTGAGAATTCAAAGGAAAAGGGCAAGTAGTTAAAATCCAAATAAAACGGATCATAAAGAGCCGACTCATCTGGATTTATGCTGTTTCTAAATGCAACAATTTTATTGCTGCTATCAAGTAAACACAGACATTAGGCCTACAAAATCTTGGCTTGGTAAACATCAGTATAAAATAATAAAATTTCCTTTTAAAAGGAAGGCTTGCCCAGCTAAGACAGTGAAATGTTCATGTGTTGTTTATTCAAGTGAACCCAATTGTTAGTGCCATTTTTGTTGCTAATTTATTTAGCAAAGTATTTAATTTGTTAACTTCTTGAATGGTGGCATTATCTACAGGTGTGAGGTAAAAACAAGTGTAGAATTTTTTGAAAAACAGATTGAGGAAATATTTAAAACACACACACACACACACACACACACACACACACACACACACACACACACACACACACACGGGCAGCGTAGCGCAATTGGTTGGGCACCTGACTCATAAGTCTAAGGTCCTGGGCTCGAAACCCGGTCTGGCCACATACTTTCGTTTCTCCCTCCGGTAATTCAAGAAAGGCAGTTGTCAGTTACTGGCGAAAGTGTGCTCACTTAGTATTGGTTAACCGCTTAGGAGGTCTAAGCCTGCCCAGGAATAGTGTGGTTATGTTAACTGACCGTCCCGACATGACCATTGCTGTTTACCGCGGACGTTAAGCAACAAATCAATCAATCAGTCAATCAAACACACACACACACACGCACACGCACACAGAGTTTTCGAACGTTTTGGCCGTTAGGCATGTCTCAAGAAAAATTACTATATGGATCAGCTTGACAATACTGCATAACTCTATATGCGGTGTTGTCAAGCTGATTATAGGTTATTGACTTTCAAGCTTTTACAGCAGTGGTATCGGTATCATTAACTCAGGAAAGCTTTTTCTAAATTTTATCGTAGACACTTTGAATTGGTTTCTAAATATAATACAGGGTTAAGGTCACTTTTGCAACAAGGCATATCGGAACCTGAATTTTATGGTGTTTAGTATATAAATTACGCAAAATCGTAGGGAAAACAGAATTTCCTGATCAATTTAAGAAAATTATCATGCGATTTAAACGCATTGGCTACAACATAGATGTAATGCGACAGTCTGCATGCTATGTGGTTAACCCAATCACGGTTGACAACTTTGCTGTCCTCTTTAATTGCACGCCGGTGGGTCGGGGTTCAGACTCTATGATAGCCCCTACATAAAGCTATATATTACTTGGTTGGGGCCGGATGTTTTTCTGTTTCTTGGCCCACCGGGGTTCAACTGGTGGTCTTCTTTTGCTCCAGTGTTCCAGTGGTGTTGCTGACGCCCCAGGGATCTCCAGGTGTCTCAACACGTTTTGTCTGTCGAGTCCTCATCCTTGCTTCATTACGGTCTTTTCTTGATTTTAATTGTTGACCGTGATGACTCTCTGATGAGTTAGGGGACCTCCATACGAACCGAACTACCAACTAATTGTGTGCACCGCGGCGAAGGGTGAGGGTGAAGGTTTGGGTCCAGTAAAACCGGTTTAAACCCCCAGTAGTTATTACTGACCGTCCCAAGGTGGTACTTTCGTTGCGGTTGCATTTGTTTTATGTTCGGTGCTGTTTAATTTATTGTGTTCTCATTTTAACCCTTCTATAATAAAAACAGAAAATAGGTAATAATGGATGTTTAATGTTTTTCGTATAATTTGCTTAGTCTGTTGTAACCCTTCTGTTGGTCTAATTTATTTAGTTCAATAAAGATAGCTGATTTGCCACCTGTTTGGGAAAGAGCTGCTGACTCGGCTTATGACTTGTAATTTATTGTTTGTTGCGATGTCTTTGTCAATCTTTCCCTTTGATGTTGGGGTAGGGTTTGGGATCTGATTCAGTCAGTTCCTGAAGTGTAGTTACCCTTTAAATTTTCTTCTACTATTGTTTTTGTCATAATCATGTGGGCAGGTTCTTGAGAAACATGCATCATAATGATGGATTTCTGAGCTGCTCGGATCTATTTTCTATTCAGATAATATTTTAGTTTCGCCTGCTACTAGCAGAAACTAGGTAGATCTACATGTGTATTACTTTACTGTTACTGCGTCTGCGTGCATTATCACCGTCGGTGGCGTATACTTTAGATTTTTGGTTGTGTGGTTTTTGTGACAATGCGCAAACAGGCGAGAGATAGCATGTCCTAATGTATTATTGGAAATAGACTTAAACTCTATGTTTCATCATATTTTTACTCCATGTAACAGGAGTTAACATGGTTATCTTTTGTCCATTAAATAATGTAGAATTCTGCATAGGAGGCTGGCATTCAACGCAGGCAACGAAGACAACGTACAAGGAACCTGCTTGTTCTGCTGATCAGGATAAATTTGTTTCAGAAGTATAGTCTCATGGACCATTCGACCCCCTACTCTTGAAATAGGAATCATAATTTTTACTGAATTGATATAGTCCGAGAGCCCGTGGTAGGTTTATTCATGTGGTCGAGGCCAAAAGGTTTGAAGGTGTTTTCTTATGTAAAAAAGTGTGCTGAATTCAAAAATCAAAGTCTTAAAAAAATCCATTGATGCACAAAGTCGGTATACTCAAAAGATTACACATGGGGTGCTCCAAATCCCGATAGAGCGTCAAAATGGGGGTACCCTTAGATTTAGTAATATTTTCCGCCTTTTGCATGCACTGGAATATTAATTTTGATATCAAGCAATACTTAATAGATGTTAAAACAGACCAAATAACAATTTCCACATTAACTTTGCCATATTATGGGAAGCTCTACTTTCAAAATGAAACACATTGAAAAAAGCCACGAAAACCGGTGATTTCAATATTCAACTCATAGGTAGATAATAATATTGATAAAAACACTGAAAGTCGCAGTAATTATACCCCCGGCAAAATAAGTATGTCGAGGGGTAAATTGTTTTTGCCTTTCCATCCGTTTATCTGTCTGTCCATCCATCTGTCTGTCCATTTGTCCGTCAGTCCTTTCGTCCGTTTGTTAACATTTGCGTTAAAGTTTTGCGTTAGGGGAATATTCTTGGCTCTGTTTTCCTGCAAGTCTTTACGGGAACTTGTTCATATGTACTAAGTGTTACCACAGGATGGATATAGATCAGCTTGCATCACCTGGAAGCTGCTGCTGGCCTAAGGTCAAGGTCACGGACTTGGGAAATATGTACAACAGTTACGTTAAAATTTGCGTTAAGTTTTTTGCTGAGTTTTCTTGAAAGCTTTTACTGGAACTGGTTCATATGTCTATTGTTACTACAAGATAGATACTGATCAGTTTGTTGCATCTTCATACTGCTGCTGGCCAAAGGTTAAGGTCACAGATTTAGAAATTTGTATAAAAGTTGCATTAAATTTTGCGTTTAGACTGATGATTTTGCTTTTGCACTGTTTTCCTGCTAGTCTTTACTGGAACTGAATGAATGAATATGTGTTAAGTGTTACTATAGGATAGATACTGATCAATTTGTGTCACCTAAAGGCTACAGCTGACCTAATGTCAAGTCACAGACTTTGAACTTCATATACATATAAATATATCTGTAAAAGTTAGACTTTCAAGAGTGTATTCTTTTACTTATTTCCAAATCATGGGATGGAACCTTTTGATATGTGACTGGGTCTATTGCTGTGTAAGATTGAATGTCTGTCTGTCTGTTTCTTAACATTTTACATTAATGTATTATGTAAAGTTTATTTTCTGTAGGCGGTGGCCCTGGTCGGATGTATACGTGAGCCCCTTCTTATTGCACTAAGGGGATTTGAAAAACATTTCTAGCCACAAGTTATTCGAGTTATTTTTCTTTGGACTTGGCTTCAGTCATTTGGGGAAGAATGAGCTCCAAACAAGATAAAGTCTGACAAATTGGCGATATGGCAACCTCTGTATTTTTATTTTGTTCGTCCATGCCGTATATTTTTTAAAAGTCATTTAAATACGTTTCAAATATATTATTACTGTTTTAATTTTTTTTTTCAGGTAAAATGGTGGAGAAAGTCGTACAGAAAGGAGGATAATCAGTTGAAAATGAGCTAAATTGGGCCTTGCCAACCGAACTCAAAAGAACAGCGAATGGTTTCAAAGTGAGCCTGTGCATATGGTCAGTCTCAGATGGACGTTTGGTCTGTTGACATACACTATTGGCCTTCACAAAACTTCGGCCAAAGACACAGATCCCTGATTTCTGTGAAGGGCCGCGCATGTGCATTTAAATATCTACCTGATGGTTTCTGTAAAGATACTTAATCTCTTAGCGAACTCCGTGTACATGGTAATATGGTTCCTCTTTTTTCTTTTCGGGTAGAAGATGGAAACAACTGACGAGACAAGAGAACCATCAGTAAAGCGTGAGTGCATTATGTATGGCGATTCTAAATAGAAAAGAATTGCTCTAGATCTGATGGCCTCACCCAACAGATAGGACTTGGAATGAACATTGCTTGGGATAATTACGATGAAAGCATTGAAACATTGTCTGGGATCGGTACTCTTCATGATACTGTCGCTATATGTTATCAGAATGTTTGTTATCAGAATGTTTGCAAATCCAAGTGTCAGATCCCTCAAAAAAAGAAAGACATTATTTGATTCATCACTTAAAACAGAGCCTCCGCCATATTGAAAGAAACCTAAGATCAGGTCCTTTGATATCGAATCAAGACTTCAGCTCAGCCTGAACATATTCTTCAGCTGGAAAGGCGAGACCAAACATGACCTGTATTGTGAACTTTGTTTGATGGTACCCAAAAAGGGACTGTAAAAGGGACTATCTTCTGCATCCGATTTCGTTTAGAATCGCCAGTATAATACTCTCATGTTTCACTGTTGCGTAGTTCATTTGTCTGATCAGTTGTTTCCATCTTCTTACTGAAATGAAAAAGGAATGAAATTGTAGACGTCCTTGGATATTACCATATACGCGGACTTCGCCGAGCGAACAAGGTTTTTTAACCATTAAGTGGCTATTTAAATGCGCATGCACGGCCTTTTACAGCAATCAGGGATCTGTGTCTTTGGCCGAAGTTTTGTGAAGGCCCATAGTGTGTGTAAACAGACATCAAAACTACAGATGAGACTGAGCAGAGGCACACGCTCACTTCAAAAACCCCTCCCTATTCTGGCAAATCCCCATGAAACTCACATTCAACTGATGTTTCTCCTTCTCTACAACTGCCTCCCTTTTACTTGAAAAAAGAATGAAAACAGAAAGACAAAAAAATATATTTAAAATGTATCTAAAATGACGGGATAACGAATATGTGGGTGAACAATATAAAAGTACAGAGGTTGCTATATCGCCAATGTGTCAAGCTTTATCTTGCTTCGAACATGTTCTTCCCCAAATATAATTAAAACAAAGTCATAAATTATCACGAACAATTTGTGATCAGAAGTTGTTTTTCCAGCCCAGCTAGAACAAGTGAGCAAGGGCTAACGTATACCTCCGGCCAGAGCCACCGCCCATAGAAAATAAAGTTTGCATAATACATAAATACAAAAAAATGTTAACAAAATCAGTCAAGCCCAACAATAGACCCATTTCAAAAGGTTCTATTCCAAGATACACTCTTCAAAGTAAAACTTTTACAGAGGTATTATATAAAGTTCAAAGTCTTTGACATTAACCTTAGGTCAGCAGCAGCATCAAGGTGACACAAACATAGCAGTACATATCCTGCAGTAACACTAAACACATATGTAACAGTTCCAGTTTAGACTTTCAGGAAAACAGTGCAAAAGCAAATATTTAACGCAAGCGTTAACGTAACTATTATATGAATTTCTAAGTCTGTGACCTTGACTCAGGCCAAAAGCAGCATCCAGGTGATGCAAACTGATAAGTATCTATCCTTTAGTAACACTGAGCACATATGGACTAGTTCCAGTAAAACACTTTCAAGAAAACTGAGCAAAAGCAAAAACATAACGCAAATTTTAACGTAACTGTTTTACAAATTTCTAAGTCTGTGACCTTGACCTTAGGCCTGTAGAACCTTCCAGGTGTCGGATGCAAACTGATCAGTATCCATCCTGAAGTAATACTAAGTTCACATGAACAAGTTTCCATAAATACTCTCAGGAAAACAGAGCAAAGATAAAACTTAACGCAAAACTTTAACGCAAATGTTAACTAACGGACGGAAGGACTGACGGACAAATAGACAGACAGATAGATGGACAGACAGAAGAACAGATGGAAAGGCAAAAACAATTTACCCCGCGACATACTTATTGTGCTGGGGGTATAATAACTGCTACTTTCGGTGTTTTTATCAATATTTTGATCTACCTATGAGTTGAATATTGAAATCACCAGTTTTCGTGGCTTTTTTTCAAGGTGTTTCATTTTAAAAGTAGAGCTCCCCATAATATGGCAAAGTTATGTGGAAATTGTTATTTGATCTTTTTAACATCTATTTAGTATTGCTTGATATCAAAATTAATATTCCAGTGCATTCAGAAGGCGGAAAATATTACTAAATATAAGGGTACCCCCATTTTGACGTTCTTTCGAGATTTGGAGCACCCCATGTGTAATCTTTTGAGTATGCCGACTTTGTGCATCAATGGATTTTTTTAAGACTTTGATTTTTGAATTCAGCACACTTTTTTACATAAGAAAACACCTTCAAACCTTTTGGCCTCGACCACATGAATAAACCTACCACGGGCTCTCGGACTAATATGCATATTCAAGAAATACTTTAAAACAATTTTTGGGCTACAACGACCAGACAACGAATTGGTGAAAAACCTTATTCAAGCACTGCGTTTATACTAGACGGAATTTCTTCGAAAATCTGGTCTGATTAAGGGGTCTAACAAACTGCCGGGTCCGTAAGAATGATAGTTTGAAATTAATGTAAGAAGTATGCGAATAAATCGAGTTTTATAGTTCGTTGCCTTCGATGCCTGTGTTGAATGCCAGACCAGCGTGGTAACGCGGCGTGTGTGTTGAACCAAATCAATTTCTTACTTTAATTTATTTATTTTTTATTTGTGAAAGGTGATTATAAGCTTTCAAAAATATATATATTCTGCTGGCTATCAGTCGGACGTGAAATTATTTGCGTTCAAATTTGTATATTTATTTTAATATTTGAATTTGTATATTAAAATTTATCTTTTCCTTTATGAAATTAGTCTACTGAGTAATACAAAAGTAACGAAGACATGTTGCAAATTATATAAGTATTACCTCCGTTGAAACATGCCGTTGGCGATTCATGGGAGAATCTGCCTTATGCCATATGCGACCAACAAAGGTACCTGTCAGATTGCATTTTGTGCAGTCTGACGGGCAGTCGTATTCATTTACCTGTTGTCGGATGTGGATAAAAAAAATGCATCGGGGCAAAGTAGAAGGCGAAATTGTATGTATTTTATGACGTACGCGAAGATACATAAAAATGTTTAGGTTGCACTCCACAGTTTTTTTGATCACTCGGTGACCCCACAGGGGGTCGACTAAACAAAGACACATTCCAACCTGACTGAATGAATAAATCATTCTTGTTTCTCTTTGAATGTGCTGTACATATGCCAAAATACACTTTATAGCCATTTATAAACCCTACAAGGCCCTCATATGAATATTGTTGCAGAGAAAATGACACCCCACCCACGTTTTGAGGCCAGAAAATTTCTTCAAAAATGGCATAATTATCCATGCTCTACTCAAGACCAGGACAATTGTTGTCACCTAAAGCTTACAGATTTGCCTAGAAGGCTTACAGATGATCACTGTCAGCTGCAACTGAATACCTGCCAGCCGTTTAGATTTTCTGCTATTCTTAATTGAAAATGAGCACCATCATTTTGACAATTTGTATTTCCCGCTTTATCAGTGCAGCCATAGTTTCGCATCCATGCCGCGCAGTGATTGGATGGTTTTCGAGTTGGAAATAAATTCAGTTTTTACTTTCCTGACACATGCTCACTCAAAGGGAGGAAAAGTTTCCTGCATATAAGGAGGCAAAAAGAATTTATAGCCCAAGATACAAGCCCACCCCCAAATATTAGCATTTTTGACCACTGCCACAAATGCGAAACTGTGAATGGCAACCTTAAAGCATAGATTTTCTATTCAGGCCAGGCAAAATTTGGTTCAGATTAATAATTTAGCATGATTCTGATGAAAGAAAATGAAAAAAGTGTGCTCAGATGCAAACTGGCACAATTATAGCTGATTTTAAACTGTAGCCTTTTTCGAAGTCTGAAAAAGCGTCGCTTTCAAGAAATAGACCCTAGCTGTAGCGCGTTCACAACTGTGCGACACTGTTACGCGCCAGGCTCTGAACCATTTTATTTCTTTAGTCGGTCAGTGTTGAGGAATCCAAAACATGTTATCTAGCTGCCTCAAAAGAAAATTGAAAATCCATGATGGCCCTTTATGGTTGCACTCCACAGTTTTTTTGATCACTCGGTGACCCCACAGGGGGTCGACTAAACAAAGACACATTCCAACCTGACTGAATGAATAAATCATTCTTTTTTCTCTTTGAATGTGCTGTACATATGCCAAAATACACTTTATAGCCATTTATAAACCCTACAAGGCCCTCATATGAATATTGTTGCAGAGAAAATGACACCCCACCCACGTTTTGAGGCCAGAAAATTTCTTCAAAAATGGCATAATTATCCATGCTCTACTCAAGACCAGGACAATTGTTGTCACCTAAAGCTTACAGATTTGCCTAGAGGGCTTACAGATGATCACTGTCAGCTGCAACTGAATACCTGCCAGCCGTTTAGATTTTCTGCTATTCTTAATTGAAAATGAGCACCATCATTTTGACAATTTGTATTTCCCGCTTTATCAGTGCAGCCATAGTTTCGCATCCATGCCGCGCAGTGATTGGATGGTTTTCGAGTTGGAAATAAATTCAGTTGGAAATAAAGACAAGTTCGGTTGGCCATATGTTCTCTGTATCTTGATTATTTGTAATCTTAGTTGTTTCCAACTATGGTTTGAGGGCTGGATTTGGATTTTGATTGTTTCAGTTCCTGGTCTTTGCATCCTTTTTACTTTTACTTTCCTGACACATGCTCACTCAAAGGGAGGAAAAGTTTCCTGTATATAAGGAGGCAAAAAGAATTTATAGCCCAAGATACAAGCCCACCCCCAAATATTAGCATTTTTGACCACTGCCACAAATGCGAAACTGTGAATGGCAACCTTAGAACGAAACTCTCCGGCATATACTAAAATATAGAGTGGAGTCAACCTTTGGAGTGGAGCCTTGGAGTGGAGTGTTTTTTATCTTGGAGTTTTTTTTGGAGTCAGGTAATAAGTCGCAGGATGTTAAATGATGACATCTCATTGACTCAGAGACTATAGGAATTATAACCAAATCTATTGCTCATTAGTCCCTTGTCAGTGTACAAATAAGCTGGCTGCATAAACGGAAATACATACCCAATAATCAAGTAAGTATATATGTGGCTCACCACACCAGCCAGCTAGTAAGCCAGTAATTAAGGTCTTATACTTATTTTCAAACAGTCAGAAGGTACAATTTGATTGGGTAGGAATTTGACATGATTCATGTACCTTTTAAGTTCAGCCGGCAAACCTATTTCAAACTGCCAAGACTTAATGCTACTGACTCGGATAAATATACAGTATAGCCATAATGTTTAATTATTGTTCCCCAAAGTATACTTGGCCTGGCCTTGCTTTGTTCATAGTATTATGCTTTCAAGCAAGCTATTATGTCATTTCACATAATCTGGCTAGTCCAGGAGAGAAATTAGATCAAGCCCCTTTGCATTTTGCCACTGGTCATTGCCCGAAAATGGTGAGGCATGGTTTCTTGTCCAGACATTTTAAGTCAGATAAGTTCACGCAAAAGCTTTAAAATACCATTCCAAATCAAAGGGCCAATAGCCCTGAAATGACAGATTCTATCAGAATATAGCCATGCTAAGTCGGTTCAAAATAATTTCAAACTTCCGCCCTATTCCTTGTATATGGTCAGCCTCTAATAATATAAATAAGCCATTTAGCGTAAATCACTTCACACACCTGCCAAAATACATTTGTAATTTCTGACTTCTGATAACGATTACTGCTTTTCACTGACTTTTAAGCACTAAGTGTTTGCGGTATTTCGCATCACCTATGGACTTCGAGGGTGTCTACTCCAATGTTTACAACATGGCATTAGTGTAATGTTCTATAAATATCCACCGATAAACACACAACTGCTGTAAGATGTCCAGTAAAACTTTCGCGAGAGACGTGGATAATTTAACCTAGAGAATTTCTTTTTCATTACATTCTCTGCAATGATTCACATGCTCGGAATACTGTTTTAGGAAAGTTTACAACTGTATATAGCAGTTTTTAGGAGCAGCTACTTCATTTTACTTGAAAAAGTATGCGAGGCGCTTTAGGAGATAGATGCGCTTATAGGGGCGAAAACGGTAATAAGCGGATTGATTTATAATTATTTAGTTTGTATTTGTTATATTTTTTGACCGCTGATGTCATTATTCGGATAGATCTATATAAATAATCATACCTGCACAAGAAGATGTTATATAAGTTCTCACTTAACTTAGTACAAAACTTATTTGTAATTCAAGACGATTTTTAGCAAAATAAACTTACGATCACTTCATTTCGGAGCGGACGAATACAGCAGTGAAAGCCACTTTCCAAAATACGCTTGTGACAGCTTTGAATGACTGATAGAATCAGTCATAAGAAAACACGCCGCTCCATAGGTTGACTCCACTCCATATTTTAGTATATGCCAACTCTCATGGTATTTTCCGAATGAGCGTGACGTATCGTTTCTTCCGAAAATAACTCGGTATTACTAAACGACATGAATACTGGCTTGCGCCCGAGACCGCAAGCCAAAAATGAGCCACGACACGACAAAACCAACAAAGTGGCATGTGCGCCCAGGTAAGGGTCAGATCAGCCTGGGTACCCGCCAATTCAAATCAAAGTCTTTGCTGTCGGCATGGAAGTAACTTAGACACTTAGCCACCCTTTAAGTGCACAGCGATCACTCTGATCAATCTGGGCGGATGCCCAGGTTGACCTGAGTCTTCTGGCGCACAAGCCACTTTGTTGGTTTTCTGGTGTCACGGTTCAAACTGTATTGATATTTTTGCTTTGGTTAAAAATGTTTTGGAAAAGCGTTTCCACAGATTACAGAGTTGCTGATGGTTAGTGGACATTTCTGTCAGCTTATGAATACGCAAAAGATGGCAGGATAAATTTCTACCAAGTTTGATTTAAACTGCACCTCTTGAAGTAGAAAATAAAGGGGTGGGGCGGGGGGAGGAGCAGTACCTTATGTTGTTAGAACTTGTAGCGCGGCCCCATTGCTTGTATTTGAGCAATAAAATATGTTTAAACTAAGAATAAAATCGGCCTCAGTTTCTGAAACGTTTCAATTTTTCTAGTCAGATACCACTGTGGCAAATTAAGCACCGTTGAAGGTATTGTCCTTGAGAAGCATCTGGAAAAGCAGAGCGCAATCCCGTGTCACGCTGGCAACCGAAATGGCTCAGACGAGGCCTTTGTGTTGATCAACTGTAACACGCCAGACCCTTACATGTGGAAACAGGGTATTCGTGTAGGTATAATTACATCATCTGCCCTTTGATTTTCTTTAGATGAACCTGTAACGGAGCGTCACTTACTTTGCAAGCGTCTCGGGTGATCCAATGGTATTAACATCCACTCAACGTGATACAGTATGCCAGATCAAGTTACTATTATAATGATGTGTATATAGTATAACTCTCCTATCAAGCTGCATGGAGTTGACAGCACCGCCTCTATGAGTCAAAAATGCAAGCAGAAGAGTCTTGTTTTTCTTGCATTTTTTTCTTATCTGTTTCTTTCTGCGCCAGCTTTTTAAGCCTGTCATGATCCTGATATTTTACTCCATATCGCTGTCAAGAGTGTTGTTCAGTTCATGCTGCTCATAAAGATTACACACTGAACAATGGTCCTTTAGAGTAGATGAAGTTTTCTTAAAATATTTTTCTGTAAACTTTAGCACTTAAACAATTTTCTTTGTTTCTTACTTTTCTTTGTACATAGTAAATATATTTTAGTTATAATTATTTCACCCCTAAGACATTTTCTGTTTGACGATTTTCTGACATAGTGTGATTTAACTTTGGGAAAATTTTTTATATGGTAATGTACGGAATAAATATCTGCCTCAGGTGTTTTGTTAGCAGACGATAATTTTCCTCGCATGTCACAGCCCTGAAAAGCTCCGTGTTGTGGTTTCTTTACGGCCCATTCCACTTTTTTCTCCCCTTTATCTGAAGTCTTCACAAAGAAGCTATTGCATAACCTATATGATTTCTCTTCAAGCTTGATGAAGATCGTTGTTGCAGTTTTACAACGCGTTGTTTTGTCAAAATGACGCTTAGTTTCTGTGGTACTTTATGTTTTGGCCATGAAATTAGGCCTCATTTGAGCTCATAATTTTGTTTACTCCAATAAATATGAAAAATGGATTGGCGCTGTTATTCAGTTACTGAGCCACGACACGACAAAACCAACAATTAGGTTGTGCGCCCAGCCTAGACTCAAATCAGCCTGGGCATCTACCCAGTCTGATCAGAGTCTTCGCTGTCCGCATGAAAGTAGCTTTAGACCTTTAGCTACCCTTTAAGCTCTTAGCGAAGATGGGCGGACGCCCAGACTGATTTGAGTCTACGCTGGGCGCACACCCATTTTGTTGGTTTTCTCGTGTCGCGGCTCTACTTTTGAAGAACACTTGAATCGGCTGCTTGAACAATCAATAGGTTTCACTTTTCTCTTTTACATTGGTATTTTCTTACCTTATATTGCAATATGTTCAGCACCAGCACATCTATGTGTCTTATTTGTGTTTTTTTCTTTCACTTTTCTGGTTGAGCAATTCTCTTACGAAAAAGTTCTTTATTCTTTAATGTGACATAATCATGCTATATACATAATCTATTTATAACCTTCCTGTAGTAAAAATAAGTAACGAGTGTATCTTGTATACTGCAAGAAAAAGCTATATGCCACTTAGACCCTTCTTGCAGTAGGGTTCTGTTATATAGCACCTTCTTGCATACGTCCATATGTAATTATTTCATTAGCACCTCTTGCTTTTTTCATTTTTTTTATTTATGACGATACGATCATAAATTTTTGAGACATCATATCTTATCAAAAGGTCATATTTGATGAAACATGCGTTAGCACCTTCTTGCAAGTGTGGGACGAATCAGGATGTAGAAAATGTATATAGACTTTTGACAGCATGTCCTTTTCTACTTTCCCTTGTACCCTGTATAAGCAGTGCAATCACATATTCGCATAGAAAGGGACCTACTCTCTTGTTGAGGCACTCCAGCAAGTGGTTTTTAGTGGAACTTTTTTCTTTAAAGATGCTTAGATATCAAAATTTTAGGTTTAACATACCCAAAATCATTTCTCGTAGCTAAATACTGACTTGCAGCATATTGCATGACCTCTTTTGTCTATTTTTATCATTTTTTGTTTTGAGGTGGGTTTTCCAATAGTAAAAATATTCCTTCTGGTTTCCAGCCTTTGATGAGGTTCATTTTAATTTTAATAAAGCTGGGAACCACCCATTGTGACGTCACAACAGAAATGATGTCATCACTAATCACCTGATCTGTTTTGGAATATGACCATTTCAGCAAAGGGTTGTTTGCAGTGTCAGCTACACTTATGCATCTTTTTGTTTTCCAAAAAGATATTACTTAAAATTTTATGAAAATAACTGCTATAATAAGATATAAGCATAAATTCTTCTGAAATGATTTCATGTTAATTTTATATGAAATGGTAATTTTCAAGAATGTGCTTGAAACATGCCACCCCTACAGCAATAATGGTTATCTTGAGGCGGCCATTATGAAACTGAAAAAATACATTGCAAGAGATTACTTTCCAAGCTTGAGAGCATGCCAATGAATTTCAAAAACTCTACTGTACAAATCTGACTACGAGAAATGGTAGTAAACTGAACCATGTAAGTGGAATTTGCTGTACCCATGTGAACATACATGCACGGTTTTAGCCTACAAATGTTTCGTGCAGTATCCACTACCACTTAGATGAGTCTGTTTTTGCAAAAGCTCCGAAATGCTTTATATAGCCAGTCGCCTATATTGTCATTGAGCCTGATAGTGATAATAGCTTCGTGTGATTTGAATGGTATTAGCATCACCAGTTCCCGGTCAAAGACGATATTACAGTCTTTTTTTTATCATATGATGTCGCATCTCAGAGTGTAATAAAGCAATGCATTAAAAACGATAATCCACTAGTGGATTAAATATGCAAATTACGCCGTAACGTTATGTGCTGGCGTCCATACAAACGTAGCGTTTTCTATGGCAAAATCGTGATGTTTTAGTACAAAAGTGCTAATGAAATGCGACTTTAGTATTATGATAAATAGAATCTTGCATTCGTGCTCCTGTATTATTGAATTTATTAAACTTGTTGGGGAAAACCGATAAGATGCTCGGCATAGCCTCGCATTTTATTTTTTCCCCAACTCGTTTAATAAATTCAATAATACATGAGCATTCATGTAAGATCCATTATTAAAAACATTGAAAAGCTCATGATGAAGTTACAGCTTCTTCCAGCAGAAGATTCTGTGTAGGTCTTTTCTTTAGATCCTTTCCTGATCTGATTTTTTTCCTTATAGGTACTACAGCACTGTAAAGATATACCGACATATACACCAATCGCAACTTTCATTGGTGGAACCTACCACCCATCACTTGCAGAGTCGGGTGTATTTATGGGCTGCATTGATGACGGTTTCAAGGTAAGATAACATAGTGCAGAGCTCTAAATAAGAGGGAATATTTGATGATAATTAAGGATAATTTTTTTTATTTCTCATCGAAACCATATGTTGTGACCCCTCATCTGAACCGTCTCATTGAGACGGTTCAGATGAGGGGTCACAACATATGTTTTTATGCAGAATTAACAAAAATTATCCCTTATTATCACCTAATACTCCCTCTTATCTAGAGCTCTGATAGTGTAAATAGTATATGCATTTAAGTGTCTGCTTTATCTGCGAAATATGAAGAGTCAATCCTGACCCTCTGAGGATATATCTTAAGCAATGTAGTGGATGTCGCTCCTAGTGCTTGCCTTATCTGCGAAAACTGGAGGGTCAGTTCGGTATACGTTAAGTGAGGAAGTGGACTCCGCGCTTTAACAATATTTTGCTGCGAAAGATGCAACTCTGATGCATTTATGAGTAAAATCATGCACCCATAATGAGAGACAGACAGGCATAAGAAGTTCTTAGGCCAGGCCCCGAAGTTATAAAACTGTGTGTGTGCCTAACTCAGCTGAGCATGAAATTTTACCTGCTAATAAATAGCAAATTACTGATAAGTACAGATGTTTTCTTGCTCCGTTTGGCTGAGTATAATTTTCATATTTATCAGCAGAGAAAATTTCATGCTCAGCTGAGTTGAGCACGAAAAAGGTTTTATAACCTCAGGGCCAGCTTGTTCACTTTCTTGTCTCAAGTCGCTTTTTTAATATTTCCCTTGACAATGTGTGGCTAGTAACATAGCAAGTTCTCTGTAAAATGTTAATCTTACAGCTTACACTGTAACAGTCTTATTTTCTTTGGTAGCCAATTTTGGATAATTTATGAGAATGGTAAATTTTTAGATATACCGTATAATGGAACATTTTCGTGTCGCCAAATTTTCGCGGGTTTGGCCCCCACAACATGATGAGTAATTTTCGCGGTTTTTAATTTTCGCGGATGTGAATATCCACGAAAATATAAAATTGTGTTTGTCCTGTAAAATATTGGCTTAACTGAAAAATCAAAACGTACAAGGAGAGAGAAACGTAAAGAAACTGTATTCACTTTGTTATTACATGTAACACATTTGTTAATACAGAATCGGCTCCTTTTGTGTTTGGGAGGATGCCTACCCTTTTTTCACAAACAAAAAACAACGTTAGATAGACATTTGTACAAATTAATGTTTCGTACACAGAAACAGTCAACTGAAATATGCGAGCATTTGATAGAATGGCTATTGTTCGTGATAAAAGTAAACAGAACTCACAGTCAATTAAAAGTAATTCAATTGAACTTTTAAAATCAGGTACAAGTGATCGTTCACCACGCAAAATAAGTGACAGCCTGTTCAAATTGTAATTACCTGCTAATTACCAGCTAACATACATGTAATTGCGCCGAAAATAACATCTACCTATTTTTAAGGCTTTGTGGGTCGAAATGTCCGAGAACCCTTTCAATACCGCAAACCATATGTTTGGACGATTCAAATTACTTTAAACAAACTTGGAAAATATTTCGCGGAGTTTAATTTTCGCGGATTGCTACCGACCGCGAAATTCCGCGAAAATTAGGCAACGCGAAAAATTCTCATTATACGGTATAACAAGCACAACTTCTAACCGACCGATTGCTTTTTCTTCAACACTGTTAATAGATGATGTTATCCGGATATAATTTTCTTAAATTTCGTTAACTCAATTAGTCATGTAAACATCTTTAAAGGTTTGAGCTAAATACCGTTATTATCCTTTTCCTGGCAGCAGAAGATGTACTTGTATCCCCATTTTAAATCTTCGAAATGATTAAGACTGTGGTGGGGAAGGTTTAGAAATTGCGACTGAAATTTTGAATTTTGTATTAGAATGGTGCTTTATGATGCATTCTCAAGTCCAGTTAATCATTTTGTAAATATTTGCACAACTGATAAGCACGTGCTGATATGATTCCGAAATGTGGTTCTGTCCGAATCATGACAAACTGCTGAAATGTTGCGATTTTCGGAAACAGGGGTACCATTATTTTTCATTCAATTAATGGTATACTGACAAGATTTTTAGTTAAGTGTTATCCGATTTATTTTACCAATACATCAATTTAATTAAAGTTGGAAACATATGTTCGCCGGTACCTTTTGTTTTGCGGAAAATAGGATAAAATAAGTGGTCGGTTAGAAGTTATATGTCTAGCTTTATAAGAATATTGAACGATGAATATTGGCGGTCTTATTTGCAGTAGTGCTTAAAACAGTTGCCGCCAAATATAACCGTATACATCACTCAAATCATATCAAGAATACATTTGAGCCGCGACACGAGAAAACCAACAATGTGGTTCTGCGCCCAACGCAGACTCAGATCAGCCTGGGCATCTATCCGGTCTGATCAGACTCTTCGCTAAGTTCTTAAAGGGTAGCGAAGGGACTAAGCTACCTTCATGCGGACAGCGAAGACTGATCAGACTGGGCGGATGCCCAGGCTGATCTGAGTCTGCGCTGGCCGCACGACCACATTGTTGATTTTCTCGTGTCGCGGCTCATTTTAAAATGAGAGCCATTTGATACGAAATTTACACTGTAAAAACTCCATAGATTTTACGGTAAAATAACTGGCAACCAGCTGCCAGTCCATTTCCCGTAATTTTTACGGGCGTTTGCCTGTAGATTATTGTTGGAAATCACGATATGGCAGTGTTCTGTTAACTGACCGTACTCGAAAATACCTTCATAGTGTTAAAGGGTTATATGGCCAAAACACAACACCTTTTCTATTCCATCCTATCTTGCTTGATGATTCCTGCAATTTTTTCGGGCGCCCGTAAAATTACGGGAAATGGACTGGCAGCTGGTTGCCAGTTATTCTACCGTAAAATCTACGGAAATTTGTAACAGTGTATGAAAGAAACCTTAAGCAAGTTTTTTTAAATCGCATATTAAATGACCATACGTTTAAGATACTGTTGATCATACGACCAAGGATAAGGGATTTTTAGCAAAAAAGCCCTCTCACATTAAATATAGTTGTCATGGACGATGACGTAGCGTTATGTAGCGTATTAGTTATGTAACATGTCATAAAATTCTCTAATGACGGTGTATCACTTCATAACATAAGGACTATAGTGTAAAATTTATGCATGTAAGTATAGATCGCCGACGGTATTTTGGACGCTCAACAAACAATAACATAAACACACAAAGGTGAAACAGGTATATGGACTCGTCCAAAGGTAAAAGTTAGTCAAGTTTGTCTACTTATATATCAAAAACATAATTGTCTCTATACAAGCAGTGGCGGAAAGGATACAGCACAGCAGTTAATAGGTTTCAACAGTATCGTGATGGGTTCGAGTCTCACAATTGTTCTTTTTTTTTTTTTTTTTTTTGCATCTAATATGATAATGGTTATTCACAAATGTCTTGATTTCTTCGTGCAAATTTTAGTGAGTATTAAATAAGTACTACACAAGAAAGTTTCCAAATGAACATTTCGAACTTTTACTTGCTGTTAGAAAGACGTCTTATATCAAAATGAGTGACACAAAATTATCAATCGTACAAAATGTTCTGAAGGTTTCTATGATATATATTTTTCGCGTAATTGAGTGGCGTAAAATATAAAGTGAAAGAAAAAATAATAAAAAAAAAATAGAAAAATAATAGTAATAACATACCAAAAACAAAACAAAAAAAAAAACATAAAATAATTCAAAGAAAAATTATAAAAGATAACTCATTAAAAATATAGAGATATTAAAATTAACATACACAGTTGAGTAACAAAAAAAGAAAAAAGAAAGATAGATAGATAGAAGGGGACTCGAACTTATGTCCTCACGAGTCAAAAGTATCAAGAATCCAGTGTTATATCCACTGCGCCAGTGGAACGATTACAGAATATTACATGCATGTTAAAGCTTAAATAATTATCAGTTATCGTTATTATACCTGAAACACCTAAATCATAGTAAAAATGGACTAGGCCCATATTCGATAACGCCACATAATAAACTTCGATCTATACTTAAGTCTAAAGCTTTGTTTACACAACCAAAGTTTCTTTGTCATAAAACTGTAATGAAGAAGTTTTGCCAAACATTTTGCGTTCACACGGAGCAAATAATTTGTTAAAGAAAAATGTGGCGTAGAATCTTTGTCAAAGAAACTTTAGCAAGGAAATATTTACTGCTGTGTTCAAACGATCAAACATCATTCGTCAAAGTTACCTGGACAAATAAACTATGCCAATTTGAAGGGGCAACCATTCCATATTTTATTTGTTAAATAAACTTTGTTCAGAATCAAACTGATTTGATTATGAGCAAAGTTTTCTGTGTTTATCTCCATAGCTAGTTTCTTTGTTACATATTCTATGGCAAATTTTCTGTTCATACGGACAAATATTGTTGTCAAATAAACTTTACCATATAAATTTGGCAATGAAAATATATCATATATTGTCATTAACACTTGCATATTTTTCTATACTAAACCCACTTTGTCACAGAAACTTTGTTGGTGAACGCAGCTTAAATGTATGCATTTAAGATCTATGCTCTGTTTTTATTTGCATCTGTAAGACTTACTATCTGTATTTCCAGCTTGGTGTACAACATTGTAACGCCACGCCGACTATCGATCATGTGTTGAGGAGCTCATCGGGCTTACAAAACGCTGAGCATTACTATGTTATTGCATGATGGAATAAAATGAAGCATAGAGCTAGATGTTGTTGTTTAGGGGGTAACTGTACTCAAAATTGTCATTTGGGGAGGTAAATCATCGGTTTTATGGTCGGACATTTCGTTTTACGGCGACCCGCCAGCGGAGCCGTAAAACGCAATTTGCGACCATAAAACCGATGATTCACCTCCCCAAATGACAATTTTTATTACAGTTATTCAAAATTGTCATTTGGGGAGGTAAAAAAATCATCGGTTTTATGGTCGGAAATTTCGTTTCAAGGCGACGCGCCAGCGGAGCCGTAAAACGCAATTTTCGACCATAAAACCAATGATTTACCTCCCCAAATGACAATTTTCATTACAGTTACTCCAATTCTAAGGCTTTTTTTCCACATTTTCACCTTTTATAATGTACTAGTTTGCACTCATATCAAGCGCTGTCAGAAACGTAAAACCAAACCTCAGCCAATGAGAAGCGACGCTACTTAATGACTTCGGATTTGCGACATATACGGTACTCGTTAATAATGATATTTTTCGTCAAAGATTTCTCCACAACCATTCAAGCTAGAATGGTCATATTTGGCATACAGGTTGATGACGGTGTGTTGTATCGTGAGATTGAGAACAAGCCTTCTCCTGCTTATCCTTATCTTTATTTGTCCATTTTTCTTTATTTTCATACTTTGAATGATGAATTTTTTCATCAAAGATTTCTCCTTAACCATTCAAGCTAGAATGGTTTATTTGGCATACAGGTTGATGATGATGTGTTGTATCGTGGGATTGCAAACCAGCCTTATCCTCTTATTCTTCCCTGTATTTGTCCGATTTTCTTTCTTTCCATACTTTGAATAACAAAATTTTTAGTCAAAGACTTTTGTGCAACCATGCAAGCTAGAGTAGTCATATTTGGTATGCAGGTTAATGACAACTTATTGTATTGTGGGATTGAGAACAAGCCGTCTCCCACTTATTCATCCAAGTATCTGTCTGGTTTTCTTTCTCTCTTTACATTGAATAATGCAATTTTTCATAAAAGATTTCACAGCAACCCTTTCAAGGTAAAATGTTCATATTTGGTGTACAGATTGTTAACAACTGATTGTATAGTAAGATTCGACCCGGCTGAACCTGGCATATTCTTCCCTGTGTTTGTTTTATTTTCTTTCTCTCTTCACACTGAATAATGCAATTTTTCATAAAAGATTTCTCAGTAGCCCTTCAAGGTACAATGTTCATATTTGGTATACAGATTGATAATGACTCATTTAATAGTGGTATTGCAAACCAGCCATTTCTGGCATACTCGTTCCCGTATTTGTCCGATTTTCTTTCTCTCCATACTTTGAATAATGACTTTTGTCAAAGATTTCTAAGCAGCCATTGCAAGTTAAAGGAGGGATATTTTGTTTGCAGGTTGATGATGACTCTTGTTTTGTGGGGATTTTAGCATTTTGAGTATTTAGTATTACTATACTTTGTAAAGAAAATAACACCATTTGATTAAAGCAGTTAAGCGGGGGTATAGTCGGATTCTCCGACAGTTCTAGTTTTTGTTGTTCTCTACAGTTTAGAACACAAAACAGATATGCATGCTGCTTAAAAATGTGTTTTTATAAGGAAAAGATCAAAAGGTAATTCTGAAAAAATAGCATCGTTATTGGAAAGTAATGTAGTGCTGAAGGTACGTTATTGCATAATGAAGAGCGTCCTAGCAATTAATTGTTCCAACTCTTCCGCAAATTGAAATGTAGACCAGATGAAAACAGACTAATGCTTTTGCTCAAATGTTCAACCATGTACAAGGTAAATGTACACTGGATGCATTCATTAAATATAGGGCTGGCAAGCATATCTATATAACACCTACAATACAAATAATACATAACTGACAGTCTGACAAGTGTGTCAATGAAAGTGTTCAACCTTGTTAAAATAGTCTCACCTATGTGTTTTGACAAAAAAATGGACACAGGCTGCGTCTTTTCTTGTCTGCTCAGTCTGATACTGTGTGAAAGAGTTGGAAAAAGTAATTGGTAGGACGCTCTTCGTAATGCAACGAGGTACCCTCAGCACTATGTATACTTTCAATAACCATATTATTCTTTTTAGATTACTGCGCAGAAAATAGCCCTTTGATATTACCTTATAAAAGCACTTTTTAACACCAACAAGTCCTGTAGTTTGGGATCCTAAATTATGAGAAACAACATAAAGAAGGCATCTGCTAAATTTTGGGAAAACCAGTTGTATTTTCAGCGTTTTATGCAGAGTTTTATCTTTGCTTCAAATTAGTGATTATCACCACCTTAAAAACATAAAGTGCAGTTGTCAGCACCTATGCATAAGCTACGTCCAGTGACAATATGAGGAGCGTTCAGAAAGTTTTCAAGTGGCGTAATTTCTTGGTAACCACCATAAAGACAGAATTTCGGATAGCAAAAACCCATAAAGCTATAATAAGCCCATAGAAGTCCGCCAACGAGGTGTATTTTTCTTAAAGGAGGCATTTTTTATCTTCTTTAAAAGAGGTATACCCTACAGGCACTGCAGATTTTTAGTTCAGTGGGCCGTTATTCATATATGAACAATCTTTGATATTTTTAATCTTAGCTTCTTTTATGACAATGCTCAGGCAATGTTGTCCTATAAATATAGCGGAAATTATATTTAAATAAGGTTCCATACCGTCCCGTAAAAATGTATTAACCGTATTTATCTAGTAGCAAATTATCCCTTTTCACTAAAGCTATAATGATTTTGTAATGAAAACAAGCCTGTAAGTATTCGAAATTTTGTCAGCAAGAGCCTTTGCAAAATCGCTACGTCCACGTCAAATTCAGTAACGCCATGAGAACCGCTCATTGCTTTACTCATTTTAACAAGTTCTAAAGTTGAAAAAAAAAACAAAAAAAAAAAAAACGTGGTTTGCAAGAAAAAGCATCTGTCATGGGTGTGAGGTGCAGATAGAACTAAAAATGTGTCCATAGGACACGGATGCCCCCACCTAGTGCCCTAAGTAAGATGGCGCCTTGTTTAAGGTACTGGCCCTTGTAGCATAACTAGGTTCACAAAGGCAGACTTCTGTGGTACATGTTTTATTGTTATCATTGGGCAGATGTATTGTGCTTCTTGGATCAAGAGAAGTGTGTGCGTGTGTATGTGTGTGAGGGGGGGGGGGGGGGGGGGCTTGGAGGGGGTGTCATGACTGTGATATGTGATAACCTTTCTGTATCTTATCACAAAAATGGATGCCATGCAACGTTCCAAAAGAAATAGCCCGGAAAAAAGTAACTTTTCAAAAACTAACAAACGGAAACCATTTTTGTATGAAATAAAGTCGAAAAAGGCCATAACTCCCAAAATAATTGACAGATTTTACCAAACATCGAACTTGACCTGTATTTTATGAATATATACCTATGTATAAAATATGAATTCAATATACCAATGCTTTCAAAAGATAATGAACGGAAACCAGTTTTTCATACAAAATGAGGTCGAAAAAGGG
Organism: Ctena decussata; assembly: GCA_963989385.1. Lineage (NCBI taxonomy): Eukaryota > Metazoa > Mollusca > Bivalvia > Lucinida > Lucinidae > Ctena > Ctena decussata. The sequence goes on from OZ022514.1 coordinate 39,946,492, forward strand.
CCATAACTCACACAATAATCGACGAATTTTGTGCAACATCGAACTTGACCTGTATTTATGATTATATACCTGTGTATAAAATATGAATACAATACACTAATGCTTTCAAAAGATATCGAACGGAAACCATTTCTTCATGCGAAATAAAGTCGAAAAAAGACCATAACTCCCACAATAATCGACGGATTTTGCCCAACATCAAACTTGACCTGTATTTTTTGATGATATACCTGTGTATAAAATATGAATTCAATATACCAATGCTTTCAAAAGATATCGTACTGAAACCATTTTTTCATACAAAATAAAGTCGAAAAAGGGCCATAGCTCCCACAATAATCGACGATTTTTGCCCAACATCGAATTTGACCTGTATTTTATAATTATATACCTGTGTATAAAATATGAATTCAATATACCAATGCTTTCAATGGATATTGAACGGAAACCATTTTTTCATAGAAACAGAAGTCGAACAAGAGCTGTCGCCTGACAGCATAGCTCGCCTGAATTGGTGCTTGCTCATCACACAGCCGCTATGGTGGTGTGGACTGCTATGCATAAAACTTCATGCAAGCATGTCCATAATGAAAACACATTTATAAACAAAAGCTATCTCAGAAATATGTCTTAAAATAAAATTAAAATAAAAAAAATGAAATGAAATTTCAAAGTCCATGAGCTTGAGGTAAAAAAACAGACGGGTAGGGGGAGGGGTGGGGGGTGGGGGGGGGGGTTAATTAGGAATGCCATGCATAAAACTTCATGCAATCATGTCCATAATGAAAACACATTTATAAACAAACGCTATCTCAGAAATACATGTAAGTCTTAAAATAAAATTAAAAAAAAAAAAAAAAAATGAAATGAAATTTCAAAGTCCATGAGCTTGAGGTAAAAAAAACTGACGGGTAGGGGGAGGGGGGGGGGGGGGGGGGGGGGCTAGGATGTATCAAAACCCTGAACCATTATCTAACATCAGTCCAAGTATTAGTATCAACTGAGTCCATCATCGCGGCACTGTGAAATTATGTCTTCATAAATATAAAACTTAAACCAAAATCTTTAAGACAAAATTCTAAGTCGATGACCTTGACTTCAAGGTCATCCAGTGGGGTAAGTATATGGTGTTCTGTAAAAACTCAAAAAAGAGTCTAACATCAGTTCAAGTATAAACTAAATCTCTGCAAAGCATTATGAATCAGTTTGCAATTACAAACTTTAAAAAAGACTAAAATTTCCTAAGTCCCTGACCTTGACTCAAGATCACTGAGCGGTGTTGGGGAAGTACTCTGTAGATCTAACTACAGTGCAAATATAAAAAGAATTCATGTATGGGTTCAGGAGACATGTGTCTTTAAAAAACTTTAACCAAAACATCCAATCAATAAAAAGACAATATTCTAAGTCCATGACCTTGACATCAAGGTCACAAAGGGGGGTGGGGGTAGTACCTTTGAAAACTTTAGACCAATATCTAACTTTAATGTAAGTATCAATGGGTTAAGGAGATATCGGGCTTTATAAAACTTTAACCAAAACATCCAGTCCAAAAAAACTGCAAATTTTCTAAGTCCATAGCCTTGACATCAAGGTCACGGAGTGGGGTGGGGGTGGTACCCTGTTAAACCTTAGACCAATATCTAACTACAGGGCAAATATCAAAAGAATCCATCCATGGGTTAAGGAGATATAGGTCTTTAAAAAACTTTAACCAAAACATCCAATTCGGACGCGGACGCGGACGCCGTGGTGACAACAATAGCTCTTCCTGAACTTTCGTTCAGGCGAGCTAAAAAGCGTCATAACTCCCACAACAACCGACGGATTTTATTCAACTTCTAACTTGTACTTTATGATATAGCTGTGTATGAAATATTTGTTCAATACACCGATGCTTTCAAAAGATATTGAACGGAAACCATTTTTTCATAGAAACAGAAGTCGAAAAAGGGCCATAACTCCCACAATAATAGACGGATTTTCCCAACATCAAACTTGACCTGTATTTTATGATAATATAGCTGTGTATGAAATATGAATTCAATTCACCAATGCTTTCAAAAGATATTGAACGGAAACCATTTCATCCGGGACGAACGCTACGATACGTACGTACGGACAGCGGTGATACTATATGCCCCCCCCATTTTTAATGGTGGGGGCATAAAAATCCGTCACTCGGGGTCACTCTTCGGCATCACTCTGCAAGCCTCGTGATGCCGAGCATTCATCCTTGTGACAGATTTTTCTATCAACACCTCAAATTCATGAAAGATACTAATATTCCAGCCGAGCAGAGCAGTGACCATGGAAAATCTGAAGATGAACTAGTACAGGAAAAGTAGTTACATCATAGATGTTCGCAGAAAATACAATTGACCATCGTTATACCTCAAAGTGCTCTCAAAATCAAATAATATTGTTTGAGCGTATTTCTAGTTTGACTTTGACTGAACGTCACGATCTGGTACCTTTGCGCGTTTTAGCGCATGCCCATATTTTCGGCAGCCATGATTCACCCAAAAATAGTATAAATTGCTATGTATCATATACCATTCGAAAGATTACAAAACAGTGCAAAAGATCATGTAAATTTTGTACAATTCAATCACACACATACAAATACAGATAACGTTCAATCTTGTCTCAGCGCTCACGGAGAGCTTGTCCCGTGTAACAACGCGGCTCTAATATTCTCTTTTTACACCAGATATCGCGCTTATTTTGGCGTCAATTTACTCGAGCGCTCGACGTGATACAGTTTGACGTCACCGGAAGCGACAGACATGTTTTGGTGATGATTCCGGATGTAAGTCGCCGGTGGTTTAAACTGAAAACAGGTGGAATCTTGTGTCCCATTTTGAAGAAAGAAATGCATAGACAAGTTATATAGCAAGTTAAACATATAGAAAATGGATGGTAAGTAATGTTTTTACCACGGATGTAGTGTACATGAGTATAATATTTCAGGAACGGAGTTTTATAAGAAACAGACGCCATTTTCACTTTAAAATATGGCTTTATCTTTTTCTAGCAGATATGTCACACGTCGAAAAAAAAGGTAATTTTATGCAGGTGATGCAGTAAAAACAGAACATTAGGGAAACAATGGCTGAATATATCGTTTTGAAAAAAATATCTCGTAAATGTACATGCACTGCGCTTTCTGCTGAATGTACTGACAGATAAATCGGTCCAATGAATGCAAAATAATAAAAGAAATGCGTTTTCTAGTTTTCTACCTTGACGGCGACGTCAGTGCGCGTTTTTCTAAAACGTTTGCACGATGTTGCCTGTGTGCGGAAAGACGGGGCATAATTGCTTACTTGTCAATGAAATGTTTTAAAATGCAATCTTCAGAGATAACGTAAAATCCATTTTATTAGAGTATTATTAGAGTATTTTACGATAACACGCCTATGCAACAAACTGTGACTTTTAGCGGTTGTAAAAATGGTAAATTATGGCTGAAAATTGTAATATTTATCTTAATTTTGCACAAAACATAGATCGTAAGCGATTCTAACGCATACCAGAAATCTATGTTTTAGAGCAAAAACAAGAAACAATATGAATGCCTCTGTAAAACCCCAGTTTTACTAAAAGTTGATTGTAAGACGGTTAGATTTAAGTACATCAAACAGTGTTGATTTTGAATAAACTGGTATATTTTAGTTGTTTTGGCCGACCTGCGTATCAAATGAAAACTCGCTGTATTATTTACTAAAACATGCGCCGTGTTAGTAGAGACCGGCTTATTGCATATGCGAAAAGTAAGGCCAATATCAGCTGAGCAGTGACTCCATACCTGATCAGCGTCTTTGTTTTCGGTACATACGAGTAGATAGTACACTTCCTCTTCTTCCTAAATCCAAAAGTTAAAGATTGTACACTTCCTCTTCTTCCTAAATCCGAAAGTTAAAGACTCTAGCCATCGTTTTTGACTGCACATGCTGTTTGTGTCGGACCTGGTCAAAATCCCTGAAGACAGGCTTTCTAGCGGTTCGGCTCAATTATTAAGTTTAAACGCGGACCAAATTTAAATGTGAGCCTCGTTGTGAGAAAACCGCCTTTTTGCATATGCGAAAACAAAGACGAAGATCTGCGCAGACCGGTTTTCTCACAACGAGGCTTATATATCATTTTAGGTGCAGCGAGAATAGCGCGATACCGTGAAGACAAACGCAAAAAGCGAGCCTTGCAGAAAGCAAAATGGTGGAGCGAGAATAAGCACAGCATTGACAGACAAATAGCCAATGCAGACAGACCGGTATCATCAGCGGCAGCTAGAAAGCGACTGGAACGACAACGCAAGAAAGATACGCGTCTCAAGGAAAGAGAAAGAAGGACAGATTATCGGCGTCGTAAAAAAGATGAGCAACTCACAACACCAAATCAGAAAACACAAACCTTTGCAAATAGAATGATTAAATCTCGTGCAGTTCGTAAACTTTCTTCAGCATTGCCAACAACACCAATGAAACGAATAGATACACTAAAAACATACCTGTCTAAAACAAAGTCACCCACGGTGAAACATTTACACGAAGTTCGCATGATTTGGCCCAGTGGGACCAGCGACGGAAATGAGGCCAGTGAAAATAATATGATAATAGCAAATATAAAAGAAATTGTACAGACAACAAAAAAGCAGCGCTCACCAGAAGCACTGATGATCATGAACTCACTAACAACAGCAACCTGTAGCAATAATATGAACAAGACAAACGTATGCAGGAAGTTAGGCTTGAATAAGAAAAGACAGAGAAAAGGAGTGGTAAAGAGAGAGAAAGTGTTGACATCAACAAATGCCGCCTGGATCAATACAGCAAGAAAAGCAAAATCCGATGCTCTATCGCTGGAAACTAAAAAACGTGTTTTTGATTTCTGGACTGAACCAGGCGTCTCCAGGCCCACCGGAAACAAAAATGACATAAAGAGAATAAGAACCGGAACAAATGAGTATACAACACACCCTGTGCATATTCTTGAAAAGACACAAGCGGAGGTATATTCGGATTTTAAGAATAAATACCCAGATATCAAAATATCCACAAGAAGCTTCGAGAAGCTTAAGCCATTCTTTGTTCTACCTGTTCGACAGAAAGATAAAGAAACATGTTGTTGCCGATACCATGTAGAGATAAGAAGTGTTTTCAAAACGTGCATGGACTACAGGAAAAAACTTCTAAAGACAAAAAGCAATCCTGAAATAAATGTGTACGATTCTTTAAACGACTTGATTAAAGATTCTTTGTGTCCAAAAGAAACTGGTGCGTTAACTCACAAGAAGGTATGTCTGGAGCGAAAATGTGAAAAGTGCGGCGTCAAGAATATAAAGTTTCTGGACGAAGAATTGTCAAGTTCAGAAGGTGCTGATGAAGTAAATTGGGAGAAGTATGAATACAAAAACATTGCAAAAGGTGAAAAAACAGTTAGAAAACTAATGCTGACAAAGCAATGCACGAAGGTTGAGGTTATGTTTAAATATTTCAAAGATATAATAGGATCATTCGCAGAACACTCTTTCAGGGCACAGTGGCAAAATCAGCAAATGAAGGCTTTGATAGAATCACTCCCGCTCAACCAGTGTTTAGCTATACACGATTACTCAGAAAGTTACCGCTGCTTTGATAAACAGGAACTTCAGTCTGGGTTTTTCCAAAAAAATGAGGTATCTCTTCACGTGACGCTACTGTACAGACACGCTATTCCTGATTTCGACGGAATTGAAAGTACAAAGGATAATCCGGTTGTTCTGAAAGAGGAGATTTTTGTAATCAGCGAGGATGACAAGCGAGACCAGCATTTCACAGCTTATGTGCAATCAAAAGTCGCGGAGCACCTTACGTCCATCGGCTATAAAACAGAGCTAATACATGAATTCACTGATGGCTGCCCTGTTCAATATAAATCAAGACATTGTTTCGGTAGTATCTCTTTGACTGCGTGCGACCTTCAGTGCGACGTTATACGCAATTATTTTGAAACAAGCCACGCCAAGGGACCGCAGGATGCGGCTGGTGGGTTTATCAAAAGAAATGCCGATTTTGCAGTGTTGAGGGGACAAACAACCATACAGTCTGCCAAGGATTTGTTTCATTTTTGTAAAGATAATTTGACAGCCCCAAAAACTGATGGATGTAAGAGAAGATTATTCTTCTTTGTTGAGCAAATTCCCAGAACAAGTGACAGGTGCTTCAAAACGGTCAATGAAGTTAGAAAAGTTCACAGTATTAAGGCATCACATCGTACACCTGGAAAGGTTCGCGCATCAGATTTATCCTGCTATTCTTGTGAAAAATGCTCAGCAGGAGCATTAGATTCTTGTGATAATATGGATATTCGCGGCATAGAAAAACCGCTAACAACGTTTAAAGAGTCCAATAAAAATGGCGTACAAGAACAGCAAAATGACATGACAAATATAATATGCCCTGGAACAGTAGTGGCCCTCTATACTAACGATCCAGATCAAGAGTATTATCTTATGTCAGTAAACGAGGTTAGAATGTTAGAATCCGACGAGGAAGATGATTGGGGGGATTCATTTGTGCGAGGGTCTCATGTCGTGTTTGGGCATTACTATGACAAAACGAAAATTCCATACCGGTACAAACTTCTGCCTCGACAGAAAACCATAAATTACATCAACAGTGTGAAATTTGTTTTCACCGAGTCATCTGTTAAATTGTCAAAAACCACAATTGAACTGAACGAGGAATTTCACGGGGGCATTCTTGCTTCAATGTAAAGAGACTAATGATGGTAAGGGTACGTTTATAAATACCCGAAAAATGAATGACTGATTATTTTGGTCGCTTTCTATTGTCCGATTTTGACCCGAGACGGATCAAAGGTTAGACGAGTCCATGATCTAGCACGTGAAATGTAAGTCTGGGTAAATACCGCTAACATCTTACCAATTATCCGTTGCGCTTGGGTAGCAGGTAATGATTTATTTTGAAAATAGCCATTACAATCCGATTAACCTTTCACCTGCTACTTAGAAGAATCGTCAAATCTTTGATTTGTCTGTGGTAGAAATCAGACTATACACTTTTCATGTCAATAAATTATATTTGAGAAGTTTACGCTTTTATTCAAACAAATATCAATTTAACGTATTATTCATGATTGATTGGATTACGGTACTGCAACGGTGCCAAACTGCAAATAGACGTCAAAAACGATGCCAAAAACGACGTTTCACGACGTTACGCAACTAGGTACCAGATCGTGACGTTCAGTCTTTATATTTCATCTTTAGATATCCTGAAAATTTACTTTGAGATATCAGTCATTTGATTTGAACTTCGTCTTCGAGATATCGAGAAGTGACTGTATATGGTCTGCTTCCAAAGGGTGGTCATAGCTTTGAACGTTTTGTAAAAATAAATCTTTAAATGTGCTTGGGCTATAGAATAACATGTGAAATGATGCCCCCTTTATAACCTTTTTCTGCGACGCTTGTTAGAAGTAACTATCGACTTAACACGACAGGGAAGAAACAAATAAGTGATGAAAAAGATCCTTTGAAAGCGAGGTATACACCACAGATATGAAAATGGCAAACTCAGCATAACTGAGTCTGCTCATGTCCAGTAATGAAATGGGCAACACCGACAGCACCCCTTAGCGCTAATTTAAGTAGAACTCCAGTTTTTGAAATGACTCTAAATAGAATCAGTGATCCCAAAGGACCATTTGCTAAATATCTGCACCGTGATGAAATATGGACTCACGTTATATGGCCGCTACACGGCACTTTACAACAGCTGCTGTGAAGTTAAATAATTTCTGAAAAATGACATACTTTAGAAGGAAGGAATGAAAATAGTAGGCGCGGTTTGCCTGGGACTTTTCAAGACCAGCGTTGAAATGTGCCACGCCACCTCCCCCACCCCCATTCACCCACCACCAACCCTCGTAACGGCTTAAACAGAACTCTGTTTTCAGAATGACTCTAAAATCTTAGTGATCCCGAAGAACCAGTAGTCTGGTTGCCAAATGAAGATTTTGGGTGCAACTCAAGAAAAAAAAAATAGTCCGCACAAAATGTTTTTGCCTAAATGTATTCTCCAACATGTCCGTACATTAAAACTGAATGATGCCAACTTGGCATCCTTTGGGAAATCAAAATATTCAAGATGGCGTCCAAGATGGCTGCCAATGGATAAGATTCTTAATATCTTCTTAAGTATCTGAGCTAGAAACCTACTTTTGGTAGCTATGTATAGGTTTTTGAGGTCGAGGAGTCGATTAAGCATTTTAAAATTTATGTAAGACATATCAGTTACACAAAATGGCGGACAAGATGACCGCAAAAAAAAAAAAATAAATAAAATCTCCATACATTCTCCATTTATGGGCTAGAAATATAATTTTGGTGTCTGCACAAAGGTCTTTGGGGTCAAGGAATTGATTATGCTTGTTAGAATTTACTTAAAGGCAAACCAGTTACACAAAATGGCGGACAAGATGGCGGACGTAGCAACATTTTCGACAATTGTCCGTGACATCCACTCTTTGAAAGCAGAAATAAATATTCTATATAAATATTCTTCTCGTTACTTGAGAAATATTGCCCAATGTATCACTGGTTCGAGGTCAGTCGTGAAGTGGATATATCTCAAGCGCGACTGACCATCAACCAATGATATATTGAGCATTAAATCACTTGTTAGCAAGAATCTTGTTTTGTTCGATTCTAAGACCACAAGAAACGACGAAAAAAGCAAATGTTTTGTCGCCATTACATGAAGAAAATCCCGCCAACAACTTTGACTGTAATAGAGGCATTTACATGTTTACATAAGTTTTTGATGATAGAAAATGACCTAACACCGCCTAACATCATGAGAATGAAAATTGAGGTTACGAAAAATGAGAATGAAGTCCGAATGACGCTAAATAAGGTCACGCTAGTCCGTAACGTGATATATCACTAGATTTTACTATTGGCTGTATAGGCGACCAGTGTTAGAATAAATATTTATCATAGGAATTCGGTTGTATCAGTTCCTGGTCATTGACATTCAACATATATGTGGCGGTATGGGCATCGCATTTGCAAGAAACAGTTTAATATAAATGTTTCTGAAGGTCGATTTTGCAGGGAATGCAATTTACAGCTGATGTAAAATGCATTAAAAGTAAAAAGTATGCAAAGACCAGGAACTGAAACAATCAAAATCCAAATCCAGCCCTCAAACCATAGTTGGAAACAACTAAGATTACAAATAATCAAGATACAGAGAACATATGGCCAACCGAGTGAGCAGCTTGTTCCCGAAAGGTGACCACTCAGCAACCCATACCGAACCAAAAATAATAAGAACATACATAAGGTAAAACATCACAGAAACTCTGACACCAAAAACAGGCAACAGAGAACCACAACAGAACTACCGCCTTGGAACGGTCAGTAATGAATTACTGGGGGGCTTAAATCGATTTTACAGGCCCAACCTCACCCTCAGTATCTGAAGTGGTACAAAACATTTAGTTGGTTGTTCGGTTCGCATGATAACCCTGAGGCTCTAACTCGTCAATGAATCATCACGGTAAACACATAAATCAAATTTCAACACCATGAAGAAGCAAAGACGAGGACTCAACAGATACAACGGGCCGTCTGACAGGTGGAGATCCCTGGCCTGCCAAACAACCCCACTGGAAATCTGAAGCAAAAGAAGGTCACCAGTTGAGCCCCGGTGGACCAAGCAACAGACAAAAAGGCTCCGGTCCCAACCAACTAAAATATATAGCTTTAGGTCGGGGCCATCATAGAGTCTTAATAAGGCATTTCAATAAGGAAATGCCTTGTTTCCTTATTGATTCGCAGTTAAATGTTTTATTTCTTTATAATGAAGTTATTACTATTTGTCACTGTCTGCTAAACTTATGGATCCTAATTGAGTTGCGACACGAGAAAACCAACAAATTGGCATGTGCGTCCATCGAAGACTCAGATCAGCCTGGACATCCGCCCAGTCTGGTCAGAACCTTCACTGTCCGCACAAAGCTAGCTTAGACCCTTAGCCACCCTTGAAACACACAGCAAATACTCTGATCAGACTTGGCGGTTGCCCAGGTTGATCTGAGTCATCACTGGGCGCACATGCCTCTTTGTTTGTTTTCTCGTGTCACTGCTCATATTTCCTTTGCTTAGATTATGAAACTGCACTGGATATTACAAAACTGCAAGTTATGCAAGCAGAATCCATATGCGATTTAAGTTTTGGCTGTTATTTTGTTCATGGCTTTTAGCACGTTGCTTGAATCGTATAGCGGAACACATTAGAATGTGTCCTTCGGTTTAGTCGTTCCAGGCGCATTGTCATAAGAAATTAATTAATTCAAAAGTAAAACTTTAACTGTCAATTGTTATAATTCGCTTTTAGAAACTGTACAAGTTACTGTGGTACTCAGTTGAAAGTGTCTTCATATGACAAAAACTTTTTAACGCATGAATGTAATGCAACTTAAATTACAGGATCATATTCATATAACACGGGGGAGATAGATAAATGCTGGAATATCAAAACTGTGTTGTTTTTTTAGCTCGCCTGGACGAAGTCCAGGAAGAGCTATTGCACTACCCCCGGCGTCGGCGTCCACATTTACATTAATTTTTTTAAGAATTTATATTTTCAAATCATTTGATGGATCTGGTTCATATTTAGTATGATGATAGATAAAGGCCCAAAGTTACTTTCAGCAAGAATCCTGCGCTTGAGGTCAAGGTCACAGACTTTAAATTTTTACATCAAAAGTTAAAACAAGTTTTAATTCCTAAAGGATTATGTACATGTAAGTGACCCAATTTCAAGCAAACCTTACTTCTAAATAATATAGTTTCAGGATTTTATCATTTCCCTTGCTTATTTTGCCATTATTGGCTATTCTAAGAGCTCATATTTTCCAAAAATGATGACGGATCTGGTTTATATTTTGGCATGGTGATGGGTACTGGGGCCGTATTCATAAACCGAGTTAAGTAGTTGCTATGTTGTTCCTAAGGCTAAATTTCTTTGAAGGAGATTCCGTACAACTATGAAATTTGCTCTGGAGGAACAGTCTTACAAAGACTGTTCCTCCAGACCAAATTTCATAGTTGTAGGGAATCTCCTTTATAGATATTCAGCCTTAGCAACAACATAGCAACGACTTAAGTGGCTTTATGAATACGGCCCCTAGGATCCAATGTTTCATTGAGCATTATTGTGCCTGCGCCCATGATCGAAAGGCCAAGGTCACTGACTTTGACATTTCACTTTTAAGTTTTCTAAAGATCATATTATTTTTTTCAAATGTATATGATCGGTTTGTTTTATTTGAGCTTGCCAAGACGAAATCCAGGAAGAGCTATTGCACTACCCCTGGCGTGGGTCGTCCAGGAAGCGTTATTGCACTGCCCCTGGCGTTGGCGTCCACATTTACGTTAAAGTTTTTTAAGAGCTTTTCCAAACCATTTGATGGATTTGGTTCATATTTGGTGTGATAATAGATATAGGTCTAAAGTTTCTTTCAGCAATACCCCCGCACAGGCCTATGACCTTAAGGTCAAGGTCACAAATTTAAAATTTCACATGAAAGTTTTAAATTAAAGTTTTTTAAGACCTCATATTTTCCAAACCTGAGATGATAGATTCAGTTCATATTTTGTATGATGATAGATATAGGTCCAAAGTTTCTTTCAGCAGTACTCCTGCCCTGGCCTATATCTCAAGTTCAAGGTCACAGACTGACATTTTACATCAAATTTTGTGTTAAAGTTTTTGAGAGGTTATGTTTGGCACGCCAGATGATGGATTAGTTAATATTTGGCATGATGATAGATACAGATCCAAACGTTCATTCAGCAACTTTGAAATTTCATGGTAAAGTTTTTATAAAGATCATATTTTCAAAAGTATGTTACTGGTCTGTTGTCGCGCCTGCCTTAGGTATGGTTGGTACTGATCGGGATCCGGTTTTCTGTCTGTCTGACCGACCGTTCATTTGTTCGTTCGTCTGTCCGTCCATCTGTCAACATTTGCGACCACCCTAGCGCCGACCCTAATGTCCCGGTCTATTTCCCATAAACTATAACTGTTGCAATTATCAAACCTTACATGAGGTTTACCGTTAAAATATTCTCACTCACCAGAGTATCAATTTATGATCTTGACCTACATTTCACCGTCAATCGTCAAACCTTGTCAAATTGTATGATATAGGACAAGCTTGTTAACGCAATATCTCAAGAATCACTTGAGCTAGCTCATGAAATATTTGCATGTAGTTAAAGATTAATGTGTAGATGACCTGATTAACTTTTGATGAAATTCCATAAATATTTAACAGAATTATGGCCCTTCTTGGACTAACACATAGCCGGTATAGTGAAAGCTTGTGAATAAAATGTGTCATGAACCACTTGAGCCAGGCTCATGAAATTTTGCTTGCAGTTTGTGATCAATATGTAGATGAGCTGACTAATTTTTAATGTGATTCCGTAAAAGTTTGATAGATTATGCCCCTTTTCGGGCTTGCACATTGTAGGTAGAGGGAAAGCTTGTCAACAGAAATTTCTTAAGAACCGCTTAAGCTAGGCTTATGAAATTTTCATGCAGTGTGGGACCACTGATCTGATTATCTTTTAGTTGAAATTTCAACATATTTGACAGAATGATAGCCCTTTCAGGACGTTTGCTTGTAGCTGTAGGGAAAGCTTGTTAACAACATATCTCAAGAGCCACTTAAGCCAGGTTCATGAAATTGAGCATGCAGTTTGAGATTAATATGCAGATGGCATAATTAACTTTTTGTGTAATTCCATAAATATTTGGTAGACTTATGGCCCTTTTTGGACTTACGCATTGTAGTTATAGACATGCCATAGGAAGCCTTCAATGCTGATGATTGTTCATAACAACTAATTATCCCATTTAAGTACAAGGGTATGGTTAGAGGTATAGTTTTTCACAAAAATATTTTCTAATTTCCAACTTGCCATGCTCATTCAGACATGACTCTGTTCTCATTCATTATTCTCAGCCATTTGAATTAGACTTTATCACTTGGAGTATTGGTTATCTCCTTTTATCACCCATATTCTAGGCGAGCTATGCTGTCTGCTGACAGCTCCTGTTAGAACTCTACTTGAACCATAGAGACAAAGCTTTTCAAAATGACACCACGAATCAAAAATGCGAGACAATGGCCGAAACTACTTATATTGTTTGTTAGTTTTAACCTTTCATTGTCAGTTCAATTTACAAGGTTTCAGCGATACACCATTTTGTCTGTCCGTCGGACAGGCCCTTGTAAAACAATCGAGAACACACCTTTGATAAGCTGTTCAGTGCTTTGCCACGACGATCGAGACTGCAAATCCATAAACTACAGAGTGCCGACCAAGACTTGTGAGATGAATGGTAACCAGGAAAGTATTGAATTAGTGCTTGAACAGAACTGGTATTTGTACAGCAGTGCTCAGAGTAAGTCTCTTTTTTTCTGAAGTTGTTTTTCAAATGTTTACCCTTAAAACACCAGCAAGCAGACAAAAATGTACTATGCGTATGTACGTTGTTTGCAAATCCAGATATTTTCATTTTTGACGTTTTTTTTAAAACGCTTTTTTTCTTTCCAGGTATATACGCAAAATCATTTCGTTTCGGCGTGTTCATGCCAGAATATTTATATTTTCGATGCAAAGCTTTCTGCAAATCCATTCAAGTGATACGGGAGTCAATAATGTTTACAAGTCAATGATTACATTATGCCACGTGGTTGAAACAATCGACATGAATCTAAATTGGGAACTGAATTCAAATTTTGAGTGACAGCTCAACTCTCTAACAAGCTCTCGGAATCTACAATATACCATGTACTTGACTGGCTAGGAAACACTGAGTGACAGCTCGCTATGCCTATATCTTGACCCAAAAGAAATGCCGCGGCGTTGACAAATATGCACTGCCAAAATTCGTCAACCAGAAGATTCGGTAGAATAAGTTTTGCACGCTTGTTCAAGTTCACTAAGCATAACGCATTGGTATTTTATCTCATGTCACCACATTTACTGTCATATGTAAGAGACAATCGATATAAACACAAGCAATATAAGAAATACGGTGTATTTATGGAGTACCGTTTGACAGTGTAAAAAAATCGCCGCCAGCGGGATTGAACTCGAAGAGCTAGGTCTTAGCGGACTGCTCTGCTAAGGCCAAGTAAATAAGAGTCAGCATAGTGCAAAAGTCGGACACAGCTACAAGTAAATACCCACGACAATTTGTTTTCGCTTATATTCGCGAATATCTGTTGGCTCGCAAAATGAGACATTTCGCATTAAACTTAGTTTAAATATTAAAGTGTAAACTGCCAAGAGCAAGGTTGAAAAAACGCAGTATCAACGTCTAGGCACAAATCTGAAAACAATGTCGTGTCAACGTTAACATGACAATGTTTCAGCCGGTCGGATGTTCTGCAGCAAAGTTCTGGAGCACACTGTAAAAATTAAGACTCTCCAAAATAATGCCATATTGTTGTTGTGTAGTAGTGCTCCACCGGTTACTTTACGGCGAACAGTCGATTCGACGTTGGTTTCTTCTTAATTTAACTTGGTTTCTGGTTTTCTGCTGTCTGCTGAAATTGGCTAGGGAGACTTTTGAGGTAGAACTGCGAGACTCTGCTGTTTTTCGTTAATGGACAAAAGTTTATTTCGAGTTCGGTGTAGGGATAGGATCAGTTCTCTACTATAGAGTTCAATACGGTCAATATCAGTCTTGTTTGAACAGAACACACTGGGATCAAGGATCAACTGAGTAACTTCATCAGGGATGTTATGTCAACAAAACCATTATCCACATAGACCTGTATCCTGTTATAGAACTTCTGTCGAATGTGATGTAGAGTATGACACTCAGCCAGGAAATGTTGTCGAGTTTCAGGATGCTCCTCACATAGTTTGCAAACTGGGTCCACAGCAAACTGGTTAAACACTGCACGGTTACTCTGAAGAATGTATGTGCCAGTAAGTATCCGTGCCTTCAGTTGAGCTCTACGACTTTCATGAACACTGTTGCGTACTGAGGACCACACATGATGGGCTCTTCCAACTTTGACACTCTCCGGGTTAATGTACTTAAGTGTTGAACTTGTACTTATAGCTTCCTTCCACCGGGCTTCCACAGTTGAGTGAATTGCCTTGTTAACCATTTTCTTCCACTTTAACTTGGTTGGAGTATTCTCAAGAAGCTGGGATGGTAAGGGCAGCTCATATACCTCCAGAAGTTGCTTAATCTTGTTGAACCAGCTGCGTTCTGATCTTGACTTGGTAGCTAGTTGCCGTACAGCAATTCCTTCTCAACTCCTTCAGAGATAATCCAACGGCCAAACAGGTTGAGCATGTTCTTGTGGATAACGCATTCTAACGGAAGTATTCCCATCAAAGCAAGCACTGCAGCGTTGTGAGTTTTATCTGGTAGCGACTGTATCTGCTTCAATGACTTTCTCTGGAACTGTTCTAGCACTTTGGTGTCTTTTCCATGCAGGTCAAGCACCTCCAGGCCATATAACATACGAGGGACCACATAAGTTGACCATAACTTCCCACAAACACTCTTTTTTTGGACCATTTCCACTGTGCAGTCCAGCTCCCATGAGAGAATATGCGGTTCTTCTACCAAGTGAAACCTTCTCCGCTGCATTGACCTTGTTGTTGGATTCTCTGTGTATGCCCAGGTGGGTGGAGTGTTTAACTCGGCTCATCTCTTCACCATTTAATGTGTAGATGACATCCTGGTCCTTCAAGTAGTTTTCCCAATAAGTCACGATACAGCTCTTTTTCGGGTGGATTACAAATCTGCTTCGATTAGCAAAGCCGCCAGAAGTAGGAACCATGACCTGCATCTCTTTTGTAGAATGGCTCATCATGGTAAAGTCATCAGCTACAGTGACATGGGGGATACGGATGTAGCCTATCTTGGCCCCAGTGAACTTGTTCTCTAGCTGAATGAGTACCGGGTTGTTGTACCTCTTGTAATGGGCAGTAGAGAGTATGCCCCCTTGGCGTACTTCCTGCCGAATGATGAAAGGACTTGATAGTGTGCCTTCCCATTTCACAACAGAAGTGAGGTCCGTGTATAAGTTCTGTATAAGCAGCCAGTCTGTACCGCTGATGCCGTCAAGGTATAATCTTCGAAGAAGAGTGTCGTGGTCAACGACGTCGGACGCCTTTTGGGCGTCCAACATTGCGACAATCAGGGGTTACTTTGAGTTCTTTGCTTCTGCAATACACTCGGACAGAATCAGAGCTGCATCGATGGAGGATCGGCCGGCAGTAAACCCTTTCTGTAGATCAGACTGTGACTTATCAAGGACTGTGTTATGTCTCCGATTCAGAATATGTTCCATCACCTTTAGGACGACTGTAGTTACAGTGATTCCGCGGTAGTTTGCCGGGTCTGACTTGTCTCCTTTTTTGAAGATTGGGGTAACTAGTCCCTCCTTCAGAGCTGCAGGAACCTGTTTCCGCTCGAACACATAATTGATCAGATTTCGAATGTACTGGGCTACAGTGATTCCTCCAAAGATAAGGTGTTCACCTGTAATATCCAGAGAGTCAGCAGCCTTGTTTGGTTTCAGTCTCTTGAGGGCAAGTCGTACTTCCTCCATAGATGCAGGACTGATTTCCTCCGCAGAGTTGGAGCAAATATTGTGAATGAGATTAACATCCTTCATGTATTTCCTTTTCACATCGTCATCAAAATTTTCATTCTTCATCGGGGTTGCAAGGGAGCCAAAGTGGGTAGCTCAGCCATCGCAAATGTCATCAGAAGATTCAAGGATTTTTCCATTCACAGAGAGAAACTGCAGAGGTGAGTCCTTTGACTTGCGTTGCTCTTTTACCAGCCTGTAGAACTCTTTATCACTTCCATGGGAGGACATGATGTTCTCAACCTTTTCAATGGTTTTCCTTTCAGCTGCCTGTCGCTGGGCTTTTCTCAGGTTTCTTTTGGCTTTCTTCTTTTGGATGACAAGGGGATGGTTACTGTCTGATGGTTCTCCACTCAGCCTCCACTGCCACCAGATGTCCTTACAACACCTTAAGGCCTTGCTGATTTCAGGGTTCCAGATCCGCATTGGTCCTGGTTTAATTTCCTTGCTGGTCTTGTAGTTAGGGATACTTGCACAGACTGCTCCCTTCAGGGTAGTTGCTAAGTGCCCTAAGGACATTAAAAACTCCATGTCAGATTGGGGGAATTGTGGGGTTTTAACTCCTTAAGGATAAAGTCTTCGTATACTGTTTTATCACACTTATCCCAGTTTAGCTTAAGTTTAACTGTGACTGGTTTCAGGTTTTTCTTTGCTGCTCTGATTTTCAAGGTTATGTAGACAGGGATATGGTCTGAGACGTTTGACAAAGTATGACTTTCAACTCTTACAGCACTTGTAAGCTCCTGGGCTTTTTTGTTTAGCAGGATATAGTCAATTTCAGCTGAGTCCTTTTCATTCACATGAAAGAAGGTTGGGATGCCGCGCTGCAGTGAGATAAGATCATTTCTATGACAGAATTTCCTCAGCTCTTTATCCTGGTTGTTATTTTCTCTAGTCATCAATGAAGAATTCATATCTCCAAGCAGAATAGCAGCATGGGAGCCTGAGAATTTATCAATGATCTCCTGGACCTCAAGCAAGGTAGCATCAAAATCGTCGGTTGTCTTACTATTCCTACAGGGGAGGTACACATTGATGACACATATCGGGGGATCTGTTACCAGTTCAGTGACGACAATACGACAACCGCCATCAAGACATTTCCTAACTCTCATGTCCATGTCCTTCCGGAATAGAGTCGCACCACCGCCATAACCACGCGGCTTCTGAGACGGCGGAAGGGGGTTGTCATCATCCACAGCTTTCCCGAAACAATCAAATCTTTTGTGAATTTCTCCCAGCTGGCGGAGTTGAAAGTTAAATAGCCAAGTTTCTTGGAGACACAGGATGTCAGTTGATTTCAATAGACTGTAGACATACTGCATGTTAGATTCAATATTCTTGACATTCATAGTAGTTATCTTTAGAGGCTTCGTCTCTTCCCTCTCCATGTCAATTGGGAGGCACGGCCCATGCATAAAAAAGAATCCTGTTGGGCTGGGTTTTTCTGTTGTCAACCACCACTTTCGCTATTGCGCAGGGTATCCCGAGGTTCAGCATTCTCAGAAAGGTCCAACTTCTCTCCGCCTCTCAGTTCGGTGATCGGTTTTGGGGATGGCAGCTGAGACATTCCGCTTGGTGACTGGATTTCTGTTGGAACAGCATAAAGTGTGGAAGCAGGGCCTGCTCCTGACCTCTCTGATTCAGCCACAGTAGGTACTAGCTCTTCATCCTTCTGTGTGGGCAAGGGACTGTTCTTCTCTCCCACCTCTGTGTACACTGGCACAGGAGATCGGTGTTCCATACTGGTTCTGTGAGTTGAGTTTGAAGTTGACTATGCATCTCTTCTCACAGAAGACCTATGACCTTTACCATTGGGAGGTCCAGCGTGTGACCGGGGGGGCGGGGGGGGGGTTGTGAGGTATTTGCATTGGCGAAAAGTCGCTGACCGGCGAGAGGATGGCTTGGCTGAGGCGGTAAAGCCTGTGGCACCAGGGGAACTTGGATGTACGGGGGCTGCGTAGGGTAGTGTATGTTGCCACCTTGGCCCACGTATGTTGGGGGCACACTCATATACGGCACAGGCATCATCATCTGTGGGTATGGGTGAAAAGGTACTGGGATCTGTGGAAACTAGGGCATCATACCATAAAGAGGAGCACCAGGTTGGGGGGTCATCATACGTGACATTTGCAGCTCCATAGAATTCAGCCTATTCATCAGTCCCATTTCAAACATATTTATCCTCTCCCTTAGCCCAATAACATCAGGTTCATGAATCCTAGGCCCAGGTCCGCCATGTAGTGCAGATTGAGCATATGAAGCATCGCCGGTTGAGTTTTCAGTTGTCCCGCCAGAGTTTGTACGTTCCTGCTTCAGGAGATTGTAGGAGTCCTGCAGGTCACTGATCTTTCTCTCTAACGTCATTATGTAAGACTGTGCAAGCTTCAGCTGGTCATCACTGGTATTGGGTATATCTGGCTTTTTGCTTTTCTTCCCTCTTGGACCAGAAGTCTTTTTCGGTGCCTGAGGGGTAGAACCTTTCCCCTTACTTGCCATTTTAGCATCAGTGTTCCCTAATGTGGATGTAGCTGGTTGTGGATATTTATTCTGTCGCATCACACTGTCTTGTGTTTTGGCCTTGTATGGGGATCTGCCAGGTGGAGGATTTTCATCTGTCTGTTCAAGACATCCAGCCTCATCATCCTCATTCTCTATGTGAACAACATCTTCATGTGATTTGTATGCAGCCACCTGCCACATATACAATGTGCAAATCATTGATCGGTGTAACAGCGAAGACTCAGATAAGTCTGTGCATCCTCCGGTATAATGATCAGCTTCTTTTCTGTTATGTAGGACATGGATTCAGACATATCACATTCTATCAGCTTTGTCACTTGGAAAAGTGTACCTAACACAAAGACAAACACATACCTGTTCTTTCTGTATGTTCAAATAGAAATTCAGTGGATCATGGGATCAGTCGTCCCCGTTCACATAGACAAGTTTTGGATCATGAAGAATAGTGAATTTGGTCACACGGCCCGTATGGCCATGGTCAGGAGTACATGTACCGAGAAAAAAGGCACATATAGCATGTGCGAATGGAGAAGACTCAGATTAGCCTGCAGATTCGAATTAGCCATATTGGGTTTCGCAATCTATCGCAACGTTTTGCGGTTTTCTTCAAGTTACATTCAAACCTGTCGAAAGGAGTCATCTGGTTGCTTTTTGTGACCTCTTAACACATTTGGTTTGCACTGTAGACCCCCAAAAAGGTGGCTTCTAAAGACAGGTGGCTCTTAATAGAGGTGACCACATAACCAGGTTTGACTGAATTGTGTTACCGAAAAAAAGGTAACTTATGAAAAGTGTGAACAAACAAGACTCTGGCCAGTCTGCGCTGATCTGGTAGCCTATATAAATACACGATTGGTGTCGCGTGAAAGGATGCCTTATTCCATGTGCGAAAAGGAAATACTCAGATCAGTCTGCGCATCCGATCAGTCTTCCCTTTTTGATTGATGTTGTACTTGTACAGTGCTATGGCTGTCCACGTGCGTCTATTGTTTGCTATACCGCATGTCCAGGTGTTGCATAACGTTACATTGGAATAGTAGTTTTGTTACAGCGGAGTACTTTTTTTACCGGTGAGTGAGCAGCGTGTATATCCCATGCTCCTTTTTGTACAATGGAAAAATCTAGGAAAAGGTAAAAAGATAGCCCCGCCCTGACATGTCTTTTGGATCAAGGTATACTTACGTGTGAAATCTACAGCAGAGGATGGATATTATGGTGCGGCTGTTCCAAACTATAGCAAAGTTCGGCCGATAATTTTTATAACTATTCTTATATATATATATTTCATATTCCTATTTATCTGTTATTCCTGATAAATCTGAAAAATGTAAAATATTAGGTTTCCGCTCGATAACTAAAGTTAATGGATTTCTGTGGAATTCATAGGTATATGACCATTAGTAAAGTAGTAACTACGTGTTCGGCCGTTGCAATTGACGGGCACCGCCGTGGCTTAGCGCCGGTCAAGCGTTGTGTGGACCGGTCGCGTTGCGATTGATATCGTATTAGGTTATCGTTCGTCAGTGAGAGGCTAGTTGCTCCAAAAGGCCTATTAATAGAGGGTCAGTGGTAAATGTGAGTATTGTGGGGGTGAATTTCATTTTTCTGGCGTTTGTCGAGGTATGGACTACGTTGGGCCGTGTGCAAAGTAAGGGAACTCTGAAGGGGTTCACGTGAGCTTTGCAGGCGGCCCAGTGTGGTTTGTACATCGATAGGCGCCGGAGAGGTTAGGTTCACTGCTAACACTTACATTTTATCTAATCAATGTTTTATTTGACCTGAAATTTGTGTTAAAGGATCAGAAAACAAAACAATAACAATAAAAACATTTATACGCATCTTTTCAATAATTTTAATATTTATAAATAATGTATATAGAATAACACGATATGTAAAAAATATGGTGTCGGTGTCGGGGAAGAGGAGCCGACAAAAAAAAAGAGTAAAGTACAGATGAGTTCGAAATGTGAGGTTCTGCTTCAATTTGGACAGGGGTTGGGCACCTGACAGACCTAAAAAATGGGACTCGTGCTACTTGTTCGAGAACAAACGAAAAGCGCATTGGCATGCTGCATGGGAAGAGTATGCGATACTAAACGCCCACCTGGGTACAATAGAAAGCGAGATTGAAATTCTCCCCAATTTTCCCCATAATTCTACCAAATATTTATGGAATTACACAAAAAGTTAACTATGCCATCTGCATAAGTTTAAGTTTGGTTTCCGTTAAATCACTTAAGTTTAAATAAATGGATTTCTTCCAAATTTTTGTGGTACGTGACTGTTATTAAAATACAGGTTTGGTTTGAAAAATGAGGTAATGCTTCAATTAAGACTGGAGTAATGGCCCCTGATAGACCCGAAAAATGGCAAAATGATATTTTCCGCTCAATATGATCGAATTTCTTTGAACTTTACATGATATGGTACCACTAATAAAATGCAGGTTGATTCGGAACGAGGAGGTCGTGCCTGAAGTTGTACAGGGGATATGGACCCTGATAAATCTGAAGAATTGAAAATATTAGGTTTTTGCTCGATAACTTAAGTTTAAATCAGCGGATTTCTTTGAAATCTATGTGGTACATGACCATCGGCAAAAGACAGGATGAGTTCGAAAAGGGAACGTACACATCACTGAATTTGGACTGAGTTATGAACCTGGTAAATCTGAAAAATGGAAAATACTTGGTTTCCTCTCAATAACTTAAGTTCAAATTAACGGATTTCTTTAAAATTTATATGGTACATGACCATTAGTAAAATACAGATTGAGTTCGATAAAGGAGGTTATTCGTCAATTTTTCCAGGGGTTATGGCCCCTGATAGACCTAAAAAGAGTAAAAGATTTAGTTTTCCCCCAATCAAGTGCATGATTTGTCAGTGCTGTTTATGTTTTCTAGGATGGCAAATGGGACCAGTATCGACTCTTCACTGCATTACAGATAGATTTTGCGGAGGGTATCTAGCAAGCCCTGCTTACTGCCATATAAATTTTTTCTCTTAAATATAATAAAAAGAACTTTTGCGGCTTTTGTAGCAGATTCTTATTTTGCCTCAATCAGAATCAGTAAACTAGTAGAACAGCATTCTTTTTTGTATTTTAGGTGGCTGTGTGATCGGCTGGGTGACCTTCCTTGACTCGTGCTACTTGTTCGAGAACAAACGCAAAGCGCATTGGCATGCTGCATGGGAAGAGTGTGCGATACTAAACGCCCACCTGGTTAAAATAGAAAGCGAGATTGAAAACGCTTTCATTCAAGCTGAACTACAGCGACTAAATCCGGGCCTTACGACAAATGATCAGTTCTTTACTGCAGGGAATGATCTTGGCGTGGAGAATGAATGGGTATGGGCAGGTACAAAAGATAATTCTACGGAATTCACAAACGGAGAGGTGATCGAGTTTAGCAACTGGTATGATGGGGAACCAAACAATGAAGAAGGGGATGAGAACTGCATGGCTTTCTTTCCGGGGTTTGATTACAAATGGAATGATGCTTCATGCGACGAACTATTTCATTTTATCTGTGAAAAGAAAAATGAATAACATAATTATAACATTTTTATACCCCGCCACACGTTAGTGGCGGGGTATTATGTTTTCACGTTGGCCGTCCGTGTGTCTGTCCGTCCGTCCGTCTGTCCGTCCGTAGTATGTACGTCCGTCCGTCTGTCCGTCCGCCCTTCGTTTCCGTTCGATAACTTAAGTATTTATCAACGGATTTCCTTCAAATTTTGCATATGCATTTGTACTAAGAATATCTCGCTTGGGATTGTAAATGGGCAAATTTCGTTAATTTCTGACAGAGTTATGGCACTTGTCAATGTACGAAAAATGTTTTTTGGCTTCTAGTTCCTTTACTACTTGGAGTATCATGATGAAACTTCACAAACATGATCAAAGTAACAAAAGCTTTTAATGAGCACAGAAATTTCATCATCGGGGGTTATCTGCCCCTGCCCTGGGACTATATGCATGTATAAAATAATGAAAAATTCCATATAAAATCAGAATTGAAGCATTTTTTCTGAAACTTTCAGCAAATGATCAGAGTGATGAAAGCCTCCAGTGATGCTCAAATTTACCCCAAAGGAGTTATTTCCCCCTGCCCCCGGGTTATATACATGTATAAATGTGGAAAAATCGGTGTGTGAAAAAGGTTTGCAGTGGCGGGGTATCACGCAGTCGTTTGCGATGCTTTTATTGTTCTTTGTTTGACTGCCGTGCTGTTATTTATTTATAATTTTGAAATGGGGTCTTTGCCGGACCCACGCTGTTCTTGAAATATTTTTTTGCTTTAGCTGTCAATGTCTGCAGTTTTGTCATGAACTCTCGATCTTAGTTAAATCTCAGTATTTTAATTTGATTTAAATATTTTCCGTTTGAGTTTTAAGAAATATGTACGCGGATAGAACAGTTCTGTTTTCCGTATCCTGCCAGCGAAAATTATCGAAATATTGTTAGAAGATTAGGCCTGTTAGATTAACCCATCTATGCCTATAAGACATAGTAAATTTTCCAGTTTTGGATGGTAACATTCCCTGTTCTACTTCTTACGGGGTTTACGTTTTTCAACTTATTCGGTTTCCTGGTGTGTCTAGTCATGTGACTGACTTCAATAATAAAACAAAATTAACTGCTTAGCTTCTTCAACAGGGTTATTCAGTCTATAAATTCTAAAAAAAAAGGTAAGTTGGTCTGTTTTTCATGATCAGTTCAGAAAAATTATCATACGTTACAAACGTATTGGATATAAGATACATGTAAATGTTATGCTACAGTATGCATGTTAAGTGGTGAACCCGATCATGGTTGCTAACTTTGCTTCCCTCTTTAATTGTAGGCCGGTTTGCCGGGCATCAGACTCAGTGATGAGTCCGACATTAAGCTATTTAGGTTTTATTGGTTGGGACTGGAGCTTGTCCTGTCTGTTGCTTGGTTATTCGGGGTTCAACTTATGGTTTGTTTTGCTCTGGTATTTTATTGGTGTTCTTTAACACCCCAGAGATATCCAAGTGTCGCAATACGTTGTTTCTATCGAGTCCTCATCTCTGATTCATCTTAGGTCCTATCCGTGATTTGTGTGTAACCTTTGATGATTCCTTGATGGGTTTGAAAACCTTGATACGAACCAACAGCTAACTACAAATGTTTGGAACCACCGCAGAAGCAGTGGGCGAGGTTTGGCTCTAGTAAAGCTAGTTTACGACCCGGTTATCTTTTGCTGACGGTTCAAAGGCGGTAATTCTGTTGTTTTTCCTCAGTGTTACAGTGCGTTATTTGGGCTTTTCTATGGTCTCTGGCAGTCCAGTCATCTGAATTGCTACCCATCCTGCTTTTTGTTTTGATTTAATCAAATTTAAGAAATAGATCAGCTCTAGCAGTGAATTGTTGAGCAATAATTAATTGTTTGGAGGTAAAGTAGATCATATCACGAGCGCGGAGCGCGAGTGATATATCTTCTTATAATTGATCGACAAACAGTGAATTATTACTCAACAATTCAATGATAGAGCTTTGAAATATTTTCATGATACTTCACAGATATGTAGAACAGATCATGATGATGTGTCGCATGCAAGAATGACAACTCTTGTTTTCTTACTTTTTGAGTTATTTCCCCTTGATGGTGTAGCTGTGATTTCATGCCCGCTCAATAACTTGACTACCCTTTGAAATAGTTTATGATAATCCACAGATATGAAAAACAGGTCATGAAAATGTGTTGAATAAATGAAAGGCGACTCTCGCATTCACACTTTCTGAGTTATTTCCCTTTTGAATTTTGAGCTGCAGTTTTGTTGCCACTCTGATCGTCATGCTGTGATAGTCTTTCAGTGTGCCTAACTCTCTATGACTCCTGCATGTAACGCCCCCCCCCCCCCCCCCCCCCCCCAAAAAAAAAAAAAAAAAAAAATCCAGATTTGGATTCTTTGTCAAAATTCACAATTCACTTACTAGAGAGCTCAAAATTGTAGGGTTTGTTCTTTAGAAGTTAATCACACGTTTTAAAATGTTATATGCTATATATGCTATATATTGTGTAGCTGGTTGCTGTCTAAGAATTTACCTCTTTTGGCAGTCTGGCATACTGTTTTGATCTGAGTGAAAGATAATCGTGCATCTGTTCAACAAATAATGTTAATAAGAAGGATGACAATGTCAGTATATGACTTATATTTGTTTTGAAGTGTATCCTGTCTACAAAGGCGCATGTGGCCTTCGGTCGGCGGATTTGCCATCACCTCTGATGAATATTTTTTCCGATTTGTTCCTTCTTGGAGTAAGAATTTGCCTTTCGCCACAAGTATGTTCTCTTTGGCATCTTGTTGTTATGTTTGATAGGCATATCTAGCATTTTGCTCACGTCGTTGGTGGAAAAGAGAGCTGGTCCTGAGGTTATAAAACTTTTTCATGCTCAACTCAGCTGAGCATGAATTTTAAGCTGCTAATAAATAGCAAATCATTTATAAGTACAGTAACTGTTGTTTTCTTGTTCAGTTTAGCTGAGTATGAAATTGTCTCTGCTTATGAATATGAAAATGCCAACATTAGTTGAGCACGAAAAAAGGTTTTATAACCTCGGGCCTGGTTTCTTTGCATTTCGTTATGTTCTGTATACTTATTGTTTGTTTGTTCTTGCTGTTGGTGCCAACGGGCATCCATGGCCTTGTGGATAAGAGCGCTGACTCCTAAACCTTTGGTCTCTCACCGCTGTGGGCTCGAGCCTCGGTCGGCGCACAAGTGAGAAAGCAACGTTCTGCTTGCGGAGGGTCAGGTGGTTTTTACCGAAAACCCCGGTTTTCGCCAACCTCTGCTTAACAATCGAATTAGTATAAGCGAAATGGTCTCGCAAGCGGCATAAAACACATACATAGAACTGGTCATAATTAGTTTGTTTACTCTTATATTTTTCCATTAATAGGCTGTGATCTGTTACTGGGAATGTCTGGGCATCCTAATTTATTTATTTAATTGGTGAATATTTTCTTTCTGAGTCATGAATCGAACTTTGGCGAATAAATAGAGGATCTTACATGAGTACTCATGTATCATTGAATGTATTAAACGAGTTGGGGAAAAATAAGATGCGAGGCTCTGCCGAGCATCTTATCGTTTTCACCAACGAGTTTAATGTATTCAATAATACAGGAGTACGAATGCAAGATTCTATTTATCATATTACACAAAAAATCGCATTTTTTTAGCAAATGCTGCACTAAAACGTCACGATTTCGCCATTAGAAAACGCGACGTTTTATGGACGCCAACGCTTAACGTTACGACGTAGTTTGCATATTTAATCCACTAGTGGATTATCGTTTTTAATGCATGGCTTTATTACACTCTCGGATGCAACGTCATATGATAAATGTATTTGTAGATAAGTCCAACTTGGTCCCCAAGTTATGAAACTTTTCTTTATCATATGACGTCGCTGTTATTCAGTGGATAACGTCGTGTCATAAAAATCGTACGACCACACGTGTAATAACACTTTGGCGCGTCACCTAACGTCATTGACAACGCCCATGTCAACAATGCATTTTCTTATTGAAATAATGTTCAGTTTGAAGACGTTAAAATTCCATTCTAAAGGGACATATGCTTATCAGAATCGTACACTCGTGGTCATTTCATACGAAATTTAGAAACTCGCCGAAGGCTCGTTTCATAAATTTTATATGAAACGACCACTCGTGCAAGGTCCTCTGTTTATGTTCATATCAGCTGAGCATGAAAATTCAAACTCATACATGATAAAGTTTGTGCATGCTGCAGCGAGTTTTATCTATAAATTCTTCTATTTTAATGCTTCAAACAATGCTTGTTTAGTATTTTGAATTCCATTCAATATTATATAGTTTGAGGACAAAATCAGATGAGCATGAAAACTAGAGCAAGTGAGCAGGGGCTCATGTATACCAAGGCCAACGCCACCGCCTAATGATACTAAACTTAAAATACAAGAAAATTAACTCAAATAAGTTACAAATTTTAAAGTCTGTGACCATGAAGCAGCATACAGATAATGTCAACTAATCTGCTGCAAGCTAAAAGTGAACCTAGTAATATATGAAAAGGTTCCATTGAAGGATATCAGAATTATAAGACGCATTATAAACCAGTTCATTTAAGTACCTCTTTAGGTATGTGACCTTGGCCTTATATCAACAGCAGCATCCAAATCGTGTAAAGTGTCTCAGCATAAAGATAAACGACTTCCATATCAAAGGGTCTTATTAAAGGAGATGGGAACAAGCAAATTCGATGAATTTATGTCCCCCGCCTTTGGTAAAAAGAAGGGAGGATGCACAATCCCAAAATGTACAATGTCCACAAAAATATATGAGGACATACCAATATGTAGTACCTAATGCAAATGCAATTTGATAGATTTGAACTAGAAGTATGGCTAAGTTCGAAATCTATGACAAGCCAAAAAAATCGACTGGAGATTATACAAAAACCACATGCAAGCTCTCACACTATCTTAAAAACACTTACACAGTTTCAAAATGATTGGTTCAGAATCCCACAAAGTGCTGCACGCACAAGGTATCCACTGCCTATACACTTTGTTAATATTTGGGCCTTAATTCCCAACATGAAAAAAGTGACAAAATTATCAGACTATATTCTTTAAGTCACATGCAAATCTAAAGACAATGAAGAAGAAGCCTGCAAAGTTTCAAAATGCTTTATGAAAAACCGTAGAGGAATTGTGCGCACTAGGTATATACTATCAATAAGTCTTCTGGCAAAATGACTAAGTTCATAAAGTAAAAATAGAGGTAAAATATTATCCGACCATAACACCTGAGGCACATGCATATCTACAGACCATGAAAAAGATGCCTGCTAAGTTTCAGACTGACTCACGAAAACTGTAGGAGAAGTTGCGCACACAAGGTATATACTTAAAATGTCTTCTGATGCTTGAAATTGTATTTGGCAGGATGATAGATGTTGATCTAAAGTTGTATTTTGTACCATCCCCATCCATGCCTGTGACCTAGAGGTGAAAGTCACAGACTTTGACTTCTTATGTTAAAGTTTGGCGTTAAAGGCATATGATCTCATACGGACGGAAAGATGGACGGACAAACGAACGTCGGAAAAAGGCTATACATCCCTCGTCATACTCGTATGCCGGGGGTTTAATACGTTTATAACCTCGGGGCAAGATCTTCTTTAGAAATGACTAATGTCCCATAAATAGAGAATACCATGTTAGTGTCTTTTGATATCAAGTTTATCAGGCGAGACCAGAAACAGCGTAGCCATGGAGAGGCTTGCCTGGCCAGCCCGACGTGTTTCTGGTCGAGCCTGATAAACTTGATATCAAAAGACATTTACATGGTTTTCTATTTATCTTGCATAATAAGAAGATTATAAAGCGTAAAAAGAGTCAAACAAATGAAAAGCAAACACAGTTTTGTATGCTTATGTCGTAACTCGGTGACGTCATTTAACAAATCGAACGTTGTTAACGGGATAAACGTCGGTATATAGCCAATCGTCTTCAGGGACTTTTCTAAAGGCATCGCCTGATAACATTGACGCAAGCGCAGATCTACATTGACATGATATCACATCATGTTATCATACCCCTGTTATTAGGTGAATTTTGCAGCAGATGCATGATAAAAGGAATAAGTAAACAGTGCAGACCATTATCAGAAGTCGCACGCCGCGGCGTATGATCAAGATTTCAATTAATGTTTGTAAAAGAAAAAAACGGGCACTTCTCGTTAAAAGGAAATAAAACAAGAGGTCCTAGAGGCCCTGAATCGCTCACCTGACCAATTGGCGAAGTGGCTTTTTCTCATGTCTGATATTGTCAAAATATGAGTCTAATGTCAAAAGTCAAAGAATGAGCATGACCTCTTGAACTCCGAAATCTTCATGTACTTATTAAGACATCCATATATACCATTTGTTAGGCCAAAATCTTCAAAACTTTCCATGAATTCTTATGTTCTAGCATTTTCCCATATTTGACCATGCCGCAAAAAATGTCAAGGTCATCATTTGAACAGTCTTGGTAGTACTCTAGTACTCCATGTT
Source organism: Ctena decussata (assembly GCA_963989385.1). NCBI lineage: Eukaryota > Metazoa > Mollusca > Bivalvia > Lucinida > Lucinidae > Ctena > Ctena decussata. The sequence goes on from OZ022514.1 coordinate 39,975,803, forward strand.
ACTTACCAAGTTTCAAGGTCACAGGTGTATTGGCTCTGGAGAAGAAAAATATTAATGTTTAATACCATAAACTGGTATGGCGGCCATGTTGGTCATGTGATCTGGACCGTTTGAACAAATTTTTGGTCAATCAACCCCTGAAGGCTCTATATGAAATGTGTTTACAATTGGCTTTTGAGGAAATGTTTGAAAATGTCAAAATATGCGAGATCTGGATCAAAGAATGACCTTGACCTCTTGTACTCATAATTCTTTATAATCTCATTAAAATGACTGTATATACCACTATTTGGGCCAAAATCCTCAAAACTTTCCATGAAATCTTATGTTCTAGCATTTTCCCATATTTGACCTTGTCGTAAAAAGGGTCAAGGTCAACACAAGGTAATCATTTGAACAGTATTGATAGTACTTGAAATTCTAATGCAACATACTAAGTTTCAAGGCCATCGGTCAATTGGTTCTGGATGAGAAGATTTTTAAAAGTTTTTACCATATATGAGCATGGAGGCCATGTTGGTCGTGTGACCTGGACGTTTGAACAAATTTTCATTTCCTCAAGCCCTGGAGGCTCTATATGAAATTTGGTTTCAACTGGCCCAGTGGCTTTTGAGGAAACTGTTTGATATTGTCAAAATGAGAGTGTTCTGGGTCAAAAGTCAAAGAATGACCTTGATCTTTTGCACTCATCAATCTTCATGTACCCACTAAGATGACTGCATATACCAATTTTAGACCGAAATCTTCAAAACTTCCCATGAAATCTTATGTTCTAGCATTTCCCATATTTGACCATGCCGTAAATGGTCAAGGTCAGTCCAAGGTCATCATTTTGAACCATCTCTGTAGTACTGGAGAACCCAATGCTACTTACCATGTTTCAAGGCCATCGGTCATTTGGTTCTGGAGAAGAAGATTTTTAAAGGTTTGTACCATATATGGGCGCGGCGGCCATGTTGGTCATGTGACCTGGACTGTTTGAAAATGTGTTCATTCCCTCAACCCCTGGAGGCTCCATAAGAAATTTGGTCTCAATTGGCCCAGTGGTTTTTGAGGTGATTGTTTGAAATTGCCAAAATATGAGAGTAACTTGGGTCAAAGGTCAAAGAATGACCTTGACCTCTTGTACTCACAAATCGTCATGTACTCATTAAGGTGACTGTATATACCAATTTTTAGGCCAAAATCTTCAAACCTTTCCATGAAATCATATGTTCTAGCGTTTTCCTACATTTGACCTTGCTGTAAAAAAAGTCAAGGTCAACCCAAGGTATTAACTTGAACAATTTTGATAGAGCTTGAGTACCCAATGCTACATACTAAGTTTCAAGGCCATCGGTCAATTAGTTCTGGAGAAGAAGATTTTTAAAGTTTTTTACCATATATGAGCATGGTGGCCATGTTGGTCATGTGACCTGGACCGTATGAATAAATTTTCGTTCACTCAATCCCTGAAGGCTCTATTTGTAATTTGGTTTCAATTGGCCCAGTAGCTTTTGAGGTTTGAAGTTGTCAAAATATGAGAGTTCTGGGTCAAAGGTCAAAGAATGCCATTGACCTCTTGTATTCATAAATCTTCATGTTCTTATTAAGATGACTGTAGATACCAATTTTTAGCCCAAAATCTTAATCTTCAACGGTTTCCAAGATATCTTATGTTCTAGCATTTTGCCATATAAAAGCACAAGGTAGCAAATTTGACTTTATCGTAAAAAAGGTCAAGGTCAATCCAATGTCATAATTTGAAAAATCTTGGTAGAATTCACATACCCAATGCTACATACTAAGTTTCAAGGCCATCGGCCTATTGGTTCTGGAGAAGAAGGTATTTTTTATGTTTTTACCATATATATGGGCATGGCGGCCATGTTGGTAATGTGACCAGGACCATTTGAACAAGTTTTCTTTCCTTAGGTCCCAGGAGGCTCTATATGAAATTTGGGTACAATCAGTTCAGCAGTTTCAGAGGAGAAGTCATTTGAAATTGTTGACGGACGGACGACGGACGGACAGACGACGGACGACGGAGCCTAACCATCCTATAAGCTCCCCCTGGAGTCGCTGGCTCAGGTGAGCTAATAAAAAAATAAACAAACCCTGACATCCCTCAACAGAAAAATGGATGCATCCAGTAGTCTTCGCTAGGCAGAAGTGGGTTACTGAATTCTACATTCCGATACATGGCTTTTCCTTCTAATCTACAGTTTGATGTATCAGGATTCACCTGTTGCCCATGTAAATACAAGGGACTCTTATTAGAATGAGCTGAATTTTTCATCTACATCTGTTTGATCTCCCTTTGCATATGTTCTACGAACATTTTCACGTGAATCCGATCATATAGAACACTGGACTGCTTACAAAAGCCAGCAAAGGCAGCCTCTTACCTCTCTGAATAGTAAGGATGGTAACATAGATAAGTGCTAAAGCTGTCTTTATTCATGTGTCTAGGTTTCTAGGTTGACCCTTCTTTTTTTATGCCCCCGTGACGACAGTCAGGGAGCATTAAGATTTGCTCCTGTCTGCTGTCCGTCTGTCTGTTCGTTCGTCACACTTTAGGGTATAGAGTTTGTGTAATCAACTTCTCCCACAGTTTGAAGTGGATCTTTCTCAAACTTTGCACAAGTATTTAGGACATATTGAAGATGTGCATGTGGGTTTTTGATGGAGCCAACATTTATTTTGACAGAATTACGGCCTATTAAAGTTAGTCTTTTAGGCATTTTTTGCATTGTAGGGTATGGAGTTTGTGTAGTCAACAGCTCCCACATTTTTCAATGTATCTTTTTCAAACCTTGTATAGTTATTGTGTACATACTGAAAATGGGCATGTTGAGTTTAAATGGCGATAAAATTTATTTTGACAGAATTACGGCATTTCAAAATTAGTCATTTTGGGTATCTTTTTACATTATAGGTATAGAGTTTGTGTAATCAATTTCTCCAACAGTTTTAAGTGGATCTTTTTCAAACAATGCATACTTGTTGTGGACATAATGATGGGTTTTTGATGGAGAAGAAATTAATTTTGATAGAATTACAGCCTATTAAACTTAGTCATTTTGGGCAGATTTTTGCACTATAGGGTATTGAGTTTGTGTAATCAATCCCCCCCCACTACAGTTTTGAATGGGTTTTTTTCCAAACTGTTTACACATGTTAAGGGCATAATGAAGATGTGCATGTGGCTTTCTGATGCAGATAAAATTAATTTTGACAAAATTACAGCCTTTTGAACTTAGTAATTTAAGGTAGTTTTCTGCACTAAAGAATATAGAGATACTGTAATTGTCAATTGATGCTCTGAATATAGTGTTTGTACTGAAAGGGTGCTTTAGGAAGGTACACTGTCCTGTGACAGGCCCTGTACTGAAAGGGTGCTTTAGGAAGGTACACTGTCCTGTGACAGGCCCTGCACGGGGGCATCATTCGTGTCTTACAGACACAATTTTCTAGTTTTATTACAGTGTATGTGACTGTATACTGTGCTGATTTCTAGTTGAGCTATAAGAACTACACGCAGACCGAATCAAATGTCACATAAATCACAACTGAAGCTAGGGCGAGGGTAGAAGCTACGTAAATCGGTTTAAGCTACCAGCCACCCACCCAACCACCCAAGGGATCAATGGCTGACTGTTCCAAGGTGGTGCATCTCTTGCATTTTTGCGGTATGTATATCAGTGTTCGTTTTGGGCTATTTTTCCCAAGGGCAAAACACCTCCCTTTTTCTCAATTGGCTGGAATAAATTCCCAAATAGAAACTGAAGAAAAAAAAACCGTTTTATGACAGCCACGAAAATATATGACATTGCAATTTTCACCATTCTTGGTGTGAACAGTATGTCCAAATAAAGTTAGGTTTGTGTAAACATTGATTTTAAGACTTCAAGTGAATAAAGCACACATTATTTGAGCCGCGACACGAGAAAACCAACAAAGTGGTTGTGCGCCCAACGCAGACTCAGATCAGTCTGGGCATCCGCCCAGTCTGATCAGAGTCTTCGCTCTCCGCATGGAGGTAGCTGAGACCCTTAGCTATCTTTTCAGCGCTTAGCGAAGAGTCTAATCAGACTGGGCGGATGCCCAGACTGATTTGAGTCTGCGCTGGGCGCACAACCACTTTGTTGGTTTTCTCGTGTCGCGGCTCATTTTGCACAGAATTCAGACTGATCTTTTAACTTGCCCAGTGCGTAACAAGAACTGACTTTTGTAAAACAACAGTAAACAACAACAACAACAAAAAAAAAACAATAACAACAACACAAGTACTGGTAGCATATATATAGTGCATTTGTTGTCATTTGCTTAATACTTATCATTTGTTTTTTTAGAATTTTATCTTGTACATGACTTATTCTTAATTTTGTAGAAAAATATAGTTAATGATTGATTTTTTGTGTTTTTAGAAAAAAATGCACTTATTTTGGTCAGATTTTGCTTATTATTTTACATGGCAGTAAATCAGTTGTAGTATACGCATATAGATGTGTATATATTTATTCATTGGATATGATTTTTTTTATCCCAATATTGTGTTTTCACGCTTGAATTTTCCCAATGCTAAGGACCCCACCCCCATTCCCAAAAAAAGGTGAAAAGGAACACTGTGAATGTTATCAAGTTGTTTTTGTGTCCGCTTGTCTGTTTACTATGAAAAATTGAGCCGCGAAATGACAAAACCAACAAAGTGGCATGTTCGCACCTCGAAGACTCATCTCAGCCGGGGCATCCGCCCAATCTGATCAGCGTCTTTGCTGTGTGCTTAAAGGGTAGGTAAGGGCGGTTGCCCAGGCTGATCTGAGTCTTCGCGCTGCGCACATGCCATTTTGTTAGCTTTGTAGTGTCGCTGCTCAAACAGGTTCTTTTTGTTAATCGTTCCCTTTCATTCTGATGCACATGTATGATTTACATTTGAATCGCGACGTGAGAAAACCAACAAAGTGGTTGTGCGCCCAGCGCAGACTCAGATCAGTCTGGGGATTTGCCCAGTCTGATCAGACTCTGCTAAGCGCTTAAAGGCTAGCTAAGGGTCCAAGCTACCTTCATGCGGACAGCGAAGACTCTGATCAGACTGGGCGGATGCCCAGGCTGATCTGTGTCTGCGCTGGGCGCACAACCATATTGTTGGTTTTCTCGTGTCGCGGCTCATTTGTGCACATGTTAAGAAACAGCAAGACAGACAATCAGTATCATACCCAGAAACGGATCCAGTCACATATCAAACGGTACCAGCCTAAGATTTCACACTAGGCGATAGTACACATGCTTAAAATTAGAATTTTAACAGAAATGTTATATACATTTCAAAGTATGTCCCCTTATTTCAAAGTATGTGGCATTATAGGTACCCCCTTTCATTTTTCCAAAATTCATTGAAATATGAAAGCAAAGGGTTCTGTGCAAAGTTAAGGTGAACGCCCTTCGGGTTCACTTATTTTATACATGACCTATTATGCTCATACTTCAATGAACATCAGAAAACTTAAATTTATTTCTTAATTAAAATGTGTTTGAGCTATTCCCTCTTTTTGACTTTGTAATTTTTCCAGCTTCACGTAGGTGGCTGATTTTTGGTATACTTTATATATTTGGTATGTAAAATACACTCAACCGTAGAGAAATTGAAACGCTACATTTTTTTCTATGTAATATGCATGGGACACAGATTGAAGTATTAATTACAGAAAGTGGGTCTTAAAGTTTAAAAGAGATGCTTTAGAATCCAATAAATCATTATTTGGAATGGGAATAATTTGAAAAGCACCATGTTGCATTAGTACGTCAGTATCACCTTACGCGAACATCAGTTACTTCTTTCCGCTTCTGACGTTTCTAACGTAATAATTATTCATAAGTTTCAATTTTTGCTGAAAAGAAATGTCTGCGACATAACTGATTATAGCTCGTTTTCTTTAAACATATGTTTAAGACAAAAATAGTGTCTCGTGTTGTCATCGTTTTCAGCCAGTAGAAAAGTTCCAAGGCAAATCGTAAACAATTTTCTTTGGCGAATACACGATCAAGACTGGATAGGAAGTCCTTAGTCTTTTGTAAAGTAAATCATCCAGAGCATTCCATTTCAGAATCTGTTTTATCATATGACGTCGCATCTGAGAGTGTAATAAAGCCATGCATTAAAATCGATAATTAACTAGTGGATTTAATATGCAAATTACGTCGTAACGTTATGCGCCGACGTCCATAAAAGCTCCTCGTTTCTTATAGCGAAGTCATGACGTTTCAGTGCAAAATTTGCCAATAAAATGCGATTTTAGTGTCATTTGATAAATAGAATCTTGCATTCGTGCTCCTGTATTATTGAATTTATTAAGCTCGTTGGGGAAAACCGATAAGATGCTCGGCATAGCCTCGCATATTATCTTTTCCCCCAACACGTTTAATTAATTTAATAATACACGAGCACTCATGTAAAATCCTCTATCTCTAAAACATGTGCGCTATCATTCATGATGACATTATAAAACCGGCGATATATCTGACGTCACAAGCCAGACAGATAAGTCGATGAGACAATGTTGTCGTGCTAAATGCATCATAATATATAACAACCAGCGTTTTGATTTTATTATTAAAGCTTTAAATTCTTAAGTTTCGATGTAGCGTTTTTATTTCTCGAGTGTTTTTCATAAAGGTGTGGACAGTTTGAATTTGTTAATCACAGAGTTATTGTTCCTGTTTATTGAAACGTGTGTAGCTTTGAAGCCCAATAATAGTGGGCATAGAGTTTTGAAATTTTATATTTGAATGTTTTTCTAATTTCACATACTGAGTGGCAATACAAAGTAAGCCGACTCATTTTTTTTTTTTATAATTTTGTCCTAAAATAAAATGGTGAAACGGGTCTGCGGTGCTCTAGTTGGCTGCAAGCGGCAACATCATCACACTTTATCACGGACTATGCCTCAGAACAAACCTTGACTATATTGTTACCGCTTATCGCCGATGTCACAGGCTGGAACAATGTTGTAGATTATAATAATTGAGCCGCGACACGAGAAAACCAACAAGTGGTTGTGCGCCCAGCGCAGACTCAGATCAGCCTGGGCTTCCGCAAAGACTGATCAGACTTCGCTAAACGCTTAAAGGGTAGCTACGGATCTACCTCCATGCGGACAGCGAAGACTCTGATCAGACTGGGCGGATGTCCATGCTGATCTGAGTCTGCGCTGGATATACAATTACATTGTTGGTTTTGTCGTGTCGCGGCTCAATTATCATTTATTTATTGGTCTCAATGCTAGTGCCGCAATGTTACATATTATTCATAAATTTTGAAATTGTATGTCAATGCCAATTACAGATATAAATCCCACGAGTTTTAGGGATGGAAATCTAACATTTAGTTTGTTGTTATTACACAATGATTAACGGCCAGAAATGCATAATGCATCATGGAAATACAATATTATTTTACGGAGTGGCTAGTAAAAGACGTCTGACAGTAGCCAATATTTTATGTTTCATTAAGTCGGCATTAAATATGCATCTGTAACTGACTATCATAAATGCATTTTTTACGAACAATTACAATTTTTTACTGTTTTTGACCGCATTCAGAAGGTGACAATGACTTATCTGTGGTGAATACAATGTACATAATCCACTGATAGAACAAAAGATCTTCCCAAAATTTAGCAGATGCCTTCTTTATGTTGTTTTCCACAATTTAGAAATCCAAACTACGTGATTTGTTGATGAAAAAGGGTTAACATAAGAAAAGATTAAAGGATAACTTTTGGCACAAAATGAAAATAAATAATTATCATTTACGAAAATGCATAAAGATCTAAAGGTACTACAATGCATTGGGTAAGTGTCTATCAATTATACTTCCAACTCTTTCACATATGATAATGTTGAACAGATAAACTAGTTACTGCCCAAATGTTAGGCAATATTACATAGATAACACACCCGTGTGTAAGTTTTTCAAGGCTGAATAATTGCACTTACACATAGGGGCCTCGGTACTTAGTAGGTTAGGCGCTGACCTGCTGATCTAGCGGTCCTGGGTTCGAGCGTTGTTGTAGGCGGGAATCTTTTCAATCGCAAACGGGATTAAATTGCTTACAACCTTTCATTATCACCCACCCGTCATCCTGATATAACTGAATAAATGTTAAAAAGGACGTAAAATCGAAAGTCATCTATTCATCACTTACACACCTGTATGGTCACAGCAAAACAGTTTTATACTGCACGTGTCATACAAGTATACCTACGTGCATTGTAGCTGATGAATGTTTTAATTAAGCAACAATTTACATGAACAAAAACATGATCAAGCTATTGTTTTTCATCTGTTTAACCCGATACTTTGTAAAATATATTTGGAAAAAATAATTGATAGGACATTCTTCTCGCTGAATTCAAGCGCCTTCATACCGAAATGCATTTAGTGATAGTTATTCATTAGATGTTCATTTTTCTTATCACACAGTGAATCGTCATTATAAGACTAACTGAAACGATAGAGACTGTGCCAATTTATGCTGCATATCTTTGTATGACACTTAAAAAAGTTTGTGAAAATCATACTATTATTATACTTTCTTTACACCCTGTACACCCGTAAATCTATAACAGCACCACATATAAAAAGTGTTGTATCTCTCGCTAGAGGATCACTTTACTCCAAAGTCGCAGTAGTTGCGGTCTGACCAAGTCGAATGGTGTCGCATTTGTTGTTGTTTATTTTTTTTCTGGCTATTCAAAACGTTAAACATTTTGAAATACTTTGCTTTCATTATATCGAGGGGTTAGAGGCGAAACCTGCTATGGACAAGTTTTGTCGAAATTGAGGTTATTGTATAATCTGATTACAAATGGCTAAATCTACACTGTTTCAAATTTTCAGAGCAGTAGATTAATTAGTTTTAATTTTATTCAATTGAACCCAAACCAGCTATCGCATATCTCATATAAATTTTGGAACCATAAGCAGCTTTCTCAGGGTAAGATATTCTGGCATATATGAATCCTATAAAATGGTAAGTATTATCATTCCAAAACAAGCCTTCTATCCTTGACTTGTTCTGGCACAGATGAAAGTATGTTCATTTCACAAATGTAAATGTACCAGAACCAGCTACCTGAAGATAGACATTTTAAGTTCATGATGCATAATTTCAGTCCTTAGTGGCAAAACCAGCTATCTAAAGAAAGAATGTTTTAGCTCCAACCAAAAGATGTCATACCATGGCGTCTTTTCAGTGCTATCAGGATGTAGCTGTTTTGGCATTACTCAGTAAATACTTGAAACAGGTGGTACTCATTCCAGCTCTGAAACATTCTACCTAACAATGACAGATTCTGGTGTGATGTTTTGATAATATATTTGGTTAAATTGGTGCTGTTCGTAACATTTACATCCAGTCCAAGAGAAAACAACCCATAAAAGCCCTATATATCTCATCAGTTGGATCAGGTACATCCAGAAGGAAATTATAGCTGAAACTATGGAGCAAGATGCCAAGTCAAACAAAGATTTGAATTGGAACTTCTGCAGCCATCATATGGTCATAATACTGATCTGATTAGAAACCAGAATTCCTTCCTTTACCAATAAATCTAGTAAGGTCTGTCCAAATCGCATTAAGAATCACACCTTGTAAGTTGGCTGTGTTTGTCACGCCAAAAAGAAGAAACTGTTGGAAAAGGAGAGCAACACATGATTCATGGAAAGAATATTAGCAAACAGTTTTTGGAAGGGAAAACAGTACCAAAGCACAACTGGAAAAAATCATGAATGAATAGTACATTGAGCCAGCCAACTGCAGCAAATGCTAATTTGAGGCTGAGAGAAAGAATGCATTTGAGTCTTTCTGGTGAGAGGCAGAAGAAGTACATGTATGTCTATGAAAGAATAGAAGAGAAGAAAACAAAGAGCGCCTATAGTTAGGATAGCGATATCCTGTCAAAACGAAAACTGGTGTACAGATTAAGTTGAAGAACAAGACTACAAAATTGTTGCATAATGCTTCTTTTGTCCTCTTTGGTAATTGGTAAATATACATAAACCATGCAATGAAAGGAAAATCAGAAGATCGTTTTAAAGGTTTGGATATGAAAGAAAACCATTAAAATAGTAACAAAATGCAGACAGAAAAACTTGACTCGGTTTGCTGACACACTGAATCCTTTTCAAGTTTTGTACAAAAGGAGACTAAATGAGAATTTAATGGACCGAGCTTATCTCTACCCTGAATGATTTATATAAACAGAAATGCACAAACGCACAGAAACATCTGACGAACCGGTCTAAATATCCATGTACAGAGAAAATGTTTAATGTCACATACAATTTTCATTCCCTGTTCCAGAAAAAATCCAGTGTTATACCTGCACCCAGTTTTTTACTACTGGACACAGCCAAGCATTAACTGATGAGCTTATGGCATTATTTGAACAACACCAAGATGAAAAAAGAGTCAGACAAGAGGCAGTGATAAGAAAACTGCTAAAATTCCACTACATTTGTTGCTTTTTTTAGTCATGGCAGTCATACACACACTTTGCTGATTAATGGGCCCTATGTATTACATGCAAAAATTGTGTTGTTAGAACTACAGTCTGCATGCTTAGTGGTTAATCCAGTCAAGGTTATAAGCTTTGCTTCCCTCTTTAATTGCACACCGGCAGGTCAGGCATCAGACTCAATGATGAACACTACATATAGGTATTAATTCTAGTTGGTTGGGACCAGAGTTTGTCCCTCTGTTGCTTGGCCATTCGCGGTTCAACCGATGCTTTTCATTTGCTCCAGGAATTCAGTCGTGTTGTTTGAAACCCAGGGATCTCCTGGTGTCACAATGTATCGTTTCTGTCGAGTCCTCATCTTTGATGCTTCATAAATTTTATCTGTTGTTGCACAAAAGAAGACGCCACTATTTATACCTGGGACACCATTATACATGTGGTACGGCGGAAAGACCCATTATAAAGTTGTTCCCCTGAAGCAGAAGGACATTATTTATCAGAAGGACGTCAACACGGATAAGACAAACTGTGTCAAATACACGGATGATGGGAAAGATTATATTGAAACAAGGTTCGTTTGATAAAATTTGTCAAGGATGAACCATATAATGTACATATTAAGTATGATTTTGATTCTGAATATGAGAGGGTGAAATTTTGTGGAAAAAAGAGATGGAAACCGGATCTTGAAAGATCTTTGCTACGAAAATATAGTGCAAAAATCCCAATATCGGCTGCTAAAAATCAGAAACTTTAATTTTCTGTAAATCAAAGGTAATTCCTGCTGAGTACCATGACTATTACAAGTCCTTACCAGCAAATCAGAAAGTACCAGAAGGCGATTCCATGGAGGATGAAGTTGATACAGATGTAGAATAAGCATATACGATCCATTAATAAAGGAATAGTGACAATATCAGAAACCACAACTGTCAAACACAACATTTCAATATGCTGCAAAATTAGTTCAATTATTTGCTAGTTTTCATTTGTTTTATACTGCGAATGTCCTTAGCGCAGATAGTTCGATGAAAGCTAGATGCTTGTAATCAAATGACATGCAGAAAGACTGAGTAAATAGTTTGTATACTTTTTAAATGATAAGTCACATACTGATATATTAAAATCTCAGTCAGCTTTGTGTTGCTAACAGTCTGTAACGTTTTGTAGCTCTATAAAGTAGCTCTATTCAAACAAACAACACTGTAGTATTTTTAAGCTTTTAAAATGGATTAACATGCAATTCAGCAACCTCCTAGGTAAAGACATATTTGAATTGCTTTTTCTGGTTTTCTTAACAAAGCTCGTTTTACAAAATGTTTATGTGCAAGAATCAGTCATTAGTTCAATACCCGGTTCTGATTTCTATTTTCAATGGTTCAAAACAAATTATGAAGGGGCCAAATGCAGCCAGCTTTTAATAGGCTGTTCTACCTTTATAACTACTTGACACACACGCAAAATGCAAACTGTGCGAAAACAGGCTACCGAGAGGAATCTGTTTTTAGCAGGGTAATACATCTGAATAAAAGTGCAATATGGTATGCTAAAATCTGCTCTGATCAGGTAAGATCTTTTGGAAGAAAGAATTTTGCAAATATAGTCTCATTTTATTTATGCCAGTAGAGGCTACCGATAGAAAACTGGTTTTGGCATTTTTAGTGTACAAGATTCAGCTGCATATTATTATGCCAGAACCAGCTATAAATCTTTTAGTCATCTGTATTAAAATCTATGCATTCTTTCTCAATAAAATTACCATCATGTAATTGAAGCAGTGTTAATTTTCTTCCTATTAGAACCAAACTATATCAAGATATGGTATTGTCTGATTTTGGAGAAATGTTCAAAACTTTAACTTCATTTTTCTCAAAACTTTCCAGAGATAGCAGGGTTTGGCTCTAACCCCTCGATATTTAACAAATGTTTATTTTCATTTATCTATCCATCTTCATACTGGCCCGGAGGTTATAAAACTTGAGTACATTCTGAAACTCAAAATAAAGGACACTGATTGGCTGCCTCCGAGCACATGCTCAAAAGCAGCCAATCAGTGTGCTTTATTTTGAGTTTGAGATTATACTCAAGTTTTCTAACCTCGGACCCAGGTCTGTTGGCAAGCATGAAAACTGAAGTATAACTGATGTATCATAAGTCGAATGCAAGCTTGTGGTGTTTTATTTTTCTTCTTTTTCTTCAGTGAAGAAATAGGTTTAATACACTTGTTTTTTATTTATGGACTTATCGTGGGCGCTGTTTGACTATAGAATTGAAGAAAATAACGATATTTATATTATCTTTAAATTTGAAATTTTCGGGTACTGTAATTAGAAAGTTTTTAAAGATTTTCATACTGTAGACTCGCTAATAGTTGTCGGGGGCAATGGCCAAAAGTAAGCTTGCAACTGCACCAATTAAGACCACTGCATCGTATGTAAGGTATTTATACCCATAAGACAAGTATTTTATACCCATACGTCGGATGTATTTATGCTCGATTCGGATAATAGTTTGAGAAACAAGACAAAAACCACCGAATTATAGAGTGCAAGGTGAAGGTATAATTCAGTTATGGGCCCAACTGTCCTAAAATACATGTCTCTAGCCTGTTTTACAGTATGCGGTAATGGAAACGATTTTATATTTTCAGCAGTGTCCCATCGCACCTCTACACTATCATCCATTTAACAAAAACAGAGAAGCTGTTAAAATATGATTTCCTGACTGAGAAGCTGCTGGAATGGATGTTAAACTACAAACAAACAAAGGTGTATGTTTAACACGTTATCGAATAATTTGAATTTTCTGAATATAGAGCACATACGAGGGTTATGTGGTAGACACAGTTGACGTTTAATGACAAAAACAAGTATGAGTCGTCATTAAATGTGAATAGTTCTGTCACACATCTACTAAATTTCGTGGAGTTCCCATGAATCATAGAAATATGACACTATTCACAAAGTTGGTACCAACACGATGCCGGAGCAGGGTTACGACGTCGTCGACGTTATGTCAAGTAACGAAAATCGCACACTTGTTTATCAACGTTCATTTCTTCTCAAGGTAATCACCTTTACACTGAACACAACGCCTATGTCGAGATATCCACTGATCAAAGATATTTCTGTACCACTGCCTGTCATACTGCGCTCGCTATTATTGCTAAAGTAGCTGACCTCAGTTCTTCAATGCATCGGAATCTCCTGCCTTTCAAGTATGATTTGATTTCAGGGAAGATTGCGAAATCCATGGGCGCTAGTTCTGGTGAATATGGGGGATGTCTGAGGCACTGAAGTCCAAGTATTCCGAATTCTGACTGTGTCAGCTCTGATACATGAGGAGGGGCGTTATCTGGTATAGCAGGGACTCTTCTATGGGAAAGCCTGGTCACTATTTTTCGGATAGCCCGCATCAAGTCTCGTCTCACAACCTGAAAACAATGTGCCATGTTATAGCCTTCCGTTATTCTTTCATTCTGTCTATCCTTTATCTTATTTATTTATTTATTTATTTTCATTTATTTATTTAAGTTATTGCTCACCTTTGAATAGCACTCAAGAGTTGAAAGTCTAGCGCCTTGGAACTGCGTGAGCCAGCAGCATGCCTCATCTATCTGCAAACATGATGAACATGTGTTTTTCACCAATTTTACTGACTCGTGCCTTGAGCGGCGGTAGCGAATCAGGCCTCTTCCAAACGGCTGACTGTCTCTTGGATTTAGGAATAACCACTACCATGTTTCGTCCGTGGTGATGAGTTTGTCAAGTAAGCGTTCCCCATCCCTTTCATAGCGCTGCAGAAACATGTTTTACTCAAACACTCGCCTTTCCTTTTCAGTTTCTTTTAGAAGCCATGGGACCCATCTTGCGTTAACCTTTGACATATTCAGGTGTGAAGTAAGCACTGCATACACAGTTCCTCGCTTTATCCCGGTCATTTCAGCTATACCTCTGACAGTCTTCTGCGATCTTTATTAAGAACCTCCTTTACCAACGTCACAACAGACGTCAATCACGGTCTTTCTTCCTCGTCCTTTATGATTTTCTAGCGAGCTTCGTCCCTCAGAAAACCTTTATGCCATTTGAAAACCAGGGCACGGCTGACTTCTGATGTGCTTTTAGACTTCTGTATCATCTTTAGAGTTTGTGTCTGCGTATTACCAAGTTCTGCGCAAAATTTTATGATTCCGCGCACTTCTGTACTAGAAGCTGACTCCGTGACGTTGAGATGTTTACATCGCATTTCGCTTGAACAAATGTTCATTTTACAAATATCTGACGTTCAAATGACGTCAAACTTCACCAGAACGTCGCACAATAGTTGTAACGTAATTTCAATGAAATTTCGTTCGGTTCAAAGAAATGATAATTGAAATATAAGCATTTGTACCAGAATGATACACTTCAAAACTTGGGTTGCCCCTGGTCTGTGATTTACATGACATGGTTTACATGACAACGTGTATGACCCTTATGGAGCAGAAATAAGAAATTGTTACAAGCATCAAATTGAAGAGCAAGCAAGGCTTCAAGTTTTATCCATGTTATTTCGACGTTCTACAGTTGATAATAATGACGCTATAGTAAAAGTCTACGTATTTTTTGGACAACCGTCGTATAAGAACGTGTGCGATATTGCGGCACATTAATTTTCCAATGCCATTCGTTATGAACTCTAACAGAGCGTTTTGGTACCGGCCAGGCATAGAAATTTGGTCTGATGCGCGTCCTATCGTGTGCAAAATCGTCTGGTAATATGTTTTTAGTGTGAATTTGTTCAAGAAACCTTTCATTTCTACCGCCATTATCTCCATACTGTTCAACAAGGGCACTATTAGTTGCTTATGAATGAATGTGCTCTGAATGCTGGTTATTCGCTTAGTGTGGCTAGCCATGATCAGGATTTTCAACCTTTTCCGCCGACTGGATTATTTCATCCTCGTGATTTGGAGGAGCTTGTTTCTTTTTTAAGAGTGCCGGATGATTTATACTTTTATTTGTTTTTGAATTAAATTTCCTGTAAACATACACTGTAGACCCTGATCAGACGCCGCATACTGTAAAACACTTATATTTGACGGCAGCAAAATTTGGCGGATTTTATCAATGGACCTTTTGCCGGATTTGTGATTTCTGAAACAATGTGTTTTCTGTTGACATCATAGCGCCATGGGCCACTTGAGCCCCAGATCTACATTGTCATGTAAATACATTTCAATTCTTTCTATTATTTTGTACATATTATTTACAGTAAAACGATTCTTGTGTTGGTTGTGATGCAATCAGCTTGGCATGATAGTAAATAAATAGAATTTAATTATACATGTATAATAAAATATCGTTTAAGTCAACTTGGCTTAGGTACTGATGTCTGTAACATTTTCACACTCCGTTTCCTTCTGCTTTGTGTTTGCTTGAAGTCTTCTTTTCTTCTAATATGTGTGATGTGTACTGGTTTTGACTTTATTATGGAGGAACTAAATTAAATGTCAACGGTAGTGACGCCAAAATAAGGTGACCGCCAAATACAAGTGTTTTACAGTAATACGGCATCTGATAAGCGTGTACACGCTTTGCATGGGTTCCAAAAGGCAAGCTAAGCTAATATGACCTTCTCAAACTGACCATAGCTGTTGACTTGAACGGTACATCCATTAATTAACCTATCAACAATTTCAATGCTACTATACGATATACTAGGTATGGACAGAAACTTTGATCTTGAATATCTGTTCGGCATTACGACCCAGAAGGCACATGGCGTTAAAATGACGCCAGCCTGACGTCGAAGTGACATGGTAACGTCGCATCGACGTCATTTTGACGTCAATTGCCCGCTGGGGAGGCTTTGCTAAATTGGATCTGAGTGGCGAATATTCTGTCCGTACATAACAGTCATAGCAAAGTATACTTTTTTCTTGCATAAGTTTTTTACATTTTTAGTATTAGATGAGTCATATTTTAACTATTTTATGTTTAAAGTTACAAAACAAAACATACAGCTGAATGGGCAGCTATTAAGGTGATCAGATTGCGAAACCCCATAAACAAATGGACATAACAACCGGTAACACTGAGGAACCACAAAAGAAATACATTATACCGCCTTGGAACGGTCAGTAATAGTTTAATGCGGCTTTTAAACTAATTTTACTGGATCAAAACCCTCGCCCTCCGCTTCTAGGAGACGCAATTAAGAGACACCGACGCTTTCAACGACCGACGTTCGATACTTTACGTTAACGTTCGGCGGGACAATTTTCACACCTTGACGCGATAGGTACCATAGTCTCTGTCCTGGGAGCAGACCCCCTGGTAGAGAGGATATTATAATTATTCTAAATATTTGATTTATAAGCATACTTGCATGCTTTTCTGACATTTTCATTTGATTTATTAGCATATATGTGATTCATAAGCATACTTCGTGTTTTTCTGACTTTTTCATTTCATTTATAAGCATACTTGCATGTTTTTCTGACATTTTTATTTGATTTATAAGCATACTTGCATGTTTTTCTGACATTTTTATTTGATTTATAAGCATACTTGCATGTTTTTCTGGCATTTTTACAAACGGGGACTTCTTGTTTGCTTCTCTGGAGGACGAAACTCCTTTCAGCATGGGATCTACTCTTAAAAAAAACAGTTTTTCCGATGGGAGCATTTTTTTTCTTAAAGTCTCCACAGTCCTATCCGTGGTTAAAAACGTCTAAGCTCAAATCACTGTAGAAAGTAGTTCAACCTTCGCGGTTGGTTATAAAATGTGGGTTGATGTGCATATGTTGAGTCATATAACTGGTAAAACGTAGAGAAAATTACCTTTTTGAAAGATAACAAATTGCTCCACAATTACAGTTTCCTGTTCTGTTTTCTCGTCTGTAAATGTATGTAAACATAGACGGTGAAGTGATTAGGACTCCACGCATGTACACTGTATTTTTACCATTTTATTAAACGTAAAGAAATCGGACGTAGGTCATTTTAGTTGCCAACTAAAATGACCTTAATGAGTTTTCAAACCCATTTTATGTGAAACTCAATGACGTTGTACTTGTTTAAAGCTGGCTAATCACGGTCATTTACAATGACGAAACCATAGTGAGAAGCTTGTAGCGTTACCTCATGATAGTTTTTGTCATGCTGTTAGAGCAATTGGGCCTCTAAAGAGTGGCCCCCAGTGAGAAAGAATGGCAGAGTTGCTTCTCTGAAGGTGTACCCATTAACCCTTACCAGCCACATTATAATCAAGTTGATTTCGCTACTTGGTGCATTGTCCAATCTGGCTGGTAAAATGGTAACTAATGCAGATGCTGCTTAGATGGATTTTACTAATAAATAGTGTTCTAATATAAGTATTTATTTGCATTTAATTCAATGCTTATCTAGAACAAATAAAAGTGATATTGTCTACAGTGAAAAAATATCGAATCAATTCACTAGTGACTGATACGATTTATGTTTTCTTCACTGTAGCAAACCGCGGCTGTTTGTGACACCTTGGGGTTTAATTTCTTTCCGAAAAAGTCTGAACTGTAGCGTTTTGAGGGCTGGATTTGGATTTTGATTGTTTCAGTTCCTGGTCTTTGCATACTTTTTACTTTTCTTGTCTGACATTGTTCTTCGGACGTTAGCACGTCAAATCATGCAAATTACGACACTTAAACGTCCAATGGCAGCTGCAAGCGGCTTTCTTAAATCGCCGATTTCTCTCTATGCATTCATTAAAATGACATAATAAACCATTTTCTACACTTCTTCAACCAAACGCAAAATGATAACCTGGCAGCCAAAGGAAGCAATACATCTGAAAATTTTAACTGAAATGATGAGTTAAAAATAAAATCCAGTGTATAGTTGACCGTTAATCATAGCGTTTTGTCAGAGTTCTGATAACTTAACCACTTTCTTTAAAATCCATATTCTGACCTTAAGCGATGTCAGCGCTGCGCACTGTCCGGCTATATAAATGCCCTTTCTCACCGTTTTTTATTTGTTCAATCCTCGGTACCATTATAAATACAGAACTTCTGATAGCGAAAATATATAGAGGTATGATATGTCCTGACAACTCTGCAAACGTGGTGTATATTTTCTAAAGGACATATTTTTGAACGATTTTGAAAGAGATATACCCTACAGCCACTGCAGATTTTCACTCAAGAAGGTCAAAGTTCATATATGAGCAGTCTTTGATTTTTTTTTTCATCATTGCTACTTAAGCTTAGTCCCCAGGCAACTGTGACCTGTAAATATCGTGCAAAAATATATTTAATCTAGGTTCCATACTGTCCCTTCAATTTAAATTATAAGTATTTTATGTAGTAGCAAATTCTCCCTTTCTACTAAAGTAATAATGATTTTGAAAGAAAACAAGGGTCGTTATATTCACATTCTTGTTAGAAAGAGCCTAAAGTAGCCTGGGCTATTCGAAACCGTCGAAATATTAAAATTAATAAAAACAACGATGCCGCTACGAGCTTTCGAAAATGACGCTGACGTCGGTTTCAATAACGTCATAAGAACTGCGCATTGCTTTGCAAGGACTAAATCGATAACGTCTGCAGCCCTTGTAACTTGTGAATGGATATTGAAAGCAACGAAAGAGAAGAAGCTGACAAAAATCTATTTTGTATTTACAATGATTTTTAACTTGAATGACACATTGAAAATAAATTCACATATGAAATTAGCCGACTGGTATGACTGGGGCCTAATAACATGCGTTGTAACTCAATAAGAAAATATATCTTTGTATAGTGCTAGGTCTCATTGTAAAGACGATACGTAGTGCATTCAATACATGCATAGCATTTGTCCCCAGCATGCCGCTAAACAAAGTTTTGCGGCTAGAATAAGAACTTTCTGCACAACCCTCGTACACATATCCCAGACTAAGCTAAATCATTGCATTCTTGCCGAAATGCCATGACGGTAATAGTTATAAGACGGCCGAATAGCTTTCGAATTTTATTTACCCAATTTTATTAAGTAATGTTTAATTATGTCGCAAGCTAAAGTGCGACTTCAAAATGCCAGTCTGTTGTGGCTGAGTACCTTATACATAGCTAGGAACCCCATCCTCCTTTATATAAATAAAATCTCATTCGAAAGCTTTTCGGTCGTCTTAATACCATTACAGTCATGTCATTTCGGCAAGACTGTGCCTTGCAACGCTTTACTGCATATCTAGATTGAGGAGAAGACGTGTGTAATGCAAAACTTTCAAATATGTATGCTTTGTCGATGGTTGTATTTTGTTGCGCAGATGGTCCTAAATGTTAAAAAGGAATGCTGATATGGTCGTACATGCGAAAAGGAAGACCCCTCCTGAGAAACATGACTGTTTATTCTTGTACCGTATAAAGTTGGAATCTGATTTGACCGTGATTGTAAACAGCACTAAGTTTGCCACGCGCTGATTAGTTCAGATTTGCTAACAATAAAGGAAAAAAGACTGTACTTGCTGCCGTCTGGCGAAGGGGTACATGTAACAGGGAAAAGTCTGTGATATTTTTCTTATTTCTCAACGAAAACATATTTTGTGACCCCTTGTTAGAATCGTCTCGGCGCCAGACGGTTCTAATGAAGGGATATACTATAGGTTTTTGTGGAGAAATAAGGCAAATTTTCAGAAAAATATTCTAGGTTCCCGTTCTTATCTGGAGCTCTGATATTTTATTTGAAGTGGTTTGTAAGGTACTAAATACACCTGACAACAAAATATTGAAAAAAAAAGAACCCAACAAAAAACAAAAACAAACAATAAAAAAAAAAAAAAAAAAAAAAAAAAAAATACAATTAAATGGTTTTTGTAGATGTTATCGATGTGTAAACGGAGCGCACATAACTTAAGGCCTTATTCAGTTTGCGAATGACTTTCGTTATTGCGGTCACACATCGTGATAATCTATATATAAAAAACAACAACATCCATTCCTATCTCAAACCTCACAAATATAATAAGACGGATAGGAACAACCCCCATCATCCCACTTGTACTTGCTATCTGCCATGAACATACAGTGTTGCTCCCCACCGAAATTATTTGGTTCACCATAAGCCCAGTCTGCAAACTCCACGACTCCTCCAGCCGATAGCTCTATGACCTCCCCATTCATCTCTGCCCATACCCATTTATTCTCCTCGTCTAGATCATTCCCTGCCATCCAAAAACGACCAGAAAGCTGTAACTTCTGCAGTTCCGTCTTGATGAACTTATCTTCGCTTTCGCTTTCTACTTTCACCAGGGTAGCATTAAGAGCTGCACATCGGCAAAATGCCGTTGTCCAGTTCTCCTTTTGTTCTGTCTCAAACCAATAACAAGACCCAGCGAAGTCCAACCAGCCTTTTGAACAGCCCTCTGAAATGATGGTAGTATCAAATGCCATGGGCAAGGACGTAGCTACGTGTACGCAAATACGCAGGTGTGTATTGAAATTTTGTCAAATTGACAAAATTTCAAAACGCACCGGCATATTTTCATTCTGAAATGTGGTAAATTGGGCAAGATTTTAATACAAACAGCCAAATGACCGTAAAAGTAGAAATCTAAAGGGATAAACTCGGGTTTTCCACTAAGGAAACCTTATCGTGCGTATCATGTTATTTCCTCTTGCTACGCCCTTGATGGGTATAATATACTAAATATATCGTTACAGCAAGCGATAACATCCCCTCGCACTAGACAATTCATCATACTGATTCATCGCTGAATGGAGATCCATTTGCTACTTATTAATGTATATGTCCATTAATAATGAGGCAAGAAAAATCAATGTTTGTATGGTGTAGTTTAGTTGACAGAGGGTGAGAGTAGCTGACCAGCGTAGGACATCTATAATGACCTACTTCTTAAAGTGGTAAACAACAATCATTACCGCTCTTTGCATTCTAGTTTAGCCTATTTGACAAAGAAACAGTCAAATAATCAAACAAAAAATATTTACAGACACGGCGATTGGCATTTGACATGAGAAAATGTCGTATAAGGGTGGTAGGAATGTTAAAAGCGACAAAATTTAGCATGTGTAGTGCGTTCCTTAAAGTAGGCATGTTAAAAACGGCGAAAATTTACAATAGTATATTGGGTCTCTAAACCTAGGTGCATTAAGTGATAAACTATAAACGCATTCTAGGGCCACCAAATCCGTTACAGACGTTCCATGATACTTGTAGTACCAATTTTGGTGTAAATTCGTTTTATACCATTTTTATGGAAACGTTTTCTAACAACGATTGAAGATTTAGCAAAAGATGGTTGTGTTTACGTCAAGATTTAATTTTGTTAATTGATGTGAGCGTGCATCAGTAGATGTGTAGCTACTTTAGGTTATGCGAATAAAAACAACAACTAGAAAGTGTGTTAATGAAACACTATGCCCCCAACCGTAAGCTTGCCGCTGAAGAAGGTTCATCACATAATGTATAAGTCAGAAAAGGGTATTAATCGGTTCATCTACATCTTAGTCTGTAACTGTATGCCAAACATAAGGAACATAGCTTACCCGGTTCTTCAGATATTTTGTGCACAAGCTTGTTCCTATACAAATTTGTTCACAAGCCTGTTCCTATACAAAATACTTATGTCCGAAAAAGGGGGACTAACTCAACTGAAAATTTATGAAATAGGTTCAAACGTAAATTAGATCATCTACACCTTCGTCCAAACCTGCATGCTAAATATAAGGACCCTAGCTTATGCAGTTCTTCAGAAATTTTCTTCACAAGCCTGTCCCTATACAAAGTGCCTAAATCAAAAAAAAATAATAATAATAATGATAACCCAACCAAAAAAATACAAATTAAATAGGCTCAAAAATTAAAATCGGTTCATCTACACCTTGATCCAAACCTGCATGCCAATATAAGGATCCTAGCTTATGCAGTTCTTCAGATATTTTGTTCACAAACTTGTTTCTATACCAAATACCAAAGTCGGAAAAGGGGGAATAACTCACCCAAATACTTATGGATTAGACTCAAAAGTTAATCAGGTCATCTGCACCTTGGCCTGTAATTGTATGCTACATATAAAGGGTTAGTTTAAGGGGTTCTTTAGGTATTTTGTTAACAAGCTTGTTCCGATATAGCAGGGCAGATGTGTAACAATTTTACCCGAATTGTGCACTTTTTGATAAAAGCATGAAATTTGGTACATAGTTAGATTGGACCAATATATGAATTTTTAGGGTAGATGCCAAGCTGAATTTTGCCTATTTCGGCGGCCATCTTGAGTTTGAAAATGGCGTCTTTCTTATACATAAGTTTTATAGTAATCAGAGCTGATTTCATTTTATATAGAATTTGAGCTGACAAAAGATGTCCTCTCATATGGCGAAATTTAAGAGAGTAGTGTCTGCAGAAGTTCCTTTAAAAATGTGTTGATTTATACCTGTAAACCCTCTGACTATTGGCCTTAGCCTATTCCTGTAAATTACATGTTTACTACGAATATTTCCATTGAACCATATAATTTGATAAACAGAAACTTTTCGTTTTGTGTCAGTCTTTGCCCCTTTATCCTATCATCAAATTTTGGAATATTACAGTTTGTTTGATTTTATCATTATCCACTACTGGAAGTTACGTAAATAACATTGATTCATAACAGTCCATTATAATTACACTTTTGAACTTTCTTCACTGTGTCACAAAAATATAATTATAAATGTAATAATCTTAATTAGGTTTTGGTGTCATGACGTATGTTTTATACGTTACGAAAATAGGATACTGCAAACTAATGATGTTTCTAGACGTGACAAGTTCTGAAGACACCCACTCTTTTCTGGCATTTATTCTGTTGCCTTTATCAACATTTTTAATAACGTACTTGCCTTGCTACTTAATTATCTTGAAATGGCACTAGCAAACATGATACATTAGTACAAATAATAATAATAGTAATAAACAGAGACATTACTGTAGAGAAATTGAAACCCCTGCTTGTATAGGCCAGCAGTTTATATGTAGCAGTTAAGTCAAGGGATAAACAGTCAACAGTAAGTCTTTTTAAGATAGTTCCTCAAAAGCATTGATTTAGTAGTGTCAGAGGGTATAATATGTGTATGATATAACTAGTAATCTACACAACGTACACAGAACATTGTGTTACAGAGTTTATTGAAAAGATATGGCATATTAAGTATATACAATAGAAAGACTACTTAGACTTGGGTTGCAGAGCACATGTAATAGATTCTAAGAGTAGTACATGTATACGTTTCTGAGGAAATGTCATTGCTCAACTGCAAGCATCGTATGAAATCGTAAATAAATGCATAATGTCAAAATACTGTATGGAAGTTTTACCACCCAGCTTTATGTGAGCCGCAACACGACAAAACCAACAATGTGGTTGTCGGCCAGCGCTGGCTCAGATCAGCCTGGGCATCCGCCCAGTCTAATCAGAGTCTTCACTGTCCGCATGGGGGTAGCTTAGACCCTTAGCTACCCTTCAAGCCCTAAGCGAAGGGTCTGACAGGACTGGGCGGACACCCAGGCTGATCTGAGTCTGCGCTGGGCTCACAACCACATTGTTGGATTTCTCGTGTCGCGGCTCATGTTGTCTATGCTGTTATGCTTCTATCTCTGATGCCTTAAACAGCACTCTGGGAGTAAAATATCAGAAACATGAAATGGGAGCTAGTGATACGAGGAGTCGAATAAGCCTTGTGGATACCGTATACAAGAAAATTTTCGCGGTGTTCCGTTTTTCGCGGCATTTCGCGGTCACTTAGAAACCGCGAATAATAAAATCGCGAAATAATTTCCTGTTTCTTACAAAGTATCTTCTGTAGACACAGTGTTCATAAATTTTGTTTCTATTTGCTTCGGTAATTGCTGGTACTTTTCACTTGAGCCAGTTCTTTCATTCCTGCTGCAGGTTAATAAACAAACTGGCTCAAGTGAAAATAAAACTTTTGCTTTTCGCGCATGTTGCTAACCGCGAAAATTAAAAATCGCGAAAATTAATGTTTATGTTTTTGACCCTTAACCGCGAAAATTTGAACCCGCGAAAATTACCGCGTATACGGTATTTGAAGCTGGTTTCGACATATTTTTTTCCTTTTATGAGCATTTTCATCCCTTTCTGTAGTTTTGTCTGTTTTTCCAACCTTGTTATTGTTAATGCTTATATACTCAACAGTCTCTTATTGGTTGTCTGAGCATGGGACCTTTTGTTGATTTTATCGGCAAATATTTTATTTTTACAAGTAATAATTGTCTACAGTGTTCCAACCGCTTAAAATGTAATGGCATATAAAAAAAAGTACAGCATATATTTCAAGGTCACTGCTTCTACTTAGGGATTTAGAGGCAAATCTCAGTTTCTTATCTCCCAAATATACCTTGCAGTATGATAAGAAATTTAATGACAATAAAACATAAGAAGTAATGTATCTAACCAGTTGATTGGGGCAATACACAAATTAGTCACACCTTATACACTGAGCCACTTTAGTTACGCACCACTTATGAAACCCTGAATTATAAATAAACGATCGATATATTTTTAAAATCAAGGCCTTAGACAGCACATTTCCGTGAATAAATTTTGTAAAAATGGTGTCTGTCGGAAACCAAGCAAAAGCGTAGTCGAACGCGAAAGGGAGCTACCAACCAAATTAAAATTCGCAACGCTACCAACTTAACCTGAATTTGCACCGCGAGGGGATATTTTCAACACTTTTTTTTCGCACAATGTTTTGTTGGAACGTTTTTTCTTTCTATGATATGAAAGACCACCATATTGGTGTCAATATTTGCATACTTTTCATTATCAATATCTGCGGCTTACTTTGCGGTTACACGTTGAAAATGCCAGTTTATTTTTCTTTCTTCCAAAAGCTACTGTGACAGTTGATGTTGTTTTGTAAATAAACGATCTAAATATTTCTACATTAACTTCCTTGTAAACAAGGACATGTTTTTGTTAATTTTCATGCAACCATTGTTGGAAATTCTACGTTATGACTTTGACGTTAGTCTTGACGTCGGTACCTTTACCGTACAGAAATGAGTCAATCTTCAATTGAGTTTTGGTTTTGTTGACTTTGATATTGTCAACGGTATTACGGCCATGCCAATTCGTCATAAATAATTTCAATAGTGATCGAAACTGACGTGAAAATGACGTCAGAAGTAAAATTAATTGAAAAGGTGAAAGTGTGTTGTAAATCCGCCGAAATAAAATTGGTCCGCCACTTAAAATCATTAAACCTTAGGTGTTTTTCTAAAGTGACTGTCACCAAAGATGATGCTCAGTGCTAAATCAAGACGAAAATAATGGTCGCACGTGCTGCACGTGCATCATTGCTATAATAAGCTCTCGGCAAAGTGTGCGAATACACTCCAGCGATTTTGCAAAATTTTAACTGTCATCAGTTACACAAGTCATCAATAATTGTATTCTGCTAGAAATTTTATTGTAGGCAGTTATGGGCAAAAAAATATGGGCATTGAAAAAGTGGTGCGTAACTAAAGTGGTTCAGTGTATGTTATAAAACTTTTTGTATAGAACAGAAACAAATTAAATATGTTAGACCAATGCATATCAAAGATTAACCAAATTAAATGTTATTCTAATTAATCTTTTTGACTTTTGCCTTAAAGAGCCTATTTTGTTGCAATCATTTCGGGGGAGAGGGGTTGGGGTACATGATTTATTAACGAAGTCCTGCACCTAATGGCCAGCATCCTTAATACAACATTTTCACAATATCCAAATAAAATCTTAAAGAATATACAAATACAGTAAATAATATATTGAAAGTTGTTTGGAAGTAATTATGCTGTTATTTTAGGTGTTGATAATAGTAACCGTAATATGCAAAGATGGTGCAAAATTAGCTGATCAGGAAACATTAAGTCTTTTTATAGTCACAGTTACAACTCGTGAACAGACAGATAATGGGGGCTCTAACTTTCATTGTATCGGTTTAAATGATTTGCAGTTTTTCGTTTTCCTAGCAGTAATATGCGGCAATATAATTGACGAGAGCTACAAACAGACAGCATTTATTACCACTCAGCAGGTACTCAGTAAAGGTAATATTTTATCTAAACCCTGATCAATATAGAGATGGCAGTTAGCATGGCTTACCAAATAACCCCCCCCCCCCCCGCATTTACCACTTAGTTTGCTTTGTCACCCAACTTTTACATATACACAGCATTTAAGTTACATGTTAAAATCACATATACAGCTCATCCTTAAAGTTCTAGAGAGCAAAACTGAAAATAATCTTATGCTGGCTCCATAGACCAGTTCTGAAAGAAACCAGAGAAAGAATGACGAAAAAAAAAGATAAATAAATACAAATTCAGAGCAAAACAATAACTGAAAAGGGACGTAACTCAGAAAAAATGCTGAAGTTTCAAACCTATAACTCAGTAGACATCTATAGACCAATATGTATCCACTCACTTAATTTTAAAAATGTAAGAGAAACAGTTTAGGATAAAAAGCAGCAACTTTCTTTTCTATAACTATAAAGAGGCATAACTAAGCCAGACAACTCTTCTGGAAAAAGCTGAAAAATATTTATCATCTGTTGTCTTCTCCTGTATCAATGCACCAAATAAGAAAAAATCGAAGCCAAATGCCCAAAAAATCCAATGTAAAAAGAGCATCAAATATCAAAAAGAGGCATAACTCATGCAAAAAGGGTTGGTAATTAACATTGTAGCCTTAATGCACATCTTCATATCAATATTTGTTCATACACTTAATTTCAAGAAAGTCTGTCAAACAGTTTTGGGGGAGTAGCGATAACAAACTTTTATACTAAAAGATTTAAAGGTGAATTACCCAGCAGGAAAATGCTTCCGGGAAAAACTGGAAAATTTGAATAAAATCAAAACAAAATGACTAAAAAACCCAAACATTAGGGCAAAAAATGTCAAAAAGGGGCATAACTCAGGCAAGAGGGGTCAGATTTCAAAATGGAAACATTAATGCTTATCTTCATACCAATAAGTGTTCACATACTTAATTTCAATAAAATCGGTCTAGCGGTCTAGGAGGAGTTGCGATAACAAACTTTGTTTTAAAAAAATATAAAAGGGGCATAACTGAGCAGACAAATGTTTCCGGGGAAAACTGGAAAACACGTGTCAACTATTTTCTTATGTTGCATCTATGAACCAAATTTGAATAAAATTAAAGCAAAAGTGACTAAAATAATCCCAAATATTAGGGCATAATATGTCAAAAAGGGGCATAACTCAGGCAAAAGGGGTTAGAGACCTTAAAAAACCTTAATGCACATCTTCATACCAATATGTGTTCACATACTTAATTTCAAGAAAATCGGTCAAGCGGTCTAGGGGGAGTTGCGATAACAAACTTTTTTTACAAAAAATATAAAGGGGCATAACTCAGCATTAAAACTCATCCGCGGAAATCCGGACCCAGCTAAAAACTTTAATGTAAAGATATGTCTGCTTTCATGACCTTACTCAACAGCAGCACCAGCATACAGATGATGTCAACTAACTAGCATAAACACATAGAAGTAAACTTAGTCCTATATCAAAAGGTTTCATCAAAGGATGTTTTAAATATAAACAAAGGATGTAAACTGAACGCAAAACTTTAACACAAATATACAAGTCTCTGACCTTGACCTTTGGTAAGCAGCTATGAATCTAAAAAGTAAAACTAGTCAAATATCAAAAGGTTCCATCATAAAAAAGAAGAATATAAACTTAACACAAAACTTTAACACAAATGTTTAAGTCTATGACCTTGACCTTAGGTCAGCAGCAACATCAAGATAATGTCAATTATTCTGCATGATCATAGAATAAACCTTGTCATTAAACCTTGTCATATATCAAAAGGTTTAATCAAAGGAAGTTTGAAATAAGCAAAGAGTATAAACTTAATGCAAAACTTTAACGCAAATATACAAGCAGCAGCATCAGGATGATGTCAACTACTCTGTATAAACCTTAAAGTAACCCTAGTCAAATATCAAACGGTTCCATCAAAGGATATTGGAAATATAAGAGAAGACTATAAACTTAAAGGTATACTCCCTCGTATTTCATTATTAGATAATAACCACATAAGAATTAAACGGATTTGTTGTATGCAACACAATTAAGAATTGTGCAAAAAATCTTCATCCAAAAAGTCTTTGGTACGGAGGCAGAGACGATATATCATTGCGAACCCTTCTTGAATATTCATGAATATTTTTTCGTCACAAATTGATTGACTCCCACATGGAAATAAAAATGCGTTTCTGCAAGCACGCTTTGCATTTTTTGAATAGTGGAGTAAATAACCTTACAATAGCATTAATCTCTAATCCGTGCACGTGAGATCTTTTCAGCCAATAACTGTCCGATGTTGATTAAAGAAAGGGCTTAAAATTATTCATGCTATAACTTTTCCCTGATTAACCATGATTACTGGGCGTATCCAGTATTAGTTTTTGGCGGGAATGACGACCCGCTATTCCCGCGTTTATATATTTTCTTAAATTCTCCTACTTCCAGTGACCGGCACAAATCATTTATTTGGTAGATAAAAGTACTTTTACTACAAATCATTTTTATGTCTTTGATACGATTTTTCGCGAGAAATTTGAAATTTAATAGAAACATATCAGGGCGTATATCTTTAAGGCAAAACTTTAAGTCTATCACCTTGACCATTATGGCAGCAGCAGCATCCAAATTATGTCAACCAGTTTTGTACATGTTTAATTTCTAAACATAAACCTATACATGTTGCAAATTGAACATGTTACGATTTGAACACATAAAAATTCGGACTGCATTTTTTGCATTGATTCTTAACACATTTTTTACAGTGTATTACTTGTAAAAATGGCATCATTTTCTATCTGAAGTGTCTTTGATCTGAGCCTGTGCTGGACGCACAACCACATTGTTCGTTTCCTCGTGTCGCGGCTCAAATATATTTATGCATTTCATTCACCTGGAGCATGTTTCAAACCGAGTTTATTTAGGATTTTTTTTTCATTTGACGTCATTAACAAACGTGTTTCCTGGATCCGAGATCTATATAGCGGATCTTACATGTGAGCTCGTGTATTATTGAATTTATTAAACGAGTTGGGGAAAAGGATAAGATGCGAGGCTCTGCCGAGCATCTTATCGGTTTTCCCAAACGAGTTTAATAAATTCAATAATACAGGAGCACGAATGCAAGATTCTGTTTATTATATGACACTAAAATTACATTTTATTAGCAAATTTCGCATTAAAACGTCACGATTTCGCCATAAGAAAACGCGACGTTTTTATGAACGTCAACGTATAACGTTACGCATAATTGCATAAGCCGCAGGTTTGCACTATAATCACTGTGGGAGTCCGTCCGTCCGTTATCAGCTAGCGAAAACCGTTATCAGTTAGCGAAAACGCCTATAACTCTTGAACCGCATGGGATATTTTGACAAATTCTGCAAACTTATACATGTCAACATTGTCTAACGACTCGCATGCATAACAACCTTATTTGATGGACGAGGCTTTGCTGAGCACAAGTTGAAAATTTACGGCCAACTACTGAAAATGCTCATAACTCTTGAACACCGTGGTTAATATGGTTCAAATTTTGTATGCTTATGTATTTTAACATAGTCCAGCCACCGGCATGCAAAACAGTGACGAGGCTTCACCGAGCATCAATTTGGCCGGTCAAGCTCTTTTATTGAAAATGCTCATAACTCTTGGACCGCTTGGTATATTTGCTTCTAATTTTGTATACTTATGTAATTTAACATAGCCCAGCCACTGATATGCAAAACAGTGACGAGGCTTCACCGAGCATCAATTTGGCCGGTCGAGCTCTTTTATTGAACTTGGGCCGCTTGGTATATTTGCTTCAAATTTTGTATACTTATGTAATTTAACATTGCCCAGCCACTGGTATGCAAACAGTGACGAGGCTTCACCCAGGTTTGCACTATAATCACTGTGTGAGTCCGTCCGTCCGTTATCAGTTAGCGAAAACCGTTATCAGTTAGCAAAAACGCTTATAACTCTTGAACCGCATGGGATATTTTGATAAAATTTTGCATACTTATACATGTCAACATTGTCTAATGACTCGCATGCATAACAACCTTATTTGATGGACGAGGCTTTGCTGAGCACAAGTTGAAAATTTACGGCCAACTACTGAAAATGCTCATAACTCTTGAACACCGTGGTAAAAATGGTTCAAATTTTGTATCCTATATATTTTAACATAGTCCAGCCACCGGCATGCAAAACAGTGACGAGGCTTCACCGAGCACCAATTTGGCCGGTCGAGCTCTTTTATTGAAAATGCTCATAACTCTTGGACCGCTTGGTATATTTGCTTCAAATTTTGTATACTTATGTAATTTAACATTGGCCAGCCGCTGGTATGCAAAACTTCTTATTGCATAACCCACAGGTTTGCACTATAATCACTGTGTGAGTCCGTCCGTCCGTCCGTTATCAGTTAGCGAAAACGCTTATAACTCTTGAACCGCGTTCTATATTTTGATAAAATTTTGCATACTTATACATGTCAACATTATCTAACGACTCGCATGCATAACCGTCTTTTTTGATGGACGAGGCTTTGCTGAGCACAAGTTGAAAATTTACAGTCAAGTAGTGAAAATGCTAATAACTCTTGAACCCCGTGGTATATATGGATCAAATTTTGTATACTTATGTATTTTAACATTGTCCAGCCACCGGCACGCAAAACAGTGACGAAAGTCTAAACAGTATTGCACGACCCACAGGTGTGCACTTTAATCGCTGTGCAAGTCCATCAGTCTGTTTGTCCTTCCGCTGTAGTCAGTGAGTGAAATTGCTCATAACTCTTAACCACATGGTGTAGTTTGATAAAAATATGCATCATTCTACAAGAAATGACCAATTTCATTTCCATACATTCCTTCTGGCACCAGAAACTGATTATTCTACATTCACCACGGGTTGAGCACATTACCATCAGTTGATTCGCATATTTAATCCACCAGTGGATTATCGGTTTTAGTGCATGGCTTTATTACACTCTCAGATGCGACGTCATATGATAAATCTTAATATTTATAAACCGTCATATCTTTATTGTCTAAGTCCGGTTATATGATTTTTGGCATATTCTATGTTTTATTAAAATCTTCACTTTTAGCCCAGTTCGTATTTAAGGGAGTATTTCCTGCCATTAAGACTGGAATCCTACCGCCGTTGTAAACTTACCTTGAACCACATTGTAGACATCCCAGTTCTGTTCAGTCATCAACTCAACAATTCCGTATCTACTGCTCATTTCATTCATTTCACAAGTCTTTGTTGCCCTGTTATGGTTGATGGATGCGCAGTGTGGATCATCGTGGCATAGCATGGAACAGCATGTCAAAGGTATATTACCCGTTGCTTTATAGGGGTTTGTCAAACGGACGGACGTTGTAGAGTGACGCTGAAGTTTGGTAAACTGCATAGAAAATATAAGATTAAAATTACCAAAGGCTATACACAGTAGTTTTAGCCATTGCCACGTACACTTAAGTTCCGATGTCATGTTCTATGATTTTGTCCCTTTCTTTCATAAACTATTGTGAGTCTTCAAAACACGTCTTTATTATCCGGCTGTCTCCTCTAATTAAACTTAGGAGTGCCTCATAACCAAGCTTCACCATCGTATCAAATTTAAAATGATTGCAGGTTTGCATAAAATTACATGAAGGTGAATGGGTATAATTTGAGGGGAAGCAACTTGAGCCGCGACACGAGAAATCCAACAAATTTGGTTGCACGCCCAGCGCAGACTCATTTCAGCCTGGGCATTTGCCCAGTTGGCTCAAACTCTTCGCTAAGCACTCAGGGGGTAGCAAAATGTCTGAGCTATCTCTATGCGAACAGCGAAGACTGTGATCAGACTGGGCGGATGCCCAGGCTGATCTGAGTCTGCGCTGGGCGCACAACCACTTCGTTGGTTTTCTCGTGTCGCGGCTCACTTTATCTTGTCTTCTTAATGGGAGTGAACTATTAAAGAAACGAATTTGCTCCAAACGGAGCAATTTCTTTTCTTTCAGTGTAAACACAATTTTGTAAGGGCTTCGTTGTCCAGGAAAGCAAAAAGGGATACTCAAAAGTTGTGCCCCATAGTTTATAAAAATAAAAAGAATCCGGTAAAACAGGAAGGTGTAACCATACACCTACACTTTAAATATGCAAATAAATTGAGCCGCGACACGACAAAACCAACAAAGTGGCATGTGCGCCAGCAAAGACATAGATCAGTATGGTCGAAATTCCTGTCTGACCAGAGTTTTTGCTGTGCGCTGATACGGTAGCTCAGGGTCTAAGCTAGCTCCACGAGGACAACAAAGACTCAGATCAAACTGGACAGGTGTCCAGGCTGGTATGAGTCTTCACTTGGCGCATATGCAACAATGTTGTATTTGTCATGTCGCGTCTCAATTAGCAATTTGCTATCATGACTTGTCAGAAATATTGGAGCCGAGTACACGGTACGGTTCCTAAGAACATACGTGAAGAGCGAATGCACTGGTAAATTGCATCCGTACCGGTGGATATGAGACTATACTTTTCACAATGTAAAGTGTATACGTAGCTGCATGATGTTAACATGGACGACTCTGATCGGACTGTGAGCAAGCACAGGCTGATATGACTGTTTGCTGTTCCGAAACAAAATGCCGTTTACCTTTTCTTCGTGAATGCTTCTTTTGCACAGTACATGTAACAAACTGACAAGCGCTCTACTATAAATTTCATGCAACATTAGTCAACGCTACCATGAATCAAAATTTATATTAATGATTTAGTGAATTGTTTGATTCTGCAAAAGGGACTGCCAAAACATTTTAAATAGAATTTCAAATTGCATATCTGATATCCCAAGAGAAACTGACAAGCTTGTAGGTGGAATAACAGAAAATAAATAATTTAAGAGAAACTATGTCACACAGTATTTCATGACCATGAAGTTAGCTCGTTGCATATTCTCTCCCCATATTATTTTCATGTTTATTCCGTGAAAGTCAACTTCTAACCGACTACTTTTGAAACTTAATATGAGACGCGACGCGAGAAAACAAACAAAGAGGTCGTGCGCCCAGCGCAGACTCAGGTCAGCCTTGGCATCCGCCCAGTCTAATCAGAGTCTTCGCTGTCCGCATGAAGGTAGCTTAGACCCGTAGCTACCCTTTAAGCGCTTAGGTAAGACTCTACTCAGATTAGTTGGATGCCCCGGCTGATCTGAGTCTGCGCTGGGCGCACAACCACTTTGTTGGTTTTCTCGTGTCGCGGCCCAAATATTGTTATTACTTGGAATGATAATCGAAACGCAGAATTTATCAAGTTTGGCAATGTGTACACATTTTTGGCATTATTTCTTTCCCCTATCGAATTGCTTCCTTCGTCTGAAAATCGATGTTAATAAAAAGTGGACTTAGAATACTAAGCTGTGACTGTGGCCAGACTTCCAATATCATTATTTTTTTCCTGATTCAGATAAACAGATACTAATGGAAAGCTCAAAGGGACGGATCAGAACTTCACACTTTATAACTTTAAAATGACGTCGCAATGACGTTGACGCAACCAGATGACATCGCATCGACGTCATTCTAATGTCATGTGCCCACTGGGAAATACTTTATTGCCCAGCAGGCATATGACGTCGAATTGACGTCGATGCGGCATGGTGACATCGCATCGATGCCATTTCGACGTCATTACGACGACTTGTGCCTGCTTGATGTCTTAAAATGCTGTTCAATCAATTTGCATCGTTTCAATTTACCCTCTCTATTGGGACACTTTAACATTACTTTAATTATAATGTAATTATTTTAAAATTTGAACAGGTGCTTATACTAGCCGTCAGTTTGTCAAAAATACTGATAGGATATGACGCATTGCACATCTTGCTCTGATTCTAAAGTGATTTCTCAGATTCATCTATCCCAAAATTTAGAATCACTGCGGTAAGTTTTTGTTAGTCTTGCAGCTCTTGGGCTATGTCATAATCAAGGGTCAGTCATATTTGCACGTGCATTTTATGCTCATCTCTTGTGTTGAACGTTATGCGCCTTGTCCGGTCAAAATATGTTTGACGCTATACGCAAACAGTGGGTACCAAGGTAAGTCTATGCAACTCCGTAGTCTGTTAGAGTTAGCGCAGTTCACCGTTTGGTTCCAGAAGGTATACATATTGCGCCTACCCTGTTCTGATTGTGCCAGTGCACAGACTAGTCTCGACATATGTGTTTTGCATAAACCATAAGGCTGATTTCATCACGACACGAATCAAAATGGCATGCGCAAGGAAAAATGTGTTTCAGCCCATAACGTTTGCAGCGTAATATATATGTATACGCAACCAAGAGGTACCAAGATATGTCTACGCTAATGTGAAGTCTACCCTGTTCTGATTGCGCATGTTGCTAGTCTGGACACTCGTGTTTTGCGTATGTCATAAGACTGGTTTTATCACGACACTAGGTATGTGCAAGGAAAAATGTGTTTCACCCCATCTTTGTAAAAGCGAATGCAGTCCGATTAGTCTCATTACTCTTCGCACACTTTACGTCCCGCCAGTGAATGATGCTCACGAGTGTTTATACATGTTGTGAACGCATAACTGTAACCACA
Source organism: Ctena decussata (assembly GCA_963989385.1). Lineage (NCBI taxonomy): Eukaryota > Metazoa > Mollusca > Bivalvia > Lucinida > Lucinidae > Ctena > Ctena decussata. The sequence continues at coordinate 40,010,962 of OZ022514.1, forward strand.
GACTGGGCTGATTCTACTCGTCGCATGTGGCACTTTTCCGAGGGTGCAGCTCTTGGGTTATGTCATTGAAAATCTGGGGTCAATCATATTTGCACGTGCATTTATGCTCATCTCTTGTGTTAACGTTTTGAGCCTTCTCCGGGTAATATATATTTGACGCTATGCGCAAACAGTGGGTACCAAGATAAGCCTATGCAACTGCGTGGTCTGACAGAGTTAGCGCAGTTCAACGTTTGATTCCCAGAAGGCATACTTATTAAGCCTATCCTGTTCTGATTGTGCCAGTGCACAGACTAGTCTGGACAATGGTGTTTTGAATATACCATAAGGCTGATTTCATCACGACACGAATCAAAATGGCATGCGCAAGTAAAAATGTGTTTCAGCCCATAATGTTTGCACCGAAATATATATTCATATTCAATGCGCAGTTCGCAAATTCTCATCTGAAGACTTTCTGCGCGTGTCGCAAGTCTTAATATTTCAGCCACATTCAATGATAACTGATTTATTCCTCACGCTCAGCTGGCAAACAACGCTGAAACACTGTGACGGCGTGTCATTCACAACGTTAGTTAAACGTTACATTGACGTTTAATTACCGTTGATATTGACTGTTCACATGTTACTTGAGACAGCTGATCATATGATGCGCAAATTTGTATTCGGTAACAAAGGGGCTTATTAAAGATGATTTGCTGTAGTTTACACGCTGATCACAAAACATTGAATCACAATGAATCAACGTTGATTCAATGATGGTTCAACAGTTTGTGTCCACTGGCTTGATGAGACTGAACTGCAAACAACATAGATCCTGATACAACTACTCTACTAGGCCTACAGTGGGTGTCGCAGTAGTTACAACTGCAGGATATTATAACTACTCTCAAAAGTAGACTGTATAACTGTTAAAAATCGGTACTTTGTTGTCTTCGGCCATATCGAGTTGTAAACATCGGATCTCGTCTGATCACCAAAGTTAAACGTCGAGTCCGGTTAGTACTTGGATGGATGACCACCCGGGAATACCGGGTGCTGTAGACTTTTATCTGCTTTTCTTTATTTATTTCCTAGTTTCATTATATTTTTCTTTGATGGTTTCTCCCCAATTTCACTATGAATATACATTTATTTCTAAGCTGTGCGAAGGAAAATACGTTTCTCTCAACGTTAAATGCCTTTTGATATATTCTACCATTTACCATCCACTATGCACTGTCTACTCGCTCTTCGTTATGGAGCATGCTGCATGCTGAAAAGTAATGAATGCTGTTCGCGGTTTTCTGTATACTATTTACTGTCCAGTGAAGTGTCTACAGTCTGTCTTCTGCGTCCTGGAAACTGTTTACTGAGACCTGTCTGCTACAACATGGACGTGGTGCAAGTACAGGCACATGGATACAAGGTCGCAGCATGTGAGCGCATCCGGACTCTACAATGATGTACCTTCAACCAAAATTGAGTCGCACAAACAGATGAAAACCACATAAGCACATAGTAAACTGCACTTTAAGGGAGCTTGACACTGGTGGCCTGTAAGAATAATAAATGCGTGCCAAAGTTTCTACTTAGCACATACTTATATTTGGGCAGCAAAACACACACGCAGACACATCTAATTTTCGTTACATTTAAGTTCTGCGATAGTTAAAACAAATAAGAAAAATAAATAAATTAAAAAGGCAGTTATGACATCCTTTCTAGTCAATTTTAGTTTTGCATGATCGCAACGCAGACTTTATCAAGTTTGGCAATATGTACACATTTTTGGCATTATTTCTTTTCCCTATCGAATTGCTTCCTTCGTCTGAGAAACGTGGACCTAGAATACTTAGTTGTGACTGTTGACAGACTTCCGATATCATTATTTTTTTATAGTTTTGCCCTTGTCCGTCCGTGCATACGTACGTACGTCCGTACGTCCGTCCGTCACACTTTGTAGTACTGTTCTTGTCTCCGCAACTCCTCCTACAGTATTCGATGCAGGGAGCTGAAACTTGGAACACAGTTCAGACATGCATTGAACATGTGCATAAAGGAAACAGAACTTTGATTAAGATCTTTATTGCAGAATTATGTTCCCTTGATTAATATACGTATTATAACCATATTTCACATTTGAGTACTGTTCTTGTCTCCGCAACTCCTCCTACAGTATTTAATGTAGGGAGTTGAAACTTGCAACACAGTTCAGACATACATGGAGCATGTGCATAAAGGAAACAGAACTTTGATTAAGGTCTTTATTGCAGAATTATGTCCCCTTGAATAACATAAATATTTTGACCATATTTCACATTTGTAGTACTGTTCTTGTCTCTGCAACTCCTCCAATTGTATTTGATGTAGGGATTTGAAACTTGTAACACAGTTCAGACATGCATTGAACATGTACATAAAGGAAACAAAACTTTGATCCAGGTCATTATGGCAGAATTACATCCTCTTGAATGACATGCATATTTTGACCATATTTCACACTTTGTAGTACTGTTCTTGTCTCTGCAACTTCTCCAATAGTATTTGATGTAGGGATTTGAAACTTGTAACACAGTTCAGACGTGCATTGAACATGTGCATAAAGGAAATATAACTTTCAGTCAGGTCTTTATTGCAGAATTATGTCCCCTTGAATAACATACAGTCGAACTTCACTGCCTCGAACTCGGAAGGCTCGAACACCATGTTTCGGCTGAACTGACTTTCCAGTCCCGGCAAAATCCCTATGCATTTTAACTAAACCTGCCACACTTGGCTCGAACAACGATGGCTCGAACGCTCGAACCCCAAGTCTGGTTCCTAGAAACCACTTTCTATGTAAAAAAAACATCAATGGCTCGCACCTATTTCTTTGTAAAACATTTCCAAGTTTAATGACCGGACAAAATGTATAGATCCTACCGATTACAAGTATTGGTCATCAGGTTTTATCTTGATCTTTTTATATTGTATCTGTGTTGTTTTGTTATATCTACCTGAAAGTGCAAAGGTTCAAAGAGTGACCAATCAAAATACAGGAAGTTGTCGTAGTTATGATAGAAAAACATAGTACATAAAGTTGGATCATGTTGATTTGGTCTTCAATGGCTCGAAATACCGATCGTTCGAACTTTTTTTGGTGGTCCCGGCGAGTTCGAGCCATCGAAGTTCGACTGTGCATATTTTGACCATATTTCCATAGCTTAAATACAATCTCACCTTTTATCGTCGCTCTAGTGGCCTCATTTATTAACAGATTTTGATATTATTACATCACAGCTTTATTGGGTATGACAGAACCTCGAACAACTTTGCGTTTCAGGTTTGTAGGATGAAGGTTGCTATTTTCAGAAAAACTAGGGCATTGCTCCAGCGCTTTCATTTATAGATCGATTTTGATGTAACTTCACATAAATGTTAAGTATAACAATATCTTGAATAAATTACTGTTTCAGCACCGCAGGTCTAAGGTCAAGGTCACAGTTGCTATTTTTAGAAAAAAAAACTTTATCATTTCTCCACTCCTCTATTCATTGACAATTTTGATGTAACTTCACTCAAATGTTTAGTATGACAATATCTTGGACAAGTTCGTGATCCAGAATTTCAGGGTAAAGGTCAAGGTCATATTTGCTATTTTAGAAATATGCTGTCATCCCTCTGGAATGATTTTAGCATAACTTGACACAAATATTTAGCTTGACAATATCAGGGACAAATTTACGTTTCATCATTGTAGGTCCAAGGTCAAGGTCACAGATGCTATTATAGGTAAATGTAAAGCTTTGTCATGGTTCTAGCGCTTTTATTTTTTAACTGATTTTGATAGAACTTCACACATATATTATGTATGACAATATCTTGGACAAGTAAACCTTTCAGGGTTGTAGTTCCAAGGTCAAGGTCACAGTTGCTATTTTTAAGAAAAACTCAGTCATCCCTCTAGCACCTTTATTTATTGACAGATTTTGATGTAACTTCACACAAATATGTTTTAACACACTACTTTTCTAGTGAGGCATATGGAGGGGGCATTCATCACCTTTAGTGATTGTCTAGTTTTCTCTGATTCAGATAAACAGATACTAATGGAAATCCCAAAGAGATGGATGGATGGATGACTTGCGATTTTACGTCCTTTTCAACAGTATTTCAGTCATATCAGGACGATGGGCTTGTGATAATGAAAGGCTGTGTGCAATGGACCCCGTTTACGATGGAAAGAACTCCGCCTCCAGCGGGGCTCGAACCCGCGACCGCTAGATCAGTCGGCCAGCGCTTAACCCACTGAGCTACCGGGGCTCCAAAATCCCAAAGAGACGGACCAGATCTTCACATTGATACATACTATCCAGCAGGCACACAACGTTATAATGACGTCGCAAAGACGTCGATGCAACCAGATGACATCGCATCGACGTCATTCTAATGTCATGTGCCCACTGGGAAATACTTTATTGCCCAGCAGGCATATGACGTCGCAATGACGTCGTCTTGACGTCGATGCGGCATGGTGATGTCGCATCGATGCCTTTTCGACGTCATTACGACGTCATGTTCCTGCTTGGTGTCTTGAAATGCTGTTCGATCAATTTGCATCGTTTCAATTTACCCTCTCTATTGGGACACCTTAACAGTACGTTAATTATTTTAAAATTTGAACAGGTGCTTATACTAGCCGACAGTGTGTCAAAAATACTGAAAGGACATGACGCATTGCACATCTTGCTCTGATACTAATTTGATTTCTCAGATTCATCTTTCCCAAAATTTAGGATCACTGCGGAAAGTTTTTGTAAGTCTTGCAGCTCTTGGGTTATGTCATTGATAATCAAGGGTCAGTCATATTTGCACGTGCATTTTATGCTCATCTCTTGTGTTGAACGTTTTGCGCCTTGTCCGGTCAAAATATGTTTGACGCTATACGCAAACAGTGGGTACCAAGATAAGACTATGCAACTGCGTAGTCTTTCAGAGTTAGCGCAGTTCACCGTTTGCTTCCCAGAAGGCATACATATTGCGCCTACACTGTTCTGTTTGTACTCGTGAACAGACTAGTCTCGACATAGGTGTTTTGCATATACCATAAGGCTGATTTCATCACGACACGAATAAAAATAGCATGCGCAAGGAAAAATGTGTTTCAGCCCATAACGTTTGCAGCGAAATATGTATGTTTACGCAACCAGGAGGTACCAAGATGTGTCTACGCTAATTTGTAGTCTACCCTGTTCTGATTGCGCATGTTGCTAGTCTGGACACTCGTATTTTGCGTATGTCATAAGACTGGTTTTATCACGACACTAGGTACGTGCAAGGAAAAATGCGTTTCACCCCATTTTTGTAAAATCGAATGCAGTCCGATTAGTGTCATTACTTTTCGCACACTTTACGGCCCTACAGTGAATGATGCTCCAGAGTGTTTATACATGTCGTTAACGCATAACTGTAACCACAGACTGGGCTGATTTTACTCGTCGCATGTGGCACTTTTCCGAGGGTGCAGCTCTTGGGTTACGTCATTGATAATCAAGGGTCAATCATATTTGCACGTGCATTTTATGCTCATCTCTTGTGTTGAACGTTTTGAGCCTTCTCCGGGCAAAATATATTTGACGCTATGCGCAAACAGTGGGTACCAAGATAAGTCTATCTAACTGCGTGGTCTGTCGAGTTAGTGCAGTTCACCGTTTGATTCGCAAAAGGCATACTTATTAAGCCTATCATGTTCTGATTGTGCCAGTGCACAGACTAGTCTGGACATAGGTGTTTTGAATATACCATAAGGCAGATTTCATCACGACACGAATCAAAATGGCATGCGCAAGGAAAAATGTGTTTAAGCCCATAATGTTTGCAGCAAAAAAAATATGTATACTCAAACAGGAGGTATCAAGAGATGTCTACACTCATGTGCAGTCTACCCTGTTCTAATTGCGCATGTTTCAAGTCTGAACACGCATGTTTTGCGTATGACATAAGACTGGTTTTATCACGACACGAGGTATGTGCAAAGAAAAATGTGTTTCACCCCATCTTTGTAAAAGCGAATGCAGTCCGATTAGTGTCGTTACTCTTCGCACACTTTACGGCGCTCCAGTGAATGATGCTCACGAGTGTTTATACATGTTGTGAACGCATAACTGTTACCACAGAATGAGCTGATTCTTCTCGTCGCATGTGACACTTTTCCGAGGGTGCGGCTCTTAAAGAATGCGCATAAATATTACGAATAGAAGGAATTTGTTTCTTTCGCGTAGTAAGCAACAATTTGGCTAACAAAACTATATATTTATACCATCACCCGCCCGGTTGGGTGGAATCTTATATCTATTGATTGGTAACCACCAAAGACACCAAAGACAAAGATGGATGGATGACTCGCGATTTTACGTCCTTTTCAACAGTATTTCTATCATATCAGGACGATAATGAAAGGCTGTGTGCAATGGAAAGGTCGGAAAGATTCTCAAGCTGGGGTCGAACCTGGTCTGCTAGATCAGTAGGCCAGCGCTCAACCCACTCACTTACCGGGGCTCCTACCAAAGACAAAGACACAGACACACAACAAAAGTATTCAAATAAACAGTCAGAGATACACATGACCAAAGAAAACTTGTTTCAGCTATCCGATCTTAAAGAAACTAAGACCATCAAGATTGCTTAATTAGCCAACAATAATTTACATCAACCTTGACGAGACCAAAACCCAGGCACATGACGTCCTAATGACGACGCACTGACATCGATGCGACGTCACCATGTCGCATCGAAGTCAATATGATGTCATTTCCACGTCATGTGCCTGCCGGGAAGATGCTTTTCATAAAATGTATAACTGAACTCCATGTTCAAATAGACAATCGCAACTTATCTCATCCTTTGCTTTAATTCGTTACCACACAATCAGTAGCGGGAAATATATTGGATGGTATTGGAAAGACACGTTTCATATGATTAAATTATAAAAACATCAATTAACACCGACTTCTTATGCATACAGATTCTTAAAATTCAACTCGTCTTCAGACTTTTAATTTTTTTTTTCATAATTTTATTTTAATATTTAATTTGGGGATTTTAAAGTTGCAAACATAACCCCTCAAATGGAATACTTATATAGTAATTTGCACTAAAAATGCTGAGGGCATCTTTATTTATATCGCAAGATCATTTTTTTTAAATACAAATTTACTTATTTTATGCAAACGAATTCGAAATCTGCAATAATTATTCTTTTGATATATATATTTTAACGCGAAAACGTTAAAAAAATGGGGAATTCAACTATATTTGTAAATTATTCAATGTTTTTGCGCGAAAACCCCGCAGTTCACCTGTATATATCTACTTACTAACAAAATATCGATTTTTCAAATGAATGGATTTGTTGCTCTTGTTTGAAAAGAGTTTAAACAGTGGCACAATAAAAGGTTCTCCCTGTGGTACACAAAGAATCAAGTGGATGGTTGATGTGTGGTGTTTGGGAGGGGAGGGGGTGGGGGGGGGGGCGGTGGGTGGGCGAGATTGTGCGTATAAGGCAGTTAAAAGGGGTTATCGAATAGAAAGCTAGGGAATTTTCGTTTCTCCAAATCTGGGTACCTTCCTTTTTTGTTCTGAATAAAATTGAAAGGGGAATAACATTTGGTTTGAATCTTCCGTCTTTTTCTGACTTAGTTCCGATTTGATTTACTTCATAAAATGATATTTTAAAATACGCACTTAATCCTTCAAAACATTTGTACTATCAGTTTCTAAATAAAGATGTGTTGTAAAATCATGTAGCTACTATCCGAATGTATAACGGTTTATTAACCTTGCTAATTATCAGTGTGTACAAAAGCAAATCTTTTAAAGTTATGGAGCTGTTTTATTGGTGTGCAAAAATGTCATTCCGAACCTATTTCATAGAGAGAACCTGCACTGTTTAGACTTGTCTACGTACATGTGCATTCTAGTCAGAAAATAGTGTAGTACGCACTGGAATATTAAGATATTGCATGTTTTGATAACCGGACTCTCCGTGCCCTTACTGAGCAGACTGTGCATATGCGCAGTTCGCAAATGCTCATCTGAAGACTTTCTTCGCGTGTCGCAACTCTAAACATTTAAGCCACATTCAATGATAACTGATTTATTCCTCACGCTCAGCTGACAAACAACGCTGAAACACTGTGACGGCGTGTCATTCACAACGATGGTTAAACGTTACATTGGCGTTTAATTAACGTTGATATTGACGATTAACATGTTACTTTAGACAGCTGAAAATGTGATGCGCAAATTTGTATTCAGTAATAAAGGGGCTTATTAACGATGTTTTGCCGTAGTTTACACGCTGATCACAAAACATTGAATCACAATGAATCAACGCTGATACAATGATGGTTCAACATTTTGTGTCCACTGGCTTGATGAGACTGAACTGCAAACAGCATAGATCCTGATACAACTGCTCTACTAGGCCCGCAGTGGGTGTCCCAGTAGTTAGAACTGCAGGATATTATAACTATTACTGATCTCAATCTCTCAAAAGTAGACTGTATAAATGTTAAAAATCGGTACTTTGTTGTCTACGGCCTTATCACGTTGAAAACATCGGATCTCGTCCGATCACTGAAGTTAAACGTCGATTCCGGTTAGTACTTGGATGGATGGCCACCCGGGAATACCGGGTGCTGTAGACTTTTATCTGCTTTTATTTATTTATTTCCTAGTTTTATTATACATGTATTTAACTTTGATGGTTTCTCCCCAATTTCACTATGTATATACATGTACATGTATTTCTAAGCTGTGCGAAGGAAAATACATTTCTCTCAACGTTAAATGCCTTTTGATATATTCTACCATTTACCATCCACTATGCACTGTCTTCTCGCATTTCGTTTCGGAGCATGCTGCATGCTGAAAAGTAGTGAATTCTGTACGCGGTTTTCTGTATACTATTTACTGTCCATTGAAGTGTCTACTGTCTGGCTACTGCGTCCTGGAAACTGTTTACTGAGGCCGTCTGCTACAACATGGACGTGGTGCAAGTACACGCGCATGGGAACAAGGTCGCAGCATGTGAGCGCATACGGACTCTACAATGATGTACCTTCAACTAAAATGGAGTCGCACAAACAGATTAAACCCACATAAGCACCATTGTAACATGCACTTTAAGGAAGCTTGCCACTGGTGGCCTGTAAGAATAATAAATGCGAGCCAAAGTTTCTACGTAGCACATACTTCTATTTGGGCAGTAAAACACACACGCAGACGCATCTAATTTTCTTTACATTTAAATTCTGTGATAGTTAAAACAAATAAGAAAAATAAATGAATTAAAAAGGCAGTTATGACATCTCAGTTTTCTAGTCAATTTCAATTTTTTTATGATCGAAACGCAGAATTTATCAAGTTTGGCAATATGTACACATTTTTGGCATTATTTCTTTTCCCTATCGAATTGCTTCCTTCGTCTGAAAATCGATCTTAATGGAACGTGGACCTAGAATACTAAGTTGTGACTGTGGACAGACTTCCAATATCATTATTTTTTTCTGATTCAGATAAACAGATACTAATGGAAATCCCAAAAAGACGGCTCAGATCTTCACATTGATAATACTATACAGCAGGCACAAACGTTAAAATGTCGTCGCAATGACGTCGACGCAACCAGATGACATCGCATCGACGTCATTCTGATGTCATGTGCCCACTGGGAGATACTTTATTGCCCAGCAGGCATATGACGTCGAAATGTGGTCGTATTGACGTCGATGCGGCATGTTGACGTCGCATCGGTGCCATTTCGACGTCATTACGACGTCATGTGCCTGCTTGGTGTCTTGAGATGCTGTTCAAACAATTTGCATCGTTTCAATTTACTCTCTCTATTGGGACACCTTAGCATTACGGTTACTTATTTTAAAATTTGAACAGGTGCTTATACTAGCCGACAGTGTGTCAAATATACTGATAGGATATGACGCATTGCACATCTTGCTCTGATTCTAAAGTGATTTCTCAGATTCATCTATCCCAAACTTTAGGATCACTGCGGTAAGTTTTTGTAAGTCTTGCAGCTCTTGGGTTATGTCATTGATAATCAAGGGTCAGTCATATTTGCACGTGCATTTTATGCTCATCTCTTGTGTTGAACGTTATGCGCCTTGTCCGGTCAAAATATGTTTGACGCTATACGCAAACAGTGGGTACCAAGTTAAGTCTATGCAACTGCGTAGTCTGTCAGACTTAGCGCAGTTCACCGTTTGGTTCCCAGAAGGCAAAAATATTGCGCCTACCCTGTTATGATTGTGCTCGTGCACAGACTAGTCTAGACACAGGTGTTTTGCATATACCATAAGGCTGATTTCATCACGACACGAATCAAAATGGCATGCGCAAGAAAAATGTGTTTCAGCCCATAACGTTTGCAGCGAAATATGTATGTATACTCAAACAGGAGGTACCAAGATATGCATACGCTAATTTGTAGTCTACCCTGTTCTGATTGCGCATGTTGCTAGTCTGGACACTCGTGTTTTGCGTATGTCATAAGACTGGTTTTATCACGACACTAGGTATGTGCAAGGAAAAATGTGTTTCACCCCATCTTTGTAAAATCGAATGCAGTCCAATTAGTGTCATTACTTTTCGCACACTTTACGGCCCGCCAGTAAATGATGCTCACGAGTGTTTATACATGTTGTGAACGCATAACTGTAACCACAGACTGGGCTGATTCTACTCGTCGCATGTGGCACTTTTTCGAGGGTGCAGCTCTTGGATTACTTCATTGATAATCAAGGGTCAATCATATTTGCACGTGCATTTTATGCTCATCTCTTGTGTTGAACGTTTTGAGCCCGCTCTGGGCAAAATATATTTGAAGCTATGCACAAACAGTGGGTACCAAGATAAGTCTTTCCAGCCGCGTGGTCTATCAGAGTTAGCGCAGCTCACCGTTTGATTCCCAGAAGGCATACTTATGAAGCCTATCCTGTTCTGATTGTGCCAGTGCACAGACTAGTCTCGACATAGGTGTTTTGAATATACCATAAGGCAGATTTCATCACGACACGAATCAAAATGGCATGCGCAAGGAAAAATGTGTTTCAGCCCATAATGTTTGCAGCGAAATATATATGTATACTCAAACAGGAGGAACCAAAATATGTCTTAACTCATGTGTAGTCTACCCTGTTCTGATTGCGCATGTTGCTAGTCTGGACATGCATGTTCTGCGTATGACATAAGACTGGTTTTATCACGAAACGAGGTATGTGCAAGGAAAAATGTGTTTCACCCCATCTTTGTAAAAGCGAATGCAGTCCGATTAGTGTCATTACTCTTCGCACACATTACGGCGCTCCAGTGAATGATGCTCACGAGTGTTTATACATGTTGTGAACGCATAACTGTAACCACAGAATGAGTTGATTCTTCTCGTCGCATGTGACACTTTTCCGAGGGTGCGGCTCTTAAAGAATGCGCATAAATATTACGAATAGAAGGAATTTGTTCTTTTCGCGTAGTAAGCAACACTTTGGCTAACAACACTATTATATTTATACCATCACCCGCCTGGTGGGGTGGAATCTTATATCTATTGATTGGTAACCACCAAAGACAAAGATGGATGGCTGACTTGCGTTTTTACGTCCTTTTCAACAGTATTTCGGTCATATCAGGACGATAATGAAAGGCTGTGTACAATGGAAAGGTCGGAAAGATTCTCAAGCTGTGGTCGAACCTGGTCCGCCAGATCAGTAGACCAGCGCTTAACCCACTCACTTACCGGGGCTCCTACCAAAGACAAAGACACAGACACACAACAAAAGTATTCAAATAAACAAGTCAGAGATACACATGACGAAATAAAACCTGTTTCAGCTATCCGATCTTAAAGAAACTAAGACCATCAAGATTGATTAATTAGCCAAAAATAATTTGCATTAACCTTGACGAGACCAAAAACCAGGCACTTGACGTCCTAATGACGACGCTCTGACATCGATGCGACGTCACCATGTCGCATCGAAGTCAATATGACGTCATTTCCACGTCATGTGCCTGCCGGGAAGATGCTTTTCATAAAATGTATAACTGAGCTCCATATTAAAATAGATATCAGTCTTTGAATTGATAGTTATCAAAATTAAGAAAGTAAAGTATGTTTTCTTGGGTTTTCGTCGCCAGTAGATGTCATGGTCACTGATGAGGCTTGATTAGCCGTAACTTCGAAGTATGGCCCATGTTCCTCCTTTTGAATGTGTTATTTGCTCTTGAAGGATTTCTTGCAGAGTTTAATTCTGTGTACGTATATATCTTTCGGACCCATAACTGCATGGACGAACAAAACTCTTATTTAATTGAGCCGCGACACGACAAAACCAACAATGTGGTTGTGCGCCCAACGCAGACTCAGATCAGACTGGGCGGATGCCCAGTCTGATCAGAGTCTTCGCTGTCCGCATGGAGGTAGCTTAGACCCTTAGCTACCCTTTATGCGCTAAGCGAAGAGTCTGATCGGACTTTGCTGATGCCCAGGCTGATCTGAGTCTGCGCTGGGCGCACAACCACATTGTTGGTTTTCTCGTGCCGCGGCTCTTATGATTATAGTAATTGCTTTAGGTGTCGATTTTTTAGAAAATTAACGGTATCATTTTGTACTATAGAATTGAACCTATATAGCGCCTGCTTCCAAAATTGGAAATAATTTTGATACTGCTCCGATGTCACCTACCAGGGTCACTAAAATGGTGTTATGTGCATCACGCATTTGTACAGGTTGACTGGATCTCAATATATTTTACATTGCTGTATGAGGGTTAATCAAAAATAACTGACCACTGCCTCATAACATTTTTTTTATTTTTTTCGACGAACGTTATCAATTCTTAGCACGATTCTTGATTAATATCTCGTGCATAGTTTGCGTGGGACAAAACAACGTTATCTGACGTCATTTGTATGTGACGTCATTACAATAACGTAATTGCCGTCGGTGCGTTCACGCTGATGCGCCACGAACAAATAGCATATATTAAGATTGAAGCAAGACGGGGTTAAAGCGCAAAGAAATCAAGAAAGCGCTCGGAGATGTTGGTTCAGAATTTCTGCTTGCATACAGTTCTATCAGAAGATGGGTTCGAGAATTCAACAATCGACGAACTATTGTTGGCAATAGCACCTTTGCGGAATGACTAATGCAAAGCTAGAATGTGTAGCAAAATCGCTTAACGATGACAGAAGATATACATGTGTCGAAATTGCTCATGACTTGGACATTAGTCTTGAGTCAGTTGATTGTATTATAACGGAACGTTTGCAAATGCTAAGTAAATGAAAAACGAAGCATTATTTTCTTTCGAAATGTAAAATTTTGGCGCATTTATTTCTATGCTCGTTGTGTGCAGTGCTTACTCATTTTAATTTGGTATACAATGCTTAAGCACACAGGCACTCGACAAAAATGTGTTAAATTTCTAAATATTATCAAATGTCAATCTATTTTCTACCACTATGTAAAATTTCAAGTCGATCGGTTGCGAAACAAGAAAGTTGCAATAAGAAAGTTGCAATTCAGCCAGCTGCATTCGGAAAGAAGAAGAAGGCGGGACACTACGCGAGTTTGTGTTTACATTTTGGAGTCGCGTGTTCTCACTCATATTAAGCATTTCAAGCAAGATACTTCCATATAATATTACTAACCTACAATCGAAGCATTTCATGACAGTGAACAAGAATGCGAAATTTACAACAAAATTCTGAATCGGGATGAAAAACAGAGCAAATTGACGGAAGTGGTCAAATGCGCATGGGCGCTCTATCGGAAAATCTCAATATTGTGAGTCCGTTGATTGGTCAACGGCTGCGTAGGTTTAAATCCACGTGATTAGAAAACTTTGATATCGATGGACGGATTGCTTGCCATTATGGCGGGAGAGCTACGTCATGAAAGCACGCGACTGGAATTTCCGTGGAAAATACCCGATTCCGTCACTTCCGTCAAGCTACAATAAAATCAAAATGGCGAAGTGTCGCAGCTTCTAGTTATTTTCGATAATGCACTGGGCTGAATTGAAACTTTTTCATTTTTTTGCATCCGATCGTCTTAAAATTTTACAGATAGGTAGAAAATAGATTGGCATTTTATAATATTTAGAAATTTAACATTTTGTTTTGTCGAGTGCCTGTGCTTAAGCATTGGTGTTGATGAAAGAATGCATTTTCCATCTTACTGATAGTAAGAACTAAAGTATTATTATTTCTAATGATCCTGGTACATTTTCTTTACTAGCTAATATGCTAAACTTTTGGCTAGGAGTTTATTAATTGCTGTCAAAGAATGCTCACTTTAGATTTAGTTACAGTTATAGATGATATTAAAATATCTCATTTTAACTTAGTTTAGTTCATATAAATGATTCAGGGAATTGTATGACTGTCGGCCTGACTGTCAAAGGCTCTTCAGACAGAATTTAAAACTGCATATGCGCCTTCATGCCACACACAGCGGCAGACTTGATAAATTAAAATTGACATGGTGTATCTTTGATCGTTACACCACTTTTCTTCCCTAATTCAACCGCGACACAAGAAAACCAAGAAAGTGGCATGTGCGCCCAGCGCAGACTCATATCAGCCTGGGCATCCACCCTTTCTGATCAGAGTCTTACCTGTCCGCATTAGGCTGGCTTAAAGTATCAGCTACCCTTTAAGCGCAAAGCGGAAACTCTGATCTGACTGGGGGATATGAGTCTGCGCTAGGCGTACATGCCACTTTGTTGCTTTTCTCATGTCGCGGCTCAGATTATTACTTTCGGGGAAACGAGCCCGATTTTGGAACGATAAATTCTGTTTGTCTTTCGAAAAGAAAAACAAATTTTAAGTGGTTTGTATGGAGGAAATGTTGAAATTTTTAATTGCGGTCGTTGCTCTGCCAAGTGGTGCAAAAGTGTGTTTTGAGAGTAAAATATTTGATTTTTAAATAAAATTGTTGATTTCAGGAATTTCTATTTCAAATTTGTAAAATCTGTTGAAGCGCTCGGAAACCTCAATTTATAAGAAAATACTTGATACAAGTTTCTAGGTAAAGGTATAACAATACGCAGTAACTAGGATTACAGAATAAATATTTTGCGGCTTTGGTGTATTTCATAAAAATTGACAATGACCCCAAAGTATTTTTGAGCAGATAAAAAGGAAGTACCCTGTAAGCAAATATTTGTCGGAAGTATAAAGAGCACACAGGGGAGCCTTTTTTACATGGTTGAACAACTTCACTTACACACCTGTCTTGATCACAGTTATGTAGATTTAATTAACGAATGAATTTCATTTTTCTGAGGTTTATCGATGTGTAAACTACATTGGGTCGTGTGCAAAGTGGCTAGTGACCCAATGTAATTTATACTTCGATAAACGTCAAGAAAATTAAGTTCATTGCGTATATTTACATTCGTTTCAGTCCAAACCGTGATGTAAAATCTTATATTAGCGCTAAAAATGCAGCAGTAAAACATTCCCACGCAGCTTTTCTGTTAACAGCGGAACAGTGTCAATGACATTATAACGTCGCCAACGTCCAATCATATTATAGAGAGCCATTGTTCATTTTGACGTCATTTAATGTCGCGTGTCTCAATGTAATTATTGAAATATGAACAACATTACGTTCCAATGGTTTACGATAGGGCTTTTCAGTAAGTGCACCAAAAAGTATTACTGTATGTCTACTACTGTATAACTGGGTAATGCAATCGGTATACATACACCTTACACATGGTTGAACGTTTGAGAATAAGCTGCTATTTTGAGCTGTCATACCTTAAAATTATAGAAAGAGTTGGAACAAACATTTGCTGGGACGCTCGTCTCAATGTATTTGAAGTACATTTTTAGACCTTTTAGACCTAAATACAGAGTCAATAACGATGTTGAGTCCCCAGAAAATGACCTTTTCATCTTTAAACGTTAAATCTTTTTGGTTTAATTCAGATTTTATAGTAAACACAAATCAACACCTTAAGCAAGCATACGATGCCTATTAAGACGCTCGTCACCATCTAACTTTCGGGAGATTTGAAAAAAATACTTGCATGGCCCTCGTTTAAACTTCTTTGTCCCAAGTTTAAGGATTACATATGCATTCAGACAGGTTACCTCCATATTAGTATGTGCCATAAAAAATCTGAAAATAGTAACGCCTAAAATATTACATGTGAAGACCTTGACCAGACTGCTCACTGAGCGGTCCGGTCTGGGTCTACACTGTTTGTTCAGATCTATCTGACCCATTACTTAGATGTTTTGCTTTTATTTGATTTGTTGTGCATGTGCCTCTTATCACAGATCTTGGCCATATTGCATATGTCTAATTGGCCGTTTGTTTTTGTACTTTGCAGGAATACAATTTCTTAACAATTCTTCTGAATATTATTGTAATCAAAATTTTATACTGTGAGTGAATCATGCAATCAAAACGTTATGACACTATTAGAGTTACGAACCCTTCAGTAAAAACTACAGAATGTTTGGATACGCATAAAAATTTGCAAAATGTTTCTCTGCTATTTAGGGCGTCTAATAAGATTTAGTGAAACGTTTAAAGGAAAGTAGATTATTTTGAATATTTAAATATTCAAATTTATATAAAAAAATTACTTATAAGATTTTTCGTGTTTATATGGTATAGAACTCTATTCACTTCTGATACGAGAATTGAACAGAACAGAACACTTCTGAAACATCTTCACCTTGTGGTATTTTGATGCATAAACGATTGTGCTGCTTATAAATTACAAGAGTATACATGTATTTAAATGTTCTCCCTAATTTGTCACCAGAATCGACTAAATTTGCATAGGGCTTAATTTTTTAAGAAAAAAAGTGACCAATAAGAAATTCTGCTCAGTGTACTCGTTTTCGTGCTACAACTGTACAGATGTTTGAAATGGCATATAGTGATCTGAAGAGGCACCCGGATAGCTAAGTCGGCAGCGAGGTTCGTCTCACGATTAACTACATGCAAATACCGTGCGCGTTCGACTCCGGCTGGCATCAGCGTTGACATGTACGAATGGTAAACTCTTCCCTTCCGAGTTGCGGTGGTTTCATAGAGAATAATTGAGCTGCGACACAAGAAAGTGCCATGTGCGTCCATCAAAGTAGCATGCGCGTCCAGCAAAGACTCAGATCAAGCCTGAGCACCCGCCCAGTTTGATCAGAGTGATGTCCATCTTCGCTGTCCGCATGGATTAGCTTATACCCTTAGCTACCATTTAAACGATAAGCAAAGAGTCTGATTAGACTTGGCAAATGCCCAGGCTGATCTGAGTCTTCGCTGGGCGCACAACAACTTTGTTGGTTTTGTCGTGTCGCGGCTCATATAGGACACTAGACAGCTGAGATTTACTTCTGGCTTTGCCCTAACATAGAAGAGTCTTCTAGTGTCATTTCAGATGTGATCGGATCAGAGTATTAAGAGATACAAAAGAGTTGATCCTTTGAAACATGGCGGGTTTTGATGGAATTCGCCGTTTTAAGACGCATTCAGCAGTAATATAGTTACATGTAAATCAATTGACGATAGTAATGATGAAAGGCTGTGTCCAGTGAGACACACTGTACTGGCAGGCTACCAGTGATGGCCGTTTTTATTACACTTTTTTATCTGTTAACCAACATATTCTGTTTAGTAATTCTATATTTTGATTCAATAAACTAGGGTTTCTTGTCGCTATAATACTGATTTATTTTTTTAAATAGACACTAACATGTGCCTGTGACAGACCCTCAAACTAGGTCACCTACAAGCATTTAAATACTTGCGAAGCGTACCAGTGGTAGCCATCAGGATTGCCCTGTGCTGAATAATGCATTTTCCAAAAACTTGTTGTAGGTTTAAGCTTTGATGATATGTTGTCGTAAGTCTGTGGTCTTTGTCACATTTTAACAGTTTTAGCGCGTTTGACAGAGGCGGAATATAAGCAACAGAAACATTTATCAGAAACGGACTTTAAAATTGTGACGTAGCCATTTCGTAGGCTATATGCATGTACTACGTCAAAAGCAAACATAAATAATGGTTACACGTGTAGTGTGATTAACAAGAATTTAGATATTTTTTTGCAATTTGGTTGCAGGTTATACCTTTTTCGTGATAGGTGAACATTAATACAGCAATTTGTACATGTTTATTTCTGTATTTATTTATGTGCGTGTCAAGGGTTGTAGTCCCCCGGAAAGGCATTGATGCTGATATGAGGGTAGCTTGGGGAAATTGTTTACCTTTTGCCTTCCAGGCAAAGAATTTACTCATCTTTTTTGTGGGCGTATGTTTTGTTTCCTTGTACAAAATGGCTGAATCTGAGACACAACAAATACGTAATTGCGAGTGCAGAACGCAAATGGCCACCACAGGTACGCGGCCACCTCTGGTTGCACGCCAGTACGGCTGAAAATACTCGTAATTTCACCTCAAATGAGATTCAAACTTAGCAGACGTGCACTTTACCCACCAAGCAAATGAGAATTCTAAAACCGCTATACAGGCCTTCTAATTTTTACATCAGCTGGTTCTGTATGATTTTAGTGATGATGTACGTCAGTGCACATCAGCTCAAAGTACCTAAACCTCATAGAGGCTTTATAATGCATTTTGTTTCAATCAACTCAGTCGCTTCTTTTGGGGTGACCATGTTCAATGGTAAAAAAAAATGACATAGCCCTCCGGACAGATATCTTCAAGCACTCATTTAGTTGATTTGTTGTACTTAAGTCTTCTAAAAATAATTGTAGCATGATCTCATATAGAAGTTCCTGGCAGCAACTCTGACCTTGCTGTAAAAAAAGGTCAAGGACAACCCAAGGTCGTCATTTGAACAAATTTAATAGAACTTTGTGCCCAATGCTATAAACAAGGTTTCAATGTTACCAATCTTTTAATTCCAATGAAAAAGATATTTGGAAATAAATTCCCATGAACTCTTATCTTCTGGCATTTTCCCGTATAAAAACACCAAAAGCAAATTTGACCTTGCCGTAAACAGTCAGGGTCAAACCAATATAATTATTTGAACAATCTTCATAGTACTCGAGCACTCGATGCCATATAAACCAAGTTTCAAGGCCATTGGTCAACTGGTTCTGGAGGAGATTTTTGAAAGGTGTTTAGTGTACATGGGCAAAGCAGCCATGTTGGTCATGTGACCTGGACTGTTTGAATAAACTTTTGTTCCCTCCATCTAGACGCTCTGTAAAAAAAATGGTTACACCTGGCCCTTTGACGTTTGAGGTTATGTTTGAAACTGTCGAAATATGAGACCCTGGTCAATGGACAAAGAATGGCCTTGATCTATTGTACTCAGAAAGCTCCATGTACATATTTAGCTTACTGTATATATCAATAGTTTATGCCAAAATCTTCTATGATTCCAAATAATCCTTGTTCTGGTATTTGCCCGTATAAAAGCACCAACAAGCAAATTTGACCGTATCGTACCTAGGTCAAAGTCAACCCAAGGCATTATTTGGGTTATCTTGATAGTAACTGATCCAATTTTACATACCAAGTTTCAAGGCCATCGGTCAGCTGATTCTGGAGAAGAATATATTTAAAGGATTTTGCCATATAAGGGCGTGGTGGCCATGTTGATTATATAACGTGGACCGCTTGAACAACCTTTCGTCCCCCCCCCCCTGCCCCAGCCCCCACCACCAACACCTGAAGACTCTGTAAGGCATTTGGTTGCAACTGGTCCAGTGGCTTTTTAGGAGATGTTTGTGACTGTCAAAATATGAGATCTTTGGTTAAAAGAATGACCTAGACCTGCTGTACTCAGACAGACGACGGACGACAGAGACTGCATACCCTATAAGCTTTCCTCGAAGCCTTCGGCTCAGGTTAGCTAAAAACAGAAAACAGAATTCTGAAACCCACTCCAACGCCACTTGGTTTCTTCAAGACATGAAATGGGGGTTCGGCCCGGGCGGTTGGTCGAAGTCAAACAGGGTATTGGATAATTAAGTACATGGTCGAAGAACATGCACCCTAAAAAAGTTGATGTTAAAACAAGACAATATGGCTTCTGGTAACTTTTATACCATTCTATGTATTCTGCCATGGTAGCAAATGACATAGCTTTCTTTCGTTTTGTCAAAAGTTAAGCACTTTCATTTAAATTCATACTAATATCTGATCACTCATATGTGCAGGCAGGTTTTGCAGTAACAGGCAAACCCTCGTATGATTCCGTTACGGAACCATCGTGATTTGCAAATTGCTGCAAATTGCACATTGGGGACATCATGACAATGACAATGACAATAGTTTTATTGGTAATTTAGGCCACCGGCCCATAATACATTTCATCGGCAAATATAACGTCATAGAGCGCCAATCACAGAATGTGAGACATACAGTACAAGATATGACTGGTAGGCGAAAATATAGGCTAACAAGAGTTGTCACAAAGACCTACAAATATATCAGGTTATCTGCAGTGTCAGACTTAGCCATTATCCCAGGTATATGATGACTACATACTAAATACAACTCAAAATATGAAGCAAAATCACTGAATGATAAATTTATGTCAGAGTGACCTCAAATTCCCGAACATGATGTTAATCTACAAACAGTTTTGGAGACACAACGCAAAATCAATTAACCATGAAATATAGGTCACAGTGATCTTTAAATAATCTTTAAATGATATAAGGGCATTCGCGATGTCAGACTGATCCACTATGCCAGATATGATGTTTATCCATCAAACAGTACTTGAAATATCAGACAAAATCACTGGACCATGAACAAAGGTCAAGGGCAAAGGAGTCAGCATGGAAGCTTTGCAGCTGCAGCAATTATAGGGATATGCTATTTGACCAAGTATCAAGTCTCTTCTGTCAAAGGTACCATCAACACTAAAACATTTGCCTTAAAAACAGTGCCAAATAGGAAAGTCAGTCAACCGTAACATATAGATCAAGAACATACATTTTTGTCATGCAGCTGCTGCAGTCATGTGGATGTATATATGTACCAAGTATGATGATTGAAGCTGCTATAGTTTGTATGATACAGACTTGAACATCGAGTTAAACGCAATTGTTAACATTGGTTAACCTGATCACGGACGCCGACGAGTACGCTGACGGGTACGCCAACGCTAACGCTGACGCTAACGCATATTCGGACTACGACGCCGGGGGTATAGCATAAGCTCTCCTTTGCTTCGCAAAGGCGCGCTAATAAAACACATGCAGCATTGCCTAAAACACACTGTTATCAGACTGAGTTACAACAGTTCACAGACTAACAGAAAAATTAAGTATGGTACAAGTACAGTGAAATCTGAGTTACTGCAGGTCACCCACGTGCTCCACAATCCTCCATACGCTCCAAGTCAGTCCAGCACCTGGACTAGGATGGAGCACATAGAGGATCAATCATTCCGAACCGGCGCTGACTATATCGCGACCGGCGAGGATCGATTATGCCAAAACCGAGAGCGATACGGCGACCCATAGTACATAAAGAGTAGTCTTTCAACAGTTACAAATGCTGTAACTTTCAGGTACAATTTTGCAAAGTAGTAGTTCGCCTTTGAAAAGCAACAATAAGGTAGTGTGCTAATCGAGTTACTGTAGATTCATTTGTTAGTGCATAAAACTCTTCGGGACAAGGGTACCTCGTAATAAAACGTTTAGGAATATGTCTTAACCTTAAATCCTTATAAAAAGGGCATTGTAATACAAAATGCAGCTCATCTTCAACCTGGTTATTTTCACACAAACTACAAGTACGCTGAAGATACGGAATACCAGTATGTCTGCCTTTCTCAACATTGAGGTCGTGAGCTGAACAACGTTACTTTGCAAGAACGCTTAAGAGATGCGTTCGTAAGTCAATTTTAATGTAAAATTGAACTGTAAATGCATCATAAAAATTTCTATAAGGTTAAGCCCTACTTGAATTATTTATATCAGAAAAACACTCTTATATCAAGTTTTCTCTTAATCTTTGTTTGAATATAAACATAAATTGTTTTTCATTTCCGACATTTTGGGCCTGCCATGCGAAACCAAAGCCATATCTACATGTACATAACACATTTCTAACTGATCACAATTTTGTTAAAATATAAATAGGCCTTTTTCTCAGCGGTCCGAGCGTTTCTTATAAACGGTGTTAATGCTTTCTCTGAACTCTAACACCCTGTGCATAGTCCTCACTAACTCTGTGTGGGGTTTCCCATTCTTCTTCACCCCCGTCAGTTTTTCCTTTATACGATTTTGAATTTTCTGTTTATTCTTAAAATTGAAAAAACTTGGCAACGATAGGGCGCGGTCTATTGGTTCCATTGCCAAGCCAAGACCACGTTCTATTTCTATATTGTTCGGGTCAATTTCCAGGTCATTGCTCATATATGTTTTGATTTTCGCTTCGCAGTCCTCCCAGGTTTCGTTGCTATCTTCCTCGAAACCATGAAAAACAAAATTATTGCGACGAGACCAACATTCAAGATAATCGCAACGCCTTTTTAAGACAGAATATTGAAACTTTAGTTCTTCATGGTCCAACGTAATCGTTCATGGTCTTCATTCAACTTATTGAACACAGAGTCCACTTTGGTATTCATACGTGTAAAATTACGGTTCAGTGATTTAGCTCGTCTTGCATATTTTGCAAAGTTCGATATAATTCAGAACTCTGACCACCGCTGCTCTCCTCATATTCTTGACCACCACTTGAAAGACTAAGACCCCCTTCCTCGTTAACTGTAAGCCTTGCCTGTCTTGACTGCTTTTGTCTTTGCTGGGTTCTTCTCGGTGGGCCTGGGTTTCGTTCAACACGCGCCATTACAAGTAAAATGCCAAGGGCAAGCAAAAATCTAATAGAAGTCCTTACTTGAGCCCCAGAGTGTTTTAAAGTCCCGACACGAGTGTTCCGTTTGTCTGGTTGTACAAAATATCCTATCCTACACCTCCACAGTTCTAATGAAATCCCCATAAGGTTCAAATTTAAAAGTATTTGACACGCTCATAGCCAAAACACGTCCGACATATCTCACCGCTAGGTGGCGCTCCTCGCACATTCCATCATGGAATTATACGAGGTCGATCTCCCGATTGCTGCAAACTGCACAATCCGTTATATTCCGTCACGAAATCCTACCGCACATTCCGTTACGGTTGGTTGGTTGGTTGATTTGATGCTTAACGTCCACGGTAAACAACTAAGGTCATGTCGGGACGGTCAGTTAACCTAACCACACTATTTCTGGGCAGGCTTAGACCTCCTAAGCGGTTAACCAGTACTAAGTGCACATACTTTCGCCAGTAACTGACAACTGCCCTTCTTGAATCAGCGGAAGGAGAAACGAAAGTATGTGGCCAGACCGGGATTCGAACCCAGGACCTCTGACTTACGAGTCAGGTGCCCTACCGATTGCGCTACCCGGCCCGGCTTTCCGTTACGGAATCATATACTTGTTGTCGATTGCTGCAGACTGCACAGTCCATCGCGGAATCATATGAGGTTTGCCGACTGCTGCACACTGCGCATTCCGTCATGGAATCATATAAGTTCTGCCGATTGCAGTTTTCAGATGCCTTATGACAGGGTTTCTCTACATGCAGCTCGAATGAAAGTCCTCTATAGCTCGTGACTCAGTGTGAAAAAGGCAACCTCACACCAGTCGCTAGTTCCATTTGTGACAGCAAATTGATCAAAGTCTGAATTAAAAGCGATGGCAAGGGGCTTTTTAGGACAGCCTGCTGTAATAATTTGAATAGGATTGCCATTCGGAGAGATCACATGGATACTTGCGGAGCTATAGTCACAAATAAAAACATTCCCAAAATTATCCACTGCAACGCCACGAGGATACTTTAAGTTATCACTAGCGTACGCAAACTTGGGATTTCCTTTCAAGTCAAAACAGTAGACAGTCTTATCTACTGTACATGGCTGGATAACATGACCTCTCTTAAGGTCAACAGCCATGTACTCAAATGATAAAAGCTCTCGGCCGGCTTTGTCTTTGGCGAAATAAATCTTTTCAATCAGTGTGAATTCATATGGTACAACAATGCCAAATGCAACTGGGCTAGCCCATGCTACCGCCAAACTTCCGTCTCCCAATCTACTTAATGCAGTCGCTTGATATCGAGTGACAATTTCACATTTTACACCCATATCTTGCTGTGATGATATGAAGCATATTTTCTTAGTGTCCACACCGCACAAGGCAACTACTCCAGTTTTCATATCTGTAGCGCGAGTTGGTCCTGAATCGAATAACTTGCAACCAACGGCTTTATGATTGTTATTCGCAAAGATACTGAGATGGTTGCGGCTGTCTACAATCAGCAGTTCATCGTGTAGAAAGAGTATGTCAGAAAATATTGCATTGTGACTTCCAGAATAGTTCCCTTCTATGTGCACTTTAATGGCGTTTTTAACAGTGCCAAATCGCGCAATATTCATTTCTATATACGGTGGCAGAGCAGCAGTTGTTTCTGTTTCTTCGACTTTCGCCAAAGTTTCTGGTTCATTGATGTTTACACCAAGCATGTCTTTTAAAATGGTTTGTTGCTCTAAGCATAAATCAAAGGTCTTAGATTGCTTACCAATTTTGACTATGTTTTCCTCGTGAGTTAACAGAGTTTTTCTGATTGTATTTACTATAATATAAAGCTTGGTTGAAAAATTATCGATGGATGCATTTTCTATCAAAGACAGTAAGGTTTTCAGATGACCAATTACATTTTTAATTGTCGCTATCTCTTCTTCTGTTGCCAGAGTCTGCTTTTTGGTGATAACTTTTGTTTGCTGATTTACATTCTCTTCTAAAACGTCCAGAAGCTGAAGTAGCTTTGCTCGAACATCTCTTATTGTTACACCTATAGTTTCACTCTGTCCTTTAAGTGCAGTGATTTTGGCCAGCTTTGCTTTGATGATATCTTCAGCATAGACACTAAGTGCAAGCATGTCATCCTTTAGTTTCTTAGCTTCCTCTTTAACACTTTCTATCGAAATACTTTCAGTGATTTCAACAATTTGGCTGCCTTTTCGACGACGCGATACTGCACATGTAGCACAAATTAAAGCATCATCGTCAATACAATGGAACTCAATCAGTCTGTCTGGGTGATTAGGGCAAATCAAATATCTACCGACAGTTTTAACTAAGTCCAATTTATCTCTGGCCTGAGAACCTGTTTCTGGAAGATCTAAAATTTTATGGTCTTTCATTATTTTCCATGCATTATGAATACGAGAACAAGTGTCACACATTGTTTCATGACAAACAGCACAATACTTTGATCCTTTATTTCTCTTTCCTTGTGCTGTACAGGGACTACAATTTTCAATCTCATCAACTTTTTGCTTAGCATGCAGCTTCAGCTTTGAAATAACCTCTTCGTCCAATTCTAACGACGTTATCCATTCTTTCAATTTGTTTCTCACTTCCGGTCCGGGGTTAGATGTTTTACAAAACGGGCAAGGTATTTCCCGTTTTTGTAGCACACTTTCTTCTAAACTTGACACATATGTTAGAATACATGTTTCACAAAATATGTGACCACAACGCGACAATTTGCGTGGTTGGGTATAAAATTCTAAACAAACTGAACACTTAATCGTGTCTTCTTCATCAGGAGCTTCTGCCATCTCTGGCCTTAAGGAAACAGTAGGCCCTATCTGAAACAATACAGATTCCTATCACTTATCAACACACTTATACATACTAGCACGCACTGTAACAAAGGCGGCCTAAAAGGACCTCTGACATCTGCAACGTAAAATTTCCTACAAAAGTGATAAAAATTCGGTATACTGGTACTTTAGAATTTTCAATGAAATTTGTTAATCTCAGCTATTTTCAATTGATAGAAGATATTTTAAAAAAATCTGTTTTTTGTTGTTGTTTTTTTTGTTGTTGCTTTTTTTGTTACAAGAAGCTGGCTGCACTGTTGGATTAAATACTAGTTTTTATAATAAGATATACAAAATCAGTGTTTTATAAAGATACCACCTCCACTCTCTCCCCCACCCCTACACACACACTCCACCTCCCCCTCCCGCGGGTGCCTCAACAAGCCATTTTGCATATATGTGTATCATCATTTTCATCAGTTCATATTAAACAGTATATTCGTATGGCATGTTGAGGTATATGTATGGGAGAGGGGTGGGTGGGGAGGGGGATTAGATAGTCTATAGCTGAAGAACTGAAGATTATACATATTTTCTATAATTTTATAACCATAAAACAAGGCAGAACGCAAGACAGGCAGCTTATCAGGTGACCACACTGCTAGAATTACAACAAACAATAATAAACTACAACGGAGGCGCCCCTAAACGCCAGTAAAGTGCCGAGTGGGTGGGGTAGTTAATAATGAAACTCAATTAAAAAAAAAAAAAACGAACGTGACGGAAAAATTCACTAAGTCCTACTACTACCGTCGAATGACTATGAGCTAGTCTACCGACATGATGTGTTTTTTTCAAAATCTTAGTTAAAACCTTTTCAAAATGCATATACACGTACATCTACTAATGCAAAACACTTCAAAATTTGCATCCTGAGGAAGCTGCATTAAATTGTCAACAATTAGGCAACTGAGCATTGATTCTGTCAGAAGTCCTTGGCCAGTGATAGCAATGCAGAAATTCATAACAACATATGTTTCGCTTTACGACATGTGCCATTTTAGCTGGTTTAAGCTAAATTCTTGCGAGAAGGTCTCGACCTATTGTACTTATGGGTATTATCCAGATTTGGATTAAACTGGCGGACAAACCTTGAAAGAATAGGTGCCGAACCCGAATGAAAAAATAAATGAGCCGCGACACGAGAAAACCAACAATGTGGTTGTGCGCCCAGCACAGACTCAGATCAGACTGGGCATCCGCCCAGTCTGATCTGAGTCTTCGCTGTCCGCATGAGGGTAGCGTAGACCCTTGGCTACCTTTTAAGCGCTTACGGAAGACTCTGATCAGAATGGGCGCATGCCCAGGCTGATCTGAGTCTGCGCTGGGCGCACAACCACATTGTTGGTATTCTCGTGTCGCGGCTCAAATTTAATTTTCAAAGCTTTCCGGCCTTGCAAGAAAATGCGACGTCCAGACCTATGTTCAACTACTAACAAAAAATTGCTCCTCTAGAAGCAAATTCTTTCCTTTAAGAGTATTAGCCCCTTTTGGAAGGGTTTTGTAGTCGTAACAATGGCGGAAAGACCTGCACGACAAGCACAAGCAGAATGAACTACATAGAGATAAAAAGTAAATAAATAAATTGTATACATACTTTTATGGATGCTCCATATCGTAAATTTTAAAACTGAGCCACATTATGTGATTTCCAACAATGTGGTTATTTTGTCATATGATATTCAGACCATTCTCACATTTATACAGGGTGAGCTTGGACCTCACTGTTGGCTCTATGGATTGTGTCGCTTCCATGGGTGGCTGATATGACAAGCAAAAGCTTTGATCAGACTGCATTTATGTGCAGTCTGATCAGAGACTATGCTTATCACCAATACCACATTGTTGGAAATCACATGATGTGCCTCAACTGTGTTTGAGATGATAATAAATTTACGAAAGTCGCCGAAGGCTCGTTTCATAAATTCCATATGAAATGACCACTCGTGTAAGATCCTCTATTTAAAGGTAGATCACTCTAGCACGTAAATTGATCCGCGTTGGGTGAGAAAGGAACTTAAGCGTACTGTAAATACTCAAATCAGCCTGCGCAGCTACAAAAACTAATCCTGGTCTATAGAGTCCGTCAGGATTGATAGAGGCCATTTGCTGTCTATAAAACAGGTCAGTTTGCAGATTTTCTTTTTTTATTACTGGTGATAAAATTGATTTTTTTTCTCCACTAGTATTGTCAAACTAATACATAACTGGAAACTGACTTTCAGAATTTTATCATGTCAATTTTTTGCTTTTGTCTATTCAATCCTTTACAAACATTTACAAAATTTTGAGCTAAAGTAAAGGGGAGTACAATAATTTAATGTAATAGCTATAAGCTATAAGCAATGCCCATATATGCATCACAAACAAGAAATATTTCTATGGACAAATTAATTCTATTCATCACCAATCAATTCTCTTCGCAACCAATAAATAAGTGACCTTCATTTTTACTCGTATGAAAAGATTAACAGGTGCCATTGTATGGAAGCCCTGGAAGGACTTCTAACTTCATCACTTCACACTTCAGACTTCATAAATCAGAGTTCATACTTCATAACTTCAGAGTTCAGACTTCATACTTCAGACTTCAGACTTCACACTTCAGAGTTCATACTTCAGAGTTCAGACTTCAGAGTTCACACTTCAGAGTTCAGACTTCAAACTTCTGACTTTAGACTTCATACTTCAGAGTTCAGACTTCAGACTTCGGACTTCACACTTCGCACTTATTCTTCTAGGATGTTCGAATAGTGCGGGTCTCGCCATTTTGGTTATAGTATGCTTTAACGTTGTTTTGTCAGAAGTCTGAAGTGTGAACTCTGAAGTATGAACTCTGAAGTACGAGGGATGATAAAGAAATAGGTGCACATTTGCTGTAGATTAATAGTAGACCCATTAAATTTGCAGTAAATACAAATTTGCCTTTCATCTATCCAGTGATGTATTTATTTTACCGGTCAATATTCGGAAAACAGTCTTTATGGGTCGTCATAGTAACCTAACGACGTTACTGCGGAGCACGGTAAAACTTTGCCTTATTATTTCAAATTGTTTGGACATATCTAATATTTGCAGTAGAGTAAAATGCTTGATATTTTGTATGTTATTTTTTATGATTTCCGCCTTTCACTAGTGAAGTCAAGGAATTATTGCCGTCAAAAGGTGGAATGCTTGCATAAGCAGCCTAAAACATGCTATGTGGGCCATACATGAGCGACAAAATGACGTCAAACATTATACCGCGTATTTTATGCAAATCCAATTTTTGTATATAATTGTAAAAAAATGGGGAAGTTGAAGAATTGAAGAACATTTAGTTCAAATTTAATGTTATATGATCCTTTTATGCTAGTTTTATTTGATGTTGGCACTGATTAAAGGTTTGTATTCCTGCATTTAGACATACACTGCAAATGTAGAGTACGTTGACACGGGGTAGTGCCATAACGTCTAATTTCAAAACGTCTACTCCCAAAACGTCTACTCTCAAAACGTCTACTCCCATTTGGTCTACTGTGCCAAAAAGTCTACTCCCATTTGGTCTACTGTTCTAAAACCCTTATTTCCACTGGTCCACACATAAAGTAACTATGCATTTTCATATTATAAGTGTAAGGGCTAATTGCCAGTGGGGTCAACATTTCATCAAGAAGTATACAGGGTATAAAAGGTGAGATTTTGGTCTTTGAATATAAATATAGATGCATCCAGCAGGCAGTTTTTGTAAACCTACAATGTACATGTCATATGATATGACATTTTTTCCAATAGGAAATGCTTTGTAAATTGTTGAAACAATGAAATATGTGGTCACCCATATTTTGTTTCCAGTGTGAAGAAAATAGAACTTGCTGAAATTTTTGTTAGCTTTGAGTTAGCAATGCACAGTTCATATTCCTTATTCATCTCTTTGAGGTTGTACTTCAAATAAACCATCTGGAGATATTCCTGGTTTAGATGTCAATATTATATGTTTCTGTAACATAAATATAGCCTGGAATAACCATTATTTAAAACTACAGGGTAGACCAAATCAGACTATACATTTTGGCCCAGAAGACCAAATGGGAGTAGACGTTTTGGCACAGTAGACCAAATGAGAGTAGACGTTTTGGGAGCAGACGTTATGGGAGTAGACGTTTGGGAAGTAGACGTTATGGTACTAATTCGTTAACACGATATTGAAAGCAAAAGTTTGGCTTGGATTTATGAACGTCTCAAGGTCTTCTGGCTTAGCAAAGACCATTCTACAGGGCACAGTGAAAGGAAAAAGAAGAAGAGGTAGACAGAAGAAGAGGTGGGAAGACAATGTTAAAGTGTGGACATGGATGGATTTTGCCAGCTCAGCTACGGCAGCTGAGAACAGGACAAGGCGGAAAGGGATTGTTTCGAACCCAACGACCTAGTAAGGTTATGGGATAGAATAGAATAGAATAGAAATATGAGGCGAGTACGATATGAAATTCTTCAAAACAATGATATTGCATGCTTATGTGTCTAAAACTGCATGCTTATGTGTCTAAAATTGGTCATAAATATGAAAAATCTGCAAGAGAGTGTTAGTTTGTGAAAACAGAGCAACAAAAGAACCACTGAAATGTTTAAAAAAGACAAAACGTCAACGTCATTAATAAGGTGCTCTTCGTAGCAGTACCTACCTTATATAAAAGGAAAGAAAATACTTACTGTTCATTAAAATTTCTTCCAAATTTCACATAACGCAGCTAAAAGATTGAACTTTTCCGCCGTATGAGAAAAATACTATAACTGCATTATGCTTACCGCGACAGCAAAGTCCACGTATTTTATGATCATCCCTCATATGAAGTATGAAGTTTGAAGTCTGAACTCCGAACTCTGAAGTCTGAACTTTGAAGTCTGAACTCTGAAGTCTGAACTCTGAAGTTTGAAGTCTGAAGTATGAAGTCTGAAATCTGAACTCTGAAGTCTGAAGTCTGAACTCTGATCTCTGAAGTCTGCACTCTGACGTGTGACGTCTGAATTCTGAAGTTATGGAGTCTGAAGTCGGAAGTGATAAAAGTCTGAAGTATGAACTCTGAAGTATGAAGTCTGAAGTTTGAAGTCTGAACTTTGAAGTCTGAAGTTATTGAGTGTGAACTCTGAAGTGATGAAGTCTGAAGTGTGAAGTCAAGAAGTCAGAAGTGTGAAGTATGAAGTGATGAAGTAGTGAAGTTTGAAGTGTGAAGTGATGAAGTCAGAAGTCCCTCCAGGGCTTCCATACCATTGGGTAACTCTGTACAATTAACTAACAATTGACATAGGTAAATATTGACCAGTCTAAGGTTGTTACATAAATAAACTTACTAGTTAGAATATCTTCTAAAAATGGGCAGTTTTCAAAAGAAACTTTTTAGTTTCAAAATATCATTTTGAGGAAAATTATAGATTAGTTATGTACAGGATAAACATTAAAGATGTGCTTTACTTCACAGTGATAGCTGTGGTAGTTTGAGATATTTAGCAAAATGACCTGTTTTATAGACAGCAAATGGCCTATATAAGGTTTACCATAGGCCTCCCTTTCTGCATATACCATATGCGAGGAATGCGGCAGATCACTGCAGATAGTGTCGAATTTTACAATGACAGGGCTATAGCCCTGATTTTGGGTACCTGCTGTACACTCTCATGTTTTCTGCGTTTTCTGACAAAGGGAAACTTACAAAGTGAAACTTTTGTGACCTCATGTCGGCTTCTCTGAATGAAGATGCTCTACTCGAAAGGAAAGAATCTGCTCTTCGGGAATCCATGGTATATAGCTGCGCATCCAATCATCTGAGCAATTTAAACTCTCCCTTAAGCAAGACTTAAAACAAGAGGCCCACGGGCCACAAAGCTCACCAGATCTCTAGCTCAAAATTGCTATCAAAATTGCTGTCACATTTGTACAGGCTAATACAAAATATACAACAACAAAGTCTCAGCCTGACAGTTTGTTGAGTTGACAAATATATAACTATTTTCCATATTTTGATTGCAGTAAATGCCATTTTTCAATTTTCCCCAGTATAAGTCAATGCAACTCTAAGTTTCCATAGCAACCAAACGAAAAAGCCAATTTTTCATAAAAAACACAAACTTTCAACCCCCAGCCTAATTAGGATACTACAGATGAATTCGGGCCTTATTGGCCCAGTGGCTTCTGAGGAGACAATTTTGTAAGTATTTTTTCCATCATTATTGCATTTTGGTTTCCATGACAACCAGTAAAAGGAACAGTGGGTCCAAGAACAATAAAGCTGATAGAAGACTTCTTAAGGAACATTTCTATAAAAGTTTTGTCAACATATCTGCAATGGCTAGGCAGTAAACGCCATTTTTCAATTTTCCCCATTATAAGTCAATAGGAACTCTAAGTTGCCATAGCAACCAAACTAAAGGGCAGATTTTCATAAAATACACAAACTTTCAACCCCCCAGCCTAAGGATACTACAGATGAAATCTGTGCCTTATCCGCCCAGTGGTTACAGTGGAAATAATTTTTAAGTATTTTTTTCCATTTTTTTTCATTTTGGTTTCCATGGCAACCAATAAAAGGGGCATTGGGCCAAAAAAACAAACAGCTGATAGAAGACATCTCAAGGAACATTTCTATAAAGGTTTTATCAACATGTCTGCAATGGCTTGGCAGAAAATGCCATTTTTCAATTTTCCCCATTATAAGTCAATGAGAACTCTAAGTTGCCATAGCAACCAAACTAAAGGGGCAATTTTCATAAAAAACACAAACTTTCAATCCCTCATCCCAAGGATGCCATAGATGAAACCTGGGCCTTATCGGCCCAGTGGCTTCAGAGGAGATAATTTTTTACATATTTTTTCCTCTTGTTTTTTTGGCATTTCGGTTTCCATGGCAACCAATAAAAGGAGCAGTGGGCCAAAAAACACATAGCTGATAGTAGACATCTCAAGGAACATTTCTATAAAAGTTTTATCAACATATCTGCATTGGCTTGGCAGAAAAAGCCATTTTTCAATTTTCCCCATTATAAGTCAATGGGAAAACTAAGTTGCCATAGCAACCAAACTAAAAGGGCAATTTTCATAAAAAAACACAAACTTTCAATCCCCCATCCCAAGGATGCCACAGATGAAATTTGAGCCCAATCGGCCTAGTGGCTTCAGAGGAGATGTCGTTTAAAAGTTGACGGACGACGACATACGACGACGACATACGACGACAGACGACGACGACGGACCACTGCCTATCCTATAAGCTCCCCCGGAGCCTTCGGCTCTGGTGAGCTAAAAAGCACTCAGTGTTATAGTAGGCCAAACAGAGCAAGGTCTGTTCTCAAAAGAAAGTGCCTAATTTAAGACTCACTACATGTATTCCACCCCCCTCCCCTCTCCACACACACACGACACACACAGAGTTATAAAAGCATCCCTTCCCAATGACGGCTCCAGCCTTTCTCACCATCTCTACTGCCGTCATGTCACACACACACACACACACACACACACACACACACACATTAATCCTGTAAAATGCTCTGTAGTTGAACTTCCAATATGTAGGCTTAAATTGAGCCACAACAAGACAAAACC
Source organism: Ctena decussata (assembly GCA_963989385.1). Taxonomy (NCBI): domain Eukaryota; kingdom Metazoa; phylum Mollusca; class Bivalvia; order Lucinida; family Lucinidae; genus Ctena; species Ctena decussata. Next base: position 40,044,246 of record OZ022514.1, read on the forward strand.
AACAAAGGGGCATGTGCGCCCAGCGAAGACTCAGATCAACCTATTCGGCCGCCAAGTCTAATCAGGCTCTTCGCTGTCGCTTTAAAGGTCTACACTACACTGTAAAAAATTACTGTAGATTTTACGGTAGAATAACTGGAAACCGGCTGCCTGTCCTTTTCCCGTTATTTTTTACGGGCGTTTGCCTGTAAGACATTGTTGAAAATCACAAAATGGAAGTTTTATATTAACGGGCCGCACTCTAAAATAACTTTGTATTGTTGAAGGGCTATCTGACCAAAACGACACCTGCTCTATTCTATCCCACTCTGCTTGATGATTCCTGCAATTTTTACGGGCGCCCGTAAAAATAACGGTAAAATGACTGGCAGCTGGTTGCCAGTTATTTTACCGTAAAATCTACGGATTTTTTTTACAGTGTAGCTGCATGCGGACAGATGAGACTCTGATCAGTAGGCTGATCTGAGTCTTCGCGCGGCACACATGCCACTTTGTTGGTTCTGTCGTGTCGCGGTTCATCAACAAAGTGTATGGATACACAATCATGCTTTCCACCGTTTTTCAAAGGGAGACAAATTTCCTGACTTCCTGTTTGCTTTCCTTGAAGTTTAAGAGTTGGTGTACTTTTGGAAGGGAAGGATTTATACTCCTATAGGAGCAAGAATTTACTCCTGAGTGGCGAGGAAGAATTTACTCCAAAGGGAACAAATTCTTTCCTTAAAGAGTTGTAAAATCTTGTTTTTGTTCCTTTATGAGTTTAGTGTACCCTATTTGTATGGCGGCCCGTTTGGGTTTATACCATTTAATACATATATCTACATTAAAACTGCAGATATCTGCATTTAAATATAGAAATCTGCATTTTAATTGATATCTACAGTTAAATGCAGATATCTGTATTTCAAATACACATATCTGTATATGAAATGCAGATATCTCTATTTGGTTATTAAATAAAAATATATGAATTTGAACTAGAGATATCTGTAATTTAATTACAGATATCTGCATTTTCAATGCAGATATCTGTATCTAAATCTGAAATGTCAGTGGTTTTTACAAACTCAGATATCTGTATTTGAAATTTTTAATTAGATTAGTATTTGAAATACAGATATCTCTAACTGAAATGCAGATATCTCTATTTGAAATACTGATATCTAATTCTCATTTAAATAAAGATATTTGCAATTCAAATGGAAATATCTGCATTTCTATTGCAGATATCTGTATTTCAAATACATATATCTGTATTTATGGAAACTACAGATATCTCTAATTTAAATACTGTATTTATGAAACTTTTATTTTCAACAAATAATTACTCTCTTGCTCAAGATTTTTGTTATACTTGATGTTGTCTGACCGGAGCGGGACTGAACCCGCTTCTTCCTGATCTACAGTTGATCTAGCTATCTGGCCCGGTTTGGTTGGTTGTATAAGTATTTAGCGTCCCAGTAAAACAACTATGGTAATCACCATCATGGCAAGACGGCCAGTGAACCTAACTCCACTTTTCCTGGGCCGACTTAGACCTTCAAAGCGAAAAACCTGTAACATGTACTTAGTGCCCATCCTTCCGCTAGTCACTGAGTCAGAGACAAGGAGAAATTTCCTATTAATGGAATGTTGCCGAACCGGAGTGGTTTCGAACCAGAGTCCTGATCGCTAGCAGACCATGCATCCGACTGAGCTACCGGGCCCAGCCTTTTGGGCATGGCTTTTTAATAGAACCAGACTGGATAAGATCATTTTAGTATAGGTTGCGGATAGGTCTACTAGGGCTTCCTTCAGCACAGAAGGAAGCAGGGTAGCTCAGTGGTTAGTGCAATGGCCTCAAGCGCTAGGGTACTGAGTTCGATCCCGGCACAGGCGGGAAAACAAATTGAAATCCGAACACGATTTCCTTTGTCAATTTGTCATTTGCAGAGATGACAACAGTGTGCCGTCCTTCGGGTCAGGGCATTTATTGCACCTCCCCCCCCCCCCCCCCCCCACCCCGCAAAGCCCTGGCCTATGCATGGAACTTCAACTACCCGTGTGCAGGTTAAGGAACCATACAACATTGGTTATCTAAGTACTGGTATAGGCTTTCATTCTGCAACCCAGGGTCTACAAGGTATATCTGCATAGAATGACTGAAAAAGGCATCTGGTAGAATGTAGAGATAGGGCTCTGTCCGAATACTGGTTAACTAAATGTTACTGACTCAGAGTTAGATGCGTTTATGGCAAATAAAAAGTTGTATAGACAATTCGGTAAACAATCGGCGAGGGAGGAATCAATTTCCCATAAGACCAGTAGATAAAGATATCTCTATTTAAACAACAAATTCAGATATCTGCAACTAAAATGCAGATATCTGTATTTGAAATACAGATAACGGTACTTAGTTTAGAAATTCAGATATCTGAATTTCAAATACAGATATCTGCATTGCAATTACAGATTTCTGTATTTTAAGTGCAGATATCTGAATTCAGCTTATTCAGAGACATCTCTGGTTGAAATGCAGATATCTGTATTTGAAATGCAGATACATCTAACTGAATTACATATATCTTTATTATGATCGAAAATAGAGATATCTGTATTTCAAGTACAGATATCTGCATTTCAATTTGAGATATCTGTATTCTTAGTAAGATATCTGCATTTCAATTAGAGATATCTGTAATTAATCTGTAATTAATTTATAAGTAAAGACATCTGCATTCAAGTTCAGTGATCAATTTTTAAAATCCTTAATAAAGCAATGTTTTGTAAAAATTAGCCTAAATTAACATTATAAATAATTCATTGATGATCCTTAATTGCATTTAAAACAACTATATTTGCTGAGAAATGAAAATAATAGCATTTTTATAAATTTTCATTCGAAATTATCAGGCATGTTGCAAATGTAAAAGAAGGCATGTTGCAAGGGACATGCCTTAATGGTCTGGGGAGATCCCTGACGTTGAAAGGCAGATATCTGCATTACGTAGGTAAAATTCCAAACGGGCCGATATATTTGAGAGGGGAGGCAAAAATGAGTCAGGCAGTGTTAAATTGATTTCCCTATAACTGAATCCTTCATCTTGATACAAGATTTTTTATGAAAACGAAAGTCGCCCCTGACTTTGACCTATCTTTTGCATATTTTTTCCTGGAAAGCTGACATTTATTGCACGGTAAGACGAATAATTTAGAACAAAATATAGACTTCACTGTTTTCCCATTAGGCGTATCAAAATCACATTTCAGCAAACAGGTAAAACAGCATAAACAAGAACTTACATTAGAGCTTCGATATCGAAAGTAGAAAATACCAATTTACTACGACTGTGGGTAAAATCCATCATCTCATTGATAACTCGAGAGGAAGGTGTATTGGTGCATAGCATACTAAAAACTACATAATCTGCTCTCACATAGGCGTAGGTGGAGGGGACGCCAGGCTCCCCCACCCGCCCCCAATAATTTTAAAATGCATTGTCCCCCATAATGCCCCCTCCTCCCCCCCCCCCCCAAAAAAAAAAAAAAAAAAAAAAAACGCAATAGGTTGTCTAAGGTTTGCGCCCCTCCCTCTCCACCCCAAATATTGAGAGCCTTCCTACGCCACTGTTTCAAATTGTTTTTCTATCATCTCTTTATTTTTTCAAATGAGGTGGCGGACATTCGCAACATTTTGTACCATATTTCTTACGTGTGTATCCTTTCAGTGCAGCAATATGAAAACTTGATCAGCGGAACAGGTTATATAGTCAGTTCGACAACTCTGACTTGTTTTACAGCCAGCCATTTCGGATCGAATCTTTCGCCCTGGGAGCCCCTATAGCTCAGCAGGTTAAACACTGGCTAGCTGATCTAGCGATCCCGGGTTCGAGCCCCATTGTAGGCTGGAATCTTTTCGATCATAAACAGTGTTCCACTGCACACATCCTTTAACTATCACCCACCCATCGTCCTGATACATGTATGACTGAAATGTTAAAAAGGACGTAAAATCGCGTCATCCATCCATTCATCCACCTTTCACCCTGCACTTGTTTATCGGTCTAACTTTGTGATTGGTGTATAATGGTAAACTAATTTTGCTTCTTGCTTCATTTATGAGAAAAAAAATCATCAGTGATCTGTTAAGTACTGTCGACAATCCGATACTGTCGAGTCCACTGTAACAGCATCATAAAGCGTACCATCATGAATTCGCAGAATGCTTCCCCTTTCTGCACCAAACTGACTTAAATATAAATGAGGCGCGACACGAGAAAACCAACAATGTGGTTGTGCGCCCAACACAGACTCAGATCAGCCTGGGCATCCGCCCAGTCTGATCAGAGCCTTCGCTGTCCGCATGGAGGTAGCTTAGACCCTTAGCTACCCTTTGAGCACTTAACGAAGAGTCTAGTCAAACTGGGCAGATGCCCAGGCTGATCTGAGTCTGCGCTGGGCGCACAACCCCTTTGTTGGTTTTGTCGTGTCGCGGCTCAAATATAATTATTCTGATATAGTTTCACTATCTTCACAGATGGGGAATAAAGTGCATAACGGTCTTTTTCAAATGTACAGCCGAGCATTTTGATAATTCACCACATCATTTTAGGGACGAGTCATTTATAATCAGGTGGGTGGGGGGGGGGGGGGGGGGGGGGGGGGCGGGTACATTTTCATATGATTCACCAAAATTTTTCCGACCCCCCCAGTCTCACCAGAATTTTTTTTCCGACCCCCCAGATTGATGACAAAAAAGTTTATGACCCCCCCTACCCCACTCCACATCCCAGCTACCCTTCACACACACACACAAACACACACACACACACACACACACACACACACACACACACCTATTTTATGTCCGACTGATCTAGATCAAAACCTGTATGAAACATAAAGAACATTCTTATTCTGACATGTATGTTAATTAATCATGCAGATTAAGGGTTTGTTTAAATTTTGTCTGCAATTCTTTCCAGTCTTTACGCTTATGGCCATCTTGAAAACCGTTGTCGAATGCTCAATAAACTGTTAATAATGATAATGGGGAGACGGGGATGTGGGGGCGCTGCCCCCTGAAGCCACAGTAGCTTTGCTGCTGACAAGCTGGTATTACAAAGACAGGCATTAAATTTAATTGAGAATAAAATCATCTTCTCGACCTGATTTTATAGACAATTGTACATAGCAAGCTAATAAAAATATCTGTGTTTTTAACAGAAGCTGCCCAAGTTTTGTGTGTCATTCCTATAAATGGGCTTACGTTTTTAAATTTGAAAGAATAAGTGTCTAAAATGTTAGAAGTAATGGGGGGGTCTGGGGGGCAAAGCCCCCCAGAAGCTGAGACATTTTTAAAAAATGGAGACCGATGGAAGAATTCTGACCCCCCCAATATGCCTAATAAAATATATGACCCCCCCCTACTCTATGACTTTTTTATTTCCGACCCCTCCAGCACATCGAAAAAAATATTCCGACCCCCCCTAAATGTACCCGGCCCCCCACCTGGTAATAAATGACTCGTCCCTTACTTTCATTTTTTTAGTTATAAGATATTGTTCTAAAATCACAAACAGTAATGAGGCTTCAGGCATAGAACTCATAGTAATATTACTACTTTAGTTTGCCTCAGTCCGACACGACACCGCGAAGAGAGGCAAAGATAGTACATGTAATATCATTCCTTGCATATAAATTGCTACGATTCAGTCTGCACTGCGATACAGCATCAGACTGACGAAACAACAAACTACACATATCTAGGACCATGCAGAGCAAATATTACAAAGACACTACAACTGTCAGAATGCACTGAAAAGCATTACAGCACCTTGAAAATGGCAAACTAACCAGGTGTAGCTACCGGTAATTTCCTTTTTAATGCGGTGATGGATTTTACCCACTGGGATTTCCTACTTTCGATTTCAAAGCTGCCGTCGTTGTAAATATATTACCCCCGACAAACGAAGCATGTCAGGAGGTATATATTTTGTCATGATTTCCGTTCGTCTGTGCGTTCGTTGGTTCGTTTGTTTGTTCGTTCGTCTGTCCGTTAGTTAACTTTTACGCCAAAGTTTTGGGTGAAACCTTTTTGATGTCTTTGTATCTGAGGATAGAATAATATTCCTTCCATGAATGACAGAAGTGGAGGAAATACAGTATCAGAAGCTGAAATTAGTGAACATGTAGTAAATACGTTGTTGGAGAACTTAAACGTAAACAAATCTCCGGGTCCGGACTTCTTACCTTCTTACCTCCGAGAATATTGAAAGAGCTGAGATTTTCTATTGTGAAACCTTTGACTCTTATCTACAGTGAATCACTGACAAGTGGAACAATACCACAAGACTGGAAAACTGCTAATGTTAAAGCCCTGTTTAAAAAGGGGTCAAGAGAGTCACCTGGAAATTACCGCCCAATAAGTCTTACTTGTATTCCATTTAAAATGTTAGAGAAAATTGTATGGGATACTATAGTAAACTACATGAATGAACATAAACTATTTTCAGACTCACAATACGGATTTAGGTCTTTAAGATCATGTAACCTGCAACTATTAGAGGTCATGGAAAAATGGACAGAATGGATAGATGATGGTAATAACTTCGATTGTATATACTATGATTTCAAAAAAGCCTTTGACACAGTGCCACACTTAAGACTGCTAGTTAAATTAAAAGCATATGGTATAAATGACAATCTCTTAAATTGGATAGAAGCCTTCTTGAGTGACAGAAAGCAGTGTGTTGTTGTAAATGGTAAACAATCACAGTGGAGTAATGTGACAAGTGGAATACCCCAGGGCAGCGTCCTGGGGCCTACATTATTTCTAATCTACATAAATGACATTGAAGACCAAATCAGGAGCACTATTCGCCTTTTTGCAGATGACACTAAACTGTTTAATTTAGCAACTACGGAAAATGACCACATCACGATTCAGAGAGATTCTGACAAACTTTCAAGCTGGAGTGATAAGTGGTTACTAAGATTTAATGCTGACAAATGTTGTACAATTCACTATGGTCATAACAATTCAGAACAAACATACTACTTACAAGAGAATGGTGATAGGAAAGAAATCAGACTAAGTGAAGAAGAGAGAGATCTAGGAGTTTTATATGACAAAAATTTGAAATTTAGACATCACATAAGTAATTGTATAAATAAGGCAAATGGAATCACAGCTCTTATTCGAAGAACTTTTCTACATGTGAATGTGAAACAGTTTAGGAAGTTACATAAAGTCTTAATTCGTCCTCATCTCGAATACTGTAATACTGTGTGGAGCCCTCGATTTAAGAAAGATATTTCAGCCATTGAAAGAGTTAAAAAAAGAGCTACGAAGTTAGTTAGTTGTGTAAGGCATTTGCCATATGAAGAAAGACTTAAAGTTTTAAATATTCCATCATTAAGCTATAGGAGGTTTAGAGGGGATGTTATTCAAACATGGAAATTACTTAATGGCAAGGAAGACATTGATTACAAATATTCTTTGAGAAATGTGATCACCATGATTATGATATGCGTGGACATTCACAAAAACTGAAGAAAAAAACAATGTAGGAAGGAAATTCGAAAACATTTCTATTCTCAGAGAATTGTAACATCCTGGAATAAGTTGCCGGATAGTGTTGTGAATGCACCTAGCTTAAACACGGTGAAAAATCGACTAGATAAATTTATGGGAGTAAGAAAGTATACAGTTACGCCAGAAAACAATACTTGGGTGTCTGATCATGAGGGGGTTATAGGAGATCGATGATCTCGCGACCCTACGCTGGATAAGTGTAAGTGTAAGTGATTGCTCATAACTCTGAAACATGAAATATATGAACTCCTGGGTCAGGCCCCTGGATGGGGCCAGTGTCAATAATTAGGACTTAGTATACATCAAAGTTTTGTGTTAAACCTTTTTTATTACTCACATGCCTGGTTCTTTTCATATTTGGTTAATGATAGGCTATCTCTATAGCATTACCTTTGATGTGAAATGCCTAAGCGTGGGGGGTCAGACCTATGGGTTGGGCCAGGGGTCAAAATTATTTAGGACTTACTCTTGAGTTTTGCAAGAAACCTTTTGGATAGTTCATGTCATATGTCTGTTTACAATATGGTAGATTCTAATCATATTTAGTTCATGGCATCACTGTGGCATTAACTTCCATATGGAACGCTAAGCATTTGGGGTCAGGCTCTATAGGGTGGGGCTGGGGGTCTATAATTTGGACTTGGTTCATATCAGAGTGTTTCGTTGAACCTTTTTTGATTGCTCATATCTCTGCAGTTAAATCATATTTGATACATGATATCTGCATAACATTGTCTGTACTCATGCCTTTTGATGGAGCCAGGGTTCAAAAATTAGGATTTACTTGGGCGGTGTCGCTGGTCGGGGGTATGCGTGAGCCTCTGCTCGCTTTCCCTAGTTTGAATTATTCTAATGATTGATTAACGTATTAAACCTACCGAATCTGAGAAATCGCAGTTATTATTGTACGGAGCCGGCGTCACAAACGTTTTTCTTAAGAACTTTAAGTGAATGAAAAGTTTTCACGAAAATTGCTAGTGCGAACACTTTCATTAGACTATAGTAAAAATTTAAGTCATTTGACGAGCAGGATGACTGGATACAGGCTGTCCCGTAATGTGATAGGATTTGTGTCTTCCACACATCATCGCAAAAAAGAGCGGTAGATACATAGCATTATTCATAAACTTTTAATTTACTACTTCAGCCGTTATCTTTGGTGAGAAAAACGGTCTCATTAAAACACGAGAAAACCTGTTCCAAGTCCCATCTTTTTTTCATATTTAAATGTTCACGTGTAGCCAAAGCTTAAGCCACGCAAAACACATGGATGCGAGATCGCAGTTCAATCCCGATAAATCCCGTATATGTCTTCTCAGGCCAGGCCGCGTAGCGCAATCGGTAGGACACCTGACTCGTAAGTCAGAGGTCCTGGGTTCGAAACCCGGTTTGGCCACATACTTTCGTTTCTCCTTCCGTTGATTCAAGAAGGGCAGTTGTCAGTTACTGGCGAAAGTATGTGCACTTAGTACTGGTTAACCGCTTAGGAGGTCTAAGCCTGCCCAGGAATAGTGTGGTTAAGTTAACTGACCGTCCCGACATGACCATAGCTGTTTACCGTGGACGTTAAGCATCAAATCAATCAATCAGTGTCTTCTCATACCCTTAGGTCAATATTGTTATAAATACACACAAAATTCAACCTTTGAAAATCAAGACCACTTTGAGTAGAGCCTAACCAGCAATCATACAATATAGTAATGGCGTTACATATCAACGACAGTGTGACGTCATTTGTCTTTAGAGAAATTTTGCTTGCGTTTTAAAGCCATGATGATACCGTTCTGCGTGTACATGCATCATGTGTATATGCATCATATGTGTGTGTGTTACAACGAAAGATGGTTGGTGACTTCTAACTTTCTACTTATCACTTCCTACTTATCACTTATACTTTGTTGAAGCAAATATTTCTGAACTTTATGATGGGAAAATCTGCCCTTTCCGCCATTTTTACAATGGGGAATAACGTTTGTGACTTCATCTTTGTATCCCTGGCTAGGAAAGCCTTTCTTAAATATGGTCAACTATGAAAGGAAAGAATTTGCTCCTAGAGGAGCAGCAAATTCTTTCCTTTCAGAGTTGATCGTGATTGAGAAGGGAAGAAAAATGTAGAGTTGCTTCTCTTTAAAGTGTACCTATTAAGCTTAAGAACAAATGGAAATATGTTAAAGCCTGTGCTTCCTGGCCTCTTTCTAGCTACGCTTCTGGGTTCCTTCTACCCATTCCCTGTTTTCAGTTCCTACTTCTTACTTTCTACTGCTAAATCCCCAATGCGTACTTCTCATTTCATTCCGCCCATTTCCAACTTCTTACTTTCCTCGCCGGGCCGCGTAGCGCAATCGGTAGGGCACCTGACTCATAAGTTTGAGGTCCTGGGTTCGAAACCCGGTCTCGCTACATACTTTCGTTTCTCCTTCCGCTGATTCAAGAAGGATAGTTGTCAGTTACTGGCGAAAGTATGTGCACTTAGTACTGGTTAACCGCTTAGGAGGTCTAAGCCTGCCCAGGAATAGTGTGGTTAGGTTAAGTGACCGTCCCGACATGACCATAGCTGTTTACCGTGGACTTTAAGCATCAACTCAATAAAAAAATCTTACTTTCCACTCCTGTGCCCAGTTGTTCAAAGCATCGTTAGCTTAACAAGCTCGTTAAGATGTCAGCTCGTTAAGTGTTTTGCGACTTTGTAGCCAAACACAGATATGTTTTATTGAAAATATGTGAGAAGCTTTTGTATTGCAAAACAGCTCACGTTTTTTTTTTTCAATAAAAATATTGGCATATTTGATAAATTGACATTTGAAATTTTAACGTCTCGTTACATGTAACTAACGATGTCATTAGTTTTAAACAACCGGGCCCTGATTTCCAACTTCTCACTTCGTATTTCTCACTTCCCACTTGCTACTTCATACATCTGAAATCCTACTACTGTCACTTACTAATTTTAAAAGTGTTTTTACTGAAAGTTTGAACCCGGAATTGTGTAGCAGAAAGTGAGAAGTGAAGTGGCGAGAAGTTGGAAATGTGAAGTCATCACCGATCGTTCGGAGATTACTGATTGAAATGCTGTTTTATTTCAGATATGCTGATTCCAGTTACCTCATAAAAATGTGACATAGACAACCATGGCAGAGTCAGCTGGTGGAGATGAAACGACAAAGTGCCCAGTTTGCCTCGAATCTTATACCCAACCTCGTAAACTCCCACGATGTGGGCATACATTTTGTGAAAATTTTATACTGAAACATGTGTCAAATGAAATTGAGCAAAAGGAACAAGCTGAAGAATTCCCTTGCCCTGTTTGTAAAGCGCCTAACCCAGAACCTGAAGAGAGAGACCGTTTGACAGACTGGGTGAAGTCTTTGCAGTTAGACGATGAAATTATTACGAAGCAGAAATTATGTAACACACATGCGTGTGAAACGAATGACTCGGAAACTTGTGGACCATGTAAGGAACAGGGGAAAACAACTAAAGGATCAAAATATTGTGCGAACTGTCATGAGACCATGTGTGCGGATTGTACAAACGTTCACAATGCTTTGAAACTTATGAAACATCACAAAGTACTGGATTGTCTAGACACAGACCCTATAAATGAACAGGACATCGACGTAGCTAAGAATGTAGCTAATTGTTTAACATGTCATTTCCATCCTGACAAATTTATTGAGTTCCATTGTGAAGATGATGATTCACTTGTTTGTGCTACCTGCGTCGCCGGGCGTCATAGACAGTGCAACAACGTTATTGAGGTAGCTGACAGTATCTCTTTTGAAACTGTCGAAAGAGAGGCTAGCAAACTAAAAGAGGAAATACTTACGCTAAATACTTATGCTGAAGAAACCATCAAAGCAAAGCAGGCTAATATCAGTGCGCTTAAAGATCAGAGTGAAAGCATTAGTGTAAAGCTTGGAGAACTTCGAACAAAATTACTTCACTTACATGCATTGGAAGAAAACGTAAATCAACAAACAAAGGCCTTAACCAAGAAACATGCTCTGGTGACAGACGAAGAGATATCAACAATAAAAGAAACAATAATTGGCCTGAAACGTGCATTGACTTTGATAGAGAAATCTGTTCTTGGTGGCTCTTCAAATCAGCTTTACATCGTTGTACAAACTGTCAGGAAACCCGTAAACTATCGTTGGACTGAGTAAACAGTCTAAAGACTTCCAAATAAACTTGGAGCAGAAAGAAACATTAGCAAAACTGGTTGCCCTAAATATAAACGAAACTGAAAAGCTGGCCACAGTGGAGGAAACAAAAACGGCTGCTGTTCTTCCATCATACGCCGAAAAGAAGCTGATGCGATTGTTTAATATTGAAAGTACCACTAAAGCGCATATACAAGGAAAGTATGACCTAAGCTATAAACCTACATATTCATGTATTCTGTATCTGAAGAATGACCTGCTTATAGTAGATGAATTCAGGCGTTTCTGCAGTTATGTGAATGAAAGACATGAAATCATCAATAGTAAATATTTTGCTGAAATCCCAACGTGTGTTACATGTGTGAGACTTGGTATTATTGCTATACTTGTGAAGGACCAGAAAAAAATATACTTTCAGTCCTGTGATATGCATATGAAGACAATATGTGAAACTGTCACAAAATATTATGCAACAGCTATTTCTGGACTGAGCAACGGGGATTTGGCAATAGCTTGGAATAAGCCTGTGGCTTTTGGAGTTGTTTTACCATACGCTGACCTACCAAGTAAGATATATTTTACTGAGGATACGACAGGCAGGCAGCTTAAATCGTTTGAATATATGGCTATTGATGAGAGGAATCAACATGTCATTCAACCATGTTCAAAAAGCAAGACCGTGTATTGCTTTGATTTTGATGGAAACCCCAAATTTGCATTTGCTAACAACAATCTGAAGGAACCACGCAGAGTAGCAGTGGACTGTAGCGGGTTAGTGTTTGTTTGCGACACCGGTAGCTCGTGTGTCCATGTTATTTCTCCAGGTGGTGAGCCTGTGCAGATCATCAGAGATGGCTGTCCTGCTAGGCCACTCGCCATCGCTTTTAACCCGAGCTTTGTTCAGTTTGCCGTCACAAATGAGTGTTTAGATAGGTGTGAAGTTAACATTTTCACTTTGAGTCGTGATTTATAGATTTTTTAGCCCAGATAGATGTTATGCATTGTACGAAGTACATGTGTATAGTGCCCACGTATGGCCACTATGGGCTAATCCACCACAAACAGAAATTATGTATTCAGTATTTCAAAATTTGATATGTAATACGCATTTTAGCAAGCTGTAAAACGTCATAAAAGCGTGTCATGTACAAGGATTACTTTGGAAGGGAGAGGAGCATTTATGCTAAATTGCTATCATGCTCTCTTATATACAAAACCCTCTTATTTTGATTAGAATTTGCCATGTTGTTATGTAAATTAGTAGGGAGAGTAATCACATATTGTTCCTGTAACTACTTGTCAGCCAAACTGGACCCTTCTATTTGCTTGTTTTTTAACCAAGTTAATCCGAGTATGTGGACTTTTAAAGTACGTCCTTCTTGCAACACAAAAATAGAACTAGAATTATGCATTATTTAGTTAGAAAATGATACCGACTTCATTGTTTTGTGAAGTTGCTGCGGGCATGTTATCCTGGTACAAACTGATTGTTTCATTATGAGCCGCGAAATGAGAAAACGAACAAAGTAGTTGTGCACCCAGCGCACTCATATCAGCCTGGGCATCTGCCCAGTCTGATCAGACTCTTCGCTAAGGGCTTAAAGGGTAGCTAAGGGTCTAAGCTACCGACATTCGGACAGTGAAAACTCTGATCAGACTGGGCGGATGCACAGCCACTTTGTTGGTTTTATCGTATCGCGGCTCTTATATGGTTTTAATGGATTATACATTCAGTGTTCTCCTAAGAAATTTCAGAAGGCATGTCACTTTTAACAGAAAAATCAGATCTTGATTTGTTGATAATTTTTTAAATTCCTTAATGTAGCAATGCTTTGTCAAAATTAGCCTAAATTTCCACTATAAATGATTTATTGATGATCCTTAACGAGTTTAAAACAACTTTACTGGCTGAGAGATGAAAATAGTAGTATTTTATAAATTTTCATTGGAAATTAAGGCATGTGCGACCGATGGGTCCTTTACAACCAATTAGGCTGTAACTCAGGTCAAGTCCTTTGCCTTATATTTCGGCTACACAAAGTTTGAGTCAAAGGGGGAATTAACTCTGCTTGACCTGGAGACGTCAGTCACATTTAAGGGGTCCTGACTCATTAGCTAATTAACAGAGCTAAGGAGACGTAAGGTTCAACTTAATGAACAAGTCTGAAAGAGTTCTTGAAGTTTCCAAAATTTAATGTTTCTTCTTCAAATAGATATTCAAAGTTTAGTTAACAAATTAACACATAAAAGTTCGTAAATAATAATGTATGGCGATAACAGGTAAATCTCATATAACTCTCTAGCTGATTTGATGACAAGTCTGTTGTTCTTTAAACTAGAAATGTTCCTTACTAAATATTAAAGTTTCAGCATTTATTTGTTAAATATGTAAAAGTTACTTCCCTTGTTAATCTTTAATTTCATCAATCCAAGTTATGAATATAGTCCCTTATAGTTCCTGACATGTAGTTCTTATTATCCAAACATGAAAACACTGGTTCCAAAGTTCACATTAAACCATCCCGACATGCAAACTTATCGAAACGGATGGCTGAGTCTGAGACCTGATGTTTGCTGTGACTAGACTATGCCTAGACTGAGACTCGACTGAAGATTTGAATTTTAACCTGCCTTATATATGGTTCTAGGTCCAAAAGTGTCATAATTACTTGGGGAAGTCATAAACGCCAAACTCCTTTGAGAAGAGAAGGTTTTGATTGATAAGATCATTATCAAGAGATGAGAAATGCCAAGTTCCACTATCTGCCAAATTATCTCCAAATTATGTCAATTAAAATATTCAAGTTACTCATCTGTGGAGCACAATCTCCAAGTGTCATTTCTAAATTACTTCCTACAATCTATTGATGCAAATCAGTTTCCCTTTGAGCAAAATTATTGATATTGAATGGATTTTCAAATAGTGACTTTGTGAGCAATATTTTAACCTAAATTATGAAATTTTATAAAATAAATTAGTTAAATGATTTTAATAATTGTAAGAAAATATTGGAATAACATTTAAATTTCTGAAATAGAAATCACATGCAAGTCCAACATAATCAGATTATTAATATTCATGTTGTATACCTATTTTCTTTCTATTTTTATTTTATTTTTTTTTAATTTCTATTTATTTATTTATTTTTTTTATTATTATATTTATTTACAATAAATGGGATAGAATTGTCACTTGGTGACAGATTCTCCCTTCTTAAGGAAGTTCGTCCCGAACGTTCAACATAAAATAAATGTACATTTATAACACAGAAACTATCTACAAGTTCAAAGTCTGTCTAATGATTCTGTCGAACTCTTCTGGATGTATCTATTTGACAGTGTTCAGTTTTCTTGATTTTTGACCATCAGTCACTATACCTGAAAGCTTTAGCACAGCTGTTGAAATGCATGACTATATGACTCCAGTTCAACCATGACCATGACAAATTTTTCAAACACATGAGAACTTATGGTTACCACTAGTTAAGAAGATTAAGAACCTCTTTTTATTATGTTTTGAAAGCTTAATTATCAATGAAGATTATTTACTCTGAAATTTTGATGGTGAGTATCTCTAAATATAAATGTAAATTTCTGTTAGAATAAGTTTCAGTAGATTTTTTTTTTTTTTTTTTTTTTTTGATACTAACATCTGACATTGCCAGGGTGAGGTTGACTAATGTGATGGCCAGTCACAATCAGTCTTAGCACATTTAAACACCTTTAACTGAGTTTAGGTAGGAAGATTTACCCTTGCACTATCGAAGATTAGCCCACCATGAGATGATTAAAATTTCAGCATGTATTATTGATAATTTACCAGTATGGTTCAGTTTCAACATAGGTTTCATATTCTTCTGTAAGGAATTTGATGAACCTGTCATATGTTAATGAGGGCAATTTAACTAGGTTTACCCATTCAGGTGGAATCTCAGGTTTGGTGTAACTTAGTAAACCATAAATGTTTCCATCTTCCCTTAGTTCTAGTTCATGAATGTGCTTGTGAGATGCATAAAATAGTCGAAAGTTCCGGCTAGGTGGAGGATTGTTTGATTTTTGAGCTGCATCGGCCCTTTGAATTTGAAGATCATATTCTTCTCTTTCTTTCATGATTCTATACAGCATGTCAGAGGCCAGTTCGTGAGCCATACATACAGATTGCCATTGAGGTTTACTGTTGCCATTTTTGACTAAGTAATATGATCTGTCATTTATTAGCTTTACTGCTATAATTTTAGGTTTTGAAAATTCTGGAATGATTTCTTTTGATGCCAAATTGACCTTAGGTACAGTTTCATTAAAGAACTTATGTTGCTTTTCCTTTAAAGGTTTCTTACGTTTCTTACCAGACATTGTCCTCTTTGTATGAAATTCTCTAATCAGGTGTGATGGAATTTTGCAAGAAAAGTACCAGTTTGTTGAGTTGTCTTGAAATTTTACTTTGTAATATAAAGCACCATTACTTCGATTTGAGGAGAGTATTGCTTTGATATCTTTTTCTGAAAACTGTTTACAGGTACTATTGAGACAGTCCTTACAACATGGCTTACTACTACTATTTGCTTTATCTGCAGACTGGGTTCTATTATAATTGCTTTCTGATTGCTCAGCTGGCTTATTGTTACATGCAGGTTTAGCTTGTTGCTTACTTGTGGCTGATGGTGACCGCTGATTGGTTTGGGCCTGATTCTTATTTACATCTGAAGCTTTTGGTTTGTTGTTCAATTTGATTTGAGTTTTTATTGTTTCATTTGATCTTTCCTGATTTTGCCCTTGGGGCTTGTTTGAGTTTGCTTGTCTTTGATTTTTCTCTACTTTTCTTACCTGTTGAGGGTATTTGGATTTGTTTATTTGATTCCTTTGGTCAATTTGTTGCTCTTTTGGCATGTTAGTTTGTTGTGGTTTATTTACATTTGCTTTATTTGTTTCTGATTTAGGTCCTTGCTTTTGAGGTACCTGTTTATTGGGTTCTTTGTTTGGCCTTTGTGGCTCGTTAGATTTGGTTGGCTTTGGGACTTGTTTGGGGTGTGGACCTGCTCTAGGAGGTCCATTTTCCCTTGCTTCCTGATTCTGAGGCTCATTGGGAATAGCAATTTCCTCTGGGTCAAGTTCTGCCTCTTGATCTGGAAGATCATCTGGAGGGTTGGTAGGACGATCATCAGGGTCATAATATGGCTTTAGACGAGCAGCATTGACCAAGGATTTTACTTCCAGGTTGGAATGAACATTTCTGAGCTTGTAGGTGTGGTGTGGGCCTATCATGGTTATGTAGTAGGGACCCACCCATTTCCTATGAAGTTTTGGGGCTTTGCCTGGAGGTACCTTAGTGCAATATAGCCAGACCCTTTGAGCAGGTTGGTAGCTAGGGAGTTTGGAGCGCTTATCATGTTGATACTTGTACTTATCTTGTGCGGCCTTTATGTTGTCTCCCGCTAGCTTCCTACAGACTTCCAGATTTTGCAAGATTCTACCTAGATGAACCTTATAGTCTTGAGCCAAATGGTCTTTGGGCTGCAGTACAGTGTCTATGGGAAGACGCATTTTCCTACCATACAGGAGGAAGAATGGACTAAAGTCAGAAGATTGAGTGGCTGGCGTTGAACGATATGCCATCATTATTCCGGGCAAAAGTTCTGGCCAATCATCTTGCTGACCCTTGCAGTAAGCACGTAGAGCCTGAAGAATGTAAGAGTTCTTTGACTCTACGAGTCCATTAGTCATAGGATGATAGGCACTTGTGTAACTTCGTTTTATTTCAAACAGTTCAGACAGTGCCTTCACCAGGTTAGACATAAAGTTCTTGCCCCTGTCACTGATGAGGACACGAGGTGCCCCATAGCGAGAAATAATCTCCCTGAACAGTACTGCAGCGACTTCAGTTGCCTCTTGTGTTCGCAGAGGGAAACATTCACACCATTTAGAGTAGCTGTCAACAACGAGAAGTATATGCTTGTACTTTTCTTTTGTTGTTGGCAGTCCACTCAAGATGTCCATGTGCCATCTGCTGAACACATCATCGACTGCCTGCGGCTGAAGTGGAGGTGGTTTGGCACCGAAAGCCCTTTTAGATTGCTGGCAGATTTCACATGTTTTAACATACTTCTTGACATCCTCATACATATGAGGCCAGAAGTATTTACTGCGAATTGCAGCATAAGTTCTTTCGAAACCTTGATGGCCACCTCCAGCCAAGCAGTCATGATATGCTTTGAGAACATCATCTCTGAGTATGACCGGAATGACTGTTTGTTTGATTAGTCTTTCTTCTGCTGAAACGTTTTTACTTCTTTTGGTGTAGAAGTGTTTCAGCACTCCATCCTCAAGCTCATAGTTGTAAGCCTCGGCCACAATGACTCTGGCTAGAAGAGGGTCCTCTGGTACTTGGCGATTCTGAAGGTATTGGTAGAGATGAATAAAGTCAGGACATGTTCTCTGCTTTTCTGACAGGTTCTCAAACGAAATGTCAGCAGGTAACATGGCAGCTTCATTTGCAGCAGCTACTACCCCTTCATTCTCGCCAGAGTAAATCAGAGTCACCTCTGTATACTCCTTTGGAGCTTGGATCGAGCAGATATGATCAGCAAGATCACTTGACTCTTTTGGAACTGTATCACTGTACATTTGTCTGGACAAGTAATCTGCTGTGTGGTTTATGGAACCAGGTTTATGGCGGATCTCAAAATTGTAGCCCTGAAGGAGAATGCTCCAGCGTCCCAGGCGTCCTTGACAGTCCTTAATGTTCTGCAGGTATTTCACTGAGACATTATCGGTGTATACTGTAAATTTAGTATTTGCCAGGTAGTGCCGGAAATGCTGGATTCCTTCAACCAAAGCAAGTCCTTCTTTGTCTGTTATGTGCCACTTCAGCTCATTGTTGCGAAGTGCTCGGCCACCATAACACACAGGAAGCTCTTTGCAATCATGCACTTGGCTAAGCACATAACCAATTGAAAAGTCTGAACTATCAGTTGATAAGATAAAGTCTTTGTCGAACTGAGGGTATCTGAGAATTGGGGCTGCTACCAATTTACTCTTTAGCTCTTTAAAGGCTATTTCACATTCCTCAGTCCATTGAAATTTCTTATCTTTCTTTAACAGGTCATGAAGAGGAGCTGCTATTTTTGCATAGTTTTTAATGAACTTGCGATAGTACCCCATCATGCCTAATACACTTTTTACTTGCTTTGCATTGGTTGGGCTTTTAGCATTCTGTATTTTCTCAGTGTTTTCTGGATTTACACGCATGCCATCTTTAGAAACTATATGTCCTAGATACTTTACTTGCTTGGTTGCAAATTTGCACTTAGAAGGATGAAGTTTTAAGTTTGCTTTTCTGAGATTGCTAAAGACAAGGTCGAGATGGTGCAAGTGTTGGTCAAAGTCCTTGGAAAATACTAGCAGATCATCATTGTACACAAGGGCGATCTTGAAATTGAGGTTTTTAAGAACCTTTGTCATTAGGCTTTGGAATGTCATAGGAGCATTGACCATTCCAAAAGCTAATCTATTAAATTCATAGATGCCCCTATGCGTGATGAATGCGCCTTTCATTTTAGTGGCTTTGTCCAAAGGCACTTGCCAGAACCCGCTACGAAGATCAAGCGTAGAGAAGATCTCGGCTTTTGACTCTGCAAGTGTGTCAAAAACATCAGACATATGAGGTATAGGGAAAGACATAGTTTCCGTAACTGCGTTGAGTTTCCGGTAGTCTACACAAAACCGCCATTCATTGTTGGGTTTTCTAACCATAACAACTGGTGAATGCCACGGTGATGTGCTTTTTTCAATTATACCATGCCTTTCCATTTCCTCTAGCTGTTTCTCCAGCTCGGCCCTCATTTTGGGTGTCTGTCTATATGGTGGAGTGCTGACTGGCTTTGCATCACCTGTATGTATGGTATGGGTGTGCAAGTTTGTTTCACCTATCTCGGACATATCTTTAGCAAACATTTCTCTATTTCGACCTAAGAAATTTATGAGCTTTTGCTTTTGTTCCTCAGAAAGATCTGCACATTCTAAGTTTATGCCTAATTCTTTTAGCATACTCTCATAGTCTTGTGAGTCTGTTTTACATTTTGAGTTTAAGTTGAACACATTTGCTTGTGTGTCAGTTTCAAAAGCATAGATTGATTTTGGATCAACTAAACTAGCTTTGGCTAATCTATGATTAGGTTTAAGGAAAACTGGAAGGTTTGTTGGGTTCATCAGGCGGTACACACACCTGCCTTTTTCGACAACTGACAAACTCTTGCTACCAGCTAAGCTACTGTCACTTAATCTGAGAACAGGTTCAAGCATAACTGTTGACTGATTGGGAAATCCTGAGACCTTAACTGGAAGAATAACCTCACTGTGCGGTGGTACTATAACCTCTTCTGTTGGAAAAACAGTACTAGTATGATCACTAGTGATAGGCTTTGTGGCTATCGTTATTGTTGATCCTGAGGCCATACTACCTATGACTGGTATTTCAACCTCGCCAAACCTTACAGTGACATTGTTCTTTTGCAAAAAGTCTATCCCTACAATCATTTTGACATGAAGATGTTCAAATACATGAAAAGATTGTTTGAAATTTAAGCCCTCACATTCAAAATTTAGATCTACAAGGCCTAGAACACTGTGTCTTTCACCACAAACACCTACAATGTTAATCAAAGTTGATTGTCTTATCTGAGCTTCAGGAGCAACTTGTTTTAACAAATGATGGCTTATAGCACTAATTTCTGCACCAGTATCTAATAGACAGTCTACAGTTTGATTCCCAAGTTTGACTTTCATAAGATTTTTGTTTAGTTTTGGTGTGAATGCCATACTAGGTTTCTCTGCACTGGTACAGGCTGTTGTTTTGCAAATTTTAGCTGAGCAGTGCCATTGATTCTTTTGATTGCATTTTGGAGCCAGTTTGTGTTGTCTTTATTTGCTTAAACTTATTATTATTATTTTTTTTTTTTTAAGTTTAAATATATGCAGTTGCAGATATATAAATATTTGACATAAATTTTTAGTTTTCTTAAATGCAGTTGCAGTTATAATGAGCACAAATATGTTTGTTTTTTCTCCTACAGTTTATATTGGAACTGCAGTTGTAGCTATAGAGTTTTAACTTTAAACAGAGTTATTTTTCTTAATTTAAACTTGCAGTTATAGCTATAATTAACTTAACTTGGAGTTACCTTACTATAAATTTCTGAACCAAAGTTAATGCTAATACTGAATTAGTCTCAGTGTTTGACAAATATGGTCACATTTAAACAAGAGCAAAACCTCATGCAAAACAAAAACTGCACTTACCAATCTATTACTGTTTTTGTTTCTCTGTTTTGATCTGTTCTTGATCTTATTGCTGCAGCTGAATTTTTCCACAAATTTTCCTGTGAATTACTCCTTGATATTTCCACCAAAAGAATATGAATGTTTATTCCTAGATTTCTTAATTAACACTATCAACACTGCCCTTATCACTAGCAAATGACTTTTCACACTTATTTTACTTGAATGAACACAAAATATGAATAAATACTATATTGCTTAAATACTAAGATTATGAATTGACCATTAAAAATTAACACTAGAATAAAACAAGAATATATTTAGCACTTTTGAAATTAAACACCTGACACTTGAAATTCCTATATCTTTAAAATAAACTGCTCCAATGGATGAAAGTCTTGAGAGCTAAGGTTGATTTGAAGATCTAATACCCTGGGGCTCTCCACCACTCTGCGACCGATGGGTCCTTTACAACCAATTAGGCTGTAACTCAGGTCAAGTCCTTTGCCTTATATTTCGGCTACACAAAGTTTGAGTCAAAGGGGGAATTAACTCTGCTTGACCTGGGGACGTCAGTCACATTTAAGGGGTCCTGACTCATTAGCTAATTAACAGAGCTAAGGAGACGTAAGGTTCAACGTAATGAACAAGTCTGAAAGAGTTCTTGAAGTTTCCAAAATTTAATGTTTCTTCTTCAAATAGATATTCAAAGTTTAGTTAACAAATTAACACATAAAAGTTCTTAAATAATAATGTATGGCGATAACAGGTAAATCTCATATAACTCTCTAGCTGATTTGATGACAAGTCTGTTGTTCTTTAAACTAGAAATGTTCCTTACTAAATATTAAAGTTTCAGCATTTATTTGTTAAATATGTAAAAGTTACTTCCCTTGTTAATCTTTAATTTCATCAATCCAAGTTATGAATATAGTCCTTTATAGTTCCTGACATGTAGTTCTTATTATCCAAACATGAAAACACTGGTTCCAAAGTTCACATTAAACCATCCCGACATGCAAACTTATCGAAACGGATGGCTGAGTCTGAGACCTGATGTTTGCAGTGACTAGACTATGCCTAGACTGAGACTCGACTGAAGATTTGAATTTTAACCTGCCTTATATATGGTTCTAGGTCCAAAAGTGTCATAATTACTTGGGGAAGTCATAAAAGCCAAACTCCTTTGAGAAGAGAAAGGTTTTGATTGATAAGATCATTATCAAGAGATTAGAAATGCCAAGTTCCACTATCTGCCAAATTATCTCCAAATTATGTCAATTAAAATATTCAAGTTACTCATCTGTGGAGCACAATCTCCAAGTGTCATTTCTAAATTACTTCCTACAATCTATTGATGCAAATCAGTTTCCCTTTGAGCAAAATTACTGATATTGAATGGATTTTCAACAAGAGCTGTCGCCGGACAGCATAGCTCGCCTTAGTAGGTGCTTGCCCATCACACAGTCACTATGGTGGTGTGGACTGCTATGTATAAAACTTCAGGCAAGCATGTCCATAATGTCAACACATTTATAAACAAAAGCTATCTCAGAAATGTCTTAAAATAAAAAAAAAATCCACATGATAATTCAAAGTCCATGAGCTTTAGGTCAAAGAACTAAGGGGTAGGGGGGGAGGAGGGCAGGGCTAGGATGTATCAAAGCCTTTAACCGTTATCTAACATCAGTCCAAGTATTAGTATCAACTGAGTCCATTGTGGCACTGTGAAATTATGTCTTCATTAATATAAAACTAATTAATCAAAATCTTTAAGACAAAACTCAAAGTCCATGACCTTGACATCAAGGTCATCCAGTCGGGTAAGTATATAGTGTTTTGTAAAAACTCAAAAAAGTGTCTAACATCAGTTCAAGTGTAAACTAAATCTCTGCCAAGCATTATGAATCAGTATGCAATTAGAAAACTTTAATAAAGACCAAATTTCCTAAGTCCCTGACCTTGACATCAAGGTCACCGAGCAGGGCTGGGGTAGTACTTTGTAAAACTTTGGACTAATATCTAACTACAGTGCAAATATAAAAAGAATTCATCTATGGTTTCAGGAGATATGTGTCATTAAAAAACTTTAACCAAAACATCCAATCAATAAAAAGACAATTTTCTAAGTCCATGACCTTGACATCAAGGTCACTGAGGGGGGTGGGGGTAGCACCTTGGAAAACTTTAGACCAATATCTAACTACAGTGCAAGTATCAAAGGAATCCATCCATGGGTTAAGGAGATACTGGGCTTTAGAAAACTTTAACCAAAACATCCAGTCCCAAAAAACTCCCAATTTTCTAAGTCCATGACCTTGACATCAAGGTCACAGAGTGGGGTGGGTGTGGTACCCTGCTAAACTTTGGACCAATATCTAACTACAGTGCAAGTATCAAAAGAATCCATCCATGGGTTAGGGAGATATAGGTCTTTAAAAAACTTAACCAAAACATCCAATCCGGACGCCGACGCAGACGCGGACGCGGACGCGGACGCCGTGGTGACAACAATAGCTCTTCCTGAACTTTCGTTCAGGCGAGCTAAAAAGTGACTTTGTGAGCAATATTTTAACCTAAATTATGAAATTTTATAAAATAAATTAGTTAAATGATTTTAATAATTGTAACAAAATATTGGAATAACATTTAAATTTCTGAAATAGAAATCACATGCAAGTCCAACATAATCAGATTATTAATATTCATGTTGTATACCTATTTTCTTTCTATTTTTATTTTATCTTTATTTTTAATTTCTATTTATTTATTTATTTTTTTTATTATTATATTTATTTACAATAAATGGCACAGAATTGTCACTTGGTGACACATGTTCCAAAGGTAATTTGAAGAGGATGGCATGTTGCAAGCGACATGCCTTAATAGTCTCAGGAGATCACTGAATTACATGCCAAGTGTGACTGCACTGTGAGATGTACTATTCACTTCACAGTGCAGAGGTATATATGTCTGTTGCTTTTCACCTCTGCAGCCCGGGTTTGATTCCTGGTGCCAACATTTTGAAGGGTTGTAATCGCTCATCTGTAGTCGGTGATTTTCAGAAGATTCTCTAGTTTTCTTCTACATGCAGTTATCAATAAAATCGAAAGAAAATAAAGTTTAAAGTTTTTCTCCTAGATGCTGATTTCGTCTTTCAAATCTGGCACCTATTTCAATTTAGTTCTTTTTTACATGTAAGATGGATCGAGTTTGCCTTTCACTTGAATTTTAAGAAAGACATAATGAGAAAATATTTTTGCCTCACTTTTCAATGGGAGTCAACTCTTAAGGAAGAGAATGTACTTTTCTAGAAAATTGGGATTCTGTAGGTCTGGAGCATTTTCTTTTCTTTAAATGTAGAGCCAATGTTAGACAGTAAACGATGAGTCACAAAAGTTGCCCACCCACACACATATAGGTATTATTAAATGGATACATTTTCAGGGGAAGCAACTCTGTCATGTCTCATTTTCATTTTTACCTACCTTCTAGGTAGGGGTCAACTCTTAAAGGTATAGATTTGCTCCTTCAGGAGCAAATTCTTTCCTGTAATAGAAGACCCTATTTTGGAAGGGCTCTGGCATCAAGGGAAGTAAACATGTATCAAAATTGTCCCCCTTTGTAAAAATGGTGGAAAAAACATAGAGGTGTATCCATTACTATTAAGGTGTCCAAATATTTGGGATTATCATGAGATAACCATACCAAACAGCTCCCAGCAGGTACACAATGGTAAATTCCAACACAGACCTCACCTATATAGCCAATAGTAAAATCTAGTGATATTTGCATAACAAATCACTGGGTCGACTTGCGTGATGTTATTTAGCATTGTTTAGCGCCATACTGACATCATTTTGATTCATTTGGTAAAGTCAGTTTTCATTTCCATGAGGATGGGGATGGTGTAAAATTGTTTTCTCACATCAAAAACTTATGAAATACATGTAAACGCCCCTGTTACCGACGAATATGTTGATGGGATTGCCTTCATGTAATTATGGCGGAAAATTGGAAAAAATCTGACAGAAACACTTCCTTTTTTGTCGTTTCTTAAATATTAGAATCAAAACAGATTCTTGCAAAAAAGTGATTTATTGCCAAATATATCACTGGTTGTCGGTCGGTCAGTCGTTAGTGAATATATCACTAGGGCTTTGGGCTTGTTAATTTGTGATATATCCACTTCATAACTGACCTTCATGACTGGGCAACAAATTACTGTTTCAAAAATCTATTTCTTAATCAACATTGAATCAACATTGATTCACACTATGTTATTGAATCAATATTGATTCAATGTTGTGTGCTCAATGGAAGGGTTCAATAATGCAGCAGTAAGTAAACCAATAATAACAAAATATGGCATTTTTTTAATATACTGAACAAAAAAAGAAACGTTACATGTACATTCACTGCACGTTTTCTTTGAACTGATTTAAGACTTTACAAATTTTATTTTATATCTACCTGCCAAAAAGTATCCGTATTTACGAAGATAAATATCACAACATAAGCTGCGAGATTAAATGTCTCCAAGATCAGTTTGATTCAGTGAGGGGTCAGAATTTATAAGTGCTATTTTGAAGTGCCATTTAAAGACCAGTGTTTCACTCAAGTTGTCAGCCCATGAGAGCAAGTCACTTCTGAGACCTTTATCAGGCACTAGTTGTTACGAAAACGGTCCAATCGCCGCTTCTAAAGGCTGGATCAGTGAAGCACAAGGCTTGGAATATCGCTTTTCATGACACTTGACTCTGACTTTCTTGCTATGCACTGAAACTCCCATAGACAATGCAAGGTGATATACCACGTACAATTACCCAGTTTTATCAAACTTTTTCATAATGAACCATTGTCTGGAAAAACTTGAATAAGATCCATGAATTAAATTTGAAAATTTTATTGAAACGTACTGGTTAATCGGAGTAAATGATTTGCTATACTTTGAATTGCAAGAGAGACAATTTCAAAGACACTTTATCTTTAACATCTTTTTTATTTGAGCTGCTAGTTAAGTGTCATATGGTTCATGGGGTTTCTTATTGGTGGTTACAAAGCAAATCCTAAAGTGCCAAAATTTAAGCGCTTGCGCGTGCGCATCAAGCGTTACACATTGGCAGTGGTATTTTCAGTCAAAGTGGAATAATTCTGTAAGAATTTATGCAAATCGCAAACTGATTAGTTCATACGGTTGCCTGACGTCTGACACGTGGGAGAATAATGTAGCATTATTTGAAAATAGTGTTCTTTGGCTTAAAATTCATAAATTATCTATGTAACGTTTCTTTTTTTGTTCAGTATAGAAGCTTTATTAAATTATCATCATCTTTAACAAAAATATTTCATTTTATACAGAGACAGGATTATCACTTAAAGTGCCAAAAACGAAATTATCTGAAATTGCAGCCAGTGTAGATCCAGTTGTCACTCATTATAATCAGCCTTATCTGAATCTATACTGTTTGCCTTCTACGAATTCTCAGAATGATATAGCTTGCACAGAACGTTTTTTTTAAATCTTGCAGGCATAAATTTGCCATCTGCCTTTCTGGCACTTTAATGGTTAAAATATGGGTGGCATAGGCTATCTGTCTAAACCAAGACCATACAGTGCAGCTAAAGTGTTATCTGCAAACCAGGATGAGACAGACAAGCCTGTGCATTCACACAGTCTGATCAAAGCCTTTTCTGTTACAGACACTGTGTGTAAAGCTTGTGCAAGCTTCAGGTAGAAAACTAAGACTCTAACTAGACTGTGCAGATGCATAGACTGATCTGAGTCTTCACTTCTTGCAAATAAATTAAGCATTCATTTGCATGTCAAAGCTCATTTAAGCTCAATGGGTAGACTTTCAAGGGACACAACTCTGCCATTATCATTTTTGCCCCCCACTACCCCCCACCCCACACATCTCCACCCCCTACCAACCCCACTTCTCGATGGACATTTAATTTCAAGGGAAGAATGAAAAAATTAGCTCCTTTAGGAACAAATTCTTTCCTTTCCAAGTAGACTCCATTTTGGATAGGGCTCTATTGTCCAGAGAAGCAAACAGGAAGTCACAGAAGTTGCTTCCCCTTCATTAAAATGGTGTAAAAACATGGAGGTGTACCCATACACAATAAAATTGCAGCATATCATGAAGAATAATGATCTCGACAGAAAAGGCCAGGAATGATTTTCTGTATCTCTGGAAATTCTCAACTGCATGATGAAAACAAAAGAAAAAAAGGAACGTTACATTACC
Source organism: Ctena decussata (assembly GCA_963989385.1). NCBI lineage: Eukaryota > Metazoa > Mollusca > Bivalvia > Lucinida > Lucinidae > Ctena > Ctena decussata. Next base: position 40,071,509 of record OZ022514.1, read on the forward strand.
TACCCTGTCATTTTTGCATAATACCATAAAATGTCTAAAAATTGGAACACCTAAAATAATTACTGTAATTGTCCTAAAAATGGAACAGTTTGCTTTCACAATGCAGTAATGCATCCAAAAGATACAGATGGAATAGCAAACAGTGTAGACCCTGATCAGACTGCTCCCTTTAGGAGAAGTCTAATCTGGGTCTGCACTGTTTGCTCAAGCCTATCAGTGCCAATACTTTGACATTTGTATGGTACTGTTGCCAATCACATAAGAAACCCTTGGCAAATTTCATCATTACTCAGTTTTTTGCCATTCAGGGCCCGGTTGTTCAAAATCTTACGATATCATTAGTTAACATTTCCTTAAATTTTAAACTTTAATACCTCAAATATGACAACTTCTTTGTTGAAAAAAAATGTGAGAAGCATGCAAAAGCTTCTCACATTTTTGCAATAAACATATCAGTGTATAAGGTTATAAAGGCATAAAATACTAAACAAGTCAAACTCTTAACCAGCTCGTTAGGCTAACAATGCTCTGAACAACTGGGCCAAGGTCAATGCATGATTTTACAGTTATGCACACATTGGTAATGTTTCGTCAGATGAATAAACATATGAAAGTCACAACCTGGAACGTACATAAATAATTCATATAAAACTTAGCATCTACAACATGGCAATCAGCAATAGTCCAGAAACATCTTTTTCAAGAAAATGGACAAGGCACTTGTTATGATTACTCTTATCTGTATAAAGACATTACTCTTATCTGTATAAAGACAGCTTTAATATGAGGATTTACTGGAATGACACTTTATTTGAAGGGTGAGCTTTGCACAGGTTCTAAGTAACCTATCATACAACATGTGTCAAGCACACCCTCTGAAAACCCCAAATTTCTGAAATAATTTGATTAAAAAGATTTTAAAAAGAAAATTCCTTTCCTTTTTACATCCAGGTATTTCCAGTCAATTATGAAACCAGAGGCTGAGTTTTAGGAAAGTAGTAATCTCCAAGCAATTCTTAGATTCAATATTTAAAGTCTCATTCTAAAAATTGCATGTTACCATGTTCATTTGGCTTTATCATATGAAGTTACATCTGAGAGTGTAATAAAGCCATGCATTAACAAGACCTGTCACCGGGACAGGATAGCTCGCCTGACAGCACCTTGCCCATCACATAAAAAACTTTAAGATAAAACTTTAACATTTTGCTAATGCCGCCACCGCCACCGCTGACGCCAACGCCTACGCTGGGGATAGTACAAGGGTTGATCCAGAAGTAATGTCACTGTGTCCACTGCGCGCTTATTTATCGTAGCATTATTATAAAAATCATATCAAGCTGCACTGTAATTCAGTTCTGATTAACAGAAGAGATATAAAGTTGGAATCTTTTTTCTTTCCAATCATATAGACGTTCAAAGTATGCCACCGACGCCATCGCGCCGCACGTCAGAATAACGTTAATTACATGAACATAATTTTCAAAGGCAATCACAAATCAAAATCAAACTAACCTGCCAAATCAGATGAAAATTTGAGACGATGACGAAATATATTTCTGTCGCCTACTGTTGAAATTTTAATATCGTCACTGCAGTTTGAAGTTTGCTAGCTAGCGCTAATGCTTGTTACTGCCGATAGTAAAAATGTTGATTTCTGACAAAAACGCGTCAGCTGATATGTGCGGTTTTGCCCCGAATTTGGAATATCACCATTAGAGACGATAGAGCTGTTTAGTTAGAATGTGGTGAAATAACAGTTATTATGAGGCTTGTTTAAAGCTGCAATCAGCGCGATAAGCGTGCCGATGAGTCGTTAAGGGATAGTCTGAAAACCGGAAGACCTTTATGTGCAATGTCAGACAAAAGCGTCACTCTTGTTTGGACCCCATATATGAATATCAATGTTTTGAAATTCGAATATTGTGTAAAATTCTTAAAATTGAGTTGCGGGGCCCTTCAAGTAATATTAAAGATGAGATAAACATGGGTGAAGAGACATTAGTGCTATGCTGGAACAGCGAATATGCTACTTTGGACATGACACAATATCGAAATTTCGCCTGGTGCGTCAACAACGTCATTGACGTGCGGCGCGTTTCGTTACCATGCCTTCTGTCTATCTCGATATCTCAGTTACTGTGCACTGTATTTCTATGAAATTTTCAGCCCATAATGCAAATAGGTTAAGGTATGTGGATAAGAAATTTTATTGGTCTCCCTTAATTCTACATGATTTTATAGCTGCAGTGACATTACTTCTGGATCAACCCTCGTATAATAGCTCTTCCTGAACTTCGTTCAGGGGAGCTAAAAACGATAATCAACTAGTAGTTTATGTCGTAATGTTATGCGTTTACGTCCATAAAATTGTCGCCTTTTCTAATGGTGAAATTGTGACCTTTTAGAACAAAATTTGCTAATAAAATGCGGTTTTAATGTCACATGATAAACAGAATCTTGCAATCGTGTTTCTGTATTACTAAATTTATTAATTTATTAAACTCGTTGGGAAAAACCGATAAGCTGCTCGGCATAGCCTCGCATCTTATCTTTTTCCCCAACTCGTTTACTAAATTCAATAATACATTAATACATGAGCACTCATGTAAGATCTTCTATATAAAACAGGGTTTCCCCTCTCCAGAATGACCCTAAATATCTAAATCTGTCTTATGAAATTCTGCCTTACGATGGGGTTTTCCCATCTGAATGGGTTTTTCCCATCCAAACTGATACCGAAATCTAGATCCATCTTATAATATGGACCTACATTTTCGGGATTGTTCTGGAATAGCTAAATTTCATGAGTCTGATATAGATATTTGGGATTAAACTACATTTTCGGGATTGTTTTGGAAGGTAAAACCTCATCTTATAGCAGAATTTCATAATACTGGCTTAGATATTTGGGGTCACTCTAGAAATGAGAAACCCCAGTTTAAAGCCAGATATATACGGTAATCAACCTCTCAAATTCAGTGTCATCTTTACTCATGATGTCATAGAATTCAGAAGTGTTTTATATTCCTGCAGAAATTCCGCCTCTTCAGTTAGTGTTATATCTAAGTAATCCTCCTCTTCAGTAGGGAGATCAGACACTAGTTTATCTATGGCTTCTTTCTCTTCATTCATCTTCTCTGGACTCATATCTGAAAATTAGAAATCACAGTTGGTGAATGAGCAAAGGGAGATAATTTAACTGTCTCCCTTTGTAAAAATTAATTTCCCTTATGTACATGTACTATCCTTTACCAGTGAAATGCAGTTTAAAAAAGGCGTTTTTTTTTTCATTTTCAGGGGAAGCAACTGTGTCATTATCATTTTTGCCTCATTTCTCAATAGAGATCAACTCTTAAAGGAATGAATTTGCTCCCCTTGGATCAAATTCTTTCCATTAAGTGTTGACTCACTTTAAACAGGACTTTATCCTCCAGGGAAGGAAACAGGAAAAGCTCAGATGATGGCTTTGTACTAAGATGGCACCGGGCCATGTAGCGCAGTTGGTAGAGCACCTGACTTGTACTCCAGAGGTCCTGTGTTTGATACCCAGTCCGGCCACTTACTTTCATTTCCCCTTCCGCTGATTCAAGACGGGCAGTTGTCAGTTACTGGTCAAAGTAAGTGCACTTAGTACTGGTTAATCGCTTAGGAGGTCTAAGCCTGCCCAGGAATAGTGTGGTTAGGTTAACTAACCATCCCATAATGACCATAGCTGTTAACCATGGATGTTAAACAATAACACAACAACAACAATGTACTAAGATATAGTTGGTTGGTTGATTTGATGCTTAACGTCCACGGTAAACAACTAAGGTCATGTCGGGACGGTCAGTTAATCTAACCACACTATTCCTGGGCAGGCTTAGACCTTCTAAGCGGTTAACCAGTACTAAGTGCACATACTTTCGCCAGTAACTGACAACTGCCCTTCTTGAATCAGCGGAAGGAGAAACAAAAGTATGTGGCCAGACCGGGATTCAAACCCAGGACCTCTGACTTACGAGTCAGGTGCCCTACCGATTGCGCTACCCGGCCTGGTAGTTTTGTCTTACAAAGCCATCATCTGAACTTTTCTTGAATGACAAAAGAGAGAGCAGTCTGCTTTCCTGTCATATGTATCCTGCTATTGCCACTGGCTTGCAGGAGTTAAACAAAGTTTTCAATGGCAGAACATGATGTATGTGGATGATAATTCTAACTCCATAGTCTACGGCTAATTTGGTGCACTTTGATTGGTCAAGGGAGAATGAAAAACCGCTTTTATACATTGATAAATCCCCTAATCGGAAATATTGGAACTATTTTCTTTCTGGCAGTTTTTAAGATACATATTACAGCCAACATATTTTAAGATACAGAGGACCAAGTTGGAATTATAAGAACTAAGTTGTACTTTTGTGGATTTTATCTATGTGCAAACGCCAGTGAATCACTTACAAACTTAAAATAATTTGGGCTTTATTCAGTTTCTGCGTGATTTGCCAGTCTACACATCGATAAAATCCTAAAAAAAAGAACTCATTTCTATACTGGCAACATTTACAGACTTTGCAATGGCAAAACATGATGCTGATGGATGACTGACAAAAATTTACAAATTTTGCCTATATTTGCCACCACAGGTCTAAAACTTTAATAAAGTGAGCCGCAAAATTACAAAACCAAATATGGCTTGTGCATCATGCATCTGATCAGAGTCATAGCTGTAGGCATGGAGGGAGCTTAAACACATAGCTACCCTTTAAGCGCAAGCCAAGATTCTTATCAGACTGGACAAATGCCTAGGCTTATCTGAGTCTTCCCTGGGTACACATGCCATTTTGGTGGTTTTATCGTGTAGCGGGTCAAGTTTAGTTTGGCATGAGATATATATATTCCTACCTGATGATGAAGACCCAGAACCACTGGAGGTGGAGGGTGTCTCAGGGAGAGGGGGCAGGATCCCTCCTGAACCCATGATCATTTCTATAGCCTTTTCAATGTCAGCTCTGGACTTATACAGTGCCCTTCTGGCCATTTCTGGGTCAAACCCCATAGCTGCTATCTGTAATAAATACCTTTTTTTTACATCATGGCCAAGGTCAGAAAAATTTAAATTCAAGTTAATCCAAGTTTTGGAAAACTGTCTTAAACCATAGTTTAATCCTTCAAATAAACATTTCAAAATAACTACTCTTTGAAAATCTCAAACTTTCAGGAGTGAACATCTTTAAACTTGTACCATATTAATTCTAATACAAGCTTCTGCTTTAAAAAATGCCCCCCCCCCCCCTCTATTTTCAGAAATAATATAGTATTGACTTGCTTACCTCCGTTGTTTCCATCAGCTTTTCAAAAGAAAGCAACATTAATCCCTGTCTCTGGAGGATGTATCTCTTCAAATGGGGCCCACTCTTCAAGGAAAGAATTTGCTCCTAGAGGAGCAAATTCTTTCCTTTAAGAGTTGACCCCTTTTAAGGAAGAAGGCAAATAAAGTGAAAATAGAAGAACTGCTTCATGTTAAGTCCTTTCACCTTAATACCTGTTACTAAAAGTATTTTGGCAGTGGATGATTTACTTCTCTTTAGGCTCTAAATAATTCCCCCCTTTTGTTAAATGCAATGCCACTGGGCGTTTAATATGATGAATATGGTATCTGAAAGTTTCAATTTGTGGTTTAAGACTTTCTTGAAAGTTAAATTAAAGAATTAATAAAGTTTCAATCTGTGAGTAAGACTTTTTTAAACTTAATTTAAGAAGTTCAAACACTGCTTTAAAACACCTAGTTTTTAGAAACTAGGCTTTGAAAAGTTAAAACCCAGGACAGAAAATTTGAAACTAAGGTTTGAAGATCAATCATAGATTTTAAGTTTCTGGCTTCAATGTAAGTCCTTTCACCTTAATACCTGTTACTAAAAGTATTTTGGCAGTGGATGATTTACTTCTCTTTAGGCTCTAAATAATTCCCCCCTTTTGTTACATGCAATGCCACTGGGCGTTTAATATGATGAATATGGTATCTGAAAGTTTCAATTTGTGGTTTAAGACTTTCTTGAAACTTAAATTTAAGGATTAATATGGTATTTAAAAGTTTCAATCTGTGGTTTAAGACTTTCTTGAAACTTAAATTTAAAATTTCAAATACTGTTTTAAAACACCTATATTTCAGAAACTCGGCTCTGAAAAGTTAAAACCTAGGACAGAAAATTTGAAACTAAGGTTTAAAGAGCAATCATAGATTTTAAGTTTAAGGCTTTCATGTGCAAGAAAAAAACCTGATGAAGAACTGGAAAATCACTGACCTGAGCTATGGCAGCATCAGTTATGTCTGGCATAGCATTATCTTCAGGGTCTGGAAGGCTCAACAACTCTGGGTGATTCTGAAGGACCTAGAAAGTTTGATAGGACTGAAGTCACTTTGAGACATACAATAATGAATATTATATCTACCATTGTTATATAACTAATAGCTTCACTATAGAAAACAGCCGTGTTGTAATCGACAGCATTTTACCTTGGTTTCCTTCTATTTTTAATTGTCACAATGCTACAGAATCGCTGACACAGGGCTTCAACACTGTTAAAACACGGATGCGCCAGGGCTTAAACACCATTAAAGCCTGCTTTCGTGTGGTTTGCAGTGCTCTACTATCAAGATGGTGTCCGAAAGAAGGTATATAACAATGACGATAAAACATTCTCATCCTGTGTTTTAACGTTTGCCCAAGCCCTCGTGTATTAACATGTTGCAGCCCTCAACGCTGGGCATTTCGAGCTGCAACACGTTAATACCCTTGGGCTTGGCAAACATTAAAACACGGAAAAGAATGTTTTATCTTCTTATTAAAAATACTAAGAACTTGGACAGATAGGTCAAAGCAAACAGTGCAGACCCTGATCAGACTGCTCCTAAAAGGAGCAGTCTGAGCAGGGTCTACCCTGTTTGCCATTCCATCTACATCTTTGGGCTGCAATGCTGTACTGTAAAGCCAAACTGATCCAGTTTCAGGACAAAGACAGGAATTATTTTAGGTGTCCAAAAACTTAGAATTTTTATGGTACAAGTAAGTGGCCTGTCATGTTGGAAAGGGTTAGAATTCTGGAGAAATGTCACAGACGGGTTTAGGTCAAGTCTTTTCTAGCGTTTGGCTGCCATGGACAGTCTCCCTACACTTCAATGTACATTATAAGTAAAACATGTCTTAATGGCCCCCTCTATTAAGCAAGATCCTGTCTGATGAGGCCAGAATCTCATATTCAAAAGAAGGGTTTTCAGTAGAAAAAGACCTGTATTATTCAAGCACCTGCCTTAGGCAAGCAGTTTTTGCCCTTCCTTGGGTGATTGCTTAAGACGGGTTTGACTCTTTTTTCTGATTCTTTAGGATACTTAGTCCATTTAGAGTCATTTTGAAAAAAGGACAGAGTGGGACTATAAAAAGAGAACTAACTACTGCAGTCTGGAGGGCCTGGCCTTGAAGACTAAGTGTTCCCCTGTCATGCAGGGAGTTATGGGTCTGACTCCCACTGGCAGCACATGTCCGATAAAGGACCTGGTATGATAAGAGCCATTTTTGGCCCCATTCAAATTCTCTTAAAATTGCATGGTTTCTATTGCCTATTATTTGTGCGTATGGGAACAAACAGAAATAATATGTTTGAAGTTTGTTAATTCTCAGAAAAACATAATTTCTGACATGCCTATGCTGGTTCAATAATATGAAAGAAAATTGCAAGAAAAACTAAGTTCAGTATCTTTTCCTTTAAAGAAATAAGTCATTTACAATAGCTTTTGAAATCTCTTGATAATAGGCCTTTGATGAAATGCTTATACGATGGGTACCACGGCTAATTACCTGTGCACTGCACAAGGCTTGTCAAGGTACCCCAACCACTCAAGTTCGCAAGTCTAGAGACGCTAACCAAAAAATTCCAACAGATCAAAATGAAATGTGTACCAAATTATTCATTGTGTTCTAACTAAGAAAATGAATACCCACAATATATGTTTATTTTGTCTATGAGCGGATATATTGGCGTTTTTGTGTTGAGAAAACAAGGAAAATGTTCCAAACGCTGCCAGTTTAGTAACAAAAAATTAAAAATAAACATAGAGCCCGGTCTTCAGCACATTTAATATTTTCATGGCAAGTTAATATATCAAAATCATGTCTGCATATAAACAGGTCTAGGATAGCCATAAATTTACAGACAATCTTTAAATTTACAGACTGTCTTCAAATTTATAGATGTTTTAGTCTGTAAATTTACAGACTTGCATAAATCAGTTCATGAAAATAAATCTTATGAATAATTCGCAATCTCTCGCTTATCTGTCTGTTTTCATCACATTTTGGTTGACATTTTGCAGAAGATTGCATACATTTTCTTTCGCGCTTTCTTCTTTTATCATAAGAAAACTGAAATTTAATCTAAACCAGACACAGTACTTTCCCTTTGACCGCAAAATCAGTCTAAGGGAACAAATGTGAGCGGTTTCGGGGCGTTTCGTACCAAAGGCAATGGGGTAAGTGATACCCAATGTGCCGTAGGCACATTTCTATGTGTGAGGTCAAAATGGCGAGGCTTTACACGACTGGCAGTCTTGATTTAGCAGTAGAATAATAATTTGCACAATCTAAATCATTTTTACGGACCCTCTTTGGACAGAACAGCATAGAATGCTATGTTTAAAGAAACACCTAAATTTTGAAGATGTGTTGTTAGCAGGAGCAACATGATCATCGTCTGCATTCATGCTTTTCATGTTATTTCACTCAAATTACATTCAACATTACAGATATCGGAATGCGGTTTTAATGTTAAGCACCGTTTTCCTCAATGCATGTGCCCAAATCTGTAAATTTAAAGACTAAAATGTCTGTAAATTTAAAGACAGTCTGTAAATTTAAAGACTGTCTGTAAATTTATGGCTATCCTAGACCTGATAAAATATGCTGGAGGCCGGGCTCATATGTTTTGAAAGCCGCAAAGGCTACCAAATTCGTCATTTTCGTCAGAATCCGCTGGGGGTATGGGTATGTTCGAGATTAAAAACACACATATTTTATGCAATAAGTGGTTAATTTTGTATTTGCTGTGACATTTTAGGTTAGAACTTTCCTATGAATGCATTTTAGTTATCGAAATACAACTTTTGAAAAATGGGTTTTCTAGGGGCCAAATATGGGCCTTATCATACCAGGTCCTTTCTTCAATCCAATAGCCCAGGAACTCTGCACTAGGAGGAGAACTAAATAAGCAAATTGCTTTCGTTCCAATCTTAATAAATTTTGTATGTTGTATTATATAAATGTTATGAAAAAAAGAGAAATGAATATGTTTAAACCAAATCTGCACTCAATGTGCCCTGAGCTGGAATAAGTGGTGGTGGATGGTGACTTAGGTGTCACTGAATGTCACCGGGGCATCCACCAGATCACATTGGCAAAACTGTACCTATGCACACAAAACACTACACAACATGAGGTAATATGCCTGTTGTGGTTTTGTATCCTTGGACTGTGGCCTTGCTAAACCAGCACAACTGGACAAAACAGAGCCCTAGATAAGAGGGGTATTTGATGACAACTGAGGGATAATTTTCCTTCTTTCTCATTGGAACCATATGTTGTGACCCCTCATCTGAACGGTCTCACTGAGACGGTTCAGATGGGGGGTCACAACATATGTTTTTGTCCAGAATTAACAAAAAGTATCCCTAATTATCACCAAATACTCCCTCTTATCTAAGGCTTTGACAAAACAAAGCAGTCTCATTCAGTCTCTTTATCTCATAGTGGCATCCTCTCAAGAAGGCATGTACGATCATCACATTTGGCAGTTCTGGTCCACTGACTGGTTGAATTAATTTTCACACCTTTACCTGTACAGATAGTCTATGTGCTGGAAACCAGACTAGTCTATATGCTGGGAACCAGACCCCCTGGCAGAAACATCCTGTTTCTGAGCCACTAAGTGCTAGAGGGTGTGACCAGTACTGTACATTTCATTAATCAGGAACATACTCGGACCATTTCTGCTAGTTTCATATCCATGGGAAATAATCACATAAATTACCTCTAAGGCCAGGTTAACATCATTGTTGGACTGTTTGAGGGCTTCAGCTGCAGCCCCTTTGCCATAACCCATTTTCAATAGCATCTCGTAATTGTCTACATTTACTCTGGAATTATACAAAAGTACCGTATTTCTTTGGTTATAAGACTAAGATTTTTCCCTTCAAAACAATCCCAAAAATCTAAATCCATCTTATAAGATCCATAAGATGGATTTAGATTTTTGGGATTATTTTGGAAGGGAAAAGCTGGATCTAGATTTTTGGGATTATTTTGGAGAAGAAAAGCTGGATCTAGATTTTTGGGATTATTTTGGAAGGGAAAAGCTGGATCTAGATTTTTGGGATTATTTTGGAAGGGAAAAGCTGGATCTAGATTTTTGGGATTATTTTGGAAAGGAAAAGCTGGATCTAGATTTTTGGGATTATTTTGGAAAAGAAAAGCTGGATCTAGATTTTTGGGATTATTTTGGAAGGGAAAAGCTGGATCTAGATTTTTGGGATTATTTTGGAAGGGAAAAGCTGGATCTAGATTTTTGGGATTATTTTGGAAGGGAAAAGCTGGATCTAGATTTTTGGGATTATTTTGGAAAGGAAAAGCTGGATCTAGATTTTTGGGATTATTTTGGAAAGGAAAAGCTGGATCTAGATTTTTGGGATTGTTTTGGAAGGGAAAAACCCATCTTGTATAAGAATTTCATAAAACTGATTTAAATATCTGAGGTCATTCTAGAGAGGAGAAAAACCCTGTATATAGCTCAATAACTACAATAGTTTCAAGGGACCTACTTCAAAACCTTGACCTTATAGCTTGCATGAACAGTACATGAAATCTCAGCTCAGACTGTACATCTGTTGTAAACATTTAAGAATTGAAGTTTTATTTTTTGACATTCCTCTTGCAGTGAAGCTAGTGGGGGGAGCTAAAATTACTTGGGGCATCTCATGTAGGATTTTAGCAAGGACAATCCACTTCATCACCGAATGAATGCCAAAAAGTGAAAAGTCAATTCTTATATTTTACTCTTTATGCAAAGCAATATTATGCTTTATATGTTACTACAAATGACAAATAAAGAAACCTGCAGGTTTATTAGAACAAAAAAGTTTTAAAGAATGTGTTTTGTCTTAATGTCAAAAAGCTGTACCCACAACTGGATGCCATTCAAACATCATGACATCCAGTCCAATCACCCAGATATCATGACTTCAGTCAGTAATCATGACATGCAGGCATCAAACCTTCACTTGCTGATGATGGCAGTTGCTGTGAACAGATCCTTTAAAGGAAAGTCAGTAAATATTCATAGATGAAAAGTGTAAATATTCATAGATGAAAAGTGTTAATATTCAAGAGATGAAAAGTGTAAATATTCATACAGGAATCCATTATGAGGCATTTAAAGGTTTCACCTCTTTTAAACTAGGATACCGAATTTGAAGAAGATAGGAAGAACTATTTGGTGATAATTATGGAAAGCTCTGGTAACCCTCCCCCCACCCATCCTGCCGGATGTGTGAGTAGTGACGGTGGGGGAAGGGGGCAAGGGTACCCTCAAAGCAAGATCAATATAATTACAAGTCTCCTTTGGCTGTCTTTCCTAGTGCCTTTGCAAGCCTTTTCTTCCTTCTCTCTTCTTTCAGTTTCTTGGCATTTTCCTTCTTTTCCTGAAAATTTTAGGATTCAAAATTAATTCTAATTTAGGACAGAAACATATTTAGGATAGCAACATATTAACACACAGTTTAGACCCAGATCACACTGCTCCTAAAGAGCAGTATCATCAGGGTCTGTACTGCATCTAAAGGAGCAGTGTGATCAGGGCCTGTACTGCTCCTAAAGGAGCAGTGTGATCAGTTTCTGTACTGTGTTATATCATCTTGCTAACAATACCTGGCACACCATTGGTACGAGGGGAGTTCAATAAGTTCGTAGAACTTGGTATTTTTCTATACAATTCAAGATTTCTTTTTTCATTTTTGTGCAGTGTAAACCTTTGTCAGTTGAATGATAACAGCCGTTCAGTCAACACGTACATTTTTTGCTCTTACTTTTTGTTTGAAAACCTACACCCATAGGCAAAAATGGAAAGTCAGAATATTGAGTTCAGAGCAGTCATAAAGTTCCTCACTAAGGAGGATGCAAACGCCAAAGAAATCCATTGGCGCATGGCTGATTTGTATGGTGATTGTAGCCCAAAGTATTCCACAGTAGCAAAGTGGTCAGCAGAATTTAAACGTGGGCGAGACTCCTTAGAAGATGACCCAAGGCCAGGTCCCCCTGCTGATGTCATCAGCCAGGAGATGATCGACCATGTTGAGAGACTTGTGCTAAACTATCCCCGAATCAAAGTTGCCAAACTTGCCTCAGAATGTGGTATTTCTAAGGGAAGTGTTTACACTATAATCCATGAACATTTAGGCATGTCAAAAGTATCTGTCAGGTGAGTACCCAGAAACCTGAACATGCAAGATCATCAGCAAAGGGTGGAGTCAAGTCAAGAACTTCTGGAAGTGTACAATGCCAATTCAGAAGACTTTCACACTGGTCTTGTAACAGGAGATGAAACTTGGATTCACCACTGATACATGTACCCAGATACTAAATGAGAATCCATCAATGGAAGCGCCCTGGCTCACCTCCACCTAAGAAATTTTGTACCCAACCATCAGCCGGCAAGGTCATGGCCACAATTTTTTGGGACTCCAAAGGGATTATATTGATAGATTACAAGCCTGCTGGTACTTCAATTACAGGAGAATACTATGCCAATGTCATTAAACAATTAAGGGTTGCTATTAAAGACAAACGAAGCGGAAAGCTGGCCACTGGTGTCCTTCTTTTGCATGATAATGCCCCTGTGCACAAGTCCAGAGTTGCACAAGTGGCTATTCGTGAGTGCAAGTTTGAGCAGTTAAATCACCAGCCATACAGTCCGAACCTGGCCCCAAGTGATTATTATCTGTTTCGAAATTTGACGTCTCACTTGCGTGGAACGAGATTTCGGGACGATGAGGAGCTCCAGGCTGCTACAGAGGCTTGGTTGGGGACCAAACAGACAACTTTTATTTCAAAGGCATAGACTACTTAACAGAAAAGTGGGCTAAATGCATTGAAGTAAAGGGGGGTTATATTGAAAATGTTGAAACCATCTTCCAACCTGTGAATTAAACCCCGAGTTCTACAAACTTATTGAACTCCTCTCGTAAATCTATCTGAGCAGCCTCTGCACCGAATGCCATTCCACCATAAACATACAACACATCTCCAAATATCAGAATCAACATACTGAGAGTAATTGATGTGTTTTTCCATCATTATTTTAAAAGGGAAACAACTTTTGTGACTTCTTCTTGGCTTCTCAGGACAATGAAACCATCCAACAATAAAAACAGGTAGCCTAGTGGCTGTAGGGGCTGCTAGGGTTAAAGGCCCACTATATCTTGGGCACAGTACATGAAAGACGGAGCCCATTCCTCTCCCTTTGCTGCCTTATTCTTCCCTGATTCAAAACAGGTACCCATTTACTGCTGGGTTGACAGAGTTTTCCAGTCATAAGTTGACCCCAGCTGGGATTAAAACCCCCGACCTTCACCATAACCGTTGCTCTAACCACTTGACCCAATGCCTCCCAACAGTATCTACTCTTAAAAGAATGAATTTGCTCTTCTAGGAGCAATTCATTCAAGAGTTGACCCAGTTGTGAAAGGAGACATAAATGAAAACAGCAGAGCTGCTTCTCCTAACATCACAACATGTGGGCAAATATCCTTCATCGGCAGATGAGGACAATTGCTCAAAATACCTATTAATCCAAATAAATGCCCCTGCCTTAATAAATGTGCCTGCACTAATAAATGCCTGCTGCCTCTTTTCCGAAAAATAATGTTATATTAACTTGTATGAATTCCTGTAAGGTTGTCCATTGAAACAGGGTCTACCCTTAAAGGAAAGAATTTACTCCTATAGGAGCAAATTCTTTCCTTTAAGAGTTGACTCCTTCTGAGAAGGGAGGCAAAAATAGCAGAGCTGCTTCCTTTAAAAGTACATGTATACCCATCACCTTTATAATGTTTAGAAGAGGTATTTTGGCAGTGACTGATGTACTACACTTTGGGCTCTAAATAACGCCCTCCTTTCGTAAAATGCAACACCCCAGGGGCGTTTTATAGGATTAATATGGTAAGTTCATTAAATAATGCCAGCAACAGGACTAGATATGCCCTCACATGCAACTTTAGAAATTATAATATAAATAAACTGTCACATATATTGTAACATATTGTGTTGTTTATCACATGAAATTCTAAGAAGACTTACCTCCCTTCTCTTGATAATATGAGCAACTGCACTCTGAACATTGCCACTACAGGCTCTCAGTCCTAGCCTCGCTTCTCCCTCACTGAAACCCATTGACATCACTGGAAAATTTACAGCACTATGAATGACTATATAGTATTGAATTTATTAATCTATAAGGTTTTTCCCATGGAAAACAACCCCTCATCTAGATCCATCTTATGAGAAGGATCAAGAATTTAGGACTGTTTTGGAAAAACTCAAAACTCTACATCCATCATGATAAAAGACAAACGTGGAATTTGGAATAGTTCTGAAATGGAAAAACCAAACTTATAGCAGAAATACACAAGACTAGTAGCTTTAATGGAGGCCCTTACATGAGTCTTCAAGTATTACCAATTTTTATAAAACAAGCTGAGGGAAAAGTTAAGAAGCATGAATATGTTATGTTTAAATCCTTTATAAAACATCATATTTACAGGTATTTAATTTTGTGCATTTCTGCTGACCCTTAAAATCATGAACATTAATACACTTAACAGTGCTCCAGATGAGAAGAGTATTCACAGGCATCCAATTTTGCCAATTTCTACTGACCCTGAAAATCATAAACATTAACCCTTTTTAGACCGGGAATTCATTTTGGGGAAATATGCAAACAGTACAGACCAAGTTCAGATGCCGCAGTCTGCGGCATCTGAACAGGGTCTACACTGTTTGCTTGCAGCAATTTCTGTGCAAAATGAAAAAACAAGAGGCCCACGGGCCACAAAGCTCACCAGATCTCTAGCTAACAAGACCTGTCACAGGGACAGGATAGCTCGCCTGACAGCGCCCTGCCCATCACATAAAAAACTTTAACGTAAAACTTTAACTTTTTGCTAATGCCAACGCCGATGCCAATGCCAACTCCGACGACGCCGCTGACGTGACGCCGGGGGTAGTGCAATAGCTCTTCCTGAACTTTGTTCAGGCGAGCTAAAAACTGTTTTCAAAACTGCTGTCACATTTGTACAGGCTAATACAAAATACACTACAACAAAGTCTCAGTCTGACAGTCTGTTGAGTTGATAACAAAAAATATATAACTATTTTCCATATTTTGATTGCAGTAAATGCCATATTTTTAATTTTCCCCATCGTAAGTCAATGCAACTCTAATTTGCCACAGCAACCAAACAAAAGAGCTGATTTTCATAAAAGAAAAACACAAATTTTCACTTCCCCAGATCAAGGATACTGAAGATAAAATCTGAGCCCAATCGGCCTAGTGGCTTCAGAAGAGAGAATTTTTTAAGGCATTTTTTTTTTCCTTCTTTCGCTTTATGGCTTCCATGACAATCAATAACTAGAAAATGTGTTTATGAAACACTATGCCCCCAACCATATGCTTGCCTCTAAGGGGGTTCATCCCATAATTTATAAGTCAGAAAGGTGTATTAACCAGTTCATCTACATCTTAGTCTGTAACTGTATGCCAAATACAAGGAACAAAGCTTGAGCAGTTCTTTAGATGTTTTGTTCACAAGCTCGCTTATTTTTCATGTACATGCCACACATAAAATTTCAACTCCCTATCTCTAACGGTTCTTGACTGTATATACAGGTTCTTTTATACCACCGGCTTCAATGCACTAAGTCAAAAAAGGGGCTTAACTCAGTCAAAAATTAACAAATGGTTTTCAACAGTTGAATGGGTCATCTACACCTTGGACAATGTCTTCCTGCAAAAAATCATGATCCTAGCATCAGGGGCTCCCAAGATATTTTGTTAACAAGGTTCCATAGGCTTAAATGCACCAAGCTGAAAAAGGGGCATAACTCGGTCAAAAATTCACGATATTTTTTCAAAAGTTAATCAGGTCATCTACACCTTTGGCAATGTCTTCCTGCAAAATATCGTGATCCTAGCATCAGGGGTTCTAGAGATATTTTGCTAACAAGGTTCCATAGGCTTACAATGTATTAAGTTGAAAAAGAGGCATAACTCGGTCAAAAATTCACGATATTTTTTCAAAAGTTAATCAGGTCATCTACACCTTTGGCAATGTCCTTCTGCAAAATATCGTGATCCTAGCATCAGGGGTTCTTGAGATATTTTGCTAACAAGGTTCCATAGGCTTACAATGCACTAGGTTGAAAAAGGGGCATAACTCGGTCAAAAATCCACGATATTTTTTCAAAAGTGAATCAGTTCATCTACTTCATAGGCAATGTCCTTCTGCAAAATATCATGATCCTAGCATCAGGAGTTCTTGAGATATTTTGCTAACAAGGTTCCATAGGCTTACAATGCACTAAGTTGAAAAAGGGGCATAACTTGGTCAAAAATTCACGATATTTTTTCAAAAGTTAATCAGGTCATCTACACCTTTGGCAATGTCTTCCTGCAAAATATCGTGATCCTAGCATCAGGGGTTCTTGAGATATTTTGCTAACAAGGTTCCATAGGCTTACAATGCACTAAGTTGAAAAAGGGGCATAACTCGGTCAAAAATTCACGATATTTTTTCAAAAGTTAATCAGTTCATCTACTTCATAGGCAATGTCCTTCTGCAAAATATCATGATCCTAGCATCAGGAGTTCTCGAGATATTTTGCTAACAAGGTTCCATAGGCTTACAATGCACTAAGTTGAAAAAGGGGCATAACTCGGTCAAAAATTCACGATATTTTTTCAAAAGTTAATCAGGTCATCTACTTCATAGGCAATGCCTTCCTGGAAAAAATCATGATCCTAGCATCAGGGGTTCTTGAAATATTTTGCTAACAAGGTTCCATAGGCTTACAATGCACTAAGTCAAAAAGGGGCATAACTCTAGAAATACATGACCAGTGGAAAAAAGAAAAAATACGTGTCTGCTTATTTTTCATGTAGATGCCACATATAAAATTTCAAGATCCTAGCATTAGGGGTTCTTGAGTTTCCAAGCTGCTTAAAAGTGTTACGGACGGACAGACGGACAGACGGACAGACGGACAGACGGACGGACGGACAGGCCCAAACCAATATGCCCCCTCAACTTCTCCGAAGTTGGGGGCATAATAAAAAGTGAAGTGGACCGAAAATATATAGCTGATAGAAGACTTCTCAAGGAACATTTGTATAAAAGTTTTGTCAACATATCTGCAATGGCTTGGCAGTAAATGCCATTTTTCAATTTTCCCCATTATAAGTCTATAGGAACTCTAAGTTGCCATAGCAACCAAACTAAAGAGCAGATTTTCATAGAAAACACAAACTTTCAATCCCCGAGCCCAAGGATACTATAAATGAAATCTGGGCCTTATTGGCCTGGTGGTTTCAGAGTAGATAATTTTTAAGCCTTTCTTTTCCTTTTTGATTGCATTTTGGTTTCCATGGCAACCAATAAAAGGGGCAGTGGACCAAAAAACATACAGCTGATAGAAGACTTCTCAAGGAACATTTCTATAAAAGTTTTGTCAACATATCTGCAATGTCTTGGAAGAAAATGCCATTTTTCAATTTTCCCCATTGCAAGTCTATGGGAACGCTAAGTTGCCATAGCAACCAAACTAAAGGGCAGATTTTCATAAAAAACACAAACTTTCAATCCCCCAGCCCAAGGATGCTACAGATGAAATTTGGGCCCAATCGACCTTGTGGTTTCAGAGGAGATGTTGTTTAAAAGTGTTGACGGACGACGACAGACGACATACGACGGACGACATACGACATACGACGACGACGGACAACTGCCTATACTATAAGCTCCCCCGGAGCCTTCGGCTCTGGTGAGCTAAAAACTGAATACATTCACCAGAAATCCCTAATACTAGAAATGGACTTATCCAAATAATGAGGCTAGACAAGTGCACTGATCAAAAAAAGGGTGAACACACAGTGAACATTTGTACAATGATAGTATTTACCAGTTGTTATTTTATCTTCATCTACATGTAACCTCTGTAGATCTGACTCTGCCTGAAACATAAAAATATCAGTGATTCAAATAGCAGGGGGGTAACAAGAATAATTTATAAATAATTTTCTTTCCTTTTGCATAAAAATATAAGAATTATTTAGGGATAACTTTCCTTCTTTCTTTCCTTTTCTGCATAAAAATATATATGTTGTGAACTAGTGTCCCCTCAATAGAACCATCTTATCAAGATGGTTCTAAATGAGGGGTCATAATATAAGTTTTCTTTCAGAAATAAGAAAAAGAAATCTCAGAATTATCTTTAAACCCCACCTTATCTGGAGCTCTGAATATATACCAAGGCCCAGTTCAAAATTAAAGATGTTATAACTTGTTAACCAGGACCACATGTTATAACTTATTAACCAGGGCCCAGTTCAAAATTAAAGATGTTATTACTTGTTAACCAGGGCCCAGTTCAAAATCAAAGATGTTATTATTGTTTACCAGGGCCCAGTTCAAAAGCCCAGTTCAAAATTAAAGATGTTATTACTTGTTAACCAAGGTCCAATTCAAAATTAAAGATGTTATTACTTGTTAACCAGAACCCAGTTCAAAATTAAAGATGTTATTACTTGTTAAACAGGGCCATGTTCAAAATTAAGATGTTATTACTTGATATACATGTACAGGGCCCAGTTCAAAATTAAAGATGTTATTACTTGTTAACCAGGGCCCAGTTCAAAAGCCCCCAGGGCCCAGTTCAAAAGCCCAGTCCAAAATTAAAGATGTTATTACTTGTTAACTAGCCCATAATTATATAATTATTGTCTAACATAAATCATCCCAAACAACTTTAATTTTTGCAGAAAAAAAAAAATATCAAAAGTTTTTGCACTGCAGAAACTTCTCTCATTTTTTCAGCAAAAATAATACCATGTTTGATTTTGTGTGTGCTGAAAGACATTAAGAATCCTTGTCTAAAAACTTCACTAGGTTAACAATGCAATGAGCATATGGCCCTGAAAATTTTGCTTTTCACCTGTTTATTTATGACTGTGGCCCTGATGAGTTATTAAATAAATGTCCAAATATTAATGGTAATTCGAACACAACCCACCTACAAAGGCAATGACAGATTACAGTGATACATTCTGCAAAAATAATCACTGTTTTGTCACACCTAAAGCTTATTGCTTCAAAATTGAGCCACCATCATCATGTGACTTCCAACAACGTGGCATTGGTGATAAGCAAAGACTACAATCAGACTGCACATAAGTGCAGTCTGATCATAGCCTTCGCTTGTCACTTCAGCCATCTATAGATGTGACCAAAGCCATAGAGCCAACAGTCAGGTCTCTGATTACCTTACATAAATGAGAAGGATGATCTGAATGTCAAATGACAAAATTGCCACATTGTTGAAAGTCACATGAAGTGGCTCAAATGATGTCAGACAGTGTTTCCTGAATTTTTTATGGTGCCACATCTTTTAGTCAGATGCAAAGCTTGGAACTATATACATAGACACTTGTTACAGTCAACATTACTCAACAGACTATCTGTGCACTGGAATAATGGTAAAGGAAAAATTTGAAGAAAACGAAAACATTTTCTTGCACCATTTGTATGTTTTAGAATCGACATAGTTCAGCTGCAAAAGTTACTTTTGGTTAATATAGCACTTTTTGTTGATCAATCGTAAATACATATATCACTTATGCTCCGTGCTCATGATATCATCTACTTTACAACTTAGATTCAAATGGTGATATATTACTGAACATACCGCTGTTACAGCTGATCTAGATTTCTTATATGGGCCTTGTCATGTGAATTGCAACAATGTGGCAATTGTGTCATGTGATATTCAGATCATCCTTGTCATTTAAACAGGGTAAACAGAAGACTCCACCGTTGGCTCTTTGGCTTGGGTCACTTCTATAGATGGCTGATGTGACAAGCGAAGGCTCTGATCAGACTGCATTTATGTGCAGTCTGATCAGAGCCTTTGCTTGTCACCAATGTCACATTGTTGGAAATCACAAGATGTGGCTTTAATGTATACCTTTGAAAGTTTTTCTCTGGCCTCTTCCATCTTGTGTTGATGAAAAGCAACAATCCCCTGTAGTAAATGAAGTCTCATGAAAAGGGCTAGTTCTTCCCCTGATGATCCCTGAAATGTCAAAGCTAAAAATCAAAATGTATTGGCTACATATGAGAATAGAACCCAGACTTCTTACTGTACTTATCTTATTAAATGCTCCGGGGGCATTGGCATTGCATTTAATTAAGGGGGAGGGGCAGGGGGGGGGCAGGGGAGGAGGAGAAAGGAAGGGAGAAAGGTGGATGGGGGACTAAGCTTATTTAGAGCTTGAAGTGTAGTAAATCAGCCACTGCAAAAATACATGTACCTCTAATAAACAGTATTAAAGTGAATGGGTATACTTTCAGACGAAGCAACTATACTACTTTTTGCCTTCCTTTTCAGTAGTAGAATCAACTCTTAAAGGAAAGAATTTGCTCCTAAAGGATCCAATTCTTACCTTGAAGAGTAGACCCCATTTGAAAGAGTTCCTGTTGTTCCTCTTTGTACAACAAATGGAAAACACAGAGCTTGGCGAGTCAATATAACAAAGTGTTTGGAAAAGAGGCACAGGGGCTTTTAATAGAGCAGGGGCATTTATTAGGATTAATACAGTACTTTCAAAGTTACAAGAATGGGCTACCTGATCCAGAGGAAAATAAAAACAGCATAATGATGAAGAAACAGAAGACTTTTTATTGCTGCCATATGGCTCTTAACACTTGCTGCAGTAAAGTCAAATAAAATCTAAAAAGACTCAAACCGGTTTCTGAATCTGTTTAGTCTAGCTATGGCTTTCATTTTGTGCCTCTAGCTTCCTAAGGTTCCAAACTTAGTTATTGTGAACAGAGAAGGCTCTGACAGGACTGCACAGATATGCAGGTTGGTCTTAGTCTTCCCTGCTTGCATATAAGTTAAACAGGAGCTGCAGTAGCTCAGTAGGTTAAGTGCTGGTTTGTTGATCAAACAGTCTTGGGTTCGAGATCTGGTGGAAGCGTAAATCTTTTCAACCGTAAATAGGGTTCCAATGCACACAGCCTTTAATTGTCACCCTTCCATCATCCTGAAATGACTGAAATACTGTTAAAAAGGATGTAAAATTGCAAGAGATTTATCCACCTGTAAGTTAACACTCATTCTGTATGCCATGATTTATCAGACAGCACATCAATGAGGTCCAATCTGAATAATTCTCTTTAGTGTATGATGAAAAAAGTACAAATAAATTTGAATGAAATATAAGCAAAATTTTGATGAAAAAATAGTTTTCACAGATACATGTATTTCTAGGCTTTCTAGGCTGTATACTGTTTATTTTTTTCTGGTAGTGAAGTGTGTATGAGTGTGTGTGATTTTAGTTATTTTTTTTAACCAGACTTTTAATTTTTAAATGTATCATACCTAAAAATAACTGCCACAAAAAAGCTCCTATTGCAAAAGCTCCCAACAATTTTAGCAAAAAATATTACCACAATCAATTATTAAAGTACTGTAAGACCCAACAAATCCTTGACTAACTGCCTTGTTAAGCAAACAATACTTTGAACAACTGAGACCAGATGTGCAGGCACATGAACAGTATCACACACCATATCATTTAGTTATAAGACAGGAGGTTTCCTCAGCTAGACTGGCACCAAATATCTAAACAAGTCTAGTGTAATTCCACTACAAGACAGGAATTTTCCCTTCCCAAATGATCCCAAAAATCTAGATCACCTAGAAAAATTGCTCTAGATTTTTGGGGTTGTTTTCAAAGAGACCCCCACCCCCTGTCTTATGACAGCATAAAATATTGTATGCAATTCTTTCCTTGTCATAGACATGCTAAACACTTACCTTGACAGCTACTAGTCTCTGTAGATCTGAGCCGTAACTTCTGTGGAAGAATTTTTCACTGTTCTTCAATCTCTCCTCTGCAAAAACAATGTAAGAAACATTGGCTCTGCTGAGTGAGGCATTAAATTACTGTGCAAGTTTGAACAGAAAATAACTAATGATTAGAACTTTGTCAGTAATAGAAATCTTAAGTTATTAGGGATATGAGTTCTACAAATTTAGGGTCAAACGTTTGTTCAAAACTGGAAGTACAGTCCAACCTCCCCTAACGGTCACCTCCCATCGCTGGTTACCTCTTTTCTCTACACATTGTAGTAATAGTATTTCAATTCTCATAACAACGTTACCCCCCACATAGAGGTCCACTTGACTGGTCTATATTTATTTACTTTGAAACAGCTCGATGCAAGAATCATTTTGCCGCAAGTGGAACATATCCATAGTCGCAGTAACAGGGCGCCGTTACTATGTCCATCTCTGCACATTGTCTGATGATGCTTTTAATTTGTATGAATTTTCTTATCAATTTTAGTGAGCAGAAACAAATCACAACAAAATACACAGGGGCATAATTCCATTTCATTGTACAATGTTATTGTCAACTGAGCCGAGACACAACAAAACCAACAAAGTGGCTTGTGCACCCTGGGAAAACTCAGCTCAGCCTGGGCATCTGCCCAGCCTGATCAGAGTCTTGGCTATGCAATGAAAGGGTAGCTAAGGGTCTTAGCTAGCTTCATGTGGACAGTAAAGACTCTGAACAGATTTTGCAGACACCCAGGCTGCTCTGAGCCTTTGCTGGGCACACAAACCACTTTGTTGGTTTTCGCACGGCTCGGCTCAATTGTATTTACCAGCATCAGGTAAATCATCAACATTTTTAAGACAGAGGTAACACCAGACTATATCTAAACACAAGATAGCGTAGTTGTCTACTGACTGGAGAATAGCTGCACTGCATTGTCTGAAAAAACAATTAACAACAAATCAGATAGCTCTGAATAAACACCTGGGTCTAGTTGTTCAAAACATTGTTAGCCTAATCAGCTCGTTAAGAGGTCAACTCGTTAAGTGTTTTACAACTAAATAACCTAATACACTGATATTTTTTGTTGAAAAAATATGAGAAGCTTTTGCAATGCAAAAGCTTCTCACATTTTTTCAACAAAAAATATTGGCATGTTTGAGATATTAACATTTGAAATTTTAACGTCTCGTTAACTAATGACATTGTTAGTTTTGAACAACTGGGCCCTGGTTGACTTTGTTTTCAACACTGTTATGAAACAAAAAAGAGCTGTTATGAAACGAAAAAGAGTCATAGTTCCCAAACATGTTGATCATTGTGGCTAAACAAATTTGTTTAGCCACAATGATCAAGTTGTTTGGGAACTATGACTCTTTTTCATTTGGTAACAGCCTTTGTATATACACAGTTAACCAGGGGTGGAATACCAGGGATGAGTTTAGATATGACCTTATTTGGTAATACTGATGGTTGCTATAAATCTGCCACCTGAAATTTCCACAATTGCTGTAAATAAGATACTAAATGTATGGCAGACGAAAGTGAATAAGATACTAGGACAGTATAGAGCTGCCTAATTCACTAACTGGGGGACCAAGACAGTTTAATCACAAAAAAAGAAATGTTATATAAAATTTAAAAGTTACATTTCCAATTCTCAAAAATGAATAATTATCTCATTCTTGAGAATATATCATTATAGAAAAGCATTATGCTTTATACAGAAATCTGTAGTACACAGATGAGTCAGTATGCAACCAGCTAAATGAATTTGTGATTTGCTGATTAAGCATTGATTTTCTCTCTTTCTTGTGCTGCCCCAATTAAGAATTGAAATTTGATTTTTCAGTGTTCATCTTGTGATGAAGCCAGTGGATGAAGCTAAAATTCCATAAAGCCCAAAGCGCTTCTTGTAGAATTTTAGCGATGGCCACTGGTTTCTTCACACTTCCTGTGCTGTTTTTGTGGTAATCCAATGTAGAATATGCAAAATATGCGTTGAAGAAAGGACAGTAACTAACTGTTTGGCCATTATGTTAAATTGCTGTCACCATAATGTGGTGTCAATCGAACGTTATGTGGACCAATCAAGGCATTTGATTACCTTAGACATCACTTGATGACAACGTCACAGGATCAATTGTTGTTCTTTGGTATATAAAGCCAGTTGCTCTAAAACATTTTAATACCTATGGAATCAGTGGCAAGTGTTAATATTCAGCCATGTGTCTAATACTGTATCAGTATCTGCTTGTTCATTTGACACTGTATTGTTAAATATGGTCATTGATACAAAGGATTGCTTTTTGTCTAATCTGCAATACCAGGCTATAATTCTTTTAAATATCCATTTTCAAAAGACAAAGCAACAGAGGTTTCACCATTAGTAAGTGAGCCCTTTAAGACAGTGGTTGAGGAGTGGGTAATGCTGAAAGCCTGAGTTCTTAAACTCTGGAATGCTGGTACATGTACTGAAAATTTCAAAGACAAAGAAGAGGCTGATCTCCCCTGGAAGAAACAAGAGGGCCATGAGGCCCTGAATCGCTCACCTGAACAATTGGCAAGGTGGCTTATACTTATCATGTCTGAAATTGTCAAAATATGAGTTTTGGGTCAAAAGTCAAAGAATGACCATTACCACTTGTACTCATAAATCTTCATGTACTCATTAGACAACCATATGTACCATTTTTAGGCCAAAATCTCCAAAACTTTCCATGAAATCTTATGTTCTAGCAATTTCCCATATTTGACCATGCCGCAAAAAAGGTCAAGGTTAACCCAAGGTCACCATTTGAACAGTCTTGGTGGTACTCTAGTACTCCATGCTATTTACCATGTTTCAGGGCCATAGGTGTATTGGTTCTGGGGAAGAAAAATATTAAAGATTTATCCCGTAAGCGGTAATGGCGGCCAAGTTGGTCATGTGACCTGGACCGTTTGAACAAATTTTCATTCAATCAACCCCTGGAGGCTCTATATGAAATGTGTTCACAATTGGCCCTTTGGCTTTTGAGGTAATAATTGAAAATGTCAAAATATGAGCAATCTGGATCAAAGGTAAAAAAATGACCTTGACCTCTAAGTCTTGTGCTCATAATTCTTCATGAACTCATTAAGACAACTGTATATACCAATTTTTTAGGTCAAAATCTTCAAAACTTTCCATGAAATCTTATGTTCTATCATTTTCCCATATTTGACCTTGCTGCAAAAGGTCAAGGTCAACACAAGGTCATAATTTGAACAATCTTGATAGTGCTCAAGTACCCAATGCTACTTACAAAGTCTCAAGGCCATCTGTCAATTGGTTCTGGAGAAGAAGATTTTTAAAGGTATTTACCATATATGGGCATGGCGGCCATGTTGGTCATGTGTCCAGGACCGTTAGAAAATATTTTCATTCCATCAACCCCTTGAGGCTCTATATGAAATTTGGTTTCAATTGGCACAGTGGTTTTAGAGCAGATTGTTTGAAATTGTCAAAATTTGAGATTTCTGGGTCAAAGGTCAAAGAATGACCTTGACCTTTTGTACTCAAATATCTTCATGTAATCATTAAGATGATTCTATGTACCAATTTTTAGGCCAAAATCTTCAAAACTTTCCATGAAATCTCATGTTCTAGCATTTTCCCATATTTGACTTTGCCGTAAAAAAGGTCAAGGTCAACCCAGGGTCATAATTTGAACAATCTTGATAGTACTCGAGTACCCAATGCTACATACCGAGTTTCAAGGGCATCGGTCTACTGGTTCTGGAGAAGAAGATTTTTAAAGGTTTTTACCATATATGGGCATGGTGGCCATGTTGGTCATGTGACCTGGACTGTATGCATAAATTTTCATTCCCTCAACCCCTGGAGGATCTATATGAAATTTGGTTACAATTGGCCTTGTGGTTTTTGAGGAGATTGTTTGATATTGTCAAAATATGAGAGTTCTGGGTCAAAGGTCAAAGAATGACCTTGACCTCTTGTACTCATAAATCTTCATGTAGTCATTAAGATGACTGTATGTATCAATTTAGAGGCCAAAATCTTCAACAGTTTCCAAGATATCTTATGTTGCAGCATTTTGTCATATAAAAGCATGAGTAAGCAAATTTGACCTTACCGTGAAAAAGGTCAAGGTCAACCCAAGGTCATAATTTGAACAATCTTGGTAGTAATCGTGTACACAATGCTACATACCAAGTTTCAAGGCCATCGGCCTATCGCTTCTGGAGAAGAAGATTTTTTCAGGTTTTTACCATATATGGGCATGGCGGCCATGTTGGTCATGTGACCAGGACCGTTTGAACAACTTTTCGTTCCTAAGGTCCCAGTAGGCTCTATATGAAATTTGGTTACAATCGGCCTAGCGGTTTCAGAGGAGAAGTTGTTTGAAATTGTGGACGGACGGACGCCGGACGCCGGAGCCTTACCATCCTATAAGCTCCCCCGCAGCCTCTGGCTCAGGTGAGCTAAAAAGGCTTGTTATTGACCAACCCTCATATGTATGTAATTCAGACTTACTTAAATTCTTTATCAGCTTCTAACAGCAGAGGCAGGGCTGTTGTTATATCTTTCCTTTTTACTGCTTGTCTCCCCTTCTCATGTAATGTCATAGCCAGAGTTAAAGCCTGAAAAATATTTAGAATAATAACTATCTGCTCCCATTTTTTCCACTATTACTATCAAGATTATTTAAGTATAAATCCACATTTTTTTCCCTTGCAAAGCAATCTACAGTAGAACTTCTATGGCTCGAACCCTGATGGCTCATTTGTTGATGTTGCTGATGTTGATTTGATGCTTAACGTCCACGGTAAACAACTGTGGTCATGTCGGGACGGTCAGTTAACCTAACCACACTATTCCTGGGCAGGCTTAGACCTCCTAAGCGGTTAACCAGTACTAAGCGCACATACTTTCGCCAGCAACTGACAACTGCCCTTCTTGAATCAGCGGAAGGAGAAACGAAAGTACGTGGCCAGACCGGGTTCCAAACCCAGGACCTCTGACTTATGAGTCAGGTGCCCTACCTGATGGCTCGTTCCCCCTGCCTGGCTATAACTCTTTTCTTAGTCCCTAGAGGTCACTTTACATGGTAACTAACCCTGGATGGCTAGAGCTACCCTTGGCTGGAACTAATTTTCATGGTCCCAAGCCTGTTTGAGCCAACGAAGTTCTACTGTATAAGTTTGTAAAATGGATCTAGGTCTTTGGGATTGTTCTGGAAGGGAAAACACCATTTGAGCCGCGACACGAGAAAACCAACAAAGTGGAAGTGCGTCCAGAGCAGACTCAGATCAGCCTGGGCATCCGCCCAGTTTCATCAGACTCTTTGTTACGTGCTCAAAGGGTAGCTTAGGGTCAAAGCTACCTCCACGTGGACAGCAAAGACTCTGATCAGACTGGGCGGATGCCCAGGCTGATCTGAGTCTGTGCTGGGCACACAGCCACATTGTTGGCTTTGTCGTGTCGACGCTCAATTTTTATAGCTGAATTACACAAGACTTATCTACATATTTCCAGTAACTTTGTATGGGTTAACTCTCATGTTATAAATGAATAAATACTAAACTCATAATTGTCTTACAATACTGTAAATATTTCTTTATATTATGAGGGGTTTTCCATCTAACATCTAAAACAGTCTCTCATAATTCGCTATCAGACAGGTTTTTTTCCCCTACCAAATCCATCTCAATCTCAAAAACCTATTTCCACCTTATTAGACGAATCTAGATTTTTTGGTTGTTTTGGAAAGGGGAAACCCTATCTTTAACCAAATGGTAGGTTCCTGTCCAGTCCCTGACTTTTCCTGATGTAACAAACATCTCAAAATTGTATACTACATGTATACTCTAAACCATGTTCTTGCCACACACAGGAGCGGCTGTAGCGTAGTGGATAACACTCCAGACTACCACCCTAGGGGTCGCAAGTTCGATCCCCCGCTTCTCCGGTCTATCGGATGAGACTTTAAACCGAGGTCCCGTCTCCATATGACCTCGTTGTTGGTGGGACGTTAAACCCGAGTTCACTCACTCACTCACTCTTGCCACACATCCAAATACACAAAATAGTATATACATTTACTGTTCCCTATACCATATTTTATATATTTTCCATGCATGACCAATACTGTATATAAAATATGTATTGAATTTAACTATTAAAATACAAACTTTTTGCGTAACATTTTCTTAATTTATTCTTATACACATATATGATGTTTCATAAATTTGCATGCCACAGTATGACCATCCAAATTCTTTAAAGCCATAATAATGTTGCAATTAGTTGTATCTGTGCAAAATTTCTTAAAAAATAAAAAATATCAAAGAAAAAAAAAATAATAAAAAAATAAATAAATAAATTAAGAATATGTACCTTTTTCTCTGCAGCTGGGAGCTGTAGAGGTTTACCAGACTGGTCAGCTATCTGTACATCCATACCACCAGCATCCATATCTGAATAAATATAAAAAATAACTCCCACGTTTCTTCAGTTAGATGTCTATTTTTTTCTTTACCTTCAAGATACCCCCAAAATATCTAGATATTTTGGACAGCAGAATTACACAAGACTGATTATGGACCATATTTGGGGTCACTTTGGAAATGGCAGTGATTTATTTACAATTTTATGCCTATGGGTCCAGGGACTCACTGGACCCCAAACCAATGAGTCCCAACTTATTTTTTTTTGGCAACTACAAAGTAATGAGTCCCAAACACTTTTCTCTACTGTAATTCTATAATTTCATTGAGTCTTGGGACCCGTTAAAATAAAAATTTTGCATCCCAAAGGAAATTTATGCATAAATAATGCAGGATGCGCAGGTAAAAAAAATCACTAAAATGGTTATTTATTTGTCAAATGAGCCATGACATGACATAACCAATGAACTGGCATCTGTGCCCAGCAATGACTCAGATCAGCCTGGGCATCTGCCCTGCCTTATCTAAGTCATCGCTATCTGCATGGAGCTAGATTAAACCCTTAACTTCTCTTCCAGTCCACAGGGAAGACAGATAAGACTGAACAAATGCACAGGCTGATCTTAGTCTTTGCTGGGTGCACATGCCACTTTGTTGGTTTTGTCATGCCGTGGCTCAAATGTATCTGGCTATACTGACCACTTACTGACCACTTAAGAAATCATCTATTTGCTTTCCAAGCTTATTTGAGCCGCGACACGACAAAACCAAAAATGTGGTTGTGCGCCCAGCACAGACACTGTCTAACCCATCAGCCTGGGCATCTGCCCAGTCTGATCAGAGTCTTCGCTGTCCGCATGGAGGTAGCTTAGACCCTTAGCTACCCTTTGAGCACTTAACGAAGAGTCTGGCCAAACTGGGTGGATGCCCAGGCTGATTCGAGTCTTCGATGGTTATATAGATTTGTTGGTTGTTTTAGAGAAGAAATACTTGTTTTCCAGCCAAATAAATTCATAAGGTATTTCTCCACATGAAATAAACTAGAAAATTGTGTCTGTAAGACACTAATGATGCCCCCGTGCTGCACTTGTCATAGGACATGTGTACATCCCTAAAGCACCTTTCAACTTTCAAGCACAAAATTAATACTATTCACGAACAATCCACTGAAAACATTACACAAACTTCGTACCCTTTAGTGCAAAATTGCAGCCCAGTTTAAGTGACTAAGTTTAAAAGACCATAATTCCTTCAAAATTATTTTTTTATTCTTTTCTTTTCCATCAAAACCGGCATGCACATCTTTATCTTTATCATGTCAACAACAAGTCTACAATGTCTGTAAAACAGCCACTGAAAATTCTGGGAGGAGTTGATTATTACACAAAGTACTTATGCTACAATGCAAACATATACCTAAAATGACTAAAATGACTAAGTTGAAAAAGTTGTAATTCTGTCAAAATTAATTCTAGTTCCAACAAAAACCCACATGCACATCTTCAATATGTTCACAGCATGTATGCAAGGTTTGAAAACAATCCATTGAAAATGGGGGGAGGAACTGATTACACAAATTCCATACCCTACAATGCAAAAATTTGCCTAAAATGACTAAGTTGAAAAGGTCGTAATTCTGTCAAAATTAATTGCAGCTCCATCAAAAAACCACATGCACATCTTCAATATGTCCACAACATGTATGCAAAGTTTGAAAAAGGTCCATTGAAAACTGTGGGAGGAGTTGATTACACAAACTCTATACCCTACAAAGCAAAAATTCAAGGTTTGAAAACAATCCATTGTCTGATTGAAAATGGGGGGAGGAACTGATTACACAAATTCCATACCCTACAATGCAAAAATTTGCCTAAAATGACTATGTTCAAAAGGCTGTAATTCTATCAAAATTAATGTTAGCTCCACCAAAAACCCACATGCACATCTTCAATATGTCCACAATAAGTATGCAAAGTTTGAAAAAGATCCATTGAAAACTATGGGAGGAGTTGATTACACAAACTCTATACCCTAAAGTGTGACGGACAGACGGACGGACAGACAGACGGACAGACAGGGGCAAATCTTAATGCCCCCTGACTATCGTCACGGGGGCATAAACAAAGATATATGAGCCGCAACACGAGAAAACCAACAAAGTGGTTGTGTGCCCAGTGCAGACTCAGATCAGCCTGGGTATCTGCCAAGTCTGATCAGACTCTATTCTGAGCACTTAAAGGATAGCTATGGGTCTAAGCTACCTTCATGCGGACAGTGAAGACTCTGATCAGACTGGGCAGATGCCCAGGTTGGTCTGAGTCTGCGATGGGCGCACAACCACTTTGTTGGTTTTCTCGTGTTGCAGCTCTTATTAGGCAATTTTACTGAAAATACCGTATGTGCTTCTTTAATAGAGGTTTGAATGGTCAGGTATATGGACAAATAATGATGGATTGATGATTTGTGATTTTACGTCCTTTTCAACAGTATTTCAGTCATATCAGGACGATGGGCGGGTAATAATTAAAGGCTGTGTGCAATGGCACCCCATTTATGATGGAAAGAACTCCACCTCCGATAGGGTTCGAACCCGTGCACGCTAGATCTGTAGGCCAGCCCTTAACCCACTGAGCTACCGGGGCTCCTATGGACAAACACACAGTGAACACCCAAATCGTGACATGTTGTTCTAAAAGTCTGGAAGGTTGTCAAGAGCTGTAAAGCACCTAAGGTGAATGTGTACACTTTCAGGGGAAGTAACTCTGCCTTTTTCATTTACTCCTCCATTCTCAATTGAGGTCATCTCTTAAAGGAAAGAATTTGCTCCTTTAGGAGCAAACTCTTTCTTTTAAGAGTAGACCCTATTTTAAACGGTTTTATCATCCATGGAAGAAAACGGGAAGTCATCAAAGTTGTTTCCCTTTAACAAAAAGGTGGAAAAACATGGAGGTGCAGCCATACATCTTAATATCAGCAGTATCAAATTTTAACATTTTTAAGAGATTTTTATATTGGGGTGATTTAATTTTAACAAGTTCCCAATTTTCCTTTTATATCTAGCCTTAGACTATCAATTATTATCAGTTCTTTACTCCTTCATAACTGAGCAGTGACAGTAGAGTAGTAGTTTGTGCACACACTACCAATCCAGCGGCTCACAGTTTCAACCCCGGCTCCTTTGGTCTTTCAGATGAGACTTTAAGCCAAGGTCTCATCTATGTACGACCTATGCGTGGGTAGGATGTTAAGCCTAAGCTTACTCACTCACTCAGAAATTGATTTCTTGGCAAAACAAACAAGAGGGCCATGAGGCCCTGAGCCGCTCACCTGAGTAAAAAGGTCAAAGGTAAAATGAGAATCATCAACTGAACAAACCTGATAGTTTGAAACTGTCAAATATGTCCACAACATGCATGCAAAGTTAGAAGAAGATTCATTGAAAACTGTAGAAGTTGATTACACAAACTCTACACCACAAAGTGTGACGAACGGACGGACAGATGGCCAGACAGCAGACAGGGGCAAATCTTAATGCCCCCTGACTATTGTCACGGGGGCACAGAAAAAATCTGTCCATAAATGAAGGCGCTTGAGTGATGACAAAGTTCCTCTAAAAATAGCCATTTTGACCTTGAACTTGACCCCAGAATGCTGAAACGCAAACTTGTCCAAGATATTGCCATACTTATCACTTGTGTGAAGTTAAATCGAAAATGGTCCGTAAATGAAAGCGCTAGAGCGATGAAAAAGTTTTTCTATAAATACTACTGTGACCTTGACATTGATCTTAGGACGCTGAGTTGGGAGCTTGTTCTAGATATTGTCATACTAAACATTTGTGTGAAATTTTAATCAAATTCGGTCCATAATGAAGGAGCTAGAGGGATGAGTTTTTCTAAAAATAGCCACTGTGACCTTGACCTTGATCTCAGAATGCTGAAACGCGAACTTGTCCAAGATATTGTAATACCAATCACTTGTGTAAAATTAAATCGAATTTGGTCCTTAAATTTTGGTCCTTAAATGAAGACGCTACAGCGATGACAAAGTTTTTCTAAAAATAGCCACTGTGTCCTTCACCTTGACCCCAGAACGCTAAAACGCATTCTTGTCCAAGATATTATCATACTTATCACTTTTGTGAAGTACAATCGAAATCATTCCATAAATGAAGGCACTAGCATGATGACAAAGAATGCGACAAAGTTTTTCTAAAAATAGCCACTGTGACCTTGACATTGACCTTAGGATGCTGAAACTCGAACTTATTCAAGATATTGTCAAACTAAACATTTGTGTGAAGTTTTAATCAAAATTGGCCCATAAATAAAGGTGCTAGAGCGATGACAAAGTTTTTCTTAAAATAGCCAATGTGACCTTGACCTTGACCTCAGAATGCTGTAACGCAAACTTGTCCAAGATATTGTAATACCAATAACTTGTGTGAAATTAAATCAAATTTGGTCCATAAATGAAGGCACTAATGCAATGACAATGTTTTTCTGAAAATAGCCACTGTGACCTTGACCTTGACCCCAGAATGCTGAAACGCAAACTTGTCTAAGATATTGCCATACTTATCACTTGTGTGAAGTTAAATCGAAATCGGTCCACAAATGAAGGCGCTAGAGTGATAACAAAAAGTTTTTCTAAAAATAGCCACTGTGACCTTGACCTTGACCCCATCATGCTGAAATGCAAACTCGTTCGAGGTAATGTCATATCCAATATTTGTGTGAACTTATATCAAAATCATGTAATAAATGAGGTAGTTAGAGCGATGACAAAAGGTGAATATACGTGCATACATACATACGTACGGGACAGATCCTACATCCCCTCCACAACTTCGTTGTGCGAGGGGATAATAATCCAACCTGGCCCAAATTCGAAAAGGTCGAGATGTTTTGGCCATCCTGGATACCTGCAAGTTTCAAGGAGCTGTGATCAAAAATGAAGGAGCTATGGCCCAGACAATATTTTCCCCATTATAAGTCTATGGGAAAATATTTTATAGTTCAAGTGCAAGTAACTCTTAAAAGAATGATACAACCTGGCCCAAATTCAAACTGGTCCGAGATGTTTTGACTGTCCTGGATACCAGCAAGTTACAAGAAGTTGCGATCAAAAATGAAGAAGCTAGAGCCCGGACAACATTTCCCCCACTATAAGTCTATGGGAAAATATTTCATCGCTCAAGGGCAAGTAAGTCTGAACAATCATCCAACCTGGCCCACATTCGAACTGGTTCGAGATGTTTTGACTGTCCTGAATACCTACAAGTTACAAGAAGTTGCGATCAAAAATAATAAGGCTAGGGCCCGGACAACATTTTCCCCACTATAAGTCTATGGGAAAATATTTCATCGATCAAGGGCAAGTAACTCTGAAACGAATCATCCAACCTGGCCCAAATTCGAACTGGTCCGAGATGTTTTGACTGTACTGAATACCTACAAGTAACAAGAAGTTGCAATCAAAAATGATGAAGCTAGGGCCCGGACAACATTTTCCCCATTATAAGTCTATGGGAAAATATTTCATCACTCAAGGGCAAGTAACTCTGAAACGAATCATCCAACCTGGCCCAAATTCGAACTGGTCCCAGATGTTTTGACTGTCCTGGATACCTGCAAGTTACATGTAGTTGCTATCAAAAATGATGAAGCTAGGGCCCAGACAACATTTTCCCCATTATAAGTCTATGGGAAAATATTTCATCGCTCAAGGGCAGGTAACTCTGAAACAAATCATCCAACCTGGCCCAAATTCGAACTGGTCCAAGATGTTTTGACTGTCCTGGATACCTGCAAGTTACAAGTAGTTGCTATCAAAAATGAAGAAGCTAGGGCCCGGACAACATTTTCTCCATTATAAGTCTATAGGACCTTTTTGTTGCCATGGTAACCAAAGTTTTAAACCAATCTGTCCCAAAACTATATGCAATCAATCCCCCACCCGAACTAGAAAATGTGTTTGTAAAACACTATGCCCCCAACTGTATGCCTGACTCCGTTTGGTGTCCCTACGAAAGAAATTCCATTGAAGGTAATGTAATTTAAAGGCAAAAATATGCTTTACCAATCCTCTAGCATGGAGCTCCACTCTTTCAAAGCTCCTTCGGAGCTTTGAATTGCAGGGGCTACGCGCCCGCGAGTGCTTGCTATTTATTATGAACAGACATGAAAAGGGATGTAAATCTGTCAATCATGAATGCAACATAACGTAACCATCATCAGATTGATCGACATATCAAATACTATTCATATACCAAAAATGAAATGTCTAGGTCAAACAGTTCAAAAGTTGAAAAACTGCCAAAGTTAATCAAAGGCCATCATTCAATTAATATTTACAAAATTAGCTCAAAAGCTAATCAGGTGATCTACACCTTAGACCCTATCAGAATACCAAATATGAACAACCTAGCTCAAATGCTTTTTCCAAAATTTTGCTAACAAACTTCTTGAGTACTGAAATGGATCATATCTGAGATGTTTTGCAAAAATAGGATAAAGGGGCATAAGTCTGTCAATAATGAACTCAACACAATGTAATTATCATCAAAATGATTGACACATCAGATACTGTAAGGATACCAAAAATCAGGTCTCTAGGTCAAACTGTTCAAAAGTTGGAAAAATGCCGAAGTTATAAAAGGGGCATAATTCAGTCAATTTTTCACGAAATTAGCCCAAAAAATAATCAGGTGATCAACACCATAAGCCCTACCATTATGCAAAATATGATCAACCTAGCTTAAATGCTTTTACCAAAATTTTGCTAACAAACTTACATTTAATTTTTCGAAAAAAGGACCATAACTCTAAAACTACATGGTCGATGGAAAAGAAAAAAAATATGGGTCTGCTTATTTTTTATTGTCTATCCACCTTTGGAATATCAAGGCTCCAGCAGTTACAGTTCTTGAGTAATGGATCATACCTAAGATTTTTGCAAAAATAAGAAAAAAGGGGCATAACTCTGTCAATAATGAACTCAACACAATGTAATTATCATCAAAATGATTGACACATCAGATTCTATAAGTATACTAAAATTCAGGTCTCTAGGTCAAACAGTTCAAAAGTTGGAAAAATGCCAAAGTTAAAAAAGGGGCATAATTCAGTCAATTTTTCACGAAATTAGCCCAAAAGTTAATCAGGTGATCTACACCATAAGCCCTGCCAGTATGCCAAATATGAACAACCTAGCTCAAATACTTTTTCCAAAATTTTGCTAACAAACTTACTTTTAATTTTTCGAAAAAGGGGCATAACTCTGAAAGTACACGGCTGACGGAAAAGAAAAAAAATACGGGTTCACTGATTTTTTATAATCTATCCACCTATAAAATATCAAGACCCCAGCCTTTACAGTTCCTAAGTTACGAAGCATACTTAACAGACGGACGGACAAGCCAAAAGCAATATGCCCCCTCAACTTCTTCGAAGCTGGGGGCATAACAATGCTACACATAAAATTTGATCTACATTGGCCAGCTACTTTGGCAGATATCAATGTTTAAAAGTATGGACGTACGACATACGACGGACCAAGCCTATACTATAAGCTCACCTTGTGAGCCTTCGGCTCAGGTGAGCTTAAAATGACAGAAAGGTTACCTTGTTCTGCCCTCTGAGACAGTAATTCAGCAGCATGTCTAGTCTCCTGTAACTGAGCCTGCCGTTTATCCTGAGACTGGGCTTCAAGTTCTGACAGACTGAGACATAGGACCATAATCTGGCTGCCATTCTGTAAATAATTCAGGGCTGACAATTAACCACTGACAATTCAGGATTGACAATTAACCACTGACAATTCAGGGCTGACCATTAACCACTGACAATTCAGGGCTGACAATTAACCACTGACAATTCAGGACTGACAATTAACCAATGACAATTCACAGCTGACCATTAACCACTGACAATTCAGGGCTGACCATTAACCAATGACAATTCAGGGCTGACTATTAACCACTAATAATTTATGTTGTTTACATAGGTGAATATCAATTTTCTAAGATGAAACCTGTGCAGTATTTATTTGGTAATAAGAAGGGTTTTTCCCCTCCAACATGTTTTATTTATTTAATAAAATTGAGGGGAGACTTAACTGACCCCCACCTCCAGTATAGTAATACTCTTATGATACTAAAACCATATGAGCCGTGACATGACAAAACCAACAATGTGGTTGTGCACACTGGGCAGACTCAGATCAGCCTGGACATCTCCTCAGTTTGATCGGACTCTTCCTTAAGAGCTCAAAGGGTAGCTAAGGATCTAAGCTACCTCCATGCCGACAGCAAAGACTCTGATCAGACTGGGCAAATGCCCAGGCTGATCTGAGTCTGCGCTGGTGGCACAACCACATTGTTGGTTTTGTCGTGTCATGGCTCACATCTTACTTGCCATTGTGCTTCAGGTAAGATATTTCCATGTAACATTGTTACAGGATGATGTCACATGACATAATGTATATACCGTATTAGTCCTATTAAATGTACCACAGGTGTTGCTTTTAGCAAAGGGGGCAGGGGCGTTGTTTTGAGCCTAGAGTGCAGCAACTCAGTCACTGCCAAAATATCTATAGTCAGCAATATGAAGATGAATGGGTATACTTTCAGAGGAAGCAACTATTTTTTTTTGCCTCCCTTCTCAGTAGGGGCCAACCCTTAAAGGAAAGAATTTACTTTTCAATCTTTAAGAGTAGACCCACATTTCCAAGAGTAACCTTATCCAGAGAAGCAAACAGGAATCTAGGCAACTTAATAAAACATTATTTTCGGAAAAGGGGCAGTGGGTTTTTATTAGAGCAAGGGCATTTATTACAATTGGTATGGTATTTTATCCACAAGTGGATTATAACTAAAATTGTTTCTCTACGAAAAAACAGATGTCTCCCCCCTTTCTGATGTCAAAAGGATCAGTCATTAAATACAATTTCAAACGAAAACTTTAAATACAATTTCTAATGCAAATACTGGTCATTTTTCATGCAAACAATGAGCTCGTATCTAGTAGAGATATTTTGTGATAGACTAATAGACAAGACGCCAAGGGAAAAACAATATGTTTCCCTACCCTGAAGCATGGATTCATAATAAGTAAAAAGTATAAATGCAAGAGTTATAGTTGTTATGCTCTGCATGTCATGTAATGTTGACTGATATTCATATTTAGTTTTTGTCAAAAAATATAAATGCAAGAGTTACAGTGCTCTGCACTTCGTCTATTTATATGTTGACTGATATTTGTATGTAGTTTCATGAATATAGCTTAAACGGTTTTCAAGTTATAGAGCTTAGACGATTGAGACACGATTTTGTGAAAAACAAAGTTCCAAGGGAAATAACTCAAATAGTATAAATGCTGTGCTCTGCAGGTTGTCTAGTGTTGACTGACATTTGTATGAAGTTTCGTGAATATAGCTTGTCCGATTTTCAAGTAATAAAGCGATTGAGACACGATTTTGTGACTGACAAAGGTCCAAGAGAAATAACTCAAGAAGTATAAATGCAAGAGTTATGGTTCTTGCACTATGCAATTCTTCTAATGTTGATTGATATTTGTATGAAGTTTCGTGAATATAGCTTGAATGGTTTTCAAGTTATAGAGCAGACACCACTGAGACACAATTTTGTGACTGACAAAAGTCTAAGGGAAATAACTCAATAGTATAAATGCTAAAGTTATGGTTCTTGCATTCTGCACGTCGTCTGATGTTAATTGATATTTGTATGAACTTTCATGAATATAGCTTGAATGGTTTTAAAGTTATAGACGGACTCGACTGAGACGCAATTTTGTGATGGACAAAGTTCCAAGGGAAATAACTCAAAAAGGATAAACCCCAGAGTGCATTCTGCACGTCGTCTGATATTGATTGATATTTGTATGAACTTTCATGAATATAGCTTGAATGGTTTTAAAGTTATAGACGGACTCGACTGAGACGCAATTTTGTGATGGACAAAGTTCCAAGGGAAATAACTCAAAAAGTATAAATGCCAGAGTTACCTTTTGTGACTCTGCACATCAGCTTATGTTGATTGATATTTGTATGAAGTTTCGTGAATAAAGCTTGAGCAGTTTTCAAGTTATAGAGCGGACACAATTGAAAGACAATTTTGTGATGGACTAAGTTCCAAGGGAAATAACTCAAAAAGTATAAATGCCAGAGTTACCATTCTTGCACTCTGCACGTCGTCTCATGTTGATTGATATTTATATGGTTTCGCGAATATAGCTTGAGCGGTTTTCAAGTTATAGAACGGACACGATTTGTGACAGACGGACAGACGCCCGGGGAAAAACAATATGTCTCCCGACCCTTAAGGGGGGGAGACATAATTTTCAATAAGATTTAGGGAAAGGTAAATGTTTCCAATAGCCTTGTGGCCACAGGGGCAGTGGGTTAGAGGCCCACACTATCTTGGGTACAGCATATGAAAGGCACAGCCCATCTCTCTCCTTTGGCTGCCTTTATCCTTTCTAATTCGAAAGGGTATAAGCAAGGGTAAATTCAGAGGTCTATATAAGAAGGAATGTTTGATGATAATTGAGGCATAATTTTTCCTATCTCTCACTGAAACCATATGTTGTGTGACCCCTCACAGCCCTGGATCCAGGGGGTGTGCTTTGGGGCTTCAGTCCCGCCATCTGGGCCCCTGTGTTATGCAAAATATGTAGGCTTCCAGATACAGTCGAACTTCGATGGCTCGAACTCGCCGGGACCACCCAAAAAAGTTCGAGCGATCGGTAGTTCGAGCCATTGAAGACCAACTCACAACGTCCAGGCGTATGTATTATGCTTTTCTATGATGACTTCCTGTTTATTGATCGGTCATAATTTAAACCACGCGGTGCCAGCAGAAATCTCCGATCTGGGTACCCCCTCCCCCCAATGCCGGGTCCTTAACCAGATTGCTCGAAAGCTGACGTACTCTCTGACGTGAATGCAGGAGTGAATGATGGGTCAGTAGTAGTAGTAGTATTTCAATTCTCTTATCGACGTTCTCCCCTGGAGGCCCTAATTTTGTTACGTATTTAAAGGCAAAGACGTAAGTTTTGGCACATTTTACTCAATTTCGGTGTAAAATTTTAATTGAAGAAAAATATTTTATCATCTTTAATTTGCATAGGCCGCTTCATTAGCCCAGGGTGATAATATGCGTTTAAATAGATAAGACCAAGCTAACCACTCACTCAGCATTAATCGATTGACCAGTTGATCAAAGGGTGGCTTTAATTGAGCTTGCACCAATCAAGTGCACCAGTGGTTTCAGCAAACGCTTTGTCTTATGACAACGATCAAACGTCTGGGTGACCGTTATTGAAATGGAAATTATTTACAAGGTAATTAGTGCGAGCCATCAGTGGGGTTTTACATAGAAAATGTACCCTAGGGACCGGGCTTGGGGTTCGAGCGTTCAAGCCATCGTAGTTCGAGCCAAAGGTCGCATGTTAAGTTAAAATGAATGGGAGTTTTGCCGGGACTGGAAAGTCAGTTCGACCGAAGCATGGCGTTCGAGCCTACCGAGTTCGAGCCAGTGAAGTTCGACTGTAATAAGGAGTTTCTGATGACAGTTTGAGACAAATATCCATGTGGTTGGATTAAAATATGTGTTGTGACATCTCATCAGAATTGCCTCAGCGAGGCGATTCAAATGAGATATCACAACATACATTTCAAGACAAAAAAGACATTTTCAAACATTCTCATCAAACTGATCCCTAATTATGTCATATATTTTCAAGCCCCACCTCCCAGCCCCCAACCCCTCCACACACACACATCTTTCACCTCCCAGCCCTACCAGTTATCCAGAGCCCTGCCAGTACATGGTGGTCTCATTGAGATGGTTCAGATGAGGGGTTACAACGTATATTTTTAAGCAGAATTAACAAGGATTATCCCAAATGATCACCAATACACCCTTTTATTTAGAGCTCTGTAAGTTTCTGAGTTGAATGAGAGCTTTTTAAGTTCCTGGCTGACCCAAAGGTGACTGATTTACCTTAATGTTTTGATCTTGTAGTGTGAGTTGATCTGAGATGACTTTCCCTGTACATATCAATTTCAGATGGTCCACAGGCTGGTTAAGTTGTTTAGATATCTCATTCCTCAGTAGGACTCCTCGTGAGTTTAGGTCAATCTCTACAGAAACAGACTGACTACCCTGAAATAAGAAAAAAAAACATCTTCAAAATGGCTCTCAATGCTTCTGTTGTATTTCTTCTAATGAATATCACTGAGGCAAAGATTTAAAAATACTTAGTTTGCAGTTGCCTACCAAGGATAATTTCTTAGGGTAGGTAGGACGGCTTTCTTTTTTTTTCATTCCTGCAAAACGTAAAAGCAGCCCAAACAGTACACAACATGTTAAAATATTGTATTGATTACCCATATTACATACAGAGATAACAGCATCCTACAAGATGAACAAACCTAATTTACCCACAAATGGAGTACCTATGATGTGCTAGTGGAAAGGCAACCAGTGTAGACCCAGATCAGACTGCTCTCTATGAGCAGTCTGATCTGGGTCTGCACTGTCTGCTCAGGCCTGTTTGTGTTACTGCTTATGTTGATCACAGTAAATTTTCCACTTTCAAAAAAAAAAAATATGCTGCCCCAAATGGCCAAAAACATTTTTTGGGTATGGAGGTTTTGGGTGTGTAGGTAGGCAATTGCAATCAAACAAAATTTTATTTTTGGCCTGATCCTGATACATTGGAATTCAATGGTCTTGTAAGTGGCATAAGTTTGGCAAAATCTTGGCAAAATTCTACATTTTTTGGTGGTCAGAAGCTAATCTTACTGGAATCTGACAAACTTTTTCACAAAAGAGAAGAGACGGGGCATTCATTAGAAGAAACACAGTACATGTACAATGATTTTGCATTGACAAAGCCAACAAAGTGCTTGTGCGCTGATTGCAGACTCAGATCAGCCTGGGCTTTTGCCTTGTCTGATCACAGTCTTCGATGTCTGCTTGGAGCAAGCTTAAACCCTTAGCTACCCTTTAGGTGCTTAGGGAAGAGTCTGATCAGACTGGGCGAATGCCCAGGCTGATCTGAGTCTGTGCTGGGCGCAAAACTACTTTGTTGGTTTTCTTGTGTCATGGCTCATATTTGCATTGACT
Source organism: Ctena decussata (assembly GCA_963989385.1). Lineage (NCBI taxonomy): Eukaryota > Metazoa > Mollusca > Bivalvia > Lucinida > Lucinidae > Ctena > Ctena decussata. The sequence goes on from OZ022514.1 coordinate 40,113,291, forward strand.
AAAACATGACTCTTGTGCATAAATTTTACTTTTAAATTCATGAAATTTCGCAAAATGATGCTTTGTTGAATGTGAGGTATATGGTAACATTTTAAGGGGAAGCAACTCAGCCATTTTCTTTTCCACCACCAATTTTTTCAATTTTTCAATATACAATAAAAATTCTATATAATGGGTTGGTTGGTTGGTTGATTTGATGCTTAACGTCCACGGTAAACAACTAAGGTCATGTCGGGACGGTCAGTTAACCTAACCACACTATTCCTGGGCAGGCTTAGACCTCCTAAGCGGTTAACCAGTACTAAGTGCACATACTTTCGCCAGTAACTGACAACTGCCCTTCTTGAATCAGCGGAAGGAGAAACGAAAGTATGTGGTCAGACCGGGATTCGGACCCAGGACCTCTGACTTACGAGTCAGGTGCCCTGCCGACTGCGCTACCCGGCCCGGCCTATATATTGGGACAGTTAGGTCTAGGCAAATTGCACAAACCCAGATCAGACTGCTACAGAGCAGCCTGATCAGTGTTTACACTATTGACCATCCCATTTGCATTTTTTAGACGCATTACTGCACTATAAAACCAAACTGTTCCAATTTTAGGACAATTGTGTAATTATTCTTGGTGTCCCAATATTTATAAGTTTTAAGGTAGAGTCAATTTTAAAAGAAAAGAATTTTCTCCACTTGGAGAAAATTCTTTTGTCTAAGAGTAGACTCCATTTTGGAAGGGTTTTGTCATCAAGGGAAGCAAACAGGAAGGTACAAGAGTTGTTAACCTTTATAAAACTGGTGAAAAGCAGAGCTCTAGATAAGAGGGGTATTTGATGATAATTGAGGGATAATGTTTTTTATTTCTCATTGAAACCATATGTTGTGACCCCTCATCTGAACCGTCTCGTCGAGACGGTTCAGATGAGGGGTCACAACATACGCTTGACCCCTCATCTGAACCATCTCACTGAGACGGTTCAGATGAGGGATCATAACATACGTTTTTGTGCAGAATGAACAAAACTATCCCTAATTATCATTAAATACTCCTTCTTATCTAGAGCTCTGGAAAAGTATAGAGATGTACCCATTCATCTTAAAATTTCATTCTGTCACACAGCTATAGACTTCCACTTTATTACATGCATTCTTCTACTGATGTTTTGAAAATTTACTTACATTTTTATGTTTACCCCCAGCTACTTTCACTTTCAGTGTAGCTAGTCCAGACTTCTGAAATCTTTCCCTCTCCTCTAGTTTCTGTAAGGCATGAGTTCTCAGGCTCTCAAGAAGTGTTTGAACATATGATTCAGTGATTCCTAGGTCTGCTGCATATTTCTTTGACAGTTCCTGGAACAGTGAAAAAAAAAAAGTTTCAAAAGACGGTGGAGTAAGTCTTATAAGAGCTGCATATGGCCTTTCAAGTTTTAAGACAGATATGCAAATACATGTACTAAGAATTATAATCACAACCACTTTAATTTTCAAAAAGTGGTTTATGATTACACAACAAATCCCTTTCCCAGATCCAGTCCACCACATACTGGTGGGGCTCTGGATAACTGGTGGGGCTGGTGAAGGGAGAGGTGGAGTTGGGAAGGGAGGAGGGGGCGCTTGAAAATATGTCATAATTGGGGATCAGTTTTCATGATAAGTTTTGATAATAATGTCTTTTTTTGCCAAGTGAAATATATATTGAGATATCTCATTGGAATCGCCTCCCCGAGACGAGTCTAATGAGATGTCACAACATATATTCTAATCTAACCAGGCCCAGGTGGCTGGGCTGGAGCCCCAAAGCCCGCCTCCTGGATCCGGGACTTGTATACTGTCAACACTGATTTAATGAAATGGCACACAACTGTTTTCTAAGGACAAATCTAATAGTTATCATTATCACTTAAAGCACCTGACCTGACATGAAAATAGTTGAATTTGTAAACAATAGATCCAGCATTGTCGGTAATTCATGGGTATTTCATTATATTACCATTACCGTATACCCATATGTTCACTTTGGCAGCTTTTTCAGCATGTAGATTTCATGCTGTAAATTTTAGAATCTAGCTGGTAAAAGTTCTCTGTATGAAGAGACAGGCCCTCACAAGACTGCCCTGTTGATACTCCTTTCATTTTGTTTCTTAGCATCAGCCTCTGTGGATTCAAATGCATCACAAGAAGCTGAATTAGCTTGATTAGACCTTGAGACCAGTGAGTAGTGGCCTATAGGTTAAGGGCACTGACTCTTTGAACTTAAGGTCTCTCACTGCTGTGAGTTCAAGCACTAGCGAGAAAGACAAGTTAACCCTTTTTAGACTGGAAACCCGTTTTGGGGACATATGCATACAATGCAGACCCAGATCAAATGCCGCAGAAGACTTGTCTGATCAGGGTCTATAGTGTAATTTCTATGCAAAATACAATAAAAGTTTAAACATCCACCAGTAACCATGGTAACACCTTAAACTAGAAATGGAAACATCAAAATGATAAGGATGGACAAATCTACTAGTCAACAAAGGGTAGCTCATAGTTGCTTATAATGGGCCATACCAATATTTACATACCAGAGGAATTTCTCCTTTGCTTCTATCTTCATTGGTATATGGAGACTCCCATAATTTTACTTTGTCTCTGTTCAGCCTTTTGCCCAACTGTTTTTGGTAATGTTCATCAGATGCCATTCTACAATTCATATGCAAAGCAGCATGCAAGTAAATAACAAAATTAAGAAATTGTTTTGTATCAAAACACGTACTGCTCACACTCACAAGGTTCCTGTTAGTAGGACTCGGTGACCCAGTTGTTGGTAAATAAAGTGTTTGACTGGACGGGCTTGATTGTTGGGCCAACAATCAAGCCTGTCCAGTCAAACACTTTATTAACTTCTGGTTCAGTAAGCTTTCAAAGTACATGTAAACAAAAATTGCTGTGAATCTGAAAGGAAAAAAAATAACAATAGAAATTTTGGAATTTTGCCTGAATTAGATGACTGTAAGTGTTTATCAGGTAATCAACTGACTGATAAGCTATTATGGTCAAATATTTTCAGATGTCCATCTATAGACTAACGGATATTACCATTACCTACGGCAGCACTAGACGGAATCTTGTCTTGACAGTCTGTCTTCAACTGATTAGGTGGAACAGCAATCAAGACAGCTGCCCTTGGTCTTTGAATGATCTAGGCAGACATTTCATGTTTAATGAATTAATACGAGAATTATTGATTGCGAAGTAGCCTGAGTCTTTATAGCAAAAGCTACCTATTTCTTGAGATCTGCCATGGCATATGTGTAGCTCTTTGTAGTACACAGAGCCCACAGGCACCTGACAAAAAAAATTATTAAATTTCTAAATATTATCAAATGTTAATCTATTTTCTACCACTCTGTAAAATTTCAAAATTTCAAGTTGATCGGATGTGAAATAAGAAAGTTGCAATTCAGCCAACTGCATTATCATAAACAACTAGATCTAGAAGGTCTGACACTTTGCCATTTTGATTTTATTCTAGCTTGACGGAAGTGATGAAATTGGTTATTTTCCACGGAAATTCCAGTCGCGTGCCTTGATGACGTAGCTCTCCAGCCATAATGGCAACCAATCCGTCGATATCAGTTTTCAAATCTCATGGATTTTAAACTTGTGCAGTAATTGACCATTCAAAGGATTCGCAATATTTGGATTTCTCGATGGACCACCATGCGCATTTGACCACTTCCGTCAATTTGCTCTGTTTTTCATCCCGATTCAAAATTTAGTTGTAAATTTCGCATTATCCTTCACTGTCATGAAATGCTTCAATTGTAGGTAAGTGAAGATACATGTATCATTGTTTCATAATATGGAAATATCTTGCTTGTTATGCTTATTATGAGTGAGAAGAAGTGACTCCAAAATATAAACACAAAATCAAAAATGGTGTAGTATCGCACCTTCTTCTTCTTTACGATAATGCAGCAGGCAACTTTCTTGGGTCGTCCCTAAAATACCTAACTTAAAATACCTAACCTAACCTAACATAACATAATACACAACACTGATTTACCTAACCTAACCTTATTTATACCTAACCTGACACCAGGGCTACAGAAATTTTGAAATCGAAATCGGTCTGGACGGCCGATGACGTCATACGAATCCAAAATAGACACGAAAACTAATGACTACACTGTGTATTCCACAATCCAAAAAAAGTCACAAAAACTAATGACTATACTGGAGCGCTGTTATAACGCGGATGTCATCGTTGAAGTAGCCATTTAGTCCACATGTTCTTACTTAAAGGTAGGCTCCTGTACTTTGGAATGCATCATAATTTTGATGATCTTTCATCCAAGTTGTTGGAAAGCACTTATAAAAGGGAATAAATAAGTTTCACTAAAAAGTGTAAATCAAAAAAATATTAGAAAAGTTGTTTTGCAAGGGATTTCCTAACTCTGCTTCGCACACCAGTTAGCGCTATTTTAGTTCATGCCAAAAATAGATAACGCAGCTGAGGTCATGCTGCATTGCATTTTGGGATAGTTTCAACCCATCCACCATGCCAGGACCTCTAGGAGAGCTCACGACAAGGGAAAATTGACCTTTGGAGAATGGCATCAGAAATCGCGCACTTATAGACATAATAAGCATAGTTAATTTTAGAACTGGAATTCCAACGAAAGAAAATAACCAAAAGGGAAAACGACTATTTTCTTCAACATCTGATGAGTTTCTCAGTAGCAACAACTTCAGAAAAATAAGAGAATTCAATACTGCTCAGAAAAAGACGAAATTATTTTGTGGACATAATTGTTTTCGCTAGTACAGGAACCTACCTTTAACGTGAAAAATGCGCTTTAAAGCGCAGAGACAGTCAGACCGAAAGTGAAAGTACACATGGCTGTACCATTAGGACATCCTCGCTGATCTTCATTTACGGAATTTGCCGAAGTATTACGATTGACGTGTTTTACTGTATTCGAGTTAATTCCCTTGAAATATAAATATACTTGCAAAAAGGTACCTTCGGACGAAGAAAAAAAAAAATTTCTGCGCGAGAAATGACGTCGGCTAAAAAAACCTGACCAGACTGCACATAATCAAGTCCGGTTTAAATTTTCTTTTTGCTAGTCAAATTCTTTCCTTATGCTATCTTGGAAAGTATACAATAGTCAGTAACCTTACGTTGCTTAGCCTTTATCAGTGCATCGGCACGTGTATGTGTGTATTACGAGTTGTACAAAACCTTCGCCGCTGGCCAAAATTGTGACACGTGCTAATTATCGAAGATTTCTAAAATTGAGTCAGTGTTCACACCTTGGCAAGACAATCAACACTTTGTTTATCTGTGACAACTTTTGACAGCAGTGCGTGATTATTGGATTAATAATATGACACATGGCTAAAATCCAGGCAATTATGTCGTCATACATCGCAAATCGTGGTTTTTTTTCGGACCGAAAAAAATGTGCCTTATGCCAACTGAATCGGTATTTCGAACTCAAAATCGGTCCGGACCGACTAAAAATCGGATTTCTGTAGCCCTGCCTAACACACTAATTTACCTAACAATAATAAATTAGGTAAATTAGTGTTTCACTAAAATACCTAACATCCTGATGCTGTATGACATTGTATGTAACATCATTTCGGTACTACTAATCACCCCACGGCACCCCACGACACCCCAATTTAGGTATATTAACTACCAAAAAAGCATTTTAGAGAGGCAATAATGTTTTTTACATCCCATGGCACCAAATTTTATGTATATTTGAACTAGTCACAACCCTAACGATCCAGCGTTTCTCTCCAGTTGCACCCCACAGCACCCCCATGACATCAAAATTTATGCATATTAACCACAAAAAAGCATTTTATAGGGACAGTAATGTTTGTTACACCCCATGGCACAAACTTTTATGTATACTTGCCATCAAATAAGTATTTTTAAAGGTGAAACAACCTTTCCGCGAATAGGAAATTCTAAAATAAGAAAAGGCGCCTTTTGTTTTCAGGTTAAATTAAATTGAGGTTTACTATTCTTTGTTCGTTTGTTTGGTGTGATTCTCCTGCTTTCTTTATAGTGGTCCTCCATCTATGGCGTAGAAGGCTTGGAGTTTGCAGCATGACGAGAGATGAAAAGACTCCCTCCTTTCAAAGACTATGGCAAAAGTCCTGTATCGGTAGAGTTCGCAGAAGTCGACAGACAAGCGCAACATATCCTGATGAGGTCACAGCTCTCGGAAGTCGGTATACCTGCATTAGCCACCGGTGACGGTAACTGCCTCTTCAACTCTGTGTCTATCACCCTGACTGCCGAAGAAGTCCTAGCACCTGAATTGAGGCTCAGAACAGCAATAGAGATGTCTCTGAATCAAGATCGTTACAAGAACAGAGAGGATTTCAATGACTTAATATGCTGCTCACCATCGTACGAGGAATCATTAATGGCTGCCTGTACCGACCGCGCCTATATGTCCATCTGGAATGTGATTGCTTTGTCAACCGTCGTTGGCAATCCAATCCGTTCAATCTACCCACCTGTGAATGGAGAGAAAGACAAAACGCCACCCATTTTGAATAAAGTTTTCTCAACAGATGACAACTAACACAGAAATAGCATCTCCATCATGTGGACTAGACTCGGCCCTAACAGAGGAACCACATGGATACCGAATCATTTCGTACCAGTTCTGCAGCAAACGACACATGAATGTTCACCTCAGCTAGCCGTCATTGGCAATCCAGTCAAGTCAACCAACCCATCTATGAATGGAGAGCCGACCGTCAGTGGCAATCCACTTCTACAGCAAACGACACATGAATATTCATCTCAGCCAACTGTCATTGGCTATCCAGTCAAGTCAATCAAACCATCTATGAATGGAGAGCTGACCGTCGTTGGCAATCCACTTCTACAGCAAACGACAAATGAGCTTACACCTAAGCTAAAATTACATGACGTAGGTAACAATGACCTAACTTACTTGACCTAACCTAACTTGACCTAACATAACATAACACAAAGTTAGGTTAGGTATTATGAGTTAGGTATTTTAGTGTTCAGCACTTTCTTGTTTTGCAACCAAATGACTTGAGCTTTTACAGAGTGGTAGAAAACAGATTACCTTGTGACAGAGCCATCTACAGGATGTCACATCAATGTGATACCTTAATTTCATAATATTTGGACAATGAAATAATCAAACCTGTAAAATCACCTACTTCAGCTCGGCAGCCAGTCTTCTTCAGTGCTTCAACTGCCTGGTTAAAAATTGCTGATGAATCGTGACGAATTTCTATAAATAACCTCTGGAAAATTACCTTTTCAGTCAATGATGTCTCTTTTTATGTGACAGTTGAATGCATTGGACTATTTGTCTTGTGCATGAATAAATTTTAGGAGGATTATTTGTTATTTACAGTGATTAAGATTTTTAAACAAAAATTTCAGTGCTTTCGTTTTGTTTGTTTACACTCGAGGAGGTGTAGTTTCGAATTTATTTTGACGAAGAAGATAGTTTGTCTCAATAAAATATATATTGTTTAAAGATAAAAAAATCAACAAGTATTTCTTTTATATTTTAGAATGTTTTAGTGAGTTTCTTGCTGGTAAATTTTATACGAAACTCTTTAACGAAAAGGTAGCTGTTGTTGTTGTTGTTGATCATTCTCCGCCATTGACTTTTTCGGCGCACCGTCGTAGACGCCTGGGTGTTGATTTGGTTGGTTGATTTGATGTTTAACGTCCACGGTAAACAACTAAGGTCATGTCGGGACGGTCAGTTAACCTAAACACAATATTCCTGGGCAGGCTTAGACCTCCTAAGCGGTTAACCAGTACTAAGAGCACATACTTTCGCCAGTAACTGACAACTGCCCTTCTTGAATCAGCGGAAGGAGAAACGAAAGTATGTGGCCAGACCGGGATTCGAACCCAGGACCTCTGACTTACGAGTCAGGTGCCCTACCGATTGCGCTACCCGGTCCGGCTGACGCCTGGGTGTAAATGGGCGTTTTGTGTTGTTGAAGCTGAAACTGTCTTAGGGCCGACCATTAGATATTCGGGGGGGGGGGGGGGGGGGGGGCTGGTATATTTTCAAAAAAATCTCTTTCATTGGATATGTTATAATGTCGCTACCTTCTAGGGGCTGTGCCATATTATTAGTAATATTTTGATATTATCTACAGTTATTTTACTCCAACAGGCCCGCAGGTGCATACATTTACAAAAGATCCTACACAACATTCACATTTTTTAATTTAATTTAAAAATCTTTATTTATAGTCGCTTATTTTTATGAAATTAAGGCACTGCCTTTGTGCGAACACACTCTTTACGGTCCTTGAAGATCTTTGATGGGGGCGAAGTGCTACCCTAGGGACCACCTTGTCATTGTAGTTTGGGTCAAATTGGCCCGAGTGGCACTCACCTGGATTAGCAAACTGTATCATGCTATGATAGTAATGGTGACATCCTTGAGAGACCGGTGCATCTCGTGTGACATCCATGCTGCACTAAAATACGGCAACTATAATGTGTGCGCAAGTTTCTCCCATTTTTACAAAGGAGAGTCAACTTATGTGTCTTCTTGAATGTTTACCTTGGCACTCAAGTTGGCAGTGTGACCATTTTCATGTGTGTGTGTGGCTGGTGGGGGGGGGTCCACCCTGAAGGGAGGAAATTTGCCCTATAGGGAGCAAATTCTTTCCTTTGGGTGTTGGGGGTGGTCGGGTGGTGCGATGGTGCTGTGTGTAACTTCCAGTGCCGGGGCGTCCTACTGATTTGGAACACTGTAGGGCAAGGGCCTACTGTGCTTGCAGTAGGTGCGGGTGGGGGTTGTTAGGACGTTTTTACTTTCGTCTATCATTTCTCCTCTTTCTCCCTCTCTGGGAGTCGCCCCGATATAGACTGAAATACTGTCTCAAAGGGCCGTTTAACCCAAAACAATCAAATCCTTTGGGTGTTGGCCCCAGTTTTGAAGTCACAGAGTCTGGGTTTGCCAACCTGCTTTCCCTGAGCGTGTTCTCATTAACCTTATCGTTATCATTCAGATGCTTTAACAGTTAAGGTGTGAAAAAACACCAGCTTTTCAATGAAGTGTAGTAGTACGGCCAATTAGTACAGTAGTATGTGTAAATATGTATATAGGTATATAGAGTATATAACTGACCAGTCTAACTGGTCCGGACCCATAGCCTAGTGGTTGTGTGCTTGTTTTATAATCTTGGGGTCGTGAGATCGATCCCCGGTGGGGTCGCTCGACGAATTTTTCTTTACAGATTTTTCTCCTACTACAGTGGTGCTGTGACCAGGATGATTACCGTTGGAGCCCAAGGGCGAAGCAATGGCTGCAGAGTCAAAAAGAACTTGGATTATAATTTCCTTTCCTTAACATTTGATACAAATGTTCTTTGGTAGGATGGAGGAGTGTAGTAGTACGACCAATGAGTGATGTGTAAATATGTATTTAGGTATATAGAGTGTATACCTGACTAGTCCAACTGGTCCGGACCTTTTAACCTAGTGGTTGTGTGCTCGCTTTATCATTTTGAGGTTGTGAGATCGATCCCCGGTCGGGGCGCTCAACGAAATTTTCTTTACAGATTTTTCTCCTCCTACTACAGGAGCAACTGACTGTGGTGTACCTTCATATTTTTCGCCACTTTTACATAAGTAGGAAGCCTTTATGATTTCTATTTTGCTCCCTCGGGAGGCATAGCCCTTCCAGGTGGGTCTTCTATAGGGGAAAGCGTTTGCTTCAATGAATGGGGGCAAATTCTTTTCTTTAGGAGCTGGTCTTGCATTGGAGGGGGCACAGAGATGGGATGGCTGAATTGCTTCCTCTGGAGATGTTTCACTTTAACATTATATATAGTAAGTAAGCCATGCACTGTCATGGTCAGGAAAAACATCACTTGCATGTACCGAATGTTTTTATGTATTGTATGTTTTGTACTGTATTTGGGGTCAGCCCTGTAACTGGATTTAAGAACAGTTCACTGATTTGATTTGATTTGATTTGAAGACGTTGCTAAGCCACCACTACCCATGAGCGACATGAGCCTCATTGTGCAGGAAAGGGAATCAGCAACGGGGTCAGGCACTGGAGTAATGCATAGTAGGAAAGAAAGAATAAAGAAAAAAAGTTTAAGAAAAAAAAAATGAAATGAAAACAAAAATATATAAAAAATGAAGAAAGAAAATAAAATACACCTTATAGGGTTTATTCGGCTGGTTTTGCAATCCTTAAGACGGGTTGAATGTCATGCCAGTATCGATTAGAGTCTGAATTTAAATGTCGAAGAAGAACCGCAGTGCCCATTAAGAAAGAACCATAGCAGACTTGTTCGGTATGCAGATAGAACGGAAACATATGTAGGCTCCTTTAAGGTGTCCTTATGGTCTGCTGTCACAATATTAAGCTGCTTTGTGTCAGTGGTGGGGTGCACTAATAATCTGAAAGTCCACACTTTCCTCAGCGATCTGCACCGTTAGGAGGCAGGGATTCATCTGTCTTCAAAATAATATTATCTGAAGTCAGTCCTGCTGCCCTCTCTCAGCAAACCTTATATTCTGCAGCTGAGAGACACTTCAAATGATCTAGGTGTAATTCTGAGTATTAAATCATTATGTTGTTTAAATTTGTACTCATGATGATTGCTTTGATTAGCAAATCAAAGAATTCGTTTTTGTATCTGATTGTTATTTATTCAGTTCCAAAGATATTTGAAATGGGCTAAAATATAGATGTTAAGGCAGTTTCATGATTATTTTACTAAAAAAAGTCGTAGAAATCAACTTTTTCATCAAAGTGCTTGTTAACACTGGCCAAACACACCATTTCTGCTCCATTCTAACCTAGGTGGGCTCTCTGGTGCGCTCTCGGGTGCGCCGTCATCTCCAATTCACCTGACGCGCCACGGTACGGGGTTTTACCTAGAAACTCAGTTCCGGTCTAGACTAAGTTCCGGTCCCGAGCATTCGGAACTCCTCGGCCAATTCGGTGAATCAGATTCACGGAATTGGCCGAGCGGTGTTCCGATTGGGTCCCGAGCAGACGACAAATCCTCAAACGAAAAACGTTTACAGTTTGAGCTATCCTTTCTACGAACATACTAAACGAAAACGAGAATTATTGTAGCCAGAAATATTTAATGTACATTTCCTTTATAGAGTGATTGCAAAAATAAGTTTGTGAACTCGTGAAAAATCGATTAGAGCACTTGGTTCGTGACTAGTCTCGCGATAACTTTCGAACATCCGGTTCTCAAAGATGGCCGCAACCATAATCGTTACCACACATTTTATCTGCCTAAGTATATAGGACCAAAACTGATACAGTAAAGCGAACATACTTCGTGTGTTCGCTAATATGAAATTAAGGCACTGCCTTTGTGCGAACACACTCTTTACGGTCCTTGAAGATCTTTGACCTTGTCATTGTAGTTTGGGTCAAATTGGCCCGAGTGGCACTCACCTGGATTAGCAAACTGTATCATGCTATAATGGTAATGGTGACATCCTTGAGAGACCGGTGCAGCTCGTGTGATATCCATGCTGCCCTAAAATAAGGCAACTATACTGTGTGCGCAAGTTTCTGCCATTTTTACAAAGGAGAGTCAACTTATGTGTCTTCTTGCATGTTTACCTTGGCACTCAAGTTGGAAGTGAGGCCATTTTTATTTGTGTGGGTGGGTGGCTGGCTGGGGTCCACTCTGAATGGAGGAAATTTGTTCTATAGGGAGCAGATTACTTCCTTTGGGCGTTGGCACCAGTTTTGAAGTCACAGAGTCTGGGTTTGCCAACCTGCTTTCCTTGAGGGTATTCTCATTAACCTTATCGTTATCATTCAGATACTTTAACAGTTAAGGTGTGAAAACAACACATCAGCTTTTCAAAGGAGTGTAGTAGTACGGCCAATTAGTCATGTGTAAATATGTATATAGGTATATAGAGTATATAACTGACCAGTCTAACTGGTCCGGACCTTCTAGGCTAGTGGTTGTGTGCTTGCTTTATAATCTTGGGGTCGTGAGATCGATTCCCGGTGGGGTCGCTCGACGAAATTTTCTTTACAGACTTTTCTCCTACTACAGTGGTGCTGTGACCAGGATTACCGTTGGAGCCCAAGGCCGAAACAGTGGCTGCAGAGTTAAAAGAACCTGGATTATAATTTCATTTCCTTAACATTTGATACAAATGTTCTTTGGTAGGATGGAGGAGTGTAGTAGTACGGCAAATGAGTGATGTGTAAATATGTATTTAGGTATATAGAGTGTATAACTGACTAGTCTAACTGGTCCGGACCTTTTAGCCTAGTGGTTGTGTGCTCGATTTAGAATCTTGAGGTTGTGAGATCGATCCCCGGTCGGGGCGCTCAACGAAATTTTCTTTACAGATTTTTCTCCTCCTACTACAGGTGCAACTAACTGTGGTGCACCTTAATATTTTTCGCCACTTTTACGTAAGTAGGCAGCCTTTCTGATTTCTTTTTTGCTTCCTCGGGAGGCATAGCCCTTCCAGGTGGGTCTTCTGTAGGGGAATGCGTTTATTTCAATGAATGGGGGGAAATTCTTTTCTTAGGGAGCTGGTCTTGAGATGGAGGGGGCACAGAGATGGGATGCCTGAATTGCTTCCTCTGGAGATGTTTCACTTTAACATTATATAGTAAGTAAGCCATACACTGTCATTGTCAGAAAATACATCACTTGCATGTACCGAATGTTTTTATGTATTGTATGTTTTGCACTGTACTTGGGGTCAGCCCTGTAACTGAGTTTAAGAACAGTTTACTGATTTGATTTGATTTGAAGACGTTGCTAAGCCACCAGTACCCATGAGCGACATGAGCCTCATTGTGCCGGAAAGGGCATCAGCAACGGGGTCATGCACTGGAGTAATGCATAGTAGGAAAGAAAGAATAAAGAAAAAAAATCAAGAAAAAAAATGAAATGAAAAACGAGAAAAAAAAAAAGAAAAGAAAGAAAATAAAATACACCTTATAGGGTTTATTCGGCTGGTTTTGCAATCCTTAAGACGGGCTTGAAGGCTTGAACGTCATGCCAGTATCGATTAGAAGTAAAAAGTATGCAAAGACCAGGAACTGAAACAATCAAAATCCAAATCCAGCCCTCAAACCATAGTTGGAAACAACTAAGATTACAAATAATCAAGATACAGAGAACATATGGCTAACCGAGTGAGCAGCTTGTTCCCAAAAGGTGGCCACTCAGCAACCCAAACCGAACCAAAAATAATAAGAACATACATAAGGTAAAACACAGAAACTCTGACACCAAAAACAGGCAACAGAGAACCACAACAGAACTACCGCCTTGGAACGGTCAGTAATGAATTACTGGGGGGCTTAAATCGATTTTACAGGCCCAACCTCACCCTCAGTTTCTGAAGTGGTACAAAACATTTAGTTGTTTGTTCGGTTCGCATGATAACCCTCTAACTCGTCAATGAATCATCACGGTAAACACATAAATCAAATTTCAACACCATGAAGAAGCAAAGACGAGGACTCAACAGATACAACGGGCCGTCTGACAGGTGGAGATCCCTGTCCTGCCAAACAACCCCACTGGAAATCTGAAGCAAAAGAAGGTCACCAGTTGAGCCCCGGTGGAAATTTAAATGTCGAAGAAGAACCGCAGTGCCCATTTAGAAAGAACCATAGCAGACTTGTTCGGTATGCAGATAGAATGGAAACATATGTAGGCTCGCCTTCTTAAGGTGTCCTTATGGTCTGCTGTCACAATATTAAGCTGCTTTGTGACAGTGGTTGGGTGCACTAATCATCTGGAAGTCCACACTTTCCTCAGCGATCTGTACCATTAAGAGGCAGGGATTCAACCGTCTTCAATATAATATCGGAAGTCAGTCCTGCTGCCCTCTCTCAGCAGTCCTTATATTCCGCAGCTGAGAGACACTTAAGATAATTAGTGTAATTCTGATAATTAAATCATATGATGTTTAAAATTGTACTCATGATGATTGCTTTGATTAGCAAATCAAAGAATTCGTTTTTGTATCTGATTGTTATTTATTCAGTTCCAAAGATAATTGAAATGGACTAAAATATAGATGTTAAGGCTGTGTCATGACTATTTTACTAAAAAAAGTCGTAGAAATCAACTTATTAATCAAATGGCTTGTTGACACTGGCCAAACACACCATTCCTGCTCCATTCTAACCTAGGTGGGCTCTCTGGTGCGCTCTCGGGTGCGCCGTCGTTTCCAATTCACATGACTGGCCACGGTACGGGGTTTTACCTATGAACTCAGTTCCGGTCTAGACTAAGTTCCGGTCACGAGCAGACGACAAAACGTTTACAGTTTGAGCTATCCTTTCTACGAACATAATTAACAAAAACGAGAATTATTGTAGCGAGAAATATTTAATGTACATTTCCTTTATAGAGTGATTGCAAAAATAAGTTTGAGGACTCGTAAAAAAAATCGATTAGAGCACTTGGTTCGTGAATAGTCTCGCGATAACTTTCGAACTTCCGGTTCTCCAAGATGGCCGCAACCATGATCGTTACCGAACATTTTTATCTGCCTAAGTATATAGGACCAAAACTGATACAGTAAAGCGAACATACTTCGTGTGTTCGCTTTTAACAACTCACATAAGCTCTTTGGAGCTTTTATTGCGACTAGAAAAGACTATATACATATATACAAGCTGAGCTGTGGATATGTGACTTGCTCAAGGTCACAACGCTAGGGCCCTGGTGGGATTTGAACTCGGGACCCTTCGATCATGAGTCGGGCACACTACCACTGCGCTCCACATACATGTATTATTGATCTGCCGCATTACTCAGTAAATGTTTCCACTAAAACTGAGTTGCAAAAGAGTCACTAGCTTATGGGAGACAAAGCCATTTAATATGGCAAAATAAACACTCTAAAAGGCAAAACTCCTAAAAAAGCCCTTATTTTTTATCATCATCCCTAGTTTTTTCTCTATTGTTTCCGGTCTTAAAATTGCCATTAAAATTTGGAAATTGCTTTGGCTTCTGGGGAGAGTTGCCCCCAGAGCCCCCATTGTTAACTTCTTAGCATAGAACTTTTATCCATTTATTATCTCGCATTCATGTATAATGTGACTCTATCAGTAAGTATTTATCAAACTTTCTAAAGTGCAAATAAAGCATGTTTGGGTATATGATTGGGCTGGAAAAACTCTTAAATTTTTAATATTAACCCTAAAACTTTGCGAAAATAGCCCTAATTTTTGGCCAAAATATCCCTAATTTAAGGCCTAATTTTTTGCCAATAAAACTTGAGTACATTCCCAAACTCAAAAATAAAGCACACTGAGTGGCTGCTTCCGAGCACAGGCTCGGAAGCAGCTAATCAGTATGCTTTATTTTGAGTTAGAGATTATTCTCAAGTTTTATAACCTCGAACCGAGGTGACCCAATGCTTAAGGCAACTGCGTGAACATTCTTTTTCTTAAGAATAATGGAGTAATTTTCTATACGGCATAAAATCCCAGTCTATTCATTGAAAGCGGAAACGTACAAAACTTGAATCAATAAAATTAACTTCTAACCAGCAAATGTAATCCATCTTCTAGTTAAACTGTGAGAGAATGAAGTCCCTCACCTGCCCCCAACCCCACCCCTTGCCACGTGCGCAGATTAAATTCCCTCATAATTATAAATCAGGTCCTGGAACCCCTAATTTTCTTGTCAATGTCTGGGTTAAAACTGTGACCTTACCGTCGAAGAAATAATAGATTTAATGATTTGAAATGATGTGAAATTTACTAGTTTAAGTTTAATAATGTCCTTAAAATAAACATGGAAGCGAGGACCCGGACAGACAGACAAAGCTACAGACACGGTAAAAGACATACAGCGAAAGAAGACGTATAAACATTGAGACAGTTACGAAAAGAATACAACAACATATCAACAGCATTATAGATATACATACCAGAGAGACACGTACATAAACGAGATACAAATGTATAATATACATATTACATGTATGCATAGACAGTTCAGGTTTAATAATGTCCATATGCATTGCCTCACCTGATTCGAAAAAGGTATCCATTTGCTATTGGCTGGTTGGGTTGACTGAGATAGATTTTCAGTCGATAGCTGGCCCGTTGAGGGTACGAACTCATGATTTTCTATACTATAGCCAAGCGTCTCTAGCCTCCCGACAGCGCTTCCAATTCAATTTATATAGTTCAATCGTTAGAGTTTCATATTTTTTTCCTTTGGTTATATTTTCTTGTCAGATTTTTCTGAATTTTTGGAAGAGCCCCAGTAGTTCAGTGGGTTAAGGGCTGGCCTACAGATCTAGCGGACCCGAGGTTCGAGTCCACTTGAGGCGAGAATCTTTCCTTCCGTAAACGGGGTTCTATTGTACACACCCTTTCATTCACCCTCAGATGTGACTGAAATGCTGTTGAAAAGGACGTAAAATCGCAAGTAATCCATCCATCCATCATGACCTGAGATGTAATACGTAATACTCATATGAGGGTATATGAAGAGATAGATAGATAGAATGTGTGATTAAGGTGTTTTTTGCGAGGACCTCTGTATGGTAGTTGCCTATTTGAGTATCTTCCCTTGAATTATGATGGCATCGCAGAAGGGGAAGGAAACTATACTTCACCTGTCTGACTTGACACTACAACAAGTGTAACACCTATGCTTGAATTCTGGTTGGACTGACTGACTAAGAAAACCACTGACGGTAAGAAATTGGACGGACGCACGGTGCTAGGTGGGTGCGACTAGTGATCAATACGTCCCGCATAGTCAGTTCAGTTCAGTTCAATTCTCCTAGTGGCTCAGCGGTACGTAACCATAATTGCACAAACTTGGCGCCGTGTGTCAGCCGCCTAGGGAACATCGTTATGAGAGTAGAAACAACAACTATTACTTCAAATGAAAGCAAACTATGGCCGCGAGTACTGAAAATCTTCATTAGACACTACTACTACAACTACTACTACTACTAATGATAATAATAATAATAATGATAATAATAATAAACACAGAATACTATTCACAACTCCTACAGTAGTGCAACCCTTTACTCCATGTCACCCTAACCAAATTCTAATCTAAATTCCATAACGCAGTCTCTAAAACCTCACAGCGGCCCATCAATTTTATATGACTTAATCATATTTATATTTCATGGTCACTGAATCTGACCGAACTGAGAATTAGAAGCAGCGAGCTATTATTAAAGTTGATAGAAGGGTGGGTCGGGGTGATAGACTGGGCGTGATTTATGCGGCGGTCGGTCAAGTAATCACATGTCTGGGCAAATTAGAAGGCTAATGGTTGATACAAATAATTCTATTTTGGTATCTAATTAAAGAGCATGTCTTGGGCACGTGTGGTTAATTGTAATTAAAGATCTGTGAATAATTAGCGCGTTTCCAAAGTACGGCTGCTGAGCAAGGCCATGATATAAGGTATCTTTTAACATGTGAGAAAATTGAATACTCTGGTCAGCCTGTGCATTTGCGCAGTCTGACTAGAGCCTTCGCTGTTCGTTTATAAGGCTCATCAATATTACAAATGAGCCGCGACACGAGAAAACCAACAATGTGGTTGTGCGCCCAGTGCAGACTCAGGCCATCCTGGGCATCCGCACAGTCTGATCAGCGTCTTCACTGTACGCATGGAGGTTTAGACCCTTAGCTACTCTTTAAGCGCCTCGCACAGGGTCTGATCAGACTGGGCGGATGCCCATGCGGTCGGCGCTCAACCACATTGTTGGGTTTCTCGTGTCGCGGCTCAAATGTATAGATTGTTAACAAATATGAACAGACTGCGAGAATGCACACCCTGGCCTACATGTCTTCACATTACAGTAAGCCACTATGATACGTCACGGTTCGTTTTATTTTTGGTCACCTTGACATTGTTTTAAACTTTCTTAAAAGAAATAAGAAAAAAAAGAAATAGTTATAAAAAAAAAAAAAATAAATAAGATAAAAATAAAAATAAAAATAAAATAAATGATTCCCATGTTTCATTTATTTATTTATTTCTGAAAAATAATCTTATTAGCCAATTCTGTTAACTATTTTTTTAATTATTATCATTACTATCATTATCATTAATTATCTTTTTTTAGTACGTATGTTTTTCTTAATTTATGTCATTTTTCTTTTGTTGCAATTTTAAATCTAACACTTGTCATTAAAATCTGTTTCACAATATTATGTAACAGTTCCCATTCGTATTGAACTATAAACTGCACCAAATTATGATAAATGAGAACATGAGAATATCAAAATTCATAATTCACATGTCATAATTTGCAATGAACGTATCAATTCCGCGTCTTTCTAGCGTATTAATATGTATGTGCATCTGGGTCTGGTTGATCAAAGCATCGTAAGCCTAACGAGCTCGTTAAGAGGTCAACTCGTAAAGTGTTTTTTATGACTTTATAACTAAATAAATCTTTTTTTTTGTCGAAAATATGTGAGAAGCTTTTGCAGTGCAAAAGCTTCTCACATTTTTTCAACAAAAAAAGTTGGTGTATTTGAGAGATTAAAGTTTGAAATTTTAACGAAACGTTAACTAACGATGTCGTTAGTTTTGAACAACTGGGCCCTGATGTATTAACCCAGTTTCGGAAAAAAGAAAGAAAGAAAGTAAGAAAAAAAAATAAAAGGAAGTAACATTTATTACAGTGTCCCTGAACCTTTCTCTCGTTATTCGGACAAAATCATTTTTGCAGCATTCGAGCATTTTGTATTTACTTTTCACACATTTTAAAGGTCAAAATAATTCTAAAATATAAGGATTGTTCAATATGTTTCTTTTTTTTCTCAGTATACATCCCAACATCTACTAGGGGTACAACTGCGTCTCCTTTGCGGGAACAGGGCTCATCTCTCAGACCAGATCCCGGCGCGCCTAGTTCGCATATTTTAATTTTGATACAGAATAATTTGGTGAGCCAAATTTAGTAAAATGTCACTAAAAAGGTTGTTAGTACAAGTCAGAGTATAGTGTTTCGTCCATAAAACTTTCTTTAATTAAAACTTGATTTATGACTGTTTATTTTTCGTCAAAGTCACGGCCGGCTGGAATTCGATAGTTCATGAAAAAAATCCACAGGAATGTTATTGACATGTGCACAGGCTTGTCTATGCCTGCCCAGTCCGCATTTATCTTACTTTCAAGGAAAGTAACGCTGTTTTTTTTTTTTCATTAATGAGCCGCGACACGAGAAAACAATGAGGTTGTGCGCCCTGCGCAGACTTAGATCAGCCTGGGCATCCACCCAGGCTGATCAGACTCTTTGCTAAGATCTTAAAGGGTAGCTAAGGGCCCAAGCTAGCTTCATGCGGACAGCGAAGACTCTGATCAGACTGGGCGGATGCCCAGGCTGATCTGAGTCTGCGCTGGGCGCACAACCACATTGTTGGTTTTGTCGTGTCGCGGCTCATTATATGGGGATCAACTCTACAAGGAATGAATTTGTTGCTTCTTCTTAATGTGGGAAGGGGCGGAGAGTGGTGGTGGTGGTGTGTGTGGAGGGTGGGGTGGCTGGGGAGCTGGGGAGTAATTTCTGAACGGAAAAGAATACGCAAAACACGCAAGGAGATGACTTTAATATAAACATCACGCTTACCGTCAGATCCTGCATTCCATTGATTTGAATATATATACATGCATGTAATTAATGACGAATGGGATACTGTTAAAACCAAAAGAATGCGCTCCTTTCAGACCCCTTTCGGAGGGGTTTTTTCGCTCAAGGAATCAAGGAAACTTCGCAGAAGTCGCCTCCCGTTAGAGATAAAATGGCAAATGGAGATGTTCGCGTACACGCCAAAAGGCAGATTTTCTCAACTTCGGATTCAAAATATATATTGGAATAGAACATTCAGAATGTCATCATTTAAGTCTGAAAACATACTTTGCATTTAGATTTTAATTAATTTTGAGTGGTTTCAATAGGAAAGATACCTTAGGCCGCTTACAAACAGCAAACCAGACTCCGCATCTGCACACACTTACCCCTGTTTCAACTCTCTCTCTATATATAGATTCCTAAGGATCCATAGACTGCATGTATATGAGTTGGGAAGACACTGCTCATATTGCGCAGACATGCAAGCTGATGACCAGTCTTTGCGGTTCTCAATTATGGTTCTTTTCTGCACGATGCGGCTCGTTTGTAACATTACATGCCGACCTGGGGTGGCGTTTCGTGACAATTTCAAACGGATACAGATTTCTTTTCAAGAGGAACTCATTTTTGGTATGTTGACATAAAATTTAGAAAGAAAAAGACGGAAATATGTCTTTTGTCTTCTTTTGGCAAGATTTGTCACATGACCACGCCCACAATGTTTCTTAGGTTCCTTTCCAATTTTTTTCTAATTGAGTTCAGCCAATTTAATGCGGTTCATGAGTCTATTAGAACTGTGTTGAAGACAGGACGCATTGAAAAACCTAAAAGTTTAAAAAGTATTATTATTTTTTAATTTTTAGAAACGGACATATTTTTCTCATCGCCCATGTACTGTTTGCTTTGCTGTTTGGCGCTATCTTAACTATATATCTGATGCCAGCCGCTACCGTGTCTGGCGGAACGCGTCAGTAAGTGTGGTTCGCAGAGGGATGGTCGTTGCCTGCCCAAACCTACCTGCCAATCACTTTTTCCTTTCAATCTTTTGAGATTTCGCGACACTGAATAAGTTAAACAGAGGATCTTACATGAGTGCTCATGTATTATTGAATTTATTAAACGAGTTGGGGAAACAGATAAGATGCGAGGCTTTGCCGAGCATCTTATCGGTTTTCCCCAACGAGTTTAATAAATTCAATAATACAGGAGCACGAATGCAAGATTCTTTTTATCATATGACACTAAAATCGCATTTTGTTAGCAAAATTTGCACTAAAACGTCACGATTTCGCCATTAGAAAACGCGACGTTTTAATGGACGTCAACGTATAACGTAACGACGTAATTTGCATATTTAATCCACTAGTGGATTATTGTTTTTAATGCATGGCTTTATTACACTCTCAGATGCGACGTCATATGATAAATGCAAAAACGCATGTCAGTCGCGGGTACGTTTATATTGAAACACTGGGCTGATATAACTAGTCCCCGAGGATAATCATCAACCCAGTTAATCAATGTGTCAGTGTTGATTCTGGTTCTTTAGCATAAGGGTCACTTCTAAAAAAACTTAAAGTAACCTCTTTCAGTTTCACCTACATCTGGTAAAACTATTCTAAAACTAAGACCGCTTTGTCATAGCGATGTGAAAATAAGCGGCGTTTGACTTGAATTGTTTTGGATTATTTTGGCCTTTTGCAGGTTGTCGCTGCACCGGACATCTCCTTCAATTCGGCACCAGTGATACCAATTATTTCGCCAATTTAAAGAAGTTAGTCGACCTATGCTCTTCATATGATTGCTTATAAGACCAAAGAATATCGGCATCAATTATAATTGTATTTAACTAGCACGGTTTCGTTTCTGTTCTAACATCAGAAACCAAAATGGTTCTCTAGTGCAGCTCTAGACTGGCTTCGGTCTAATAAATCATATTTACATAAAATAATGCGACAAATATAAAACTACAGGAATGGATGTTCTGATAGCTGAATTTATTACCAGTGATGCCTGAAGATTTTTCAGTTTTACTGACTGGAGTCTGGAGCCAGTCTAGTGCAGCTCTGGACCAGGAAAATAAAATAAAAACTAAATAAATTTACTTTTATCTTTCAGTTAAAGCAAAATTTAGACACAGTACTGGGTAAATCTACATTCACTTGAAAATTCATTTCTACAACATTTTTTCATACCTTATCGTGGTAATCTCCGCCTGGAGCTATTACCTGAAAGCCGGAGTCGTGTCCTAGCGTCGCATTTTACGGAAACGCACGGAAACCACCGGCAAAAAAATAATCAACTTAAATTTTAACAAATATTGAAAAAAGACCATTTTATCATTTACCTAGACTAATAAAATTTATACCAGATGAAAATAAACTCTTTCTTCTCATCTGATCTATTTGTGATGCATAACATTTTGAATCAGTTTGATTCGAAATAAGTCGTTGAATTCATGTGCCCTACTGGTTTTACGGAGATTTTATTATTTGTTTTAATTAATTATGTACCTCTAGAAAATCACCCCAAAAAAGACCATTTTGTACTTGTGCTAGAATCAAAATTAAAACACAGTATTAAAGATGAAGAATTTTACTTTCTGATACCGTGTGTGATGTAAAAATATGTTAACAAAAAAAGAAGTTATTAAGTGATAATGAATCTTTCCCTTATTACTCGTATATGTCAAATTGGCTCACACCTGTAGAAGTGCTAGTACGCAGTTTCTTCACTATGTCCCCGAGGATATCAGCATCCCAATTAATCAGTGTTGATTCTTGTTCTTTAACACTGGGGTCACTACTTAAATACTGATTTAAAGTAACCTTTTACATAAGTCTGGTAAAATTTCTGATTTATTCTAAAACTAAGACTAATTTGTCATAGCGACATGAATCTTGATTGGAGTTTAGCTTCCATTCCTTTGGATAATTTTGGCCTTTAGCAGATTCTCGCTGCAACGGACATCTCCTTCCTGATATTCTTGCCTGTCGCCTTTCTGGAGACGCAGGGGTTGAGGTGGCTCGGTGGGGGACGCCTGCGCTCAGGAATTAATACATAGCGTCTTTTACTTGATGCTTGCAGCTTCTGTGTCTTGCGGAATGCGTTAGTATGTGTGGCTGGGAGACTGGTGCTTATTGCCTGCCAAGACCTGCCCATCACCATTTTTCAAACATTTGGGATTTAGCGACACTAAAGAATTTCAATACAGAAACGCGCTTCTGTCGCACAAAATTTGGCAAAGGTACTTTAATATCATATCCTTGCGTGACACCTCTACGGTTGATAGCTCATGCATTTTCTTCCGACTGGAGCACACAACGTTGAATCAATATTGGATTAACGTTGATTAAACGTCAACGTTGGATTAAAATTGCTTCAACATTTTTTGCCTGTTGTAACTGTACATGCATACAAACATGGTATAACAAATATCGGAGCAAAAACGCTAATGAGACAGGATACATGTACCTGGTCGTCATAATTATGCATGTAGCTTATAGCTTTGAGTGTATTTCGAATAATACCATAAAGGCAGAAGTTTGAAGCGCTGACTGATCGAGTACACTTTTATAGAGGAGTTCCTGGCTATCCCAGCAAAGACATATATGAAATATAATTCATCAAAGGTATATAAAATATTCTGTCTTTAAGAGTAGAAAGGATTAAGACGTCACATGCGACAGCAAGAAATGAAAACTTCACAGGCTCCTACACATGTAACGCTTTCTTCCCAGTATTGACGCTCAATAGAGCGTAAATATGTAAATTTCACACTCCATCCATTGTCAAAAGGCTTTAGATGGAAAGAGCATACGTTTAGTTAAACCATAATGAACAAATGGCTCATTTAATGCTGTTTCGATTCTGTCGCTTTGCAATAAAATAAATGCGCATGGCGGACCTCAAGGAGATGTACTATTGTCCCTCTTGTTAATATACGAAATTTAAGTGAAGTTAGAAAAGTGCCGGTAAGGTTCTTGTTGTAATAAATATTTTATTTTCTAACTGTAGGACTGATTAATCTGCATATGAATGTGAATGAAATACTTTAAAAGTTTAAAGGAACATTAGATGGGACAGAAAAAATTAGGCTTCTCTTTTCCCAGGCTTTATCCCATAGGTTATTCAATGTAACCCATTTAAGTCATTGTGTCTTAAACTACTGTAAAATTCCTGATCACGAATACGCAACAGTACTGATAATGATCGAATAAGTTATAAATATAGTCAACTCTCGCTATCTCAAAGTCGAAGTTCGTCCCAAACCACCGATATCTCAAAGTAAATTTTCTGGTTCCAGAAAATTTACTTTGAGATATCAGTTGTTTGAGCTAAAAGGAGTAGAAATGAAATTAAAAATAGGGAATGTGTACAAACTATATTGTTTGATACAAATGGGTACTTTGAGATAGTAGTGTTCGAGATATCGAGGATTGACTGTATACGCTGCTTCCAGCTGATAATTTTTCGACATAAACTATTTACATTTCATTAATTCATGTACGTTCCGTTAGTTTCACAAATATTCCTATGCCTTGCTTTGAAAAACAGTAATAAAAATCACAATGCTTCACAAATATTTGTAAACCTTGCTTTGCATCACCACCACCACCAATAATAATAACAATATCACACTTATAAGCCTAGGATCTAACCGATGCGCTTTAACATTTTCGACAAATACATTTGTTTAAACTAGTTTTAGAAATGACAAAACGCATTTTTTTCTCTCGAACGAAAATTAGTAACATTCACACTTAGAAAATAATTGCGTCTTGGTTGTTAAGAAAATAATAGGGTGAGTAAACGCTAGTATACAAAATCCCGATGAAAAGTAGATATTCAATACCCACAATTTGAACAACCCCCTACATTAGAACTATGAAAAATATACCTAATAGTTTCAAATTAACATAATACGATGCTGAGATTTGAGATATATGATAACCGAAGTTTTTCTACCCCATATACCCCGAAGGCAGACAGATGATTCAAAATGATTCTAAAGATGATCTAATTATCTTTTTACAGGTATCAATTTGTAGGCGGTCTCTTTGATCTTCCTTTGATGTGCCGACAGCCCGTGTCAATTTCGATTTAAAGATAGAGGGTCATGGCCCAGGAATTAGCGTGAAGATATGATAATTAGCAGGAGATATCTGTGAGAAGAAGAATGAGATTGATTGTTTTAACTCGTAGATGATGATCAGGTATATAAGGGTGGGTATTATCGGTGTAATAGTACAAATTCGTCAAAGTTCCTTGCAAAATTCAGAAGCCCCAAAA
The DNA here is from genome assembly GCA_963989385.1 of Ctena decussata. Classification (NCBI taxonomy): domain Eukaryota; kingdom Metazoa; phylum Mollusca; class Bivalvia; order Lucinida; family Lucinidae; genus Ctena; species Ctena decussata. The sequence goes on from OZ022514.1 coordinate 40,138,222, forward strand.
AGCATAAAATAACAGACAACTTTGCAAACTGATTAATTAACAGTGATCTGTAGCAAAAGTACAATAACAAATGCCTAATACGAGTTGTACCTTGTATTGTAGATTGTAGATATCTCTGTTTGTCAGAGACACGGAATAGAATTTATTAACGTTGAGTTGTTACTAGGGCTGATGAGAATTCACAGAACTCTGGGGCCATATTTATAAAACGACTTAAGTCGTTGCTATGCTGTTTCTATGGCTAAATTTGTATGAAGGAGATTCTCTACAACTATGAAATTTGCTCTGGGGGAAACAGTCTTTTCAGACTGTTCCTCCAGAGCAAATTCCATAGTTGTAGGGAATCTCCTTCAAAGAAATTTAGCCTTAGCAACAGCATAGCAACGACTTAAGTTGTTTTATAAATACGGCCCCTGAAGTATGCATTGTCTTAAGCTGACTTACAGTGCACTGAGTCCGAATATCAAGTCTTTAATGCAGGATAGAAGGTCTAGCTGGGGTTTAACTCCTAGCAATTAATGCCCTTATTTTGTAGTGATTAGCGATTAAAGGCCTTATCTTTTAGTGATTAGCGATTTTTTCAGGCTTAAAATTTAATGATAAAGCCAATAAAATCTGAAACATACTACGTTTTGTGACACTGGCTTTATCGATTATTGAATAAAGCGTTAAAACATTAATAATTAGCGATTTTCGGAACCCCACCCTCCGCACCCGCCACCCCAATCCAGACCCTCAGGATAAAGCGTTACTGTATGCCAAGTATCTTCCACGTCTAGCTGGCTCGATCGGAGAAAATCAGTTATACGTGTAGTCATTTAATGCCGATTATAATGTCGTAGAGGTCAGATACCTGCACTAACGTCTTTTGTTTGTACACCTAGTAGCACATGTCATCATTTTAGGAAATGGCGCCAGTTACCAGAAATCTTCCGAAAAAAAAAGCGATCTTTCCCTGACACTGAGCTCACTTCTTCGCAGTGTCTTCTTTACGAGTTTGATTCGTAGCACAATGACGTGCTTCTAAAGCCCATGATACACGGTAAACCAAGTAACATGTTTCTTGTAGTATGAAACTTTTGTTTCTTATTCCTTGTGCTGATACACTGTACAGTTTCAAACATATTCCTTCCCAGGTAAATGCTATTAAAAGTGACTGGACTGCATGATAAATGATGTCACGTGAATACACAGAGATTAGAATCATTCTTGGAGGGGTCAAAGACTTTAAAAAAAAATAAAAAAAAATAAACAAAAAGAATCAGACCAACCATAATTAATATAAATGCTGATCTCATGGTGGTTTCATAATACCCTTTTTGCTTTTATCAAATTCACATTACTGTTGCTTTGTGACCCTGTGACCTGACTTCTGATTGGCTGTATGGAAGAAGGAACATATTACAAGTCGTATGGAATAGAACAAGTTCTATCCCAAAACGTGTAGTATATTACTCCAAAAAGTAGCATGATACAGAGTATTAGCACTGTATAGACGGTAAACCTTGTAACATGTTTCAAGGAATATATTACTTGGTTTACCGTGTATCATGGACTTAATAAAAGGCATTGGTACGGGATAACTGCAATCTACTGCGTTAAAATCGGCCATGTAAGACCTGGGATATAATTAATTTTCCTACCTGGTACGAGATTTTTTTCTTTCAAAATATGCGATTTGCCGTTATTATTACGTAATTGTAGCATACGTTAGTCACCCGTGACTAGTTGATTAACAGTCCTGGCCCCGAGGTTATAAAACTTTTCCATGCTCAACTCAGCTGAGCATGAAATTCTACCTGCAGATAAATAGCACATTACTGATAAGTACAGTTGTTTTCTTGCTCAGTTTAGCTAAGTATGAAATTTTGTTTGCTTATGAATATGAAAATGCCAACATTAGTTGGCATTTTCATATTTATCAGCAGAGAAAATTCATGCTCCGCTGAGTTGAGCATGGATAAAAAGTTTATAACCTCGGGGATTGTTACTAGGCACATGACTGCTTAGATTTAGGTACATGTAGGAAGACTTCAGGTAATATGCAGGTAGACTATATTAGCTTGGTCTCGATTTCTCCGTTTCTGGTGGTTGACACTGATTCTAAATTCTATGAAATCATGATACAGATTTGGCTGGTATTTAAGGGACTACTTCTCACATGGGAATCTGAGGTTGAAGATTTGTTTTGTGGTGCTTTTTCCGGTTCTGATCTCTGATCTTCGACGACTGCCTCTTCAACTTGGGGTTTCAGTCTGTTCAAGATGACTTTCAGCATATCTTTGCTTGGATGACTGATGAGGTTGATGGTTTTGTAGTTCCAACTGAGGTGAAGGTTTCCCATTTTAGGGTCAGTAATAATCAGCAACTGCGTCCATGGGGTAGGCCTTTCTTCTATTCACAAAATCTTCCTATTTTTCCCTTAGCAAACGAACTCATTCCAAAAATGGGGTCTACTCTAAAAGGGAAAACTACTCCTATGGAAGAGCTTTTATCTAACTACTGACCATATTTGGAAGGTATCGAAGGGTTGTTTTCACAGGAAGTGTACATTTTCACATTAAATGACTCCAACTGGAAGCTGAATGTTACATGTAGTTTGTGAGGACAAAAATTTCAAAATTATTATACATCCAATTTTTCTTTTTTATTTTCTTCTTGAGGTATCTCATAGCATTAAAATTTTAACAAAAGTTCCACTGTTTCAGATTGCACTGAAAACTATTTATTAAGGATAATAATAATTATATTTTTTTATTGTCTGTCATTCAATATTCTTGACAATTCTGTGGTAGGGAATAACCCACGTGTAGAAAATTGAAATCGCAACAACTTTTTTGACAGTTTTGACAGCAATTAAACAATTAACAGAAATATGCCTTTCATGTTGTAACAGAATATTCCATTAGAATGTCAGAAATATCTTCTTGTAATCTGACAAGGTCATGAGCGCAAAATGCTGTGGTGGCCCTGCGTATTCGGACAGAATTATTTGTAAAATCAGTGTAGACACTGCTTTAGAGCAGCCGGATCAGGGGTCTACACTGTTGCCACACCACCATCATTCCATTGATCAAAACCAATTTGTTCAAATTTTAGAATAATCGCTGCCACAGGATGATGAGGTGTCATAATAATTAGGATAAACAGTCAGATTGTCTGTGATTGTATTGAAAGAGTTAATTACACATTCAAAGCTAAACTCACTGTCATTTATTGTATTCTATTCGCCTGATATGCTTAAAAGGCTAAATTATGGTTCATAATTATTATGTTCAAATTCTTATTTGACCCACAAAGTTATTCTTAAGTTCAACTGCATTTGTAATTCTTCAAAGAGTGATTATTGTAAAACCATGCAGGTTCTTGTTAAATTGTTACGTGTTCTTGCCCTTGTAAGTTACAAAAATGATTACTCCTTTGCTGACCCAGTTTGGGAACTGGTTTTATTTTTTTTCTTGAAACTGCTTAAATATCTTAATTTATTTTGGGTCATACATACCCAAAACCGTATGCTGTACCTAAAACATGACTTACAGCATGCATCATTGCATGACTTCTCTTGTCTATTATCATCATTTATTGTTTGGTAGTGGTTTTTCAAATCAAAAGTAGGATAGTGTAGCGGGAGAATGACCACCATTTTGGGAAATAGCTTTACATTCGGTTTACCGTGCTTGTCTTTCGTGAACTCTTGTCAATTTGTGTGCTTATTTCCCTTCTGGTTTTTTAGGTCGGGATGTGGGATTTGATTATATTAGCATCTGATCATAACCAGTCTTTACTTTATACATGTATACAGTGTGGTATGGCAAGCTGGTATGTATGTTTGGTGGTTTGATATAATATAAAGACATACCCTTCCGCGGTATGTCGGATAATGCGTGTGGCTGTAAATAAGAAGTTTAATTTGTCTTTTATGTTGCTAATAAAGTTTTATTAATTTGCAATAAAAGTTGTCTTTAAATTCTTGACAAATTATCTGTAAATGATACAAGGTATAATTAGGGCACACCTGATATGTCTATAGAATACGAGAAGCTTGTTTTCCAATCTGATATCTTAATGTGGCAGTAAATCTTTAGACATGCAATGTTTGTTATGTACGTTACAATTGTCCAGATGAACAGATTGAAAATAAAGCACACAGTTCGATGGTTTATATGATCATCCTGGAAATATGCTATGGATTTCACCAGGGGTCGTTTTTATAAAAGGACTTAAGTGGTTGCTATGCTGTTGCTAAGGCTGATTTTCTATGAAGGAGATTCCGTACAACTATGAAATTTGCTCTGGAGGAACAGTCTTTTTCAGACTGTTCCTCCAGAGCAAATTTCAGAGTTGTAGGGAATCTTCAACATGGGAATTTAGCCTTAGCAACACCATAGCAACCACTTAAGTCGTTTGATAAATACCGGCCATGAATCCCCTTCACAACTTGGCCACGGCGATCTCATAAGATTGCATATTGTTCGGAAAATAGGAGTAATAAAAACACTGTTTACGTCGTTTTTTATTTATTTCATTTTTTCTATATATTTATTTTGCTTGCTTGGGGCTTTGTTTCAGCTGGTAATATATAGGACGTTAGTGACATGTGTATATACCTGTACACATGAAAAATAAAGTTACCATTCAAAGGTTGGTTATAGAGTTGACATCTAGTCTAAAAAAAATTATTTTGGATACTAATTCTCTTAACAACTCTACATGACAAACAAAACATATCATCCATTGACCATTTGTGTGTATACATATATATTACATTGAGTTACAGAGTAAGTTTTGACATTTCAAATACCGAGAATAATATTGTCAGTGACGTACTTGCTTTAATTATATATTCCACTCTCATTGTTCAACGTATTTTCATAGACAACTTTTCAACTTTTTCCTCTATCTAATCTGACCGAAACAGCATCGTAAAATAAATTCAAACCGAAACAGTATCGTAAAATAAATTCAAATTTATTTTTATTCAAAAATAAATTTGAATTTATTTTACGATACTGTTTCGGTCAATTGAATAAAACTACATTTGACTTTATTTTACGATACTGTTTCGGTCAAATCAAATGTATAGCACATGCTTCGTCATTCTCATCAGACGTTCTTCCAATGTTCTTCTAACACGGCATTCATCAAGGTGAATTTTTGGCATTAGTTTTAATGATTATCAGTTTTTTTTTATTATTTTGTGCTGAATGCAAAAGGCAGAAATATACATTTGAGCCGCGACACGAGAAAACCAACAATGTGGTTGTGCGCCCAGCGCAGACTCAGATCAGCCTGGGCATCCGCCCAGTCTACTTAGACTCTCCGATAGGCGCTTAAAGAGTAGCTAAGGGTCTAAGCTACCTCTATGCGGACGGTGCAGACTCTGATCAGACAGGGCGAATGCCCAGGCTGAGCTGAGTCTGCGCTAGACGCACAACCACATTGTTGGTTTTGTCGTGTCGTGGCTCTTTGTAGACCGAAAACATTTAATTGTTTATTTGATGGTCTTCTATGATATGAGGAAAATAATGTACAATTTTGTCTTCGTGAGACACTTAACATATACTTCTTTTCGTTTTTTCTTTCCTTTCTGGATACATGTACAAGACCAAATCATTTATGAAAGTCATCGTTTGACTGAAACATCTTGGGGGTGCTCATAATTTTAATCTCGATCAGTGAACAAGTAATCTTTAGATTACGATACAAATATGTGACTTAAATTTTTAAAGAACCTTTTGATGTGTCGCTAGGCTTCAAGCCTCTTTTCAGCAAATGTAAGTCTATACTTTAACGCTTGTGTTTTGTAAAATGATATTGTTGTTGTGTTTATTTTTTATGACAGTTAAACTTGAAGGATTATTTACCGATCTACACTTATATGCCCTTGGACTTAATAGAATAACAACATTTATGTTTTGAAGAGTCGGTTTGTATGGTTAAGCAAACTTTATGAAAGGTACATAACTGAATACTTTTGTCCTTTTGACTACTGACCAAAACGACAGAATCAGATTCTCAATAATTTATAATTAGTATTACTCAGTCCCCTAGGAAAGGAAACTACAGGTATTTAGTGATTGTTCTTTCCTCATTACCTGTTAAATCTGCAGAAACAACATGCGCTGTGGTCATCTTTTGGTGGTTCCAGTTTAAACAATATTTTATTTCCATAAAAACATAGATACTAATTCATGAATTTATTGGGATAAGGCAGCAAGCTAGAGCTAGAGCTTATAGACGTCTTTTTGGTGGTTCTATGTTAATAATGGACATTACTTCTGTTCATTATTAGTATAGGAGATGTCCATGAATTCAACGCTGAAAAACAAAAAACAAACGACAAAGAGCTTCTAAATTCAACCATTTATTTTCGATACTTTGCTCATTACATACATATACATGAATAATCATGGTTCATGTGAGCGATGTTTGTAATAAAATATATCTCAATATTTTAATTTTCAGCACAAGTACAAAAGTGAAAAGGGACTATTTTGAGGCAAACCTTAAATAAATTTGTAATAGGGGAACAATTCTAATAATAAAAATAATAATCTCACTTTAAAAAAATAAGTCTGTTGCAAGCTGCCATTGCATCGTTACTCTAGATGGAGGCCATGCATAGTCAGTGAGGCTTCTTTCGAAAATGCAGCATAATAAGCAGTTAAAAACATAGGCTGGAACAGAATGAAACACAACATATATCGAAAAGATCAATGAACTTATTAATATGTTTAATATAAGGGGAAACAAATATATCCCTCCTGCAATATGAACTCGGGGAAATAAGAATATGATAAATTCAGAAGATCCTCTGGAAACAAGGGACGCATCGGAGAAACGAAAATTGAAGGTTCGGTTTAATAGAGTCTGTTCATCTGCGGTAATGTGGTGTTGCAACATTTACACTTACGATGCCCCAAGCACCGGCTTCGGCGGAAACTCTGTTTTCTTATAGTTTCAAATAAGTTTGTAAAACTCTAACCAAACTCCCATAAATATAATCAATATTAGATATTAATTCTACGAGTAGTAAGTAGATATAACGTGAAACTTAGAGAGAGAGCTGGCTGGTTTGATACTATTAGTTACTATACATAGTTAGTTAGTATAAAGCTGTGGAGACTTAAGGACGGAGTTGCCATTTAAATTCTCAAAATTAGATCATAAGATATTCACATATCACATCCCATATCATTTTACTAGATACAAACGTTTACAGAAATTACATTTTACAACTCTTTACTAGTTTCTTTTCGAATGTTGGCAACAAAAGACAACTCGTATTTGGGAGTCAGCCAGTAACACACACAAATGGTACATTGTTGAGCCGCGACACGAGAAAACCAACAATGTGGTTGTGTGCCCTGCGCAGACTCAGATCAGCCTGAGCATCTGCCCAGTCTGGTCAAACTCTTTGCTAAGTGCTTAAAGGGTAGCTAAGGGACTGAGCTACCTTCATGCGGGCAGCGAAGACTCTGATCAGACTGGGCGGATGCCCAGGCTGATCTGAGTCTGCGCTGGGCGCACTACCACATTGTTGGTTTTCTCGTGTCGTGGCTCATATGTGAACTGGTGACGGCCCAAATGGTATAGTTTATTCTGAATTCATTAGATTGTCATTAAGTACCATTTCGAAAATAGAATTCAAATGAAGCCGGTACTAAGAGATATGACCAGTGTTACACATTAATGTACGTTATTGCTTATGAACAGATTCGATAATACCGAAATGGGTATACGTTTCTTTGCTACGTTCCTTGCTTCTGGATGTTTTAGTATCTATATACCTGACAATGTGTATTTGCTTACTGTATCTTGGGCTTTTGGTATGAGGGAACCTCAAATTAGAATATAATTGGAGCGCTTCATGCGACTTCAAACAATGTAGCAATTTCAAATGTGATACTCAGATCCTCCTCCTCATTTATACAGAATAATCAGAGACCTCACTGTTGGCTCTATGGTTAAGATCATTTCCACAGATGGCTGAGGTGACAAGCAAAGGATCTGATGAGACAGCACCTATTTGCAGTCTGGTCCCGAGGTTATAAAACTTTTTTTCATGGTCAACTCAGCTGAGCATGAAATTTTACCTGCTAATAAATAGCAAATTACTGATAAGTACAGTTGTTTTCTTGCGCACTTTAGCTGAGTATGATATTTTCTCTGCTTATGAATACGAAAATGCCAACATTAGTTGACATTTTCATATTTGTCAGCAGAGAAAGTTTCATGCTCAGCTGATATGTGCACGTAAAATGTTTTATAACTTCGGAGCCTGATCAGAGCTTATACTTGTCACCAATGCAACTGTTGGAAATCACATGATGTGGCTGAATTATAAAGTAATAGCAAATCAATTCTAAAAGGCATATAAGTATGCATTTCAGGTTCAGTGTATCAGTACAATAATAAGACAAATCAACTTCATATTAACTTTGCATGAAGTTTGATATAAAGTATTCAGAGACTATTGGAAGCACTTGGTTTGTTTAAAAAAAGATATGGAAATTTATTTTTCAACTTATTTTTTGGGTTATGGAAATTATGTACACTTCTTTAGATATTTTGAGCAGTGTACGAGTGGAAGAATCAGTTTGAAAAATTAAGGAATACATTGCTTAAGTTGTGCAATTTCTCCTCTTTTTCAGGCTGATCCTTCCATTTTGATTTTACGCACATGCAGGCACATACAAGTACTTGCATCGAAGCCATATAGGATGGAATATATAAGTTGCGAGGTTCTGAACAAGTGACAAATCAATTGCAAATTGCTTGACGGCTCTTTACTCTCCGTATCACTACTTAAACCGCCCACAAAGGTTTCGTCGGAGGTAATTTCTGGCGTAGGGTATGTTCGGCTTTCTACCGAATAAAACTATCATCATGTAACTTCTACAAGAACTCGCTATTTGGCACTTTTTAAAGAAGCTACATATAGATAATTTACAATTACTTGTCAGTAATTTCCCTCGAGCTTTGAAAGGGTAGCCAAGACGGAAACAATGTCTGATAAACGTCGATATTATCTTAAGACCGTGTTTCAAAGTGGGACGGAGACTGACATTGGTTATTTTATAGAATTTGTGGTATATGACCAGCACACTGGTTTGCATTTCAGCACAATTTTTATACTGCATATAAAAATAAATTACGTTTCTATTTTCATTCCACTTTTATTCCCGGAAGAAGTACTCTTCAAAGCGTCAGATTTATTACTTGCGACATCTTGACTATTTTCCGAGTCACTTTCACTTTTTTTGACGTCACTATGCGTCTTCACGTGCTTGCTAAGATGATCACTGCGCATAAAGCGCTTGCTGCACGTGGGACACTGAAATCTTTTCTCGCCTGTGTGAGTTCGTAGATGGCGCTGCAGTTCATCTGAGCGTGTGAAACGCTTGCCACAGAATAACCAGTTGCATATAAAAGGACGTTCACCAGTATGCCATCTGAAACAGAGGAAAAATATACAAGGATTCTTGATTCTGCAAAGTATACATTCCCTTGTTTGTTCGTTTTTCAGCAGATACTATCCTGTGCTATTACTGATCACACTTCCTTTTTTAGCGGTCAATGTCTGTGCAAGTTAGGTAAGTGTCAACCCTTAAATTGTTTATAAAGCAGATGACAAACTTCACGTCTGCAAAAATTTCAAATCATGTTTCGTCAAAGCTATACTCGAATTGAAAATCGAAATAAAATAGAACAAGCAGTGCAGACCAGCTGATGAGCCGCCTTATCTAGATCTACACTGTTTAAATATCATTTTGGCGATTTAAGTGTTGAACTACATGAAAACGGTTGTGGTCTATTAAACTTTCGCCCCCACCCCCTGAGCAGTAGTAGGAAAAGAAAGCAGATATACTCTTAAATGTTCCTTGTGTAAAAATATAGACATGGAAGAAAAAAGCAGGATAAACAGACTACACAGCGTATACTGTTAGTGTTCTAGATATAAACTAAACAGCAAAGTGGTTACCTTAAATGTGCTTTTAGGTGTGAGGTTTTTCCATAAACCTTTCCACACCCTGGTATATGGCAGCTATGGATATTTTTCTTTCGTAAATGAGCACCAGCAGGTCCTAGTCGCTCAGCTTCTTGGCAGTTTGGACAATCACAAGTCGCTCTTCCTGTATAGCGTCTCTGTGATCTAGACGTTCCAAGTGACGTCACAGCAGCAGTTCGACTCAGAAACGGGCTGACACTTGACTGACTAAAGTCATTTTGGGACGGTAAAATTGATTTATATGTGTCTTGTAGCAAATGAGGAAAAGTTGATCCATTTGAACCAAACGGATGACTAAGTGAGTATTCTGAATTTGCATAATTTGCTGAAATTTGAGAATGTAATCCAGCAGATGAAACGCTCACATCTGATAACCAGTTTGTAGGACTCGAATGCATATCCCACCATGATGAAGCACTATTTACAGATCCGGGTACTTCTGATTTTAAACTGTGCGCATGCGCACTTGGCATATATGATGACCAAGAATCATATAGGTGTCCACCTACTCCTGTCACTCGTGAATACATTCCGCTTAAATTAGAACCGGAAAATCCGTTTTCTCCATACACTTTCTGAGACAGGACAGCTTGACAACTTTCGTTTTGGGCGTAAGAATTTCCAGTTGAGGACGGATAAAAAAGATCACTTCCATAAGAACCCGAACAACTTTGCAAAGTATTGTTTCGTGAGTAGCCAAGTCCCTGTGATGAAATTGACATGGACGAATTTAATCCGGGCATTCTTTGCGATGAGAAGGAAAGAGGACTCGGTGCGTCAACTCCTGGTATGGGCTTTTTCCATGGATAGAATCCTTTGGCAGCTCCATCAGAAAGTGGCGTCTGCGCTTTCGTGGTGATCTTATTACACTGGGCAGCCAGCATTGCCAGAGGGGTACCACCAAACGGGTGTGGCTCCTGAAAACAGAAAAAAATGGAATATACATCAATAATCTACGGATCCCGAGAACCCCATAAAGCGAGAGACATAGAAAGAATATTCAGGCAGATTTAGCAAAATTTTCTTATAGTGCAGCTAGTACATACTACTCATAATGTGCTAAGTATGGACACTTAGAATGACTATCTAAAAGCACATTCATTGTGTCCATTTCTTTTCTATAAATATCAGTGATATAGAATTATGTGCAATTTCTGCAAAGAAACCTGGAAAAAGGTTTGATGTTGAGCAAAATATTAAGCTGTAGATATAAACGATAAATTTTAATGTAAAAACTATACAACGACGCGAAAACCCAGTAAACTTGAAATTACTACAAATCTACATGCGCAGAGTATATTCTCTTTCTAATGACCTTAAGTGTGTCCACATGAAAAGAGGCGAACTTATTTGATCTTTGGATTATTTTGTAAAGTGATATGCTTAAAATTCGTGACTATCAAACGTAAAGAATATTGCATGTTAAAGTGTATTCACCTTTCAAAATAATTTAATGAGCCGCGACGCGAGAAAACCAACAAAGTGGTTGTGCGCCCAGCGCAGACTCAGATCAGCCCAGGCATCCGCCCAGTCTGATCAGAGTCTTCGCTAAGCGCTTAAAGGATAGCCAAGGGACTAAGCTACCTTCATGCGGACAGCGAAGACTCTAATCAGACTGGGCGGATGCCCCCAGGCTGATCTGAGTCTGCGTTGGACGCACGACCACATTGTTGGTTTTCTCGTGTCAGGGCTCAAATTTGTAATATTGAGTGTGGACAGAGATTAGCTCTGTATGACTATACCGTTTTATGGCTTATCTGCATGTGTTTCGACGTGCAGAAAGTTCAATGTTAGAGAGAGAGAGTCACTAAATTTTCCATTTTTAATCTAAACTATTTAACTTAATTTATTTATTGATTTATTTAATAATTTCATTAATATGCTATAACGTTATGTCTGAGTCTTGAGAGTGGCATTTTTTATATTTATGCACAGTGCATTGCAGAGGCAAAAATTAATAATAAAAACATAAGAAAAAGTGACACGAAAGAGGCCTCTAATGCTTTTATTTTAACTTTTCTTCTGTGTTTTGACTTGTAATTACATTTAAGAGTCTGTAACTTTCCATTGCAAAATTCATTAACTATAACAATATAGTATGGGATTCAACCTTTTGCTTTAAGGCCACCATGCAGGATTATCAATGAGCCCTTCAACACCTCTACGACAGGGCTACAAGTGCAGTCCAGATGAGAATATAACAAGCTAACAGTTGAATTAAGAAATAAAGAAAGAATGCCTTGTCTCATCAGTCTTCTTTAAAAAAATTCTCGATAAGACTATGACCCTGGAAGAAGATTGAAAGGTAAGTAGAATTATAACCTATGTTCGATGCTCTTCGATAAATATATATTGAAGGAAATAAGTGCAGGGAAGACTGAACTAATGACAAACACTACACATGCGTCCGAAGAGACATCGTGGTATAAGGACACACTTGAGAATAATGACAAGTTTCAAACACCTTAGACCAGTTCTTTTAGATGATGGCGACAAACCTAAGGTGGTTCTCTCAAGCAATGCACAAGCCACCACATCCCTTACAAAGCTGAAGCCGATATTGGGAAATAACAGCGTATTTGATCAAAGGACAAAATGATCCGTTCCTTGCCATATCTATCTCTATGCCTCTGAAACATAGACCTTGACAGCAGAGTCAGAGAAAAGAACACAGTCATTTGACATGTAATGCTCCCGAAGGTTACTGGACGTCTAGTACAAGGACATTGGTACCAATGAAGATGTTCACATAATGACCCAAACAGCCATTAGAAATATGATGAACTCGTGACCATGATCAAGAAACGGAAACTAAGGTGGTTTGGCGACATATCAAATATCGCCTGGCTTAGCAAAGACAATCATACAGAACGAAAAGAAGATAGAAACTTTGCCAGCACAACTAGGGCCATGTGAAAAGAGATTGTGTGGTGCCCCAACAGCCTTGCAAGTAGATGGAATGGACTAAAGAGTAAACAATTTAAGCGCTACGCATCCACCACAGAAACTATTTGAATATGAACTAAGCTGTAACCTGGAGAAGAGTGGAGCATATTACTGAATGCCCATCAGAAAATTATTTTAGTCTATGCATTAGTAAGAAAACAGCAACACCAACAACAAAAGGTCTTTGAGAAGTGTCACAAGCAAATATCACACTCTCTCCTGCACCAAGAGTCGATAACCTGCTTCTACGGTTTTACGGATGAGACTTTAAACCGAGGTTCCGTCTCCGTATGACCCATTGTGTTGGTGGAACGTTAAACCCAAGTTCACCCACTCACTCTGGTGCCAAGAAGAAGAGAAGTAAAACGTGAAACCATAAAACGTTGACACAAAAGTAGACAGCAAAGTCAGCGACCAGCTCCCTCTTCCAACCGTTGAAAAACATGAGTATAAAAGTCGTGGTTATGAAACCATGAAACACCAGAAAAAGTTGTGCCTGAACAAAAATCGAACAACATCGGAAGAATCGTCTCTGAGAAAAAGCCACAAGGGAAAAGAGCGTTGGTAGGGCTGGGGGCGGTAAAAAATTCTAAGTTCGAATTTTATTGAGGAATGCTGATCATTTCACATTGTCTTTCAAGACATATATCAAATATTACAATATTACCGTAATATACAATTGAGCCGCGACACGACAAAACCAACAATGTGGTTGTGCACCCATCGCAGACTCAGATCAGCCTGGGCGTCCGCCCAGTCTGATCAGAGTTCTCGCTGTCCGCATGGAGGTAGCGTAGACCCTTAGCTAGCCTTTGAGCACTTAACAATGAGTCTGACCAAACTGGACAAATGCCCAGGCTGATCTGAGTCTGCGCTGGGCGCTCAACCACATTGTTGTTTTTGTCGTGTCGCGGCTCATATATAAAGCACGCACTGACACATCTTTGGAAGAACTCAGCAAGCACTTAGCTTCTGTTCTAATCCCAAGCTTGGACTGTTATCATATATGTATATGCATGTTTATATGTATGTCGACTGAAAATGAGAAATAAAACTTAATTTCGACTCGATGGCCATGGCCGAAACATAGTTTGGCTTTCAGTTACCAAACTTTCATTGTCACTGGCTAGTCAGTCAGATACAAAGACAAGGCGGGCGTGTTATAATATGTATGTCAGTGATGCCTGCTACCCGCGAGCACATGATCAGACTGCTATTTTAGGGATCCGTGTCTGTGTATCTAAATATTTCGGATTTGTCAATGTTTCAGCAGTTTATGAGTTCGGCCGTATGATTTTGGTTCTTTGACCAACTCTAACTTTAAACCAGATCTTCTCCTTGTTTCAAATGTTGTTCTAAACTCGGCTTACATGGCGATTCTTTAATTTAGCAAACAGCATGAATCTCAGACTAGAATCTCCGTCATGAAATGCAGATGAGGGCTCATGCCAGTGTAACTGATAGCCAGAGCTATAGAGATACGGAGGATGAAGCTGACAATAGTTCGTGTGCATTAAAATACACTACTCAAAATACTTAAAGGGGCAGCTGATGTTTTCCCCATAGATTTACTGCAACAGATACCCAGTTCAACGGAACAGAAATTCAGCCGTCAGTTGTCAAGAATTACTCATTCTTTTCACAGCAATTTCAAGAAGGAGCAAAGTTTAAGACAACAAGGATTTCAAAACAGCTGATGTCCTGTTCATTTACATGCAACAAATATTGCGATTTTTGGATGTTCTGACATTGAAACATTTTTTCTATAAGAATATTTCATAAACTTGAATTCAAAGTGATTATTTCAAACGAGTCACATTGTTAGACATTTAGTGTCATACATAAAATGGTTGTTTTGATTTTGATTGAATTTTTTTTATGCTTTTCACCTATTCTGAAAAATTGCAGTCTTTCAGCCTACTTCCATTTCTACAAAAATCAAATCACGGACAGGGACAGGATTAATATTGATCCAACACTTGTGCAGTCATAAACCTCGACCCCCTTTAAAAATTGGCAAAATCATCAAAAATTCCATGTCTTTGTCGATCGAAAGTAAATGATTCTGTAAGCAGAGATCCATTGCACTGTCGTCAATGGAAATAATTTTAGATTCTCGTTTAGTGTAGCTAGTGTGACATATACTGATGTACAGGTGTGCAAGCTATTAAGGCTATCAGTTACTGCAATTACAAAAGATATGCAACTTTAACAGATAACGTGGATGAATAATGACTATTGGGACGAACACACAAGACGCGAATGACCATGACGATGTTGACTCATTAAACCTGGCCGATCGAAAGGTATAGCAAACGTACTATACTCTGCCGACTTAAGACCTGATCAAGTTCTAATTTCCCTATTCATTTTTTTTATTCTTAATGCAAATATTGCAGACCTTGATAAACCTGTTTCTCTCTGGATATACAATGTTGGCACAGTATACAGTAAATAAATCTGTATGATTTGGTTGGTTGTTTATTTTGGGTTTAACAGCTTCTTGAGACAGTAAGTCTATATAGACCCCCCCCCCTCCCCGCGCGCACCTACTGCAAGCACAGTAGACCCTTGTCCTGCTATTATTCAAATTATCAGGACGCCCCGACACTGAAAGTTACCATCGCCTGACCACCACTGGCCCCAAATCTGTATGAAATTCAGTACATCAGCAAACAGAGGAAGTCAGCATGGATTCAGCTTTGCCTTGTCCACGTTTGAGCCGTAATTTCTTTTTTTTTGTAACACTTTATCTCCACCAGGAAGCTGCATGCACATTTTTTTACGTATAGGTGTTCATAGTTTGAAAGAATGATAGAAGTTGATTTCACAATCTCTTTACTAATAAGTGTGATAAATAGAGTAACACGAACAGACAGGAGGAAATCTTAATGCTCCCCTCTGACAATCGTCACGGTGAAGTAAAATACATAAACAAGAGGGCCATGAGGCCCTGAATCGCTCACCTGAACAACTGGCAAAGTGACTTTTTCTTTTGTCTGAAATTGTCAAAATATGAGTCTTGGGTCAAAAGTCAAAGAATGACCATGACCTCTTGTACTCATAAATCTTCATGTACTCTTTCAGACAACCATATATACCATTTTAAGCCAAAATCTTCAAAACTTTCGATGAATCTTATGTTCTAGCATTTTCCCATATTTGACCATGCCGCAAAAAAATATCAAGGTAAACCCAAGGTTATCATTTGAACAGTCTTGGTAGTACTCTAGTACTCCATGTTACTTACCAACTTTTAAGGTCGTAGGTGTATGGGTTCTGGAAAAGAAAAATATTAAAGGTTTATACCATAAATGGGTATGGCGGCCATGCAGGTCATGTGACCTAGACCGATTGAACAAATTTTTGTTGAATTAGCCCCTGGAGGCTCTATATGAAATGTGTTTACAACTGACTCTTTGTTTTTAGAGGAAATGTTTGAAAATGTCAAAATATGAGAAATCTACGTCAAAGTTCAAAGAATGACCTTGACTTTTTGTACTCATAATTCTTTATGACCTCATTAAGACGACTCTATATACCAATTTTAAGGCCAAAATCTTCAAAACTTCTCATGAAATCTTATGTTATAGCATTTTTCCATATTTGACCTTGCTATAAAAAAGTCACGGTCAACCCAAGGTCATAATTTGAATAATCATGATAGTAATGGAGCACACAATGCTACATGCCAAGTTTCAAGGCCATCGGTCAATTGATTCTGATAAAAGAAGATTTTTAAAGGTTTTTACCATATACGGGCATGGCGGCCATGTTGATCATGTGATCCAGACCATATGAAGAAAATTTTATTCCCTCAACCCCTGAAGTTTCTATATGATTTTTGGTTACAATTGGCTCAGTAGCTTTTAAGAAGAAGTTTGAAACGGTCAAACTATAACAATTCAGGGTCAAAGGTCAAAGAACGACCTTGTATTCATGACTTTTCATGTACTCATTAAGATGACTGTATTTATCAATTTCTATGCCTTAATATTCAAAACTTTCCATGAATTCTTATGTTCTAGCATTTTTAACGTTTGACCTTACCGTAAACAATGGTCAAGATCAACCCAAGGTCAGTATTTGAAAAATCTTGATAGTACTCGAGTACCCGAAGCTACATACCAAGTTTCAAAGCAATCAGTAAATCGTTTCTTGAGAAGTTTTTTTAAGGTTTTTACCATATATGGGCTTGGCAGCCATGTTGGTCTTATGCCCTGGACCGTTTGTACAAATTTTCATTCCCTCAACCCCTGGAGGCTCTAGATGAAATTTGGTTAAAACTGGCCGAGTGGTTTTTGAGGAGGTCATTTGAAATTTTCAAAATAGGAGAGTTCTGGGTCAAAGGTCAAAGAATGACCTTGACCTCTTGTACCCACAAATCTTCATGTACTCATTAAGATGACTGCAAATACCAGTATTTAGGCCTTAATCATCAAAAATTTCCATGAAATCTTATGTTGTAGCATTTTCCCATATTTGACCTTGCCGTAAAAAAGATCAAGGTCAACCCAAGGTCATAATTTGAACCGTCTTGATAGTACTCTAGTACCCGATGCTACATACCAAGTTTCAAGGCCATCGGTCAATTGTTTCTGGAGAAGAATATTTTTAAAGGTTTTAAACATATATGGGCGTGGCGGCCATGTTGGTCATGTGACCTGGACAGTATGAATAAATTTTCGTTTTCTCAACCCCTGTAGGCACTATATGGATTTTGGTTTCAATTGGCCCAGTGACTCTCCCAATATAGTCCTCTCCCAGAGGACTATATAATGTTGTTAGAACTTGTGTCCAATCCCATTGTGTTTATACAATAAAATATGTTTACTCTAACTCTGTGACTTTTGAGGAAATTGTTTGAAATTGTCAAAACATCAGACTTCTGGGTCAAATGTCAAACAATGACCTTGACCTCTTGTACTCATAAATCTTCATGTACTTATTAAGATGACTGTAGATACCAAGTTTTAGCCCATAATCTTCAACAGTTTCCAAGATATCTTATGTTCTTGCATTTTGCCATATAAAACCACAAGGTAGCAAATTTGACCTTACCGTAAAAGAAGTCAAGGTCAACCCAAGGTCATAATTTGAATAATCTTGGTAGTACTTGCGTACAAAATGCTACATACCAAGTATGTTTAAACGGGAGCTACTCAAGCGACACTGTCGGATGTAATTCCTTATACTTTGACTAATTGTACTGAAAATTGTAGCAACATATGCAAAATGATTGTTTTTATCATCAATACCCAGATATTATGCAGATATGTAGACTCTGGAGAAAAAACAAGAAGATTGTGTTACCTGTATACTTTCTTGTGCCTCTAAGTATATTAATATTCTAGATATCAAGCACCGTATCTGATCATTTCTTTCTTTCTTTTCTTTCCTTTCGTTTAAAGCCACGAGATCTGGTGTGGTTGGTTGGTTGGTTGTTTAGGGTTTAACGGCCCAGTCTATATCGGACCGTCTCCCAGAGAGAGAGAGAAAAAAAAGAAGAGAGAAATGATAGACGATAGAATACTGGCCGAATAACCCCCATCCGCACCCACTGCAAGCACAGTAGGCCCTTGCCCTACTGTTATCTAAATCAGCAGGACGGCCCGGCACTGAAGGTTACACGTAGCACCATCGCAACACCCGAGCACCACCTGATCTGGTGTAATCAATGTTCTAGAAATCAAACAGGGTAATACGTTCTGAAACGTTACAGCCGTTGGAAAGAAAGAATACACAAAAGAAATCGTTGAATAGAATTTACTCATGACCAGAAACGAATCGGCAAAAACGGTCAAACCATCGAACACCGGCTTGAGCTTATAAGCTCTTTTTATTGACTTGCATTTGGTAATTTCTGTTTTTGTCTATTTTTACCGTTGGCTTTTAATGGTGCCAAGAAAAAGTTCGGAACGAATCATTAGGATTAATATGTTTGCGTTGAATGAAAAAGCTATTTCCAAATAACTGGCTTCGATACAATTTATATTTGCGACATTGGCATGTCGAAATAAGATTTTTTTTAGTCGAGCGATTGTCGCCTCTATTGAAAATTAGTGATTTTGTTTTTTCAGCTACCACATAACTTGTGATAGTTTATCACAAGTATAGCATTCACAAAAAGCTTGATCTGCCTTTAACAACCAATAAATACATGCTTTCTGTTCAACATCCAAGCAATTATAAAGCATGTCTATTGGTATGGAATGTTTGCCCGTGTTTTTTCTTGTTTAAAAATCGGACACTAAAGGAACACAGTGATCCCAAAAGACCAGGGGCCGTATTCATAAAGCCACTTAAGTGGTTGCTATGCTGTTGCTAAGGCTAAATATCTATAAAGGAGATTCCCTACAACTATGAAATTTGGTCTGGAGGAACAGTCTTTGTAAGACTGTTCCTCCTGAGCAAATTTCATAGTTGTAGGGAATCTCCTTTAAAGAAATTTAGCCTTAGCAACAGCATAGCAACCACTTAAGTCGTTTTATGAATACGGCCCCAGACCAAAATCTATACTATGATGATTACAAGGAGACGTCTTGCGACTGCTACTCAGCACTTAGGGCCAGCTCAAGTGAAGGTGAATAAGTTCTGAAAGTTTCTGATAGGCATTATTTCTAGTATTTATAAGTTTTTTTAGTATTTTTTTTCCAAGTGCATTTAAAAAGACGACGGACTATAAATCATTTAAACAACTGGAATGGCAGTAGCACCCCTTGACCTAGGACAAAATTAATTTATGAGATCAACAAAATACTAATTATCTTAATTTATTACCCCTTAAGTTTCAACGCTGCTCTTATTTAGGATAAAACCCTTTATTAACTGTTTTAATTATCTGAGCATGAGTCGCCGCGGATCGAAATTTGAATCATGCGGTTACATACGTATTACCGAACCCAAACTAACGCCGCCACAGTTGCGACTGATCAGCAATGAACTGTTTACTTTCTTTTGCTTCTGAGTATAGTTTGCATTATTCCATAGAAGTTGAAAAAGACATATATAATTGCTGCAGAATTACAAATTTTAACATGCAAATAATGGGAAATGATTCTTTTTTTGAATCAGAAGCAGATTGAATGAGCCATCTGTAGGAAAACGCATGATAGTGATTCATTAAAACCCAGAAGTTAATCGGCGTTCAAATAGATATTCTTTAGTGTAGTTCATTTCATTTTTAAGATCATGAAGTTAACAAAGCCATTCAGCACAGATATTTTTCTAAATGCGATTTATTCAGAATTTGTATTGGAATCGAGAAACAATGTCATAAAATCATAATTCGTTGTCCGTTATTAGGCCATTTTCTCATTTGCCTTTCCTTAAATTAGGCTTTTTAAACAATCCCCTATTCTGTATGGGCCGATTGCTCAAAGCAAGTTTAAGCTAACCTCGAGTTTAATCCATACAAAATGTATGGCTAACCTTGGAGTTAACTTTATACATGTACCAGCATTATGCAATCGGCCCTATGAGTTTTGTTATGATTTACGAAGATCTTTGGTTGTTAGTCTACTGCATTTCACCTTTGCTTATTTCTGCAGGCAAAGTAAGATATAGGCATTTTCTTGAAGTCAAAATATGTAAATCAACAAGTTACACGTCTAATAACCCAACAACCCAGCAAGTAGAATTAAGAGCCGTGCAAGCATAGTAATACAGCTAGTACAATAATTTTGATGCATGATTGTATGCATTCTGTATAACCCAACAAAATAAGCTCACATATAATTAGACTCACAACAATAACGCAACTTTTCAGACATATATGTATATTTTATAATTCAGCCATTACAATTTAGACCCAGGCACGCATTATTATATATGAAAACACAGTATATGAAATGACTGGTAACATCCACATTTGCATTAATTAACCAGCAGCAACAATTTAAGCTGCCCTGTAATACGAGGTGCGTTCGGAAAGTTCTGCAAATGACATAATATCTTGGTAACATCCGATAGGAACTGACATAGATCTATAATATGCCTAGACAAATCTGCAAATGCAGTGTGTTCTTATTACAGGACACATTTTTGCACACCTTTGAAAAATTTATACACTAAAGGCATTGAAGTATTTTTACTTTAGAAGGCCTTAATTTATATATAAGAAGTCTTTGATTCATTTTATCGATATCATCTAAAAACAATTCCGACACAACGTTGTCCTGTAAATATCACGGATATCATATTTAATCTAGGTTCCATACTGTCCCGTGAAGTTGGATTGTCCGCATCTTATGCAGTAGCGAATTCTCCCGTTTTTACTGAAGTTATAATGATTTTGCAACGAAAACAAGTGTCAAGCTTCAGTCACCAAGAGCCTTTGCACGGCCAATGTAAGCTTGTCACAAGATAAAAATTGATGCAAATTAAAATTGATGCAAATAATAAGCCCGTTGCAATCTTTCGAAAATGACGTTGACGTCGATTTCAATAACGTCGTAAGAACTGCACATTGATTCGATACATTGTAACAGTTGAGACCCTTCTTACTTTTAATGGATTTTGTAAGCAACAAGGACAAACAGGTGACAAATAGTTTTGTATTTACAACGAAGTTTAACTTGAACGACTCACATGAAGTGAGACAAGTGGTATGACCGCGGCCTAAAAAAAGCGTTGTAAATCAATAAAACATTCCTTGTACAGTATTTGGTATCATTGTAAAGACGAAATATAACTTGCGTTTAATACATGTATAGAACTAGTCCCTAATATGCCGCTGAACACAGTTGAGGCCGCTTGCAGAACTTTGTGAACACCCCTCGTATATAATAAAGTTCGTTTCATACATTCATTATAACCCATCAAGTACAATTTAAACCTATGCGTGCATTATACGTGTAAATAAGGCCAATGCATATATTTTAACACGTAAGATCCGTGCTTGCATTATAACCCAAAAGTAAAATTTAGATCCGTCACAGCCAGGGCTAATATCGTTTATTTAATTATGACGTTTATGAGTCTTTATCGTTTTTGAAAATCTTTTTGCTCAGCATGTTTGTCATACAGTCTGGCCATTCGGAAATATCAGAAAACACAAAATAATTAGCAGTTAAAAGGCCAATACACGAAAAATTGGGAATCATGGGACATGCAAACAGGGAGGACTCTGATCAGCCTGCGCATGCGCGCAGACTGCTCAGAGTTCTCCCTGCTTGCTTCATTCATTTGTGTCTCATGATGAGTTTATTGAACTTTACGTGAAAATCTGACCAGGCTGCAAAGATGCACAGGGGGCTTGGCGTTTTCGATCTTCATACAAGGTATGAGGTATTTTTACTCAAGACAAAGTTCAAATAAGGAGTTCAGTTAGTTTCAAGCAATGGTCAAATATAGGCATCCACCCACCCGGAAGAGATTGCCCTCTAATGACCCGGAAAGGGGTTTGGGTGCAGGGTGAGAGAGGGCAATGAGTGAGTTGAGCGTCTCACCTCAAAGTCAAACGAAGGCAGTACGAGGGGCGTTCGAAAAGTTTTGCAAATGGCCCCATAACTTTGTTTAGAGGGCATGCTGGGTACAAATGCTACGCCTGTTCTGAAAGCACTACATTTGATCTTTACAGTGATACCAAACACTTAACAAAGGCACATTTTCTTACTGACTTACAAAGCATTTTATAAGGCCACAGTCATACCACTGGGTTAATTTCACATGTAAAATCTTTTCAATGTTAGGACCTCAATTCGAATATCGTTGTAAATACAAAATATGTCTTTGTCAACTGCATGTCCATTGTTGCCTACATTATCCATACAAAAGTTAGATTTGATTGATTGATTGATTGAGTGATTGATTTGATGCTTATCGTCTACGGTAAACAAATGGTCATGTCGGGACGGTCAGTTAACCTAACCACACTATTCCTGGGCAGGCTTAAACCTCCTAAGCGGTTGACCAGTACTAAGTGCACATACTTTCGCCAGTTACTGATAACTGCCCATCTTGAATCAGCGGAAGGAGAAACGAAAGTATGTGGCCAGACCACGTTTCGAGCCCAGGACCTCTGACTTATGAGTCAGGTGCCCTACCGATTGCGCTACGCGGCCCGGCACAAAAGTTAGAAGGGTGGCAACTGTTATCGATTCACTCCTTGCAAAGCGATGCACAGTTCTTATGACGCTATTAAAATCGAAGTCAACGTTGTTTTTGAAAGATTTTAGCGGTTTCATAGTTTGCATTAATTTGAATTTATTGCCAGAGTTTAGTTGATCCATGCAAAGGCTCTTGCTGACAAGATTTCGAATACTAACAGACTTGTTTTCATTACAAAACATAATATTTTAGTAGAAATGGAGAATTTGCTATTACATGAAATACGGATAATACATATTTACGGGCAGTATGGAACCTAAATTTAATATAATTTCCGCGATGTTTACAGGACAATATTGTCTGGGCATTGTCTTTAAGCAGCCAAGATTAAAAAAAATCAAAGATTGCTCATATATGAATAACGGCCAACTCAAGTAAAATTATGCAGTGCCTGTAGGGTATACCTCTTGCAAAGAAGTTAAAAACGTGTCCTTGAAGAAAAATATACGGCGTTTGAAAGTTTCTGTAGGAACATAGCTTTATTTTTTTTTGCTATCAGTTCTTCTGTCTTTATGGTGGTTACTAAGAAATTACGCCATTTGCAAAATCTTTCGAACGCCCCTCGTACTTCAGCTAAGAAGCCTTCCCCGGATATGGTGAAATGCGGTGGGGTTGGGTGGAGTGGGGTTGGGGTGCGTGACGTTGCTTGGAAGCCGTTTCCGTCGACACTTGAGATACAGTTTACGAGAACTATTCTTGTTGTTCGAATTCTCATAAAGATATGGAGATTTATAAAAAATACCATTTCCCCATTCCCCATATCAAAGCCAGATACATGTAGACTTGTGGTTGAGTTAAAATGTGCAAAAGGTAATATAAAGATAAGTAAAAATAACAAAAAAGAAAAAAGAAATATCTTAAAATGTGCATGCCACACTGGCAACGCATTAACAAAACTAACTTCTTTCAAATGTCATTCAGTCCGCTTTCGTATTTTTATCACGCGCCGAGCGCTTAGGGCATCGACAGATGTGAAAGGCCTTACTATATAAATGTAGTTCTTGACAAAGTTCTGAAAAGTGATCAGCAAACTGTTTTCTGTACGTAAAATGTAATTCGACTGCTTATGTAAACTATAACATGTTAATAACTTGTTGTTTTTTTTCAGTTATGGAGGGTTGCCGATAACAGCATTATTCTTCACTTAGCATATGAAATTCTTTGACACACCACTTTATATTAATTGATATCAAGTTCACATTAACATACCAGAAACGCTGGCTGTTAAAGTATAAACAATAATAACATATTAGACTAAAATATAGAGCAGTTTTTACAAAAAATGTATAAATAATCTTTAAAAAAAACTATCTGACGAAAGGAGTACGGGTTTAAACTTCGCTTCAAGTTGTAGAATATACAAAAACAAAAAAAAATGCCAAACCGTCTCAGAGAGTTATTTAATGTTAATATGCACAGCTTGAAGACTTTTAATGGAACAGCGGTATTTTTCAGATTTTGTGGCAAGTAGCAAGTCTGGGTATCAGCATGACATTTATCACAATTTTATATCTTTTTGATACTCGTAATTACATTGTATATCTAACAGAAAACGCTTCTTCATAAAAGAACATTTCAGAATTCTTGACATTGCGACTAGCATTTAGAAACACTTATGTTCACTAATGTATTTTTTGAAGAATTCACAATTTTATATTCTTTTTAATCTGTAAAGAATTAATTTGGTTAAAAATTTGTGCTATGTGTAGCGCAAATCTCTGCAATGTCCGAAATGTATCTAATTCGTCATCTCGCTGAATTAAAGTCTTTTATCTGAACGGTTTAATTAATTCTGACTGCAAAACAGATTTTTGCACTTTATTCTAATTTATTCCCAACGTTTGCGTTTTACTTAAGACTGCATTTAGTATATCGACAGTCTAAGATAAAAGGTTTATCTGAATTCAATTCTGTGCTACTTTTGTTTTGATAAAAACATATCTAATGACGCTTCAGACCACTCCTGAAACTCCCCCACCCCCACCCCCTACTCACTACCGCCCCGAAACCCCGCACACATACCTCGCCGAGGCGATTCTAGTGAATAATCACAATATATGTTTAAATCCAAAAATATAAGAAATTATTTCGGAATTTTCATTTCATATTCTAAAATTTGATTTGGAAAACAATGATTATGTACATATATCATGTAATATTGGTTCTCTAGGGAATGAAAATAGTCTACATTTTCGTTTTTCTTTAGATATGATTTTATGGAGTTATTTTTCAAAGATGTCCCAGCCACGTCTGTTTCTCCTTCAATACCGGCGAACGACCAATATTTTTTTATTTCAAAATGCAAGAAATGGAGAAATCGCTATTACCTTCTTATAGATTCATTTCTGTTGTTTGCTGAGGACTGCAATTAAATTGATCAACTCTTTATGAAGAGGATTGAAACAAAACAAAAAAAAGTAAAGTATACGTACAAGAAAACTTGGTTGTCAGCGCTAACTGAAATTTTGGTTAAAAACATTTGGTTCAAAAGGTCCTTATGTTTCCAGTGGTGTCAAAGAAAAGCCTTTCCGACTTCTTATATTAAACACCATGCCATAATATTGCCAGTTTTACTTATACTCGTAAATAGTGTGGTCTAGTCTTATCAACATTGACGGACTAATAAATTCGTTTTGAAAATTTGGCTGTAGACTCTAATGCACTAATTCAATGAGCCACTTGTTTTTCAACTATGGCTATGAAGACTGAGGAGCCCCGGTAGCTTAGTGGGTTTTAGCGCTGGCCTGCTGATCTAGCGGTACCGGGTTAGAGCCCTCTGTAGGCGAGAATCTTTTCAATCGTAAACGGGGTTCCATTGCACACAGCCTTTCATTATCACCCACCCATCGTCCTGATATGACTGAATTACTGTTAAAAAGGACGTAAAATCGCAAGTCATCCATCCATCCTAAGACAGTGTCCTATTTTTTACTCAAGATAAAAATCCACACCTGTTTAATACCTTGATGTTACTGTCAAAGAGGGCTAATTGCAGCATTTGAATGCAAAATCAATTTTCCGGTGTCCAAAATTTCTCAAAAAAGCAGGAAAATTATTATAAGGGGCTCGAAGCCATGAGAGAACTGTTCCTCAAATAATAATCCCATTTTGATTTGTGCAAATACATGATAAGAGTTAGGTGATTGTACAGAGTAAAAATTAATATTTGTACAATGTACCATGGTTCGTCCGCATGTACGAGTATATTGTCCGCAAACTTTAGAGAGTGGGTTATCGAAATTAACAAGTGGACAATCACTTGACTATGGCTAAATTAGATACACAGATTGTCTCCTCGGCCCAACGGATTACTTTTCCTGGGAGACCACTTAATCTTACAATATACATGTAGGTCTCATCAGGAAATAGGACAACTGTATGATTCTGACTCTTCGTTGGCTGGTGAAAAATATATCAGAAGTCAAGATGATGATTACATATCAATATTTATACCGCGCTTGCCAGAAAACGCCAACTTTATTGCGAAATATTTCGCAATGAGCAAGGTCTACACTGATAGGGTTGGTATAGAATAGTAGTTATACAGTATGTTGTCCGCCTGTACGGGAGATTATCCACTCTGGGGGTGGGGTATAGGGCGCTAAAGCTCATGGAGTATCTCCTCGGACAGGCGGACAACCCATGGTATAACTATTACGTAATATAACTTGAAATTGACAGGTTCTTTCATTATCAGATACAGACACCGAGGCTGACAATTCAGTGGCTAGTGCTGATTATAAAAGTTTGAAGTTATATTCGGACCTTTTAAGGGTTATATTCGGACCTTTTATATCTGAGGGAAAACCATGTATGTCTATCATACCATTTTCATGTTGTACCCTTAATAATTGTAGACCTTTCATTTTACGAGATATTTCATGTTTGGTTTTTTGCTTTCTTAGGCATGTGGTATAAGCTTATGTAAAAGGTACGAAAATGTTTGTTGCAACCATGAAATGTACACAAAATCATTTATTTTAATTTTTTTCAAAGAATTACTCGTTTATCATATTGTTCATTTTTTTATTCGGCAGTAATAGTGTCTTGCAAAAAAACAACCCCTGAACGTTTAAAGTTCAGAATAAAAGCTTGCTTAGGGATCGTTAGTATTAGAAAAACGCCTTCGTACTGTAATGCCATATAATAAAATCCATTTCATTTCCTCATCAAAAGAAGTCATTTTCGCGCGTGGATGTGATGTCACTTGTGTTTCACCAGGCAGGCAATATTGGTTGCGGTCCACTTTTTTCTCATTTACCAGATATTTAGCTAATAACACCGAGTGTTTAAAGCTTCAGAGGCGTTTGGTTCGACGTCAGCGCGGGTCGGTATTCTTCTTATTTCATCCAGCCACAGACCATACGGTCTCACATTCCCAGCAACGTTTTGGACACTGCAGGTCGATCACATCAATGTTGTTACGTTTGAGTGATCGATTATATGACAAGCCTGAATCCACCAAACTTATACATGCAGTTACTAGAGTTTCGAGATTTTATGCGATTGAAATTTTTTGGCAGAAAAAATAATTCGACATGGTTAAAAATCTATTTATTATTATATATTGCTTTCTTTTTGTGTTACATTCCGTTTGTGTGTCTGTCAGTCCGCTCGCCTATCTATCTATCTATCTATCTATCTATCTATCTATCTATTGTTTCCTTGTCACTCTGCTCTATAGATAGATATGGAATGCACAAGATAAATTTAGTTTTTTACGGACCACACTTCAGTTAGGAGACAATGATAAATGATAACCATTTACAGTTCTAACAAACAATCTGACTCTAAACGTGAATCTAGGAAAGGGAACTGTCTAAGTAAAAGGACGAACATTTTTTGTCGCAGCCATGTTTTGAACATACAATGTACAGTTAATTGTTTTAACATATTTCAAGAATTACTCGTTTATCACATTCACTTTCTTTCTTCAGCAGTAATAGCCGCTCTTCTCTTAAGACTCAAAGTTTTAAGTTCCGAATGAAACGCTTACGTTGGGATACTATCGACGCCTTCATAGTCTAATTCGATGCAATATGACAAATTAAGGAAGTAATCAATATTCTCATTTGCGCACGTGGCTGTGATGTCATTTGATTTACCAGGTAAGCAATATAAGTCGCGGTCCACTTTTTTCTCATTTACCAGAAATTAGGTTATAACACCGAGTGGTTAAAGCTCCAGAGGCGTTTGATTCAACGTCAGCCCGGGTCGGTATTCTTCTTATTTCATCCAGCCACAGACATATTGTCTCACTTTTTCCAGCAACGTTTCGGATACTGCAGGTCGATCGCATCAATATTGTTCCAACTGAGTGATCGATTTTATGTCAGTCCTGAATTCACCAAACTAATACATGGAGTTATAAGAGTTTTGAGACTTTATGTGCGTGAACTGGTTTAGCGAAAGAAAACAATTTTACATGGTTAAAAGTCTATCTACAATATACTAATATATCTGGCTTTCTTTCTGTATTTCTTTCCGTTTGCGTGTCTGTCAGTTCGCCCACTTATCTATCTATCTATCTATCTATCTATCTATCTATCTATCTATCCATCTATCACTCCACTCGCGCATCTATCTATCTATCTATCTATCTATCTATCTATCTATCTATCATTTACACTTTACGCAAAATGTAGTTAGTTGTTTTTATAATACAGATAATGCAAACATCGAATAAAGGGCTCAATGTTAGTATTTTGATTAAGAGCATAAATGCTACAAAGACAATTAACTCACCCCCAAAATCGCTGCCATATTAGTGTCTGATTTATATCACATAATCCGCTAAATCTCAAACCCTATAAACCGTTACTGATTCTGATCTACTGGATTAACACTTAAAAGACCCACAATCCTCCCTCATACATAACAGCAAACAAAAACGTGTTTATTTTGTCACGCTAGGCGTAGCGCCCATAATGGATTAGCTGAGGGAGGGCACTCAAAAAGCGCCAACTTGATTGATCGAAATAATTATACGTTCACCGGAGGAGTTCCGCAGAGTTGTAAACCAATCAAAGGCGGGATTGGGCGTTGCTGCGGGTTGACTGATATTGAAAACGAGACTGCAGCTCCGCAGAAAATTGAAAGGTTATCTTATCTTGATCTTTATGGTGTTAACTGTTGAGATTTAAGTGTTTTCTTCCCCATTTAATTAATCCATGCGATACGCAAGCTATCAAAAGCGATCATATCGGGATATAATAATTTGTTAGCAATTTTGATACAAGAAATGATCTGGCTAACAAGAAACTTGTAGATATTTTGTACCATACATATAATTATAATAATAATAATAAAAGTAATAATAATAACAAAAAAGTTGCTAAATATTACCGGAGCTAGACTTGTTTTTATCTCTTTGTCTGCTTATTTTAATTTATATTTACTGCAACAGACCGTTTTCGAGAAGCATCCGATAGACGATGCTTTTAAAATACGCAACTTGTCTTCTACGACCATATCTAAGAGTCACATATACTGTGAATCAGTATTGAAAATAATAATAGAAATAAAATAAAAAAACAAATACAGATAAAAGTTGTGTAACTTCAAAAACCATTTTAAACCAAAAAATCTTCTTAAAGGATGGAACTGACCGAGACGACGAAAATTCTCTCTATTTCTCTCTCTCTCTCTCTCTCTCTCTCTCTCTCTCTTACTACATATTCTCCAAAAACCGATCGTTATTGTTACTTCAATGTAATTACTGCTTTACTTACTTTAAAATTTCGCTTTTCCAAAGTTGGACAATATGCACTCAATCTTATTTATGCTGCATACTATTTGCTGTAATTGTTGTTATTGTGGTTAGATGTGGATTGCTCTTCTCACTGGGCACACAACCTTGAATCGACATTAAATCGGCGTTGATTCAGCGTCACAACGTTGAATGGACGTTGATTTAATGTTGATTCAACCTTGTGTGCCTGATGGATCATTTGTTACACAATAATTTTGCATTTAACAGCAACTTAGTAAATGGTTCTTTTGGGGAGATGGTCTTTACAAGCTTGGAGCTTTCGGCCAAATCCTGATTATTTATTCTGTATAATTTGTATGTAAAACTTCGTGAAATAGATATTGTTTAAACCAAACCAAATAGCCACAATTTATGTACAGACTGTAAGTGTAAGGGACAGAAACACGTAACACCACATATGCAGTTACTGTTTATGCCTACTAATATATACCATTATAAATACCATTATAATATATATGCATACTAATATATACCTTAAATGCCATTATATGTCTGCTTGAACAGGAAATGATTTGATATATAAGAATATTGCATACTATCAAATCCGGTTACTTATGCCATTGTATTACAGTATATGTATATAATCTATAGCTAATAAAACATCGTTTAAACTAACCATAACATGTTTATCTGATACATACAAGGGGCAGAATAGATTGAACATCAATTCTAATGCACTTACGTATGTAAGGCGACGTCTGATTGGATAACGTCAAAAATTTGCGACAGTATACTCTGCGATATACTGTCGCAAACACGACATAATTACGTAATGTCGCTTCTCATTGGTTGACGTCTCAGATTTTACGTCGCTGAAAGCGTTTGCTATGGGTGCAAAGCATCACAGTTTTAAAGGTGAAGATGTGAAAAGTGCATCAGAATGGAGATAACTGTATTGAAAATTGTCATTTGGGGAGGTAAATCGTCGGTTTTATGGTCGCTGACGCGTCGCCGTAAAACAAAATTTCCAACCATAAAACACACGATTTACCTCCCCAAATGACAATTTTGAGTACAGTTATCCCCTAAGTAGGCGCTAAAGTTGCGAGCAGCAGTTTCAACCAAGTGGGCTAACAAGACCTATTTTCCAATTACAGCAAAAAGTGATGAAAACAAAGTGCATGGACCAGCGAACCAACTGAATTACCTGTAATGTCTGGTAATTTCCCTATGCTGAAAGCTGCCGAAGGTGAGCATTAGAGAATCATGCTAAGTGCTTTCATATCTAACACTGACTCAAATAACATGAGAATAATTATTTGTTTAAGAAAACCTGAAGTTACTGTTGTAAGAATTTCAGTTTCTAACCTCATTGAAAAATTGACGGAGCATAGCAAACAATGTTAGCCATGTTCCTATACAAATGACGTCACAAATATATTACCATAGCAACTAGTTGTCCATACTAATGTCAAAGTGACGTCATCAAGACGTCACTCTGTCAGGGTAATAAGCGCAATTCAATAGTTGCTAAAGCTACATATCTATGACATCATTGCTATAGGAGCATGGCTATCAATGTATGCCATGCTCCGCCAATTTTTCAATGACATCACATATTGAAAATCTTTAAACAATAACTTCAGATTTTCTCAAACAAATAATTATTCTCAAGTCAGTTAATTCCGTGTTATCTGTACAAATGTAGCTCTCAGACAGTTACCTGAAATATGTGTGTAGGGGCGAAAAAGACTCTAAAAGGAAATGAAACTGGCATAATAACTAGATGGTGAGTACGACAGCCATACCGCAATCGGAACACCGCTCTTGGCCAATTCCGTGAATCAACCTGATTCACGGAAATGGCCGAGCGGTGTACCGCTTTCAAACAGTGCCAACATTGCAATGGCTCAAAACTTTCCTGGCGCTGGCGACTTGGTGTTGGTTGATGGTGACTTTTCAGCTTATCTAAAATACAAGAAGTCAAGCAGGATCACCATGGCAATAGATAGTGAAAAGCTGAAGGGTCCAATAATATACACACATTTACAGCAAAAAGAAGAATCAGAGTTGACTCTAACCATTTTTATAGAATTGCGCAATGACTGAACCAGCAGGAGATTCTTGGCAGACAGCGAGAGGACCAAAAGCCATGAAAATTAAAGTAATACTTGATCTCGGGTTCGATACCCGGTCCGGCCACATACTTTCGTTTACCCTTCCGCTGGTTGAAGCAGGGTAATTTAAGATACTAGCGAAATTATGTGCACTTAGTACTGGTTAATCGCTTAGGAGCTGTAAGCCAGCCCAGGAGTTGTTTAACTGATCGTCCCGACATGACTATACCTATTTACCGTGGACGTAAGCGACAAAATTACAACAAAAACTTGATACCTGGGCCTAAAACAGGAAGATAGAAAAAGACAGTTTACCGGGACCAAGCGGACAGTACAACATAAGGGAGTCAACAAAAGAGTAAATGGAGTGCTGAAGAAAATAAATGAACGGTGTATAGAAGGTTGTTGCTGAGATTTTTTTCCTGATCAAAATGCTTACCAAAACGGCATAATAGCAGCACTTGAGAAAGGAACCGTCTGCCGGAGGCACAGCAAACCAGTAAACCTATATGCAGATGGGGACGATGTCAGTAAAAAGTACCGTAGGATCCTATTTCAAACGTACTTCTCACAGAGACTATATCACTTATGAGGACGTACACGACCAGTTACACAAGTCTGATGGTCCATTTGAAGGCCACGAAATTCAGTATTTGGTGACATGGTAAGTTTGGTCTAATAAACTCAATTTGGATCAAAATGGCGAGAAAGGTGGAAGAAAAGTACCAGGACCATGATAAGGTATGATATTCTCTTTTCATTTTTATTTGTTTATTTTTATACCAATACGCTTGATTATCATTCATGGACATCTGACGCTGCCATATTTTGGCCCATGTAATTGGGTATGGAGTACTTGTACTAATCGTGTAAGGAAAAGGGACAGGTTATCTCGTAGAAAGGATTGTCTAACAAAGGTGCAAAACATAAAGTGCGATTTTAGGTAATGTATATCAAGAGTACATCCCTAGGAAAATAAATTCATTTAAAGATCCTAACTCTTAGATTATTTTTAACAAAATGAAGTTATCCACAGGTTGAGGATATGTCAGATGCAATTATATCTCTGACTATACTTGAATGTTGAGATAAATGAAAGTAGACATGTTCTATATAATACACAAAATTAATTGTACAGGAGAGAATAGCGGACTGGTTTAAGTAAATAAATTCAATTTTCTTATGGGTATTTCAACAAAAAGACTCATAATTATCAAATTTACAGGCACACCTGTTAAGTGGGAAAATAAAGCATTGATTTCGATGAATTTCGAAATGATAAAGATGAGGTTTGTAAAATATAACTGTAAAAGGGTAACACAAGTGTGTTAAGATTGTTTAAAGGAAATGATTTTTTTTCTGAAATAGCTGAAATAGATGTACATTGTATTTAGCTCACCTGAACACAAATTACTAATGGTGAGCTGCTGTGATCGGCCGCCTCCGTCATCCGTCCGTCCGTCCAACACTTATCTTGTGTACAAGATAGAAACTACTGTAAAATTTTTTTTAAGCAATCCTGACCATACGTACATATTATCTTAATGGCCACAATATCTTTGAATATCGAATTATTGACATCAAGGCTATTGTTCCTTTCGTTGTCAAAAAGGCCTTGTGAACAAGAGCACGGCTTCAGTTTTTGGGCAGTCATTATCCAACTTACACAGTAATTTTACCGGCCAAAAATACCTCGGTCAGTTTCGAAAATGGACCAGAACGGATTATAAACACCAGAGTTGTTACACCTTACATAGTTAGAACTTTTGTATATTGTTTTGTGAACACGGTATGGGTTACAGTTTTTGAGCAATCGTAACCAAACATATGCAATAGGTTCATTGCCACACAATTCTGGTGAAATAAGATAATGGGCCTAATCTGACCACAACCCGAGTGTTATTTCCGCGCTGTAAAATGCTTTATATCACTTTGTGAATTCCAAAGAGGCTACTTTTTCAAAGTTATCAGAACTCAAACTTGCTCACTATGTTGAAGGATATAGGATTTTGATCATGTATGATAATGGGCAAAATCGGACCCTTAACATCAGAGTTATTTCCCTTTTTATAGTGAATAAGAAAATATATGACACGGCTATATCACAATGCTTGCACTTGTGTGGTGGATATTCTTATCAGCTCAAGCGAGTATACAGTGCACACCGACACTAGTTATGCAATGTAGCTTAGTTCATCCCGGTTAGATCATAAATGCATGTGGGTGGGGTAGATCTTGGAACAATTATGTTACAGGTCAAATTCCAGCACCCTTTTGTTTAACCTTTATTTATTCTTTATTTATTCGTACAAATTACTCGCATACATACAAATAGATTTCAAGGACATAAAGTATTTACACAAAAGGGATTCAGAAGACAGTCATAAGGAACAGAACCCTTTCAGCTATAATGCTTATCTTGATTAGATGACTGATAACAAGTTTATCTTAGGCTCAAGTGAGCGATTCAGGGCCATCATAGCTATTTAGTTCGTCATTTATTGCACCACTGATATATATCGCGTCATGACAAAAGCTCCCTGAACGCGTATGGTTACATGTACGAGGGACATTACACTGCTTTTATAAGCCAAGGTGGTTGTATTCCATCACTGTACAAAGGACCTGGTATGATAAGGCCCATATTTGGCCCCCGGAAATCTCATTTTTCAATAGTCTTATTTCCATAATAAAAATGTATTCATATGAAAGTTCAAACCTTGACTGTTACAGCCAACACAAAATTAACCAGTTCTTGCACAAATTATTTGTGATATTTGTACTGAACATAACCATACCCCCAGCGGATTCTGACGAAAATGACGAATTTGGTAGCTTTTGTGGCGTTCAAAATATATGAGCCCGGCCACCAGCACATTTAATATTTTGTATACAGATAAAATTGTAATATATTTACATGCCATGAAAATATTAAATGTGCTGGAGACCGAGCTCAATGTTTATTTTTAACTTTTTATTGCCAAACTGGCAGCGTTTGGAACATTTTCCCAGCGTTCTCAACATAAAAACGCCCATATCTCCGCTCATAGACAAAATAAATATATGTTGTGGGTATTCATTTTCTTAGTTAGAACACAAGGAATAATCTGGTATATATTTCATTTTGATCTGTTGGAATTTTTTGGTTAGCGTCTCTGGACTTGCAAACTTGAGTGGGTGGGGTACCTGGAGAGGCCTGGTGCAGAGTACATGTAATTAGCGGTACAATCTTACATATAAGCAGTTCATCAAAAGCCTGTTGTTAAGAGCTTTCAAAAGTTATTGTAAATGACTTATTTCTTGAAAGGAATATGTATTAAACTCAAATTTTCTCGCAATTTTCCTTCATTTTATTGAAACAACGTAGGCATGTCAGAAATCATGTTACTCTGAGAATTAACAAACACGAAACATATTATTTTTGCTTGTTCCCATACGCACAAATAATAAGCAATAGAAACCATGCATTTTTAAGAAAATTTGAATGGGGGCCAAAAACGGCCCGTATCATACCAGGTCCTTTGCTAATGGTAATCTGATTTTCCGACATAGAGAGCAATTAATTTTTCGAAATTTGATAAATGGAAACATATATATTTTGCCGTACAATAATTTCAGTACTTGATTTTTACAACGTGGCATAATAACCTGCAAAGGCGTAATTATAGATAACTTTGAAATTAGGCCTTAATTATCTATATGCAGTCTCGAACTTCAAAGACATATCTGAACATCTGCCATTGACTACTTGTGTAGCTTATTTGCAGATATAG
Organism: Ctena decussata; assembly: GCA_963989385.1. Classification (NCBI taxonomy): domain Eukaryota; kingdom Metazoa; phylum Mollusca; class Bivalvia; order Lucinida; family Lucinidae; genus Ctena; species Ctena decussata. The sequence continues at coordinate 40,173,892 of OZ022514.1, forward strand.
ATGAGTTGTCCCTGCCTTTGCTGAGAAAAGCGAGGCATGGTGTTTGGTTTTCTATGGGTCTCTTTAGTATTTTGTCGAACTATTTGGAATTGTTTCGGCTTACTTTACTTGGTTTGGGGATTTGCGTTCTTTATACATAAAGTCCTTACATTTTCACGTTTGAAACTTAATAACTTCTGCTATATAACATGACTGTGGATACTCAAATTTACATCTTCTTGACGTGTTTTAATGTGTCAAATTGAAATCATTCTGCATTTTCTTATTGTTTTGTCTGTCTTTGTATCGTTTTTCGTCTGAACATAGACATTTTGGCCGCGTGTAACATAGGCGAGTACCTAATGTGCGCTTCTTCCTAAAACTATTTAACATCTTTCATATGTGACTTTGGGTTTCTAAACCAGCTTTATTGTCGTGTTTTAGCCTAAATTTTGTATTTTTGTTCTTTTCTTATTTTTGTTCCGTTTTTTCTAGGTATTACAAGTTCAGTATAGCAGTAAAATACCTGAGGGTACGGGGTGGGAGAGTGGGGGTGACGAGAATGACAAATCATTTAATTTGCTCATTACGATAGTTACTGGGTTGCAGGACTTACTGCTTATCCGCACATCTATTGACTACTCGTAGGCACTTTTTTATGTAGCTGCAGTTCCGTTCCAAAACTGAGTCAACTTTTCTATTGACGCCAACAGGGACGCCACCATAATTCAGACAAGAATCAGGGTCATTATATTTAAAAACTGGAGTTCTAATGTGTGACAATTAAACAGATATATCTTTATTGCAATAATCATTCACTTTCTTACCGTTATCTTTTTATCTCAATCGCGATCAAGAGCAGACGCAACGCAGTCAATTTTCCTGCATGACAATAATACAGGTAAGTCTATGGGTTTTAGAAAAAAAAGTTGAATCACGATTAGCACTGTACTGTACTTTATACTAGCCGCCAACTTGCGTATAAATTAAAGCTTTGTTTATTATACAAATAACAGCTTATTAATTTAAACTAGAATTATTTTCAGAGACATAAGAGCGATTCTTTCATTTCGTGAATTTTAATGGATAACGTGCTGCGTTTTGAGCGTTTTCACAAAAGCGGTATGAGCATATATTGTGCACATGTTGCTACAGATTTGAATTTCAGATGATCTCCATCATATCATTGACTGAAAATCCATGATCATGATATGGAGCCATGCTTATAAGAAAGAAAGAAAGAAATACTTTATTATGCATTAGGCCATTACGGCCCATGAGCACATACACATACAGCAACTTTAGTACAGGATAGTTGGCGACATAGCAAGCTGTGAAATACATCATAATTGGAGATCTTTGTAAAGCTACATGTATATGCGTAAGTCGATCATTTTTGCACCAATACCTGCTTTCTAGCTCTGATCATGTAACACTCAGAGCCCGGTGACCAGGGGACGTGTGGCGGAGCCAATGTCCAAACAGCGCATCCCCGTTTGCCGGGCTCCACGATATTGCTCCCCACAGAGACAGCAGGCATGTGCAACCAATATAAATCACCGGACAAAGTACAGGTATGTGAGTTGGAATATCCATTTACACATATTGATGAAATAATAATAATAATAATAATAAAAAAAGACAGTTAATCTATTTAAGATATATTTTTGCCTTACCAGTTAATTATCGCTGATTAATACATGTTGTTAGACAGTAGATCACGAAATAGTAATTCACGACGACAAAGCTGCATACCAAATTATTTCATCAAAAATCATGAAACAGAGACCAATTTATCATTAAATCATGTTCACAATCTTTATCCTAAATCTATGAAAATTGCTAACCCTATCATACAATCATGAGCACCAACTTGTGCAGAGCACATTCATCATAATTCAATGATAATGGAAAAGGAATACTTCTCAAAGGTTACTATCATTTTTGCAAACGACAGTTAAAGCTTTGACTGAATTATAGTCATTTAAAGCCGACGACGAAACGACAATGCTATGACTTTTAAGCTAAACTTTATAATGAATACTCAATTTCATAACAATTCATAACAGCTATCCTGTGATTTGAGCAGCCTTAGATTAGCACTTTGCAGTGCACCGCTCTTGCAAATAAACCTGTACAGCGCACAGCTTAGCTGCTTATCCTGCGCAGTAAGCATCAGTAGCTGATAAAACTGTGTAGCGCATCGTCTTAGGTATTTCAATTGCTGACGTCATTGGCTAATACTGAGGGGTTTGCTTAGATGATAGATGGTGTAACGTCCCTTTTTACCGTATAATCGTCAGAAAAAACTTACATTTATCGGTGTTACAGTGAAGAATATTGGCTGGATCTTACATGGAAAAGGAAGATTTTTTTTCTCGGCAGTTTGAGTGTTACATGCAGAATGAAGATATTTCAGCTCAAACAGTGAATTCACAGTTTGTCGGTCATTTTGTTCGCGCTCCGCTCTACCTATTATAAGACCTCCAAACGGTAAATAAATAATTCTGGTTATGGTAAGTAAGATCCCGGCAGCTCGTGTTAAAACTGTTCTTTTCTTTATTTGTCACCTCGAACGCGTTTTATACGTCTAATGTTGTTGTTGTTGTTTTGGGTTTAACGGCTCTTTGAGATAGTATTTCCAGGGGTAACAACCTACGTCATTAGAGCGCATGACAGAATTAGTCATTCGACCGCCATTTTGAAGAAACTCTGGCAGATTTTCCGTTTGTAACATATAAGAGACGGGATTTTAACACAAGATAAAACGGTGAGTCGGTGCTTACATGTACATAGGGTCCAGATATATAGGGCATGATTCTTCAAAGGGTGAGAAATTATAAAATACCTCGCTACAAGTTTTGATGTTGACAGCTGAGATAAACATGCATTAAGGCAGAGTCGATACAGATCACTATAGTGAAGTGTTATACAGATCACTATAGTGAAGTGTTTTCGGATTAAAAAAAGTATTTTATAGTGAATTCTGGTAATTTTGAGTCCAAAACATCTATAGGTACCAGATCGACTAGATAGTTGGTTGTGTCAGGGTTTGCCAAGCCTTCATTGTGCAAAACATTTACCTAATTAAGGCCGCTGATAAAACGATTATGATTTTAGCGCTATGACGTAGGTTGTCACCCTTGATTTCGGTCTTTATCGAGCCGTCTCCCAAAGAGAGGGAGAAAAAAAATACGTTAGGGGACAGAAAAAAATCCAAACAACTTCCACCCGTACCTTCTGCAAGTATAGTAGGCCCTTGCCTACTATTGTCCAAGTTAGTAAGACGTACCTGCACTGAAAGTTACCAAGCACTATTGCCCAACCACGACCACCCCTATAGGTGTAAATGTTTCGACTCGAATGTCAAAGATATTATTCCGAAGAAACCTATATCTGCGATGCGTCACGTAAAATGGTATTTTGTGGCACCTGCAAACGGCGAAGAATTAGGTCAGCTTGCATTTGCACAGTCTGCACACAGTATTCGATGCTAACTTAGATAATCGTTTAATTCTAAGGAATAGTAGCCGCTCATTTGCGCAGGAGCTCTTCACACATGATTTGAGCCGTGACATGAGAAAACCAACAAAGTGGTTGTGCGCCCAGCGTAGACTCAAATCAGCTTGGGCATCCGCCCAGACTGGTCAGAGTCTTTGCTAAGTGCTTATAGGATAGTTAAGAGTCTAAGCTACCTCCATGCGGTCAGCGAAGACTCTGATCAGACTGGGCGGATGCCCAGGCTGATCTGAGTCTGCGCTGGGTGCACAACCACATTGTTGGTTTTCTTGTGTCGCGGCTCATTTATGTATGTATTTGTATGACATTCCTTAATTTTGAATTTTAAATTCGCTTCGACTGATCAGTGTATTATCATATTCCGTTACACGTTATCATTGCGTCAACAGAATTGTATGGTTAGACAATATGGAAATTAAAATCTTAAATAACATCATTAGATGACATAATTTCATAACTTACCCAAAACCCAAACTACATAATTGCGTATTATTATGCAGATAATAATGTTACTCAAAAACAATGACCAGAATGTTTGTGGTTTCCAAGATATCTTTATGTGTACATGTAACATACAGCCCCGGATCCAGGGGGTGGACTTCGGGTCTTCAGCCCCGCCAGCTGGGCCTCTGTTTTCAGTATAATATGTAGGCTCCCAGATAATAAGGGGATCTGATGAAAATTTGAGACAGTTTATCCATGTAGTTAGATTGAAATATATATGCTGTGATATCTCATTAGAATAGCCTCGGCGAGGCGATTCTAATGAAACATCACAACATATACTTCAAGGCAAAACAGACATAAAAAATTCTCATCAAATTGATCCCGAATTATGTCATAAACTCTCAAGCCCCCTTCCACACCCCCCCCCCCCCCCCCCCCCGCACACACACGCACACCAAAATCCAAAAATCTCGGTACCTCCGGCCCACCATTTATCCAGAGCCCCACCAGTATTATCGTGGTCTGGATCCGGGCCTGGCATATGTAAGTGCGTGTCATGCTTCAAATCGAAATATACTCTCTCTCTCTGTCTCTCTCTAGTTGAGACAAAAAGAAGTACCCACTGGGCGACCAGGAGTCGAACTCACGCCGGCTACGGCAACTCCGTCTAGCCATTCAGAGACACGCCTGATACCATTTGCGCCACTACGCTCCTCAAAAAGAAGTTTCACGGAACAATGTTAAGCTTGATTTCTCTGAATGACCCGTCGGATAGAGCTTCTTGATTATGTTGTTCATGCACAATCAGGTATAGCCTATACCTGGAATACCGGCATCAGGATCATACGTTACCGAAGCTTGGAAATATTATATGATACATGTATCATTTAAGACTTAACAAACTTCAACAGATATTCCGGCCCAGGATCATTTTACTTATGCAAGTACATCCGAAAAATATATTTTTGAATTATTCTTAATGTCTTTGTTTGTGACTGTACGTGTTTGTTGGTTTGAAGAGGGGGGTTGGGTGGGGAGGCGAGGAAGCAAAGGATTCTTATCACGGAAATCGGACAAAATTTCATTGGCACAGCGATATAGATGAACATGTTCGCTTTCGGTCGTTATTATATCTATCATAAATCTAAACAGTTTGACATCAACAGCCATGCAAGGAGACCTTGAAAAAAATCCTTCAACGGCCCATCATTAATAATTATACTTTTAAAGGGTCAATACTTCCTTCCGCCGTGTAGAAGGTATCATTTAAATTCCGTCTGACGTTCCACACCATATGTGGGATTGTGGAAATATTAAAATTTTCTTCTTGTCTATGGACAAGTAAACAAAATTAGCTTGTCTGAACAAATATTTACATGCCAACAAAAAAAACATACATGTACATGAAATGAGGAAAGAATAAAATTTATCATATGACGTCGCATCTGAGAGTGTAATAAAGCCATGCATTAAAAGCGATAATCAACTAGGTGATTAAATATGCAAATTACGTTGTAACGTTATGCGTCAACGTCCATAAAAACGTCGCGTTTCCTAATGGCGAAATCGTGACGCTTCAGCGCAAAATTTTCCTATAAAAATGCGATTTTATTGTTATTTGATAAACAGAATCTTGCATCCGTGCTCCTATATTATTGAATTAAATATCTGACAAATAATTGAGTAATTAAAGAAGAATCTCGAAGTTGTATAGTTGTATTGGGCATGCTGAAAATATACATGAACTTCGCAAAAGTAGCATAATCATACGAACATGATGGTAAAAAAAACGATAGGATTATCTTTTGCCCCAACTCGTTTAAAAAATTCAATAATACATGAGCACTCATGTACGATCCTCTATATAATGAACACAGGAGGATTGCTGATCATTTTTGTCTGTCACAATATTTCAAATTAAAATACTAGTATGTTCTGGGCACCTGTTAGAATCGCATCGATGAGGCGATTCAGACAGGAACCCACAACACATGTTTTCATGAGAAAATATGAAAAATATCTCAGAATTAACTTCGAATACTTCCACTGATGCAAAATTAAAATCTTAAAAAGTTCCTTCAAGAGCAGAGAATACATACAGAAGTAGGAACATGGGCCAGACTACGTAGTTTCGGCTAATAAAGCCTCGTCAGTGACCCTGACAATATCTGGTATACTGAAATGTCTCACTTGTCCAGATTCAAACGGGACAAATAGGACAAGTCGGGCATAGTACTTCCACAGCCCTGCCATATGCGATTTTGTATTCAATTCAATAGGACTCTTCTGGAGATATATCACACGTTAGATTCATACAGTTACTGCACGGTACAAAATTCAGATTTTACGGTAGAATATCTGGCAACCACAGGCCCGGATCCAGACCACCACTTACTGGTGGGGCTCTGGATAACTGGTGGGGCTGGAGGTGCCGAGATGTAAGTGTGCGTTGTGGGGGGAGGGGGGAGTGGATGGGGCGGGGCGTTGAGTGGGGCTTGAAAATATATGACATAATAAGGGATATTTTGATAATGTCATTTTCGCCTTGAAATATATGTTTTGATATTTCATTAGAATCGCCTCGCCGAGGCGATTGTAATGAGATTTCTAAACATATATTTAACCTAACCAGGCCCAGGTGGCGGGGCTGAAGCCCCAAAGCCCACCCCCTGGATCCGGGGCTGAACCAGCTGTCAGTCTATTTCCCGTTATTTTTACGAGCGCCCGTAAAGACTGGCCAACTCATCATGCAGAATAGGGTAGAATAAGACAGGTATTGTTTTGGTCATATAGCCCTTCAGCACTATAAAGATATTTTCGAGTGTGGTCAATTAGCATAATTCTACCACATCGAGATTTCTAAAACTGTTTTACAGGCAGACGCCCGTGAAAATAACGGGAATATGACTGGCAGCTGTTTGCCAGGTATTCTATCGTGAAATCTACGGAATTTTTTTTTTTTTACAGTGGGCTTTTAGACATTCCGTGCGACAAATGTTGGAGTGGTCGAATAGACTAGAATATGATAATGCCTGAATAATTTCAGTGTTCACGTGCAAAAATCATGTAACAAAAGGATGTTGTATACTTTCTTCCTGTCAACACCGTTTCTCTGATTATGGAAGCTAATGCCAAACAAAAATAGCAAAAGAGGTCGCACATGCACACGATGGTCAGGATATTTGATCTTCACTATTTGAAATTTACAATACCAAATGACTGACCGAACGAACAGTGCATGCTCTGGCCAGTCTGCGCAGGCGCAGACTGGTTTTAGCTTGCACAGTTCGCATGTTCCTTAAGATACATTTAATCACAACTCTGTTTCAATAATTACAGCATAAAAAATGAGACAATCTCAATCATGCTATTACATGACTGAAAAGATTATTATAGTCTGTTATGTAATTATACGTTACTGTTACATATTATAATTACAGCGTATAAAATAATGGTTGTGGTATAAAAAACACACAAGAAATTAAAGTTTACATAACATATTTTTTCCTACAGCAAATAAGACAAATAATTAAGTAATTAAAGAAGAATCCCGAAGTTGTATAGACGGAAAAAGTTGGGCATGCTGAAAATATACATGAACTTCGCAAAAGTAGAATAATCATACGAACATGATGCCATGAAAATGACATGCCGTTCCGGTTACCAAGGGCCATTTAAAATATATTGAGCTTAGAACAGTTTTGCATTTAAAACTTTCCAGCTAAGACCGGCGCATGGTTCATTTTAGAATCAATAATTGCAACGCCATCTGTCTTATAGTTAGTGGGTCACGTTTTGTTTCGAATGACCCTCAAAAATAAATATTATCATTACTGCGTTATAAACATATTCATTATTTGCTTTTCTTGATTTTTATTGTATTTCCGGTTAAGCTGTTGCATGCCAAGTTGCAATACCTCGCTAGAGAAATTGTGATGACCGCCGCTTTTAAAATACATGCACGGCTCCCATAATACACAAGAGCGAGCATTGAGTTAAAAATAACTGCAAAAGCAAATCTAAAAAATAAATATAAAAACACTTTGATAGGTTTTCGAAAACTGCAAATTACATCTTTATCTTGAAAAAGATTTTTCTGCGAATTACGAGCATTTATAATGGGTGTGTACATGGCTCTTGGTTAATCCACGCGTTTATAAATATCAATGTTCGCTAGACCATGTTAAAGTCTGACGCTTCTAATGACCCATAATATTTGTTGGTTACTCTAATGTATATTTCATGGCCAGTGATGTTGCCCAATGTAATTACTACGCGTCAGTTCACTATTGCAACATGTCGTTGTTGGAGCAGGTTCAGAAACGTTCCGTAATTTCAAAATAATAAAAAGACAGACGATGAAAGTCATTTCTTCATAGACGTCGGCTATTTATCTTTAACAGTAACTGTCAGCTACATTATTAACGACTTCCGCGGCGGTCAATTTGTTAGCGCGAGGTTTACAAAGTACAGCGATGCTCTGACGTCACAAATCTAGTTACCGCGACTTTAACAAAGCGGTTCTAATACAGCTATAATTGAATCAAAAGAAATCAGTTTTTCGGCGGAATATTTTATCTGGACTTGACCGTAACAAATTTCCATCGCCTTTAGAAGGACGTCGGTTGCATTTGATATTTGATTTGTTGTGATACATTTCATAAGATTTCAGTGCATCATACCCAAAATAGTGGTTCATTCTAATGACCCCGTTCCACTTGTAGGTCAGTGTAAGTTATACATATGGTTTCACTTACGAGGGGCGATCGAAAAATACGTGGACTTTTGCTGTGGAGGTAAAGTTAATGCAGTTATAGTAATTTTTATCATACCACAGATAAGTTCTATCTTTTAGCTATGCCATGTAATATTCTGAAGAAATTTCATTGAAAATAAGTTGAATCTGTATTTACTTCAAATTTAGTGAGTTTACTATTGATAATAAAATTTCTATGGGAAAGGTCCGCGTATTTTTTCATCATCCCTCGTACTTTGGTAGATGTTTTGAATTATTTTATAATGGCGTGCATCTAGTGAGGCGCCGTGGTCGAGTGATTAAGAGTGACTTGGTTGTGATGCAAAAGATCGCCGGTTCAAACCCGAGTTGGACCAGCCGGCAACCGGAAAACTCCTTCTGTCAACTCAGCATTAAATAAGTACCTTTTTTTTTAATCAGGTAGGATGTGCTCCGCCTTTCATCTGCTGTGCCCAAGATACAGTGGGCCTCTAACCCCCACTGTCCCTACGGCCACTAGGCTAAGGGAAATCTCTACAGTTTTTTATGCATCTTGCGTGTGATATTGGTTCAGTCTGACACTGTGAAGCATCTCATACTATTTTTGGCCACAGTCACCTATCTTACATGGCCCACGGATTTAACGGATAAAAAGAAAACTGCTAAAAGTAGGTCACTGTACTAAGGCGACTGACCTTTGTGTGACACTGCCACTTTTATTTCATGTTTCAGTAATTTTAATGGAATTGCATTTTTCTTGGGAAAGTGGGTCACTCCCGACACTGAGACTTATCTAATATTGCTGGTTTTTCATTGTGACTATATTTCATCGTTCACTTATTTGTCTTGTCTCAAAGTTTCAATTGTCTTATTTGTAGGTCACGTAGACTTATTTGTCATGGTCAAGGGAGTTAGTCCGACATTTTTGACATAACTTGCATCGTTCCTACAATGGTGGGTTACGTTAACTCTTACTCCGAGTGACCTCATACTACTTGTAGGTCATTATGAACTACATTTCATGCTTCAATGATTTTTTACTATCTCTTGTGCGCTATATAATGGGAAAGCATTATTTGGAGCATTGGTTCAGTCTGACACTGCACATGACTTTAAGTCTTCTCTTGCTCTTTGTCCTCATTTGTGCGGTTGTGTTAGCATTTAATCACCTCGCTTGGGGAAGAGGGAACTGTTTTTGTGCTTCTCGTGTAGTTTTGTTTTGTGCGTATGTGTTTGTCATGTTTTTCTGCCTCTTGATGTCGAGGGTTGGCTGAGATTTGTGCTTGTGTCATACCTTGGACTTTTCTGTGAACTTTGTTTCACACTATGTATTGGTACTTCTGGCCTATTTTTCATGGTCAAGAGATTGTTTGCACTGTTAGTTAATTCTCGGAAAACTGGGTCACTGTGATGAGGCTGCAAATTACCCCATGCTACCTTTCTTGTATGTCACTGTGATTTTATTTTATTATTCTTTGGTTTTGCCAATATATTGAACACTGTTTAAGAGTTACATTAGACTAGGGGTAATGGTCCTTTAACTGGATTTGTCTTAACTTTGGATAGTAAGTCACACTTACAATGCAACGGACCTTTCAAAACTTGTCAGTCAATTGGTATATATTTAAACCAGAGGACCAATGGTCCTGTAGCTCACCTGACAACTTCTGTTAACAGATACAATTTGTCATTTCGTTTATTTGTAACAAATCTGAAACCAATGGCTTATAAGGCTTATAAGGAGTGCATGTTTTAATTTTAAAATCTCAGTGACCTTGTGCAAAGGTAAGAAATGACCATGACCTTTGATGACCGTATGTCTTCATGTATTCATTTAGTTAATCATATTTTCCAATCATTATATCAAGGCTTAAAAATTTCCATGAAATCAACTGTTTGGGCATTCCCCATATAAAAGCATGACAAACCACAATTGACCTTGCCATAAATTTTGTCAAGGTCAATGCACGGTCATGATTTGTACAAGTTATGATAGGCCCGAGTCCCCAATGCTACATACCATGCCACAAGGTCATTGGGCGTTTGGTTTTGGAGGAGAAGATCTTTGAAGGTTTTTTACCATATATGGGCATGATGGCCATCTTGGTCATGTATCCATGCCCATCTAAACCAACTTTGGTACCTTTGACACAGTGAAGCTCCATATAAAATATGGCTTCAAACGGGCCCAGTGGCTTCAGAGAAGAGATGTTTGAAAATGTTGACAGGCGACAGAATCTCAGTGACCTTAAACATAGGTCAAAGAATGACTTGACCTTTAGCAACATAATATCTTCATTTGCTTATTTAGCTATCCATATATACAAACTATTATACCTAAGACTTAAATAGTTTCTGAGAAATCCACTGTTTAAGCTTTTTTCCATATAAAAGCATAACGCATGAAAATTGCCATAAATTAGGTCAAAGTCAATGCACAGTCGTGATTTGTATAAATTATGATGGGCCCAAGTCTGCAGTGCTACAAACAAGGTTTCAAGGTCATAGGCCTTTTGGTTCTGGAGAAGAAGATTTTTGAATGGGTTTTACCATACATGGGCGTGGGGGCAATTTTGGTCATGTGACCAAGACCATCTGAACTTTTAATTCCTTCGACCAAGTGAAGCACATATAAAATATGGCTTCAATTGGCCCAGTGGCTTCAGAGGAGAAGAAGTTTAAAAAAATTTGACGGGGGACAGAATCTGAGTGACCGTGAATGAAGGTGAAATAATGACCTTGACCTTTAGCAACATAATATCTCCATTTGCTCATTTATCGTATACCAAATATTATACATTAGACTTAAATAGTTTCTGAGAAATCCACTGTTTAAGCATTTTCCCATATGAAAAAATAACATTCCAAAACTGGCCTTGCCATGAGTTAGGTCAAGGTCAATGCAAGGTCATGATTTGTACAAATTATGAGTCCTCAATGTGACATACCAAGCCACAATACTATTAGGCCCTTGGCTCTGAAGAAGAAGATTTTTGAATGTTTTTTACCATATATGGCCCCGTCGGCCATCTTGGTTACGTGACCAAGACCATCTGAACAAACTTTGGTTCCTTTGACCCAATGAAGCTCCATATGAAATAAGGCTTCAGTCCGCACTAGTGGCTTCAGAGGAGAAGATGTTTGAAAATGTTGACATGTGTCAGAATTTTAGTTTCCTGGAACAAAGGTAAAAAATTACCTTGACCTTAAGTGACATTATTTCTTCAACTGGGCATTTAGTTAACCATATATACCAAATATTATACATTAGACTTAAATACTTCATGAAAAATCTACTGTTTAAGCATGTCCCATACAAAAGCTTACGTACCAAGGTTGACCGTGTCGAAAAAAATAGGTCACGGTCAACCTACGGTCATCATTTGTATAAACTATGATGGGCTTGAATGCCCCATGCTACATACCAGGTTTTAAGGTCATAGGCTTTTCAGTTCTGGAGAAGAATATTTTTAAAGGGGTTTTATACGCCAGTTTGAAAAACGGGACGTATTATGTTATGGCGCTGGCGTCCGTCCGTCCGTCCATCGTAAACTTTTTCGTTTCCGGATAACTCCTCCTACAGTTTACATCTGATCAAGCTGAAACTTGGTATATAGTAAGACTATGAGGTGGACCAGCGCATATTGTTTCGAGGTTACGCTTCAATGATTTTAACGGAGTTACAGCCTTCACTTAGAATTTTTGGGGTGTTCGTTTCCAGATAACTTCTCCTATAGTTTTCATCCAATTAAGCTGAAAGTTTGTAAATAATAAGACTACGATGTGGAGTAGCGCATATTATATGAAAATTTTGCTCCGGTGATTTTTATCGGAGTTACAGCCCTTTAAAAAAACTCGTCTATGGCAGTTTGTATGGTAATTCATTAGCATTCCATAACTTGGTTACTCTTTGGAATATCATGATGATACTTAATAACAATGTATATGAGATTAAGACAACATGTCTCATACAAGAATGGTTACTCCCTTTTACTTAGTTTTTGAATTACCTCCCTTTGGTTATATTGTTAGACTATATTTGTATACCTCATATCTGACTAACCCTTAAGACTATTGTGATGAAACTTAATAGTTATGCATATTAGGTTTACATGATAAGCCCCATATAAGAACAATTGCCTCCCCTTACTTATTTTTGGAGTAACCTCCCTTTGAATATTTTCTAAGGCTATTCTTGTGCAAGCTGTAAGTAGGCAACCATACAGAATAACTTGATTAAAATTTATAGCAATGTGTATTAGGTTTAGGCTGTGTGTCTTATATAAGAATTATTGCTCCCCCTACCTCATTTATGGAGTTATATCTGTTTGATTAATTTCTATGACTATTCTTGGGCAAGTCATTACTAGGTAACGGTATGGAATATCTTGACGAAACTTTATAGCAATGTGTATTAGGTTGAGACAGTATGTCTAATTAAGAATTATTGCTTCCCCTTCCTTATTTTCTTTGTTGAGTTACATCCCTTTGATTACTCTTTACGGCTTTTCTTTTGAGAACCCTAATGTTTGGAATATCTTGATAAACTTAACAGCAATGAAGACAAGGATGAAACGGTGCAAACAATCAGAAACGGGCGTATATTGCTCCGCTTGCGGAGCTCTTGTTATCATGTATGGGCGTGGCGGCCTTCTCGGTCATGTGAGCCAGATACTTCGAACAAACTTTCATTCTCCCGACCTTGGTAGGCTCCATATGAAATATGGCTTCAATCGGCCCAGTGGTTTCAGAGGAGGAGCTGTTTGAAAATGTTGACGACGGACGAACGGACGGACGGACGACGGACGGACGACGCATGCTTGGCTATACTATAAGCTTACCTATGAGCCTAAAGGCTCTAGTGAGCGAAAAATAGATCAGCCCTAGCAGTGAATTGTAATAAGTCACTGTTTGGAGGTCAGTTGTAAAGTAGATCATATCATGACCGCGGATCTACTTACAACCGACCGACAAACAGTGAACTTTTACTCAACAATTCAATGCTAGAGCTGAACTATTTCGATTTTAACACTCAAAACGCTGAAAAGCTATTCTTTTCATTCAAACTCTCCCAATCTTCCTTCCAGCGCGTTCATGCTCCCGCCAATATTCTTAATTGTATCTAAGGAAATGTACGTTTTTATGGCGATTTTAGAAAGAAAAAGAGACGTTACACCGTCTGACATATCAAAACGTCAAAAAAATACGTCAGCAATTACCAGTGACGTCAGCAATTTGACTCACACGCTCCGAAACAGTGATTTGTTGCAGAATAAAACACGGAAACGTTCTATTGATCATATGGGCGCATTCGTTAGTTTACAAAGTTAATATGACTTGTAATTCATTAACACAAAATTGAGCCCTGATCACCTTTGCCTCACAATACAGTCAGGTCCGTTTCCATTATTAGGGGATTATGATGTGTCTCCGAATGTCCGGTATTCAATGGAAATAGTGTATACCAACGGCATCTGATATTGGTCTCCACTGGTTTCCGACCCAAAAGGCATTAAACTGTAACTGTGAATTCTATTTCATAGTCAAGGAACAGTTGTCTCAATCGTTCGGACGGTTCCAAACCTGAGATTCTCCCAAGGCTGGTACAAGCCACTGCAGCTAAACCATGAGGAAGCCAATTTAGAAAGATTACAGCATAGCTCTTGTATCCCTGGTACAACCGTTGCGCTCTTCTATCATAATTTTATTTCTAAATCCTTCCATATGCATGTGAAACGCGACCGTTTACAGCAGAGTTAGAAAAAGAAAACAAGTATTTGAGCCGAGATCTCACCGTCGGATACTGAACATCTCACACAAAAAGAAAGGTCCAACCAGACATTGGAGAACACGAAAATCACGAAACGGAAATTCAGGCGATTTGTTCACATTTCAAGATTTTCTGCGCCAGGGAAAGAGGGGGTATCAATAAGGTGGGTTTTCTGCATCCTACCAAAGTTTTCTTTTTTTAACTGATGGTATACTCCAATGTGTCTAGTTTATCAAACCATATGTGACTTTGGTCGGAAAGCCCTACTTACTGAGCTATGGGTCCACAGAAGTGGGTAGGGTAAACGAACATGGTTTTAGCCTGTCTTGTAAAAACATTCTTATTTGGTAGAAGAGTATAACAGACAGACAGGATTAAAAAATGATTAACAGAACATCTAAAATATATTTCCATATCATTTTATTTGGTTTAATTGAACGTATGTTGTCAAAAAAGATTTCCTTTGACATTCAGCATTTTTTTATATTTTTGTCTTCAATTTTCAATATTTCTTGGCATTATTGTTAAATAAACAGACCAGTTATCATCAAACTCATGTCAAGAAAGCACCTTGACCAAGACATTCGGATGATGTATCCAGAATTTCACAATGACCTAGTTTTCATGGTTGACTGAACACATAAACTTTCTTGGAAGATGGTTTTCATTTAATTTTGACCTAGAATTATGAAACTATGGTCAAATTACTATTGTAACTGCTATATTATGCCCCACGCCCCCGCCACTAAAGGTGAGGGAATACATATTGGCTTCAGTGCGGAACTCGGTGGCATCTGCATCTGTGTACGTGTCACATATTAAGTCCTTCTGTGATCTTGAAAACACGGTCAAGGTCATCAAAATCTGACCTTAAGTCAAAGAAGGACTTAATATGTGACAAAGACACAGATGCAGACGACAAGGAGATCCGAACTGAAGCCAATATGTATCCTCTCACCAGATGCAGACGACAAGGAGATCCGAACTGAAGCCAATATGTATCCTCTCACCTTTATTGACGGGGGTATAGGGCATAATATAGCAGTTAAGATAGTAATTTGACCAAAGATTCGTAATTCTAGGTCAAAATTGAATGAATAAAACATCTTCCAAACAAGTTTATGTGTTCAGTCAACCATGAAACTAGGTCATTGTGAAATTCTGGTTACATCATCCGAATGTCCTGGTCAAGGTGCTTCCTTGACATGAGTTTGAGGATAACTGGTCTGTTTATTTAATAATAATGCCAAGAAATATTGAAAATTGAGGACAAAAATATAAAAAAATGCTGAATGTCAAAATAAGTCTTTTTTGACAACATATGTTCGAATTAAACCAAATAAAATGATATGGAAATATATTTGAGATGTTCTGTTAATCATTTTATCAAATCCTGTCTGTCGGTTGTACTCTTCTACCAAATGAGAATGTTTTTACAAGACAGGCTAAAACCATATTGGATTACCCCACCCACTTCTGTGGACCCATAGCTCAGTAAGTAGGGCTTTCCGACCAAAGTCACACATGGTTCAATAAGCTAGACACATTGGAGTACACCATCAGTTAAAAAAAGAAAACTTTGGTAGGATGCACCACCTTATTGATACCCACCCACCCCTTTAAGACGATCTTACAGTGAACAGTGTAAGAAAGAGAGAAGAAACGATGGATAGACAATAATCATGATAATAAAGATTGGAATGGACAGACTTAACCAGCAGATTTTGGACAGATAAATAGGACCAGGTAGAGGGAGATCGATGAAGAATCAACTGCGGTGCCCGAACGACCTTGCAAGGTTATGTGGTAGACTAGATTAGATAGTACTCTTAGTATGCTTTTTTCTCTCCTTGTTAACTATGTATACTGAACAAAAAAAAAGAAACGTTACAAAGATTGAAAAACTAACTTTTGATTTTCTTCCCCTGCAACTTCAAATGAACTGGCGTGAATAAAATACGGATTGGTAATGAATGCAAGCATACTAGTGACTTATTTGTTCAAGGTGTTAGCCCTGAATAAATTCTGAAATTTCAATGAAGTGTTTCTGGAAAAAAAATAATTTAATGTTGATGAACGTTTCTTTTTTTTTGTTCAGTATATATAAAAGGGCTGTTACGAAACGAAAAAGAACCGTCACGAAACGAAAACAGTCATAGTTACCAAACGACCTGATGACCAGGTCGTTTGGTAGCTATGACTTTTTTCGTTTCGTAACAGCTCTTTTTCGTTTCGTAACATCCTTGAAAATATAGTTAAGCAGGTGTGTTATTGTATTCCTCACTAACGGAGTGTGACATAAAAGACTTCTTTACAGCAGTGATGTTGTTTGAAAGCAAAGTGCATGGAAACATATCTGCATACCACCGTAAAGGATTGAAACATTTCATTAATATCTATCTCCTCCCGCTAGTACCCATTGCCTCCCAGTAACAACCCAGGAATAAAGGACTACATAAGCACACATACACATAATACAGTTATCAAGATATTAATGGTACCTACCAGCTTGCACTAAAACGCGTTATGGATTTTCGCTAACAAAGTTTAACAAAGTGATGGGAAAATTGCCTGGGGAGGATACAAGGATGCATCTGTTGGTCCGTGTCTCCGTTGCATGCTAGATCATAAGCGACATTTTATCCACTAGGTGTCTCATTTTTGATTGCCTTATAGGCAGTGTGTGTTTCTTCTTAAAACAAGAATGCGCAAAATTATGCTTGTAATGCGTTTGCCGCTTCTTCATGATCAGTATAATGGGAGAAGTTTTGCAGCGCATCTAGAGGAAACCGCCCGTCTAAAGACATACTCGGAAGATTTATGCATGCTCGCTCCAGCCGGCTTACTTAGAAGGCGCCAACCTAAACCTAACATAATAGTAACACAGACGGTTGGCGCTTGACACTCGTACTGGGACATTTTGGTTCGGGCCCACCGTGGTTCAACTGGTAGGTTTCTTCTGCTCCGGAATTTCAGTGTGGCTATTTCTGTGAGTCCTCATTTTGTTTTATCTCAGTTTTAATTTTGATTTATGTGTTTCTGAAGTATTACACATCTACGCAAAAACGGAACAGTAAGTGTCTGATGAACCAAAGCAAAAAGAAGGGCGAGGGTTGGTTGCGACAGCAAACCGGTTAAGCCCCCAAGTAAGTTCTTTACTGGCCGTCCCAAGGCGGCACTTCTGTTTTGGTTCTTTTTAGTTGTTTTATGTGTTGTTTTTTCGCTGTGTCTGTTATTGATATATTGTTTGTGATGTTAAGGCGAGTCCGGTGACCACCTTCATGGGAAATTGCTGTTTACATGGCTGCCACTGATGATGTCTTTGGTGGTGACTAACTTTGTGTTGTTGTTTTTTTTCCCACATGGTGTCTTGGGTGAGATCTGAGATTGAATTGTGTTAGTTCCTAAGAATTTCCTATTTACTTTTGCACCCTAAAATTGTAAATGAGCCACGACGCGACAAAACCAACAATGTGGTTGTGCGCCCAGCGCAGACTCAGATCAGCCTGGGCATCCGCCCAGTCTGATCAGAGTCTTCGCTGTCCACATGAAGGTAGCTTAGACCCTTAGTTACCCTTTGAGCGTCAAGCGGAGAGTCTGATAAGACTGGGCGGATGCCCAGGCTGATCTGAGTCTGCGCTGGGCGCACAACCACATTGTTGGTTTTCTTGCGTCGCGGCTCAAATGTTCCCAGCAGGCACATGATGTCGTACTGACGTTGCAGTGACATAGATGCAATGTGACAACGTCGCATCGGCGTCAGTATGACGTCATTTAGACGTCATGTGCCGGCAGTAATCGTAACAGACAATTTGTCGAAAGCAAGTTTTTAACTCAGAGTTTCTTCTCTTGTCTATATGTATATAAAATCTGTATTCTTTTACCCAAATTATCATGATACAAGCCCCTATGGTACAAGCCAATAAACAATAAAGAAATTTTATTTGTGTCGGGCGATTCTATTCTGGATTAAAAGCTAGTTTTGAGAAGCACTTACTCAAATGACCAGTCGTCCTTGTCAGCCGTATTACTAGACCATTTGTGAAATACCGTGTAATATTTTCATGACTAAAACAATAAGACTAAAGATAAATGAAACAAGCGATAAAAACTAGAAAGAAAGAAGAAGAAAAAGAAGAACATGATTGTATGTAAGAGCAGACTGTGTTGGTTTGCCTGTCGGAATCGCAAGATTGTACTCTTCTGTCGTTCATTTACTCAGTAGAAACTTAAATCGAAAAATCCGTTGTTTGATAATTGCCAAATTTTCCATATAAATTCGGAACGTAACCATCACTGTGAATGTCTCATCATCAAGTTTCTTCCATCCGAGAATGCTATAATTAAATTGTTGCCATACCCTTACAGACCCATGTTCATAAGGAGACCATCATTTGAGACTGTTCCAGAGCCCTAGATAAGAGGGAGTATTTGGTGATAATTAGGGATAATTTTTGTTAATTCTGGATAAAAACATATGTTGTGACCACTCACCTGAACCGTCTCGATGAGACGGTTCAGATGAGGGGTCACAACATATGGTTTTGATGAGAAATAAAGAAAATTATCCCTCAACTTTCATCAAATACCCCTCTTATCTAGAGCTCTGTGTTCGTTCTTAGTCTGGACTGTTTGCTCAAACTCTCTGAATCAACCCATTAATGACGAATGGATTCTACTATCCTTTATGACAATGGAAGAGTCCATTCCTCATTTTAGGGGTGTCTGGTAAATTTTCACGTTCGATTCTTTTACAGAAATGCTTGAATTTTCAGCAAACAGTGGAGACGCTGATCAGACGCCGCCTTATGCGGCGTCTGATCTGTGTCTGCACTGGTTGCCCGTGTCCCATTTATGGAACCCTCGGCATGAATGGTTTAATGCGGTGCTGAAATTTGAAAAGTCTTCTCAAAGGCGTCAGTTGTATATCTGACACAAATTTCATTAGTGTGGGCGGGGCTGCGCTGCTTCCATTATTTTAGCATATGCCTAAGTAATAAATGCAGCGAATAGCATACAAAGTGAAACATACTGGCTTTATTATATTTAGATGAGTTGCAGTGATGTTAATTAACGCCGAAATAAAATGGGTTTGTTTCCATGGTATACAACATTTTAGCACTATCAGGACAGCGAGGGGAGAAAATCCTATCTGTAAGCATAGGTGCAGTGTGCAACTCTAGAACTGACCGATCTGGGCATGTGCAGCACGTTTCTTGAGATTACAAGGTCCAGTCATTATCTGGACAAATACGCATGCGCTCACAATTATGAGCATGTTCTGAGGTTTCTGTTACGATAGTGCATTTCCATATTGCTATTTATAGGGTTTCTCATGACACGGTTCAGTTAATGCACATTTTTGTCGTGCACGTTACCTCCCAGCAAAACCCACTGCCTCCCAAAGGCAACCGAAGGCATGGGAATAAAAGAACTGTTAAGGCTTTCTGATAAAAAAATGTCATACAGTCAGCTGCAAACATTATCATGCCATCTTCTTTTCTTGCCAGACTCCATATTCAAATAAAACAGTCGAGTTCTTTGTCTCCAGGAATGTGACAATGTTATGGACAGCTTCTCCTCCGCGCTAGCTTTATTCTGATTTGGATCGAGTTTGATGATTATAATGAAACTGTTTATCACGAAAATATACTTTGCTACTCAATTACAAACTCCAGATGGTTATTCAATGGTCTGATAAAATAAAATTACCAGTGTGTATATTTTCATATAGTGAAATGACAATTAAAGACAAATGAATAAAATAATTATAAGGATGGCAGTAATAATGATAAGTAGGACAATAATAACAATAATAAAAACTGAAAGTTATTAAGTAACGTCAGCTGAATGTCACTGCGTTTGCCATTAAACCAGAGTTTAAAACGTCATTTCTTGTTACATATTTTTTGCAAGTTATCATAAAATGTACGTAGTACTTCGACTGGTATCATTTATCATTTCTTTTTCCAGTTTATAAATTTTGACTTTTTGTAAAAGTCATAAAAACTGATAACAGATTCATAGGTTTATCAAAGTGTCCTTGTTGTACAGCTATATATAACAGGTATAAAGCAATGGTAAAATAGTATCTTATCACGGTATAATGAGGGACTAAAATTTATGTACATATATCGGATTTATATAAAGATAGCCCTATCCAAAATTTTAATACTTAATCGAACCATTCCAGCAAGCACATTTCGCCGAAACAGTGGTAGATGACCAACGTCAGTTTGACGTCATGACGCCTTATTGACGCTTTTACGACGACGCCCTGCCACCACGCACCTACTTGGAAACTATGGTCACTTCAAATCCTAAAGAAACCATGCAATCAACCACACTCTGAGTTACTGAAAAATTCCATCGTAGTGCACAAAAAGAATGAGCCGCGACACGACAAAACCAACAATGTGGTCGTGCGCCCAGCGCAGACTCAGATCAGCCTGGGCATCCACCTAGTCTGATCAGACTCTTCGCTAAGCGCTAAATCGGTAGCTGAGAGTCTAAGCTAGCTTCATGCGGACAGCGAAGACTCTGATCAGACTGGGCGGATGCCCAGGCTGATCTAAGTCCGCGCTGGTCGCACAACCACATTGTTGGTTTTGTCGTGTCGCGGCTCAAATTATTTATAATGAATAAGTAAATAAAAAAATAAATAAACTGTTTTTGTCATCAAAACAACCTTGACTAATTTGAGCATTTTTTGTCAATTAACAGAAAAAAATAATGTGTAATTTTCGGCAGGTATCACTTTCATTTCTTTTTCCAATATGTTAATTTCATGTTTCTGTATCAGTTATTATTACTAATAACAGTGGAACCAGTGGTAAATTACAGCATTGCATATCACAATTAGAATAATATTATATTTAAAGCCAACTGAGATGCTCCTCGTAAAAAGTGACTGTACGAACAGGGAAGACCCAGATCAGACTTCATATGCGTTCGGATGCGCAGTCTAGTCAGAGTTCAACTAACCATAGCTCATGAGGAGTTTACATAACGAAAAGCAAAACATTCTAGTTAGTCTTCATCGGTACAAAGGCTGATATGAGGTTTAGCTGTGAGGCACATTTTTGTGCCAAAGATCCTTATAATTGTGTTATAGCATGAAATAATAGTCAGAAAACAGAAACCTTGATGATTAAACATCATCGAGCTTCAAGGATATATGAGTTAAGACAAAATAGCTTACATATACACATATAAAGTAATTACATTCTACTATGACAATTTTGAGAGACTAATTTTGCCAAATAGATGCCATTGTGGTGCACTTTTAATTTTGTCCAGAGCCTACAAATTCAGATTATGCAGAACTTTTCAGCGTAAAATTGTTTATTTACATCGATGGCTGATAAGAAGTTGTAACTGATACTTAATACGTCATTTCCGTCGAGTCCTCATCTCTGATTCATCTTAGGTCTAAAACGTGATTTGTTTGTTTCCGATGATGTCTCATTGATGTGTTAGGAAATCTTCATGCGGACCAAACAGCTAACGAAATGTTTCGAAAGACCGCAGAAGCAGAGGGCGAGGTTTGGTACCACTAAAACATGCTTAAGCCCCCCCCCCCACCCCCACCACCACCCAGTTAGATTTTGCTGACCGTTCCAAGGCGGTACTTCTGTCATGGTTCCTTGATGTTACATTGTGCTATGTCCGCTTGTCTATGTTCTTTGGTGATTTTCGACGATACTTATCACATTATGTAGGTTGATCTGAAGTTTTATCATATGAAACAATTATCACAATTTTATCTATTTCAGGGAGGGCTGCCGCAAAAGACAGACAGCTGGATTATCACTCAAATGCTGCGAGTATTACGGCCACAAAACATATTTTCGGCATATATTGTACGATTCGTTTGTTAATGACAATGCATGTACTCAGTTATATCAATCGGTCTTCTTTAACAGGCAAATTTTAGTGCACGTCAATTTCTTTTTGTGGCAGAACAATTAAGCTGAATTAGAAATAAAACTGATTGTTTAAGGTCAGACGTATCTTTGACCCTATCACTCCTTGGGACACTTTACACCGCGGAATCATTCCGATGCTAATTTATCAAAACCAATTTGCTTTAAAATGTCTTCCTTAAAAAAATGAAGGTGAAAAAATGTAAATGTAAACCACCTGATCAAGTTTCTGCGGTAAAACCCATTCGCGGTCAGAGTGAAACGACCTTTCTATGTTGTCTATGAAAATGTCATGCTCTTGTATAAATTTTGAACAGCTTTACTCATCATTGGAGGGAAAGGGGTGTATAGACAGTTTCAGTGAAAGTCCGGATCTGGACCACAACTAGCTGGCGGGGCTCTCTCTGGACAACTGGTCGGGCTAAGGCTTAAAAGAAAGTGGCCATAATCAAGCCTCCAGATAAAACAGATGATTCGATGAAAATCAAGATAATATCATGTTTTCCTTTACATATATGTTATGGCATTTCCCCGAAAACGCCTCGGCGAGGCGATTACATTCAGATGTCACAACATATATTTCAGTCTAACATTATCGAAATCATCAGGTGCCCCTTATTACCTACATTCCTGCAGATCAGCCTGGGCATCCGCACAGCGTGATCAGAGGATTCGGTGTTTGCATGGAGATAGCTTAGACCCTTAGCTACCCTTAAAGCGCAAATCAAAGTCTTTGATCAGACTGGGTGGATGCCCAGGCTGATCTGAATCTTCGCTGGGCGCACATGCCTCTACGTTGGTTTTGTCGTGTCGCGGCTCAATGACATCAAACGTAATTTCAGAAGCGTTTTTAATTACCACCCTTTTGTTTACAAAAGAAAATACATGTACTGTTATTATGTTTGTCCGAGGTTTTTACTTATTTTGACTGATCAGTGCATAATTTGACAGACAGGTTTTGACAGGCCAAATTTTCACTCAAATACTTTTCATAGTATCGATGAAGATATAATATATACAATAATAAACCGAATTAGATCATGCTTAACCACATCCCGCATTTGACCGAATGCTCTACACTGTGAAAATTGCGCTTAGCTATAAAACACAAGTGGTTACATGTTTAGGTGTAAACATGTTAAGGAATATGTCATATAGCTAAACATGTACGCCTTTTCTATTATTTTCCCGGACAAAGTCTGCTAAACACGTTTTATTCTGTTACGCGTTTCGGATGAATCCATTCTCTCTTTTCCCCGTTGAAGAACGAAAAAAGAGACGAAAATGTTGACAGAGGAAATTTTCAAAATAAAAGGTAGATATAACCAGTTTTGTACATGTTTAATTTCTAAACATAAGCCTAAACATGTTGCAAATTGAACATGTTACGATTTAAACATAAAAAATCGGACTGCATTTTTTTGCTTTGATTCTAAACACATTTTTACAGTGTACCATCAATGCTCCTGAACTAATGCTGTCAGTGCGGATGCTACAGTGCCAATGTACCACATTAAGCAAAGTTCCTGATAAATAAGGGTCATTTACATTAATTCTTAGATGATATTAGTTCCCACTTCAAAAAAAATATGTTGTGATTCCTAATTAGAACCGCCCCTTTTCCAGAACATTACAATGTTCTTATTTTCGTAGACTCCAAAGAAACGACCTTGGGCCGTATTCATAAAGCCACTCAAGTCGTTGCTATGCGGTTGCTAAGGCTAAATATCTATAACGGAGATTCCCTACAACTATGAAATTTGGTCTGGAGGAACAGTCTTTGTAAGACTGTTCCTCCAGAGCCAATTTCATAGTTGTAGGGAATCTCCTTCAAAGAAATTTAGCCTTAGCAACAGCATAGCAACCACTTAAGTCGTTTTATGAATACGGCCCCTGGGCCACCATGCTCTTTTCAATTTCACAGATATTAGTAATTTGCATACTGAATTCCTTTTCTTTCCATAGTTTTGCGCAGGTTTTTGAACTTAAATCTGCAGATTGTTACTGTAACAGTTTTAATTGGATGTGATTTTAACCTTTAGTAATATTAATAGCTATAGCTTTAAGTCGGAAATTAGGATGTACAAGGCTTAGAAAACTACCTGATGTTAAACCACAAAACCCGTATATCCTTTAATAATAGTGTCATGAAATCTTTTCCAGTAATATCTGCTTCAGTTTTGCAGCAGTTATGTTTGGAAACAACACGCAGAAAAGGGGCTTAACCCATATGCGACCTGCAAAGGCTCAGACCAGCCTGCGGATCCGCGCAATCTGATCAGAGCCTCTGCTATTCGCACCCATTATTTTATGAACCATTAAAATCTACAGGTAGCAATAAAAGGCTCGTAACAGACTGCATGGAATAACAAACTGGTTTGAGCCTTTTCTGTTGGCAGACATCTTAAGGTGAAAAGATATGAGCCGAAACACGACAAAGCCAACAGAGTGGTATGTGCGCCCAGCGAAGACTCAGATCAGCCTGGGCATCCGCCAAGTCTGATCAGAGTCTTCGCTGTCAGCATGGACCTCGCTCAGACCCTTAGCTACCCTTTAAGCGCACAGCAAAGACTGATCAGACTGGGCGGATCTGAGTCTTTGCTGGGCGCACATGCCACTTTGTCGCGGCTCAATTATACCGCTATATTTTTTCGCGGGTTTAATAAAGTGAAACAACTTTTGGGACTTCCTGATTACGTCTCTGGTGTACGAAACCCTTTTAAAAATGGCGTCTACTCTTAAGCCTCGTTTACACGATATGTTTTCCTCATAAGTTTTCTGTGCATATATTGAAACATTTCGTCTAAACTGGGTTATGCACTGCTTATTCTTCCCACATGTGGAAAGCACAAGGAATAGAACATGTTCTTTCCTTATAATTTTTTCCATAAGCCTTTGACCAATCAGAAGAGAGTTCACTGAGGTTAATTGCTTTTGCAATCTCAGTAGGTACCTAGAAATACCAGAATATTGATATCAGGGCTATTATAATGTATATTTCTTGAATATTACATGTATTTTACAAAGGGTAACAACTTTGATGACTTTCTGTCTGCTTCCCTGAATGTTGTAGTCCTTTCATTTTAGGGTCTATACTCTTACATGTTGCTTTTGCTCATAAGCCTGGGCAATAAATCACACACAAACTGGAATCATCATCATGTCCTCAGTCTACACATTTGTAACATAAAAGATAACAAAATTATGCAGACACTTCCAGGTAAATGGCGGGAAAGTCTGAGAACATATGTCCTCTCTGCATATCGTCTAAACACAAAACCATATGTGCTATATTCCATATATTCTTTTTGCCACATGCGCAAAAACATATCGTGTAAACCAGGCCTAAAAAATGGACGGATGAATGACTTGTGATTTTACGTCCTTATCAACAGTATTTCAGTCATATCAGGACGATGGATGGGTGATAATGAAAGGCTGTGTGCAATGGAATCCCATTTACGGTAGGAAAGCGTCTCGCCTCAATCGGGGCTTGAACCCGTGTCCACTATATTAGTAGACCAGCGCTTAACCCACTGAGCTACCGGGGCTCCACTCCTGAAGGAAAACAGAATTAGCTACTAGAAGAGGGAATTCATATGTACCCCGTTTACAAGACCGTCAGAACAGAAAAAAAACTGCTTCTTCTGGTAGGGTTCGCATTTACCTAAAACCACTTTGTTCTAAAGCAGTTGATGTACTACTATACAAGTACATGTACATCGGAACATATTCGCAGGGTTGTTTTTTTTTTTTTGCAAAAAGTTGAAGGTTGAAGTAAATGACGGCACCTCAATAATGTTTCGACATTATTTCAAAAGAAAACAATTTTCGTGACTTTCTGTCTGATTCCCTAGATACAGAAGCCCTTTCAAAATGGGTCTGCTTTTAAAAAATTACTTGACTCTTACATGAGCAAGATTTATCGTTTAAGACTTGATCCCGTACATGTGTATGAGAAGGGAGACAAAACGGCAACTGTAAAGATGTGTTAAAGGACCTCTGACAATATCAATGCATATTTGCCTATTTTTTGACAAATTATTGCAGCTTCCAAAGGCAGCAAAAGTTGAAATATTTGGCATTTATATGTAGACTTATGTACATTAAGACATTTTAACAGTGATTTTGAAAAATTATTATGCCTCTAGAATAAATTGAACCGATTTTATCAAGATATAAATGGTGTAAGTACCCCAGCCACTTTTTCACTTTTTCAGCTTTGGACTGTCTTTCCCCGACGCCCCCACCCCACCGTGCCTCAGCAAGCCACTCACATATAATGTGTATTATGATAGTATACGCATACATGCAAAGTGGCTAGCTGAGGCACAGCGGGGAGGGGGTGGGGGGGGGGGAGAAGTAGCTTTAAAAAACGTTTTCCTGTTTCCATTACGTTTAATTATGAAAATTGGCCTTTTTCAGCAAAAATAGCGGTCTATGTGCTAAAACATTAGAAATTAAATTCATAGCCAGTTAGGGGAAGTTCAGAGCAACAAATTTCAAGAGAAATTCTTGGGTTTATCGAAAATTTAGTTTTTACTAATTTTATAGGCAAATTAACATTACAACTGTCAGAGGTCCTTTCCTGAAAGCGTACTCATTAATTGTAACCCTTTAATGCCTAATAATGCCTATAATTGAGGATTACCTACCGGTATTCATTTGAAGTTTCGAGAAAATAAATCTGTTGCCAAACTATGCCTTTGTCCTAGCTTTTGTATGCCATTTAGTCCATAGAGATGAGCAGCGACACGACAAAACCAATATAATGGAATGTGCGCCCAGCGAAGACTCAGATCAGCTTGGGAATCTGCCCAGTCTGATCTGAGTCTTGGCTGTTCGCATGGACCCGAAGCTGCCCTGTAAGCGCACAGTGAAGACTCTGACCAGACTGGGCAGATTCCCAGGCAGATCTAAGTCTTCGCTGGGCGCACATGCCACTTTGTTGGTTCTGTCGTGTCGTGGCTCAAATCTCTTCGAAGCACGTGTTCGTCCTGTTGTACTTCATATACCGACTTAAGTATTATTGAACTTTACCTCATTCCCGTATAAGCTGGAAAATTCTAGCACCGGTTAAAAGCATAAAAAACCTAGACATGTTAAAAACAGGAACTAAAGAAAAAAAACATAGCAAAACTGTCCAGATCCAATACCATTAGTGTGACAAAGTTCGCAGTGCGCAAAAATATATGCCTCAAAAAGTAATTCAACAAAAATTGAAAATGTATATTCATACATGTATATTTGGAATCTTTCATGTATAACATGCGCGAAATGAGAAGACTCAGATCAGCTTGAGTATGCACGCACTTAGACCAGAGCTATTGCTGATAGTAATACCACCATTGTCAGAGAACCCACACTTTAGCACAAAATCTTTCTGAATCTGCCAGGCGTACACTGATGAGAGTGGTATAAAATATCTCTACCATGGTTTGTCCGTACGTACGTAGATTATAAGGATCTTTCATGGGTATGAGGTGTGGATAGAAAAATCCGTCACGAGGGTCACTGTTTGGCATCACGAGGCTAAATAGGGAGGCTAAAATGAAAGTAACAGAGTTTCTTCCCCTGAAAGTGTAACATTTCACTTTAACTTTGGAAGTTTCGCAAAAATTAAACTTACGCGAATATTTTCCGATATACAGTGATGTGATTGTTCGTCTCTCAGTAATGAGAAAGACAATCTTAAGTCCTGAATAGTATGTGTTCATGTGCGATTGTGTGTTCGTTGATGGCTGTTTAAGCCAATTTTACTCTAAACCGTCGGTTGCAAATAGAGCAAGTAAACGCGGACTGTAACGACTCTGATGATGATCCCTTGCCCCTTGCTTTAAAGCGTTCTTTGTGATGTAAAAAGATAACGTCTCCCATTCATCCACAATGAAGTATTCTATCCTTATGAGTTCATTGGTCAATTGAGGGGTGTCTGGTATAGTTTATTTCATATCATTTTTGTTTATACCCATTTGTCTTTTGCAAACAGTGTAGACCTTGATCAGCCGCCGCTTTTTGCGGCGTCTGATCTGGGTCTGCGCTGTTTGCCTTTGTCGTATAGATGGGACGCTAGGCATTAATGGGTTACAATCAATGAGTACGCTTTCAGGAAATTTAAAACATCTTTTACAGTTGCCGTTTGCCTCCCTTCTCATACGGGATCTGGCCCAGAGGTTATAAAATTTGAGTACATTCTCAAACTCAAAAAGGCACACTGATTGGCTGCTTCCGAGCACATGCTCGGAAGCAGCCAATCAGTGTGCTTTATTTTGAGTTTGAGATTATTCTCAAGTTTTATAGCCTCGAACCCAAGTCTTAAACGATAAATCTTGCTCATGTGAGAGTCAAGTATTTTCTTTAAGAAGACTCATTTTGAAAGGGCTTCTCTGTATCTAGGGAATCAGACAAAAAGTCACGAAAAATTGTCTCCTTTTAAAATAATGAGGGAACAATGGAAGTGCAGTCACTTATCTCAACAGTTCGAATTTTAGCAAAAACAAAACTTGTGCAAATATGTCCCGATGTACTTGTATAGTAGCACATGAGCCGCATTAGAAAAAAAGGAGGGCTTTAGGGGAGTGGATAGTCTTCCAGAAGAAGCCATTCTACAATTTTCTGTTCTGCCTGTCTTCTAAATTGGAGTAATCTCTAAAAGGTAAGAATTTCCCATTCTTTTCCTTTCGCAGCAGACCCCATTTTTAAAAGGGCTTCATAGTCCAGGGAAATTATCAGGACATCACAAAAGTTGTTTCCCTCTATGAAACTGTGAAAAAAAAAATTCAGCTTAAGAAGGCTGCCTACAGAAAAAAACTAAAACCAGTCTGTTATTCCATGCAGTTTGCCTAGAGTCTTTGATTCGAACATCTAGATTTTCATGGTCCATAAATGATGTGTGCGAACAGCAAAGGCTCTGATCAGACTGCGCGGATGCGCAGGCTGGCCCGAGCCTTTGCTGGTCGCATGGGTTAAGCATCCTTTCTGCGTGTTGTTTCCAACATAATTGCAACAATACTGAAGCAGATATTACTGGAAAAGATTTCATGAAACTATCATTAAAGGATATACGGGTTTTTGTGGTTTAACATCAGGTAGTTTTCTAAGCCTTGTACATCCTAATTTCCGACTTAAAGCTATAGCTATTAATATTACTAAAGATTAAAATCACATCCAATTAAAACTGTTACAGTTACAATCTGCAGATTTAAGTTCAAAAACCTGCGCAAAACTATGGAAAGAAAAGGAATTGAGCACGCAAATTACTAAAATCTGTGAAACTGAAAACAGCATGGTGGTCCAGGTAGTTTCTTTGGAGTCTAAGCAAAAAAGAATATTGTAATTTTCTGGAAAAGGGGCGGTTCTAATTTGGAATCATAACATTTTTTTTTTTTTTTTTTTTTGAAGTGGGAACTAAAATCATCTAAGAATTAATGTAAAATACCCTTATTTTCAGGAGCTTTGCTTAATGTGGTACATTGGCACTGTGGCATCCGCACTGACAGCGTTAGTTCAGGAGCATTGATGGTAGAGCGTTCGGTCAAATGCGGAATGTGGTTAAGCATGATCTATATCGATTTATTATTATTTACAGTATACTATAATATCTTCATCGGTACTATGAAAAGTATTTGAGTGAAAATTTGGCCTGTCAAAACCTGTCTGTCAAAAAATGCACTGATCAGTCAAAATAAATAAAAACCTCTGACAAACATATGCACGTTCGTTTTATGTACATGTAGTTTCTTTTGCAAACAAAAGGGATGAAATTAAAAACGCTTCTGAATTACGTATGATGTCATTGAGCTGCGACACGACACACCAACTTAGAGGCATGTGCGCCTAGCGAAGACTCAGATCAGCCTGGTCATCCGCCCAGTCTGATCAAAGACTTTGATTTGCGCTTTAAGGGTAGCTAAGGGTCGAAGCTATCTCCATGCAAACATCGAATCCTCTGATCACGGTGTGCGGATGCCCAGGCTGATCTGCAGGAATGTAGGTAATAAGGGGCACCTGATGATTTCGATAATATTAGACTGAACTATATGTTGTGACATCTGAATGGAATCGCCTCGCCGAGGCGTTTCCGGGGAAATGCAATAACATATATGTAAAGGAAAACATGATATTATCTTGATTTTCATCGAATCATCTATTTTATCTGGAAGCTTGATTATGGCCACTTTGTTTTAAGCCTTAGCCCGACCAGTTGTCCAAAGAGAGCCCCGCCAGCTAGTTGTGGTCTAGCTTTCACTGACACTGTCTACACAATCCTTTCCTGCCTATGATGAGTAAGGCTGTTCAAAATTTATCAAAAAGCATGACATTTTCAAAGACATCATAAAAAGTCATTTCACTCTGACCGCAAATGAGTTTTGGGTCGACCCTACCGCAGAAACTTGATCGGGTGGTTTACTTTTACATTTTTCATCTCCGTTTTTTTTAAGAAAGACATTTTAAAGCAAATTAGTTTTGATAAATTAGCATCGGAATGATTCCGCGGTGTAAAGTGTCCCAAGGAGTGATAGGGTCAAAGATACGTCTGACCTTAAACAATCAGTTTTATTTCTAATCAAGCTTAATTGTTCTGCCACAAAAAGAAACTGACATGCACTAGCATTTGCCTGTTAAAGACGACTGATTGATAGTACTGAGTACATGTACTGTCATTAACAAACGAATCGTACATTATTTGGTGAAAATATATATTATGGCCGTAATACTCCTGCATTGAGTGATAGTTCAACAAATTGGCATTTGCAGCAGTCATCCCTGAAATAAAGGAAACAGTGATAATTGTGTCATATGTCAAAAACTCAGATGAACATACATAACCTGATAAGTATCGTCAAAAATCCTGTGAAACTGCTTCATTATATTATTGATAATAATAAGAAGAAAGGAAAACAACAAGGAAGATAACAAGAAGAAAAGGGAAGACGATCGTGGAGAGAAAGAGGATGAAGAAGAGCAACAAATCGAAGAAATGAAAGAATCGAAATCAGAACAGGAAACACAAAAGCAAAAAATCGAAGGAGATCAATCATAAACAGAGCCAGGATAAAACGGAAGATAATAAGAAAAGGCTAACAAATATCAGCAAAAAAAATTAAAATAAAATAAATAAATAAATTAAAATAAAAAATGAGAAAGAGTGCGAATAAGAAAAAGATAAGAGATAGAGAATAACTATCACGAAGAAAACATAACAGGGTGAGCAGTAAAAAGAATTTTTAAAACACGAAACATAAGTAAAAAAAAAGAAAAAAGAAAAGAAGGTAATAACTAAATTAAAATATCAAGATGAAGCACATGAAGGGCAAGTAGGACCCCAGCAGGCACACAACGTTGAATAAACTTTGATTCAACCTTGATTCAACGTCGTGACGTCGTGACGTTGAATCAAGGTTGAATCAAGGTAGAATCAAAGAGAAAGATGATTAATAACATGTATGTAAGTAATAGAACAGGAAGAGCCAGAAGAAAACTTGAAGAGCAAGCGGGGTAAAAACTTGGAAAAGAGGATGACCATGGTCAAGGAAAAAAGAAATATTCGAACATTAAGAACGATAAGAAAAAGTTTAAAAAACAGGCAAAAAAGAGCAAGAAAAAGAAAAGGATACGACCAATAACAGAAAATCAAGAATAAGAAAAACAAGACAGTGATGAATAAAAACCAAAAGAACAACAACAAAAAATGAAAATAGAAATTAAATTACCTTATAAGGATGATGATGAAAAGGAATAAAAAGATAAAGAAGTGAAAATATAGAGGATATTTGACTTTTTCAGTGTAAGATCGATTTTTATTTCACCGAATGAATACCAAAAGCAGTATTCTCAAGAGTGGCTTCTCCACTCGTGAGAATACCACTTTTGGTGTTCATGAGTGAAATGAAAATTCAATCTACACTGAAAAAGTCAAATCTTCTAATTTTGTTTATGCTTGAAAATCGCAATAATTCTGTTTATGCATGAGCGTCAGCTTTTTTTTTTCTAGCCGTTTCACGTCAAATTTGATGCTTCCAGCGTGTTTAATTGGTATGATATTGGTTGGAAACAAGGTTTGCAACTGAAAAATAACTTCAAATATCAGTTTGATAAAGAGATCTCAAAAAAAATGCCGCAGACTCAGACGGCCTGACGTCGCGTGCAGTAATAATGTTACGTTGGCGTTTCAGTGACGTCATTAGCGTCGTAATGACGCGCAACATGCGTGACGTAATTTTTGTCGTCAGATAGGATTTAGCCAATTAATCAACAAAAAACTTGTGGCTATTTCACAAAAATCCTATTTCTGAAACAGTGAAATCGAAAGTGATAATTTCTCTGTTTAAAACAGTGAGGTTAGCAGTTTCGATTTCACCGAGAAATCTCTATAATTCATTGCAAAGTATAAAAGAAAAGATTATTTAGAATATACATGAAAAAAAAATAGAAACAGGGAGAGCTAGATAAAGATGAATATAAAAAAATAAAGACAAAGCAAGATGAGTAAGTAAAAGATGAAAATGTTTATAAAGAACAGAGAAACGAAAGAAATGATAGAAGAAGAGTAATAACGTGACATAATAATAATAATACAGAATAATAGAACAAACAAAAGGAACATAAACAAGCAGAAAGACAATGACAACAATAAGTAGGACAAGACAACACCGAGAAAAATTATATATCCGAAGAGCAAAGACAAAAGAAAACCGAACAGGACGAAGAAAAATAAGTCCAAGACGAAGGTAGGAACAACAAAAAGAAGAAAACGAACGAGCAGATATGAAGATTAAGAGCAAGACTAACAAGGCGCATAATAAAATAGACACAAAAAAGGTGAAACAAGAGGACCATTGGTCCTGTAGCTCACCTGGGTCCATTCAGCCTCAGTACTCTAGGGTAAGTTAGTCTAAGCCATCGGTCAATTGGTTTTGGTGAAAAAGATTTTTAAAGGTTTTAACCATATATGGGCATGGAGGACATGTTGGTCATGTGACCTGGACGTTTGAAAAAAAAATCATTCCCTTAACCCCCTGGAGGCTCTATATGAAATTTGGTTTCAAAATTGGCCCAGGGGCTTTTGAGGAGATGGTTTGATATTGTCAGAATGACAGAGTTCTGGGTCAAAAGTCAAAGAATGACCTTGACCTCTTGTACTCATGAATCTTCATGTTCTCATTAAGATGACTGTAGATACCAATTTTTAGGCATAAATCTTCAAAACTTTCCATGAAATCTTATGTTCTAGCATTTTCCCACATTTGACCTTGCAGTAAAATAGTCAAGGTCAACCCAATGTCATTATTTTGAACAATCTTGATAGTACTGGAACTCCCAATGCTTCATACCAAGCTTCAAGGCCATCGGTCAATTGGTTCTGGAGAAGGAGATTTTAAAGGTTTTTACCATATATGGTCCTGGCGGCCATGTCGGTCATGTGACCTGGACTGTTTGAACAAATTTTCATTCCCTCAATCCCTGAAGGCCCTATATGAAATTTCGTTACAATTGGCCCATTTTTTTAGGGCATTGTTTGATATTGTCAAAATATGAGAGTTCTGGGTCAAAGGTCAAAGAATGACCTTGACTTCTTGTACTCACAAATCTTCATGTACTCATTAAGATAACTGTATATACCAATTCTTAGGCATATCTCTTCAAAACTTTCCATGAAATCTTATGTTCTAGCATTTTCCCATATTTGACCTTGCCGTAAAAAAGATCAAGGTCAACCCATGGTCAAAATTTGAACAATGTTGACAGTACTCGAGTACCCAAAGCTACATTTCAAGTTTCAAGGCCATCGGTCAATTGGTTCTTGAGAAGAAGATTTTTAAAGGTTTTTACCATATATGGGCATGGCGGCCATGTTGGTCATGTGACCTGGACGGTATGAATAAGTTTTTGTTCCCTCAACTCCTGGCGCCTGTATATGAAATTTGGTTTCAATTGGCCCAGGGGCTTTGGAGGAGATTGTTTGGAATTGTCAAAATATGAGAGTTCTAGGTCAAAGGTCAAAGAATGACCTTGACCTCTTGTACTCATAAATCTTCATGTTCTCATTAAGATGACTGTAGATATCAATTTTTAGCCCAAAATCTTCAACAGTTTCCAAGATATCATATGTTCTAGCATTTTGCCATATAAAAGCACAAGGAAGCAAATTTGACCTTACCATAAAAAAGGTCAAGGTCAACCCAAGGTCATAATTTGAACAATCTTGGTAATACTCGCGTGCCCGATGCTACATACCAAGTTTCAAGGCCATCGGCCTATCGGTTCTGGAGAAGGAGATTTTTCTAGGTTTTTACCATATATGGGCGTGGCGGCCATGTTGGTCATGTGACCAGGACCGTTTGAACAACTTTTCGTTCCTAAGTTCCCTAGAGGCTGCATATGAAATTTAATTAGAATTGGCCCAGCGGTTTCAGAGGAGAAGTCGTTTGAAATTGTTGACGGACGACGGACGGACGGACGGACGGACGGACGGACGGACGACAGACGACGACGGACGACGGAGCCTTACCATCCTATAAGCTCCCCCGGAGCCGCTGGCTCAGGTGAGCTAAAAAGGGAAAAAATTTCGAAGACATGAATTGAAATAACCAGGGGAACAAGAAGGAGAAAAGCATAAAAAAGAAGAAGAAGAAAAACGAAAAACAAACATTGAAAAGAAAAGAAAAAAAAGTCTGGAACAAAAACAACACGGACTGAATTATCAAGAAGACGACCAAGAACAGGAATGAAAATAATAAGAAGATGAAAGCAAAGGAAAACATGATACATGTACATAAGAGAAAGCACAGTCAGGAGCTTCCTATACTCACGATACTTAAGGTACAAACGAGTCTGGCCAGATAAAGCGGGCCAACAATCAACTGTAGTTAAGCTCAATAATATTTCATCTAAATATCCAGGCATTTATATATTTTCTGTCTTCAGATGAGTGTCATATCCTTATTAGCATATAGTACTACAGAAAAGCAGATAGGCATAAATACGGACAGCATATTCTAACGGTATAAAAATATTTGCCTCCACGTTAACAAATTGAATGCACGCAGAAATGTTTCATTATTTAGAATATTTAACTTAACCATAATTCAAATAAATGAAGCAAGAAACAATATGACTTGACAATGTAATATCTTTTTATAACCAGTTTCATCATCCTGGGGTGTTGATTGCTCCCGGTTTTGGTGCTTTTTGACTCTTTTGGTTTCTAGAAATGACATCATCTTCAAAAGCAAGCAGAACTCAAATCTAATGTGTTCTAATACTTTCCTTACCTGACGCCTGTAAGTCACTAGAAAATTAGGAGATCTGTTTGTCTCAGGGGTTTTTAGTTGTAACTACCGCGAGCATATGAGCATATGATTGCCGCGAGAATATGACTCTGCATCGGCAAACAAGGATGTCTTGATTAAACCGTATACACAGCCTGATCTTGATGTAAAAATTACGCATACGCGTGAAGGTGTATTGTTTTACTATCGTGTGCCCGCTGCAGAATATTGACTGCTAAGTCGTTCTGCTCGGAAAAAACTCAACATATGTTTTGTCATTCATTCCACGCCGCCTTGACTCTCAATTCCTGAACAGCTTTCGCTCTTTTAGATATTTTTTCTGAATGGACACAATAAATGGTAGCAATCAGCCTCTAATAAGCACTTTGTCTTCGAAAGTCGTAATCAAGGCAGGGAGAATTCATTATGCTCTCTATCTAAGAGATTAAGGGAGGCCTAATTGTATAAATTGTTTGATGAAATTATAGGTTACGACTCATGCTACTCTGAATGTGATGCGGGATAAAATGGAAACATAAAATCTTTAAAGGCATACTTGCGGCTTTTTCTTTGGCTGCTATTGATTCATCTTGAAATCAGCATATTGGTAAAGCTCACCGGGCAGCCACACAAGGTTGAAATAACCTTGAATCGAGCTTGATTCAACGTCTTGACGTTGAATCAAGTTTGATTCAAGGTTGATTCAACCTTGTGTCCCAGTGGGTAAACTAGTGCCATTTGATTGAATACAATATAATTCTGTACCAGTTGTATCTCAGTTTCTCAAAGGAGCCAGCTCTATTAAAAATAGACACGAGTTAGATACAACTGGTACGAAAACATTTAATTTATCAGCTTGATAACAGCTAATATCTGTTGTCTGTGAATGTTTCTGCTGTCAGTGTTGAAATGTCTACGTGCCTGTACCCCTCTTATTTGTAAAACTCGTACAATAATTATTTCTAACTCTCTCAAAGTACATGTGTACATGTACATAACAAAATGCCTTAAAATTAAGAACTGCACATGCCTTCTACGTATTTATTTTAAAATATGGTGTAATTTTGTTACCATTGTGTTGGGCTTTCTTATTTCAGCGTTAACGTAGCTGAGATGAACGACTTTTCACAATAAAATGTATCAGTAAGGACTCTCATCCCAGCAGGCACACAATGTTGGGTTATTGTTGTGTTCCTGCATGGATATTACGATTCCAAACTGATCAGTATGTAGACTGTGATTTTGACATTCGTTAAAGCACTTTAACAGTGCACGCCCTTTCAGGCCCAGGAGGCCGTATTTATAAAATAACTTAAGTCGTTGCTATCCTGTTGCTAAGGCGAAATTTCTATGAATGAGATTCCCTACAACTATGAAATTTGCTCTTGAGGAACAGATTTTTTCAGACTGTTCCTCCAGAGCAACTTTCATAGTTGTTGAGAATCTCCTTCATAGTAATTCAGCCTTAGCAACAGCATAGCAACCACTTAAGTCGTTTTATAAATACGGCACCAGGGGACCTAGGCCATAACAGCAGCATACGCAGTTTGCCGACTAATTTATTCCTGTCTGTTTCTGTTATGTGATCCGTCTTGCAAGTAGTCATGAAGTACAGCAAATGTGACTTTAATCTGTATGAAAGAACAAAACAACATTCTTCACTGAGACGTTAAGACGTTATAAATTGAGCTGCGTTGTAAGACAAGTTATAAGAAAGCATATGCGAACTGATAATATGTTGATTAGCCTGCGTATACCGTTTCTAGTCGAGACAACCGTGCATGTCAAGGCAAAGTTTAAGCCTTCTATATTATCAGAAATCAAACCACGTTTACACTGAACAACATGGTGGAATACATAACTTGCATATGCCTCTATAAGAGTTCGAAATTTTGACATCGTCATGACGTAGCTAAAATACTTCAAGATTACATTAAGTGATTGGAATTGACGCATCCATTTTGTGTTATTCTTGTTGAATATGATTGAGGGCGGGTCCTTTCTTTGAAAGAGTCGCCAAAGAAATCTTACCTTGTTTAAAGGCACAACAGGCATATAGACCGCGACACGAGAAAACCAGCAAAGTGGTTGGGCGCCGAGCGCAGACTTAGATCAGCCTGGGCATCCGCCCAGTCTGATCAGAGCCTTCGCTGTCCGCATGGAGGTAGCTTAGATCCTTAGCTACCATTTAAGCGCTTAGCGAAGAGTCTGGTAAGACTAGGCAGATGCCAGGCTAATATGAGTTTGTGCTGGGCGCACAACCACTTTGTTGGTTTTCTCGTGTCGCGGCACATATGTAAAAACAGCTTATTTATCTGCCTTTTCAAGTCCTTGGCTGTTCTTTTCTGGTTCCTAGTTCTTGACACATTTACTAAAGAAGCGGCGCAAGACATATTCTATTTAATAGTATACGAACTCTTGCAAAAAAAAATCTAATGCTATTGTTGTGGTTATGATCACCATGCATATTTGAGCCGCGACACGTGAAAACCAACAAATGGTTTTGCAACCAGCGCAATCTCAAATCAACCTGGGCATCCATCCAGTCTGATCAGAGTCTTCGCTGTCCGCATGTATGTAGCTTAGATCCTTAGCTACCCTTTGTGCGCTTAGCGAAGAGTCTGATCAGACTGGGTGGATGGCCTGGCTGATCTGAGTCTGCACTGGACGCACAACCACTTTGCTGGTTTTCTCGCGTCGCGGCTCATATTATTCTTGTTCTGTTTGTTCTCCGCTTCTCTCTCTCTCTCTCTCTCTCTCTCTCTCTCTCTCTCTCTCTTTTGACGTGGTAGGAGTGAGGCTTACCGCGACTGAAGTCGGAATTTCTTTCAATCGTATTCAAAGTTCCATTGCAGACAGCCCTCATTATATGACTGAATTACATGTACTTGGAAAGAACGTAAAATCGCAACTCATCCTTCCTCCTTTAATACTCCGATCACTTACATAAATGTCTGAAAATTTGTACACGCCACACCTTACGAAAACACGTTCAAAAGTTTCGCCTTAGGCCTAGCTGTATTCCACTAACCCGACCGACCCTGCTTCAGACCCCACGACTCTGCTATTTTTATCAATAAAATTAAAGCACAGACCCTACCATTTTCAATTTCCGACCCTACCCAGTTTCGTCTTTGCATTTTCCCATAGTAATTTCGGTTTTTCACTACCTTTTTGTAGTTTTTGGCATTAAGTACCTTCCAAAATACAGATTTGACTTTTTCGAGCATCTAAGATGAATTATCATATACAGTGCAAACCTCTCAAAAATACAATTTAATCAACAAAATACATGTACAAAAACACAAAAAAAAAAAAATACAGGCCCGACCCTATTTTTTTCGGGAGAAAAAATAAAATAATAAAAAAAAGTTTTCCGACCTACCGACCAGATTTTTTTTCAGCATGTTAGTGGAAACACAGCTATTTTTTAGGCTTCATAAAAATTTCCATTTATATTCTGTTTCGATTGTTCAGAAATGGGTTTGTTCATCACATTTACAGGGCCAAGTCACATTATTTGGACCCTGCGACAACCAGTCTAATCCAGCGCGCACATAACGTTATGGAGACTCGATTTGATAATGGTTATAAAATAAATGCTGCACGGTATTTTTTCGGTTACAACCCTGGAGCTTATTCTTCCAAAATTACTGCATGGAAAAATATATGGATCAGCCTTGTGTAATTCAGCGTTAAAATGGGATTATCTCTTCCAAAACCGGCATTCCCAAAGATCTACATCCGACAAGACGGACCTAGGTCTTTGATATTGTTTTGGAATGTGAAAAACCCATCTTGTAATCAAAGAAATACGGTATTATAAACTTTTGACCGTGCATGCTTTTCTCAGTAGATGACGTCAGGTGTGCGCTAGATTTTGAGGTGTGATATGAGGTTATGATATAGCTTTTGTTGAATGACATGCGTTGCGATATGGATTTAGATGTTTAAGCGCATGCTAGCATGATAAGCGCCAGAATGTCGTACAAGTGTTGCACATGGAAAATCTTGGTGTAATGCTGAGCGCTAGTCGTTAAAAGCCGCTAAGCACTATCTAATACGAGAACTCTTTTTGCATGCGGGAAACAGCGCACAGAGTTGCAACCTCTGTGGTGGCAACATTCTTTGGCATGCGGAAAACTGCGCACAGAAATTGCAGCACAGAGGTTGCCAGCACAGAGGCTGCAACCTCTTTGCGCAGTTTCCCGCATGCCAAAAGAATTGTCGTACTGGCGTATCAAAGCGAATAAATTCAGAGCTGAATTTTTCTCTTGCAGTCTGCCTTTTTATTCAGAGTAGTACTGGAAATGTGAATTGTGTATTTGCACGTTAACAACACATAATTGCAGAAAATGATCTTAAGCTCGACGATTCTGCGAGATTAGGGTCAATTAAAGGATCGTTGGGGCTAAATAAGGGTCTTGCGGTAAATCAGCAGATATTTTGATCCGTTGAAATAGCTCTCGATTATGTTCATTAAAGGGAAATTATTGGATTAAGTCAGATAATGTCTGTAGTAGTCGAACAAGAAGATGAACAGGAATACGAGAATAAGCTGACGATTTTATAGTTTATTCTAAAGCTTCGTTCACACGGCAAAGTTTCTGTGACAAAGTAGGTTTGGCATAGAAAAATTTGCTCGTGTGAATGGATAAATATGCCACATTATCATTGCCAAATTGATGTGGTAAAGTTTCTGTGACAAACAAAATTTGTCCGTGTGAACAGAAAATTTGCCATAGAATATGTAACAAAGAAACTAGCTATGGGGATGAACACAGAAAACTTTGCTCATAATCAAATTAGTTTGATTTTGAGCAAAGTATATGTAACAAAGAAATTGTGGCACAGTCGGCCGTTCACACGAGCAAAAATTGTTTGTCCAGGTAACTTTGACGAGAAATGTTTGTTCGTGTGAACACAGCAGCAAATATTTCATTGCCAAAGTTTATTTGACAAAGATTCTATGCCACGTTTTTCTTTAACAAATAATGTAAACGCAAAATATTTGCCAAACTTTCTTTGTTACAGTTTCTGTGACAAAGAAACTTTGGTCGTGTGAACACAGCTCGCCTTTTGTCACAATCAATGAAAATTCGCCGTGTTTGTAACAGGAAGCCGGCGCAAAAGGGGTACGATGTCTTTACTTGTTTGCGCTGGTGCCATGCTTTATATTTGACAATGAAATGGCCACTGTTTTCCAGCAAATCCAAACATGCCAACATTTCGCAGTCACTGCGCTTATCGGATACAATGATTTCACGCGTGATGATTGGGAGAACTTGGTTGAATATAGGCTTGAGTATGGGATTTTCATGACACCGCATATATCCAAAACTCTTTTAGACAGACAGCTAAATCTGAGCACCACCTGTTCATTACATTTTTGGACCACCTTGTGCTGTCATTCATAGGAAAGGATTGAATCCAATATTACAAAAAAATGTCGACGAATTTTACTAAAAATTGCAGTCTAGT
This sequence comes from Ctena decussata, assembly GCA_963989385.1. Classification (NCBI taxonomy): domain Eukaryota; kingdom Metazoa; phylum Mollusca; class Bivalvia; order Lucinida; family Lucinidae; genus Ctena; species Ctena decussata. Next base: position 40,215,019 of record OZ022514.1, read on the forward strand.
TTCATCGCTTTATTCTCCTAATTAGCTCAATTCCAAGGCCATCATTAACTTGTAAATAAACCATTTCAATTAAACTAAAACCTGTCAAATTAATGATGACGAACCGGTGATATCGGGAATAAATCGCGAAATTCGTTTCTTCCGGGCAGATTTGTAAGATAGATAAACCCAATCGTCACTTTCATCTCGAATGATCAGGATCTTTAAATGCTTGCAGGTGTGAGAAAACGGATAAATAACAACAAAAACAAATTACTTGGTTATTTTCAGATTACAAGATGGGCTGTGTATCATTTAAAATGTCTTCTTATCAGATTTAAATCTTACAGCGATTATGCAAGGTCCGAAATCTCCAGCGATCATGAAGTCAAAAGTTAAATGAAACCGAATGGAGCGGCCAGGGCCCGTATTCATAAAGCCATTTAAGTCGTTGCTATGCGGTTGCTAAGGCTAAATATCTATCAAGGAGATTCCCTACAACTATGAAATTTGATCTGGAGGAACAGTCTTTGTAAGACTGTTCCTCCAGAGCAAATTTCATAGTTGTAGTGAATCTCCTTCAAAGAAATTTAGGCTTAGCAACCGCATAGCAACCACTTAAGTCTTTTTATGAATACGGGCCCTGGCTACTAAACATCCGTGACAATCACAATTTTGTTGCTTGTATCTTAGCTTCTCGAGAAATGTATTGATAGTTCAGGACCGAATGCTGTTATCTAGGGCTAATTGGGTGTGTGAGGGGACTGGGAGGGGGATGGTTGCCGGCATGGGAGAAATATGACTTGAGCCGCAATAGATCATCTGACCCCTAGATTATGGCTGCTACCCATTTGTCAACACGATGGACTCTGGCGTTTTAAAGGCGAATTTACTGAAATTATTTAGGAACTATTGTCAGCATCCAACTGCCTCGAGAAGTTCTAGTATGTTGTTGCACGAACCATTTCTGACATCATAAGTATCCACCCTGAGACTGGGGTTATATATAAGGTTTTGGGGGTTGTTTTAGTCCAATGTATTTATTCATTTATTTTGAATCTATCTATCATTCTGTCGCATTCAGTTTGGGTTAAAGATTTTAAAAATAAGGGCAAGAGTTCAATCGGAGTCATGATTGATTGTGCGCGTGTGTTCAGCGAGCAGGTTCCATAGTCGCTCAATATAACAGAGAATATTTGAGAATGAATTATACGTTTGAGAAAATCATACTTTTTCCATTCTATGATTTTCAGGTAGCATCTCACTTATAATTCGAGGGGAGCATGGCCATACACTATACAAGTGAGATGGTGCCATAGATCTGTTACCATAACAACTATGAAATTACCAATTGTTGTGCTTAGTACCTTGGCAGGATGATGCCTCGATGTCGTCACTTTGACATCAATATGAAATCTCAGGTGTTATGGTAACAGAGCTATGACGTCTTTAATAAGTATCGGAGCATGGCAAACAGGATATGTCATGCTCCTCGAAATTTTAAATCACAATATTAACTGAAATTGTTTCAATAGAAACCTCAGATTTTCTCAAACAAATAATATGTTCTCAAATCACTTAATTCAGTGTGACACATAGTGATCGCTGCAGAACTGAAATCTGAGCCCAGGGGCCGTATTCATAAAACAGCTTAAGTCGTTGCTATGCTGTTGCTAAGGCTAAATTTCTTTGAAGGAGATTCTCTACAACTATGAACTTTGCTCTGGAGGAATAGTCTTAAAGACTGTTCCTCCAGAGCAAATTTCATAGTTGTAGGGAATCTCCTTTATAGATCTTTAGCCTTAGCAACCGCATAGCAACGACTTAAGTGGCTTTATGAATACGGTCCCAGATGCTGGGCTTCCTTTTGGCTAGCCTCAACAGGTGCACCAACCACAAACCAAAAAAGTCCATTAAATACAAATATAAGCCCATCGTGGACCAGGAATTTCAAATATCTATTGTTGAATGAAAACTACTGACTAAACTATTTTTATGTAAGAAATCTATAAGTCAGTTAAAGTCATAATGAAAATGTCACACTGCCGGTATGGTCTCTTGCGCAGTTGCCATTTTTATTAGCCCATAAATTCACCCTGGGTATTTATGGTGTCCGCTGTGGTCAGTTTTACAATGAAGAGCCCAGGGCGCTGGTGTAAAAAGGTCAAGCTTTGGGGTCATGGGAACTGCCTTGGTCATTTGTTACTTTTGTCAAAATGAATAAATTCCTGTATGGAGGGAGTGGCTGTTAGTTTAGGACGGTGTTTTTTAAATAATGAGGTACGGCGAAATACCGTACATTTCCAAAATACTGGGAATCCTTTACAAATAAATACAACTATCCTAAAATTTCAACAAGTTCGTATTATTCGCATATGCAGGCAACATATAAAGACTTAAATGTTGAACAAATGGCAAACAGTGCAGACCCTGATCAGACTGCTCCTTTGAGCAGTCTGAACTAGGTCTAAACTGTTTGCTCATACAGTTGCCTCTGTCGCATTATTTAGGGCTACTGCAGTAGTCTGGTTCAAAAAATGAAACAGAATATGGCCAGGAGTATTTCCGTGACTGTTAATAAGATATCAGTGAGTTTCCACCTTTCCGACTCTTCTCCCGAGAAAAATGCTCGAAACAGCGGTGTCTGTACAGAGAGTCTCCAAATTCTGACATCAACGATCTGACATAAAAGAGTAGAGAATGGCAAATTCGGTTTTCCTGACAGTGTTCATGATCAAGCAGAAACGTAATTTTGCAGCACTGCCCACGCCTCTAGCACCAGCTTTATTTTCAAAATGGCTTTCAATGAGCCAAGTGATCCAAAAGGATCATATAATGCCCCATGTCGCTAGACTCTTTCTAAGCCGTACAATATAAAATTAACAGATATAGCAGTGGAACAGTCTTTCTACCATTTGGAACACCGCTCGGCCAATTCCATGATTCACGGAACTTGCCGAACTGTGTTCCGAGTGGCCTCTGTACTAGTAACGCACGGAAAGCTTGTTTAAATCAGCCATAAACCTGTGTCGTGAAAACAAAATAAATTAGATCCTTACGATTCTAGGAACTCACCAAAGAGAAGAATAGATTTGTTCGAGTCTGTTTATGATCAGTTATGAAATGTGCAAAACTGGTCACAATCTAAATCAGCTACCATATTTACAAAAAAAAATAATAATAAAAAAATAAAAAAAAATAAAAGAACTATATTCACATTAATATTAAAATAAATTCTGAAGGAAAACAGGTTTTTGCACTTTGTGGCATATACGTTTTATCAGATGTAATGCTGGTTATCTGTAAATGTATATTTCCATTTATTTTATGAGCCGCGACGCGAGAAAACCAACAAAGTGGTTGTGCGCCCAGCGCAGACTCCGATCAGCCTGGGGGTCCGCCCAGTCTGATCAGAATCTTCGTTGTCCGCTTAAAGGTAGCTTAGACCCTTAGCTACCCTTTAAGCACTTAGGAAATACTCTGTTTAGACTAGGCGGATGCCCAGGCTGATCTGAGTCTGCACTGGGCGCACTACCACATTGTTGGTTTTCTCGTGTCGCAGCTCTTATATTCAGGTGTAGATAAACGCCCTTCCACGCTCACAATCAACGCAACGTGCAATTTAAAAGGCAAGCTTTCCCGCCCTGACGCCCCTACCCGCCCTCACACACCCATTTCAGTCCTTAATTGTATAGCAGATCAACAAAATAATCTACACTATTAATGAAAGAAGCCGTAGTCTGGAGCTATTTATTATGTCAAGGCTAAGTATACTGTTGTCCAAATCTATGTTCAGATAGTAAGTGTAGGCCAAAACCGTCATAGGAGAATTTTCCTTATCAGGCCTACTAGCCCCATCATGCGTCTGTTGCAAAGTCCACCTAATAAAAGGGGTATGGTAACATAATGTGATATCATGTCACTTTAGAGTTGCGCTTGCGCGAATGTTATCAGGCGATGCCTTTAGAAGTGGTTCCTGAAGATGTCTGGCTACATACTGACATTGACCGTGATAAAAACGTTCGATTGGCTAAATGACATCACCGACTCACGTCATAACGCATTCGCGACGTCAGCAAGTTCTAAATAACTCTGTGTGCTTTTCATTTGTTTGACGCTCTTTACGCCTTGAAATCTTCTAATGATGCATTATAAATAGAAAAACATGTTAGTGTATTTTGATATCAAATTCATCAGGCTCGACTACAAACACGTCGAACTGGCTCGGCAAGTCTCGCCATTCCTATGCTGTTTCTGGTCTGGCCTTATAGACTTAATATAAAAAGACACTTACATGGGTTTTCTCTATTTGATTGCCTCTTAATGTGAACGAGTACACATCCATTGTTGTCCACCACCATTTTGGCGTTCTTGTAAGGGAAACAACTTTTGTGACTTTCTGTTCGCTTCCCAGTAGGATACACAAAATTATCCCACTGAAAAGGGAAGCAACTATGAAAATGACAAGAGTTGCTTTCCATGTAAGTATACCCATACACCTTAGAAAATCCGAATGAGCAGCTGTTAGTGAAAATTAGGCCATTTTGGAACAACCAACGTACAAATGCCAGAGTGTATGGAATAATTTCTAATATTTTCTGTAATATACAAAATCCTTGGCTGGACTCATAAAATTTGGCAGAGTCGAAATTGTATATTAATGAAGTAAAAGCAAAAGCGATGGAACTTGTCAGTTTTCTTAATGACGCGTTTGTAACATAGAGGAAAACACATATTTCCCGCCCATAGGAATCCATTTTTCCATCACAAATTTCAATCTACGTGAGCAAACCGCTGTGCACGTGATTGGATACTATATGTTTTAATATATTAATAACGCACACAGGTGTTACTAAAATACGGATTTAATTATTTGCTGAAGTGGCAATACAAACTGCCCAGCTTGACTGATGTTTCAGTATGGGAGTCAAGTAGCTGGATTTTCACATCTTATGTTCGCTTACAGAAGTCAGGGCCTACAACTAACTAACTAGCTTCATGCACCGATTAACGACATTGGTCATGTGACGTTGTCGTCAAATGGCGTCTTAGGTAACCGAACGTCTTGATTGGTCCACATAGCATCGACAGACGCCACGTCATGGCGACGGCTGTTTAATGTAATGGCCAAACAAGTGGTTTCTATAACTTTTATCCGACCCATATTTTGCATATTCTCTACACTAAACCACGAAAACGGCACAAAAGGGTAAAAAAAAAAACAAAGTGTACTCAATATAGAAAATAAAATTTGATTTTCAGCGTTCATCGTATGAAGAAGCAGGTGGCCATCTCTAAACTTCTACATGTACAAGATGTGCTTCGCGCTTTGAGAGACCGCAATACTCACAGAACGCATTTTTCACACGTGTATGATGAATACGGTCGTATTCTTCACATTTTGCCAGTGTGACAAATGCGTTCGGATTTTGTAGCTATTTTAAATAGAAACGCATTTTTCACACATACGGAAAGGAAAGCTTTAGAATGAATGATTTGTTATCCTTTTCCAACTACAACTATGACTTTGCACCCCAACTGCACAGAACCTTCGGTAATTGAGGAGTTTACAGGAAAGCATTCCCCGCTGTCCGTCGTCTGTCAAAACCTTCGAGCTACTATGTATCTTCAAGCGTCTGGGTCAATCTCAACCAAATTTCATATATAGCATTCACAAGGCTGGGGAACGATGACATATCCTTTAATTCATTTGCTTGAGATTTTGGTTGGTATGGCAAGTGAAATATCCCGTAGACTTATAATTGAGAGATGCTTCTGACCAGTCTAGCTTCTTGAAACTTTCAGATAACTGAGACAGGCGCCGGGCCGGGTAGCGCAATCGGTAGGGCACCTGACTCGTAAGTCAGAGGTCCTGGGTTCGAATCCCGGTCTGGCCACATACTTTCGTTTCTCCTTCCGCTGATTCAAGAAGGGCAGTTGTCAGTTACTGGCGAAAGTATGTGCACTTAGTACTGGTTAACCGCTTAGGAGGTCTAAGCCTGCCCAGGAATAGTGTGGTTAGGTTAACTGACCGTCCCGACATGACCTTAGTTGTTTACCGTGGACGTTAAGCATCAAATCAACCAACCAACAACTGAGACAGGCATTAAATCTCAGACGAACTGTGTTCTGTTCAGATCCAACCGACAATGTCAAAATTACGTGTCCCCACGATTGTCGATAAAGTCTATAATTGACCTCAAGACAAGTCTAACGCCTTCCTTTTTCGACTTTATTATTATTTACTGGTAAATTCCTTACCAAAAGGGAAGAAAAATCATACAATATACTGCTTGAGTATTTCTAACTCTTCATCTATTTTTTTCGGGGGTAAACCCCTCTCTTGGGGATATTGAATGCTTTAATCCACAATGATGTTCTGCTTTATTTCTATTTTACTTTTACTTTTTCCTGCTGCCCTAAGAACATTACAACACTGTTGTCACGACGTTATGACTTAACGACGGCATATCGTTATAGATAAAAAAAAGGAAAAAAGTGGGGATGGGAGTACTGGTGTGTGGAGAGAAGATGTCTTTACAATAACCATCGTATTATCCTAAATGTTGGGACATTTGGAGTGACGCGGTGGTTATTCTAAGGACATTTCCTGTCTCCAACCCGCTCTCCCCTTTTTCGGGGAAATACCTATAGTTTACCTTTTGCCCAGCTTATCCTCCTGATTCTTGTATCGACCTTTCAGAAGCGTTTTGCAACCCAAAAGTAGACTAAAATGCAAAAGAAGTTGGCGCAGTTGGTGTTAGAACCCAACGTGGCTAGGGTGCAGCATACGAAAGACGGATTCCATTCCTCTACTTTCGCTGCCTTTCACCTGCCCTAAGTCGAAAAAGGTATACAGTTTGCTGCTGGGTTTGATTGATTGATTGTTTTGTTGCTTTACGTCCACGGTAAACAGCTATGGTCATGTCGGGACGGTCAGTTAACCTAACCACACTATTCCTGGGCAGGCTTAGACCTCCTAAGCGGTTAACCAGGACTAAGTGCACATACTTTCGCCAGTAACTGACAACTGCCCTTCTTGAATCAGCGGAAGGAGAAACGTAAGTATGTTGACAGAGAGAGTTTTTCAGTCGTTTGCCCGGCTGGCGACCCGAACCAGCGACCTTCTGCGCGGAAGAACAGAGCAGACTTCTATTGTACCGTCTTTCCTTCCACTATAACTTTCATATTAACAGGGTTATAAAAATGTCAAGAAGTGAAAAATGTGTTTTTGTGATATTTTGTCATATTTCAGGGGTGTTGCATGTATTTGGAAAATCACGTTTTCAAGGTACATATCAAACGCAGATTTCACAGATGTGTGAAAAATGCGTTCAAATTCGGTGAAATATGCGACCCGATTTGTCACACGTGTGAAAAATGCGAACGCATTTTTCACACATGTGAAAAATGCGTTCTGTGAATATTGCGGTCTCACAGCGCTTCGTGGAATTTTAGCTCCGCTCACTGGTTTCATCACACGATGAACGCTGACAAAAACAAATGTTGATTCTCAAATGAAGACATGACTTTCAGGTTGTCATGACAAATATATGAGCCGCGACATGACAAAACCAACAATGTGGTTGTGCGCCCAGCGCAGACTCAGATCAGCCTGGGCATCCGCCCAGTCTGATCAAAGTCTTCGCTGTCCGCATGGAGGTAGCTTAGACTCTTAGCTACGCCTTGAGCGCTTAGCGAAGAATCTGATCGGACTGGTTTGATGCCCAGGCTGATCTGAGTCTGCACTGGGCGCACAACCACATTGTTGGTTTCTCGCGTCGCGGCTCATATGTGAATGCGCGTTTGCATCACTTGCTTTGAAATAGCATGAATAATGCGAATGTACTTTATGCATTATACGCGCTATCTGCCAAAACGAGGCTCAAATATCTAGCAAAGCTTCAGATTACTGTACAATGAATACATGTTTATCATGTTTATAATATGTACATTTGCATGTTTTTTCCGCCCCTTTTACAAAAAAAACAAAAACAACTTTTTTAGACTAACACTATTTGCTTTCCTGGGTGACTTAGCTCTGTCAAAAATTGGGTCTACCCTTAAAGGAAAGAATTTGCTCCTAGAGGAGCAAATTCTTTCCTGTAAGAGTTACCCATCATTTAGAAGGGAATGAAAAATTAAAATGACTGAGTTGCTTCCCCCGAAAGTGTATCCGTTTACCTTAATTGATAAGCAAACATATATTGTTGGATGTATCTGAATCGACTTGTCAATTTGGTCAAATGAGATCCAAAATATATGTTCTGAGTAAAAAAAACAACAACAACAAAAAATAGGTACTTTAAAATCGATTACCCAAACTGAGGCTAATTTCAAGGATTATCTAACTGCAACTCGCAAAACTAAGGATTTGTGGCGCTACGCTACTCTGACAGATTTAAATACAATTAAATCTAAAGTCTGCATGAAGAATATTGCTTGAATTATTTTACGAATGCCTCGACACTAAAAGCGTTAATTCCATAGCTACCAAACACACATCATGTGGCTTCGTAATAGCTTCCTTACGCCTATGTCATAATAAGAATATTTCGTTCCGTCAAACTAATTTTGTTTCGTCCAAAATCGCAATTTGTATAATCCGGAACATATGATCACCCCTTGATATACCATCAACGCTTAATAAGTTCATATTAATGACGTTTTCTTCTGTTTTTGCTCCATGGAAAAAGGCAATACATCAAAATTATGCCTGGTATGCGATCCACCTGTGTTAATCTTATGGTTTGGGTTACCGATGTCAATAAAATAGGTCTTGTAAGAACCTTACACTATCATCATTGCGCATTTTTGTTTTACCAGTATTCCTTATGTCATCATGCAGCCTGTATACCATCTTTCTGGGACAGAGCAACTTTAGAACGCTTGTGGATCATTCAGGATCTCGTAGCCCCTTTGGTAGTAGCTATTTCAGTTAATCTGGACCGATTTGGAATAGGTTAAGGTAAAAGGGTATATTTTCAGGGGGAGTAACTCTACTATTTTGTTTTTACCTCCCTTCTCTGTGGGGGTACAACTCGTAAAGGAAAGAATTTCCTACGAAGCACCTGTTTCTGCGGTTGTGTAAATTACATAAGAGTCAAATTATCTTCAAGAGCTTCTCACTGAGATAGAAAAATATTAAAAACATACTGTAATTTTTCTAAATATTGTGTCACCGTACTCTTAAACAATACTTCTCCTAAAGTTTGAACACCTACAAGCCTAGTAAAAGCGTAGTTACATCCCATGTACTTATTACATGTAGTCCCAAAGATTTAACAAGTTTAAGCGCCAGCACCAAATAATGACAATACTATTCTTCTCATATGTATGAAAACAATATTTGCTTTGAAGCGAAATAATTGGTGAAATTGTCATAAACTTGATTATTTTTCAGTTTCATCTCTTGTCTAAAATGATGTAAAACTGACATAAATTTGGAGAAACTCACTTAATTTTATTTATTTATTTATTCATTTAAAGGAACCTTTCTGAAAAAAGATAGGTAAATATAGAGCCTTGGACAGGTCTTAAAGTATATATGGACAAACAGAAATATTTTACAAGGCTGAAATGCTTTACATATATAATGAGTCGAATGGCACTGACATAGAAATTTGGTTTCGGCAACCCAACTATAGATGCTTGATTTTTTTTCCAACAATTAGATTCTTGAAATAGTCTTAAAATGAGCCACATCATGTCATTTCCAACAATGTGGTATTTGGTGACAAGCAAAGGCTCTGATCAGACTGCACATAAGTGCAGTCTAATCAGAGCCTTCGCTTGTCACATCCTCATCTAGAGAAGTGATCCAAGCCACAGAGTAAACAGTGGAGCCTCTGATCACCCTGTATAGTTTGGAAGGATTATCTTAATATCACATGACAAAACGGCCACATTGTTGGAAGCCACATGATGTGGTTCAAATCTCAAAAGTTAGGCGGCAGTAATGCACATGCACCAAGACATTGAGAAAAAGTAATTTATTGTTAAAAAGTGCTTAAATCTTATTTACACTGTCGGAATGACAAAAAATAGATTAATCATGACATTTCAGGACATTTCGGTTCGTTTCGTGGTGTTTGACAACGTAGTATTAGTGTCATTTTATCACCGATGTCTGTTTTTGTTAGTTAAAGAGTCTCGTTCGAAGACATTGAGATACGGTCATGTGGTCACATTACCATACTGCACAGAATGCTTGTTTTAAATCTGACACAAAAAAGACCGAGAGAATGACAATAAAATAACAATAAAAAAGGACAAAGAAAAAAAAGAAAAACATAAAGATAAGAGAAAAGTTTTCACTGCTTATTTGAAAGATAATGATTATCCTCAAACAAAATGATATATATAAGGCGAAATCATGTGCATTCAATCTTAGCTTTAAAACATGGATTCAATGCACATGTAGTGGTCGGTGATTGCAGTTACCTGTGGCGTCCGCCGCAGGCCCGGATCCAGACCATCACGTACTGGTGGGGCTCTGGATAACTGGTGGGGCTGGGAGGTGCCGAAATGTATTTGTGTGGGGGAGGGGGTTTGAAAATATGACATATTTATGGTTCAATTTCAAGAGAAATTTTTTAATGTATTTTTTCCTTGAAATATATGTTGTGATATCTCATTAGAATCGCCTCCCCGAGGCGATTCTAATGAGATGTCACAGCATATATTTGAATATTTTTGATCTAACCACATTGGATATTTTTCTCAAACTGTCATATCAGATACTTCTTATTATCTGGAGGCCTACATATTATACATAACACAGAGGCCAAATGGCGGGGCTGCAGCCCCAAAGCCCATCCCCTGGATCCGCGGCTGCGCCGTATCTTATCAGCAAGCATCGAGGTAAAATTTCTCTTGTGGTTTCGAATCCAGGGACTATGGCTTCATTAAATAATCAAGATGGCAACAATAACAGAGCCGCGACACGAGAAAACCAACAATGTGGTTGTGCGCCCTGCGCAGACTCAGATCAGCCTGGATATCCACCCAGTCTGGTCAGACTCTTCGTTAAGTGCTTAAAGGGTAGCTAAGGAACTACGCTACCTCCATGCGTACAGCGAAGACTCTGATCAGACTGGGCGGATGCCCAGCCCAGGCTGATCTGAGTCTGCGCTGGGCGCACTACCACATTGTTGGTTTTCTCGCGTCGCGGCTCAACAATAATTCAGTCTGGGACACTATTGACTACCAATAGATTCAGCGACCATTTCCGCTCACGTGTAAACATCTTAAGTTGAAAATGCAAAGTGTCCTTTATAAATAATACAATCTTCGCTCCAGTCGGTTCCTGCCACTAAGGACCGTTTCTTTGGCTGAAACACGTCGTAGCATTTCACAAATAATACAAAATTGAGAAAATCTGAAATTTCTGTTGAAAGAATTTCAGTTGGTAGTGTCATTGAAAAATTGGCGTAGCATGGCATACATTGTTTGCCATGCTCCGGAACCAATGGCGTCGTGCATCGTTACCATAGCAAGTAACAGTTCATATTGATGTCTAATAAGTGACGTAATCGAGACATTATTCTGCCAATGTACTAAGCGCAACAATTGGTCATTCGGTAGTTGCTATTTTAACAGATCTATGACGGCATCTACTTTTAATTAGAGAGGAGCATGGCATACAATGTATGCCATGCTCCTCTCGAAATATAAGTGGATGCTACCTGAAATTCTGACAATGGGAAAGGGTGATTGCACAACCTGCAGGTTTGCACTATAATCACTGTGTGAGTCCGTCCGTCCGTCCGTTATCAGTTAGCAAAAACGCTTATAACTCTTGAACCGCATTCTGTATTTTGATAAAATTTTGCATACTTATACATGTCAACATTATCTAACGACTCGCATGCATAACCGTCTTTTTTGATGGACGAGGCTTTGCTGAGCACAAGTTGAAAATTTACGGTCAAGTAGTGAAAATGCTCATTACTCATGAACTCGTGGTATATATGGTTTAAATTTTGTGTACATAGAGGATCTTACATGAGTGCTCATGTATTATTGAATTTATTAAACGAGTTGGGGAAAATGATAAGATGCGAGGCTTTGCCGAGCATCTTATCATTTTCACCAACGAGTTTAATAAATTCAATAATACAGGAGCACGAATGCAAGATTCTGTTTATCATATGACACTAAAAATCGCATTTTATAAGCAAATATTGCACTAAAACGTCAAGATTTCGCCATTAGAAAACGCGACGTTTTATGGACGTCAACGCATAACGTTACGACGTAATTTGCATATTTAATCCACTAGTGGATTATCGATTTTAATGCATGGCTTTATTACACTCTCAGATGCGACGTCATATGATAATTATTTATTTTAACATTGTCCAGCCACCGGCATGCAAAACGTTGACGAAAGTCTAAACAGAATTGCACGATCCACAGGTGTGCACTTTAATTGCTGTGCAAGTCCATCAGTCTGTTTGTCCTTCCGCTGTAGTCAGTGAGTGAAATTGCTCATAACTCTTAACCACATGGTGTAGTTTGATAAAAATATGTATCATTCTACAAGAAATTACCAATTTCATTTCCATACATTCCTTCTGGCACCAGAAACTGATTATTCTACATTCACCACGGGTTGTGCACATTACCACCAGTTGATTTTCTCATAATTCATTCTCAAATAATTTAATTCTCTGCGAGCATCGTAGTCTTTTCTGTTGGAGAAAGGAATATTAAAACAGGGCAGAAATTCTGCCTTTCTCTGTGTCAGACCTATAAACAATAAAACCCTTGTTATACGACTGGCGTTTGTTCTGAAATCTCAAACATCATGCCAACAAAAACGTACCGAAATCAAATCATGTGACCAAAATCTAATTCGGAATCATTCTGCGTTTATCGGCGGACGGACTATTGCTATTTAATAAGAGGTTGGGGAAAATCAGAATAATGAAACTCGAATCAAATGCCATCTTAAAACGTTTTATGCAACAAAATTAGGGGGTAGGGATACTTTACGACGTAGTTAGCAAACAGAAAAGCATAAAATTGCCTTCGACTATCAAATCAAGATAATTACCCCTTTTGTTTGAGGGTCTCTATTTTCCGTTCTGTCCCAAGCAAGAAACAATTCCGACTTGAAATAAATTTGAGCCCCAACACGCGAAAATGATGCTTAGCGTGTGTGCGGAAGAGCAAGACCTACGCCATTCTGTGCAACCTTGCAGTCAAGCTAGGGTCTTCATTTTGCGCCGGTATATTCCTAATGCACCCTGCATGGTGTTTGCCCACAGCAAAATGTCTGATCAACCTGCGCAAAGGCGCAGGTTGATCAGAATCTTTGCTGTTAGCAAATGTTTAAAACACCTTTTGTTGCACAACCTCTCAAATACGGTTGCCAAGAGCTATTGTTGTTTAAGTCAGTCTGTGTTTTTCTTAAGACATTTCAGTTACAGTTTGATAAGAAACCTCGCCGTTTGTCTTGTTTGGAAATGATATTAAATTCATCGCGTGAAACGACTGCATGTGCGTGATCGCACGTGCCAGGAAAAGTCTTTACACGTTTTGTTGCCAGCTAGTATAAATGTAACATTTATTCCTGACTTCGGTTATACTGGTATCACAAAGAATATGTTAGCTACTCACAAACACATGTATCAAGATGCCATGATTAGAGAAACTAAATTAAAACTAATTGGCAACTTGAGATTCTATTTCATAGAGGCTCGAAATAACCGAAACATTGTTAAAGTTGCGTTAACATATATTTATACGTATTTAGTATTCTTGCACTTCTCCGTTCACTAGGAGCGGCTGTAGCGTAGTGGATAACACTCCAGACTACCAATCCAGAGTTCGCAAGATCGATCCCCCGCTTCTCCGGTCTTTTGGATGAGACTTTAAACCAAGGTCCCGTCTACATATGACCTCGTTGTTGGTGGGACGTTAAACCCGAGTTCACTCACTCACTCACTCTCCGCTCATTTCATTTCTTCTTGTCTGTTGAGTCTACATCTTGCCAGTCGCAGTGATATTGACATTTCTCCTCAGTTTCCCTTTATTCTATTACAGGATGATACACAGTTCATGCCGATCATTTCTCAGGCATCGGCCTAAAATCTCTACCTCCTCGCTCCTCCGGTCTTTCGGTTGAAACTTTAAACGAGGTGCCCGTCTCTATATGGCCAACTTGTATATGTTGATGGGACGTTTAACCCGAGTTCACCCACTCACTCACTTTTGGATATTGAAAATACTCTTCAATGAGAAGCATTATGAAACTATTATCCACTATGAGACAAAACAAGTAAATAAGGACTTATGGGGCTATTGACGTTCCCTTTTCTGCAGAAAAGGGGACGACAAAAGCCCCATAAGTCCTTAGGACATGCATGCAGCAGGTGTCTTTTCCAACCGGGATAACAATCCGATGCAGTCCCTAATAATTTCTTTTGGAAACAAAACCCTCCCTATAATTAGACGCCCCAAATTTTCCTAATTATAGTTGCTGGCCGTGGGCGTGAGAAAAGGCGGGAAAGGGCGTCTGGCTGGCTTGACTCATGATGTTCTTCATGCAATATGTTATTTTTTGTCGTCATCTGTTCTTCTCTGAGAACAGATCAGAACAAAACTTTATTTTGAAAGTAGCTTTCAGGCCACACGCAGGTGGCATATGAGAAAAAGTTTGCATACATACATATCACAGGTGACAATATCTAAACAAAACACATGTTAAGATATAACATGGCAGCCAACAGATTAATTATTTCTTCTTTTTTTAAACACTTTGAAAACTGCTGTCGGAGTGTTTTTTTTTTTTTTTTTTTTTTTTTTTTTTTGTTCGCCTTTGTTTAATGGATGGTGAATTCTTGAAAACGGTATTCAATACTCAAACAAACACATAAACAAACAACATTAAGATGAAGTTTGTAAATAGGTTAAAATGTAAAGGTTTCCAATACCCTAGCAGCCGTAGGGGCAGTACGGCCCAAAGTGTAGTCGGTACAGCATATGAAAGGCGGAGCCAATCCCTCCCATTGCGCTGCATTTGCTTCCTTGATTCGAAACAGGAACTCATTTACTGCTGGGTTGACAGCGAGTATTTTCCAGTCGTCGGATGGAGAAGCCCTGGTTTGAACTCACGTATGCCACAGTAAAATATTGTTGATCGGATCAATAAGTTTCAATTTTATTTACTTTACTTCTATTACACAGACAGATCAGCGAACTTACAAACGCATCCTCGAAGGCCCGAATGTTGGCATTCTGTGGTCTTACTTCAAGTTGGTTGTGGAAACTAGATAACCCCGAGAAAAAACCCGACTTTTATTAAGCTACGGGTGTACCACTACTCTACCTCATGTTGACGCAAGGAATCGAGCCCAGACCCAGAGGTTATAAAACTTGATTACATTCTCAAATTCAGAATAAAGCAAAATGACTGGCTGCTTCCGAGCACATGCTCGGAAGCAGCCATTCACTGTGCTTTATTTTGAGTTTGAAATTATTCTCGAGTTTTATAACCTCGAACCCTGGCGGTAGCCGCAGCTTTCGTTTCATAAAAGCGCTGTTTGCTTAACAGTTTATTTGGAGCATCTCTGGTTTACATGTAAACAGTAAGAGAATCAACTATAACATTCATACAAAAATGGTTATGCGTTTGCATCGTGAAATAATACAGTGATTAATTACAAACAAGCCAGTTGGATGGTAAAGGAGAGCAGCTGCGCAACACTGAATCTGAGCAGACTCTATAACGTGCGCCCATTGTGGTGACCTTATTTGTAGATTCCAACTTTTTTAGTTAGTTAGTTATTCCGGGAGACCGTTTAGCTCTTTCGCCTCCCGACACATATATGACGAGCTGATACATGTAACAGCGGAGATCCATATGTGGTGGCTCTTGACGTCATCCCATCCAAATCGACGCTGTCATCAGTCTATTCGATATGGCGAAAGAGCTAATACTTATGAAGTAAGGGCGCGTTTACACGACCAAAGTTTCTATGACAAAGTAGGTTTGTCACAGAAAAATTTGCTCGTGTAAATGCCAAAATATGACAATGTTTCTTTGACAAATATATATGGTAAAGTTACTTCGATAAATTAAATTTGTCCGTGTAAACGGAGAACTTTGCTAAAGATTATGTAACAAAGAACATTGTTACAAGCGTGGAAAATGTGACAAAGATTTTGTTTCATCGCTGCAGGTAACTTTGACGAATAATATTTGGTCGTGTGAACACTGCAGCAAATATTTCATTGCCAAAGTTTATGTGACAAAGATTCTATGGCACATTTTCTTTAACAAATAATTTGCTCCGTGTAAACGCAAAATGTTTGTCATACTTTCTTTGTTAAAGTTTCTGTGACATAGAAACTTTGCTCGTGTAAACGCGCCCTAATATACGGTCAACTGTCGCTGGACTGCTGACATGATACTTATTTCTGTACATGTTACCGAGCGGATGCAAATGTTTCTGTTTTCTCTGTAAGTCTTTGGCGGGTTTAATTGTGTATCCCCGGTAGCACAGTGGGCTACTGTGCGCTGGCGTGCTAAGCTAGCAATCCGGGTGCGAATTTGGATGAAGATGGATATCGTATCGACCAAAAACGGAGTTTCCTTGCACCCAGTCTTTCATTATCCTGACTGAATACTTTTGAAACAGAGGTGATCCATCCATCCGCCCCGGCCTATAATTGAGCCGCAACACCCCACAGCAACAAGGTCGCATGTTCGCCCAGCAAATCCTCAGATGAGCCTGGGCATCCGCCCAGTCTGATCAGAGTCTTCACAGTCCGCATTGACCTAGCTTAGACCTAGCGCTACCCTTTAAGCTCACAGCACAAACTCTGACCAGACTGTGTTGACGCCCAGGCTGATCTGAGTCTTCGCTGGGCGCACATGCCATTTTGTTGGTTTTCTCGTGTCGCGGCTCACTTGTAATTGCACCTTTCTTTAACTGATACTCGCATTCATTGCATCATGAAAATACGCAGAGTATGCTGAAAAATTTATCACCAACACCGCATAATCACCCTGTTTTGATAGCCTAATAATATACCATGGCAACCATTATTTATTTTACCAACAAGACTTTCAGATGTGCAGAAAGCCACAATACTATGTTCAAAAATGGGCGGATGACTGTGTTCCCATATAATTTGTACAGAGACTCGTTTATTAGGCCTTAAAAATCAGAAAATTACTATGGCGTATCCAACACGTCATATGGGCGTTCGGAGGCGGAAGCTGTATTTTTAAGAACGCGGTAAATTACACTGAACTATGGGAAAATTATATGGGAATAAGGTCAAATTATAAGGATGAACCATATTGCATCTGGCAAAACTTTTCGCATGGATGGTTTGTTTTTGTAGCCTGGTCTGGAACAATCAGGATTTCTCTTTTTGTGTGTTGTGAGAAAAGTGATTTAAATTAGATGTCAAGAATTTCTGGTCATAATTTATTCATATGTTTGTTCTTGACTTATGGTTTTAAGGAGCTATACTTCAAATATACATGAACGCATTGAACAAGCCTTCAGCATACACAGCAGTTAACAATCTTTCCCAACAAGGCATGTTGGCATTTTGCACAGCTGGTTCCATTCAACTTATTTTCGCCTGAATTGAACTTGCAATAATTTCTTGTTTCGTGTTAGAAGCATGCTTTATATCTAAATTTTAACCATTACATGTATTTTTCATAATTTGCGAAACTCACGAAGATTTCTTGAAGAATGTGAACTAAGTTTGTATGAAATTGCTTTTGATTTTATGATTGCTTTGACTCCCACTTCCAACTCTTGTCTTTGTTTCCAGTAATATAAATTGCAATATAACTGAAATTAAATGCGTATGAAACATTGTGAAACAGTCACAAAATGTTTATTTGTGTAGCAACCAAAATCATTACTACTTCAAAAAGCAGAAATGTCCATAGGACTCATGAAAGACGGTTCTTGTTAAAACTAAAGGAACACAAGAAAAATAAGATGAAGAAAAAAAGATAACCTCCGGCGGGACTCGAACCCGCAATCCCCGGCTTAGGAGGCCGATGCCTTATCCATTAGGCCACGGAGGCGCTGAAATAACGTTTTAGTTTAGAAAGTAATTAGTTTATCCGAACGTCTGCAGGTGCAACGAGATGCAAAACAAACTGTTGGTCAGAGTGGCTGTTCTTATAACAGAGATAGTTTTTTTCCACAGAAAAAAGTACGAGCTTTACAAAGCGTGCTGGTCAGAGAGTCAAGAGAGATATATCTGGAAAAATGAGCCACGACATGACAAAACAAAGTAGCATGTGCGCCACGCGAAGACTCAGATCAGCCTGGGCATCCGCCCAGTCTGAACATAAGTCTCCGCCGTGCGTTTAAACGGTAGCTAATGGCATGAGCTACCGCCATTATTTGCGTTTGTAAAACGTCGGAAAGCAACATGAAGGTGTATCGATGCTTGTCTTATACACAGGGTATAACCCAGTCCGCCAATTTTCGCTTCCTGCAGAGATTGTCCGTCATACTTGTCTTCCGCCGAGACTGTCCGCGATCTCTTGCTTCCTGCAGGGACTACTGTCCTCGAAAAATGGCTTCCTGCCGAAACTGTCCGCGTGACTCTGCTTCCTACCGAGAACCTCGGCAGGAAGCAGAATCACGCGGATAGTCTCTGCAGGAAGCCATTTATCATGTACAGAAGTCTCGGCAGGAAGCAAGAGATTGCGGACAGTCTCGGCGGAAGCCAAATATGACGGACAGACTCTGCAGTAAGCGAAAATTGGCGGACTAGTTTATACCCTGTGTTATAGCAAATAACATTATCAGGTACTTTTTACTGTTTAAAGGTGGTGGTTGCGTGCTGCGAAGATGCACTATGCATTTTAGCGTTCTGGCGTCCAACTAAATTTACCGGACCTACTGCTTTTTCAGTAGGTGCAGGATTGGGATTTCGGTGCCTGTAATATCTAGTCTTGCCTATTCTTTCTTTCGTTTGTCCCAAGGCGGCACGGTATTGGCTGAAATACCAACTGACATGAAGTTTACTCAAAAACAACCGACAAGCCGACCATTTTTTATGCGAGGCTTCAATGTCTTGTACGTACTTGTATGCCTATGAAACACACAAAAATATGAAACCTCTTATCATCCAAAAACATTTGGCATAGTATAAAACATGGAATGGATTGGAATGGAATGGAATGGACTGGCATGTATAATCTCTTCCACTTCTGTCCATCGATTTTGGATGGCACTCCTACAGCAAGGAATTTGCTGCCTCTGAGGCAGCAAATTCTTTCCTGTAAGAGTACCATCCTAGGCTCTGGGAGCAAACTGTTGTCATTAGAATGTAGATTATTTTATTCGTTTTACTTCATTTCGTTTGGCATAATGTGCTGTGTGGAATGCCATTCTCTCCACTGAAGCAAAGATGTGCGTTCCGTGATTCTGTCAATCCTGTACGTGTACCATCCCTGGCTCTGGGAGCAAACTGTAGTCATTTGAATCTAGATTATCCCATTCATTCCACTTCATTTCATATCAAGTAAACGTTTGGCATAATGTGCTGTGAGGAATGCCACGCTCTCCACTGAAGCAAAGATGTGCGTTCCGTGATTCTGTCAATCCGGCTCGATTGCAATCTCATTACGGGGATCAGTTTTATTCAACAACTTCTCGGAAACAATCGCGTCCTAATGGCTTAAAATTGCTTCCTGAGATTATGAAGAATTGTCTCGCTAAATTGACATTATTATTCGTCAGAAAATTTCTTTCGCTTTTTCCATTAACCATTTCATGATATTCAGATTCTGGATATTATCACAGATTTATATTAAACTCTTTGATTTGCATGTGGAAATTTAAAAGATACTTAAACCTTAATATTCCACACAGAATCTTTTAATACCACACGCCCTTAATTCACAATAATTGAGAAATCCAAACGATTTTCCTTTCCAAAAAGTCGATCTAAAGCATAAAATGGCGGATAATGACCGGTTTGCGGCATGCAGTAAAATCGATGTCGCAAAAGATGTATTTATCCGTCAAAATTCTTAGACAGAAGATTTCTTAATGATCAGTTATCTCAGAAAATTGTCGATTTCAGAGCAAAAATGTCTTGTATTGGAAAAATAGCCCAATCAAGAACAGATAATGACGCTGATTCCATAATGGGAGCCGGTTCTGACCTTTTATTGTGTTGATAACATGCAGATAGATGATAGGAATCTCTCATGGGTTTCTCTGGTGGCTGGAGCCATCCCTGCAGGAAAACAAGGTTGAATCAATCTTAATCCAATCTTGATTCAACGTCGTGACGTTGAATCAAGTTTGATTCAAGATTGATTCAAACAATTTTGAAGCAACCTTGATTCAACCTCACGACGTTGAATCAAGTTTGATTCAAGATTGATACAACCTTGTGTGCCCAGTGGGATATACTTTCCGAAGGTAAATGCACGCTTGTCCGGGTCAAGTGTTCCGTCCGCTTATTTTCTTTACCAAACGGAACACTCATAAAGGCTTACTGGCGTGCGACCAGTGATGGCCGCGTACCAGTGGTGGCCGTTTGCATTTTGCATGCGCAATTACGTATTGATCCGTCTCAGATTTGGCCATTTAGTAAAAGGAAACAAAAGGAACTCCCACAAAAAAGACTGGTTAAATTATCTCCCCGGAAGGCAAAACATTAACAACTTCCCAAAGCTACCCTCATACCAACAGTATTGCCTTGCCGGGGATCACAACCCTTGATACACACATAATTAAATACAGAAATAAACATTAACAATTTGCGTTATAAATGACTACCTATGACGAAAAAGGTATAACCTGCAACCAGCCTGCAAAAAAGCAACTAAATTATTGTAAATGACAGCACACGTGTAACTGTCACGGACTCTTAAAAATCTCACGCCCGGGCCGAGGATCGAACCCGGGACCTTTCGATCTAAAGTCTCGCACTCTACCACGTCGCTATAAAAGCCGGCTTGTACCGCAAGGCAGTACAAGTGTATTTTATACCTAACCTATACCCTGTGACATTCTCCCCCTCCACATTGAATTCGTCCTCGAATTCTCAGGAGTTACAAGAATCACTGGAAATGAGACTTAAGGAGTTCTAATGCACATATGGGTCATTTACGTTGGGCGCCATTTGTCACGGACTCTTAAAAATCTCACGCCCGGGCCGAGGATCGAACCCGGGACCTTTCGATCTAAAGTCTCGCACTCTACCACGTCGCTATAAAAGCCGGCTTGTACCGCAAGGCAGTACAAGTGTATTTTATACCTAACCTATACCCTGTGACATAACCATTATTTATGTTTGTTTTCGACGTAATGTAGCGTGCGCCTACGAAATGGCTACGTCAGAGTTTTAAAGTCCGTTTCTGATTGTTGCTTATATTCTATCTGTGCTGAACGCGCTAAACCTATTAAACTCTGACAAAGACCACAGACTTACAATGACATATCATCAAAGTTTAAATCCACAACAAGGTTTTGAAAAATGCATCATTCAACGCATGGCATTCGTTACGGCCATCACTGGTACGCCACGCTCGTATTTCAATGCGTTTTGGTGACCTAGTTTGAGGATCTGTCACAGGCACAAGTTATAGTCTATTTCAAAAAATAAATCAGTATTATAACGACAGTTACCCCTAGTTTATTAAACCAAAATATAGAATCACTAATCACTATATGTCCGTTACAAGATAAAAAGAGTAACAAAAAAACGGCCACCACTGGTCGCCAGCCAGTATGTCTCTTTAAAATGCCCATTTTAGTCATTTCAGAACATAACTATGGGTATTTTTATTATAAAACTTGCACGAGACACGGTGGTTCGAAAATTACGCCTTGTGTATCATATGTTTGTCCTTTTTCTGGGACAAGCAACGCTGCAACAAACACCAAACGCCACACAATAGACATAAACAACAAAATTTTAGGTAAACCACAGCGGAGACAATGCCTTGGACTGGCCCGGAATAAAATACTGGGGACCTGGGGGATGGGTCCGGTTTTGCAAAGCTCCAGCCCTTGACGTAGCATTCATCGTGACTCGTGTCGGCTTTTTTTTTGGTTCTTGTGGAGGTCTTCAAGCTTCCTGGTGAATCATCACATAAACACTATGATAGTAACATGTAAATTGTGTAATAAAGATATGGTCTCAACAGATTCAAAATCTAAGGCAAAATCAAAGGTCTAGATAATTATTGACAATTTTCCATATTCCTCAAGTCAGCGGTCCATGACTCACAGGCATACAGAAATATGGATATGAAAAGAGGGCGCATTATTTTCAACTTGGTCTTAAGAGATATGTTGTTTCATCTCCATTTTGGCTTAAGCTATGTCAGAAATTAAGTAGCTTGTGCAATCTTTGACAGAACCTGCTGTTCATAATACCATATAAATCTACATTGCTACAGCTGACAGTCCACAAGAGCATACGCCTGCTGTAAACTCTCATTGAAACCGTCTCGCCGAGACGGTTCTAATGAGGGATCACAACATAAGTTTTCATTGGAAAAAAAGAAGAAATATCCAAGAATTATACCTGTCACACTTATCGATCTGGGGCACTGACAAAACTCATAAACATGTACACGACAAGCGTTATTCGGAGCTATATTGTAAAACTTTCGAATATGCATGTAGCTCACGACAAGAATTATTCGGAACATGCACTGAACGAGCGCTACGATGAGCTACTTTCGATACTACATTGTAACTTTATTCCGGTAACGCGCTTAAAAGTTTCTGACAGCTGATGAAATTTGACATCACCCTGACATCTTCTCTATCTCGTAGTGTTACACCCCTTAAGCCACGGAGATTATCTAAACTCATCATCTCTATTCAAACACGGTTTGTAAGTAATCTCCCTAAATATGTAATTAAAGTTTTTAAAATCTCTAACAAGATTCATCCGATACCAACGAATAGCTAAGATCGGTTGACATTAAACTTTTGAAATCTCGTGAGATCTCGTGAAATCGACATGATTAGTAACCAATTTTGTGATTCACACCATATAGTGTTTCCATCACCCCGTATATAAAATGACTACGGACACGACAAAATGTACCTCATTGCATAAACGAACAGCGAAGACTCAAATCAGCCTGCGCTTGCGCAGGCTCATTAGGATCATGGCTTTAGGCTATGAAAATCCTCAGAATCCATATATTTTTGAAATAAAAAGGAAAACTCTGATCAGATTGCGTGGACACGCAGGATGCTCAGATGATTAATTATACACATGTGTTGTAAAGTCTCTTTTCTGACACCATGTTACAAATGGGAATTTAACATCCCGGCAGGCTGTGGGGTACTTTTGAGGTTTGAAGCCCGGATGAAATCGCTAGTACTATTACCCAGCGAAGTAAATAATGGTACATCAAACCCAATTCAGAGTATGACAGGGGTTTGTAATTTACCAGCGGGATCCTTGAAACATTTAGACAATCTTTTGTCCCCTACAAACAGGTGTTTGTATAATAATGATACATGACCAGCTCTTTGAAATATTTATTTATCCGTTTTACCTTTAGAATTTTTCGCGGATGAGTCAAAAGATTACCGTATTTTGGCCTAAGTATTCGGACAGCCCGTGTCTGTAAAACGATGCAGACCCAGATCAGACTGCTCATTTTGAGCAGTCTGATCAGAGTCTGCACCGTTCGGTCTTCTGACAAATCCTCGGTGAGAAAAACTATCTTCTTTTTTAAAAAAAAAAAAAGAAAAAAAGAAAAGAATAATTACCACCGTTTTCTTACAGTGTCCCAATAAAAAAGGTAAAATGCTTTTTTGTGGAGTATTTTTGTAATGTTAATAAATCTGATATTAAACTCCTCTAGAATTCGGCATACAGTGACACATAACACACTCGAACAATAGTGAAATAAAAATTATTGCTACAGTTGAAACTTCCTTACAGCACTTGAACTTGTTTTTCGTATAATCTGTAATCTTATTGTAGAGGAAATAGAGCAGGGAAAACATTTGGAATTCATGAAACAATAAGAACAAATTTCTTTCTAAGCAAATTTGTGCCTGATGTACAAATGCAGTGGCACTACAAGTCAAAACAATTGAATATTTGTTAAAGCAAGACGATTATACAAAATATTGAATAATAATGATGATAATAATAATAGTAAATACAATAATAGGTAAAAAGAAGGGAAACATTGATAAAATTAATAATAAGCGACGCCGTATCATTGTATGGCGACGGCATGATGCTATTTTAACACACCTTAGCAGACAGACGTTTGATATCTGAACTTCGATATCATAAAAGGTCAGAATTCGAATGCCAAACGGAAATATCGAAGGCCGATGTTACTCTAATGATAAATGACGTTCGATTTCATTTCTTGGCTCGCATCTAAAAAACAAAACAAAAATAAAACAGCAAATAAAATGTTTCCGAAGTCCTATTAACCCTTTAAACGCCAACAAGCAGACGGCAAAATTTACGTCTCAAGCTTAAAAGAAATGCCCAAGCTATGTGATATTGAGAATCAAAAGACTAGAGGGCAAACAGGGTAAATCTAGATGATGAAGAGCCGCCTCATCAGGATCTACGCTGTTTGCACAATGAGCAAGTTTTGTCTCTGGTACATAAAGAGTATATACGTTCATGTGCTCATTACGCATAACCTTACACACTGAATGGATATTCCAAAGGCAGGACCCTTTTAACCTCGACAAGGTTTAGCGTAAAATCCTAAATATTTTAAATAATCAGGAGCAGTCTAATCAAGGTCTACGTTTTTTGCATTCTAACTGCATATTTTGGATATATAACTGCATTGTACATTTTTGAACATTTAAGGTAATTATTTTAGGTGTCCTAATTTTCAGAATTTTAAGGAGGTTAGTGATTTTTTGCGACAAGACTAGCATATTTTTATGCTGTTCCGAACAAAGCCGGGCCGCGCAGCACAGTTGGCAGTGCGTCTGACTCAAGAGCCAGAGGTCCCGTGTTCCATACCCGGCCCGGCCATTTACTTTCGTTTTCCCTTCCACTGATTCAATGGGGGCCTTGTCAGTTACTGTCGAAAGTATGTGCACTTCGTACTGGTTAACCGCTACGGAAGTCTAAGCCTGCCCAGGATTGGTTGGTTTGTTGTCCTGGGTTTAACGGCCCTTTAAGACAGTATTTCAGTCTGTTTCGGGCCGTCTCCCAGAGGTGGGGGGGGGGGGTGAAAAGAGAAATGATAGACGAGAGGCAATATCCACACTCTGCCTGCACCTCCTGCAAGCACAGTAGGCCCTTGCCCTACTTTTAACCAAATAAATAGGACGCCCGGCACTGAAAGTTATAATCAGCACCTTCGCCAGACCACCACCCAGGAACTTTGTATGGACAGGTTAATTGACCGTCCAGACATGACCATAGCTGTTTACCGTGGACGTTAAGCAACAACACAAAAACAAAAACAACCGAACGTTGGGCATTTCACTTTCATAAACGATTTCTTATGAATATCCATGGTAATATTTTGCGGAGTAACCGCACTCTATGTTGAAGATGTCTCTATCAAACCGTATGAAGACCTCAGAAAATTAATGACTTGGACCAAATACTATCTGATTTTATCACGAATTTTTGACGTTTTTATGATTTTAACAATTATAATTGGTCATTTAGGACCCATTGCTAATAAAACCAGCTACATGAGACGGGGATTAAATTTGGACCACAAGTAATAAAGACGGCACTGAAATGTGTGTCGACAAGTGCAGATTCGGTCACAATCGGTGCGATTCGCTTCCACTTCGTCGAGTTAATTATTCTGGCGCGTCTCCTTAGAAACTTGAAAAGAAATCTTGAAGTAAATTAATATAAGTGATGTTAATACGAATCTATAACTTTTGCAGTTCGTTTTAGACAGCATTAAAAAATCACAGACCGAGGCTTCCACTCTCTGAAATTAGATCCTATATCTTAACGTCTTTTTTTCACTGTGAACCGACAGTCAAATTCTGCCAGTATCGCAGTATAACAAAAAGTACCTTTTATAAACTAGATTCCCAGCGGGCACATGACGTTGAAATGGCGTCTTACTGACGTCAAAGCGACGTCAGTGCGATTTCATTACGATGCCACGTGCCTGCTGGGTTGTTTGCTTAAATTTAACCTTGAAGGTTCTTAACATGCATAATATGAAAATAGGCACTGACTTTAGGCGAGCACATTGCTTTTTACAATGTTTGGGTGGTATGATGAGCCTCTTTGGCTCTTTACCATGTTAACTCTAAAGTTTCGGAAAAAATGCATAGTCGAAGTGTAGACCCTGATCTGACTACTCACTGTAGATTCTGGAATCAGTCTCACAAGTTGTCGTTTGAAATTTGTAATAAAATTATTGCAACTCAACCACTGCGAACTCCGTCTTACAAACGGATGAGAAACTGACCGAGAACAGCTTTCCCCACCTAATCTTTCCCCTCGGAAAACTGGCTATTTTTTTCTTTCAGTTTCTTCTCTGCGGCGCTTTCTATTTCCTTCAAACATCACCCAACGCTCAGCCTCCTTGCATTTAGTGAATCACCATGTAGTGATCTACGCACAAAAGCGGTAAACGTTGACGCCGTCTTGATTTTTTTGGAACGGAACCTTTGACGTCATTACGTAACGTAGCGACAGAAATACCTCACTTCCGTTTGGTGTCGCTACGAAAGAAATTCCATTGAAAGTAATGTATTTTAAAGGCAAAAATATGTTTTACCAATCCTCTACCAACTGGAGCTTATGTCTTCAATGCGGGCTGAGTAGTGTAATCGGTTACCTGTTACCTGGAGAGAGTATTAATGTGAATGCAGTTATTTCCCTTAGACCCGGGGAGCGATAGGCATTAATCGATATTTGGAATGTCATACCGATGTCCATATCCCAGGACAGGTGTTGAACTTCTCTAAAGCCGGTTTGTCATCACTGTGTAAACAATACGAATGCGCTGGATGGAAACATTTTTAATTTTTAACAATGTGGATTTTCATTTTCTTTTTCTCAATTTACTTTTTCAGTTGCTCCTTCTCGTTTTAATAAGTCCCGTTTTTCCCCTCTCTCTGATATTGAGGTCAAATTTCGTAAGAATTGACGAGAAAATAAATCTGATTATTGGTCAGTTTTGACAGCGGTTTGTTTTAGTTTCTGACAACAAAAACATAAAATTACTTATATTAATGAAATTATGATATTTCTATCCCTTTGACGGTCTCATCTTTATGGAAAGATTAAGCCTGATACAGATACCCATCCACCCACATAGTTTTTCTCATTTTTTTTTCTTTTACCCCGCCCATCGGGGCTCGCGAAATAGACTGGGTGCCTGGTGCTTCTGCGACAGAGCTGCTAGTCCTGGGTGTCATTTATCGCAGGCCGAGCAATAATTGCAGTCCCACAAATTCAGAGGCAACATGTCGAGGACTAAATTTTTTTACTGGGACCTTAAAACACTACTCAGCAGGAACGATAACGTTTTCTCTTGATTTTCTGTTTTGACAAAACTGTTTAAAAGTTTTATGTAAACTGTGTCTTTCGGCATGTAACTAAGCTGCGCTATTTAAAACAATTAAAATTAGTCTGACTTTCTCTGTTTTTCTGCGAACAAAAATAAATAAACTAATGAGCCATACCACGACAAAAACACATTGGCATGTGCGCCCTGCGAACACTCAGAATAGCGTGTGCGTTCGCCCATCTGATCTGGGCCTTCGCTGTCCGCATAGAGGTAGCTTAGACCATTGCCTGTCCTGTAAGCGCACAACGAAGATTCTGATTAGTCTGGGCGGCTGCCAAGGCTGATCGAGTCTTTGCAGGGCGCTATGACACTGCGTTGATTTTGTTGCGACGCGACTGAAATTACTGTTTCATACAAAAATAATCACAAGAATGACGTTCGGATTAAATATCCATTTCTGACCTTCATTGCCGTTAGCAGGTGTTAATTTTGAAATTGCATTGTTTTGACAAGACGTGTGACCAACTGTATTTTCACACCTTCCGACCGACAGCGACTACTCAGTTGATGTCTTTAGCAAACAATTAAATGAGCCGCGACAAAGGTGCACGTACGCCCAGCGAAGTCTTAGATCAGCCTGGGCATCCGCCTGATCCGATCAGAGGCTTCGCTATCGGCATGGAGGTAGCTTAGAGTCTTAGCTACCCTTTAAACGCATAGTTCAGACTCTGCTCAGACCGGGTGGCTGTCCAGGCTGATCTGCGTCTTCGCTGGGCGCACATTCCAATTTGTTCGTCTTTTCGTATTGCGGCTCGAGCCATATGAGGAAACTTTTAAACATTGAGCAGAAAAGAAAGTGACCTGTCCATGGGCGGAACGCAGACGAGTGCCTTGCAGCTTTCAACTGTTCTTTCCGTATTTCTTACTGCATTAAATTCTATCTCAATTTAATTTCCTCATGATAATTTTAAATGGCTTTCGCACAGTCACAGCCTGATTTGATAATACGAGTTCAAAATATTTTGAACAGAAATTCGGAT
This sequence comes from Ctena decussata, assembly GCA_963989385.1. Classification (NCBI taxonomy): domain Eukaryota; kingdom Metazoa; phylum Mollusca; class Bivalvia; order Lucinida; family Lucinidae; genus Ctena; species Ctena decussata. The sequence goes on from OZ022514.1 coordinate 40,243,504, forward strand.
CAGTTTGGTTTGTGCAGAAACACGGGTAAGGTTATGTACAAACTCAAATTCAACTAAAATTGACAAATTATTAACTGATCATAAACTCAGACTAGTGTTTTGCAAGTGCATAAGTTGGTCTGAGTCAGTTTGCATACATAATTAATTCCATAAATTGACTTTTGCAGCATTATATTTTTTGCATATATTTTTGTTCAAGTCATGATGACTTTAATAAACTTTAACGGTTTGACAATTACGAAAACAGTTTAGAGGTAATATCGGATTTTATGATCGATAATCGATTAATCCTCGTGTAATTATAAGTATGTTAATTGTACTTTATATTGTCAACAAATTCCGATCAGCTTGCGCAAACTGATCAGACATTGTTCAGTCTTATCAGTTTGCACATATCAGAGGCTGATAAGTGTGCGCAGGTGCACAGGTTAATTATCGTAAGTACTTATATTATGATAGCAAAAATACAAAAAAAAATCACAAAAATGTCTTTCAATATTCCTTGCTAGTTTCACTAAAACAGTCATAAAATTAAAGTGACAAACTTGCATTATGAACAGAAATATTACTAATAAAGTTAATTTATAGCCTTGCAAGAAAAATGTTTCCTAGCAATTTTTCCCATAGCGTTTAGTCCTTACACTACCACGGTTACGAGAAAATCTTCACCATGATATAGTTTCTTACATTATTTTTTTCGACAGTAATATCTTAAGAGAGCAATACAGTGTATGTATCTTCGTGTCTCTTGATTATGAATGAGCAAATCCGCCAGTCAAAAATATAATTCTATGGATTCTAAGATTCTATCCTGGGATACACAAAACATATTTCGGTTTCTTTGATAAAAACGCCCCACCACACTCAAATAAATTTCAATCAAAAATGTTAGAACAAACATTAGCAATTATGATAATAATTAATAGACTGATCGAACATTACCAAAAAATATGTAATTGGTTTGCAAAGTTTTTATTTTAGCTCATAAAGGGATTTTTAAAACTACAAGTAGTCGATTAACTGTCTGTTCGTTTTTGATGGTCACGTGTAGGAGTTACGTGACTTCTTTCTCTTTTTTCCTTTCTTGTGTTCATTCGTTTATTCTTTCTTTCCTTCTTTCTTTCTTAATAAGACAATATGAATGTTCTTCCTTTCTTAGTTAGATCATAAAAGCACATATATAAATACATAAACAAAAACACGAATACCAAGAAATGAAGTGGTAAGCCTTTGAGCAATATAGGCGGATTTGGACTTAAACTATTTGAAACTATTATGAGCGAGGTTGTTTCGAAACGCGATTTTCTGTATGTTTAGAGATCGATGGAAGAAACTTACAGTATACTTATTTTATAATGAATTACATCAATGTAAACCTTATAAAAATCTCTCAGTGGTGATAACTTATAAAAGTTTTATAGAAAATCCGATCATTTTCAAATTTTAGGCTGAACATAGCTTCTCTGGCATTTTTGACATTATTCTTATATACTTTCATGTGACTGAAGCTTCAAACTTCAAAAGCCGATGGAAGTATCAAAACATGGAGTTAATTTGTATATTTTTATACCATATTAACGGACAAAGACTGAAGTTAATGATCATAACTTATAAAAAATTGTCGTAATATCATATATGTATTTAATTTCACATTTTATATTATATTTCTATGTAATTGCATATAACACTCGACATTATTTGAACAGGTAAGCTCTCGGATAAACCCGTAAGTCGCTATCGGTAGTTTCCGCCATATTGAAGCATTAAGTTCCCTATGCCATAGAGCTCCCGCTCTTTCAAAGCTCATTCAGAGTGCTCGCTATGACGTCGTAATGACGATGATGTGACGCCATTACGTCACATAGACGTCTACGACGGCATTTCGACATCATTTGCCCGCTTTGTTCACCCATTCCACTCGAATGTGTTTTGCTGGCGGAACTACTCTTTAATCTGAGGCAAGTATTGTATTCCGCTGCCCTGCCATTTTGATAAACATTTCATAATTCCATTATGCCCCAGCTGGCACAGGCCATCATAATGACGTTAGTATTTGAGCCGCGACGCGAGAAAACCAACAATGCGGTTGTGCGCCCAGCGCAGACTCAGATCAGCCTGGGCATCCGCCCAGTCTGATCAGAGTCTTCGCTGTCCGCATAGAGCTGGCTTAGACCCTGAGCTACCCTTTGAGCGCAAAACGAAGACTCTGATCTGACTGGACGGATGCCCAGGCTGATCGGAGTCTGTGCTGGGCGCACAACCACATTGTTGGTTTTCTCGTGTCGCGGCTCATTTCATTTATCCAACAACACACTGGTCTGGCATTCAACACAGGCAACGAAGACAGCGTAACGGAACATGCTTTTTCTGCTCATCAGAATAAGTTTGTTTCAGAAGTATAGTCTCACGGACCATCCGACCCCCGCCTCTTGAAATAGGACTCAAAAGTTTTACTGAATTGATATTCATATTCAAGAAATACTTGAAAACAATTTTCGGGCTACAACGACCAGACAACGAATTGGTGAAAAAACTTATTCAAGCACTGCATTTATACTAGACGGAATTTCTTCAAAAATCTTGTCTGACTAAAAGGTCTAACAAACTGCTGGGTCCGTAAGAATAATAGTTTGAAATTAATGTAAGGAATATGCGAAAACAATCGAGTTTTATAGTACGTTGCCTTCGTTGGCTGTGTTGAATGCCAGACCAGCGTGAACAAGCCAACTTTATCAGTTTATATGCCATCTCATTTGCAAACACATTCTTTTCAGTTGATTATAAATCGATGTATTACGGTTTATTCTAGTCCCACACGATTCCACGTTTTAAAGTAACGCCTTTTGCGTTCATTGTCGATGATCGGATGCGTTGCTCTTTAAACGGACTGGTTTGAATGGGGGAGCGGATCTGTTGACATTCGAATGGATATGATGCAATGGTACCAGTTTCGGTTATCTAACAAACCTTTTACTGCGGGTAGGGATATTGCAGTTGGCTGCCGCAACTTTTCCTATAGTACTAATTAAAGACACAAAAACTGCAGAACTGTAGCGACTTGGCGCCTGCCAGAAATTTCGTACTACTTTCAAATGTAATTCATTATGGTTTCAAAAAGATCGCTAATGAATAGATAAAAGAAATAGACGGTAGCAATAATCAAGTGGAATAAAATCCGCAAAAAGGTCTCGTTTAAAAGGGACAAGTTATTTATTCTTGCGCGATAATAAATAGTTTCGGATCATGCGCACGAATACTATCGATGATCTTAAGGAGTTAATTGTTTTAGTAGCTGACAATTAGCGTAACCACTAATTGTAATCGCTTTTTATGATTTTTTTCTTTGATGAATGTGAAATCTTTAACCAAAAGAGCCATCCCGGTGAGAAAGAAATCTCACTGCGTTTTGCGACTGCGAATAACCAGATCAGCCTGTTTGTCCGCGTAGTACATGTATGATCAGACCAGTGAAGACTCCGGGATCAAAGATTTACTTGTTGAGTCGACCTATAAAGGGTCAGATTAGACTGCGCGTATGAGCAGACTTTACTGTTCGTTCACGTTTTATGGCAACTTTCCTTGTGTTCTACCGAAAGTGGGGTAAGAGTCTTTAACCAAATAAAGGCCTTTGAAACAGAATAACTGACACATTCAGGCCCCATATGTGTGTATCTATTTTGTTTTTGTTTATGCCAAAGACCGTATAAAGTGGTGCTCACGACTACTTCTATCGAATTTCTTTGAAGCTAAGGTTTTCTGGTACTTATTTACTCGCTTGTTCTTCACCGTCAGGACGGTGAAAATTCGTTTCTTACTATTATACAGGGAAACAAACAGGAAGGCACAAAAGTTGTTCCTCGTTGTGGACATTTCATAACAATATCACACGAATCCTGCACAAACTAACCTGCATTTCTGATCTCTTAAACTTAATTCAATTTGTGATTGTGGAGATAATGTTGAAGATGCAGAGCATTATCTATTAAAGTTTCAGAGCTAAGTAAAACAACGTTTGGTCCTGTATCATACAGATATTCTTTCATATGGTTTAGACAGACTATTAGAAACGGAAACTTTAGAGCTGTTTCTAGCTGTGCATCAACACATTAAATCAACCGGACGTTTCGATTAATTATCATAAAACCAAGTTATAAGAATCAACAATTATTTGCTTTTTCATGACATTGAGCCAGAGACGGGGAAAGCCCGGGACACATTTTTTATGTGGTTAGCCACGCGGGTCATTTGGTGTGCTCTTTGTTTTTTATGTTTGGGTCTCCGTGTTAAGAGAAAGTGATTGTATTAATATTAAAACTAAAAGTCAATGTTTCGTTAATACATAGTTTGCTCTTCGAGATACCATTTCATATTCGTAACTCAATTTCTGGGCATATCTATTTCAGGTATATAATACAACAGCATTTGTGAACCAACAAATTTGCAAAGTCGAGCATTGGGAGGCGGATGCGGTAACAATTAACCCATTCCATTCGGGATACCCCTTAAAGGGTATCTGGGGAAACAGTTTGATCCAGATCAGGCCCCACAAACGTGGGGCCTGATCTGAGATCCAAACTGTTTGCTGCCTAGACATCATTTCTACAAGAGTTAGTTAGACCAATATTGTCGAAATATTCTTGATTTTTTTATGCAGGCGACAATTTTAACAGACGACAAAAATACCAAGAATGCAATGGGTTAAATTATTTCTATTCATTCATCTTACTCTTGTTTAGTAATATACCTGTGCACTCGTCTGTGGATGGGTCCTCTCATCGTCCGTCATGTCGGGGCTAGTGCTGTGTTTTGTCTTGGGCGCAGTCCTTTTGCGGTCCATGTCAGTTCGATGATCGGATTGCCATGAACCGTTTGAGGATTGCTCTTGAGCTGGCTGGCGTGGCTTGTGCTTTTTCACTCGGATGTATATGATGATAACTATATTAGACTGGGATAATATGTTTCTGGGGGAGATCGTAATTAATGTTGTTAGAACTTTGGTTCAACCCATTTGTATGTTTATATGACAATAAAATATGTTAAGATTAGACTTAGACTTAATTGAGTTTTATAGTACGTTGCCTGTGTTGAATCCAGACCATTGTGATCTCTGAGTTCACATTTACGTTCACATGATCCTACATTATCTCTACAACGTTAGCTGATACATGTACGATAAGACTGAGCCGCGACACTACAAAACCAACATTGTGGTTTAGCCGCCAGCACAGACTCAGATCAGCCTGGGCATCCGCCCAGTCTGATCAGAGTCTTCGCTGTCCGCATGGAGGTAGCTTAGACCCTTAGCTACTATTTGAGCACTTAACGAAGAGGGTGGTCAAACTGGGCGGATGCCAAGGCTGATCTGCGTCTGCGCTGGCCGCACAACCACACTGTTGGTTTTGTCGTGTCGCGGCTCATCAGTCAGTTTAACGAGCAAAGTAGGTTGGTTGTTTTGGGTTTTACGGCCCTTTGAGACAGTATTTCAGTCTATACCGGACCGTCTCCCTGAGAGGGTGAGAAAGAAAAGAGAAACGACAAACGAGAGAAAAAATCCGAACAACCCCCGAGCAACCTACTGCAAGCATAGTAGGCCCTTGCCCTACTTTTATCCAAATAAGTAGGACGCCCTGGCACTGGAAGTTATAAACAGCACCATCGTCTGACCACCATCCCAAAGAGCAGAGTAAAAAGATAGGCAATGATCAGGACTTTATACAATCAAATCCAAAAAGAGAGAAGCATTCACATTTTACAGCATTTCATGAAAGACACATACAATAAACCGAATGAGTACCTCATTCCCAAGACAGGTAATCATTCAGCGACCCGAACTGAAAACAACATTCACAAACATGTAGCAGCAGAACGAAAGCACCGAAATGGATAACAACAACAAGTAAACAATAAGGAACCGCAAGAGAAGTACCCCCTAGGAACGGTCAGTAACTATATGAGGATCGACTGGACAAGTGTTAAGAGCGCTCAACGAAGACAAAGGTCAGCATTTGTAGCCGCCTAGTCTGATCAGACTCCTTGCTGTGGGTTTAAAAGATAGCTAAGACTCTGAGCTAACTCCATGCGTACAGAAAAGACTCAGATCAGACTGGGCGGATGTCCAGTCTGATCTGAGTCTTTGCTTGGCGTTTATGCCACTTTGTTGGTTTTGTCGTGTTGCGGCTCAAATTAATTATCACCAGAAGTTACAAAGTGTCTGTTGTGCGGCATAAGAGGGTGATTGTTTAGCTGACCATTCCAAGGTGGACCAGTATTGAGCGTATAAAAATTCTCTTAAAACGGACTTGTATGAACCGAAAAGTGACTGCTTGGAATCGGATCTCTTTACGTTCAGATATATAATAAGAAACATTATGAGTCAAAAGAAAGAAGTAGGCTTCCTGGAGTACCTGTGACAACTCTAAATGCCACCATCAAAATGGAATAAACGATCAGAGACGCTTCCGGCCATCATAGAAACATTGCTAAACAAGCACACTCCCAAGAGACAGCACATCAGACACATTGTAACTTCTGGTGATAATTATATAATCATTATTCCAAGCTATGCGACACTATCCAATCACATTAAATCATTTTAACAAGTTTTACATGAAACGATATCTCATAAGCGCGCGTTCAAACGCCGTTTGCCATCCATATTAACATGGCGTAATTGGTTTATTTCGGAACTAAATTAACCCTGCGCCGAACAATAATCCGGCTCGCTTCAGATTTGATGGCAGTTGTTTGACAATCGAGCAAATCCAATAACTTCTAATAATTGTCACAATTCATTGAGGGAGTTATTAAACGACGCTTGAAGTTGTTTTCGATTCTAAATCATAACAGATTACGAAATGGAACTAACAAAAGCTTAGCGCAGCATCAACCTGCGGGAGATTTAAACAACGCTAAAAAAAAGACGAGAAATTTACGTCTGCAAAAATTAAAAAAAACAAACAAAAAAAAAAAAACTATATCATATTGATATTTCAGAGACTAGAAGGCTAAAGAGGAAATTCAACTAAGGCGGCTCATTATGACCCGCCTCATCTGGATCTACGCTGTTGAAAAATTCAAATATTTTCAATTTTGGCGCTTGAAGTGTTTAGTTGAGATTTGTTAGTTTACAGTTATTACATGTAAATGTGTGGGTACACCTCCATGTTTTTTTTATTTTGTTTCTAGGGTGGGGTTGGGGGAGGGGGCGGGTATGTGACTAATTTGCTCTCTCCGATATCAAATTCTTCTATGTAAGAGTGGTTCCTGGTTACAAGTGACACATACTTCTAGAGCAGAGTGATATACGACACATACTTCTAGAGCAGAGTGATATACGACACATACTTCTAGAGCAGAGTGATATACGATACAACGTACTTCTAGAGCAGATATGGCTTGATGTGTACGAATGTACGCCGTACACTTTCTGGGAAACCAACTCTTCCATTTTTTGCATCCCTTCTATTTGGGGCCATTCTTAAAGAAAAGAATTTGCTCCCTTAGGAGCAAATTCTTTCCTTTAAGAGTAGGCCCCTTTTGGTAAGGTTTTGTCTTCCAGCGAAGCAAACAAGAAGTCATGAAAGCTGTTTCCCTTTGTAAATAATGGCGGAAAACATGGAGGTGTACCCATACACATTACATCTAAATTATTTTAAGCGGAGCCAAGAGAAGACCTTTCTTAAAGGCATGAGCGGAGACAGGTAACTGGTTAGTCTGGTAGGCGCATGTGCATATCGCTGAAGTAATATTTAGACTTTATTTTTAATTCCGAAATGTGTATGCCCAAGGTCAACTGCACATGCCTGCATTATGATCCAATGCGCGTGCACACTCTTCATATGTAATGTGAGGTTGACTTATTCATGTACAGTAGGTGGACAAAACTATTTATCACAAAAGAACGTCACTGTTTAAATTAATGCATTTCCATACTTTTTAATACAAATACTTTTTCAAAGTGTTTCACAAAACAGCGAATTGAAATCAGCAATATGAAATGGAATCTCCTTTTATGACAATACTTTTGTCCACCTGCTGTAAAATGCCTTCTATCTAAAGAAAAACAGCGTTACATTTTGCGCGACGCATGCTAAACATAATACAATGTATTTTCAAACTTTAAGTCCGCTTTAACTTTAATGTGCATATTTACAAGTCAGTTTTATTTACCACCGAGAAGGTAGAAACCTGCCGATGATTTTTTTTTAAAAAAATGTACCGTATTAGTCCTATTGAATACCCGGAGCGTTGCATTTTGCAAACGGGTACGTTATTTAGAGCCTAAAGTGTAGTAAGTCAGCAACTGCCTAATGCCGCGAATAAAAAATATTAAGGCGAATGGGTATACTTGCAGAGGAAGCAACTCTACTATTTTTGCCTCCCTTTTTAGTTTTGGTCAACTCTTAAAGGAAAGAATTTGCTCCTGTAGGAGCAAGTTCTTTCCTTTAAGATTTGACCTAATGTCAAAGAGCTACCTCATCCAGAGAAGCAAACATGAATTCATGCAAGTTCATATCATAACATTATTTTGGAAAAAAAAGCATGGGGCGTCTATTAGAGCAGGGGCGTTTATTAGGATTGAAACGGTAATTAAAATTGTGATTTCGGTTGGTTGGTTGTTTTGGGTTTAACCCATTCCATGCGGGATACCCCTTTAGGGGTATCTGGGCAAACAGTTTGGATCCAGATCAGGCCCCACAAACGTGGGGCCCGATCTGAGATCAAAACTGTTTGCTGCCTAGATATCATTTCTACAAGAGTTAGTAAGACCAATATCGTCAAAATATTCTTGATTTTTGATGCAGACGACAATTTCAGTAGACGACACAAAATACCCAGAATGCAATGGATTAACAGGGAAGCAAACAGAGAGTCACACAAGCTGTCTTCCTTTGATAAAATGGCGGGGGAAAAACAATGGTGCATCCATGATTTTCCTTTGCAGGGGTTCAACTGGTATGTAACACAAGAACTTTTTACATAATTTATTTTTATTTTTTGCATCATAATTTACAACATCATAATAACAGATTTATCTGCATTTCTTTATAAATATCTGCTTTTGCACCTTTAAATGTACTCTTTTAGTAAGTACCGCCACCTGCAGTTCAACTAAACGTAAAAGACATGCAACCTGCATATTCTTAAATATTAGCCCTTTAAACGTAAAAAAAAACGAAAAAAAAGAATGACAGACGACAAATTTTGCGTCTGCAAATTAAAAAAAATGTTTTATCCATGCCATATCATATTAAGAAAGCAAACAAGGACAAAGGTAGATCTAACCGAGCCACCTCATATGAGTTGCGATACGAGAAAACCAACAAAGTGGCATGTGCGCCTAGAGCGATGACTCAGATCAGCCTGGGCATCCGCCCAGTCTGACCAGTCTTCACTGTTTTAAACCCTTAGCTACCATTTAAACGAACAGCAAAGACTCTGATCAGACTGGGCGGCTGCCAAGGCTGATCTTAGTCATCGCTGGGCGCACATGTCACTTTGTTGGTTTTCTGGTGCCATAGTCTAGATCTACGCTGTTTGCTAATTCAACTAGTTTCCTATTTGGAACTTTAAGGGTTAAGCAACATTGTTGAAAAGAATATCAGGTTAGCTCTATATTCCTAACCAAAATATGTGCATATCTGCACAGGCTGATAGTTATATGAGCAACTTGCATTATGATGGTGACAAGTTTCGTATTTTTGTATTTCCGTTCCCTTTATATCTGTTTTATCCAATTCACATACATGTAACTATCACTTTTCCTTTTCCTTTGCTCGCTTTGCACCTGAATATGAAAACACACGTAATCGTCTTATTCTTCATCTGAGTCTATTTACTTTTCTGACGGCTTTGGACCGGTTGTCTCCCCTGACTGGCTGTTTTCGGAGTCGCTCCCTCCTTTGCCCCCACCCTCGCTGTGTGTTTTCACGTGCTTGCTTAGATGATCACTGCGCATGAACTTCTTGTTACACACCGGACATGCGAATCTTTTTTCCCCTGCAATGAAAAATTTAAATGCATAGTTAACTCTCGATAACTCGAAGTCGAAGTTCATCTCAAACTACTGATATCTCAAAGTCAATTTTCTGGTCCCAGAAATGTACCTTGAGTTACCAGCCAGGAGTTGGAATAAAAGGAGTTGAAATATAGAGAAAAATGGGAAATATGTCCAAGCAATAAGCGCTGATAAAATAACCCAGCAGGCACATGATGTTGAAATGACGTCGTATTGACGTCGATGCGATGTAATGACGTCGCATCGACGTCAGTACGACGTCCTTTTGACGTTATGTGCCTGGTGGGAAGGTACTTTGATATATATCAGTGTTTGAGATAATGAGAGTCAACTTTACATGCTTTGAAACATCTTAAATCAATATGATGCTGTACATTGATGGCTACAGAGCTCTAGATAAGAGGGAGTATCTGATGATAATTAAGGATAATTTTTCTTATTTCTCATTGAAACTATATGTTGTGACCCCTCATTTGAACCGTCTCGACGAGACGGTTCAGATGAGGGGTCACAACATATGTTTTTATGCAGAATTAACAAAAATTATCCCTAATTACTACCAAATACTCCCTCTTATCTAGAGCTCTGGGCTATATTTTTAAATGACTAAAGTTGCAATTGCGTTTTGATCAAGTATTATATAAAGGTTCCACAACCGCGTTACAAGTAGCTTCGTGTCTGTTTCTGAAATACATGTGCCGCTGAAAACAACCAATTTTGTAACTGATCATGAATCATATACACTGCTTCAAAGAAGCCTGTGTGCTTGACCTAAACATTTTTGTTAATATTGCCTTGGCTGTATTACAACAGCATGATATTCATCTCCTATATCATTTTAACGCAAATATTATAATTCCAGCTACCAGTTTCAATATAAAGCCTGTGATAGCCGTTAAAAAATATTGCTTTGTTTGTTTAGTGATATATTTAACTGCTTGGTTAGATAAGTAATATAAAATTTGATTTGTTTTAAAAATGAAATACATTTCCCTTTTGATGACATGTTAATACTTTCATCTAGAGATCAAACTAAGTTTGAGAAATTCACGAATAAATCAGGAAATCTGGAATCAAGCTAAACAATAAACGAACCGAAATGTTTTAAGTTCAGTCTTAGTGTAGCCACTCTAAAGTGGTGAGTGTATGTGTGTGTTGGGGGGGGGGGGGGGCGCATACTCCATCGCCATGATAATTTCAAAGTATTTTTGCTGATTGAGAAGCCAAGACAACTGAAGCTGTAAACCTTCAAATGACCCTTATGCATGTACTATGGCTTAAATTCTAATATACCTCAGATTTTGGCTTTATGCAAAAGTCACTAACTTTTGTGACTACATACAAACATTGATATACTGACCTGTATGAGTTCGTAGATGGCGCTGTAATTCGTCTGACCTAGTGAAACGTTTACCACAGAATAACCAGTTACATATAAACGGGCGCTCACCAGTATGCCACCTGCAACAGAACTGGATAGAATAAGTTGATAGAAAAGAAATTTGAATGAGCTGTTTATATCACGGAATCAAATAACTTGAGAATATTTCTTTGTTTGAGAAAATCTGTAGTTTCTGCTGAAATAATTTCAAATTGTAATGTCATTGAAAAATTGGCGGAGCATGGCATACACTGTTTGCCATGCTCCGGAACCAATGACGCCAGAATAATCTATTACCGTGGCAACTAAGATTTCATATTGATGTCTAAGTGACATCATCACACCAGTTGGTAATTCCATAGTTGCTATGGTAATAGATCTATGGCATCATCACTTACAACTCGAGGGGAGCATGGCATACACAGTAAGCCATGCTCCCCTCGAGTTGTAAGTAAGATGCTACCTGAAATTAATATAAATGAAAAAAGTGCATTCTCTCAAATCTATAATTTATTCTCAAATAATTTTATTCTCTGTTTTATGTGACGCCAATATCTATTTGAACAAATACAATGTATGTAATAATATTTAGGTGAATGGATACAACGGGATATGTTCCAGTCATTTTTTTTCGGAGAAGGAAACACTTTTTGTGACTTTCTGTTTGCTTCCTTGGACAGTGAAGCCTTTTCGAAATGAAGACTAGTCCGAAAAAGACAGAATCTGCTTCTTGAGAGAGCACACTCTTTCTGTTAAGAGAAGCCATTTATTAAATGGGAGACATACTTATCTTGGTCAGAATTACTTCCCCTGGAGGTGTTCCCATTCACCATAAAAGTCGAAAACAGAAAAAAGAGTATTTTTTGAACTTGCTATTGCAGTAGCATTCCTATTCCTGACTACTCCTGCTGGTATGCATATTTATGGCCTGTTTATAAATTCGTTTTACCGATTGAGACGATGGGCTTATGACTGTCATTTTCTCTTTCAGTGAAAACAGTGAAAATTGAACATTGTCAATCTTGTCAATTTAGTGATTGCAAGAGCTGAAATGTGTTACCACTGGTTTGTCCCTGCTGGCTCTGATATTCTATTTGGGAGCGTTTCTCAAGAAAACAGCAGGGATAAACCTCAAGAAACCACTCAGTGCTTTCAGGGCTTGAAAGAGTGCAAAAGGCTTCTGATGTTCCCCGATTTCTGAACATATGCATCAAATGAAAATCATTGCTTTATGACGAATGAAATTATATTTACTAGGGCACATGCACAAGAAAGTCACAGTGCTCCAGGTAAGAAGGGGTACAAGGATAATTTAAAGATTACGCTCCATATTTCCTCATAAAACATGGTATGTTGTGCTCTCTCATAAATCATGTTTTAATTAAGAACTAAGAAAGCTTATCTTAGAATTATCCTAAAACTGCACCTTATCCGGAGCTCTGAGACACAGCAAACTGAAGATGAGTATAGGACAGATATGACATGATAAAATCAATGCCAAACTTCATCATATGGCACTTAAATTTCTTCAGATTTTGAAGTGAAACTTAATCAAACGAAATGATTAAGATGATAACTGTAATCATGTTATAAAATTCAGACTCACTCATAAGGAAACTCGATCCTGTAGTCAGTCAATCTATATATTATATTACTACGATACTATAGCAAATCATATGCATATGAACTTCTAGGTTTCAAACTATCAATGCTAGGTTTTAACTTAAAAAAACTTCAGAATAAGATCATTTGGAAGCAAGCAATACACCAACATGAGGAAAGAAAATAGCAGACTCGGTTAAAGTGAGTCTGTTCATGTCCATTAATGAAATGTGCAATTCTTGCCACGCCCCGTAGCACCAGCTTAAACAGAACTCTAATCTCAGAACGCCTCTAAATGAATCAAATGATCCCACAGATCTGCACTATTATGATCTACGGAGAGACGTTTTATGGCCGCACATGGCACAGCATCAGCTGCAGTGAAGATAAATAAATTCTGAATTAAGAGCCTTAGGAAGCAAGAAGTACACTAAAAAACAGAAAATAGCAGACTCGATTTAATTGAGTATGCTCATGACCAGTAACGAAATGCACAAACACTTGACATACCCCCTAGCACCGTCTATAGAAGAACTCAATTTTCAGAATTACTCTTAAAAGCAATTGTCCCGAAGGACCAGGAAATATATAATCTGCGACTTGTTTCGGAACGATATTTCTTCAACCACGGTTTAAACTTTCAAACTTACTAGTAAGTACAAAAAGGTATCCAAATAAGCACCCCTTGAAGATCAAAACCTTATCTTAATACTTGCAAGCCTATGTAACAAAACGTTGGTTAAGGCTTTCAAGAAGGGATTATTTTGTACATGTAACATTATGTTAGATGGTTAAAACCGCGGTTTAAGAAATCAAGTTTTCGAAGCTTGGTTTTAAGAAGTGTAAACCAGTTAATAATAATTTTGAAAACTAGAACTGAAGATTTGAGACAAAAGTTTAAATTTAAGATTATGCTCGAATGACCTGCCATATCATACCTAAAGGAACTTGAGGCAAAACAAAGAACGATACAGAGGCTAATCTAGGAATGTCAGTAAGCATAAAAGAGTCTTCTCTTTAGAGACAGACTTTGCACTGATTCATTGCATTTTATTTGTATTAGTTATACCATGGTTTGTCCGCCTGTACGAGGGGATAATCTCCCGTGCAGGAAGACAAACCATGGTATAACTATTTTATACCTCCCTTACCAGTGTAGACCATGCTCGTTGCGAAATATTTCGTGCTAAAGTTGGCGTTTTCTCGTAAGGGTGGTATAAACAGTCCATAATGAACATCTTATGTATCCTAATGCTTCCAGAACTAGTCTTCGAACACCACACATACATGCATTCCAAATCGTTTAATATTATCAAACCATTTCTAAATATAATATGCCCATAAAGAAGGCGAACGTTACGGCATCTTTCAGTGTAAAGCTGGATTGTTTCACTTCCACATTCAAGCAAAACTCAAAATGTGTATTTCTTGAATGTTATCTTTAAGTTAAAGATCTTTGAAAATCGCTTTTGATGCCGATATAAATAGAATAGAATACTTCTGTCTTGTACAGGCTTAGTCAATTTATATATATAAAAAAAAAAAAAAAAAAAAAAACATAAAAAATACAATTCCAAATGATATGCAAAACGATTTGGAATATATGTACTGTCCGAATGGTAGTCGCCTAAAATGCTTTAGGCGACTGAACAGGGTAATAAGGTCGGAAACATATCTACATGATGACGGAACCCATTTTAAAACTACATGTGTATCATGTAAGAGCATGATATTACAAGCAGTATGACTCTAACCTAAACTTTGGTTTAAAACAAAACTTAATATTATTGAAAACCTGAAAATTCGGTTGGTAGCCATGCCATCTTTTCATGTTTGAAACAGCTAGCAAGCGTATCCTCTGCCGCTAAGCAAACAAAATACAGTGTATCAATGTCAAGTTAAGAAAAACTTACCTTAAATGTGCTTTTAAATGAGAAGTTTTCCCATAAACTTTTCCACAACCCGGGATATGGCAGCTATGAACATTCTTCTTTATTAAATGAGCGCCTGCTGGACCAAGACGCTCAGCCTCGTGACAGTTCGGGCATGCGCAAGTCGCACGTCCGGAATATCTTTTTTGTGACTTAGGACTAGGAATATTTGAAACACCAGAACGCGACAGGAATGGACTAACGGTGGACGCACCAAGTTCGTTTTGTGACGAATACATAGATTTGTACGGGTCCTGTAATAACTGTTGTCCCGTTGAAAACAAAGAACCAGAACTTGAACCAAGGCCAAGTTTTAAATCATTAGAATAATTTGCAGACATTTGGGAATGTAATCCTGTTGTGGGTGATGTTACATCCGGGTATAAATTACTACTTCCAGAATGCATGTCCCAAAATGGTGGAACTGTGTTCACGGGCGTAGACACTTCACTTTTTAGATTGTGTCCATGAGCACCAAATGCAAATGGCCACGCCTCGTAATGTTGCGCGGAAACACTTGTCACGCGTGAATACATTCCTGCTATTCCTGTGTCAACAAAAGCTGAGTCACCATGCATTTTTTGAAGATACTGAGGCGAGTCCGACTGACTCTGTGTTGTCACTGAGGACTGTGGATAAAGTATATCACTATAAGTTCCGCTCCCGGTTAAACTGGTACCCGCTCTAGAATAGCTCGGTGACGTGACAGGTGCAAAGGTAGAACTCCTTTGCTGAGGAACCAAAAGAAGGTTAGACTGTTCTAAGTTGGACTCCGGCTTCTTCCATGGATGGAACCCTTTTCCGACAGCGGCGTCGGCAAGTGGTGGTGGAGATTTACTGGTTATCTTGTTACACTGTGCCGCCAGCATGGCGAGTGGAGCGCCTCCAAGCGGATGATGGATGTCCTGAAATACAGAATAAATAATAAATAAATAAATATGAAATTAAGGCACTGCCTTTATGCAATCACATTTTTATGGTTGTCGTTTATTCGTTTTCAAGAAAAGAAGTTAAAGGCTATCTTAGTATAAGTTCACTAAAATCAGCCCTTAAAATCAACTTTTCATCCAAGTCTAACATAAGTTGCAAAATCCTATTCCTGTAGCAGTCTAACTCTGATGCGGTGTTTCGTTTTTCCAAAATTCGCGGTATGGCATGGTACATGTACGGGGTTTCACCCAGATACAAGTTCCTCCGGAAATACATGCACAGGACGGGGTTTAACACATTCGGAACTCCTCGGCCAATTCCATGAATCAGACCTCGGGCGTATGTAAGGCGGAGCAATATGCAGCAAAATCCAACATTTTGTTGTTCGGCCGAAAGTATACGCCGAAGCCGTAGATCTCTAGGTCTAAGAATAATTAATTCTCGACCTGCGACCTTTTTCAGCTATTGCACGGACATCCATCTAATGCTTCGCCGTTGTTAAAACAAAATAGCCAATTATTAATGACGAGACAGAAAATACATTTGCTTCTTCTCATTTTATTATTT
Source organism: Ctena decussata (assembly GCA_963989385.1). Classification (NCBI taxonomy): domain Eukaryota; kingdom Metazoa; phylum Mollusca; class Bivalvia; order Lucinida; family Lucinidae; genus Ctena; species Ctena decussata. Next base: position 40,259,933 of record OZ022514.1, read on the forward strand.
ACTCGGTGCGACAGTGCGGCCATCTTTGTTTATATCGTTGTTCCTAACAACAGTCGTGTGACGTAAGTAGTCCCACGTCATACATCCGAGGTTGATTCACGGAATTGGCCGAGCGGTGTTCCGATTGGGTTTAACACTGACACAAGTGCTTACGGCTCTGATAGACCGTTTCGATCCTTCTAGCAGACGACAAAATAAATTTCATATGATCTGTTGCGTACAGATTCGACAAACACGAACTTTGTTCTATGTGGAAATATTCTGTATATTTTCTATGCCAACCGATTGTAAGTTTATCTCGTTTTTTTGTCCGGTATAATTTGACGGTAAATTCTTGTTGCGGCTACGCTAAAACCCGGATATAACATGGTTGTCGGCCATTGTGTCTTTGACGAAGATTTTTCAGGCATCAGTATACTTAAACCATGATAATGTAATCTCGCGATAATTCTCGAACAAAGAACAAATACATGCCAGCCTCCATTTGACCAAATTTGTCAGTAGCATCAATATAGGCTATGACGTTAACTAAAAGAGTAAAGCGAACGAACTTCGTGCTTTCGCTATAATTCTCAAAAAATGGTATCTTCCATCGAATACGGAGACGTGATTAGTCAGATCAAGCTGGTCACCCGCCCAGTCTGATGAGTCTTTGCTGCCCGCATTGAACTAGCTTAGACCTTAGCTACCCTTTAAACGCATAGCGAAGACTCTTTTCAGACTGGGCAGATGCCCAGGCTGATCACACTCTTCGCTGGACGCACATGCCATTTCGTTGGTTTTCTCGCGACGCAACTCATATTTTTTTCTCAACACCTGGAAAAGACATTCATAATAATATGATATAATATTTTTGGTTAATAATCGAAAAGGTCTACGGAAAGGTCTTATGCTTCTCCTTATTTATTATTACCGGTATAATAATAATAATAATTATTATTTAATATAATCATTAGTAGTAACATCATTTTTACATTGTATATTTTAACTCGTCGGAGACAGCAATTTTTCTATCCAGTGATACCGTCCCAGCATGACCATAGCTGTTTACAGTGGACGTAAAGCAACAACAAAACAACAGTCCAGTGATATGTCAAGACTTGCGGTATAATCAGAATCAATTATATACTTTCATGAAATATAAGCAATCTGACTGATTTTGGGGTCACCTGAGCCCCATTTTATAATTCTGAGAGGATCATCAATGAATTCAGGTAGACCTATGGCCCAAACTCGGCAGAAATCTGCAAACATAATAATTTCTGTCCTAACCTCAAAATACCCTATACTACATGTAATAATGCCCTAAGTTCTAAAATTGGCCAGAACCCCGACTCTAAACCTTATATTAATGCTTGCAAGTGAAACTGCGATCATAATGTAGCATTCTTATTTCTCATTTAAACGTATGAGCCGCGACAGGCGAAAACCAACAAAGTGGTTGTGCGCCCAGCGCAGACTCAGATCAGCCTGGGCATCCGCCCAGTCTGATAAGAGTATTCGCTGTCCGCATGGCGGTAGCTTAGACCCTTGGCTTCCTGATAAGCCATTAGCAAAGAGTCTAATCTGACTGGGTGGATGCCCAGGCTGATCTGTCTGCGCTGGGTGCACAACCACATTGTTGGTTTTTTCGTGTCGCGGCTCAAATATGAAAATGTCCAGCCTCTTCAAACTTGGGCGTAAACGGAAGACTCAGTGTCAACAGGTACATATGAGCCACGACATTAGAAAACCAACAAAGTGGTTGTGTGCCCAGCGCAGACTCAGATCCGCTTGTGCATTCGCCTAGTCTGCACAGACTCTTCGCTAAGCGCTTAAAGGGTAACTAAGGGTCTAAGCTATTTCCATGCGGACAGTGAAGACTGATCAGACTGGGTGGATGCCCAGGCTGATCTGAGTCTGCGCTGGGCGCACAACCACTTTGTTGGTTTTCTCGTGCCGTGGCTGATATCATGGATTTGTTCTTCCCTTGCAGTTCCTGGGGAACATCGTTATGAGAATCGAACGAAAAAAAAATAAAGCATTAAACATATATGAACATTTCGCTCACTTTCAAATCCTGTAACCTACTCGTTTGTAGACTAGTGAAAAGAAGATTGTCTAAACCAAACATATGCTGTAACAGCTTGTTTGAAAAAAATGTTCTAATGATACAACATACGTGCAGTCTTACGCAAATGACTACACACGGGATGCAATGGCAGTTAGTTCGGCACAATTTCCTGCACATACGAAAACATATGGTAGGCCCGCATTAGATGGAGAAATATCCCTTACCTAAGATCCGAACTTAAACAATTACATATTTATCCAGAGACTACTGTCAGTTTCTTCTCTGTTCGGAAGCAATGAGCTATTCTAATCATTTCTGATATCGGTATATTACTAAAATACTTGTTTATCCTTAAATGAATAACCGTCTATTAAACATATACATTTTCGTAATTTGATAACACCACGTGACTTAAATAATTTCAGCGCATCCAATTACTAGCACGTCCGTCCAATTTAGCCTGCCTCTGCTTTCACTTGACCCAAAAGTTCCTGTAATCATTCACGGCAAATTTGGTTAAACTCGGCTAAATTACAAAGCGGGCTGCGTAATTAATGGCACTGATCGGTTCATACGGTGGAGACCTCTTTGACCTTTTTATCCAGCTGCACGATTTTAAGATTAGAAGACTAGAAATACTTATATTTTGTTTTTCCTCCAACATTCATTTTCAGTTTCCTGAAAAGTTTCCTGAAGATGATGGCTCTAGAAAGGAGGTTCTCCGAAGGATTGCACAAGCCACTTCAGCTCTTACAAAACTGAAGCCAATGCGGAGAGATAACAACATACATGTATCTCTTGGATCAAAGGTGAAACTTATGCGCTCCCTTGTCATTTCAATATTTCTGTATGCCTGTGAATCGTGGACCTTGACAGTAGAGTTAAGGAAAAGAACGCAGGCCTTTGAGACGAGATGCTACCAAAGATTACTGAAGATTTCGTACAAGGACCATTTAACCAATGAGGAGGTTCGCAGAAAGATCCAAGCAGCCATTGCAGAACATGATGAACTCCTTACCCTGGTCAAGAAACGGACAATAAGGTGGTTTGGCCACGTCTCAATGTCTTCTGGTTTAGCAAAGACGCCTACAGGGCACAGTGATAGGAAAAAGAAGAAGAGATAGAAAGAAGAAGAGGTGGGAAGACAATATTAAAGAGTGGACAGTAATGGATTTTGCCAGCTCAACTAGGGCAGCTGAAATTCGGACAAGGTAGAAAGAGATCGTTTCGAAGTCATCTGTGGTGCCCCAACGACCTTGTAAGGCTATAGGATAGAATAGAGAATTAAATAGAAAACAACATCATAACACATTTCCTTCAGGTCAGTATTGTCATTGCATCAGAATCCTGATCGGTCTCGAATTCTATAGCACTTTCTATTCCGTTTTCTGTCATCATCAGAGCTCTAGATAAGAGGGAGTATTTGGTGATAATAAGGGATAATTTTTGTTAATTCTGCATAAAAACATATGATGTGACCCCTCATCTGAACCGTCTCGACGAGACGGTTCAGAAGAGGGGTCACAACATATGGTTTTGATGAGAAATAAGAAAAATTATCCTTAATTATCATCAAATACTCCCTCTTATCTAGAGCTCTGATCATGTCCCTTTCACTGCACCGCCTTCGAGGGACACGACAACAGGGAAGAAAAAATGTGTTCTTGAGCAGTATCCACCTGTCACTTTATTATTTCCATATTCTTTGTAACACTTGCCGTAGTTTTTATTTATTATTAGTTTGGTATTACTAATTTTCTTAAGTTCTGTGGTAACTTTATCTCTAAGTATGTAGCCACGCATAAGGTATCTTTTTAAATTTGTGCCATTAATTAATTATAATTTACTTTTGTGCATATACGACTTTTTTTAAATTCTTTATCACTTGCATGTGTGTGTTTATTTTAGTGTAATTCTCCATCACCAGTATCTTTAACTCTTTATCTGTCTCACACTGTCTTTACTTTCATATCTCTGTGGACTTAAATTTTGTATCACGTACCCTTCAACAATGTATCTTTTTCTAATTCAATTCCGTCTAACTCTTCCAATAAATTCTACGTAACCCTTACATATTTAGGCCAGCATCGATGTTTGATTTGTTTATCGCCTTCCTATTTTTGTATTGTTTCTAATGTATCACGTTCAGTCAGCCTTATTGTCCTGAAATGACCCTGTCAGCGATTCCAAAATTAAGTCTATATCATTACCTATTTCTTCAATCATTCCATCATTTAGTTTGTGTATTCCCTTAGATTTCTTGATGCAACATTGTTTACTTAAACTCTGTTTACACGTTTATATTCAGTATTGCACTGCCGTTAATTTGTTAATTTGGTAATCTCCTTTCCCTTAACTTTCTATGGACTTTGACTGCAATTCTCTTAGAATTTCTTGTTGAATACCCGTTAACATTTTATCTGTATCATTTAATTCTGTATCGTCCTTATCGTCTACTGCACATTATATGATGCTGCACCCTTTGTTGGTTCAAGCTGTAACTCTGTTAACATAATGAGTTGTACATTTATCTTAGTTTTTCTTCAATTCGCTTTTACTCCTTTCGTTTAGGTTTATCTCGCCCTTCAAGTAAAGTGCTTTCATTTAACTCTGCATCAACATGCCTTAGACTCTCTACATTTATATATTCGTCAAAGACAATTTCTATGAGAGATGATCGAGTTTATATATGAAGCAAGTATCGTCCTAGCGCTATCACATCATCACATCAATCCCTTATCTCTGAACGTCTTCATGATACATGTTAAAGTATACGCCTTTTGCAGGTTCCCAAACTTAGTTGGAAACGTTTCGTATTGTTCATGTTGGGCTTATGAAAGGTCCCGTGGTCTTTTTAAGAGTGCTCAGAGAGACCGAAGTTTTCGAGTTTAACTTGACATAAAAAGAAACATTTGTGAAGTATGTTTCAAAACTCTGAACAGTGTAAAGAATCGATGACATTGTCTATTTTTTCCATTCCTTGATTGTAAATCAGCAACTCAAGCGATAAATCATTTAATCTATTGAGTTGCAAGATTTAAGTTCATTAGCCGTAAATAATACTTTCTCGAGATTCGTTTCGTTAAATATTTTGTCGTGGGTTTTGTATACACCTCAGTAATCAAAGTAGTTTTCAATGATGATTCCGACTATTTATGATTACTAATAGGTTTAATTCATTTGAACGTAAAATCATACTCCTCTAATCAAACGGCTGGCTTGTTTTGAAAGTGTTTGATTAAGTTATTTTCTTTAGATGCTTTAGTGTATGGTTCGTCCAAAAATTATTCCTGCATATTATGAAAAGTTTCATTTGTGGTGATGAGCGCCATTGATGTTAGCTCATCAACAATACAATATATGATATGAAATGACGTATTTAGTGTCTGTAATGTTATTTTTCGTTATGCGCCTCTTGGGTGCAGCATACTAAATTATTAGGTGCATACGAAAAGCCTTTCCTTACATCACTTATCGTATTTTTGAATATCATATTTTGTAACAAAGTAACTCACTAGTAAACATCAAGGCATCATATGTACATTTTAGCAGTTCTAAGAAGTGGCTTCACATATTTCTTTATTAGGAAATAAGAAAAATATCATCTCAGAAAAATTCTCATACCCTGCCTTATCTGGAGCCGTAGTTAATGTCTTTTGTCTTCTGTAGATAACTTTACATATTTAGTCGTAAATGTTATTAACTGATTTAAGAATGACTTTTATGTTTGACTAGATTTAAACTAGAGATAGATGCTGACAAGACCAAAATGATGACAAGCAGTGCCAATGACATTCAGATGGAGATCAATGCAAAAGGAAATAAAGCTTGGTAGCATAACAAGCTTCAGCTGCCTTGGAGCAGTTGTCTCAGAAAAAGGCTCAAAAGCGGAGGTTCTATCGAAGAATTGCACTGCAGCTCTTAAAAGGAAGAAGCCTGTTTGGAGAGGTAAAGACCTATCTCTTGGATCACAGGTGAAACTGCTGCGGTCCCTTGTCATGTTCATATGTCTATATGCGTTTGCATCATGGAGATTAATACATGTAGCAGATTTAGAGAATGGAAGGCAGGACTTTGAAATGATATGCTACCGAACATTACTCATCATTTTGTACAAGGACGACGTAACGACGAGGATGTTGGCAGAAAGAACCAAGTAGCCATTGCAGAATATGACCATCCCCTGACCTTGATCAAGAAACGGAAACTAAGGTAGTTTGGTCACATGTCAATATCTTCTTGTTTAGCAAAGACGATCCTGCAGGGCAAAGAGAAGCGAAAAGGAGAGGCACAGAGAAGAGTTGGGAAGAAAATACGAGAAGAGACTGAAATAGTACTAGGAAAGCTGAAACCAATACCATGTGGAAAGGGGTTGTTGCTGAGTCTTCTGTGGTGTCCCAACGACCTTGCAAGGTCTTGGTACATTGTATTAGACGCTTATTACAGTAAATGTTTATTTTCGATGAAGTGAATTTCAGTTATCAGTGTATATTAGCAATGGATTACGTAGTAAAGAGTCATTTTAAATTCCGTCATAGGGGCGAGGGGAGGGGGCTATAGACAGGGATTTGATCAGACATTTGTCCCCAAGGTGCATGACATTTATCGAGACATATAAAACAACAACCCAAAAAAAAACAAAAAACAAAAAAAAACCGGCATTTTCCAGCTCTGGAGGAGCCGGAGTTGCAAATGACTGATGCATAGCGAACCTTTAAAACATTAGAAGTCGTCTTTGTCACGACATGCTGACATAAGATAGAATCACGATGACATTATAAGAGAATGGCAACAATTACAGTATCACTGTGTCGTAACGGCAACCTAACTATGGCGAAACTATGACTAAGTTGCCAACAACTGAGTGAAATTCCACGATCGAAATATTTTTTGTTCCCAAACAAGTATTTCATTCTCAGTTAAAAGTCTCCATAGTCCGACTAGTGGTTAAACCGTCTAAACATAAACCACGAAACGCGCTTCAACCTTCACGTTTGGTGATGAAATGTGGAGTGGTGCAGATAAATCGAGTCATATAACTGGCAAAAATAGGAGGAACATGTTTTTAAAAAAAGACAAATTGCTCCAAAAAATCACAGTTTAAAGGCCCCATTGCTCTATCAGCATGAAATATTTTATCATTAGGTAACGCTGCAAGCTTCTCACTATAGTTTCGTCATTGTAAATGACCGTGATTAGACAGCTTTAAACAAATAAAACATCCTTGAGTTTCACAAAAAAAAGTGTTTGAAAACTTATTTTGGTCATTTTTGTTGGCAACTAAAATGACATACTTTCGATTTCAATACGTTGAATAAAATGGTAAAAATACAATGTACAAGCAAGGAGCCCCAGTCACTACCCCGCAAATGTTTATATAGCATCGCTGGACGGGAGACCAGATCAGGAAACTGTATTTTGTGGAGTGAATTTTTATTTTTCAAAAACCTGTATTCTCTCCTTTTTGCCGGTTATATGACTCATATATGCGCGTCAATCCACATTTTATTACCAAACGCGAAAGTTGAACCGCATTTTACAATGATTTGTAAATCTATGGTTCCAAGTCAACTAGTGTCAAACAATGCAATAACATTGGATTTGGTCTTAAGCAAGTACATTGTATTTTTATCATCTTAGGCAAGTTTGAGATATCGAAAGTAGGTAGTTGCCATCGATTTTCACAACAGTTTTATGTGGAATTCTGCCTATTTTATTTGCTTAAAATTGGGTAAATACATGTATGACCATTTGTATTGACGTAACTGCAGTGGGAAGCTTGCAACGGTAACGTACGATGAAATATTTTAAAATTCTTACCACGATAAAGCAATGGGGCCTTTAGAGAACATGTATCATAATGAAATAAATTTGACACTTTTATTTAATGATTTACGGGAAATTTGAAGAAGAAAAAAAATTGTCGCGAGAAAACGTTAGAAATACCAGAAGAAAATCATAATAATAATAATAATGCAAATAAAATAAAAATGATAAGTAAAAGATAAGAAAGAATACTACATTTTGTTTAAACAGTAATGATTTGAAATAGAAAATAAAATGAAATTCAGTATAATAGTAATTACAACAACAAAATAAATGATGATAACAATGATGATGATAAAATAATAATAAACACAGGACTTGTGTTAGCTAGCTACTAATGTTACAACTTTCTAAGATATTCTTTTACGCCTTCAAAGCCCTATACTGTAGTTTTTTATGGTCAGCCGTTCTGTAACAACTAGCGTTTTCGTGTATGTTTTAAGTCTGTAAATCCAGGGTAGACCTGGCTTGCTTGAAACCACAAACATGAAATTTATAGAATAATGTTAAATATCAAAGAAATATCATTTAATAGCATTTTAAGGCTAAATACAAAAAAAATCTGAACAAACCACACAAACTCTCACATAAACTTCTATCCATTAGTAAGACTTGGGCTTTCAACTTTTTCTGTACCTTTTACTTAAATTTAACGAATAAAAAATGTTTGAAACAACTTCTATTCCTTTTCTGGCACGTAGTTTAACGAAAAAGGTCCGTCAATTCCAAAACTGAATCGGGACTGATGATTTCTCTATATTTAGTCAAACTAGCTGTATGCATGAGTTTCCAGACATCTCTCAAGACATTGAACATGACATATGAGGAAACACATATCAATAATATATAGCGGAGGTGAAATAAGTTTTAGTAGGTGCGAGGACCGGGCATTCCAGCATCACGCTAAAACCTTTCTCAAATCATAAGCTGTAAGTAAACACTAATTCTAATTCTCAAAACGTTAGGAGAACTTTCAAGTTAGCGAAAATAAATATAATTTTTATTATTCTAGAAGTAGAAAAGTTCTAGTTAATATTCTGGTATATATAGCATATATAGAACAGCAACGGATATCCCGCTTCGGAACGGTCAGTATAATACAAACGGATTATTGACTGAAGTTACTCTACTGACTACATACATACATACTATATGGGTAAATACGTTATAGCTTAAGATATGATTAATCATATTTCTTGGCAATTATGAAGGTTTTTGAGAGCGAAAGTGGTAGACAATTAAAAACAGGGACCCCCTTTGCGTTCATCTAAAGAACTAATAATGAAAACAAGTATTACACCTTGCAAAGACATAAAGCCACTTTAGCGTCAAGAGACTACATGTGGATTTCATTAACTCACACTTACCAAACTTTTTGAGCGTACACTTGCAAAATGTTTCTCATTTGTAACCAAATGATTAACAGCATTAGCGCTTATAGCAGTTTTATACCAGTTTAATTCTGTAATTTAATACTAGATGCATTTATCAGAAGTATATCTTAATTATTTTGCTCATGTGGGTGGGGAGGACAGGAAAGGTGATAAAGTAGGCGGTCCTATTTCGATGCCTATTTCTGCGACGTCTACAACTTCATGCAGTGATATTTAAATTGTACCTGTCTTGGCGACGTGGCTATTTAGGTTTGTTTCTAATAAGTGTAAATAGGATATAGTCTCTGTTGTTTTCGTTTTTGTCTTCCTTCTCAAAGTTTTCATATTTTTACCAGTGGTAAAACGCCTAACCACAAATAATTACGAAAAGCGCTTCAACAGTCATATTAGGTGATAAAATGTCGGCTTATACATGTAGAGTCATTTTACTGGGAAACAAGGGATAAAATGAATTTGAAGAACGACAAATCGATCCACAAAATACGCTTTTTCTGTCTCTGGTTCCCCCTCGAGCGATGGAATATAAACAGAAGCGGGACAACGAATGGGACCCCATTCCTGTACATTACATTTTTACCATTTTATTCAAGTTTATGATATCGAAAGTAGGTCATTTTATTTGCTATCTAAAATGACCAAAATCTCGTTTCATATATTTTTTGCAGTGAAACTCAAGGAAGGTTTATTTGTTTAAAGTTGGCTAATCCCGATCATTTAGAATGATGAAACTATGGTGAGAAGCTTGGAACGATACCGCACGATGAAATATTTCATGCTGACGGAACAATGGGGCCTTTAATAGTGGCCAACTTTGAAGTTGTTCATATAGGAGCAAATTCTTTTCTTTACATGTAATAGTGGACCCCATTTTGGAAAGACTGTATCATTGTCCAAGGAAGCAAACAGGAAATCATAAAAGCTGTTCACAAATGGCGGAAAAATATTTAGGTGTACGCATACACCATTCAAGATTCAGAAGCCAAAGAAAATACCCGAGCCTGGCTAGCTACATGGCTTTTCACGCGTCCGCTTAGTATGTGGAAATTGTGAAAATATGGATAGTTTGCCATATTACTTTTTTCCGTGTGTACTATATGGCAGTTAAAGGTCCCATTGCTCTATCAGAATGAAAACTTTTATCATGAGGTATTGCTTCTCACTGCAGTTTCGCCATCGTTAATGGTCGTGATTAGTCAGCTTTAAACAAATAAAACATTTTGAGTTTCACATAAAAAGGGTTTGAAAACTTGTTTGGGTCATTTTAGTTGGCAACTAAAATGACCTACTTTCGATTGCATTATGTTGAATACAATGGTAAAAATACAATGTACAGATGTGGCGTTCCAATCACTATACCGCCTATATTTATATAGCATTGCTAGGCGGAAACCAGAACAAGAAATTATCTTTTGTGGAGCGATTTATTTTTTCAAAATCTTTTCCTCTACTTTTTGCCAGTTTAATGACAATATATGCACATCAGCCCACACTTATTACAAAACGTGGAGATTGAACCGCTGACTGGACGTTTTTACCACTAATAGGACTATGGAGACTTTAAACTTACTTTGTCATACAGAAAATGGTAAAACTATTTAAACTTATTTTCCACTTGATATATTTTCATGTGGAAAATTGTTGAAAATACGGACCTTTTTATATTTTCTCTAGTGGAATAAAGGCTAAAATGTATGTGATCCTTCAATTTTTCTGATTGTGGCGAAACGCTAGAAATATGACGATTATGGCTAAGTTGTCCGTAAGGAAAAAATGCATATAATATGAAGCACTTTGTTGGGAAATTGTTAAATTATTTTTGCTTTATTTATTTTTTCTCCGCGAAAAAATATTGATACATGTAATACTTAAAAAATTTGGCCCGTTTCCCCATATGGAGAAATGCCGACTACATGTATATGGATATCTAGTTAACTTGAAGGTGTTTAGAAACAGTGAAAATATGCATTTTGGGTTTATTTTACCTTGCTAAGCGGAGACAGATTATCCATATGAAGAAATATGAAAACTATCTAGAAATCTGAGACATATTGCAAGATATACGATGTCAGAGACAACCAAGTAACAAACGAATCGTACTACGACGCATCTGCCATATGTATCGCCTTCTGTTGCAAAATATAAACATAAAAATATAAAATTTCAAATAAATTGAAATCTACCTAGCCACACAGATAAGCTACCTGAACACACAAGTCGTCTACGTATCAAGATATACGCACAGAGATTTCTTTAGCTAAAAACAATAATAATTATAATATTAATAGTAATGATAACAATAATAATAATAATAAAAATAATAAAGTAAAATAAAATAAAAAATGTCAATACATAGTGATTTTAAGGTAATTCCAGTTTCCAGTTTAACTGCAATTACCGTTAAATCAGAATGTTTTGGGACACAGAAATTAATCAGAATAATTATGGACTCATTTTGCATTATCAGTAAATTTTCTATAAAGTCATTCACTAGCAAGCAAACAGCGCAGATCCTGATCAGCGGTTTTACCCGGGTTTCTAGTATTTACTCTTGCGCCCTGGGCTGAAACATCTGTCCAAGACCCTCAGATTTTCAGTTATAAGTATTTTTTATTAACTTTTCTAGTCATGTTTTCTTACCCCAATTAATGCAACTCCTGTCATAATTCGAACATTCGCCGAAAAATTAATTTCACATTCCCATATCCTTGGTTATTCACAATAAAATTCTTTTCCTGTTTGATGATAAAGATTATACGATTATATACGAAGCCTTCCGTTTCTTCCATTGAATTCATTCGGTTGGTTCGGCTGACAATATTGACTTGCAGAGAAGGGCGGTTACTCAGATAATAGAGGGCGTGAGAGGGCGGAACCGCACCGCATTGAAAATGTCGCCACAGATGATTGGGTTAAAAATAGTTACGTGACAAGTGGGCGGTCTAGTGGTTTCGTTTTATGGAAATTTATATCATTCTGCTTAATATGGGCGGTGCAGGGCGTATATTTCTCGAGGACAATTATACACAGAAGCGTAACAAGGCATCATGCCCGATTTAAAGTAGCAGAAAGGAGTGAAAAGATAATAATCATAAATGATGTATCATGATAATAATTACGATAATGACCCTAAATATTTGGACAGGCCTGCCTGCGCAAACCGTGTTCACCCTGATTAGACTGCTCCAAGGAGCAGTCTGATCAGGGTCTGCACTGTTTGTGTTTCAGCAATATTAAATAAAAAAACTTACTGTTTTAATTTATATGGTAAATTCAACTTTTTGACGAATAATTATGAAATTAATTTTACGTGTCCTATTGTTTAGTTTGATTAGGGTACAAGAAAATAATTAGCTGATTAATTTTTAACATTATCACTGAGAAAAATCTCTGAGATGTAGGGTTGTTAAACATCGATATGGGGGCTAATCTTTGATTTTATCTTAGTATTAATAATTTGTACAGTTGCCTTTTAATAACCAGTTTAATACGCGAAAAGTGGTAGCACGCTTCTTAATTCGATAAAAATAATAAATGGGGACATAGAGAAGGAGAGAGACTTACATAGATTATAACGTTTGATTATTTATGTAATACCAGTAGTAATACTAATACTGGTGTAAAACATAATTGACTAATACATGTATCCATCACACGCGTTGAATTGACAGCGACAAGAGAACCAGTACATGCGCCTGAAAATCGGTTCCCTGTTTTCCCAAGTGTAGACTGGCTGCAGTCTGAAACATTGATAAGCGTTAATTCATCTTTTTTTACTTAAAAGCCTCATGTCTCTAAAATCTAACCTTTCTCCTGGCTTATGTTTCACTGTGAAACGCATGAGAACAATTTGTTCTTCTCTCTCTCTCTCTCTCACTCTCTCTATTTTTTGTATCGCCTGCGACAAGCAGAAGCCAGACATTCTATTTCTATGGGATAGACTAGAAATAAAATGAGCCGTGACGACAAAACCAACAAAGTGGCTGTGCGCCCAGTGCAGACTCAGATCAGCCTGGGCATCCGCCTAGTCTGATCATAGTCTTCGCTGTCTTAGACCTTTAGCTACTCTTAAAGCACTTAACCAAGAGTCTGATAAGCTTGGGCAGATGCCCAGGCTGATCTGAGTCAGCGCTGGGCGCACAACCACCTTGTTGGTTTTGTCGTGTCGCGGCTCAAATAAAATGTCTCGCTTCCGCTAGTCGCAGGCGAAACAAAAATTTGGTTCTAATGCATTTCACAGTGGCGACTAGTGCTTTGTATCATGCCACATATCTTTCATGCAAACAGAATATTATTTTTAAACAAGTTATTTAAAAAAAAAATAATAATCCTTAAAATAACATTAATAAAACCCAAGTTCGTCGAGATCAAAGACGGTTGAAACATTTTCAAATAAATCCCTATTTTTTCCTGTTTTCACGTTTTTTTTTCTATTCGCGAATGGTGTTTTTCAGCGGTGCCGAAGACAAACCTGTATTATGCTTTGGCAAATTATGCATCCCAACTCGAACACCAGCCTATGGGCGCGCAAAATTCGCACAGGCTATAAATAAAGCTTGTGGAGTATAAAGGCGAACTGTGAATGCTCTGAACAGCCTGTGCATGTACACAGGCTAATCTGGGCATGCGCGCTTCGCATATGCTTTAAGACAGCGTTTCCCGATGGTGCATATCATTTAAAATATTATTAAGTTTAAATTCAAACGGATTCTTTTAAACTCACTACACACACCGTATCTGCTGACAAATTTAGCGACAAATCGTTAAAGAAATACCGATTATTTTACGGCTCATTAATGTAGCTTAAACATTGTAAGATCGCACTTAGGGGCTTCTTGAAATGTGTTTTCTTCATCGAAAGTAGCGGATGAAAAAGGGAATCACCTTGACATCAGTCAATGTCAATTTCATGGATTTATTTAAGTTTCTTTTTTCTATAGTGCCTAAGGCTTTGAAGCTAATGTACCTTCCGTGTTGGATACTTGCGGAACGCACTATTCACAGAAAAAAATCTATACATCTGTTAAATTTGATTAATTTACACGTGAGTGTAGAATGTTTAAGGGTTTTCCCGGACTCAAGATTGAGAGTCTCAGACCCCCAAATTGGTGTCTGGGACTCCCAGAAAAAAAATCTGTGCATCCACTGGGACTCTCAAAACAAATCAAAGTCCCAATGCAAAACGATGCATTCTTATAAAAATTATATTATTCTTGGCACAATACATAGTAATGATTTGCAAAATAAACTATTTATGAAATTCTGATATTTGATTTGGGCATTTTATAACATTTTTCAGAGTACATGACCCTTTACTTTTGGCATTGGACTCTTAAAACATTGGTATATGGGTCCCAAAAACTCCTTAAATACAAGGCCGAGGGAAAACCTTGGTTTATCTTTGCAATCCATGCAGAGACCCCGCTCAGACTGCACCGATTCTCATGATACGCCTTTTTGCCGTGTGCCCAATGCTTATACTCTGACTAATTAAAGAAGTATCAGAATTGTGTAAGCATGGCTGTGTATAAACGTGGACGTAGACGCCATGAAACTTTCAGCATTTGGGTGTCCTAAGAAAGATATTCTGAGCCCATTGTGCTTGTAGTAGGTGCGGCATGTTTTTTCTTGCACACCGGATAAGGATATCTACGTGCTTCACCTGTACCTACAAATCTTATCTCACCCATGTTATCTCACCCAGGAACGGATAAAAATCACGAGCATTCAATGCATTGGTTGTAATGGAGGTCACGTATCTGCGTCGTCAAGTGACGTTGGCGTTTTAGATGATTACGTCACGAAAACGGCAGAATGACGTCAGTTTGTGCATGCCAGACGTTGACGTAAAGAACCGAATGGCGGTCGTTGAAAACGGCGCCTTCTTTTAAAATCTAATAGAAACCTCTGAGGCACTACAATTACGCATTTTAACAAGTTATAAAGATAATACAAAACGTGGTGTGCAAGAAAAAGTATCTATCATGGGTGTGAGGTGCGGATAGAAAAATCCGTCACTCGGGATCACTGTTCGGCATCACTCGGCAAGTCTCGTGATGCCGAAGAGTGACCCTCGTGACGGATTTTTCTATCCACACCTCATACCCATGAAAGATACTTATATTCCCTAGTTTGTCCTTGTTCTTCGGACCCAAATGCCGATGTTGACTAAGGCAAGGGCCTGCTGTGCTTGCAGTAGGTGCGGGATTTTTTTTAACCCTTCCCTGTGTTCCCAACGCTGTCGTTGAGCCCATAATAACCAACAACCCACCAACTACAATGTCATTTGTAATGTACTTTTACGTTCTGAAACATCTTGTACAAATCTTCTACAAAATCTAACTATTATTTTTGTAGCGTTGTGTTTGTTCTTTTATTTACAAGAATTTATTTGATCGGCGCAAAGAGTACATTTTAGATTAATTTTGGCATTTAAAGGCCCCATTGCTCTATCAGTATGAAATATTTTATCGTGAGGTATCGCTGCAAACGTTTCACTACAGTTTCGCTATTGGTTATTATCGTGATCTCAAAACGTCCTTGAGTTTACCATAAAATAAATTTGAAAAATATAACTAGGTCATTTTAGTTGCCAGCTAAAATGACCTACTTTCGATTTCACAAGCTTTATATCTTGATAAAAACACAAGGTACAGGAATACAAGATACAGGCGTTTAACAGTTGATAAAAATACAATGTATAAACACTTAAGCAAGGATCCCATTGATTGTTCCGCGGTTGCATTAAAGTCTCCATAGTCCTATCGGTGCTAAAAATCGTCAAAATACAAATCATTATGAAACCTGTACAGTCTTCAGATTTGATGAAAATGTGTCGGTTGATGTGCTTTTTTGTATCATATAACTGGCAAATAAGAAGAAACAAGGTATTTTGAAAAAATGATAAGTCTCTCCATTAAAAATACGGTTTTCGCTTCTGGTTCCCCGTTAAGCAATGTAATAATGCAACAGCGGGACAACCAATGAGATCCTTGCTTAATATGTTTGTACATTGTATTTTTATCACCTGTTTAAACGCCTGTACCTTGTATTTTTACCTCCTGAACCTTGTGTTTTTACCATGAAATAAAGCTTGTGAAATCGAAAGTAGGTCATTTTAGTTGGCAATTAAAATGACCTAGTTGTTTTTCAAATCTATTTTATTGTAAACTCAAGGACGTTTTGATTTTTCAAAGCCGGCCGATCACGATAATAATCAATGGCGAAACTGTAGCGAGAAGTTTACATTGATACCTCACGATAAAGTATTTCATGCTGATAGAGCGATGGAGCCTTTAATTCATTGCATAATGGGGAACCAAAGACGAAACCCGTATTTTTATGGAGAGACTTGTCCGTTTTCCAAAATACCTTGTTTCTTCTTTTTTGCCAGTTATCTGATACAAAATAGCACATCAACCGACATATGTTCATTAATTCTGAAGGCTGTACAGGTTTCATAATGATTTGTATTTTGGCGATTTTTACCACTGGTACTTTGTATGACTATGGAGTCTAAGATATCCAAGGTTGGGTAATTTGACTTATGTATACATGGTCCCCGCAAAGGAGATTACATTGTTCATTTTTTTCGTTTTCATTTTTCAATCTTCTCTTTGTTCTGGACAAATTACGCCCCCCACACCCCCACCACCAGAGGTGGGAGGTACATATTGGTTTCAGTGCGATGCGTCGGCGTGAAAATTTGTATCCTGTATATTTCTTCAACCAGTGGGTGGAATTTTACCAAAGTTGCATGGATACATCATTGGGACAAGCCAGTGAGCTGACTGAGTTTGATCTAATTTTCAAGGTCACAGGAGGTCTTAGACTGTTAAATTTAAATTTCATGCGTCGGCGTGACAATATCTTGTACCCACGATATTTCTTGAACCAATTGGTGAATTTCACCAAACTTTCATGGATATATCATTGGGACAAGTTTAAGAGCTGATTAGATTTTGGTCGGTGACATTGACCTCATTTTCAAGGTCACTGGAGGACTTAATTTCTTGTACCCATGATATCTCCTGAACCAATTAATGGAATGTAATCTAACTTGCATGGATACATTATTGACATATTTAAAGGTAGGTTCCTGTACTTTGGAATGCATCATAATTTTGATGATCTTTCATCCAAGTTGTTGGAAAGCACTTATAAAAGGGAATGAATAAGTTTCACTAGGAAGTGTAACTCAAAAAAATATTAGAAAAGTTGTTTTGCAAGGGATTTCCTAACTCTGCTTCGCACACCAGTTAGCGCTATTTTTAGTTCGCCCCAAAAATAGATAACGCAGCTGAGGTCATGCTGCATTGCATTTTGGGATAGTTTTAACCCATCCACCATGCCAGGACCTCTAGGAGAGCTCACGACAAGGGAAAATTGATCTTTGGAGAATGGCATCAGAAATTGCGCACTTATAGACATAATAAACATAGTTATTTTTAGAACTGGAATTCCAACGCAAGGAAATAAACCAAAAGGGAAAACGGCTATTTTCTTCAACATCTGACGAGTTTCTCAGTAGCAACAAATTCAGAAAAATAAGAGAATTCAATACTGCTCAGAAAAAGACGAAATAATTTTGTGGACATAATTGTTATCGCTAGTACAGGAACCTACCTTTAAGAGCTGATTAGATTTTAATGATCTTGGCATTACTTTCAAGGTCACTGGAGGACTTGGGTGATAATTTCTTGTACCCACAATATCTCCTGAACCAATTAATGAAATTTAGCCAAACTGGCATGGATATATTATTGGGACAAGTTTAAGGGCTGATTAGATTTTGATGACCTTGACCTTATTTTCAAGGTCACTGGAGAACTTAGATGACAATTTCTTGTACCCATGATATCTCCTGAACCAATGGATGGAATATAACCAAACTTGCATGGCTACATCCTTGAGACAAGTTTAACAGTTGCTTAGATTTCAGTGTCTTTAACCTTATTTTCAAGGGCACTGGAGTACTTAGATGATAATTTCTTGTACCCATAATATATCGCATGAACAAGTAGATGGAATTTCACCAAATTTGCATGGCTACATCACTTGGACTAGCATAAGAGCTGATCAGATTTTGGTGACCTTCACCTTATTTTAAAGGTCACAGGAGGACTTAGATATGTGAAAATTTCACTAAAATTGATATATCCCATTAGCCTTGGGCTTAAATTCCACTTTACTTGCATAGATATACCTTTGGGGCAATCTCAAGAGTTTACTTTGGTCTGATGACCTTCACCCCATTTTCAAGGTCAAAAGCTAACTTAAAAATGCTTAATTTTTTTTCTCTTAAAAATAAGTCATTTCTTGAACCAATTGACGGATATTTATCAGACTTGCATGAACATATTGTTGCGACAGGTTTAAGACAAGTTTATCAGTTAGTGACCTTGACCCTTTTTTTCAAGGACACAGTCTTCTGTGTAGGATCTCTTTAGAACCAGTGGATGGATTTTCTCCAAACTTGCATAGATATTTTATTTGTACAGGCTTTTTATTCGTTAGAGGGGATTGGAAATGGGTCGGTGAGGGAGGGTGGGGGGATGGACATCAGTTTTTCTAGGAGCGGCTGTAGCGTAGTGGATAACACTCCAGACTACCAATCCAGGGGTCGCAGGTTCGATCCCCCGCTTCTCCGGTCTTTCGGATGAGACTTTAAACCGAGGTCCCGTCTCCATATGACCTCGTTGTTGGTGGGACGTTAAACCCGAGTTCACTCACTCACTCACTCACACTCAGTTTTTCTCTGAAAAACATGTCTAGTTTCGTTTGTCTTAATTTACATATGTTTGTGTATTGTTTGTATCTTTATTTTTTTTTGTAACGACTTGATAATCTTTGAAGAAGCCGAAAGGCGAAAGCGCTCAAGTGATAGCTTGGGGTCTGAGGACTAGGAGCAAGCAGGACGGTTGCATATGTTTTTATCAATTTCACGTTGGGAAATATTTTTACCACACTGTACAGACTGAGCTTACAACTTCTCTTCAAACAAGATGAACGTAAATCCTGTTCCGTTGTAGTTTTGAAAATTTTAATGGTTATACATAAAGTTTTATTATGGCTACCAGGCTCAGGAAAGCAGGTATGTCATGACTGAGGACAATCTTCGTGACTTTTGAAACAGACCATTAAAACAGAATTTCCTAGTGATCCGCAGTCAATTTACTTCAGAATGGACAATTAAATTCTTAAATTTAACAAGAATCAGCGTAATAGTTTGACCCCATGCGTAGAAATTTCCTTTAGGCACGGTGATCGGCCGCTACCGTAGAAATTAATCCGCGGGTGAGGCTGTTAAAATGCGCACTTATTTGTTTGGCGTATTTGCACGCTAATTCATCTAAGCAACCTCTGGCTACCCCTCACTGGGCGAAAGGTTACTGAAAATTGTCTCAAAGCTTTCGTGTCAGTCCCATTAGGGACCTCAATTTTAAAGGGTCACTATTTTTGACAGTAATAGTGGTGAAACAGTGCAATATGCCCATATTGTACAGCTGTCCCCTTGTTTGTCAGGCGTATAAATACAAATGAGTTGCATGAAATGCAGTCCGATATACACTTGATGCAATCGGTTTAATGCAGTATAAAGGGCTGCCCATAGGGCACTAAAAATATAAAGGTTGTAACACTGAAATGATATTTTGCAAGGAAGGAAACGACCTCTTTTCTGTAAATGCATTATCCCTGGGCAAGATGAGATACTCAACGGTTGAACCGCTAAAATACATTTGAAATACAGTCAATCCAGCCTTAGTTTAAACATATTTTATTTCATAACATCACAATACCACATGTATTTACATAACATGAGAACATTTAAAGGATCAGCCTTAGGCGGGCACTCTGTTTACCTGTGGGTGTCCCATGAACCAAAATACAGCGCAAATGTGCATGTAAGGCGTATAACGGTAGTTTTTAAACGATGGACTCAGTAAAGTGGTTTGGCCACATCTCAAGCTCTTCTGTCAAAGTAAAGGCGGTTCTACAGGGCATAGTTACATGTGTACGAGAAAAAGAAAGGATAGACAGAAGAAGAGGTGGGAAGACAATACTAAAGTGCGGACATGATGGACTTCGACAGCTGAAAACAGAACTAGGTGGAAAGCGATCAACACCAGTCCCGGATCCAGGGGGTGGGCTTTGGGACTTCAGCCCCGCCATCTGGGCCTCTGTATTATATATAATATGTGAACCCCCCAGATAATAAGGGTATCTTATGACAGCTTGAGATAGATTATCCATTTGGGTAGATTAAAATATATGTTGTGATATCTCATTAGAATCGCCTCGGCGAGGCGATTCCAATGAGATATCACAACATATATTTCAAGGCAAAATAAAATATTTTAAAAATTCTCATCAAGTTGATCCCTTCTTATGTCATATACTTTCAAGCCCCTCCCCCATCCCCGCTTCCTACACACTTGCATCTCAGCACCTCACAGCCCCACCAGTTATCCAGAGCCCCACCAGTTCGTGGTAATCTGGATCCGGGCCTGTGTTGTACGGTGCCCAAACGACCTCGCAAAATTACGTGATAGAATAGAATGGTATATTTTATCGTGAAGTGTCGCTGCAAGCTTCCCACCAGTTTCGTCATTGTAAATGACTGTGACTAGCCACCTTAAAAAAAAACAAAACAAAAAAAAAACAAAAACAAAAAAAAAAACATCATTCGATATCATAAATTCATATGAAATAGTAAAAATACAATGTACAGGCCTGGGGCCCTATTCAGGTTTACAAAATGTATACTTCGTCGATATACTGGAAACTAGAAACGGAAATTTTAGACTGTTTTAAAACATGTTCCAGCTACCTTTTCCAGTTATATGACACAATATATATATCAACCCACATTTTATCACCAAACGTGAATGTTGAAAGACACTTTTATCACCAGGAGTACTACGGTACCACCTTTGACAAGGGATACGATACGTCCCTCCTGGCTCTTAGAGACATCCATACTTCATGTATCGATAGATCAGCTCTAGCAGTGAATTGTTGTGTAATACATGTAATTGACTGTTTGGCGGTCAGTTGTGTAGTAGATCATATCACAAGCGCGGAGCGCGAGTGATATATTTACTTACAACTGACCGAAAAAAAGTGAATTATTAATGAACAAGTCAATGCTAGAGCTGAGCTACATCGATTCTAATACTCAAAATCGCTGAAAAAAAGTATTTGTTTTCATTCAAATTCTCCCAACCTTCGTGCCTGCGCGCTCATGCTTCTGCTAATAGCGAGCACTCGCTTGCAGGCGCGTAGCGCCTGCAATTCAAAGCTCCGAAGGAGGTTAGAAAGAGCAGGAGCTCTATGGTAAAGGATTTGTAAAGCATATTTTTGCTTTTCAAATACATTACTTTTAATGAATTTTTTTTCGTAGCGATTGTCACCAAACGGAAGTGACGTTTTTCTGTCACTACGCCACGTAATGACATCAAACGTTCCGTTCCAAAAAATCGAGATGGCATCAACGTTTATTGCTTTTATGCGTAGATCAATACGCGGTGATTCACAAAATGCAAGGAGGCTGAGCGTTGGGTGAAGTTTGAAGGAAACAGAAAGCGCCGCAGAGAAGAAACTGAAAAAAATATATAGCCAGTTTTCCGAGGGGAAAGGTTAGGTGGGGAAAGCTGTTCTCGGCAAGTTTCTCATCCGTTTGTCAGACGGAGTTCGCAGTTGTTGAGTTGCAATTATGTAGTTTACAAATTTCAAACGACAACTTGTGAGATTGAATCCAAAGTCGCTCAGTGAGTAGCCTGACAAGGGTCTATACTTCGACTATGCATTTTTGTCCGAAACTTTAGAGTTAACATGGTACAGAGGGTGGACATAAGTGTTCGTTAAATTGTGACGTTGCCGTTAACTTCAGTGCATTTCCACTTTTGCTGAAAAATTAATTACATGAGAAGCATGAACTATACCATAATGAAAATTATACTAATGTGTAGCTAAATGATTTATGCAATATACAAAACATTTTTATATCTTTGTGATCTCTAGTTGCAGAGTTGTGATTATTCAAAGATCGCGTAATTTTTCAGAAAACCCTGTTTCCATTGACGTCAATGGTCACGTTAGCAAAATTTACCGCAAGAAAATACCTAAGTGAGGTTAAAGTAGTGCCAAATAGTAACTAAAGATATCAGGAGAGCAAGAACTTTATTTATGTTGCACTAATAATGTAGCTAGACATTGGTGCAATTTTCATGTAAATATCTATTTTACTTTTCTCACAATTATTTTTGCGCTAGAAGAAAAATGCATTAAAGTCAATGGTAACGTCACGATTTAACGAACACTTTTGTCCACCCTCTGTAACAGCCAAAGAGGCGTTCGATTGAGACTTATTCTAGATTATCGTCTTTTATCTTTTTGGATCCATTTTGATACTAATCAGTCTTTGAATCGACTGCCCAATTAAAATTAGGAAATTACAGTATGCTTTTCTCTGGTATCGTCACCAGATATTGTCAGGGTCACTGATGAGGCTTTATTAGCCGAAACTACGTAGTCTGGCCCATGTTCCTTCTTCTGAATGTATTCTCTGCTCTTGAAGGAACTATTTAAGATTTTTCATTTTATCATACCATCCATGCATTGTAAAAAGCGATGTTCTCGCCTAAAAGCAGTGCCTATTTTCATATTATTCTTTACTGTATCTAAGGTAAATATACGTTTTTATGGCTTTTTTTTTTAGAAAAAAAAGAGATGTTACACCGTCTAACGTCTCAAAACATCACAAAATTACGTCAGTATTAGCCAATGACCTCCGCAGATAGTCTCATGCGCTCCGAAACGGTGATTTGTTGCAGAATAAAACACGGAAACTTTCCATTGCTTCTGTGTTAGAATGTTACGTATAGGTCCGTTGCAGCTTCTTCTCAAAACAATAAACAAAGCATTGTTTCGAGAGCTCGTAAAATTGACAGACCATCCAGAAATGTGCAATGTGTAACAATGGACACTCGGTTCAGTCTGAAAAGTTTGCATTGATCCGCTCTCAGATGATTATTTGAGCCGCGACACGAGAAAACCAACAATGTGGTTGTGCGCCCAGCGCAGACTCAGATCTGCCTGGGCATCCGCCCAAGCTGATCAGAGTCTTCGCTGTCCGCATGGAGGTAGCTTAGACCCTTAGCTACCCATTAAGCGCTTAGCAAAGAGTCTGATCAGACTGGGTGGATGCACAGGTTGATCTGAGTCTGCGCTGGGAGCACAACCACATTGTTGGTTTTCTCACGTCTGGGCCCATTTCACAGTTACATGTTTTGAGAGTAGCTAGTACTCTGAGCAGACAGGGCAGACGTGCATGCTGGTCTGAGCCTTTACTGTTCGCAAATTCTATAAAGGTCCATTTGATCACAGCTCGGCTTATCAGCCCATTGGTATTTTTTTCATGTCGTGCGTCATTAAAAACAACGTTTCATTTATTGAGGATCTTGTGAAAATGATTAAGTGTTCAACTTCAAGCGTTACTTTAACAAAGCCCGAAATTTATTTTGTGTTAAGTAAACACAGATACCATAAAATACATAAAATTTTAAATAATATAACAATTAATACCAGCGAATTTTGCGTTTCCAATCATCGCATATATTTACTTAGCGATGAAAAGAACATATTCGTTTATGAATCAAACGCTTAAGTGAATAAAATTGAAATAAAAATTGACACACGGTTAAAATTCTTAATTGTCTCACCCTAAAAATGTCAATATCACTTCTTTTCAATAGATTTTGAGAAATCAATGGATAGTTCACCATATGAGGCGCTGTGCTGCTAACTCGTTCTTTGTTGAAATTGTGAATGGTGTTAAAAAGCAAAAAAACTTCGCCCCGAATTTCACAAGTCTAAAATGCCCTTTTAGTGTATTTCAATCAACCTTTGTTAAAAATTTTGAAAGATCTGTACTAACTCTCAGATATAACTTTAAATTAAAATTTTATATTAAGTTATAAAGCAGTTATAAAACATATTACTAGATTACGCTATGCATAAACATGAAGGCGCCGTAAAATTGTAGAAATCCGGACACGTAAGGGTAAGCACCGCAATCGTCCTACATGTAGAAATCAAATAGTATAATTCAACAATGCAGTGCTGTGTCGAAAACAGGCAGATGTAACACCAAACAGTGCAGACCCAGATCAGACTGCTCCTTTTGGAGCAGTCCGATCTGCGTCTCCACTGTTAACTCGGCCCTTTCTGTCCCAATCGGTAATTTGTACATAGTATTTACTAATAATAGTTTTGATATAACAATACCACTCTTGCCGAAAGGGGGTGGTCGGGTGGCGCGATGGTGCTGGGTATAACTTCCAGTGCCGGGGCGTTCTACTGATTTGGATAATAGTAGGGCAAGGGCCTACTGTGCTTGCAGCAGGTGTGGGTGGGGATTATTTGGACATTTTATCTCTCGTCCATCATTTCTCTCTCCTTTCTCCCTCTCTCTGAGAGACGGCCCGATATAGACTGAATATTGTCTCATATATAGGGCCGTTAAACCAAATAACCAACCACTCTTGCCAACATACTCATCTTTTAGCATCATCCGCCCGCTATTTTCCTGTAAGGGCAGAGCGACTGCAGCAGAATGCACCAGAAAAATACACTGTTAAAATGTCCGTAGAATTTACGGTAAAATAACTGGCAACCAGCTGCCAGTCCATTTCCCGTTATTTTAACGGGTGCCAGTAAATATTTCAGGAATGATCACGCAGAGAAGGGAAGAACAGGACAAGTATTGGTTTTGTAGTATAACCGTTCAACACTATAAAAGTATTTTTGAGTGTGGTCAGTTAACATAACCCTACCGTGTCGTGATTCCTTCAAATGTTCTACAGGCAAACGCCAGTAAAAATAATGGTAATTGAACTGGTAGCTGGAGGCCAGGTATTTCACCGTAAGATCTACAGATTTTTTTTTTTTTTTACAGTGAACACCATAAAAAAATTTCCGTAGATTTTACCGTAGAATACCTGGCAACCAGCTGCCAGTCCATTTCCCGTTATTTTTATGGGAGTCTGCCTGTAAACCATTTTTAGAAATCTCGATAAGCCTGTGAAAACGGCTCAGATCTGAGCCCCCTAAATTTTGATTTTTGTTAGGCTGCTCACAGCTGTTCTCCAGGGAAATCACAAGTGAAGAAACACACTTAAAAGAAATGCAGTATTTTATTTGTTTTCTAGCTGCAGTCAGCTTGTTTTATCAGTCATGTAGGCACGTGTACACTGCAAAAATAAACGGTAGATTTTACGGTAAAATAACTGGCAACCAGCTGCCAGTCCTTTTACCGTTATTTTTACGGGCGCCCGTAAAAATTGCAGGAATCACCAAGCAGAGTGGGACAGAAAAGAGCAGATGTCGTTTTGGTTAGATTGCCCCTCAACAATACAAAGTTATTTTCGAGTGCTCCAAGTTAACATAAAACTTCCATTTCGTGATTTCCAACAATGTCTTACAGGCAAAAACCCGTAAAAATAACGGGAAAAGGACTGGCAGCCGGTTTCCAGTTATTCTACCGTAAAATCTACAGTATTTTTTTACAGTGTATACTGGTAGTCTTTCCCTCTCATGAAATTCGAGAGCTTATGAAAACATTAAAGGGGGCAGATAAATTATGAATTTTTGGTGGCATTTGGGTTTAGATGTAAGTCTGATATGGTAGAGTTAAGCTAACTGACCGCACTCAAAATACTTTTATGGTGTTAAGGGCCATATGACCAAAACAATACCCGTCTTATTCTACCCTTCTCTGCGTGATGATTCCGCCTGGCAACCAGCTGCCAGTCCATTTCCCGTTATTTTTTCGGGAGTCTGCCACAATACCCGTCTTATTCTACCCTTCTCTGCGTGATGATTCCGCCTGGCAACCAGCTGCCAGTCCATTTCCCGTTATTTTTTCGGGAGTCTGCCTTAAACCATTTTTAGAAATCTCGATATGGTAGAGTTAAGCTAAATGACCGCACTCTAAAATACCTTTATGGTGTTAAACGGCTATATGACCAAAATAATACCTGTCTTATTCTACTTTTCTCTGCGTGATGAGTCTGCCAATGTTTACGGGCGCCCGTAAAAATAACGGGAAATGGACTGGTTGCCAGGTATTCTGTAGTAAAATCTACGGATTTTTTTTACAGTGTATGCGTATGCGATAGTCACCTTTCGTACATGCACATTTTGATGACAGCATGCGCACGAACACATAGTCTACGCTTTAAAGTAGGCTTTTTTTCGCAACTAGGCGATTTTTTTAAAGTGGCTAAAGGATGTTTGTTTCTGATTTTTCAAACTTTAAAGGAAGGATAATCCGAACACTCAAGATTCGTCCTCATTTAAATTGCTAAAATATTTTTCTCCCGAAGTTTGATTTAGTTGCAAATTTCTTTAATGCAGCGGAAGGAGGTGAAAGTCGGAGTCATAGAAAAATGTGGTCAGGGAATCATTACTGTTTAATCATGTCCATCATTATCATTCTGTTCATCCAGTCGGAAGCGCTTCTTTGTCAAATCACAGTTCACGCGCGGAGTACCATTGTCCGCCATTGTTGATCGCTGCGGGACAGTTCCCAGTTTGGCGTCGCTTACGACATTAACAAGTGTTTAAGTCTAAAGCTATTTGTACGCACTTCATACCTTTTATGTCGTCCTAAATAGCCCTATCTGATCCGTACAAAGTGGTTTTGAGGATCTTGCAATATTTGACTCCAATAAGGGGTCGATTAAAGGCGGTTTTGAATAATTTCTTAGCATGCGATAACAGGAGATAAAGTCGCTTATCTAAATGAGAAAAATATTTCCCGCAACGAGGATAATTGTCACAGTGTGATGAGAAATGATTTATTAAGAAGCGAGACCGTTAGGTAACTCAGTCTCTCAGTCCTTCCAGTGGGTACAAGCGGTTCTTTCTCCACGTTTGATGGCAATATGTTTGTAGGCAAACGTTGTGTCATATAAGTTGCAAAAAGTTCGGGAAGCATTTCTTTCTTACTTTTATTTAAATGACAAATATTTTCACAAAATATTATTTTGTTTCTGGTTGCTCGTTGAGCAATGAATGGGGTCCCAACCGGTACGTTGTGTTTTGTCCATATACGAAAGCATATGAAAGCGAAAGTGTATTTTTCCCCGGAAATGACAAATGTGTGTGCACCTGTTTGAAAACAGTTGAAATATACTCCTGCCAATCTTGTGCGACCAGGGTATTCAATAGATATGCAAATGAATACAAACTTAATGCCAAACTTTAATGTCAAAACTACATGTATAGGAATTGCCTGTGACCTTGACGTTAGGTCAGTGCAGCATCTAGATGATGTCAACTAATCCGTATACTTTTATAAGTAAACTTATTCACAAATGCACAAGCATTTTCGAAACATAAGCAAAGACGCTAATTGTTAACGTTGCGGACGAACGGTCGAACTTGTGAACGAAAGTACACGCAGGCGAAAGGACAGATCATGACGAACGGGCGAAAGGTGAATGCTATGTATACACCAATCGGCATACTAATCAGTCATAGAATCGACTGCTCAATTAAAATTAAGAAATTACAATGCATACTTTTCTCTGGTTTCGTCACCAGATATTGTCAAGGTCACTGATGAGGCTTTATTAGCCGAAACCACGCAGTATGGCCCATGTTACTTCTTCTGAATGTGTTCTCTGCTCTTGAAGGAACTCTTTAAGATTTTAATATTTCTTGTGCAGGTGAGGATAGTCGGGCATTCTAAAAAGGTGTATGAAGGGTCTGAGTTACGCGCTGGATGCTAATTATCCCTTCGCACCACGAAATGGCGAGGGGATATGGGTTTTTCCCCGTACGTATGTGCACCTTTTGTCATCGCTCTGGCGCCTACATTTCTGAACGGATTTTAAAATAACTTCACACAAATGTAGGGCATGACAATATCTCGAGCAAGTTCGACTTTCAGGGTGCTGGGCTTAAAGTAAAGGTCACTATGGCAATTTTTAGAAGAACTTTGTCATCGCTCTAGCGCCTACATTTATCAAAGGATTCTCATATAAGTTCACAATATATCATTATATTAAAGGTGAACATCATAGAGATAGATTCAATAGGTGCAAAAGTGCTGGTACCTGTCAGCATTTTAATGCTAGTCATGACTGAAATATTTTCTATCATGTGAGATCTAATCCCCCGAATGCTTACAATACTGTGTCAGGGTCATATACAAACTTTACAATAAGGCCACAGGCTTTTTGTGGAGTGGGGTATAGTGCAGTGGTTAGCGTGCTGGCCTTGCAATCCAAGTGTCGAGGGTTAACCCCTCCACTTCTCCAGTCTTTCGGATGAGACTCACCTAAGCTGTTAGTGGGACATGAAACTCAAATCAGTTACTAAGCAATCACAGGCTTCCCCAGTTCAGTGTTTGCCCACACCAAGAAGTCTTGTGCGAGGGGATTTGTATCGCCTGCGATGCCTTGTTTAGTGGTTGGTTTTGGTAATACATGGTGTTGGTTTGAGTTAAACGGCTCTTTAGGACAGCATGTCAGTCTATATCGAGCCGTCTCCCAGAGAGAGTGAAAAAGAAAAGAGATATAATAGGTGAGGGGAAAATGTCCAAACAACCCCATCCGCACCGACGGCAAGCACAGTAGGCCACTGCCCTACTATTATACAAATATAAAGAGAACTATACCGAATTAAGTGCGACAGACGCGCGTTTCTGTATTTAACTTCTTCAGTGTCGCTATACCCCAAAATTTTGAAAGAAAAACGATGATAGACAGGTTTTGGCAGGCAACGATTCCGAGCCACACTCACTGACGCATTCCGCGAGACACAGTAGCTGCAGACTTTAGGTAAGAGACGCTTGCGTATTAACTCGCGAGCGCAGGCAACCAAACCGAGCCACCTCAACCCCAGCGTCTCAATACGAGACAGACAAGGGCATCGGGAAAGAGATGTCCGATACATCAAGAATCTACAAAAAGCCAACATTCATGTAATCCCAAACTGGTGTGATGCCTCGGCACTTAAAGCTACCCTGCACCATCACCCGACCACGACCACCCCTAATAAATAGTGCTGCATATATGTTACATAATTGCGTGTCATCTTAAAGATCCCATCTGACATGTGCAGCTATCAAATGCAGTCTGTGGCTCTGATTTCATAACAGCTGGGATTTAAAGTCAAACTATGAAACAGAAGTTTTAAATTTCATGTCTTGCCTGAAGAAAAATTGTGGTGTGAGAATTTAAAATTGGGTTATATCTTTAACCAGCCACCCAAAGCTCGACCAAAGTTAGTCATACTTGAGCCGCGACAGGAGAAAACCAACAAAGTGCCATGGGCGCCGATCGCAGGCTCAGATCAGCCAGGGCATCCCCCGAGGCTGACCGACCGGCATCTTTACTGTCAGTTATGTCATTTCTTTGAGGAACGCCGTCGAAAACTTTCAGTTAAGCAGTCCGTTAGCTCCGAATTTAATTAAGCACCAAATTTCTTTCTTTCTTTCTTTCTTTTTTATAGTCTTATCGCTCGGGTTCGGGTTCCCCTTGGTTGTATCAATGACTTCGTTGCATTCAGTCTTAAAATCATAGGAATTACAGGTATTCAATATTACAATAATAATTGAGCCGCGACACGACAAAACAAACAATGTGGTTGTGCGCCCAGCGCAGACTCAGCTCAGTCTGGATACCCGCCCTGTCTGATCAGAGTTTTCGCTGTCCGCATGGAGGTAGCTTAGACCCTTAGCCACCCTTTAAGTGTTTAGTGAAGAGTCTGGTCAGACTGGGTGGATGCCCAGGCTGATTTGAGTCTGCACTGGGCGTACAACCACTTTGTTGGTTGTCTCATGTCGCGGCCTATATTACGATGATAATTTTATCATACTTACAAATGTGAAGTGTCTCTAATAGCTGTCCTACGAAAGTATTGAGAATCCAATATCACTTCAACATTTCTTTTGAGTCCGCGGGCTATATGAGTAGACTTTAGCTCCCTTTATAGTCCAGTCAAATTGTGGGAGAACCTAAAACAAATTGCAACTAAAGGTTTCTTTGCAGTAATAAGCTCCTAATACCTACATTTTTAACATACTAAAAGTAGGACAAAATCGGAGAATGCGAAACTTGATTTTTGTCATATGTCTTGTTTTCGAAGGATTTAAACTACTGCACAGCTACTTTTGGTCAGAAAGCCACTTCTAAACATCATTTCTAGACAAGTTAAATCCATAGAAGTCATTGATAAAGCAGTTATATACTGTTCTTTAGCTTTCGTCTACCATCAAATTTGCTGATTATGCATAACCGGTCGATCATATTGGTTTACCCCACCCACCAGTGCAAATATTGCTATTACCATAACTTCTTTTCAGATGGACAATATGGATGGTAATGAAAAGAGTAAACAGAATCAATGTTTTTAAATCAATACTGTGATAAAACAATAGAAGAAAACAGCTTGATGTAACTCCTATTTATCAAATGATGGGACACCTGAGAGAGTTGTTTTGTTTCTTCACGTCCACGGTAACGGCCATGGTCATGTCGGGACGGTCAGTTAACCTTACGACACTATTCCTAGGCCGGCTTAGACATCCTATGCGGTTAAACAGTACTAAGTGCACATACTTTCGCCAGTAACTGACAATTGTCCTTCTTGAATCAGCGGAAGGAGAAACCGAAGTAAGTAGCCGGACCGGGTATCGAATACAGGACCTCTGGCTCTTGAGTCAGACGCGCTACCGACTGTACTATGTGGCCCGGCTAAATACTTCATGTGTTGAAAGTATAATCCACTAGAGGGTTAAATATGCAGATAACTTGGACATGCTTTGGGATATTAGGTGATGACCTCCATCACATTTTTGCATTCACAAATGGTAAAATGTTTACTTTTCTGGTTCAAAATTTACAAATTATACCTCCTTCCCCGAAACAGCCACCTCCCCTCCCCGCCTACTCCTCTGGAAAGAAGTCATTGTTTTAGCTCGCCTGAACGACCTTCAGGAAGAGCTATTGCGTCACCCCGGTGTCGGCCTCCACGTTTGCAACCGCATCCATGTCCACCTTTTGGGTGTTATAGATTATATTAAAACACCCATATCTCTTTAACCCATTGATAGCCTAAGTTGATACTTTCACTTATGCTAGATAATGGTCTTACGTTTTACACCTTGCCCCCTCAGTGACCTTGAGGTCAACGTCATGGAATTGGAAATTTCATGTTAAAATATGGGATGTTCTTTAAGATTTTATCTCATCTGTCAAGGTGAGCTAATAGTATAGCCTTGAACAGTAGTCCGTCGTCGCCTTCCACACTTTAAAACATACTTACTAAACCATCTGCCCAATCTTGATCAAATTTTATGTGTAGCATTGTTGGGGTGGGGGATGGACTGCATAAGGTTAAAGGGCAGATCAGATTGGAACTCTGGTTGCCATGGCAACATAAATCTCCAATAGACTTATAATGGGAAAAACTTAAAAAATCTTTTTCTCTGAAACCGTGACGCCCAAAGCTTATATATTTAGTATTTAGCAATGTTTTGTGGTCCCCTACATCTCTCCTGCCAATCCATCCCCTGGGGTCCAAACTGGCCCCACCCTAGGGGCCCACTGCTTTATATAGGGCTATATAGCTAAAGAACCTTCAAAAATTTTCCACTATGAAACCATGAGGTCCAGAGCCTACATATTTCGTATGTAACAATGATTAGTGGTTACGTACATAAATCCTGCCATCCATGCCTCTGGGATCCAAATTTGCCACCCCCAGGGTTCATAAGCTCCCACAGAGTTATGACGAGAAAAACTTAAAAAATCTTTGTTTTTGAAACCATGAGGCCCAGAGCTGATATATTTAGCATGTAGCAGTGTTTAGTGGTCCCCTACATAAATCCTGCCAACCATGCCCCTGGGGTCCAAACTGGCCCCATCCCAGGGGGGTTATTTGTTTATGTAGGGCTATGTAGCTAAAGAGCCTTCAACGATTTTCCTCTCTGAAACCATGAGGCCCAGAGCTTACATATTTAGTATGTAGCAATGGTTAGGGGTCACCTACATAAATCTTGCCAACCTTGCCCATAGGGTCCAAATTGGCCACGCTCCAGGGGCATTAGCTACCATAGTCTTATGAAGTGAAAAGCTTTAGAAGATCTTCTCTGAAACCATGAGGCCCAGAGCTTAAACATTTAGTATGTAGCAATGTTTAGTCGTCCCCTGCATAAATCCTGTCAACCATGCCCATGTGGTCCAAACTAGCCCCACCTCAGGGGTCATTTGTTAATATAGGGCTATATAGCTGAGAACCTTCAAAAATCTTTTCTCTGAAACCACGAGGCCCAGAGCTTACATATTATTTAGTATGTAGCAATGGTTAGTGGTCACGTACACAAATCCTGCCAACCATGCCCCTGGGATCCAAATCCCCCCCCCCCCCCCCCCATCCTCCAGGATCAATCACTGGCTCCCATAGTCCCATAGACTTATAATGGGGAAAAACTTAAAAACTCTTCTTCTCTGAAACCATGAGGCCCAAGGCTTATATATTCATTGAGTATGTAGCAATGTTTAGTGTCTCAACTCCTGCCAACCAATGCCCTGGGGTCCAAACTGGCCCCACCCCAGGGGGTCATTTGTTTATATAGAGCTATATCGCTGAAGAACCTTCAAAATTCTTCTTCTCTGATACCATGAGGCCCAGAGCTTACATATTTAGTATTTAGCAATGTTTAGTTGTCACGTACATAAATGCTGCTAACCATGCCTTGGGTCCAAATTGGCCACGCCCCAGATATCAGTAGCTCCCATAGACTTATAATGGGGAAACATCTTAAAAAAATCAACTTCCCTGAAACCATGAGGCCCAGACTTTACATATTCAGTACATAGCAATGTTTAGTGGTCCCCTTCATAAATCCTGCCAAGGAGATTTACAAGACTATTCATAAGTATGTTGCACTGTTTGTGTTATTATGCATGTAGTATTCTGCTCTTTGTGCCTTTGTTTCGGGCTTCTCATGCCTTCAGAGATCAGTATTCTAAATTGAAGCATGTTTATACTAAGATTAGTCATCAGTTTGACATATTTCTTGTTGCAGTTCAGTTACTGACCTTCAAAAATTCACTTCAGATTTTAAGGCAGAGTAAAGTGGGTGGGGTAATTTATACCATTTTCAGACCTACATGGCTTTACATTCAACAACAAAATGTGTCAAATTCAATCTTAAGCTTCTAGATTCAATTCTGGCAGAGGCAGAATAGGTTCTTAAAAATAAAATCCACAGCAATAATGTTATGTCATATAAAACATTACAAATAATTGCTATATTTAAGATGCAAATAGGTGCGTGTAAAAATGCAGAAATAAATATATTTTGCATCATCCGATTTTATCCTACTTTTGATATGTCATATGTGAATGTTAGTCCTCAACAAAAATGCAAAAAAAGCTTTTGTTGCAATCTGTTTTGGGTTTACGGAAAAATTCGCCAGTTTGCCTGGACTATTACCGTAATGGGAACATAATAATGGGTCAAAATGTCGGAGAAAACATTGCAGATCAAGATCAGTCAGCAGGATCTACATGTACGCTGTATGCCATTCTGTAAGTTATTTTGACACAGAATTGACTGCTAAAATGTGCTTGTCTGAAAGTTACAATCACAGTGATGGTTTCGGCCAGTTTATATCTGTCTATGATGGGAACCGTTTATTGGCTCAACATTTTGTGATTTCATATTGGACGAGTTCAACAATTTGTATTTTGCGAACCTTGCCGAGCAAAGTATATGTTGCAGTTTTGAACTGGTCTAATTGATTTCATGAAAGGGGTACTCGACTTTGATAATCTGCTTATCATAGACAGCTGTGTTACATTTTAAAATATGCATCGATATATGTTTCAATGGCGTTATTTTCATACTGGACTGAGCGTTATTGTGCAGATGTCCTGTGATGTTATAAGGTGTGAGTGGTAATGTGTATTGGTTAAGTCTATAACTCGTTATTGTGTGTTTACATGTTTTATCCAAAATTAACAAAATATTTGTTATTGTAATATGTATGTTCATGCAATTTATAGTTAATTCTATACCATGAAAATGGTCCACAATTGGCTAATAAATATCTTATCTTATCTCATCTATCTGAAAGGTACATGTAGTTATCCGAAGTTTCAAAAGCACAATGTTGGAAAGCACTTATAACGGCGAAATTAATATTATTTCTTTAATCATTTAAAGATTAGTCTTTTTGCTAGGGATTTCCAAGCTCTGTCACATCGATTAGCGCTATTTTTCTTTTCCCGCCAAAAGCGCTCAACGCAACTGACGTCATACTGCACTGCATTTTGCGATGGAGTGTACCCATTCTGCTGGGGAGCTCACGACTAGATGTTTTGATGTGGCACAATTTCAGTCGTCATAAATGTATATATATCAGTACATGTATGTGTTACAGTGAACAATATTGGCGGGATCACGCACGCGCAGACGGACAGGTTAGAAGAATTTGAAAATAATAATAGTAATAATAATAATAGTAATGGTATTAAATTTTCGGCATATTTAAATGCTGGAATCGAATATTCAGCACCTGCAGTAAATTCTTGAGTAATAATTCAGTTTGTCGGTCGGTTTTAAGTAGTCTTATGACTCGCGCTCTGCCCTCTTGATATGATTTACTTAACAAATGACCTGCAAACAGTGTATTATTACTCAAGAATTCACTGCTACAGCTGATCTATTTCGTACACAACAGAAAACGACGAATTTCAACAAAATCTGGCGACTTTTTCGGCAGCAACAGCTTCAGAAAATTAAACGAATTTTAACACTTCGCAAAAGAAATGGAGGAGAGAGAGAGAAAAAAAAAGAAGAAATGAAATCGAATCCACATAACAAATTTTCAGGTGTAAAGGTCCTTTTCACTGTTTATTCCCACCTTCTTTCAAAGGGGATTTACATAACTTGTAATTTCACGTTAGCTTCCCTTGACGACGTAGCCCCTCCATGATGGGGCCGGGCCGGGTAGCGCAATCGGTAGGGCACCTGACTCGTAAGTCAGAGGTCCTGGGTTCGAATCCCGGTCTGGCCACATACTTTCGTTTCTCCTTCCGCTGATTCAAGAAGGGCAGTTGTCAGTTACTGGCGAAAGTATGTGCACTTAGTACTGGTTAACCGCTTAGGAGGTCTAAGCCTGCCCAGGAATAGTGTGGTTAGGTTAACCGACCGTCCCGACATGACCTTAGTTGTTTACCGTGGACGTTAAGCATCAAATCAACCAACCAACCAAACATTGTTATTTGATAAATTTAGACAACATTTTTTTTTAAATACATAAGGGTAGGCCGATCTAATTGGAGTATTTTAATATCAAATCAGCCATCTTGGATTAAACCGGAAGCAGATTTTTTTCAAGATGCCGCCTTATAAGAAATGATTAAGACAGTCCCCTCTCAGCAATCATGGAATTCAAACATTGCTGTTTGATTGATTTAGACTACAGACTTATGTAATACATTAGGGTAGGTCGATCTTATTGGAGTATTATAATATTAGATCCGCCATCTTGGATTAAACCGGAAGTAGATTTTCTATGATGTCTCCCTATCTAAAATGATTAAGATAGTCGTCCCCAGAAACCATGGTATTCAAACATTGTTGTTTTATTGATTTAGACAACAGACTTTTGAAAAAAAATAGGGTTGGTCGATCTAATTCGAGTATTTTAATATCAGATCAGCCATCTTTGATTTAACCGGAAGCAGATTTGTTTTCAAGATCCCGTCCTATTGGAAATGATTGAGATAGACCCCCTCAGCAATAACAGCATCCAAACATCTTCTTTGATTGATTTGGACTACAGACTTTTGAAATACATTAGGGTAGGTCGATCTTACTGGGATATTTTAATATCAGATCCGCCATCTTGGATAAAACCGGAAATAGATGACTTTATCAAGATGCCGCCCTATCTGAAATGATTGTGATAGTCCCCCTCAGCAATCATGGCATTCAAACATTGTTGTTTGCTTGATTTAGACTATAGACTTTTGAAATTCATTAGTGTAGGTCGATCTAACTAGAGTATTTTAATATCAGATCCGCCATCTTGGATTTAACCGGAAGTAGAATTTTTCTATGATGCCGCCCTATCTAAAATGACTTAGATTGTCCCTCTCAGCAATCATGCCAAGTTTCATGCTTGTACCACAAAATGCAGTTTTTTTTGTGAGAATCGGCCGGGCTATTATTACTATTGTAGCATTTGCCAATTATTTCCCTTAAGAAGGAATTTCGTTGCATAATATTGCAGTAAACACATTCAAATATTTCATTGCTGAAACTTTGAAATGCGTATAAAATTAATTCCGTAGGAATTGCTGCGGATTCTTCCCTCATACTTGCTCATTAACACATCAGGCATTTTACTGAATTTCCATCTGGCAATCTAATCCTTTTAGGGTCATAATTTGACGGCAATTCCAGAGTTTTCGAGTCTCGATTAATTCTGGGATTGATCATTTATTGACACTGAAAAGATGCTTTTGATCAGCCGGAGTGGAGAAACATGTTAGGGTTGATAATTTGGTCGGGCCCAAAGTGTTTATTTGTGCCCCTATTTATTTCCGAAATTGTTTTTATTCTCGGAGGAAATCCGGTTAATAGACTGTCGCGGATTTTAGTGATTTGAACAATGGGATATTTGCGATAGAAGTAAAATGAATTATCATAAATGAGCATCAAATTGAGCCGCGGCACGTAAAACTGAAGCCTAGTTTATCCTTGTTAATGAGTCGCGATACCACAAAACCAACAATGTGGAAGTGCGCCCAGCGACGACTCAGATTAGCCTAGGCATCCGCTCCGCAGTCTGAGCAGTCTTCGCTGTCTGTAAGGAGCTAGCTTAGACCCTTAGCTATCCTTTAAGCGCACAGCAAAGACTCTGCTCGGACTGGGCAGATGCCCAGGCTGATCTGAGTTTTCGCTGGGCGCAAATGCCACTTTGTTAGTTTCGTTATATCGCGGCTCAAATGTAGGTATGGACAGCATCTGGCACGTTCTTCATTATCCCATGAATAAACCCATACTGATAAGTTACATACTTCTAAGAAGGGCTACTAAAATCATTGTTGTTGTGTGACATGTATGCACCGGGCTTATGTGAAACGACGGCCTAACAACTTCATGCCGTACGCAGCTAACGTCGTCTAAGCTAAAGTAGATTCACCTGTCAGTCATTTGCCGTCAGTGGCGCAATGGAAAAGACAGAAGTAAGCCGAGTATGGTTTCCTGACCCGGATGTATGCATTATTGTCAGACTGGACATTCGACCGGCAAAGACTCAGACCCCGTAGTCCGATCAGGGCCTTTGCTGTTTGCAAAAATGGTGCTTAACGAGTAAATTTGGCTAGCAAAGATTCCGATAAGCATGCGCCCTCAATTTGTACCTCAGATTGTTTGCCAGAAACCTTCCAGCTAGCGCAGATTGGATAATTTTAACCAGGCAATGGGTCAGCGAAGCTTGATCAGTGCCTGTTACATGTAACATAAACGTCTCAGATTCCCAGAAATCTTGTTGATGAAAACAGACATCGATGGTTATTTTTTGCAGATGTTCAAGTTGAATTTACACTAATGTGCTGGTTGCATATGTCTTAAGAATAATGTCAAGAGTCGCGAAATGAGAAACGGTACCCTACCGTTTTTATTCAGCTGAAAAACGGGGTTTCCCCTCTCAACAAGAGTCCTAAAAATGTATATTCGTCTGTTACATGTAAGACGGATCGGGATTTTTTGGCGTTGTTTTGAAAGAGAAACCATATTTTTGCAGACGTACATGTAACAGTAAACTGGTTCAACCATTTCTGGTAATTTGAGAGGCAAAATTCCGTTTTAAAAGTGAATGCATAGGTAAGAATCTCTTAAAAGGGAAAGATCTACACTAATAAGGACGGAAAACGATGTAAATTGTTACATATACATGTATATTCCGTTCCGAAAAATACCGAAAGCCGGTGAGACGTTGGCAATATAGTGAAAACGCTACAGAAGTTATTAGGACCTCAGCCATTTCAAATATACAAGCCTTTTGTGCTTGATCGACTGTAAAATGTAGCGTCTGCCATACAAGAGAGAGAAATGCGGAAGAAATTATTTAGTTGATGCCATTTGGATTACTATTCGTGACTCTAAGCGCTGAAAGGCCACATTGGTCTATCACCGTGAAAATGTGATCATGAGGTATCGCTGCAAGCTTCTCAGTATAGTTTCGTCAGTGTAAATGACCGTGATTAGCCAGCTTTAAACAAATAAAACATCCTTGAGTTTCACATGTAAAGGGTTTGAAAACTTATTCGGGTCATTTTAGTAGGCAGCTAAAATGACATACTTTCGATTTCATTAAGTGGAATAAATTGATAAAAATACATTGTACAGGCTTGGAGTCCCAGTCAATATCTCGCCTGTATTCAAATAGCATTGCTCGACGGGAAACCAGTACAGGAAAGAACCTCTGACGGTTGTAATGTTAATTTGCCTATAAAATTAGTCAAAATTAAATTTTTGGTATACCCAAGAATTTCTCTTGAAATTTGTTGCTCTCAACTTCCCCTAACTGGCTATGAATTTAATTTCTGATTTTTTAGCACATAGACTTCAATTTTTGGTGGAAAAAGCTAAATTTTATAATTAAAGTAATGGAAACAGGAAAAGTTTTTTAAAGATACTTTTCCCCCCGTGCCTCAGCTAGCCACTTTGCATGTATGTGTGTACTATCATAATACACATTATATGTGAGTGGCTTGCTGAGGCACGGGGGGAAAAGATAGTCTACAGCTGAAAAACTGAAAAAGTGGGTGGGGTACTTACACCCTTTATATCTAAAAATAGATTAAAGTCCTTATTATTGAAAACAATTTTGCATGATATCAGTAACAGTAGTGTGTACGTCAGTTTTAGCATAGTTATCAATTAAAATTTCAATATATTAGAAAACCGAAAAAAATGGACTTATTTTCAGAGACTGAAAAATTCACCTACCCCTCTTGATAAAATCTGTTAAAGTTAGTCTAGAGGCATGATAATTTTTCAAAAATACTGTTAAAATGTCTTTATAGTACATAAGTCTACATATTAATGCCAAATATTTCAACTTTTGCTGCCCGAGGAAGGTGCAATAATTTGTCGAAAAATAGGCAAATATGCACTGATACTGTCAGAGGTCCTTTTAATTTTTAGAGCGATTTGTTATTTTTCAAAAACTTATTTTCTCTACTTTTTACCAGTTCTATGACTCAATATATACACTTCTACCCACATTTTATTACCAAACGGGAAGGTTGAACCGCCTTTTTTAAAAAGTGGACGACATTTTTTTTTCAAAACTCGCCAAAAAGTCGATTCAGAGCTTGCGACTCATAATGAGAATAACTGGTTTTATTCCCGAAAAGCTTGCAGCTCATTACTACTACAAGCTGTCATAAAATCTTAGTCATCACACTCAAGAGTGTCCCCAAAACACGATAAAGTATACTCTCTCTCTCTCTCTCTCTCTCTCTCTCTCTCTCTCTCTCTCATATATGAAAATTATTCTTAGTAGTATTTTAATAATGTTATAATATGTATTACAAAGCTGCAACATGAAAGAAGAGCATCGAAGAACATTGACTCAGACCAGAATGATTGGATTTCCGTATCAATCCTAATTAACGCCCATTCTCTAATAAACGCCCTCTGCCTCTTTTCCAGAAATGTAATACTGACTCGCAAGCGTACGTGATTTTCATTAGTTTTACAAAGGGGAACGACATGAATTCATGTTTCCTTCTCTGGCGGCCATGATCAGCTCTTTGAATGGGTCCACTTGCTAGGGAAAGAATTTGCTCCTAGAGCAAATTCTTTCATAGAAGAAGTGACCCTTTTGAGAAGGATTGATTGATTGATTTCGGTTTGATGGCTCTTAAAGACAGTATTTCAGGCTTTATCGGGCCGTCTCCAAGAGAGAGGGAGAAAGAAGAGAAACAATAGGTGAGAGAAAAATGACCAAACAACCCCAACACGCACCTACTGCAAGCACAGCAGGCCTTGCCCTACAATGTTTCATTAGAACGCCCCGGCACTGGAGGTTATACTCAGCGCCATCGCACCACCCAACCACCCCCTTTTAAGGAGGGGTGAGTGAGTGAGTGAACTCGGGTTTAACGTCCCACCAACCACGAGGTCATATGGAGACGGGACCTCGGTTTACAGTCTCATCCGAAAGACTGGAGAAGCGGGGAATCGATCTTACGACCCCTGGATTGGTAGTCCGGAGTGTTATCCACTACACTACAGCCGCTCCTTTTTAAAGGGGAGCAGCACGTTTGCACGACTATGCCTGAAAAATGCCTAAGTTTGCGCGCCTTTTTTGTAGCACACATTTGCGCGACTTTTTCCCCCAAAATATGCCTACGTTTCCGCGACTTTTACGTAGGTACGCAGAAAGGTTTCATCTAGATCCGCGGATAGGTTTTCGTCTAGATCCTCCAATACGCAGACAGGCTGGAACAAGAACATCTTCATGATAATCTGAGAGAAATTCAGCAAGATTATATAAACGGTAAAACAGACAGACAGGCGTATGTTAAAAATGTCATTAAAAGCCCAGCCGTGACAAACATATGATGATTTTAACTAAACAAGAACGTGGCTTTGAACAAATTTTAACTGCCTTTGCTTTAAAAACAAATGAAAAATAACCTGTTCAAATCCCACTTCCACCTTATCTGGCAAACGGAAGGGGTACACCATGGAACATCGCAATGTCAGAAGTTTAATGAACTAAACTAGTCGAGCAGTCATATAAAATAAGCCGCGCATTCGTAGGAAAAAAAGTCGCGCTTTCGTATGTTAAAAAGGTACGCATTCGTATGGTTTGCGCAAATGAAAATTTCTGAAAAGTCGCGCAAACGTATTGCGTCCGATTTAAGAAGGGAGGCAGAGAAAGGGAATATAGTAGAATTGCATCTCCTGAAAGAATACATGTATCCACTCACCTTTATAGTGTTTATGAGAAATATTTTGGCTGTGGCTGATTAAAGTTTCTTTAGGTCCTAAATACCCCACCCCCGCCCCCTTCGTCTTTCGTACAATGTAATTCCCCGGGTCGTTTAATAAGATTAATACGGCAGGCTGTATCTCGAGTAGGATAAAGGGAACAAACCCGACATTAAACGCTTGATATCTGTAGCTGTCAGTAATACCGCTTGAATCAATAATTTGTGTTCGGGGACTTATGGATTTATATCACGCACACTTGTAATAGTTATCCGTATTCTAATAATGGCTAACCCACCATAACATAATTATTTAAATTTTGACCATAAGATATCATCACATCTGATGGGAATCCATAACATTAGTTTACTCTGGTGTTATTGCTGACCGCAACAAAAGCAAAATCCCGAAGTAGGCTACTTCCGAGTCTGCTGAGAAACTGGTAGAAAATCTTACGCATGTCGTACTACACTGCTCAAAATATTTAAAGGAACAGCAGCTATTTTCCCATCGACATTACTACATCATATACCCAGTTCAACAGCCCATAAATTTGACCGCCAGTGCACAAGAATTCCTATCCTTTTGCAGCATTTTGAAGAATGATTGAAGTTTAAGACAACAAGAATTTCAATACAAATGATGGCCTGGCTATTTCCATGGATCGAATTTTGCAATTTTCGAAATTTCTGAAATTGAGGCATTTTGCTGGAAGTCTATTAACTCTCATGAGCTTCATTTTAAAGTGATCTTTTC
Source organism: Ctena decussata (assembly GCA_963989385.1). Classification (NCBI taxonomy): domain Eukaryota; kingdom Metazoa; phylum Mollusca; class Bivalvia; order Lucinida; family Lucinidae; genus Ctena; species Ctena decussata. Next base: position 40,302,000 of record OZ022514.1, read on the forward strand.
AAACGGACCACCTCATAAGACACCTAGTTTCATAGACAAAATGAACGTTTTGACTTTGGTTGAAATTTTCAGACTTTTCACATGTTCTGAACATTTACAATTTTTCACCAGAATTCCAATTTCACAAAAATCTTTCCACAGACATTGGCAGGACAAATATAGAAACAAAACTTGTGCTATCAGTAACATCGACCCTCTTTGAAAATTTGCAAAATAAATGGAAATTCCGTGTCTTTGTTGATCGAAAGTACATGACCTCAAAGTGAAGATGAGTTGCACTATGTGACAAATTTGCTTATTTCATTTGTGGCAAGTGACACTTTAAACTGATACTTGTAAGCAGCTATTGTGACTTTAATCCATAATTACATCACTCAGGTGAGAACTGCTATTGAAAGTAATTAACCTGGGTGAAAGGATTAGTGAACAGAGTTGGCTGATGTGTTTGTGTTTTGGAAGTTGTAGAAAATATGTTGGATGTGTAAATAAAAACTATGAAACTAGGATTCTGCTAGCTGTTGGATGTTGGTAAGTGATGCATTATCACTCTGGGATCTAACTTGGCATTTTGTACATTATGAAATTCTTGTCAATTGAGAATTTTGATTATAACAAGCTTCATTGTTCAATGTATTGTTTTTAAATGGTGGCTTCAGAACTCTAGATAAGATTTTCATTTTTCTAGGTGGTCTCAGTCTCCTCCTTTTTCCATTGGTTGATTACTGGCACTCTGGGTGACATCACTACTGATATGAAGACTGGCACTCTGGGCCACAAATTTAATAGTCAGAAAATTCATGAACATATTGACAGTATTTCTGTTGGTGGAATAATCAGTTGTCCTGGTTACAGTTATAGTGCTATTGACTACGGATATTCTAGTGATATATTAAGGCTGAATGTATACGGGAGTAAAGTTTAGTGGCATATGGTTTTGAAAGAACATACCTACAGTTACTAGTTACAGTTAATATTCACAGCAATGTGAGCCGGAAGATAATTGGGATTAGACATTCAAATAAAATAGTGTATGATTTAATTAACATATTAAATGAAGATAGATAGTACTGCTTGTCAAATTTGTGCATGTCCATATGTTGTCATATCACTTAGACTATATTATAGACTATTTTTTATCTTTTCATTCTCTATTTCTTATCTGTAACTTTCATTATTTTTTTTTTGCTTTATATAAATAAACTTTGTTGTTTTGAAATTTCCAACTTGTCTGTTTGACGTTTATCATTTGCTCTCTTTAAACAAAATACAGACTCTTGTCTGTTACTATCATCTATGGAAAAATATTATGTGCTCCTTTAAATAGTTTGAGCAGTGTATTAGCATCCGTCATATACAGTAGCGAAACTGTAGTAAGAAGCTAGCAGCGATATCTCACGATGAAATCCTTTAAAATAGAAAGCATTTTTTCTTGGAAATAAAACAAGCCAAATACAAAGCAATATTTAGACCTAGATCTACATGATTATAATTCTGTAAAAAAAATAATAATTTCAGACTCACCTGTTTGCACTGAGAACACCAATATCAATTTTAAAGTGTCCATAGTCCTATCAGTGGTAAAAACGTCTAAACTCAACTCATTGTAAAAGGCGGTTTAACGTTCACGTTTGGTAATAAAATGTGGATTGCTTTGCATATATTGAGTCATATAACTGGCAAAAAGTAGAGAAAACAAGTTTTTGAAAAATAACAAACTGCTCCACAATTTCCTGTTCTGGTTTCCTGTCAAGCAATGCTATATAAACCTAGGCGGGATAGTGATTGGGACTCCATGCCTGTACACTGTATATTTACCATTTTATTCAATTCAATGAATCCGAAAGTAGGTAATTTTAGTTGCTAACTAAAATGACCCTTATAAGTTTTCAAGCCCTTTATTTGTGAAACTCAAGGATGTTTTATATTTGTTGAAAGCTGGCTAAATGCGGTCATTTACATTGACGAAACTATACTGAGAAGCTTGCAGCGATAGCTCATGATAAAATTTTCACGAAGGGGGGGGGGGTTCAGCTTTCAATTTTACTGATGAAATATGGGTTGATGTGCATAAATTGAGTCAAATAACCGGCAAAAAGTAGGAAGAACACGTTTATCTGAAAGTTTCATTTTATGATTCCCACGTCTAGCGATGAAATGGGCAACAAATGGGTCCCGTGTTTGTACATTGTATTTTTACCAGTTTAGTTAGGATTTCACAAACGGTTTGTTTGTAAATGTTTTTATTTGTCTTGTTGGTTGGTTGGCTGTTTTGGGGTGAACGGCCCTTTGAGACCGTATTTCAGTCTATATCGGGCCGTCTCCCAAAGAGAGGGAGAAAGTAAACAGAAATGATAGACGAGAGAAAAGTTGTCCAAACAACCCGCACCTACTGCAAGCACAGTACACCCTTGCCATACTAGATATTATCCAAATCAGTAGGACGCCCCGACACTGGAAGATACATGCCCAGCACCATCGCACCACTCAAACACCCCAATTTCATTTGTTGGCTAATCACAATGACGAAATAGTGATAAGTTCATGAATTTTTACCTCGACAGAGCACTGGGATCTTTAAGATAGGGAAAGGTCCTACTGATTTTGCATAGGCGCAAATTTGTTCCTCTCCCTCTCTCTCGTGAAATTCACAATTTAAGCTTCTGCAAAAATTCATGGAATATTTAACTATTACAACACTATTCGCCTCATATGTATGTAAATTATAGCAACCAACCAACGAGTTGTTCGGTGGCAAACAACGAGTGCTGGTTGCTTTACGATATAACGCGTATTTCTGTTGTATTCTAGGGGAGAGTCGGGTAACTTCGGACAGCGGGTAAATTCGGACACTGACATTGATTCCTTTATATGTCAGTTGTTTGGAACTTAAACAAAAATTAAGTGGCCAAACAGAGAAACTCCTGATGAGCCGTCTCATCTGGATTTTCACTGTTTGCAATTGTATGTCTGAATTTACCCGCCTGTCCGAAGTTACCCGACTCTCCCCTAGTCTGCCCATACCACAAAGGCTTCGAATTTTTTCTGTCACTGAATTTCCGGTCGGCGTTTGTATTGGACATAAAGAAGAATCTTCACCAAAATTGAAAATGTTATTTTTTATTTTAAACTTTGTTTTCTTTTTTTCTGTTTTCATTATAGAAATTGACCTTTTGCTAAGTAATTGTTTTTTAACCAAACCACAATGCCGCTAGACTCACATGCTTGGAAAATAAAACAGAAAGTAAATTCCTGTTTACTTCCCCAGTGCAACATGTGAATGTCTTCTAAAAAACTCCTATAATGGCGGAAACAATAGGCCTAGATCTTAACAAGCAAATTCGGTGAATTTATAACCCCCGCCAAAGTGGCTCTGATTTGTTTATAATTATGTTTTTTTAAGATTCATATAATTTCGTTCACTGGGCTGAGTGGACTATTACTCTGGCATAAGTGAGGCATAAGCTGAAGCATTTCTTAAACACTTGCCTCAGCATCACTGCACTATGATGATACATTTTTAATTCAGTTTCAAGAAATTTTGTCCAGTCCAGTTTCTCACTTATAGCTAATTTGTGGATTTAAATAATTTCAAGAGCATTAAATCATGCACTACTGATGCGATTATGAGCGAACTTAATGTGCACTGCTATGTCAAGACAATACATAAATATTTTAAGTTTCATGAAATTCCACTCATCGGTTACATAGTTATGACTCATTTTGTTGATTTTAAACCAAGTTAAGGGCAATAACTCATTGCTAACTGAAGCAATTTCGACAAAACGTAAGATGCACCAATGTGTTATGGAGATACGTATTTAGTAAAAGTTTCATAGAATTCTAGCCATTGAATACTTAGTTATGGCTAAATTTGTCAATTTTAAATCGATTCAAGGGCAATAACTCATGCACTTCTGATGCCATTCTGATGAAACTTTATGTGCTCAATCGCCTTATGGTTATACATATTAAGTTTAAGTTTCACGAAGTTTCGGTCATTGATTACTTAGTTATGGCTCATTTTAATGATTGATTTTAAGTCAATTCAAGGGCAATAACTCATGCATTCCTGAAGCTTGTCTAATAAAACTTGACATGCACCAGCAGGTTATAGTGATATATATTTATTTTAAGTTTCATGAAATTCTGTCCAGTAGTTTCTTAATTATGGCTCATTTTATTGATTTTAAAACAATTCAAGGGCAATACCTCACGCACTATTCAAGCCAGTCTGATGAAACTTGACGTGCATCAGCGGGTTATAGTAATACATATTTATTATAAGTGTCATGAAATTCCGTTCAGTGGTTACTTAGTTATGGCTCCAGACGGACGGACGGACATGGAGAAAACTATATCCCTCCTATATCTAATGAAGAATGCTACCATTTAATGATTAAGAAACCTTGTCAATCCTGCCACTAGACCCAAAATCTAATCTGATTGATATAACTCGTCGTGTAAGCACATACCTTGAAAGGCAATCGTTTTCATGTAGAATAAAGAATTCGAAACTATTTACCTGCCATCCAACAGTTAAGGATTGTCGAAATCTCGGTGTATTTTGACATTAGACAATGTATAAATGAATAGTGAAACAGATGAGGTAAACATTGCTTCGAAATCTGTGTCACTACATGTACTAGAAATGATGACGTTCTTATCTGTTCTGACGCCTTGTATGGTCAAAGCAGATACGTTCGGACAGTGCGGTGTTCTCGGACACTTTTGGTAGCTGGTGAGGGTATAAAAAATAGATGGGCTTGCAATATCCATTCAGTACTTGTTTTGTCATTCCGTCTCGAAATAAAAAAAGAATGGCTCCAACATTTGATACTCTTTGTGGGGTCTGGTTTTCCTCTTTCAAATCAAAATGCGATGTTGATAGTAATATTAATAATACATAAAATTGGGGCTGTCGTGGTCGGGCGATGTGCTGGACCATGCATCGTACGAATTCGGATAATAGTAGGACAAGGGCCTCCTTTGCATGCAGTAGGTGCGGGTTGGAATTAATTGATTTTTTTCTCCGGCCTGTCATATTTCTTTCCTTTCTCTCTCTCTCTCTGGGAGACGGGTCGAAGTAGACTGAAATACTGTCCACAAGAACCGTTAACCCCAAACCAACCAACCATGTGCTCTTAGGCATGTATAAACTTCTGTTGTAGAAGACAGTGCCAGGAAACATTACTGTGACAGGACAACTTGCATATGGAATTTCATATAACACTGCAACAGATAAATTACTAAAGTGGTGAGGGCACCGAAATTTTAACGACGCCACCAGGGTATTGAGTTTAATGGCCCTTTCAAATGCTATATTTGAGCATGTTAAGTATGTTAACTGCAAAGCGTTAAGTGTTTGAGTCATAATGTTGGTTGGTGGCAATATAGGTAACGCCTATTTCATATTGAAACATGTAGCACAACATTTTAGCTTTTTGAAAGATAAAAAAAAAAAAAAAAACTGTTGGAGTTATTACAAAACTCATGAAAGTGACCCAAACCGAAATTTCAGGTTTGCCAATGTTCACACCTCAGTTTTGGAGTCCATGTCTATGTATCTAAATATTCCGGAATTGTCTGTTTATATGAATTAACGAGTTCGGACTTATAATTATGAGTTACGTTCATTGACTACTTTAATTTTCAAGAGTATTGTGCTAGCTCTGACAATTCTTTTACTTCAAAGCAAATGGGGCGCGATACCACAAAACCAACAACGTGGCATGTGTGCCACGCTAAGGCTCAGATCAACTTGGGCATCCGCAGTCTTACCAGTCTTCGCTGTCGGCATGGAGACAGCTTAGAACTTTTTCTACCTTTTATACGCAAAACGGAGACTCTGTGCCGACTTGGCGATGCCCACGCTGATCTGAGTCTTCGTTGGGCGCACATGCCACTTTGTTGGTTTTGTCATGTCACGACTCAAATATGCTTAACCTACATACGATCCGAACAGCATTGTTATACTGGCAGGCGACCATTGGTGGCCGTTTTATTGTGACTATTTTTATCTTGTAACGGACATATAGTGATTAGTGTTTCTATATTTTGGTTTAATAAACTAGGGGTAACTGTCGTTATAATACTGATTTATTCTTTGAAATAGACTATAACACGTGCCTGTGACAGATCCTGAAACTGGGTCATCAAAACGCATGGAAATACGAGCGTAGCGTACCAGTGATGGCCGTCACGAATGCCATGCGTTGAATGATGCATTTTTCAAAACCTTGTTGTGGATTTAAACTTTGATATATGTTACATGTATTGTAAGTCTGTGGTCTTTTTCAGAATTTAATAGTTTTAGCGCGTTCAGCACAGATAGAATTTAAGCAACAGTCAGAAACGGAATTTAAAACTCTGACGTAGTCATTTCGTAGGCGCACGCTACATTACGTCGAAAACAAACATAAATAATGGTTACTCGTGTGCTGCCATTTACAAGAATTTAGATGCTTTTTGGCAGGCTGGTTGCAGGTTATACCTTTTTCGTCATAGGTTATCATTAATAAATCAATTTGTTCATGTTTATTTCTGTCTTTAATTATGTGTGTATCAAGGGTGTTGATCCCAGGCAAGGCAATAATGTTGGTATGAGGGTAGCTTTGGGAAATTGTTAACCTTTTGCCTTCCGGAGAGATAATTTAGCCAGCCTTTTTTGTGGGAGTTTCTTTTGTTTCCTTTTACAAAATGGCCAAATCTGAGACGGATCAAATACGTAATTGCGCGTGCAAAATGCAAACGGCCACCACTGGTACGCGGCCAACACTGGTCGCACGCCAGTAGGGATCAAACATGGTTTTTGATTCATTAACGTTTGCAAGGTCCCGAGGGAGATGTTGAAAACCTCGGTTTACAACATCTCCCTCGGGACCTTGCAAACGTTAATGCATTTGGGAAAAAAAACTTTTAATCGCTATTATTGCATGAATTCAACTACAATGCTATAAAAATTACTAAAAAGGTTGGCGCACTATTTTTCGGCCTCATCGCCATTACCTTGCTGATTCCTACACGCACTATGCATGTCTATAAAACCCCTCGTTTCAGGCCATAGTGAGCTACCGTGGGTTTTTATGCAACCTTAAGCAGCATTGCACAAGTCATAATCATGTTCATCAAAGTTTTCACTCGATGTCGTCTGCACTTTCATTTTTACAATATCCGACTTAGTGTAACTCTTCGGTTAAAGTGTTTAATGGATATCTTTAACTGCAGTCTTGCCGCTCGTTTCTGTACTGACGGAGTATTGCCCTGCAACTTGCATACGAAAAGTCGTTAGGGTGGTCCTTATTGGTTAATACATGTTTTTTGTTCATTCAAACATGCCTATTGATAGCATGTGACACCGATACTTATGCAATAATACATTTTGACAAAGTACTTGCATCAGCACGAGATTATAATTCTCAGGCGGGAATAGAATTGCACGTTTATCAGGCGAGATCAAATATCAAGTGTTTGATATACACTACTCAATTGAAGTTTTGCACCACCATAAATTTAATGCTTAATCAACAGATTTTTAGATGGTATACAAGAAAGGCATGCCTCTGTTTCACTACTCAATTGAAGTTTTGCACCACCATAAATTTAATGCTTAATCAACAGATTTTTGGATGGTATACAAGAAAGGCATGCCTCTGTTTCACTACTCAATTGAAGTTTTGCACCACCATAAATTTAATGCTTAATCAACAGATTTTTACTACGGATGGTATACAAGAAAGGCATGCCTCTGTTTTCTTTATGTTTTTTGTCACTCACACACTTAGGTTTCTGGAATCACCTGACAAAATTGAGGACAGAAATTACGCATGCTGGGGTAAAAAAAAAGTTTCTGATTGACTAGTGGTAATGGCTCTTAATAAACCATCTGAGAAATAATCCTAAATTAGGTTTTTACTCTCTACCAAGAGGGACGGAACCGAAGATGTAATTTTTCATATTTATTAAACCGAACCATTCGACTGTCAGGGGCGTAGTTAGGGGCTATTACACAGTACGCAAAATCATGTTAGATACTCACTGAGGGCACTAGTAGGGTGCTAAGCCGCTAAGATGTTTCAAATTTTTGTGTCTCTTGGCATTAAGTATTAAAATTATGCCCAATTAACAACATTTCAGCATTAAAATACGCAGGTGTGTGTTGAAATTTTGTCAATTTGACAAAATTTCAATACGCACCTGCGTATTTGCGTAAAGGTAGCTACGCCCTTGACTGTAAATCGTACAAAATAATCATATGTTTCAAAGCCATTCATATGACTTTCACACAGGTGAAATATGATTGTTTTGCGTTAGCTCTATGGAAAAAAGTAACGTGATGCAAAACTTCTTTTGAGTAGCATAAATTCTTTTTCTCAAAACGAGTTATAGGGAGTTTTTTCATTCTGTTTTGTCAACTTCTTTGGTAATACGAAACGTGAGAGAAACCACAATTTCAAAACGCCTGAAAAACGCAAGTCACAAGTGCCATATAAAAATAATTTTCAATAAAATAATGTGTATATTCGAAATGTAGTAAAAATAATGAAATTAATAAAACATATTAACTTCCATTTATTATATCTTTAGTTTTATTACCATGATAAAATCTAGTAATAACTTCCCTAAGCGTATTTCCATAATATTTCCCGAACCCGGATCATTCGTTACTTCATTTGAGCCGCGACACGAGAAAACCAACAATGTGGTTGTGCGCCCAGCGGAGACTCAGATCAGCCTCGGCATCCTCCCGGTTTGACCAGACTCTTCGTAAAGTGTTCAAAGGGTAGCTATGGGTCTAAGCTACCTTCATGCGGACAGCGAAGACTCTGATCAGACTGGGCCGGATGCCCAGGCTGACCTGAGTCTGCGCTGGGCGCACAACCACATTGTTGGTTTTGTCGTGTCGCGACTCATTTGTTTGTTTTATATGCATAATAAAAGATATATCTGCGTCGTAGGAAACCTTGTCTTTAAGCGGTGTGAGAAATAGATTGAGCACACCCAGCCAGACGAAGAGAGGCTTTGATAGCACAAGGGATGTTTGTTTTGTCAGTCTGTGGCCCATATTCGGTTCCCGGCCAGTGTCGGCATGTGACAGGGTGTGACTGCCCAGCCAAGAGGTCGGGAGGTTCTCAAGTTTCTCCAGTTTAAGACCATAGAATCTTTCCTGAACTAACCCACTAATGGCAAGTGGATTCCTCCACCTGACTATTTGGATAGGCCCATATCCAATTTAGGGGGTGTCATTGTTTTTTTTTTTTTTTTTTTTTTTTTTTTTTTCATTTTTACTTAAATAGCTTAAACATCAAGTATTTCAGGCAAGCATTGTAGTAACGGATCAGACGCCGCGAACTCGGGGTTTTGTCATCATCTACACTGCTTGTCAATGTTCGTCTGTATGGGTCTATAGGCCCGAGGTAATACAAAATTTTGAGCCGAGACACAACCAAACCAGCAAAGGCATTCGCGCCCAGGAAAGACACAGATCAACCTGGACATCCGCCCAGTCTGATCAGAGTCTTCGCTATCCGCATAGAGCTAGCAAATTCCATTTGACACCCTTAAAGCGCACAACAAAGAGTCCGCTCAAACGTTGCGGATGCCCTGGCTGATTTGAGTTTTCGCTGGGCGCACATGCAACTTTGTTGGTTTTATCGTGTCGAGGCTAATTAATGAGTTGTGTTGCATGACAAAGCACCTTTTGCCCAGTGCGAATATGAAACAGTTTAATTTGCGTTTGAATTCGCGCAGTCTGATCAGTGTATTCCTTTTATGAATTCTTGCAGATCTAAAGCCTCCTGTCAGTTTGCGCAGCCACTGAGAAAACAAAACATTTAAACCAAAATATTAATAATAATAATAAATCAAACCAGTTTTCGAGCATTTGCAGATATGTTTGAGCATGCGCGATTGCAAATTAGATTAAATGTACATGTACTTTTCTGTTCACTGGGGCAAATATTAGACAAATGTATTTAGTACGAGGTGGACGCATCTGGCTATAAGGTAAGCATTTAATTTTATATACTGTAAAACACTTAATATCTGCGGTATCAAAATTTTGCGGTTCAATGAAAATGACATATTGGCGTATATTAAATTTGGCGGTCATGATATTCCATAGCTCGAGAAATTCAAGAAAATTTGAGGTAACTTTGTGACAATTGTTCTTACTTTTCTATGTAACTATACATCGTGGGATCCCATTAGAATCGCCTCATTGAGGCGATTCTAATGGGATGCCACAATGTATAGGTTAATGGAAAGATTAAGAAAAGTCGAAAACACTCATCAAATACACCATTTTATCTGAACCCCTGTTATGCTGTGCGTATGTATCAAATGTCTGTAATATTTGCGGACACATTTTAGCGCTCTTTGCTTTAACCGCCAATATCGCCTTAATTCAGTAACCGCCGAAAATAAGTGTTTTACAGTAATTACCTTGAATTTCCCTTTGATTTTCTTTAGATAAACCTATTTCGGAGAGACAGTGTTAGTACTTCCATGAACAACAGTCAGTCAAGCAATGTAAACAAAAAATGCAGTTGGCCGTTGTAACGTTCTATTGGACGCTACGCCACGGCAAGCGGCATACCTGTTGGTTAGTGACAGCTTTTCGTCGTGTGTTATCAAGTGTCGCTCTTAAAAATCGAAAATGATTATCAAAATGATTTTATAATTATATGGAATTATAAAAGATACATTATATTTTTCCCGAAGTTCATGGAAGTATACTCGAGGACTTTATAAACGCCTCACCAAAAATGTGATATAGTTTAGTAATTCCACATTTCAAGTTATGTAAATTGACGAGGTTTTATTAGAAATTGTAAAACTTATCAAATTAAAGAAATTGCAGGAATCTATGTCATGCTAGACGACCTTTGCACTTGACTGGTCAACGTCACTGCCTCTTAATCTTTTTAAAGCTTCCTTGTATACAGCCCTTTAAGTCGATCTCAGCTTTTCCATGAAAGATTTCCTACAGCGAAAACACAAAATTAAGGTAGTCATGACTTCATTTGCCGTCAGACAGCTTAAACTGAAAACTGCAATACACAAACTGGGATATCAAAAAGTCATTTTCTGGAAAATAACGTTATTTGACGTTTTAAACGTCACATAAACAGTATTCGATACAAACATCTTACAGATTTACCGTCTAAGCATCCGCCAGCATCAATGGATGTTTTGATATCAGCGGTTCTAGAGTAGACCACTGTGAGCCATAAATTACTGTTTGGATGAATTTATTGCTGTCAGTTTGGAAGTTTGATGCCATGTTTAAAATGCCATTGTTGCATTCCGCGAGCTTTTATTTACCTCGTTTCAATTCAGCAATTGTTGAACTTAGTGGTTGAAGACAACCACGCTATACTCCGGTAAACATTCGGACGGTGCATTCTACATGTTATAACCGTTTGGTGAAAATCCCACGTTTTGAAACACTCTTTTATCGATGTCGCATGTATTTAAACATTTTAAATTCTAAGATTTTACTAATGATTATCCCTTGCATTTGATACGTGTATGCATTTTTATTTATCATTAGCTTTATTTTAGCTGACAATAAAATAATTGCAGCATTTCAATTTATTTCAGGTGAGGCGTTTTTAAAGTCCGCGAGTATATATACACAAAGGGTCCCGTGCAAAGTTAGCGTGAGCGCTATTCGGGCATGAATGACTTTGCACGTGACCCATTGTCTTCATATTTCCAAAACATCGGAAAAATGAAAGGTTTTTTTTTTTATTACAGATTTACATTATTGACCATACATACATTAAGTAATGTGCCAAAAGAGTCTGAGCAGCCCGAAAAGGGACTGCACTTTTTGCAATTCAGCCACGGCATGTACATTTTAATTAAATCCGGACGGTAAGATCAAGTTGTCCAGGACAAATAGAGCACTTACGGTAAACGCCCAGGTTGCAAAAATATTTATTTTTTATTTATTTTACTTGTTTATCTATATCATGTTGATGACCATGGAGACGTTTGGGTGTAAACCTTTCAAGATTTTCGTTTCTACCCCTACCCCCACCCCTTGCATAATAAGGAATAAAGCAATTTGCTCCTCAGAGACCAAATTATATTCTTAAAGAACAGATACTTTTAAAAGGGTTTCATCAGCAAGAAGCACAAATTACGGGAAGTCATGAAATCAGCTGCCTGTGAAAAAAATGGCTCATGTCTGCGTCCCTACAGAATGATACAAGATAGATTAGCTTAGGGCTGTGTCATCCGCAGGGTCTGATTAGGCTAGCTGCATACGTAATTAACTGTATCAGCCACGATACGACAAAACCAACAAACCGGCATGTGCGCTCAGCAAAGACTCAGATCAGTCCGGGCATCCATCCAGTCTAATGACAATATTTGCTGTCGGCATGGAGGTAGCTTATACACTAAGCAACCCTTTAATTGCACAGCGAAGACTCTGATCAGATTGGGCGGATGTCCAGGCTGATCTGGGTCTTCGCCGGGGCACATGCATCTTTGTTGGTTTGTCGTCACCGCTCGTATAGACTTTGTTTTGACAATACTTTTCGCTTGTCCATGCTGGTCTCTCAGAGTGTGGTATTGGTGTGTAGGTTTATCTGAATGTGAGGTATAGCAGCAGATATTACCTTCTAGTGCCCTGCTACATGCCGTATTTTTGGTGCCGTGACCACGACCTGTCTCGTTTGTCAAAAAATAAAAATAAACGAATTACGAATAAACAAATAAAAATAAAATTAGATAAATAAATGAAATATGAATCTGAAGTATTTTGTATGAAGTGATTATATTTAAAGGTTAGTTGGGAGGTACCAAATGATTTGACACTCACCTCCCCAAACAAGTTGTTCATGCACACTCTTAATTACGGAAAATGCTAGGCCTAGTATCGTAAAACATAGGAACAGTACTGTAACTTAATTCGATACTAGTTCTAGGAACAAGGTTCATAATAAAACTGAATGAGTCAGCAGATAAAAGCTCTAGTACTGGAAGTGTCATAAAGCATATTTTAGCATCCTTGGCAGAAAGGAGTTTGCTGACCTTGTTCCCTATAGTGACGGACTTTAACGCAATGCTGTAGTACAGCACAGCACAGCACAGTCCAATCCTATCATAATTAACATTGAAAAAAAAGAAAGAAAATTCAATTGTTGGAGTATGAATTAAGTTATGTCTTAATGGCATTATTTTAATTGTAGCTGAAATTCTGTGTTGCGGGAAGATGTTCACAATACCACTTCTTCCTGTTGTGTATCTCCTGGTACTTCTCAAAATACCTGTAGGCAGCGAGGGAGACCAGTTACTGGCAGATATTTTACGTACACAAGATCAGCTCTGTCCAAATATGCATTTTACATGTGGTGAACATGTCGTTGATAAAAACATATCGAATTGCTGTGGTATTTGTGACTGCGGGCCAAAGTGTATCAAACATGGCTCTTGTTGCCTGAATGTATTCACAAGTCTTACTCAATCATATCGGACAATCGAGGATAACAGGTAGGTGTTTGTTAAAGTATTTTAGCAGGACGCTTTTACTAAACCATCCGTTGAAATAAGTTAGCGAAAACAAAAACTTACCGGAGGAAAAAAAAAAGTCTGTCGGCCGGTCGGAGGATAGCAGAATCCGGCTTTCTTCACATATTACCCGAGCCAGAAGCGAGCAGAGGAGTTGAAAATCCCAACGAGTCGACATTCGTAATCACAAAGCAAGGGAAGCCACTGACGTTACATTCTCATATAATATAGCCATTTTGTGAATCTAGATCCATGTAGCCGGACCTACTTTCATAGCCAGAACGACAAGAACGCTAATGAATTCAACGTGGGTTTCTTTTTTTTCTTTTTTTTATCAGTTTTTATGATACATTATGATGCCTTTTAGTCTGTTTTTTTTTCTTTTGACCGGAAACCGCAGGTTAATTTTGTTTTGTTTTATACTTTGCTAACTGAACATCGCGGGGTTAAAGCGCAATGCTCAGAAGAAAAACATTTCTCTCAGATATGTTGTTGTTATCAATTTCTATTGAATACCATTAAGAGGCAGTTACATCATTAAACTAAAACATAAATCTTTTGAAAATGTCTTGTTTAAGATGCCCCCTAAGTACCTAAGCAGTCATATGAAAAAAAGTATTGTTATTTCCAACGCGCATTATTATGGTGGCTGATAAGAGCCATTTCGTCTTTTCGCGGCGAAACGAGACAAGACGAAAAGACGCCATGCAATAAGACAAAATAAAAAAAAAAAAACACCATGCGAAAAGACCAAATAACGTAACTTATGGTTACGTACCGCTGAGCCACTTGGGGAACGTCGTTACGAGAATTGAAACAACAACAACAAAAATGTACCTTGCGGGATATGCGAACATTGTGACTCAGATCTGCGCATCCGTGCAGTTTGGTTAGAGAATCTTCTTTTCGCATATGCATTTTAGGATTCAAGGAGACTTTCAGAAAAGTGAACAAGAGGTTGCATGCTGATTTGATTATCTGTGCTACACACATGGCCTAATGCCTAACTCATTTGACTTTTTTAGCCGCCTATTAGGCTGTTCTGGCCGAATTTTTCTCAGTTATTGACTCCCAGGCACATTTGAGCAAGTTAATTGGTTCGGTTGTTTAAAATAAAATATATCTTATCGAAATTTTTGTATTCTATTAACATAAAATCCTCATCAAAGCGACTAATCTGTAAAATCCCGCTAGAAGCGCAGCGTTTCCAACTGTGGATCATGTGGTCAAATAAGCCAACGAAAAGCTTTCTTAAAATTTGCATCGCTGTTGTAGCCGAGATGGACCGAATGACTCAATTTTGAGGCATGCTCATTGCTTGATGACCGGAAAAGCATTGAAACGCAATCGACTTTTCGATTCAGAGTCCATGGGGACACTAACAAAAGTGATGACAATCTCATCTATAGTCATGTATGTGTTCTGCAATACGACGCTTCGCGTCATCGGGAACGCACGTATAAACCCGTAAGGTACAGCTCAAGGAATATCACCATCTAAGTATGGAAAATATACAATATCAAAGTCAAAACCATCGCGTTAATCATGTTTTACAAGAAATAAAACTATCTGAAACAGTCAATTGTGAATCCAGAACGCGGCATCGGTATCGAATTATCTCGCTTAACTAGGCTCTGGCGATTAAACTGATTTTACAATAGTCTTGAAATAGGTAAAAAATAGTTTACAGGTCGTCCAAATAAAACATTGAATTAAAAGCTTTTTAGATTTAAATGTCATTTTTGGCAGGAATAGACATCGTAAAATCTCTTTCATAGGACTCAAAAATAAAACAGCTACAAGGGGTGCACATTTAGTGACATCGAAATAGCTACAATTTGTATTTGCATTCTCATACATTTTCCACCCCCCCCCTCCCCCCACATAAAAAAAACATTACCTGTCATTTTAGTGAGTTCGATATTCTTTTTCCCCGATGTCCTAAAGAAATTTCACTTTTCAATAACAACCAGGTAACCAATATTTAAAATTCAAAAGAGACAAAGATAATAATAGGCTGAGCAATAATACGAAACACATATGAAATGTGCCACTACAGGTGCTTTGCATTATCTCAATCTCTATGCAATTTTTTTCATAAATCTAAGCATACCCCAGAGTGCATTATAGCTTCGGCTGAAAGTCTTTGTTTTCAAAAAAAACTTACACTTAAAATGGAAATAAATAAAGGGACACTGCTAAGGATACCAGAAAAGTTCGCTGTATAGAACGTTGCAGAGAAGCGATTTTGCAACCTATCAAAGTTATTCAAACTATATTACCTTGGCTGAAACTTTTCACGTAAGATAAGTCTTTTTCGCGGTGTAAGGACTATATTGAAATGAAAAACAGAGAACGAAATTTCAATATCAAATGTTCAAATATGTTATATTTATTGAAAACTTTTCTGCAGAAAATATTTATCCTTTAAATGAGCTGGACGGGATAGTGTTTTGAGAAAATCAGTGTAGGTCCTGTGCTAGAAAGAGAAGCTTGCTTTAGATATTTAATAAATAGAATACCTTCACTGAGCAATCTGCGATCTATTTTGCAAAAATACTTTTAATGCCATTTCGCTTACGGTTAGGTTTGTATTAATGGAAATTCAACATGGCAGAAGAGAGAGGTGGGGTAATTTAGTTTGCTTAAGAAAGTTTTTATTTCGATTTGTTTGCTTATTTCATCTTCTGTCTTAACAATTTAACAACACTGAACAGGTGATTTCATTCATTCTTTTTTTATTAAGAAAGTTTTTATTTCGAGTTGCTTGCTTATTTCATCTTCTGTCTTAACAATTTAACACACTAAACAGGTGATTTCATTCATTCTTTTTTGATATGGAGAAAATGTCCGACCTATGCTCGCTAGTAGCCACACTGCCAGGAAACTAGACGCATCATACATGAGCCGCGACACGAGAAAACCAACAAAGTGGTTGTGCGCCCAGCACAGACTCAGATCAGCCTGGGCACCTGCCCAGTCTGATCAGACTCTCCCTTTGCGTTCAATGGGTAGCTTAGGGTCTAAGCTACCTTCGTGCGGACAGCGAAGACTCTGATCAGACTGGGCGCATGTCCAGGCTGATCTGAGTCTGCGCTGGACGCACTACCACATTGTTGGTTTTCTCGCGTCGCGGCTCAATAATTTCTATGCTACGCCGCTACATTTTTGTGTTTTGCTAAAGCATTAACAGGAAGAAAATTGATAAGTTCAAGGAAGAATAAGATCCAGCACCTCAGTTTCAAAGCTTGTAATACAACAAATAGGGATATAATAAGATGCATGAAACACTTGCATGTATCTTAGAGAGAAAAAAAAACTACAGTTTGGAACAATTTTAGGCAGCAAGACCTTGAATTTGCTTCTTTAAACAAACCGTGTATAAGTGTCCATGGTGATAGTTTGTATCGCCAAATATTAGCTGCAGCTGTGAATTTAGCATAAAAACTATAGGATTACACTTTAAAGGTTACAATATGGTTTTAAAAAATAGTAACCTCACTAAAGGGGATTCTGCGAGGTTGTACCCAGAGGTTTATAGGTAGACTGTGTCCACCACTCTCTTCAGTCCTGTTTTCCAGTTGTCAGTGTCAAAATGTCGTAAAAAGTATTCTCTTAATAGCTTACGATTAGGATAAAACAGGCGTTTTGGTGTCCCTTTATTTATATCCATGGTAAGTGTAAGGTTTTTAAAAACAAAAACTTTCAGCAGAATGCTAAGACTTATAAAAATTTGCATAGGTTTAAAATTAATGCAATGCACCTGTAATATTAAGATAACATTCAAAAGGGCTACTCCCCACCAACAGAATATTTTGAATATTCGTGACACCATACTGTACTAATATATATTCCATGAGAAATTATTACATAAATAAGTATACCACCTTAACTTGAAGATGATAGAAGTGTCATGATCCGTTGTCATTTTGGAAGTAAAAAGTATGCAAAGACCAGGAATTGAAACAATCAAAATCCAAATCCAGACCTCAAACCATAGTTGGAAACAACTAAGATTACAAATAATCAAGATACAGAGAACATACTGCCAAAACGTTTACTATTCTATCCTGTACTGACTTACTGGTAGGTATTATTGATGTCAAAAACATTTGAGCCGCGACGCAACAAAACCAACAATGTGGTTGTGCGCCTAGCGCAGACTTAGATCAGCCTGGACATCCGCCCAGTTTGATCAGACTCTTCGTTAAGCGCTTAAAGGGTTGCTAAGGGTCTAAGCTACCTCTATGCGGACAGCGAAGACTCTGATCAGACTGGGCGTATGCCCAGGCTGATCTGAGTCTGCGCTGGGCGCACAACCACTTTGTTGGTTTTGTCGTGGTGCGGCTCATTTAAAAAATAACTGTAGGAAAGAATTCTGTGACCATAAAGGTTGTTTAAGAGCATTTGCTTTCTCTTATTGCAATCGCATAAACACCATTCCGTTTCATGTCTAATTATGAATAAAAATGTTTAAACTGCAGGTACCGCTGTGTGAATCCAAAGTATCTAACAAGCAAAAAGACGACTGATTTCTTATCAGTAGGCGAAATTCAACCGGTGTGGATGGTTGCTAAATGTGGTGCTGCTGAAACGGACGAAAATACTCGGGAGCTTTGTGAAAACCCAGGAATAAATGGCTTGATTGAAACAATTGTTCCCGTTTACCTTGCTGGAGAACACTTCCGAAATAAATTCTGTGCTTTTTGCAACGGATTTTCCCTGTCGGCAAATCTGGATCCTTGGAGACTCCAGATAAATTGTCATACTCCGTTGTTATATTCAGTCTCTGATGAACAGTTTTTAGCTAAAGTGGAGGAAAACGGGTGTAATATTTTCTACAAACCTCCGTCGGAGGCGATCCATTCCCTCCATGACTCGTGCACGGAACGATACTATACAGTTTCAGAATGTAACGTCACAGGGTTGTGGCCTGTTTATGACCAATCTGTAGACATGGCCTGTAAATCATTTGTTGACCCATTTAATAACACATACCAAAATTATTTCTGTTATGTTTGTAACACCGACAAGCCGTTACCAAGGGATGATTGGAAATGTGAACCCCGCCAAGCAGCAGGGGGGTCGTCTCAGCCCCCGTTCCTTGCTATACTAGACCTTGGCAAGATACCAACAAAAGAGACTAATGCCCCTGAACTGGAATGCGACCAAGAAACACAATATAAAGACACAAAGTTGGTAAGTGGAAACTTCTTTGTATATTTTTTATCGAAATAAGCCAATTAACAGCCATGTTAAAGACAAATATTTTCTACTATTGGCACACCCCCTCCAATATTTATTGGTTTTATGACCCTGTTATGGCATTACCTATGTGAGATGGGATATTTCCTTTGGTGAAATAGGAGTGTCACAGGACTGTTGCATAATAGGGCTATAGCACCCAATACACAAGAATATTTGTCTTTAAAGACAGGACTTCTCTGCCATGGAGCTGGAATGTGCGTCTGGTTCCCATCTCTCTGCACATTGCCTGTACAGGTAAAGGTGTGAAAGTTTATTCAACCAATCAGTGGACCAGAATTACCAGTTATGATCTTTCTATTGGCTGACTGCAGGTGTTAATACTAAACTAATACTAATAGCACAGTGATAGCTGACCTGGAGCACAGTGATAGCTGACCTGCGTTTGTACGAGGGGTTTTGAAAAGAGTGCCGATCATGGCAGATTTAGTCAGTGATTCTCTGAATATCTTAACCCAGACTGAAGTTGAGGCTGAAGCTTTTGTGGACTCAGTCATGTCGTCACAACGGGTCACCAAAGTTGACACACCCTGCAGTAACAGGCGAAAGCGTAATCTGTCGTTGCCAAGTGAGGTTTCTAGTATGAGCGTTAAGAAACCTAAAAGTAGTGACGGCGTTGGTCAAGGAAGTGAGGATATGTCTAAGCGTTCGGATGGGGACACTGATCTGGGGAACCTGTTAGTCGATGTCGATGTTGATGTCGGCGCCAGTGACTCTTCTAATGGAGCTCAAAGAAGGCGTTTGCAGGCTCAAAAGCCGTCAGCCAGGAAAGTTATTGTTACAGAGGCTGACGTTCACGTTGACTCCGATCCAACTGTGAAACAGCTGATAGCAAATCTATCAGCTGACATGCACATGCTATATTATTCGTTAAATGAACGTATGGACAAACTCGAGTCGTGTTTGGAGCAGAAAATTTCGAATAAGGTGGCACAGCTGTTAGACAAGAGGGTCAATACGGAACTGAATCGAATAAAGAAAGAGGTCGATGCCAACTTATGTACATTTAAAGAGACATTCAGGAGTGAGATAGACGATGAATTAGAAGGCATTTCCAACAGAATCAATGAACTGAGAAGTCAACCAGCTGCCCATGGGCAAGCAGATAGTAATAGATCGCTGAATGTTGCAATTCGGGATCTGCCTGAAAGTATAAATGAAAATTTGAGTAGCAAGGTTAATTTGCTTATTAAGGAGGGTTTGGATATAAACAATGTTTCTGTTGCCCGTACCGAACGAAAGGTGTCCCGGGCTCAATCAAAGCCCGGCGTTGTCATCGCAACATTCAAATCTTATGACGATAAGAGAAAAGTTATGGCAGAGAAATCGAAATTGAAAAATAGTAGGCAGTACGAGAAAGTGTTTATTCAGCATGACCAGACACGCGAACAGCGGCTTATGACAGGCAATTTCAGAGCGGTAATCAATGCATTAAATGGTGGTGGCTCAAATGTCTCGCTCCGTGGTATGCGCGTCGTCCGTAATACAGAGCAGAACGATCAGAGTGACCGTTCTCGGGATGGCGAGCGGACGTTCCATGAAAATATAAATGATACCTCTCGTTTGAGGCAGTCGCAAGGCCGGTCTGGGATTTCTCAGGGTGTGCGTGACGGTGACAATCGTGTGTCTGGACAGGCTGGATACAATACTGTTCGTAGGGGCAGAGGGAGACGTCGTGGAGGTTTCAGGGGTAGCAACAGGCGATAGGTTAAAGCAGGGTTTTGGAATGTAAGAGGGTGGAGTTCTGATATTAATTCTGACAATC
The DNA here is from genome assembly GCA_963989385.1 of Ctena decussata. Lineage (NCBI taxonomy): Eukaryota > Metazoa > Mollusca > Bivalvia > Lucinida > Lucinidae > Ctena > Ctena decussata. Next base: position 40,322,551 of record OZ022514.1, read on the forward strand.
ATAATCTACGGTCCGTATGTGTTGATACACTGCAACTTGAAATCATAGGTATAGCTGAAACGCACCTTACCGGCAGTAGTATTGTGCATTTTCCTGGCTACAAATGGTTTGGAAACAATCGAAAAGGTATACATGTGCGTGCCAGGACGGGTTCAGGAGGGGTAGGATTTTTAATCAAAGAAACTATATGCTCAATATTTGATATCGAAGTACTCGATGATTCTTTTGAGGGAATTCTATGGCTAGAGATGAAACATAAATTGTCCGGCTCTTATATTTATCCTTGTGTCTGTTATCTCCCTCCTGAAAATTCTTCTCGTCAGGCTGATGTGCATGCCTTTTTTGATCAGCTGTTAACAAGTATATACAATTATCAGAATGATGGTGATATATTTATTTGTGGTGATTTCAATAGTCGTTGTGGCGACCTGGATGATTTTATAGCAGGTATCGATGTTGTCCCACAGCGCAACGTTGTTGATTTTAAAACAAACTCGTATGGAGAGATTTTAATTGACTTCTTAATCAATACAAACCTATGCATTTTAAACGGTCGAAATTGTCTGAGTAACGATTTTACGTCAGTTTCTGTGAAAGGTCTGTCTGTGGTTGACTACTGCCTTGTTAGTCACAATTTTTTATCAAGCTACTGTGATTTCGAAGTTGTTCGAACCTCTGAATTAATAGCGCGGGCGAATCATGTTGGTGTGATTGTTTCGACAAGCATTCCAGATCACTCTGTACTTACCTGGAAAATAAATTTGAACTCGTCTTTTTACGACACTCCAGAATCGGAAACCCTTCAAACTGATCAAACCTTTGATAAGTTTGACGTAAGTGCAATTCCATCCGGCTTTCTCTCACGTTCTGATGTTTTACGCAATGTTAACGAGGTAATTTCTAAGCTAGAGTATTCACCACGAACTCAAAGGGATATTGATTCCGCTTTTAGAGACTGGTGTGGTATTGTTGGAGCAAACATGTATGACGAGTTACCGTACAAAACTATTCTTTCTGGTGTAAGTAATAAGAAACGTAAAGTAGGAAAGCCTTGGTGGAGCGACAGGCTTTCAAATCTCTGGAATGAGGTATGCATTGCTGAGCGCTCGTGGTTACGTTGCGATGAAAAGCATTGTAAATCGTCGTTTAAATCGAATTATATTTCGAAAAGAAAGTTATTTGATAGTGAAGTGCAACGCTCAAAGCGTAAACACTGGTTCAAAGTTCAATCAGAGTTAGTGAATGAATGTAATTCGCATGATGTGAGCTTTTGGAAAACAATCGGTAGGGTAGGAGTAGGACAAAACAGAAAGCAGCCTATCCCAATGGAAGTAGTGTTTGAAAATGACAGTGTTTCAACAAGAACGCATGATGTCTTAAATAAGTGGAAAACCGATTTTAGCTCTCTTTTTAATGTCGATAATATAAACTATGAAAATTTACATATAGCTACCCATACTAATCAAAACAGTTTGCCTGTTGATCCCCTTTTAAATGAGCACATTTCGCTGTTTGAAGTCAAAAAAGCTATTTTTAGTGCAAAACAAGGTAAAGCATGCGGCTTTGATAATATACCATCCGAAGTTCTTCGTAATGACACAGCAGTTTCTTTTCTTCATATTTTATATAATATTTGTTTTGATGTTGGTGTCATCCCATCAGACTGGGAAAAATGCATTATTAACCCTATCCCAAAGTCATGTACAGATGATAGGAGGGACCCTTTGTCCTATCGAGGAATAGCGCTTGCCTCATCTATGTATAAAATATATTGCTCGATTTTGAATGACCGTCTTGGTAGGTGGTCTGAGGATAATGGCAAAATTGTCGATGAACAAAATGGATTTCGTAAGAAACGTAGTACAGTCGACCATTTGTCATCTTTAACCACACTTTTAGATACCAGGCGGAAGCGAAAGCTGTCTACTTATTGTGCCTATATCGATTTTAAAAAGGCCTACGATTGCATAAATAGAGATATTTTATGGGACAGAATATCTAGAATAGGAGTGGCTGGTAAATTATTTGGGGCTGTAAAATCTTTGTATTCCTCTGTACCTGCATGTGTTAGGGTTAATAATTTTACTACGGAATGGTTCGGTGTAACTCGTGGGGTAAGGCAGGGGTGTTGTCTGTCGCCTTCGCTCTTCAACCTGTTTATCAATGACCTTGCGTTGCAAATAAAATCATTAGGTAAAGGCGTTCAGATTGACAACGAACTTATAAGCATTATGTTATATGCAGACGATGTCGTCTTACTTGCTGAAAATTCTGCTGATCTTCAAGTAATGATTAATACACTGTATGGGTGGTGTAATTCAAACTGCATGACGGTTAATTCCAGAAAAAGCAATGTTGTTCATTTTCGGCCAAATTCAGAACAAAGATCTGACTTTGATTTTATGTGTGGAGCAGATAAAATAGGGACGGTTGACAGATATTCATATCTCGGTATTACTCTTACGGAATTTCTAGACTTCAACGTAACGGCTAAAATTATTGCTCAGAGTGCTGGTCGAGCTCTTGGTCTTTTGATCGCTAAATATAAAAATATGGGTGGCATGTCATACGATGTTTTTACCAAATTGTTTGATTCCATGGTCTGGCATATAATTAGTTACGGTGCAGCTATCTGGGGTTCTAAATCGTTTTCGTGCATAAATGCTGTTCAGAACAAAGCAATGCGGTTTTTCCTCGGTACCGGCAAATATACTCCTACAGCATCGTTATTTGGAGAGATGGCATGGAAGCACCCTATAGTAAAGCAGTGGAAATGCATGTCCGCTCATTGGGTTCGGCTAGTAAACATGGACTCGGTCCGGTTAAACAAGCGCATTTTAGGTGGTGTAATGCTAAATCTAACCGGTCTTGCAAAAATTGGATATACAGGGTAAAGGATCAATTCAATAATTTTGGATTATCTCAATTTTGCAATATTTCAAATCCTATCCTGAAGTCATTTCTGAATAGCCTTTCAGACAAAATGATGGAAAAGTTTGAAGCAGACCGGTCCACTATGCTAAATACTGACTCAAGTAGGCGGGGAAATGGTGGTAATAAGCTTCGCACATATAGATTATTCAAAACGGAAGTTAAAGTAGAAGAGTATTGTAAAATTTATTACCGCTAAAGCACAGATCCGCTTTTGCGAAGTTTAGATGTGGCGTTGCCCCTATAAAAATAGAGACCGGTCGTTATGAGAGTCTGGTAGTCGAAGAACGTATCTGTCCTTTCTGTAGCAAAATCGAGGATGAGATGCATGTAATACTTGAGTGCAATGTCTATAATGATCTCAGGGTCACTTTGCTCGATAAAGCCTCCGATATTTGTCCAGGGTTCAACGATTTTAGTAACTTAGAGAAATTGAAAATCTTATTCAGCGAAAGCCGATTGATTCGTTTTTGTGCCAAAACCTGTTTTAACATTCTACTGAGACGTAATTCACTTTTATTTAGGTAATTTAATTTGAATTGTTTTAGTCGTATCTTTTTTATTTTTATTTTTCTGTGTTGTTTGCAATATCTGTCATACACTGTGGAGTTCTAGTTTGACTTTTTTTCTGGGTTTTATTTAAAAGATTCTTCACAAAGGTTATTTATAAATTTATATCTGACAGAAAATCGCCCACATGGAATATATGTTACAAGACACACTAAGTCGGAGCAGGTGTCATGCTGTTTGGACATCGGTTTCCGCCACTTGTCATCTGCTCTTGACGCTGTCTATTTTCTGGTGATGCATATGCCATGTGGACGGGTTCGGGGTAATAAGAGATAAAACTGTGATATTGAGTTTTCTATGAGTCTGATTTGGTACTCAATGACTTACTTTCTCATTTTAGTTTTATCATTATTTGTTTATATAACAATGACGTCACACTCAGTACTCGGGCATCCACCCTTTAAAGTCTTGGACCGCCGTCTGCTCTGGGCACATTGTTCCTCGAGAGACGGGGGTGGCTCGCGGAGAAGCTCCACGTGAAGCTCCGGTGCCAGTTCCTGGCGAGTCACTATGTTGTGGCTTGCAGGTTCTTTCCCGTGGCCCTTTCTGCTCTGGGCACATTGTTCCTCGAGAGACGGGGTGGCTCGCGGAGAAGCTCCACGTGAAGCTCCGGTGCCAGTTCCTGGCGAGTCACTATGTTGTGGCTTGCAGGTTCTTTCCCGTGGCCCTTTAGTGTGCAGGATGGAGGCTATCTCTTTTTTTTTTTTTTTGTCTGACCTCATTGTTTTAAACATTGGTAACATTTTATGTCATAATTTGTATTTTATTTGCTGTGATTGTACATGTATACAAGTTATGTTGTGTTAGTACCTTATAATTCTTATTCAAAATGGCTTAGTCAATTTTAAAGATGTAAATAGAAGATGTATATAATGTTTAAAACCACTGGAGACAGAAATGAATAAACTACTGACACCCTGGGCCGAGGAACATGTAGATGGGGCTCCCTCCCAAACACTTGGAACTCGGCCCTGGATATCAGTAACTCTTCCATTTATTCGGGGCGGGAGAGTCCAGCTATATGTTGTTTGGTAATCAACTGTGATGGGAATTTTTAGGTGAAACTTACTTTTTATATAGTCTCTTATAATTCTGTACAGAATGGTTTGGTGTATTTTATATGTTTGTTTTAATATATGTATATATGTGTGTATATAATGTGATGTACACCAAAATGAGACTTAAATAAACTATAAACATACTATGTGATCAAGAGACAAAATGAAACTCTGGAAGTTAATCCTCTGTCTTTAATCCATTAATTCATAGCGTCTCAGTGTCGAGTCGATTTCCACATCGTGCCCCAAACACCAATCGGGAAAGAAAAAAACACCTTAAGACAGCACATGAAGCAACACAAGACAAGCGAAAGACCAATAGGTCAGCCTTTTTTCCACCATTTGGCTGCAAGGATGTCCTTAATAATGTATATACAGTCAAAAACTAAATCTGTCGCAACACGAGAAAACGAACAAAATGGTTGTGCGCCCAGCGCAGTCTCAGATCAGCCTAGGCCTCCGCCCAGCCTGATCAGTCTTCGCTGTCTGCATGGAACAAGCTTAAACCCTTAGCATTCCTTTAAGTGCACAGCAAAGACTCTGGTCAGACTGGGCTGCTGCCCAGGCTGACCCGAGTCTGCGCTAGGCGCATAACCACTGTGTTAGTTTTGTCTTGTCGCGGCTCAAATGAAGATGACAAATTGTGAACATAATAGTGAACAACAACAAAAGCACCGCCTTGAAACGATTAGTAATAAGTCACTGAGGCTTTAATTAGTCATAAGTCACCGTGTTTTAACTCGTAGGTTTCTTCTTCGCCGGAATTTCAGTGTTGCTATTTCTGTGAGTCCTGATATCTGGTTTATCTTAGCTTTTGATTTTGATTTCTATGTTTCTGAGAGTCTAATGAGCTAGGAATCTTCCACGCAAAGAACAACTAGGTGTCTAATGACCGATAGTGGGTTGATCGACCGAAAACCGATTGAGTCCATCCCCTCCTGCCACCCCAGTCATTCAGTGGTCGTCCCAAGGAGGCACTTCTGTTTTGGGTCATCTTGGTTCTTTTTCGAGTTATTTGTTGCTTTGTCTGTTAGTGATGTATTGTTTGTGACTTGAAGGCTAGTCCTAACGTAAAAAGAAGAAACTAAATAAAATGGGAATTTAAATGTTTTTCGACGACACACCGGTTAAATATCTTTTCCCCACCCCTCCCTGCAAAGTAAATTTTTAGCTGGCCGTCCCAAGGCCGACACTTTTGTATTCTTCTTGGTTGTTTTTTGTGTTGTTTGTTGCTATATCAGTTATTGTTATAACGGCTATACGGCAAATGGCTGTTCACCTGGCTGCCGCTGATAATTTTTTTGGTGATGACTAATTTTGTGTTATCTTTTCCCATATGGCGTCTTTGGTGGGATCTTTGATGGAATTGTGGCAGCTCCTGATTATTTTTCTACTTGTTTTTGGACCGGTTTTTACACGCGCATAGCTCTCACCGACGTTTGTCCTGCCTCATAAACGTAATAGCGAGCATCGCGAGCGGGCCCGAAGGGCACGCTAACCCGAAGGGCGAGCTCTTATGGTAGGACATTAGTCAAAAGAAAATGTAGACGATGTTGCATATGTTGCTTCAGAAAATCATCGTTCGATTTCTCGACCGGAATTTACCTCCATATGGGGGCTGCCATTATGATTAAACAGGAAGTTTGATCGATTTCATGGTTGCTATTCTCCGTAGACACAAAGATGTGTGTATGTAAATAATTTTAACCTTCGACCGGAAGTTGAAAAATAAGCCGTGATGCAATCCTAACACTTCGGTCAATTCCATAGGCGAGGATGTCCGATTGCTGCGACGTTGACCACACTGGTCTGGCATTCATCACAGGCAACGAAGGCAACGTACTATAAAGTTTGATTTTTTCGCATATCTCTTAGATTAATTTCAAAACATTATTCTTACGGACCCGGCAGTTCGTTATACCTCTTAGGCAGACCAGATTTTTGAAGAAATTCCTTCTAGTATAAATGCAGTGCTTGAATAAGTTTCTTCACCGATTCGTTGCCTAGACGTTGTAGTCCAAAAATTGTTTTCAAGCATTTCTTGAATATGCATATGAATTCAGTAAAACTTTTGATTCCTATTTCAAGAGCTGGGGATCGGATGGTCCGTGAGACTATACTTCTGAAACAAACTTATCCTGATGAGCGGAACAAGCAAGATTCATGTACGTTGTCTTCGTTACCTGTGTTGAATGCCAGACCAGTGTGTTGACGGGTTACCGTAAAAAAAATCCTGCATCGACATAGAACAGAATAGACTATACGGCCCTCCGTAAGGGCTACAGCGATGCTCGCCAATAGGCAGTGCCTATTTTCATATTAGTAATTTAGTTTGTGTAAAGGCCTAGTATATCAATGAATCAAAACAGCAAATAAGGTTCAAACAGGGAAACAAGATAAGCTAGACCCAAATCAGACGCCGCTGAAATATTTGTTATAAATGAGAAATATGAGCAGGCTGAAACTTGTAAGATCTGATGAAATTTTAAGTGAGATAAAAAATGAAGTGAAAGCTGTCATGAAATTCCTTCTATGATCATTTAAATTGAAACAGGTTTAAAACCTCTGTGTGTATATATATGTGTCTGTGCATGTGCACGTGTGTGTGTGTTTGTTTGTATATTTATCCTGATTTATTTAGTTATTCATTTATTTATACTTAATGATGAGAGTGTAGTTGTACATCTGGAAATCATTTTGTGCCTTTTGGTCAATTGTGACGTGACGTCGCTTGGCGGTTAGGATTCTGTATGCCTTCATTTGGCGTACTGGAAGTGACGTCATGTCATCATTGTCTCCCATATCATAACAACTTTTCGAAATGGCAGTTTAGTCATGTAGTGTCTGTATAAATTGAATTTGTTTCTTGAAAAAGGCCAAGTGGCTGAAAATTCGAAACAGAGTGACTGATGAAATAATGATTTCCGACTACTGGTTATAAGCAAATGTTTGTACTCACGATTCAACGCTATGAAAACCGGAAAAGCAGGTACAGTGAGTTCGGATACTTTGAATATGCAATAGAATGAAAAGGTGCAGCAGATTGTTACATATGCATTTAAATGTACAGTATTTGAATTAAATAATGTTTGCACTAAGTCATGGGTAATTATTAAGCTTGTTTTAGAATGGGAAGAAAATGAGGGTGCATTTTAACAAGACTTACTTGGAAAGATGAATCAAATGGTCAGTGAAAATAGACTTAAATTACAGAAATGAATTTTATTTTTGTGGACTTAATCGATATATTATCGCCAACGATTCACAAAAGGATTTTTGTTATGTTCGTGCTTGAGTCTTCGGCGCTTACACATACATAAAATCTACAAAATAGGATTTATTCCTTATAATTTTAACCTGGTGAGATTTATTACAAAATTTACAACTATACTTAGTATCGACAAGGCTAAGAAACTGCCATAAGGAATTTATCGAAGTGTAAACAACGGTTTCCGTTCGTTCTTGACTAATCAGATTGCTCAGTAGTAAGTACAATTAGTATTAAAAATGAGTTGGAAGTATTGTGTTATGAAACATGCGGTCTCTGCTAAAGCTCTTTATGAAGTGTGCATACCAGTCGAATTTTGGCAATCTAAACCGAATGAGAAAACGAAATCACCATATTTTCCCAAAGTGCGTATCTTTGCAAGCAGAATCTAAGACTGATACGCGGACATGTGATTCGGATATCCAGAGCTAAAGTTTTCTCTAGCATTTCAAATGTTCTTAAATAATTGAATATTGTAATTAATTTTGAGTGTAATTGTGTCTTTCAGATGAAATGTCGAGATATATTGTGCGACAGTGACAGGTATTTACAAGATCTGGAATGCAAGGCCACAAATGGCTCGAAAACCAACGGATCATGCTATGAAATGTTTATCAAACTGACTCCAGGATTCGGTAGGACTATGTACAGTCAACAGTTAAATGAAGACGATAAACAGAGTGCGATACGAAATGAACTTAAAAGGATATATGACACTCAAGTAGATTCTGTAGAAGAAACGTTTGAACTCTTCAGAAAGACGTCAAATAAAGATCAGGGGACTATTATTGATTACATAATTGTCCGATTACTTCTTCATATCACTACGGTTCCCGAAAAGTTGATTCTTTCTCATATGGTTAGGTACCTACACCATGCATCTTTAAACATAGATCTACCTGATATGCCGGTAACATTCAGGTCCGAATTTATACGATACAATATATCTGATTTTGCAGATATGACGCGTTTCATACAAGTACCTTCCGAAAATGAGCCAGGATATGATGTGCTCGAGCGAGTAATACTATATAAGCCCAGTCTACCCAGTTTAAAATGCCGTTACAAACAACCCATTTCTTTCGATAGGCTGCATGTTTGCCCATTTATCGAAATAAATACTGAAGATTTGTCAATGGAAATTGTAAACAGAGGTTTGATTATCTATGAGACCTTCCTTCAAAAATCAATTCCAGGTTGGGCATTTCGATATAATTCTGATAGGGAGAGTATCTTTCTTTGTCTGAGTGAATATAAAATTATAAATGAAGCTATGCCCCAACCTGAACTCACCGGTAGAAGGCTTGTGTATCTCCCTGGGACTAAAGAAGTACTTTCTTTCATTTGTATCTGTCTCTCGATTGCATGTTTACTGATCACTGTCATCACGTATGCATGCTTTACTGAATTGCGCTCACAGCCTGGTATCAACACAGTGATTTTATGCATTTGTCTTCTCTCGGCACAGGCGGTGTATCAGTTTGGAGCAGGACAGACAGATATCCCAAACTGGGCATGCGCAACAATTGGCGCCATCTGTCATTTCCTTTGGCTCTCAGTTATGTTCGCGATGAACGTTTGTTCTTACGATATGTTTCGTATTTTCAGAGCACTTCAAATTATACCTTCTAAGCTCATTTTGAAAGACACAATTCTCAGACTTGGGTACATTGCCGTATCCTCATTGATATTTGTACTCGTAAATATCACAGTTTCAATTTCTCTGAGTCATGGTCAGGACTCAGGCTATGGAGGGGTCATTTGTTATCTGTCGTCAGTTCGAATGCATTTAATAACATTCATCATCCCTTCAGCTTCAACCATTCTTGTCAACTTTATCCTGTTTTTCTACGTTGTCATAAAGATCGGTAAGACGCGCATCAGTTCCGCCCACCTAAGCCATGAGCGTAATTATTTTGGAGTTTATGCTCGTTTGTCCACGTTGACTGGAATGACTTGGTTGATTGGCTTTTTGCAGATATTTGTGGAAAGCGAAGTACTCGAATATCAGTTTATTTTTCTCAATGCAGGGCAAGGAGTGTTTATAATGATTGCATTTGTCTTCAACAAAAGGCTTTTGAAGTTGTGTGAAAGTAAGAAGGAGGCCCAAAGCAGTACAACACAAAGTCTTCAAATGTTTTCTTAAAGACATATGCGACCTTTCCGCCATTTTGATGTATTTGCAAAAAATGAAAGTTATCACAGAGTCAATATCTTATTATAACTGGGTAAGGAAATGGCTAAAGTTTGTGGTTTGAATATCATTTTGGGCTCATTTTATTAGTTCGGGTTTAAAAATTGGCCATAAACTTAAGGAAAATAGTAATATTAAGATTTTTGCAATTTGTTTCAATTTTTTATATTTATTCACCGTGTGAGTAAGTTAAATGGCAACTTTCTTACCAGTATGATTTAATAATATGCATATTATGCTTATTTGTTGTGTGCAAGCAAAATCCAAGTTATCTGGATGTGATACACTATCTTTTTAAGCTTTTATGTAAATGATTGCCACGTAATAAATGTGGGGCTAGGGGTATAGTTTGTTCGTTACAAAAGTAATAAGTACGGTGACCTCTACTTTCCTTTTAATTTTCTATTTGCTGAAAAGTTCGTCTCAGGAAAATAACATGTTTGGTGAGACTCTCAATGTAGAGGGTTTCTGTAAGGTTCAAATACAGCCGACAGGAAGGATATTTTTGAGGATTTTTCGGTCGGCGACTAAAATTGTGTTTGCAAGATAGTATTTCATCTTCAAATACAAGCTTTTGGGTGGTAGGAGTAACATTTTCTATATCATTCTGACTAGACAACGTAATTATAAGCTATATAAAGTCATCATTTAATTGATATTAACTACCAGGCTTGTTTGGTGCTTTTTCGGGAAAACAGTCGAGGGTGGTATCTTTCCAGTTCAAATATTTCCAAATTTAAAACGGTGACATATGGTTTTTATTTCAAGATTGATGAGCCAATATATGATATAGAATAATTACGAAATTTTATGCAGTTTTCAACGCAGGAAGTATTTGGTCGCATTTGCCTTTGAGAATGTTTGCTGGAACGGTATTGGAATTCGACGCAGCTTTATTTTAAATGCATAACATGCATTGTCAGTATTTGTGACACAATCTATTGCTGTTTTTTTTTTTCTAAATGGACGAGCGACGAATGTCTTTATAAAAGCTAACTTGTGCGCTTCTTTGGTTCTTAGCAGAGAGCCTTGCCAAGTGAATAGGTCTTTGGCCCTTCACTGAGGATATTCACTGAGGATATTGCGGGTTCGACTCTCATGGGCGGCACATGTCCGATCTATTTTGCCGATCAACACAGAGTGTGCTCCGAGCTGGAAATAGTTGTATTAGGATGGCGGTCGTTGACTACGGCATTACTGAACATGGGTGATTGTGTTAACCTTACCAAACCGAAAAAATGTACACGTGCTTGAACAACACAATGCACAATACACAAGCACGACCAGACAAACAACTTCAATTCTTCGTTTCCTAGCAAAACCCAGTCATACATTTATGAGGCAAAAACTGCTACCAATGAATTCACAGATGTACTACCATAGGAACTATTAAAATACCAACTGTTGTGCGTAGTACCGTAGCAGAATGACGTTTCATTGAGGTCAGTGTGACATTGATATGAACTCTAAGAACAAATTGATATAATGATTATAAAAGATATATCAGTATACATTGGTATAACTATAATAACATTTTTCGCGTATTCATTTTTCGAAAAATATTATTATCCTGTCGATGACGTACATGTAAGCACGTGCGCAATGGCTGGTGTAGCATAACAATGTTGAACACCGACCTGAAGAGCCATCAAAATGGTAAAAGCATTTGCTTACGAGCCGACGCTGTGCCAACTGACTATCGACCCATGCAGCTGTCGACCGAGCAAAATCGGTAAATATTGATGTTGTTAACGATCGTCGACCGAGCTGAATCCGCTGAATCATGATGGATGGATCGATGGATGACTTGTGATTTTACGTCTTTTCAACAGTATTTCAGTCATATCAGGGCGATGAGAGGGTGATGATGAAAGGCCGTGTGCAATAGAACCCCGTTTACAGAAGGAAAGTTTCTCGCCTCAAGCGGGGCTCGATCCTGGGTCCGCTAGATCAGTAGGCCAGCGCCTACCACAATGAGCTACCGCGGCTCCTATCAGCTGAATCAATTGCTTAAGTCTACAATAATGAACTACGCCTCGGCAAAACCAACAAAGTGGCATGTCCGCCCAGCGAAGACTCAGAGCAGTCTGTCAGCCGATCAGTCTGATAAGTGTCTTTGCTTAGCGCTTAAAGCGTAGCTGAGGATCTAAGTTATCTCCATGCAGACAGCGAATACTCTGATCAGAATGAGCGGATGCCCACGCTGGTCTGAGTCTTCACTGGGCGCACATGCCTCTTTGTTGGATTTGTCGTGACGCGGCTCAGTAACATTCAACGCAGGTCGGAACTCGTGAACATGGTCTGTATGAGACATACATGTATTTGCATATTTTACATTTATGTATATTGTTTTCCTTAATCGATTTGTAACTTCATGACATTGTATCATAGTAAATTTTGGTTTCTATGTTTCTGAGCTGCAGTACTTGCGAGCCAAGACTCTTTCACGCAAACCGAACAATAAAGTGTCTGATGAACCAAAGCTGCACCAAGGGCAAGGGTTGGTCGACTGTTGACCGGTTATAGCCCCAAGTAATTTTATTGCTGGCCATCCCAAGGCGGCACTTCTGCTTTGGTTCTTGGTTGTTTTATGTGTTGTTTGTTGGTATGTCTGTTATTGATATTGTGTTAATGACGTTAAGGCTAGCCTTACATAAAAAGTGGAAAAATATCTGTTTATTGTATATTATGGACCTATTGACAGGGTTGGTGCGTTCGTTGGTCTGTTGTTTGGGTGATGGTTGTTTTGGCTGGGTTGAACAACTAAGTATCTTATGAACCAAAGCAGAGACAAGGGCGAGAGTAGGTTAAGCACAAACTTGTTAAGCCCCCCCCCCCCAGTAATTTCATTGCTGGCTGTCCCAAGGCGGCAATTCTGTTTTGGTTCTTCTTGGATGTTTTATGAGTTGTGTGTTGTTCATGGGCGAGGGTTGGTCGAGCGCAAACCGGTTCAGCCTGCCAGTAATTTCATAACTGTCTGTCCCATGGCGGCACTTCTGTTTTGGTTCTTCTTTGTTGTTTAAGTGTTGTTTGTAGCTATGTCTGTTATTGATATGTATACATGTATTTATTTTTTGATAAGGCTAGCCCGGCGACCATCTACATGAGAAATGGTTATTCATATGGCTGCCGCTGATGATGTCTTTGGTGTGGTGACTAATTTTGAGTTGTCTTTTACCACATGGTGTATTGGGTGCGATCTGGGATTGAATTGTGTCAGTTCCTAAAAAATTTCTCATTCTCAATGTATGAACCACATTTTCGATTGAAAATACATCACAGTGTAAAGGTTGCATTGATTGTAACTAGGGTCTGTTTTACAACCTTGTCCTAAGTTTATAATTACACAGGGTATAAACCAGTCCGCCAATGTTCGCTTCCTGCAGCGACTGTCCATTATATTTAGCTTCCGCCGAGACTGTCCGCGATCTCTTGCTTCCTGCTGAGACTTCAGTACATGATAAGTGACTTCCTGCAGAGACTCTCGACAGGAAGCAGAGTCACGCGGACAGTCTCGGCAGGAAGCTATTTTCCGAGGACGGTAGACCCTGCAGGAACCGTTTGAATAAATTTTCGTTCACCCGTCCCGTAGAGGCTCTACATGAAATTTGGTTACTATCGGCCCAGCGGTTTCAGAGGAGAAGTCGTTTAAAAAGGTTGACAGACGGACGACAGACGGACGGACGACGGAGCCTTATTACCCTATAAGCTCCCCGGGGCCGCTGGCTAAGGTGAGATAAAATACAAAACTTTTTTGTCCATTGCTGAAAGCTGACTATCGACATGCCAATACTGCAGACAACTAAGGGCGTGGGCAAAATTACCAACGCGAGAAAACTGCATCATTCAACATGGCGATTTAGTGAATCCATCATAAACGCTCGAGTTGAGAAAGGAGAAGAAACATTTTCAAAAACCTCAAGCTTCTGCATGCAATATGCCAAAATATTTGGTCACTTTCAGGAATTTCGTGAAAACTCCATTTTACGTTTGGGAATAGAGTTGTGCGTTTACCATGTGTGGCCGAATGTCATAACTGAAAGTGGTTGTTTATATATATAAAGACGCAAACACAGTCAAACTGAACGTCTGTTCCTCAGGAAGACTTTGAAACTCTCCTTTGTCCTACCAACGGTAAAAACGTCTTACATGTAACACAAAATCTTTTAAAAAGCGGTTTATCATTCTTGTTTGGTGATAACCTGTTTTTTTTTTGCGCAAATATTGAGTTATATGTTATATAACTGGCAAAAAGTAGGGAAAGCTTGTTATTATTATAATCATTATTATTTTTGTTATTAGTTCCTTTTCTGATACCCTTTCGAGCGAATTAGTTTCAATTAGATGAAGTCAATCAATGGAGCCCCACACCTGTAGGTTGCGTTTTGCTATTTATTCAAGTTTATTGAACAATTTTATTTGCCAATTAAAAGGACCCAAATCGTTTGTTTTATCATTTTCATGTGAATCTCAATGTTTTATTTGTTTTAATCTGCTGATCCCTGTCATTTAAAATGACGAAACGGAAGTAAGAACAATGCAGTAATACCTCACGATAAAATATTTCTTGAATTCATTCTACGGTTGGAGCTATGGTGCCTTTAAGCGTTTTTAGTTCTGCTTTCCTAGCTTCTCTGTTGATACTCTAGTATGAAACTTGAGAGAAACTACAATATCAAAAGACAAACTATTGCAGAAAAATCCAGTCACAAGAGGTGTGTAAAAATGATTTTCAATAAAGTAATGTATGATGAAATATAAATTTCGAAACGTAGTAATAATAATGAAATTAATATGGCTAATCATCTTCTGTTTATCGTAGTTTTAGCTGTATTAACATGATAACTAATTCCATTAAGCATTTTTCAATTATATTTACCGAAATCTGGTCATAGGATATTTCAATTTTGTGTCAGAGTTATATATGCATAATAAGAAATATATCTGCATCTAGAGAAACTTTATCTTTAAGCTGTTTGAAAATTCATACACCGAGCCACTCGTTACTATTCCAATGCTTTCTTTATATATGAGCCGCGACACGACAAAACCAACAATGTGGTTGGTCGCCCACCGTAGGCTCAGATCAGCCTGGGCATCCACCCAGTACGATCAATTTCTTCGTTAAGTGCTCAAAGGGTAGATAAGAGACTAAGCTACCTCCATGCGGACAGCGAAGGCTCTGATCAGACTGGGCGGATGCCCAGGCTGATCTGAGTCTGCACTGGGCGCACAACCACATTGTTGGTTTTGTCATGTCGCGGCTCATATACAAATGGGTAGTAATATAAACTTGTCACAAACAAAAAAAAAAACTTATAGAATTCGCTCGGGTCCGCATTGATATATATTTATTTGTGCATTCATGTATTTATTGAATTAAGATGAGCAGGTAATATACAGGTAAAAAGCTGTTTATTTTCTCTCTTTTTAACTGGGGAAACACTTATAAGATACAATTGTTTCTCATGGACAAAATTCTTTTCTTTCAGAAGAAAACTCCTTTTGAAAGGCTTTCCTAGCACAGGACCAAGCAGGCACATGACGTCGTAATGACGTCGTACTGACGTCGGTGCGACGTGGTGAATGTTGCACCGACGTCAGTGCGATGTCATGACGACGTCAAGGCACATAATGTCGTAATGACATCGCACTTACGTCATTGCGACTCGGAGATCGTCGCACCAACGTCAGTGCGATGTCACGACTTCATGTGTCAACTGGGAAGATTCAGAAGTTGTCTCCCTTTGAAAGAAACTTGAAAGAAACAGGAAAAACAGAGTGGTATACTTATGCACTTTAAAAGCAAACTGTAAGATGTAGGGTTATGATGCTCTAAAACTGTTCTTCAAAGGTACAATTTCTCCTGTTCGATGTCGCAAGGTAATTTGCTTTTAGCGGTCAAGCATTTTTTTTCTTGGACATTCTTTAACAGTCGGATTTTGACTAACATGTTGTAGTCTCTTCCTATAGTTTTTTAACCCCGACTTCAAAGAAGTTGTAGGAAGCATATTGCTTTCACAGTGTCCATCTGTTCGTCCGTTCGTCAGTGCCTCCTGATGCAGCTATATTGCCTAAGAACCACTGGGCCTTGGGTTGAAAAATGAAGGACCCATGTTTTGTTCGTCGGACTTGTTCTTTTAGAATTAACTCACTTTTATCAAAATTAAAATAAATTCTTGGTACCGCCATGTCTCAAGAAGATTTTAAGCTAGGATAATCATATTAAGCGTACAGCTTTGGGAAAGGGGGGCATGTGTACAGGAACTGATTAACTTTTGGGTTGAGTTTTGCTCCTCGTTTGAATTTGACAATTTTCTTTCAGATTCTGACCCGCTTTATCTAGGAAGCTGAATTTTAGTATATAAATAGTCCGGATAAGTAAAATGTTTTGATTAAAATTAGATAACTCCTCGATAATAAATTATGGAGTACTTGCCCCTGATAGCCATAACTTTTGAAGCGAATGGGCTCACGAACCACTAGGCCTAGGGTTTTGAAATTTTATATATGGCTTGGTCATGAAAAAATAGCGGATCCATATTCGTTTCCTCAGTCAGACTTACTTCCGCTTTAGCAAAATTAAAATGAAATCTTGTTCCCATGGTACCTCAAGAAGTTTTTAATCTAGGATAATGATTTCTTACCTACTAGACAGAGTTTGTTCTATTTTTAGCGGTGCTGGAAAATTCTGTCTGGCCCGTGGGCTGGGAAAGCTAACACGAGCTTGAATTCTGTGTATCACTACGCACTTATTGAAGTCCGGTGCGCCCGGAATGGCGATTCTATACTTTATGTATTATTTTTTCATAGGAATGTTTTTCTACATCAATGAAATCCCAAGAAAGATAATTGATTCCTTATAATTCCGTTATAATCTGTTTCTATGCCTTAAGTCGGGAAAAGATCCGTAATAGTCAATGTTTAACAAACACTGACGAAGGTGCCGCCATTTTGAAAACGTTACCAACTGGCGTTTGAAATGACGTTGACGTTACGTCACAATTAACGTCATACACGCGCTTGCTGTAGTCGTCTTAAAAATCTAGTCGGAAGAGAAAATACTGTTTAGCAGTTATTACTTGTTTGTTCACACCAGAAGCCAGTGGCTGACTCGGTTGTACTACTTACGGTTGTACACGTTCGCATGAAATAATAGTTCCCCGTTCACATGGTTCAAGTTGAAATATAATTATTATCGTAGGTAAGAAAAATAATCACTCATTGGTCTCAGATGCGAACAGGGAAATCCCAACCCGAGGGCACAAGGGTTTGTCGGAAACGAGGCCTGTCCGCATCGGAGACCAATGATAGATTCTATTTATGTAGTATAAAGCTTGTAAATTAGATATACAAAAGCTGATTAACCTTTTAGCAAATTCTGTCCCAAAATTATAATGTTACGTCCCTTGTTTGAATTTGGTATTTACCCAACTTCTAAGCCATCTAACATAGGAAGCTGACTTTTTTATTTAAAAGTAGAAAAGTAGTTCTTGATGTGTAAAATATTTGTGCACCGATCAGGAGTTAACATCCGCGGGACTATGGGCTTTCCTGCAGTAGTCATAGAAAGTGACTATGACTTGGTGATGATGGCCTCTGAGGTAGTCTGAAGAAGGCTAAAGAGGCAATGAAGCCAAGACTGAGGCCACACCTTAAGAAGTTCAGAAACCCAGATGTGGCAGCCACATGTCAAGCAACACTAGGTGGCGAATTTGCACCACTCATCAGTTTGAGAGAAGATGACATAGACATAGATTCCATGATTACCACCTACAATGCAGCAGTAACTGACAAAGTCAGTGAGATAACTGGAAAGGAATGTTGCAAGAAAATGCCCTATGGAAGGAAAACAAGAGGGCTAAGAGGCCCTTAATCGCTCACCTGAGCAAAAAGGTTAAAGGTCAAACTAGGGTCATAATTTGAACAAACCTGTACTGATAGTTTGCAACCATTTCCAAATGGTTCTGAAGAAGAAGATTTTTGAACGTTTTTCTATTTACTGCTATGGTTCAAACCCTAAACTCCCTGGGGCAGGGCCATTTTGGACCCTTGGGCCCTCATTTGAATAATCTTGGTAAAGGACCACTAGGCAATGTTAAAAGCTAAATTTCAAGCCTCTGAGCCAAGTGGTTCTGAAGAAGAAGATTTCTGAATATTTTTTTAGGTATTCCTATGATTCAACCCTAGGACCCCCTGTGTCGGGGCCATTTTTGACCCGGGCACAATCATTGAACAAACTTGGTAAAGGACCACTAGGGAATGCATCAAACCAAATTTCAAGCATCTGCACTAAGGGGTTCTGGAGAAGAAGGTTTCTAAGTCAGTGAGATAACTGGAAAGGAATGTTGCAAGAAAATGCCCTATGAAAGGAAAACAAGAGGGCCAAGAGGCCCTTAATCGCTCACCTGAGCAAAAAGGTTAAAGGTCAAACTAGGGTCATAATTTGAACAAACCTGTACTGATAGTTTGCAACCATTTCCAAATGGTTCTGAAGAAGAAGATTTTTTAATGTTTTTCTATGTACTGCTATGGTTCAAACCCTAAACTCCCTGGGGCAGGGCCATTTTGGACCCTTGGTCCCTCATTTGAATAATCTTGGTAAAGGACCACTAGGCAATGCTAAAAGCTAAATTTCAAGCCTCTGAGCCAAGTGGTTCTGAAGAAGAAGATTTCTGAATATTTTTTTAGGTATTCCTATGATTCAACCCTAGGACCCCCTGTGTCGGGGCCATTTTTGACCCGGGCACAATCATTGAACAAACTTGGTAAAGGACCACTAGGGAATGCATCATACCAAATTTCAAGCATCTGCACTAAGGGGTTCTGGAGAAGAAGGTTTCTAAGTACATTTTAATTTCGAACCCAAGACTACCTGCCCCAGGGCCATTTTGGATCCAAGGGTCACCATTTACACAAACTTTGTAGGAGGCCACCAGGCAATGCATCATTGCAAATTTCAAGCATCTGAGCTAAGTGGTTCTGAAGTAGAAGATTTTTAATAGTTTCCTATGTATTTCTATGGCTCAAACTCAGGACTCCTTGCCGCAGGGCCATTTTGGACCCTGGGGCCATCATTTGAACAAACTTGATAAAGGACAACAAGGCATCATACCAATTTTCATGCATCTGTGCCAAGTGGTTCTGAAGAAGAAGATTTTTGAATATTTTTCTATGTAGTTCTATGGTTCAAACCTAGGAGCCCCTGGGGTGGAGCCATTTTCAACCCTGGGGCCACCGTTTGAACACACTTGGTAAAGGACTACTGGGCAATGCTACATACCAAATTTCAAGCAACTGAGCCTTGCGGTTCAAAAGAAGAAGATTTTTTAATATTTTTCTATTATTTCTATGGTTCAAACCTGGATCTCCTTGCCTCGGAGCCATTTTGGACCCTGAGGCCACCATTTGAACCAACTTGATAGAGTACTACTAGGCAATGTTACATACCAAATTTCAAGCATCTGAGGCAAGCAGTTCTAGTGTAGAAGATTTTTAAGTATTTTTTAGTTTCGAACCCAAGACCCCCTGCCCCAGAGCCATTTTGGACCCTGGGCCACAATTTGACCAACTTGGTAGAGAACCATTAGGCAATGTTACATACCAAATTTCAAGCATCTGAGCCAAGCAGTTCTGGAGTAGAAGATTTTTAAATATTTTTTAGTTTCGAACCCAAAACCCCCTGCCCCAGAGCCATTTTCAACCCTGGGGCCACAATTTGACCAAACTTGGTAGAGGACCATTAGGCAACGTTACATACCAAATTTCAAGCATCTGAGTTGAGGAGTTCTGGAGTAGAAGATTTTTAAGTATTTTTTAGTTTCGAACACAAGACCCCCTGCCGAAGAGCCATTTTGGACCCTGGGGCCACCATTTGAACAAACTTGGTGGAAGATCACTAGGCAATGCTACAAACCAAATTTCAAGCATCTGAGCTGAGCAGTTCTGGAGTAGAAGATTTTTAAATATTTTTTAGTTTCGGACCCAAGACCCCCTGCCTTTTGAACCATTTGAACAAACTTGGTAGATGACAACAAGGCACTGCTACATACCAAATTTCAGGCATCTGAACAAAGCAGTTCTGGAGAAGAAGATTTTTAAGTATTTTTAGTTTCGAACCCAAGACCCCCTGCCCCAGAGCCATTTTGGAGCCTGGGGCCACCATTTGAACAAACTTGGTAGAGGACTACTAGGCAATGCTACATACCAAATTTCAAGCATCTGAGTCAAGCAATTCTGGAGAAGAAGATTTTTAAATATTTTTTTAGTTTCGAACCCAAGACCCCTGCCCCAGGGCCATTTTGGAACCTGGGGCCACCATTTGAACAAACTTGGTAGAGGACTCCTGGCCAATGCTTCATACCAAATGTCAAAGCCCTAGGCCTAGCGGTTTCAGAGGAGATGTCATTTAAAGCAAATTGTTGACGACGGACGACGGACACTGGGTGATCACAATTGTTCACCCTAAGCCTTTGGCTCAGGTGAGCTAAACAAGTGGGCCATGAGGCCCTGAATCGCTCACCTGGGCAATTGGCAAGGTGGCTTTTTCTTATCATGTCTGAAATTGTCAAAATATGAGTCTTGGGTCAAAAGTCAAATAATGACCATGACCACCTGTACTCATAAATCTTCATGTACTCATTAAGACAACCATATATGCCATTTTTAGGGCCAAAATCTTCAAAACTTTCCACGAAATCTTATGTTCCAGCATTTTCCCATATTTGACCATGCCACAAAAAAGGTCAAGGTAAACCCAAGGTCACCATTTGAACAGTCTTGGTGGTACTCCATGCTACTTACCAAGTTTCAAGGCCATAGGTGTATTGGTTCTGGAGAAGAAAAATATTAAAGATTTATACCATAAGTGGTAATGGCGGCCATGTTGGTCATGTGACCTGACCAGTTTGAACAAATTTCTATTCAATCAACCCCTGGAGGCTCTATATGAAATGTGTTTACAATTGGCCCTTTGGCTTCTGAAGAAATGATTAAAAATGTCAAAATATGAGCGATCTGGATCAAAGGTCAAGAAATGACCTTGACCTCATGTACTCATAATTCTTCATGACCTCATTAAGACAAATGTATATACCAATTTTTAGGCCAAAATCTTCAAAACTTTCAATGAAATCTTATGTTCTAGCATTTTCCCATATTTGACCTTGCAGTAAAAAAAGTCAAGGTCAACACAAGGTCATAATTTGAACAATCTTGATAGTACTCAAGTACTCAATGCAACATACCAAGTCTCAAGGCCATAGTTCAATTGGTTCTGGAGAAGAAGATTTTTAAAGGTTTTTACCACATATGGGCATTGTGGCCATGTTGGTCATATGACCAAGACCGTTAGAAAAAATTTTCATTCCCTCAACCCCTGGAGGCTCTATATAAAATTTGATCACAATTGGCTCAGTGGTTTTTGTGGAGATTGTTTGAAATTGTCAAAATATGAGAGTTCTGGGTCAAAGGTCAAAGAATGACTATGACCTCTTGTACTCACAAACTTCATGTACTCATTAAGATGACTGTATATACCAATATTTAGGCCAAAATCTCCAAAACATATAATGAAATCTCATGTTCTAGCATTTTCCCATATTTGACCTTGCCGTAAAAAAGGTCAAGGTCAACACAGGGTCATAATTTGAACAATCTTGATAGTATTCAAGTTCCCAATGCTACATACCAAGTCTCAAGGCCATCGGTCAACTGATTCTGGAGAAAAAGATTTTTACAAGTTTTTACAATATATGGGCGTGGTGGCCATGTTGGTCATGTGACCTGGACCGTATGAATAAATTTTTGTTCCCTCAACCCCTGAAGGCTCTTGGTGAAATTTGGTTTCAATTGGCCCAGTGGCTTTTGGGGAGATTGTTAGAACTTATCAAAATATAAGAGTTCAGGGTCAAAGGTCAAAGAATGACCTTGACCTTTTGTACTCGTAAATCTTCATGTAGTCATTTAGATGACTGTAGATACCAATTTTTAGCCCAAAATTTTCAACAATTTCCAAGATATCTTATGTTGTAGCATCTTGCCGTATAAAAGCATGTGAAAGCAAATTTGACCTTACCGTAAAAAAAGGTAAAGGTCAACCCAAGGTCATAATTTGAACAATTTTGGTAGTACTCCCTTACCCGATGCTACATACCACGTTTCAAGGCCATCGGCCTATTGGTTCATGAGAGTAGAAGATTTTTTCAGGTTTTTACCATATATGGGCATGGCGGCCATGTTGGTCATGTGAGCAGGACCGTTTGAACAACTTTTCGTTCCTAAAGTCCCAGGAGGCTCTATATGAAATTTGGTTATAATCGGCCTAGCGGTTTCAGAGAAGAAGTCATTTGAAATTGTGGACGGACGGACGGAAGACGGACGGACGGACAACGACGGACCCTTACCATCCTATAAGCTCCCCCGGAGCCGCTGGCTCAGGTGAGCTAAAAAGACGAGGTAGACAGAAGAAGAGGTGGGAAGACAAAAATAAGGAGTGGGCAGGAGGGCACATTGCTACCTCAACTAGGGCCGTTAAAATAGGACCAGGTAGCTGAAGATAGGACTAGGTTGGAAGGATGTGTTGCAAAGTCATCTGTGGTTCACAAACGACCCTGCAAGGTTATTGGATACACTAGACTAGAAATTCCGATCTCGATATTTCATAACCAAATATCTAAATATCAAGAATAAGGCTTAAACATTGTGGAAGCGTTTCAGTCAGTATATTCAAGATAAATTGGATAGTTCACAAAATCGCATATTCGCAATTTTTTTTTTCAGCAAACTTTGCTGGAAGCCTAAGCAACGTCCTTTGATTTGTTCTAGGGGTAGATGTGGAGCTTGTTTTACAAATAAGACCTTCGGTTGAAGCTTTTATCATGCATCTGCTGCAAAACTCACCTGATAACAAGGGTATGATATCATGATGTGATATCATGTCAGTGTAGATTTGCGCATGCGCGAATGTTAGAAGCGATCTCTGAAGACGATTGGCTGTAAACCGACGTTTGCCCTGATAACACCGTTCGATTGGTTAAATAACGTCACCGACTTACGTCTTAAGGCAAAAGCGACGTCAGCAAGTTCGAACAAAACTGCGTTTGCTTTTCATTTGTTTGACTCTCTTTTCGCGTTAAAATCTTCTCATGATGCAAGATAAATAGAAAAAAGAGTCTTTTGATATCAAGTTTATCAAGCTCGACCAGAAACACGTCGGACTGGCTCGGCAAGCCTCGCCATTCCTACGCTGTTTCTGGTCTCGCCTGATAAACTTGATATCAAAAGACACTAACATGGTATTCTCTATATATCCACTTGGAAAAGGCTACGTCGGTTGGTTGGTTGGTTGGTTGGGGTTTAACGGCTCTTCGAGACAGTATTTCAGTCTGTAAAGTGCTGTCTCCCAGAGACAGGGAGCGAAAGAAAAGAAATAATAGATAAGAAAAAATGTCCAAACAACCCCCATCCGCACCTCCAGCAAGCACAGTAAGCCATTGCCCTACTTTCTATCTAAATGAGTTGGACGCACAGGCACTGAAAGTTACCCAGAACCATCGCCCGACAACGACCATCCCCGAGTAGGCAAAGACTTAGACTTATGGAAAAGTTGCATAGCTAAAAATTAATGCAAAACACGTGTATGGGTAGTATCAACATCGGCGGTACTTGCGCACACTCATACACATGTACGCACATGCATATAAACAAATCTGCAGATATGCAACTAGCACCTACCAGGCTGACATGAGAATAAGCAAACAACATGCGCCTATAAGGATGAATATTAACTCATAATAATTAAGGCTTTCAGATACGGAATACTAAAATAATATGCATAAGCATGACCCATCGCTTGAATATATTTTTCATGACGTTTTTTATGCAATTCAATTTTATTGCATCTATTTTAACAATGTAAAAATATTCTTATTATGAAGATAGCTGCATTTTTTTACCAGTTTGTTTCAAATATCCTAACTTATAAATTATATGATTTGCAGAAATGAAAGGGCATTTATGTGCTAGAGTCATGAATTTAAATGGGAAATGTGTGAAATTGTATGTAGAAATAAAAAAATTGGGTTTTTCACGAAAAAAAAAAAAATGTTTTGCAGCCCTAGGGGTTATTCAGCTGGTATAATGAAATGAATGTCCCACCAATATTTTTATTCAGTATCTATCTACCTGAAGAAATGCATTGCTAACCTAGCTCAGTATTGTAATGGTTTTATTACATGTCTTTCAGACTTGAAAGCCAGACCAGTTCTCGTTTGAGATTATTGTTTTCATTCACTCACATGTTGTTTTCCTCTGTAATTTTGTATGTTCATGTTGTTTTAAGAGGGCCTCTTGGGTGCTCGGTTGGTGCGACGGTGTTGCGTGTAACTTCCAGTGCCGGGGCGTCCTACTCATTTTGATGATAGTATGGCAATGGCCTACTGTGCTTGCAGTAGGTGCTGGATGACGTTGTTTGGACATTTTTTTCTCCCGTCTGTCATTTCTCTCTTCTTTCTCCCTCTCTACGGGAGGCGGTCCGATATAGACTGAAATACCGTCTCAAAGGGCCGTTAAAACCAAAACAGTCAATCAATCAATTTAGGAGGGCCTCATGACAGATTGGATTTGACAAATGAGTTACCCTCTCTAAATGAAGACGTTCACTACATTTCGCTTTTCTTTATTTTATTCCTTTAATTTTTAAATAAATTTTCGACAAGACTTTAGTAGTGTTCAACAAATAGACGATTATGATTTGAAAAGTCATTAATTAAAGTGTAAAGCCAGCTGTTGTCTTTTGAAAATACTAAATTGTAATTCTTTGAGTGCTGCCCGAATCCCAATAAACTTTATTGTAACTTGCTTTGCGAGATTGTGCCGTAAATCCAAGTATTATTCTTATACTTAGGAAGTATTATTAAACAGTTGCCGGGAAAACAATTTGTACTGGTTATTGGGACATGGTTTATTTTAGCTGATTTCTGTGTTGTAGGGATGATGTACAAAATACCACTGCTGTCGGTGTTTTATCTTCTAGTTCATCTCAAAGTGTCATTATGCAGTGGGGCAGATCAATTACTGGCAGAAATTACACGTACACAAAATCAGCTCTGCCCAACGAAGCATTTTACATGCCATCATGCTAACCTTGCCCCAAATATGACGAAATGCTGCGGTAATTGTGACTGCGGGCCACAGTGCATCAAACATGGATCGTGTTGCCTGACTGAATTCACCAGTCTTATTCAATCATACCGGTCAATTGATGACAACAGGTAAGTGGTGGCAGGAGTCAAGAAATTTTCTATGCGTTTTGCGTCCTCTCAAGAAACTTCACTTAAACCAACCCGTTCATCGAAGGTGTGCAAAATCCGCAGTTCCCGGAGAGAAAAAAACGCTGACATACAGTAAAAAGAGGGATTCTCACTTACTGTAATACCCAAGCCCGATCCACGCCGCAACCGTGAGAATTCTGATGATAATGAGACAGCACTGTTAACCAATAGGCCAAAGGAAACTGCTAACTTTATGCTCTCATTTGTTCTGAACGTGACTCTGTTATGTTGTTTTCCCACGTGCCCAGCAACAGTATTTTGCGCATAAGATCTGTCATTTTATAGGCATTACACGAAAGAGGCCTTACATTTGCTTGACATAAAATATCCATGGCTACAATTCCACCTCAAATTGAGACGATCGCGTTTTGCATGTATCTGCGCCCTTCAGATAGGAGAGCTTCTTGAGGTAAAAATATGACTTCCGTCCGGAATAAGTTATATTCTTTAAGGGTTTTCACCGATGCGAATAAACCGATGTGAATGGAAACATCGTCCTGCTTATGAGGCCTAAATGTTTATTCAGAGTGCTATCTCTTTAAGGTGGTGATTTATGGTAAATGTAAAAATCTGCATAAAACCATAAAAAAGTAACGTATCTCCCTGAAAGTTAGCAGACTTCTTATTTTTGTTGTTCTTGACAGTTTAGAATTTAAAATAGACGTACACGCTGCTTAAAAAGTGTTTATATAAGGAAAGATCAAAAGGTAATTTTCTGCGAATAAATCTGAAAATATAATATCGTTATTGAAAATTTACGTAGTGCTGAAGGTGCATTATTGCATACTAAAGAGCGTCCTAGCAATTATTTATTCCAACTCTTTCTCAAATTGTAATGTAGACCAGATGAAAACGGTAGCTTTTTCTCAAATGTTCAACCATGTACAAAGTAAATGTACACTGGACGCATTTATTAAATATAGGGTAGGCAAGCATACCTATGTTAACACCTACAATATAAATAATACATTACTGACATGATCAGTGGTGTGTAGATGAAATTGTTCAACCTTGTTAAAATAGTATCACCTGTCTCACCTGTGTGTTTTGACAAAAAAATTTGGACACAGACTGCATCTTTTTTCATCTGCTCAGCCAGATAATGTGTGAAAGAGTTTGAAAAAATAATTGCTAGAACGCTCTCCATTATGCAACAAGGTACTCTAAGCACTAAGTATATTTTCAATAATGACATTATTTTTTCAGATTTATTCGCAGAAAATTACCCTTTGATCTTCTCTTATATAAACACTTTTTAACATTAACAAATGCTGCATTTTGGGATTCTAAATTATGAGAAACAACATAAAGAAGGCATCTGCTAAGTTTTGGAAAGATCAGTGTTACTTTGAGTATTTTATGCAGGTTTTTGTCTTTGTCCCAAATCAGTGATTATCACCACCTTAAGAAATGTCCAATCCCTTTAAGGTTTTAGAACCGTAATAAAATGGTAAAGATTACCTAGGCAGTAACAGCGTCAGAGATACAGGCATGTTGAATGTTATTTTTGAGTTGTTCACCCGTCTGCTTGTTCCTTTGTCCGCCTCTGAGACTAGAATTTCTTACCTACTGGACAGAGTTTGTTCTATTTTTAGCGGTGCTGGAAAATTCTGTCTTGTCCATGGGCTGGGACAGCTCACACGAGCTTGAATTCTGTGTATCACTACACGCTCATTCGAATTCGGTGCGCCCGGCTTGGCGATTCTATACTCCATGCATTATTTTTCATAGGAATGAATTTCCACATCAATAAAATCCCAAGAAAGTTTATTCATTCCTTATAATTCCATTATCATCTGTTTCTATGTCTTAAAGTCGGAAAAAGATCCGAAATAGTCAATGTTTCATCGTGACAAACACTGTCGAGGGTGCTGCCATTTTAAAGACGTTACAAACTGACGTTTGAAATGACACTGACGTTACGTCACAATTAACGTCATACACGCGCTTTCTGTAGTCGTTTCAATCCAAATTTTGTTCTTCAATATGAATTTCAGTTAGAAAATCCAGAAATGCGGATTTGGCTAGGACCTACTTTTTACTTGTGTGTTCACTTAAGAAGCCATGAGGCTGACACGGTTGTACTACTTACAATATTGTACACGTTCGCATGAAATAGGCCTCATAGATCCTCATTCAATTTTAAATTACTATTATCGTAGGTAAGAAAAATAATCAATCATTGGTCTCCGTTGTGGACAGGGAAATCCCAACCCTCGAGCACAAGGGGTGTGTCGGAAACTCGGCAAGCCTCGTTTCCGACACACCCCGTGTGCCCTCGGGTTGTGATTTGCCTGTCCACATCGGAGACCAATGATAGATTCTATTTTGAGTAGTACTTGAAACCATGTGCGGCAATGCATGTACCAATACCATATTCAACATTGTATAACTCTATAGTTATGGGTATTGAACTATATTGCTCAAATACACTGAATTCCAAACAGTCTAGCACTAGGTCTTTGACGTGGTATCTGACTAGGATCTTCACTGTTTGACAATATTTAGAATCTACGATATCTGTTATGTTTAACTTGTCCACAAATGCAAACGCTATGAAGATACATTTTATTTTGGTCTACATTGTTTGCAATGCAGTCAGGTTACACTCTGCAGAGACTATTTTACAATGGTTCTCGAGAAGCAGTTGTGGTTACTTGATGGGCGTAGAGTATTCGCAGTAGCTAAGCTTGTGATCTTAAAATGCGTCAAACCATTTGGATTTTCGTCCAATTGATACACAGTGTCTCTATCTACAAATACACAAATCTGCTTTGGTAACTTAATAGAAAATCTCTGTTTAAAATACATATATCTTAACTGGAAATACAAACATCTCAACAAGCAGCAGGGGGTGGGGGGGTGCGAGTAACAAAATCTCTTGGAGCCGCCACACCGCCTGCCGCGCCCCCAGCCCCATTTCATGGTAAAACAATATTTATTTTGGACCGCCGCGCCTCTCAGGAGGATCTTCCCAGCCCCTGTTTTGACCCAAAAAAGTGAGAGCCCCTGGGACGGTCCACCACCCTCACCGACCCGGGCTCCTGGTGGAAGTCTAGTCAAGACTTGACAATACTAATGCCGCCATCGGGGGTGAATGCACCATTTTGTTTAGCCGTGGGGAGGCGTTATTTTTTTATTTAAGCCCTAACCCCATTTCCGGCCTCAGTAGTATACAGAGTGGGGATTCTTGGGCAAAACCCTGGGGGCCCGCCCCACCCCCTTGCGAGCCCCAGGGGTACCATTGAGGCCGCCGGGGGTTCATAGACAAACCCCCTGGGGCCCGCCCCACCCCCTGGCGAGCCCCCAGGGGCGTCACCTGATTGGGTACTTCCGAGGCCATAAGGTCAAACCTGATGAGGTTTGACCTTATTGCATGATGACCCTCTACCCGCCACTTGAGAGCGGAGAAACTCACCGCCTTCAGCATGCGGCTGAGGTGAGATTCCGTCTCGAAAAAGAACGGGACTTCAGAGCTTCGATGTATAAAAAGTACCAACGCGGAGCCAATGTAGCAGACGGAATTGACACCGCGCTTTCGGTGACCAGCGTGGGCTTGGCTGCTTCTGGCATAGGGCTCTTGTCAACAGTTATCGCGGTGCCAATCGCCATAGGCATGCAGGCCGGAGCTATTGTGTGTGGGCTGCTTGGGGGCGGCAGTAAACTTATAGGCCAGGTAAACTTATAGGCAAGAGGCTCCAGGCAAAGGCAAAGAAACACGACGAGATTCGCGTCCTGGCTGAGTCTAAGCTGAACTCAATCGCAGACCGCATTTCAGTTGCCCTGAAGGATGACAAAATTATCGAAGAGGAATTTCGTCTGTTCCTTTTTGAGGTTGACAAATTCAACCAGTTAAAGACCGCGATCCGTGGGCGTCAAAAGCAAAGCGGTGGCTTGTCAGAAGATGAAAAATACAAGCTATTTCGGCGTACGAGAGACGAAGCGATGATGAAGGCCCGCGACAAGTTATTAAAAGAGATCCAAGCTGGAACCAGTGGCACCTGAGTATTTCTTCCTGGCGAGCTTAAAAAGCAGAAAGAGCAAGTCATAATTTTTTTTCCAGGGCGTTATGTTGCGGCGACAACCAGGCGCTGCAGCACAAGAGGCTGGCCTGTTTCACCACTTTGAGGCATGAGGTTAGGCTACATCTGGCAATTTGCGAAGATTATTGCGTTTCATTGAAGGAGAGTTCTTTTTTTTTCTTTTTTTTTCATAAATAGTTTTTATATCATTCATCAAACCTTTTTATAACCACAAAATTAATGAAAAATGCTGCCCTTTCAAGTAAATGCACCCGACCTTTACAAACTCGTCTTTTGTACATCAACCAAGGTTGTGAACGGACTCGAACGGTTCAGCACCATAACACTTCCCCATTGTACGCAGGACATCCCGCATGAAACCCTAACAGAACTACACGATATTTTAGAACGGTATTCCTCCGAAACCGACTTTGACAAACTACATAGCCGCATTTCCCTCCAATTATCAACCGACCTTGCTTTCCTTTGTGAACACATCCTCACCATATTAACAGAAGCGCTCTTCATTCCAAGTTTCCTTACCAGCCAATATCCCAGGACACTCCAGTTCCAAGCCGCAACGACCTTCAACGAACAAAGAACTTCACCAATCCCTAATACCGTACCTTCTTCAAGAGTATTCAGACGGATTATCTTCAGAAACAGCTATGTGAACGCCCGAACGCCTCCTACTCACCCTCCTACCTACCCATCCCCGCCGCGCACGCTCCCCACTGGGTACCTTCAAGACGATTCCACCCACGTAACGCAAGTAAGGGAAATTAATATCTCGTCGTTTCGAGATTCGTTCACACAAATCCATTCGGAATGAAAAATCCTCAGAGATACCCAATCAGGTGACGCCCCTGGGGCTTCGCCAGGGGGGTGGGGCGGGCCCCCAGGGGTTTTATCCCAGAACTCCTACTCTGTATACTACTCAGGCGCACCGGCATTGTCGGGGCCCATCGACGCCTAATATGTGTCCTGACGAGCCCTGCCAGGGCGAAATGGCTTATAGGTAAGTGCGATATAAAATTCCTTTATGCATCCATGGCCCGGGCCGGCAGAGGGTGTGGGCCGTCCCTGAGGCTCTCTTTTCGGGTGTCATCCCACAGGCCGGCGAGGGTGGTGGCTGGTTCGAGCGAGACAGGGGCTCCAAAAGTTGCTGCTGCAGCATGTTTTTTGTTGCGGCGACGCCAAAAATGGGGGTGGGGCTTAAATAAAAAAATAACGCCTCCCCACGGCTAAACAAAATGGTGCATTCACCCACGTTGGCGGCATTATTTATTGTCAAGTCTTGACTAGACTTCCACCAGGTGCCCGGGTCGGTAAGGGTGATGGACCGTCCCAGGGGCTCTCACTTTTTTGGGTCAAAACAGGGACTTGGAAGATCCTCCTGAGAGGCGCGGCGCTCCAAAGTAAGTGTTGTTTTACCATAAAATGGGGCTGGGAGGCGCGGCAGGCGGTGTGGCGGCTCCAAGAGATTTTGTTACTCGCCCTCCTTGCTGCTCAACAGAATGATAGATATATAGATGCCTGCATAATAATTGAAATAGAGATACCTGCATTAAAATAGATATACCTTTGTTTTAGTTTATTTCAGTTACAATATCTCCGTTTTCAATGAACGTAGTTTTATAGGCTTGCTTGTATTCATGAGCTATGGCAGGGTACAGATTTTCTCTTTTAGTTATTGTTGCGAAAGAAACCAGCTTTTATGGCTTACGGAATAAATAATGTTCATTGTCTGCTTTTGGCCTTGTATTCACATGCCAAAGTTTTCTAGGACACTTTTCAACATCGCAGGATCTAGTGTTTCCGAACGGAGAAGGCTATTTACATGTAGCTTAAACCTTTTATCCCCTATTTAATACAGCAGTAGCCACAATTCGTAGATGCGCATGCTTGTCTACGAAAACAGATCAACTGGTGGTCTTCTTTTGCTCCAGTGCTCCAGTGGTGTTGCTGACGCCCCAGGGATCTCCAGGTGTCTCAACACTTTTTGGCTGTCGAGTCCTCGTCCTTGCTTCATCACGGTCTTATCTTGAATTTAATTGTTGACCGTGATGACCCTCTGATGAGTTAGGGGACCTCCATACGAACCGAACTACCAACTAATTGTTTGCACCGCGGCGGAGG
This sequence comes from Ctena decussata, assembly GCA_963989385.1. NCBI lineage: Eukaryota > Metazoa > Mollusca > Bivalvia > Lucinida > Lucinidae > Ctena > Ctena decussata. The sequence continues at coordinate 40,354,065 of OZ022514.1, forward strand.
GTGAGGGTGAAGGTTTGGGCCCAGTAAAACCGGTTTAAACCCACCCCCAGTTGTTATTACTGACCGTCCCAAGGCGGAACTTGCGTTGCGGTTGCATTTGTTTTATGTTCGGTGATGTTTAATTTATTGTGTTCTCATTTTAACCCTTCTATAATAAAAATACAAAATAGGTAAAAATAATTGTTAAATGTTTTTCGTATAATTTGCTTAGACTGTTGTAACCATTCTGTTGGTCTAGATTATTTAGTTCAATAAAGATAGCTGAGTTGCTGACTCGGCTTATCACTTGTAGTTTATTGTTTGTTGGGATGTCTTTGTCAATCTTTCCCTTTGATATTGGGGATAGGGTTTGGGATCTGATTCAGTCAGTTCCTGAAGTGTAGTTACTCTTTAAATTTAAACACAGTAATTTTATTTGCAGTCATTCAGCTAACGCAGTGGCCGAATCCGAACCTAGCCTATATGGTACAGCAATTCCTGAACTGGCCTAATTAATGATTGATGTAACAGTCTAGAACTTTGCTTTTGTGTGCATGTTTATTATCAAAACCGAACTTTTGCGTTGCGAGTTTGTATGAAGCATGTATGGGTCTTATCACTGATTTTTTTTTATTCTTGCAATCTTGAAGCTGTTTTACTTGTTGTAGGTACCGTTGTGTGACTCTTAAATATCTAACATCTAAAAACAAAACCGATTTCATAACAGCTGAATTTCAACCGGTCTGGATGATTGCTACATGCGGAGCTGCTAAAACAGACGAAACTACTAGAAAACTCTGTGAAAACCCAGGGATAAATGGCTTGATGGAAACAATTGTTCCCGTACACCTTGCTGGAGAACACTACCGGAATAAATTCTGTGCATTTTGCAACGGATTTTCCCTGTCATCTACTCTGGACCCTTATTCACTTGAGATAAATTGTAATACGCCGTTGTCATATGCAGTCTCCGATAAACAGTTTTTAGCTAAAGTTGAGGAAAACAGATGTAACATTTTCTACATACCTCCTTCGGCGTCATTCCATCCTGTCAATGACGTATGCCCGGACACATACTACACAATTTCAGAATGTAACGTCACAGGTCTGTGGCCTGTTTATGATCAAACCGTAGATATTGCCTGTAACTCATTTGTTGACCCTTTTAATAACACATACCGAAATTATTTCTGTTATGTTTGTAACACCGACAATCCGTTACCAAGGAATGATTGGAAATGTAAACTTCGCCAGGGAATAGGCGGGTCGTCTCAACCCCCATTCCTTGCTATAATAGACCTGGGTGAGATACAGACGAAAGAAACTACCTCCCCTCAACTTGTATGCGACCAGGGCCCAGTTTCACAATCATTCCTTAAACTTAAGGACGACCTTAAAGGTAAGGTGCAAAATTTTATGCGTAAATAAAAGCTTATAATAACTAAATTTATTCATTTTTTCTTTCGTATTACATTTCTATGACAATTGTCAGTAGGTTCACGCAAAAACTGCAATTTTTAATATGGTTTAAATATGGATTTTTTGAGGGTGAAATTTTCCACCTTAACTTTAAGGTGGTCCTTAACTTTAAGAATGATTGTGAAACTGGGCCCAGAGCACACAATTTAAAGATATAAAGTTGGTAAGTGAATTATATTTGTATTTTGTATATTTTCATCGAAATTCAGCAAATTATGCATAAATTCATTAACCTATATCATCCCATGAAAGAAGTCTCAGCGAAAAGTGTACTGAGATGAGAAGGCAAATGAGCCACGACAGGACAAAACCAACAAAGTGGCATGTGCGCCAAGCGAAGAATCAGACCAGCCTGGGCAGCCGCCAAGTCTGATCAGAGTCATCGCTGTGCGCGTAAAGCAAAGCTTAGGGTCTAAGCTACATCCATGCCGATAGGGAAGACTCTGATGAAAATGGGCGGATGCACAGGCCGATATGAGTCTTCGGATAGCGCACATGGCATTGCATTGGTTTAGTCAAGTTGTGGGTCAAATATCAGGAACTTTTCCGACACCATCGATTTACACATCTTTCACAACGCCAAAGGAGAACAAGAAAGACTGCTCACAAAGCTAAACAAAACAACCGTATGGCAAAGAGGTCAGCTCTTTCCTATCCGATGGCTGCGAGGCTGCCGTAAATAATGTACTAAAATCACCCCAGGGTTATCTATGTATAAAAAAGGGCCGGTACGAAACGAAAAAGAGCTGTTACGAAACGAAAAAGAGTCATAGTTACCAAACGACCTGATGATCCGGTCGTTTGGTATCTATGACTTTTTCGTTTCGTAACAGCTCTTTTGTCGTTTCGTAACATCCTTGAAAACATAGTTAACCAGGTGTTGCATTGTATGCTAAAACAGAGAACATTATTATTGTAAATAAATAATATAAAAAATACACACTGGAACGATAAGTTAAAAATTATTGGGAGCTTATTTTTTTGTCTTTTCCTTGCTTCCAAATGATCTAACTTCAGAACTTGTGTATTTTAACTGCAGTAGGTTTTTACCGTGTGGCGGCCGTAAAACGTCTCCTCGTACATCATCATAGTGCAGATTATATTTTGTTCTCCTGTGGGACACTGACATCATTTAGAGTCGTTCTGAAAATAGAGTTCTGCTTAAGCCGGTGCGTGGAGGCACGGCCGATGTTGCACATTTCTTTACTGGTCACTAACAGACTCAGTTAAACTGAGTCTGCTATTTTCATTTCTTTGGTGTGTCCCTTGCTTCGGAAGGATCTAACTTCCGAACTTATTTAACTAGTTTGGACAATTTATGAAACTATATACTTATTTTACTTTTTGTTTTAAGGGCGGATATTGCATCAGATTGTATATTTCCTGATCACTTTCAATCGTTTACATTACACGTTTTACACGCAGTCAGCCGTAGCCTTGGAAACTGTTGTGGTTCATACACATACAAGTTATTCGGCCCGTGTAACATGTGTAAAGGCCTCCTTACTAATCAAGGATCAAAGCAATAAACTTTTATCATATGTCGTTGGTTTAAACAATATTTTATTCTTAGAAATTACATATATGTAGTACAAATATAAATAATGGTACAGGATTTGACAGTAAGCTGTGTTTATATAAAAGCCATCTCCTGAAGCAATATGAAACTTACAATATGTGACCGGCGACACGAGAAAACCAACAATGTGGTTGTGCGCCCAGCGCAGACTCAGATCAGTCTGGAGATCCGCCCAGTCTGATCAGACTCTTCGTTAAGTGCTCAAATGGTAGCTAAGGGCCTAAGCTACCTTCATGCGGACAGCGAAGACTCTGATCAGACTGGGCGGATGCCCAGGCTGATCTGTGTCTGCGCTGGGCGCACAACCACATTGTTGGTTTTGTCGTGTCGCGGCTCATATGTGAATGGCAAAATACAAAGACTATCAAACCAATATTGCAAACAAGTAAACTAAAGTCAAAGAGAGAGATAGAGAAAGATAGATAGATAGATTGATAGATAGAGAGAGAGAGAGACAGACAGACAGACAGACAGAGACACACAGACAGAGACACACAGAGATTTAATGTCTGTTAACTCTTAACTGTTTGCTGTCGTACAAACAGTAGGCAGAAAAGGAAAGAAGCTGTGCTAACCATTTTCATATGATAAGAATATAATACAGTTAAGTAAATGTAAACAAGTTGATATAGCTGGGCAGATATGTGAAATAAAGCTGATATATAGAAAAAAGAATGAAGAGGCAAAGAATAAAGCATTTGACCGATTATTACTTAAGTTGCACTCCCACGGCAGAAGATTGAGTGACATCATGAATTTAGGACTAGACAAGTAAATACATGTTCAATATACTGAGCTGGAGCCAAAGAGAGGTAATCTTTATGGAATAAATCTTCCTAACTAATGATATAATCTTGTACCTTTAAGAAAAGAGTCTCATTTTCATGATCTGTCATATTATCCTTTCCAAACAGAAAATCGTGAGAATTATATCTATGAATATCGCCTGGTAAGTATCTATTTCTAGCGGCTGTATACTTAGGACAACAGAAAAAGAAATGATGTTGACTTTCGAAACCTCCACATTGACAGGAAGGATCTGGAACTATATTTTTCCTCTAAAGATGAGAGTTAAGTGAGCTACATTCCATTCTCATTCTTGCTTGGAGTATTTGGCCAATTCGCGTACCAGCATTATAGTATCTTGGAGGTTTCTTTTATCTCGATTTAAACGATATTTGAAAGAAGCGACAGATGTGGCTAGTTTAATATCCTCGGGGAGAGTATTCCAAGCTCGAATAGTGGAGGGAAAGAAAGAGTTGTAGAATAAGTTCGTATTTGCATGAAGAGTTCGAAGATCATTTGAGTTTCTTAGATTGTATGTGGTAGTTTCTTGCACCATAGGAAATAGATAGTCGGACAGATAGTTAGGAGTTAGACCGTTCGGAATTTTATAAAAGATAACAAGTTTCTGCTTATTCCGGCGACTTTGGAGCGAATCCCAACCAATGTCTGAGAAAAGTTTATTTATACTACACAATTTGGTTGCTCCTGTAATAATCCTAGCTGCTTCTACGTGCACTGCATCTAGTTGTTTCTTTGTTTCCATTGAGCAATTGTCCCAAACTGAGTCAGAGTATTCAAGAACAGGTCTAATAAAAGATATGTACATGCGTTCCAGGGCGGTGCGGCTTATTCTAAACTGTTAGCTTCTCATAAGATTCAATCTTGTCCACGCTTTGTTAGTTATGTTTTGGATATGTTGAGACCATGTACAAGATTTGGAGAATATAATACCTAAATGTTTGTGAGTATCTGTTTCTGTCAGTTGCACATTATTCATGAATAAAGGTGGGTGTTGAGGCGGATTTACTTTCCTTGAGATTGTCATAGAAACTGTTTTACTTGCATTTAGAGAAACCAGCCTATTGTCAGCCCAGTTACTAATTGTACGTAGGTCAGAGTTTAAGAAATTTGCGGCTATGGGTGGAGTATCTACTATAATATACAAGCTCGTGCCATCTGCGAAACGTCGGATGGGGCATCCAATGTCGCTTACAATATCATTTATATATAGGAGAAACAAGAGGGGTCAAAGAATTGACCCCTGAGGAACTCCTGCCTGAATGGAAGTCCAGTCAGAGGCCTTCCCATTGAAAGCAACGCGTTGTTGACGACCCGAGAGATAACTCGAGAACCACCTTAAAATTTTATCTGAGCAGCTAATGCCTGATAACTTATGAAGTAGACCCCTATGCCAAAATCTCTCGAAGGCCTTGCTGATGTCACAGAATACTGTCCTTACTTCTCTGCACTTGTCTGCAGATTCGCAGAAGGTTTGATAAGTATGAATCAGTTGATATGTTGTTGAATCACCCTGTACAAAGCCTGACTGGAATGGTGTAAGAATTTGATTGGTAATAACAAAGTTATATAAGTATTTGTGGACACAGCGTTCCATGGTTTTCCCTAATATGCTTAATAAGGTGATCGGCCTGTCATTAGAGGGTAAGGATTTGTCGTCCTTTTTATGAAGTGGACACACATTGCCAAGCTTCCACTGATCTAGAATGTAACCTTGGTCTAAAGAACGATTAAATACAATTGATAAAGGTCTAGCTATGATACTAGAGGCTTCTTTTAGAAGGCGAGGGCTTACTAAATCTGGACCACATGATTTGTTAAGGTTAAGGTTACGAAGGACATCACTGACATCCTGACTTAAAATTTCAATGGAGTTTAGATTGTCCTGGATTGGTAAAAGATGGGGTTAGGGTCTGTTGTCGTCTGTCACGAGTGCCTGTGAAGCAAAGTAATTATTAAACATGTTCGCCTGTTGGTTATCATACGGCATATTCGATGTTCAGTACCAAAGTAGGTATATTACTAGAAGATTTTGAAAGGTTAAGTAATTGCTTTGATGTCTTCCAGAAAAGTTTCATATTTGAAGTTTCTGTTGACAGTAAGACATCGAGCTTATCAAAGTAGTCTTTTTTAGATTTTCTGATGGCTGATACAACGTTATTACGGATATGTTTATACTTCTCCCAGTGTGACATTTCAGAAGTTCGCTTAAATTTTCTAAAGTTTCGTTTTCGTTTTCGAATTAAGTTTCTTATATTAGATGTTATCCAGGGGTGGACAGGAGGTCTAATCGTAACAGTTTTATTTGGTATAGTTTGTTTAGCTGGTAATAGCAAGGTTTCTGTTATTTGTTGGACGTTCTCATTAATATCATTTTTTGACTCCATCTTTTCTACAAGGTTATTTTCACAAAGAACTGTTCGGTATCTGTCAAAATCGGCAATTTTGTAATTCCATATGGGCCGTTGAAATGTTTTAGTTGGAGGACGAATAAATTTTAACAGTACAATGATGCGGAGGTGGTATCTAGTTTGATCTGGTATAAAGGAATCAATCACTGCGCTTGACAAAACATTAGATATGTTAAGTACCAGAATCAAGTCTATTAGAGAAGATAAGTTTTCCGTGAAATGAGTAGATTCAGTTGTCAATTGCTTCAAGTTAAAGTCCTGTAAAAGTTCTGTCATTTTGTTACTATTATTTGTAGACATATTACAATTAAAGTCTCCTAATATAACAATATCAAGTATATTACTGTTATACGCCCGGTCAATACTTTCATTTATAAGCTCGAAATAACGCGTATTGCTATTTGGAGGCCTATAGAAACCACCAATAAGAACGTTTTTCGACTTCATCCGAATTTCAACCCATACAGCCTCAAGACCTTGTATTTCAAGGTCAGAGCGACGTTTGCACAGAAAAGAGTCCCGAACATAGATCATACGCCTCCACCTAGACGATCGCACCTGTCTGCTCTGAAAGGTGGCAAGAAATTATCAGTACTTATGCTCTTGTCACGATCTTCCGGTTTAAGCCAGCTTTCAGAGAAAACAAGTACATCGTATGCATCGGCTTCACACTTTATTAGATCTAATTTGGGTGCAATACTTTGAACATTTAGATGAAAGATACTTAGATGATTGGAAAGCATTTCTAATGGAAATAATTGAGCTATCTGAACTGGAATCAGCACTGCCTTCGACGGAGCCCGGACCAGGATTCACTTCTACATCCCAACTTAACAGAAGAAAAAATATAAACCAAGAAGTTAGGACAGCTGCAATAAGCAACCTTAAGCAATTTATACTGAATGACCGGTTTTTGAACGGGGAGCATTTTATTCTGCAAAAAGGTTGTTTTATACTTCTATACATTTCATTACTGCGTTGCAAAGCTAGTATAAGGCTAAAGCAAACACCACCATCTTTGTTATGAAATGTTGCGAAAATTGTGGTAATGCGACATAAGTGGAAATTGTTACGGGTTATTCTTTTCCTGGCTCCTAGCCCTAAGGTAGCAGACACTCCAGAAAAGCCACCAATACCGTCTGACTTAAAATTACAAACCATTATATACTACACAATAAGAAATGTAAGAAAATTAAGACAAGTGTTGGTGACCAATCTGGAGTATCATAGCAGATAATATTACTTCGAACCAGAAAAGTGTGGAGTGCCAGCCGTGAGAGTGAAAGTAATCAAAAGGGTCAAGTGAGCAGGAAACAAGTAGTCTAAGAGAAATACAAAGACAAGAAATACAAACTAACATAGTTAGAAAGGGAGAAAATAACACTTGGTGATACTTAGCTTCCAGGATTACTGACATAAACATAAACAGAGTAGCCAATTCATTCATAGATAAATAAACAAAGCAAAACGAATATTATTGCTATTCTTCCCTGGTAGGGTTGAAGCGGACAACCCCGGACAGAGGGCAAATTCGGACATACCATTGCAAACTGTGAAAATCCAAAGATCATGAGCCGTCTCATCAGGATTTTCTCTTTCTGTTCTGTTAATTTTGCCTCAATTCCAAACAACTGACATATAAAGGAAACAATGTCACTGTCCAAAACTACCCGCCGCCCGAAGTTACCCGACTCGACCCAACTGCAGAAGTTGAAAATTAAGGTTCTCCAATATATTGAGAATAACAATTTAGCAATGACAGCAGCAATAATAAAAACGGGAGCAGCAATGGTAATTATCATCGTCATGATTATTCTCCGCTCGCAAATCGGCAAACCTCGCCTGAGTCCGTATCATCAACGCAATCATGCGAGGCTTGCCGACGACAGATGCTGACATAGTGAATCGCACGATGAAAAAGGTATCCAATGGATATGTCGTTGCATCTTAGAGTGTAATAAAGCCATGCATTAAAAACTATAATCCACTAAAGGATGAAATATGCAAATAGCATCGTAACATTATGCGTTGACGTCCATAAAACCGTCGCGTTATTTAGTGGCGAAATCGTGGCGTTTTAGTGCAAAATTTGCTAATAAAATGCGATTTGAGTGTCATATGATAAACCGAATCTTGCATTCGTGCTCCTGTAGTATTGAATTTATTAAACTCGTTTGGGAAAACCGATAAGATGCTCGGCATAGCCTCGCATCTCTTCCTTTTCCGCAACTCCTTTAATAAATTAAATAATACATGAGCTTTCATGTAAGATCCTCTATATAAAATCAGAATCGAACAGTGAAATAAGATGAGCCATACCCAGATAAGATGCCGCTGAGATATCAAATATAAATGGGAAATTTGAGCAGGCTGAAATATGAGATCTGATATTCTAAGAAAGATTTAAAATAAAGTGAAATCCGCTTTTTAAAAGCTCTTCCGTGTTTATCGAAACACTGAAACAGGTTAAAAGCACTTTATTGTGTGTGTGTGTGTGTGTGTGTGTGTGTGTGTGTGTGTGTGTGTGTGTGTGTGTGTGTGTGTGTGTGTTTGACATAACGTTATGCAGCTCTTGTTTATTCTTTCATATAAGTGGTCAAAATATCTGGCACTTGCAACATATATAAGAACTTAAAATATTATCGAAAGGAATAGTGAGATATTTTCTCAATTTGTTAGGCTTGGCATATATGCACAGTATCCGAACGCACTGTACCATCTCTTCCGGTTTTCATTACGTTGAATCGAGAGTACACAATTCGCTTATAACCAGTAGTCGGAAATCATTACGTTTTGAGATTTTATCCGGAATCTGCTGAGTCATTTATAGTTATTCGGCTTCGAAAATGTAAAGAGGTAAGATTTATTATTGCCCTGTACAATGTCGTGTATGGGTGGAAAGTAAATGGTACAGTATTCAAATCGCCCTTGGCATGATTCTAAAACCATTCTGAGCCTCTTCTTACATGTTTTATAAAAATCTTTAAAATAAACGGAAGGCGTTATCAATTTACAGTTGGATTGTTTTGATAGCAGGCTGATAGCTAGGTTTTGCACGACACAAACTCGTGTTAAATTAGCTGTTCGGAATAAAAAATTTCTGTGACGGCCATGAGGTTTTTATTGTACAGGGCAATATAGTAAAAGACCGAAGAGCAAATTATATTGAACTTACCTCCTTACATTTTCAAAGCTGAATAACTATAAATGACGCAGCAAATTCCGGATAAAATCTCAAAACATAATGATTTCCGACTACTGGTTATAAGTGAATTTTGTACTCTCGATTCAACGCTATGACACCGGAAGATATGGTACAGTGCGTTCGGATACTGTGATATGGAGTCCTAGTACTGTTAGGTAACACTACGGTCCTCTTAGAAAATTGACGGTCGACATATATACATCATAAGAGTATGATACTAGTATAAAACTTTAGAATAAATGCCTTTATGTACCCTCAAGACAGGCATCCGAATGGCCGAACAGACAATCAGATGAGCAGAAAATTGGACATCCATCTAGGTGGATGGACTAACACTTATCATCGACGCTCGGACCGCTGCACGATTGTACAGACAACCATTTCAGAGCAAATTAGATTCCTACAACTTTAAAGCTTGTTTCAGAATGGGATATGAGGAGAGAGTACTTGATAGCATTACTTAGTTACAAAGAAAGAATTAGAAAATTTAAGTCAGTGCAAAAGACCTTTATATTGATAGTGTTATGAAAACTGAAGTTTTCTAAAGATGAGGTGCGTATGCGATTCATGAAATTTCAGTTTCAGTCACTGTCTAAATAATACATTTGACAAAATAGTTTCAAATGAGGTTCTTCCGGAAGCAAAGAACTTATCAAAGAAACGAAAATAACAGACCCGGTTTTTGGCTTGCGCTCGAAGCGCAAGCCAGTATTCATGTGGTTTAGTGATACCGAGTTATTTTCGGAAGAAACGATACGTCACGCTTAGTCGGAAAATACCTGGAGAGTGTGTACTGCAACGATTCGTTCTATGGCCGCAATTAAGCAAAAGAGATCGGAAAGTTCGTTCCGATTTGAGACAGCATTTCTTCATTATTTTCTTCACAGACATAACAAACAAAACGTTCGTTCAGGTTTGAGACAACATTTCTTTATTTCTTTCTTCACAGACATAAACAAAGACCTTGTCCGATTTTGTCTATTTTTATCCAAATCCGATTTGCCTCATCTGCTAAAAATAACATTCTATTTTTGATAGTACATGTATTAGCTTTTTTAAAAAAAACATGCAGCTGCGTCGCGAAAAATAGGCCTTAGGGCATCGCATAATCTGACTAGTCAGAGCAGCCGGCACCCTGTCCAGCGCCGATGCATTCGTTGGATCTGTCTTTTTCGGCATATATATATTCTTCATCTTTCATGCTGATGCTAGACTGATCAGACTGCGCTTATGCCGGAGTTGGCTGATCTGGATTTTGGATTATAGTAGGTGCGGTTGGGGGTTGTGTGAACCCTTTCTTGCTTTTATAACACTCTCTAATGTTGCCTTCTTACTTCAGCTATACAAATGTACAGAGATTCGGCGATTTCCTTAGATGAACCTGACGTTGTTCATACATCCACGAACAACACACATTCGTGCAATCTTACGTGTAAGCAACGTCACGGATAATTCAGATAGATGATAGGCCGACGTAACTTTGATACAATGTATATGTCATGTCACAGTGACGGCTGCTGTACGTCATTAACAAACACGTTGGTTAATAACTATTTTTCGTCCTGCGTTAAATTAGTCAGAATTTCCCGAATGAGTAACAAAATTGATGTATAAACATAGCATAAATATATATAAGATAAATTTCATTTGTCGGGGGTTCATGGAAATACGAACGCAATGTGTTCCGGGCTTTGTTGATCCCAAATTTTGTAGAGCAAGTTATTGTCCCAAACAACAGCAGCATGCATTTTCTTCACAGAGTGTCAAAATTTTGTTCCAGTCACTGCCACTGATGCCACTTAAACCAAAAATAAACTTCAGTAAATATAAATTTACTGTCTTCTTTCGATGCCAAGTTCAGATGTGCCAAGATTCCATAGACATGGGTTTGAAACAGTCTTTCCTCAAATTTTGATTCAGACTAAATGTGACTTAACAGCCGTGAAGAAAAGACTTGAAATAGGTCCATATAGTTATTTTCCTTGAGACATGCCTAAAACGGCCGTCAAAAACGTTGGAAAACTGTTGTTGTTGTTTTTTTTTTTTTTTTTGTGTGTGTGTGTGTGTGTGTGTGTGTGTGTGTGTGTGTTTAAATATTTCTTCAATTTGTTTTTCAAATAAATTCTACACTTGTTTTTACCTTACATCCGTGGATAATGCCACCATTCAATAAGTTAGAAATTAAATACTTTGCTAAATAAAAGTTAGCAACAGAAAGTGCGCTAACCATCGGGTTCACTTCAATAACAACTCATGAAAATTTCACTGTCTTAGCTGTGCAAGCCTTCCTTTTAAAAGGAAATTTTATATTGAATCTGTTCATGTGAAGTAATCATTGTTCACATTCCAATGGCACAGGTTTCAGTGGCACTCTATTTGAGCTGCGACATGACATAACCCAAAAAGTGGCAAGCCAAGACTCAGATCAGCCTGGGCATCTGCTCAGTCTGATCAGTTTTCATTGTGCACGCAGAGCTAGCTTACACTCTTTGCTACCCCTTACGCGCACAGCCAAGACTCTGATCAGACTGTGCATCGACTGGGCGGATGCCCCGGCTGATCTGAGTCTTTGCTTGTCGCACATGCCACTTTGTTGGTTTTGTTGTGTCGCGGATCAAATTTTTCAAACTGACTTATTATGAGTTTACGAGGGCTGAAAAATAAAATTTCGGGTCTTTCTTAAAAGAAACAGAATGATTCCGGTTTCTTACTTTAAAAGGAAATTTACCAATTAAATGCCAGAAAACATTTATCTGATTTTCGTCAAGCCTGGATATGGCACTGAAGAATCGAAATCGTCATATATTTCCAACGTGTGTTTCTTTGCAGGTAAATGCAGACATGGGATTCAGATATTCAGGGGTCAAGTGCACAAAGCAAACGTAAGCCTACGCCCGACGTACTTCCGTCGTAAAAATGTCGCAGAATTTTAATCCGTGTGCACAACCGAGGCGCGTCGTAAACTAAGTCGCAAAATAGCTTCAAAACTCACAAATAGCCTCGTGCACTTGGACTAAAATACAGTCGTAGTACAGACCTAGTTGGGCCGACGTTCGTAAGCTACTCCGGCGTAGTTTACGCCGCCTTTGTGCACTCGGCCCCAAAGCAAACGTAAGCCTACGAGGCGTGTCGTAAACTAAGTCGTAAAATAGCTTCAAAACTCACAAATCGTCTCGTGCACTTGGATTCAAATACAGTCGTAGTACAGACATAGTTGCGCCTACGTTCGTAAGCTACGTCGGCGTAGTTTACGGCTCCTTTGTGCACTCGGTCCCTGACCTGTAGGTTTTTCTAACTTTTCAAATTTCTCAAAATTAATGTTGTTATTAATGTATATTTCAGATGAAATGTCGAGATATACTGTGCGACAGTGACAGGTATTTACAAGATCTGGAATGCAAGGCTACAAATGGCTCTGAAACCAACGGATCATGCTATGAAATTTTTATCAAACTTACACCAGGATTTGGTAGAACTTTGTACAGTCAACAGTTAAATGAAAATGATAAACAAAATGCGATACGAAATGCACTTAAAGGCATATATAAAACTGAAGTAGATTCAATGGCCTTTGAACTTTTCAGAAAGACATCAACTGAAGATGGGGCAACTATAATTGATTACATAATTGTCCGACTGCATCTCCATGTTGCTACTGAACCCGACAAAGAGGGTCTTTCTAATTTGGTCAGTCGACTGCACCATGCATCTTTAAATTTAGATCTACCTGACGTGCAAGTTACATTTATGTCCGAATTCATACGATACAATATAAAATATTTTACAGATATCATAAAAGTGCCTAGCGAAAATGGGTCAGGCTATGATGTTCTCGAGCGAGTATACCTAGTAGATGGTCGAAAACCACCAAGTCAAAAATGCATCAACAAACAACCCATTGCGTTTGATTGGCTGCATGTTTGCCCTTTTATTTCAATAGGCACTGAGGATTTATCAATGGAAATTGAAAACGGAGATCTGATTATCCATGAGGCGTTCCTTAGAAAGTCTATACCAGGTTGGGAATTTCGATATAATTCTGACAATGGGAATGTCTTTCTTTGTCTGAGTGAATACAAAATTATCAATGAAGCTATGCCCCAACCTGAACTCATCGGTAGAAGGCTCGTCTATCTCCCTGGGACGAAAGAAGTAATTTCTTTCATTTGTATCTGTCTCTCGATTGCAAGTTTACTAATCACTGTCATCACCTATGCATACTTTACCGAGTTGCGCTCACAGCCTGGTATCAACACAGTCATATTATGTGTTTGTCTTCTCTCGGCACAGGCAGTGTATCAGTTTGGAGCTGGACAGACAGATATCCCAAACTGGGCATGCGCAACAATTGGCGCCATCTGTCATTTTCTTTGGCTGTCAGTTATGTTTGCGATGAACGTTTGTTCTTACGATATGTTTCGGATTTTCAGAGTGCTTCAAATTACACCTTCTAAATTCATTTTTAAAGACACATTTCTCAGACTTGTTTACATTACCGTGTCATCTCTGATATTTGTACTCATGAATATCATAGTGACGATTTCGCTCAGCCATGGTCAAGACACGGGTTACGGAGGGGTGATTTGCTATTTGTCATCAGTCCGCATGCACCTAATAACTTTCATCATTCCTTCAGCTACAACTATTATTGTCAACTTTATTCTGTTTTTCTATGTTGTCATAAAGATAGGCCAGACCCGTATTAATTCCGCTCAGTTAGGTCATGAGCGTAATTATTTTGGGATTTATGCTCGTTTGTCCACGTTGACTGGAATGACTTGGTTGATTGGCTTTTTGCAGATATTTGTGGAAAGTGAAGTGCTTGAATATCAGTTTATTCTTCTCAATGCAGGGCAAGGAGTGTTCATAATGATTGCATTTGTCTTCAACAAAAGGCTTCGTAAGTTGTGTGAAAGCAAGAAGGAGGCACGCAGAAGTACAACACAAAGTCTTCTAATGTTTACTTAAGGATGTTAGCTGGTGACAATTTTGGACTTCTGCACAATTAGACTTATTGACTGCGTACAGCATTGTTTTACTATTATTAGAGACACAGTTAATTGCTCTTGTTCTGAGAATTTGATAGGCAAATAAGGCTGCTCATCGTCACGGAGGCATTAAATTGGACCCATGTCCGTCAGGCTCCTAAAAATTGTATGAGCATCTCCTCCCACAGTTTTTAAGCAGTCAGTCTGTAACTTTGCACAACTCTCGTGGACATATGGAAGATCTGCATGTGCCTTTTTGAATAGGGAAAACTTACTTTTTAACAGCCTTTTCAAGCTCTTTTTTAATTTTTGGTTATGGCCTATACAGGATGAAACGTTTTTAGTCTCAACTACTAATCCAAAGTTTTTAAGCTATAATTCTGAGACTTGGCACATATGTAACAGGCCCACTGAAAATGTGCCTGTGTGTTTTTTGAAAAGAAAAAAATATAATGAGTTTTAACAAATAACAAGACTGATATATTTTGACAAAAGTCCGACTGTTTCAAAGTTCGAAACTTTACAACTTCTTGCTACGTTATTCGGCACTTGATATATGTCAATCGGCACATGACAAGTTGAAAAAGAGCACATTTTAAGACGATCGTTCAGTACCAGCGGAATGTCTTTATGTATTAAGATAAAAATAAAGTTACATGCACCAAATGTTTAGTCGAAATATTTATAAGATCAATGAAATTTCAGAAGTTGAATCGTATGTAGTAAGCTTGATCTGTGGTAAACAGATTTGGTGGAATTAGGGGTTTTCGAACAGTTAAAAGGAGACGGATGGACTTTGCTTTCATACGGTATGCTATGCAAAAGATAAAGACATCGTCCGCAACTTTCTACGCCACCTGGAATAATGTGTGAATTCTGTTGGATAGTTGCGGCCAGCATAGAAAATAAGGAAGCTGATCGAAAACGTAAAAATGACCGCACTGTTTTACTTCCTATTTCAATAAAAATTGTATCAGTGAAATGCTGAATAATTGTAGTTTTCGGAATGAACACGGAAAATTATCATTTTATGAAAAAAGAGACATATGCGGGTAAAAACTTTGATCAACGCAGTAAAAAAGTCATGATTTACTATATATTCTATACATTTTGAGGGTAGTCAACTTAAACTAAAAAATGACCGCGGTATTTCTTATGCAATCTTTTCAAAAATTATATCAGGCTGTTCGCAAATTAATGCGGTTTTTGAAATGAACACGGAAAAATGAATTTGAATAAAAGGAAAAATAAAATAAGAAGGAAAAGATGACTTGCCCACATCTCGTAGTGTATTTCATTACCTGCTCGATTCGCGAATATCGATTTTCAAACAGTGGCGTGGAAAGTTATCCATGTCTAACCTTCACTGACCCTAAGGCCGATAGCCAAGGGGAACCCTTCCCTTTAACTTACTGTACATAAGACACAGACTGAAACAGTGATAATAGTGTTTCAAACATTAATACTTTTCCATTTATTAATTAATAACATAGAAAATATCAGCATTTTGAAGTCCTGTCGATGACGTTAGCACGTGGTCAATCGTTGGGGTAGAATTACAGTGCTGAACACCGAGCTGAAGGTACAAGAAAAAAGTCAGCATGAAGATAGAAAATAAAATGTTTGCTCGTCTACCGAGCCGGTACTGTGAAAAGTGGTTGTCGACTTATTTACAAGATCATTACTACTAATATAGCTCGGTCAACAGTTTTCGCCGACCGAGCTATAATACAGTCCATCCTGTATTAAGCAAGCACCTAAGGGATGGTCAAAATCTGCTTGCTTAAGACAGGTGCTTGCTTAATACAGGTACATTTCAATGTATTTGCTTGTTTTGGGAACTGAATACTTGCTTGCTTAATACAGGTTGCTTGCTTAATAGAGGTGGCCACCAAGACAGGTTTTACTGTAGCAATAATGGTCTTTTAAATAACAGTCGACCGAGATGAATGTGCTGATGATTTCTGCAGTTGGCTACCACATTTGCTATTCACATAACAAATCTTGAATTTTTTATGTTGCAGTCTTCACTTCCATTATGATTCTATCTGATAAAGCTATAGATGGATCTGATACTTAGTAGCTGCTTGCTGTATCATGCGGTATTACAGCTGGCATTTTTGTTGAAAGCTGGTATCATCAGATGGTGCTTATTGTATTTGAGCCGCGACACGACAAAACCAACAATGTGGTTGTGCGCCCAGCGCAGACTCAGATCAGCCTCGGCATCCGCCCAGTCAGATCAGACTCTTTGCTAAGCGCTTAAAGGGTAGCTAAGAGTTTAAGCTACCTTCATGCGGACAGCGAAGACTCTGATCAGACTGGGCGGATGCCCAGGCTGATCTGAGTCTGCGCTGGGCGCACAACCACATTGTTGGTTTTCCCACGTCGCGGCTCATTTCTTAAACGGTGTGTGACTTCACGTTGCCGTTTTTTTTTTGTACAACTCACCTTTTAAATGGAAAATTCACGATAATTACATAATATACGTATGCAGAAGTATATGTACTTGTATTTCAAATGATGACATAACGTTTTCGTCATTATTTTTTATCAATAAAACTAAATTACAATGAGTCTCTTTATTATTGCTTTGCATTGCAAAGAAGCTCGGACTTTCCCTGGCCAATCTGTTATCAATATACAGGTTTATACAGATTTTGTGCACAGTCATTGTACATAACCGAACAAAGAGAGGATTTCATAGCATTACATTGCGTAATAAGGTAAATGCCGTTAGAAAGAGGCAAAATTATATTAAGTGATGCTTTGTATTATATACATTGTGTTTAAATGAGACGATACTATCTACTAATAATAAGGAGCAATGCCTTATTTTAATAAATATGGAAACTATAGCTTATAGCCTCATTATAAACAATGGGAGCCACGAATGAAATGTAGCGTTTTCTTTAAATACAGTGTTAGCCTACACACCCATGTTTTCTGCCATTTTTACAAAGGGGAACAACCTTCATGACATCTTGTTCACTTCCCTGGACGGAGAGGCCTTTCAAACTGGGGTCTATTTTTAAGAGAAAGTATTCGCTCCTGAAGTAGAAAGAGTTGACTCTATAGAAAATGGAGCAAAAACCATCGTGTAGAGTTGCTTCCCCTGAAAGGTAACCATTCATTGCCATGAAAAGTTTTATAGTGAGGTTGTGTTGTAGATACCTTAAACCCATCCTGTATGCAACCCATAAAAACTCCCGACTCTGCCAGTGATGGATAATATCGACCTCCTATAAATGTGGCGATGGGTGTGTATGTTGGTATCTCCTTACAATGCTGCATCACCTGAAATGGAAATCACATTCTTTTGATGATGGAAAACTGTCCACTAGCACCGTAAAACTTCTAAAAATTAGAACACTTAGAATAAATACCGTTTATATCCAAAAATTGAACAACTTGGTTTTATCATATGACGTCGCATATGAGAGTGTAATAAAGCCATGCATTAAAAACGATAATCCACTAGTGGATTAAATATGCAAATTACGTCGTAACGTTATACGTTGACGTCAATAAAAACGGCATGTTTTCTAATGGCGAAATCGTTATGTTTTAGAGCGAATTTCGCTAATAAAATGCGATTTTAGTGTCATATGATAAATAGAATCTTGCATTCGTGCTCCTGTATTATTGAATTTATTAAACTCGTTGGGGAAAACAGATAAGATGCTCGGCACAGCCTCGCATCTTATCTTTTTCCCCAACTCGTTCAATAAATTCAATAATACATGAGCACTCATGTTAGGTCCTCTATTTACAATGCAGCAAAAGCGTCCACGGCCAAAAGATGCAGATGAAATGGCGAACGGTGTTGATCCTAATCAGAGTGTTCCGATGAACTTAGTATTAATGAATTACATTTTGGGAAAAAAACATGTGCAGGTAAAGAATCAATAAAAGCGGCTAACAGAACCCCGTTAGAGTCCGACAACTGTAAAACTGAGATGAAATAGTCAAATGAAACTGCCTAAATAAAGTTGAACACTGTGTTCTTTAGTCACAGAACCATGGGCTTCATTAGTTTGCGTAACAAGATGTACAGCCACAACTGTAAAACTGAGATGAAATTGTCAACTGAAACTGCCTAAATAAAGTTGAACACTGTGTTCTTTAGTCACAGAACCAACAGGTTCATTAGTTTGCGTAACAAGATGTTCAGCCACGAGATTTTGGGCGCGTTTGATTTACCTGAATCAGAAACAGGATTCTAAATCATGTTTCTGTTTCAGCAGTTTATTTATGCCAAACGGAAACATGATACTGAAATAGGCGAATCATACCCCATTCATGTTTCAAAGTGATTCAAGTGCATCCAAAATGGCGGCATAGGATGAAAACATACCCGAGTGCGCAGATGTTTTGCTTTAATGTGAAAAGTATGCAAAACTAATCCACTTCAGCGCTATTCGGCTAGATCTGAAGACTATTCTGCCCCCAACCAATCAAAGCCATGAAAAACTATTTTATAGAAAACATTTTAAATCATAACATCAAAGCATAGTGTTCTTAAAGTGCCCGAAACATGTTTACGATTATGAAAGCATGATTCGGAATCCTGTTTCTGTTTATTAGTAAATCAAATGCACCCCTTGTATACCCAATCGTAGAATCAACAGTTACTGTCCACAATAATCAGCGGGGATGCAAGCAGTGGGTGCAAGGAGGTATCTGTTACTTTCTAACTCACATCCTTTTAAAACACTTACATTTACACCTTGTTTCCATTGAGATGGATTGGGGGTGTCACAATTAATGAGAACAAAGGATTCGTCTGTTCCGTGGCCGTTGCTAGGGCTACACGCGGTTGCATCCTGTTGTGTCACGTGCTCTGCCACAGCTATAGTCTCGACTGTACTCAGTTTGCCGCACTTGAATTTTACTGCAATATATATAGACAACATCGTTATAGTATACAGTGGCGTAACTAGGGGTAATTGAATGCTACGCACATTTATGTTTTTACCTCTTGAGAGCAAGAATAACAGTTCAGCCCCAAATATTTAATGCAGTCGCGTCTGTTTGCAGTTAATGATGAAATCTTGTCCAATTTACAAAATTTCTGCTTCATCAGATATGCAGGTGCGTGTTGAAATTTTGTCAATTTGACAAAATTTCAATACGTACCTGTGTATTTGCATATAGGAAGTTACACCCTTGGTATAGTTACCGTAGATAAATTAATCTCATAGGATTCACTGGGGAGCAACTCTGCCTTTTATTTTGCCTCCCTTCTGAATAGTAGTCGGTTGTTAAAGGGAACAATGTGTTTCTAAAGAAGCAAAGGCTTTGGTTTTGATTCAGCCATTTCTGGAAAAAAACTGACCCCATTTGGCAAGTCAACTCTTTATAGAAAGAAATTCCTAAGAGCAAATTAGGCCACTTTTGATCGTGGGGCTTTTCTTATACGTAGGCAACACATAATGCTGTCTCCCTTTTGAAAACCTTGCGAAAATAGACTTCGTCGAAATCTCTCAAAAATCTCATCTATGTCATTTCCTGTTTAACTGTACGGAGATGCGTAAAAAATTGCTGACCCACAAGCAACACTACGCACTACGCTGTTTACCTGACGTGATTAGTTTGGAAAGCACTTCTGCCATTTTTATTACATGTACATGTATATTGCCTCCTTACTGAACATATGTCAATTCTTAAAAGAAAGAAATAACTCCTCTTTGAGCAAATTCTTTCATTGGCTGATAGGTCTACTTTTGGCGGGGTTCAACGCCCAGGAATGTAAACAGAACATCACACTACAGTTGGAACGCAGACTCATCACATTTGAGTAAATCATTTTCTGAGCGGTCGTCTACGCACAAAGAAATAATCCTTTTTTTCACCGGAAAAAATGGCGGGAAATTTTGAACAGAAACAGTCCCAAAATAATGCTCGTTTGATAAGATATGCAGTCATATTTTTCCAACGGACCAGATCAGAATGAAATTTGATGTTTTGTTATTGAAATCAGACGCATATCGGTACCTCAATGCAGTTTGCACACCCAAAACAACGATCACAGTTTGACAACCGTTTTTCAGAAAAGTAAAACCCTTCGACAGTACCCCAAAGTTATTTTGCAAAGAAAATTGTCCCACAAACCAAATTAGATGCCATTATAACTGAACCGTAGTTCATACATTCGACCGTCTTTTAGCGTGGTATATCTTCGGGAGAAAGTCTATTTTCGTTAAAAATCGATAGTGAAGTTGGTCATTTTTACGTATACATGGCACGTGCGTTTGTCAATACACAGACTTTTTTTCAGCTGGATCGACTTGAGGAGACCAACTGTTTCTTCATTTATGGTACAGTAAAGCTTGTAATCATTTAGCATACTGTGAATTTATTAAGATTTTGCGTTAGTCTGTCTGTCTGCGATTTTTTGGGCTTCTGAATTTAGGCTACACGCCGAGAACGAGAGAAAGCAATTCAAACACACTGGTCAACCACAAAGTTTGACAAACGAAAAACATTGAGTGATTGACCGGCTATTTAATTGATAGTGGAACAGGCAAGAGCATGCGGAATGATAATAAATATCTTAAATAAATATTCTAAGTGAAACCTAGGACATGCTTTAATCGAATTACGGACAACTCGCCCCAAGACAACACGCCCCACAAAATCTCGCCCCAAGACAAGTCGCCCCACCGTCAGGTGACAACTCGCCCCAGATTATGAGACAACTCCCCCAGACAACTTCCCCCAAGACAACGCGCCCCACATTCTGAGATCACGCGCCCTTCTAAAGAATTCTGTCCCGGACGACGCCCCCGCTTCCCCCCCCCCCCTGCACCCCCCCCCCGCAAACACACACGTACCCTTTCAGAAGGCATCCCACAAAAAGTACAAGAGACAGCTTGCTCATAAATCTGTCAAAACCCTGTCCCGCTAGGCGCTAAGGGGAGGACGACGCCCCCGCTTCCCCCCTCCCCCCCACCCCGCCAACACACACGTACCCTTTCAGAAGGCATCCCACAAAAAGTACAAGAGATAGCTTGCCCTTCCTCATAAATCTGTCAAAATAGCTCATAAGGGGATTTCAAAAAATAATCTGGCCTCAAAAGTCTGTGAAAAAAAATAACCTGGCTCCACCCAATATTTCCAAAAAAAAAGTCTGGACCTTGCACTTTTGGTGGGTAGATAGCAACTGCCTACCTACCCACCAAAATTCACCTCCCCCCCTCCCCCCCCCCCCCCCCCCCCGGAAAAAAAAGATGGCCACTTGGGACACCCTAGATCTATTTTTTTTTTCATTTAAGGGCACATTTACCGTCATCAACCTGCATAGTAAGACAAACAGGTCTGAGCAAGCAGTGTAGACCCAGGAGCAGTATGATCTTGGTCAGCAATTTTTCCCTTATACCTGCACATTTTGGGTACACCATTTGTGGGTGACATAGATATGTTCAAAATGTAGGATGCTGTTATCTTAGGATTAAAAAGAAAGCCTACCTACGTACTCTCCAAAAAATCCTAGTTAATAGGAAACTGCAAACAAAATACTTTTTATGCTTGGCCTGTTGCTGGGTTATGAGGGGGGGGGGGAGGGCATGAAGAAATATATAGTCTATAGAATTAAATGCCAAAAGTTATGTTTTAGCTTAAATCTCATAAAGAAAATTAAAATGCTCATATTGAAGTTATATCAAAAGAAATGATACCATAAACTGAAAAATAAAAAAACAGTTTTATATTTCCTGATTAATTTAATCCAACTTAAATGTTTTCAGCTTCTGACCAAAGCAAAGAAACTTGTAATTACTAATCAGTTATTCAGTTACTAGAGAGAAAAGCTTGATGACAGACATTAAATAATGAGTCATGACTGTAAAGGGATGCAGTTTAGTGCAGTTGAATGAGAGGTAGCCCTTTCCTGTCTACCCCCCCCCCCCCCACACACACACACACACACGCACACCAACCTATTAAAAAGCATTTTCAAAGAGGATTTTATTGGCCAAATATTAAGGACTTTATTATGCTAGCAAGCTTTTTTATATCATTATAAGAGCACAAAATAATGAATGGGGCATACCCTGCTAACTGCTGGACCCTGCACTTTATGTGGAATGTTGCATAATGCTGTTTGTCCTTCTACATGTCAAGACTATGTTAGAATGAAAACAATTACACAGTTCCACCATAAATGTTGCACCAGCATCAATGGGCTTCATATTAACACCTGATGTGCCCTCTCATTAGAAGCACTTTAGCAAGAGCATAGATGGTTCTATTAATGGATCACAACAAATGTTTTTATGGCTTAATAAGACAGAATTCCCAAAATTGCTATCATGCTCCAGCTGAGTCTTTGTAAAATCACTATCATAAAACCATCACTTGTGGAAATGTCTCCAGAATTTTTTTCTTATAATGTACATGTTATAATTTATTTTGGATATTTATTTATATTTACTTATAGGTTAAACACTGAGGGGCAATGTCAAACTGCATGTGAAATTGTGAATATAATAATTTGGTCAGAGCTTTATACATTTAGAAAACCTATATAGTAGTAATTTGTTCATTTGAAATTTGTGTTAAATTTTAATGTTTGATCAAAAGCAACTGTGATGAGACACCACAACATACAAATGTACATTTTACTTGAAGAGAAATGATAAAGAATAACTCCACTTTGGCTCACTAAATATCGGCCTATTATTTTTCTTGTTTAATCATGTTTATATCTTACCATTATTCAATTTAGAGAATGGATTACCAAGTCCTGAGCCTTTGCCACATATTTAATCAAGTTTTCTGGTTTGCTGGACAGCTGTGCTTTTTATTTGTTTTGTTTTTTGTGAGTGTGACTCGGAATCATATTAGAGAACACATCTCATTGAACTAAAATTTTGAGAAATTCTCCATTCTCAATGAAAAGTTAAGGTACCATTCATTATAAATTATATAATTTTTGCAAGAGATTTGCCCCTACTGATATATTTCCATGAGATTTTTGGCAAGAGTTCAGAGCAAATCCCTCAAAAGATCACTGAGTATACAAACACTCTGTGGAATTTTAATTTATGAACCAAAGGCATTGCAGAGCTGACAGCCCTCACCCCCACCTGATGAGCTAGACTATTTGACAAGCCTGGCATTTCATAATAAATATGTATTTTATTAAATGTCTGGTTTCTTCTTAGGAAGAATCAATAAATGCGTGTTAGTTGTTTACACTCTTAAAAAGGGGGTAAACAACTAACAAGTAAAAATGTATGTTGTAACCCCTCATTAGAACTCCTCATTTAGGTAGTTCTACAGAGGGCCAAAACATATGTTATAAACATGCATACTGCAATTTTAATGCTCAAAAGCTCATTTAACAGTACATATGCTGCTTCTCAGTGTTGGCTGAAATTATATGGAGTGTAAAGGAGTGTATAAGTATGTATGGCCAAGTCATTTTCTAAGCTTAAAGTTGAAACAAAATCTTCATTACTGCAATTGTCCTACCACTTTCGCCATCTGACAGTGTGTCGAAATTGCTGGGAAAATCAAATAGTACTGACCCTGATTAGACTGATGTTTTGGAAGTAGTCTAACCCAGGTCTACACTGCACTTTTTATTCAAGGATTTAGTTATTGAAGTCTTGCAAGTATTTGTTATGGCTAAACATCTATTATATTTTGCTTAGTTTTTCATGTAAAAGAAAAGTTAAAAGTTGTGTGTGTGTGTGTGTGTGTGTGTGTGTGTGTGTGTGTGTGTGTGTAGGGTTGGGGAAGAAGGGTGGAGGAAGGGGGTATAGGGGCCTTAAGTTGGGTAGGGTGATCGTGTGAGTTGCAGGAGTGGCTTTGAAATATTGGCACGGCAGGATTAATTGGATGGCAAAATTACTTTTTTTTCTAGCAGTCCCTCTGATTTTGACCACAATGTACCGGTCTTAATAACTTATAAGCAAGTAAATGCGAAGGCTGAAACAGTTGACGCAGTTATGTAATTGCGTCGCAACTGTCACAAATCAATCGATTTGTTTACAGTATGGTGTAGGCTACTGATCAGAATTCTTTTCCCAATCATTCTGAAGAAAGTACAGAAAAAAAAGTTGTATGTTGAATTACAAGATGCGTTCCTCTTCGGGTGTCGGATTTCAGGATTCAAGAACATTTCCGTAATGTTTGAATTTATTACAGATTATTTTGCTGTCTATCGATCAGGTAAAAAATCCGCCATTTTTTTGAGACAAGAATTCCGCGGAATGCTATGTCGCACCTGCATTGCGTTTCCACAGTAGTAAAGACTATATAGTTAAAAGAACTTTATGAAAAATGGACAAAAATGCTAGGGTCAACACAATTTTGGATTTCAAATTTTACTAAGTCAGAAGAGCATGAAATATAGGCAAAGGGTAGGAATAACTGCAGCATCCCTCGTGAACATTCAAAGAAGAAACTTTATGCCAGGTGTGATGACTACAGGTATCATACTTTCAGACGAAAGGACTAAAACGCCAGGGCCGATATATATTTTGGGGTTTAAATTTTTTCGAAGTCAGCAGAGCATGAACTATACGTAAAGGGTAAATTAATTGCCTCAGCCCTCAAGAACATTCTAAGAAGAAACCTAATGCCAGGTTTGATGATTCTAGGTATCATAAATCGTGAGAAATGGACTTAAACACCAGGGTGGACATAATTTTGAATATCAAATTTTACTAAGTCAGCAGAGTAGGAAATATAGGTCAAGATATAAATAAGAGCAACAGCCATCGAAAACATTCTTAGAAGAAGCTTTATGCCAGGTTTGATGATGTAGGTATCATAATTTGCGAGTTATCTACTTAAACGCTAGGGTTGACGTAATTGTTGAGGGACGGTTTTACAAAGTCAGCAGAGCATAAAATAAAGGTGAAGGTAAACATAAGAACATTAGTCCTCGAGAACACTCCAAGAAGAAGCTTTATGCCAGGTTTGATGATTGTAGGTATCATAGTTTGCGAAAAATGGACTTAAATGCTAGGGTCGACGCTAGGGTAGACGTAATTGTTGGTTGCCTGTTTTACAAAGTCAGCAGAGCATAAAATACAGGGTAAGGGTAAAAATAATAGCAACAGCCCTCTAGAACATTCTAAGAAGAAGCTTTATGCCAGGTTTGATGACTGTAGGTATCATACTTTGCGAGAAATGGACTTAAATGCTAGAGAGCCTAGGGTCGACGTAATTGTTGACGGACGGACGTACGGACGGACGGACGGACATACGGACGAACGGAATGACTGACGGACGGACAAGTGAACTCCTATATCGCACCTTGCTAAAGCAGGTGCGACAAAAATGAAATAGAGTACCTAAACATTATTTTGCAAAGGAAATTGTCCCACACACCGAATTACTTAATTTATATCATGGAGAAAGGGCAGACACCATGGTTTTTCATGGCATATGTCCGCCGACGGGAGAAAGTCGATTTATTTTGAAAATTGCTATTGAAGTTGGCGGATAAGAGTCGGCTTTACATGATCACGTAAAACGTTCGATTGCCGAATATCTCGGTGTTTAGCTCTGCTCTTAAAGGCATAGAGAATTAAAATAAGATGTAAGGAATAAAACCATATCTTATTTTCGGCATTGTGTAGTTTGATTCGCCGACAAAGCATCACTGAAATTGCGACACGTTCGTCGATTGAATCTGAGTCTCAGAAATTTAGAATGTTTTTTCGTTGCTATCTGTATAAAAATATCACTCCGCCATGGATACGCGTTCCCACTGCTAGTTGTTTCTCCATTAAAAGGCAGAGAAATATGAAGAAGGTGTACAGTGTACCCATAATCCATTCCTTTGGGACCTAAATGCCACCTGAAGCCAGAGTAAAATGGACGCCACAAGGTCCAAGCGAACACTGAAGTAAACCGCAGATAATATCTCAAGAATCTGAAGGTGATTCTGTACAATCCCATGCTATACTTACAGTTAGTAAAGGGAGACAACTTTTGTGACTTCCTGTTAAAATGCCTTTACGTTGAAAACCTTCCGAAAAGGGGACGCTCTTAAAGGTAACAAAGGAGTAAATTGTTTCCTTTTGAGAAGGGATGGAAAATGAAACCAGCAAAGTTGGCAACCTTCAAAATGTGCTCAGTCACCTTAAGCTGGAACTATTTCCCTTATGATTTGAGCCGGGACACGAGAAAACCAACAAAGTGGTTGTGCGCCCAGCGCAAAATCGAATCAGCCTGGGCGTCCGCCCAGTCTGATCAGAGTCTTCGCTTAGCGCTTAAAGGGTAGCAAAGGGTCGAAGCTACCTCCAAGCGGACAGCGAAGATTCCGATCAGACTGGGCGGATGTCCAGGCTGATCTGAGTCTGCGCTGGGCACACAACCACTTTCAAATTGTTTGTTATCTCGGGTCGCGGCTCATAATACCTGAGAGCTGCTGATTCATTGCTGTAGTGTGTGCAACAACAGTATGCCTGGTGGTGGTTTTAACAGTTGTAGGAGTCGGCTTAGGGGTAGTAGTAGTATGACTCTGATGAGGATCAGCTAAAATGAACATAATATACCGCGTCTTATAATATGAACAAACATCATTAATCAGTCATGAGGGTACATTCGATTTAAAAGAACATACTTATGACGTAGATCAATCAACTTTTCAAAATTATAATATATCGAAAAGTATAATATTCATCAAATTCAGCGATTCTAAATCCATCTTTGTTAAAATAAAACTCAATCATTTATACCGAACACAACTTGCACTTGTCTACAAGGATACGTGTGATGCTTACGTTTTAGTATGAAAGCCAGAAAGCGTAATTGCAGTTCAATTATTTTCAGTACGCAATGTCTATCACATAATCCAGGCTGGCTGTTACTCAGATGAAAAGAAAGCCAGAACACAAACAAAGCATCATAAACGCCTGCGTGGTACTCCGCCACTGTAAACCTATATTACTGGTTGATTTTTGCCTTATTAATTTTATTCTTTTTTTTTTGTTTACTTCAGGAAAGGAGCAGCAAAACCCCATAAAACAGTTTTTGTTATGACAGGACACTTTCCTAAAAATAGCCTTTCACCTTGATTATATACATCGTTTAGTGTGGGGTATAAACACTGAAAACAGAATGTAATCTAAAAACAAGAAATGCTACAGTATGTGACAAATGCCCCCGAAGGCCCCTTAAACTGAACTTTGACCCTGATTGTGACCTTGAACTTGGGCAAGCAAGCCCAAATCTTGCAAGTGAGATGCTTTTTTATCATGCTTTACCTTTCTGTAAAGTTTGATGAAATTCACTTCAGCTGTCTCCAGTCAGTTTGGAGATATAATCTGACATATGAGCCCTGGTTGTGACCCTGACCCTGGGAATGGGCACCTAAATTTTGTTTGTGACATACCATCACATTATGTCTTACCATTTCATGAAGTTTAATACAGTTTGCTTAAGAAGTCTTCTTAGTAATTGGAGAGGAACACCTTGACCTTTGACCTCAGATTGTGACCTTGAACTTGGGTGTGAAAGCCTATATCTTGTGTGTGGCTTACCTACTCATTAAGCTTCATCTTTCTGTGATGTTTATGGAAATTTGCTTTGGTACATTTCTGAGCTATTGTTGAGACATGATTTGACATCTGACCCCAGATTGTGACCTTGACCTTGGGTTTGGGAATATAAATATTATGTGTGACAAACTTTCTCATTATGCTTTGTATTTCTGTGAAATTTGATGAAATTCAGTTATGTTGTTTTAAAGTAATCGCAGAGACACTATTTGACCTCTAAGCCTTGACAGTCACCTTGACCTTGGGTTTGGGAATATAAATATTTTATGTGACAAATTGTCTCATAACTCTTTATATTTCTGCAAAATCTGATGAAATTCAGTTATGTAGTTTTAAAGTAATCGTAGAGACACTATTTGACCTCTAACCCCCGACAGTGACCTTGACCGTGGGCATGGGAACCAAACTCTTGTGCCTGACACACCTTCTCAATGTGCTCTATCTCTCTGTGAAGTTTCATCAAATTTGCTTCAGTACTTTATAAGTTATAGCCGAGACACGATATCAGACATGATTTGACCTTTGACCCAACTGTGACCTTGACCTTGGGCGTGGGAACCAAATTCTTGTGCGCGGCACACCTTCTCAACGTGCTCTATCTTTCTGTGAAGTTTCATCAAATTTGCTTCAGTAGTTTTTAAGTTATCGTTGAGACACGATTTGTTACGGACGGACGGACTGACGGACGGTGCGATTTTAATATGCCACCGAAGTCCCTTCGGGTGCATAAAAAACATAATAGACGCAAAAACAAATTTGTCACTTAAGATATCAATCCCGTAACGTCTATCTGAAGGCAAGTCAGTAAGTAAATACCGTCAAATACCAGCAAACATAGGATTCTGCCGTTCCCAACTTCGATTAGCCCACTTATTATGCCCAGCGTCCCATATCAAAAGGGACAAAGGCAAACATACGCCGAAAAACGCTACAATTGATCAGGGTCTACACTGCTTGTAAAAACTGGACACTTCTCTGTAAAAAATATGGTAAAATCAAACAAATCAGACACCCATTAATCGGCTAATGGACTCATCCAGTGTATCCGGATAGATGAGGACCCTGGTCATAAATGAGCTGCGACGCGAGAAAACCAACAATGTGGTCGTGCGTCCAGCGCAGACTCAGATCAGCCTGGGCATCCGCCCAGTCTGATCAGAGTCTTCGCTGTCCGCATAAAGGTAGCTTAGACCCTTAGCTACCCTTTCAGCGCAAAGCGGAAAGTCTGATCAGACTGGGCGGTCGCCCAGGCTGATCTGAGTCTGCGCTGGGCGCACAACCACTTTGTTGGTTTTCTCGTGTCGCGGCTCAAATGTGTTTACTAAAACGAAGTTTGCAACAGCAATATGCGTTGTTACAGGTACGCCTTAAAATACCGTTACGGGTCCTGAGACCTAAATACGTACCATGTCTGCATGAGCAGGGGTGAGAGTGTGTAAATAATCCTGAAAGAAAGAGAACTTTATCGTATAAAATGCATCTTTAAAAGTGAACGAATATCCATCCAAGCAACTCTTCCATTTTCTCTGCCTTACTTCTTTATGGAGCTCAACTCATACATGTAAAGAAAGAATATATGCTTCAGTAGGAGCCAATCTTAACATTAAAACTAGACCCCATTTTGGAAAGACATGGTGGTCAATGTTTTAGTTACATCCAGTTGTTGTAAAAGCGTGTGCACACCGTAACTTTCACAGCTTTCAATATATTTTGACAATATTTGGTGCAAATGTATATCAGGCTGACAAGGCATGTCGTGTTGAGAGATTACCATGTCATTGCTTGCTTTCTTTTCCACTGACATTTCTTACGCATTGCAATAATATGTGGATGAGATTTGCTAGACCTGAATAGGCGTGTCGCGAAAAATAAATACTGAGTGACCTGAACAGACTGTGTCCACACAAGCTTATTAATCTCTTTGCTGACTATCTGTTTTTTTTTCCTTGTTCTGGCTGCTGATATATAATACTGCCCCATTGCCACACTGCGTAAACAATAGCGTGTAATTGCTCCCATTGAGTAAGTGAGTGAACACAGGTTTAACATCCCACCAACAACTAGGTCATACAGAAACGGAACTTCGGCTTAAAGTCTCATCCGAAAGACCGGAGGAGCGGGGGATCGATCTTGCGACCCCTGAATTGGTAGTCCAGCGTGTTATCCACTACACTACCGCCGCTCCTCTCCCATTAAGACTGCACTACAAAGGTATATAAGGCAACTGAGCATTTAAAGCTCATTTGCCTTATATAACTTTATAGTGTCGCTTAACTTCAAACGCTAATCACTTAATATATCCTCGCACAATCTCTTTTCGACCGCCATTTGTTTTCGACCGGCCCCGTTACATGGATATTAAACTTAACGCGCGCGCGATTAAAGAGTTGCGTGTGCGCATCAATGTTTACATTAGAGACACAAACGTCAAACTCCGTTTGCGGGTGAATTATGGAGATTAGAAAGGTAAGAAATGATTCCCTTTTGTTGAAACGTGCTGTTTTTATGTATTTTACTTAATTCCAAATAATGGCCCTGTTTCCATGGCTACGATGTACTAATAAAGAAAGACCCAACTACCGATCAAAAACCGTCTGCAACGGAGGTTTATTCCAGGGTTGTAGATCACGTGACAAATGTCAAAGTGTACTGCAGAAAATTAAGCACGTTTTTTGTGACGCCTATCCTTATAATTTTGTTTATAGTTTCTGTTAATTGGATCTGAATTGGCAGCTGCTAATCTTTTATAAAAGGTCTTTCCACACTGAAATTAAGACAATCTGCTATGTATACCGCTTGTATATTAATGACTATTGTGCTCCTTTACATCCAGCACCTATTTTGGAAATTTGAACTAGTAAAATGAAGTTGAATCCTTGCATTGCTAAGTCCTTTGAAATGTAATTGGTTTTCACAGTAATTTGATGAAATTAATGTCCTAAAATCATCATATACTCTGCTTTGTATGTACATGATGATAGTGATGTTAACTTATAGTGTTGATCACCATGACAATGAAAGAAGCCATGTTCTTTTCTGTGTGCTAGTCTTAAGACATCAAGTAATACTTGATTTCTTATGATTAACATGTTATAGGATTTGTTTCATACTCCTCAAAACAGCATATTCTTCACTTTTCAGCAACATTCTTCAAAACGTGGCCTGTGCAGGGTATATGGGTCAGAGGAGCTAACAAAGGCCTTCATGGCAGTGAAGGATAATGTTATGTCTATTCGGAGAGCAGCTGAAACATATGGCGTGCCAAAAACAACTTTAATTGACAGACTTCATGGAAGAATTAATGTGAATGTTGTAAAGTCGGGGACTCCAACATTGTTTTCTAAAGAGCTAGAGGCATTGTTGGCGGGTCATGTTCAAACCATGGCTGAAGTGGGTTATGGGCACAACAGGCAGGAGACAGTAAATCTGACATCTGATTATGCTGTGTGATTGGGCCTTAGAGATAACCACCACGCATTGAGTGATCGATGGTTATATAACTTTTTTGAAAGGTGGCCAGAGTTAAAGTTAAAGAAGCCTCGTAGTTTGAAAATTGCGAGAGCCAAGTGTGCACCCAGGGAAGCTGTCGAGAAGTACTTTAATGAACTTGACAAAATCCGTGTGAAACACAGCCTGAAAAACAACCCCATCTAATCTATAATGTGGATGAGAAAATCTATAATGTGGATGAAAAGAGCGTACAACCTGAACACAAACCCCCCAAAATAATTTCTGCCAAACACTACAAAGCCCAAGCTGTTACCTCTGGAAAGTCCAAAATGTCAACTTTGATTGGTTGTGTTAATGGTGCTGGTCAGCAGGTTCCGCCATTTTTCAAATTCCCTGGTGCCAGAATGATTTACTCCTTGCTGGAACTGGAGCAGATGCAACAGTCTCCGACTCTGGATGTTCAAACGCACAAATATTTTCTGAGTACATGCAGAATCATCTGGTAGAATACTTACCTCCCAAGATTGCTGATTCTCCTGTGTTTGTTTTGTATGATGGACATTAAAGCCATATGTCCCTTGGATTAATTGAATGGGCAAGAGTGAAATATTATACTGTTTTTGCAGCCTTTGGCTTCAACCCCTTGATGTTAGCTGCTTTGGGCCCTTTTAGAATGCATGGAACTCAGCATGTCATCATCAGACTGGAGGAAAACTGGTTACACGTCATGATGTTTGTAGACTAGCTTGCAAAGTTTATTCATCAACACTTACAGCTAGCAATATTCAGTCTATATTTAAAAAGTCTAGACTGGTCCCTTTCAATCCAGCTGTTATTTCAGATTCACAAGTAGCCCCTACCATTTCATTCAAGAGGGAAAATGAGCAGACAACCGCAAGTATTAAGCCATCTGTAACATCTCCTGAAGAGTTCTTACAACAAAGGGGTGGTGAAATACTTTAAAATGTAGAGACAACAAAGAAACAAAGAAACACACTTAGTGAAATAATTGGAGGCAAGGCCATTATAGATGATGA
Organism: Ctena decussata; assembly: GCA_963989385.1. NCBI lineage: Eukaryota > Metazoa > Mollusca > Bivalvia > Lucinida > Lucinidae > Ctena > Ctena decussata. The sequence continues at coordinate 40,386,520 of OZ022514.1, forward strand.
AAGTGTAAGTAAAATAGTGGAACACAATAAAAAGAGTGGTTCAAAAGGCAAACAAAACCAAAGCAAATCAAATGCTAATTCAAGTGTAAACAAATCCAAGAAATCCCCAATTACAGCTCATGTTGTGGACTCTCAAGTTCCAGGTCCGTCAGGCATCCCTGCTAAAAAGGTTAACAACAAAACAAAAGCACCTGAACCTGAAGACTCCCCATATACTGAGGATGAAGTTCCTGAAAAAATAAATGTATTGTCTGCAAAAGATCAACCCCGAATTGGAAAAAGGGGCCCTTTGTGATTATACTGAACTGGGGCCAGTGTGACTTGTGTGAAGGTTGGGTCCATCTTTCTTTTTGCAGTCCAGTCAGGGTTCTCAGAAGGGGCGACTCTTTTATGTGCCCCATCTGTGAATCAAAGTCCCACTCGAATTAAATACAGTAAAATTTCAACCTTGTACATACGTTAAAACTTTGTTCCAGTGTTTATTTATTGTTTTAAGATTCAAAGTATTCACTGAAATTTTCTCAGTTACTGTGTGCTAGGTTTTTTAAACCTTACTTTTTATATTTCTATACATTCATCAGCCGGTCGAATTTAGGCAGTCATTTCCAGGGCCACGGCAACGCTGACAGCTTTAAAAATGGAGGCTCTTACAGGATAACACGAGATAATTTCAAACGTTTATGTTTATTATGTGTTCTACAATGACAGATAGAAAATGTACAGTCCTGAAATATTGTTTTTGATTTGTAGTTAAGTTAGGCGCAGTTGGCTAATCATTAAGCGGTCGACAACTGGTTGTGCCAGGATAATACTATGCACAGCATAGTGAATAAAATGAACTGTAATATTGGATGGATGGATGGATGGATGGATGGATAACTTGCAATTTTACGTTCTTTTTAACAATATCTTAATCATCAGGAAGATGGGAGGGTGATGATGAAAAGACTGTGCAATGGAACTACGATTACGGTTGAAAGATTTCCGCCTCCAGCGGGTCTCGATCCAAAGATTGTTGGCTCAGCAGGCTAGAGCTTTACCTACTGAGATACCGGGGCTCCTATCCGTATAGCTTACCTGCGATGTGTTCTATCAAGATCTGTTGGCATGATGAGCTCGAAGAATGAAATTCTGTGCTGCTAACTCTCGCCAACTCCGACCACACTGTGTATAAGAGTGAAAGATACACTTATTTTAAAATGCCAAAAAAGCAGACACTTCTTTTTAAACTGTCTGCAAATTTTAAAAATATTTAGTCAAAGGTTCAAAGACCAGAGGGCAAATAGAGAAGATCCAGATGAAACGGCTCATTATCAGCCACCTCTTCTGGATCTGTTCTGTATGCAAACTAAACTATTTCCATTTTTGGCGCTATAGGTGTTAAATATATTCGTATAAAACAGTACGAACACACTGAGTTTCACCAGTAAAATGAAATTGCTGGAAATTCATATATGAGCCAAATTATGTGATTTCCAAAACTTTGGCACTGGTGACAAGCAAAGGCTCTGATCAGACTGCACATAAGTGCAGTCTGATCACAGCATTGGCTTGTCACATCAGCTATCTGTGGAAGTGTTCCAAGCCATAAAGCAAACAGTGAGGTCGCTGGTTTCCCAGTGTGAATGAGTAGGATGATCTGAATACCACATAACAAAATTGCTACATTGTTGGAAATCACAGGATGTGGCTTATGTGTGTGTGTTTTTTCTTGAGCAATCACCTGCCACAGGTTATCATGCAGGGTCATTTATACATTGTCTTTTACACGTGTTGTAGCTCACGAAACATTACAACTATAGACCGGACAGTGAATTCAAAATATAAAATAAGCAAGGATAAGCATAAAATAAATAAATTTGACCTAGTAAGAAAGAAAGAAAGAAAATTAAAGAAAGGCAGACATAAAATAAACTAGAAAATGTCTTTATGAAACACTATGCCCCCAACAACATGCTTGCCTCTAAAGAAGGTTCATCCCATTATACTTACATTTGTACCATAGGCTTTAATGCGCTAAGTCAAAAAAGGGGCTTAACTCAGTTAAAATTTTCAGATTTTTTTTCTTCAAAATTTAATCAGGTCATCTACATTTTAGGCAATATCTTTTTGCAAAACATCATGATCCTAGCATCAAGGGTTCCCAAAATATTTTGTTCACAAGGTTACATAGGCTAACAATGCACTAAGTTGAAAAAGGGGCATAACTCGTGTCAAAGATTCACTAATTTTTCAAAAGTTAATCAGGTCATCTACAACTTGGGCAATGACATCCTGCAAAAAGTCATGATCCTAGCATCAGGGGCTCTTCGGATATTTTGTTCACAAAGTTCCACAGGCTAAGTTGAAAAAGGGGCATAACTCTGGAAATACATGACCGGCAAAATAAAAAAAAAAGAAAAAAAAAACCCATGTCACCTGATTTTCCATACTGATTATGTGTATGAAGTTTCAAGTTCCTACCTCATAATCCTAGCATCAGGGGTTCTCTAGATATTTTGTTCACAAGGTTCCATAGACTAAGTAAAAAAAGGGGCACAACTCTGGAAAAACGTGACTGGCGGAAAAAAATAAAAAAATACGGGTCCGCTTACTTTTCATGCCGCCATGCCACATATAAAATTTCAAGCTCCTAGCATATGAGGTTCTTGAGTTTCCTAGCTGCTGAAGTGTTACGGACGACAGACGGACGGACGGACAGACGGACTGTCGGACGGACAGGCCCAAACCAATATGCCCCCTGACTTCGGAGGAATAAATTAGAAAAGAAAGAAGAATTGATAAAGAGGAAACAAAGATAGAAATACTGACAAACAGATATAAAGAAAGAAAGAGGTCAACTTATAAATGACACAGATATGAGAACGAGTCTGACTTAAAATATGTCCAGTCTACTCGAACAGCTTTCTTGAAAACTCCCAATTTAAACAAAAAATATCGTGCGAACACAGAAGATACCGACCTGCCTGCCCTCTCATTTTGGTCGGCTTACTTACTGGCATGGTGAGATCGGCACTTTGGGGGATTGTCAGGCAAGCCAAGATGATAGAAGTAGTATTTGTACACCTCTGAAATCAAAGAAAGTGTGTCTGAGAGAAAGAAAGAAAGAGAAAGTGAAAGAATCGTACTGTAAAACTTCTAAAAATTTGGGGCCGTATTTATAAAACGACTTAAATGGTTGCTATGCTGTTGCTAAGGCTACAATTCTATGAAAGAGATTCCCTACAACTATGAAATTTGCTCTGGAGGAACAGTCTAAAAAGACTGTTACTCCAAAGCAAATTTCGTAGTTGTAGGGAATCTACTTCATAGAAATTCATCCCTAGCAACAGCATAGCAACCACTGAAGTCGTTTCATAAATACGGACCCTGGACTTTCAAAATAATTACCACTGTTGTTGTAAAAACGGGACAACAAAGTTTTACAAAGCGGCCATACGTTCAACAGATGCAGATGGAATCGCAGACAGAGTTGGCGCTGATCAGACAGCGTTTGCTCCGACCTATCTATCCTAATACTTAGAACTTTAACGTTACATAGAAAAGACAATGAGAGTCGATTCTGGAGTATTTAAAGATAACTACGAGAAAGTAATACACTCAAGAGAATTAAAAACGCTACACCGAAAGGTTGGAATTTAGAGCTGTTATAATAAAACCAGGACGCTAGTTTTTATATATGATTATACATATATCACATGACTTCCATTTAACTTTTCGTTTATCAGGATATTCCACGTCTTATTTATGACGCCACATTTAGCGTCATTTTTTATCATGAGGTTATAACTGTTAGTAAACACTTTTGCAGGGCAATTCATTCCTACGGATTTAATGCAACGAATGATTTACATTCCAAAAGATTATACATTCTGGATCCAACCTTAATTGTGTATCGACCAAAGAATTTTTTTTAGATTTGCCTCGTCACCTTTTTGTTGGTTGATAATGATGAAAACACAAAATCCTTATTATCCCAAACGATATTCCATTTGATTAAAATGGGATGTAATTAGTCATATTGCAGAGTTTCGTTATGACAAGAAACGAAAATTAGAATTAATTATTACGTTTAGAAACGCCGTAAACGTACAAAGTAAGTGACGTTAACGTAGGCTGATATTGGCGTTATCTGTACAGCCATAGAGGATCTTACACGAGTGGTCATTTCATATGAAATGGCCACGAGTGTAAGATTCTGTTTATCATATGACCCTTTAAAATGGGATTTCAACATAAATATTATTTCAATAAGACACGCATTGTTGACATGGACGTTGTCAATGACGTTACGTGTACGCGCCAAAGTGTTATTACACGTGTGGTCATACGATTTTTATGACACGACGTTATCCACTGAATAACAGCGACGTCATATGATAAATGTTTATCTTTTCAAATGAGTATCATTGCAAGCAAAAGCTTGTTTGATTCGTAAACATTTTTGGTAAACTAAAAGACCCGTTGTTGCCATCTAATACTTCAAACAGTATCCCATGTATTTTCAATTGAAAAAGAGTAACGTTTCTGTAGCGTTTCTATTTCTCTTGAGTGTATTTCGCAATGGAATTCTCTAAATGCTCACTGTTAACCGTATTCTCTTCATCCCATTAATGATTATTACCCATAAAATGGACATTGACAAACAGTATAGATGCAGACCAGAAACAGCATTAGCGGCGTCTGTGTAATGTCTACACTGTTTGCCTTAAATATTGAAGTTTTTTGTCAGTTATATTGTATTACTATAGGTGGCATAGTGAATGGGTCTCAATGCTTGCACATTGTATTTTACCGACAGTAGGCCATATTAGTTGCCAACTAAAATGACCCAAATCATTTTTCTAAACCATTTTATAGGAAGCACAAGTATATTACATTTAATTAAAGTATGTTGACCACGATCATTTACTGTGACACAACTGTAGTGAGAAGTTTGCAGCGATACCTTATGATAAAATTTTCATCACTGATAGAGAAATGGGGCCTTTAAAAATGATGCTCCCCACATCAATACACATTTTATCACCAAACGTGAGGATTGAAGCGCTTTTTATAATGATTTATGTTTAGACATGTTCACCAATGATAGTATTGTGGAGATAAACGATATTTGCAATGTGGCGTAAACATCTGCGTCATACATGTACATGCATACGCATCTCAAAAAAAGATTAGCTTCGAATAAGGTAAGTCGTCCCTTACCGTCGAAATGTACATCTGGGAAACAGAAAAATGGTACTGAAAAAGAAATTATACAAATAAATTAAACGGATAAATAACTATAAATACACTGGGGAGTAATTGCTGAAAATACCAGCACATTTAAAAAAATCGGCTACATGTATTAACGCCAATGACAAAACGTATTATCGAATAAGTTATTATAACAGAAAACTACATGAAGTTGCCGGTCGTCATAACAATGCTAAATAAAGGATTAGTCGTTAATTTCTGTAAAACCTTTTGCATCGACAAAATAGGAAGATCACGAGCTAAACTTAAGCATTTTAAAGCTGCCAGTTCTTGCCACTTGATTTAGTTTGTCCAGAACTTTACATTTTTTTTATATTTCTTAAAGAATCGCGGACCACGATCGAAATCGTATAATTGGTCCAAATAAAATCGTTTGACGTAGAAATCATGTGCGCGAACGAGCAAATTTCACAGCTATCATCACGTGATTGTAAGAGCTAGTATTAACTTTACTAGCTAGCATTTTTTCACCAAGGCTTTAGATATGATAATATAATATCTGACAAAATTTTGTGTAAAGAAATACGGTGTTTTATCATTTTTGCATCACGCTGTGCTTAATTATCAGCCATTAATGAAAACTGTAATGCCGATAATACGAATTATAAAACAGTTTATTATAAGACATTTTACATGGAATAAAACCCCGTCTTATAATCGGAATAATATGATAATCATTACCGTCTCTACTGGAGGTGCTGTATTTATGAAAGACATTGTGTCCCGAACATTGACAGGTTGAGGGTGTGTCTGTTACTCTAGAATATGTACCTGAAATAGAAAAGGTGGTCTTTAGTGTGTTCTTTATTTCCTTATAAGCGACACTGAAGAAGTTACATACAGAAACGCGCGTCAGTGGCACTAAAGGACCACGTGCATTAGAGTCCGATTTAGCCCCCTTCAAAATGGTTTGCTTTTGCATATTTGGTACCTTTACTATTACCTTTTATCATATTAAAATTATAAATATATAAACACACATGTACGTCATCCAGCAAAGGAAATATTGAAGGTCAAACTAAAGTCTCATTCATGTTGTCTAATGTAAGAATGTTCAATGTACAGACAATGAAACAAGAGGGCCAAGAGGCCCTGAATCGCTCACCTGACCAAAACGGTTAAAGGTCAAACAAGGGTCATCTTTGAACAAACCTGATAGTTTGCAAGTATTTACAAATGGTTTTGGAGAAGAAGATTTTTGGATATTTTTCTATGTATTGCTATGGTTCAAACCCTGGACCCCCTGGGGCCGGGCCATTTTGGACCCTGTGGCCATCATTTGAATAATCTTGGTAAAGGATCACTAGGTAATGCTACATACTAAATTTCAAACATCTGAGCCAAGTGGTTCTGAAGAAGAAGATTTTTCTATGTACTTCTATGGTTCAAACCCAGGACACCCTAGGAAGGGGCCATTTTTGACCTTGGCGCCATCATTTCAACAAACTCGGTAAAGGACTACCAGGCAATGCATCATATCAAATTTCAAGCATCTGCACTAACGGGTGCTAGAGAATTCAGATTTTTAAGAGTACATTTTAATTTCGAACCCAAGATTATCCGCCCCAGAGCCATTTTGGATCCCAGGGCCACCATTTAAACAAACTTTGTAGGAGTCCACCAGGCAATGCACCATGCAAGATTTCATGCATCTGAGCCAAGTGGTTCTGAAGAAGTTTTTTGAATAGTTTGCTATGTATCTCTATGGCTCAAACTCAGAACTCCTTGCCGCAGGGCCATTTTGGACCCTGGGGTCATCGTTTGAATAAAATTGTTGAAGGACTACAAGGCAATGCTACATACCAAATTTCAAGCATCTGAGCCAAAAGGTTCTGGGAAAGAAGATTTTTTAATATTTTTCTATTTATTTCTTTGGTTCGAACCTAGGACTCCCTCCCGCAGGATCATTTTGGACCCTGGAGCCACCATTTGAATAAACTAGGTAAAGGACTACTAGGCAATGCATCATACAAAATTTCAAGCATCTAAGCCATACTGTTCTGAAGAGGAAAATTTGAATTTTTTTCTTTCCATTTCTATGGATCAAAACTTGGACTCTATGCCAAGAGGCCATTTTGGACCCTGGGCCACCAGTTGAACAAACTTGGAAAAGGACTATTAGGCAATGCTACATACTAAATTTCAAGCACCCGAGCCTTGCGGTTCTGATGAAGAAGATTTTTGAATATTTTTCTATGTATTTCTATGGTTCAAACCCAGGACCCCCTGGGGTGGGGCCATTTTGGACCCTGGGGTCATCATTTTAACAAACTTGGTAAAGGACTACTAGGCGATGCTACATACCAAATTTCAAACATCTGCAAAGCAGTTCTGAAGAAGAAGATTTTTGAATATTTTACTATGTATTTAAACGGTTCAAATATGGGACTCCTTCCCCCAGGGCCATTTTAGACCCTGGGACCACCATTTGAACAAACTTGGCAGAGGACTATTAGACAATACTACATACCAAATTTCAAGCATCTGAGCCTTGTGGTTCTTAAGTAGAATTTTTTTAATATTTTCCTATGTATTTCTATGATTCAAACCCAGGACCTCCTAGGGTGGAGCCATTTTGGGCCCGAGGGCCACCATTTGTATAAACTTGGTAGAGGACCACTAGGCAATGCTACATACCAAATTTTAAGTATCTGAGCCAAGCTGTTTTGGAGGAGAAAATTTTTAAGTTTTTATTTTGGTTTCAAACCCAAGACCCCCTGCCCCGTGGCCATTTGGACTCTGGGGCCACGGTTTGAACAAACTTGGAAGAAGACTATTTGGCAATACTACATACCAAATTTCAAGCATCTGGGCCAAGCAGTTCTGGAGAAGAAGATTTTTGAAATTTTCCTATGTATTTCTATGGTTGAAACCTGGGACTCCCTGCCCCAGGGCCATTTTGGGCCCTGGAACCCCCATTTGAACAAACTTGGTATAGGACCACTAGGAAATGCTACATACTAAATTTCAAGCATTTGAGCCGCGACACGAGAAAACCAATAATGTGGTTGTGCGCCCAGGTAGACTCAGATCAGCCTGGGCATCCGCCCAGTCTGATCAGAGTCTTGCTGTCCGCATGGAGGTAGCTCAGACCCTTAGCTACCCTTAAAGCGCAAAGCGAAGGGTCTGATCAGACTGGGCGGATGCGCTGGGCGCACAACCACTTTGTTGGTTTTCTCGCGTCGCGGCTCATTTGAGCCAAGCAGTTCTGGAGAAGTTTTTTAAGAATTTTTTTAGTTTCGAACCCAAGACCCCCTGCCCAATGGGCCATTTTGGACCCTGGGGCCACCAACTGAACAAACTTGATAGAGGACCACTAGGCAATGCTACATACCAAATTTCAAGCAGCTGAGCCAAGAATTTCTGGAGAAGAAGATTCTTAAGAATTTTTTAATTTTGAACCCAAGACCCCCTGCCCCAGGGCCATTTTGGAACATGGGGCCACCATTTGAACAAACTTGGTAGAGGTTCACTAGACAATGCTTCATACCACATATCAAAGCCCTAGGCCTAGTGGTTTCAGAGAAGATGTCATTTATAGCAAATTGTTGACGACGGACGACCCACGACGCACGACGGACACTAGGTGATCACAATATCCCACCCTGAGCCTTACACCCTGAGCCCAGGTGAGCTAAAAAAACATAAAAATAAATCCTGAGACAACACCATCATTTTAACTTTTTTGGAATGATTGTTTGGATTTTTCGGCTCCAGTGCCTTAAAAGGGGCTTAGCAGGCCAACAAAGCTAATGAAACCTGTCTAATTATGCTACTTTGGACATTTTCGACGATTTCCAATACTTTGCAAATACGAGGGCACAGCTATTAACCAAAAAGACATTGTTATATGTTGTCAATTCTATCAATGGTATATGCTATTTAAATGGAAGAGTTGCCCCTCTCCCACCCTCAAAATAAATCCAAACTTGAACTTATTGAAAGAGGCATACTCACGCGCAAGGACATCTATGGCATGTTTGCGACAGCTGTGAGATTTGTCGTTTAGTGCTTTTAGCATTGGGAATACTGAAATAGAGAGAGAATAAAAAGATAAGAACAAGGGACCGTATTCATGAAACGACTTAAGTTGTTGCTATTCTGTTGCTAAGGCTAAATTTCTTAGAAGGAGATTCCCTATAACTATGAAATTTGCTTTGGAGGAACAGTCTTACAAAGACTGTTCCTCCAGACCAAATTTCATAGTTGTAGGGAATCTCCTTTATAGATATTTAGCCTTAGCAACCGCATAGCAACGACTTAAGTGGCTTTATGAATACGGCCCAAGGGCTTCGCAAGCGGCGTAAAGTACGCCAGTTTCCGTGTAATGAAGAGCTTCAAGATGAAAAAGATTGATTTTGAAGGATGACAGGCATACAAAACAGGGGCAATAACTCTGTAATTAATGACTGCCATGTTATTAAAACATTTATTAGAGATGCGCCGTAGTCGGGTAGTAAGAGTGGCTCGGTTATTGTGCAGAAAGTGACCGGAAAGTCGTGAGTTCGCGGCTCAACGTCGCCATCAGACGACTGGAAAAACACTCTCTGTCAACCCAGCAGTAAATGGGTACCTTTTTCGAATCAGGGAAGAATAAGGCAGCGAAAGGAGAGATGGGCTCCGCCTTACATCAGCTGTGCCCAAGATACAGTGGGTCTCTAACCCCCACTACCCCTACGGCTATTAGGCTATGGGAAACCTTTACCTTTTTACACATCAAATGCTATTATTATACCAAAAATCAGCTTCCAAGGTGAAGAAGCTCAGACGTTGAGAATTGTCAAAGTCAAACAAGGGAGATAATCCATAAACTAAGTAAACAAGAGTTACCATTCTTGGTCCTTATATGTGCCCTCTACAATATACACATCACCATAACGTTTTGGTAAAATATTTCAAACAGGTTCGGAGTAACAGAGTAAAACGGAAACTGATACAAGGGAAGATAATTCAGGAAGTAAGTAAGCCAGAGTTGTGGTTCATGTTTATGAGATATTGCCTCATTATCATACACATTCCTACAAATTTCATTAAAATGTTTCAAAGGGTTAAGGAGTTAAAAAGTTCTATGGTAACTCATAGCTGTTACTGCTTTAAACATTTTTGTTCAGTTTCACCATAATATTCTAGATAGTTCAGAAAACAGAGGCCATAAACAATTTTTGTACATTGACAAGTGCCACGACTGTCAGAAATTAGCGAAATTCACTCATTAACAATCCGAAGCGAGATATTCTTTGTACAAAACCATTTGCAAAATTTGAACCAAATCTGTAAATAAATACTTACGTTATCGAAAGGAAACGAAGACGGACACACAGACGGACGTACGTACTCCAGACGGACGGACAGACAATGGACGGCCAGCGTGAAAACATGCTATCCCACCGCTGACGTTTAGCGGGGTATGAAAATGACGTTTAATGTCCAAGAAACTTTATGCACAGAAAGTGGAAGTCCATTCATTAGTTGCTTAGTTATGACTCAGTTTGTTATTTTAAACCAAGTCAATGACAATACCTCATTGCTTACCGAAGCAATTCCGACAGAACGTAAGAAAAACCATGTTATGATGATACGTATTAAGTATAAATTTCATAGAATTCTATTCATTGATTACTTAGTTATGGCAGAATTTGTCAATTTTAAATTGATTCAAGGGCAAAATTACTCATGCACTACTGATGCCAGTCTGGTGAAACTTTGAGTGCATAACCGTCTATTGTGATACCTATTTAGTTTAAGTTTCATTAAGTTTCAGTAATTGTTGGTTACTTAGTTATGGCTCATTTAATTGATTTTAAGTCAATTCACGGGCGATAACTCATGCACTTCTGAAGCTAGTCTGATGAAACTTGACACGGATCAGCGCGTTGTACTGATATATATTCATGTAAAGTTTCATGCAATTCCATCCAGTGGTTACTTAGTTATGACTCATTTTATTGATTTTAAAATAATTCAGGGGCGATAACTCATACATTACTGAAGCCCGTCTGGTGAAACTTGATTTGCATTGATTTTAAGTCAATTCAAGGGCGGTCACACATACACTTCTGAAGCTAGTCTGATGAAATTTGACGTGCACCAGCGCGTTATAGTGATATATATTTATTTTAAGTTTCATTTAATTCTGTCCAGTGGTTACTTAGTTATGGCTCCGGACGGATGGACGGAAGGATGGACGGACGGACGGACATGGAGAAAACTATATCCCTTCACCTTCGGCGGGGGATAATTAAAAGCATACGAGTCCACAATATTTTCTTTGAAGTCAAGAACTGGTTATCACAATCCTCCAGAAAGTGGCAAAACTGACTTATTGTTCATTTGGTGTACCATATACGTGGACACATCTGGTTTTAAAGTGTGTGCTAAGATCATGATGTTTATCAGTCATTTTTACGCCCCCAACTTCAAAGAAGTTGAGGGGGCATATTGGTTTTGGCCTGACCGTCCGTCCGTACGTACGTAACGCTTTCATTTTCTCAAGAACCGTAACTGCTTGGGCCTTGATATTACATAGGTGGGTAGACTATCAAAAACTAGAGGACACGTATTTTTTCTTGTCAATCAGCCTTGTATTTGCAGAGTTATACTCCTTTTTCAAAAAAAACAAAACAAAAAATTGTTCCAAAAATCCTTGGAAAACCATTTGAGCTAGGATGCTCAAACTTGGCATACTGCTAGGGGCTAAGGTGAAGATCAACTGATTACCTTTTCGGCAAATTCCGTCAAAATGACTGAATTCTGCCCCTTTGTTGAATTTGGCATTTTTCCAACTTAAAACCGTTTGACCTAGAACCCTAATTTTTGGTATACTAATAGTATTTGATCAGCTGATCATTCTAATGTTAATTGCGTTATGATTCATTCATTATTGACAGAGTTCTTTCCCTTTTCTCATCTGTATAAAACACAAAAATGGGTGGTCTGTTTCTCAAGAATAGTATTTGCTGGGGCCTTGATTTATTAAAAGGTGGATAGAGCATGAAAAATAAGCAGACCCGTATTTTTTTCTTTTCCGTCTGCCATGTACTTACAGAATTATGCCACTTTTTAAGCAATTACATGAAAGTTTGTTCCCAAAATCCTGGGAGTACTGTTTGAGCTAGGAAGCTCATATTTGGTATACTGCTAGGGGCTAAGGTGTAGATCACCTGATTACCTTTTGGCAATTTCCGTCAAAAATGACTGAATTATGCCTGTTGATTGAATTTGGCATTTTTCCAACTTTTGAACCGTTAGGCCTAGAACCCTAATCTTTGGTATACTATTAGTATTTGATGTGCTGCTCATTCTGACGTTGGATGTATTATGATGCATTCATTATTGGAAGAGTCATTTCCTCTTTCTCATCTGTATAAAAGATAATTATGCGTGGTCTGTTTCTCAAGAACAGTATTTGCTGGGTCCTTGACATTAAAAAGGTGGATAGAGCATGAAAAATAAGCAGACCCGTATTTCTATGCCCCCAACTTCAAAGAAGTTGAGGGGGCATATTGGTTTGGGCCTGACCGTCCGTCCTTCCGTACGTACGTAACGCTTCATTTTCTCAAGAACCTTAACTGCTGGGCCTTGATATTTCATAGGTGGGTAGACTATCAAAAACTAGAGGACGCGTATTTTTTTCTTGTCCATCAACCTTGTACTTGCAGAGTAATGGCCCTTTTTAAAAAAAAAAATGAAAATTTGTTCCCAAAATCCTGAGAATACCGTTTGAGCTAGGATGCTCATATTTGGCATACTGCTAGGGGGTAAGGTGTAGATCACCTGATTAACTCTTAACCAAATTCCGTCAAAAATGACTGAATTATGCCCCGTTGTTGAATTTGGCATTTTTCCAACTTTTGAACCGTTTGACCTAGAACCCTAATTTTTGGTACACTATTAGTATTTGATGTGCTGATCATTCTGATATTGGTTGCGTTATGATTCATTCATTATTGACAGAGTTCTTTCCCTTTTCTCATCTGTATAAAACAATTATGGGTTGTCTGTTTGTCAAGAACAATAACTGCTAGAGCCTTGATATTTGAAAGGTGGATAGAGAATGAAAAATAAGCAGGTCCGTATTTTTTTTTCTTTCCCGTCTGCCATGTACTTACAGAATTACGCCCTTTTTTGAACAATTACAAGAAAGTTTGTTCCAAAAATCCTGTAAAAACCCGTTTAAGCTAGGATGCTCATATTTGCCATACTGCTAGGGGCTAAGGTGTAAATTACCAGGTTAACGTTTGGGTGAAGTCTGTCAAAAAATGACTGAATTATGCCCCGTTGTTGAATTTGGCATTTTTCCAACTTTTGAACCGTTTGACCTAGAACCCTAATTTTTGGTACACTATTAGTATTTGATGTGCTGATCATTCTGATATTGGTTGTGTTATGATTCATTCATTATTGACAGAGTTCTTCCCTTTTCTCATCTGTATAAAACAATTATGGGTGGTCTGTTTGTCAAGAACAATAACTGCTAGAGCCTTGATATTTGAAAGGTGGATAGAGAATGAAAAATAAGCAGGCCCGTATTTTTTTTTCTTTCCCGTCTGCCATGTACTTACAGAATTACGCCCTTTTTTTGAAAAATTACAAGAAAGTTTGTTCCAAAAATCCTGTAAAAACCGTTTAAGCTAGGATGCTCATATTTGCCATACTGCTAGGGGCTAAGGTGTAAATTACCAGGTTAACGTTTGGGTGAAGTCTGTCAAAAAATGACTGATTTATGCCCCGTTGTTGAATTTGGCAGTTTCAAGCCTAACTTATCTGATCATACGAGTTGACACTAATCGATATTATCTGTGGCGAGAAATGCATTAGATTGAATAGGAATCCAATCGTTCACAGAAAACTGTAAAATATTAATTAATACTGAATTTATATGCATACAGATTCATAATATTCAATTTAAGTGTTATCCTTTACATATTTTGTCCATAATTTTACGTTAATATTAAATTGGGGGATGCTTAGGTTGAAAATGTGACCCTCTAAATGCAATACTTATATAGTAAACAGCACTGAAAATGCAGAGGGTATCCTTCTTTTATTGCCAATATCATTTTCAAATATAAAGTTGCATAAAATATGCATACGGATTCCATATCTGCAATAAATTTTCTTTCTAATGTTATAATTTTTATTTGGAAAAAATGAAAATTAATTGGGGGATTTTAAGGGTTTTTACAAACTTAATTGTTTTTAATTGTCACAAATGCACCCGAATCTTTTTTTAGAAATCGTAGACTAAGCGTGAAGCTATACCTGTCCGAGTTCCCCCTGGCTATTTTAGCTTTAGTGTACACATTTTTATCAGATCTTTATAACTGATTTGTAATATTGCTATATCGACGCATGAATACTGAAAATAATATTTTGATAATTTATTTATTATCATTATGGCTAATCTGCAAGTGACGCTCTGGATCCCTGACCATACTGCGAATTAACTGCTGTGTACCGATTCTTTCACTGTGTCAAACACACACACACTACCAATATTAAATTTCCTAATTAAATATGCAGAAAGGCATCATTTAAGCAATTTGCAAAAACAAATGAGTACATTTTCTTCCTTGTGAAAGTAATATATTCACTTTCCGTTTGCTTTCTCTGAAACTAAAAAAAAAAAAAAAAAAAAAAAAAAAAGATTTCAAGAAAAGTGTTCTTTATTTATTTGCACTTGAAAATATGATTATATTTCTATGATTTAAACTTGTATGTGCTGTCAATGTATTTTCTAAATGTGTCATTACTGTCCTGTTTGTATTATTTATACTTTTTATCAAAATATACTCGTCAAGTTTTATAAATTCTGGCGAAATATCTAACAACGGGAATATTTCTCATAAAACAGCTAAATTTCGGCTTAAATGCATATAAATGAATAAATAAATAATATTGACACAGAAATGTGCAGGCTAATCTAAGACGCACATTTTTGTTCGTATTTTTAATTAATTGCAATTCCCTGGAATAGATGGTAGTTTTAGTAATTCACAGTTTGTCTCCCGATGATTGAAATAAGAAGTGGCGTCAAAATTATTCTCTTTGCCAAAAAGGCGCCGAATTGAAAGAAATAAAAGAGCGAAGCGCTTCATTATTCAATAAAATCTAATTGACATAACAAACTCTTTTTATACTCAATATTTTGCTAATTTTACTGTCATAACTTTGTTTTTACCACACACATTACTAGCTGCGCAGCCGGTTCCGTGTCTTCACAATATATCTACAAAACATCTCCTTTTGAGCCAACATCGCATACTGAAAACTCTTAGAAGTATTGTGATCTGACTACAAAATATCAAATATTCAGCGAGAGTATATCGTTGCCTGTTATTACACGTCTTGAAGACAGTACAATTTCATTATTGTAAATAAAGAGTACTTCCATTCAGTTCCTTTGAAAACTTAAAGGGTCCACTAATGAGGACTATGATCAGTTTGCGCGAATAGAATAGGCACTTAACAGAGATTGCATAAACTGCAATATTATTTATTATAAAACTATTGTGTCACCTACTAATGGTTATGACCAGTTTGCGCGAATAAGCCTTTTCTATCTTCATATCATAACCGTTTAATGTATTTGTGTGCCAACAGCGCAGACCAAGACTAGTCTGGTGAGAAACGTTGTGTTGTAACTGCAAACAATCTGACCAGTCTGCTTCTCCTCTCAAATTGTTTCAGAACACCTTACTATTCTATGAAGATAATGTAGCTTTGTTTACAGTTTAGAGACCGATCAGTGTGCGCAGTCTTTGTATTTATCCGCGCAAACTGAGAACAGATTGCCGGCTTTAAATAGTTTGAGCACATGCAAAAGCTGATTTGGGCCCGCGCTTTAAAAGTTTTGAGAAATATTCTGATCATTTTGCGAACAAACAAACAAATAATCTGCAAATTAAATGTTTGATCTTTATTTTTCTATCAGTCCATCTTTAACAGTTAGTGCAATACCCTTATTATTTATGACAGCTTGGTCCAGTTAATCTCGGATTTTATGACCGATAATTGATATATCCAAATGTAATAAACATGAACGCCGCGCGGCGTGACATTCAACAGATTATGACAGTCTTAACATCTTTAAGAAACGCAAATATCGTTGCTTGATAACAAAACTGTTATTGTATTTTATTTATCTTTCTTTTAAATAACAATGTTTTTTTTTTTCATTTGAATAATGCTATGTTTGAACAGGAAAAGATTAAAAATTATCAGCCTGCATATCAGCTATTTCGGATCTGATCAAGTTGTAAATCAACAGTTTATAAGCTATTCAGATAAGCCTGCGCTAACTGATAAGACCAGAGTTGTTGATTAGTTTGCGCGGTCACAATGTCTTATTGGGTAAATACATAACTATCGGAATCGGAATTAATCCAAATTCCAAAGAATATCATTCACCAATACCTGTGATCTTAAGCTTATGCTGATGCGCAAACTGACCAGACTTATCAGCAAAGAACCAGATAAGCGTAGCAAAATACACAGTCTGATCCGAACCATCACTTTTCGCATAAACAATTATGATTCCCGATAAGAGATTAGTTTGAGTAAATTGATAAACGCTAATCCGGACTGGTACAGTAACTGTAATTATCTTAAAAGTTTGGAGCAGTTGAATATATCACGCATTATAGAGGAATTGGCCGAAGGGCAAATTTTGCAGACTCAGATCAAGCTGATTTTCAGAAACAGTCTAATCGGGGTCTACGCTATTTGCTGATGTAATTCTGCCAAAATATAAGGGGTGTTTGTGGTACGTTAAATATATATTTCTTTGTCATGCGGAAGAGATTTTTATATGAAAAAAAAAATAATAATTATTTTTTTTGTTGTTGTTGTTGACTTAGACCCATAACTGCATAGTGGCCTCTTTCTGTTTATGAGATTTTCCTGTAGTCACTGCAAGCAGTGACGGACTCGATGAGACGCCGCATTCTGGAGCGTCTGATCAAGGTCTGCATTGTTTTCAGATGTCACTTTTATAGGGAGCCAGGCATTTTTGGGTTAAAAGAAAGATGGAAAAGTGCATTATGAACAACATGATCAGCGTATACATGGATATTATAATTTTTAATTATACCCGTTAGTCTTGTTCACTTCTACAACAAAAGCATAAATCAGACTTCATTAGAATACAAGAAAGTTTTTATTACGCTAATCATGTTTCATATACGCTGGTCGATGTTTTTTCTCAAAGCACCGAGATTCAAGTATCAAAAGAAATGATTTCATATGTGGCGATGATATAAGCAAATTAGTCAAGGCTCAGTTACTTGTAGTTATATTGGCCTTTAATCCGCTATCGGAAAGGTGATAAACCATAGGTAAAATCGATTAGCTGCACACACAGTGGGCCAATAAATCGAGTCAAGTAAGATAATCCCTGCGATTACCTGTACAAATCGTCAATTTGGGTTGTCTTTCCAAAATTATCGGATTTATCGGATTTTCCAAATGAATGAATAAGTTGGACTTGTCCAACTTTTGAACCGTTTGACCTAGAACCCTAATTTGTGGTATACTATTAATATTTGATGTGCTGATTAGGTTGCGTTTCGAGGCATTTAAAAGGTGAATAGAGCATGAAAAATAAGCAGACCCGTAATTTTCTTTTCTTTTCCGTCTGCCATGTACTTACAGAATTATGCCCCTTTTTCGAAAAATTACATGAAAGTTTGTTCCCAAAATCTTGTGACTACCGTTTGAGCTCAGATGCTCATATTTGGCATACTGCTAGGAGGTAAGGTGTAAATCACCTGATTAACTTTTGGGTGGATTCCGTCAAAAATGACTGAAATATGCCCCTTTGTTGAATTTGCCATTTTTCCAACTTTTGAACCGTTTGACCTAGAATACTAATTTTTAGAATACTATTAGTATTTGCTGTGCCGATCATTCTGCTGTATGTTGCGTTATAGTGCTTCAACTATTTACAGAGTTCTTTCCCTTTTCTCATCTGTACTAAACATAATTATGGGTGGTCTGTTTCTCAAGAACAATAACTGCTGAGACCTTGATATTTTAGAAGTTGGATAGAGCATAAAAAATAAGCAGACCCGTATTTTTTCTCTTCCCTTTGCCATGCACTTACAGAATTATGCCCCTTTTTTAAAAATACATGACAGTTTGTTCCCAAAATCCTGGGAATACCATTTCAGCTAGGATGTTCATATTTGGCATACTGCTAGGGGCTAAGGTATAAATCACCTGATTAACTTTAGGGGGAATTCTGTCAAAAGCAAGTAATGCCCTTTAGTTGAATTCGGCATTTTTGAAATTTCTGACTAACTTGGCCTGGGAACCTGACTTTAGGTAAATAAGTATTTCTTGCTGTATAAAATATTTCGATAAAGGTAAGGTAACCAGGGGTTAAGTGATTACGGAGTTATTCCTCCTGATAGTCAGTACTTATGCAGCTTCGAGGGTCAAGAACCACTGGTTGTAGGGTTTTGTAATTTAGTATATGTAGATCATGAAAAATACGCAGACCCGTTTCTTTTTTTAGCTCTGTGAAACTTGATAGAAATGTGCCCTTTTTCAGGCTTAGAGATCTTAGGTTTTTGACTATGGTTTGAGGGCTGGATTTGGATTTTGATTGTTTCAGTTCCTGATCTTTGCATACTTTTTACTTTTGACACTTTTAGTGGCAAGCATATGGTAGGGGGCATAGTGTTTCATAAACACACTTTCTAGGTTTTAAATGAGAATATCATTTTTGACTTCGCTTGTTTCAGTGTACAACGGTGCCCTTCCAAAATAGGGTTTACTCTGACAGGAAAGTATTTGCCACTAGGGGAGCAAATTACTTCCTTTAAGGGATTATTCCCATTGGCTGGAGATGCGGAAACGAAGACGAAGTCGCAAAACATGTCTCACTTTGCAGAAATGGCGGAAAAAACGTGACAGTGTACTCATACACTTGAATGAAAAAGTAATCATTATAGTGTGATGTGTTGTTACACAGCACCATGTATATATTTTTGTTCATTTGGAATCAGCGGGGATTTTTGAGCCGTTTCGGTATTTCGAAACACAGGCCCGTCTTATACTTACTTCTATTTTCATCCGTGCAGTCAGAGGAATGTCTGAACTTCATTACATCTGAAACAAGTAAAACAAAAATACAACGCAAGTAACACGAGTGATATGTTTTTAAATGGTGATCAGCATCTGCTCAAATCGACAGTGCAGACCTGGGGCCGTATTCATAAAACGACTTAAGTGGTTGCTATGCTGTTGCTAAGGCTAAATTTCTTTGAAGGAGATTCCCTACAACTATGAAATTTGGTCTGGAGGAACAGTCTTACAAAGACTGTTCCTCCAGACCAAATTTCGTAGTTGTAGGGAACTATGAAATTTGGTCTGGAGGAACAGTCTTTGTAAGACTGTTCCTCCAGACCAAATTTCATAGTTGTAGGGAATCTCCAACATAGAAATTTACCCATAGCAACAGCATAGCAACGACTTAAGTTGCTTTATGAATACGGCCCCAGCCCTTGCATTCGCACAATATGACCGGAGTCGTCGGTTTTATTTTGCACACCAATATGCCCTGAAGCATCTACAGGGACAAAAAGAAGGCTCTGGCTAGATTGCAGATACCTAACGTTGAAAGAACTGAGTCACAACGTTGAATCAACGTAGATTCAGGGTTCATCCAACGTTGTGTTCCCTGTGGGGCGGGTTCACATACTCATCTTTGCCTTTGCTGTTTGCAAACAACCCTCCGTGAGTGAAGATCCCTATTTTAGATAGTTTTCCAACACTAACCCCTTTCTCTTTTTTTTTTTATATCAGGCCTTTTTAATATCAACAAGTCACGCAGTTCGAAACTGTGAAGAAGAAAATACCATAAAGTTGTTTTTTCAGCATTTTGTACAGATTTGTATTCACCACCTTAACTTTATCAAAATAAATACATCCTAGTCTGTAGTAATAACGAAAACGCATCTACATTATACTCATATAATGCAAACATGTTCACCCCGGATGTGTAAGAGTAAATGATTTAAACACTTACTTGTATATTCGTCACAATGACAGTTAGGGCAGCTGTCGTGTCCTGAAATAGCAAACAATAATAGGAGTTTCCAGAGGGAATTGCAAACCATAGCGAAGTTCTATTCAAATATAGTGCATTTGTCTGAAGTTTTGTTTCGTTCTCAACTGTACTGTCTTTTTTTTCAAATTTGGCTGTATAACAGTCCACGCCTAGCCTAGTCCTTGAGGTGATACCCTTTTCCTGAAGATGCTTGATAAGAAAAGAACAATTTGCTTATAACTATCTTGGCTACATGTAATTTGAGGATACTTCTTTACATCTTGCAAACACATGACAAGGGGTTTTATACGTAAGCAACAACCTGCTAATTATTTGGTATTCACACATTCTCTTCTTTGAACTGAAGAAAGACTCAGTGCCATGTGTGAGAGCCTTGACACTTGTGGGAACATCGTTATTAGATTTGGATGTGTTATGTAAGAAATAGATCAGCTCTAGCAGTGAATTGTTCAGTAATAATTCACTGTTTGGAGGTCAGTTGTAAAGTAGATGAAATCACGAGCGCAGAGCGCGAGTGATGTATCTACTTACAACTGATCGACAAACAGTGAATTATTACTCAACAATTAAATGCTAGTGCTGAACTATTTCGATTCTAACACTCAACACGAGCTGTCGCATGACAGCATAGCTCGCCTGAATAGGTGCTTGAGGATCATACAGTCGCTATGTTGGTGTGGACTGCTATGCATAAAACTTCAGGCAAGCATGTCCATAATGACAAAGCATTTATAAACAAAACCTACCTCAGAAATAAGTCTTAAAATAAATAAAAATAAAAAAAAATCCACATGAAATTCAAAGTCCATGAGCTTGAGGTCAAAGAACTAAGGGGGTAGGGGATGGGGGGTGCGAGTGGGGTGGTGGGGTGGGGGCTAGGATGTATCAAACCTTGAACCATTATCTAACATCAGTCCAAGTATAAGTATCAACTGAGTCCATCATTGCACTGTGAAATTATGTCTTCATAAATATAAAACTTTAACCAAAATTCAAAGTCAATGACCTTGACTTCAAGGTCATCCAGTGGGATAGTGGGGTAAGTATACAGTGTTTTGTATAAACTAAAAAAAGTGTCTAACATCAGTTTAAGTAGTAGAATTGTTTTCCTACGAAAAAACAGATGTCTCTCCCCCCCCCCCCCCCCCCCCTTTGATGTCAAAAGGATCAGTCATTAAGACGCCAAGGGAAAAACAATATGTTTCCCTACCCTGAAGCAGGGATTCATAATAAGTAAAAAGTATAAATGCAAGAGTTATAGTTGTTATGCTCTGCATGTCATGTAATGTTGACTGATATTCATATTTAGTTTTTGTCAAAAAATATAAATGCAAGAGTTACAGTGCTCTGCAAGTCGTCTATTTATATGTTGACTGATATTTGTATGAAGTTTCATGAATATAGCTGAAACGGTGTTCAAGTTATAGAGCTTAGACGATTGAGACACGATTTTGTGAATGACAAAGTTCCAAGGGAAATAACTCAAATAGTATAAATGCTGTGCTCTGCAGGTTGTCTAGTGTTGACTGACATTTGTATGAAGTTTTGTGAATATAGCTTGTCCGGTTTTCAAGTAATAAAGCGATTGAGACACGATTTTGTGACTGACAAAGGTCCAAGGGAAATAACTCAAGAAGTATAAATGCAAGAGTTATGGTTCTTGCACTATGCTATTGTTCTAATGTTGATTGATATTTGCATGAAGTTTCGTGAATATAGCTTGAATGGTTTTCAAGTTATAGAGCAGACACAACTGAGACACGATTTTGTGACTGACAAAGTTCTAAGGGAAATAACTCAAATAGTATAAATGCTAAAGTTATGGTTCTTGCATAACGTTGGTTCAGACGTTGATTGATATTTGTATGAACTTTCATGAATATAGCTTGAATGGTTTTAAAGTTATAGACGGACTCCACTGAGACGCAATTTTGTGATGGACAAAGTTCCAAGGGAAATAACTCAAAAAGTATAAACGCCAGAGTTACCATTCTTGCACTCTGCACGTCGTCTCATGTTGATTGATATTTGTATGAAGTTTCGCGAATATAGCTTGAGCGGTTTTCAAGTTATAGAACGGACACGATTGAAACACAATTTTGTGATGGACTAAGTTCCAAGGGAAATAACTCAAAAAGTATAAATGCCAGAGTTACCATTCTTGCACTCTGCACGTCGTCTCATGTTGATTGATATTTATATGAAGTTTCGCGAATATAGCTTGAGCGGTTTTCAAGTTATAGAACGGACACGATTGAAACACAATTTTGTGATGGACTAAGTTCCAAGGGAAATAACTCAAAAAGTATAAACGCCAGAGTTACCATTCTTGCACTCTGCACGTCGTCTTATGTTGATTGATATTTGTATGAAGTTTCGCGAATATAGCTTGAGCGGTTTTCAAGTTATAGAACGGACACGAAACACAATTTTGTGATGGACTAAGTTCCAAGGGAAATAACTCAAAAAGTATAAATGCCAGAGTTACCATTCTTGCACTCTGCACGTCGTCTCATGTTGATTGATATTTATATGAAGTTTCGCGAATTTAGCTTGAGCGGTTTTCAAGACATAGAACGGACACGATTGAAACACAATTTTGTGATGGACTAAGTCCAAGGGAAATAACTCAAAAAGTATAAATGCCAGAGTTACCATTCGTGCACTCTGCACGTCGTCTCATGTTGATTGATATTTATATGAAGTTTCGCGAATATAGCTTGAGCGGTTTTCAAGTTATAGAATGGACACGATTTGTGACAGACGGACAGACGGACGGACGGACGGAGACGGACAGACGCCCGGGGAAAAACAATATGTCTCCCGACCCTGAAGGGGAGAGACATAATAAACTATATCAACGCCAAGCATTATGAATCAGTATGCAATTAAAAAACTTTAATAAAGACCAAATTTCCTAAGTCCCTGACCTTGCCATCAAGGTCACTGAGCGGGGTTGGGGTAGTACCTTGTAAAATTCGGACTAATATCTAACTACAGTCCAAATATAAAAAGAATTCATGGGTTCAGGAGATATGTGTCTTTAAACAAAACATCCAATCAATAAAAAGACAATTTTCTAAGTCCATGATCTTGACATCAAGGTCACTGATGGGGATGGGGGTAAAACCATGGAAAACTTTGGACCAATATCTAACTACAGTGCAAGTATCAAAGTAATCCATCCAGGGGTTAAGGAGATACTGGGCTTTATAAAACTCTAACCAAAACATCCAGTTCAAAAAATTCCCAATTTTCTAAGTTCATGACCTTGACATCAAGATCGATAAGAGAGGTGGAGGTGGTACCCTGTTAAACTTTGGACAAATTTCTAACTACAGTGCAAGTATCAAAAGAATCCATCCATGGGTAAAGGAGATATAGGTCTTTAAAAAAAGTTTCAAAACTTTAACCAAAACATCCAATCGGACGCCTACGCGGACGCGGACGCCAGGGTGACAACAATAGCTCTTCCTGAACTTTCGTTCAGGCGAGCTAAAAACGCCGAAAAACTATTTCATTTCTTTTCATTCAAACTCTCCAAACCTTCCTACCAGCGCGTTCATGCTCCCGCCAATATTCTTAACTGTATCTAAGATAACTGTATGTTCTATGGCGATTTTAGAAAGAAACGTTTCACCGTCTAACGTCTCAAAACATCACAAATTACGTCAGTAATTGCAGTGACGTCAGCAATAAGACTCACGCGCTCACGCGCTCCGAAACAGTGAATTGTTGCAGAAAAAATACGCATACGGTAACTTTCCATTGCTTCTATAGGCTCACTGTGTTAGCATAAAATGTAAAATAACTCCTTTTTGTCTTTGCCGGCACTGAGCTTGCAGTTATATACCTTTACATAGTTCAATATAATGATTGTCCCTAGCACTGTACAGTTGGAACGCAAACCCTCGAAAAGCGGTGATTGTATTTACAACGGTAGATTCTTTCACATAAAAAATAGGCCATAAAAATGGCGATTATGGTTCTTGACGAAATTTCCCATTATTCTCAAATGTATTTAGAGGTATTGGCTATATTAAAATGATTGAACACAGAAAATTGCTTTGTTAACAAGTATTAAGCAGGCTTTCTCAACAAAATTGAGGGCCAAAATTGCTCGAAATGCTAAAATATTCATCGTTAAAGTACAATACACTATCTTGGTTCTACCGAAAACTTGCATCAACATAAAACATAATTTACAGAGAGCCGGGACTTTCTCCAATGCGCACACCCATGCCATCGAAGACTTTATTATTTCTTCTTTGTGCATGTGAAATTTCAAGCAATATAGTTTTGGAACATTTTTAAATTGCAAAATGAAAGATGGCATCAGTGGTTTTAACGCTCAAGAACGGTGTTGCACGTGATATGAGCACCAGCAATACTTGCCGGACAGCCACAATTTAGACAGAAAATTAAGGTCGACAGCTTGTCAAACATGAGCTCAAATTGCAAAAAAAACTTGAAGAGGAGAAAAAGTACGGAGTTTAGTGAGCTAAAATAGACTACAAACTGGTAGAACGTACCTCACCGGGGGCTCACCCGACTGCTGGCCTGATTGGCATTGTACAAATTTAACTTGCCACTCCAATTTATGACAGTAATATCTTTTCAAACTTTATTTATCTTTCAAACAGTCATCTGTTATCTGTCAAATAATTTATTAGGTCACTTTGTTGTTACGTCATTGTTGAAAATGATGACGTATTCATATTACCTAGAACTATAGGCAGCCGGTATGCCATGTAAACGTCTACGTCGAATATGAATTAACAAGATAATTTCATTAGAACCCGGTACGAAGTAAGAGAATTTTTTTCTTTCTTTCTTGTCATTTTGTTTGTCTAGTTTTCGAAATAATTTATAATCTGATTTTATAATTTGCTCAACAATTACCAGTGGTATATACTTAAGTGAGAAAGAAACAAGCCGAGCGGGGATGGAAGGAGGTTGGGTGGCCGCATGGGGGTGGGGGTAGTTTTCAAAATAATTTACAATCTGATTTTATAGTTTGCTCAACAATTACAGTGGTATATACTTAAGTGAGAAAGAAACAAGAAACAAGCCGAGCGGGGATAGGAGGTTGGGCGGCCGCGGAGTGGGGAAGGGGTGGGGGTGTGTGTGGGGGGGGGTAGGGGCGAGTAGCACTTACTACATCATATTTAGACTTACGAATTCCTATTTAATCACAGTTATATATCTACAAATGAGACGAAGATGTGTTGTTATACATTGGTATAATATTAATTTAGTCTGGAATGACGCCTGTAGTGATGTTTTGGTCATGACTTGAACACCGAACAGTCGTTGCTCTCTCTCTCTCTCTCTGTCAATTCATTAGAAGAGTTTTGGCTACATTGTTGTTACACACACTGAGATTTATAACATTTGAATCTTCAAAGAGGACTCTTTTTTAATGTAAAAGAGGACTTTTGTCGCATGTGACAACAGCAAAAACGTGCTTAGTCTGACGACTAGCTGTTTATATAAGCGAACAGCAAAATCCTGATTGACTGGTTGGCTTGCAAGAATACCTTTCCATTCTGAAATAGTCTGGCGACTACGAAGTTCGACGATGAACCTGAAAAGGGTGTCGGGGTGCATGGGTGAGTGGGTGGGCGAGGGGGGATGTGTGGGGAAAATTGGAGGCTTGCTACATGTACGTGCCATCCGACATTTGGCATGTGGCACAAAAAGCAGCCATAATACTGTACATATATACTTAAACTGTATATGAATCGCTAAACTTCGGCAAACTCCATACCTTGAATTATTGTTAAGACCTTTGACTATATACTTAAACAGTCTGCTTGAAAGTTGAAAACAGAAGAGGTGTGAGGAACTGTTAAAATACGCACGTACTTTGTATATTTATTCAACCAACAGCAAACTGAACATGAACATGAATATAAAAACTACCACCAAAAATCCAAACTAGAATGCAAGATGTTCATCTTATCACCCGTAGACTTTCTGACCCTCATTAAATAAAAAAGTGAAAACCTTCCCGCACTTCATCAGGGTTAGATGCGAATCTGGAGGCCGCTGGCTCGATTCCTATCACTGCCTAATGAATGTGTTTTAACTGTTATTTGATTCGATTCGGAAATCGACTGTCCAAGAGTTTACTTTCAGGACACAGAGTATGAAGAATAAACCCAGAGTTGAGCATAAGGTGTACCGGATTGCCCTTTAGGTTTGCCTTCAGGAAGATTTGTGAATGCAAAAATATCAAATTTTCTGGTGACCATTAAAATACCTGGGACTGCTAGTCAAAGAAAGATAAGACTACACAATTTCAGTTAAAGTTCTAATTGGCACACAAACCGAAGAAAGAACCGAAAAGAAATTGAGAGCGTTCATGTATGTAAATGTGCGCGCTTAAGGAGACTGGGTACATTTCATGTGGAAGCATCTCGGCAATTTTGATTTATACCTACCTTTCCAAAGGGAGTCAACTCTTTTAGAAAAGCATTTGCTCCTTTGGAGGCAAAGTGTTTTTTGAAGAATATCGGTACAGGAAAACTATGTGGAAGTCAATAAAGTTGTTCCCCTTTGTAGAAATGGCAGCCGTTCCCCATTTGTAGAAATGGCAGCCGGAAATACATGGAGGCATACCCACCGTGCCACCATAAGATTTTAAATTCTAGCAAACCTGCAGGTCCAAAATCTGGCAAAGATTTCCATTGTTGTGATTTCTTTATTCGCGTGTTTCCAGATATACGTAAATTAATTATGGATTTAGGATATCGATAAGTAAGGAATAAAAATGATAAGGGGCGAGTCATTTAATACCAGGTGGGGGAGGGAGAGGGGATGAACAAGAGGGAGCGGGGGGGGGGGGGGGGGGCGGAAATCAATAAGCCTTGGAGCAGGCGGGGGGGGTCATATATTTTATTAGGCATATTGTATGAGTGTGTGTGGGGGGAGGGGGGTCAGAATTCTACTTTCAGCCTTCATTTTTTCCCTAAAATTTTATTACCCCTCTAATTTCAGACTCATTCCTTTCAACTCAAAATTTTAAGACATTTGGTGGGGGGGGGGGGGGGGGGCAGCTTCATATCTAAAACAGATCTTTTCATTGATGTATGAAAGTGTCTATAAATTCATGTCAAGTAGATGATTTTGTAATTAATTTTAATGCCTGCATTTGTGGTATCAGCTGTCCAGGTGCCTTTTCATCAGCAAAACTACTGTGGCTCCCCCAGACCCCCGCCACCCAGAGGCCCAATTAATAGGCTATTATCAACAGTTATAATTATCAAGCATTCAACAACAGATTTCTGGATGGTCACGTGCAGAAGAAAGTGAAAGAAATGCAGACAAAGTTTAAACAGACTATGATTAATTAACCTACTAGAATAAGAAATGTTCTTTGTATTTCATACAGCTTTTGATTGAGGTCAGTCTGAAATAAAATAGGTAAAATGGTGTATGTGTGGGGGGTGGGTGGGGGGTAAAATGGTGTGTGTGGGGCGGGGGGGTGGGGTAGCTGGGATTGGGATTGGGAGATGGGGCGGGTCATAATTTTTTGTCGCGTATCTGGGGGAAGGGGGTGGGGGGTTGGAAAAATAAGTCTGTTGAGACTGAGTGCGTCGGAAAATTTTTTGGTGATTCATATGAAAATGTGCCCGGCCCCCACCTGATAAATGACTCGTCCCTAAATAGTAAAACGGCATCCCATACCGGCAAAATTACGTCATAAGTTTCTGAATAAGTGTCGTGTTTACAAATTGCTACAGTATCGAGGTAAGAGTTGACAATATTCTATCTCTCAATAAATGATGTATAAAATATATTTGCTTGACTGTTTTATTCTGTCTTGGTTGAAAATTAATCAGTGTTAGGTGGTAAGGTTTCTACGAACAGGCAGATTTGCGAGTTTGTTATTTTGGCAATGAACAATTCGTGCGATGTCACGTAGGCCTAAGGCTGGCATGATTTCGACGCCATTTTTTTTGTTGTTTACAAACTGGGTAGGCATATATTATTTTTTTATTTTAAAATGTTCCAAAACCAAATTTTCTGAAATTTCACATGATAGTAGAGTATAGTTCAATGTTTTTCATGGCATAGGTCTGCGACCTGGAGAAAGTCGAATACGCTATAAATCGTAATTTTTGTTCACATGTTTGACGTGGAAGTTAAGGACACTGTTTCGTTAATAATTACACAGCCAGGAAAGAATGTCTTGGACTTAATTTAACGGAAATATTTACTAATGGAAGTCAGAGAGGTGCTCTTAAAATTTCAACCGGTGAGGCAATTTCATAAATCTGTATGGTTGCATGAAATTACTGAGAGGTTCGTCGATAGCCATTTTGATGGCGACAATTTCGAACAAAAATCCGTTGCTATGGGCTTGATTATATCCCTACTCCTTGGAGCTGCGTTCCAACTGGTAAGCAATTGTTAGAATTGGCCAAAATGTCTACGGAGTCATAGCAAACAGTGCTGACCAAATCAGACGCCGCAAAAGGCATACAACGTTTGCATCAAATACAGGACTTTTTAAAGAAAACAAAATTATTTCTTGCATCGCAGATAAGGATTTCCGTGTTTTTGCTAGGGGTAGATATTCTTATCTTACTCTGATGATCTGATCCGCGGGAAGGATAACAAAAGAAAATGTTTTCACGTGACTTCGGTTTGTATTGGTTGTATTCGACGTCACGTAACTTCGTCGCTCGCTGACGTCACAACAACGTCAGAAATCACAACAGTTGCCCAAATGGCGGACGTTGAAACGCAGTGTCTTGAGGAATCTTTAATGTAATCAAACCTTCAGCACTTAAGGTATGCAAGAAAATAAATCTACCATGAGAGTGAGGTTGGTTGGTTGATTTGATGCTTAACGTCCACGGTAAACAGCTAAGGTCATGAAGGGACGGTCAATTAACCTAACCACACTATTCCTGGGCAGGCTCAGACCTCCTAAGCGGTTAATCAGTACTAAGTGCAAATACTTTCGCCAGTAATTGACAACTGCCCTTCTTGAATCAGCGGAAGGAGAAACGAAAGTATGCCGCCAGACCGGGTTTCGAACCCAGGACCTCTGACTTATGAGTCAGGTGCTCTACCGATTGCCCTACGCGGCCGGGCTGAGTGTGAGGTACGGATAGACAAATCTGTCCCTCGGGTCACTGTTTGACATCACTCGGCAGCCGAGTGATGTCAAACAGTGACCCGAGCGACAGATTTGTCTATGCCGAGTGATGTCAAACAGTGACCGAGGGACAGATTTGTCTATGCCGAGTGATGTCGAACAGTGACCCGAGGGACAGATTTGTCTATCCGTACCTCACACTCATGATAGATTTTTACATTATTAAAACTTGACCGGTTCGAATCTTGTGCAAGAAGACTTCACTTGGAATTACTGGCCTAACACTATGAACCATGAATGCTTCTGCCACTGGTGACAGCAATGGCAGTTTGGTAACAAGCAAATGAGCCGTGACACGAGAAAACCAACAAAGTTGTGCGCCAAGCGCAGACTCAGATCAGCCTGTCTGATCAGAGTTTTCGCTGTCCGCATGAAGGTACCTTAGCTACCTTTCAAGCGCTTAGCGAAGAGTTTGATCGACATGGTGGATGCCCAGGCTGAACTTAGTCTGCGCTGGGGGTACAACCACTTAACTGATTTTCTCTTGTCGAGGCTCAAGTGTTGCTGTCAAAGCCCCAGATGCCAAAATCTTTTGAAGGAGTACCCAGTAACCTGCAGGGTCCTTACCGGATAGTATGGTATGAGATAGAATATGGATTGTCCGCCTGAACGGTCGATATTGCATACGAGCATTCTTTATTGCAAACATTTATTAATTTAAGAAAAAATAAGAAACAGTTTTTTACCTGAAACTAAAAAAAAATGAACTGAAGTAACGATTATCGCTCGATTGCAAATCAACTTTTAATCGATGACCAGTTCGATTAAAAAAAACAACAATCGGTTATGAAATTCATTAAGATTCCAACGATTCTAAACCAGTGTACACTGGACGAATATTAAACCCGTCCATGTTTAAATTGTATTTTTCTGTCAACATGCTATAGAATCAAAATGCATATCATCAGAAATCATGTGCATGGTTGTAAACTTTATTTAAGCGTGATTTTTTAAACATCTGAAATGCTTTGAAACAGTTTTGGGTAGAATTATCCAAAGATGCATTTTTAAGAGAAAACGCTGCTTAAACGCAAGTTTCATGCTGGTTTTAGTGCGAATGTGAACAGTGTAGTCTTCCAAACCAATAAACCAAAAAAAAAAAAAAGAGGTAGGTTTTACGCAATTTTAAAAACTGCATTTTCCGAGAAATGAAAACAGATTTAGAAAATCGCCTGAAACATCGAGTCGAAATCAATGTAAGGACCTTTTTAGATTTTGGCCTACAAGACAAAACCCTTAAGAGCCTGGCGAGTCCATGTTGCAACCGGAAACTGTCATCCATTTCGCACAATTCCGGTTTCCGGATAAAATTTAAACTTTCATTTAAACGGTATTTCTGGGATGAATTTCATTCGTCGAAATGTTACCGAAGACATCCAGTTACGACGCTATATAGCCAAAAGATTCAGTGCCGTATGGCCGATCATTACGTCTACAGAGTAGCGTGAACTTTGAATCTGGGTTATTGCTTACAGATGAACTTCTGGGATTTAATTTGCGACAGCGAATTTCTTCGTAGACCTAACGGCAAGTCCGATCGCATAAAAACTTACATTACTTTAATTTGCGTCTTTAATAGAGTTATTTGCTAACCTCTTAAGGATAAGATTTGTTCACATGAACTACGACATTTGAACTTATTTATATTGTAGTAAAATTTGTGTCGTTTTGAAATGAGGCTACCTTTGTTTGGACTGCGCGTATGCAAGGAGTAGGCGACCTATTGGAATGAAACATTTTGAAGAGTTTTGGCAAGGGAATTATTTATGTATGTAGCTTACTACTTTTGACAACCAAGTTTCATTTGAAGGACCAGTCGCTAAAATGTAAGGTGGATGGTTATAAGTTTCGTTCAGTGTATATTATACCTAAATTTATGCAATAATCGTCCCATTCGATAAACTGACAATCAATGATGCAATTCCTTTCAATTCCAACAACACTAAAACAGTGTATTATATACCTGAATTGCTGCTGCCGTCCCCATCGTCATCGCCGCCCGAGTCTTTCTGTGAACTTCCAGTATGTGAAGAACTCGAACCCGACGAATGCGAATTGCTCGAACCACCATTGTTATGTATCGAGTTGACAGCCACGAACGCACACTGTATTAGCACAAATGCTAGCCACAAAGTATCTATAAATAAACTTATATATTCGGCTATAAACTTATTTATTCGGCTAAAAAACGGGGATTTCCCCTTTCTAGAATGACCCCAAATATCTAGCTCATTCTTATGAAAATCTGCTATAAGATGGGGTTTGCCACATAACAGGCGCAATGGTCCATAGAAAATATCGGGTTTACCCTGAACAATTACCAAAAGAAAGAGTAGACAGTCAAGATTTATTTAATTTTATCCGTGTTTTTGAACAATTATGCAGGGTTGTGGAATAATTTTGTTTTGCGATGAAACTTCTGATTAGGCTAAAACCACATGGGCCAAGGGAAAACACTTGTTGCAGTCAAGAGGCGGGGCTACGAGAAATCCGATACGCAAATGGGCCGTCGACCAAGGTTACGTAAGGAACAAAGTGGAATAAGAACCCATGGCCTGGAAGCCATGATGTAGAGTCATTGGTTGTTTTGGATTTTTTGGGTCTCTGAAAAAATGTATCAGTCTATTACAGAGAAGAAAGAAAGAAGATAAGAAGGGCGCGAGCAAAAAATCCAAATAAACCCTAATACCGCAAATGCTGAAGGCACAGCCAGCCCTTGTCCACATGTTATTCTGTTTTTAGGATGACAGTTACCAAACACCATCGCCCGATCCGAAACATACAAATAGGCAGGTCAGGAGCATTAAGTTTCTCTCAGGAGATAGAAATTATTTGCTCCTTTGCAGGTGCGTGTTGAAATCTTGTCTCATTTGGTAAAATGTATGAGGCCGTGGCTTATTTGCATATATGCAGTTTCGTCTCTGATTCTTACAGTTTGGGAACACTCCTAGAAAGAACGTTGGCCTGTGAGATATCTAAGAGATAAAACGCCAAAATGAAAATGAAAAATAATATATGCATTTCCAAACAGCACAGATCCAGGTAAGGTGGCTCATTTCACAATGAGCCGCCTAATCTGCATCTAACTGTTTAAATTCTCAATATGGCATAGCTTGGACGAAATTTGCAAAAGTAAATTTCGACGTCTGCCTTTTAGGCGCTTTAAAGACGTTGTTTTCTCTTTTCTCTCCTATTCACGCCTACCAATCGCTCTAATGCGAAACCACGGTTCAGAACGCCAATCCATGAGAGGAGTTTCCGGTTTTGCAGAAGGGGAACTAAAATCGTAAACAAATTTGACATCGGCACACGGTTTGAGGTTTTTATTTTCTCTAAAAACTATTTATGCAAAATATAAGAATGCTATTTTGTCACATATACATTGTTTCTTCGGCACATGAAAGGATTAGGCAGATGGTCTTGCAGTTTTCCAGATATGCATTTAGTACGGCGGAGCATGTGTCCAAGGTCAATCTCAGCAATATATACATATAGTGAAAAGTCGCATTCTCTTGTTTGATTTTGAGTCTCTAACCTTGTCAGTCGCAAAGAAGTGAACAGAACTAATGTATGCGTGAATCCAAATGTTGGAAGTAAGCTTTCCGTGATGGTCAGTTTATATGCAAAAACTTGGCATCGTCAGCCCGGTTCCGCATGAGCTAATAGAAAATATAAGGAACTTTTATCAAACACAAAAACAGCTTCTGAACAATAATATTTGATTAAAACTAACATGAACTCTGTGATAAATCATTATTTTTGAGGCATGCAAGAGGGTTTGAAAAAGGCCTAAAAAGACAAACGGGAAATAAAAACAGCTTGAAAGTCATCTGCAATGTATAAAATAATGATTTATCACAGAGTTCATGTTAGTTTTGATCCAATTATTGTTCAGAAGCTGTTCCCGTGTTTGATAAAAAATCCTTATATTTTCTAATATCTCATGCGGAACCGGGCTGACGACGCCAAGTTTTTGCGTATATTTTCTAAATTCTAAACTGTCTATCATGGAAAGCATACAGTAGTTCTGTTCACTTCTTTCAACTGCCAAGGTTAGAGACTCAAAATCAAGCAAGAGAATGCGACTTTTCCCTACATGTAGTTATCGCCGAGATTGACCTTGAACACATGTTCCGCCGTACTAAATGCATATCTGGAAAAATACATGACCATGTGCCTAATCCTTTCATGTGCCGAAGAAACAATGTATATGTGACAAAATAGCATTCTTATGTTTTGGATAAATTGTTTTCAGAGAAAATAAATACCCCAAACCTTGTGCCGATGTCAAATTTGTTTACGATTTCGGCTCCCCTCCTGCAAAACCGGAAACTCCTCTCATGGATTGGCGTTCTGCACCGTGGTTTCGCATGACAGCGATTGGTAGGCGTGTGTTGATATATGCTCGTATTATCTTGAAACGTCGAGGAAACGCCAGTTACATGTATATCTTTAAAATGCATAAAATAGATCTACTGTGGCATAAGATTCACGATCATAAAGCTGTCCAACCCGATACTGTTGTTGATTGTCTCGGTCGACAGCAAGTTTTGCATATTTGGTAACTGAATGACTCGGTCTACAGCACAGGTACGGGAATTGGTATAACAGATGATCTGTTACAGAATGATAAAATTCAAAGAAATTTTCTACATGTGTTAGCCATTCTTGCGAGCTTTAACTCTCAATGTAAATTGATATATACAATAAAGTAGTTTACCTTTCCTTATAGACATATTTCTCTAATACAGTCACGTTTCTACGACGCATAAATTCACGAAACCTGAATTTAAGATCAGGCTATTTCAATGCAGATAAGGCAAAGATGACCTGTGCAAAACAGTGACCAATGATGACATACCACAATGCCTCTATGTACTAGGACATTCGCATATGCGTGAACAGCTTATAATGAGCAGTCTGATGGTTTGCATTCCATCAGCACTATTTTGACACATTTTCGGATAGTAAATATATCTTTTTTCCCATTTCACCACAGGGTATAATCGATTCCGCCAATTTTGGCTTCCTGCAGAGACTGTCCGTCATATTTGGCTTCCGCCGAGACTGTCCGCGAACTCTTGCTTCCTGCAGGGACTACTGTCCTCGAAAAGTGGCTTCCTGCAGAGACTTCCGCGTGACTCTGCTTCCTGCCGAGAGCCTCGGCAGGAAGCAGAATCACGCGGACAGTCTCGGCAGGAAGCCATTTATCACAGTCTCGGCAGGAAGCCATTTATCATGTACAGAAGTCTCGGCAGGAAACAAGAGATCGCGGACAGTCTCGGCGGAAGCCAAATATGATGTACAGTCTCTGCAGGAAGCGAAAATTAGCGGAATCGATTTTACCCTGTGTTCACCCCATCTTGTAAGCTAATTCTAGTTTACCCATTTATGCCTAGTGGACTTTTCTATCCCTATATATTTGAGGCGTCCATTTGCCAATTTAGGGGTCTCTTGGTGTATTATTTTTTCTTAATAATAAGAAGTACCCCTTTTTCTCACGCAAAAAGTGTAAACTCTGATCAGATGCCACGTTCTGATATGGGTCTGCACCGTTTTCCATTTTATTGTACACTAGGCATTAATTGGTTAAAATGTCACAATATTTGGGGGTGTTTACGGTTATGGAAGAATGTAGGAGATGCGTCTTCGTGTCAAATGTGACGAACTCTAAGCATACAGGCCCTTACACAACTTTGCGCCAACATCATCTAGAAAGCCCCTTTACAGAATGTTCGATGCACCATCTTTCCACCGAGTCATTCCCTGAAATAGCAGTGGGATATTTGTTGATTTCTTGCAGCCAGTCTCAGTTTATTTATTTATATAAAAAAGTGTGTTTAATTGACATGATGTCATTGGTGCCGGCTTATCTTTACCATAATATCATATGTAATCAGGTGAGTCAGGTGATCAGGCGGTTTGGTCGTTTTTGATGGCACACATGTTGACAAAACTTTGAATGTCTAAAAATAAATTATTCTGAGACATTATAAAACTGGTAACATATCTTTGAGCCGCAACACGACAAAACCAACAATGTGGTTGTGCGCCCAGCGCAGACTCAGATCAGCCTGGGCATCCGCCCAGTCTGATCAGAGCTTTCGCTGACCGCATGGAGGTAGATTAGACCCTTAGCTACCCTTTGTGCACTTAACTAAGAGTCTAATCAAACTAGGCGGATGTCCAGGCTGATCTGAGTCTGCACTGGGCGCACAACCCCATTGTTGGTTTTGTCGTGTCGCGGCTCTTGTTTATTTTGCGCTAGGGAGTCACAACTTCAAGAGACAAAAAGAAAAAAACCCGTGCGGTGCCGTTGGTGGTTTGGTCTGGAGAAGATGCTTGAAACTGTTGGCTTAAGGACGTT
Organism: Ctena decussata; assembly: GCA_963989385.1. Classification (NCBI taxonomy): domain Eukaryota; kingdom Metazoa; phylum Mollusca; class Bivalvia; order Lucinida; family Lucinidae; genus Ctena; species Ctena decussata. The sequence goes on from OZ022514.1 coordinate 40,422,388, forward strand.
ATTGTCAGCGAGTAGTGTTCTTATGTCATTGTAAGATATCACCGCAAGCGTTTCACTGCATCTTCAGCAACAAACGAAACAAAAAAAAAAACAAGATTGGTCAGCTTTAAAGGCCCTATTGCTCTATAAACATGAAAAAATTCATCAAGAGGTATCGCTGCAAGCTTCTCACCATAGTTTCTTCATTGTAAATGATCATGATTGGCCGACTTAAAACAAATAAAATGTCCATGAGTTTCACATAAAACGGGTTTGAAAATTATTTTGGTCATTTTAGTTGGCCTACTTTCGATTTCATGTCCTTGAATAAAATGGTAAAAATACAATGTACAAGGGTGGGGCCCCATTCACGGTGGCGCTTTTGTTTATATTGCATCACTCGACCGGAAACCAGAAAAGGAAGATCATATTTTGTTGAGCGATTTGTAGTTTGTCAAAAACCTGTTTTTCATACTTTTTGCTAGCTATTTGGATCAATTTATGCTCATCAACCTACATTTGATCATCAAACGTGAAGGTTGAAAGGCTTTTCATAATTATTTGTGATTGGACGTTTTTAACACTGGTAAGACTATGGAGACTTTAAAAATAAATTCAAAGTCAAAACCATTCTAGATTTTATCATAAGAAACTATTGAAAAATTCGGTCATTTTTTATGAGTTTATAGTAAAAATACAATGCAAAAGCAAAAGTTAAATTTCAATTTATTGTCTCGATCATTTCGTTGCCATGACAGCGAACACATTATAGCTACTCTGAATAGATTTTGGAGTATTTAAAACCCTGTTCTGCTTTTTTTTGCTGTATCCAATCGACATAAATGTGAGCCGCGACACGAGAAAACAAACAATGTGATTGTGCGCCCAGCGCAGAGTCAGATCAGTCTGGGCATTCACCCAGTCTGATCGGAGTCCTCGCTAAGCGCTTAATGGGTAGGTAAGGGTCTAAGCTACCTTCATGCGGACAGCGAAGACTCTGATCAGACTGGGCGGATGCCCAGGCTGATCTGAGTCTGCGCTGGGCGCACAACCACATTGTTGGTTTTCTCGCGTCGCGGCTCATGTATCATAAGTGAGCGCACAGCCGTGTTCATAAAGGTTTACATCAATCGTAGTGCGTTTGGGACTTCAAAGTAGGACAATGGCCAACTGTGTTTGCAGCAGATGAGGATGGGGGCTGTTTGGATTTTTTTTTCTCGTCTGTCCTATCTCACTTCCTCTGGTAGACGGTTCTTTATAGACGGGCTATGTTCCTCACTCCGTTAAAGTATCCATAGTTTTTCAATAAATGCCTAAACTCATATTATTACGAAAAGCGGTGATAAAAATAAGTGTTGGTTGGCGGGTTGGCTGTTTTGGGTTTGACGGCCCTTTCAGACAGTATTTCAATCTATATCGGGCCATATCCTAGTAGACAGAAATGATAGACTTAAAGGAAAATGACCAAACAACCCGAACCCGCATCTACTGCAATCACAGTAAGCCCTCGCCCTACTATTATCCAAATTAGCAGGACGGCCCGGTACTGAAAGTTACCCAGCACACTCGCCCGATCCGACCACCCCCAAAGTGTTGAAATGCACATGTATATACTGACTACTGAGTCATATAACTCAATTAATAAGGGTAAGCATGTGTTTGAAAAATAACCAAAAATGTGTCCATACGACACGGATGCCCCCGCCTAGTGCCCTAAGTTGGTTGGTTGGTTGATTTGATGCTTAACGTCCACGGTAAACAACTAAGGTCATGTCGGGACGGTCACTTAACCTAACAACACTATTCTTGGGCAGGCTTAGACCTCCTAAGCGGTTAACCAGTACTAAGTGCACATACTTTCGCCAGTAACTGACAACTGCCCTTCTTGAATCAGCGGAAGGAGAAACGAAAGTATGTGGCCAGACCGGGATTCGAACCCAGGACCTCTGACTTACGAGTCAGGTGCCCTACCGATTGCGCTACCCGGCCCGGCTAGTGCCCTAGGTAAGATGGCGCCTTGTTTAAGGTAAAGGCACTAGTAGCATGACTAGGTTCACAAAGGCTGACTCCTGTGGTACATGTTTTATTGTTTTCCTTGGGAAGATGCATTGTGCTTCTTGGATCAAGAGAAGTGGGGGGGGGGGGGGGGGGTCATGACTGATATGTGATAACATTCTGTATCTTATCGCATAAATGGAATCCATGCAACTTTCCAAAAGCAATAGCCCCGAAACAAGTAACTTTTCAAAAACTAACAAATGGAAACCATTATTGTATGATATGAAGTCGAAAAAGGGCCATAACTCCCACAATAATTGACGGATTTTACCAAACATCGAACTTGACCTGTATTTTATAATTATACACCTGTGTATAAAATATGAATTCAATACACCAATGCTTTCAAAAGATATCGAACGGAAACCATTTCTTCATATAAAATAAAGTCTAAAAAGGGCCATAACTCCCACAATAATCGACAGATTTTGCCCAACATCGAACAGGCCCGGATCCAGACCATCACGTACTGGTGGGGCTCTGGTTAACTGGTGGGGCTCTGGATAACTGGTGGGGCTGGGAGGTGCCGAAATGTATGTGTGTTTGGGAGGGGGCTTGAAAATATGACATATTTATGGTTCAATTTCAAGAGATTTTTTTATATATTTTTTCCCTTGAAATATATGTTGTGATATCTCATTAGAATCGCCCCGAGGCGATTCTAATGAGATGTCACAACATATATTTTGAATATTTTTTATCTAACAACATTGGATATTTTTTCTCAAATTGTTTTTTTTATCTGGAGCTCTATGCATGTATATTATACATAACACAGCGGCCAAATGGCGGGGCTGTAGCCCCAAAGCCCACCCCCTGGATCCGGGGCTGTCGAACTTGACCTGTATTTTATGATTATATACCTGTGTATAAAATATGAATTTAATACACCAATGCATTCAAAAGATATCAAACGGAAACCAGTTTTTCATACAAAATGAAGTCGAAAAAGGGCCATAACTCCCACAATAATTGACGGATTTTACCCAACATCGAACTTGACCTGTATTTAATGATTATATACCTGTGTATAAAATATGAATTCAATATACCAATGCTTTCAAAAGATAATGAATGGAAACCAGCTTTTCATACAAAATGAAGTCGAAAAAGGGCCATAACTCCCACAATAATCGACGAATTTTGCCCAACATCGAACTTGACCTGTATTTTATGATTATATACCTGTGTATAAAATATGAATTTAATACACCAATGCATTCAAAAGATATCGAACGGAAACCAGTTTTTCATACAAAATGAAGTCGAAAAAGGGCCATAACTCCCACAATAATCGACAGATTTTACCCAACATCGAACTTGACCTGTATTTTATAATTATATACCAGTGTATAAAATATGAATTCAATACACTAATGCTTTCAAAAGATATCGAACGGAAACCATTTTTTCATACAAAATGAAGTCGAAAAAGGGCCATAACTCCCACAATAATTGACGGATTTTACCCAACATCGAACTTGACCTGTATTTAATGATTATATACCTGTGTATAAAATATGAATTCAATATACCAATGCTTTCAAAAGATATCGAACGGAAACCATTTTTTCATACAAACAGAAGTCGAAAAAGGGCCATAACTCCCACAATAATCGACGGATTTTACCCAACATCGAACTTGACCTGTATTTAATTCAATACACTAATGCTTTCAAAAGATATTGAACGGAAACCATTTTTTCATAGAAACAGAAGTTGAAAAAGGGCCATAACTCCCACAATAATGGACGGATTTTACCCAACATCGAACTTGACCTGTATTTTATGATTATATGGCTGTGTATGAAATATGAATTCAATACACCAATGCTTTCTAAAGATATTGAACGGAAACCATTTCGTATGTACGTACGCTACGCTACGTACGTACGGACAGGGGTGATACTATATGCCCCCCCCCCCCCATTTTAAATGACGGGGGCATAATAAAATGACAATTTCCTTCTTTGCCGATTCCCTGTAGAGCGATGAATCACAAGCAAGTCTTTTTTTTAAGGACCGAATCATTTTCTCATTTTTTTTATTAGAACTACGTGAAACGATTAGTTTCCTCATTGTAAATGACAGTGATTAGCCAACAATCAGCGTTTAAAACGCTGATCGTTGGCTAATCACTGTCATTTAAAACGCTGATCGTTGGCTAATCACTGTCGTTGGTTAATCAGTCATTTAAAACGCTGATCGTTGGCTAATCACTGTCATTTAAAGCGCTGATCGTTGGCTAATCACTGTCATTTACAATGAGGAAAATGTAATGGAAAACTTGCAGCGATTCCTCATTATGTTTTTTATCAAGTCTTCAATAGATTCATTGGATCTGCCGCTGAGCTTCTTGGAGACAGACCATCGTTACGAGAAATGGAACATGTTCGTCAGAATCGTTGCGAGCTTCTCACAGCAGTTCGTCATTGTAAATGACCACAGGGTATAATCGATTCCGTCAATTTTCGCTTCCTGCAGAGACTGTACATCATATTTGGCTTCCGCCGAGACTGTCCGCGAAATCTTGCTTCCTGCGGAGACTGCCGTCCTCGAAAAATGGCTTCCTGTCGAGACTGTCCGCGTGACTGCTTCCTGCCGAGAGCCTCGGCAGGAAGCAGAATCACGCGGACAGTCTCGGCAGGAAGCCATTTATCATGTATAGAAGTCTCGGCAGGAAGCAAGAGATCGCGGACAGTCTCGACGGAAGCCAAATATGATGTACAGTCTCTGCAGGAAGCGAAAATTAGCGGAATCGATTATACCCTGTGTGTTGCCAACTTGAAACAAATAAACATCTTGTAAATAGTTTCACATAAAAACAGGTGTTGAAGAAATGATTTTCGTAACTAAAATCGTCTGCTTCAGATATGATAAAGTTGAATAAAATGTTTAAAAAAAAAAGCCCGTTCTGTTTCAATCCTCCTAATCCGAGCCTTCTCTGACTGAAAGAGCCTATTTATAATTTTGATTGGCGGCTTATTGACGTCAGAGGAACGAAAGTGGTGAAAACTCTAATATTGTATTTCCCACAGATGCCCTTGGTTTCTGGTTGAATTTCTATTGCGTATTATGTTGCAGTTATATGTAAACTTTGCAATCCTATCAAAAAATACCTTTTGATGACTCGGCAAGTAATTCAATGTGATACCCCGTCTAAAAGCAGATAAATAACATTTTTTTTTTAGAGGGAGTCGAGATTTGTAACATATCTCCGCCATTATTGTTTTTGTTGACAGATCGTTTGAGGTCAATCCGGTGTTTATAAGAAAAAAATACTATCGGTCACTTTATCCGTTTCGTAGGTACGGTCATTTCGGTCCTAGTCGTAACGCGCTGGTTTGTACCAAAGACATTTTACTCCTTTCAACTCGGAGAGCCAGGGACTGATTTTTTATCCAAGCGCGAAACGCGAATTGTCCAAGCGCGAAACGTCCGGATTTGTGATGTTGAAATAATGGATATTTTTACCTGTACACCGGCACGCGCAAGAACTGTCAAATCAAAACGAGGTCATCAACAAAAAGCGATATTTTTCTTTACCTCATTAAGTTTGATCAAAGATTATTATGGTTCAAAATGGAATAAAATGTGACAAACACTGCAGAATGGTGCAAAAATGAATAAGGAATAAGCCACTGTATATCTTTTTGCGCAGGTAATTGATAAAACTAACCAAAATTAGAATTTTGCTTGGCCGATCCACCGATGGATCGGCTGAATTAGAGTTTTTAAGTGCAGTATCGCTCTGGCTGCAAGACCCAATAAGGGTTTGCAGCCAGAGAAGACTCGGGTTACAATCCTCCTAACGACGCAAGTTCCCCCAAGTGGCTCAGCGGTACGTAACAATAGTTGCACAAACCTGGCGCGGAGTGTCCGTCCAAAACAAAAAGCCCGCTTTAAACCACTGAAGGAGCTATGGGTGGGGGATGGTTGGGTGGTGCGATGGTTCTGTGTATAACTTTCAGTACCAAGGTGTCCTACTTATTTGGGTCATAGTAGAGGGTCTCAATGGGGTTTACTGATTAGCGAATTTTGGCCCCAAAAATTACTGATTAGCGAAATTTGAGAGGAAATTTTACCGGTTAGCGGCGTCGCCTATGCTAAGTGATTAACGGAATCGGCCGAAAAATATACTGATTAGCGAAATAAGAGTGAAAAAATTAGCGGTTAGCGGCTTCATATGCGGTTAGCGGTATCGGAATCGCCGACAAAATCTTAATATGTCCACTCCAACTTAATGTTATATGATGAAGATTCAATTAAATGAAATTAATGATCGTAACTTTTAAGAAAAGTTGTGTCAAATGCTTTCCCATTAGGTATGTCTGTATAAACATGCCATCTATATGTGGCAAATAGGGACATAAATGAAATACGCCATTCATGCAATCTACAGCATATGCACAGTTACAACTTTCTGTTAGTCAGAAGCGCCTGCATATCCTTATAGTCATGGCCCCATGGCTCGAAAACGAATCCATGTACCTCCCGTTTTCGTCTTAGATTTGTAATGCACTGTACCTAAATACTGTATATGACAACTTTAAACAAATTCTATAGAGAGGAATAGTTTGGTCTTTTCCGAGATAAGTGTACCTATTTACCCCATTGTCTCACAAACGGTAAAACTGCGGGCGCGACCCCTGTCAGTAGCTTAGTCACATTGCAAAAATGCAAATGCAAAAATGTATACTTCTGTTCCTTGGTACTTCCACTACATCAAATGGTATAAATGATGATCAAATTGTATATTGTTTTCATTAAAATAGATTTGGTGTTGTCAAAAGACTACATGAATTCACATTCAACACAAGAAGTCATTAAAGGACTCCAGATATGCATAACACGAAGAAATAATGGACCCCCCCCCCCCAGACCTTGGTCTAAATTACATAGACATATTAATGTGATGTGATTCTAGGGGCACATGGAAGCTGAATTTGCAATTATGCCAGAAAACTCCTTTACTGTAGTTACTCAGTATAATAAAATCATAAAGACTGATCACAAGACTGAAAAGTCCTACTTAGTCAATGCTTAAATAAGAACTGTCACTAGTATTGGGTAAAGTAAATTTTGTACTCATCTTTGTACAGCGGATAAAAAGGCACAATGTGACAAACTAGATCAACATCATGTCCTGCTTATCCTGCAAGAGTTAACAGATTGATACATTACATGACATTACCATTTTTAACTAATGCACAACCGTGTCTTATGTGAAAAAGGTTTGTGTTTTTATTTCCAGGTTATATTACAGACATTTCTTTATAAAACTGCATCTGTATAACATGTACAAAGAAAACCTGTCCTTTGTGCTTAGCTTCAATTTGGGATACAATAAAAGCACCGCAGGCACTGCATGATACCCCGCCACTGCTGTGCATCCTAACTTACTTTTTGAGATATATAATAGCTAAAGAGCCACAGAACTGAGATAGACAGAGATATGATGTCCTTACTGTAAATAAATATTAATATAAACCACCCAACAACGTGGAGCATTCTGACCAGTGTAGATTTAGATCAGGCTGTAAAGCATTTCTTTGAGCTGAGAGACTCTGTTTCCTATTCTATGGTGTTAAACATATCAGTGAAGTTTCATCAGATATTCCATATAGTATAGGAACTACAAGTCAAAAAACATTTTTCAGATCTATCAAGGGGGAATACTCATTAACTGGAAAGGTAAGAGTGATGGTTCTTTGTCACAATATGTAACCTTTGATGTGAAACATACCTATGAAGTTTCGTTCAGATATGCCATATAGTAAAGGAACTACAGATAAAAAAAACGTTTTTCAGATCAATCAAGGGCGGATAACTCACAAACCGGAAAGATCAGAGTGACAGTTCCTAGTCACTATATGAAGCCTTTGATGTGAAACATATCTGTGAAGTTTTATTCAGATATTCCACATAGAAAGGGAACTACAGGTCAAAAACCACTTTTCGGACCTATCAAGGGCAGATAACTCATGAACTGGAAAGGTAAGAGTGATGGTTCTTTGTCACAGTATGTAACCTTTGATGTGAAACATATCTGTAAAGTTTCATTTAAATATTCCACATAGTAAAGGAACTACGGGTAAAAAACATTTTTTAATTCAATCAAGGGCGGATAACTCACAAACGGGAAAGGTAAGAGTGACGGTTCTTAGTCACAATATGTTACCTTTGATGTGAAACATATCTGTGAAGTTATATTCAGATATTCCATATAGTAAAGGAACAATAGGTCAAAAACCTTTTTTCAGACCTATCAAGGGCGGATAACTCACAAACTGGGAAGGTCAGAGTGACGGTCCTTAGTCACAATATGTAACCTTTGATGTGCAACATATCTGTGAAGTTTCATTCAGATATCATGAACAGTAAAGGAATAACAGGCCAGAAACCATTTTTCCAATACGAAAAAGGGCAGTAACTCCGTTAAAAATGGACGGATTTTGCCCATTAACGATCCCATACCACTCATCGCCGATAACAATATGTATGCAAAATTTGAAAAAATTCCGTGAATAAATACTCAAGTTATCGATCGGAAATGGTGAGCACGGACGGACGGACGGACGGACGGACGGACGGACAGACACCGAAAGGTATAACATAATACCCCGCCACTAAAGTGTGGCGGGGTATAAAAAGAGTATCATAATACTATATATGTCAGTAGTATTCAAAGTATGCATCACTGGCATGACACAGAGAGCGGTATGTAATTTTACTGATTTTGCCAAAATTTAACTGATTACTGATTTTTGCCCATAAATTTTACTGATTTTTGGGCTGAAATTTTACGGATTACTGATTTCAGAGGTACCCCATTGAGACCCTCATGGTAGGGCAAGGGCCTGCTGGGCTTGCAGTAGGTGCGGGTGGAGGTTGTTTGGACTTTTTCTCTCGTCTGTCCTCTCTTCTTTCTATCTCTTTTTGGGAACGGCTCGATATAAACTGAAAGACTGTCTTAAAGGGCCGTTAAAACCAAACCAACCTAGCTATGGGGACTTTTATAGGACGTTTGATCTCATTATAAACACAGCGCTACAAGTTTCTGACCGAATAATGGTTGTGTTTTGTGATGAATACAAAAATCTGAATAAAACCGTGAAAATTAACGTTTGCATTCGAAAATTAGCAGATTTCTTGTTTTTGTTGTGATTTAGAGTTTAGAATATAAAATAGTGGTATGTGTTTTAAGGATAGACCACAGGGTAATTTTTCTGCACAATTTCTTTTTTTTAAATGGGGTGGCGCGGTGGTGCTGCGTATAACTTCCAGTGCCGGGGCATCCTACTGATGAAGATAATAGTAGGACAAGGGCCTACTGTGCTCGCAGTAGTTGCGGGTGGGGTTGTTTTGGACATTTTTTCTGTCGTCTATTCCTCTCTCTGGGAGACGGCCCGATATAGACTGAAATACTGTTTCAAAGTGCCGTTAATTCCAAAACAACCAACAAACCAACTTAAAAAAAAAACATCGTGTTTGAAAACGTGTTTAGTTCTGAAGGTCTCTGAGTACATTGAGAAGAGCGTCCCAGCAATTATTTGTTCCAGATTTTTATCAAATTGCACTGTAGAAAGGTGAAACAGCAAATGTTCGACCGTGTATACCGGATGCATTCAATACATATTAGGATATGCAGGTATAATTTTTTCACTCACTCAGTACAGTGTGACTGACCAGCACATATGTGTAACTGTAATTGTTCAACCTTGAAAATGTAGACTCCCCTAGCTGTGTGTTCTTCATAATTTTGAAAAAGGAAAAAAAATGGATACAGGTCACTTCCTTTTTTATCTGCTGAACCTGATTATGTGTGAAAGAGTTGGAAAACTTTGGCCTGTCGCCACCTGTCAGTCAGAATATGCAGTGAGCAGTCAAATAAGATTAAAACCTTGGACAAACAAATGCAAGTGTATTTTTGATACAATGGTTTCTTTTGTAAAATACTCTCAGGCAATTCGAAAGGCGGAGCGATAATTGTATTCTTGTAAGGTCAGTTGCTGGGACGCTTTCGTCGGTGTGTTGAAGTACCTTCTGACCTAAGTTGTTCAGTAACAATGACGATGTTAATTATTTATTTATTATCTATATTATATTTATTTATTATTGTATATAAAAAATTTAAACGGCAACAAGTCGGGATTTTCTGTGTGTATGTGCTTCTTTCCCTATTGGTTTTGAAAGCGGAATATGGGATTTGATTGTATTATTACCTGATCATTGCCTATCCTTTTACCTTTTCTAAATTGTGAGAAATAACATAAAGAGGCATTTGGTAAGGTTGGGAAAATCTGTTGTATATTCAGCATTTTATGCAGATCACCACCTTAACTAAACATGCAAGTGAATTGGTTCATCTTTCGCTGTATTCTGACGATGGATGGAAAATAATGTTGCTTAATGGCATGCTCAGTTTGGCGAAGAAATGTCGTCTTAAAGAAATTAAAAGAAATTACAGTGTCATATGACAGCGTCAAGACAAATTACTATCGTTCACCATTTGTAAAATGAAACAGCCTGGTCAGGATATGACCACTGTTTTTTTTTTTTTTCCTTCTTTTTTCTTTTAATCTACAAATTAAAGTTCTACCCGGTAATAGTATTGGATGCAATTACGCGTTTGCATTTATGCGTACGTTGGTTTTGCAATACGAAGTCTGGGAATGCCTGAAGTTTAGATTTGTCACCTAACAGCACATTTATATGAACGGTTATTAATGACCTTGTCTTGTTTTGTTGGAGCAAGTGACAGTTCGCTTTCCACGTAATCCTCCTGAGAACTGAATGAGTTCTAACATGACTAGAGATCGTCACGGTTGCAATCGTTCATCGTAAGTTTAAATATTGCACTTGGTGATTAAGGTTTCCGAGTTTTAGGCATAGATACAGAGAGTGGAAGAGCAATAAGAAAATGGCGAAAACAGATAAGAACATTAGAGAACTAAAATATGAGCCGCGACACGAGAAAACAAACAAACTGGTTGTGCGTCCATCGCAGACTCAGATCAGCCTGGGCATCCGCCCAGTCTAATCAGTGTCTCCGCTGTCCGCATGGATGTGGCTTAGACCCCTAGCTACCCTTTAAGCGCTGAGCGAAGAGTCTAATCGGACTGCGGATGCCCAGGCTGATCTGAGTGCGCTGGGCGCACATCCACATTGTTGGTTTGCTCGTGTCGCGGCTCATATTTCTTATTTTAACGTAGTTCGATACCTTTGGCGACGTCATGGGTAAAAAATCGAAATACCTTGGATTTTGATGAAACTTGCCTGAAATATACTCTGACATGTTGCACTTTTGATGGTATTATTTGTTTTGAGGAATCTGTATTCGTGTAATATTAATGCGCCATCTAACGTAATACGATGTTTCTTATAAAAAAATTGACGTTTTGTACTATATCTTGCGTATTTCCTGTCGGATTTTGTTTTCAGAACACTCAATCAACAGTGTTTTAATCTCTCTGTTATTTGGTATATACATTTTGATGGTGGAGAACAGCATTTATGACTTAAAAACATTAAATCCTAGCACCTGTATCTCTTTTGACGCTATAAAAGTTCGAACCCTTCAACTGTTGAAGCAGACATTTCTCCAAAACGAGCCTGGCGACACTATACAAAATTACGACGAAAATAAAGAGCGGATTTCGTAGAAAAAGAAATGCAAATAAAAATATAGGGTGATCGCGTAAAGTATTAATGAAAAATTCATCTGAAAGAAAAAATATATATTAAGAGACGAACGTCAGCGACACGTAACGTTATAAACTCTTCGTCATTTTTTTGAGACGTTGCGTAGTCTGATCGATTCTCTACTGTATACTCGAAATAGATGTTTCTATTATTTTAACGTGGAAATGTCTATAATACTGTTCTTTTTTCTTAATACTGAATTTTACAATGTGCACTCCAGGAGGATAGAAATAACCTAATACGGCATAAAAAAAAAACACATGGTATTGTATACACATAAATCTGTTCGATTTTCAACGTACTACAGCTGTATAACGTGCAAGACTCGCAGGGTCACAGCCACACTAACTAGCAACACCGGACGAACGGATGCCCAAGCTGATATGAGTCGCTTTGCGCACATGCCACTTTGTTGATTTTGTCAGGTCGCGGCTCAATTATAACCTGCCACTGGTGATATTCGAACAGTATTAGAGGTATAAGCAGATCAGTGATTTTGTTACCTGTGAGTCCCGCCTTTCATATAACGTTTATTTGGCTATAAAACAGGTGGTTTCCATCTCTAGACTGAGTCCAAATACCTACATCAATCATAAGCAATTCTGCTATAAGATGGGGTTTGCCCTTCCAAAAATGTCCCCAAAAATATAGATCCGTCTAGATTTTTTGGGATCGTGTTAGAAGGGAAAAAATCTCCATCTTATAAACATACGGTTTTTAATTCTTCCCCTCACAAATTATATTGTTGAGAGTCCCAAGACTCACTAAAATTCAGTGCTGTGGAATCATGGTTTTATTGTAGGACGCACTGAACTTATAAACCTACTGAGTCCCAAGCGGAGTCCCAAGATTCTTTGGCAGCAAAATTGTAAATAAATCACTGACAGATAAATACATATGAGCCGTGACACGACAAAACCAACAAAGTGGCATGTGAGCCCAGCCAAGACAGCATGATCAGCCTGGTTATTCGCCCATTCTGATAAGAGTCTTCGCTGTGCGCTTTTAGGTTAGATAAGGTGCTACGCTATCTCAGTGCGGACAGCGAAGACCCTGATCAGACTGTGTGGATGCCCAGACTGATGTGTCTATGCAGGGCGCACATGCCACTTTGTCGGTTTTGTCGTGTCGCGGCTCAATTATAGAAGTGTACCCATACACCTTAATCGAATGCTCAGGTGTGGGTCTTTATTATAACTTGAAACCCGCTTTTCCTAAATCGATATTCGCTTTTTAGGACCCGAAACTTGCTTTTTATAACTCGAAACTCGCTTTTTATGACTCGATACTGTAAAAACGAAACCCACGGGCAAATTAGAGTTACGGTCAGTGTTTTATAATAAACTTTGGACCTCTGATGGTTCTGAAGTAAATTGCCGTAGACCTAGGTAAAAGATAAACATGAGATAATCCCTTATTGAACTTATTTTGCTCTAACGTTTTCATAACTGGCATGAATCTTTTATTAATGAGCTCTGCTGTACGTAAGTATGGAAGAGCTATAACGGCGTCGACCTTGGCGTCCCACTCCCGGTCCCACTTTACCATGGTGATGTTCAAGACAGTATGTCAGGCGAGCCTTTCTGTGCGCTGACAAGTCTTGTTTTGTAATGCAATACTTTATTTTTCTCCAGGTTTTGTATAATTAATAGGGTAAAAAGTAGCAAAAAGTATTAATGAGCCGCGACACGACAAAAGCAACAAAGTGGCATGTGCGCCCAGCGAAGACTCAGATCAGCCTGGGCATCCACCCAGTCTGATCAGAGTCTCCGCTGTCAGCGTGGAGGTAGCTTAGACGCTTAGCTACCCCTTGAGCGCATAGTGAAGACTGATCAGACTGGGCGGATGTCCAGGCTGATCTGAGTCTTCGCTGGGCGCATATGCCACTTTGTTGGGTTTGTCATGTCACGGCTCAATTTTATATGAATCGGAACATTTTCTGGGGAAGCAGAAGCAACTTTTTCATTTTCATTTTTATGTCCCTTTAAAATGGGGATCAAATCTTCAAGAAAAGCATTTGCTCCTCTTGAAGCAATTCTTTCCTTTAAGGGTAGATCCCAGTTTTGTCCAGCGAAGCAAACATGAAGTCAGTCACAAAAGTTGGTCGGGCAATGGTGCTCGGTAACTTTCATTGCAGTGGCGTCCTACTAATTAGACTAAAAGTTGGACAAGGGCCTCGCAGTAGGTGCGGATGGGGGTGTTTGGATATTTTTCTCGAGTCATTCCTGTTTTATGTCTCTCTCTCTCAGCTGGGAAACGGCCAGATGTAGACTGAAATACTGTCTCAGAGGGCCGTAAAACACAAAACAACAACAACGACGTAAGCTGAGTGGGTACGACCTGTTCAACATTTCCGCCAATTTCCTAGAGGAGAAAATTCTTTTCTTTAAGAGTTAACTCGAATTGAGAAAAGTGGCGAAAATAAATTACGCAGATTTCTACACCCTGGAAAAGTACCTATTCACCCAAATATTCACATTATCTGCAGTACCCTCGGATCCCAAACTACCTTATTTTTCCTATTTAATGCCCCGGGGGCGTTGCATTTTTGGAAAGGGGGCGTTAGGGTAAAAAGAGTAGTAAATCAGCCACTGCCAAATACCTTCAATAAGCGTAACTGTGAATGGAAATACTTTCAGAGGAACGAACTCCACTAGTTTTTGCCTTTCTTCTCAGTAAGGGTCAACTCTTAAAGCAAAGAATTTGCAACTCTAGGAGCAAATTCTTTCCTTTAACAGTAGACCCTGTTTCAAAGAGCAACCGCAATCAGAGAAGCAACCAGGCTTTCAAGCAAGTTAATATAACATTTTTTTAGAAAATAGTCAGGGGGCGTTTATTAGAGCCGGGGCGTTTGTTATGATTCATACGGTAATTGATTTTGCAGAAAATATTTTATTTTATATAAATATTTTATTTTCACTTATATTTAGATTATGTTTACTCAGGATGTTTTGTATGTGTGGCGTCGTGTGAAACGGCACCTTACGACAGGGAAGATTCAGATCAACCTGTTCATCTGCACATTGTTTTCTGATAATATAAATAATATATGGACCCATGAAAATATATACAGCTGAAAATGTCAACACTTGTCCGTCTGCATTGATTCAGTTCACAGACCGCATTAACTTACTGCTCGCGATGTCTCTCGTATGTGCGGGGCATGATTAATTTTGTAAATATGCCAGATATAATTTGTTGTTAATTTTTTTTTGATTGTACTCATTTGTATTGTATGTAACGTTTTTATTTTTAATTGAAACTAGAGAATTTTTACTTACAATAATTAAAATTTCTTCATCATCGGTGTTATGCTTCTCGGCCGATTCATAAGCGGTTAGTCAGCGGGCAAAAAGCGTTGAATCAATGTTGAATTAACGTTGATTCAGTGTCATTTTATTCTTTGATTTTCGAGTAGACCCCATCATGAAGGGCTATACTTCATCCAAGAAAGCACGCAGTAAGTCACTAAACTTCCCTTTGTATAATAATGGTGTATTAATTCAATTTTGTCTTAATATGTTTCAACAAAATCAGAAATTTTATAAGAACGTCACACATATCTCAAAGTGACGTCGCACGCGCAGCTTTATTTTTTTCTTGCAATTTTTCGCTAAAGTCCGATTTTTCACCAATTCTTTGCGCGATGACCGCCTCTTTTTATTTCAAACCCTGTTTTGTAAATCTGTAAAGAGCATTTTAGTGACATTTTTATATGGCCTTACCGGGCGTTTTTCTGAGATAAACTCGCATTAATCTGTGAAGTGTAGCACTTTCCTAACGTCAAAATAATGTTGGTTACTATGGTAAAGGTTTTATTTTTTAGCTCCGTTTGGTTCTTTACCAAAATAAAAATTGAAGTAATTCAACAAGCAATAAACAGGTGTTAAAAGAGCAGATTTGCGAAGATGCTGGCCTAAATGTTACAAAATTGTAACCCTATAAAGGCGGATTTTCTCTAAAACGACATACTGCCGCTAGGTGGCGCTTCATAGTGAAATAAAATAAATAACAAGACAAATGAATACAGTTAAAAACACTAGACATGTTAGACAGCGATCAGAACAAGTTTCATTAAATTCCCTGATGTCGGCGATTTTTTTTCATGAAATGCGACAAAGGTAACGAACTACCTTAAAGCAGTCGGATAATGTAACTTGTTAATACAGGTTTTCCTACAGTTTCTGTGAGTAAAAAAGAATTTACAAAAATGATAGAGTGTTGTTTTATCCAAATAAATTTTCTGATTCATTGTTACACAGTAGGTTTCAAAACTGAGTGAAATTAGATTATCAAACATTGCAAACTAGATCAGAAGTCACGTCGTCTGATCTGGTCTACAGTATTTGTAAAAGAAAAATGGGCACTTCCTTTTAATTAGAAGAAACTTAAACACATAACAAAAATAAATAAATAAACAAAACACTCCGTAAATTGCTCATAGGCCCATTCAGTATATCTGAATTGTACAGTCAAATAGACTTATATGGGTTACCATGATGAATCCAATGTTAAATCGCCGGCGCCAGCCTAGAGAAGTCAGCCCAAATATTAGTGATAAAAGAAACACTGTCAGTATGAATTTTAAAACAATTTCACACAAATGACTTAAGAATAACCATATGCCATTATGTGTTCCCAAAGGTATTTTGAGATATTGGTTTACCAAACTTTTATTGTTTCAATAACTTCTAGTTGCATCTAGGAATTTGTTAGATTCTTAATCGTATTTTGGAGAGAGTTCGGGGCGTTAGCGTCTCCACAGTACTCTCAAATGGTCACAGAGGTATGCGTCTAGTGGGAATACGTTCACGTAAGCATCCAGACACCGAGCATGCAGAGCGTGCAAAACGATTCGATACGCACGGACAGGTCTTCCACATGGCTAAACAGCGAGAAAACGATCAATAACTGACTTGTACACCAAATAGGAAAGTAAATGTTTTAAAGTACATGCACAGGCATAATTATACTTTTATTACGAGGGTTGATCCAGAAGTAATGTCACTGCAGCTATAAAATCGTGGAGAATAAAGAGGGAGCAACAAAATTTCGTATCTGGATACCTTAATCTATTTGCATATTGGTCTGAAAATGTCAGAAAAATAATTGTAATATCGAGATAGACAGAAGGCATGGTAACGACACGCGCCGCCCGTAATGACGTTGTTGACGTTCCAGATAAAGTTTCGATATTGTGTCATGCCCAAAGTAGCATATTCGTTGTTCCAGCATAGCACTAATGTCTGTTCACCCATGTTTATTTCATCTTTCAGTCTCGCAGCTCATATTCAAAAATGTACACAATAATCGAATTTGAGAACATCGATCTATATATATGGGGTCCAAACAAGTGTAACGTTATTGTCTGACACTGCACATAAAGGTCTTCCGATTTTTGGGACGATCTTCTAGCGACTCATCTGCACACTTGCAGCGTTTATTGCACCTTTACACAAGCCTCATTATCACTGTTATATCACCACGTGTCTAACTAAACAACTCTAGAGTCTCTAATGGTGATATTCCTAATTTGTGGCAAAACCGCATGTATATCCGCGGACACATTTGTCAGAAATCAACATATTTTTAGCACAAGCTATCGAATTTCAAACTGCAGTGATGATATTAAAGTTTCAGCAGTGGACGGCAGAAATATATTTCGTCATCGAATCAAATATTCTTCTGATTTGGCGCGTTAGTTTGATTTTGATTTGTGATTGTCTCTGAAAATTATATTTAGGTAATTAACGTTATTCTAACGTGCGGCGCGATGGCGTCAGTGGCATACTTTGAACGTCTACATAATTCGAATGGGAAAAGATTCCAAGTTTTTATTTATTCTGTAAATCAGAACTGAGTTACAGTGTAGCTTGATATAATTTTCATAATAATGCTACGACGAATAAGCGCGCAAGGAACAAAGTGACGTTACTTCTGGATCAGCCCTTGTAGTATGGATCTTTATTAAACTTGCAAGCCTACACACTAATCCACATGTATGTTAACGTTTGTTCTGTTTATTATTTTCAGTGAATTTAGACGTACATGCCAGTATTTACTAAATGCTAACAAAGTCATGACATCTCGATGTGACATCACTTTCTTTCCTAGTCTTTCTCATACAGATTAGCCAATTACCCCCAGACAAGCCCATTTCCCTTACTAGGGGTGTTTGTCTTGATAATGTTTTTTCTTCTTCAAAAATTAATCTAGTAAGGCTATGTTCAGATGAAGTTTTCTGTGGGCGTCTAATCTGGGTCTGCATTATGCGAAAAGAACCCAATTTATCGGACACTTACCTTTACTAGCCTAAAGGGAAATAACTAAATTGAAAAAAACAAACAAAAAAAACAGCCTTATCTTTTTCAAATACCCAACCGAAAGTGAGCGATGCATAGACAAATTTCAAACGCAAAGATTGTTGTAATCGATTCTTTGCCAAAGGTCTTACTTATAATCATATCCAAAAAACCATATTTGTTCTAAAATCTTGATGGGATGGTGCAATGGTGCTGGGTATACCTTTCAGTTCCGGTGCGTCCTACTGATTTGGATAATTGTAGGGCAAGGCACGGTAGCCGAGTGGTTAGAGTGGCTTGGTTATTGTGCAGAAAGTCGCCGGAAGGTCGTGAGTTTGCGGCTCAACATCGCCAGGAGACGACTGGAAAACTCTGTCTGTAAATGGGTACCTTTTTCGAATTAGGGAAGGATAAGGCAGCGAAAGGAGAGGGATGGGCTCCGCCTTTCATCAGCTGTGCCCAAGATACAGTGGGTCTCTAACCCCACTGCCATTACGGCTATTAGGCTATGGGAAACCATTACCTTTACCTTTTTTAAGGGCAAGGGCCTACTGTGCTTGCAGTAGGTGCGGGTGGGGTTGTTTGGACATTTTTCTCTCGTCTATCATTTCTTTTTTCTTTCTCCATCTCTTTGGGAGACGACCTGATATAGACTGAATACTGTCTCAAAGGGTCGTTAAACCCAAACCAACCAAAAAAATCTCAAATCTTGATAATTCATACATTTTTTAAAACTGCTAATCTTTTGAAAATACAAAAGTTTGCATGACATGACTTTCTTGCAATACCATGTACTGTCTCAACATCATTTGGGTCAATGCGTATTGCATAATTATTTGTTGTTTCCACTGGAATTGTAAAACAATCAAAGGCTGTTTGAGATTCAGCCGGCACTTCCCTTACTTTTAGAACTTTCAGTCTTACATAGACGTATTAAATTTGTTCCGATAATCACCGGAACCTTTGAATTGTATTCGGTCTGAGGAACCACTAATAAAGGGATATTAATGGAACTGAAATGTCAGCTTCCACATACCCTTTAAATGGCAATTCTCTACCAGTTGCACCTTGAATGGATAATGCAATGCAGGAACAGGATCTATAGAATTGTAAAAGCCTTCGGAAACAGAGGTAATCATCGACCTGGTGTCAATCAAACCAGGCCCGGAGGTTATAAAACTTGAGTACAGTCTCAAACTCAAAATAAAGCACACTGATTGGCTGCTTCCGAGCTCAAGCTCGGAAACAACCAATCAGTGTGCTGTATTTTGAGTTTGAGATCATTCTCAAGTTTTATTACCTCGAACCCAGATATTTTCTCACCATTTACGAAAAGGTCTCCTTCATTTGAAGAACCTACGATTCTTTCAAACAAAGAAGAATTTCGTACACTATCATTTGGGCTACACTTAATATCAGAACTGTGTGCCTCCTCTGTTTGCCCAACAACAGAGGAAGATGTCAGTTTAAAGGCTGGCTACCCCTCGTGCTTGCACCGCGGTTTACTATACTGTACGTACAATAATAAACTATACAAGTAAACACTAAACAGAAGAAAGACAGCACATAAAAAAAATCAAACAAATAAGTCAGAATAGAATTCCATTACATTGATGTCTGTAAATATGAAGTTGACACTTCGAGTCAATGTTAATATGAGATGATCTCAAATATACTTGACTGCGCTGGCCTAGTTTAGAATAATATATGCGATTGCGTTTATCTATACCGTAAGCGCTGGAACTCTAGAAAACGACTTAAATGTCTTTAATTTATAGGATTATATATAAACACGTTCAACGCGCTACCGCCGGGTCGCGTAGCGCTATCGGTAGGGCACCTGACTCATAAGTCAGAGGTCCTGGGTTCGATACCTGGTCTGGCCACATAATTTCGTTTCTCCTTCCGCTGATTCAAGAAGGGCAGTTGTCAGTTACTGTCGGAAGTATGTACACTTAGTACTGGTTAACCACTTAGGAGGTCTAAGCCTGCCCAGGAATAGTGTGGTTAGGTTAACTGACCGTCCCGACATGATCTTAGTTGTTTACCGTGGACGTTAAGCAACAAATCAATTAACCAATCAATCAACGCGCTACCAAGCTTGCACACTATGTATGGTAATTTTAAGCTGATAATATAACACTGAAACATATATAACTCCACAGAATCACACATAAGAAGAGAATCTAGATGTAGAATACTGGACAGCATCCATGATGAAAGTAGCAGATATTTAATAATATGGTGAAAATATATCTCTGTAGGTGAAATATGTAGAATACAGGGACAGATACACCCTTGTAAGATAGAAGGAAGTCTCTCTCTGGTCCGATTTTTAGTTGGGCGCCATTTGTCACAAATGAATGTTTATGTATGCTTTAAAGTCTCCTCAGTAGAGCACAGGTTGTGACAAGGAAAGGAAGAGTAGGTAGTTGAATCAAAATCTATGTATTCATACAGTAAGTATGCCATAAGGGAGTATCCTACAAGAAATGATAAATACAATGAATAAAATAAGTAGGACACAGATATGTACATACACAGACCTCAGACAGAATCGTGCAGACATATTAATGAATATGATTACTATAATCATAATTATGATGATAGCATCAATATGCATGGATGGAACTCCATCAGACAGACACAGAATGAAATAAAATCCTGTTGAATTTCTGGGAATCCAATGTCCCATAACAACTCCTCAGTTGCAATGAGAAAAGGATAGATGGAGAAATGACAGAAAGAAATTGGGAAGAACTCCAGTGAGATATTCGAACTCAAGACCTGTTGGCATGAACTACAGTGACCTTGCTGAGATACAGAATGTAATTATACTTTATTATTACTGATCATAAAGCATAGAAGCTACAATGGACAAGCCAATAAATAAGCTTTATATTTGGCCTGGAACATATGTAAAAGTTCTTTTGATCAATTGTGTAAACAGTGGTGGATATGTCCATTCATTCCCTCCAAGCAAATTTTTGTCAACAACTTTTTATCTATTTTATGACTTACACATTCATAAAACTATAAGCAATGAGTTTCCCTGCCAAATGATAATAGGGAAATTATCAATATGTAAGTAGATTTTCGGAAGAAGAATATCAGTTATTGATACACTGGAAACTTCGGAAAAGTTCAATGCCGTATGAAAATAGCGCTTCACGGCCAGCTGTTTTTGATATGCCAACGGTGATTGAATTAGAAATTAGTTTCACACACGTACGTCACACTCATTCTAAAAATATCCAAACTGGAAAAATGTATACCGGCCTTGATAAACACTGGCGATATCACACCTTCTTGTTGATAGTTAAAAACCGTGACTATCAAATATAAATGAGCCGTGTGACTTATAGTTAAAGGTAGAAATAACATTTAATTATAGGCTAATTACAAATTATAGAGTTATAGTGAAACTTCGAAGTCAGTAACAGTCCTAAAAACATTGAAACTTTGCAGTCTAGATATCGTCTTTATCTTCGAATTTCCAACTATATTTTCAATAAGAAATACGACATTAGTATCCCCACTTTAGGCCCAAAACATCTAGAAGAAAGCCGAGATGTTCAAAATACATCGACAGTCTGCAAATTCAACCTCATAACACGGTGTCCAATAGTGTGTGAGGGTCTCTGTCTCCATTTATTTTCCCATAAAGAATTCTCTTGTGACACTGTTATTGCTTCGGCTTTTTTTTAGTAAGATCAGTGCCCTGTTACGTTTTTTCTTGCATCGCATTGTCTATCACGTTTTTTAGACCTGAAAATTTGGGGCCATTGAAAACAGAAATGCCTCTTTTATTGACCAGTTGCAACTGAAAAGTCTAACGGTTAGTGTAGTTTCCCACCTCTTTTTAAGCGACATATAGAAGAACACCGATAATGCAAAGCTAAGCTGACCGATTGATAAGTTTAATATCTCAATCTCTGTTCGTAACATTTGTTTTAGCGCCGGGTAAAGACATCGTCACTTTCCTTCAGGACTTCTCATCCCCACTTTTTGTATAAATTAAGTGTCCAGTTCCGAGCTGTCTCCATTTGTTTTAACATAAAGAATTCTCTTGTGACGCTGTTATTGCTTCGGCTTGTTTTAGTAAGACCAGTGCCCTGTTACGATTTTTCTTGCATCGCAATGTCTGTTACTTTCTTTTGACCTGAAAATGTGGGACCGTTGAAAACAGAAATTGCTCTTTTATTGACCAGTTGCAACTGATAGAAAAATCTGACGTTAGTGTAGTCTCCCACCTCTTTTTAAGCGTCATATAGAACACCGATATTGCAAAGCTACGCTGTCCGATTGATAAGTTAAATATCTCGGCCTCTGTTCGTAGCATTCGTTTATATAAATAGCGCCGGGTAAAGAAATCATCACTTTCCTTCAGGACTTGTTATCCCCACTTTTTGTAAAAGTTAAGTGTGCAGTTGATTTTCCGAGCTGTGTTCTCAGGAACAAATTTTGACGTGGCAGTCAAAACACTTGCAAAGGCTACCTTGCATCACCTGAAAAATCGAATCGTTTACACCCTAGAGCTCAGAAACAATCAATCGTTTATACCCCAGAGCTCAGAAACAACCAATAGTACAAATGACACAATTGTACTACTACATACCGGTTCGAGATCCCAGCTAGCATCCCAACGTCGTTGCGACGCCCATAATGTAATACCGGCCACCTAACAGCTTATATCATCGTAAACACAATGTTTCAACTTCGATGTGATGTTATCACTGTTAATACGAGGTCGTCACGGAGTTATATATGCTGAGATGTTAGTATTCTGTCATCGTTTACTGTCCACTGAGTTGCATTTTATATGGTTTACTGTATGTCAGCTTATTCATTGACTTAATCGCGTCTAGATTTAACAAGTCTAAATGCCATACCTTATACAGCTATTAATTAGGATAATTCCACATTTCTCTGCTACTTGTTCAGAATAACAAGAGTAATATGGTGTTTAATGTACATGTGAGCCGCGACACGAGAAAACCAACAATGTGCGACCTGCACAGGCTCAGATCAGCCTAGACATCCGCCTAGTCTGGTCAGACTCTTCGCTAAGTGCGTAAAGGGTAGCTTAGGGACTGAGCTACCTCCATGTGGACAGCGAAGACTGTGATCAGACTGGGCGTACACCCACATTGTTGGTTTTGTCGTGTCGCGGCTCATGTATTTACTGCTCAGTGTCTTCCCGACTGTCAAATACAGTTCTGAATGACCCTCACCTTCGTCACCGCCAGAACCACTGTCCGAATCAGTGACATCTACATTGTCAAGGTCAAACAGTTCACTTCTAAAATGATCACTTCTTTAGGTGTAAAAGTAAATGTTATTCACATCAGTCACTAAATCTAGGGTCTCATTATCATCATCTTCTAAGCTTCGAACACAAGTGTGGGGAAAGAAATCTTTGACTGAAGTTGTTGTTCTTTGATTCATATTTTCGCGGCATCAAAACTTATATACACTTCCAAGGAACGCAACATTATTTACGTCAAATAAATGCCAGACTGGCGGAAAGAAAGTGAAAAAAAAGTCTAAAACAATTGACAAAAATTCGGGCATCTGTTTATCGCGTGACTGAAATTAATAAATTATGACGTCAACTTCGACACATAATTTCCTGAAACGACGTCATTCGCCACACACACATATATATAGAGAGAAAATAGAGAAGATAAACATTTGGAGTAGTGATGCACTGAGGATTGACTTGTCAGTTCCTTAAGTTAGTCATCGATGCATCACATTGCTTGCATCCAATATCAGCACCGGTAAATTTATAGGCATGTCAAATCTTGTACACATGTATGTTTATTCAGGTATCTATTTTGTCCCGAACATGCTAAATAATAAATACGCATACCGTAGTTGCGTTGATTTTCGCGGAGTTCGATTATCATGGCCAATTATCATGGCTGTGAGTATAATATATAACTCCTGTGAACTTTCACTCCCGCAAAAAAATGAACAACTGCAGTATAAAATACTTCTTATCTCTCCTTAGTCGTTATATCCGTTTGAAAGAAAGTAAATGTTTGAGCCGCCGGGCCTAGTAACCTTGCATTATCCGGACTGCACGTGAATTTGAGAGATTAACGGTACTATTCAATACAGAACACACACTACGCATTCGAATGGGAATAGGTGTACGTATTTCGGTGCCTCCCGCAATGATATTTGTATCAGAGCTCCAGATAATTTTTACGGTGGTTTCAGTATTTACCAAACAGAATTTTCACCTTTTCAGTAACCTGATGAGTCCTTTCAGTATCGGTACTCCTGGGATCCAGTGATTGTTCAGTATCTTTTTAACGCACAGCTGGTCTCCCAAAATGTCAGTCTACTTGTTCTTGTCCAGGGTTCTTGCTTAAAACTCTGGACAACAGGAAGTGCACATGTACAGATAGCAAGAAAACCAGAGAAACAGTTTGTTCTCTTTCTAATTAGAAAATCACTCAGTTCTTTGACTTGTGCAAGAATAAAAAACAAAACAATGGAAGTTGCAACACCGGTTTGTTATCCCCTCGCACCATGGAGTGGCGAGGGGATATAGGTTTTGTCCCGTACGTACGTACGTACCTACGTACATCGCTTTAGCGCCTACATTTCCAAACGGATTTTAAAATACTTCACACAAATGTAGGGCATGACAATATCTCGAGCAAGTTCGACTTTCAGGGTGCTGCGCACAAGGTCAAGGTCACTGTGGCTATTTTTAGAAAAACTTGGTCAGCTCTCTAGCGCCTACATTTCTCAATGGATTTTAAAATATCTCCACACAAATGTAGGGCATGACAATATCTTGAGCAAGTTCGATTTTCAGGGTGCTGCGCCGAAGATCAAGGTCACTTGCTATTTTTAGAAAAACTTTGTCATCGCTCTAGTGCCTACATTTCTCAACGGATTTTAAAGTACTTCACACAAATGTAGGACATGACAATACCTCGAGCGAGTTTGACTTTCAGGGTGCTGCGCACAAGGTCAAGGTCACTGTGGCTATTTTTAGAAAAACTTTGTCATCGCTCTAGCGTTTACATTTCTCAATGGATTTTAAAATAACTTCACCAAATGTAGGGCATGACAATATCTCGAGCCAGTTTGACTTTCAGGGTGCTGCGCCAAAGGTCAAGATCACTGGCCAGTTTTAGAAAAACTTTGTCTGCGCTCTAGCGCCTTCATTTCTCAACGGATTTTAAAATAACTTGACATAAATGTAGGGCATTACAATATCTCGAGCAAGTTTGACTTTCAGGATACTGCGCCTAAGGTCAAGTTCACTGTGGCTATTTTTAGAAAAACTTTGTCAGCGCTCTACGCCTATATTTCTCAATGGATTTTTAAACAACTTCACACAAATGTAGGGCATGACAATATCTCGAGCAAGTTCGACTTTCAGGGTGCTACGCCCAAGGTCAATTTCACTAGCTATTTTTAGAAAAACTTTGTCATCGCTCTAGTGCCTACATTTCTCAATGGATTTTAAAATAACTTCATTGTTGTTTCATTCACATATTAACTATTACATGTTATAAATTTCCCCAGTTCAGTGTTTGCCCACACCAAGTATTCTTGTTCGAGGGATTTGTATGGCCTGCGATGCCTTGTTCATCTTATTCTGACTAGAAAATTACTCAGTTAACATGTAAATATTATCAAGTGCACCTTATAGAAACCCATTTAAACTACAATCCTGCAAAATGGCAACAGTCATCCTTAAGTTTTATTGTTGTTTTCCTAGCCACAAGGTGACTGGTAGATGTAAGGAGAATGTCAACGAGAATGCCAAACATTTTCTGCAAACACTACTCGACCAAACAGAATGCCAATCGATGGTCTTGTAGGGTTGGCAGAAACTGTTTGCATTGTGGTTGGCATTTTATTCACATCTACCAGTCAGCTTATCACCAATCTACTTGTGGTAAAAATTATTAGCCATGGGAACTGTCTCAACCATGATGCAAAAGTTTCCTTTCTGACTGTTTTTCCTGAGTGACGTTTACCCACAGTGGCCACACTGCTAGCAATCAATTCTTCTATGATGGGAAAGCATATCTGCGCCGCCGACAATCGCTTTTCCGGTGTGAAATAATCAAACAAAGTTTGTTTGAAATAATCAAACAAAGTTTGTTTGATTTGTGGCTAACATCTTTACTTTCTTTTTTCAGGTGTACTTGGGTGTTGTTCGGTTAGACGTGACAGAAATCGTAGTGGCGGTGGCGTGTGTATGTACATTCGAGATGACATATCGTTCTCCCCCAGAAATGATCTAGACGAGGATGGGCTTGAAGTGCTTTTTTGTTACATTTTTTTTACCGAAATCCAAACCTATAGTGATAGGAACTTGCTACAGACTCCTAAAACAGAATGATTTTATTGAAATACTGGAGGAATCAGTATTTAAAATAAGACCAGATTCCGAAATCTACTTACTTGGTGACTTTAATATCTGCCTGCAACGCAAAGACTCAAGCTTGTGCAAAAATATCTTTTTTTTATGAGAATGTTTGATTTCAAGCAGTTAATTTCAGAATCAACAAGAGTGACTTCTTCATCTTCTACTTTAATTGATCATGTTTTGAGCAATTTGTCAGTTTGGCACAATTAGCTTAGTGCTGAGTGACCATTGTTTGATTTATGCCACAAGGAAAGTGGTGAAAGGTCAAATAAACAATCATAATACAGTGAAACTTAGATCTTTGAAAAACGATTGTAAAGAGGAATTTGGATTAAAACTTTCATCTCTCCAATGGCAAGACATTTTGACTTCTACTGATATAAATAGCGCTTGGAAACTCTTCAAAGAATATTTTCACTCAGTCCTAGATGTTGTTGCTCCGATAAAGGAGGTAAGATTAAAACAGAGAACAGAACCTTGAATGACAGCCGATATTTTGCAATGTATTCAAAAAAGGGATGAGTTGCTAAAAATGTTCAGAAAAACTAGGAATCCAGAATCTTATCAGGCTTACTGTAAACTTCGGAATAAAATTCAAAGAGAAACTAGGTCTTCAAAGTCGGAGTATTTGGCAAACAAAATTGAAGAAAACAGGAACAATCCTAAAAAAAAATGGCAGCAGTTAAAAAACCTTGGTTATAATTCAAAAGGACAGTCTTGTAACATTGTATTTGATATTGATATTGAAACTTGTTTTGACCCCAAGAAAGTTGCAAACTGTTTCAATAATTTTTTCACAAATATTGCCTCTACCTTAGTTAGTCAGCTTCCCCCGTCTTCTAACTTATTTAATACTGGATCTCGTAACTTCAAAATCGAAATGTACAACCGGATGGATTTGCATTGACTCCTGTTGGCGAAGATTTTATCTATAAAGAATTGTGCATGTTGAATTCCTCTAAAGGCACTGGTTCAGATAATATCCCGGCAAGATTTGTAAAGGACGCAGCTTCAGTTTTGAAAACGCCAATAGCTTATATTGTTGTTTCTAAAATCTTGGAAAAAGCTGTGTATGTTCAATTGGAAGGTTATCTGGTAGATAATAATTTACTTTATGAGTTTCAGTCTGGTTTTCGCAGCAAATTTTCAACAGACACATGTTTGTCCTAATTGACTGACCATATCAAATATCAAACTTCTAAGGGTTTTTTACACTGGAATGATTATGTTGGATCTTCAGAAAGCTTTTCACACAGTTGATCATTCTATTCTCTGTAAAAAGCTTAGAGCTATGGGTGTCTGCTCGGTTGATTGGTTCTTATCTTACTTATCAGGAAGAAACCAGTTTGTTCAAGCAAATGGCAATCTTTCAGACCTTTCTCCCATAAATTTTGGTGTTCCCCAGGGTAGCATTAAACATTAAAGAAAAAAACTTCAGATTTTGCAAAACAAAATGTTCGATTTATTAAAAATCTTGGTCCCGGCTCACATATTGGTTACTCAGAATTGAACAGTCTTGGTTTCTTAAATGTTGAAAATAGGGTCAAACAACTGAGATTAAATCATGTTTTAAGGTCTTTAATGACACTTGTCCATCCTACCTATCAGAACATTTTTGCAAGGTATCAGATTTTCACCAGTACTACACTAGAGGAAGTTCTGAGAATTTTGTTGTCCCACGTGTAACTGGGCAAGCCTTAACAACCTTCTACTTCAGTGGCATTAAAGATAAGAATTCCCTATCTTCAGATACAAAGATATTAGAAAACATTGGCAGGTTCAAAACTTCAGTAAAAAGATTTTTGAATTCTCAAATGCAACTTACGGAGGCTGATATAGTTTGCTTTTATTGACTGAGCTTACAGTGTTTTGTTTTCATTTGCAAATACTGTATCTGAGAAATCTGAGATTGGCATTTCCTAGCCTGATCCCCCAATATCTTGAATTTAACCAACTAGGACCCCATTGGAAATAAGCCTAAGGGCTTTCATGGGCTAACCTAGGTTTCTTCAACATACTGACTTGATAACTCACCTTTTTTTTCATGCGCTTTTCTTACTTTTCGAAGATCACCCTTGTTGATCCTGAATCATAAATTATCAAAATTCCCAGTTATTGGCTGAAAAACGTTCAACACTATAAATGCTTTTTGGCTTTCATCGCGTACACACGCGTACACCGGCTGCTCTGGGCTCACTGTTCCTCGAGAGTCGGGGGTGGTTCGTGGAGAAGCATTTGTGACGCTCCAGTGCCAGGTCCATCGATTGGTCATTATTTGATGGCTCACAGGATCTTTCCCATGGTCTAGGAGAGGGCGTGGTGTGAGCTAGGTGTTGAACGGGTGTTCAGTCCAGGCTGACAAATTTACTTATTTATGAATCTTGTTTTATTTTCCAACTCTAGTGATGTCCCCGGTGCAGGTAATGCCTATGAGAACTGTAATACTTTTTTATTAGATAAGCTATTTAATTGTCTTTTCAAAATAACTATTTTTACAATGTCTGTTTGATCTCATTTAAAGGTAGGTTCCTGTACTTAGGAATGCATCATAATTTTGATCATCTTTCCTCCAAGTTGTTGGAAAGCACTTATAAAAAGGGAATGGATAAGCTTCACTTAAAAGAGTAAATCAAAATAATATTAGAAAAGTTGTTTTGCAAGGAATATCCTAACTCTGCTTCGCACATCAGTTAGTGCTATTTTTAGTTCGCGCCCAAAATAGATAACGTTAGCTGACGTCATGCTGCATTGCATTTGGGATAGTTTTAACCCACCTGCCATGCCAGGCTCTCTAGGAGAGCTCATGGCAAGAGAAAATTTACAAGGCATCAGAAATCGCGCACTTATAGACATATAACACATCTATTTTTAGAACTGGAATTCCAACGAAGGAATATAAACCAAAAGGGAAAACGACTATTTTCTTCAACATCTGACGATTTTCTCAGTAGCAACAGATTCAGAAAAATAAGAGAATTCAATACTACCCAGAAAAAGGCAAAATTATTTTGTGAACATAATTGTTATCGCTAGTCCAGGAACCTGCCTTTAAATACTCAAACTATATCTTAAAATTTTATTTTGTTTTCATTCTTATAAGTGCTGTGCTATTTTTTTTTTTAATTTATTTATTTATTTTACATTCCAAACTTTTCTTAGCTCTTTAATATGCAATATGGCTTGTTTTATACTAGAGTATATGATAAGTTGTATCTTATATGTTTAAACATCATTGTATTGTATGTTGATTTTACCAAATATACATCAATCAATCAATACTCGATTCGTTCTAATTAGCCTGCGAAGTACGCCGCTGGCTTACACTGGTTATACATTGGGTCCCTCGAATCACCCCAAACCGCTAAAAGCACCAACAAACTCATTTTTTATTATTAATAATGGAAGTGACTTGGAAATATGTGTTGATGCTTAAAAGAATCGGAATTTTTACATAGTTAAAGTGTTTTTTGAATTCGCTGCTACTTTGTAGTAATAGGACTACCTTAGTCCGCTTGGTATTTACTGTTGTTATCCCACGCCGAAGGCGGAGGGATATAGTTTTCTCCATGTCCGTCCGTCCGTCTGTCTGTCTCCGTCCGTCTGTCCGTCCTTCCTTCCATCCGTCCGTCCTTCCGTCCGTCCGGAGCCATAACTAAGTAACCACTTGACGGAATTTCATGAAACTGAAACTAAATACATATCATTATAACGCGCTTAGGCACACGAAGTTTCATCAAACTGGCTTCAGTAATGCATGAATTATTGCCCTTTAATTGATTTAAAATCAATGAAATGAGCCATAATAAGTAACCACTGGACAGAATTTCTTGAAACTTAAAATAAGTATATATCACTTTAATGCGCTGATGCACATGAAGTTTCATTAGACTGGCTTTATTAATGCATGAGTTATTGGCCTTTAATTGACTTGAACTCAATGTAATGAGCCATAACTAAGTAACCACTGGACGGAATTTCATGAAACCTAAAGTAGATATATAGCACTATAATGTGCTGATGTACATGAAGTTTTGTCAGACTGGCTTCAGTAGTGCATGAGTTATTGCCCTTTAATTGACTTATAGTCAATGAAATGAGCCATAACCAAGTAACCAATTACCAAAACTTCATGAAATTTAAACTGAATATGTATCATTATAACGCGGATCTGCACATAGTTTCGTCAGAATGGCATCGATAGTGCGTGAGTTATTGCCCTGAATCAATTTGAGATTGCCAATTCCAGCCATAACTAAGTTTTCAATGAAAAGAATTCTATAAAAATTATACTAATTATGTATCACCATAACACATTAATGCACCTTACAGTTTGTCGGAATTGCTTCAGTTAGCAATGAGTTATTGCCCTTGAATTGGTTTAAAATCAACAAATTGAGTCATAACTAAGTAACCAATGAATGGAATTTCATTAAACTTATAATAATTATATATTGTCATGACACAGCAGTGCACATTAATTTTTGTCATAATCTCTTCAGAAGTGCATGATTTAATGTCCTTGAATTCATTTAAACTCCACAAATCAGCCATTAGTAAGGTGCCAACGAACAAAATGTCTTGCAACTCAATTAAAAATGTATCCTCATAATGCAGTGATGCTGAGACAAGTGCTTAAGAAGAACAGCTTCAGCTTATGCCTTATCCAAGAGTTACTGCCCTTGGTTTTATGTACAATCCACAGGTTTAGCCTTAACTAAGTAACCAGTGAATAAAATTTTAGGCAATGTAAATGAACAAGGGCCACTTCGGCGGGTATATAAATTCACCGAATTTGCTTGTTCTTGTATTTGAAAGCCGTGTTGTAGTAGTTAAGGGCGTCTGAGGATAACGCTGATCATCGGAACGCTTGCATATTAGACAAACATTTAAAATGGGCGAGAAAGTGAGCTTCTTAAGAACTGAAATAGTTTGACTGGATTGGGAATTGTTTTTGAAGAGTTTATGCAGATTTGAGCTGATAATTGTCAACAGACATGGTCCAGTCGCCCGGAGCGAGATTCGTAAATACGAAACAAAACAAAACCGCGTGCGTAAGCTGAGAAATGACAGCCGTAAGTGATACGACTGAAATTTGAAAGGCATTCGTATTCTGGCATTTTCAGTGCGTAATTTACGAAAATACGATGCTTATCTGGCTCTCTGTAACTACCATATTCATATTGTACATACGTTTGCCATAAGCTCAATGTCTGAACAGACTTGATAAAGTACATTTTCGTTCGTTCCTTGGCCACCGAAATTCTCACTTTAACAGGTTTTGGTGCTTAATGAAAACCAGATGAAGTAGGCAAGGGCTCATGTATACCACAACCAGCGCCAACGCCAAACTCAGACTATAATGCTGAACTCTACTTCATCGAGAGCCATCACCCTTTAACTTAGATTTTATGTTTCAAATGGGATGGCTTATAGACATCACGCACCAAAACTGACATGTGGTTACAAAACTATTAACAGTCAGAAAGGTTTAAGCAAAAACTTTACAAAGAACTAACTCCTGATTATTGACCCCTGATTCTTCCTATGAGATTGACACCATGATAAAGCATGCAGGTTTTACGTGGAATACTAACTTACCGAGATCAAAACCGTCTAGTTTAAAAATAGACTGCTACATGTACTCGTTCTGGTTACCACTTCGGTGTTTTCGTTCACCTTTTGTGTGTGCGTGGCGTTTTCAGTTGGGATAGCTGAATTTCCACGTGTCCGGAAAGCTGTTCTTTCGGTGTACCGTGCATCATGAAATGTCAACAATTTATGTGCTAACTCCTTTCCCGTTTGCTTTTGATGGCGGGATTCGGGAACTGATTATATTAGGTCCTGATCATTGCCATTCTGTTTGGTTGCCATTATGTTTACTTTCCACAGTGCCCCCAGTGACAAAAGCGTCTAAACACAAATTATTATGTAAAGCGGTTCAACGTTTTCGTTTGATAGAATATTGATTAATGTGCATATATTGAGTCATATAACTTCCAAAAGTGAGGAGCGACCTAATTTTGAAAAGACAGTTGCTCCACAAAATACATTTTCTTGTTTCCAAGCATGTTGAATTCTTTAAGTTGTCTACCACTGTCATTTACACTGACGAAACAGCAGCAATAACTTGTAGCGGTGCCTCACGGTAATATATAACATTAATTCTTGGATACGAAAACCACGCCTACTTTAAACATGTATACATTTCTTCATTATTAACTGTCATGTAAGATCCAGGGGCCGTATTCATAAAACGACTTAAGTGGTTGCTATGCTGTTGCTAAGGCTAAATTTCTTTGAAGGAGACTCCCTACGACTATGAAATTTGGTCTGGAGGAACAGTCTTACAAAGACTGTTCCTCCAGACCAAATTTCACAGTTGTAGGGAATCTCCTTTATAGATATTTAGCCTTAGCAACCGCATAGCAACGACTTAAGTGGCTTTATGAATACGGCCCCAGGACTTTTGTAAGATATTGAACACGTGCGAACTTGTTTTTGATACTATGTCATGTGCTAAGCCGTCGTTGTATTGGCCATTTATATACTATCAGATGGCTTATAAGAGGTATTCTGGGTGTTGCTCGGAACTGTGTATTAATCTTCTCATAATACAATTGAGCCTTTAAATCAGAGTTTTGAGATTTATGAAATGTTGATTCCACGTTGGTATAAATATTTAGACTCACACAGACATTTATCTAAAACAGGAACTTTAACAATATATCCAGAGAACCATTTACGCTAGGATTATCGATATGTGGCATATAGCTTGGTTTCAGTTAACAGATAATCTGTTCAACCTCTGAGGAGTTTCCTTGAAAAATAGCAGACCTTGTCCGTTTACAGACGTAGACATTCGGACTTAGACATCCTGAAGTTAAACGCGTTCAGTGGCAAGCATTTGGTAGGGGGCAAACTGTTTCACAAACACTGTTTCAAGATGTACTGTAGGACGGTGTCCCTGATTCTCATTTTTGATTATCAAAATGACATGTTGAGACGACTGCTGCACATTCTGTGATTAATATTACGTGTAAGATCACATAATATTGAATCATGGAGTGTGAGCAGCGGAACGGAAATTCCCTGGTGGCAGAGCGTGCAGACAAATAAACAGTAATTTCCTACCTATTTCCTACCGTCTACTCGCACGGAAATGGTCTAATTACACGCTTTTATTCAGCATATGCAATATTGGCATTGCAGTATGACTGTTCAAAGAAGCTTTAAAAGAAAACATGAGGAAAAGCGCATATGATCACGCAATTTTTGTCACCCGACGTAGGCGGAGGGGGACTATAGAAATGGCCCTCGTCCGGCCGTGTGTACGTCCGTCCGTCTGTCCTTCCGTCCGTCCGAAATATTGTCCCCGCAACTCCTGCGTCTTTTGTCGGATTGATTTGAAATTTTACAGGTTATATTATTATGATATGAAGATGTGCATGTGGTTTTTTATTTATGTTTCGGCCATTTTTGGTGGAGTTACAGCCCTTGCTGACTTAGACATTGTCCCCGCTACTCCTACCACATCTTGTATCACATTGACTTGAAATTGTGCAGAATATTTTGTCATGATCTGAGGATGTGCATGTGATTTTGGAATTTCAATTGTCTATTTTTGACAAAGTTATAGCCCTTTGTCGTTTTTGGCATTTTTTTTCAACTTTTGAACCGTTCGACCGAGAGAGCTGAAATTTGGTATGCTATTAGTATTTGGTGAACTGATTATTCTGGTTAATGTTAGGATGTGCTAAATTGATTAATGAAAGAGTTATTCCCCTTTCATAGATAATAGACGTTCACTTAATGGTAAAAGCATTGTTCATTTTTCACCAGATTCATATTAGCAGCATTATGACCCTTGTTATTGGGTATACATTCTTGATGTTTTGGGCATACTGTAAGAGCCTAAAGTTTAAGTCACTTAATTTTACACTTAAATGCCCCTTTCTAAACTTAAGAATTTTATTTCTTCATAGAGGCCCAGCAATGGGGTATATGTGTTTGCTTGTGCTTCAGTTATTAATTGCTTGCCAGGCTCTGTAAAACACATATTTTTCTGTTTTTATGAGAAGTTGAGGGGGCATATTGGTTTGGGCCTGTCCGTCCGTCTGTCCGTCCGTAACACTTTTAAGCAGCTTGGAAACTCAAGAACCCCTAACGCTAGGATCTTGAAATTTTATATGTGGCATCTACATGAAAAATAAGCAGACACATATTTTTTCTTTTTTCCACTGGTCATGTATTTCTAGAGTTATGCTCCTTTTTTGACTTAGTGCATTGTAAGCCTATGGAACTTTGTTAGCAAAATATTTCAAGAACCCCTGATGCTAGGATCATGATTTTTTGCAGGAAGGCATTGCCTAGGAAGTAGATGAACTGATTAACTTTTGAAAAAATGTCGTGAATTTTTGACCGAGTTATGCCCCTTTTTCAACTTAGCGCATTGTAAGCCTATAGAACCTTGTTAGCAAAATATCTCGAGAACTCCTGATGCTAGGATCATGATATTTTGCAGGAAGACATTGCCTATAAAGTAGATGACCTGATTAACTTTTGAAAAAATATCGTGAATTTTTGACCGAGTTATGCCCCTTTTTCAACTTAGTGCATTGTAAGCCTATGGAACCTTGTTAGCAAAATATCTCAAGAACCCCTGATGCTAGGATCATGATATTTTGCAGGAAGACATTGCCTAAGGGGTAGATGACCTGATTAACTTTTAAAAAAAATATCGTGTATTTTTGACCAAGTTATGCCCCTGATTCAACTTATTGCATTGTAAGCCTATGGAACCTTGTTAGCAAAATATCTCAAGAACCCCTGATGCTAGGATCAGGATATTTTGCAGGAAGACATTGCCCAAGGTGTAGATGACCTGATTAACTTTTGAAAAAAAATCGTGAATTTTTGACCGAGTTATGCCCCTTTTTCAACTTAGTGCATTTAAGCCTATGGAACCTTGTCATAAAAATATCTTGAGAGCCCCTGATGCTAGGATCATGATTTTTTGCAGGAAGACATTGTGCAAGGTTTAGATGACCTGATCAACTGTTGAAAAAAATTTGTTTAATTTTGACCGAGTTAAGCCCCTTTTTCGACTTAGTGCATTGAAGCCTATGGTATAAAAGTACCTGTACATACGGTCAAAACCGTTAGAGATAGGAACTTGAAATTTTCTGTGTGGCATGTACATGAAAAATAAGCAAGCTTGTGAACAAAACATCCAAAGAACTGCTCAAGCTTTGTTCCTTGTATTTGGCATACAGTTACAGACTAAGATGTAGATGAACAGGTTAATACACCTTTCTGACTTGTAAATTATGGGATGAACCCTCTTTAGAGGCGAGCATAAGGTTGGGGGCATAGTGTTTCATAAACACATTTTCTAGTTGCCATACAGTTGCTCTGAAACTGAGTAAAGGGCTGCAGTTTGTGACACATTTCCAACGTCGGGTGACACTTGGCCGATGGCATTTTATTAACCCAAGTGTAGGCCAAGAGCAGACACAGTTGAACGCTACGTTTCATTCGGGCTAAGACTCTTTGCTGTAGTCTGTAGAAAACAATTCACATATAAATTATCTAATCAGACACCAAATATATTTGAAATGGTACGGTCCGAACGGAGATTTAGAAGGGTCCACAACATGCTGATGGATTACAAACGTCTAGAAATACAGTATAATGTTTGTTCGATTGTAGCAACACAATAGCTTGTAGTTTATTGGTCCAAAATACTTTTCAAACGGGCAAACACTCGAAATAAAAGGGTGAAAACAATAAATAAAAATAGTTAAAAACGGAACCTTTGTTTTATCTTTATCCAGCTTTGGCTTCTTCCATACTACCAACAAACAACAATTGCTCAGAAAGACACATGTATGATAGCCATTTGCATTGCATGCGGATGTAAGGTTATAGATATCATGGGGTTGTCGGGTGGTGCGATGGTGCTGGGTGTAACTTCCAGTGCCAGGGCGTCCTTCTGATTTGGATAATAGTAGGGCAAGGGCCTTCCGTGCTTGCAGTAGCTGCGGGTGGGGGTTGTTTGGACATTTTTGTTTTCGTTTAGCATTTCTATCTTCTTTCGGAGACGGCCCGATATAGACTGGAATACTGTCCCAAAGGGCCGTTAAACCCAAAACATCAATCAATCATCTATATTTATCATAAACTTCGTCAAAGCATTTTCAAAATTCTATCGACGGCATGTCGACTAGTGTCTTAATACAATGTCGGTGTTAAAAGGCTTCTTCTGCAAGGCCTTTGGTAACATGAATTTTATGGCGACTCGGTGTATAAATTCAGAAAATTGGTAACAAATTCGGTGAATTTATATCCCCCGCCAAAATGGCCCTGATTTGTTAATGGTTTATTCTAAGTTTCATACAATTTCGTTCACTGGTTACTTAGTTAAGGCTGGACTTTAAATAAATCAATGGCAATAACTCCGGGATAAGTGAGGCATAAGCTGAATCTGTTCGTCTTAAACACTTGCCTCAGCATCACTTTACTATGATGATACCTTTACCACAAGAAATTTTGTTCACCGGTACCTTAGTTATGGCTAATTTGTGGATTATAAATCAGTTCAAGGGCATTAAATCATGCATTACTGGAGCAATTATGACAAAACTTCATGTGCACTGCTGTGTCAAGACAATACATAATAAGTAAATGGTGTTTCTTGTGTATCTACAGACCTCCAAATTTTTCTGATGAACTCTTTAGTAATGACTTGAGCAAAACTTTAGACAAATGTATAACTTACTATGATCACTACTGCATCATTGGAGATCTAAATTATGACTTGTTATCTGACACCAGGGGAAAACCTTTGTCTGATTTTATGGAACTTTTTGATTTATCAAATCTCATAAACTCTAGAGTACTGTGCGTCTCCATTTCACAAGCGTATTTTTCACACTAATGGCGAGACCGACTACAGCGTTAAAAGTCAACCTTGGTATACTGATATATGTAAATATAAAAAGGACATATTCTATGAATGCTTAAACGTTTTTCGAAATGATAAAACGGAATCAAATCGATTAGCGTTTGTGAATGCTCGTTCTGATTTTAAATCAACTTTACGAAGGTCTAGGTATGAATATAATCAACAGCAAACACATAACCTGATTACGCTCAAATATAAAAATGCCAAAGCTTATTGGAATCTTCTTAAAAGTGTGTATTCGGAAACTAACCCGCAAATGAATCTTTCAGATTTCGCAAGATATTTTAAAGCTGTAAATAATCCGGATGACCCCTTTTATTCGATAGATGAAGATTCAGAATTTCTACTTAATCGTTATCTTAACGGAGAAATCCAAGTCATGTTCGATGAACTTAATGTAGCTTTAACATGTGGTGAAATAAGGTTAGCAATTAGTCAGTTAAAAACTTGTAAATCTGGTGGCCCAGACAGACTCATTAATGAATTTTTTATTAACGGTAAGGATATTTTAACACCATATCTACACACAATATGTTATTTTTGATCACGGCTATTTTCCCGATTCTTGGTCTTTGGGTGAAATTATCCCTATTCATAAAAAAGGTAGTAAAGTTAATGTGGAAAATTACAGGGGTATAACACTCCTAAGTGTTTTTGGTAAACTTTTTACACGCATTTTGAATAACAGACTTACAGAATGGGCTGAAAATTATAGCGTATATATTGAGGCACAAGCGGGATTTAGACAAAATATGAGCACTATAGATAACGTTTTTATATTAAACAGTCTAATTTCTTCTCTAAATTCTAATAAGAAACTTTATTGCAGCTTTATTGATTTTTCCAAAGCATTTGATTATGTTGTGAGAGACATTCTATGGCAAAAGTTGCTTAAATTTGGAGTAAGAGGTAAGATTTTGGATATACTGATATCAATATATAAAAATGTGAAATCAAAAGTTAAATATAACAATTATTTGAGTGAAGAATTTACATGTCAAACTGGAGTAAGACAAGGGGAATCATTATCGCCGTTTCTTTTCGCTATCTACGTAAATGACATTGAAGAAGAGTTTATTACCAAGGGTGCAAGTGGTATTGAAGTTGGTCATCTAAAATTATTTCTGCTTTTATATGCAGACGATATCGTTATATTTTCAGACACACCAGAAGGTTTACAGAAAAGTTTAGATATACTCTTTGATTACTGTAATAAATGGAAGCTTACTGTGAATATAGATAAGTCAAAAGTTATGGTTTTTAGAAAAGGCGGGAGAATAAGAAGTGATCTATCTTTTAAATATGGAGATACAGGGATGGAAATTGTGTCAAAATATACGTATTTAGGAATTGTCTTCACTTCTGGTGGATCGTATAATGTTGCCCAAAAAACGTTATCAGATCAAGCTCTAAAAGCGATTTTCATATTGAATAAATACCTCACAAAATTTGTTAATGTGTGTCCTAGTCACGTCTTAGAATTATTTGATAAATTAATAAGCCCAATTTTATGCTATGGCTCTGAAATCTGGGGGTTCAATAAGGGAAAAGACATTGAAAAAGTTCATCTTCAATTCTGTAAAAGACTTTTAGCAGTAAAACATTGTACGCAGAACGATTTTATTTATGGCGAATTGGGGAGAACGTCTTTTCAAAATAAACATTATCTCAATACGATTAAATATTGGCTAAAAGTAACCCAAACTAGTACTGTTAAGTACACACGAATTGCATATGATTGTTTATTTTCCGATATAGAAAAGTATCCTAATAAAATTAACTGGGCATCACAGGTTAGGAATCTTTTATGTGAGCTAGGCTTCAACGAAGTATGGTTAAATCAGTCTGTTTCTAATCCTAAAATATTCTTATCCTTAGTAAAACAACGTTTGAATGATACCTTTATACAAAACTGGAATTCTCGCCTAAATGATTCGAGCAGGGCTTTATTTTATAGGAATTTTAATATTTTCGGTTTTAAACCATATCTTGACATTGTCAAATTCGAACAAATTAGACATGCATTAACTAGGCTAAGAACTTCCTCTCATAGACTTGAAATTGAAGTCGGTAGATGGGCTAAACCTGAAAGTGTTCCTATACACAACGTCTTTGTCTAACATGTAATCTAATTGAGGATGAATTCCATTTTGTATTACAATGTAGAAGATATATTGTTTTAAGGCGACTTTATATCAGTAGTTATTTTTATAGCAGACCTAACATGTTCAAATTTATTGAACTCATGACCTCAACTAATGAAAAAACAATTAAGAATTTAGCATTATATGTTCTGAAAGCTTTTACAGAAAGAAGAAATTATGTATTTCAGTAATTCGATAAATATATCACGTGGCGCGCGGTGTTGAATCGACGTTGAGTCGACGTTGGTTCAACGTCAAAACGTTGAGTCAGCGTTGATTCAATGTTGATTCGACGTTGTGTGCCTGCTGGGAAGAAATGAAAATTAAGCGAGATGAGTAAAATGACGTTATATTATTGTGCCGATTTTTCTACTACATATTGTCACGTTTAGTATGGCAAACTCAATAAGCATTGATTCGGCACTGATTCAACGTCGACCCAACTTCATGCCGTTGAGTGGACGTTGATTTAGAGTTGAGTTGACGCTGGTTGCTCGGTAGTTATTGTTTTCATATTGAAAATGACACGTGATAGTTTATGTTATGATAGTTTAAACAAAATAATTCCATTACGTTTGTCTTTAAGAAAAGGTAACCTGCTACCTTCTCCCTACATTATCAGTTTTGTCTTAATATTTGTATACTTTGGCAGTTACATGTACGACCGCATGTTCTCACATGCCATCGTAATTAAATACGTATCTCACCCATTACATTCGAACAAGCGCGGATCCAGTACTGGCGTCAGTGATTTTTAGGGGCGGTCTTTTATGCGCACTATGCCAGTTCCAACATTGAACTGTCATGGAACGTATAGGAGACGTTGTGGAGCGGTCCGGCGTGACTCGCATTATGACTTGTATTGTGGAACTGCTCTTGTTCGAGTGGATGGGTGCATCTGCTTTGTTTTTAGTCCTCGAGAACTTTACAGAATTTGAACACCTTACTACAGAACCACTATGTATACTAAGTTATATGTTTATAATTGAATTATTTGTTCGCCATGTATGTCACAATTTTGTAATGTTGTATGTAACCTATATGCTCATGGGCCTGAAGGCCTTATGCTAATAAAACTATCTATTATCATAATTGTTTTAAGTTTCATGAAATTCTTCTATTGGTTACTTAATTATGACTCATTTTGTTAAATTTTAATCAATTCAAGGGCGGTAACTAATTGCTTACTGAAGCAAGTCCGAAAAAACGTAAGATGCACCAATGTGTTATGGTGATACATATTTACTATAAGTGTCACAGAATTCTATTCATTGATGGCTTAGTTATGGCTGAATTCGGCAATCTAAATTGATTAAAGGGCAATAACTCATGCATTACTGATGCCATTCTGATGAAACTTTATATGCCTTTCCGCATTATAGTGATACTTATTTAGTTTAAGTTTCATGAAGTTTTGATAGTTAGTTACATGTACCTAGTTAAAGCTCATTTTATTGATTGTAAGTCAGTTAAAGGGTGATAACTCATGCACTACTGAAGCCAATCTGACGAAACTGCATGTGCATCAGCCCGTTATGGTGATAGATATATATTTTAAGTTTCATGAAATTCAGTGCAGTACGTAGTTATGGCACCTGACGGACAGATGGAAGGACGGACGGATGGAAGGACAGACGGACGGACATTGAGAAAACTATATCCCTCCACCTTCGGCGGGGGATAAAAATGATTTTCCTTATTAAAATAATAATTCGATGTAAACAGATGAGTTACAATACAGATGTTATGCGACAAACTGCATGCTTGGTGGCAAACACAATCAAGGTTAACAGCTTTTCCTCCTTACCTTTGCTTACCTCTTTGATCGCACGACGATAGGCCGAGCCACAGACTATTTACGATTATAATTTGACCCTTTGCTTACCTCTTTGATCGCACGACGATAGGCCGAGCCACAGACTATTTACGATTAGAAGGACGGACGGATGGAAGGACGGACGGATGGAAGGACGGACGGACGGACGGACATGGAGAAAACTATATCCCTCCACCTTCGGCTGGGGATAAAAATGATTTTCCTTATCAAAATAATAATTCGATGTAAACAGATGAGTTACAATACAGATGTTTTGCGACAAGGTGCATGCTTGGTGGTAAACACAATCAAGGTTAACAGCTTTTCCTCCTTACCTTTGCTTACCTCTTTGATCGCACGACGATAGGCCGAGCCACAGACTATTTACGATTATAATTTGACTTCCCCGCAGCAGGTGTTGTGGCGTGTGGCGGCCGTAAAACGTCCCCACGTACATCATCCATAATGCACATTTCATTTCATTATTTTCTATTGCGATCAGAGCAAATATTTTGAGATCAGAGGAAATAGTCTGAAGTTAGTTACCTAGTTAAAGCTCATTTTATTGATTGTAAGTCAGTTAAAGGGTGATAACTCATGCACTACTGAAGCCAATCAGACGAAACTGCATGTGCATCAGCCCGTTATGGTGATAGATATATATTTTAAGTTTCATGAAATTCAGTGCAGTACGTAGTTATGGCACCTGACGGACAGATGGAAGGACGGACGGATGGAAGGACGGACGGACGGACATGGAGAAAACTATATCCCTCCACCTTCGGCGGGGGATAAAAATGATTTTCCTTATCAAAATAATAATTCGATGTAAACAGATGAGTTACAATACAGATGTTTTGCGACGAACTGCATGCTTGGTGGTAAACACAATCAAGGTTAACAGCTTTTTCCTCCTTAGCTTTGCTTACCTCTTTGATCGCACGACGATAGGCCGAGCCACAGACTATTTACGATTATAATTTGACTTCCCCGCAGCAGGTGTTGTGGCGTGTGGCGGCCGTAAAACGTCCCCACGTACATCATCCATAATGCACATTTCATTTTATTATTTTCTATTGCGATCAGAGCAAATATTTTGAGATCAGAGGAAATAGTCTGACAGACTAAAAAATTTTGTTTGGTATTCTCTTATTCCAGAGCATCGCTTTTAATCGTCTAAATCATTTTGATGATAATGAGTTTTTGAATCGACTGTCTTTTTAAATAGAAGAACCTTTAGTATGCTTGTCTCTAACTTCCGTCACCACATAATGTCAGGGTTTCTTTATGAGGCTTGACTAGCCGATGCTTCGAAGTATGGCCTACGTTTCTCTTTTTAATGTGTTCTCTGCTTCTGAAGGAATCTAAATTTTATGACGTCTTAGTGTATAAATTCATAAAATTAATCGGAAAAAATGATCCTTAGAAAAAGATTGGGTATGACATATTATGTTTTGCGACAAACTGCATGCTTGGTGATTAACCCCTTCAAGGTTAACTTCGACTACGATTGTACGACGTTGGGTAGGGCCTCGGACTTTGTGAAGGCGCTAACGTTAACCTTAAATAATAGTAAGACAGCCCGTTGGCGCCTGACACCTGTACTGGTAAGTCTGTGGTCGGGCCCGTCGCGGTTTAAGGTGGTGATAATCACTGATTTGGGACAAAGACAAAAATCGGCATTAAAATACTCTAAATAACACTGATCTTTCCAAAACTTAGCAGATGCCTGCTTTATGTTGTTTCTCATAATTTAGAATCCCAAAATGCAGCATTTGTTAATGTTAAAAAGTGTTTTTATAAGAGAAGATCAAAGGGTAATTTTCTGCGAATAAATCTGAAAAAATAATATCATTATTGAAAATATACTTAGTGCTTAGAGTACCTTGTTGCATAATGGAGAGCGTCCTAGCAATTATTTTTTCCATCTCTTTCACACATTATCAGGCTGAGCAGTTGAAAAAACGTGCAATCTGTGTCCAAATTTTTTTGTCAAAACACACAGGTGAGACAGGTGATACTATTTTAACAAGGTTGAACAATTTCATCTACACACCACTGATCATGATAGTAATGTATTATTTATATTGTAGGTGTTTTAAACATAGGTATGCTTGCCTACCCTATATTTAATAAATGCGTCCAGTGTACATTGACTTTGTACATGGCTGAACATTGAGAAAAAGCTGCCGTTTTCATCTGTTCTACATTACAATTTGAGAAAGAGTTGAAATAAATAATTGCTAGGACGCTCTTCATTATGCAATAATGCACCTTCAGCACTACGTAAATTTTCAATAACGATATTATATTTTCAGATTTATTCGCAGAAAATTACCCTTTGATCTTTCCTTATAAAAACACTTTTTTTAAGCTGCATGTACGTCTATTTTGTATTCTAAACTGTAAAGAACAACGAAAATAAGAAGTCTGCTAACTTTCAGGGAGATACGTTCCTTTTTTATGGTTTTATGCAGATTTTTACATTTACCATAAATCACCACCTTAATTGGTATGTTTC
The DNA here is from genome assembly GCA_963989385.1 of Ctena decussata. Classification (NCBI taxonomy): domain Eukaryota; kingdom Metazoa; phylum Mollusca; class Bivalvia; order Lucinida; family Lucinidae; genus Ctena; species Ctena decussata. Next base: position 40,466,283 of record OZ022514.1, read on the forward strand.
TTCTGCTCCGGAATTTCAGTGATGCTATATGTTTGTTTTATTTCGCTTTTAGTTTTGATTTCTATGTTTCTGGGATTTTACAGTTATGAGCTAGGAATCGTCCACGCAAACCGAACAACTCAGTGTCTGATGAACTAAAGCAGAACAAAGGACGAGGGTTGGTCGCGACCGCAAACCGGTTAAAGTCCCAAGTAATTTCTTTACCGGCCGTCCCAAGACTGTACTTCTGTTTTGGTTCTTCTTGGTTGTTTTATGTGTTTGTTGCTATGTCTGTTTTTGCTAGGGGCGGCTGAAGTGTAGCGGATAACACTCCAGACTACCAATCCAGGGGTCGCAGGATCGATCCCCCGCTTCTCCGGTCTTTCGGATGAGACTTTAAACCGAGGTCCCGTCTCCATATGACTTCGTTGTTGGTGGGACGTTAAACCCGAGTTCACTCACTCACTAACTGTTTTTGCTATATTGTTTGTAATGTTAAGGCAAGCCCGGTGACCACCTACATGGAAATGTTTGTTCATATGGCTGCGGCTGATGATGTGTCATTGGTGGTGATTTATTTAATGTTGTTTTTTTCCTGATGTCTTGGGTGGGATCTCGGATTGAATTGTCTCAGTTCCTAGGATTTTGCCTAAGCACATACTTTAGGAGTTATTCACACATTTTAAAATGTTAGTTGTGGCTAACATCTTTCCCCGAAATCAGCCAAACATTTATTACTTATTTGCCGCCCAAAATGTTTTCATCAGCCCTGAAATTTCATGGAGGAGCAGACTGCCAGTAAAAACATAACTAAATGACACAGAAAATAAGCTGGTTGCACGTAGAAGGGGTTGGAGCAATGGTGCTGGATAACTTTGTGTGTCGGGGCGGCCTATCTTTTTGGATAATTGTAGAGCAAGGGCCTACTGTGCTTGCAGTATGTGCGGGTGGGCGTTGTTTGGACATATTTTGTCCTCTCGTCTACCATTTTCTCTTTATTTCTCCCTCAATCTTGGAGACGGCCCGATACTGTCTCAAAGGGCTGTTAAACCCAAACCAACCAACCAATCAAAAATGCAGATAAAATGCTATATGAGTCGCGACAAAAGAAAACCAACAATGTGGTTGTGCGCCTAGCGCAGACCCGGATCAGCCTAGGCATCCGCCCATTCTGATCCGACTCTTTGCTAAGCTATGAGTCTAAGGTACCCCCATGTGGACAGTGAAGACTCTGATCAGACTTGGTGGATGCCCAGGCTGTTCTGAGTCTGCGCTGGGCGCACGACCACATTGTTGGTTTTCTCGTGTCGCGGCTCATATGTCTTTTGAGTGTGTATCTAGACTTGCGATTTTGCAGCGATTAGCCCAACAAAATCAAATTTTAGGAGACTGGGGATGGGAGAGTTGGCGGGGGGGGGGGGGAGCAGATATAAGCTGTTTGAACAGGAAAAGGTCAAAATATTCATATGCTCATCGGCTGTAAAACGTCTTCCCGTACATCATAATAGTGCATATTATATTTTCTGGTCCTTTAAAATTATTGACTTCATTTGAGTCATTTTGAAAATAGAGTTCCGCTTAAGCCGGTGCTAGGGGGCGTGGCTGGTGTCGCATATTTCATTACTGGGCATGAACAGACTCGATTTAACCGAATCTGCTATTTTTCTGTTCTTTGATGTTTTCCTTGCTTCCAAAGGATCTTATTATTCAGAACTTATAATGCTATTTATACTATTGGTGAGATGTTTGCTGTTTGGGATTTTACCTCATTCGGCAGTTTGGTTTAATGTTTTGGTTTGAGTTTTAGATGATGATGCGTCTGTTAAACAGATAGTGTCGATATGAAGCTTAAAAGAATGGCCTATGTTTTTAAGTGTTACTTGTGTACCAAGGCCCATGCTGCCTTTGGTCGGGGATTTGCTACAGGTATCTCCTCTGATGGCTTTTTTTGCTATTGGCCTTCTTGCTTTCTACGTGTGTGATGATGGATCGAGTGAAAATTACAGATAGCTGGAGCAATGTAGATACCATTTGCATAAACAAAACAAATTTAAAGACAGTTTGAGATGGAAGCAAATAAAAACTATGATGGAAACCTCCGCGCGATGGTAAGATTTAATTTTAATGGCTACACGAAATTGCAGCATCGTATGTAGAGAACTGTAACACAAATAAGGTCAGCAGATCTGTATCAATCATTGCCCTATTTTTTCAGGCAAATGGAGACAATTTGAGCCGCGACGCGAGAAAACCAACAATGTTGTTATGCGCCCAGCGCAGACTCAGATCAGCCTGGGCATCCGCCCAGTCTGATCAGAGTCTTCACTGTCCGCATGAAAGTAGCTTAGACCCTTAGCTACCATTTAAGCGCTTTGCAAAAGGTCTGAGCGGACCAGGTGGATGCCCAGGCTGATCTGAGTCTGCACTGGGCGCATGACCACATTGTTGGTTTTCTCGTGTCGCGGCTCATTTGGAAAAGTCGGAAACGCAAAGCACAACTGTATGGATTGTTAGCGAGATTAGTTTAAACATATTTTATTGCCACAAAAGTACAAGCAATTGGGTTGGACCACAAGTTCTATCAACATTAGTTACGGTCCTCCCCACACATTAGTTACGGTCCTCCCCACGAGATGTGTATATTGATATAGAGAAGTTGGTTTGCTGTACTTAAAAAGCCCAACCTACTGTATTATCTTGACAACACAATAGCATGAAATCCATGTTTCGTTTTTTACGTTATTATAGTACCTATCTTTTAATGTGATAAATATATGGGAAACGAAATGCCGATCTGCACTGTTGTCGAAGACTTGTAATTTCATGTCTGCTGAAATGCCAGTTTAATACCGCCTGGATATTAACAATTCAAGACACTGCCAAAAGAAGACACTGCCAAAAGTAAGCAATAATAATAATAATAATACCGCCTGGATATTAACAATTCAAGACACTGCCAAAAGAGGACACTGCCAAAAGTAAGCAATAATAATAATAATAATAATGACACTGCCAAAAGTAAGCAATAATAATAATAATAATAATGACACTGCCAAGAGTAAGCAATAATAATAATAATAATAATAATAAATAAATAAAAATAATTGATTAAAAAAAACACTGCTATTACAATACAATACAATACAATACAATACAAATATTTTATTTCGTAAATAAAGGCCTCCGGCCCAAATTACATATCAATTATAATACAAACAAGGAGTGACATATGATATTATACAACACTATAACATATGATCCCATTATGCTTCTACTATATATGGATTGGGTAATAATATTAGCAATAAAATGCTACTACAAATGCACAAAAGAAAAAGAAAAAAAAGTGAGTATTCATATTCTCATAAAGCAGTGACCAGTCTGGGGACTTATGGATTTCCATAACGCATATTTGTGATGGTTAACCATGCATTTTAAATGAACTGACATGATGGCTTACCATAACGTAATTACTGAAATTTTTACCACAAGATGTCACTACATGTCCGAAGGATGAAACGTGACGGAAAGCCATAACGTTGGTTTCTTCTGGTGTTATGGCTGACCATAACAAAGGCTAAAAACCCCAAGTACTTTTCTGTCGCGTAACTGATGCAAAACCTTGAGTAACTCGTACGGTTAGCATCCGTTACAAAAAAGCAAGCATTGTAGACAATTTTGATCGTAACACTTTATAAAAAATTGAAAGTAAATATCTATTTTTCTTGGAAATAAAACAAGTCAAATGCACAGCAATATTTGCCTAATTTTGACCATAATTCTTCAGACATAACCAAAATAAAACTGTTAATACTGAGAATAGTTAAGGGCTGGACCAAATATTAATTTTAAGTGTAGACAGGTCACACTGAACACTGCCAGTAGGTTAATTTGCCATTTTAGTGAGTTGGACTGAAAAATGTAAGAAGTATGGCTGACCATCACAAATATGCGTGACGGAAATCCATAAGTCCCCAGACTGGTGACGGCTGTCAATACTTTTACACACATGGCTTCACCTGCACGAGATCTCATTTACTATGATCCAGTTTTACAACGGTCTACCAAAAGTCCTTGCGAACTGAGTCTTGATACTTAACATATGACCATGAATGAAATCTAGTGGAAGTGAAACCTTGAAATATTTATGAACATATTTATTTGGCTTGTATTCATGGTGACCTCTAACATGTAAGTTCTATATTACTTGTACCGTACTTTTCCAAGATATTCGAGTGGCACAGCAGTTTAAACCACAGAAGTTTGAACAAGTACAAACTCAGCGGGCATAAAATGTCGGACAACATCGAATCAACGATAATTCAGCGTACTGACGCTGAATGATCGCCGCCTCAACAATACTCCAACGCTGTGCGCCCGCAGACAGCATGGGCACTGCCGACCCAGATCAGACATCAAAAATAATAAAACCTGCGCCGCCATTAGTATACGAATATCAGGGCAAATACGGTACCTTAACGAACTTAATAACAGTTTTAAAACCGTGCAACAGCACGACACTTTCAGTTGGCGCACATTCCAGACCCTGGTCAGTCTGCTCTACAGAGGCAGTCTGATCAGGATCTTTAATGTAACGCAGTATTTAGCTGCTTGTTACAGCCCGAAAGGACAGTGGTACTACTTGGCACTGTAAAAAAAACTTAAATTGCAGTTCCTGCTCGGAATGTTTCATAGAAGCTTTACGCACAGGACCTACAATGTTATTAGCCCAAGTAGAAGTGTCACGCCAATAATTTCGGCAAAAACTGAGCGGTAAATTTATATTTAACTAGGTATTACAGCTGACAAGCACTGAAAGACTCTGATTAGACTAAAGGCATGCGTAAGTTTACAATATTTCGCAAGACAATAGCTTTTACAAACAGGTCACGATAAACAATTTTGGTTAACTGAGTGGAGCACACTACGAACCTTTGCTTGCCCAAGTATTTGCGTTCCAGCATCTAGGGTAGATACGGTAAATGATATGAACATTTATATTTACTAAGGTACGGCAGAATGCTAACATTGCAGACCCAGATCAAACCGTTTAGTAAGAATGGTTCGACCAGGATCTGCCATGTGTCACGGACTCTTAAAAAAATCTCACGCCCGGGCCGAGGATCGAACCCGGGACCTTTCGATCTTAAGTCTTGCACTCTACCACGTCGCTATAAAAGCCGGCTTGTACCGCAAGGCAGAACAAGTGTATGATATACATGTACCTAACCTTTACCCTGTGACATTCTTCCCCTCCATATTGAATTCGTCCTCGAATTCTCAGGAGTTACAAGAGTCACTGGAAATGAGACTTAAGGAGTTCTTATGCACATACGGGTCATTTACGTTGGGTGCCATTTGTCACGGACTCTTAAAAAATCTCACGACCGGGCCGAGGATCGAACCCGGGACCTTTCGATCTAAAGTCGAGCACTCTACCACGTCGCTATAAAAGCCGGCTTATACCGCAAGGCAGTACAAGTGTATTATATACCTAACCAATACCCTGTGACACATGCACACAGGGACCAACCGTAACGCCGGAAAAGTGGTCGAAACGCAGGATTTGCGGTGTTTTCACGCCGGATTGTGGTATTTTTCGTAGGATTCGCGCCATTTTTGTTGACAGTTTCCGAGGTGGGTTGAAAAAACTATTTATTTATAACTGATTTCATATTTCAACAATATCTATGTACCAACAGAAGATCTGGCGATTAAAGGCATCTATGTAGATCCGGATAGGCTAGTTCTAATGCTCACACAAAATCTCCTTACTTTATAACTAGATTTTTTTCAACCCACCTCGGAAACTGTCAACAAAAATGGCGGCGAATCCTACGAAAAATACCGCAATCCGGCGTGAAAACACCGCAAATCCTGCGTTTCGACCGCTTTTCCGGCGTTACGGTTGGTCCCTGTGATGCAGCAAATAAAGTATCGTAATTCCCTGACAAATACGACTGACGAAATAATTGTATATTTAACAGAGTGCGACAGCTAGCACAGCATAAGTATACATAACAGACCCTGATCAAACTGCTCCATTAGATCAGCTTGATCAGGATCTGCAATACTAACAGAGTTGTAAGTGTCTGAATAGCTTCAGCAAATGCGACGCATTATATGTATAACGAAATTGAACAGTATAAAGCTGTACGCTAGCAAGTACCGAGGACTCCGCAAATATTTCCAAAGGAGCAGTCCGAAGAAGCAGTCCGACCAAGATCTACAGTTTTAATACATGTTTTACGATCGAAGTATCCAATGCTACAAAATTCGACGTGTGTATAAAGCACATAATTTTGCACAGTATTTGCTTTGAAGTAAAAAAAATGGGGAATTACCACTGGCATAATAGTGGCCAAATAGATACGAGAAAACCAATAAAGTGGCATGTGTACCATGCGACGACTCAGATCAGCCTGGCCATCCGCCCAGTCTTAGTAGACACTTCGCTGCGCGCTGAAAATTTAGCTAAGGCTAGGCTCTAAGCTAGCTCCATGCAGACAGCGAAGGCTCTGATCACACTGGGCGGATGCCAAAGCTAATCTTCTCTGGGCGCACATGCTACTTGGTTGTTTTTGTCGTGTCGCGGATCAAATTTAGGTTTGGTGATTACTACAAAACTGTAATTTTGCACAAATACGCTTTACATACTTACACAGCAAAAACCATTTTTACATTCTGACAATTAATTAGCCAAACCTTAAACTGAGATGGGAATTACGAATTTACAAGGCATGAATATGGTGTGTTGGAACAAAACATCAAATACTGCATAGTACGTAAAGACTGTAATAATAACACTCTGTTTTATTTTATAAGAAAGGAATGGCCTAGATGCGAAGCTGAAAGTTTATTGTCACCCGACGTAGGTGGAGGGGGACTATATAATTTACTCTCGTCCGTCCGTTCTTCTGTCCGTCCGTCCGAAATCTTGTCCCTGCAACTCCTCCTACGTCTCTCATTGAATTGATTTGAAATTTTACAGATTGTATTCTTATGGTATGAAAATGTGTATGTGGTGTTTGATGTTTGTTTTGGCCATTTTTGATGGAGTTACAGCCCTTCCTAACTCAGACTTAGTCCCCGCAACTCCTGCCACATCTTGTATCAGATTGACTTGAAATTTTGCAGAATGTTTCATCATGATTTGAAGATATGCATATTGTTTTGAAATTCCAATTCTCCTGTTTTTTTACAAAGTTATGGCCTATATCATTTTTCCAACTGTTTGAACTGTTTGACTCAGACAGCTGAAATTTAGTATGTTATTAGTATTAGGTAAATTGATTATTCTGATTATTGTTAGGATGCGCCTTAATTGACTAGTGACAGAGTTATTCCCCTTTTATAGATAATATACATTCACATTAAGGTAAAAGTATAACTCCAGAACTATTCATGGGCTGAATTTTTGTCACCCGACGTTGGCGGAGGGTGACTATAGAAATGACCCTCGTCCGTCCGTTGTGCGTCCTTCCATCCGTCTGTCCGAAATCTTGTCCCCGCAACTCCTCCGTTTTTCATCGGATTGATCTGAAATTTTACTTATTATATTCTTATGATATGAAGATGTGCATGTGGTTTTTGGTTTTTATTTCGGCCATTTTTATGGAGTTACAGCCCTTGCTGACGCAGACCTTGTCCCCACAACTCCTACCACATCTTGTATCAGACTGACTTGAAATCATGCAGAATGTTTTATCATGATCTGAAAATGTGCATGTGATTTTAGAATTGCAATTGTCCTATTTTATACAAAGTTATGGCCCTTTGTCCTTTTTTGGCAACTTTTGAACCGTTCAACCGAGAGAGCTGAAATTCGTTATGCTATTAGTAATTGCTGAACTGATCATTCTGATTATTGTTAGTATGTGCTAAATTGATTATTGACAGAGTTATTCCCCTTTCATAGATAATAGACGTTCACTTAAAGGTAAAAGGATAACTCCAGAACTGTTCATATTAATGGGCTTAATTTTCATAAATGCATTGTTCAGTTTTCATCAGATTCATATCAGCAGGATTATGGCCATTGGGTATACAGTTTTGGGCATTCTGTATTAAGGGCCTAAAGTTTGTCACCTAATTTTACATACATATGTCCCTTTCTATACACTTGAGTATTTTATGACTTCATAGAGGCCCAGTAATTGGGTATATGGTTTTGCTTATGCTTAATTATTATTACCAGGTTCTGTAATATACGTTTTCTGTTTTTGGTCATATAAATACTCTGAAACTGAATAAAGGGCTGCAGTTTGCGTCACATTTCAAACGTCGGTTGACATTTGGCCAATGGCCTTTTATCATAAAATGCATTGTTCATTTTTCATCCGATCGATTCATATTAGCAGGATTATGGCCCTTGTTTTTTTTTTTTTTTTTTTTTTTTTTTTTTTGTTTTGTTATCGGGTATACAGTCTTGATGTTTTGGGCATTCTGTAAGGGCCTAAAGTTTCAGTAACCTGATTATACATGTATATGCCCCTTTCTAAACTTAAATATTTTATAACTTCATAGAGGCCCAGTAACTGGGTAAATGTCTTTGCTTATGCTTCAGTTATTATTTGCTTACCAGGTTCTGTAATATACATATTTTCTGTTTTTGGCCATACAGTAACTCTGAAACTGAATAAAGGGCTTTGTCACATTTGAAACGTCGGGTGACACTCGGCCGATGGCATTTTATTACTGGTACTTAAACGCGCTAGAATTGAGACAATACCCACGCATGTCAGTTGTTTTATGCAACAGCTTCTACCATTGTGACAGTGCACGAAAGATCAATTTGTGTCACTTCATGAATTTTGATCGGCAGTAATCAAATAATGTCAAATGTTATTGCACTTTATCTGGCTTTGATTCATCTTTTCAGAATTTATTCTAGAGGAGTATTAATACAGCAAAGATTTATTCGAATCTGTCTGGCAAAACTAAATATATTTAGGTATTTTGACCATAATTTGCATAAACTCTTTGACGTGTCAGTGATAGTTTTTTAGTTGTAGGAGCCTGGCAGACTAATGCATATCCTAGCATAAATGGTAGGTAGTAGTGGATGTTTTTTTTCTGAAGATGTATACACTCCATCTCCAAGGAGATCAGCCTTACCTCCCTTTACTACCCTTTAAGGAAAGAAGTGTCTCCGTGTAGAATTCCTTCTAGGGTAGCACCTATTGCATGTGATTACTATTGTTCTAGCTAGGGCAGCAAACACTAATCTGGATGATGTTGTGCCTTCCAAAGCTGATGGCAAATACATTGTGGTGTATAAACTAACATTTTTCGATAAGGAGAAAATATATCTAAAGGTGGGTGATTATTAGTGTCCCACTGTCGCAAAATACTTTTTCCTTTATCTTGACTAGTTACTTTCCATACCGACATAGTTAATTCTCTTTTGTAGTTTGCTCAGGGGAGTTAATCTACTTATGTCTGTCAGTATTTTCAGATGAATGGGTACATATTCAGGGGAGGTTACTTCATTTTACGTATCTGGCCTTCTGTCGAAATTGGGGTCAACTCTTAAAGGAATAAAAGGAGCAAGTTACTCCCTTTAAGAGTAGATACCTCTTGGAAGGGCTATATCAAGCAAGCTTGGTATTCACAAAAGTTGGTCCCCGTTGAAAAAATGGCGGAAAACATACACCTTCAGTTGTAATGTAAATTTAAAGAGTAACTACACTTCAGGAACTGACTGAATCAGATCCCAAACCTTATCCCCATCATCAAAGGGAAAGATTGACAAAGACATCCCAACAAACAATAAATTACAAATGATAAGCCGAGTCAGCAGCTCTTTCCAAAATAGGTGGCAACTCAGTTATTTTTACCGAACTAAATAATTTAGACCAACAGAAGGGTTAAAATGAAAACACAATCAGTTAACCAGCACCGAACATAAAACAAATGCAACCGCAACGAAAGTACCGCCTTGTAAATGTAATCTAAAATAGAATGTTTTTTTATTCCCGAATTTGCATCAAGCTTCTTCGACCTTAGGCAAGTCACGAGCCCTGACCTCGACAGTAAGCAGCATGATTTTAACCTTAATGGATTTTATCTAATCAGTATGCATTTATGCATAAACTGGAGCAAAACAGGCAGAAACGGACATGATCTTACATCACACTTTGAAATGTAGCATAAATCAGTACAGAAACACCAGAGTATTTGAGGAAAATATTGCTCCTTTTAAGTTGCATAGTTGTCACAATATCTCAATAGATATTGGAAATCTGCACGTTAAGAGTCGTAGACACTTGAAAGTGTCGTACTATGAAGTAGCAATACCACTGACAAATGTTTTAATTTCCACTCATACAGTTATGACTGTTGGTAGACGTTACATAGCTTCATTTTGTGCATAAAGACGGGATTTCATGAACCCCGATCCATTAATAATATGCATCCCAATCCCGTTTTAACCTAGCCTCCTAAAAAGAGGGTATATATTAATGGAAAATGACTTACTGTGTAGTTTGAGAAAGCCGAATATAGCGGAAGATTTCTTTTCAGGCAGTTTAATAATTGTTGTCTTGCATAGCACAAATCATTAGAAATTATAGCTTGGTCACATGGTGCAAGTGAGCAAGCGGTTTAGTTCAGGATATCCTAGACAAACAAACAAAGGAGCGACCATATCCTGGTGATAGTGACCTTCAAATCTCGTCTGAAGACAGCAACCTGCTCAGGGGACACTAAGATTAGGCCTTAAGACCCGATTGTGGCATGCACACTTGTAACAACAACAGTGGGAAATATGCATCGGTCTGAGGGATAAAGACAAGGACAAAAATACCTTGATTACTGACTGACTACAATGCAAATATTACTGGCATAATTTAAGTCAGTTGACTTTCTTCTACATCCCGTTTTGTATAACATAGTATATCTAAAAATGAATGTTCTATTTCATTATATGGTTATACAAATAAAAATACATTTAAACAAAATGACGCTGACTCTACAGGGTATAATTGATTCCGCCTATTTTCACTTCCTGCAGAGACTGTCCGTCAAATTTGGCTTCCGCCGAGACTGTCCGCGAACTCTTGCTTCCTGCAGATACTACTGTCCTCGAAAAATGGCTTCCTGCCAAGACTGTCTGCGTGACTCTGCTTCCTGCCGAGAGCCTCGGCAGGAAGCAGAATCACGCGGACAGTATCTGCAGGAAGCCAAATATCAGGTACAGAAGTCTCGGCAGGAAGCAAGAGTTCGCGGACAGTCTCGGCGGAAGCCAGATGTGATGTACAGTCTGCAGGAAGCGAAATTTAGCGGAATCGATTATACCCTGCTAACACAGGAAGTGGAGTATTTTGGAAAGAATGTGGCAGCAAAAAGTCTGTGGTCAGAAGAGAGGTTCTTGACCGCTGTGATGAGAAGAGGGCTTAAAGATAGAGGCGTGAAGCCCAAGGAGCTAAATAATGCCTGGAGGCTAGTCAGTAATATAAACAGGATAGATCCACGACAATCCAGGACGTCTGGTAAATTTCTCATGGAAGAACAAAGAATTCTCAGCAGATACACATAAAAATGCTCTGAACTACACAATAATAACAATTGCGGGGACAACTGATTCATAGCAAGAACGCTGCGATTTGTAGATCAGCTCTGAAAAGGGGGAGTAACAATTACCACATGAACTTCATCAAACAGGAGGGAAAACCCTGGTTGATGTTTTAAGAATTAAAAACAGATGATTGGTCTACCCTTTTTATTATTCCTTTCTTGCACACCAGATAAGGATATCCGCGTGCTTCGCCTGTACCTACAAATCTTATCTCACCCACGTTATCTCACCCAGGACCGGATAAAAATCACGAGCTGTCAATGCATTGGTTGTATAGGAGCTCCTGCGTCTTTAAGTGACGTTCGCTGTTTAGATGATGACGTCACGAAGACGGCAAAAATGACGTCAGTTTATGCATGCCAGTCGTTGACGTAAAGAGCCGAATGGCGGTCGTTGAAAGCGACGCCTTTTTTCAAAACCAAATTGAACCTCTAAAGTACTAGGATAACGGATTTCAACAAGTTCTAAAGTTAAAACAAAACATGGTGTGCAAGAAAAAGTATCTATCATGGTTGCGAGGTGCGGATAAAAAAATCCGTCACTTGGAATCACTGTTCGGCATCACTCGGCAAGCCTCTTGATGCTGAACAGTGACCCTCATAACGGATTTTTCTATCCACACCTCACACCCATGAAAGATACTTATAATCCCAAGAGGGGCAGTATCTAGCTCTGCCAGAGCTATAAAGCCGTCGGCAACAGTCGTCATCCGCGCAGTCATGCCAAGAGTCAGTCTTAAATGAGCCGCGACACGACAAAACCAACAATGTGGTTGTGCGCCCAGTGAAGACTCAGATCAGCGTGGGCATCCACCCAAATTGACTAGACTCGTTCCTTTGTGCGCAAAGGGTAGCTAAAGGTTTAAGCTACCTCCATGCGGACAGCGAAGGCTCTGATCAGACTGGGCGGATGCCCAGGCTGATCTGAGTTTGCGGTGTGCGCACAACCACATTGTTGGTTTTGTCGTGTCGCGGCTCAAATATGCTTAACATATCCGAGATAGTCGCTGAAGAACAGGAAAAAAGGGGGAGATAAAGCAGTATTCATTTAAACATTTTAATGCTTATTAATTTTCTTCGTAATATCCTTCACGCAAGTGCCTCCAGACGGTGGTTGCAAGGTGATGATTTTAAATGAATATTGAAAGTGGTTTACGGCTGCGACCAGATTATGTGCTTTCTGCGCATGGCTTAATCACGCGTAGACCTAGGAAATAAAACAGCGCAAATCGGTCTTATTGATTGCGTTTGCTGCATAATTTGAGCCAGAGTACGTTCAGTGTTTAAATCAGATATTATTGAGATTAGCCGGTTTTGGGTAAGCCCAGACAGTTTCGAGAAATTCAAAGAATCCATTTTATCAAGACAAATACACTTTTATTAGCAATGCTAAACATATCGAGAAAAGTACTAGCATTTCTCATATTTCACAAAGGAATTAATGAGATACGCAACGTAACCTATTTACGATGCCTGATTCAGAAATTTATCAAATGAAAGAGTTAAGTCACCACCGATATCAATCACTAACACTTGCAACTACTAAAAATACCTGAGAGAGCACTTAATAGTTTTACATTGACGACAGTGCAATGTATCCCCACTAAGAGGGCCATTCACTTTCGATCAACAAGGACATGCTATTGCCAGTTATCGCCAACTTTTTAAAGAGGGTCGAGATTACTGACTGTACAAGTTTTGATTCGATTTGAATCCTGCCCATGTCTCTGTACTGATTTTTGTAGAAATGCAATTTTGATAATAAAAAAATGCTATTTAGAACAGATGTTAAGCATGAAGTTCAACCAAAATCAAACCGATTATTCTGTTTAAAACATCGAATGTTTTACAAGGTGACTCGTTTGCCCTCATGTTTATGAGATTTTATTTAAAAGTCTAATAGGAAAATTACTTAATTTCAGAAAAGTTTAAAAATTGCAAAATTTGTTCCATGGAAATGATCAAGACATCAGAAATTCTTGCTGTCTTAAACTGCCATGCTTTTCCAAATGCTACCAAAGAATGGGAACTTCTTGTCCACTGGTGTTCGAATTCATGGGCTGTTGAACTCGTTATATGTTGAACTAGCGTCTATGAGAAAGTATCAGCAGCTCCTCTAAGCATTTTGAGAGAACCGCGAGACGAGAAAACCAACAAAGTAGTTGTGCGCCCAGCGCAGACTTAGATCAGCCTGGACATCCGCCCTGTTCGATCTGAGTCTTTAATTTGCGCTTAAAGGGTAGCTGAGGGGCTGAGCTACCTCCATGCGGACAGCGAAGAATCTGATCAGACTGGGCGGATACCCAGGCTGATCTGAGTCTGCGCTGGGCGCACAACCGCATTGTTTGTTTTCTCGTGTCGCGGCTCAGTAGTGTATTTTGCCAGTATTCATACCCCCCCCCCCCGCAAACTATGTTTGAGGGGGGTATACTTATGTTTGAGGGGGGTATAGTTTTCACCTTGTCCTTCCGTCCGTCCGTCATTCCGTCCGTCCGCAAGATTTGCTCCGATTTGTTTCAAATTTGTCCATGGATGCGGCATATGGAATGAGTTGATACGTATTCTTCCGATTTCTGTAGATGAATTTCAGTGCTGAGTTATGCCCCTTTATATTCTTGGTAAAAACGTTTGTTAGCGGAACACCTCCTAGACCGCTACACCGATTTTCTTGAATTTAAGTATGTGAACACATGTTGGTATGAAGATGTGCATTAAGGTTTCCTTTTTGAAATCTGGCCCCTCTTCCCTGAGTTATGCCCCTTTTTGACATTTTTTTACCTAATTTTGGGGTTTATTTCAGTCATATTTCCTTCATTTTTATTCAGATTTGGTACATAGATGCACCTTAAGAAAATAGTTGACACAAGTTTTCCAGTTTTTCCGGAAGCATTTGCCTGCTGAGTTATGCCACTTTTATATTTGTTTTTTTGTAAAAAAGGTTTGTTATCGCATCTCCTCCTAGACCGCCTGACCGATTTTCTGGAAATTAAGTATGTGAATACACATTGGTATGAAGATGTGCATTAAGGTTTCCTTTTTGAAATCTGGCCCCTCTTCCCTGAGTTATGTCCCTTTTTGACATTTTTGCCCTAATTTTTTGGTTTATTTCAGTCATTTTTGCTTTATTTTTATTCAAATTTGGTACATACATGCACCATAAGAAAATAGTTGACGCTTTTTCCAGTTTTTTTCCGGAAGTATTTGCCTGCTGAGTTATGCCCCTTTATATTTTTTCGTAAGAAAGGTTCGTTATAGCAACTCCTAGACCGCTTGACCGATTTTCTTGAAATTAAGTATGTGAACACATATTGGTATGAAGATGTGCATTAAGGTTTCCTTTTTGAAATCTGGCCCCTCTTCCCTGAGTTATGTCCCTTTTTGTCATTTTTGCCCTGATTGTTTTGGTTTATTTCAGTCATTTTTGCTTTATTTTTATTCAGATTTGGTACATAGATGCACTATAAGAAAATAGTTGTCACATGTTTACCAGTTTTTCCTGGAAGCATTTGCCTGCTGAGTTACGCCCCTTTATATTTTTTTGTAAAAAAGGTTGATCGCGACTCCTCCTAGACCGCCTGACCGATTTTCTTGACATTAAGTATGTGAATACATATTAGTATGAAGTAATGCATTAAGGTATCCTTTTTTAAATCTGACCCCTCTTTTCCTGAGTTATGCCCCTTTTTGACATTTATTGCCGTAATTTTTTGGTTTATTTTAGTCACTTTTGCTTTAATTTTATTCAAATTTGGTACATAGATGCATCATAAGAAAATAATTGACACGTGTTTTCCAGTTTTTCCCGGAAGACTTTGCCTGCTGAGCTATGCCCTTTTATATTTTTTTGTAAAAAAGGTTTGTTATCGCAAAGTTCTCATCCTAGACCGCTTGACCGATTTTCTTGAAATTACTGTAAGTTTGTGAACACATATTGGTATGAAGATGTGCATTAAAGTTTCCTTTTTGAAATCTGATCCCTCTTTCTATGATGATACTCACTAATACATGCGTGGGGGGGGGGTGTATTTAGTAAGCCATGCTTACTGTCATTTCTAGTTATTGTTCTATTCAAACGAAGGTCTCATTGATACATAGGCTTGATGCGACAAATGCAAATGCATGATAATTCAAGACGTACTTTTTTTGGCATTAGTTACCGCCCGAAATTAGTTACTGCCTAGGGTTTTATCATGCGAACCGAACAACCAACTAAATGTTTTGTACCACTTCAGAAACTGAGGGTGAGGTTGGGCCTGTAAAATCGATTTAAGCCCCCCAGTAATTCATTACTGACCGTTCCAAGGCGGTAGTTCTGTTGTGGTTCTCTGTTGCCTGTTTTTGGTGTCAGAGTTTCTGTGATGTTTTACCTTATGTATGTTCTTATTATTTTTGGTTCGGTTTGGGTTGCTGAGTGGCCACCTTTTGGGAACAAGCTGCTCACTCGGTTGGCCATATGTTCTCTGTATCTTGATTATTTGTAATCTTAGTTGTTTCCAACTATGGTTTTATGGCTGGATTTGGATTTTGATTGTTTCAGTTCCTGGTCTTTGCATACTTTTTACTTTTCCTAAGTTTACATATATGTTTGCAGTAGAACGAATTTTAGCACGCTGCTTAAACAGCTTGTTTCTGTATATACAACCGCTTTGATTTAATATTTGTTTGATGGATTAAATTGTCAAAACTTGGATAACTTCAGATCTCCAGACAGTATTAATCATGTTTCATTTTGTCAGATTGAAAAAGATCTCCAACAATAAAAATGTTATGAATGTGAATTGAACTGCAAATCTATATAAATCCGGTGGTTAACAAGCGGCTCATTACTAATTTGATCGAAATGCTCGTTACTTATTTGTATTCTTTTCGACCAGATCGAAATGCTCGTTACTTATCTGTATTCTTTTCGACCAGATCGAAATGCTCGTTACTTATTTGTATTCTTTTCGACCAGATCGAAATGCAAATTTAACTCGTTCTAAGAAATCGAATCGACAGCAAGAAAGAAAGCGTATCAACGTGAGGAAGTTTTATTTAGGTCAGTTGGCAAACCACCATGTGATTCGACCATTTTACAAAAAGGGAAGACAAAATATTTGACTTCCATTTTTGCTTCCGATAGTGACGTAGCCCTTCCATTATGTTAAAATCTTAAAACGTTCCTTCAGGAGCAGAGAATACATACAGAAGTAGGAATAAAGGTATCTCCTCAAACAAACTCTTCTTTAAGAGTTGACGGGCGTGATTGGGTGGTGCGATGGTGCTAGGTATAACTTCCAGTGCCGGGGCGTCCAACTGATTTTGATAGTAGGTAAGGACCAACTGTGCTTGCAGTATGTGCGGGTAGGGTTTGTTTGGACTTTTTTCTGTCGTCTATCATTTTTCTTCTCTCTTTGGGAGACGGCCCGATAAAGACTGAAATACTGATTCAAAGGACGTTAAACCCAAAACAACCAACCGACCAATTTAGACGTGACCTTCATTGAGAAAGGAGGGCAAATTAAACCAATATAGTTGCTTCAGAAAGTGTACTCATTTACCTTAATTGTGCCTGGAAAGCTGCATATTGTAAGGGGATAATTGTATAGGACATAACGGGAATCCCCGCAGTGACGTCATCGGATGTCACGTGGGTAGCTTGGTTGGCAAAACATTAGCAGCGGACAGTGTTTTTCTATAGGGTAGTCTGAAGTGTAATCACTAAAATGCGTAAAAGATTATTAATATAAATGCGAATAAATAGCTACCGGTTTAAAACAATTGGAAATAAGGTCTAAGTCACCTGTCATACGAAAAAGAAATCATTTAATTAATTGATTTTATTTAGTAAAACGCGTATTTGGATAAACCATCAACTTAACCGGCCTATTTTTCTTAAAAAATATTAACAGAATAAAATGAAAATACTGTAGATCAGTATCTTAATATTTTCTACTATAAATTATATTATTAGTATAAATAGGATAAGATGACAAAAAATAAAATAAATGAATAAAAAATAAGAATAAAACTTAGAACGTTATATCTAACAGAACTTAAGCAGAATTACTGTAAAATGTCGATCGGTTTGATGGACAAGAAAATTGAAAATAAAGATAATAGAAATAATAATATCTATCGATGGTTGCGATTTCTTAAAACTTTATAAACATAGATGTTACAAGTGACAAACTAACTCTGAAAATCAGATCCGAACACGCCCATGTGCCATCTAGCGGTTATTTGCATTATGTAACTATGCTCCACCTGCGAGACAAAGTCTTTGAGCCTGTGTTATTTCTCGGTAAGTCATAAATGAAAAAAAAATATTTTTCTATGCAAACTCGTTACATTCCTTGAAACCCTATAACAAATTCTCCGTTTCTCTTGAATATTTTGATAAAGTTTTTTGACAGGCATACATTGTTCGCATATTAGTAGTTATGGCTGATTCAAACCAGCACGGGTCTTGGCAAGGAGTTTCCCGCCAGATAAAATAACTTCCTGACGCCCATAATGTCTTCGCGATATAAAATTTGATCATTACATTTTCAAAAAGATAAAAGTTGTTTTGAATACTTCATATCGCAGCATCAGGAAGTATTAATTAATGAGTATCAAGGAATTGACGGAAATGCTGCTATCTCACTCTTCATATTAAAATATACAATTATACGAAAAGGAAATAGAACCAGATTAATTTGATAAGGCGGGTTTAGAACAAAATATAATTAGATACAATTGAAACTTGTTTATCACTGCTTTGCGAGCTAAAAAGAAGTCAAAGAGAGAAAATGCGTATGATAAGACATTCAATTACCGGATCTATGAAGCAACTTAAACAGGGATGTCTGTGTATGGAGCATCACGCTTGTAAAGTATTCCGGAGTCAGCTCTGCATGACAGGACTCGTAGTGATTAGCTACTACGTACTGGACCAAGTAGGACGTTCACACCGGATGAAGAGAAACGTATTGCAGATCACTTAAGGTAGATTTGCGAAACTGATTATTTACACCAACGGCAATATTCAGTATAAGGCAGTTGATTTTGCCAATGCAGATGAAAAGCATACTGAGGCTGAAGATGGTGTGAGCGATCAGGGCTTCACTGATCTTCATAGGCTGGGCTAAACTTGTTGTAATTACAAATCCACAAATCTGGAGAGCCACAAGAAGCGTTTGGTAATTATGTTAAGGATATAGTGACGAAACACAAGGTGTTCGGTCACCAATGAGCCAAAGTTAAACATTAAAACTCATAATGAGGACTCAGTGTATACAGAAGCACGATAAAAAGGAAACTATTAGTACTAGTTGAACAGTGGTCGACCCGAGCAAAAACATTGGTGGTTCTGTAACGGAATTCGGACGGTGCAGTTATTTAATCTGAGGCATGAACCACCCTATTGAAAATACAGTCAGCTCTCGATATCTCGAATTCAATGTATTAATTTTGGATACCAATTGTTTGAGAAATAGGAGTTAAAATTTAAAGAAAATGGGAAAAGTGTCCAAACAATATAATTTAAGTTAAAAGGTTACTTTGACATGTCAGTGTTTGAGATATCGAGAGTGAACTGTATAGGATAAGCAATGCTGTCAGTCATAATGAGATACCACCCTGCAAAAAAATTGTAACATATTTACATATGGTCTTTCTGAATGTAAAGAAAGAAACTAAACCTACACTGCGAAAGAGACATGTAGGCAGTAGGAGACTGGCTCCTAATCTCATGACACAATACGGCATAAGTACGTTATAGAAACGCGCGTCTGTCGCACTAAATTTGGTATGAATACGTTTACATTTCAACCTATATGCGTAAACGAAGTAGGGGATCTGTTTCAAGCAATTGCAAAAACAACATTTAACTAGTTACTCCGAATGTAAAGTATGGAGAGAAAAACAATTAAACAATTTCAGGATAGAATATGCTTAAAAGAACAAGTCTGTCCTATCTATACCAATATTCCGATAATCAAATATACCAAATTTACTCAATTTTTACTGAAGAAACGTAGAACAATAAAATAAACTCAACAACTTGCATACGGCATTTAAGTCGACATTAATGAGTACGCAGTTGACAAATGTCCTCATTTGCAGTCGAGTCTTAAAATGACTTTGAAATCCAACGTCTAATAGGACATGATCACGATCGGGGAAAATACTTGTTAGAGTATTTTAGGACTGTGAAAAGAATATTGTCGGCTTGTGCTTGATATGTTACTTCACTGTAAAAATGAATAAATGTCATTGTTTGCATTTGGCTAGAGTAGACTCCCTATCAGATATTTATATTTGAATAAAAACTCAAATACTTCTTCTTCTGCTTGCCCTTTCCGTTAAACTGACATTCCATTAGATTTTGCCTGCCAGAACGTAAATGTTCATTTGTTGCTTTTATAATAGAAGTCTGTGAATAAACCAGAATTAGACGTGAGGTTATACTTTATGAATTATAAAGGCAGAGAGTTTAACATTAACAATGATTCTGAAACGACTTGGATAAACTAGAAATGGATAAACTAGAAGTACAGTTATTTCATGTCTACCAGTTTTGCCTAGTTTTTTTGCATTGGACAAAAACAAACTTCTTAAAAAATTAAACTCTTAATGAAAAAGAATATGCTTTTGTAGGTATCCTTTTTCCTATAAGAGTTAACGCCCACTTTAAGGGAGGAAAATATAATATGAAATTTCAAAGTATTTCCCTGTAATATATAAACCTACCTATACCAAATTAAGTGTGACAGACGTGCGTTTCTGTATTTAACTTCTTAAGTGTCGCTTAAACCGAATGAAAAAGGTGATGAGCTGGTTTTGGCAGGTAAGGTTTTGGCTGGCAACGAATATCCCTCTTCGAGCCACACGTACTCAGCGTTCCGCCACCCCACGTATTAGCATGCGAGCGCAGACGTCTATTCTAGTCGTGGAAACAAATATTCATATCTGGGGCCGTATTCATAAAGCCACTTAAGTCGTTGCTATGCTGTTGCTAAGGCTAAATATCTATAACGGAGATTCCCTACAACTATGAAATTTGCTCTGGAGGAACAGTCTTTGTACTGTTCCTCAAGAGCAAATTTCATAGTTGTAGGGAATCTCCTTCAAAGAAATTTAGCCTTAGCAACAGCATGGCAATCACTTAAGTCGTTTTATGAATACGGCCCAAGATACAAGCAGCACTGTAACAAGGCACTAGGCAGCCAATCTATTTCATAGACAGAGCTTGTGATAGGATTTATTGCAAAATGTAGTACAAGAATATGGTGCAAAATCGCATGTTTAATAATTATAAGCCAAAATATACTTTTCTCTATTGCACAAAAAAACAAAGCAATGAAATTACAGTGTAATTTTACAGCTCTTCTAGGAAATCAGCGTGTCTTCAAATGATAGAGAGCAGAGAGAATTTCGAAAAAATAGATGGGTTTTATTACATATATATGCCATGTTTCAGACTTCAACACTAGAATCTGGTAAACACCGCAGACAATTTATCTACTTTGTGATGGTAACTGACAAAAGCGTGAACAAGAAACCATTATTTCTTAAATTCTTCAATCCAGTGATGTCGAACCATGTTACTTGGTAGAACGTCCATTTGCTACTAGGGAGTTTGCAGAATTAAATGCCGACGAGTCATAGCTTCAAATAAAGCAATACTATAAGCTGCTTATCTGCTAGAGGAGGGATGCCCGTGGGGTTTAGGACTTTTCCATTCTCCCTCGTATTTATGCTTTGATGCTGGTTTCTGTTCTTTGTTTTGTAGTCTGTACTTATATTAATGTAAACTCATTTCTAGTTAAACTTTCTTAAATATTTTAAAACCAAGACCTGTTTGTTATTACAGTATGATTTTTGCTGAGTTTGGCTTTATTAAGCTTGTGTCTAGTTATCATCTTATATCTAACAAGAGCACCGCATGCGGGGCAATATTCGTCCGTTTCTGAGAAATTTATCAAAGGGAAGTAATTCCATAAATAAGAAAGGGGGAGCAATTATTTTTATATAAGACACACCGCCTCAACCTAATGCACATTGCCGTAAATTTTCATCATGATATTCTATATGGTTGCCTACTTATCGCTTGCGCAAGAATAGCCTTAGAAAATATTCAAAGGGAGGTTACTCCAACACCTAATATACATTACTATTAAGTTTCATCAATAGTCCAAAGGTTAGTTAGATATGAGGTGTACAAATATAGTCTGACAAAATTATCAAGGGAGGTAACTCAAAAACTAAGTGAAGGAGAGTAACCATTCTTTTATCAGACATGTTGTCTTAGCCTCATATACATTGCTATAAAGTTTCATTATGATGCTCCAAAGAGTTACCAAGTTATGGAATGCACAAGCCTTGCCATACAAACCGCCATAGTCGAATTTTTTTCAAAGGGCTGTAACTATGCTAAAAATCATCAGAGCGTAACCTCCAAAAAGTTTATCCCTATGCACACAGTAGGCTTACTATTTATAAAGTTTCAGCTTAATTGGATGAAAATTGTAGGAGCAGTTGTTCGGAAACGAAGACCCCAAACATTTTAAGTAAAGACTGTTACTTCGCTAAAAATCATTGGAGCGTAACCTCGAACAGTATGCGCTGGTCTACCTCATTGTCTTACTATATACCAAGTTTCAGCCCGATCGAATGTAAACTGTAGGAGAAGTTATCCGGAAACGAAAAATTTACAACGGACGGGCGCCAGTGCCATAACATAATACATCCCGTTTTTCAAACGGTCGTATAATAATATACTTCGACACATTTCCTACTTTTATTTTTACATTTCAACTGCTATTATCTCAAACTACTGATACCTAAACGTATATTGTCTGTGACAAGAAAATTTACTTTGAGATATCAGTAGTTTGGGATGATTCTCGAATTTGAGTTATTGAGAGTTTAGGAGAGTTTGGGATCTGCCTATCAACTATTTTTTAAACTTTTCGGATAGAGAGGCATTGGAGAAGTTTTTTTTTTTTTTTTTTAATTTCGCTTGATGTGGTAAAGGTGTATCAAAAGAAATAGAACAAAGGATTCTCGGCTAAAAAAATGACCGGAACACTACACCGTTTGTTGTCATGGTCTGAAAATACGCATGTGGTTTGGATATAATCCTGAGATTATTTTTTGTCACTTTTTCCACAAGTTGAACTTAGTCAGTTTTTAGGCGTTTTTACTATCAAAGTGACTAGATAGTGGATACCTTGTGTGCGCAACTCCTCCTACAGTTTTATGCCGATGCCTTTGAAACTTCACAGGTGTTTTGGTCATGGTCTGAAGATATGCATATGATTTGGATATAATCCTCACATTATGTTTTGTTACTTTTTCCACAAGTTGAACTTAGTCATTTTTTGGCGTTTTTACTATCATAGTGACTAGATAGTGGGTACCTTGTGTGCGCAACTCCTACAGTTTTATGCCGATTCCTTTGAAACTTCACAGGTGTTTTGATCATGGTCTGAAGATATGCATGTGGTTTGGATATAATCCTCACATTATTATTTAATTACTTTTTTCATTTTTTTAACTTTGCCGCTTTTCCAGCTCAGACACTAAGTGTATATACAGTGGAGACCTAGTTTCCAAGGCGGGGGACATAAATTCGTCGAATTTGCTTATTGTTATAGAGTCTGTTTTATCCCCTGCGATGGCCAAACAAACCTCTATAACTTCCATCAAAACAAAAGTAACTATCACTTTTTCCAAAAATATAATTCTAACTTGACCATAACGTTTTCCCTTTGAGCTTATAGAAAGCAGCAATGTGTTAGAATTTGTGATTAATTCACGTTGTTAACATTTGGCCGGCTCATTTCGCGCCTTGATGATGTAGGGTGTAAACATTAAACTCTTGGCGACGTCCGCCTCAAAATGCTTCTTTAAGAAACATCGTTATATGCTTGCATTTTCATTCTTTATAATGTTAGAATCGAGATTTTTTTTCCGTACCAGTGAACTAGCGTTTATATACACCTGTCTTGTCGGGCAGATGCTACGCTGTTGTGAATGAATATTTCGCGATCTGCCCTCCAACATCAGCGATAATTCACGAGTAAGGAGAATATTTCTTAAATAAACAGACCCAGGAAATGCCATAGTCATAAAAGACGTTCCGCCAGGTCAAACAAAAATGTTCCTAAAGATTCCCATATGTTTCAACCCTCTGACACCTTTTTGTCTTTTTCCCCTTAAAACGGGGTAGCCAGAAACCGCGAGTTTTGCTGGTTACTGCTTTGATTTATGCATATTTATTTTTTTTCTTCATATATTGATCACACCTATATCGAATGCAAAATGAATCTTCGTATAATGAAAGACTTACCACTTTTCGAAAACTTGACAGCAAGCAGACATCTGCAATTGGATAAGCCGGTCCTGACTGTTTTGTTACATTATGACTGCATGTTCGAGCATTGGTCATTAGAATACCAGCGCATGACAATATTATATATACACACGCACATTAGGCTATTAATTGTCGTGAGTCTTACTTTGCAGTATGGTTTTGAAAATTGTGAAAACATTAAGAAACTACCAGACATACTGAAATACGTCATAAAATTTAATACACCTTTAGTTTAAA
The DNA here is from genome assembly GCA_963989385.1 of Ctena decussata. Taxonomy (NCBI): domain Eukaryota; kingdom Metazoa; phylum Mollusca; class Bivalvia; order Lucinida; family Lucinidae; genus Ctena; species Ctena decussata. Next base: position 40,490,419 of record OZ022514.1, read on the forward strand.
ATTCAGGATATTTTTTCCCGGGCTTTGCAAATCTTATAAAGAAACTTGTGCTTTAGCACTCGTTACTTGCAAATCATATAAAAAAAAATCTGCTATGACACCCGTATCGTAATCGGAGTTGCATCTCTCTTGGAAAATATGCTATATCTAAATTCAATGTACATAAACCTCTACATATTACATTTACCAGTTTCTGACAAAAAGTGGAAAAATAATACGTTGGAATTTTGCGTGTCCCAGACCTCTAAAACCGTATAAATCCGTTCTGAACAGAGCAACTTCATAAATAGAAAATGAAAATGACATTTGTTGTTTTTCCCCTTTTACGTAATGTCCGTGGAAATTATTTACCATATATTAAACCTTTTATTGTATAAACACGTTATAGTATTTTTTGTACAACACCAGCGGATTCAAGATGTGAAATAAAACACATGTCCTGTTATGACATATCGCTGCTAGTTTTAGTACCCGAACTGTCAAAAATATGTAAATGTTAATCTTGGAATATTGGAACAACAAAGTAAATATTTTATCGATTAAAAATTGCTGTATGGGGCAATAAATTGTCTTTATCTGTTTGTTTCTCATACCCTTCGATTTTTAAATAAGTGTAAAAATAACGTCAGGTGCCTGTGTGTTTTATTTCTGCTACATGTACACATGCAAACTGAACCATTGGCAGTTGCATTACTCACCGCTTCTGTTTTGAAAATGACTTCTCTAATTTTCTAACATTTTCATGCTTTTTGCCACTGACAGCACCAGGACAGAGTGAAGGACGATTCTCAACATTTTATATTTACATTCTTGGTGTATTTACTGAAAAGCCCTATAGTAAACCATTGGAACATAATGTAGTTTACATTCCAATAATTACATTGAGACACGCGACGTCAATGACGTCAAATAAACAATAGCTCTCTACAACCTGGTTGGACGTCAGTAACGTCATGACGTCATGCATGCCGTTCTGCTGTCAGCAGAAAAAAACTGCGTGTACATGTTTTACTGCTTTAATTTTAGCGCTTATATAAGATTTTTCATGAAAGATTTGAATAACACGAATGTAAATATAAGCAATGAACTTATTTTTTCTGATGTTTATCGAAGTGTAAACTACATTGGGTCACGTGCAAAGTTTACATGAACCCCTTCGGGGTTCATTCACTTTGCACGTGACCCAATGTAGTTTACACTTCGATAAACCTCAGAAAAATGAAATTCATTCCTTAAATAATGTTATAGTAAAATTTAGGATCTCATAATTTGACCACACCATATACGTCACATCATGTGATTTCCAACTCTGATACTCTCATCCTACTCATTTATACATGATAATCAGAGACCTCACTAATAGCTCTATGGCTTGGGTCACGTCATCAGATGGATGTGACAAGCAAAGACTGATCAGACTGCACTTTTGTGCAGTCTGATCGGAGCCTTTGCTTTCTACCAATGCGACATTGTTGGAAATCACATGATGTGCTCAATTATGATGAGGCGGGATACATGCATCAGTTGTTTAAACAGAGTAGATGAGAAGACATTGATCAAGAGCCGACAGAAATGTTTTCCACATCCTACTCTAAACACCAGATACATGCAACTAGAGTCAAATAATAACACAAAATAAGCTGTCAGGATCTGTGATGAAAACCATTTACCTGTTTTATTCCATTAGAAAGCTGGAGTAAACAACAAGTTCAAATTTTTAAATGTCTCAGAACATTTTGCCCGACAAATTTGACTTTGTTCCACCTGAAAATCTGCTAATATCGTCCTGTTCATGTTTCAGTTGTGTGGAATCATTTTGAGGAAAATACGTTTCAAATACGCCGTCAGCCCCAGAATTTAATTACAATCCACAAGTTCAGCCTTAACTAAGTAACCAGGGAAAGAACTTTTACGAAACTTAATATAAACCATAAACGAATCAGGGCCACTTCTGCAGTGTGAGTGTGTGTGTGTGCAGGGGGGGGGGGGGGGGGGGGGTATAAATTCACGGAATTCGCTTGTTTTTCTTTAAACGTAGCATACTTTCTTTACAGAGTAGTAGACCGAGAAAATAATTTGAGCCGCGACATGACAAAACCAACAATGTGGTTGTGCGTCCAGCGCAGACTCAGATCAGCCTGGGCATCCGCCCAGTCTGATCAGACTCTTCGCTGTCCGCATGGAGGTAGCTTAGACCCTTAGCTACCCTTTGAGCCCTTAATAAAGAGTCTGATCTAACTGGGCGGATGCCCAGGCTGATCTGAGTCTGCGCTGGACGCACGACCACATTGTTGGTTTTCTCACGTCGCGGCTCATTTGTTGGTATTATTGCAGCATTAAAACTCCTACTGTGCCTATAAATCAACAAGATGCATTATTTTGACACAGTGTTGGCAGCTTTAATACCAACTGCTGTCACGAGTTAGATCCATACTAATTTCTCAGCAGGCACACAAGCATCTTTTAAATTGTCTTTATGACCCTGGTGATAACATATTTTAGTTATCATGTGGTTCATCAGTTAAACACTCCTCAATCTTCTTGCATATTTGTTGCAAATAATCATGTACTGAATATTGTATTTCTTTTGCAGTATCAGCCGGCAAATGAATGGAGAACAGCCAAATATTAGTTATATGTATACATTGTACAATTGACGATTCTTATATTATGTGTTGTCCTTTGTTCGCTCATACAATTGGTTTAAACATATTTACAGTAGAACTTCAATGGCTCGAGCAGGCTTGGGACCATGAAAATTAGTTACAGCCAAAGGTAGTTCTAGCCATCCAGAGTTAGTTTCTTTATAAACTGACCTCTAGGGACTCAAACGTGAGTTCTAGCCAGTCAGGGTAAATTAGCCATCAGGGTTCGAGCCATTGAAGTTCTACTGTATTTCTGTTTTTTTTATCCCTCGCCGAAGGCGGAGGGATATAGTCTTCTACATGTCCGTCCGTCCGTCACCCCGGAGCCATTACTAAGTAACCTTTGAACAGAATTTCGTGAAACTTTAAGTAAATGTATATCACTATAAGGCGCTGATGCACGTGAAGTTTAATTACACTGGCTTCAGTAGTGCAGGAGTTATTGCCCTTGAATTGCTTTCAAAATGATTTGCCATCAAAATGATATAATGAGCCATAGCTAAGTAACCAATTATCAGAATTTCATGAAACTTAAGATAAATGTGTATCACCATAAAACAGTTGTGCACAAAAAGTTATCAGAATGACATCAGTAATGCATTAGTTATTGCCCTTGAATCAATCCAAAATCAACAAATTTAGCCATAACTAAATAATCAATGAATGGAATGCTATGAAACTTATACTCAATATGTACTATTATAACAGGGTGACGCATGTGAAGTTTTGTTAGACTTGCTTCAGTTATGCATGAGTTAATGCCCTTGAATTGCTTTAAATTAGACAAATTGAGTCAAAACTAAATAACCAATGAACGGAATTTCATGAAACTTAAAACAAGTATGTATCATTACAACATGGCAGTGCACGTCAAGTTTTGTCATGACGGCATGAGTAATGCATGAGTTACTGCCCTTGATTTGATTTAAAATACACTAACTAAGTTGCCAATGAACTGAAACTTGAGATAAATATATATTGTCCCAGTGAGATGATGCTGAAGCAAGAATGGCCTCACTTATACATGGGTTATTGCCCCCCTTGATTTAAAGTTCACAGCTTCAGTCGTAACTAAGTAACCAGTAAACAAAATTTTATCAAACTAAAAATAAGCCAGAAACAAATTAGCAGTTTCACCGGGGGATAATAATTTCAATGAATTTACTACTTTTTTTTCTTTTTTTTTTTACAACACAAATTTTAGGACTGGAACAAAAGCATTTATTTTTTAGGTTTGAGCCATGATACTTGGCAAACACCTACATATGGACAGGACCATTTTAACACCAGCAACAATGTCTGACTTCGACCTTTACTTTTGCTTCATTGACTTTATGACACGCTTGATTGACTTTATGATATTTCTCTGTCCCTAAATCGGACAGAGCCGTGATACTTGGCACACACTTATACATGGACAAGAAGATTTGAACATCACCATCCGTGCACGGATTTTTTTGCTTCCCTGACTCAGTCATATTTCTCAGTCCCCATATGGATGGCAATTATTATACCTAATACTCACATACATTTGGACCAGAGTCTTGAGTGAGAATCAAGCTCTTGTATGGCATGCTTTGTGTTCTTCTGACAACTCTTGTTTGCAAATGTTTGGGAATGGGATGGTGGGATTGACTCTATCCATCATGTTCATTTAATCAGATGATATTAGGCATATACTTTATGACTGGCCAAACAATTCCTTGAAAGTTTCATCAGTTTTCCTCTGGATGAGCTGTGTACCTTTTAAAGTTCGCACAATTTTCAAAGCCACTTTTTGTCATGTTATATCGCCCCTGCAGTTTTGAAAATTATTTTCCCAGCCAAGAATGTAAATCTGCGTCAAATACCAATCACAACCAGTGAGTGTACAGTATCAGCTCTTTCCCAGCAGATGGTATCACTAAAATATTTTCAGTTTCCAAAGAACAATCTAAGAGAAGGTAAACCAATCAGAATCGTTGTTTTAATTCTTTTTCAATTACTAGTAATTATAGAGCTTTTTTTATGAAAACCTAATACCTCTAATATCTTTTAGAAATAAGAATGGACTAACGGTAACAATGTCAAATTCAGTTCTGGCAAAATTCGATCAGATCAGAGAATTTGGGCCGAACTGTCATTTACGATAATACCGTTCACGATATAAATATGTGTCGATCTACGATGTGAAATTTTGAAAATTCTGTTTTGATACTCGATGAACTACATATCTAAACATTATAAGTATACTGACAGTCCATGCAAAGAAATTTGCTTACATGAAGTAAATATCACCTACGCTTGAGACAGCAGGCCGCGATAGCAAAAGTGACAGATATCTTTAGACAATAATGTTCTTGTCCGATTACTTAGAAACATATTTCGTATAACAGACCAGTTTCATTGTTTTACACTACGGCATTAGCAAACGCGTGGCATCTGGACATCAAACTATTTAAACTTTCGCATGAATGAGTGTACAAAAATTTTGTACACTCATTCATGCGAAAGTTTAAATAGTTTGATGTCCAAGTTGTTGCAGTCACATGCTCAATTAATCAGCTTTTGCGTTTGTATAATTATACAAAGATGGTATTCCAAACAATGGTTCTAGCTCTAGCCGATTCATTGAACATGCTAAAATGGTACAATGTTCTTGGACGTTTGAATTTCTTCATGATATTATAGTAACATGTTTGTAATAGCATTACCTTATTTATTTCTTAATAGATTTGCATCTGCAAATTTACCAGGGTACGTTTTCTTTTGCGGAGAAAAGGATAGAATTAAAGGGAGGTTCCTGTACTTTTGAATGTATCATAATTTTGATGATCTTTCATCCAAGTTGTTGGAAAGCACTTATAAAAGGGAATGAATAAGTTTCTCTAAAAAAATGTAAATCAAAAAAAATATTAGAAAAGTTGTTTTGCAAGGGATTTCCTAACTCTGCTTCGCACACCAGTTAGCGCTATTTTCAGTTCGCGCAAAAAATAGTTAACGCAGCTGACGTCATGCTGCATTGCATTTTGGGATAGTTTTAATCCATCCGCCATGCCAGGACCTCTAAGAGAGCTCACGGCAAGGGTAAATAACCATTGGAGCATGGCATCAGAAATCGTGCACTTATAGACATAATAAACATAAGTATTTTTAGAACTGGCATTCCAACGAAAGAAAATAAACCAAAAGGGAAAACGACTATTTTCTTCAACATCTGACGAGTTTCTTAGTAGCATCAAATTCAGAAAAATAAGAGAATTCAATTCTGCTCAGAAAAAGACGAAATTATTTTGTGGACATAATTGTTATCGCTAGTCCAGGAACCTACCTTTAAGTGTCGGTTAGATATAGACATGTGTCATATAAATGAACCTTTACAAATGTGAATCAAGTGTGTGAAGCCATCGTTTAAAAGTTATTCCTTTTTGTTTAATTATCAGTTCTTGGTTTAGTCGTCAGACTTGACTGTTTAGATAACACATTGTTAGAGATGACACTTTATCTGACATACTCTAAGAAGTAGACCTTGATCACATTCATATATTCAGTAATAAACATCTGATACCGGATTAGATCGACTCACTATTTTCAAATTATCATATCTTCTTAGTGTAAATGGGTATCCATGATTTTTTCCACAATCTGATCTTTATTCTGATCAGTAATCATAATCAATTAGCTAACTGTGGGCAGTCTGGCAATATATACTTCTGCACAAATGCTATACTGAACGGTACTCTATTTTCTAAAACTCAAGAAAGGGCTCAACAAACCAAAGGGTTAAACATTCAATCTGCATGAAAGTGTTTTACCAAAATAATCATTAAGGCACCCTTGGGCCACAAGACAAGATACATAGAATCTGTAAAAAAAGTAACAGTTATAAATTTAAAGAGTAACCGGTTGAAATCTCGACAAGTGTCGGTCCTGATCGTTCAATGGAAAAGTAAGTAGAACAACTCTCATGAAATGACACAAGTTAATCCCAGATCCCACCCAAGACACCACATGGGAAAGAGACAACACAAAATTAGTCACCATCAAAGAAATCACCATCGACAGCCATGTGAACAGCCATTTCCCACGAATGCGGTCAAGGGTCTAGCCTTAAGACCACAAAACAGACACAGCAACAAACAGCACGTAAAACAACCAAGACGAACAAAAACAGAACTGCCGCCTTGCGACGGCCAGTAATGAAATTACAGGGGGGCTTAACCAATTTGTGGTCGACCAACCCTCTTCCTTTGTTCTGCCTTGGTTCATCAGATACTTAGTTGTTCAACCAAACAAAAACAACAACAGCTTTCTACGAAAGCACCTACCCTGACAATAAGAACAAATTTTACGAAAAATATTAAACATCTATTTTTACCTATTTTTATTTTATTTTAATGCCAGGGCTAGCCTAAACATAACAACCATATATTAAAACAGATATAGCAACAAACAACACATCAAACAACTGAGAAGAATCAAAACAGGGGCCGTATTCATAAAGCCACTTAAGTCGTTGCTATGCGATTGTTAAGGCTAAATATCTATAAAGGAGATTCTCTACAACTATGAATTTTGGTCTGGAGGAACAGTCTTTGTAAAAGTAAAAAGTATGCAAAGACCAGGAACTGAAACAATCAAAATCCAAATCCAGCCCTCAAACCATAGTTGGAAACAACTAAGATTACAAATAATCAAGATACAGAGAACATATGGCCAACCGAGTGAGCAGCTTGTTCTCAAAAGGTGGCCACTCAGCAACCCAAACCGAACCAAAAATAATAAGAACATACATAAGGTAAAACATCACAGAAACTCTGACACCAAAAACAGGCAACAGAGAACCACAACAGAACTACCGCCTTGGAACGGTCAGTAATGAATTACTGGGGGGCTTAAATCGATTTTACAGGCCAACCTCACCCTCAGTTTCTGAAGTGGTACAAAACATTTAGTTGGTAGTTCGGTTCGCATGATAACCCTCTAACTCTAACTAAGACTGTTCCTCCAGAGCAAATTTCATAGTTGTAGGGAATCTCCAACATAGAAATTTACCCTTAGCAACAGCATAGCAACGACTTAAGTTGTTTTATGAATACGGCCCCAGATGTGCCGCCTCGGGATGGCCATCAATGAAACTACTAGGGGGCTTATCCGGTTTGCGGTCGAGCCCTTGGTCCTGCCTTGGTTCATCAGACCCTTAGTAGTTCGGTTTGCGTGGAAGATTCCTAACTCATAATTGTAATATACCAGGAACATAGAAATCAAAATTAAATCTGAGATAATAGAAATATGTGGACTCATAGAAATAGCAACACTGAAATTCTGGAGCAGAAGAAACCTACCAATTAAACCACGTGTTGCCCGTTCCAAGACATCCCGATACGGGTGTCAGGCGCCAGCCGCCTGTGATACTATTTAGTTAGGTATAGGTTGGTGCCTTTATAAAGTCTGAGGCCGACCCACCGTCGGGCAATCGAAGAGTTAAGTAAAGCTGTTAACCTTAATTGGGCTAACCACCAAGCATGCAAATTGTCGCAAAACATCCACATTATCACTAATCTTTTTATATAGCATTATTATCTTCTTAATATGTTAAGGAAAGTCGTTTTACCAATTATTTTACTGAATTTGTATATCAAGTCGTCATAAAATTCAGGTTCCGAAAGGCCTTGCAGGAGAAGTGTTTTCAACCCGACATTATATTTAGACACTAAGTCGAAATGCCGTCGATAAAATTTTGAAAACGCTTTACGAAGTTTATGATATCTAAAACCTTGTTTGAGAAGTTTTACGGTCAAAACTTTAACCCTTTTTTGACCAGTGGACTTGTCCATTGTTATCATTCAGATAATCCCATTACTAGTTTTAGGGGTTTCTGGTGAATATTTTCACTTTTATTGTACTTTGCATAGAAATTCCTGTAAGCAAACAATGTTGACCCTGATCAGACGCCGCGTTTTGCGGCGTCTGAACTGGGTCTGCACTGTTTGCATAATGTCCCCAAAACGGGTATCCGGTCTAAAAAGGGTTAAGAATATTACATTCATCAACATGACACTCGAGTAAAACGAATACATTGAGAAATGTAAACAATATAGGATGTAAAACGAGGAACATCGCCAGCTAAAACTAAAAAAATAACAATATCAATATCCAATTGATCTCATTTATCGTAAATTCTAGTTATAACATAACCATCCGATATTGATAAATGTAAATCCAAAAATGAGGCATCTGTATCTGAGACGCTGGCCTTATTCAACTGAAGTTCAGAAGGGTAAATTTGATTGACCATGTTATAGAGAAGTTATTGTAAATATTCAATAGGTCATCCAGATACTGAGATGTAGACTGGAAAGCTTCAATAACTTTAGATTGGGTGTTCTCTGAAAGAGACATCATGAAGTCTATCGCATAACAGAACAAAAACAGATAAGCTACAACAGGGGCACAATTAGTGCCCATAGGAATACCTACAATTTGTCTATACAAATTATAGCCAAATCTTATTTAAATAATGTCCTAGAGAAAGGTGAAAGTTTTACGCACTTTCTGACAAGACCTTAAATTGTAATTCCTGACCGCTACAGAGGTGAAGAAAGCCGCCTGCCTATCATTACATGCAATATAAAGAGGGCATTCCCTTTGGAAAACTCTTTCAATTAATTCATTCTGTTGTCTTAATATAATGTAGAATTAAGCTTTGTTTGTACATGTTTCACTGCATTATTGCTTTTACTCTATGAGTGGTCATTTCTGGAACCTTCATTCATAGTTTACCTAAATGGTCATACCAGTCATTATCAAGATTAATACACGCTTCCATTATCATTCATAAAGCATAGCCTGGTGTCTAGTTTTGATTTATATATAGAGACCGCTATCAATACACTCACAGATTGTCTTTCATAATCTGACAGACAAAGCTAATAGGCTGTCAGAATACGAACAGGCCAGACAGACCCGAGAAATGCATGAGATTTCTATTCTAACATAAATTTCTCGGACGGTCTCGCCATTATTTGAATGACAAAAGTTCTTTTACTACACTGCGAAATGTCAACTCAAGGTCAGAATTTATTACAGATACAAACATATAGTAGTTTTATTCCATAAATATTCTGAATGCATGGAATTTTAGTTCATGAAGACGAAGTCTCGGTGCAGCTTTTATGAACACTTTTCTTTCGCCGTCTCTATCAACTTGTTTAAACAACCTTTTCGAAACCGCTGGACCCATTGGTCTCAAATTTTTATGTAGAGTATGATCAGACTAAAGGCTCTCTGAGTTGCAAACAATTTATTCAGATCGGCAATCCTAGATAGCTACTGTTACTTAAAATAGCAAAAGCATTAAAATGAACTTCATAGAACCATGTTAGTGTTACAGTGGTTCCAAGAAGTGGTCAGGTTTTATCTTATCGTCAAAAAGACGGTTGATATTTTACTTTAAATGACTAACGAACTGGGTAAGTATTGAAGCTTGAAGAATATTACGGGGTTATTTAACTACTATTTGTGCGTAAACTAACCATAAACGTCAGGATATTGTAAAATAAAGATTTGTCGCAATATTTCATTTTGTTTTTTCATATTTATTCAAGTTGTGATTAATCTAAGTGGAAAACAACTTGCTGAAATGATTCATTTTATGCATATAATGACAGCTGATGGTGTACACACACAATTTAATTACCTGAATGTGTTACACAGTTTTATTTCGTGTTTTTATTGTATATTTTTCCATGTGATTTATTTATTGGGTAGGGATAGAGTGTGTCTAGTAAATGGTAGTTAGCTTGATGACCTCTACTTTTCTTTTAATTTTCCGATAGCTGGGGAGTTCGGCTTTCGAAATGGCTGTATGATTTAACATATTGCAGAAAGGAAATTATTTTTGAGGAAATTTTCGGATGGTAACAAAAATTGATTTTAAAGTTGGACTTCATTCTATCGAATCTGTTATCTGCTCTCGACCGAACTTTTTTATTTCGATTTTAATTGTACCAGTCTTTTAAATAAACGAACCTTTGATAAACAGGACTTTCCTTTCTATATCATTTTGATTTGAGTTTTTTAGCATTTTGATTTGTCTGAGTTATTTAAAGACATATAAAATTCATGTTTATTGATATTCACTACTTTGTTTGTTTAGTGATATTTTCGAGAGAAAAGTCCGGGATCAGATTTCTTGAGATTTTGCTAGGAGATGTAAGTATTTATTGTCATCATTGGTAGGCCAGTATATGAAAAACAACAGTCTTATAAAGGTTCCTTATGTCCTAAAAGTAAAGTTATAAATCTATATCTGGTAAAATTTCTTAATCATTCTAAATCTAAGCGACATGAATCTAAGATGCGTTCTGCTTCCATTTTAGTTCACCTGAGCCAGAGGCTCCTAGGGCGCTTATAGGATGGACAGGCTCTGTCGTCCGTCTAAAACAACTTCTCCTCTGAAACCACTAAGCCGATTTTAACCAAACTTCATATATAGCTTTCATGGCTTGCTGGAACGATTTTTATTCAAATGATCTGGATCAAACGGCCAAGATGTCCGCCATGCCATATATTGAAGCAACGGGTACACTATTACTATCATTTTATTCAAATTGTGAACTTAGGTTGACCTAAACCTTTATCACAGCAAGATGAAATTTGCTTTCGGGTATTTTTATAAGGGAAAACGCTAGAACTTCAGATTTTATGGAAATTGTTGGGCGTAGCTAGAGTGCAAAAGGAAGGTTCCTTTCGCGAAAGGAAAGTTTTTACTATGAAAGGAAGATATTTATTTATTTATTTATTTATTTATTTATTTTGAATAACTCCCACAATTTCTTTAATGTTATTTTTTTGTTACATAATTCATGTAAACTGATATTTTCTTTTGTTACACAATATCTGCCAAATTCCCAAAAATGATAATTTTATTTTTGTACGACGGAAGTAAGCGTGTTTCCAAAAGGTAGTAAGTTTGCGAGTTATAAAGGTTTAAGGCGTAAATGTTGTTTTTAAAGAAGATATTCTTAGTATAAATATTGCTTTATTATTTTATTTTTAAGAACGAAAGACTAGAATCTTAATATTAACGGAATATTTCATGCATATCAATTATGATTGAAAATGTTATTAGAGTAAATGATTAAGTTTGGTCAATATTATGCCTGTTAAGAAATGACTTTTCAACAAATATTGAGATCCGTTTATTATTATTATAATTATCATTACTATTTTTATTGATGTTGTTTTAAATGGTGGTGGTGTTGTCAAGTCATTTTCTGAAGGAGTAATCTTATGGATTATGTTTTTATTTGGTTGATTTGTATTATTTTTATTTTCTTGCGACCTCTCATGTTACGCTGCTGTGGCTCGTGGAGGTGTGTCTTGCTGCAATAAACGCCTTTTTATAACGCTTACAGCAACCATTTGTCAGCCTTTTAATATTAATGTTATTACTATTATTATTGATATTATTATATACTCGACGACTATAAGACTGTGGGGTGGTGGACGGGAGATGGTGCTGGTTATACCTTCTAGTGCCGTGGCGTCCTACTTATTTGGATAAAAGTAGGGCAAGGGCCTACTGTGCTTGCAACAGGTGCGGGTGGTGGCTGTTTGAATATTTTTTCTCTCGTACATCGTTTCTCTTCTTTCTCCCTCTCTCTGGGAGACGACCCGGTATGGACTGAAATACTGTCTAAAGGGGCTTTTAAACCCCAAACAACCAACTTTAAGACTGTTTCATCATACTCACGTTGCATACTGAAAGCGAAATGATGGTGTTCTTTGTCTCTAATATTAATTTCACCGCCTCATTGTGAACAAGACGGTCTGGGTCACATGACCAACATGGCCGCCATGTCTATATATGGCAAAAACATTAACAAATCTGCTTCTCCAGAATTAGTAGGCGGATGGTCTTGAAACTTGGTATGCAGCATCAGGTACTCGAGTACTATCAAGATTGTTCTAATGTTGACCTTTGACCCTGGTCTCTCATACTTTGACAGTTTCACACATCTCCTCAAAAACCACTGGGCCAACTGTAATCAAATTTCATGTAGAGCCTTTAGGGGGCGGGGGAACGAAAAGTTGTTCAAACGGAACTAGTCCCATGGCCAAGATTGCCGCCATGCCCATATATGGTAAAAACCTTTAAAATCTTCTTCTTCAGAACCAATAAGCCGATGGCCTTGAAACTTGGTATGTAGCATCAGGTACACGAGTACTAGCGAGAATGTTCAAACGATGACCTTGGGTTGACTTTGACCTCTTTTTCGATAAGGTTAAATTTGCTTTTTGTAGCTTTTGTATGGGAAAATGCTAGAAAATAAGATTTCTTGGAAAGTTTTGAAGATTTTGACCCGAAAATTGGTGTATATACAGTTATCTTAATGAGTACATAAAATTAATATGTACAGGAGGTCGAGGTCATTATTCACCTTCTACCCTGATCTCTCATATTGTACGGGGGTGGTCTGGTGGTGCGAAGGTGCTGCGTGTAACATCCAGTGCCGGGGCGTCCTACTCATTTGAATAATAGTAGGGCAAGGGCCTACTGTGATTGCAGTAGGTGCGGGTGGGGGTTGTTTGGACATTTTTTCTCTCGTCTACCATTTTTCTCTTCTTTCTCCCTCTCTTTGGGAGACGGCCCGATATAGACTGAAAATCTTCGTCTCCAGAACCAGTAGGCGGATGGCCTTGAAACCTGGTATGTTGCATCAGGTACTCGATAACTATAAAGATTGTTTTAATGATGACCTTGGGCTGACCATGACCTTTTTTAAGGCAAGGTCAAGTATGGGAAATTGCTAGAACATAAGATTTCATGGCAAGTTTAGAAGATTTTGGCCTTAAAATTGGTATATACACTTGTCTTATTTAGTATATGGAAGAGTTGCGGGTACAAATGGTCAATGCCGTTCTTTGACCTCTGTCCCATGTCTCTCACATTTTGACAATTTCAAACATCTCCTCAAAAGCCACTAGGCTAATTGTAACCAAATTTCATACACAGCCTCCAGGGGCTGAGGGAACAAAAAATTATTCAAGCAGTGTAGGTCACATTACCTACATGGCCACCATACTCCGGTGAGCGATTGAGGGCCTCGTGGCGCTCTTGTTACTCAGACGAGCGATTCAGGGTATCATAGCCCTCTTTGTTTTTATTAATTTGGCACGTGCATCAGACATTTTCTGATGCCCTTGTCTGTCGCCTTTCTCTGGACGTAGGGGCTGAGAAGGCTCGGTGGGGGACGCCTGCGCTCGCGAGTTAGTAAGTAGGCGTCTTTTACCTGATGCCTGCAGCTACTGTGTCTCTCAAAATGCGTCAGGAAATGGGGCTCGGATAGGAGTGCCGCTTGCTGGCCGAGTCCTGCCCATCACTTTTTAGGTTTTAGCGACACTGAAAAACGCTCGTCTGTCGTACTAAATTAGGAAAATATACGTTTATAGCTTTCAAGGTGCATTTAAGATGTCCCAAATATTATAAAAGTGACCTCTGAAAAAGTTGTGTTTTCTGCTTTCGAAGGAACTCCTTCAAATTTTAATTTGTATACCAGTAGAATGAAAGCGGAGTTAGTTCGACGATCTTCTGTCTGACTGCTGTACGTAAAGTGTTATACGCATAAAATCAGAAATATAGACCAGGATTCAAACACAAACCATGTAAACTCAGATCAGGCTCTCTTGAGGTTGTACATTGCTTTTCAATCATTTGAAGAGGTTATAAAAATCTACTAGCGCAAACGGGCTTTCCAAATATTAGAACAGTGGGAACGCAGACTCATCACATTTGAGTAATTCATTTTCTGAGCGGTCGTCTACGCACAAAGAAATAATCCCTTTTTTCGCCGGAAAAAAATGGCGGGAAATTTTGAACAGAAACAGTCCCAAAATAATGCTCGTTTGATAAGATATGCAGTCATAATTTTCCAACGGACCAGATCAGAATGAAATTTGATGTTTTGTTATTGAAATCAGACGCATATCGGTACCTCAATGCAGTTTGCACACCCAAAACAACGATCACAGTTTGACAACCGATTTTCAGAAAAGTAAAACCCTACGACAGTACCCCAAAGTTATTTTGCAAAGAAAATTGTCCCAAAAACCAAATTAGATGCCATTATAACTGAACCGTAGTTCATACATTCGACCGTCTTTTAGCGTGGTATATCTTCGGGAGAAAGTCTATTTAGTTTGAAAATCGATAATGAAGTTGGTCATTTTTACGTTTTCATGGCACGTGCGTTCGTCAACACACAGACATGGGTCGACTTGAGGAGACCAACTGTTTCTTCATTTATGGTATAGTAAAGCTTGTAATCATGAATTTATTAAGATTTTGCGTTAGTCTGTCTGCCAGCGATTTTTTGGGCTTCTGAATTTAGGCTACACGCCGAGAACGAGAGAAAGCAAAACAAACACACTGGTCAACCATAAAGTTTGACAAACGAAAAAGCCACAAGACATGTCGCCCCATCTTCAGGTGACAACTCGCCCCAGATTCTAAGAACACTCCCCCAGACAACTTCCCCCAAGATAACGCGCCCCACATTCTGAGACCACTCGCTCTTCTAAAGAATTCTGTCCCGAACGACGCCACCCCCCCCCCCCCCCCCCCCCACCCCCTCAACACACACGTACCATTTCAGAAGTCATCCAACAAAAAGTACAAGAGACAGCTTGTCCTTCCTCATAAATCTGCGAAAACCCTGTCCCGCTAGGCGCTAAGGGACCGACCATTTGATATTTTTTTTTTTTGGGGGGGGGGGGGGGGGGGGGGGGGGGGAAGAGATTGGGGGGGGGGGGGGGGCTGGTATATTTTTCGAAAAAAATCCCTGTCTTTGGAAGAAAAAATATGCAAGTAAAAAATAAATCAGCTCATAAGGGGATTTCAAAAAATAATCTGGCCTCAAAAATCAGTGGAAAAAAAAATAACCTGGCTCCACCCAAAATTTCCAAAAAAAGAGTCTGGGCCCTGCACTTTTGGTGGGAAGATAGCAACTGCCTACCTACCCACCAAAATTCACCTTACCCCTGAGTCTGGACCCTGCACTTTTGGTGGGTAGATTATAGCAACTGCTTACCTACACACCAAAATTCACCTTACCCCCCCCCCCCCCCCCCCCCAAAAAAAAAAAAAAAAAAAGATGGCCACTTGGGACACCCTAGATCTATTTTTTTTATTTAACGGCACATTTACCGTGATCAACCTGCATAGTAAGACAAACAGGTCTGAGCAAGCAGTGTAGACCCAGGAGCAGTCTGATCTGGGACAGCAATTTTTCCTTAATACCTGCACATTTTGGGTACACCATTTGTGGGTGACATAGATATGTTCAAAATGTAGGATGCTGTTATCTTAGTATTATGGGTAATTACTGTAACTGTGTGTGACATTTTATGTGGAACTATTATTTGTTGTTTTCATAGTTTGCAGGGATTAAAAAGAAAGCCTACCTACCTGCTCTCCAAAAAATCCTAGTTAATAGGCAAACAAAATACTTTTTATGCTTGGCCTGTGGCTGAGATGGAAGGGGCATGAAGAAATATATATTCTATAGAATTAAATGCAAAAAAGTTATGTTTTAGCTTAAATCTCATAAAGAAAATTAAAAGGCTCATATTGAAGTTATATCAATAGAAATGATACCATAAACTGAAAAATAAAAAGCATTTTTATATTTCCTGATTAATTTAATCCAACTTAAATGTTTGCAGCTTCTGACCAAAGCAAAGAAACTTGTAATTACTAATCAGTTATTAAGGTACTAGAGAGAAGAGCTTGGTGACAGACATTAAATGATGAGTCATGCCTGTAAAGGGGTTCAGTTGAATGAGTGAATGAGAGGTAGCCCCTTCCTGTCTATCCCCCACCCCACACACACAATTTCCAGTTTAAACATTAAGGATTTTTGTCCCAAAATCGTTGGTGATTTTTTTATGGTTCTTGTTCTCAGCACATCATCTGATGATGCTTAATAATTGTAGTAAAGTTTGATAACTTGTCTACAACGGTATTAACATTTAAAAAATTACACGAGTTCCACACTAAAAATTCCAAAGAATGTAGATGAATTGTGATTATTTTTTTTCTGCAAATTATCTGATGATGCTTAATTTTAAGAATTGAAATTTGATTTTTCAGCATTCCGTGCATGACGAACCAGTGGTCGTACCTAAACTTTTATAAAGCCCAAAGTGCTTCTAGAATTCTAGTGACGTCTTCTGTTTTGGGTTTTTTTACACAAATTTTAGTTATTGTATAATTTACACTTTATTTTAAACCCTGTCTGTGCCATTTTCGTGCTAATTTAGCATAGACTACTATAATGTGCTTAAGTATTGGGACACTTAAAACCATTAACTTTCAGTTAGTCCAGAAAGGAAAATTAATGTTTTTAGATGTCCCAATATTTAGGATATTAGAGGTGCCATAGTCGAGTAGTTACAAGAGAGGCGTCGTAGTCGAGTGGTTAGAGTGACTCAGTTATTGTGCAGAAAGTCGCCTGAAGGCCATGAGATCACACCCGGGTTTTGCCATCCGACGACCGGAAAACTCTTTCAACCCAACATTAAATGGGTACTTTTTTCAAACAAGGGAAAGATAAGGCAGGGAAAAAAAGAGTGATGGGCTCGTTCTTTCATCTGCTGTGCCCAAGATACAGTAGGCCTCTAACCCCACTGCCCCTACGGCTATTATGGAAAACCTTTGCCCTTTTTTTATTTATATTTAAGCACAGTAGGATTTGCAAAACATGGGTCAGCAAGATACCGCAAAAAGTGTTTGAGATGGGGACATAGGACGTCAAGTTAGTAACGACGTGTTGGGACATATTGTTAAAAAGCCGTGGTCGTGAAGCGGCATCAGTTGAACGTTACATGGAACCATCAAGGAGTTTGTTTATCTTAGATGTACCTTGATGAAAGCGTCACATGATCAATTGTCGTTCATTGATGCATAAAGCTAAAATTTTGCTCTAACAGGTTTACCCAAGGGAAGTCAGTTTCTGTGCACAAGGCAGTAACTATCTGCCATATTTTTGAATAAGTGGGTCAAATTTTACCGAACTTCCATAGATATATCGTTGGGACAAGCCAAATAGCATCTTTGCAAGTCAAGGGTACTAAGGCCACTTTGTTTCTTATGTATGTAAGGAACAAAGTGTTTTTAGTACCCTTGGATGGCATAGTGGTCTTACTACCCTTGATTTGTAAAGATGTCTGAAAAGTTGATTAGGTTCTGGTGACTTTGACCCCATTTTCAAGGTCACAAGAGGCCTTAGACTTGACCCGTTGTGGTCTGCGTCAGCATGACAATTTCTTGTACCCACAATATTTCTTGAACCAATTTCACCAAACTTGCATGGATATATCATTAGGACAAACATAAGAGCATAATAGATTTTGATCACGTTGACCTTATTTTCAAGGTCTTAGGAGGATTTAGTCTACATATGTGAAAATTTCACTTATACAGTATGCTGTATATCTCTTCAGCCCCCACTTTCAATCTCTTCAGTAAGGGAAAAAAGGAGACCTTGTTTGGCAACACATGGGAAGAAACTCGTGCAGAAAGAATTATAATAGTGATTTGAGAAGTAACTTCCCTTATAATTGGCTGACGTACCATAAAGTCTCTAAAGAACTCGGGTTAACGTCCCACCAACAACGAGGTCATATGGAGACGGGACCTCGGTTTAAAGTATACGAAAGACCGGAGAAGCGGGGGATCGATCTTGCGACCCCTGGATGGGTAGTCCGAAGTCTAAAGATTGGAATTAAGCATAACTGTCTTAAAACTGATGTTTGGTTTTTCACTGCCGTAATGCGTCTAAAGATGCAAATGGAATGACAAACAGCGTAGATCCTGCTTCGGGATCAGTCCGACGAAGATCTGAAGTGTTTGTCTCTATATTATATTACTTTGTATCGAACTGCCAAAATGTACTCACGAAAACGCTAGAAATAGGCTAAAACTTTTGCGAATTTGTTAATGGAGTATTGAGGCTTCAGTTCAATTCAATGTATAATTCAACATTGATTCAACACTGACTCCCAACATTGATTCAGCATTGAATGTCTGCTGGGCCTTTAATACTTCTGTATTCCATGTCAGTCCATTGGCTATCACCCCATGAATGCTATAGGGCCTAACCTATTTTGAGTCGACATTTATTAAAGAGAAAGTCGACTGATCAAGTAAATTTTACGGGCGAGACTCCACTTGGCAGCTGCGCTACCGAGACTCTTTGGACTGTGGGAGTCGGTATGAGCCGAACAAGAGTTGCAAACAATGTTTGGTTTGTAGATTCAGACTCTAGAATGGGTTGAGTTTTCATACGATTTCTAGAATGAGGAAATTACAAATTTGAAGGTCTTTGTAATCTTGTCTGTTCCGCGTGTTGTCGCTGATGACATCACACCAAAAACACACATACACATACTTTTCGATATTTGTTTTATATTTGACCTGAGAAAAGGTGCAGACTTGTCAAAGCTGCCAGGCGACAGAGTCGATTCCCCCTACCCCCCCCGCCTCCCCGCTCCTCCCGGCCCTCTCACCAACCAGCACACCGGGCCTGTACGACGGAGAGCGGAGGGTGCACCTCCCATAACCGAGCAAATTACATAAAAAACATGCAGTTTTCTGCCAGAAAGCGAGTTTACACCCCTAAACCAAAGTTCTAAAAGTGTCCTTAAAATCTGGATTTTCTTAACTTTCTTACCCCCTTCAACCCACCCCAACCCCCCACCACCCTAGGGCACCCCTCCCCTCCCGCCACCTCCCCACTCACACTGAAATTCGTTCCAGCCACACCTTCTTACCCTCCGCCCCTACCCCTTGGCAAAAGTATGTGTACGGGCCTGCACAACCATTCCATTTGATCCTTCAGATGTAGGACCCATTAAGTTTTCTCTCCCAAAGTGAAATTTCACGTGCTGTCTTAATTGAATAGTTGTTTAGTGGTGTAGCGATATTTGTCTTGCTTTAATTTTTCAAATAGGGTCGCGATAGAGCATTTGAAATACTGACACACTGGCTGTCAGCCGACTCACAAGTTAATATCAGTAATACAATCAATTTACTGTTTACGTCATAATTTCATGACGTACCCAGCACTACTGAGCTAGCTTCCTTGTTTACAAACTCTGCGGGTGGGTATGGAATTGTGGTTATTTGTGAATAAAATATAAAGATAGACTTCTGTCATGCATTGTATTTTTAATAAACATATCTAATTTAATCGCGCTTGGTATTCTAGCAATACATGGAATAATGATTCTCTCGATTTTGTCGCAAACGTTGAAATGCATAGCCGGGCCAGTGATGTAAACACTGTTGTCCGCCATTTTGTTGAAAACAACAACAACAAATTGCGTAGAGTACCCGAAGATTATTTTGCAAAGAAAATTGTCCCAAACACCGAATTACTTGATTTTTGTCACAGGGAAAGGGCGAATACCATGGTTTCTCATGGCATATGTCCGCCGGCGGGAGAAAGTCGAATTGTTTTGAAAATTGCTTTTGAAGTTGACTGAAAAAGTCGTCTTTCGACGATCGTGTCAACTGCTCGAATGCCGAGTATCTCGGTGTTCAGTTCGGATCTCAGAGAACTAGGAAATTAAACTAAGATGTAAGGAATAAAACCGTGTATTATTTTCGGCTGTGTGTAGTTTGATTCGCCGACAAAGCGGCACTGAAATTGCGACCCGTTCGTCGATTGAATCTGAATCTGAGGAATTTCGAACGTTTTTTCGTTGCTATCTGTATAAAAATATCACTCCGCCATGGCTACGCGTTCCCACTGGAAAGTGCTTAAATCCATTTTAGAATTACTATAATTATGACTGTATTTCCTAACCTGACATTGCGCCCAGCAGGCACATGACGTTGAAATGACGTCGTTCTGACGTCGATGCGACGTAATGACGTCGCGTCGACGTCAGAACGACGTAATTTGGACGTCATGTGCCTGCTGTCGCATCGACGTCAGAACGACGTCATTTGGACGTCATGTGCCTGCTGGGCGGTAGCATGAGAGAAAATAAACTGCTAACATCATAAACCTGTAAGTCAGACGGAGTCACCATTAAGACAACTATCCATTTAAAGCAAGGATTTTAAGATGAACTTCGGTTAGACTGCAGTCAGAGAACGTATACTATTACATAAACAATGTGTTAAGCTTTAGCGTTAGAAATGAGAAATATCCTGTCTACTTATCTCATTTCTCGTTTAAGTATCTGAAACTGGACATAGTTTAAAACATGGAATAGACTGGTGTGTAATGGACTGAGAAGGACAGTCTCCTCCACTTCGTTTCTTTAACCTGGGATAATACTCTGACAGGAAAGCGTAACCCCGTTAGCTCAGTGAATGTAACGCTGATTGAGGGGGATCTCGGCTTCGAAAATGGTTTGAGGCAGAATTCTTTCCAACTGTAAACGGGGTTCCACAGCGCACAGACTTTTTATCCCCCGACCGAAAGGTTCGGGGGATATAGCGATGAGCCTGGCGTCCGTCCGTACGTCCGTCCGTCTGTCCGTCCGTCCGTCCGTCCATAAACATTTTCTTGTCCGGTCCATATCTTGAATACCGTTTGGAATATTTTCATAATACTTCACAGTTATGTAGAACAGGTCATGACGATGTGTCGCGTGCAAGAATGGTAACTCTTGCTTTTGTAATTTTTGAGTTATCTCCCCTTTGGTGAATTTTTGGCAGATTCGTGTCCGCTCTGTAACTTGAATACCCTTTGGAATATTTTCATGATACTTCACAGATATGTAGAACAGGTCATGACGATGTGTCGCGAACAAGAATGACAACTCTTGCTTTCTTACTTTTTGAGTTATTTTCCCTTGATGGTTTTAGGTGTAAATTCGTGTCCGCTCTATAACTTGAATACCTTTTGAAATATTTTCATGATACTTCACAGATATGTAGAACAGGTCATGACGATGTGTCGCGAACAAGAATGACAACTCTTGCTTTCTTACTTTCTGAGTTATTCCCCCTTGATGGTTTTAGGTGTAATTTCGTGTCCGCTCCATAACTTGAATACCCTTTGGAATATTTTCATGATACTTCATAGTTACGTAAAACAGGTCATGCTGATGTGTCGCGAACAAGAATGACAACTCTTGCTTTCTAAGTTTTTGAGTTATTTCCCCTTCATTGTTTTAGGTGTGATTTCGTGTCCGCTCCATAACATGAATACCCTTTGAAATATTTTTATGATACTTCACAAATATTGAGATCAGATCATGACAGTTTGTCTCATACAAGAATGACAACTCTTGCTTTCATACTTTTCCGAGTCCCCCCCCACCCCCCACCCCCCCCAATTTTTTTTTTTTTTTCAGATTTGGATTCTTTGTTCAAATTCACTTACTAGAGAGCTCAAAATTAGATTTGTAGGGCTTGTACTTTAGAAGTTATTCCCACATTTTGAAATGTTGAATGTATCATATGCAATACATTGTCTACATGGTTGCTATTTGAGATTTTACCTCTTTTTAGCAATCTGGCATACTGTTTCGGTCTGAGTGTAAGATAATCATGCATCTGTTAAACAGATATTGTCAATAAGGAACATAAAAGAATGACAGTATACTATTTATATGTGTTTTGAAGGGCACTGTGTTTACCAAAGCGCAAGGGGCCTTCGGTCGGGGGATTTGCCATCTCCTCTGATGGCTATTTTTTTATCGCCCTTTCATCGTCCTGATAATACTGTTAAAAATGACGTAAAATGCTAAGTCATCCATTCATTCGTCTTACAGGAAAGAATTTGCTCCATCAGAGGGAGTAAAGTATTTCTTGAAGGAACACCGTCCCATACACTGGGATCGAACTAAGCCAAAGGAATGTAGAGAATCTCATCCACTCCATTCCATTCCAAACCAAAACATTACAGGTTTGAAACTACGCCCTGAAACTAGCAATGACGCTTGATATGTAACAGCAAAGTATTCCTGCTTATTTCCGTTCACACCTGTAAGATATATTATCTAAAGTGTCAATTATCTCTCCCTCTTTAAACATTGCACACATTCA
Organism: Ctena decussata; assembly: GCA_963989385.1. Lineage (NCBI taxonomy): Eukaryota > Metazoa > Mollusca > Bivalvia > Lucinida > Lucinidae > Ctena > Ctena decussata. The sequence goes on from OZ022514.1 coordinate 40,513,114, forward strand.
GCTTGCAATTTAATATGAATTTTCACTGTAAACGCCCACTTGATATTTTTTATCAAAATAATAGAAAATTTACTTCGGAAAGTAGGTACGCTCATGTCTATTAGCATCGAAGAAAGAAACGTTATTTTACCGCTTGCTGTACATATGTCTCAAAGATAGTGCTATATCAACTGTTACACGACAGGAAAAGATGGTGGACAGATACTGGCAGGAGTGACAGAAAGTTGTTATTGCTTCAGCCGTATGTTGTTAGTCTCAGGTGAAACCCTTTCATCTCTGAATTTATATAACTTATTCTATTTTCTACATATACATAGCCCAAGGGCAAGGGCAGGTAAATCTCGGGGACATCATTTTACTCCAAATAGTTAACGAATAACTCTTTAATGTGATAGTGAAATTTAGTCCATAGCTATACCAACGGAGACCTTCGTAAGAACAATGCACATGCCAAATTTGAAGAAAATCAGTGTAAACGTACTCAAGTAAGAAACGAAACCGACGTCTTAGAAGTCGGACAGATGTACTATAACAGACGGACGGGAGGGAAGACTCACAGAAGGCCAGCGGGAAACATAATACCCTGTCTCTAACGTACGGCGAGTTATAACAAAGAAAGCTTATCAGAACAATAATTGACTGACTATAGCAAACGCAGCTTGATATTGTCTACGTATAGTCTATGGCAAAACGGCGGAACATCGTGCCGAATGAGTAAGATCGTACTGAACGAGTAATGAGCTGTGGTCAAAAGTCTCTATCAACAGTATCTCAGACTTTTCGAGGTATTGACTTTTATCTGGGAGGATGGACTGGTTAAGCGATGGTGCTTGGTAACTTTCAGTGCGGGGCGTTCTACTAATTTGGATAGCAGTGGCGTAAGGATCTACTCATATTGCACTAGGTGCGGGTGGGGGTTGTTAGATTTTTTCTCTCGCCTATCGTAGCTCTCTTTTTCTCCCTCTTTTTGGGAGACGGCTGTATACAGGCTGAAATACTGTCGCAAAGAGTAAATTAAATTTAAAAGAGTTTCTTCAAGAGCAGAGAACAAATTCAGAAGAAGGAAAATGGGCCATACTTCGAAGTTTCGGCTATTCAAGCCTCATCAGTGACCCTGAATATACCTGGTGACGAAAGCCAGAGAAACGCGTAATGTAATTTCTGAATCTTAATAAAGCAATCGATGTCAAAGACTGATTAGTTCAAAAAGGGTTAAAATGATTAAAAAAAAAAGATGATCAAGAATAAAAGTCTAAACCAGGGAAGAATTTAAAATATCTCAGAATATATCCTCTGATCTCAAAGGACAACAAGATATAATCTGCACTATGGATGATGTACGGGGAGACATATGCCACACGGTACAACACCAGCTCCGGTAAAGTCAAATTAAATTTAAAAGAATTCCTTCAAGAGCAGAGAACAAATTCAGAATAAGAAAAATGGGCCATGCTTCGAAGTTTCGGCTCTTCAAGCCTCATCATTGACCCTGAATATATCTCGCGAAGAAAACAAGTTGGTTGGTTGGTTGATTTGATGCTTAACGTCCACGGTAAACAACTAAGGTCATGTCGGGACGGTCAGTTAACCTAACCACACTATTCCTGGGCAGGCTTAGACCTCCTAAGCGGTTAACCAGTACTAAGTGCACATACTTTCGCCAGTAACTGACAACTGCCCTTCTTGAATCAGCGGAAGGAGAAACGAAAGTATGTGGCCAGACCGGGATTCGAACCCAGGACCTCTGACTTACGAGTCAGGTGCCCTACCGATTGCGCTACCCGGCCCGGCCAAGAAAACAAGAACAGCCAACGAAAATCTGTGGGACAGTAGGAGCAAGTAAGGTAAATTGGTGCAGCAGGTGATTTTGGACAGTGACGTTGTTCCCTTTATATATCATTTGTTTGGATTTAAAACAAAATTAACTGGACAGAGAGTGAAAATCCTGATTAAATGGGATTTTCACTGTTTCCAATGGTTTGTCCGAATTTACTTCCTGTCCGAAGCTACCCGACTCGACCCTAACCAAGCCAATGACAAATTGTATACTCGAGTCCTGTTAAAGCTGCAGCAGCTCTGTCTCAAGGTACCAGACAGCGTTTTTTATGCAGCCGACCCTGCTGAATCTTAACCCAATTAAAGTTAACAGTTTTGTTTACCTCTTCGATTGCGCGATGGTGGGTCGGGCCTCAGACTTTATGAAGGCGCCAACCTAAACCTAACTTAATAGTAACACAGACGGTTGGCGGCTGACACCCGTTCCGGGACGTCTTGGGTCGGGCCCACCGTGGTGTAACTGGTAGATTTCTTCTGCTCCAGAATTCCAGTGTTGCTATTTCTGTGCGTCCACATCTTTGTTTTATCTTAGTTTAAATTTTGATTTCATTTCTATGTTCCTGAGATATTACACTTATGAGTTATGAGTTAGGAATCTTCCACGCAAACCGAACAACTAAGTGTCTGATGAACCAAACCAGGACCAAGGGCTCGACAGCAAACCGGTTATTCCCCCCCCCACACACCCTCCACAGTAATTTCATTGCTGGTCGTAACAAGGCCGCACTTCTGTTTTGGTTTTTCTTACTAGTTGTTCTTGTGTGTTTGTCGCTTTGACTGTTTTATATATGGTTTGTTATGTTCAGGCTAGTTCGTTATGTTCAGGCTAGTTCTGACAGACAAAATTTGAAAATAGGTAGAATAGATGTTTAACATTTTACGTATTATTTGTTGCGAGAATGGTTCAGAACAACAGTTTGAGTAAGACAATGATGTCTTCTGTCAACCACCCTTTTCAACATTTTTTCTCGAACGGATCATGTCTGATGCTCTGGAAGAACATGATGAAATGGTCAGCATATAGGCGGCGGAAATATTACCTATCTGCGGTTTGCCGATGGCCTAGATTCTCTGGCTGAGGAAGAACAGGAACTAGAAGCCCTAGTTGGAAGTCTCGACAAAGCCTGCACAAGGTATAAGATGGAGATAAGTGCTGAGAAGACCAAACTGATGACGAACAGCGCAAATGGTACCCAGAGGTAGGTCAAGGTAAAAGGGGAGAAGCTGAGTACCGTAACAAGCTTCAAATACCTTCGAGCAGTAGCCTTAGGTGATGGCTCAAAACAGGAGGCTCTCTCAAGGATTGCACAAGCCACTTCAGCTCTTACCAAGCTGAAACCAATTTGGAGAGATAACAACACATCTCTTGGGTCAAAGGTGAAACTTATGCGCTCTTTGTCATTTCCATATTTCTGTATGCCTGTGAATCGTGGACCTTAACAGCAGAATTAGAGAAAAGAACGCAGGCCTTTGAGATGAGATGCTACCGAAGGTTACTGAACAATATCTTCAAGCACCATATAAACAATGAAGAGGTTGGCAGAAAGATCCAAGCAGCTATTGGAGGTTATGGGATAGAATACAGTAGTCAGGGTTGTTGATTTTTGTAAGACTGTTGTGTAGGCGGTGGTTGTTTTTGTTGGGTTGAACAACTAAGTATCTGATGAACCAAGGCAGAACAAAGGGCGAGGGTTGGTCGACCAAAAACCGGTTAAGCCCCCCCCCTTCCCACCCCCAGTAATTTCTTTACTGGCCGTCCCAAGGCGGCAGTTCTGTTTTGGTTCTTCTTAGTTGCTGTATCTGTTATTGATATATTGTTTGTGATGTTCAGGTTAGCCCATTGAACAACTACATGGAAAATGGTTGTTCACATGGCTGTCGTTGGTATTGACTAATTGTGTGTTGTCTCTTTCGTTCATGTTGTCTTTCGTCTGATCTGGAATTGATTTGTGTAAGTTTCTGAGAATATTCCTCCTTACTTTTGTACCAAACGCATAGCAACAATCCAATCGAATTACAGTGAATCTTTACAACTCTTTTGGGAAATCAGCGTGTCTTCAACTGATGAAGTGCAGAGAGCATTTCAGAAAAAAATACGTTGAATGTTGCAGAATTTAACACAGCGTATTGCTTCACTTCACCGGCACTTTGTTTACCTCATGACATGATGATGACAACTATCACATACTTGTACAAGAAATCATTGTCTCATCAACCGATTTTTGTCTCGCCTGCGAAGCAGAGGCGAGACTTATGTATTGCTTTTCCGGTGTCGTCGTCGTCGGCGGCGTAAACTTTGTCGATTTTTCGCGTTTGGGTTATAAGCGCTGACAGGCGAGACACCGCATTCCGCGGAATTCTTGTTAATCATTAAGTTTAGTGACGTCTAGCCACTTTACGACACTTGGTAGAGCGTCCACTTGTGCTTGGAAGGTTGTCAAATTTAAAGTCAGTCGAGTCATAAATATTATTAAACTAATCATGCCTGAACAGAGAATTGGGTGCCCCTACTGAGATATCACTATTGCTACGGCTCAGAGAGTCATCTGCCATGGGCATCAGGAAAGAGACGCCTGACATATCAGCAGTGTATAATTATGTTTTAAACTCATACCTGACGTCTGCGGTCCATATGTCTCTCGGAGTATGTCAGCTACTGTATGCTTGGAGAGGTTTGTCCGTCATTGTCGGGATCTGCTCTTTACCTTTATCTTATTTTTGTCCCCCGCCTTTTCGAAGAAAAGCGGAGGGACATAGTTTTCGGCATTCCGTCCTTCCGTCCGTCCTTCCGTCTTTCCGTCCCCCTTAAGTAGTAGGTACCTTGTGTGCGCAACTCCTCCTACAGTTTTATGCCGATTCTTTCGAAACTTCACAGATGTTTTTGTCATGGTCTGAAGATATGCATGTGGTTTGGATATAATCATGAGATTATTTTTTGTTACTTTTTCCACAAGTTGAACTTAGTCTTTCTTTAGGCGTTTTTACTATCAAAGTGACTAGATAGTAGGTACCTTGTGTGCGCAACTCCTCCAACAGTTTTATGCCGATGCCTTTGAAACTTCACAGGTGTTTTGGTCATGGTTTGAAAATATGCATGTGGTTTGGATATAATCCTCACATTATTTTTTGTCACTTTTTACACAAGTTGAACTTAGTCATTTTTTAGGCGTTTTTACTATCATAATGACTAGATAGTGGGTACCTTGTGTGCGCAACACCTCCTACAGTTTTATGCCGATTCCTTTGAAACTTCACAGGTATTTTGGTTATGGTCTGAAGATATGCATGTGGTTTGGATATAATCCTCACTTTATTTTTTATCACTTTTTTCGCAAATTGAACTTAGCCATTTTTCATACATTTTTACTATCAAAGTGAATTACCTTGTGTGCGCAACTCCTCCTACAGTTTTATGCCAATTCCTTTGAAACTTCACAGGTATTTTGGTCATGGTCTGAAGATATGCATGTGGTTTGGATATAATCCTCACTTTATTTTTTATCACTTTTTTCGCAAATTGAACTTAGCCATTTTTCATACATTTTTACTATCAAAGTGAATAGATAGTAGGTACCTTGTGTGTGCAACTCCTCCTACAGTTTTATGCCGATTCCTTTGAAATTTCACAGGTATTTTGATCATGGTCTGAAGATATGCATGTGGTTTGGATATAATCCTCACATTATTTTTTTTATTACTTTTTTCACATTTTAACTTAGCCGCTTTTCCAGCTCAAACACTAAGTGTATATACAGTGGAGACCTAGTTTCCAAGGCGGGCGACATAAATTCATTGAATTTGCTTGTTTGTTTGAATTTTTGGGTTAAGAGGCGCTACAAAGAATAAAAATATCGGAATGCACATCTAGAACAAAAAGTTTTGTTCTAATTACTTTAAGTACATTTATTAAAACCACAGGGCAAAATCACTACCAGTAAACGATTGTTCTCGGAGGCTACCAATAACCCAGTGGACCGTGTTTTTGTGCCGATCTTAATAATTTTGTATTGCACTTAGGATTGAGATTCTGATTTAAAAATAAATTCATGACCTTGTTTTTTCTTCTTTTTTTTTAATTTACCTAATCTTTTCTTAACCTAAACAGATTTGTCATTGCGACGTCAATCTCAGCGGAGTTTGGTTTCCATTCTTTTGGCTTATTTTGCTTCGTTGCAAGTTCACTACATCAGACATGTTTATGCCCATTGGTATCTTCCTCGAGCCAAAGTAATTAGGTGGCTCGATGGGGGACTTTTTCTGTTTCTCTTAGCCAGGCCTGCGGCTGCTTTGTCTGTCAGATTCTGTCCGTTACTGTGTGCTTGGAGAGGGATGACCGTTGCTGCCAAGATCTGCCCATTATATAATTTTTCAAATGTTTGAAGCTCAGCGACACTGAAGAAGATAAATACGGAAATAGGGGATCTTACACGAGTTGTGATTTCATATGCAATTTATGAAACTTGCCGAAATGACCACGAGTGTAAGATTTTGTTTGTCATATGACCCTATAAATGAGACTTTATTGCTTTCAAAGTGAACATTATTTCAATAAGAAAACACATTGTTGCCACGACCGTTATTAATGGCGTTACATGTTAGGGCGAAAATGTTATTACACGTGTGGTCGTTTGATTTTATGACACGACGTTATTCACGGAATAACAGCGACGTCATACGACAAATAAGCATCTAACACACTAACTTTGGTATAGGCACATTTATTTGCATATATACTAACATCACGGGACTAGCAATTCCTGCGACTGAACAATTTGTTCCCGAGTGTTTTATCAACTCAGTTATCATTATTTAACTGTTTATTGTTTTCATTTGACATTACAGACCTCAATTAAGTTTTAACATACCATTCTGTTATTGTCGTTTCTTTGGTGTATTCTTTATTTCAAAAAGTCTTTCTTTTTACGATTTTAAGTTCCTTTAATGCAGCTGTATTACGTGTCATGAGGCGGCCGTGACACACCCATATGTACTTATTCATAGGAGGGAGTATATAAGTTAATTTAAATGCTCTGCCGAAACGTAGTCGGGTTAACTTTGCAGTTTGGGGGCTTTCAATTATTTCGATGACCAGCCCTCAGATACATCAGATACATAGACATGGCAATTTTGTTATTGTAGGCAATTGATGCTGACAATATGCGAGCATCTGATCTCACGTCTGTTTCAGGGGCCATGTCTGTATCTAAGCACATAAAATAGTTAAGCTAAAGCCGATGCTAGAGGGTGTGGCTTGTGTTGCACCTTTCGACTCCGGTCATTAACCATGAACAAACTCAATCAAACTGAGCCTGTTTTGTTTTTGTTTTTTTTCTTTTTCATTTTTATTAAATATTGGTGCATTCTTTGCTTCTACTTTTCTAGAACTTATTTAGTATAGCAACATTTATTTAAAAGTTAACCGTTTTGCCAATATCACTGCTGTTGAGACGTTTGGACCCGAGGGTATACAACTCGGTTTTCAATGCTACGGTGCTCATTTCTGTACTTTTGTTTTAAGGTCAGTACTTAAGAAGGGATGTAAATAATTTCAGTTAAATATATCTTAAATATTTTAAAACTAAGACAGGCAAATATAAAGGTAACCATAAATGAGCCGCGACAAGACAAAACCTACAATGTGGTTGTGCGTCCAACGCAGACTCAGATCAGCCTGGGCATCCGCCCAGTCTGATCAGAGTCTTCGCTGTCCGCATGGAGGTAGCTTAGACCCTTAGCTACCCGTTAAGCACTTAATAAAGGGTCTGATCAAACTGGGCAAATACCCAGGCTGATCTGAGTCTGCGCAGGGCATACAACCACATTGTTGGTTTTGTCGTGTCGCGGCTCAAATATTTTATGCGACACGGTTGATATCTATGCTTCTGAGTCGGGCCTCAGACTAAATGATTACACCCTCCTAGATCTATTACAGAAGAAAACTCTTTTAAACCACCAATGTCTTCCTTGGGCCCATTATACCCCAGTTACTAGCTTCCCTTTGCCCTGTCTTCTGAATATTTTTCTTTCCCTGTCTTCTGGTTGTACTGAGTCCTCAATTTTTCCCTCATCATAGTTTTCCTGATGATTTTATACAAATAACTTTGATATCTCACTGATACGTTAGGAAGGCTCAATGCGACCGAACACCTACTTTTGAAGCTGTATCAGAAGTGAGTGTGAAACTAGTTTACCCCCCACCCCTGTCCCGTAATCTATGCGAAGTGGTACTGCTGTTGTGGTTCCTCAATGTTACATGTTTTTATGTCCGCTTGTTTGTGGTCTTCTGGCAGATTGCTTACCTGTATGGCTGCTGATTTTGCTTCAGTTTTATTTTGTTATTTAAAGTGTAAAATACACGTAGGCCCAAATATATTTTACTGTTGTTTTCAACTGGGGTAGCTGAAAGATGACCTGTCTAGGAAAGAGTTGTTCATTCGGTATACCGTGGGTGTCTTTTGTGAACTATTGTCAATTTATATATATACTTCTCTCCCTTTTGGTTTTGAGAGCTTGATGTATGAGTTCCTGATCATTGCCTTTCATTTTACTTTACAATATTTGAGCCGCGACACGACAAAACCAACAAAGTGGCACGTGCGCCCAGCGAAGACTCAGGTCAGGCTGGGCATCTGCCCAGTCTGCTCAGAGTCTTTGCTGTGCGCTTAATGGCTAGTTAAGGATCTTAGCTGTCTCCGTGCCGATAGCAAATACTTTGTTCAGACTGGGTGGACGCTCAGGCTGATCTGATTCCTCGCTGGGCGCACATGCCACTATGTTGGTTTTGTCGTGTAGCGGCTCATTTAGATGTTCGACAGAGACAATTATTCAACTTCAGAATCTACTTTCGGCTCGATAATCGACCGGTGTTCTGTGATTAATCTATAGCGTACGTCTGATAAAAGAAATCCGATATGACATTGCACAATTGTTATTCTGATAAATGGAATCTGATACAACTTTGCACAATCACTCGATTGATTCCATTCTATAAACTTTTCATTATTGGTATTCAGTTAACTCCATGTAACGCCAAGACCTTTCTTAGACAGGCTGTCGATAAAAAGTCAATAATTAAGAGAAGGTTATTTCAAGGTTCAGCTCTGTCTCTGATAAAACAAATTTTAAGAGCCCTGAATTGATAAAACATGTCTTAAGGCAAATGGGTATACCCCCATGTTTACACACCGTATTTTCCAAGGGAAACAACAATTGTGACCTCCGGTTTGCTTCTTGGATCATTCCAAAATGGGGTCGGCTCATACAGCAATGATTTTTTTCCCATAAACATAAATTCTTGACTATAAATGTCCATCCATTTTACAAAAGAAGTGGTGTAATTACCTGCACTGTTCAATGTTCAAAAGATAACGTTTATGCCCCGCCAAAAAAAATGGCTGGACATTATGTTACACTCCCCGAAATTTTGTGTGTCCGTCTGTTTATCCGTCTGTCAGCCTTTCGTTTACGGGATCTTACTTTAGTAGCTTTAGATCGATTTTCTTCAAACTTTGCATAACATTGATATCGAGGAAGAGTGGTCTCGACTTGAAAGTGGGTTAATTTCTTTTCGAAACAACAGTCGAGAGTAATTTCATTTGTTTATGTCAAAAATGTATTTTTGGTCAATATCTATAGAATGAATGGAGAAATTTCAATACAAATTGCATATGCATTAATATTTAAAAGATCTACTTTTGGCCAATTACGTTTTGCTTTTCGTTAATTTTCAACAGTGTTACTGTCCTGAATTCATGTAAAAATGTGTTTATTTCAAATATATTCTGAATAAATGGTTACATTTCGGTACAATTTTGTGCATCTTTTGATGCATTTGGGAAATATCCTCTCAGTGGCCTTAACTATCTTCTTTCTCACCTTAAGCCCCTACACCACTCAACACACACACACACACACACACACACACACACACACACACACACACACATTTTTACATTTGGATTTTTTGTCCAAATTCACTTACTAGAGAGCTGAAAATTATAGTGGTAGGGTGTGTGTTCTTTAGGAGACATCTTGTTATTCACATGCGTTGAAATGCTGATTAATCATATGCTAAACCTTGGGAAGATGGTTGCTGTTTGGAATTTTACCTCAGTTGGCAGTTTGGCACAAAGGTTTGGTATTAGTATTAAACAATTATGCATCTATTAAAATGATGCATTAAAGAATGAGAATATATTACTTATATGTTTTGAAGTGCACCTTGTCTGAAAAGCAGAATTTATCTTCGTAGCTACTCGCTAAATATGGTCGAATTTTCGAAACACCTGTAAGTCAAGCATCGTTATTTCAAACTAACCGTTATAATATTGAGCCGCGACGTGAGAAAACCAACAATGTGGTCGTGCGTCCAGCGCAGACTCAGATCAGCCTGGGCATCCGCCCAGTCTGATCAGAGTCTTCGCTTTCCGCATGAAGGTAGCTTAGTCCCTCAGCTACCCTTTAAGCGCTTAGCAAAGAGTCTGATCAGACTGGGTGAATGCCTAGGCTGATCTGAGTCTGCGCTGGGCGGACGACCACATTGTTGGTTTTCTCGTGTCGCGGCTCATATTAAAATGATCTGAAGCATGAAATTAGACTTGTCAAGAGAAATTTTGCGTGTTCGGACTAACGCATGTTCAGTTTTAGTTATTCGGCCATTCTTTTTCCGCTATTTTGCTTCGTAAGTACTGCATGGCTATGTACATCTTTTCCGAAATAGTGCGATTTTAAATAAAAGGATTTACTTTTTCTTCTAGAGAAAATTCTTTGTTTTAAAAGTTGGTTCCCATTGGGAAGTCCTGTGAAAATGAAAACGACAGCAGCAAAATGAATGTTTTCTTTGCTCTTAAAGGATCTAAACTTTTATCATTATCCTCCTGAAAGTGTTTCCACCGCCATTAGAAGTCAAGCAAAGAACCTCTTTTGACTGACCTGTGTATACGCGCATGTAAGGTTCATAAGTTCTTTATGAAAGGCTATTTTTATCTTATACAAGAATACCGCGGAATGCTATGTCGCACCTGCCATATGCTTTCTCAGTAGTAGATACCATGGTTACAGGAAAGTGTACACTAGGTCTGATGAATTTATGTAGAAATTTGAGCAAATTGGACTTACAATCTAGAAAAGATGTAGTTCTATACATAAAGCTCTACATGCAGTCAACAGAGTTGAAAATATAGGTTAAAGGTATAAAGCAGTCAAATAATCGAGGACACCAGCTTAAGAAAGCATTTTATGCCATGTCTGATGATTGTAGGTGGTATAGTTGGTGAGAAACGCACTTGAATGCTCTTGTCCATATAATCATGGATGCCAGGTTAACATAAAATTTATTAGAGCATGATATAAAGGTCTAGGGTACACACAGGACAATCTTCAAGCCAGGTTTGATGATTACACCCATTGTATTTAAAGAGAGATAGACTCAAACCCTAAGGTCGACACAATTTTGGATGTGAAATTTTACAAAATCAGTAGCACCTAAAATATATACCAAGGGCTGAAACAAGTGCATTAATCCTCGAGTTCATTCTAAGATGAAACTTTATACCAGGTTTGATGATTCTAGCTCTCATAGATTGTCAGAGAGAAATGGACTTCAATGATAGGGTCAATTTAATTTTGTAAGTAAAATTTTACGAAGTCAGAAGAGCATGAAATATGGGTCAAAATAAGTGCAACAATCCTCTAGATCAACCTAAATAGAAACTTTATATCAGGTTTGATGACTATAGGTATCATAGATTGACAGAAATGGACCAGTATGCTAGGGTTGACGTAATTTTTGATGTAAAATTTTACTCAGTCAGCAGAGCAAGAAATATAGGTCAAAGGTCAAAATAAAGGCAACACTTCTCTAGATCATCCTAAGAAACATATTTATACCAGGTTTGAAGATTGCAGGTATCATAGATGAAGAGAAATGGACTTAAACACTAGGGTTGAGATAACTGTTGGCATAGAATAGAAATGGACTTAAACACTAGGGTTGAGATAACTGTTGGCATAGAATTTTATGAAGTCATCAGAGCATGAAAAATAGGTCAAAGGTCAAAATTAGTGCAAGGTTCCTCTAGACCATTCTAAGAAGGAATTTTATACCAGGTTTGATGAACGTAGGTATCATAGATTGGGAATAATGGACCCGAACGCTAGGGTCGACGTAATTGTGGATGGACGGACAGCACAGAATTTGACGAAGTCATTGGAGCATGAAAAATAGGTCAAAGGTCAAAATAAGTTCAAGGTTCCTTGAGACCATTCTAAGAAAAAACGTTATAACAGGTTTGATGAACGTAGGTATCATGGATTGAGAATAATGGACCCGAACGCTAGGATCGACGTAATTGTGGACGGACGGACGAACGGACGGACGGAAAAGTGAACTCCTATATCGCACCTTGCTAAAGCAGGTGCGACAAAACTGGCCGTTTGGTTTCTTGGATGAGATTATAACTATCATTAATGGGTGTGTGGTGCGGATAGAAAATCCGTCACGAGGGTAACCGTTCGGCATCAAGAGGCTTGCTGAGTGATGCGGAACAGTGATCTCGACTGCTGGCTGTTTCTATCTGCGCCTCAAACCTATGATAGATACTTTTTCCTTGTATAAATTTTTGTTTTCAAGGAAAACTTGTTAAAGTGCACAATTTTTGCGCTTCAGAGGTTTCTAGTTTGTTTTGAAAGAACCCAACAACTGACGTTCTACACTTGACACTTTACGGAATGCCTGGCGTGGCATAAGCTGTCGTTATTTTCTGTCTTCTAGAAGTGATCATTCAAACAATCAATATTACTTGATGACACCGGTACGTGAGCTCCTAAACAACCAATGCAGGGACTATAGGCGATTTGTATCCGGTTCTGGGTGAGATAACATGGGTGATGTAAGATTTGTAGGTAGAGATGTAAGAAATGCATATTCGAGTGTACCAGTTCTAGATCACTGCCCTGTTTACACTACCTCAACCAGCATAACTAAATTGTAAAGAATGAATGAAGTCTGACAGAAAAAGAAAACGCTTTGCCTCATCAAGTATGATAAAACTGCCAGTAAATCAGATTCAGCGCTTGTTTTGACAATTTTCTGACACTTTTAATATCTGTTACGGTCATAACATATGCTGATACTAATACCACAACCTGGAAAAACATCTTTTAAATCATTTTATTATACACTGGAGAAAGCATACCTGTGCTATCATATGTTTCACCTGTTAAACTCTACGTGTATGCATTGCTCCATGAAAATATTAGAATTGGTAATTTCGTTGACGGTAAAAAGACCATCTGACGGTGAAACGCAACACATATAAGCTTCACAAGAAAGCTAACAAAAACGACAAGACCAAGTGGATACTCAACGTTGAAACAACATTGAATCAAAGTTGATTCAACGTCAGGACGTTGATTAATGTTGATTGAATGCCGTTTCATTCTTATGACATTGAATCGATTTTGATTCAATGCCGCCTCAACCTTGTGTACCTGCTTGAAACTCTTTGTCACACACTAAATAAAAGGACGATATACATTTGATTTCTTCATATTTTGATATTCGGTCATACAACTGTTTATAGTACCTGTAGTGGGCTGGATGCAGAATACATTTGTTACTACTATAGTATATGCACATGTTTATTAAAAATACAATCTTCCGAAGACTTTCTTTTTCCCTCACAGCATTACAGTTTATAACACCTAGTGGTTGATGCTCGTTAGCAACCTCCCAACACTTTATAAACCCCACTATTAGGTCATACATTGTTATAGGGGTGGTTGGGTGGTGCGATGGTGCTTGGCATAAATTCCAGTGCCGGGGCGTCCTACTGATTTGGATTATAGTAGGACAAGGGCCTACTGTGCTTGCAGTAGGTGCGCTTGGGAGTTGTTTGGACATTTTTCTCTCTTCTATTATTTCTCTCTTCTTTCTCCCTCTCTTTGGGAGACGGCCCGATATAGACTGAAATACTCCCAAAGGGCCGTTACACCCAAAACAACCAACCATACATTGTTATGTGCATTGTTATGTACGGCTCGTGACCTACTAAGATTCCAGGCCATTAGTAATAATTTTAGCAGGTTCCCACTGACTGTAGCGCGTTAACGTTTAGCAATTAAGTGTCCCTTAATTAGAATAGTTTCATCATAATATTTACAAATACAATAGAAACCCGTAAATATATATGCATAAATTTAAATGTAGACGAATGTGATACTGAAATATTCCCTGTTTCTAATTAAAGAACTTAGAAATAAAAGTAAAAAGTATGCAAAGACCAGGAACTGAAACAATCAAAATCCAAATCCAGCCCTCAAACCATAGTTGGAAACAACTAAGATTACAAATAATCAAGATACAGAGAACATATGGCCAACCGAGTGAGCAGCTTGTTCCCAAAAGGTGGCCACTCAGCAACCCAAACCGAACCAAAAATAATAAGAACATACATAAGGTAAAACATCACAGAAACTCTGACACCAAAAACAGGCAACAGAGAACCACAACAGAACAACCGCCTTGGAACGGTCAGTAATGAATTACTGGGGGGCTTAAATCGATTTTACAGGCCCAACCTCACCCTCAGTTACTGAAGTGGTACAAAACATTTAGTTGGTTGTTCGGTTCGCATAATAATAGAAATAATCTTTAAAATTGCACGGATTTTAAGTCTTGTCCAACAAGCTGCATTTATGCATTTGAGATGGCAATAATTTCCAATTCATAGTTTTTGAAGAAGATGTAAGATCAGGAAATTAGGGTTCAAACTGTCGTTTCGAGAAATACCATACACGATAGTGATATTTTGACATTTTGACAATTCTGTACTGATTACCAATGTTTTCAGTTTGTCTGATCGGGCGAAGGAAACATAAAGTTCATTATTGGAAACTACAATGTCTCAACTTCTTAGGACACACAGTAGAAAGCGCGCGGTGGCAATTGTATACCCCCAGTCAGTATATCACCACCTAATAAATACGTTCTTTTGGAGACAAGGACTACACGAGTTCCTAAGGAAAGAAAATCACAAACTCGGTTTAATTGGATTTTATCAAGACCAGTAATGAAAAGTGCGACACTGTTTAAGCCCTCTTCCCCACCCCAGCAACGGATTAGGCAGAACTCTATTTTGAAAATGACTCTTAACGTTAAATGTAACATAAATTTAAACTTTATCAAACCGAGCTTGCTTCTGCCTGTGTGTATCAACAATAGAGTCAATTATTCAGGAATGTACCCAGTACTTCGGACTGGTATATCAACTGTTGATGGCTACTGTTTTGCGTTTTATATTTATATCAAGCGTTAAATTGTCAGACTGTAATGTTCCGATAACACATGAATGGTTAAAAAAATTCTTTAGCTGACATAATCTTAGAAGTAAAGATAAGCATATCGTACTTATTCGCAATCCTATTCTCAGTCAAGGATTTGTTACAGGTTCAAATCGACTCAGATTTATCATTGTCAGGTTACCATAGTTTTTTAAGGTGAACAGGGACACTGCACACCGCCATGTTTTTAGCCATTTTTTTAAAGAGAGACCAATTTTGTGACATCCTGTTTGCTTCGCTGGATAATGAAACTATTCCAGAATCAGGGGCCGTATTCATAAAACGACTTAAGTGGTTGCTATGCTGTTGCTAAGGCTAAATTTCTTTGAAGGAGATTCACTACAACTGTGAAATTTTGGTCTGGAGGAGATTCCCTACAACCATGAAATTTGGTCTGGAGGAACAGTCTTAGTAAGACTAGTCTTTTTAAGACTGTTCCTCCAGACCAAATTTCATAGTTGTAGGGAATCTCATTTAAAGGTATTTAGCCTTGGCAACCGCATAGCAACGACTTAAGTGACTTTATGAATACGGCCCCTGATCTACCCTAAAGGACGCAATTTGCTCCCCGAAGAACGAAACACTTCTTAAAAACTCGGTTCAAATTGAGACAGGAGACAATAAAAATGACTGAGTTACTTTCCCTGCACTATACCCATTCACCTTAAAAAGTCGAACAAAGCTAGCCATTCAAGACACCAAATGTCATAACCGTTATCCATTCTGAGATAAACATAACCCATTCAATGGACTGCATTTGGTTAAATGGCTGCTTTTTATGTTGACGGCCTTCTGAAACAGTAATTCCGTCAATGTCGGGCCGTCTTCCAGAGAGGGGAAGAAATAAGAAGAATATGGGATGGATGGGATTTAGCAAAAGGGAAAAAAGCATTCTGCACTTTGTGCAAATAATACAGCCACAATCCTACTTTTGATAAGTATTAGCACTGCTGGCAGTTATATGGCACCCTCGCCCATCCTATCACCCCATGCAACGCTTACCCATAACGTCTTAGTTGATTTGTAA
Source organism: Ctena decussata (assembly GCA_963989385.1). Classification (NCBI taxonomy): domain Eukaryota; kingdom Metazoa; phylum Mollusca; class Bivalvia; order Lucinida; family Lucinidae; genus Ctena; species Ctena decussata. The sequence continues at coordinate 40,529,318 of OZ022514.1, forward strand.
AAGTCCTTCTCACTCTTTGATGGAGTGTACACTTGTGTGATCGTTGTCTCTGGTAGGCTATCAATCAATACGGTATCGCAGATTCGTGTATCATGAAACGACAAATGGACGATTCATAGAGAATACCATTATTAATGTCTTTTGATATCTTATTTATCAGGCAAGACCAGAAACAGGGTAGCCTGGCCTTCTTGCCTTGTCGTTCATACTTGTTTTTGGTCGAGCATGATAAACTTAATGTCAAAAAAAAAATCAGAAGAAACTAACATGGTTTTCTGTATAGTTAACATAATAAGAAAGTGTTAAATGTTAAAGGAGGTAAACAAAAGAAAAGCAAACACAGTTTTGTCTGAACTAGCAAACATCGTTGTTGTTTTGTGGTTTTGTTGCTTTATGTTCACGCTAAACAGCTCTGGCTATGTCGGGACGGTCAGTTAACCTAACCACACTATTCCTTGCCTAAGTGGTTAACCAGTACTAAGTGCACATACTGTCAGACATCGTTACTGCATGTAACGGCCAACGTCAGTATGAGACCAATTATCTTCAGAGATCACATCTAACAGTACTGCCTGATATCATTCGCGCAGGCACAGTTCAAAAGTGACGTGGTAATAATGCTATCAAATCCCTCTTATCAGGTAGAAATTCTTGCAAGTACCTGATCACACCTTTAATTATGTATATACATGTTGTCTACATTTGTATGGTCTATGATTTGGAGCTCGTGATAGTAATACTTTGACCCCTTCTTCTTGAAAAGGGGTTATTCTTTCAATTGATTACAATATAAACGACCCTCAATGATTTATGCAATTCGCATACAATTTTATATGAGCCGCGACATGAGAAAACCAACAAAGTGACATGTGCACCCAGCGACGACACAGATCAGCCTGGGCACCTGCTCAGTCTGAACAGATTGATTGATTTGATGCTTAACGTCCTCGTTAAACAGCTACGGTCACGCCGGAACGGTCAGTTACCCTAACCACACTATTCCTGGGCAGGCTTAGACCTCCTAAGCGGTTAACCAGTAATAAGTGCACATACTTTCGCCAGTAACTGACAACTGCCTTTCTTGAATCAGCGGAAGGAGAAACGAAAGTATGTGGTCAGACCGGGTTTCGAACCCAGGACCTCTGACTTATGAGTAAGGTGCCCTACATAAGCCAGAGGTCCTGGGTTCGAAACCCGGTCTAGCCACATACTTTCAGAATCTTTGCTCTGCGCTTATAGGATACCTAAGGCCCTTAGTCTAAGCTACCTCCATGCGGACAGCGAAGACTCTGATCAGACTGGGCGGATGCCCAGGCTGATCTTAGCCTTTGCTGGACGCACATGCCACTTTGTTGGCTTTCTCGTGTCGTGGCTCAATTATCAAGATTTGCATCTAATGGGTAATGCATCAGTCAATACGGGCAAAGCCAGTCTGTCTGGCAAGAAATATATTTCATGCAGACTATTGTACAAATAAATTAACAAAGACAGCTATAAATCCAGACAGAACCAAAGCTATTCATGCGGTTATATATTGTTTTCTCTTTTGACACAGATGTCGCACTACCGTCCAAGTTCAGACAGCGAACGTCTATGATGGATTACCATAACATGCATGAGACAGATACATGCCTTTGATATGACTTGCTTACTTATTAGCTCGCCAGGAGAAAAGTTCAGGAAGCGCTATTGTTATGGCGCTGGCATTGGTGTCAGCGTCGGCGCCCACACTAGTTGTTTTGGTTAAAGTTTAAACAAGAGGTCCAATGGTCCTGTAGCTCACCTGAGATCTTACTGTCAGCAGACACATTTTGTTACTTCACTCATTTGTTACGAACCTTAAACCAGTGGTTTTAGAAGAGTGCAGATTTTGACGTCAAACAAATCCAATACAGCTGTGAAGTTAATTTGTAACAAAACTGTTTAATAAAGGAGGTCACTAGGGTACCTTGTTCTAAATTACATAGAAATAAACATTCTGAACAAAGATTGGATCAAAACTGTGTCCTCTAGAGTGTACTCAAGATTTTTCTCATATCTGATTAAGTGACCTACTTTTTGACCTGACATGACCCACTTACAAACCTGCCCTAGATTTTATGAAAATAAAGAGTCTGACTAAGTTTCATGAATTGGATAAAAACAGTGCCCTCTAGAGTGTACACAAGATTTTTCTAAGGTTTTCTAAGATTTGACATAGTGACCTAATTTTTTACCTGCACCGCTTTCATCTGGGCTGCTTCTTACACCTAGGGCTTCTACGTGTACATGAATAAATGTTAACGTTTCGTGTATATGTGGTAAAGGTTCACAAAATTTACATATCGTTTAACCGAACTTGAACACATGGTAGACCGCCAACATAGAGAAATCTCTTAGAGTCGTCAGTAGTAGTCTATTTTAATGTACTTGACGGCATCCTTGGAAACATCTAAATCTTCATACTCTAAATTCTGTGTATTCTTATGCAAACCAATATCAAGTACATATTATACGAGAATACTGTTTTATGATAATTGGCAACTAGTTTTAGACGTTGCTGATCAGAGACAAAAGAAACTTTTCAGAAAGCACATGCAGTGTAATGGGAAAATTCAGCCTACCTGTTTGTCACAGAATAAGCTTACCAGGAAGGTGAGTTTATTGCACTGACAGTAAAAACAGCCCCTGTGACCTTGACCTTAGCCCTAGAATGTTGAAATGAGAACTTGTCAAAGATAATGTCATACTAAACATTTGAGCTAAGATAATCGAACATTGGTCCATAGATGAAGGCGCTAGAGTGATGACAAAGCTTATCTAAAAATAGCCACTGTGACCTTGACCTTAGAATGCTAAAAAGCAAACTTGTTCAAGATATTGTCATACTAAACATTTGTGTGAAGTTAAACCAAAATTGGTCGATAAATGAAGTCGCCAGGGCGATGACAAAGGTTTTCTAAAAATAGCAACTGTGACCTTGACCTTAAAATGCTGAAACACGAGTTTATTAAAGATATTGTCATACTATACATTTCTGTAATCTGTCCATTAATGAAGTTGGCAGAGCGATGACAAAGTTTTTCTAAAAATAGCAACTGCGACCTTGACCTAAGAATAATGAAACGCAAACTTGTTCAAGATACTGTCATATTAAACATTTGTGTGAAGTTAAATCAAAATCAATCCGTAAATGAAGGTGCTAGAGCAATGACAAAGTTTTTCTAAAAATAGCCACTGTGACCCTGACCTTGACCCAGAATGCTGAAACGCAAACTTTCCCAAGATATTGCCATACTTATCACTTGTTTGAAGTTAAATCAAAATTGGTCCATAAATGAAGGCGCTAGAGTAATGTCTATGTTTCTCTAAAAATAGCCACTGTGACCTTGACACTGACCTTAGGACACTGAAACGCGAGCTTGTTCTAGATATTGTCATACTTAACATTTGTCTGCAGTTGTAATCAATTTCCAACCATAAATGAAGGCACTAGAGGGATGACAAAGTTTTTCTAAAAATAGCCACTGTGACCTTGACCCCAGAATGCTGAAACGCGAACTTGTCCAAGATATTGTCATACTAGTCAAATGTGTGAAATTAAATTGAATTCGGTCCACAAATGAAGGTGCTACAGGGAATACATTTTTTTTCTAAAAATAGCCACTGTGACCTTGATCTTGACCTTAGGATGTTGAAACGCCAACTTATTCAAGATATTGTCATACTAAACATTTGTCTGAAGTTTTAATCAGTCCATAAATGAAGGTTCTAGAGCGATGACAAAGTTTTTCGAAAAATAGCCAATGTGACCTTGACCCCCAGAATGCTGAAACGCAAACTTGTCTAGTATATTGTCAGACTAATCACTTGTGTGAAATTCAATCGAATTTGGTCCACAAATCAAGGCGCTAGAGCGATGACAAAGTCTATGGGAATATATTTTATCACTCAAGGGCAAGTAACTCTAAAAAGAATGATCCAACCTGGCTCAAATTCGAACTGGTCCGAGATGTTTTGGCTGTCCTGAATACCTGCAAATAACAATAAGTTGCGATCAAAAATGAAGAAGCTAGGTCCTGGACAACATTTTCCCCATTATAAGTCCCCATTATAAGTCTATGGGAAAATATTTTATCGCTTAAGGGCAGGTAACTCTGAAAAGAATGATCCTACCTGGCCCAAATTCGAACTGGTCCGAGCTGTTTTGACTGTCATGGATACCTGGATGTTACAAGAAGTTGCGATCAAAAATGAAGAGGCTAGAGCCCGGACAACATTTTTCCTTTTATATATTTCATCGCTCAAGGGCAAGTAACTCTGAGAAGAATGATTCAACCTGACTCAAATTTGAACTGGTTCGAGATGTTTTGGCTGTCCTGAATAACTAAGTTACAAGAAGTTGCTATTAAAAAAGAAGCTAGGGCCCGGACAACATTTTCCCCATTATAAGTCTATGGGAAAATATTTTATCGCTTAAGGGCTATTCTATTCTATCCCATAACCTTACTAGGCCGTTGGGGCACCACAGATGACTTCAAAACAATCCCTTTCTACATTGTCCTGTCTTCAGCTGCCCTAGTTGAGCTGGCAAAATCCATTCCTGTCCACTCCTTGATATTGTTTTCCCACCTCTTCTTCTGTCTACCTCTTCTTCTTTTTCCTTTCACTGTGCCCTGAAGAATTGCTAAACCAGATGACCTTGAGACGTGGCCAAACCACCTTAGTTTCCGTTTCTTGACCAGCGTAAGGAGTTTTCATATTCTCCATTGGCTGCTTGGATCTTCCTGCGAACCTCCTCATTGGTTATATGGTCCTTGTTCAGTAACCTTCGGTAGCATCTCATCTCAAAAGCCAGCGTTTCTTTTCTCTAACTGTGCTGTCAAGGTCCATGATTCACAGGCATACAGAAATATGGAAATGACAAGGGAGCGCATCATATTCACCTTAGATCCAAGAGATATATTGTTATCTTCCAAATTGGTTTCAGCTTAGTAAGAGCTGAAGTGGCTTGGGCAATCCTTGAGAGAACCTCCTGTTTTGAACCATCATCTGAGACAACTGCTTCAAGGTATTTGAAGCTGCTTACGGTACCCAGCTTCTGCCCTTTTACCTTGATTTCCCTCTGGATGCCGTCTGCGCTGTTCGTCACCAGTTTGGTCTTCTCAGCACTGATCTCCGTCTTATACCTTGTTCAGGTTTGGTCGAGACTTTCAACTAGAGCTTCCAGTTCCTGTTCTTCCTCAGCTAGAGCATCTATGTTATCGGTAAACTGCAGATTGGTAATGTTTCTGCCGCCTATGCTAACCTTTCCTTCATGCATCCAGAGCATCAGACATGATCCGTTCGAGAAAAATGTTGAAGAGGTTGGGTGACAGAAGACATGCTTGTCTTAGTCCAACTGTTGTTCTGAACCATTCTCCTGTGCTGCTATTTATCAGGACTGCACTTGTAGCCTTGCCGTATAGCTGCTCAATGGTGCGAACTAGATTTGCACTGATATTGTACTTCCGCATGGTGGCCCATAAGGCTGCATGCCATACCCTGTCAAAGGCTTTTTTGAAATCAACGAAGACATGGTACAGATTCTGCTGCTGTTGGAGATACTTTGCTTAAGGGCAGGTAACTCTATAAAGAATGATCCAACCAGGCTAAAATTCAAACTGGTCTGAGATGTTTTGACTGTCCTGGATACCTGCAAGTTACAAGAAGTTGTGATCAAAAATGAAGAAGCTAGGGCCCGGACAACATTTTCCCCATTATAAGTCTATGGGTCCTTTTTGTTGCCATGGTAACCACAGTTTTCAACCAATCTGTCCCAAAACTATATGCAATCAATCCCCCACCCCAACCATGCTACACATAAAATTTGATTAAGATTGGCTTGCTACTTTAGCAGATATTAATGCTTAAAAGTGTGAACGTACGACGGACGGCGGACCAAGCCTATATAAGCTCACCTTGTGAGCCTTCGGCTCAGGTGAGCTAAAAATCCTACTCCATAAGCCAAGGACTGATTCTTATGAAACTTGCACTGTAGTTAGATTTTGGTCCGCAGTTTCACAGAATTCCAAGCTGCCCTGCTCAGTGATCTTGCCATAGAGGTTACGGGCTTGAAATTTGGGATGTTGTCTGCATTGGATGTTTTATTTAAAGTTTTTTTAAAAGGCCCATTTCTTTTCAATCAGTGGCTGGATTGCTTTGACACTTTTACCTTAAGTTTTACAAAGTGCCGGGGTCGTATTTATAAAATCACTTGCTATGCTGTTCCTAAGGCTGAATTTCGATCAAGGAGATTCCCTACAACTATGAAATTTGCTCTGGAGGAACAGTCTTTTTCAGACTGTTCCTTCAGGGCAAATTTCTTAGTTGTAGGAAATCTCCTTCATCAGAATTCAGCCTTAGCAACAGCATAGCAGCCACTAAAGTCATTTTACAAAGTGCCGTTCCGCCCAGGGACCTTGAGATCAAGGTCATGGACTTATAAATTTTGAGTTCTGCTAAGGTTTTCTGATGGTATACTGTTTAATAATGCCTGTGACAGATTTAATTAATACTTAAATTGATATAAGATACTTGTTTGAGATTTTACTAAAAAAAACTACCCAAACCGACTTGGCGACCTTGGAGTCTCAATGTCATTGATTTAGATCTTATCTTTCGATTAAAGTTTTCTGGACACTTATAATTGTAAAATGCCAATATGGATTAGGTTGTTTCTCTAACTGTTCTTAGATATTAGTCTAAAGTTGCAATGAATGCTACCCCCGCCCCGCGGTGTGAACTTCAGGTCAAGGTCATGTAATTAGAAATGTGGGGGATGGGTGAAATAAGTTTTGATGTTCGGGATAGGTTTCGGGATCTGATTCAGTCAGTTCCCGAAGTGTAGTTACTCTTTAAATTTGAGTAGTTAGATCCTTTGAAAGCAAGTGATGCACCAAATTTTCTAATAGCAAACTGTTTCATGATTCGTGAATGGATTTAGTATATACTTTACTGTACACGCTTGCCTGGGGTCGTATTTATAAAACCACTGAAGTCGTTGCTATGCTGTTGCTAAATTTCTATGTTAGAGATTCCCTACAACTATGAAATTTGCTCTGGAGGAAGAGTCTGAAAAAGACTATTCTTCCAGAGCAAATTTCATAGTTGTAGGGACCAGACTGTTCCTCCAGAGCAAATTTCATAGTTGTATTGAAACTCCTTCTTAGAAATTCGGCCTTAGCAACAGCGTAGCAACCACTTAAGTTGTTTTACAAATACGACCCCTGGTGTTTTATGCAGTGCAAGCTACATTCACATAGTAATCCTCAAAGCAAAGTCACAGACTTACAATTTTGCCTGTGCGATGAGCAAGCACCATTTCAGGCGAGCTATGTTGTCAGGCGACAGCTCTTATTCATATTATGTCATGGTGTGTGCTTGGTCAGGTCGTGTGATATCGAGCCGTCTTCGAGAGAGAGAGAGTGAGTGAGTGTTTTGGGTTTATCGGCCCTTTGAGACAGTATTTCAGTCTATATCGGACCGTCTCCCAGAGAGAGGGGGAACGAAGAGAGAAATGATAGACGAGAGAAAAAATGTCCAATGTCCAAAACAACCCCAACCCGTACCTACTGCCAGCACAGTAGGCCCTTGTCCTACTTTTATCCAAATCAGTATGACGCCCCGGCACTGAAAGTTACACGCAGCACCATCGCACTACCCGACCACCCCCAAGAGAGAGGGAGAAAGAGAAGGAAAATAAGAAAAGCGAGAGAAAACAACGGGTCTGAACAACCTACATCCCGCATCAGCTGCAATACTTTAGGACGCCCCGGCATTGTTCAAACGTTAAACATATGCGTACAACACATTGTACCTCTTGATAAAAGAAACCATTAAAAACAACATCAAATGATACTTTAAACGTGACGAACCGACACAATTTTGCTGCTATCATCCTCTCAAAATTACAACAGACCATTAACGGCTTTTTCTTATGAAAATGTCGCTGAGGTAATTTATATAAATGAACCGGGACATGGCAAAACCTACAAAGAGGCATGTGCGAAGACTCATATCAGACTGGGCATCCTCAGAGTCTTTGCAGTGCACTTACAGTGTAGCTAAGGGTCTAAGCTACAGCCATGCCGTTAGCGAAAGCTCTGATCAAACTGGGCGGATTCCCAGGCGTACGTGCTATTTTCTTTGGTTTTGTCATGTCGCGGTTAACTTATGTGTTTGAAGTAGAGCTTTTCTATTGCAGTTTGTATGAATCAGCTCGCATTTCATAATACGCTAGCCTGCATGGGAAAACCTACAAACTTACGTATACATCGAAGATATAACCAGCCATTACATCGCTCCTGTCTGATTGGTAGCTAACCTAAGGCTCATAGGTATGCTTATGTTACAGCCAGTCTTCAGTCCGTAGTCCGTCCATCGACATTTTAAAAATCTTATTTGAAGCTACCAGAACGATTGAAGCCATATTTTATGTGGAGCCTCTCTGTGCAGTGTTCAGATGGTCTTGGTCACATGACCAAGATGGCCGCCATTCGCATATTTAAACCCTTTAATATCTTCTCCAGAACTGATTGGCAAATGACCTGGAAACTTTTTATGTAGCGTCGGGAAATCGGGCTATACAAAATATATCCATATGATGACCCTGTGTTGATCTTGACCTCGTGTATGACTAGGTCAACTTTGGTATCTTATGCATTTACCAGTGCGAATGTTTTAAGAGTGTATTTCTCAATCCTTTGACATATATATGTTGTCAAAAAATTTCTAATAAATAAATAAATAATACTTGGTCTATATATTTTTATCTAATTGAGCAAATGGTGTCTATTATGTTGCCAAATGTCAAGGTTATTACTTGACCTACAAAAGTCACTGCTAATTCGAAAGTGAAATAAGGTCTCCTCTAAAGCCACTGGGTCTCTGAAGCGATCTTTCGTATGGAACCTGCATAGTACATGAAAATAATAATTTATTCATCAAATGTTTATGGTCACATGAACAAGGGCATTTACCATATGTGGGCATGACGCCGAAACAAGCTTTTTTTTTCAAGTTTTCTTCAGTCTGACAGTCTGACAGACCATTGAACCAATGGTCTGTCAGCTGGCCATTGTTCACTACCTACTAAGTCCTATCTCCTGTTCATTTCCCTCTTCACACGTGTCTTAAGGTTGGCTTCACGTGGCGTCAATCAATACATTAAAAATGGCGTGACCGTATTAGGCATCAAAATGGTATACTTTGATGTTGTTGATACAAGATAGGCAGACATGCATTCTTGTCATTTACGTTAAATGAATTCTTCCAAAAAGAAAATCTTTATGTTTACTTTATCTTTTCAATCTTGCGTGATTTGTCAATTTTGTATGCATAATGAATGATATATCTCCTCAATATGCAGAATTCGCAAGGAAAGAGAGATTCATAAAATATGCATTTATACCGACTTTATATGAAATATTTTTTAGGATGTGAATTCATTACCTAAGTTATTCCTGTGCGTAACCCGTTTATGCCTAGTGTCTTTGCAAAGGGACATTTATAAACAGTGCAGACCCAGATCAGACGCCACAGCAGGCTTATTATCACACCCTGAAAAGAAAGCTGACAATTATTATGTTTATTATACAAATTGGTATTTATTTCCTCCTTAAAATAAAATGAAAAACGACGAGAAAAATACGCTTAACCGTACACGAATTACCGATTGGAATCATCCAGTTTTGAACAAATAATTGAGCCGCGACACGAGAAAACCAACAATGCGGTTGTGCGCCCAGCGCAGACTCAGATCAGACTGGACATCTGCTCAGTTTGATAAGACTCTTCGTTAAGAGCTCAAATGGTAGCTAAGGGTCTAGGCTACCTCCATGCGGACAGCGAAGACTGATCAAACTGGGCGGATGCCCAGGCTGATCTGAGTCTATGCAATTGTTGGTTTTCTTGTGTCGCAGCTCAATTCACCCAACATTAATGGGTTAAATACTGGGATATATCCCTTCTTTACTAGCAAGTGCAGCGATTCAAGAATGAAAAAGGGGTAGCGTTTCGCTGCCTGTGATCTAAACTATCGGACTTTCATACACTGTGAGTAGAAAATGATCATTGTAACATGTTGTTTTGTATCTACATATTAACTCGTGTCAACTCATTTATATATGATAGTCATCTCCAGGAGGTGACTATCATATAAGCATTACGCTTACCGTCAGTTCCTATGTTGAACTAAATTTGTAAATCAGAACTGTAATGTATGGTGGCTCGATTTCACGTTTCAACATAAACTGAGTTGGTTGGTTGATTTGAAGCTTAACGTCCACGGTAAACAACTAACTTAAAAGTCATGTCGGGACGGTCAGTTAACCTAACCACACTATTCCTGGGCAGGCTTAGACCTCCTAAGCGGTTAACCAGTACTAAGTGCTCATACTTTCGCCAGTAACTGACAACTACCCTTCTTGAGTGAGCGGAAGGAGAAACGAAAGTATGTGGCAAGACCGGGATTCGAACCCAGGACCTCTGACTTACGAGTCAGGTGCACTACCGATTGCGCTACCCGGCCCGGCATAAACTGAGTTATAAAACTTTCAAAAAAGAGGAAGAATAAGTTTCTGAAAAACGACAAAATGTTCTACAAAATACTGGTTGGAATTTCAGATTCCCCGTTGAGTGATGCACTTGACAATGTCTATTGATTGATGGACGACTTGCGTTTTTACGTCCTTTCAAACAGTTTTATACTATATTCTAACACAGTGCGCCTATAGAAGCAATGGAAAGTTTCCGTGTTTTATTCTGCAACAATTCACTGTCAGTCAAGTCAAGTCGGTCAGTTGTAAGTAGATATATCACTCGCGCTCCGCGCTCGTGATATGATCTACTTTACAACTGACCTCCAAACAGTGAATTATTACTCAACAATTCACTGCTACAGCTGATCTATTTCTTAATCAAAATGCTTCGCATCCAGCGGTCTCGAACTCGGGACTGCTAGATCAGCACTCCAGCGTTAAACCTAATTGGACGACTCATGTGATTGTACATTGTATTTTTACCGTTTTTGTCAGACGGCCTGGCCGATGTTACACTCATGATCAGTCTCAGTTATACAGAGCCTGCTACTTTCGGTTCTTTGATGTGTTCATTGCCTTGAATGGATCTGATTGTTCAGAAATTATTATGATGTCGAAAAAAAGATATCTTGAGGACCCATAGCTCTCTCTGTCTTGGTAAAAAAAAAGCAATGAAATATTTTCTCGTTAGGTATCGCTGCACGCTCGTCATCGTAAATGACCTTGATTTAAGGAATACCTGTATTCAAAATTGTCATTTGGGGAGGTAATCAGTAATATCAGATTTTATCCAACAATAAAATTAGTATTCAATAATTTATTCATATATCACTAGAAGTTCTGCTAAAACAAAGCACAGCCCGAAGCTGTAGCTTCTGATGAATAGTTAGATGCATTGGATTGATTGATTGTTTTGGGTTTATTGGCCCTTTGAGACAGTATTTCAGTCTATATCGGGCCGTCTCCCAGAGAGGGAGAAAATGTCCAAACAACCCCCACCCGCACCTACTGCAAGCACAGTAGGCCCTTGCCCTACAATGTTCCAAATCAGTAGGACGCCCCGGCACTGGAAGTTACACACAGCACCATCGCTCCACCCGACCACCCCTAGATCCATTGGAAGGGGCAATTTAAAGAAACGGACAAAAACTCTGAAAATAATTTCTAAATAAATGTAAGTTTATCAATTTTATTATTTCTCACTCTGAAAATGGGAAAATGCATTAACAGCACTGCCAAGTGCAGACTCATTAATACCTACTGAAAAGTGAAGATACCTAATTCTTTTATTCCAGTAAATTAGTTCATGTAAGTGATTTTTTAATTTATTTATTATTGTAAGTGTATTTACTTATATTTGTTATTTCTGTTTATTACCTCTGTTGAAATATTAAGATATTTGATATTGCATCTCTTCATACGTATTTCCAAATATGAGAATAAATGCATGCATTATCAAACTTCGAACTTGTATGCCTAATATGTATTATTAAACTTTGGAATTGAATGCCTCTTGAAAACACCTTCGCAATATGAGCCGCGGCACGAGAAAAACCAACAGAGTGGTTGTGCGTCCAGCGCAGACTCAGATCAGCCTGGGCATCCGCAGTCTTACCAGAGTCATTGCCGTCCCCATAGAGCTAGCATAGACGCTTAGCTACCTTTTAAACGCTGAGCAAAGAGTCTGATCAGACTAAGCGGATGCCCAGGCTGATCTGAGTCTGCACCTTGCGCACAACCACTTTGTTGGTTTTCTCGTGTCGCGAATCAATTAACTGATCAATTAAAGATATGAAAATAACGGGCACGGCATAATAAAGCTTTCTTTAGTACAAAGAAAATTTTGTAATTTCTTCTCTCAGAATCTGTAGAGTTGAAGGTGAGACTCGAGAAGTATGCCATGTTTTGACATTAATTTGGCAACCTCTGACCGGCTACTGTCATTAACAGTGTTGATGTTTATTCCAAACGAAAAAGCAACAAAACGTTTCAGATATTATCCTCACACCACAAAAGCAATAGGTAAACCTGGCTCGGAGGTAATAAAACTTGAGTACATTCTCAAACTCAAAATAAAGCACACTGATTGGCTGCTTCCGAGCACATGCTCGGAAGCAGCCAATCAGTATGCTTTTTTTTGAGTTCGAGATTATACTCAAGTTTTATAACTTCGAACCCTGACGTAAATGTAAATGATGGTGCAGATAGAAATGCGCCACGACAGGACAAAACCAACAAAGTGACAAGGCGTCCAGCGAGGACACAGATCAGCTTGTGCATCCACGGAGTTAGATCAGAATCTATGCTGTGGTACTGGAGATAACTTCGATCCTGACCTGTCTTTAAAGCGTACAACGAATCCTCTGATCAGATTAGGTGGATGCCTATGCCGATGCTGATCTGAGTCTTTGCTGGGCGCACATGCCACTTTATCGCGGTTAATTTATTCAGATTGCAGTTGATCCAATTATGCTGGCTTATGAGTTAAAGGTCTGAGATTTAATATACGCGATAGGTTACTTTACATGAACTGATTGTTTCTTTTGGACCGTGCCCTGAGCTGCTCAAAGGACAAAGTGTTTATTGCTTCATCAAATAGTTCAGAATTATTAGGCAACTTTTCGCTCTGAATAACCGAAGATACAAACATGACAAAGAGAGTTATGAGACGCCTAACGTGTATTTAAAAAATAGGTTGATTTTTTTTTTCAGTCTAAAACTATTTTTGCCTGCAAGTGCCAAATTAATTTTCCTCGAAATGTCGAACTACACTGCAAACGCCTGGATGGATACAGTTCACCCTCTTCAAACAGAAACTTGCTAAAGGGTAATATAAGTGGGGATCTCAATAGCTTTAAGCCTCACACATTTCTCCATTGGGTTAGTACAATGCACCATACCTAATGTGCATCAGTGTCTTAGCTGCTGATCCAATGTAGAACCATATTGCTGGCTGACTGCAATTGTTTAGTCACATGACTTTCTGGAAGAGAAATACCCGCGTTACAATTTTGCTTCACCTGGACAACGCAACACTCCACATTAGCAGAGTTGCGATTAAAGCAGTGCGCGGGTGTGGTTACGAACTTATCTCTCACGCATCCTATTTTCCAGACCCACAGGGTATAATCGATTCCGCCAATTTTCGCTTCCTGCAGAGACTGTCCGTCATATTTGGCTTCCGCCGAAACTGTCCGCGAACTCTTGCTTCCTGCCGAGGCTTCTGTACATGATAAATGGCTTCCTGCAGAGACTGTCCGTGTGATTCTGCTTCCTGCCGAGAGCCTCGGCAGGAAGCAGAATCACGCGGACAGTCTCGGCAGTAAGCCATTTCTCGAGGACAGTATCCTCTGCAGGAAGCAAGAGTTCGCGAAGTCGGCGGAAGCCAAATATGACGGACAGTCTCTGCAGGAAGCGAAAATTGGCGGAATCGATTATACCCTGTGAGACCTAGCCCCCAGCGACATCCACCTTTTCCCCAGACCGAAAACACACATTTGGACTTGCGATTTAAGGGTGATGATGTTCAGACTGTTGCTGTGAAGGGCTGGGTCCGTATTCATAAAGCCACTTAAGTCGTTGCTATGCTGTTGCTAAGGCTAAGTATCTATAAATGAGATTCCCTACAACTATGAAATTTCCTCTTTTCGGGTCATTTTTGGCTATTTTTAGGGGGTAAAATCGCTATAATAACGGTGTTCTTTTTCAACTAATAAAAACCCCTAGGCAAATTGCACTGAAAAATGACCTTCACAAGAGTGGTACATGTACCACTTTTGTCGATTTTTTAAACTGCTGTGTGCTCAAATTCTCCATTCATGAGCATAGTGGTACATGTACCACACCTCAGTCATCTTCATATTCATCAAAAATAATGTTTGCAACAACGCCGCCGAGTCGGTCATTAGGGATGGAGCAAGGGGTGGTACATGTACCACTTTTTCATAAAACTAAATACTTTCTCGTAAATTGCGTCTGTCGTCAGAGTGGTACATGTACCACTCCTACAAACAGGGGAGTCTTAATTTTCTACAGATTTGGTCAAAGTGGTACATGTACCACCCCTCAAATCAAAGGTGATTTCTAAATCGAATCTGAACCGAAGAATTCCGAAATGAGCAAGAGTGGTACATGTACCACCCCTCAAATCAAATTTCTTGCCTTTAGCGTTTTTAAAACTGGTCAGAGTGGTGCATGTACCACCCCTATAATCGAGGATACTTGCTACATCTAATCTGAATAGATAAATTTGATAATGAGCAAGAGTAGTACATGTGCCACTCCTGATGTTTTTATTACAGAATTGAATTTTCATTTTATGTACGGCTTTGGTCAAAGTGGTACATGTACCACCCCTCAAATCAAAGTGTTTGATACAATGCAACTGAAACACAGACATGGAAATATGCAAAAATGGTACATGTACCACCCCTCAAATCAAAGTTGTCTGCTATAGCGCATCTGAAAAACACACTAGGAAATGTGCAAAAGTGATACATGTACCACCCCTCAAATCAAATTTCTTGCCTATAACGTTTTTGAAACTGGTCAGAGTGGTACATGTACCAGCCCTATAATCAAGGATACTTGCTACATCTAATCTGAATAGATAAATTTGTAAACGAGCAATTAAAGTTTTTTAGAATTTATCTATAAAAAAAGCATCAGGAGTGGTACATGTTTTTTTTATACGGCTTTGCTCAAAGTGGTACATGTACCACCCCTAAAATCGAAGGGTCTGCTACAATGCATAATTATGAACAGCCAATTCCGAAATGGGCAAGGACGGTAAATATACTACCCCGCAAATTAAATGTGTTTGCTGCAACGCATGGGAATAGAATAATTCGGAAATGAGCAAGAGTGGTACATGTACCACCCCTTAAATCAAAGTGTTTGCTGCAACGCAACTGAAAGACAAACTCAGGAATAAGCAAGAGTGGTACATGTACCACCCCTAAAATCAAAGGTGTCTGCTACAACGCACCTGAAAGACAAACTCGGAAATAAGCAAGAGTGGTACATGTACCACCCCTCAAATAAAAGGTGTCTGCAACAAGGCATCTGAAAGACAAACTCGGAAATGTGCAAGAGTGGTACATGTACCACCCCCAAACATAAAAGCGTTTGCTAGAACGCAACTGAAAGACAAACTCGGAAATAAGCAAGTGGTACATGTACCGCCCCTCAAATCAATGGTGTCTGCTACAACGCTTCTGAAAGGCATCTCGGAAATTTGCAAAATTGGTACATGTACCACCCCTCAAGTCTAAGGTGTCTGCAACAAGGCATCTGAAAGAAAAATCAGAAATGAGTAAAAGTGGTACATGTACCACCCCTAAAATCAAATTTCTTGCCTATAACGTTTTTGAAACTGGTCAGAGTGGTACATGTACCACCCCTATAATCAAGGATACTTGCTACATCTAATCTGAATAGATAAATTTGAAAACGAGCAATTAAATTTTTTTTTTAGAATTTATTTTTAAAAAAAACTCAGGACAACTCCTGATGTTTGTTTTAGAAATAAATTCTCATTTTTATACGGCTTTGGTCAAAGTGGTACATGTACCACCCCTAAAATCAAATTTCTTGCCTATAACGTTTTTGAAACTGGTCAGAGTGGTACATGTACCACCCCTATAATCAAGGATACTTGCTACGTCTAATCTGAATAGATAAATTTGAAAACGAGCAATTAAAAGTTTTTTTTTTGAATTTATTTTTAAAAAAAACGTCAGGACAACTCCTGATGTTTGTTTTAGAAATAAATTCTCATTTTTATACGGCTTTGGTCAAAGTGGTACATGTACCACCCCTAAAATCAAAGGGTCTGCTACAATGCATAATTATGAACAGCCAATTCCAAAATGAGCAAGGGCGGTAAATATACTACCCTGCAAATCAAATGTGTTTGCTGTAACGCATGGGAATTAGAATAATTCGGAAATGAGCAAGAGTGGTACATGCACCACCCCTTACATCAACGTGTTTGCTGCAAGGCAACTGAAAGACGAACTCGGGAAAAAGCAAGAGTGGTACATGTACCACCCCTAAAATCAAAGTGTTTGCTGCAACGCAACTGAAAGACAACTCGGGAATAAGCAAGAGTGGTACTTGTACTACCCCTAAAATCAAAGGTGTCTGCTACAACGCATCTGAAAGACAAACTCGGAAATAAGCAAGAGTGGTACATAGGTGTCTGCAACAAGGCATCTGAAAGACAAACTCGGAAAATGTACATGTACAGTACAGACAAGATTAAAGCTTCCCATAATGCCATTCACCGATCAGGGCGGTCCCGATCAGACATCGTTCCCACGCCATTACCGCGGCATTACCATTCCACGCCATTCCACCATTCCTCACCATTCCATTCCACGCCATTCCATCATTCCATATTGTTTTGGGAACGCCATTCCGATTAATTCCATTTTTCGTTTTGTCCAAAAGAAAAATCCGGTTTTGAAGTAAAGACTCGCCCTGTTAGCAGTCTCATCAGGGTCTTCAAATTACCGTAAAATGCAAAAAAAAAAAATGGAAAGACATACATGAACAATCTGTATAGACTCGAGGAACAGTCTGACAATGTCTTTCAATATTACCACACATATTTTAATTTTGTTTACACAACACCCTAAAGACCAATTATTGGAATTTTCAGATTTGAGATAAGAATCAACATCTTATATACAGGTATATGCGACACTGAACACATTTTTCGACATGGCACACTCTTAATCACTGCAATGAGGATAGTCAAGCGTAGACTTATGCCTGCTCTAACACAATAGACCTAAAGAAGCGGTCTGATTATGGCTTCAAAAGTACGATTAAGACAGTTATATCGGAACAAACCATATAAATTAAATTATTTAGAGCTAAGCTGTATGTACGCACAGGGTCTACTTGATCAGGATTTCCAAACATGCCGGAAACCCCGAGCATGAGGACTGACGTGCCTTCTTAAAGAGAACAGACGTACAGGATGGTGGTCCATAATGATATAAAGCTTCCGAAACGTTAGCCTTTAATGTATAGAATAAGAGAAGCAGTCAAATTTGATGATTCTAAAGCTTCGTTAAAAGTATTGTGACAACAGAACAAACATCGAGCAAAACTTTCACATTTTTTGTACCGTAAACTTCTACACACAGCGACAGACAGGAGAGATTCGGCAGAGCTGTCTGATCGTGGTGTTTAAAAATACCATAAAACCTGGGACGGACATGTCTGATCAAGAAGTATAAACCCAATGAAGAGCTGTCTCGGCTTCAAAGGTACAAGAAAACTAGATACTGTATTTGGTTTATAATATTCATTTGACACTAAATTGGCAGACTGCATCTATGCCCAATTTTGTTTTGGTTTGGAGAAGGGAGGGGGTCTGGGGCGGTGGTGAGGGTTGGGTTGGGGTGGGGAACAGGCTGGTCTGTGAGTATTTATATCATATTAATTTCCCTGTGTTGTTGTTTCTTCGATTTATCGTCACGGATAATCCATCAAGGCTAATAGCCACGAGAGGATCATATCCGCCCTGGGGAAAATTTTCCAGTGTTCTTTCCTCTTCTGTTCAATTCTCGTAATGGCTCAGAGGTACGTAACCATAGTTACACACACCTGGCGCCGAGTGTTCCCAGTGCGGAAGCGCGCAATCAGAGTTTAAATCTGCGCCGTGTCGAGGAAAGTCGGTCTACCGGTAAACACGAACACGGCATGTTAAGTCTAGCTCTGCATATGCGCAGTCTGTTCAGACTCTTTATGACAGCAATAAAAAATATGTTAACAAAAACACTAAATGAGCCGCGACGTGAGAACACCAACAGTGTGGGCATCCGCCCAGTCTGATCAGACAATAAGACTGTTCCTCAAGAGCAAATGTCATAGTTGTAGGGAATCGCCTTCAAAGAAATTTAGCCTTAGCAACTGCATAGCAACCACTTAAGTCGTTTTATGAATACGGCCCCTGGTTAGGGGACAAAGATGTTTGTTTTAACCGATCGTGTTTCAATGACTGGCAAACTAGATGGAACAATTTGTGGAGTTGGAAGGGGACTATGTTGAAAATAAAGCGGTATAAAGCAAAACATATTGTTCTTTTTGTGTGAGGCTCAAAACGCTTTTTAGCTCACCTGAGCCAGCGGCTCCGGGGGAGCTTATAGGATGGTAAGGCTCCGTCGTCCGTCGTCCGTCCGTCGTCCGTCCGTCCGTCCACAATTTCAAACGACTTCTCCTCTGAAACCGCTGGGCCAATTGTAACCAAATTTCATATAGAGCCTCCTGGGACCTTAGGAACGAAAAGTTGTTCAAACGGTCCTGGTCACATGACCAACATGGCCGCCATGCCCATATATGGTAAAAACTTTTAAAAATCTTCTTCTCCAGAACCAATAGGCCGATGGCCTTGAAACTTGGTATGTAGCATTGGGTACGCGAGTACTACCAAGATTGTTCAAATTATGACCTTGGGTTGACCTTGACCTTTTTTACGGCAAGGTCAAATTTGCTTCCTTGTGCTTTTATATGGCAAAACGCTAGAACATAAGATATCTTGGAAACTGTTGCAGATTTTGGGCTAAAAACCAGTATCTACAGTCATCTTAATGAGTACGTGAAGATTTATGACTTTAAGAGGTCAAGGTCATTCTTTGACCTTTGACCCAGAACTCTCATATTTTGACAATTTCGAACAATCTCCTCAACAGCTACTGAGCCAATTGAAACCAAATTTCATATAGAGCCTCCAGGGGTTGAGGGAACAAAAATTTATTCATACTGTCCAGGTCACATGACCAACATGGCGGCCACGCCCATATATGGTAAAAACCTTTAAAAATCTTCTTCTCCAGAACCAATTGAACGATGGCCTTGAAACTTGGTATGTAGCATTGGGTACTCGAGTACTACCAAGATTGTTCAAATTATGACCTTGGGTTGACCTTGACCATTTTACTGCAAGGTCAAATATGGGAAAAGCTAGAACATATGATTTCATGGAAAGTTTTGAAGAATAAGGCCTAAAATTGGTAAATGCAGTTGAGTACATGAAGATTTATGAGTGTAAGAGGTCAAGGTCATTCTTTGACCTTTGACCCAGAACTCTCATATTTTGACATTTTCAAACAATCTTCTCCAAAGCCACTGGGCCAATTGTAACCAAATTTCATATAGAGCCTCCAGGGGTTGAGGGAATGAAATTTTGTTCAAAAGGTTCAGGTCACATGACCAACATGGCCGCCATGCCCATATATGATAAAAACTTTTAAAAAATCTTCTTCTCCAGAACCAGTTGACCGATGGCCTTGAAACTTGGTTTGAAGCATTGGGTATTCCAGTTCTATCAAGAGTGTTCAAAATGATAACCTTGGGTTGACCTTGACCATTTTACGGGAAGGTCAAATAAGGGAAAATGCTAGAACATAAGATTTCATGGAAAGTTTTGAAGATTTAGGCCTAAAAATTGGAAAATGCAGTCATCTTAATGAGTACATCAAGATTCATAAGCACAAGAGGTCAAGGTCATTCTTTGACCTTTGACCCTGAATTCTAATAGTTTGACAATTTCAAACTTCTTTTTAAAAGCCAATTGTAACCAAATATCATATAGAGCCTTCAGGGGTTGAGGAAACGAAAATTTCTTCAAATGGTCTGGGTCACATGACCAACATGACCGCCATGACCATATATGATAAAAACCTTTAAATATCTTCTTCTCCAGAACCAGTTGACCGATGGCCTTGAAACTTGGTATGTAGCATTGGGTACTCCAGTATTATCAAGATTGTTCAAATTATGACCTTTGCTTGACCTTGACCTTTTTATGGCAAGGTCAAATATGGCAAAATGCTACAACATAAGCTTTCTTGGGAATTTTTGAAGATTTTGGCCTAAAAATTGGTATATACAGTCATCTTAATGAGGTCATGAAGAATTATGAGTACAAGAGGTCAAGGTCATTCTTTGACCTTTGACCCAGATCTCTCATATTTTGACATTTTCAAACATTTCCTCAAAAGCCAAAGGGCCAATTGTAGTCACATTTCATAAAGAGCCTCCAGGGGTTGAGGGAACAAAAATATGTTCAAATGGTCCAGGTCACATGACCAACATGGCCGACATACCCATTTATGGTATAAACATTTAATATTTTTCTTCTCCAGAACCAATATGCCTATGGCCTTGAAACTTGGTAAGTAGCATGGAGTACTAGAGTACTTCCAAGTCTGTTCAAATGATGACCTTGGGTTCACCTTGACCTTTTTTGCAGCATGGTCAAATATGGGAAAATGCTAGAACATAAGATTTCATGGAAAGTTTTGAAGATTTTGGTCTAAAAAATGGTATATATAGTTGTCTTAATGCGTATTAGCACATGAAGATTTATGAGTACAAGAGGTCATGGTCAGTCTTTGACTTTTGACCCTAGACTCATATTTTGACAATTTCAGACATAAGAAAAAGTCACTTTGCCAATTGCTCAGGTGAGCGGATCAGGGCCTCATGGCCCTCTTGTTTTCTATTGCTAGGTTGATAGATTGTACGTCATCTGCATAACTTCAGTCGTCCGTTGGACCACTACTTACAATGTGTTATTGCGGTATTCTGCATGCGTATGTTAACGTTATGATTTTTGCCGGTTTAACAAGGAATTGTGGGAAAGCGTCATTAGAAACCGTGTAAACAAATTATAAAACTGGAGTAAAATTTGATAATCAAGGTATATATGCCTTTATTCATATGAAAATTTGCCTGTAATAAGTTTTACCATAAGAATGCATAATTTCCGGGCCGATTGGTGCTTCATTCTTCCTTAAATCAGCTTTTATAGAGTGGAACGTGAAAGTAGACTTTTCATCATATATTTGTAGAATATAATCCATAGTCGGGTGCTTAAACACAATAATGTTGTCCGCCAACCTTGAATCTCTTTCCGGAAAGTCACTTTTGTGCCGTAATTTGCCTTTTTCATCATTTCTTGTTATAGTATTCGTCGGTAGCTGTTATGGTTTCTTTCGGCTAAGATATATCATTCTACGGTTAAATTGTTATCTATGATACAGTATTCTACGGCTTTGGGTGGTGGTATTCATTCTCACCTTCTTGGAACCATTATGAATTTTGTGAGTCAGATTTCATGAAATATCAATATAAATGAAAAAAAAATGTAAACAAACTTCTTTACTGGCCTAAGATGGGGGGATTTAATGGGTATGACTCTCTCCTTTCTATCTTAATTGTAATAGTCATGACTAAATATATTTAATTCATTCCTTTAAGTATAAACAATATGCTTCTCCATATTTTCAGAAGAATATTTCATTGCTGCCACTGTTTCAAAGACAAAACCTTTGAAGATGTCATAAATCATAACGCTGTAATCAGAACCACTCGGGCCCACATTAACAAAACAACTCAAACTCATACTCGACTTATACTCCAGTAAGATCGGTTGAAGTGGCGCTCGAGTAAGCCTTGAGTGCGTGAAGCTCAAGACTACAGTTTTGGTATTCACTTTGACTTCGTGGAGGAGACTCTAGCTACACTCCAGTAAGACTCACGTCATGTAAAGGACATTGTGGACCCAGACCGGACCTCTTAAAACATATAAACTGTAATGACTCTAAAATTTGAGACATGGTTGACAGTGTAGAACTTAATCATACTAACTGTAAAATTATAAATATACCGCGGTATATACGCTTTTCAATGATGAGTTAGGGGACTTCCATACGAGCCGAACTACCAACTAATTGTGTGCACCGCGGCGGAGGGTGAGGGTGAAGGTTTGGGCCCACTATAAACGGTTTAACCCTACCCCCAGTAGTTATTACTGACCGTTCCAAGGCGGTTCTTTCGTTGCGGTTGCATTTGTTTTTTGTTAGGTGCTGTTTAACTTATTGTGATTTCATTTTAAGCCTTCTGTTGGTCTAAATTATTTAGTTCAGTAAAGATAGCTGAGTTGCCACCTATTTGGGAAAGAGCTGCTGACTCGGCTTATCACTAGTGATTTATTGTTTGTTGGGATGTCTTTGTCAATCTTTCCCTTTGATGTTGGGGATAGGGCTTGGGATCTGACATAGTCAGTTCCTAAAGTGTTTTTACTCTTTAAATTTCTACTTGACGTCTGAGCGGTCCGTCCGGTTTACCTTGCTGTGTCTGCAGAAGCGTTCATGGTGAAGCCTGTTAAACATCGGTCATGGATTTGATACCGTCCTTCTCCAGTATTTTGGCAGAAACTTTAATCGATTTTCCGATTCTCGTACAGTGACTTTTTCACTATTTTGGGAATGGTGCCAGTGCCAACAGAATTGAGAAAAATCTCTTTGTATTCTCCTTAAATTTGAAATTTCAGAACACCTATATTGGCTCAAGTGGTGGGATCGGGGACCTATATATCTGCCAGTTCTCTAAGCAAGCAAGTAAAGTCGTGTTTGTAGAATGGTCCCTAGAAAAATTCTTCCTGCAATTGAGAATTTTACAAGTTGCAGTTGGGAAAAAAAGATAATAATATCATTATATCATTATTATTTATTTATTATTTTCTTGCGTATGTTTGAAACTAATGATATGTAGCAGTACTTGATTCAAGTTATGTAGCTAAGGTCAATGTAGAACATTTATGTTGAGCACCCTCTTTTAATATTGTATAAAAATGAAAATTAAAATAGAATAATAATAAAAAAAATAATAAAAACAATGTGTATGTTGGAGTTTAGTACTTTCAAAGTTTCAAGTCGTTTGAACTAATCCCACCCCTTCCTCTAATCATACCACTACCACCTATATCGCAAAAGGAGTTTGGGGTTGGGGTATATTGTTCTTAATCTGTCCGCCAGTCTGCTGTCCGCATTTTAGGTTTTTACTTATACCGCATTTGTCGGATCTCAATGACATTTTGAACATACATTTATGATGACTGGAGACAAGTCAGTTTAAAAAAGGGGGGCCTGAAGAGGTTTTTGAAGGCATAACGCTTCTTTGTAGATCTAGTTTCCGCTAAAAATATGTAAATAATGTCAGAGTTTCCTTTTTCAAAAGTTATATTGTAGCTCAACATTTTTAAGATATCAGTCAAGTTAGAAATTCGACTGATTTTTGACAGGTTTGGGGTTGTTTGTTTGTTTGGTTGGTTGGTTGGGGTTTAACAGCTATTTGAGACAGTGTTTCAGTCTATCGAGCGGTCTCTCAGAGAAGAAGAAGGAACGATAAGACAGACGAGAGTAAAATGAAATCCGAACCGCATTCCGCACCTGCTGCAATTACAGCAATTATTATCCAGATTTATAGTACGATCCTCAGATACCCAAATCTTTAGCATGAGATACCCCATAACGTGCCAGGCCTACAATGAATATCATGCTATAAGTGAGAAAGAACGCAGTTTGTCCGCCTGTACGGTCGATAATGCACTCCCTAAAGCTCGTGGATTATTTCTCTGTACGGGAGGACGAACCATATGCTCTAGCTTACACTAGTAAGACTCGCCTACACCAAACGTAGTCCTACCCGACCACGTGCGAATGAGTATATGTTGGGAGGGCTCTCTCTCCCTTTCTTTCTCTCTCTCTCTCCCTCTCTCTTGGTTGAGCCCCGGTACCGAACCCGGGTCCGCTAGATCAGTAGGCCAGCACTTAACCTACTGAGCTAGCGGATCCGGGTTCGAATCCCGCTCGAGACGAGAACCTTTGCGCTCGAAGGAACTCTTTAAGATTTTATTCATAAATTATTAAACGAAATTATAGCTGCAAGGAAATACAAATCACATGACGTAAGCCAAAAGTCTGTCTGTGGAACGCAGCACCCTTAAAATATGAATTTGTCACACACACACACACACACACACACACACACAAATAAAGAAAAAATGTATAACATAGAAGCAAAACCGAAAGCTGTCTGGCCTATAACAACAGCTTTTGGTAGTCGTGCTTCTTCGCATTGTCATATCATAGCCATGAAATCGCTGAAATATTGATCAAACTTAACTCGAGCCGCCGTCGAGGGAGCTTCGCCGTTCCTCGACCAAACCTCACTTAATGGAGTTTCTCCAGCTGCACTTATGTCTGTGAATAAGACTTGACCTTACCTTGAGACAGTCGTTGAGTTTGAGTTTAGTTTGCGAATAAGGGCTTCAGTATTAAAAAAATTGATAATTTATACACATGCACCGAAAAAAGTCTAAGATCAGCCAGTCTTTCTATGATGTTTTACAGTCATCAAACATACACTGAAGTTGTGATCACTAAGGGACTTATAATATTCTCGGAGATGTTGGGTTCTTATTTCGATCAGGACAGGTGGTTCTTAAAACATTTGCTAAAATCGCCTTGCACACATGGGTTTACCATTTCTATTTTACTATTTTGCTTTTCATGTCACACTATCACCGTAGGAAACATAAACGTCCACCGTAGAATACGTTAGCATAATATTCAAAATCCAATACATAAGGTTTGGATTAGCAGTAGAAAACTATAAAACCTTTTTGCTCAAATTCACATTTTTTCATACATTCGTGCATGCTGCAGTAAATATCGGTGTACATTTGCAATTTAGTGCAATATTCCTCTGCATGGACAAATACAGGAGTAAATAGAGTCAGTAAAAACCTACTTATGATGACTGAGATTCTCGCTAAGCCTATTTCGATAAAACTGTCAAAAAACGAAAAAAATTGTGTGCAAAGGGATACCAGTATGAGTTGGAATTCTTCGCGACAGCATAAAAGGCTAGATTCGCATTAAAATATGAAAATAAATATTTATTTTGTTAAAATCGTGTACTAAACGGCTGTTAACAGTAGAAATCTTCATCAAAAGCCGTAGGAAATCATAACGTTAACCGTAGCATGCAGACTCCTGATAGTGTGGACGTAGGCAAATGAGTATCAACTATTGCAGTATTTTGTAACCTTAATTACATCATCCACTCCTTCGTCCAAACAATTGTTACAAAGGAGTTCTTTCCAGAGAAAACAACAGTAACGCCTGTGCTTGGCACCACTTGAATTGTCGGCTGAAAAGAGGATCATCTTCGCATATGTGAACAGCGAAGTTACAGATCAGGCTGGGCATCTGTGCCATCCGATTTGTTCCTTCCCTGTTCACACGAAGAGTCTGTAAATGATAATAAAGGTAGGAATTACGAAAGGTTCTTATAAGATTGCGCTCAAGAAGCAGCAAATCTCAGTTTTTGTTCACAGGGTATAATCGATTCCGCCAATTTTCGCATCCTGCAGAGACTGTTCGTCATATTTGGCTTCCACCGAGACTGTGCGCGATCTCTGGCTTCCTGCCGAGACTTCTTTACATGATAAATGGCTTCCTGCAGAGACTGTCCGCGTGATTCTTCTCTCGGCAGGATGCAGAGTCACGCGGACAGTCTCGGCAGGAAGCCATTTTTCGAGGACAGTAGTCCCTGCAGGAAGCAAGAGTTCGCGGACAGTCTCGGTGGAAGTCAAATATGACGGACAGTCTCTGCAGGAAGCGAAAATTGGCGGAATCGATTATACCCTGTGTTGTTGGGAAGTCTTTCATCAGTCTGTCACTCTATGAGCACAAATATGGATATTTCTACATAAATTGTTTAAATAACCGGAAAAGTGTTCCATAGATACATGATTGATACAAAAAAAGTTGAATACTAGAATTGTTTTTCTACGAAAAAACAGATGTCTCCCCCCTTTTTGATGTCTTAAGGATCAGTCATTAAGACGCCAAGGGAAAAACAATATGTTTCCCTACCCTGAAGCAGGGATTCATAATAAGTAAAAAGTATAAATGTAAGAGTTATAATTGTTATGCTCTGCATGTCATGTAATGTTGACTGATATTCATATTTAGTTTTTGTCAAAAAATATAAATGCAAGAGTTACAGTGCTCTGCACGTCGTCTATTTATATGTTGACTGATATTTGTATGAAGTTTCATGAATATAGCTAGAACGGTTTTCAAGTTATAGAGCTTAGACGATTGAGACACGATTTTGTGAATGACAAAGTTCCAAGGGAAATAACTCAAATAGTATAAATGCTGTGCTCTGCAGGTTGTCTAGTGTTGACTGACATTTGTATGAAGTTTCGTGAATATAGCTTGTCCGGTTTTCAAGTAATAAAGCGATTGAGACACGATTTTGTGACTGACAAAGGTCCAAGGAAAATAACTCAAGAAGTATAAATGCAAGAGTTATGGTTCTTGCACTATGCATTCTTCTAATGTTGATTGATATTTGTATGAAGTTTTGTGAATATAGCTTGAATGGTTTTCAAGTTATAGAGCAGACACGACTGAGACACGATTTTGTGACTGACAAAGTTCTAAGGGAAATAACTCAAATAGTATAAATGCTAAAGTTATGGTTCTTCCATTCTGCACGTCGTCTGATGTTGATTGATATTTGTATGAACTTTCATGAATATAGCTTAAATGGTTTTAAAGTTATAGACGGACTCGACTGAGACGTAATTTTGTGATGGACAAAGTTCCAAGGGAAATAACTCAAAAGGTATAAACGCCATAGTGCATTCTGCACGTCGTCTGATATTGATTGATATTTGTATGAACTTTCATGAATATAGCTTGAATGGTTTTAAAGTTATAGACGGACTCGACTGAGACGCAATTTTGTGATGGACAAAGTTCCAAGGGAAATAACTCAAAAAGTATAAATGCCAGAGTTACCATTTGTGCACTCTGCACATTGCCTCATGTTGATTGATATTTGCATGAAGTTTCGTGAATAAAGCTTGAGCAGTTTTCAAGTTATAGAGCGGACACGATTGAAACACAAGTTTGTGATGGACTCAGTTCCAAGGGAAATAACTAAAACTAGAAAATTGTGTCTGTAAGACACTAATGATGCCCCCGTGCAGCGCCTGTCACATGATATGTATATTCATAAAGCACCTACAAAGAATCCATTGAAAACATAACCTGCCATGAAAAAAACTGCCCAAAATGACTAAGTTAAAAAGGCTGTGATTCTGTCAAAATTAATTCTAGACCTATCAATATGCCTCATCATATCTTCAAACATGTCCACCATATGTAGACAAGGTTTGAAAAAGATCCATTGAAAACTGTGGAGCAAGTTGATAACACAAAATCCATACCCTACAATGCAAAAATTTCCCTAGAATGACTAAGTTCAAAAGGCCATAATTCTGTCAAAATTAATTCTAGTGCCATCAAAAACCCACATGCACATCTTCAATACATTCACAGCATGTATGCAAAGTTTGAAAAAGATCCATTGAAAACTGTGAGAGAAGTTGATTACACAAACTCTATACCCTACAATGCAAAAATTTGCCTAAAATGACTAAGTTCAAAAGGCCGTAATTCTGTCAAAATTAATTCTAGGTCCAACAAAAATCCACATGCAAATCTTCAATATGTCCACAACATGTATGCAAGGTTTGAAAAAGATCCATTGAAAACTGTGGGAGGAGTTGATTATACAAGCTCTATACCCTACAATGCAAAAATTTGCCTAAAATGACTAAGTTCAAAAGGCCGTAATTCTGTCAAAATTAATTTTAGGTCCAACAAAAATCCAAATGCACATCTTCAATATGTCCCTAACATGTATGCAAGGTTTGAAAACGATCCGTTGAAAACTGTGGGAGAAGTTGATTACACAAACTCTATACCCTACAATGCAAAAATTTGCCTAAAATGACTAAGTTCAAAAGGCCATAATTCTGTCAAAATTAATTCTAGGTCCAACAAAAATGCACATGCACATCTTCAATATGTCCCCAACATGTATGCAAAGTTTGAAACAGATCCTTTGAAAACTGTGGGAGGAGTTGATTACACAAACTCTATACCATAAAGTGTGACGAACAGACAGACGGACGGACAGACAGACGGACAGACAGACAGGGGCAAATCTTAATGCCCCCTGACTATCGTCACGGGGGCATAAAAAGTATAAATGCAAGAGTTACCATTCTTGCACTCTGCACGTCGTCTCATGTTGATTGATATTTATATGAAGTTTCGCGAATATAGCTTGAAAGTGAATCCAAAATAAAAAGGACATCTCCACGAGATGTCCTTTTATGCACTGAAAATGCAGGTTTTTGGACTGTAAAAAGTGCAAAATAGCAAGTGCAAAATTGAGCATCAATGAAAATGGTTACCTAGAAGCCTTGTTTTGGGGTGGTCGAAATCACACTTCACCAACCATGGGTTTGCTATGGCTCAACTGATATCATCAAATTGTAGGAATATTCCTACAATTTGATTCATTCATGAACCATCAACTTCTTTTTAAATGAACAGCTATATCTATATTGATCCATCATCATTTTTTTCTAACTGCAGAAAAAAAATGCAAAGAGGAAATAATAGCTTTAACTATATATTACAAATCGTAGGAATATTCCTACAATTTGGAAATTACTCATTTGTAAAAAATAAGACACAACTGGGCTAATTCAAATTGTTTTTTGTTTTCTTTTTTGTTTTCTTAAAAAAATCAAATTCTTCCCACATCTTCCGGATTGTAGGAATATTCCTATATTCTTGAGATTACGACCAATTTTGTTCAATCATATTTCAACATAAAGCTTTCAGATTGTAGGAATATTCCTACATTTTTTGAAGATGGTATATTTTCAATAAATGACAGATCTGACCAAATGCATATTTTCAATAAATGTAAGATCCAAACAAATTGTAGGAATATTCCTACATTCTTGAGATTACGACCAATTTTGTTCAATCATATTTCAACATAGACCTTTCAGATTGTAGGAATATTCCTACAATTTTGGAGATGGTTTATTTTCAATAAATTAAAGATCTAACCAAATGTATATTTTCAACAAATGAAAGATCAATAGAAATTGTAGGAATATTCCTACATTTTATTTCATGCTCCATAATCTGTTAAATGGGAGGAAATTACAAGATAAAATAATCGTTTTTTTTCCGCAAATCGTACAATCGCTGTGCTGTGCGCAGCGTCTCAGGATATTATCAGTTCACTATTTAGATGCACAATGTCCAGTTATAGTCTGAGTCAACAGTGTATGCTGGTCTAAGACTGCACAGTTTGCATACGTTTTCATTCCATGAAGCTGCGACATGCAAAAACGTGTTACAGCAGTTGCTCTGGCCAGCTTGCGCATCCGCAGAGTCTGAAACGAGTCTATGCCGTCCGATTACGTCATGTACTGACTCTGAAGAATCTACAGACACTTAAAATGCAGGCTGATTTGAGTCTTCATTCTTCGCAGATACGGCTAGGCCCGCTTTTTGCGTGTCGAGGCTCATTTTAACAAGAAACCAAAGTCACGTATGCACCGTTATTAGCCTAAATGCTGGGACGGTCTACTAGATGTTTGCACAATGTGTATTTGGTCACAGAATTCTCCTGAATGACATATCATTCTGAATACCCGTTAAACGTTTCAAAATACAGTCAAGAGTACGGCTTAATACGGCTAGCAACTGCCTTTATGTAAACAGCCTATGCCATCATTTATTTTTATTTTATTTTCGACACAATGCTGGTTAGTACCGATTTGATGTTTAAAATGGTGTCCCAAAATACCGTTATGACGTCGCGCACGGTATTGGGGAACAAAGCGTAACGTCAAACTGTCAAGCGGCTACTTTTTCCGCCTTATGAGAATGATAATCGCGGGGTTGGACTGTCGTATACCGAATGTAGTGAAACAAAACCAAACACGCCACGGAAACAAAAGAAACCCGGTCTGATCCTTTAAACATGCTGTAAGGACGACATCAGTGAGAATTTATTTACAGTTTTGCTTATCCATTTGCTTTTTCAGTATAGGACGGATCTATTTGCATTTATGAACACGATATGAATTGAGTTTGTTGTACAAATTCTATCGGAAGCTGCAAATATAAACCACACTATATCCCTGCACGGTAGCTTTTAGCCGTTTCACGATAATTCATTTCGTTATACTATACTATCCTTTGTTTTCGTGTCGAACAAATTATATCTCTTGCGTCACCTTTCCCGTTTCTTTTCTTTCTGCTAGTCATCTTGCCAGGAGAAAGATTTTTTTGCTGATGAAATACCATATACATGTATTTATATATTTATTGGCTTCAAACTTTGAGAAAATTTTTCTCCGATTGCAAGAGAAAATATTGGTGTAAAGTCAAGCCTGCTTTATTAGGCAAGTACCCAATGGAGGTGCAAAAACCGCTTGCTTGAGACAGGTGGTTGCTTGATACAGGTCAATTTGTAAAGAAAATGGTACTTTTGGCAATGAAATTTTTGCCTTTTAATACAGTTATTTGCTTCACAGAGCTGACCTTTAAGACGTGTTAGACTATAATGACGCAGACCTGAAAATTGCTAGACAGCCACTTATAACTATAAGGTTTCATATGCATGTAACGTTTGAATTTCTTTATTTGACGCCGCGTTACAAAATTTAAGACCGATGTAAATGCGCATAACAATTTTATTGTTCAAGAACATTTAATCCCGATTTAGCAGATAATACAAACAGACAATGTACATTTTGGAAATTTGCTTTTTGCACAGATTGCTGTAAGTATTTTGTCCAAATCAGCTTAATAACATAGACAGGTGTAAGAGTTTGGTGTCAAATTTGAAATTTGTTACAAAAATTAAGACCGCGGATTTTTTCATTTCTTTCCGTGTCCGTAGAGAAAAAGTAATTATTTTTATATAACTCATAAGTGATGCATAAGTACATTTGAATCATATACAAATATTTTCAAAATTTGTTTATTCCGATACAATAAATACTCTCCGAAGTAACTAGCCCCGCAATTTTGACGTTAATTTGAGCGTAAGTTACACTTTTTTACTTTTAACAATAAATACTTAAGATGACGATTGTTGAAGAATAAACAATAAAATGAATATGGAGTTAATCTAGACAATTTCCTCTTTTTCGTAGGCAAATTTCCACAAAAAAATCACTTCGACATTTCCGTGTAGCATTCCTTCGAGTATGCCCACCATGCCGACTTTGTTACAAAGTTACACGCGTTTTAGCGCAAAACCAAACCGTTTTGCGCCCGCATTAGGATTTGCATCGTCTCAAAACCAACTATCATTGACCCGAAAATAAATTAAATACCAACTGACGATTACAAAACAGTTTATGGCATAAAATCCGAAAAAGCAATGCTTCCGTAGGGCCAATTTCATATGTGTCCGTGAATGTGCCCCAATACCGTGCGCGACGTCTATGTTAATTAGGCCTTAAAAAATATGTGTGATTCCGGTTACACCTTGAAAAAATATGGGTCGGTAGGTCGGATTCTTTTTCCAAGTCTGAGACAGTACATTTCTGCAAGATAGATACCGACACTACATAGCTCTGACCAGACTACGTAGTCTGATCTAGGTCTACACTGGTGGCTGAGACATATTTAGGTTAAGTAGGGTAGAGTCACATGTGCTAGTGTTATTTTACAACTACGCTGCCGTCCGAGACAAAAAAAATCGACTCCTATATAAGACATGTCCAAAGTCGGAAATAGAAAGAAATGTAATTGTGTGAAAATTAAAGTCAGATCTGCCACATGTGCAATAGGCCTTCTGATCATGGTCTATACTGTCAGAGCTGCATTTTTGCGTTTATGCGTTTTTGACGCAAAGAAAATGGGTAAAATTGCCTGCAGTCCCAAACTGATGCGTCAAGAATACGCCCACCGAAAACGGGATTGACGCATCTTAAAAAATTGGAATCGTCATTTCACGCACGTATGGAAGCAAACTTAATGAATGATGACACAGACAAAAAATTTTGCTCAGTTGCCACTGACAATAGTCCAATCCAAGTCAAAACGGGTCTCAAAGATCAAAGCGTTTCGATCAGCATTTGAACTCAAAAGATACAGCCGCTAGCGGCATGTGCCGAAAGGTTTACTTATGGTGCAATTTCGAGCGCAGGTGTTGTACCTTACGGTCTTTAAGGTGGACTCGACTCAGTCAGCGGCGCCTGGTCAGTGTTCGCACACACATATGTATACGAATAAATTGAAATATGAAATCTAATTTGTTTAGCTGTGTAGTCTGATTTTCGTATTTAACAGTTGTATGCATATGGCTAACGATATATTATCGCACGACGTCATTCCGCCGTAATACCGCTGGACAAACCTTGTTCTGTTCAGGCTGCGCAGACATAATTTCTGATTCGCTCCCTACATTACACAGTTCTCAATACGCACGTCTACTGACGTCACGCAGTCCAAAATGATAACGTTTCTGCAAACCCGGGCACTCGACAGAATATTTGTATTTTTATATATCTTATCATCTGTCAATCTTTTTTCTATCTTTCTGTATAAAATTTCCGTCGAGTGCCTATGCCGTGAATATGGGGTTATCTGAAACCATTTTTTTGTGATCAGATTGCGCAGTCATTTTCCGGTAGCAAGATTTACGATGTTCACGTATATTAACACGTGGTTATCAAGCAGATGATCTGCGCATGTCAGGATTTTCCGCAGGTATTTTGTACATGTCCCGTTTACTCGTTTAGACTGTTTATATGTACCTTTACCGGAATAAAGTTCAACGCTATTCGAATATATGCTACGCTGTTTTTGGCGCAGATATGTGCATGCCCCTATAGGGCTGCACAGTGGTATTCCGCTCAGCAACTCGCATATACACTAACTAAAGCCTTTCATTTTTACGTTTTGATCTAACCAACATTTTTTTCACGGATGAACTGCGTTTGCTCGATCAGACTACTGAGACTAGCCAGTTTCCTGGTTGGTGATGGGAACTGTTCTTCGTTTTTGTCGACATCAGTTTGGTAGTCTTTGAAAATTATTCGTCGGTGAACTAATTGCGCTTGTAAAGTCGCCTAAATATATGGTAATGACGTAATAAAGTACATGTATATAATACGGTGTCGGAAAG
The DNA here is from genome assembly GCA_963989385.1 of Ctena decussata. Taxonomy (NCBI): domain Eukaryota; kingdom Metazoa; phylum Mollusca; class Bivalvia; order Lucinida; family Lucinidae; genus Ctena; species Ctena decussata. The sequence continues at coordinate 40,562,779 of OZ022514.1, forward strand.
TTGTGTGACTATTGCGAGTTACGCATTCGCCATAAAAAGAGTGTCAAGACGGTAGCATTTGTTAAAATACGGTAAACACAACACGTTTATAGATAGTCTCGTGACTTATCCCAGATTGTGAGACAGCAAAGGACGCCGCTCAAAGCACTAAACTGGACGCGTGTCACATTCAATCGTAAGATGGTGAAAGGAATCTTATCCCGTGCGCTGATAGTAAACACTAAGATCAGCCTGCGCGATAATGCAATGCGACTGGTATTTCCTGTTTGCAATTTTGGTATGGGACACTTCACTCCACTATTTTCGTTCCGGAACCGAATCGAAAATGACGACAAGAACCGATATTTTTTGGCAATGGTGAAAAATCTTTAGGGTCGGCGCAAAAATATATGGGTCGGTCTGGAAACCGGATTTATTTTTGCGATGGTGAAAAAACTTTAGGGTCAGTGCAAAAATATATGGGTCGGTCGGGAAACGGAATCTCACCTATTTTTTTTCAGGCCTTACCGTATTTCAAACGACTAACCGATGGTTCTTTTGCCTCCGCTAATTTTTGAGAGGTTCCCAGTGGGTGAATTATTTGCCAGTCCACCGTATTTGTATTAGTTAGGGTTGCCCAATATTTACAAATAAAATTATCAGCGGAACTATTATATAGTGAGGTACGGCTGCAAGCTTCTCACTACAGTTCTAGTATATAAATGACTATGATAAGCCAATTTGAAAATAATAATAATAATAAAAAACCTCTTTGAGTTTCACTTTAAAAGATTTCTATAGTGGCGGCTGATATGAACTAGTTTAGATTTCATGAACTTAAATTAGATGGTAAAATACAATATACAGGAATGGGACCCTCTCTATTGTCCCGCTTTTTCTGTTTAAACTGAATCATTGGACGGGGAACCAGAAAAGGAAATTTGTATTTTGTGGAGCAAGTTGTCAGTGTTTTTTCCGTTTATTTATTTCTTAAAACAAAACTCTCCCAACTTTTTGCCAGTTATTACTCAGTATTTGCACATGAACCAACATTTTTTTCACCAAACTTGAGTGTTGATTACTAGTATGGAGGCCTTAATTAGGTACACTTCCAAGACTTAAAATCAATGATACAATTGTCATACAGTATGATTTTCGCATTTAATCGAGTTTTCACGATATGCACAGAAAAATCCTTTATATCTGCTATGCATAATATCCATCAGTTATAATCCTTGTGAAAAATATTTTGTTAAATCCATCGCAGAAACACTAAACATCTCTTCAGTTATGATAGCCTGAGAGGCGTCCAGTCATCAACATAATTTCGATCATTTTCCAACAAACAAATAAATAAAATCAATATTATCAACCTTTTGCAATTTTCCCATTTTTTGACAATAAAATACATAAAAAAGTTCAAACCAGTAAAACTATTCTTATATAAGTGTATTTACTACTGTTTACTTATCGATATATCGGTTCCGTCTACCAAATTGCGTAATTTTATGTGGCCATGAGTGTTCAATAAACAACGTACCTGGCAGGAGACCATGACTGTAATAAACATGTATCTGGTTTTCAGGAAAGAAAGTTAGCGCTGACTTTTTATGATTTCACTCAGCTACTTGAATTTACTTTGTTGCGGTTATTTGGATAAAAATATACATATATCTCCGTTTAGAAACATAAAATTTCTAAGTTTTATATTCAAAATTACAAGGGAAGCAACTGAGCTCTTTTCGTTTGCCACGCTTCTTAATTTTGGTCAACTCTTACACGATTTCTTTCCTTTAAGTGGAAGGGCTGCATCAAATAGGAAGTCACAAAACTTGTCCCTCTATGTAACAATGGCGGGAAAATATGGCGGTAAGTGAGTGAACTCGGGTTTAATGTCCCAGCAACAACCAGGTCGTACGGAGACTGGACCACGGTTTAAAGTCTCATCCGAAAGACCGATGAAGAGGAGACTCGATCTTCCGACCTCTGGATTGGTTGTCTAGCGCGTTATCCACTACACTACCACCGCTCCTGTGGTGGTTAGTAGAACAGCCCTATACACAAGCAAACATCGAGAAAACCCAGACCAGCATGCGAACTTGAGCATTCTGTTTTGTTGACATATACACATAGAATTGTACCATTAGAAGACTGTGATCAGTGTGCGTCGACGCAGCATTTTTTTGTTGTTGTTGTTGTTGTTTTCAGATATGCAAAATGGGCTGAAAGGATGCGGTGGTTAATCAGACCCGTCTCTTATATAATATGTTCAGTGTGTATAATTCAGCGCTTGTGTCCACATATGTGTCCACGCTTGCACCGATGTGTGCAGAATATCACTATGATTGGTATCGCGTATAAAGGTACTTTTCGCATGCGCGAACGGGAAATATTACTGTTAGCGTGCACATGAACCCAGTCTGATCAGGTTTCCATCCTTGCACAAACAATATTATTGAGCCGCGACACGAGAAAACAAACAAAATGGTTGTGCGTCCAACGCAGACTCAAATCAGCCTTGGCATCCGCCCATTCTGATCAGACTCTTCACCAAGCGTTTGAGAGGTTGCTAAGAGTAAAAGCTACCTCCATGCCGACAGCGAAAACTCTGATCAGACTGGGTGGATGCCCAGGCTGATCCGAGTCTGCCTGGGCGCACAACTACTATGTTGGTTTTGTCGAGTCGCGGCTAATTATTATGACGTAAACACTTTGTAAAGTGAGAGATGAAGGCTCCCAAATTTCCAAAAATGCACAGGCTGATATGAGTATGCAAGTTCACGCGGCGTCAGTGAAATTTTAAATTTAAAATCAGCTGACACATCGGAGTTTAAAGACACAATACCCTACTGACTGTTTATTGAAACATGCTGCTTCTGGGACACTAAAGTACAGGTAGGGGCCAGGTAAAGGGAAATCAGATGTCAAAGGAAAAGAGAAAATATGGCTATAAACAAATTATAATTGGATCAGACTGCGTTATTGAAAACCACATAAAACCGTGTAAAAATACCATTATTTGCTCAAAGACAGGAGAGGGCCATGTAAATAGGAACTAGTACATTATACCATTCGTGCACACAGAGGAATTTGATCAGCCTGTGCAGTCTCATCAGTGCCTTCCCTGTTTGCATGAACAGTATGAGATTCCTGGAAATTTAAAACAGCAAAACTGATAATCCAGATCAGTCTACACATATGTGACGACACAGATATGACAGCTCATTCTGTCTTTCCTTGAAATTCATAGCACAGAAATGAAGACTCTGGTCAGTCTACAAAGCTGTCTAGACTGATTGAATATTAATTGTTCTCATAACAGTTTTGTCAGCAGTGAGTATTCATATCAGCCTGCACAGCTAAACAGCGAAAAAGACCCCGATAAGTCTATGCATATATGTGATTTGAATATTTACTGTTTGTATTCAAATCAATCTGCATAGCTAAACCGCAAAAGTGAAGACCTTGGTCAGCCTACACAGATATAACAACTGATTTTAAAACATAAACTAGTTGAAATGATGATGCGTCTTCTTACCGTGCGCATCCCAGTTTGCGATAAGAAGTCGGACAGATATGCAGGACCAGCTTCAAAACTGATCGTTTGATCAGAGTTTGCAATGGTATCGGGAGTTTTTGATGATACAAATGGACATACCCAAACTCACAGATGGAAAGGATGATTCAAGTTTTCTAGTATTTTTGGCAAATGTTGCAAATCATAAGGCATTTTTTATTCTGAGTGCATTTTGTCAGTTTTATATACGTATAACGTATTAAATAAATAAACATAAATAAATAAATAAAAATCAAACCAAGAAAAAACGGATTTACTCAATTAATGTAAATTCACTTTCAAGTGTTAAACTTGGCCAAAACAGATGCCCTGTATTGCGTAATCACCGTGTCTGTCACCTGTCACTTGCAATAAACAATACGAAAATACTTTTACCATAGGCATCCCTATTATTCGGACAGACTCGCGGGAGCAGACAGAACAGACTTCAACCTGGTCTATTCAGGATTTACAAAGCTTGTAGGTGTTCTTGTTACGTTTTTTTTTTCTTCTGATAATAAAGATTCAAAGAATAAAGATGGTGACTTCAAGCTTCCGAATATGGTGCAAATCAGTTTCTTCAGAAGTGATGAACAAGGATTTATTTACAGAGTGAAAGGAAAACAAATCTGGATTAACTGTTGTGAAAAAAAATTGATAGGATGATGTCTTTAAAACTTTCTCTCTCTCTCTCTCTCTCTCTCTCTCTCTCTCTCTCCTCTCTCTCTCTCATTAATGTTTTCTATCAAAAGACTCTATCCACCTCACCCACAAGTTTAAACAAGGAAAATTACTTTGTTTCTTGGCGCATAAAGCAGTACTGTTGCTTTTATTTATTTATTTATTACACGCAAGAGGTTGTATTATCAATTATAATACAATCTTGATCTTGGAAACATTTAGTAATACGGGCGCAAGAGCCCCGGTAGTTCAGTGGGTTAAGCGCTGGCCTACTGGTCTAGCGGATCGGGTTCGAGCCCCGCTAGAGGCAAGAATCTTTCCTACCGTAAACGGGGGTCCATTGCACACAGCCTTTCACTTTCACCGTCTCAGCTTCCTTATATGACTGACATACTGTTGAAAAGGCGGTAAAATCGCAAGTCATCCGTCCAATGCGTCCTTCTATAATGCAGGCGCTTTTCCGTATATATAGATCGTCGAAGTGGCGTCGTTTCGACGCCGATGCGATGTTACGCCGACGTTGATGCAACGTCATTTTCGCGTTATGCGCCTAGTTAGCTGTCTTTGTGATTCTCGGCACCGTTTTATTAAGGTCTAGGAGTTCAGATAGGATTGAGGTGGTTTCGATTCGTACGGCACGGAGACGATGGTTGTGGCCCCTCATTAGACTTTATTATTTTACTTTTACCCTCAGTTTGCAACAAAATCTACATATAAAAATACAAAATGCAACCCTTCTATATTAATCTATATTATAGGTGCTTTCATCGTAACACCTGCCCTTCTTTCTTTCATTTTACATGTATTTAATTTTTTTTCTGTGAAGATGTGATACAATTAACTGGATTGCGAAACATGGTAGATACAGATCGGAGTGCCTCCCTCCAACCGGGCATACAACCCCAAGTCTACATTGAATCAACGCCGCTTCAATGTCATGACGTTGAATCAACGCTGTTTCAATGCTGATTCCACATCGTATGGCCGCCGGATTTAAGAGGGCAGTCCGACCAACTCTGCACTGTTAGCTGGAAAATGTTCTTTGCGCCACTTACATGGTGAATCCGGAAATGGCAGATGGTAGATAAAATCAGCTGACAACATTTATAAAGGTCTTCTACAAATTTTAAAAACAGTTGTCACTAGAAATGACTCTAATGTTGGACGCCGCCTTGTTTCTGCATGATTGGTCTCACGTATAGGAGGTTTTAGGGATTCCCATTATGACGTAAATCTGGCGCATGCGCACAAAGCTGGCCGTCAATTCATCGGCCACCACTATGTTTCACAGTGTAAAATGCAGATTTTCATCATGCAAAAATCAGATTTTCTGTGGTAGTAAACCTTATTTTTTTAAAAAAGAATATTGAGACTCTTATCTTTTAATATGTTTTCGCTCATTTTTAAAATATTTCGATAGAAAATTACAGAATTTGATCTAATTTAATACGGGATTCTATCACGGCGCATGATAATCCAAGGTAGAAATTCTTTCGGTAAACGCCGGAATTTTTCTAAATTAGAGAGATAAACATGCTGTTTTGTATAGCTTATTTGTAAATAAGTTTGAAACAAAAGTGTAAAATAAATATGAAACTTTATAAAAGGAATTCAGTCACGTTCAGAGAGGAATGTAAAATGGGCACGGCACTGCCGATAGGACAGACTCCACTTGCTAAATTCACTGAATTTGTCGCTGTATAAGTTGAGAAAATGAAAACGCGAGAACTAAATTAACATATATATTAATGTAATCCGCTGAGAACATACTGTTTTAAAATTAGAAGAATAATAAATTACTTTGTGAACAGTAGAGCACATCATTAGTCACATTGGCAATTCATTGCCGAGTATTCTGAGACGGATTTTCCCGTGTCATACATGTACATCAAAGCACCGACAAGACACATACATCTATGAAGTGTGAAATACTTAAAATTTTACTTACTCGTATATTAAAAGCTTATACGATTATGTCAGTTAAGTTAACAATTAAAGATTATCTAATTAGACACTTTGAAACCGCCTATTCAGTCAGTCACAACTGAATGTTAAAAAAGACAACTGATACATTTTATTTGATATAATTTAAATCCAGTAAACCACATCTATTTCATAAATATGATCACGTTTTTTTTTCGGATTGTGGAGGAAATCAGCGCAGAGCGGCCAAATCCGATGACACCCAACTTTTTCACATTATTTTTCCCGGCGATCAGCTTTTACAAATAGACATGTAAAAACGCACAAATGACAATAAATTATTTTTGAAAAAAATGTATATTAATTACGAGCTGGGTTAAAAAATATATTTTGGAATGAATTTTCCTGCACACGCCCTAGAAATTTCCGGGCAGCTCGTCCCCTTCATTGTTTAAAGACTGACATTGACGATATTTCTCGTTTGCCACGGAATTATTATTACTATTATTCTCATCATTATTATTATTATCATTATTATTATTTATCATATAACATTTAAAAGAAGAACAGAAACGCTCTCTAGTAGTTTACAAATACCTTTATCGAAAAAGATGAAATAAATAAAATTCAAAAATGCTAAAATAGATCCTAAAAAGAATAAAACAAATTTCAAAAATGCTATTAAATATAGATCAGAATCATAATAAATTAGTTTATCATGCATAATTTTAATATAAACTATTTATTTTTACCATTTATTATAAAAAAGCATCACTTTACCACATTAAAGTGCCATAGAAACATTGGTTTTCAATATTAACTCTCGGCCAGGTTGACGGCCAGGGCTATCCCGAGTTTATTTATAGAACCGGAAGTGCGTCACGAAAAAACCTCCTATAGCTAAATAATCAGCAGCGTCATGGGGGTGGTGCCTTATGTATTGTCAGTGAACGGTGAAGGCCCGGAGCAGCCAGCTTATTCGTATTCCTGATCGTGTGGTTCCGTCGACAGAGAGGATTCCTTTCAGATTCTGAGTGGGTCTGCACTATTTGAAATTCTAATAAGGTACATTTTCCCCTGGTGAGACCTATCCATCATAGAAATACTTGTTGGGTATTCAATCCAAGATAACAGATAAATAATTCACAGAGCTAAAAACGATTGCATAAGAAAGAAAAAAAGTCACACACACAATACACAATGGTATTTTTACATATTTCTGTTTAAATTCACATCTGTAGCATATAAATGCACTTTCATTTTTGCAAATCACAGAAATTATAGGATATTTAAAACAAACTGGTAAAAATGCGTATATCTTGATAATAAGTCCTTTTTTTATTTGTTTTGAAAGTGCAAGAAAATAGAAATTCATGAAAAAAAATTACGAAAAAAATTGTTTAATCTACGAGACATAATGATGCATATTCTTTCAGTAAAACTTACAGAGAATGTTACAGAATAAGGCAAAAAATAAAAGTTTCACCTTTTCGTTTGCCGGTAATTCAATGTTAAAAAGTTCCGAAATACGCCAATACTCCAATTTCTCGAAACTGGCAGATTTCTTAATGTTGGAGTTAATTCACCTGAAGCGTTGATTCACCCCCCCCCCCCCCCCCTCCCCCCGCCCCGCTCCCTTAATCATTCTCACGAAAGTAGGAATTGCTATGTTAGTACAGGAAGTTACTTTTAACTGCCTTGGTTTGTTTGCAACTTTGAGACTGAAAGCAATTAAATAGAGCATATACCGCAATTATCCTAATTTTTCAAATACCCGTAAAATTCGTAAAATTACCGTAATCATATTATAATTGAAACTAAGCGGTAGAGAGAGTAATGTCTACAAAAAGTTGTGAAAGAAATGCCAACTGTGTAGACTCTGATCAGACTGCTCTTAAAGATCTCGGTTTGCACTGTTTTCCCTGACAGATCTGTCCGAAAAATTAGGATCTTTACGGTAGACAGGGACGTAACTAGGGGTAATTACATGTTACGCACAATTATGTTTTATACCCCTTTATGACAAAAATAAGAGTTTTAGTCCTAAAGGCATTTCATGTAGTTGCGTCTGTTTGCAGTTATTACAGAACTCTTGTATAATTTACGAAATTTCGTCATCATCAATTTTCAATACGCACCTGCATATTTGCGTATAGGCAGTTACGCCTTTGGTAGACATTACTAGTAGGCTATTCTCGGACAGCACTGTGGAAGTATACGGTTTCTGCTTCATTATGAACGGTTAAAATCGAGTTATATATAATCTTTGTACTGAACTGAACTGAACAATATTTATAGCTTCTTAGCACATATTAACTTGTGTGGTCATTCTTCAATCTTGCCTCTGCGGTGTCGGAATATACTTATCTTCAGTAAACTATGTTTGTCTTTTTAGTCTTGGAAGGTCAAGATGAAGAGGGCATTACTCGATAAGAGGCCTTGCGGTATATGCGAGTTCAACTAGCGCAACCGCGTCATCCTCGTTTGTGTATGCTATCTATAAATCATGCGGAGGTTAAACTCGAAAAGTGTAGACTCTGATTAGTTTGCATATGTCATCATCGCGGGAATTTACAGTACGCAGATGGCATACGGTCCATTTTTCACTCGACGTTATTCCATATATTTTTTGCAAAAAGTGCCTACCCAGCGGGCACCTTGTAAAACATTGTTTGAACGCCACAACGTTGAATCAACGTTGATTCAATGTTGATTCAACTTTGTGTACCCAGTGGGTAATTATTATTTCCCAAGCCAGTGCAAGTATACAGTCTGCTCAGAGTAAACAATCTACAAATGCTGAGAAAGACAGCACGAATAAGCAAACTAATCTGAATCATCGCTGTTCGCATTTTCCACATGAAATCTTTCCTCTTGGCGCTGCTCAGCTATCTGAATTGACGGTATCGAAAAATGAGGCGCCAGAAACATACTACCCCGGTTGAAATTAGAATATTTTTAGCTGAGGGCCCGGCCCAGTGGAATGAGTGCTAGCCTTTACACTTAGTGTGTCCTGAGCTGGAAAAGGATATTAAGGTGGCGTTTGGGCGTTGCAATGTAGCCAAACGTCAGTGGAGGCATCCGGTTATCCATCCGGCAAAACTGTGCATATACAGCGGGTTAAATCCCGGCTCACTGATCTGGGGGTCTCGAGTGCGAGTCCCACTGGAGTCGGAAATCTTTTCAGCTGCAAACGGGATTCCATTTGGCACAGCCTTTTATAGTCGTCATCCCATCATCCTGATATGACTGAAATACTGTAGAATTGCAATTCATCCATCTATGCCATTGATTACGTTTTCATTAAAAACACTTTCTTATCGAATAAGCGAACATCAAATGAGCCGCGACGCGATAAAACCAACAATGTGGTTGTGCGCCCAGTGCGGACTCAGATCAGCTTGGACATCTGCCCAGTCTGATTAGACTCTTCGTTAAGAGCTCAAAGGGTAGCTAAGGGTCTGAGCTACCGCCATGCGGACAGCGAAGACTCTGATCAGACTAGGCGGATGCCCAGGCTGATCTGTCTGCACTGCGTGCACAACCACATTGTTGGTTTTCTCGTGTCGCGGCTCAAATGGAGGTTTAAAAATATTCCAATGTTTTGAAAGGTGTGAATGGAAAATGTGCTCAAGTTAATTTGGTCATCTATTGCATTCATTACAAATCAATAGGTAAATTGTAGGAATATTCCTACAATCTGAAAGATGTGGTATGATTTTTGATTTAGTTAAATCTGGTTGCTAACTTCATTCCTTGTAAATGAGCTATTTTCAAAATGAAGGGATATTTTTAATAAAGAATAATTCTTGCTTACGAGAGATCTCAAGAAAGTAGGTATTTTCCCACAATCCAGAAGATGTGACTTGGAATTTGTATTTGATCCAACTGTATTGTTACTTTCATTCCTTGCAAATGAGGAATTCTTCCTAACGTAAGAATATTCCTACAATTTGTTTTATATGGATTGAAACAATTCACAAAATAAAATGATGATATAATGAAAATATAAATTGTAGGAATATTCCTACAATATGAGAGATGCGACTTGAGGTTCAGTTAAGCTAAATCTGCTTGTTACGTTCTTGTAAATGAGCAATTTTCAAAATGTGGGAATATTCCTACAATCCAGAAGATGTGGCTTGAACTTTGATTTTATCAAACCAAGATCTTACTTTCATTCCTCACAAATGAGGAATTTCCAAGATGATTTGAATTACGATTTAACTTATCTTCCTTCCTTGAAAATGGGTCATCTTCAAAATCGTAGGAATATTCCCACGATTCGTAAAATAAAGATAAAGCAATCATTTTCTTTTTGCATTTTTCTCTAGTTTTAAAAATGATGATGGAACAAAAAGTAAATTGTAGGAATATTCCTACAATCTGAGAGATGTGGTTTGAATTCTGATTAAACAAACCTTCATGCCTTGAAAATGGATAGAAGTATTCCAACAATTTCAGTCTTTTTTATTTATCGAAAATATGCCATCTCCCAAATTGTAGGAATATTCCTACAATCTGAAAGATCTAATGTTGAAATAGGTTGAACAAAATCGGTTGTAATCTCTAGAATATAACTCTATCTCTACAATATGCAACATGTTGGATAAATTCGGATTGAACCCAGTTTTGTTTTATATGTCAAAAATGAGCCACTTCCAAATTGTAGGAATATTCCTATGATTTGTAAAATATAGATAAAGTAATCATTTCCTCTTTGCATTTTGCAGTTAGAAAAAACTGATGATAGAACAAAGGGAAAATTGTAGGAATATTCCTACATTCTGAGAGATGTGGTTTGAATTATGATGGAACTTATCTTCATCCGTGCAAATGGATATTCCTACGATTTAGTTGGATCTTTCATTTATTTAAAATATCTCTGAAAATGTATGAATATTTATAGAATCTGAAAGATCTGCGTAAGATTTGGATTGAACTTAATTCTTCGAAATATAGGAATAGCCTTTCGTTTTTAAAGGTGGTGATGGTTCATGCATGAATCAAATCGTGAGAATATTCCAATGATTTGGTAGGATCTTTCATTTATTGAAATTATACCATCTGGGAAAATGTAGGAATATTCCTACAATCTGAAAGATCTGTGTTGAAATTGGATTGAATTAAGTTCTTCAAAATATAGGACTAGCTATTCATTTTGAAAGAAGTTGATGGTTCATGAATGAATCAAATTGTAGGAATATTCATACAATTTGATGATATCAGTTGAGCCATAGCAAAACCATGGCTGGTGAAGTGTGATTTTGACCACCCCAAAACAAGGCTTCTAGGTAACTATTTTCAATGATGCTCAATTTTGTACTTGCTATTTCTCACTTTTTACAGTCCAAAAACCTGCATTTTCAGTGCATAAAAGGACATCTCCACGAGATGTCCTTTTTATTTTGGAGTAAATTTTGAGCGGTTTTCAAGTTATAGAACGGACACGATTTGTGACAGACAGACGGACGGACAGACGCCCGGGGAAAAACAATATGTCTCCCGACCCTAAAGGAGGGAGACATAGTAAACAAAAGAGCCCGGCTTCTAGCGTATTTAATATTTTCACGGCATAATTACATCAAACATTTGTCTCTATGTAGAATATAAAATGTAATGAAGGCCGAGCTCATATATTTCAAAAGCCGCTTAGGTGACCGAATTCGCCATTTTTGTCATAACCGACTGGGATATGGGTATGCTCACGATAAAAAAGTGTTTCTTGCAAGAACTGGTTAACTTTGTGTTTGCTGTAACATTCTAGAATGGAACTTTCCTACTTACGAGGATCGTCCAAAAAGTTCTGTCACTGGACTCATAACTTTGCCCACAGACGTGATAGCTTACCACGGTTTGCAACAATCAAAAGAACAATCTTTTATCTTTATATTGATATCAGGTAAATGGTGAAAACATGCCATCTGGTTTAGTTATAAGCTCAGATACAGACCTTATATTTGACACTGGCCTATTTTCACGATTTTTGTTTTTCTGCTGGCTTGCTTCATGCTGCATATCTCGTCAATTGCATATCGCAGGATTCTGAAATTTTCAGGGTTGCTGTCTTTTGCATTTTGTGGGATACTACATAAAAATCAGCGACTTCTGTCAATTATGTGCGATGCAAAATATTGATATATGAAATATGGTGAAATTCACAGTCACGTGATTTTCAAGGACCCACTGGGATCTTTCTGAAATTTTGATTGAGAACACATTGTCATGATCTACTGCAGTACAGATATGCTTCAGAATTTGAAATATTATACGTTTATGAAGCTTTTGAACTTAGAACATGACCTGGTCGATTTTCCTAAGGCGTTGTTTTGCATAAAGTTGAGGTTACGAAATGCTGTAAACTCTTTAAAATGGACAGAATCACTTGGGGATTTTTTCGTTGTCTTTATTAGCACCTGAGATATCGTAGGCACCGGGCAGCGATAAAAGACTTCCCTTCATTGATTATTGCCGGAGTTGCATCTACAAATTTGCCAGTCGGGTGAGGGTACCCTTCTTTTGATGCAGATTTTGAATGTTATGTCATTGAAACAAGACTCAGTTTTTTACAGCTATGTGATAAAAAACAGGGGTTTTGAATGGTTTTTATTTTAGGTGAATCGCACTTTTCGTTTTCGAGATATAAGCCAGTGATAGAACTTTTTGGATGACCCTCGTATGTATTTTTTGTAATCAAAATAAAACTTTTGCAAAATGAAAGTGTTGCCTCTGGGGAGCGGCTCGACATAGATTAAAATACTGTCTCGAAGAGCAGTTATCCCCCAAACAACCAAACAACATGGGATAATTTGTAGAATAAAAATACTTTTTAGCATTTTTCTCTTTTAGAATCAAAACTCTTCAGCTCCCTCAATAACCTGTTGAGTAATGTTTCAAAATTTGTCTGTTGTAAACAGGTATATCACTCATGCTCGGAACTCGTGATATGAATTTTACACTTAACTCCAAACATTGGCTTATTGCTTAACCATTCAATGTTATAGCTCATGAAATCTTGCACAACATTGATTCAACGTTAATCTAGCCCCCTGATACTAAACCAACGTGGGACAAGTTCTTCAATGTTCTTTAAATGTTGTGTGCCCAATGGCAAGCTTTTCATTATTCGTCTTAAAGAGACGGAATCAAAACGAAGGACTGCTTCTCTGTTTACTTTCAGATAATTTGGTTATCCTAGCTGCATCGTTATAGCAACTGTTTTGATTTTATTATATTCTTTTTTTCTTCTTCTTCTTTTCCACCACCAATCTTTACATAAGATAATGCCAGCTTTATCTGTAAGATTCTCATCGCATAATAAATCATCTTTTTAACTGTTTGAAAAGTAGAAACCATATCACCTGCTTTTCAAAGCACAGCAGGTCTGGTAATAAAAAGGTTCAAAGGTTAATACCTGTTTTATCATCAAACTGATAAGCTGATAAAAAATACATGGAAACATAAATTTGCTACTAATAATATTTAAATTATTTGTTCGAGAATATATCAGTTTTGGAAATATAGTTCAATACTTGCTTTAGCTATCCATTTATGTCAACATGGATGGGGGATGCGGAAAGGGGTACCATTTGAAAAAAAATCCACTTCGTTTTCTTGGCTGGTTATGCCAATGTGGCCTATTTTACATTAAATGTTTAAAATGAATCATAATTTCCCAGATCACGCGATTTAGCAATGTCATTTAATTAATTGACGCCACCAGAAGAGCGTTACACTTCTGCAAAGCAACTGTCGAAGCCGTTCACGGTTGATGTTTCTTTGGTAGTGTCAATTTTTAAACGTACTTTTACCAAGTTTAATGCAACAGGCTCACTTTTCTGCCATTAATTTCTTCAGTGTCGCTTAACCCTAAACCTTTGCTGCACAGGTGTCGACAGGCAACAAGCATACCTATCTAAGCCACACTACCGACGCATTCCCCGAGACACTGCAACTGCAGACAGGAAACAGAGGCCTGAAAATTTTACGCCAGAGCACAGGCGTCCCTCACCGAGCCACCTCAGTCCTGCAGCTCGACAAAGCGGGAGACAACAGCATCAAGAAGGAGATGTCGATGTAGCGAGAACCTGCAAAATAATCCTACAGATTGGAAGCCAAACACCGAGTCACTCTTAGAACAGTCTAGAAATGAGCCGCGACGCGACAAAACCAACAATGTGGTTTTTGCGCCCAGTGCAGACTCAGATCAGCCTGGGCATCCGCTAAGTCTGATCAGACTCTTTGCTAAGCGCTTCAAGGGTGGCTAAGAGTCTAAGCTACCTCCATGCGGACAGCGTAGACTCTGATCAGACTGGGCGGATGCCCAGGCTGATCTGAGTCTGCGCTGGGCGCACAAACACATTGTTGGTTTTCTCGTGTCGCGGCTCAAATATTACCAGATATTTGTCCTAAACATTACTTTAAATCAGTATTTACATAATGCGTCCAGTGCTAAAGAATCAGAACCAACACTTAAACGCTGGTTTAATCCGTTTATGATAGTCAAGAAGACAAACTGTCCGCCAGCAGTGACTTCGGGCTAGTGGTTTTCAATATAAACGAACCTTCACCAAATTTGATGCATCCGACGCACGATTCTTTAATGCAAATGCTTGAGTGTCATAAAACCTAGAAAATTGAAAGAAACATGCATGTTGTTAGGTCTCGGCAGGCAACGTACATCCCTTTCCGAGTCACTTTTATTGACGCATTCCGCGAGACACAGCAGCTCCAGACCTCGGGTAAGAGACATTTACGCGTAAACTATTTAATTGTGCGCAGGTATCGCTCACTAAGCCACCTCAACCCCAAGCGACAGATAAGGGCACCAGACAGGCGATACTGATTCAGGTAAACATGCATAAGCCTTAGCCCTTACGGCTAACAGTGTATGCCCTTGCAGCCATAGGTGACAGCAAAAGTGAAATATGTATGTCCAAAATTTTAGTTTTCTCTGACAAATGACTCTTCTCAAAGAACTGGATCTG
Organism: Ctena decussata; assembly: GCA_963989385.1. Taxonomy (NCBI): domain Eukaryota; kingdom Metazoa; phylum Mollusca; class Bivalvia; order Lucinida; family Lucinidae; genus Ctena; species Ctena decussata. The sequence continues at coordinate 40,577,905 of OZ022514.1, forward strand.
TGCCTTGGATGACTTTTGTTCAATTATTTCGCAGTTTGCTTTCTTTCGTGAAGTGTGCGCGTGGTCAGTTGGTTAACGCTTATCATTACTGGCCGTCCCCAGGCGTAACTTCTGTTTTGGTTCTTTTTAGTTCTTTTATCTGATGTTTGTTGCTATGTCCGTTATTGATATATTGTTTGTGATGCCAAGGCTAGCCCGGTTAACACCTACATTGCAAATGGCTGTTCGCGTAACTGCCGCTTGTGATGTCTTTGGTGGTGACTAATATTGTGTGTCTTTTTCCCACACGGTTTCTTGGGTGGGATCTGGGATTGAATTGTGTCAGTTCCTGAGAATATTCCTATTTACTTTTGGTTCATGAGGTTGCGGGGTCTAGTTTCCTGTCTTAATCTAAAAGGCGATTCATGCTAATAGTTGTATACGATCACCCATCCTACCGTCCTGATATGACATAAGATACTGTTAAAAGGACGTAAAATCATATCATGCATCCATTCATCTTTTTTCGGCTTTTGTGTAATTGGCAGCTTCTAGATTTTGCGATATAATTTAACTTTATGCATGCTGACGTATTGTATACTGACGTGTTTAATCTAATAGAAAATAACCTTGACATTGACACCTATTCTTTGAAAAGTGTTTTAATAGATGCATAAAGATGGTTTATCTTCATGCCTATCTTTATTTCGTTTAGTATCAGATAACTGCTTTTGCGAAATAAAACTTTTATCTCACATGTTATCTTATCGAAGAGAGGAGGTTCAGGGAGGCTAAGTTTGTTGTTTGTTACCAAAATCGTACAGCCCCTCGACCGTCAAAATCTTGAATATCGGGTGCTTTAACTTTCCACAATGCTGGTCCCTTCATAAAATGTGCCTTTTGACACTGTTTTGGCTCTGCCGAGATTTGAGATTATGTCGTTTGAGGCGGACCCAGGCTGTCAACGTCGTTATTATTTTTCAGTTCGTTGACATTCTTGTCTCCCTCTCCGTCGGAAAAGACGCGATTTGGTCTGCAGTTATGACGTCAGTCCCCTATAACCCCACAAATGTTCAGCAATTCTAAAATATCCCAGTTGTCCTTCTTTCTTTCTTTTTTGTGCTGGGGGCGGGGATGCTGTGTTTTATAAGGGATACATATCGTTTTTATTTTAATTTCATGTATGCTGACGAGTCAAATACATATTTAGTCATATTTTAAGCATTTTTTTTAAATAAAATGTTACAGTCTAATTAGGAAAAATGCTTATTGGATCCACAAGTTTCAATTACTTTATGTTCAGTTGAGATGAAAGCGGTTTTCTATGTCCATGTTCCTTGGTAACTGCGTCTTATTCATTTCCGGGCCCGTGTTTAGTCATGAATTTACGACAATGACACTACAGCGTAGACGAATAGGCAATGATAGGGGAGAGTCGGGTAACTTCGGACAGGCGGGTAAATTCGGACGTACTATTGCAAACAGTGAAAATCCAGATGAGACGGCTCATAATGAGCCGTCTCATCAGGATATTTTCTGTTTGGCCAGTTAATTTTTGTTTTAGTTCCAAACAGCTGACATATAAAGGAAACAATGTCAGTGTCCAAATTTACCCGCTGTCCGAAGTTACCAGACTCTCTCCTAATGAACAAACCCAATATCTACATACAGCCTCAAACACCAAAAGGAAACGGAAAACGATAAAGAAAGCACAGCACACAAAGGGAAACAAGACAAACTAAAAGGCAAGAGGTCATATGGCCGTGTGGCTTAGATAAATCTTAAATAATGGACGGAAAGTCTAACGCTAATAAAGAATCAATCAGCTGTTACCGCTGCTTGAACTACATGTACTTCTTGTTCGTTTAGTACCACAGCACAGCTTTGATACACTAGGTTAGAAAAATTATGTCTTTTAAACGACGCCGATGTAAATGAAAAAAGTCAATAAGCAGTGCTTATTAGATACCCCCGCACAGTAATGGTCAGTAAAAAAAAAATTCGCTTGTTCAGGACAAAAAACTACAAAGGGAAATAACTCTAACAGAAATTGCCCCTACACCTTAATTTTGTTTTATAAAAATGCATATCTTGTAGGTGTCAATCTTCCTGCAAACTTTCATTTAATTCCATGATTGCCTTTACCACATATTGAAACAAGAGGGCCATGAGGCCCTGAATCGCTCACCTGAACAATTGACAAAGTGGGTTTTTCTGCAACTGTCAAAATATGAGTCTTGGGTCAAAAGTCAAAGAATGACCATGACCTCTTGTACTCATAAATCTTCATGTACTCATTAAGACAACCATATAAACCATTTTTCAGGCCAAAATCTTCAAAACTTTCCATGAAATCTTATGTTCTGGCATTTTCCCATAAAAAGGTCAAGGTAAACCCAAGGTCATCATTTGAACAGTCTTAGTAGTACTCTAGTACTACATGCTACTTACCAAGTTTCAAGGTCATAGGTGTATTGGTTCTGGAGAAGAAAAATATTAAAGGTTTATAGCATAAATGGGTATGGCGGCCATGTTGGTCATGTGACCTGGACCATTTGAACAAATTTTTGTTCAATCAACCCCTCTGGCTCTATATGAAATGTGTTTACAATTCGCCTTTTGGCTTTAAAGGAAATGTCTGAAAATGTCAAAATATGAGAGATCTGGATCAAAGGTCAAAGAATGACCGACCTCTTGTACTCATAATTCTTTATGACCTCATTAAAACGATGGTACAATCCAACCTGTATTAAGCAAGCACCTAAGGGATTATCAAGATTATTAAGACAGGTGCTTGCTTAATACAGGTACATTGCAATGTATGTGCATGTTTCGGGAACTGACTACATTCTTGCTTAAATACAGGTTGCTTGCTTAATTGAGGTGGCCACTAAGACAGGTTTTACTGTATATACCAATTTTTAGGCCAACATCTTCAAAACTTCCTATGAAATCTTATGTTCTAGCATTTTCCCATATTTGACTTTGCCGTAAAATGGTCAAGGTCAACCCAAGGACATCATTCTGTAAAATCTTGATAATACTGGAGTACCCAATGTTACATACCAAGTTTCAAGGCCATCGGTCAGTATTCTGGAGAAGAATATTTTTATAGGTTTTTACCATATATGGGCATAGTGACCATGTTGGTCATGTGACCTGGACCGTTTGAACAAATTTTCATTCCCTCAGCCCCTGCAGACTCTATATGAAAAAATTAAGTTAAAATTGGCCCAGTGGTTTTTGAGGAGATTGTTTGAAATTGTCAAAATATGAAAGTTCTGGGTCAAAGGTCAAAGAATGACCTTGACCTCTTGTACTCACAAATCATCATGTCTCTTTAAGATGACTGTATATACAAATTTTTAGGCCTTAATCTTCAAAACTTTCCATGAAATCTTATGTTCTAGGATTTTCCCATATTTGACCTTGCCGTAAAAAAGGTCAAGGTCAACCCAAGGTCATAATTTGAACAATCTAGGTAGTACTCGCACACCCAATGCTACATACCAAGTTTCAAGGCCATCAGCCTATTGGTTCTGGAGCAGAAGATTTTTTAAGGTTTTTACCATATATGGGCGTGGCGGCCATGTTGGTCATGTGACCCAGCCCGTATGAATAAATTTTCGTTCCCTCAACCCCTGGAGGCTCTATATGAAATTTGGTTCCAATTGGCCAAATGGCTTTTGAGGAGATTGTTTGAAATTGTCAAAATATGAGTGTTCTGGGTCAAAGGTCAAAGAATGACCTTGACCTTTTGTACTCATAATTCTTCATGTACTCATTAAGATGACTGTAGATATTAATTTTTAGCCCAAAATCTTCATCAGTTTCCAAGATATCTTATGTTCTTGTGTTTTGCCATATAAAAGCACAAGGGAGCAAATTTGACCTTGCCGTAAAAAAGGTCAAGGTCAACCCAAGGTCATAATTTGAACAATCTAGGTAGTACTCGCACACCCAATGCTACATACCAAGTTTCAAGGCCATCAGCCTATTGGTTTTGGAGAAGAAGATTTTTTCAGGTTTTTACCATATATGGGCATGGCGGCCATGTTGGTCATGTGACCCAACCCTTATGAATAAATTTTCGTTCCCTCAACCCCTGGAGGCTCTATATGAAATTTGGTTCCAATTGGCCCAGTGGCTTTTGAGGAGATTGTTTGAAATTGTCAAAATATGAGAGTTCTGGGTCAAAGGTCAAAGAATGACCTTGACCTTTTGTACTCATAATTCTTCATGTACTCATTAAGATGACTGTAGATATCAATTTTTAGCCCAAAATCTTCAACAGTTTCCAAGATATCTTATGTTCTTGTGTTTTGCCATATAAAAGCACAAGGGAGCAAATTTGACCTTGCCGTAAAAAAGGTCAAGGTCAACCCAAGGTCATAATTTGAACAATCTAGGTAGTACTCGCACACCCAATGCTACATACCAAGTTTCAAGGCCATCAGCCTATTGGTTCTGGAGAAGAAGATTTTTTCAGGTTTTTACCATATATGGGCATGGCGGCCATGTTGGTCATGTGACCCAACCCTTATGAATAAATTTTCGTTCCCTCAACCCCTGGAGGCTCTATATGAAATTTGGTTCCAATTGGCCCAGTGGCTTTTGAGGAGATTGTTTGAAATTGTCAAAATATGAGTGTTCTGGGTCAAAGGTCAAAGAATGACCTTGACCTTTTGTACTCATAATTCTTCATGTACTCATTAAGATGACTGTAGATATCAATTTTTAGCCCAAAATCTTCAACAGTTTCCAAGATATCTTATGTTCTTGTGTTTTGCCATATAAAAGCACAAGGGAGCAAATTTGACCTTGCCGTAAAAAAGGTCAAGGTCAACCCAAGGTCATAATTTGAACAATCTAGGTAGTACTCGCACACCCAATGCTACATACCAAGTTTCAAGGCCATCGGCCTATTGGTTCTGGAGAAGAAGATTTTTTCAGGTTTTTACCATATATGGGCATGGCGGCCATGTTGGTCATGTGACCAGGATCGTTTGAACAACTTTTCGTTCCTAAGTCCTCAGGAGGCTACATATGAAATTTGGTTACAATTGGCCCAGTGGTTTAAGAGGAGAAGTCGTTTGAAATTGTGGACGGACGACGGACGACGGACGACGACGACGGACGCCGGAGCCTGCCTATCCTATAAGCTCCCCCGGAGCCTTCGGCTCAGGTGAGCTAAAAAATAATCAAACAAGCTTTTTTCTATCACAATTTGAGTTCCAATCTATTCTAGACAATTTGAGTTCCAAAGTCCCAGAGTGACCTTGAAAATGAGATCAGTGTCGCCAAAAGCTAATCACTTCTTTCCCCGATCCCACCAAAATCTAATCACTTCCTTCTTGTGTCCTATGATGCATCTGTGCTAGTTTGGTCAAATTCCATTTATTGATTCATAGAGTGCACAAAAGGCTCATGTTTTAGAGTCTTTATAATGTTGTCACCTTGAAAATCAGGTAAAGGTCACCAAAATCTAATCATTTCTTTGCTCAGTCCTAATGAAGTATCTGTTAAAGTTTGGTAAAATTTCATCCATTAGTTAAATATATAGTTTGCACACAGGCTTTCGTCCATCAAAGTTGAAGTTTCAAAAATCCAGTGTGACCTTGAAAATGTGGTTAAGGTCATTAAAATCTAATCACGTCTTTCTCATGTCCTAGTGATTTATACGTGCTAGTTTGTTCAAAGTCCATTTATTGTTTTATGAAAATATACTTGGAAGCAAAAGAAAGTATACAGGTAACGCAGTCTTGATTTTTCTACAAATGTCTACATATATGCAGAATGCCTTGGTCATGTTGATAAATATAATCATTTTTGCATAATTTGCGGCAATTTCCAGTACCATTGGTGAACGGTTTCTCGGTCCTAGAGGAGAGGAGTTTTAAAGGGTTTTACCATATATGGGCACAACGACCATCTTGGTCATGTGACCAAGACCACCCGAACAACCTTTTGTCCCCCTGACCAAGGAAGATACCATATGAAATATGGCTTCAATCGGCCCAGTGGCTTCAGAGGTGTTGTTTAAAAATGTTAAAGGGCGACGGGATCTTGGTGACTTTGAACAAAAGTCACAGAATGCTTGACCTTTAGCAATGTAATATATACATTTGGGCATTCAGTTAACCATTTATGCCTAGTATTATACCTTAGTCTTAAACAGTATCTGAGAAATCCACCGTTTAAGCATTTTCAATATAAAAAGTATAACGTACCAAAGTTGACATTCAGACATAAATTAGGTCATGGTCAACCTAGGTCATAAGCTATGACGGACTCGAGTCCCCAATCTACATACAAAGTTTCAAGGTCATTGGCCTTTTGGTTCAATTTGAACCTGTTTTTGCTTTAATTTATCCTGGATTTTAGAAAATTTCATATACAATCATAGTATGTGTATTTATAAAGCCAAAACCTACTTTTCACAAAAACTGATCCTAAATTCTATATCCTTCATATTAAATATAATACAAACATCTTCTTACCAAAACGACGTAAAATATCACACGTTTTCCTTGCATGGACGTGACATCATATATGTTGCTATGTTTTTTTTTTTTGTTTTTTTTTCAAACATCAATTTGAAAGCGCAAAAGGATAAATATTTATGTGTAAAATATACTATTCTGCAAAAGCGTTGCCATTATGTAATGATCACCCTTCGTATGATAAAGAAAGAAATCAAGAGAAATGGCGTTTACGCATCGTTTATGGGAGCAAGGTGCTTTTTTGATATGCAAACATGTTCTTGTACTTGTTAGACGGCCTTTGATATATGCACTGTACGACTTCCAGAATGGTAAATGCTTTACGTGCTACTGCAACTACTTGATTGTTAGGATCAATATACTGATTATTATTTAACAATTCTATAACAGTGGTAGGTACTATTTACACCCAACCTGCTTGAGACCCCAAACATATTTTGTCAAGCTCATCAACTGGGGCCGTATTCATAAAGCCACTTAAGTCGTTGCTATGCGGTTGCTAAGGCTAAATATCTATAAAGGAGACTCCCTACAACTATGAAATTTGGTCTGGAGGAACAGTCTTTGTACGACTGTTCCTCCAGAGAAAATTTCATAGTTGTAGGGAATCTCCTTCAAAACAATTTAGCCTTAGCAACAGTATAGCAACCACTTTAGTCGTTTTATAAATACGGCCCCATGAGTTTCTATATTATTGGAATAAACACCTAGCTTAGTTTGATTTTAGACTTGTGAAACAATTACAGCTGGGAAGAAACTTTGGATTCTCTTCTGGATTTTGCATTTCTGTCTTAAAACAGTAAGTGACAGCTTTCGTTTTATTGTATTATCAGAAGTCTTGAATCGTGTATTCTTAATAGCTATTTATTATCGTTTTATTTTATTTTTTATTTATACAATATTTCAAGAGGATTACACTTTTAGCTGAAGCAGCCAGTCTACCAAGTGGTCCTCTATAACAAACAAATAAAATACAAACACACATACAAATATTTACAAATATGTGCAAATGGTAAAACCAGTAATATGATAAAATGTATCCTTCGGATGCCATAAAACGTGCGACATATAAAATCTGTACTACGACTTAGATAAAACCTAGGATGGATAATCTGTAAAACGTTAAAATCTAAGATGAGAATAAGCATACCATAATTACGCGCTGCATCGTCTGATCTCGTATCACATATTATAAATAAAACATCTAAAACAATCACAAATGCAATTATATTGCTCTCAGACAAAAAGTCACCAACACAGTAACTATCATAGTACATGTCGTTACAGAAAGAAAAATTACGATATGATATGTTTGCTTAGGCTTTTTTTAAAACCGTTTAAGGAGTTCTGTGTTCTTAAGGACTGCGGTAGCGAATTCCATAGTTTTGAAGCAGAGCGTGAGAAGGAACGATCGAAAAACGCAGTTCGCGACCCAGGTATAGCCAAAAGACCATTTTCACTTGATCTCAAACACAGAGAATGTATTTCTGACATTGGTTTTAACAAGTTTGAAATATATGTGGGTCTAAGATTATTTAATGTTTTAAAGGTAAAGACTGCTTTATTATATTTTAGTCGTTTAGGTATAGATAACCATCCCAATTGTTCAAACATGTATGCAGAAGGTGTCATATAGTCAGCTTGGAGAATGGTGCATGCTGCTCTTTTTTGTAATTTAGAAAGTCGCTCGATATTTGCACTTAACGTATATTGAATATAATATTATCACTATTACTTGTTTATTATTATCATATTTTCAATTATTGATTTTTACTTTTGCATTTATATACTAGTATTCAAATTTTAGCTGTATGACTTGCGATTTTACTTCTTTTTAACGGTATTTCAGTCAGATCAGGACGACTGGAGGGTACTTTAATAGGCTTTATGCAATCGAACCGCGTTTACGACTAGAAAGATTCCCATCTGCAGCGAGTCTTTCAAATGTACCCTGGACTTCTAGATCGGCAGACCACCGCTTAACCTGTAATTGAGCTACCGGGCGGGACTACCTCTAAATATAAGAGCTTGGTTTATTTTGAACTAGTGAATGACTCAGTGTAGACTCTAGAGCAGAATGTATGTACGTGTACCGCAGAATTACCTTCCAACTGCAATAGTTCTTTCTCAGTACTTAAGGTGAACTTGTACACCCGATGTATTCATCGCCATTTTATCATTAAATGAAACAGCTTTTGTGACCTCTTGTCTGGTCAGTGAAACGGTCCGAAAAAGGAGTCTACCCGTAAAGAATAGAAGCAATTGTTTTTCGTTTAGGAGTTGACTCCCATTGAAAGGGGAGACGGCAGTTCAAAATGTCAGAATTCCTTCCCTGGAAAGTATATCCATTTACCTATAGGATATTAAGACACACTGAATTTGGACTGTTTCATAGGCAATTCTTGATTGATAGGTTTATTGTTGTTGCACTTACGTCAAGTTGTATGTGATCAAAATAACAGATCTGTCTCTTAAGATGACAGAGTTTGATAGAACCCTATGCATTTACGTTGCAAAGACAGCAATTCTAAGAAACCTTAAAAATGATTTACGCTTTTCCTGACATAAGCTCTTAACTTTGTGGAATATCTGATGTCAATTTTGACACGGTGTTTCAGAATTATATCACAATAATTTTTGTTGGAGAAATAATGGGGAAAACAAAATTCTTCAAAGCATTATAGGGTCCTTTATTTTAAAAGAGATTTATTTCGAACATACTTTCTTGTGAACTCACTCCACCAGCAGCTGTTTTAGACGTACCCAAAAGCATCATGGCTAAAACCTGACTTGCAGCATATTGCATGACCTCTCTTGTCTATTATTGTCATTTTTTGTATGGAGGTGGGTTTTCAAATGAATGGTAAAATATTGTTTCTGGTTTCAACAGATGATGCACAGTATATTCTTCCTGTAATCGGGTACCACGTGTCATGACTTCACAACACTCATCTATGATAACACCAATCACGTGTATTTTTTTTTTTTTTTTTTTTTTTTTGGGGGGGGGGGGCGTTTTTGGGGCTTGGCGGGGATATGATTTATGCCACCTTTTCATCTTTTATTGTTATTGTTCCCAGTAAATGTTTCCTTTGTAAAGAATCGGCATTGAATTTCCTGAATCGATTTCATCATCATGGTAATTTCTACTGATGGATTTGAAACATGCCATCCCTGTCTCCAAACTATTGTAGTCGGAAACCATGTTGGATTTAAAAAAAAGAAATACCTAGGGAAAAAGTTTAAGAACATGCAAGTGAATTTGAAAAATACAAAAAAACATGTTGGATTTAAAAAGAAATAACTAGGAAAAAAATAAGTTTAAGAATATGCCAGTGAATTTTAAAAATACAAGAAATATTAAATCAAATCTGTCTACGAGAAATGGCTGTAGATTGACTCATGTAGGTCAGTGAATTAAACAGCTTTTTTTCTCATGTCGTGGCTCAAATAGCAGGATACTGCCCTCTAGATGTTGGTACACTTTATTCGTTTCTGCAACGATTTTTTTCCAGTTTTCTACAAACGTTACCATAGAAATTCTAGTGAAAACAAACCAAATCTCAAAATCAGACAAATATCAGTCAGCGTGATTTCGAAAGCCTGTATGGGGGCGCGAGGCGATTAGAGTCATTCCGTATATGCGAACGAACTCAAGCCGAGTCTTTTATTTTCGTTTCTTTTTATATTCCTTGCTGCCAAGGCTCTAAAGTCTCAGAATTATCAGTCAAGTACTGACATATAACTTTCTTGTTCCCTCATGGGCTTTAATTTTTTATGGACGTCTAGGTCAATGAAAAGTTTCAAAGGATTACATAAATGGGAATAAATGCGCCCAGAAATTTTATGCAATAATGATCCGCGAAACACTGGAATGTTAATTCACACCTGTCGTCAGTTTCAACATATTAACTTCTGTATTTTTCATCTTTTAAAATAAAACTTAAGCCCACACTTTTGCACTACTTTGTGTGACCACTGTCACTGTGTGTGTGACTCTAGTTCTGTTCTGTTCAACTTCTTCCCAAAGGTACATGTATAATTCTTCAGATTTCGTTAGTCATCTATCTGCTTATCTTTTGAAAAAACAAATGGAAAGAATTTCAACCCCTATGCATTCATGGAATTAGGTCAATTTTCATATGAATATTTTCTCTTTTGGTACGTTTTCTCGGAATGTTGTAACCAGTTTCATTACAGACCTTTACAGCAAAAATGCGCATCTTTATATGACATAACAGATCAATTAAGATGATAATCTGACTGATTTACTCTATGACCCTTTAGATCTTTGGCAATATCTTCCTATGATAGCTAGCTATGTAGAAAGTGAATTGGATTAGCAGAACAAGATGATTTTCCGCAAATAGCAAAAGTACAGTGATGAAACATCTCTTGTAGTACATGTTACTAATGATCTGGATAACTGGATTATCAGTCGCTCTTAAAACGGACGTAAGTGTATTACCTATTTGCATTTTTATAGTTTTTTTGCATTTTCTGTTTTAATTTAAATAATGAATTTTTCATCAGTGTTTCCTTTTTATTTTGTTGGTTTTTAGCACTTGGTCGTACATGGATGATCACAACATAGATTACATGAAAATGTAAATATCCAGCAGTCTGACTACGTTGAATCATTTTTGAATCAAGGTTGATTCAACGTTATGACATTGAATCAATTTGGATTCCATGTTGATTCGTTGTTGTGTTCATAGTGGCTATAAACCTGAGGACAAAAGCTCTGCAAGGTTGTTAAAACTCACTTTTAATCGGTTTAAGGAAACGCACTCACTTCATTTTTCTCTTTTGTGAATTTCGTTGCATGCGGCACTTTTCCAGTGGAAATGTTTGGAAATAAAAAAAAAACTTTCATGCAATTTGACGTTGCATGCGGCGCTTTTCCTGTGGAAATGTTTGGAATTAAATAAAAACGTTCATACGTTGCATGCGGCTCTTGTCCTGTGGAAAATTTTGGAATTAAAAAAAAACGTTAATGCAATTTGACGTTGCATGCGGCGCTTTTCCTGTGGAAATGTTTGGAATTAAAAAACGTTCATGCAATTTGACGTTAACGTCAGTTCCTCTTATTTTCAGTAAGCAAACTAGATTTTTGATTCAATTATAATGCTGCAAACCAATAAAGAGCGTTGTCAAAAAACTATCTGGCCGTCTCCCAGAAGGTGGGAGAAGGAAAGAGAAATGATAGGCGGCGAGAAAAAAAATAGCCAGTCAAAACCCATTCGCACCTGCTGCAAACACAGTAGGACCTTGCCCTTCTATTATCCAAAGCAGTAGGACTGAATGTAGTTACCCAGCACTGTCGCCCGACCCGACTACCCACGCCTGTTGGGAAGTATGATACTTCGTGATTATTTCCCTTGGAGGTGTGCCCATCCACCTGAAACTTCTGAATTAAATGATTGTTCACACACAAAAGATGTAGCTACAAAATGGCAATATAAGAAAACACACTGTCATTAATTAAGAACCAATTTGGTCTTCATATTCACAGCAATGTCTGGTATAATGTCTTCTTTCCACATATGCTGCTAACATTAATACTTGTCACTTGTCATTCCGATTATCTTGTTTGTCACAACTTACGTGTATGCTAATTGATATGAGATGCAATCGTCGTAGAAATAATAAGCAAAGGGATAACTTCAAAGTATCATTTGCGTGCATTTAATGCTAAAAAGAAAGCATTTTATTTACCCTGAACTAGAAATATGACTGGCGGGAACAGACAAATCCATAACAGGCTCCGTACAAGGACTCAGCTCGGTAATAAACACTAAAAATGTCCAGTTATACTTCACTTACTTGTGTGAGAAAGTATTTTCTTGCACACCAGAAAAGGATATCCGCGTGCCAACAAATCTTATCTCACCCATGTTATCTCACCCATGGCCGGATAAAAATCACGATCTGTCAATGCATTGGTTGTATTGGCACTCACGTATCTGCGTCGTCAAGTGACGTTGGCTTTTTTTGATGATGACGTCACGAAGACGGCAAAATGAATGACGTCAGCCTATGCACGCCAGGCGTTGACGTAAAGAGCCGAATGGCAGTCGTTGAAATCGGCGCATTCTTTCAAAATCAAATGGAAACTTCTCAAGCACTAGAAGTATGCATTTTAACAAGTTCTAAAGTTAAAACAAAACGTACTGTGCAAGAAAATCTACCATGAAAGATACTTATAATAACAGAAAATATGATAATCCTTATTTTGTAACTGCTCTGTGTAGATGTAAGAAAGTATAAGGGCTTAATCTTGCTTTCCTGATAAACGACCAACAAAGGCAAATCCTCTGCAATAATCATGTCAGTTGGTTGTACATAGATTCGCTTTGATATTCCAGCTGGTCTTGTCAACCTCTGACAGTTTTAATGTAAATTTGCCCATAAAAATTGTCAATAAAAGCATCGCAAACGACTGCGTGATACACACCGATTTTTCCAGATTTATGCATGTATATAGCCCAGGGGCAGGGGAAATAACTCCTATGAGGTAAATTTGAGCATCACCGGAGGCTTTCATCACTCTGATCATTTGCTGAAAGTTTCAAAAAATTTGCTTCAAACTCTGATTTTAGATGGAATTTTTCATGATTTTATACATGTATATAGTCCCGGGGCAGGGGCAGATAACCCCCGATGATAAAATTTCTGTGCTCACAAAAAGCTTTTGTTACTTCGATCATGTTTGTGAAGTTTCATCACGATACTCCAAGTAGAGGCCAAAAACCATTTTTGTTACAGTGACAAGTGCCATAACTCTGTCAGAAATTAACAAAATTTGCCCAATAACAATCCCAAGTGAGACATTCTTGGTACAAATGCTTATTCAAAATTTGAAGGAAATCCGTTGATAAATACTTAAGTTATCAAACGGAAACGAAGTGCGGACGGACGGACGGACGGACGTACGTACTACGGACGAAAAGACACACGGACGGCCAGCATGTATACATAATACCCCGCCACTTACGTGTGGCGGGGTATAAAAATGAACTTTCGGTATAGTTCAAAATTTTCATCGAAATATGTTGCTCTAAACTCCCTGTAATTGGCATAAGACTTTTGGTATAAAAAGCAAGTTTTATAATTGAATGTGTGGGAAATAAGAAGAGTTCTATAAAGATGCTCCCCCTGCGTGCCTCAGCAAGCCACTTTGCAAGCATATGTGTACTAGTAGTAGTATTTCAATTCTCATATCGACGTTGCCCTCGAACCTCAGCGGAACGAATTCATAGCCGCAGTAACGGGGCGCCGAGCGTCCGTCCATGCATACTGTATACGTACTGTCAATATACACATTATATATGAGTGGCAAGCTGAGGCACGGGGGAGGGTGGGGGTGGAAGATAGTCCACAGCTGAAAAAAACTAAAAGTGGGTGGGAGTATTAGACTCATTGTACATAAAAAGTGGGCGAACATACATTTTGTTTACATATAATTGCATACTATGAGCAGCTATAATGTTTGACTTCACTTCAACCATATTTTACAAAAATAAATTCAGTAAATATGAAAAAGCCAAAAGTCTGCTCTGACATTTTGCTTTGCACTTCAAGGGTAGCCAAGTCTACGCTAGCTCCGTGCGGATAGCGAAGACTCTGATCAGCCCAGGCTGATCTGAGTCTTTGCTGGGCGCTCGTGCCACTCTGTTGGTTTTGTCGTGTCGCGGCTCATTTGTAAAGTAGCCGACATACGTCACGATCGCGTGTTCATAACTGTAAATATCTTATGTTTCAAAACAAAACAAAACAAAAATGATAAAAATAATAATAATAATGATAATAATAACAACAATAATAATAATTCCGAGCCAGGTAAAGAAATACTCAGATTGCACGAGATCAGTTTTTCACGTATGAATTTTTTTTCACGAGGAACACGTGTAATATGAAGCTTAGAAAGAACAGATTATTTGATTAGTGTTAGGAAACATTTTTATTGTTTCCAGTAAAATACAAGTCAGATAAGAAGGCGCCAATATAATTATTTAAAAGTATATTTAACAAACAAGGGAAATTGAAAGCTCTCATATAACCAACAAGAATGACCTGTGTCGCTTCAACTGATAATGATTACAGAGCATCTGCGCTAGAACCATTTTTAGTAACAAATTTTAAGTGACAACATTCAATCGATGCATGAATAACGGCATCTTTCTTTTAGATCAGGAACTAATGCAATCAGATCCGATATAGCGCCATCAAAACCAAACAGAAAAGAAGTAAATTCATAAACTGACAACAAGTAAGGAAAAATGAGCCGCGACACACAAAAAACCACTAAAGTGGTTGTGCGCCAAGCGCAGACTCAGATCAGCCTGTGCATCCGACCAGACCGACCAGACTCTTTGCTATGCGCTGAAATAGTAGCTAAGGGTCTAAGCTATCTCCATGCGGACAGCGAAGGCTCTGATCAGACTGGGCGGATGCCCAGGCTGATCTGAGTCTGCACTGGGCGCACAACCACGCTACTGGTTTTCTCGTGTCGCGGCTCAAATATGCATGGTAACCCTTATAAACACCTCTTTTCCGGACAGGTGGTCATTTAGCTACCCCAGCTGAAATCCCTACTCACACAACTACAACATGGACAACCAGAATAAGTACCAGTAGCATCTGTTTTTACCTAATTTCTATCTAAAAAATAGAAAACAGAAAGCAAAGTGGGCAGCTATACAGACATACGTATATAAAACAAGTAGAATTTTGGATCCACCACAAAAATACCAGTAAAAGATGACTGGAGGAGGGGGAGGTGGGGTATTAAACTATTTTCCTAGATGCAAACTCTCGCACTCAAATTCACTTCTGTAATGGTTTGGAACATGGTTTAACAAAACTGATTGATCCATAAGCTACAAGATGAAGATCTGACGTAAAATCTATGCCACAAAAGCGGTTCTTCCTGCATTATAAAATTGACGTCTGTATGGTGACACTTCAGAAACTATGTTTTGCAACTTGTTAAAACTTTGAGCAGCACGTGCGGCACGTGCTTTGAGAATGGTTTGCATTATTTTATTAAATGAAGCCATTTACTATAGGACTCTTGGGAAAACTGATCATGAAATCAGTTTTCCGAAGTGTACAGGTAAATTGCTTCATTTCATGAACTAATGACAGTTGCTTAAAACAAATGATATTATTACGGGGTATCTGCCTTACACGACATTAAAATCAGCTTTGTAAGACATAGGACCTGGGATAGCGCTTATTTTCTTACCTGGTCTGACATTATTTATACCGCGACAAGGCAAAACAAACAATGTGGCATGTGCGCTCAGCGAGGACTCGTATCAGCCTGGGCATTCGTCCAGTCTGATCTGAGTCTCCGTTGTCCGCATGGAGCATGTGTGGAGGGAGCCTAGACACTTAGCTACCCTTTAAGCGCTCAGACTGGGCAGATCCTCAGGCTAAGCAGCACAGCCACTTTGTTGGTTTTTTCGTGTCGCGGTCCAGTTTTTATCCAAAAAGTAAGACATTTACCGTTATTAGCACGCGAGCGTGACTTACATTGTCCTGTAGATCACAATAGATCATCATCGATTCCATTGTTATCTTCATAAGAGTGTATGAGACAAGAAAGCACCTGCGAACTCTTCTTATTCTATTATGATGACCCGAGATCAACATACATTTGAGCCGCGACACGACAAAACCAACAAACAGGTTGTGCACCCAGCACAGACTCAGATCAGCCTGGGCATCCGCACAGTCTGATTGCGCTGTCCGCATGAAGGTAGCTTAGACCCTTAGCTACCATTTAAGCGCTTAGGGAAGACTCTGTTCAGACTGGGCGGATGCCCAGGCTGATCTGAGTCTGCCCTGGGCGGACAACCACTTTGTTGGTTTTCATGTGTCGCGGCTCAATTGCTCCTTTATATTTTGACATAGTGTAAACAAGGATTGGAACAGAATGGAGTGGAATGGAATAGACTAGCAGAGACAGTCTCCTAAGAGCACTAGTCTACAGGACACTCTTACAAGCAAGATTTGGCTACCTCTGAGAGAGCAAATTCTTCCATCTAAGAGTGCCATTTCAGGCTCTGGGAGCAAGTTGTAGCCAACGGAATGTAGACTATCTCATCCATTTTTTCTATTCAAATCTATTCAGTTCAAGATTTTAAATTTTGCCTTACATTTAATGCACAAAGGTTGGCGTTGATAGCGTCTTAGATAAAGCAATGCCGGTGATTTATGTTTGCTTTATTTTACTTCTCTGAAGACTCTTGCATTGCAAATCATACAGACTCTATAGAATGTGCACATGCCCGACCAGAAGACGAAAAGAATGGCTGCACGATAAAGCGCATGCACTATCTGTTCCTCTTTGGACAGAGACATTTGGACACAACAGCACGATCAACCGTTATGAAAATCAAAGGAATAAGTTGAAAAACCCCAATTTTGTTCTATCGCCGGTTAATGCTTTTATTTCGAGAACAATAGGGCGTTAAACAATAAAGCATTATTGCCATGTTACAAGTTCCAGAACAGGTGCTTTGAAGCAATGAATAAATACAGCCTCCAATCAAGGGAAAATGCACCCAACAGGCGCATAACATTGAATCAACATTTAATCGCGTTGAATTAACATTGATTTGATTTTGATTCAACATAGGGTATCAGCATTGAATCAACGTTGATTCAACGTCATGACGTTGAATAAACATTGATTCAACGTTGATTCAACACTGTATGACCCATGGGCAGTAGCATGAATGCAAAACTGTTCCAATAGGAATTGTGCTGATATAGCATGGGGCTCAAAGTATCTGTCAGACTGATAAATAGTTCTTTTGTGCTATCTCTAACATATGTCTTTCGTAACCATGCAGGATCTATAGACAAGTGATTTCATCATCCAAACCTACTAAAAAGCATATTTGAGCCGCGACACGACAAAACCAACAATGTGGTTGTGCGCCCAGCACAGATTAAGATCAGCCTGGGCATCAGTCCAGTTGGATCAGACTCTTTGTTAAGTGCTCAAAGGGTAGCTAACAGTCTAAGCTACTTCTATGCGGACAGCGAAGACTCTGATCAGACTGGGCGGATGCCCAGGCTGATCTGAGTCTGCGTTGGGCGCACAACCACTTTGTTGGTTTTCTTGCGTCGTGGCTCATTTGTGTTGGTACATCAGTGCACACACAATGATGAATGAACACTGAATTAACTTTAATTCAGAGTCATGAGTTTGAATCATCGTTGATTCAGTATTGATTCAATATTATGTGCCTGCAGGAATGTTACCGGATAAATGGCAGGTACAGGTATTTCATTTGCATTAAAAGCTTGTTTCATCACAGCTAATTAAGATTAAAGACGGGGCGATAAGATATTTTCCTACATTTACAAGTCAGTTCTGTGTGGTAAGTTTTGCAACAAATGCATACGGAGGTTATCCAAATAACGCAGACCTTTACAAAATCTGTAATTACGCTGTATAAATTTGACAGGTATGGCATCGCTGGGAAAACTTTGTGCGATGCCGGTGGGGTATTTTCACAACTTTTATTTTAGGTTTTCAAAAGAGGTAAGGAGCAGAAAGGCGCGTTGTCAGTTGGTGTATATCGCTCTGCTCAGGCGTAGAAGGTCGCAGGTTCAAATATCCTTTGGGTCATCCAGCAAATGAAAAACTATCTGTGTTAACCCAGCAGTAAAGAGTTTTTTTTCGAGACAATGATGGGCTCTTTACTATATACTGTGGTCAACGCTTCAAGGAAACCATTTGCTCATAGAGGAACATATCCTTTTCTTTAAAGTATCATCACTGGAAGGTCAACGTCGTCGACGGTTGCTAAAAGGTAGTCATAAGTGTTATTCCATTTTCAAATGGCGGATATACATGAAGCTGTGTCCGTATGCCTTAAACAGTGAACAAATATGCTGGCCAATACTCCTAGCCATTCACCAAAAACAGTTTTGAAAACGTGTCAGCGGGTCAGCATCTTGGAAGGCGTTCGAAAACATTGCAACATTGGCGATTGACGAAATAAAGGCGCGTATTATGTGCATTTTTTTTTTCATGATAAAAAAATAAACAAAATTACGGAATTCTCAAATTTCGAAATTTTATGAGGTGCGGCCACTTTGTATAACAAACTTCTCTTCAGTATCTTAGCTATCAATTTGAACCTACACAAACATGCTCAACACATATACTGACAATGTGCTCATGCCTTATTGAAGAGTGAAAAAAAATGTTTTGGTCAAAATTACAGCCTTGTCAGGCTTAGATGTTTTGGGTTCTGGCTAATGCAGGATGACATGTAGCCACTGTAAATGACAGACATATTGAAAAAATGCTCATGTATTTGAAGCCGAGAAGTAGGTCAGAAAAAGTGGCGGGGTGGGATTGGCATAGTAGGGAGACAGGCCAAACACGGGGGCATCATCTGTGTCTTACAGAATCAATTATCTATTTTTTCCTTCAATATTCCTTATATCATTATATAAACCGTCATTAAATATAAACAAGTGGCGTATAAGAGGCTCTAATATGCCACTTGATGCAAAACCCTTGATATTGTTTTGATGACCGTCGCGTATATTACTGTGAACATGAACTCGACAGATGGTCTAAGCTTCAGCACACACTGCCAATAAATTTATCCTTCACTTAGGACCTGGTATAAAATTCAATATAAATCAAACGACTGAAATATCGACTTTCTTCAGATTCAACCAAATTTTTAAGGGAAGTAACTCTGCAATTTTCTTTTTGCTCTTAAAGGGAAGATTTTTTCCTCCAGGAGATTTTTTTTGTTTCCCTTTAAAGAGTAGACCCCTTTTTGGAATGGATTCTTCGCTCAGGTAAGTTAACATTACTCACAAAAGTTGTTTCCCTTGGTTAATTGACAAAATATATAGGATTTTACATGAGTGTTCATGTATTATTGAATTTATTAAACGAGTTGGGGAAAAAGATAAGATGCGAGGCTATGCCGAGCATCTTATCAGTTTTCTCCAACGAGTTTAATAAATTCAATAATACAGGGGCACGAATGCTCTTTATAATATGACACTATAATCGCATTTTATTTAAAAATTTTGCACTAAAAACGTCACGATTTCGCCATTAGAAAGCGTGACGTTTTACGGACGTCAACGCATAATGTTATGACGTTATTTGCATATTTTATCCACTAGTTGATTATCGTTTTTTATGCATGGCTTTATTTCACTCTCAGTTGCGAATATGATAAAAAAAAAAACTTTAAGACTGAGCCATACAGTTTAATATAACTCTTGAAACAATTACAAACATTGCAAGACGTTGGTGTTAGTAGTAATCATAGCGAGTAATGATTGGGCAAAACGCAATCTCGGATAGCTCTTTACGCGGCAAGCTCTAGCACAGAAAACAATAGTGCCATCAAAAGCTCAATAGGATTCTAGCAACACTTGTCTAGTAGAAAGGCTATATACATAGTAACTGATTTCGGATAATTGCTTACAAACAGCTGTAAGTTTTATTTCTTATTGACAATTTAAATAGTGTTACTATAATATGCCTAGGAAAATATCAATTGTCATCGTTAGGTTATATATGAATCTTTCCAGAAAAATGATCATGCCAATATACTAATTTAGGCGGTTTTATTAAAAGGATAGGTGAAGTTTTTGGTTTTAGAAAAGAATTGTCTGAAGGTTTGATTTCTTCAGAATTTATATCTCCCAATGAAATTCTCTTAAATATATAGTTTCAAACTAATTATACTTTAAAGAAACTTTTTTTTTTATTTCCATTACATTTAAGTATAAATCTTAGCTTTTCCAACTAATTTTGAAGTCTCTCTGTGGTAAAAACAAATCAGAAAATGAATTTAAGTCAGTTAGGGTAAATTGAGAGCGTTTGTTGATGGCTAGTGGGCACCGGGAACCAATTCCTTCAGGGAACCGCGAAATTAAAAAAAAATGAAGGAAGGCTCGGGACTATTATTATCACATGATGCACTTTTATTGGTTAATAATGCTGATGAGGTTGAAAGCGATGTTTTTGTGAAATATAGAAATCCGTTTTGTTTGATATCATGGATATTGTAACGATACAAGTATTTCTGATTTGATCTGTGGAGACAAAATTGTTGACTGGCGATTTTTAGCAAATCTTCTGCGCTTTCCTGTGGGAGAGGTAGTTGCCGGCTATCAGCAGCCTGTAGTGCTAGAAAGGGTAGACTAAGGTGGTGTTTCTCCTGTTTCATCTTACTGATTAACATTTTATCTTGAAATTAGAACAAATTTGGATAGTGAAGTAACATTGTAACAAGAAGGGCACACTGTCAGAGGCAGTAGCGGTCACTATAGAAGTCTGTGGGAGAAACAATTAGTTCACTTTGCCCTAGGTTTATAGGTCATGTAAAACAACCATCAGAGGTCCTTTTCTGCTAAGATTAATGTCTGCAAAGCTGTTCTTTCAGCTTTGGATAGACATCAACTAATAAAATGCAGTTTCCTTACTCCCATGAAAGCGAATAAATAATGTCAAAGGTTTTGCAGAGATGGGTCATTAAAACTGGCCACATGTTTGGGTTACATAAGATTTAGCCCATTAGTGCTTACTTGATACAAGCCCTTTTTCAGAATATGGAGAAACGAGGGTGGGGAGCGTTCTTGGAAATGATGTATATATTTTTTCGTGTCAGAAATTCTGAAATTCGATGCATTGCAGCAAGCCGTGCAGGTCCTTATTAGACGCCTTCTCAAATAGTCTGAACTGTTTGCAACAGTCTCTTTTAAGGGACGTCGTGCATGTATTGCGTGAAATTATGGTCGTATGCGTAAAGTTAGTAATACGCTGACTGTTCCGATGTTGTTCTTCTGTTGCAATACTTGAGTGTTCCTGTTATTGTAATACTTGTGTGATTCTGTTGTAGCAATACTTGTGTGTTTCTGTTATTGCAATACTGGTGTATCTGTTATTGCAATACTTGAGTGTTTCTGTTATTGCAGTACTTGAGTGTTTCTGTTATAGCAACACCTGAGTGTTTCTGTTATTGCAATCCTTGAGAGTTTTTGTAATAGCAATACTTGAGTGTTTCTGTTATAGCAGTACCTGTGAGTGTTTCTGTTATTGCAATTCTTGGGTGTTTTCGTGATAGCAATACTTGAGTGTTTCTGTTATAGCAATACCTGTGAGTGTTTCTGTTATTGCAAAACTTGAGCATTTTTGCTATTGCAATACTTGAGTGTTTTTATTATTGCAATACTCGAGTGCTTTTGTTATTGCAAATATGCTGTTCTCGTTCTCTATCTTCTTCCTGGGACCTTTCTAATGATGGCATTTTCTAGGTATCTACATCGATACTACAGTCAAAGAGGTCAACGACACCATAAAAAACCCAGTGTGAAATCATTTATGTTTTATTGGCAATTTTCATTGCCGGAATCTTGTTTATTGTATCTACATATCTCTGAACACAGTTTTTCTTCTGTGTGTGTCAAAGATCGTTGGTATCAAACTGATCCGATTTGCGTTTCATGAACAGGTATCATATAGCATGTGTGACCAGGACAGACTCAGATTATCCCTCTCATTCACGCAGTCTTTCCTTTACTCATGTCTACTCTGTGAGTTCTGAGAAATGTAAAAAAGACAAAAGAAAGATTCTGTTTGCGCGCACGCTGAGTTGAAGGTTAACTATATGCAAATGGTCTGTTATAGCGCTTTTCATGTGGCGTAGACAATGTTAGGAATAGCGATTGCTCCGGAAGCATTTAAGAAAAGGTCATAACTGGCTGAAGGTTATTTTCTGTTGACTGGTTATCATTGTTATTTTCCACAGATTTGATTAGGTACAGAAGTACCTGAAACGGACCGACATTTACACGGTCTAGTAGTATCACAAAGTGCCGAACATTTCTAAACACAGGCCTCTTCTATTTGGTGACCAAACCTGCGCAGGTTTAATTATGTCCATAAGTACCAGAAAAAGATCGTCATGGACACGATCTAGTAGTTTCACTAAATGCCGAATATTTCTAAAAACGGGTTACTTCTATTTGGTGACCAAACCTGCAGGCTGATTGGCGTAGGGTAATAAAATGCAAACCTGAATTTAGAAAGCCAACCAGAAATCTACTAGATTAAAACTGAGAATGTACGATTAGACCGAGGTGAAGATAGACTGACTTCGGTTTGGTAGAGGCGCTATTTGACCAAGGTACAAATCCAATTACTACACTATTTAATGTGTGCTAAGCGTAGACCCAAACTTTTTGTAAAAGCTAATACTTGTTATGGTTTGTTATAGCTCTGGCAGAATATCCCATGAGTCAACATCTTACGTCAGGGTAATTTATATATATATTATTTATTGTTTTGTTTTTCTGTGATGTACTATTTATTTGGAATTAAAACATATGTGATTCTTTTACCGAATTTTGAACAATATTAGAACAAAGTTACCATAAAAAGAAGTTATCTTTACCATTGACCGTTCTAAGGCGGAGGTTCTGAATTTGTCGTTTGTCTTTGTGTCTGTTTGAACTCCGGCTAACTACGGTGATAAGTGGCTGATATTTTGACAGAGTTCAACCGGCATTTTTAGATAATTTGAAGGCAAATTCTCGTTACTTTGACACTTAATTTCATGCGTCAATACCTGAGGTATACTGAGATCGACTGATACTATAAATTTTGGCCTTATTATTCAAAATAACTGAATTTTTATCCATAACTTGAAACACCATGTCAGAAACCCAATTCACAAGTAATTTGCATATTAGAATGTTATTTTTTATGAAACACAATTATAATTAGCCGAATCGTGTATCATGTACCCAGCCTGATCCAAAAATCCTGCTCAAAATAACCGAAAACGAGCATTTTGGTTACGGTGTAATGCGGCCATGGCATTGGCACTGGACAAATCATTTAAAGGCGCAGCATGGGTGGCTGCACGCGAAACAAATATTAAAAGCTTTATATAAACGTGTACAAGCCATGACCGGTGTGTGTGTTTGATTTTTGTTAAGACGTGGCATTTTGATGCCTTTTCTGGTTTCTTGTTGCTTTTCTGTTTTAGTCCATATAGCTTTCAGTCACCTAGCTGGGGCAGAGAAAGCTGACTCCCTTCCTTTTTTCACATATATCATGTACACATTATATGTAATGTAGATTATTTACTCTTCTCCTTTGTCCTACTGGTACTATCATGGTTACACTTAACCTTATTTCATTTGTATAATAACATACGAAAATAAAAATCAAAAGCTGCATAAATAAGAACATTTTACAAATAACTTATTATCTTGATTATTCACCAACTAGGCATTCTTGTTGAATCAGCATTAAATCAGCATTGAATTTATGTCATTACGTTGAATCAACATTGATTTAGTGTTGATTAAATCAGTTTCAGAGGTACAGACTAATTTAAGTGTGCCTGCTGGAAATGTCTGTTTTCACGCGATGCTTTTCATGTTGAAAATTCTACATGTGGCAGCTTCATAAGATATTCAGTAGTTTGCTAGAAAATGCATGACTGATTGCATTTGAGCCGCGATACGACAAAACCAACAAAGTGGTTGTGCGCCCAGCGCAGACGCAGATCAGCCTGAGCATCCGCCCAGTTTGATCAGACTCTTCACTAAGCGCTTATAGGGTAGCTAAGGGTCTAAGCTACCACCTTGCGGACAGCGAAGACTCTGATCAGACTGGGCGGATGCCCAGGCTGATCTGAGTCTGCGCTGGGCACACAACCACTTTGTTGGTTTTCTCGTGTCGCGGCTCAATGTTATTTTGTCATCGAGGTTTGGTTGATACACTATGTCATTTTTGCTGAGAAATCTTCAGCAAACACGTGTTTCCATTTCAGATTGAGCATTTCTGTTTACTCGCAGAATGTAGCGTTAGCGAGGCCGAGAAGCTAACACTCATGTAGTTATTAAAAGCTGAATCGCTATATTTATACTTGTAAACCTTTTACCACCACGTGGTCATTTCAAACAAGCTTATGTGATTAACCTCTGCCTTGGATACCTCACATATAGCTTTTCGTTTAGATGATTGATACTGATGAATCAAAAACGTTTCTGATGGTATTCTTTAATATGTTTCCTACAGAGTAATAATCAAAATCAGATAATTATTTGTTGAAAGACTCAACCTGGATCAAGGTGAAGTTCCTCCTTTCTTCCTAGTTATGCAATCAAAAATACTTCATTTACAACGTTGGTATCAAAACAAAAAAAATATTTGTTTTGCTGAAGTCGGTGCTAGGAGCCGTGTACAGTGTTACGACATTTCGTTGTCGAACAGGAACAGACTCAATATACTGAGTCTACTAAATCATGTCTCTAATAATGTTGCTAACTTTCAAATATATTGCAAGTATTATTCTTTTAATACAAATGAGTCGAACAGCATTTTTTCATAATCATGTAATTTGGTTATCTTTATGCAGAAAAATGAATTCTTAATTTCTAGTTGGCCTGGAATTGCACATTTACATGCGTAAAGCACATCGTTTTTTTTATTGGCGCATGCATGCTGGGATGTTCTTTTTATATAATTAGCTTGTTGTGTTTGGTTTGAACATATTTCTTTCGTTTTTAGCTCGCCTGAACGAAAGTTCATGAAGAGCTATTGTTGTCACCCTGGCGTCGGCGTCCGCGTCGGCGTCGGCGTCCGCGTCCGCGTCGGCGTCCGGATTGGATGTTTTGGTTAAAGTTTTTTAAAGACCTATATCTCCTTAACCCATGGATGGATTCATTTGATACTTGCACTGTAGTTAGATATTGGTCCATGGTTTAACAGGGTACCACCCCCACCCCACTCTGTGACCTTGATGTCAAGGTCATGGACTTAGAAAATTGGAAGTTTTTTGTATTGGATGTTTTGGTTAAAGTTTTATAAAGCCCAATATCTCCTTAACCCATAGATGGATTCATTTGATACTTGCATTGTAGTTAGATATTGGTCCAGAGTTTTCCAAGGTACTACCCTCACCCCCCTCAGTGACCTGGATGTCAAGGTCATGGACTTAGAAAATTTATTGCTTGGATGTTTTGGTTAAAGTTTTTTAAAGACACATATCTCCTGAACCCATAGATGAATTCTTTTTATATTTGCACTGTACCTAGATATTAGTCCAAAGTTTTACAGAGTACTACCCCAACCCCGCTCAGTGACCTTGATGTCGAGGTCAGGGACTTAGGAAATTTGGTCTTTATTAAAGTTTTCGAATTGCATACTGATTCATAATGCTTGACAGAGATTTAGTTTACACTTGAACTGATGTTAGACAATTTTTTGAGATTTTACAAAAACACTATGTACTTACCCCACTGGATGACCTTGAAGTCAAGGTCATCGACTTTGAATTTTGTCTTAAAGATTTTGGTTAAAGTTTTATATTTATGAAGACATAATTTCACAGTGTCACGATGGACTCAGTTGATACTTATACTTGGACTGATGTTAGATAATGGTTCAAAGTTTTGATACATCCTAGACCCCCCCCCTCCTCCCCCCAAACCCCAACCTCCCACCGCCACCTCTTAGTTCTTTGAGCTCAAGCTCATGGACTTTGAAATTTCATGTGGATTTTTTTAATTTTAATTTCATTGTAAACTTATTTCTGAGATAGCTTTTGTTTATAAATGTGTTGTCATTATGGACATGCTTGCCTGAAGTTTTATGCATAGCCGTCCACACCACCATAGCGACTGTGTGATGGGCAAGCACCTATTCAGGCGAGCTATGCTGTCATGCGACAGCTCTTGTTTCCATTGACATACATATATACATACATGTACAAATAACATATCAGTACGAGCTATGAGATTAGAACGGAAGCTGTGTGCTTATAGAGTTCTTCTCCCTAGGGAGCTTTTGTGTTCTGTAAATATATAATACATAAGTGGTTTTGAAATTCATGCAGTCTGTTTACCATGTTTTCTGTTTCTTTGTCTCTGATCTTTAACTATCAAAAGGTAAGACAACATTACAAAAGATTGGTTCATTTCCTCAAACAATACTGAAGATGAAGATAGATTTAAGTCCTGCTGGTTCCACTCGGTAATACAATCATCAAAAGTTTATGCAAGAAATACGATAGACCAATTGGTACATTTGTACACAGCACATACATGGTCAACATACAGTAAAATAATGGCAGCATACTTCATATAAAAAACTTTGAAAGAAATTATTGCTTTCAGAGTACATACCTCATCTCGTGTCCCAAACTGAGAATTCAGATAGAAATGAGCGGCTACGAGCTAGAATGCGACAGAAGTATTGCTCGAAAGGGGATGCTCGTTGCCGGCCGAGATCTGTCCACCATCTCTTTTCTTTCAAACCTTTGGGTTCAGTGACACTGCAGAAGTTAAATGTAGAAACGCGCGTTTGTCACAATAAATTTGGTATGGCTATCATGATATTTTAAAATATTAATGAACTTTTATTAAATTTTGTGCGACTGCGACAGATGATCAATTCCGTACTTAACTTCCTCAATGCCGCTAAAACCCGTAAATTTGAAAACAAGTGGTGGCAGGTCTCGGCAGGCAACAGACTTCCTACTCCGAGCCACACTTACTGACGTTATCTGCAAGGCAGCGCAACTGCAGACATCAGGTACATGTAAAGACAGGCGTCCCACACCAAGCCATCTCAACCTCAATCGCCCGAGAAAGACAACAGGCAAGGACCTCAAGGAGGAGACACCTCATGCAAAAGAAAGAAAGAAAGAAAACAGACTGCATGCCAAACGACCCTAAAGCAACAATTTTGCACTATGGTGGAAGTTCGGAAAAAAGGCTCTACTGCTGTCACATTAAACATTTTGAGCCGCGACACGACAAATGTTCGCCCAGCGCAGACTCAGATCAGCCTGGCATCCGCCTAGTCTGATCAGAGTCTTTGCTAAGCGCTTTACGATTAGCTAGGAGTCTAAGCTAGCTCCATGCTGACAGCGAAGACTCTGATCAGACTGGGCGGATGCCCAGGCTGATCTGAGTTTTTGCTGGGCGCACATGCAGCTTTGTTGGTTTTCTCGTGTCGCGGCTAAAATATAATATCTTGCTGGTGAATCTTAGTTAATTGATTGTTGAATAAAGCGCAGAATTAAAAGACAGCTTTAAAGACAAAAGGACGTGAATTTCTCTATGCCTGTCGTCACGAATATGCGACATTTCAGAAGAAATCTACACTTGTACTTGGTTAATTTCAATCACAACCAGCCTATTACTTTTTTATAGCTTGCGTGATCTGTAAATGGATTTTGACTCTTTAACCGACACTGGAGAGATGATTTGGTGCGAGCTCTGTGCTATGAGAAAAGACCTGGTTGCCGTCGGACGAAAAATAATCTTAAACCGTATTACCCAAAGCGAAAAAGGAAACTTATACGTACAACTTATGATAACATTTTCAGGCATTCCCTACTTTTTATAAATATAATTGCGTGAATATATCTATCTATCTATCTCTCGATACTGAAGACGATCATTCTCTGGTCAATACCTCAGGTGTGGTGGGTGGTTAAATTTAGAATTTAGCTAAAGAGAAAAACAAACTTTCGGGGTGGGCAATTAAAACTATTTACAAGAAGCAGATCAGAGCCGTGCTAAAACACATACCTCTGGACCGATAATCTAAATATCAACCAGCAGCAGAGCAGTTCTAAAAGTTTACGTACCGTTTTAAAATCGTATGTTGACGTAAGATTAAATTTGAATGACGCTCTTAAACATTAATGAGAACCGAAAAGATGGATTCGATACTTTTGTATCGGAGTAGACAGTATCTGGTTTCATTTTTGAGGTGTTGCCGTTAATTTCTCAAGACATCAATTAAGCAATCAGAAGGTGTGCGCATATGCATAAGAAAATAAGCTGATGCATCGATATCCTTCAGCGGAATGTTACCATGGAATGTTTTGAAAAACAAACCATGACTGACAACAGTCCGAGCAAGGTAAACAACTGATGTGTAAACCGATGAATCTTAGTTACTGCTGATGCATTCAGTAGACAACAAAACTGCACAGCAAGGACAATGTGTCAAAATGACGTCGCACTAACGTCGATGCGATATTATCACCGCATCGACGTCATTCAAGAATTGAAATTTGATTTTTCAGCGTTCATCGTGTGATGAAGCCAGTTGGCGGAGCTAAAATTCCATGAAGCGCGAAGCGCTTCTTGTAGAATTTTAGCGACGACCACTGGCTTCTTCACACGATGAACGCTGAAAAATCAAATTTTGATTCTTATGTTTACACTTTCTTTTAAGACCCTTCATGTGCTGTTTTCGTGGTAATTTAATGCAGAATATGCAAAATATGCGTCGAAGAAAAGACAGAAACGACGTACTTGGCCATTACGTTAAACATTCGAACGTTACGTGGACCAATCAAGACATTTGTTTACCTTAGACGTCGCTTGACGACAACGTCACATGATTAACTGTCGTTCATCGTTGTATGAAGCCAGTTGCCTTATACGGTTCACCTATGGGAAGTCTGTGGCAAGTGTTAATATTTTGACGTATTGTGCTCACTCGGTACATTCTCTACACCATACGACCTCATTTTGACGTATTGTGCTCGCTGGGTACATTCTCTACAGCAAAACGTACTTCTGCAAACACTGTTTCTTTCTTTTTTTTTTTTTTTTTTTTTTGATAACTCGTTTGAAAAAATATTTTGAATTACATGATTTTCTTATTACGGAGTATTGAAATATACGATTCAGAAAATAGAATCTCTGAGCCAGTGTGGCATTGATCCTGGTAGATAATAAATCAGGGATGATAAACCAAGACAAATTAGAACCATGTTACAAATAAATATATATTTATTTGAATGACTACAAGTCTTTACAGTGAGATTAATTGGATACTATCGTATCGGAGTATGCAGTACCTGTAGTCATTTGTGAGGTGTTGACGTTAATTTCTCAAGACATCAATACACCATTCAGAAGGTGTATGCATATGCCAAAGATAATAAAGTCTTGTTAAAGCAAATCATAACTGACAACAGTCCGCGCTAGGTAAAACAACTAATGTATAACCTGAGGAATCCTAGTTACTATTCATTCAGTAGGCTACAAAACTGCCCAGCAGCCACATGTCTTCAATACGACGTAATTTTAATTATTGTGCTGGATGTATTCTCTACTGCAAAACATACTACTACAATTCATATTACTTGGAATATAACTCAAAGTATGTGCCGCAAACAAAAATTCTGATATCTACGGCGTTTGAAAAAACGGGCGGGAGCATATAATTTCTCTGCTCCTGATTACGGATTATTATAACATGCATTTCAGAGAATAGTATCTCCGTGGATGTCTGGCTTACATTCAGGTAGGTGAGAAATGTGGGGTGATCATTCAAGAAAAATCAGTATTATGAAACACACAAATATTTATTCCTTTACTTATTTATTTATATTGCGTACAGACCACTAAGAAATATTACTTTGGAATATGTCATGAACAGGGGCCGTGTTTATAAAATCACTTAAGTCGTTGCTATGCTATTGCTAAGGCTAAATTTCTATGAAGGAGGTTCCCTACAACAATGAAATTTGCTCTAGAGGAACAGTCTTTTTCAGACTATTCCTCCAGAGCAAATTTCATAGTTATAGGGAATCTCCTTCATAGAAATTCAGCCTTAGCAACAGCATAGCAACCACTTAAGTGATTTTATAAATACGGCCCAAGGGATTTGATGAGACTGGCTGTAGTCTGAAACATTTATTAATCTGCATATCATTTATTTTTCTTTTAAATGTTGTTATTCGTTTTCATTTTTATTTCTTCTTCTTTTTGTGATAAAAGCTGATTAGATTATCTCAAGCCTCTGGTCAAATCTGATGTCTTTAAATCCCCTTTTTTAAAAAAAAATGGATTTTAGAGACAGCATTTACTCCTTTTTGGTCTTCTGTTTCTAACCAAACACTAGACCATATGAAAAAGGGGATTATACAGATCAGGTTTATTCAACAATACTTTGAAAAGAAAATGCATGCTATTCAGACAAATCAATGATTCCAACTGCAGCCAGCCTAGTCTTTGATCTAAAAATTGTCAAATGAGGTGTAAAAGGATTAATCTTATAGAGCACTTGATACATTGTAAGAATAAAACAACATTTTGAGCTATAAAAGCAGTCGGTTTAACGTGCGTGTCTTTCGTGAACTTTTGTCAATTTGTGTGTAGGTACTTCTTTCCCATTTCGTTTGGATGGCAGGATGTGGGATTTGATAGTATTAATTCCTCACCATTGCCTATCTTTTTACTTTGTCAGTGGCTTTAAAAACTGATCTAGATTAGAAGTTATACAACACCACCTTTTGGTTGCAAAGAGTCGTTTCTTTTGGTGCGTGTTTATTTTGACCAGTCAGAAGATTCATTACACGTGGAATGTGTCTCAAGACTTCGCATAGTTATTCAAAAACACTGAAGAATCGGTCAAATATTGACCGTCTAGTCCTTTTTGGTAATTGTTCACGGAAAATACGGCATTGCGCTTACGCTAGATGAAAATCGCGCAAAGGTAAGAATGTTCGAAAAAAAAAAGTTGCGCAAAAGTATTCGATAATAGAAAGTCGCGCAAAAGTAGGACAATTTCAAAGGTAGTCGAGCAAACGTGCTGCTTCCGAGTTACAACTGTCTAAACTGCATAAGTCTGACAGACACGCATTTCGGAACTTAAGTATCAAAATATTTCGGTTATCATAGCACAAAAGACAAAGGTTATTATGAAAAATAAATCACTGATATGTCATCTGAGACAGAGTTATTAACCCATGATATGGCTGTTCCTTGGTGCATAAAATACAATAAATGTTATTGATCTCAATCTAGAAATAGGCCGTCGGACAAGGCTCGTACTGAGTACCCTTGGCTTGCGACGATTATTTAAAAGTTAAACTGTGCGTGTTAGTGGATTGTTTGTAATCTTCTAACCATCCAATTTTTCCTTGCATTTCGACATAGATATGCCTCTAAACGTCTAGTATGAGAAGTTTTAATTGTCTCTTTTGAAATCTCTTATAATTCAAAGTCTCCGCAAGGGATTTGCGGTTATTTAGACAAATGAATTTAATATATAGAGGACGTCGATTTTGTGCTGAAGTTATAAATTTTCGTCTGTGTAAAGACACTTTTACAAAGTAATTCTCGATAACCACAATCCCCGAGGATATCAAATGGGTAACATCCGTCTGCCAAGTTGGTAGAAATCATTCGCCTCCACAATCAGGTTTAACCGCCATGCTTAAAGGGATACGTAAAGTAAGTCGATAAGTGGTAGCACTCTATAATGGTTTTATGACCCTGTTATGTCATTACCTATATGAGATGGGATATTTCCTTTGATGAAATAGCAGTGCCGCTGGACTGTTGCATAATAGGAGTATGACACCGCATAAATAAGAATTACATCTTTAAGCGTGGACTTGACTTCTCCTAATCTGCTTTGTACTTGGCTTCGTTGCTATATTTAGGATGTTAGAGTGCTATGAAAAACATGAGTAGATTTACATGTACATGTATAATTAAAAGACGACCTCCTTTGTATTTTCGACAAGAACGGTCCCAAGAATAGACGGCCGATTTTAGAACATACTTGAACTGAACCATTTGACAGATTTTGATTGAACGGCAGTTTTCGTTTTATAGTTTGGACCCTACTTGCTAGTTTTGTCAATGATCTTCGGAAAGGATCTGGAAATGAAAGTCAGATGCAAAAACGAAAGGAGAAAGCTTCATAATAGTCTGTATTTTTGCATCATTTCCATTATCTTTCCATTAAACTATACATGTATATTGTAGCATCTATTAGAAACGCCTATGGGGCGATTCTAATATATGACACAATATATGAGCCGCGACACGACAAAACCAACAATGTGGTTGTGCGCCCAGTGCAGACTCAGATCAGCCTGGGCATCCGCCCAGTCTGATCAGAGTCTTTGCTGTCCGCATGGAGGTAGCTCAGTCCTTCAGCTACCCTTTAAGCACTTAGCGAAGAGTCTGACCAGACTGGGCGGATGCCCAGGCTGATCTGAGTCTGTGCAGGGCGCACAACCACATTGTTGGTTTTCTCGAGTCGCGGCTCATATTATAGTTTAAGCGAAGGATAAGACAAATTGCTACATTTTTTGTAAAATTTTCTTTATTACTAGAAGTCATGAACGTCAAAATCAATATGCACCAAAATGTCATTTTCATTAAACCGCGAAATTTTACAACCGCAGATTATTTTAGTACTTTAGAAATAGAGTCCTAGCATAGATCCTATCTGAAACTAATACGAGGGTCATTTCAGAAATAGTGTAAATGAGTCGGCCATTCCTAGGAATGTTGACCGATTGTTTACATTTATGTCGTAACTTTTAGGTTTACATATCACCCAATGACATTCACTCAAAAAATTTGAGACAGTGGTATTTTCTTCAAAATATGCCTTGACAATTGTTGTTAGGGTAAGGACACTGAACAGAAACTGGACGGAATATTTATGTAAAGACAAAGTCATATTTTCTTAACTCTGGATACAAGCAGCTCTGGATTGATACCTATAATACCTGTCATACTTAAAATATTTCAGTATGAAAAGCATTGTATCAGCCTTGCTAACACATTAGATTTACCTTGCAAGATAGGCTAATCTTGAAATAATGTGCATTTCTGATGACGTCACTTCCTGTGCTAAATTGAAATGTATAGTTAGTTGTTCAAACTTCAATTTTGAGGTCACAGTAAGTGAAAGTGAATGTTTGTGACAGATATGAAACGAAAAACAAATAAGATTCAATTCGGCATGCGTGTTTTCTGTTATAAATAAACTTTTATGGCACCTTATGCTATTTGTCAGTGGCCTACCTGATTTTTCACGATCGGTTTCCCCACCCACCCACATATTTCAATGTCAGTATGTCATATTAAATAACAAGTCTTTCAAGTCTTTATATATGATTTTTTTATCAATATGTCCCTCTAACTTTTGCAATTAAACAAAGTTGAATATTTTGAGCCTGTGTCTTTTTATTAGAAGATAATTTCATTTTATTGTTTTGTATTTTACATGAGCTGCTGCTACTTTGCAACTTCCGGCGAGGGGTTTGCACACGTACCATCCAGTTTCATCAGTGAATTGATGCCAGTCGCAACAAATATAGTGATTTAATCATTTCAATAATAAAATGTCTGTCATTTGTTGAAATTGGATGTGAGTGAGTCAAAATCACAATATCATTGATATAATGCATTTATAATAACTTTGCATTTTTAACCACATAGAAGACAAAACATCTCGTTTATTATGTTACTTCTGTAGAATCTTGAAACGATTTCTGTATAACTTTCCTATTTTACATTTAAGGGACAGTATTACGTGTTTCTTCATTAATAATATCATTTTCTCATTGACAAAACAGCGATAGAACACGAAAGAGTTTCAGTGAAAATGTATAGTTTCCAGTATCCACAACCTTATGACGTACAAGCACGTTCTGTCATGCATGGGTGACTTAGAAATTCTTTTAACGCATACCATTTTAAAGCACTTGAATTTAGCTTTCCAATGATATATAACACCACTGTTAAATATCAGCCAAAAGGCTATCCTGAGATCATTTACACTATTTCTGAAATGCCCCTCGTACATTTAATTACCATGTGCCAGTAAGAAAGGGCAATATTAACAGATTAATAGTGAATTGGGTACCGCCATCGTCACTTAATGCAAATACATTTTGTAGGGATTGACGTTTGTTACGCTGCCAAGGTTGGGTCAAAAACATTGGTTACGTTCGTCTTCGAGTTGACTGTTGATAACTGCATGATTGGGTGAACTCGAGTTTAACTTCCTACCAACACACAGATCATACATAGACGGTTCCTCGGTTTTAAGTCTCATACGAAAGACCAGAGGAGCGGGAGGTCAAACCTGCGATATTTGGGTTGGTAGCCCTTTGCGTAAACTACTATCGCCATTCATGTAAACCTGGGCAGTTTTGACGTACAGTTTGATCAATAATTTCTCACGAAAAATCGTGAAATTGGAAATCAGAAAAAAAAAATAAAGATAAGAACTGAATGTCTTGAATAAAGATTAGCATCGATGAAAATACTCCTTTAACAAGCGTTAAACGCAAAACAATTGTAGTTTTGCTACGTGAATTGCTTTACAATTTATATGCTAGTGAATCCTGATTGTTGTAATTGACGGTGCTACGCCTCCTGAGAAGATATCAAAATAATTACTGAGAGAATGTTCCATCACGCTTCTGTCTGTTTAACTGAAACTTTCCGATAAAATAAGAATAGAACTAGGTGCTGTTTAAGACAGTTGAGCCGCGACACGACAAAACCAACAAAGTGGAATGGGCGCTCAGCAAAGACTCAGTTCAGCCTGGGCATCCGCCCAGTCTGATCAGAGTCTCTGTTGTCCGCATGGAGTTAGCTAAGACCCTTAGCTTCACTTTAGGCGCACAGCGAAGAGTTTGATCAGACTGGGCGGATGCCTAGGCTAATCTGAGTCTTTGGTGGGCGCACATGCCACTTTGTTTGGTTTGTCGTGTCGCGGCTGATTTGTTTTGTAGATCAAAACATTTCTCGAATACACAATTTCTGGTTAATTTCAAAGAACTTGTCCAGTTTATTCCTCATTTTGAGATTTAACTGCAGTCGATCCAGTGTAATACACACAGGTGGACAAAAAGAATTTTCTCTCCTGAAAGTCTATTCAATCACCTTAGCAACCAACGAGACCGTACAATGTTGAATCAACGTTGATTTAATGCCATGGTATTAAATAAATAAAATTTTGAACAAAGAAAAGTTGTTTCAATGTTCTATACATACAGTACTGGGTTGGTATCCATTGATCGTTATTGCACAATGTGATGGTTCTGATCAGAATGTGCATTCTTGCATGCTGAGAAGAAGCTATGCTGATCATATTTGCCTAAAGATTCTTTTTCCTCGTACATACTCTTTAAGCTTGGGCAAGAAAAAAAAACAGAAATTGACACCTCTCGTATTACCAACGATTATGACTTGTTTGACTGCTATCAATTATGATTTATGGTGTAGCTGTCAAAGAACAATTTTCTCTTGAGGATATCTGTTACCAAATTTTGGCGTCGACGTTCTGCTTCTCTGAGATATTCCTAAAATAGATATTTACTTGACCTATAAACATCTCAAACAAAATTACAGTTTTACTTACATTACCAAGAAATAGACTTTTGCTTGATTCCATGGTGTTGGCAAGTCAGTATGAACTGGTTATCATTCACCGAAACTAATTAGAAACTGACGTTTTCTGTAGAGTTTTAATTACGATTAACAGTAGGTTATGGGATAACTTTTGGCAAATAACCTACAGAGACAACATAATTGAGCCGCGACAGGACAAAACCAACAAAGTGGTTGTGCGCCCAGCGCAGACTCAGATCAGCCTGGGCATCCGCCCAGTCTGATCAGAGTCTTCGCTGTCCGCATGGAGGTAGCTTAGACTCTTTGCTATCCTTTAAGCGTTGAGCGAAGAGTCTGATCAGTCTGGGCGGATGCCCAGGCTGATCTTTGTCTGCGCTGGGCGCAGAACCACTTTGTTGGTTTTGTCGTGTCGCGGCTCAATTTATTTACATCTTCCATAAGACTCATCAGTAGGTAAAACAAAAATAGAATATCAGGAAAGAAATACATTAAATTTTCTTTTCCACAGTTTGAAAGACCTTTGTTTACGGCTTTTGTGGGTACTATTATGAAGCGCAATGTTTTAAAAGAAAGACAATAGGCCTGGTCTGTTAACCATGTCGACGCAAACTTCTTTACGCTTGATTTCTGTAAGACTGTTCCATAATAAAACAGTATTGTGGACTTTTTTCTATAGATATTTTCGGTTGAAGGTATATTTATGTTCTGAGTCATCTTCAAATTATTAGAGTCGCTTGTGTGCCTTTGGTACAGTCGTGCTGTATCAAGCTTGTTTCAATATTCTCGAAACTTTAATTTGTTCAAATATTGGGTTAAGGTGCTACTGTATAATAGCTATTGGCGATTTTCTTTTCTTTTTTTTCCTTAACATTCTCGCAACACACATTTGAACATCAGATATTGCAGGTAATGTTATAGACTTTCGTCAGGATCCATTACAGTTTCATCAGGTCAGCACCATAGATGCAGTGTTCACTTGGAAAATGCAGACTAACAAAATGAAAAGTTAATCAGCCCGTCGTCATATTTAACACTGATCAATATTATTTACTGGAATTACATTGCCAATAATATATCTATATATAGGTTACTATAAATAAAACTATTTAAACTGGTTCAAAGAGCAGAATGACGATCGCATTACTGCCTAACCCAGCAGGCACACGGCGTTTAATCAGCAAACTAACACAGTGCGCCTGTAAAAGCAATGGAAAGTTTCCGTGTCTGATTCTGCAACAATTCACCGTTTCGGGGCGCATGAGTCTAACTGCTGACGTAACTGGAAATTACTTACATCTTTGGTGACGTTTTGAGACGTTAGACGGTATAACGTGCTGAAATGCACAGCGTACTAAACTATCTAAAAGACTAAAAAGTCTTATGCTAACATAAATAATATTTATTATTGATAACAAAAAATTTATTAGCCACACAAGAAACCGATAAAAGGCGGGAGAAGCGCAAATGAAAATCTTGCATCTTTAATAACAATCACACAAGTAAAGTACAGAGGAATAACATCAAAAGCCATACCAATCCAGGAGGCACGTGACGACGGACTGATGTCGTTCTTACGGTGCACCGTTATGACGTCGGACTGACGTCGCATTGACGACTTTAACCCAGCTTTCATTTTTGTTTCATGTTCCTTTAGATGCCTTTTTCAGATGAACCAACAGTTATAGGTGTCATTACGCTAAAACGTTTCCAAAATATGGTGCAAAGTAGCAACAGTTTAGAATAAAAGTTAATAGATTTTTCTTATAATGTTGAGAAGCCCGAAATGATAGAGTGTGCTCATACGTAACCCTTGAAAGTGTCAACAAAAAATCTACTCGAGAAAGATACAACTTGGAAAAAATAACATAATTAAACAAGGGTCGTAGGTACATCTCATCAATCATATTTCTTTCAGGAAATGTTCAAAATAAATTAAAAAGGCTTCGAATTACAGTACAGGGTGAAGTTCACTTTACATGCTTCTTTTAACCTACTGCAGAAGTATACCTAGCATACCTCGAAGAAGTTAAACTAATTTCAATTTTCAGTTATGCAAATCATCTTACGTTATTATTGCCTCTAAAAGAGAGGGCACGGGAGACCTACACATTGTCGAGTGCAACACTGCAATTTCCATGTAAATTTGATCATGCGCATAATTTGATGTACACTTTGTTTGAGCATTGAAAAAAAAACAAAAAAAACATAAATTAGACTCTTATAAGAGAAAACTAATGTTTCCATTCAGATCTGTACCAACATTTATATCTGTACTATTTCAATCGCTGTTTAGTCGCAGGGGATTAACTTGACAACGGATTTTTCCTGTGATGTTACAAAACCTCTGTGCTAGCAGAACGATTTAATATTGGAACCTAGAATTAAGATAAAGCGCTTGCAAAATTGAATTAAGGTGAGGTGGGAGTAATTCAGCGCCGCCATGCGGCAGTTTCTGTCGCAACGTTACAAAATGACGTCAAACGTTCCGTTTGATAAAAACAAGATGCCGTCAACGATAGCCACTTCTGTTATCACTACATGGTCTGCTCACAAAATGCAAGGAGGCTGAGTGCTGGGTGAAATTTGAAGGAAATAGAAAGTGCCTTATAAAAAAAAACTGGAAAAAAAAATAGACTATAGCTAGTTTTCCGTGCGGAAGAGCTGACATTTTCCTGTCAGTTTGTTAGAAGGAGTTCGCAGCTGTTGAGTTGCAATAATTTTATTTCAAATTTCATACCATAGAAAGTGCCGTAGAGAAGAAACTGAAAAAGTATAGCTAGTTTCCGTGGGGAGAAAGCTGTTCTCTGACAGTTTCTCATCAGTTTGTGAGACGGAGTTCGCAGCTGTTGAGTTGCAATGATTTAATTACAAATTTTCATACGACAACAAAGCCTAATGAAACTGAATCCAGAATCGTACAATGAGTAGTGAGATCACTGTCTACACTCCGACCACGCACTTTACACTTAACATAATAGCAGCAATAGACAACCGTTTTCATACATACCACACTTAAAAAAACTAATCAAGAAAAGTTATGCCAAAATCCAGTTTCATTAAAAATGCCTTTTTTTTCACTTTTCTGTTTCAAGTGTATATCAAAGTGTCTTTTTTTGTTGTATCTCCTAGACACTAAAGTGAATCCAAGCTGCCTATCATTTTTACAGAGAGAGAGAGAGAGAGAGAGAGAGACAGACAGACAGACAGACAGACAGAGAGAGTCGCCGAAGTTCAGTCGTTGGAACGCTAGGTTATAGTGCAGAATGCTATAGATTCTTTTTTGGGTCGGGTCAGGAATTGGAAAACTTGACTCGCTTACAATGTACAAGCGACAAGTGGACAAGGGAATCGTTCAGATGTCATAACAGGTGGAACCCCGTCCTAAAGTTGTTGCTTCTGAGAATTTGTGAACTCGGGTGCGCGTCAACTGTATGGGAGGGCATAATGGCAATGTTTTCGATTTTTATTTAAATTGAAAAATAGTTTAGAAGGCTTATGCAGATATTGAGAGAAAAGTATTACATCTGCCTTTATCCTGAACTTTCCCGACGATGACAATCATGAGTGATAAAAATCCAAGACAAATTTTGCCGGTAACCTACAAAAAGCGATACTTGATATGTGGCGCGAAAAAAGTAACGTTAACGTCACCATGCGCAACGTTAACATTTCAGTCTAAAGAGACGACAAGCCGGGCATTTTACGCACATTAGCTCAAACGTTCAGTCGGCGACCTACTATTTTTATTGCTTTAATGTAAAGTTCAATCATTGGGCCATACTGTGTTAGTTTTTGAAGAAAAAAGTATGTTTTGTTTTCTCAGAATGAAGGTTTTTATCCAAGAGTGGCGAGCAAAAAACTACGTTTTCCATAGAACGCCATTATAACGTCGGGACAAAACAGTGGGAAAATGGCCGTTTTCGAAGTCAGATATCTTGAAAACGACATCGGCGACCCCCCGTTTTTATTACATTTTCTGAAAGAGGGACTAAAAATGTACAATATAAGGAAGTATGAATAAAAACATGTGTTTTGTCAATTACTCCCACCTCACCTTAAACCTTCCAGTGGTATTTGTACTTCTGGCGAGTCTGATGTTCATTCTTCGCATGGATCTCAGGCGCCCACCCACTACAAAGCGAAGCGTTTCTCTTTTTCTCTTTTAGTGCCTTGTTATGATGGTGAAGTCCTGGGCCCGTATTCATAAAACGACTTAAGTGGTTGCCATGCTGTTGCTACGGCTAAAACTGTATGAAGGAGATTCCCTACAACTATGAAATTTGATCTGGAGGAACAGTTTTTGTAAGACTGTTCCTCCAGAGCAAATTTCATAGTTGTAGGGAATCTCCTTCAAAGAAATTTAGCCTTAGCAACAGCATAGCAACCACTTAAGTCGTTTTATGAATACGGCCCCTGAGTATCATTGACAGCTTTTTGAGGGGAATTTAGATGGTTACTTTTAGTGGAGTTGCTTATGTAATCCCGTGTCCACTTTTTGTTAATCAGGAATGTTATATACCAAAATGTTTGTTTTGACAAGTAGTTTTCAAAAATGGTTCCTGCGAATTTTTTCTATCTTTTTTCAAGGTCAAGGTCAAAGGTCAAAGGTCAACGCTTCAAAAAAGAAAGGAAAACTTTAAAAGTCGTGATTTATGGTGGGCACAGTGTAAGATATGGGACTAAATTTTGGTATTGTCGAAAGAAAATAAATATTTGTAATTAAAAATTCATTTTACAATTGTCTTTGACCACTAGTGTGGCAAGGTCAAGGTCAATTCATTAAAGGTCGAAAGAAAATATATAGATATAAACACTATGATTATTGTTTCGTTAAACGCGAATTGGATATGACATTTCTCAGATCATTCTTACGGTTAAAATAGTTTAGCAAGCCATTGTATTCAATATCATATCTTAATTATCAAATCCGTTGTCATGGCATCAGATTTATGCAAGCATATTTCTAAAAACTGGGCATTTTAAAGATAAGCATTTGAGTTTGTTGTGCAAACCTGATGGGTTTTGAGGCAGTAAATCTTGATTGTTATATGCGAAACGGTTTGTTTTGAGCATAGATGTTAGACTTCTGTAATCTTTTAAGAAGGAAATGTGTATATCTTTATTCTTAGCAACCAGTTTAAGCCCTTAGCAACCAACCTTTAACAGCTTTGAAACCTTTGACTTCATTCCACGAAGAATAGCTATTATGTGTAATAAAACATGATAAAAACTGTTGGAAATATTTAAAGGACAGCTGATAGATTTTCAATTGGTTGAAAAGATGCATTTATATTTGTCTTAGCAACCAGTTTCAGCCCATAGCAACCATCTTTTGTAACAATTTTGGAACTTTTGATTGAATTCCAAATGAGATATAGTTATTTGCAATGTGTTATGGAGACAATTGTAAGTAATATTTAACAAAGAAGTTATGAAAATTAAAAATGTGTTGAAAAACCTGCGTATACGTTTGTCCTTAGCAACCAGTTTCAGTCCTTAGCAACTTTCAATCAACAGATTCTAGACTTTAGACTGACATTCATTCTGGATATTTGTTATAAGCAACAAACTATAAAGACAATTGAAAGTAATATTTAAAGCACAGCTGTCTTACTTTGAAAATCTGTTGAAACATATAGGTATCTATGTGTCCTTAGCAACCAGCTTTAGCCCATAGCAACCACCTTGTAATAAATTTGGATCATTTTTACTTATTTCCAAAAGATATCTTCTATTATCAATGCATTATGCAGACAATTATTAGTTATATTTAACAAACAAGTAATGGAGTTTAACAAACTGTTGACAAACTAGTCTATACATTTCTCCTTAGCAACCAATTTTAGTCCTTAGCAACTTCCTATCAACAGATTATAGACTTTTGATTAACTTTCATTCTGGGTATCTGTTATGAGCAACAAACTACGAAGACAATTGGAAGTAATATTTAAAGCACAACTGTCTGACTTTGAAAATCTGTTGAAATATATGGGTATCTTTATGTCCTTAGCAACCAGTTTGAGCCCATAGCAACCACCTTGTAACAAATTTGGATTTTTTTTAGTTTATTCAAAATGAAATATCTTGTATAATCAATGTTTATATAGATAACTGTAAGTTATGTTTATCAAACCAGTTACGGACTATAACAAATTGTTGAAAAAGAGGCGTATATTTTGTCCATAGCAACGACCCTTAGCACTTAGCAACTTTCTTTTAACAAATTTTAGACATTGTACTGGACTTCTTAAGGGATATCTTTTATGTGCAACAAACTTTGAAGACAATCTGACGCATTGCCGGCTGACTTTGAAAAATCATTGAAACAACATGGGTATATATTTGTCCTTAGCAACCGATTTAAGCACTTGACAACCACTTTCCAACAGATTTAGAGCTATTGAGAGAATTCCAAACAAATCATCTTCTATTTACAATGTATTATATTAACTGTTGTATAAACTTTTGAAGCGTAAGTATTGGACTTAAACAATTTGTTGAAAGAAAGGCTATTTAATATACACTTGTTTTAGAACAATTATTTATACATTTATCCGTAGCATCCTTAGCAACCAGTCTTAGCAACTAACTATTAGCGAATTCGAGACTGTTTACTGAAATCCATCCGGGATATATTCTACCTGAAACAAAATATGAAGACAGTGTTGTAAGAAACTGTCGGACTTCTACAATCTGTTGATAAATGTGTCCTTAGCAACCGGTTGGATCCCCTAGAAACGAACTCTTATGTGATTTGGAATTTTTGACCATATTATTCTAAGATTATCTTTTATGCCCTACAAATTATGTAGACAAAATAAAGTCGATAGAGTTAAAAAAAATACCTTGAAAACCTCTATGTATCCGCCCACAGCTTCCAATATGTGCCTTAAGCGACTAAATTTAAACAGCGCTCAAACCTTAACTGAATTTCAAACAGAACATCCTATATGTGCAATGAACTAGATTGCAATGTTTGAAGTACAGCTGTGTGAATTTTAATTCTGTTGAAGAAAAAAACGTATTTTGTATTAGACTTGAGCAACAAGTTTGAATCCTCAGCAATCAACTCTTAACTGACTTGAAGCTTATGAATGAATACTAAACAATAGATCTGTATGCTCATCAAACTAGTTATACAACTGTACTCGCAAGTAACGATTTCACTTTTAGCATATGTGAGCCGCGACACGACAAAACCAACAAAGTGGCATGTGCACTCAGCAAAGACTCAGATCAACTTTGGCATCCGCCCAGTCTGACCAGAGCCTTAGCTGTGCGCTTGAAGGGTACCTCAGGGTCTAGGCTAGCTCCATGCCGACAGCAAAGTCTCTGATCAGACTGAGCGGATTCCCAGGAGGATCAG
Organism: Ctena decussata; assembly: GCA_963989385.1. Taxonomy (NCBI): domain Eukaryota; kingdom Metazoa; phylum Mollusca; class Bivalvia; order Lucinida; family Lucinidae; genus Ctena; species Ctena decussata. The sequence goes on from OZ022514.1 coordinate 40,620,973, forward strand.
AGTCGAGCTGGGCGCAAATGCCACTTTGTTGGTTTTGTCGTGTCGCGAAATACATTATCGCTATAACATACGTTCATTTCTTAAGAAAAAAGTTAATCAATCACGAACATGATATGAACCAGATCACAGGTGGTTGTCTATCCACTGCCTTACCTCCTCCCACCCCCTTCCCATTCTGCCGGGGTGGTATATTACCCTGTCTGTAAAAGGAAATGTATTGAACTATTATCTTTCTACTGTACCGTGAAAAAATTACATGATTTTCACAGTTTTTTATCAACGACCTGTGCGGTAGAATATATTTTTCTGGGACAGCTGGTGGGGTTCGACACATTTATCTTGATAATGAATGTGATCCTGAACTGCATAGAGCGTAATGCATGTTTAACTCTTTTGTCAGCATGAGCATTCCAAATCAGATTTTTTTCTCTTTTTGTCCGCTTCTTGAGTCTTTCTTATATAGAGATGAACAGCCTATATCATAGCTTCCATATGGATTTATCGTGTGTTTTGTGTGATCTGGCACAAGTTTTCGAGGCTTTTCTAAACCTTGCAACATATCACATTACACCATACCGATATGTCTGATATCAGGGCAGTTAATTATGTAGGAGCAGTACACGTAATTCTAGAATCCTCCATGTCATCATACTCCCTATTTTTAATTTCGCGACTTCGATGCTTGTAAGTTTACGACTCATTATGTATTAAGCGCAGACATTAATATAGATTCAAAACGTTCTCTTTTCGAAATTATAGATATAATATCTCCGTAGAGAAATGAAATTAGTGCACCTTGCTAATAATTTGGAAACAATTACTTGCATGACAATAGGTCTTTATCTGTTATCTTTTTATACCAACATGTCGGGGATCTGAACATTGACAATACAGCTATTACACATTGAAGAAACAAACCCTAAAACTGAAACAGTCGGCTGGTAGAATAGAGGATTAGGTATATAATGTATAAATTATTTTATTCAGTTAGAAAAATAGAAATAATAGCATGGCGAGATATCTTAGTCATTTTTGATTATTTGGTATTCTCGACTTGGCTATAAAAGCTGTTTCCTAGTTGGCAAGATGATTTCTGTGCAAGCTCAGTCCTCGTTTCTTATATTTACCAGCTTGTAAATCTCTTACACTACACTAGTATTGCTTTAAAACAGAGAACAGAAATGTACAGCAAGCTTTCATGTACCCTAGACTTTCTCCGAAATCTCATCCTACGATATCAGTTAATACGGTGTTTAGTGTGACCATTCGACTTACGGTATTTCCACTTACCTACAAAAATAAAAAATGGTGTTTAGTGTTACCAGCCTATGGGCCTTCTGCATATTATTTCTCCATCTCGAACGGTTGACCATAAAACGAATCAGCTAGCGCATTGCGGACATAGAAATCCGATTCGATATAAGGTTTGCTGGTCGAAAATATTGGTTGCCATGGCAACAACTGGGTTCGTTAGGGCCCAACCCTATTTTTCATAATTCAAGGGATTGCTATATAATACCATACGAAGTCTGTAACTGAATGTTTGTCAACCCAGTCTATATAAAGCTCTATTTTCATTGTATTTATGTGGAAAAAGTACTGCAAATACCCGTAAAATGCTCGCTAAAGCTCTCCAAAATCAATTTTTCTTATCGTTTTCCTGATTTCGTCCATCAAATAATAATTTTCATCAAACAGAATTCATTTACGCCTTTGAAACATGACATTAATGTCTTAAAATGGAGAGAAATGAAATAAAGGTGAAAAATTATAGTGCCGTGCATTTGACCTTGACCTTGACCTTATAAAGGTCATGAAAAAATTCGCAGGAACCATTTTCTGACTCTACTTAGATTGACAAACATTTTGATGTATATAAACCCTGATTAACAAAAAGTGGACACGGGAGCATATTTTTGTGACATAAGCAACTCCACTATTTTCATCGCGTATATACTGAATATGTATTAGCTCGATTATTCTTGAATCTAGATAAGGTTATCCGTGAATTTAACCTTTTTCGACAATTCTTATCTCATCTACGTTACTTCAGCAAGGACCAGAAAAACGTAATGTGTAGTCAAAGCATTGGTTGTATGTAGGAGGTCACGTATCTGCGTCGTTCAGCGACTTAGGTTTTACAGCTGATGGTGTCAGGAGTACGGCAAAATGACGTGTTATGTTACTCCGGAAATCAACTGATAGCTGATAGCGTCGATTTCTTTCAAAAAATTAAATAGAATCTTCTCAAACGTTAAAATTATACGTTTTGAGAAGTTTTGCATTTAAAATCAAACACTGTAAATTAAAAAGCATGCAAGAAAAGTATTTTTATGGGTGTGAGGTGTGAATAGAAACATCCGCCACTCGGGATCACCATCTGACATCACTCGGCAAGCCTCGTCATGCTGAACAGTGCCGATTTTTTTAACTACTTCATACATCCATGAAAGATATATTTCTTCCCTTCGGTGCAACGGGTTTGCTATGGTCTTTGATTTTGGGACTTTCTGGACGTGTTCGTTTATTTTGTCTATAAACAACTGAGTTGAGACTTCCAGTGCCATAACTATTTGCTAAGTCTTATTCATCTACGACATCTCTTTGGCAGCTGATTTTGTTGCTGTATTTTTGCGCGCCAAACTTTTATAGAAACGCATTAAAATATGCCACTTTCGACCCATCACTCACTGAAAATATTAAACAAGGAGAGAAACGTTTGTTTAATTAGTGTTGTTCTGTCAAAAAAGCCAGGCTACTAGACGCCAATATGATTCCGGAGAAACATGGTTGACAACAACCAGATATTATTGAAGCTACTCAAGTGAAACAGGAAAGTGTTTTAACACCAATGATGATATGAGACGACTCAAGCAAAAAGGGAGGCACAGAGTATTATTAAACAGGGACATTCCTGAAACGAATTTGAACTAATTAGCATAAATTGGAGCCTTAGTTTATATTTTGAAGGCCTTACAGTTCCCCGAGTCTACAACTTTGTGCGCAGAGAACATGAAAGTTGCTTGGAAGCACAGGCTGGTGACAGCATGTGCTCTAAGCTCAATATGTCTAGTCGCCGCTCAGTTCTAGAGTAGCAGTCTCTGGTGTATATTAGTTACATGTTGGGGCATAGTTTAATACATGGAATGGAATGGAGTGTAATGGAACTGACTGCCAGGAATAATCTTCTTCACTTCTTACCATGCATTTGGGATGACACTCTTATAGGAAAGAATTTGCTCCTTTTTTCGGGGCAATTTTTTTCCTGTAAGAGTGCAATCCTAACATCTTGGAGCAAATTGCAGCCGATTCAAATTGGATTTGTTCAGCCATTCTGTTTCAGGTTTTAAACTATGCCTGATAATCTCTGGCGAACATTAGTTGCAGGTTCGTAGCGTCTGAGTTGTTCCACAAGAAGAATTAAGAATACCTGACCCATAAAACCTTTAAAACATAGAAGATGCTTGTTCGTTACTCGTCGGAATGAAGCCTTTTTCAAATAATTCCACCAATCCTTTGAGAAAATTTTCTAATGGCGTTTTTGTCTACAGATTATCAATTATCTACGTACCCCATAAACTTACAGTATTTATCGGTACGCCCTGTTCGCTTCTTTCTAACTAGCAGCTTATTTCATATGCTCCCCTTTTTTGCGATGATTTCCAGTTTACTGGACTTTTAAATGGAACTGAGATTAATTCTGATCTTTCACCAAGAATTTCACTGATGATAGTCGGTCTCATATTCAGCAATACACCTCTATGACGACGTTTAAATGAAAATCATGAATTACTTCCTTTAAAGGCAAGGAAAACATTCAAAAGAACGGGCGTGGGTCAGACTACGTAGTGTCGGCCAGTAAAGCCTCGCCAGTAACCTTGTACTGGCCTGGTATTGAAAACAAGGGGAAAACATACAGACAAATTGTTGGTTTTCCGATGGGTACAAATTGTGCTCCTCTTGTGGCCGATTTGTTTTTATTTTGTTATGAAAGAGATTTCATGACTTCTCTTTCTGTTGATAATCAAGCTGATATCATTGAGGCATTTAACTCAACCTCTAGATATTTAGACGATCTTCTGAATATTGATAATCCTTATTTTGAAAGCATGGTCAACCAAATTTACCCACCTGAACTTAAATTGAATAAAGCTAATACTTCAAATACCGAGGCCCCCTTTTTGGATTTACATCTATCTATTTCTAACGGTTTTGTATCTTCTAAAATTTATGATAAACGTGATGACTTTGACTTTGATATAGTTAATTTTCCATTTTTGGATGGTGACGTTCCATGTCGTCCCTCTTATGGAGTGTATATTTCTCACCTTATAAGATTTGCTAGAGTGTGTAGTCATGTAGATGACTTTAATGCTCGTAATAAATGTTTAACTGCTAAACTTCTTCAACAGGGCTATCGGTATCATAAGCTTAGAAAGGCTTTTTCTAAATTCTATCGCAGACCCCATGAATTGGTTTCAAAATTTGATGTCGGATTAAAATTTCTTTTACACCAAGGCCTATCGGAACCAGAATTTTATGGTGACTTAGTATACAAATTCAAAAAGATTAAGGGTAGGACTGATTTTTCTGATCAATTCCGAAAAATAATAATACGTCACAAACGTATTGGCTATAATTTAAATGTTATGCGACAGTCTGCATGCTTAGTGATTAACCCAATCACGGTTGATAACTTTGCTGCACTCTTTAATTGCACACCGGGGGATCGGGCGTAAGACTCTATGATGGCCCCGACCTAAAGCTATATATTTTAGTTGGTTGGGACCGGAGCTTTTTTGTCTGTTGCTTGGTCCACCGGGGCTCAACTGGTGACCTTCTTTTGCTTCAGATTTCCAGTGGGGTTGTTTGGCAGGCCAGGGATCTCCACCTGTCAGACGGCCCGTTGTATCTGTTGAGTCCTCGTCTTTGCTTCTTCATGGTGTTGAAATTTGATTTATGTGTTTACCGTGATGATTCATTGACGAGTTAGAGGGTTATCATGCGAACCGAACAACCGACTAAATGTTTTGTACCACTTCAGAAACTGAGGGTGAGGTTGGGCCTGTAAAATCGATTTAAGCCCCCAGTAATTCATTACTGACCGTTCCAAGGCGGTAGTTCTGTTGTGGTTCTCTGTTGCCTGTTTTTGGTGTCAGAGTTTCTGTGATGTTTTACCTTATGTATGTTCTTATAATTTTTGTTCGGTTTGGGTTGCTGAGTGGCCACCTTTTGGGAACAAGCTGCTCACTCGGTTGGCCATATGTTCTCTGTATCTTGATTATTTGTAATCTTAGTTGTTTCCAACTATGGTTTGAGGGCTGGATTTGGATTTTGATTGTTTCAGTTCCTGGTCTTTGCATACTTTTTACTTTTATACACTTCAATACACGCAGTCGATTAAAAGACTGATACATACCAAAAAGGGGGCTCAAGGCGATAAAAATCTGTCTAGAATATGAATCTAAACAAACTAATAATTCCAATTTCTCAGAATATTTCTTCTGATCTAAAATGATCAAAAGTAAAATATAAACTGCACTACGGATGATGTACGGGGAGACGTTTAACTGCCGCCATACGGCACATCAGCTGAATTTTAGATTTCGTTTGAAAGCTAACGAATTGTTTTTCAAAATGCCTTCGATTGACTGGAAGTAACTAATATTGTTTTGTTTTAAAGAATGTCAAAAACTGCAAGGAAAAAAGCCAAAGGTTTAAAAAGTTATCCAGAATTTAGATTTTAAAACTTTCTGAAAATGTGCTAGGGGATTTCTGACGTCATTTGAGTGTAGTATAGTCTAGTCTATCTCACAGCTTTCGTCTATGCTGAAGGGAAGCCCTTGTAGGCCTATCCACAAGCTATACTTAAATGATCCTATCCGGTCGGGTTATATTAAGAAAGCCAGGCACGATAGGATGAGCCCGGTAGCTCAGTTTAATGCACATTCGACTAGCGATCGGGACGCTTGTTCGATCCCACTCCGGTCTGGCAACATCCTTCTGCAGAAAAGTTTCTCCCTACCTCTGTTTCAAGTTAGGCAGATGTCAGTGACTGGCGAAAGGATGGGCACTAAGTACTGGTTATCCGTTTAGAAGGTCTAACCATGCCCAGGAAAAGCGTGGTTAGGTTCACTGGCCGTCTTGCTATGGCGGTGATGACCATAGCTGTTTTACTGGGACGTTAAATCCACTAATACAACCAACCAACCTGTCTAAATCGGATGCGCGTTCAGCTGTAGATCAAACCGACTCCGGCTAGGCAACACCAAGCCTATTTATTATTTGTTAAAAATAAAAGTTGAAAATAACCAGGTTTATAAATAAAAATATCTGCATTTCAAAAACAGAAATCTCTATTTAAATAACAGATATCTGTATTTTCTATAAATACAGACATCTGAATATGAAATACAGCTATCTCCATTTGAACTGGAAATATCTATTTAAATTGATAATTGTAGATATCTGCATTTCAAATAGAGATATATGTATTTCAATTAGTTATATCTGTTTATCAAATACATATACCTGAATTTCTAGAAAATTCTGATATCTCTGATTTAATGGAGATTTACGCATTCGAAATGCAAATATCAGTAGTTAAATGCAGATATCTCTAATCAAATTCAGATAATAACCAAATAGAGATATCTGCATTTCAGATACAGATATCTGTATTTGAAATACAGATATCTACAGATATCTGTATTTGAAATACAGATATCTATTTAAATGTCATACATCTGTATTAAAATGCAGATATCTCTATTTAAATGCAGATATCTTCATTTTAAATGTAGATATTTGTATTAAATGGGTATAAACCCAAACGGGCCGACACCATTGTGCATGTCCTCTTTTATGTATTCTATAAATCGTGTTTATTTATTTATATTTTTTCTTTTATCGATTCTTGACACGGAAGTGAAAATAAAGTGTCAGCCCATAACATATACAGTATATCGCCAAAGATTAATTTAAAAAAAAGGAAAAAGCAAATTTATAGATACAGCCTCAAACAGTACGATGGGGAAGAGGTTTAGAGATACTTTCTTTAGTTGTTGCCACCACAGCATGTCTGTCCATTCTCACCTTTTCCACTATATCCTTTATTCCCCGTCTCTGAATGCGATGCCGCTCCACAAGCTCCGAATCCGAACTATAAATGAGGATTTGTCCTTTCCCGAAAATCTCCAGGACGGCATTGTCGGTTCTGCTGATGGTTTAGGTGGTAAATGTATGCCGCCATGTTGTTGTACATGTAGACGTACTTGCGAAATCTCTTAAACTTAAGACAGTCTCACACCTGTCTTTAAGTTAAGACGTAACTTAAGAAAATCCTTTTCTTAAAATCGTTACGTTAGTAAAACGCAATTTCTAGCTATGACTTTCGTAAGATAAAATTTAGGAAAATCTTAAGCTCAAGATGTTTATTGAAACGGGGCCTAGATATGCAAACTTGTACCGTGCTTTACCTGCCGATACCATCGTGTTGTTCCAAATAACGCAAAACATAAAAACCCGAAATGAAGAACGTAAAGTTTCACGTTGAAATCACCATCAAAGTGGAAAGTAACTGAGTATGACCTAATGGCAAACAAAATTACAGACAGGAAAGTTCTATAAAGCTCAGTGCACATGTTTTATTCTTCTTTCAATTGTCAATAACAAACTAATAGACTGAGGAAGATGCCCAGGATAGCTCGTATTATTCTACCCTTATTTCATGTTTCATTAAACACCTTTTCTGGTGAAGCAACACAGTCAGAGGTGTCATGACACTAAAACGTTCCAAAAAATATTGCGCAAAGTACTAACAGCAAAACAGCGAAAAAAACCTAATAGATCTTTCTTATGATGTAAAGCTAGGGGCCTGTTTTGAGAAGCTCAAAATTGTGGAGAGCTTTCATACGTAACCTTTCAACGTGTCAGCAAAATAGATGTATTCGACAAAGATGTAAATTGAAGAGAAAAAAATACACAATTAAAAAAAGAAAGAAACGTTAATGAACTCATTAATCCTATATATTGTCAGGAAACATTCAAAATAAATAAAAACGATTGAGTTGCATTACAGGGTAAAGCACACTCAGGTCTTCCAGGACACCTACACTCGCAATTAATTTCACTTATCTCTACTCATGTTATTCCCGATATAATAGAAGGGTGGGGGAATGCTAGTTTGGCAGTTATATTGTAGAGACTAAAATGCATTTACAAACAGTGCATACCAAGATCAGACAAAACGATTAGCCTTATCAAGGTCGATACTGCTTGTCATGTATTACATGCACTTTTAGCACCTTTCCGAGAAAATACAGAATTGAACCAAAGGTGACATGATTTAAGTTGTTAATAAAATGGACAAGGGGTCATATTTATAAAAACGATTTAAGTGGTTGCTATGCTGTTGCTAAGGCGGAATTTCTATGAAGGAGATTCCCTACAACTATGAAATTTGCTGCGGAGTAACAGTCTTTTTTCAGACTGTTCCTCCAGAGCAAATTTCCTAGTTGAAGGGAATCTCCAACATAGAAATTTAGCCTTAGCAACAGCATAGCAACGATTGAAGTGGTTTTATAAGTACGGCCCATGGCTTACAAAAAAGAAAAGTTTTTCTTGGAATGGGCATAAATAAACTTTGGGATCGGGTCAAACTTGTTGGGAAGGTAGGAGCAGAGCTAACTAACAATTTGAGCCGCGACACGAGAAAACGCCCAGCGCAGAATCAGATCAGTCTCGGCATCCGCCCGGTTTGAGCAGACTCTTCGTTTAGTGCTCAAAGGGTAGCTAAGGGTCTAAGCTGCCTCTATGCGGACATCGAAGACTCTGATCAGACTGGGCGGATGCCCAGGCTGATCTGAGTCTGAGCTGGGCGCACAACCGCATTGTTGGTTTGCTCGTGTCGCGGCTCGCATGTTTAATCCATACTTTCGTGCACACAGTATTTGTTCATGAAAATATAGAACGCCTACTAACTGTTCATTTAAGTTGAATCGCAGTGGATTAATTTGATTATTTTTTTTTCTGTGATGGATTTCTCATTGAGTTACAAACCTCTTTAAAAGGAGAACAATTTAATAGCGGAACTTAGGGTTAAGATTAATCGCTTGCAAAATGAATTTAATTTTCCCAGTAGTATTTGCACTGACGGCGTTTTTGTTGTTCATTTTCCCTATGGTTCTCAGGCGACCACCCACTACAAAACTTTTCTCGTCAGGGTTTTGACGTATTTTGTGCCTTGTCATGTTTTTATAGTCCTTTATCACATGACGTCGCTGTTATTTCAGAAATATTTTCCTCACCCGTGAATTATCGCTGATTAACACATGTTGTTGCAGGGAAGATCACGAAATATTAATTCATCCCGGCTTTCAGCCGGAGTGAATTAATATTCGTATCTGCTCTTTTCAGCCGTCGTGCTTTAATATTTCGTTATCTTCCCTTCAACACATACGTTAATAAGCGTTAATTTACCGGTAAGACAAATTCATTTCGAATCTAACATTATATAGAATGAAATTGCAAGGATATTGGAACGTTTCTTTAAGGACTATTTTTCGAATTATGGATATCCAATATTCACCCTGATTTATGGATATCAATAATTCGAATAATGGCTATAAATAATTCGAATAATGGATATCAATAATTAGAATTATAGCTATAAAAAAATATGGAATATATGGTAAAACGGCACCCCATAAAATTTATCAAATATTTGTATATTTTGCTGACTCTGGTATTCAGGTATTATATTTATAAATGGATTTTCTATAGTCCTTTGATATTACAGCGAAGTATGGTTTAGCGCTTTCCAGGAAATATGGACGGTTCATAATGATTACATTAGATAGATAGATGAATATTTATCTATCGTGAATAATTTTCACTCTAGAAACGAGTTGATTCTTGATTCAAATTGAAATTCTACTAGTATTAAACTATATGGACTTCTAAGAATATATACGCACATTATAAGTGAATATGAAATTTGTGGCTTTGCTTTTACTAATTATCCATTAACGACTAATCTGGAAAAGAATTGAATAATTACTATGTGCTTAGTCTGTGCTCTGTTTCCCCGGCAACTGTTTCTGGTGTCGCTTTTGTGCGCATGTTCGAGTGATTAGGCGGGATATTCGGTTATGGTCAGTATTTCGCGGGTTGGAATTTCCATTCGACCAGACGGCGATTAAAGGACTGTCAACCCAGCAGTAAATAGATACATTTTTTGAATCCAAGGAAGGGTCAGGCAGCGAAAAGATTGGCTCCTGTTTGCTTCCATGGTGGACGAATTAAGTACTTCATAATGGGGTCTACACTGAAAGGGAGGAATTTGCTCCTCATGGAGCAAATTCGTTTTCTTTAAGAGCAGACCACCATTGAGAAGGGTGGGGTGGGGGGCACAAACAAAATCGACAGAGCTACTTCACCTAACAGTGAGCATACTCACCTTTAAAACAACAGACAAGCACATTCAAATATAACACTTCCAACCCATTACAGTAAAGAAAGACAGATTAAGCTTGTTGAATTAGTGTTGTTCTGTCAAAAAAGCCAGGCGAGTAGACGCCAATATGCTTTCGGAGAAAAATGGTTGACAGCAACCAGATAATAATGAGCCACGACACGACAAAACCAATAATGTGGTTGTGCGCCTAGCGCAGACTCAGATCAGCCTGGGCATCTCTTATCAAACTGAGCAGACGTCCAGGCTGATCTAATTCTGCGCTGGACGCACAACCAGTGTCGCGGCTCTAATATTGAAACTACTCAAGTGAAACAGGAAAGTGTTTTAACACCAATGATGATTTGAGACGACTCAAGCAAAAAGGGAGGCACAGAGTATTATCAAGCAGTGACAATCCTGAAAAGAATTTGAACTAATGAGCATAAATTGGAGCCTCAGTTTATTTTTTGAAGGCCTTACAGTTCCCAGCCTACAACTTTGTGCGCAGAGAACATGAAAGTTGCTTGGAAGCACAGGCTGGTGACAGCATTAGCTCTAAGCTCAATATGTCTTGTCACCGCTCAGTTTCTGGTGTATATTAATTACAGGTTAGGGCATAGTTTAATCAATGGAATGAAATGGAGTGGAATGCAACTGACTGGCAGGGATAATCTTCTTCACTTCTTTCCATACATTTGCAGTGGCACTCATACAGGAAAGAATTTACTGCCTTTGAGGGGGCAATTCTTTTCTGTAAGAGTGCAATCCCAAACTCTGGGAGCAAACCACAGCCAATGGAAAACAGATTATTTCTTCTATTCCATTCACGGTTTTAAGCCTTGCTTAAAGATCTCTGTTGTATATTAGTTACAAGTTCATAGGGACACCGCTGAATCTATGAGTCATTCCACAAGAAGTATTTAGAATGCTGACCCATAAAACATTTAAACCATAGAATGAAATCCTTTTCAATTATTGCAATTACAACCTTTGATGAAAACTTGGAACTGTAGGTTTTCTAATGGCGTTTTGGCTGCAGATTATCAATTATCTAGGTAACCCATAATATTATATCATTAGCGTTACGCCCCTTTTGATTCTTCCTAGCTATCAACTTATTCCATATGTTCCATTATTTTGCGATGATTTCCAGTTTATCGGACTATTTCAGACTGACTTGGTGTAGACTGATATTCGGTCTCATATTCAGCAATACATCTCTACGACTCCGTTTAAATATCAGCTGAATTTCTTATTCCGTTTAATCCATAAATGCCCATTGGACTCTTCTATCTATATACAGGATGAGTCTATTTGTCATTTAAGAGATGACAGGGTTAGTTTATTTTCAGATTTTTTTTCAATTTTGAAGAGAAATACCCTTTTGCTTTATGCAAAAGTGTAGACCCTGATCAGACGCCGCGTTCTGCGGCGTCTGATCTGGGTCTGCACTGTTTGTCTATGTCCCACTTTTGGGACGCTAGGCATTAATGGGTTAAAGATAATTTGAATTCGAGCTAATCTTCCAGATTGTAAAATATTAAGAAAAAAAAAGTAGGAAGTTCGTACAAGTCTGCACTTGGCGTTTTAAGGTGAGATATAATATGAAGCAAGCGAATGCTCACCATGCTTGTACTTAAGCCACATTATGTGATTTCCAGCAATGTTGCATTGGTGACAAGCAAAGGCTCTGATCAGACTGCACATACTTGTCACATCAGCCATCTATGGAAGTGACCCAAGTCATGGAGTCAATAGCGAAGTCTCTGATTACCTGTATATCTGAATATCACATGACAAAATTGCCACATTGTTGTAAATCGCATCACGTAGCTCAGTCTTTAACCATCGACCTACCAAGACCAAGGTAAAACACTCTTCACTTGCTCAATCAAATTCGAAGATACTTAGGCGACACAGGGCCGCCGAAATACCCCACAATGATTCCTGCAAAACTAAGCATGATTCCACTCAGTGATATCAATTGGAGGGGAGCATCTTAGACTAATTTTAGCCAAAGACGTTAGAAATTCTCTGAGCTACATTATTAGATTGAAATATCCACTTCTCTTTGAGATCTTTATGATATCAAACTCGGACTCCAAAGAGATGTTGATGTCAGATTAAATGCTGATGCCAGTGTAAAGGTATCAGACAGGCAAGTGAGATTGAAAAAAATTAAGGTGAATTTCTTACATCTTCGACTGACAAAAGTCTATGGAGCATTTGCTCATCTTGGTCTATCATTTTAACGTGAAGTCGACCGTTGTAAAACTGCATATAGTTATTTGTGTTTTTCAGGAAATACTAGCCATATCTGTAGAAACATGACGTCAAAGAACCTGCATCTTGTCCTTTCTACATTATCATCATTTAACGTCACGTCGATTTCTGGTGACGCTGTCAACGAATCGGCTATACCTTACAACTGGAAGGTAAAGTATTTTTTTTTTATCGTTTAACATATTACACGAAACCATCGGTCTACACAACATTACGTTCTGACGTCCTCTGCAAGGTTATATCTTTTCAAAGGAATTATAATTTTTACCACAAAAATTACCCAACTATAGCATCAGTCGCTTAATATGCGTTTATTAGAACCGCCCAGTTGAGTCCTGATAATGATTGTGTTTGCTTCCTTAGTTTTAAACGATGTGTTTGTATCTACATGCAGTTTGTTCGACAAAATAGTTACCTGATTGTTAAGTGTTTCAACACAACTGATCTGCTACTTTCACGATCCTTGAGATGTTTGTTGGTATGTTAACTCCTGGTAAACGCGAAATTTCATTCTCATGTGGAAATTCAATGATCAAGCTTCTGCAAACGGAGAGCTAAATGTGTTAATACTGTTCGACTAATACTCATATGTATATAGTGGATCTTACATCAGTGCTCATGTATTATTGAATTTATTAAACGAGTTGGGGAAAAAGATAAGATGCGAGGCTATGCCGAGCATCTTTTCGATTTCCCCAACTAGTTTAATAAATTCAATAATACAGGAGCACGAATGCAAGATTCTATTTATCATATGGCACTAAAACCGCATTTTATTTGCAAATTTTGAACTTAGACGTCACAACTTCGCCATTAGAAAACGCGACGTTCTTATGGACGTCAACGCATAACGTTACCGTGTAATTTGCATAAATAATCCACTAGTTGATTATCGTTTTTAATGCATGGCTTTATAACACTCTCAGATGCGACGTCATATGATCAATAACATTAAATGTTTTAAAGCAGCTTTGTTATAGATAAATTGGTGGAGTTCTCACAAAACTCTTGAAAGTGGTCAGACCGAAATTTTGGTTTGGCCACTTTCAGAAGTTTTGTAGTGTGTTTACATGTATATCTGTACGTTTTGTTTCTTGCTTCGTTAAAGGTAAAAACAGATGTATTTTATTTAATGAACTTTGTCTTTTGATGTTTGCTGTATTAGTGAACAGTTCCTCTGCGTTGGATTGTCAGAGATGTGCTGTTCCGTGTTTTTTTTGTTTTTTTGTTTTTTTTACCTTATCCTGTCCGTGTACTGAGTGTGTTGTGTTTCGTGCTTTACACACACACATACACGCGCGCGCGTGTATTTTGATAACTCCGCTTTATGGGCGACAGCCCGGTAGCTCATTAGGTTTAACGCTGGCCTACTGACCTAGCGGTCCCGGTTCGAGCCCTTGAGGCGGAAATCTAACCAAACATAAAGAGGGTTCCACTACTCAAGCCGTTCATTCCCATTGCCTGACTGAAATACTGTTGAAAAGGACGTAAACTTGCCAGTTAGTTATCCATTCAACCTTACAAAATGAGTGGAATAGTACTACATGTATAAACATTTTTTGCTAATTACATGTATATGCAAAAGCTTGACTTTCCAGACGGAAATGGAATCGCTCCTTTACCACGCGTATAGATGTGAATCGCTCAACAGACAGTCAGAAAAATCAAGATTAATTGTCTATAATGCCAAGCGCAAGTAGCTTATTATGCAAACCAAATGGTTTATGCATGAAACCTATCATAATGAAGGGTGTATATATCTCGGGTTGCTAATAGCTTCTTAACAAGGGTGCCAAGACAATTACGTAAGAGATAGAACATAATTTTTACCCTTAATATACAGACAGACCTGCTGGAGCAATGGAGCAAGCAATGTTAATCCATGTCAGATTGTTCCTATGACTTTGCATTGCTCGCCGTTCGTTGGCATGTTATATAAAACATCAGCTTGTTCCAATTTTAGAATAAATGGTGAAAAAAAAACGTTCATTGTTTATATTAAATCATATATCTGACATCGAAATGACGTGATACTGGCGTCGATGTGATGTCATTACGTCGCATCGACGTCAGTACAACGTCATTATGACGTCATTTTCCCGCTGGGAACCCACTCATAACACCGAGAGAAGAAGAAGAGAGAAAGATGAACCATAAAACGAGTCAGAGTCATAAAGCGTTTTTGAGTAGCATATCCTCGTAGAAATGTCAAGTGGCTGATATTCTTGCTAGTTTTATTAGCAATGGTAGTTGTTGTGTTAAATGCGACTGTCGCTGCGAATCTGCATCCCTCTCTCATCTTCAGTTGCTTTGTTTGCATCTCTCTCTCTCTCTCTCTCTCTCTCTCCTCTCTCTCTCTCTCTCTCTCTCTGTATTACCTTTTTATTTTACCTTATTGTTTAGATATTTTTCTCTGTTATTAAGTTTCACTTTCTAACTTTCTATCATTATCATTGTTTTGTGTTTTTTTTTTCGAAAAAATATATATCAATATGAATTTTTTTGTTAACATAATTTTGTCAAACTATCGCCATGATGTTCATTTGATAGATATGTCCTAGGAGAGGAACTTTATAAGTACTAGTGCTTCCGTTCCAATCCTATTATTTGTATTTTGTCAATGTTTATATGTATTGGATAGATTGAAATAAAATATGTTTAAACCAAAACGAGTCAACACATTTTAATGCCAAACTCAGTCTAGCAACTATAGAGCCTTCTCGTAACGGTCTGTAAAAACTACTAAGAGTTTGATTTAACTAAGGGTTTGATTTAACTATGGGTTTGATTTAACTGGGGAATAAAAGGCCATATGCCACATGTCACCCGATGTTTGGCTGAAGTCGAAACAGGTGATAACTCTCTCAAAATTAGCACATATGAAATCTCATGCTCATTGCCAAGTCATGATAGAAAAACCTTCATTATTTAAAAAATGTGGCAGGACTTGCAAACAGCAAACACAATGTATAAGTCAGCAAGGGCTATACCTCTGTCATAAACAAATCAATCAAAAATCCAAAAACAGTTTTTGTGGTGTTCCTGTATTTAGGCTCAAAACAGATACAGAAAAAACAAGGTTAATTTGCCATAACGTTATGCATAACTACCATAATATTCAGAACAAATGTTTAATTGCCAAAACATCTATCGTAGCGAAGATCTCAAATTGCTTCCTAGTTCTTAACAAGCCGTGTAATGCTGTAAATGTAATTATGCAATAGATCAAATACCATCTGTGATACCGTTTTGATAAGTACCTCCTTTCAACTCTTACCCGAAAAAAGGGTCCATTTGCCAGACAGGTAAATTAACTAAATGCAAACATAGAATTTTTGAAAAAAAGAAAGAAAAAAAAGATGGGGACAAATGCGAAAAGATCAGACCCAGTTCAGACACCGCGTTCTGTGCAAGATGACGTCACACGGCCATATCTTTTGCCCCACTGATCACCTAGAGTATCAAACAGAAGTCAAAAGATTTGTTCCCTTTAAGAGCATTGCAGGAAAATATGGAGGTAGACAAACACATATTAAAACATTCTGGCATGTATTAAGGACATGGACTTACATCTGTAGGGGTTATTGTGATAAAGCCACTGATTCCAAGAGGTACCCGTTTTAGGCAACTTCCATCATTTTTTACACCCAGCAAGCACACAAGGTTGAATCAACATTTTAGCAACGTTGAATCCAATGGATTACTTTGAATCAACGTTGAATCAATTTTGATTCAGGTTGTGTGCCCAATGGTGCATGTATTTTGTTTCAACTGTTTCACCATATAAACAATTCAGCGAGAGCTATGAAATACACGTTCCAGATACTAGTTATGGGTTTTAATTTTCTAAGTTATGACATGAGCGATAACATGGGAATAAGATTAATCGATCTATCTTATTTTTCTTTGCCCTTCGGCACGTCGAAGTAAAAAGATTAAATAGGTCACCAAAGATGAAATTCGCCTCTGTGGTGAGAGAATAGGCAGTATGAAGCAGGGGGACCATAGGAATAGGGAAACTAGCAGGAGTATTCAGATGGCCCTGAAGAAAGCAAATGAGGGCTGGATAGTTTTTCAGTGTGAGGATGAGAAAATGAAAAATCCCCTAACAAGTACGCTAGTATGAAAGAGCTTTATTCATTCAGTGTTTAGCCTTCGCTCCTGTCAGCGTTTATAAATATCCAATCTAGGTGCATTATCAGACCATGCGTTTTCTGTCTCATTTATTAAATTTATAAGCCCAGAATTTTCATTTCAGTGACACTCAAGCCGAAACACTGAGGTAATTGAAATAGATTTGTACTGAAAACACTAATTCATGTCTCTTTTTGTTAAGTTCTTTACATCACATACTACATGTACCAAAACAAACAATATATATTATTGAGCCACACCATGTGATTTTCAACAATGTGGCCTTGGTGACCAGCAAAGGCTGTGATCAGACTGCACATAAGTGCAGTCTGGTCAGAGCCTTCGCTTGTCATACCAGCCGTCTATAGAAGTGACCCAAGCCATATAACCAACAGCGAGGTCCCTGGTTACCCTGTTTGAATACGAATGCTGATCTGAATATCACATGACAAAACTGCCACATTGTTGGAAGTCACATGATGTGGCTCATTATTATTAACTTTCCGGAGTATTTGAAATGGGTTCATGTTTGGTTCATATCGTACCCGGTTCTGTCTATTAGGGTATGTCTACTCGTGGATGTAGGTAAGATTTTCTAGACTATGCTTTCTGGGGAAATAAAAGACTTATTTCAGTTCGAATGAAAAAAAAAACACAAAAAAACGTTAGTTTCCTCAAGAAACATTAGATGCTTTTAAAATAACTGTTAGACTTCCGTCTCATGAAAACTGACCTTAAGGAAATGCTCAATTGAGTCTGTGCATCAGCGCAGTCTGGTCAGAGGCTTCCATTTTCGGATATACGGAGAATGTTTTAATACTGGAAACTTTAACAGTGAAAAGTAATACTTTTGACAGTTTTCGCAAATGCACTCAGGCAGACTTGAGTATTTGCTACAAAGAGTAGGCAGCAGTCTTCGTTAGATTGTGATGTTGCCGTTAACATCACTGCATTTGAGCCGCGACACGAGAAAACCAACAAAGTGGTTGTGCGCCAAGCGCAGACTCAGATCAGCCTGGGCATCCGCTCAGTCTAATCAGACTCTTCGCTAAGCGCTTAAAGGGTAGCTAAGGGTTTAAGCAGCCTCCATGCGGACAGCGAAGACTCTGACTTTGTTGGTTTTCTCGTGTCGCGGCTCATTTCTTCTTTTAGCGCACAAGGTGTATTAGATATCCTCACAAAAATTAAATCAATATTAAGATGGATTATTTGCGCAATATTAGTACATTTCTTGCTTTCCTGGCATTTGAAGTTTCTATTCTGTACTATTTTCACTTTGAGTCTTCACACGACAAAACCAGCAAAGTGACATGTGCGCCCAGCAAAGACTAAGATCAGCCTGGGCATCCGCCCAGTCTGATCAGAGGCTTCGTTGTGCACTTCAAGGGTAGCTAAGGGACTAAGCTACCTTAATGCCGACAGCGAAAGCTCGGGTCAGACTAGGCGAAAGCCCAAGCTGGTCTTATTCATCGTTAGGCGCACATGCCGCTTTGTTTTGTTTTTTGTTGTTGTTGTTGTTTTTTCGTGTCGCGGCTCTTATCAAACGTTTTGTTGGTTGCGCGATTTTTAAAACATAGTGTCTCTACACCTAGAGATCACAACATACAAAAGTTATTTCCATATTGCAGAACTCTTTTACGAACGTATTACTATAATTTCCATAACTGCATATTTTTTGCTCTTCGGGTGTCGGTATTTTTGTCATAAGTGGAAAAAGCACTAAAATTAACGGCAACGTCATAATTTGACAGTTTTGTCCAAACTCCGCATACTCACATTGCTTACGGTACCAATTCACACGACGCCACAAGTTTATATTTTCTATCTTTCTCTTTAGCCGTGGGACGAGGCGGGTGCTGTTATCAGCTATATTCTCTTTGTGGCAATTGTTGTTCCGAATGGTTATGTTATATTCTCTCTTCATTATGTGGTTCATTCAAGAACACGTCTCCACTTCTTTATACTACATCTAGCGTATGCAGGTAATTCTCTCTCTCTCTCTCTCTCTCTCTCTCTCTCTCTCTCTCTCTCTCTCTCTCTCTCTCTTAAAATGGCTTTGCCAGTTTCAGTCTGCATACGGAGGTCAAGAGTACAACTCCGCTTCATTTTAATGCATGCACCTCTTGTATATGCAACTCTTTTATTTCTTTGATTACTCTCTCTCTCTCTCTCTCTCTCTCTCTCTCTCTCTCTCTCTGACACATACACACACACACACACACACACACACACACACACACACACACACACACACACACACACACACACTAGTATATGCTAATTGATGGTTTGATTTTGAATGACAGAAAATTAAGTTACTCATGAAAGGCACAAAATAAAACATGGGAGGGGCGTGAGCCATGAATTTATCGTTTATTTACATTGTATTCGTTTATATATTTTGTGTTTTTAGCTCACCTGAGCCGAAGGCTCAGAGGTGAGCTTATAGGATGGGAGTCGAGCCGTCGTCCGTCCGTGGGTGCGTGGGTGCGTGGGTTAGTGGGTGCGTGGGTGCGTCAACAATTTCAAACATAAATATCTCAGAGACCAGTGGGCCGATCGCAATCAAATTTTATCTGAAGCATCATTTGGGTGGGGGAAAGGCTGCATTAGGTTTTGGTGCAGATCAGCTCAGAACTCTGGTTTCCATGGCAACAGATAGCCCCCATAAGGTTATAATGGGGAAAATGGCGTCATCACGTTTTCTCGACTGTTTTTGATTAGATCCTTATCATACTTGCAGGTAATGATGACATACACAAGAGCTTGGATGAGTTCGAAATTTGGCCGGATTCGAGCACAGACAACGGAGTAAGCTGCCCTTGAGTGTTTGAAAAAAATCCCATAGGGTTATAATGGGGAAAATGGCGTCATCACGTTTTCTAAACTGTTTTTGCTTAGATCCTTATCATACTTGCAGGTAATGATGACATACATAAGAGCTTGGATGAGTTCGAAATTTGGCCGGATTCAAGCACAGTCTACGGAGTTAGCTGCCCTTGAGCGTTTGATAAAAAAATCCCATAGTGTTATAATGGAGAAAACAACGTCATCACATATTTTTAGAAAAACTTTGTCATCGCTCTATTGCCTACATTTCTCAACGAATTTTAAAATAACTTCACACAAATGTAGGGCATGACAATATCTCGAGCAAGTTAGACTTTCAGGATGCTGCGCCCAAGGGCAAGGTCACTGTGGCTTTTTTTAGAAAAACTTTGTCAGCGCTCTAGCACCTACATTTCTCAATGGATTTTAAAATAACTTCATACAAATGTAGGGCATGACAATATCTCGAGCAAGTTAGACTTTCAGGGTGCTGTGCCCAAGGTCAAGGTCACTGTGGCTATTTTTAGAAAAACTTTGTCATCGCCCTAGCACCTTCATTTCTCCATGGATTTTAAAATAACTTGACACAAATGTAAGGTATGACAATATCTCAAGAAACTTTGACTTCCAGGGTGCTGCGCCCAAGGTCAAGGTCACTGTGGCTATTTGTAGAAAAACTTTGTCAGCGCTCTAGCACCTACATTTCTCAATGGATTTTAAAATAAATTCACACAAATGTAGGGCATGACAATATCTTGAGCAAGTTCGACTTTCATGGTGCTGTGCTCTAGGTCAGGGTCACTGTGGCTATTTTTAGAAAAACTTTGTCATCGCCCTAGCACCTTCATTTCTTCATGGATTTTGAAATAACTTGACACAAATGTAGGGTATGACAATATCTCAAGTAAATTTGACTTTAAGGATTCTGTGCCTAAGGTCAAGGTCACTGTGGCTATTTTTAGAAAAACTTTGTCATCGCCCTAGCACCTTCATTTCTCCATGGATTTTGAAATAACTTGACATAAATGTAGGGTATGACAATATCTCAAGCAAGTTTGACTTTAAGGATGCTGTGCCGAAGGTCAAGGTCACTGTGGCTATTTTTAGAAAAACCTTGTCATCGCTCTAGCACCTACATTTCTCAACGGATTCTAAAATAAATTCACACACATGTAGGGCCTGACAATATCTTGAGCAAATTTGACTTTCAGGGTTCTGCAATCAAGGTTTTTGATTAGATCCTTATCATACTTGCAGGTAATGATGACATACATAAGAGCTTGGATGAGTTCGAAATTTGGCCAGATTCGAGCACAGACTACGGAGTTAGCTGCCCTTGAGCGTTTGAAAAAAATCCCATAGTCTTATAATGGAGAAAACAACATCATCACATTTTCATTTTTCATCGGATCCTCTTCATACTTGCAGGTAATGAGGATATGCATAAAAGTTTGGATTACTTAGCATTTCGGCTAGATCTCACCACTGACTATGGAGTACCTGCCCTGAGCATCCAAAAAATCAATGTCGCCACTTTTTCTTGGTTTCTACTGATCCGATCCTTTTCAAACTTGCAGGTAATGAGGAAATGCATAATATCTTAAACAAGTTCAAATTTTGGCCAGATCAGGCCAACCACTACGAAGTTAGCTGCCCTTGACAGCTCTGTCTATTGTGCTCTTGATCAGATACTTTTTAAACTTGCATATATTAAATGAGGGCATACATAATGTTTTGGATGAGTTTAATTTTCAGCCTGATTGGACCCCTGACTGTGGAGTTAGCTGCCCTTGAGCATCTTAAATATCCCTATAGGTTTACAATGTCTCTCAGGTGAGCAATTGTTGCCCTTTGGGCTACTTGTTTATTCATAACCATTTACAATATTACAAAAACGCCACCACGTCAGACCGTATGCTACGCTTTATGTTTTTCATACAAATCTATTGCATGTATTTGTAACCTTTCCGTTAGACTGGCTGCAGTCTGAACTTGACGTGGCTTTGTCTGAAAATCATATATTTTCTGTTTCAAAGATTTGTTTTAAACAAATTCAGGGTCTCAAAAATCTCCCTTTTCTTCTGGTCTAACGCTTCAGTCTAATATAATGTACCTAAAGTCCCACTTTTCATTTGGTCTAATGTTTCAGTCTAATTCCATGTACCTAAAATCCAGTCTAATATCTCATATCTCTAAAATTCCTATTTTCTTCTGGTCTAAATTTTCAGTCTAATCTCATCTCTTTAAAATCCCAAGTTTCTACCGGTCTAATGTGTCGGGCTGACACATTAGACCAGAAGAAAATGGGATTTTAAGGACAACAGATTAAATTTAAAGAAAATGTTAGAAAAGAAAATTTATGATTTTTAAGGCAAAATCAGTTTTCAGACTGCAGCCAGTCTACCTTTCCTTGTGTTTTACAGATTTTCTGGTCGGATTATTTTCTGTTCTCGGTGATGCCATACACAGTAGTTTATATGGGGCATGGTATGGAGGAGACGCTTTCTGTAGAATATACAGGTATTTATTTAAACATATTTCGTCCAATTCTCAGAATGATGTTTCCTAGGAAGCTCAAGGGCACTTTCTTTCCCCGAGTCTGTCCGCGCCCTCTCTATTTCGAAGAAAAATGTAAGCTACTTCACAATTTGTCTTCATAATTGAGCCGCGACACGACAAAAACCAACAATGTGGTCGTGCGCCCAGCGGAGACTCGGATCAGTCTGGGCATCCGCTCAGTTTGCTCAAGGTACTTTAAGTGCTTAAAGGGTAGCTAAGGGTCTTGAAACGGCCTTGAATTGTGTGAACATGAATCGGTCAAACCTTTTTAGTGTATGCTACTTTTTGTATTGCATTCTTTTGAATAAGAACCCTGATGATCACAATTGGAGTGATACAATTGCAGGGTTATGGTTTGAGGGCTGGATTTGGATTTTGATTGTTTCAGTTCCTGGTCTTTGCATACTTTTTACTTTTATAACATAATTGCGATTCTAATGCACTTACAAATATAACGCGACGTCTGCTTGGATAATGTCAAAATTTTGCGACAGCATATTCTGCGATATACTGTCGCAAACCCGACTTCATTAAGTAACGTCGCTTCTCATTGGCTGACGTTTGGTTTTATGTTGCTGACGGCGCTTGACTAGTACATTATGAAAGGTGAAAATGTGAGAGAGTGCATTAGAATGGGGATAGCTGTATTGAAAATTGTCATTTGGGGAGATAAATCATCGGTTTTATGGTCGCAAATTGCGTTTTACGGCTCCGCTGGCGCGTCGCCGTAAAACGAAATTTCCGACCATAAAACCGATGATTTACCTCCGCTGGTGCGTCGCCGTAAAACGAAATTTCCGACCATAAAAACCGATGATTTACCTCCCCAAATGACAATTTTTAAGACAGTTATCCCCTAATTATGTCTGTGTCTTTTTCTTCACGTACACTCTGGTTTTCAATATATTTCAGATCTGTTCGGGTTCTACTTCTATGTGTCTCGAACAATCTCCTGATCGGAATGTCTGTTGACAGATTTATTGCTATAAAATGGCCAATGAAGTTTGTCAGAGTTCGTAAGTTTTTACCTAGAGTACCATTCTTCTCTAGCCGAAGGTGCATGGGTACACCGCCATATTTTACCAGCCATCTTTTTTACAAAGGATTACGGTTTTTGTGACTCCCTGTTTGTTTCCTTCAGTTAAGATTCCTTTCAAAATTGGGTCGACTCTTAAAGAAGATTTTTTTTTTCTCCTTTGGAAGCAAGTTTATTCCATTTAGAGTTGAATCTTATTGAGAACGGTTACAAAGGAGAAAATATATTGGCATGGTTCCTTGCCCTGAAAGTACCGGTATATTAAGTTACCTTACATGTAAGTGTAACATTTACCGTCTGACTTTTCCTGATAACCTTTTAGCTAACTACGCCTTCCTAGGAGCATTTCAGACAGACATGCTTTGTCATATGTCGTCACTCTGTTCATTAGCATCATACGAAGCCACTGGGGCAGATTGTAAATGAATTCATATGACGCCTGTATGTGTGGTGGCGACAAAAGTTCTTCGAACGGTCTAGAACACTTGACTAACATTGCCACCAAACCCATATCTGGTGGGAAATAGAAATAAAACTCATCGTATCCTAAACCAAATAAAAAATAGAAAGAAAAAGAAAAGAAAAAATAGATAAATAAACGATAGCCTTAAAACTTAAAATATATAGTATCAAGTCCTAGAGTACATGAAGTTCAACTGATGGTCTTTGATTGATCCTGACGTCAAGTTTCTGTCATATTCAGTATTATAAGAAAAATGCTTAAATATTAAATTTCGTTGTTGTTATTTTTATTCTCATAACGATGTTTCTCGGGAGGCTCATCGGGACGTATCCATAGTTGCACACTCCCAGACCTGGCCCCGAGGTTATAAAACTTTTTTCATGCTCAACTCAGCTGAGCATGAAATTTTACTTAATCATAAATAGCAAACTGTTGGTAAGTACAGTTGTATTTGTGCTCAGTTTAGCTGAGTATGAAATTTTCTCTGCTTATTAATATGAAAAATGCCAACTAATGTTGGCATTTTCATATTTATCAGCAGAGAAAATTTCATGCTCAGCTGAGTTGAGCACGAAAAAAGTTTTATAACCTCGGGGCCTGGCAGATAGGTCGTTTTCTTCCTTATGCTTTTACATGAGCAAATGCTGGAACATTGTGTTTCTCGGTCATTTTTGTATATAGTATAAAAATAACTTGTATGTGTGTAGTCAGCTGAATAAGAATATGGAGGTGTCGAGTAACAAATGTCTTTTTTTTCTCTCTCTCTTACCAAGGTTACTCGTATGTCTGCCATTTCAAACATCATCTCCAAAACCACTCCGCCAGTTGAGCCAATTTTGTAAGAAGTGGTCTGGGGAAACCTTGCTCTTTGCTCCAAGATGGCTGCCATAACACATAGTGAATGCATAAATCAGAGACAGTGTCAGGAATGCGTCGATCGGATATAGAATAGAAAATAGGGTACACATTAGAAACTGGGTGTTGTTTCAAAACTTATGACGTCGTCAGTTGACGAGACGTTAAAATTCACATGTACTGTACGCAAAAGCACTCCAGTTTAACAGCAAATGTATTGGTACACTCGATTTTTGTGTCCTGCAAGACCAAGCAAATTGTTAACGATGTTTTGAACAGCGGGCCAAGTTAAAGATAGATGTGGGCCATATATATACTGCTTTATTTTCTGTTTCTCTTAATTCTACAGGAAGCAAACTGGACAAAATACTGGTTATTGGTGCTTGGATTCTAAGCGTGGTGATTGCTGTTTTCTTTTTACCGTTTACAAAGGGAAGCAGTAGGGGATGCGGAAACACTTTTCCAAAACACATGATAAGGGTAAGACTCCTCTTCATTTGTTTGAAAATACCTTCTATAAGGTGGGTCCCCCCCCCCCACCCCACCCCATCCCCCTCTCCAAAAATGACCTCAATAATGTAAATAAGTAGTAAGATGTATGTAAACCAGTAGTAAGTTTTTGTTCTCTATTCCAAAACAATTCCAAGAATCAAGATACGTCTTATTAGACGGGTCTACGTTTTTTCGGTTGTTTTGGAGGGACAACCTTGTTTCCTGTGTAAAAATGTTGGGGAGACACAGAGGTTTGCAAAATTATCTTAATTACATAGCGCCCGTAGATTTATCAAACAAACCGTTTTTCCTTATTTATTGTCATATCACAGTTTTAGTTCATCTGAGCTGAAGGCTCTGGGCAGCTCCTTCCGTCCTTCCGTCAACATGTTTAAAAGACTTTTGTTCCTAAGCCGCTGAACAATTTTATATGGAGATGGTCCTCATGGCCATACATATTAAACTATTTAAATATCGGCTCTTCCAGATCAAAATATCAGATGTGAGCAAAACTTTGTATAAAGCATCTAGGGCTCGACTTGTATCCTAAGATTCTTAATAGTTCTCTCGCTCATCCGATCAAATCCAAACATATTGAGTTTACATGGGTCGGGGAATGTACGTTCGAACGGTGGAGGTCACATGACCAAGATGGTCTTCTTCCGAATACATATTTACAATACATGGTAAAAACCTTGATTCATGATCCAAGATGGCTGCCTGTTAAGACACTCGCATTAGCTCAGAAGAGGGGCGTCGTCATATATTAACTGAGGTGAGCCATTCGATGCCTCATGACCATTTTGTTGTCTTTGGGCGTATTCGCCTGGATGTTCCGTGTATCACGATTCTTAGCGTGAAACACTTTCCCTATAGAAAAGTGCTTCACACCAAGAATTTCATTGCTCCAAATAGGAAGGGGTAACAGTGATAATTTAGGGATAATTTTCCATATAATTCCGTTAAAAGCATAGGTTGTGACCCCTCATTAGAACCGTCTCGGCGAGACGGTCTAATGAGGGGTCACAACACATGTTTTCGTTGAGAAATAAGAAAAAAATCTTTGAATTATCCTTTATACCACTCCTTATCTGGAGCTCTGGAATTTGTAAGCACGAAACATCCAGTGCTTCACGATTCTTAGCATAAAGCACTTTTTCTTTAGAAAAAGTGCTTCAAGCAAAGAATCATGAAGCACGAAGCGTCCAGTCGAATGCATCCTTTGTATCGTTTCAGCCATTTTTCACCATAGTAGCTCTGGTTGTGTATATTCTACCCATGATTGTTATTGTCATCTGCTACACTGGTATATGTTATGTCGTCTGGATGAAATGGAAGAAAAGTTTCAAACTCACAGAATTAAATGGTAAGAGAAATTTTGATGGAATTTTATTGACTGTATTTTAGTTGTCTATTTGTATAATTGATATTACGTTCTTTTTTGTATAAACCTGTGCATTATTACGACAAAACAGCCTCTTTCTAATTTAAATTTTATGGTGTATGGGTACACTTTCATGTTTTTGCGGCCTTTTTTGTATAGGGAAACGACTTTTGTAGCTTCCTGTTTTCTTCCCTCGACAACATAACTCTTTAGAAATGGGGTCTAATCTTAAAGGAAAGAATTTTCTCTTGGGGGAGCAATCATTTCCTTTGAGAAATGGTCCCTATTCGGAAGAGACGCCAATATTTGAATGCCAGAGTTGCTTTCCCATGAAAGTGTACCCATTCTCCTTGACTGCAGCGCAAAAATCAGCCTATCTGCTGAACGCAGTGGAGTTAATATTGACCATCGATTGGCCGTCTTTGAAAAAAAACCTCAAAACTAAAATCGGTCTGAATGGGTTTTACTTCTGTCCCAATAAAAAGTCTTTCTATGGCTTTGAACAGTCTAAGAACAGGTATTTCAAGCTGAGCTGACGCGTAACTAAAATCAAAATGTATTTTCTCTATCTCAAAAATATTTATATAGCCAGCCTGTGACAGAGCTCCAATTAAGAAAATTTTATGGAAAATTCAACCTAAACTATCTCTGTTACCCCTTCTTAACTAGAGCATTTAGCCAGAGACTGGCTGTGTTTATATAATGTCCTCGCTATTAAAATAGAATATTTCATTATTATGTTACAGATTCACGGGACTCACAATCAGGACTTTTACCGAAAGCAAAAGTAAAAAGCATCAAAATGACACTTGTTATATGTCTAGGTGAGTAAAATCCAATTTGGTACCAATACACGATGGCAGGATGTCTTGTGATTCATATTGAGTAAGTGCGTGGACTCTTGTTTAACGTCCCATCAACACACGTAATACGGAGACGGGACCTCCGTTTTAAGTCAAATCCGAAAGACCGAAGAGGCAGGAGATCGGGTGTGGTTCTAAGAATACAGTGGACTCTCATTATTTCGAACACTGATATCCCAAAGTACCCTCGTATTTCAAAGAATAAAGTTTCTACTTGGTCAGTTTTCTAATATGCAGAAATATGATTTTTAAACTGTGTTTTTGAATATTATCATAAATCAAAATTTTGGGCTATTATCTACTTATTAAAAGTCAGTGCTGTAATCAAAACTTTATTGTAGTATAAGAGTTATGACCCCTTCTATCTAAACCATATAATGCATTGAAAACACATACAGGTTGCATCAAACTTCCACAAAAAGCATGATATTTCAGAAATAAATCAAGTTTTTCATCATAAAAACGTGAGATATGATTTTAGTCTTCATGCACTTTTCAACTGTATAAATTTTAATATTGACGTTTTCAAATTACCTCCCTTTCAATGTTTGAGTAAATCCTAATGGTCGCCTCGAATTGATGTAAATCATTTTGCAAATGCATAAGCACTTGTGCTGCTTGTAAAATACAAGAATGTCTGTACATTTGTTTGTCCTAGTTGGTAGCCAGGCTAATGTAAATCTGTTTAAGGCTTAATTCTTTAAAGAAAGTGACCAATTAGAAATTTTGTTCAGTATATTTCCCATTTTACCTCAAATTTCAACACCTGTCATCTCAAACTACTGGTATCTCAAAGAATTTTTCTAGAACACGAATTTTTTCTTTGAAATACATGTATCAGTAGTTTGAGATGTACTTCAACTTTGGGACAGCGAGGGTTAACTAAAATTGGCTTATTAATAGTGTCAAAAACTGAAATGACCTTCTTACCCTTGACATGCGTGAAGCTCGGCCGTCCAAATGGACTTTGCATGTGATCCACTCATCTTAATATGATTCCTACAGAAAATTGCATACATCAGAAATACTAAAACCATAAAACAAGGTAAATGGGTACACCTCTAGGTTTATCCGCGATTTTGAAAAAGGGGAATAACTCTTTCTTGACTGTTTGCTTTCCTGGACGGCAAAGCCCCCTAAGAATAGAGTCTACACTTAAAGGAAATAATTTGCTCCTAGAGGAGCAAATTCTTTCCTTCAAGAGTTGACCCCTATCAAGAAGGGAGGCGAAAATGAGTATGGCAAAGTTGCTTCCCCTGAAAGTATAACCATTTACCTTAATCCAACTTGTTTCATGCTCAGTGACTGACACCAGATGGAAATTTTATTATTAAGCCGTAAAGTTTTAAGACACGTTCGGAAATACTGGCATGCTATGAGACCTAATTTCCATTTATTGCATTTTCTTTTCGAGTTTCTGTTAGGTTGTACACTCGCCAGCAGTCACTTTCATTTTGCCTTTGCTGAAATTATGTCAAGCTTAGTGATTCCAGTATAGTCTAGAAGCGATGTCGTTACGTAAAATTGGCATTTTATCGTGCCGATGGTAGGGAGGCTTAGGTTGTGATTTTCATTTTTAAGTATAATCTGGCTCAAAATTCCTATATTGACAAAAAAAGGTTTCTAAATGGGTACACATCAATGTTGTTCCCCTATTATTTTGTGTTCTTTTTTTTAACTTTTCGACTTCCTGTTTGCTTGCCTAGACGAAAATATAGAGGATCTTACATGAGTGCTCATGTATTATTGAATTTATTAAACGAGTTGGGGAAATCGATAAGATGCGAGGCTGTGTCGAGCATCTTATCGGTTTTCCCCAACGAGTTTAATAAATTCAATAATACAGGAGCACGAATGCAAGATTCTATTTATCATTTGACACTAAATCGCATTTTATTAGCAGAATTTGCACTAAAATGTCACGATTTCGCCATTAGAAAACGTGACGTATTTATGGACGTCAACGTACAACATTACGACGTAATTTGCATATTTAATCCACTAAAGGATTATCGTTTTAATGCATGGCTTAATTACACTCTCAGATGCGACGTCATATGATAAAAGAGTTTCTTCTAGAGTTGTCACGGACTGCGCCAAAAGGTTTTGCAGTGTATGTGATATTTAACGTGTACCCAAAGATAATATACATACATGTACCTAAAGTCTACAATTATTGACTTTGTTAAGGTGGTCATGAAGTGTTTTGAACAGTATAAAAATGATATTGACCTCCGCTTCGCGTCGGTTAGTATGATTTGTATACTGTTCAGTATAATTTCCGACATGTTCGCCGAAACGAAAGTCAACTTTAGTTTTATTATAAAACAAGGATAATTTCAGTTAAAGGTTTGTCATTTAATGAGACTTGACCTCAGATTTCCTTGACGTTACTGCACAAACTATGCCTTTTTTCTAGACGTTATGTCTTCCTCACGTGATTAGCCTCTGAACCAATGAAATGTATTTTATTTATAGATTATATTAAAAACACTGTTTATGACGTCAGACATTTGATTTGGTTTTCTCCTGTCTTTCAGCTTTCTTCATTTGTTGGACGCCTTATTTTGTGTTTACGTTGGCGAATATATACAGATATCGCTTAGTGGAGCCCGGCTGGAATATGTTACTACAGTTCTTATATCCGCTGAACAGTGCGGCTAATCCTGTTATATTTATTGTGTTTAATATGGATATTTTTTGTAAGTGGAGAGAACGGACGCGACAACCAGTGACAGACGAATTAGAAACACAGCCAACAACTGTATAAAAAGTATCACAGTCAAGCTTGTTTTTGCCTAACGATGACTGGCCCCGAGGTTATAAAACTTTTTTCATGCCCAACTCAGCTGAGCATAAAATGTTACCTGCTAGTAAATAGCAAATTACTGCTAAATACAGTTGTTTTCTTGCTCAGTTTAGCTGAGTATAAAATTTTGTCTTCTTATGAATATGAAAATGGCAACATTAGTTGACATTTTCATATTCGTCAGCAGAGAAAAATTCATGCCCAGCTCAGTTGAGCACCAAAAAAAGTTTTACAACCTTGGGACCAGGTTTCTGCTAAATAGAGGTGGTCTTTAAGACAGGTTGTTATTGTTTCAATTCAAGACCATCGTAATGAGAATTGAAACAACAGCATTCTGCCTCAAACGCCACCTCCATTTAGCAAAAGCTTGTCTTCAGAAGCCAAAATCTCATATCCTAAAGAAGTAGTTTTAGCACAAACTGACCTGTATTAAGCAAGCACCTGTCTTAAGCAAGCGGTTTCTTGCTCTTTACTTGGGCGCTTGCTTAAGATAGGTTTGAACATATATGACTGTTAATGCCGGGTTGGTACTCCTTATCTTTGCAAATTGGAGGGTGTTACTTTCGGCGGCGGTGGCGTTAACTTTACATCGGGTTTCCTGGTTTTAATACCTCTGGTTTTGGGACAATGAGCAGACAGGCGTGACGCCGCATTCCGTGAAATTCTTGTCACAAAGGAGTACACTTTACTGACTTCATGTTTGGCTCCTTGGACAGCACATTCCCAAATGGAGTCTTCTATTTGCTACTAAATCTTTTTTTAAGAGTTGACTCCTATTGAGAAGGGAGGCAAAAAAGAAAAAAGCAGAGTTGTTTCCGTCAGCGTGTAGCTTTTCCCCTTAGCAGTCTTTCTTTCCGGAAAAATAGCTATGACGACTTTCTGACAGTAAAATTTCCTACTGGAGGAAATGGCTGCCCCGGAAATGTGACTATACGGCCATTTTCCCTTGCATAGCAGTTGCAACACGGTTTCAGGAAAGCATGCCTACACTGGCCGCCCAAAGTAGATTCACACTGAATCAACGTTGATTCAATGCCTTGACGTTGAATCAAAGTTGATTCAATATTGATTCAACGTTGTATGTCTGCTGGGCATATATGGTGTTTTACTCTCTGTCCTCTCGTAATTTGCGTGGGATTTAAAACTGAAATAAAAATAAGAGTATCTGTCCGAAATATAACGCATAGAAAATAGACAATAATAATTAAAGCATATGTCAAGCAGTCAAGCATGTGTCAATCAGTATGTCTTATTTTATTTTAGGGGAAACAGCTAGCAACACCGAAATAGGCACCCTGTCTTTCCGTTTCTGCCAAGAGAGGGTACATGTATGTTTGAACGTGGTTCAGTGATATTTTTACCTCTGCATCCTGCATCCTGATGACTGCTGAGGATGTAACATTTTGAAAGCTGCGCATGCACAAGATGCAAAGATTATGTGCCTGCATTGATATCTTAGTTTAATCTGGCATGAATTCAGCTGCACAGTTTTTTTATCAGCATGTCTCAGAAGGGTTGCAGAAACCTGAGATTTTGGATGCAAAGATGTCTGACCTTTTGGGTCCTGCGACTCATTGAAATAAAATTGTAAATAAAAAATCACTTGTGGTTGTGCGTGTACCTATCTGTATACATGTCTACGTGCAAGGCTGTATATTCGATGAAGTAATGTGCGAAAGGAACTTTGTTTTCTCGAAAGAAACATTCTGATTACAAAAGGAAGAATAATGCCATTTTGAAGTATACACATATGGTATTTTGATAATATTGTGATGATTCCTTTAGCTTAAAGGACTATCATTTTCGGCTGTTCTACCTTACAATTTGACTCAAAGCCTCAACAAGCTCATCACTGCCTAAATATTTGTACAATAAGGAATAAGTAATACGTACACGTGACGATAGTTATCTCAAACACTAACATCTCAAATTATCCTGTTATATCAAAGGATATAGTTTGGACGCATTTCCTAATTTTCTTTACATTTCAACTCCGATTATCTCAAACTACGCCTGGGACCAGAAAACGTACTTTGAGATATTAGTAATTTTAGATGATCTTCAATTTTGAGATATCGAGAGTTGAATGTATTTGTATAAGTACAAGTATTGGAGGGTCCATTTAAGGTACTCAAAGTGTAATGAAAGAAGTAACAACCTAAAAAGTCTACAGTTGCAATAAAATAAAAATTAGAAATATAGAATTAAAGTGTTGTTATCTTATTCTTTATCCGATGCTTTGTATGTTCTGGTCTTAGATCTAACTTTCAGAAAAGTATCTGCGACTTTCTGTCGTTCACCAGCAAAAAAAAAGAAGAAATTGCAAAGCCCGTCAAAACGAGTGATGATAAAAATAAGTGCCAACTTTAATATGTGCTTTATAATAGAAGGCCATAGGCCACATTTGGCTGAAGTCGAAACAGGAAATATCTCTCTAAAAATAGCACAATGACACATCTGAAATCTCATGCTCATCGTCAAGTCATGTTAAATCAACCTTCATTATTGAAAAATCAGTCCGATAAAAATGTGGAAGGAGACATGATTATGCTATATAATGCAGTAAAGCGAGACATAGGTATTGGGGAACATCGATATTAGAATCAAACAATAACATGTGGCAGTAGTTGCAAACACAATGTCTCCAAGGTTAGCAAGGGCCAAACTTCTGTCAAAAGTAAAACACCCAAAACCAAACGCACATCTCCATATCCTACAAAGACGATCTGCATAATTTCAAATGATGTAAGAGCACAATGTAGACAGGGTCGCAAACACAATAGGATTTTACCACCTAAAAAAGGGGAATAGCTCTGTAAATCATGGACAAAGCATTAGCCAACCATCATCAGAAAATACTATAAGTATACCAAAAATCAGCTCTCTAGGTCAAAGGGTTCATGAGTTGAAAATATGGCAAAGTCGAAAAAGGGGCATAACTTTCGCCAAAATATAACAAACAAATTTCAAAAACTCACATGCACACCTTTAAATCATGGCAAAACAACCTGTAAAATTTCAAACCAGTTTGATGACAGATGTGGTAGGAGTTGCAAAAACATGGTTTAAATCAGTTATATGATAAAGTCTAAAACAGCTGTAATGCAATCAAAAGTGATCCAACCAACTATCCAAACTGACATGCACATCTTCATATACCAGCAAGAAATCTGCAATGTTTCAAGGAAACCAGATTAGGCGTCCAGGAGGAGTTACAGATACAAGCATTTTATACGGAAATTCAAAGTATAAAACGGCTGTAACGTAATGAAAAATTATCAAATCAAACATACAAATGCACATGCACATCTTTATACCAGTAAAAGAAAGCCTGCAAAGTTTCAAGGAAATCGGATGCGTTGCGGACAAAAGATTTTTATATGGAAATTCTAAGTGCATAACGGCTGTAAGGCCATGAAACAAAAGATCGATTCAAAAGTCCGAACGCACATGCACATCCTCATACTAGAGCAAGAAAACCTGCGAAGTTACAAGAAGATTGGATGAGGCGTCTAGGAGGAGTTGCAGAAACACGTTTTGGGACGGACGGACGGGTTTTTCTTTCATGTAAGCCATCACGAAATTTCAGCTCAAAGTTACCATGTAGGATCCATACCAGGAAACACACCGACTACTGCGCAGGGGCAACAGAGCCCTTACCCACTGACTGCACTGTAGCAACTGCACCTTTAGAAAACACAGAACTTAAGAAGACTTCACCCTGTAGAAGCGCAGAGGCATTAGCGCCACTTCAGGAGACTTCACCCTCTAGTAGCGCAGCGGCATTAGCGCCACTTAAGAAAACTTCGCCCCATAGAAGCGCAGCGGCATTAGCGCCACTTCAGGAGACTTCACCCTCTAATATTAGCGCAACTTAAGAAAACTTCGCCCCGTAGAAGCGCAGCGGCATTAGCGCCACTTTAGGAGACTTCACCCTCTAGTAGCGCAGCGGCATTAGCGCCACTTAAGAAACTTCCGCCTGTAGAAGCGCAGCGGCATTAGCGCCACCTCAGGAGACTTCACCCTCTAGAAGCGCAGCGGCATTAGCGCCACTTAAGAAGACTTCCCTCTGTAGAAGCGCAGCAGCATTAGCGCCACTTCGGGAGACTTCACCTACTTGTAGCGCAGCGGCATTAGCGCCACTTAAGAAAACTTCACCCTGTAGAAGCGCAGCGGCATTAGCGCCACTTCAGGAGACTTCACCCTCTAGTAGCGCAGCGGCATTAGCGCCACTTAAGAAGACATGCCCCTGTAGAAGCGCAGCGGCATTAGCGCCACCTCAGGAAACTTCACCCTCTAGAAGCGCAGCGGCATAAGCGCCACTTAAGAAAACTTCCCTCTGTAGAAGCGCAGCGGCATTAGCGCCACTTCGGGAGACTTCACCCACTTGTAGCGCAGCGGCATTAGTGCCGCTTAAGAAAACTTACCCCGGTAGAAGCGCAGCGGCATTAGCTCCACTTCAGGAGACTTCACCCTCTTGTAGCGCAGCGGCATTAGCGCCACTTAAGAAGACTTGCCCCTGTAGAAGCGCAGCGGCATTAGCGCAACTTAAGAAAACTTCCCCCCTGTAGAAGCGCAGCGGCATTAGCGCCACTTAAGAAAACTTCCCCCTGTAGAAGCGCAGCTGCATTAGCGCCACTTCAGGAGACTTCACCCTCTAGTAGCGCAGCGGCATTAGCGCCACTTAAGAAGACTTGCCCCTATAGAAGCCCGGCAGCATTAGGGCTCCTTCAGGAGACTTCAAGCGCTGCGGCAATAGCGCCAATATAAACTCAGGACCTTTTAACAGTGCTGCGGCAATAGCGCCAATAGAAACATAGGACCTTTTAACAGCGCTGCGGCAATAGCGCCAATATAAACTCAGGACCTTCTAACAGCGCTGCGGCAATAGCGCCAATAGGAACACAGGACCTTCTTCCAGTGCTGCGGCAATAGCGCCATTACAAAACGCAGGACCTATTTTAAGCGCTGCGGCAATTAACAGCGCTGCGGCAATAGCGCTAATAGAAACACAGGACCTTTTAAAAGTGCTGCGGCAATAGCGCCAATAGAAACACAGGACCTTTTAACAGCGCTGCGGCAATAACGCTAATAGAAACACAGGACCTTTTAACAGCGCTGCGGCAACAGCGCCAATAGAAACACAGGACCTTTTAACAGCGCTGCGGCAATAGCGCCAATAGAAACACAGGACCTTTTAACAGCGCTGCGGCAACAGCGCCAATAGAAACACAGGACCTTTTAACAGCGCTGCGGCAATAGCGCCAATAGAAACATAGGACCTTTTAACAGCGCTGCGGCAATAGCGCCAATAGAAACACCGGACCTTTTAACAGCATTGCGGCAATAGCGCCAATAGAAACACAGGACTTTTTAACAGCGCTGCGGCAACAGCGCCAATAGAAAAACAGGACCATTTAAAAGCACTGCGGCAATAGCGCCAATAGAAACAAAGGACCTTTTAACAGCGCTGCGGCAATAGCGCCAATACAAACACAGGACCTTTAAAAAAAGCGCTGCGGCAACAGCGCCAATAGAAGCATAGGACCTTTTAACAGCGCTGCGGCAATAGCGCCAATAGAAAGACAGGACCTTTGAACAGCGCTGCGGCAATAGCGCCAATAGAAACACAGGACCTTTTAAAAGCGCTGCGGCAACAGCGCCACTTCAGAAGACTTCACCCTCTAGTAGCGCAGCGGCATTAGCGCCACTTAAGAAAACTTCCCCATGTAGAAGCGCAGCGGCATTAGCGCTCCTTAAGGAGACCTCACCCTCTAGTAGCGCAGCGGCATTATCGCCACTTAAGAAGACTTGCCCCTGTAGAAGCGCAGCGGCATTAGCGCTCCTTCAGGAGACTTCACCCTCTAGTAGCGCAGCGGCATTAGCGCCACTTAAGAAGACTTGCCCCTGTAGAAGCGCAGCGGCATTAGCGCTCCTTCAGGAGACTTCACCCTCTAGTAGCGCAGCGGCATTAGCACCACTTAAGAAAACTTCACCCTGTAGAAGCGCAGCGGCATTAGCGCCACTTCAGGAGACTTCACCCTCTAGTAGCGCAGCGGCATTAGCGCCACTTAAGAAGACTTGCCCCTGTAGAAGCGCAGCGGCATTAGCGCCACTTCAGGAGACTTCACCCTCAAGTAGCGCAGCGGCATTAGCGCCACTTAAGAAAACTTCCCCCTGTAGAAGCGCAGCGGCATTAGCGCTCCTTCAGGAGACTTCACCCTCAAGTAGCGCAGCGGCATTAGCGCCACTTAAGAAGACTTGCCCCTGTAGAAGCGCAGCGGCATTAGCGCTCCTTCAGGAGACTTCACCCTCTATTAGCGCAGCAGCATTAGCGCCACTTAAGAAGACTTGCCCCTGTAGAAGCGTAGCGGCATTAGCGCTCCTTCAGGAGACTTCACCCTCTAGTAGCGCAGCGGCATTAGCGCCACTTAAGAAGACTTGCCCCTGTAGAAGCGCAGCGGCATTAGCGCCACTTCAGGAGACTTCATCCTCTAGTAGCGCAGGGGCATTAGCACCACTTAAGAAAGCTTCTCCCTTTAGTAGATGGTAACTATAAGGTAACTTTGTGCTTAAAGCTCAACCTGGGCACTGTTTGTGACCCTTTCCAGTTCCCAGGATCAACTTGACTCCATCTGGTGCACTGACCCTGTAGGGAGCTTTGTCCCAGCGGCCTTCGGCCGTGATGCTTGTCTAGTGTCCGGTGTCATCAGTAAAGAGCTGATTCGATCATGCTTGATAGTAAGCAGTGCTACAATTGAAAAGAATCCGAGTAGGGGCCACCGCCAAGATGGCTCAGTAATGAACAGATCCGCCAAGATAGCCTTGACCCAGGGGCCTTCGGCCCTGCGATCCCGGGCCCTTCGGGCCCTTACATAAGAATTTTGTTGCAAATGGTTGTCTTGTGTCAGGTACCTTTGGATTCATTGCTTCCAGCAATTAAGTTGCAGTAACACTGAATAAGCATTGTTGTGACATTCTCAGGCCATTTATTAAGGTGACAATATGCCTGGTTCAGCTCAACCTGGGCATTGCTTGTGACCCTTTCCAGTTCCCAGGATCAACTTGGTTCCACCTGGTTGCACTGTCCCTGTAGGGAGTTGGTCTAATAATGTCAGATCAAAAAAGTCTTAAGTATAAACTTAAAGATAACATAAATTTTGAATTTTGGCATGTCAACTGAGTTATGACTGAAGACACAGGGATGAATAAAATGTTGAGCTGAAAGGTGATGACTTTTAAAGTAGCACAGTTCCACTGCTTTATTAAAGGGGATGTCTTCGGTACTAGCGCTATAGCTGCTGTGCTACTAAAAGGGGCTGTCTTCTGTAGAAGCGCTAATGCCGCAGCGCTACTAGCGCTATTGCCGCTGCGCTACTAAAAGGGGCTGTCTTTTGTAGTAGCGCTAATGCCGCAGCGCTACTATAAGGGAATGTCTTCCAAAGTGGCACTATTGCCGCTGCGCT
Source organism: Ctena decussata (assembly GCA_963989385.1). NCBI lineage: Eukaryota > Metazoa > Mollusca > Bivalvia > Lucinida > Lucinidae > Ctena > Ctena decussata. The sequence goes on from OZ022514.1 coordinate 40,658,602, forward strand.
ACTATAAGGGGATGTCTTCTGTACTAGCGCTATTGCTGCTGCGCTACTAAAAGGGACTGTCTTCTGTAGTAGCGCTAATGCCGCTGCGCTACTTAAGGGAATGTCTTCCAAAGTGGCGCTATTGCCGCTGCGCTACTATAAGGGGGTGTTTTCTGAAGTAGCGCTATTGCCGCTGCGCTACTAAAAGGGGCTGTCTTCTGTAGTAGTGCTAATGCCGCAGCGCTACTAGCGCTATTGCCGCTGCGCTACTAAAAGGGGGTGTTTTCTGAAGTAGCACTATTGCCGCTGCGCTACTAAAAGGGGCTGTCTTCTGTAGTAGCGCTAATGCCGCAGCGCTACTAGCGCTATTGCCGCTGCGCTACTAAAAGGGGTTGTCTTTTGTAGTAGCGCTAATGCTGAAGCGCTACTATAAGGGAATGTCTTTCAAAGTGGCGCTATTGCCGCTGCGATACTATAAGGGGATGTCTTCTGTACTAGCGCTATTGCCGCTGCGCTACTAAAAGGGACTGTCTTCTGTTGTAGCGCTAATGCCGCTGCGCTACTATAAGGGAATGTCTTCCAAAGTGGCGCTATTGCCGCTTTGCTACTATAAGGGGGTGTTTTCTGAAGTAGCGCTATTGCCGCTGCACTACAAAAAAGGGCTGTCTTCTGTAGTAGCGCTATAGCCGCTGTGCTACTTTAAGGGAATGGTTTCTGAAGTAGCGCTATTGCCGCTACGCTACTATAAGGGGATGTCTTCTGAAGTAGCACTATTGCCGCTGCGCTAAGGGGCACTATTTTTAATTATGTAGTAGATCTATCTGTACATTGCCCACCCACCAACCCTCTTTTCGTGATGGTCTTACATGAAAGATGGACCGACGGACGCAAGGGCACACGGACGGACGAGGGTCATTTCTATAGATCTCCTCCGACTACGTCGGGTGGCGATTTACCCTCTCGTCAATCGATTAGTCCGTCTATCCCGGGCCAAAGCTCTTGAGCCCTCTGGAATATTTTCATGATACTTCAAAGATCATGACAATACGTCGCGTACAGAATGTTAACTCTCCCTTTTAAATCAAGTTAACTTCCCTTTGAAATGTGCGATACACGCAACGACCCATTGCACGGGCTTAAACAGTGATCTATTTCAAAGCGACATGAACTCGGTGATCTCAAAAGACCAGAAAATATAATCTGCATTATGATGATATATGGGTAGACGTCTTGCGGCCGCCACATGGCACAACACCAGTTGCAGTGACGATAAATAAGTTTTGAATGAGCAAATCCTTTAGAAGCAAGGAATACACCGAAAGAAACGAAAATAACAAACTCAGTTAATGGAGTCTGTTCATGGCCAGTAAATAAATGTGCAAAATCGGCCATCGCCCGAGCACGGGATTAAGCAGAAAAAAAATGATTTCAAAATGAGTCTAAATGAATTCAATGATCCCAAAGAACCAGAAAATATAATTTGCACTATGTTGATGTTCGGAGAGAAGTATGAATTGGAAAGTGAGACATAGGAACAGAGAGGTAGGAGAAAAAGGAAGTAGGAACTGGAAGGCGAAACTGTGTGAGTAGGAAATACGAACCAGGGACTAAGAAGGGAGAGGTCGGTAGTGAGAACTAGGAAGCATGAATTAGGAAGTGGGAAGCGAAAACTGGGAGGTATGAAGTCTTAACTTGGGATAGTATGTAAAACTATGAACTACGAATTTTGGACAAGGAACTAAGAAGTGAAAAGTAGGAAGTGAAAAGTCACAACCGGTCTTTCATGTACCGCAAAAAATAGTAACGTTACAAACTTTGTCTAATAGATATGAAAATTAATTACATGAATACTCCCCACTGGGCACACAAGGTTGAATCAACATTGAATCAACCTTGATTCGACGTCACGACGTTGAATCAAGGCTTGTTCAAGGTTGATTCATTATTGTTGAACAGAAACTGAAAGAACTGATACAACTTGAAAGAAAATTATTTTGAATTATAAATCTAAAGGTCAGTGTCACAAATGTTTGATTAGTATAGTAGCTTGGTCGGTCTCCTATTCCTACCTTATATTGAAGGTTTCGATTTCTCAGAAATAATTTATTATTTAGCAGTTAAGGTTCTAAAAGGTATTACACGCAAATGTGTCAGAGAAACAAATACAATTTAAATTAATTTAATCTGTGAAATAGTAGTACTTAGAAGCATTACACAGAGGGTATAAATCAGACTGCAACTGACAGATGTTGCTTTTAGAAACAGTAAGTGCACAGGCGTCTAATTGCCTGAAAGGGAATATTTGGTATCCATATTTTATATTTAAGCAGTGTCAAATCATGTCAATTGCATAACAATTTAATAGTTTGAATTTGAAAAAAGAATGTCTTTGAGCCTTTTCGAGTGAAGAGAAGCTGTAATGTGAAAATATCCTACGATAACGCACGGAAAAGTCATTAATAACATATGAAAACTTAAATAAAATGGATTATGAAAACATCTTCCATAGTTTACTTTCGGTTTCTTTGGTTTGTTGTTCTTTGTGGAATGGGTCCTTTTCTAGGAACCCACATTTATTTATTGGTTTAATTTTTCTTACTATTATTATCACTCTACATTAGAAAAAGGTAAAAAAAAAAAAAAAAAACACATGAAAATGCTACAATCAAATTCCGCATCCCACCCTCGACACTACACAGGAAAAGGGCAAAAACAGCCTCAGACGGATATGAGTCGCAACACGAGAAAACCAACAAACTGGCTTGTGCTCCCAGCGTAGACTCAGATCAGCCTTGGCATCTGCTCAGTCTGATCAGAGTCTTTGCTGACTCTAGTTTAGACCCTTAGCTACCTTTTAAGCTCATAGTGAAGACCCTTATCAGGCTGGGCGGTTGCCCAGGTTGATCTGAGTCTTCGCTGGGCGCACATGCCACATTGTTGGTTTTGTCATGTCGCGGCGCACATGACGTTTGATTGTTACGTAACTTTTCTACTTCGAGACACACAGTTATGGCCATAATAATTGACTTAAACTGATCTTCCATTATAGGAATGAAATTTATTTTGTGGATTTCATCGATGTATAAACGCTGGCGTATCACTCACAAACTGAATTAAGCCCGAGGGTTCAAGCTTGTGAGTGATTCGCCGGCGTTTACACATCCGTAAAATCCACAAAAATAAAATTCATTTCTTATACTTTCAACTCAGCTATTTTTTCCTCAAAAGTGTCAGTTATAGTGACTATTTTAGAAATCGCCGCCAAGATATTAAATCCAAGTAGTTCGATATACCTGGTCCATGTGGTTTATCGAAGTATAATTATCGGTTTCTGTTCGCTCTTGACCGGTCAAATTGCGCTAAAGTAGCTGTCTCAGTCTCTGAGCAGTTTGAGTAAGATTAATCGTCGACTTTCAGGAGTTAAATTCAAAATAGAATGTTGGATTAAAAGAACTTCTTCGACATGGCCTATCGGAATCTAAATTTAATAGAGACTTAGTACATGTATACGAATTCAGAAAATTCGCATGTAAATACTGATGTTTTGGAACAATTAAAAAAGATTATAATTTGAAACAAATACAAAGGTTATAATGCTGCGATGTCGTCTAAGTACATGCATGGTGGTTTAACTAAATCACGATTGAGAACTTTGCTTCCCCCGTCATTTGCACAACGGCGAGTTGGTGTTTATACTAATTACAGCATCTTCCTAAATGTTACAGGTTGTTGCCTTAGCATCATTGTTTTAAAACGAGTCTATGGTGGTCCAACTGATAGTATCCTTTTGCTCTGGCTTCAGGGCTGTGAGCAAGTAAAATCGATAAAATCGATTAAAGCTCGCAGTTAAGTACATGTATTACTGATCGTTCCAAGGTGGTGCTTATTATTTATTTATATTTAATATTTATTTATTTATTTTAAAATATTTAAAGAGGGTAAAACACATTTAGCCGTATGACTTGTCTACCACGTGGTCCTCTGTAAAACATTAAATATATGCAATATGTACAGGTATGGAGAGATAAGACCGAATCTATCACATAGTCTGACTACTTCCGTTGTGGTTTACTATAATTATTGTCATTGTTCATCAGCTTTTTATATAAGTCTTTGCCTTTTTGTAGGTTATTTAGAGCATTCTTTCACTGGGCACACAACGTTGAATCAATATAGAATCAATGTTGATTCAACGTTGTGTGTCTGCTGGGTTCGTGGTCAAGTGCTGGGAAAGCCTTTTCTCTCGTCTTATTTTGTTTTGTGTGCTATTTTATTTTTCCCGTTCCCATTTGAGCCACAACACGACAAACCCAACAAAGTGGCATGTGCGCCCAGCGAAGAATCAGATCCGCCTGGGCTTCCGCGCAGGCTGATCAGAGTCTTCACTGTCCGCAGGGAGCGGCTTAGACCCTTAGCTACCTTTTATGCGCACAGCAAAGACTATTCTCAGACTATAGATTCCAAGGCTGATCTGAGTCTTCGCTGGGTGCACATGCCACTTTGTTGGTTTTGTCGTTTCATGTGGTGCGGTGTTTAGGGCAGGATGTGCTGAGTGGTTATGTTGGTTTCTGGTCGTTGCTTTCTGATCTACTTTTCAGATTTGAACCGCGACATGACAAAACCAACAAAGTGGCATGTACGCACATCGAAGGCTCATATCAGCCTGGGCATCCGCCTAGGCTGTTCAGAGTATTCGCTTTGTGCTTAAAGGATAGCTAAGGGTCTACTCTACCTCCATTGGCACAGCGAAAACTCTGATTAGACTGGACGAATTCCAAGGCAGATCTGAAACTTTGCTCGGTGTGCATTCCACTTTGTTGGTTTTGTCGTGTCGCGGCTCATGTCACTGGGTCTTTAAGTTCGTTTCATCATGATTGTTAAAGAATTTATGTGTTTTGTGAAATGTTTGGAGGTCTCTTAGCAGATCGAACCTGTGTTGAATCGCATCAGAACTAAGTGTGAGGTTGCATGCATAAAAATTAATTCAAACTCGATTAGACTTTCTACTGACCATTCTTAAGCTTTTTGACTCTATTAGGCCTTGGTATGACAACCCAGCGGGCACAGGACGTCAAAACGACGTCGTGTGCCTGCTGGGAATACTCCAAAGACAAAGGATGAACACGAAGAAGAAGAAGATTTAGCTGGATTTTTGGCCCATTTATACCAGGCAATTCTATTCTATTCTATCCCGTAACCTTATTAGGTCGTTGGGGCACCACTGATGACTTCAAAACAATCCCTTTCCACCTTGTCCTGTCTTCAGCTGCCCTAGATGAGCTGGCAAAATCCATTTCTGTCTACTCCTTGATATTGTCTTCCCACCTCTTCTTCTTTCTACCTCTTCTTCTTTTTCCTTTCACTGTGCCCTGAAGAATTATCTTTGCTAAACCAGAAGACCTTGAGACGTAGCCAAACCACCTTAGTTTCCGTTTCTTGACCAGCATCTGGAGTTCATCATATTCTCCAATGGCTGCTAGGATCTTCCTGCGAACCTCCTCATTGGTTATATGGTCCTTGTACGAAATGTTCAGTAGCCTTCGGTAACATCTAATCTCAAATGCCTGAGTTCTTTTCTCCAACTCTGCTGTCAAGGTCCAAGATTCACAGGCATACAGAAATATGGAAATGACAAGGGAGCGCGTAAGTTTCACCTTTGATCCAAGAGATATGTTGTTATCTCTCCAAATTGGTTTCAGCTTGGTAAGAGCTGAATTGGCTTGTGCAATCCTTGAGAGAACCTCCTGTTTTGAGCCACCTGCTCCAAGGTATTTTGAGCTGCTTAAGGTACCCAGCTTCTGTCCTTTTACCTTGATCTCCCTCTGGATGCCATCTGCAATGTTCGTCATCAGTTTGGTCTTCTCAGCACTGATCTCCATCTTATACCTTATGCAGGTCTAGTCGAGACTTTCAACTAGAGCTTCTAGTTCCTGCCCTTCCTCAGCTACAGCGTCTATGTCATCGGCAAATCGCAGCTTGGTAATGTTTCTGCCGCCGATGCTAACCTTTCCATCATGTTCTTCCAGAGCATCAGACATGATCCGTTCGAGAAAAATGTTGAAAAGGCTGGGTGACAGAAGACATCCTTGTCCCAGGCAATATAACGGTCAAATTGTACGCCGCCGGTGTATTATAGAAGAATAAGTTGACCAGTTCCGGTAGACTACTTGACCTGTATAAACAGACGCCAAGCAACGAGGGTCACTTCATTCAATGTGAGTTTATTTACTTACTTTAGATTTTGTTCAAAATCGGGAAATGTCATATGCTGTCATAATGCTGAGATAATAATTAGAGCGTTTAATGACACCTATATTACCGAAAAATACCGTGGATTTCCCAAGATATCATTTTTGGCGACAAAAATACATGCCTAGAAAAGGCAATACCTAGGTTAAGGATATCGTGTTTGTGCAATTGAATTATTTTCAGAAGTTTGACACCAGTTACTGAAAAACTATTTGATATTACACGCCTATTAAACACGTTTTTGCCACAACGAAATGTTTCGTTTTTGAATACAGGTAAAAAACTTCGACGCGGACCAATTGACTTGTGGCGTGCAATTTAACTAATGGAAATTATATGGTAGATAGATAGATAGAAATCAACCATCCGCGTTGTGATTATTGTTAAGAAGTGTCTCCTAGTACGGTACCGTATCCGGAGACCTTCGGTCTGCAGGTACGGAACCCTATCTTCAGGCCCTAAGTCTCCAGGTAGGGAACGGAACTGTACCTTGAGACAGTCCTATGAGGCTTGAATATTCGTTTCATTTACTTTCACAACGTAATAAGACATACATAAAGTGATTTCCTCTGTCAAGATTGCGACTTATAAGTGTAAAATTTTACAAGGAGTGTTTTATTGCTTGATAAACTATATCATCTGGGTAAAACTACGTAATGCATAGTATTGGAAACTTACTGCTGTATCCGGAGCCCATCCCCATAGGACTGGTTCCAGGTACGGTCCATACTTGGATACCCAATGTCTCAGGATACGGTTCCGTACCTGGAGACCCAGTGTCTCGGGATATGGTACCGTACCTGGAGACACTTCCAAACATAAATAACAACGCGGATGGTTGGTTTCTTAAAACTTGAGTTGGTGCTTTATAATTTCCAATAGTTAAATTGTACGCCACAAGTCACTTGGTCCGCATCGAATTTTTTTACCTGTATCTCAAAAACGAAACGTTTCGGTTTGGCAAAAACGTGTTAAATAGGCGTTTAATGTCCAATAGTTTTACAATAACTGGTGTCAAACTTCTGAAAATAAATAACTCACAGAAACACGATGTCCTTAGCCTCGGTACGGACTTTTCAATGTATGTATTCTTGTCTCCAAAAATAATATCTTGGGAAATCATCGGTATTTTTCGGTAAAATAGTAACTATTATCTCAGCATATGACATTCCCCGATTTTGAACAAAGAATTAAGTAAGTAAATAAACTCACGTTGAATGAAGTGACCCTCGTTGCTTGGCGTCTGTTTATACAGGTCAAGTAGTCTACCGGAACTGGTCAACTTATTCTTGTATAGTACGCCGGCGGCGTACATGTACAAGCTGACCATTTCCCGGGTGTGCAATATAATGCCATAAAATGGGACATTGCAAACAGCGCAAAACACGGAGTTAGTACAAAGTGGCTACATTAGTTGCAAGAAGCTGGTGGTATACACTTTCAAAGGCGAAAACTTTGTTATTTTCATTGTTTTCCCTTTGGGATGCAAATAAACTCCTACAGGAAAGCATTGACTTCTTTAGAACCAAATTGTTTCTGGTAAGAGTTTTCACACCGCTTTTTGAAATGGGTTTGTCGAAACTGAAAGGAAGTCACAATGAATGTAAAATGAAAAGATGGCGAGAAAAGTATGTTTGCCTATATATCTTAAATACAAGAATTTCTAGAGAAAAGATAAATAGATAAATAAAAAAAATCGGGTGACTCTTATATTGGAAATATGCCCGTCCGAGGCTATGACATAGAAGTGCCCAAGTTAAAAAAGGGAGGGAATCTTAATTTGTGAATGACCATCATAGCTAAGTTGGATGCATGCCTAAGCATGAATGCAGCATTACAAAAAAGATAAAATCCCATTCACTATGTTACAGTGCAAAGGAAAGAGCACTTCAGAGAACGAAGAGCAGACTGAGACTTTCCTCATGTCAGTTGTCAGCCTACTAAAATTTTGCATTCATACTCATTTTTCTCCATGACAATTTTTCTGTGGCATTACCAGCTGATCTTGTCCAGTTTAAGATCTTGTCTCCTTTAAATTGGTAATAGGCAAGATCAGTCATACCCTTCAAAAAATAAAAGGCCATCGGCCAAAAGTCACCCGACGTTTGAAATGTGTCACAAACTGCAGCCCTTTATTCCGTTTCAGAGTAACTGTATGGCCAAAACCAGAAAATATGTGTATAACAGAACCTGGTAAGCAAATAATAATTGAAGCATAAGCAAAGACATATACCCAATTACTGGGCCTCTATGAGGTTATAAAATACTTAAGTTCAGAACTGGGCGTATATGTGTAAAATCCGGTTACTGAAACTTTAGGCCCTTACAGAATGCCCAAAACATCAAGACTGTATACCCATTAACAAAATAACAAGGGCCATAATCCTCCTAATATGAATCTCAGGGGCGGATCCAGGAATGTTGGATAAGGGGTTCGAATTTATCTGAGGGGGGGTCGATTTTCGCAGTTCGACCAATTTTTGCTGAAATTCCCCATGAAAATGAAATAATTTAGGCTAAAGAGGGGGTTCGTTTGAACCCCCCGAACCCCCTCTGAATCCGCCACTGAATCTGATGAAAAATGAACAATGCATTTATGAAAATTCAGCCCATTAATATGAATAATTCTTGAGTTATCCTTTTACCTATAAGTGAATGTCTATTATCTATGAAAGGGGAATAACTCTGTCACTAGTAAATTAAGCATATCCTGACAATAATCAGAATACTCAATTTACCAAATGCTAATAGCATACCAAATTTCAGCTCTCTCGGTCAAACGGTTTAAAAGTTGGAAAAATGCCAAAAATGACAAAGGGCCATAACTTTGTAAAATATAGGACAATTGAAATTCCAAAATCACATGCACATCTTCAGATCATGATGGAACATTCTGCACTATTTCAAGTCGATCTGATAAAATATGTGGCAGGAGTTGCGGGGACAAGGTCTGCATCAGCAAGGGCCGTAACTCCGTCAAAAATGGCCGAAACAAAAATCAAAAACCACATGCACATCTTCATATCATAAGAATACAATCTGTAAAATTTCAAATCAATACGATGAAAGACGTAGGAGGAGTTGCGGGGACAAGCTTTCGGACGGACTGAGTCAGCAAGGGCCGTAACTCCATCAAAAATGGCCGAAACAAAAATAAAAAACCACATGCACATCTTCATATCATAAGAATACAATCTGTAAAATTTCAAATCAATCCGATGAAAGACGTAGGAGGAGTTGCGGGGACAAGATTTCGGACGGACGGACGGACGGAATGACGGACGGAATGACGGACGGAAGGACGGACTGACACACGGACGGACGAGGGTCATTTCTATAGTCCCCCTCCGCCTACGTCGGGTGACAAAAAAACACACCGATTTTATCCTGATTTTTAACTCTTCTTACTAACACTACCCCTATCATCTTTATTTCACCTTCTTTCAAGCGTTTTATTCTGCACTTTTTCACTTTCTACTTCTCTTATGAACACATCCTGCGTGGTCAAATCCATAATGATACTCGAATGAGGACTATGGACGGACGGACGGACGGACGGGTGGACGGACGGACGGACGGACGGACGAACGGACGGACTCGAATGAGGACTATGGATGGACGGACGGACGGACTTGCCAGAAAGTTCAGGTTGCCCTATGAAGGACGTTAAATTTTATAACAATAGCGTTTCGGGATTTAGCGGGAAGGAATAGAAACCGGGACCCGGGACCAAAATCCTGGACCAAAATCCTGGACCAATTTTTGTTGGCATTAAAATTGTACTAAAGATGCTAATAACGAGCTGAAAATTGGACCATAAGTAGATTGTAGTTTCTTCTGAAAAATGCATATAAAGATTTTATAAAACTTTCGATATTTATTAAAATTTTAACAAAAATACAGGACCACGTCGAGCTTTTTCGACCCGGGACCAGTTTTTGCGGGATTGACGATGTCAAGCAAATCTCAATTTTTCCTACAGAAACATTCTAAACCCCCATTTTTTTACATTTCGTCATCTGTAAACATACCAAAGAAGATGGTTTGTTGGTTTTTACATTTCGTCATCTGTAAACATACCAAAGAAGATGGTTGGTTGGTTGGTTGATTTGATGCTTAACGTCCACGGTAAACAACTAAGGTCATGTCGGGACGGTCAGTTAACCTAACCACACTATTCCTGGGCAGGCTTAGACCTCCTAAGCGGTTAACCAGTACTAAGTGCACATACTTTCGCCAGGAACTGACAACTGCCCTTCTTGAATCAGCGGAAAGAGAAACGAAAGTATGTGGCCACACCGGGATTCCAACCCAGGACCTCTGACTTACGAGTCAGGTGCCCTACCGATTGCGCTACCCGGCCCGGCACCAAAGAAGATAAAAATTAAAACAAATTGGAAATTTTTCTGTAATTTTTGCGAAAAATTCGACCCGGGATCGACCCGGGACCAAAATCGTCATTTGTTTATTGTGCGATGTTGACGATGTCAATGAATTATCAATTTTCTTCTACATTATCGTTTAAAATCTCACTGTTTTACTTTTTGTCATATCTAAAGATGCCACAAAAGACGAAAATGCAAAAATTTGTAAAATATATCCCTTATATTGAGAGAAAATCTACCAAATGGTCATTTTCTGCGGTTTAGACATTGTCTTGGTACGTTGCCATAGAATCTGAACATTCCACAAAAGCAGAAATCGATCAGCTTCTAAAATAAATGAGGAATGCTCTTGGTTGTTTGAAAAGTGTATGAAAGAACATTTCTTCAATGTCAAATGAATATAGGTTCTGTTGGGATGACGATACTAAAATAAATATACTATTCAGGCAGCAAATAACCTTTAAACAATATTTCATAATTTTGTCCCGAGCTGGTCCCTGGTTAAATATGCCTATCAGCAGACCTTACCAAGACAAAATTAGACAATTGTTATAGTTTTGGCATGTTTAGAACCTTGCACAAGGTAAATAAGGACTATCAAAAAACATTCCTACGTGTTTCTACGTGTCTCCCGTTGGTGGCTCTTGTATTTCGTTTTGACAAGAGCCTTGTGGATGGGAATGGTCATGTAGAAACATTATAACTTCTGTTATTTACTGCTCAGTTTCTCCGAATAGCTTGCATTTCGTTTCGGCAAGAGTCGGAGATGCTGGGAGGAAATACCTTGGTATAGCTGGGCAGATATGTGAAATAATTGTGCATTTTTTGATAAAAGCATGAAATTTGGCACAATGATAGACAAAGCTATTCTAAGCATTTTCAGGGTGGATGCCAAGCCGGAAAATTCCATTTATGGCGGCCATCTTGAATTTCAAAATGGCCGCCACTGAAACTGCATTTTATGATAAACAGAATCGGAAATCATAAGAAAGAAAAAATTAAATGGCATGAGCATGGAAGGAGATAGCCATAGCAGTCAAGGTGAATGGGTGCACATCCTTGTTGTTCTGTCCTCTTTGCAGGGTAAAACAACTTTTATGACTTCCTATTGGATTCTCTGGGTGACAAAGTCCTTTGAGAAGTGGGAACTACTCTTGAAGGAGAGAATTTGCTACCAGGGGAGCAAATTCTTTCCTTTTTTAGCTGGCTCCCACTGAGGAAGAGGAACGTGAAAGCGACTGGGACGGTGCCCATTCACCTTAATATAGCTGGTGTGTAATTCCTAGCCTACAGTTGATAGCTCTGTTTGTTAATATGATTATGTGGAAACAATTTATAAGTTTGTATTTTTTGTCTTTCACAATTAAGGTTTGCGATAACAGAGTATATGTTTTATATTAACTCACATACAATATTCCTAAAGAATTAAGTGATTCGTTATCCTACATCCCTTTATATTTTTCTTGTCTGCAGTATTATGCTGTTTCTCTTACTTTTCCTACTCAAAATCTCTTTCTCTCCTTTACTCCATGGGGAATGTTTTTTTGGTTAGCCTGCTAATACCTTACATGAAGTATAGTAACCCATTTTGTACACCTGTCTTTGCATCCTTGAAACAGTTTGAGTTTCTCGTTGATTGTATTACTTAATGATTGAGATTTGTGTTTATAGGATGCGGATAGGAGTGCATTATGGACGAAATTTCAAGGTCAAAGGTTTGAAAAGTCTATCTATGTTTGAATTTCATATTGTCATGTATTTGTTACTCTTGAGGTCAGGTGATGTGGAAACCAATCCGGGACCTGTGTCAGAATCTTCCGATTCATTTTCTGATCTTTCCCAAACTGCAAGTGAAAATCAAATTTCTAATAATTTCTCTATTGTTCACTATAATGTTCAAAGTCTGGTTAATAAGAAAGCGATTATTGAATCTGAATTTCAGCATTTCGATATTATAACTATCACCGAAACTTGGCTTAACGAAAGAATTCATAATAACGAGGTTCAACTGAACGACTACTCTATGTACAGGCGCGGTCGCGAAAGTGATAGTCATGGAGGAACATGTACTTTTATTAGAAATAATATATATTCTAAAAGAAGAAGTGATATTGAATTACCAGATATTGAATGTTTATGGGTTGAATTCTATATCCATAATAGAAAGATACTACTTGGTACTTTTTACAGACCACCTAATTCCCAACCCTCAATACTTGATTCAATAGAAAATTCCATTGGCCTTGCTTTTGATTCAAATGCGCATGAAATTATCATTACAGGAGATTTCAACCTAGATATGTTAAAAACAGTTACTAGCAGGAAAATCTTTGATATTTGTCAGCACTACAATCTAACCCAACTTATATCTGAACCAACACATTTCACAGAAAACTCATCTTCCATAATTGATTTATTCTTCACGTCTAGAGGAGATAGTGTTCTGTTAAGTGGCGTTGGGGAGCCCATACTTGACCTAAATATACGATATCACTGCCCGATTTATTGTGTTTTAAATCTTAACAAACATAAATCTACTACATTTACCAGACATATTTGGCTATACGATAGAGGAGATTATGCGTCCTTTGCAAATGAAATATCTGACACCAACTGGGGTCTATGAAAAATAATGATATAAATACCTACGCCAAAAATGTAACTGAACATATAATAAAAGTTTCAGAAAAATTCATTCCCAATAAAATAATAAAAGTTAGACAATCAGATCCTAATTGGCTCACTAATACTATTAAAAAGATGATGCGAAAAAAGAAAACGTTTGTACGACAAATACAAATGGTCAAAAAACGAAACAGACTTTGAAAACTATAAACATTATAGAAATCAAGTAACAAATGAAATTAGGAAATCTAAGAAAATACAGACAGATAAAATTGCAGAAAAACTTAATAGTAACGAATTAGGACCTAAAGATTGGTGGAAAACGCTAAAACAATTTATAAAACCTTGCTCTACGTCAGCTATCCCTCCTCTGTGTAAAGACAATGTTATATATTCTAAAGAAAAAGAAAAAGTAGAAATTCTTAATGAGCATTTCAGTAAGCAAAACACTTTAGATGATACTACTGCTTCACTACCTAATATTGTGCAAGGCGATGTATCTACTTTGAACACTGTCAGTTTTACGCCCATTGAAGTTGAAAGTGTTTTAAAATCATTAAAAACGGGAAAAGCAGCGGGACCGAACAATATCAATAATCGTATTCTTAAAGAACTCAGTCATCCTCTTTCTTTCCCTTTGTGTGATCTATTCAACTTTTCCATGTCTGAGGGCAAAGTTCCAGATACCTGGAAGCAAGCAAATATAACCCCTATATTCAAGAAGGACGATGCGTCAAACCCATCCAATTATAGGCCTATTTCGCTTTTAAGCTGCATTGGAAAAGTTTTAGAAAAGCTTGTTCACAAATACGTGTTTAACTTCTTTCGTGACAATGGAATAATAACAGCTTTGCAATCAGGGTTCATGCCAGGGGACTCTACAGTTAACCAGCTAGTTGATGTATACAATACCTTCTGTAAAGCGCTTGATGAGGGTAAAGAGGTGCGTGCCGTATTCTGTGACATTAGCAAGGCTTTTGACAGAGTATGGCACGCAGGTCTTCTTTTTAAACTCAGCCTAGCTGGCATTAGAGGCCGACTCTTGGACTGGTTTTCAGATTATCTTAATAACAGATCTCAAAGGGTGGTAGTTCCAGGGGCACAGTCAGATTGGATTAGTATAAAGGCGGGGGTACCCCAGGGGTCAATACTTGGCCCGTTGCTGTTTCTCATTTATATAAATGATATAGTTGAAGATATTGGTTCTTTTATACGCCTATTCGCAGATGACACAAGTCTTTACCTCGTGGTTGACAATCCTGTTGATGCTGCTAATATTCTTAATTCTGATTTGGATAAAATACACTCATGGGCGGAAAAATGGCTTGTGACCTTTAATCCTTCTAAGTCCGAATGTCTCCTACTTTCTAGAAAACACAATAAACCTCTACATCCACCAGTAAGCATGAACCACCAACAAGTAAATCAAGTTGACACGCATAAACACTTAGGTCTAACATTCACTAGTGACGGTACCTGGCATGCACATCTAACTGAGATAAAATCTAAAGCTTGGTATCGAATAAATGTAATGAGACAGTTGAAATTTGTTCTTGACAGAAAGTCACTACAGTCTATATACTTCTCTTTCATCCGTCCAGTCTTAGAGTATGCTGATGTCGTGTGGGATAACTGCACCCAGTACGAAGCAAACGAGCTTGAAAAGATCCAGATTGAGGCCGCACGCATCGTTACAGGGTCTACAAAACTAGTATCTATAGATGCTTTATATACTGAGACTGGATGGGAAACTTTAGCATCACGACGAAGCAAGCACAAACTTACCCTGTTCTATAAGATGAAATCTGGCATGAGTCAAAACTATTTAACAACTCTAGTTCCACCTTTGGTTGGTAATACCTCTAACTATAACTTACGTAATGCTAATGATATAGGAACAGTACACTCTAACTCACAACTTTACTATAATTCTTTTCTTCCTTCTGCTATTCGCAAATGGAACGAATTACCAGAGGACATTCGCCAGTCAGACAGCATTGCATCTTTCAAAAGACATCTAAACAGTGGTAGTATTACTCCTCCAACGTTTTACTATGCTGGGACGCGTGACGGACAAATATACCATACGAGATTAAGAACTAATTGTAGTACTTTAAACCAACATCTTTATTCTAAAAATATAATTCAAAGCCCACTATGTGCTTGTGGATCTGTGGAGGACACAAAACACTTCCTATTTGGATGTCAAAGATATGATGAAATAAGACACGAAATGATAACTGATGTGTCAAACTTCTGCACTCCCTCTACAAATTCCCTCCTATTTGGAGACACATCCCTCTCTGTTGACGTCAACAGTCGCATTTTCTGTGCAGTCCAGAAATTTATACTTAAATCAAAGAGATTTAGACCAAATTACGACGCTACAGACAGTGTTCTATGTGATACATAACTTGTTAAACTTGTTCAGTAAAACGCCACCTTCTGGCGAAATCGGTGACAATAATATCTTTGATCTTGAAACAGAGTTGGTTTCGCTTATCTTTCAGGGTTTTCTTACAAGAATACTACCCCAGCGGGCACATGGCGTCCGAGTGGCGTCGAACCGACGTCGATGCGACGTCATTACTTCGGATAGACGTCGATTCGACGTCATTTGGACGTCGTGTGCCCGCTGGGACTTTAAGTATAACTAGCTAATCATTCCTCGTGGAGTCTCTTTTTCTTTTTCTTTTTTTTTTTCCTTTCCTTTCCTTTCCTTTCCTTCTCGCTTTCTTTTGTTTTTTCCTTCTACTGTACCTTCTATATGCACCTTAAGATATAAATACGAGCAAATGCCACATTTAAATGTTTATTTATGTTACTCTTGGTTCAAATCACATTTAGATTATTGTAAATTAGTTTTTGAAGTATGGGATACAGATTCACAAAAGTCTTATGACTTCCTTCTGAATCCCATTTGTATAACATAATATAAATATGTAATTATGTATTGATATGTTTGTAAATTATGATTGTTTATACAAATAAAATATTGTTTAAACTAAAAAAAACATTCCTTATCAAGAATTAAGAAATACATGACACCGTCAGCATTTTAATGACGATTTTGGTCCCGGGCAGAGTTATTCGTAGCAGTTTCGTTAAATATCTCGATTTCTTCTTTCATTTCTATTTCTTTGGCATCTCTACATACCAGTAAATGTAAAATTCATGGGATTTTAAACGTTTATAGAGACAAAAACTGAAATTTCCTTCACATCGTCCACGAAACAAATGACGATTTTGGTCCCGGGTTGGTCCCGGGTCAAATTTTTTGCGAAAATAATAGATAAATTTTGCATTTTTTAAAAATCTAAGCTTCTTTAGTATGTTTACATATGATGAGATGTAAAATAATTTGGGTTTAAAATGTTTCTGTAGGAAAAAAAAAAAGAGATTTGCTTGACATCGTCAATCCCGCAAAAACTGGTCCCGGGTCGAAATTGCTTCACCTGGTCCTATCTTTTGTTAAATTTTCAACAAATATCGAAAGTTTTATAAAATCTTTATATGCATTTTTCAGAAGAGCCTATAAACTACATATGGTCCAATTTTCAGCTTGTTATTGCCATGTTTAGTACAATTTTGGGGCCAACAAAAATTGGTCTCGGATTTTGGTACCGGGTCCCGGGCGTTGGTCCCGGTTTCTATTCCTTCCTGCGGAGCGGAACCGTTTTAGCAATTTTGGTAGAGGGTCTCCTAAGGAACATTTCTGTGAAATTATTTCAAAATCTGCCAGGCAGTTTTGGAGGAGAAGTTGTTTAAATGTTTTTCTATTTTTAATTTTGGCGGCCATATTGTTCAGCGGAGCGGAACTGTTTGAGCAATTTTGGTAAAGGGCCTCCTAAAGAACATTTCTGTGAAATTATTTTAAAATCTACGCAGCAGTTTTGGCGGTCCGTGGAAACACCCCAAACCACCTCAAAACATCCCAAACCACTTTCGTACCACCCCAAACCAGCCTCCCTGGATACAAACTAGAACCCTACCCCCTCCCCCACAAAGACACCAACATTTCAGGTCAATTGGCGAGTATTAGTTCTTTCCTCCCCTCCACCCCTTCATTGTTTAATTAACGTGCCACTGCGCAAGGGGTGGGGTTCTAGTTTGTACCCAGGGTGGCTGGTTTGGAGTGGTATAAATGGTCGCCCCCTCCTCCCCCGCCCCCGCCCCACCCTGCGTGACATACATAAACGTACAAAATAATTTACTTTCTTATACTGAGATTATTAATTTTTCGTTAATATTTATTTATTAAACCCGAAGTTATTAAAAGAGATACATACATACATACATATCATGGGTAAACACTTATTAAAGTGTCCTTTTTATTTTGAATCTATATAAATACTGTTCGGGATGGGTGAGAGCGGTGTTGGGTGTATGTGTGGAGGGGACAGGGGGGTGATGTGAATCTGGGGAGGCTGGTTTGGGGTGGTTTAGTAGAGGTTTGGGGTGGTTTGGGGGTTTTTTGGGTGGTTTGGGGTGTTTCCACGGACCCCAGTTTTGGAGGAGAAGTCGTTTAAATGCATTTCTATTTTTAGTTCTGGCGGCCATATTGTTCAGTGGAGCGGAACCGTTTGAGCAATTTTGGTAAAGAGTCCCCCAAGGAACATTTCTGTAAAATTATTTCAAAATCTGTCCAGCAGTTTTGGAGAAGAAGTCGTTTAAAGCAAAAGTTGACGACGGACGCACGACCAGACGACGGACAAAGACCGATCACAATACCTCACCTTGAGCACTTCGTGCTCAGGTGAGCTAAAAAAATATTAAAAGTTTTCTCCCATATGATATGAAGTGAAAGAAGTTGACGATTTCACCGTAATTTTAAAAGTGAGAGGGAGATTTGAATGATACAATCCTTTGCATGCTTAAAGACGCATATACGGAGCATATGATATGAACATTTTAAGGAGTTTCACCGAGCAAATTTTGAAAAAAAAAATATGAAATTTTCTTCGATATTAATTTACGTCAAACAATATTGACGATTTCACCGTAACTTTATAAGTGAGAGGGAGTTTTGAATGATACAATATTTTGCATGCATAATGACACATATATGGAGCATATGATATGAACATTTTAAGGAATTTCACAGAGCCAATTTTGAAAAAAAAATATTAAAAGTTTTCTCCCATATGAAATGAATTGAAAGATTTTGACGATTTCACCGTAATTTTAAAAGTAAGAGGGAGTTTTGAATGATACAATCTTTTGCATGCGTAAAGACGCATTTATGGAGCATATGATATGATATTTTTATGAATTCCACTGAGCAAATTTTGAAGAAAAAAACATGAAATTTTCTTCCATATTAATTTACGTAAAACAATGTTGACGATTTCACCGTTACTTTATAAGTGAGAGGGAGAATTGAATGATACAGTCTTTTGCATGCATAAAGACACATATATGGAGCATATGATATGAACATTTTAAGGAATTTCACTGAGCCAATTTTGAAAAAAAAAATAAAAGTTTACTTCCATATGAAATGAAATGAACGAATGTTGACAATTTCACCCTATATTTATAAGTGGGAGGTAGATTTGAATGATACAATCTTTTGCATGCATAAAGACACATATATTGAGCATACTATATGAACATTTTAAAGAATTTCACTGAGCCAATTTTGAAAAAATTTTTTTAAAAGTTTTCTTCCATATGAATTGAAATGAACAAATGTTGATGATTTCATCCTAGATTTATAAGTGAGAGGTAGTTTTGAATGATACAATCTTTTGCATGCATAAAGACACATATATTGAGTATATTATATGAAAATTTTTTAAGAATTTCACTGAGCCAATTTTGAGGGGAAAAAAATGAAATTTTCTTCCATATTAATTTATGTCAATGTTGACGATTTCACCGTAACTTTATAAGTGAGAGGGAGTTTTGAATGATACAATCTTTTGCATGCATAAAGAGACATATATGGAGCATATGATATGAACATTTTAAGGAATTTCACTGAGCCAATTTTGAAAAAAAAATTAAATCTTTTCTTCCATAAGAATTGAAATGAACGAATGTTGACGATTTCACCCTAAATTTATAAGTGAGAGGTAGTTTTAAATGATACAATCTTTAGCATGCATAAAGACACATATATTGAGCATATTATATGAACATTTTAAGGAATTTCACTGAGCCAATTTTGAAAAGAAAATATAAAAACTTTTCTTCCATATGAAATGAAGTGAAAGAATGTTGATGATTTCACCCTAAATTTATAAGTGTGAG
This sequence comes from Ctena decussata, assembly GCA_963989385.1. Classification (NCBI taxonomy): domain Eukaryota; kingdom Metazoa; phylum Mollusca; class Bivalvia; order Lucinida; family Lucinidae; genus Ctena; species Ctena decussata. The sequence goes on from OZ022514.1 coordinate 40,678,095, forward strand.
GGAGTTTTGAATGATACAACCTTTTGCATGCATGAAGACACATATATTGAGCATAATATATGAACATTTTAAGGAATTTCACTGAGCCAATTTTGAAAAAAAATAATAAAAGTTTTCTCCCATATGAAATGAAGTGAAAGAATGTTGACGATTTCACCCTAAATTTATAAGTGAGAGGGAGACTTGAGTGATACAATCTTTTTCATGCGTAAAGACGCATATACCGAGCATAGGATATGAACATTTTAAGGGATTTCACTGAGCCAATTTTGAAAAAAAAATATAAAAACTTTTCTTCCATATGAAATGAAGTGAAAGAATGTTGATGATTTCACCCTAAATTTATAAGTGAGAACTACTCTCTTGTTGAGGCACTCCAGCAAGTGGTTTTTAGTGGAACTTTTTTCTTTAAAGATGCTGAAATATCAAAATTTGATGTTTAACATACCCAAAACCATTTCTCGTAGCTAAATACTGACTTGCAGCATATTGCATGACCTCTTTTGTCTATTTTTATCAGTTTTTGTTTGGATGTGGGTTTTCCAATAGTAAAAATATTCCTTCTGGTTTCCAGCCTTTGATGAGGTTCATTTTAATTTTAATAAAGCTGGGAACCATCCATTGTGACATCACAACAGAAATGATGTCATCACTAATCACCTGATCTGTTTTGGAATATGACCATTTCAGCAAAGGGTTGTTTGCAGTGTCAGCTACACTTATGCATCTTTTTGTTTTCCAAAAAGATATTACTTATGAAAATAACTGCTATAAGATATAAGCATAAATTCTTCTGAAATGATTTCATGTTAATTTTATATGAAATGGTAATTTTCAAGAATGTGCTTGAAACATGCCACCCCTACAGCAATAATGGTTATCTTGAGGCGGCCATTATGAAACTGAAAAAAATACATTGCAAGAGATTACTTTCCAAGCTTGAGAGCATGCCAATGAATTTCAAAAACTCTACTGGACAAATCTGACTACGAGAAATGGTAGTAAACTGAACCATGTAAGTGGAATTTGCTGATTCTTTATCCTTTAAGTATAAACTTCGAAAAACCACTTGCTGGAGTGCCTCAACAAGAGAGTAGTTTTGAATGATACAACCTTTTGCATGCATGACACATATATTGAGCATAATATATGAACATTTTAAGGAATTTCACTGAGCCAATTTTGAAAAAAAAATATTAAAAGTTTTCTCCCATATGAAATGTAGTGAAAGAATGTTGACGATTTCACCGTAATTCTATAAGTGAGAGGGAGTTTTGAATGATACAATCTTTTGCATGCGTAAAGACACATATAAAAAGCATATGATATGAACATTTTAAGGAATTTCACTGAGCCAATTTTGAGAAAAAATTTATGAAATTTTCTTCCATATTAATTTACGTCAAACAGTGTTGACGATTTCACCGTAACTTTATAAATGAGAGCGAGTTTTGAATGATACAATCTTTTGCAAGCATAAAGACATATATATGGAGCATATGATATGAACATTTTAAGGAATTACACTGAGCCAATTTTGAAAAAAAAATAAAACTTTTCTTCGTTATTAAATGAAGTGAAAGAATGTTGATGATTGCACCCTAAATTTATAAGTGTGAGGGAGTTTTGAATGATACAATCTTTTGCATGCATAAAGACACATATATGGAGCATTATGTATGAACATTTTAAGGAATTTCACTGAGCCAATTTTGAAAAAAATGTATTAAAAGTTTTCTCCAATATCAAATGTAGTGAAAGAATTATTTGCATGCATGACACATATATTGAGCATAATATATGAACATTTTAAGGAATTTCACTGAGCCAATTTTGAAAACAAGAGGGCCATGATGGCCCTGGATCGCTCACCTGAGTATCCTGTGAACTTAACCTCAGAGACATCTATATGACCGACATAGTTTCACAAAGATTAAATGGAAAATGAACCCTTTATTGTGTACCTAAGGTTTTTATAAGATTTAACCTAATGACTTAGATTTTGACCCCACATAACCCAGCTTCAAACCTGGTCTAGATTTTTTGGATATGAACATTCTGACAAAGTTATCAAAAATGTGCCCTCTAGAGTGTACACAATGTTTTTCTAAGGTTTAACCTAGTGACCTACTTTTTGACCGAACATGACCAAGTTGCAACCTTGGTCCAGATTTGTTGGAAACAAACATTCTGACAAAGTCTCATGAAGATTAGAAAAAAAAACTGCGTCTGCTAAAGCTTTCACCCTGTTTTTCTAAGAACTGACCTAGTGACCTAGTTTTTGACCTGTCATGGCCCAGTTTCAAATCTGGTATAGATTTCATGAAAATAAACATTCTGACAATGTTTCATGTAGATTGCGTCATAACTGTGTCCTCTAGAGTGTACACAAGGTTTTTCTAAGATTTGACCTAGTGACCTAGTTTTTGACCCCACAAGACCCAGTTTCAATTTTGGCCTAGATTTTATATAAATAAACATTCTGACAAAGTTTCATGAAGATTGGATCATAACTGTGCCCTGTAGAGTGTGCACAAGGTTTTTCTAAGATTTGACCCAGTGACCTAGTTTTTGACCCCACATGACCCAGTTTCACAGATGGTCTAGATTTCATTTTGATAAACATTCTGACAAAGTTTCATGATGATCGGATCATAACTGTGCCCTCTGTGTTGTTCTAAGATTTATTTCTATTTTTAGCTCTGACGGCCATTTTGTTCAGCGGAGTGGAACCGTTTTAGCAATTTTTGTTCAGAGTCATGAGTAAAACATTTCTGTGGATTTTTTTTGACATCGAGCCATTGGGTTCAGAGACGATGATGTTTAAAGCTTTTTTCTATTTTTAGCTCTGGTGGCCATATTGTTCAGCGGAGCAGAACCGTTTGGGCAACTTTGGTAGAGGGTCTCCTAAGGAACATTTCTGTGAAATTATTTGAAAATCGGCCCAGCAGTTTTGGAGGAGAAGTCGTTTAAAGGTTTTTCTATTTTTAGCTCTGGTGGCCATATTGTTCAGCGGAGCAGAACCGTTTGAGCAATTTTGGTAGAGGGTCTCCTAAGGAACATTTCTGTGAAATTATTTCAAAATCGGCCCAGCAGTTTTGGAGGAGAAGTCGTTTAAAGGTTTTTCTATTTTTAGCTATGGCGGCCATATTGTTCAGCAGAGCGAACCGTTTGAGCAATTTTGGTAGAGGGTCTCCTAAGGAACATATCTGTGAAATTATTTCAAAATCGGCCCAGCAGTTTTGGAGGAGAAGTCGTTTAAAGGTTTTTCTATTTTTAGCTATGGCGGCCATATTGTTCAGCGGAGCGGAACTGTTTGAGCAATTTTGGTAGAGGGTCTCCTAAGGAACATTTCTGTGAAATTATTTCAAAATCGGCCCAGCAGTTTTGGAGGAGAAGTCGTTTAAAGGTTTTTCTATTTTTAGCTCTGGCGGCCATATTGTTCAGCGGAGCGGAACCATTTGAGCAATTTTGGTAGAGAGTCCCCCAAGGAACATTTCTGTGAAATTATTTCAAAATCCATCCAGCAGTTTTGGAGAAGAAGTCGTTTAAAGCAAAAGTTGACGCCGGACGCACGACCGGACGACGGACGCCGGACGACGGACTAAGACCGATCACAATACCTCACCTTGAGCACTTCGTGCTCAGGTGAGCTAAAAAAATATTAAAAGTTTTCTTCCATATGAAATGTAGTGATAGAATGTTGACGCTTTCACCGTAATTTTATCAGTGAGAGGGAGTTTTGAATGATACAATCTTTTGAATGCATAAAGACACATATATTGAGCATAATATATGAACGTTTTAAGGAATTTCACTGAGCTAATTTTGAAAAAAAAATATAAAAACTTTTCTTCCATATGAAATGAAGTGAAAGAATGTTGATGATTTCACCCTAAATTTATAAGTGAGAGGTAGTTTTGAATGATACAAGCTTTTGCATGCATGAAGACACATATATTGAGCATATGATATGAACATTTTAAGGAATTACACAGAGCCAATTATGAAAAAAAAATATTAAGTTTTCTCTTTTGAATGCATAAAGACACATATATTGAGCATAATATATGAACATTTTAAGGAATTTCAATGAGCTAATTTTGAAAAAAAAATATAAAAACTTTTCTTCCATATGAAATGAAGTGAAAGAATGTTGATGATTTCACCCTAAATTTATAAGTGAGAGGTAGTTTTGAATGATACAAGCTTTTGCATGCATGAAGACACATATATTGAGCATATGATATGAACATTTTAAGGAATTACACAGAGCCAATTATGAAAAAAAAATATTAAAAGTTTTCTCCCATATGAAATGAAGTGAAAGAACGTTGACGATTTCACCGTAATTTATAAGTGAGAGGGAGGTTTGAATGATACAATCTTTTGCAAGCATAAAGACATATATATGGAGCATATGATATGAACATTTTATGGAATTTCACTGAGCCAATTTTGACAAAAAATATTAAAAGTTTTCTCCCATATGAAATGTAGTGAAAGAATGTTGACAATTTCACCGTAATTTATAAGTGAGAGGGAGGTTCGAATGATACAATCTTTCGCATGCGTAGACGCATATACGGAGCATATGGTATGAACATTTTAAGGAATTTCACTGAGCCAATTTTGAAAAAAAAATATTAAAAGTTTTCTCCCATATGAAATGTAGTGAAAGAATGTTGACGATTTCACCGTAACTTTATAAGTGAGAGGGAGTTTTGAATGATACAATCTTTTGCAAGCATAAAGACATATATATGGAGCATATGATATGAACATTTTAAGGAATTTCACTGAGCCAATTTTGAAAAAAAATATTAAGTTTTCTTCCATATGAAATGAGAGGTAGTTTTGAATGATACAATCTGTTGCATGCATAAGGACACACATATAGAGCATATGATATGAACATTTAAGGAATTTCACTGAGCCAATTTTAATTATGATAATTTTTAAAAAAGCTGTGTAAGATGATGATGATGATGGAAACATCTGACCATCATTTCAGGAAGAACTGTTTCAGTTAATGGAAACATCTGACCAGAATTTCAGAAACTCTTTCATTTAATGGAAGCATCTGACCATAATTTCTGAAACAAATGTTTCAGTTTATGGAAGCATTTGACCATAATTTCTGGAACAACTGTTTCACTTAATACGAACATCTGACCATATTTTCTGGAACATTTTTTTTCTTTTATGGAATCATCTGACCATAGTTTCTGAAACAACTTATTCAGTCAATGGAAACATCTGACCACTATTTTTGGAACAATTTTTTTATTCTGCTTTGCCAGAAATGGTGTGTTGGTGGTTCTTTGAGAGCTACCTTACTGATACAGAGTTTTTAAGGGGCCCAAACAAATATTCAAGCTGGACATGTACACCAGTTTTCCTGCCCTTATTTCAAAGAGAGACAACTTCTGTGACTTCCTGTTTGCTTCCATGGATTACAAAACCCTTCCAAAAAGAGGTCAACTCTTAAAGGAAACAATTTGCTCCTAAGGAGCAAATTATTTCCTATAAGAGTTGACTCGTTTTGAAATATGAGGCCAAAATGAAAATGGCAGAGTTGCTTCCCCTGAAAGTGTACCCATTCACCTTTAGAAGAAATATGAAATTTTCTCAAAATGCTGATCAAACCATAATATTTCCCGAAACTGAGGCTTTGAAGTATACAATACTCCCAAATTCATCAAGTAAAATTCAAAGATTTCAGGCCTTTGGATAGCCAAATAAACTTAATCTGACTACAAACCATTGGAACTGCAAAACAAAATACAAAATCTGAGATTTCTCATTTATTTCCTTAAAGTACATGATATTGACAGTGAAAATAAGACTGAATTAGTTATCTTCATTTTTGGACAGATAAATTCAGCATTACACATATCTGTACCAATATTTACTTATTTTTTTGCTGTGCATGTATGTTTGGAACAAGAATACAAGCATGTTTGTGTTTCATTTGCAATCATAAATGGCGGTGTTTGAAAAATGCATGTAGCATGTTACTTCCAATTTGAAATATACATTTAAAATGCCATCATGCTACTGTGACTTTAAAAGACACACTCTACCTTTCATGTAACAAAGTTCACATGAATGTTCACTCTATTTAAAATAACTCACAATCATGAAATAGCCTCCATTTATTGCACGTAGTTTACAGATACTGTATACCGTATAAATGGTCATTTTTGCGGTGTTCCATTTTTCGCGGTATTTCATGGTCACTTAGAAACCGGGAATATTAAAATCGCGAATAATTGCCTGTTTCTTACAAAGTGCCTTCAGTAGACACAGTGTTTATACATTTTGTTTGTGTTTGCTTTGGTAGTTGCTGGTACTTTTCACTTGAGCCAGTTCTTTCATTAACCTGCGGCGACCCGCAGGTTAATGAAAGAACTGACTCAAGTGAAAAAGAAATAGTTTTGCTTTTCCCGCATGTTGCTAGTCGCGAAAATTATAAATCGTGAAAATTAATATTTATGTTTTTGACCCTTAACCGCAAAAATTTGAACCCGCGAAAATTACCGCGTATACAGTATTACTCAAATATGCAAGTTCTGATACACATAATGACTTCAAGTGAATGGATACCATTCCAAGGAAAGTAACTCTGCAATTTATACTTTCTGTTTCCCTCTAAATGGGTGTCAACTCTTAAAGGGAAGAATTTGCTCCTCTAGGAGCAAATTCTTTCCTTTGAGAGTACACCCCATTTCAAAAGTGCTCTCTCTTCCAAAGTAGCAAAACCAAAAAGTCACTAAAGTTGTTCCCCTTTGTAAAATTGGCAGAACAGTGGCAGTATATACCTTTTAATGAAACCCTATTCATGGTAACCCAAGTACAATTTTTTTCTATAAGTCAGGCCATTGCCACAGATTTTAATAAGCAGAATGCAATCTAAGAAAGACAACTGTTTATCAACCTTGCTATAATTCTTAAGAAAGTTCCATGTATTATTACTGCAAGGGAGGCAAATCTCATACAAAATTCAATATTGAACTAACAAAGAAATTCAGGCAAAATTTTATCTTCACAGATAACTTTTCATGATAAAGTAGTATTTGATAACATATGACACTCAGGTCAGCCTAAACATTAATTATAGTTAGCGAAGTCTTCACTTTCCATTCTATATAAACTGCTTATGATAATTTAAAGCCTCATGTCAATTTTTCTCATAGTGCAACCTTAAAATTGTAGAACTGAAACTTTTGTTACCAAACAGGAAATGAACGCATACATGTATTCCATAGGGCTTATTACATTGACTTCTCCATCTTCATGTACTGGGCTAGGATCACAATGACTGCTTATATACTATATATATGAGCTGCGACACAACAAAACCAACAATGTGGTTGTGCGCCCAGCGCAGACTCAGATCAGCATGGGCATCCGCCCAGTCTGATCAGTCTTCACTGTCCGCATGGAGGTAGCTTAGACCCTTAGCTACCCTTTGAGCACTTAACGAAGAGTCTAATCAAACTTGGAGGATGCCCAGGCTGATCTGAGTCTGCGCTGGGCACACAACCACATTGTTGGTTTTGTCGTGTCGCGGCTCATATATATTATCATGACTTTTCAATCTTCACTGTGAAGAAAGTAAAAGGACCATACTAGAATGTCTGAGTAGACAAGTTGACATTGACCATTTACTTGTACAAGGCGGAACACGTAAGAAAATTATTTCCACAGTCCTGTTTACATAAACCTATATTATCATTATTATGCAATTAAATATATGATCACCAAAACTCAAAGCATGGCAACAGGTTTCAAGATGCAGCAATTTATTTGGAAACTTTACAAATATTTTTGACATAAATAATAAATATCTTTATTTATAGACAAAAGTCGGATATTTACATAATTCCTAAATAAAATGCATATACATACAGATGCTTTTCTAGAAGTATTTTATACACAACAAATTTTTGCACAGTTTATATTTGAATTATGCATCACTTAATGACAGCAATAAATAGAACTTCATACATGTTTGACCTATTCAAGTGAAAACTACAAGCAGTAACTCTACAACTGTTCATGTCCTTCCATGGAAATATTTAGCAGAGATTTTATACTGAAGTGTAAAGGCAATGCAAGTGCTACAGGATGCAAAGTTTTATCAACAAGTAGCCCAAAGGGCAACAATTGCTCACCTGAGAGACATTGTAAACCTATAGGGATATTTAAGATGCTCAAAGGCAGCTAACTCCACAGTCAGTGGTCCAATCAGGCTGAAAATTAAACTCATCCAAAACATTATGTTATACATAATACAAGTATGCCCTCATTTAATATATGCAAGTTTAAAAAGTATCCGATCAAAAGCACAATAGACAGAGCTGTCAAGGGCAGCTAACTTTGTAGTGGTTGGCCTGATCTGGCCAAAATTTGAACTTGTTTAAGATATTATGCATTTCCTCATTACCTGCAAGTTTAAAAAGGATCGGATCAGTAGAAACCAAGAAAAAGTGGCAACATTGATTTTTTGGATGCTCAGGGCAGGTACTCCATAGTCAGTGGTGGGATCTAGCCGAAATGCTAACTAATCCAAGCTTTTATGCATATCCTCATTACCTGCAAGTATGAAGAGGATCCGATGAAAAATGAAAATGTGATGACGTTGTTTTCTCCATTATAAGACTATTGGATTTTTTTCAAACGCTCAAGGGCAGCTAACTCTGTAGTCTGTGCCCGAATCCGGCCAAATTTCGAACTCATCCAAGCTCTTATGTATGTCATCATTACCTGCAAGTATGATAAGGATCTAATCAAAAACCTTGACTGCAGCACCCTGAAAGTCAAACTTGCTTGAGATATTGTCATGCCCTACATTTGTGTGAATTTATTTTAAAATCCATTGAGAAATGTAGGTGCTAGAGCGATGACAAAGTTTTTCTAAAAATAGCCACAGTGACCTTGACCTTGGGCACAGCATCCTGAAAGTCGAACTTGCTTGAGATATTGTCATACCCTACATTTGTGTGAAGTTATTTTAAAATCAATGGAGAAATGAAGGTGCTAGGGCGATGACAAACTTTTTCTGAAAATAGCCACAGTGACCTTGACCTTGGGCACAGCACCCTGAAAGCCGAACTTGCTCGAGATATTGTCATGCCCTACATTTGTGTGAATTTATTTTAAAATCCATTGAGAAATGTAGGTGCTAGAGCGCTGACAAAGTTTTTCTAAAAATAGCCACAGTGACCTTGACCTTGGGCACAGCACCCTGGAAGTCAAACTTGTTTGAGATATTGTCATGCCCTACATTTGTGTGAAGTTGATTTAAAATCCGTTGAGAAATGTAGGCGCTAGAGAGATGACCAAGTTTTTCTAAAAATAGCCACAGTGACCTTGACCTTGGGTGCAGCATTCTGAAAGTCAAACTTGCTTGAGATATTGTCATGCCATACATTTGTGTGAAGTTATTTCAAAATCTGCTGAGAAATGTAGGTGCTAGAGTGCTGACAAAGTTTTTCTAAAAATAGCCACAGTGACCTTGACCTTGGGTGCAGCATCCTGAAAGTCAAACTTGTTCGAGATATTGTCATGCCCTACATTTGTGTGAAGTTATTTTAAAATCTGCTGAGAAATGTAGGTGCTAGAGCGCTGACAAAGTTTTTCTAAAAATAGCCACAGTGACCTTGACCTTGGGCGCAGCATCCTGGAAGTCGAACTTGCTCGAGATATTGTCATGCCCTACATTTGTGTGAAGTTATTTTAAAATCCGTTAAGAAATGTAGGCAATAGAGCGATGACAAACATTTTCTAAAAATATGTGATGATGTTGTTTTCTCCATTATAACACTATGGGCTTTTTTTCAAACGCTCAAGGGCCGCTAACTCCGTAGTCTGTGCTCGAATCCGGCCAAATTTCGAACTCATCCAAGCTCTTATGCATGTCATCATTACCTGCAAGTATGATAAGGATCTAAGCAAAAACAGTTGAGAAAACGTGATGACGCCATTTTAGCCATTATAACCCTATGGGATTTTTTTCAAACGCTCAAGGGCAGCTAACTCCGTAATCTGTGCTCGAATCCGGCCAAATTTCGAACTCATCCAAGCTCTTGTGTATGTCATCATTACCTGCAAGTATGATAAGGATCTAATCAAAAACAGTCGAGAAAACGTGATGACGCCATTTTCCCCATTATAACCCTATGGGGGCTATCTGTTGCCATGGAAACCAGAGTTCTCAGCTGATCGGCACCAAAACCTAATGCAGCCTTTCCCCCACCCAAATGATGCTTCAGATAAAATTTGATTGCCATCGGCCCATCGGTCTTTGAGATATATATGTTTGAAAGTGTTGACGCACGCACGCACCCACGCACCCACGCACGGACGGACGACGGCTCGACTCCCATCCTATAAGCTCACCTCTGAGCCTTCGGCTCAGGTGAGCTAAAAACATCAAATTTCATCTGAACAGTATCCTCACATCCTGTGATTTCAAAAACAATGTCGCCACTCAGCTCCAATTCAAAATTCCCAGATTTTCCCTGCCATTTTCCAATTTTTCATACTCTTTTGCAATCTGCGCTAAACTGCCCTAAAAACTTAAACACTTAAGTGTAACGGGTATCATTATTTTAAGGTGGACGATCCCGGAAGAACTCTGTTCTTGCTTGTTTAAAAAACAAACAGAGTTATTGTTCATCATCAAATCGACTAACTGTGGAGTATATACAGTTATAATATACACTTAGGCCTAAAAAAAAAATAGGTGTGATTCCGGTTTCCCGACCGACCCATATATTTTTGCGCCGACCCTAAAGTTTTTTCACCATCGCCAAAAAAAAAAAGAGGGCCATGAGGCCCTGAATCGCTCACCTGGGCAATTGGCAAGGTGGCTTTTTCTTATCATGTCTGAAATTGTCAAAATATGAGTCTTGGGTCAAAAGTCAAAGAATGACCATGACCGCTTGTACTCATAAATCTTCATGTACTCATCAAGACAACCATATATACCATTTTTAGGCCAAAATCTTCAAAACTTTCCATGAAATCTTATGTTCTAGCATTTTCCCATATTTGACCATGCCGCCAAAAAGGTCAGGGTAAACCCAAGGTCACCATTTGAACATTCTTGGTGGTACTCTATTACTCCATGCTACTTACCAAGTTTCAAGGCCATAGGTGTATTGGTTCTGGAGAAGAAACATATTAAAGATTTATACCATAAGTGGTAATGGCGGCCATGTTGGTCATGTGACCTCGACCGTTTGAACAAATTTTTATTTAATCAACCCCTGGAGGCTCTATATGAAATGTGTTTACAATTGGCCCTTTGACTTTTGAGGAAATGGTTACGAATGTCAAAATATGAGCAATCTGGATCAAAGGTCAAGAAATGACCTTGACCTCTTGTACTCATAATTCTTCATGACCTCATTAAGACAACTGTATATACCAATTTTTAGGCCAAAATCCTCAAAACTTTCCATGAAATCTCATATTCTAGGAATTTCCCATATTTGACCTTGCCGTAAAAAAGGTCAAGGTCAACACAAGGTCATAATTTGAACAATCTTGATAGTACTCAAGTACCCAATGCTACATACCAAGTCTCAAGGCCTTCGGTTAATTGGTTCTGGAGAAGAAGGTTTTTAAAGGTTTTTACCATATATGAGCATAGTGGCCATGTTGGTCATGTGACCATGACCGTTAGAATTTTTTTTCATTCCCTCAACCCCTGGAGGCTCTATATTAAATTTGGTCACAACTGGCCCAGTGGTTTTTGAGGAGATTGTTTGAAATTGTCAAAATATGAGAGTTCTGGGTCAAAGGTCAAAGAATGACCTTGACCTCTTGTACTCACAAATCTTCATGTACTCATTTTAGATGACTGTACATACAAATTTTTAGGCTAAAATCTTCAAAACTTATCATGAAATCTCATGTTCTAGCATTTTCTTAAATTTGACCTTGCCGTATAAAAGGTCAAGGTCAACACACGGTCATAATTTGAACAATCTTGATAGTACTCAAGTACCCAATGCTACATATCAAAACTCAAGGTCATCGGTCAACTGGTTCAGGAGAAGAAGATTTTTAAAGGTTTTTTCCATAAACGGGCGTGGTGGCCATGTTGGTCATGTGACCTAAACGGTATGAATAAATTTTTGTTCCCTCAACCCCTGCAGGCTCTATATAAAATTTGGATTCAATTGGCTAAGTGGCTTTTGAGTAGATTGTTAGAACTTGTCAAAATATAAGAGTTCAGGGTCAAAGGTCAAAGAATGACCTTGACCTCTTATACTTGTAAATCTTCATGTAGTCATTAAGATGACTGTAGATACCAATTTTTAGCCAAAAATCTTCAACAGTTTCCAAGATATCTTATGTTGTAGCATCTTGCCATATAAAAGCATAAGGAAGCAAATTTGACCTTACCGTAAAAAAGGTCAAGGTCAACCCAAGGTCATAATTTGAACAATCTTGGTAGTACTCGCGTACCCGATGCTACATACCAAGTTTCAAGGCCATCGGCCTATTGGTTCTGGAGAAGAAGATTTTTTCAGGTTTTTACCATATATGGGCATGGCGGCCATGTTGGTCATGTGACCAGGACCGTTTGAACAACTTTTCGTTCCTAAGGTCCCAGGAGGCTGTATATGAAATTTGGTTACAATCGGCCCAGCGGTTTCAGAGGAGAAGTCGTTTGAAATTGTTGACGGACGGACGGACGGACGACGGACGACGGACGACGACGGACGACGGAGCCTTACCATCCTATAAGCTCCCCCGGAGCCGCTGGCTCAGGTGAGCTAAAAATCCGGTTTCCCGACCGACCCATATATTTTTGCACCGACCCTCTGACACGCAATATGAAATTTACCTATTGACAAGCTCGGAATCCACGGAAAATCCCGATCCACGGAAAATATTTTTTTTTTTTTTTTCTGTGGTTAACGTTTACAAACATAATCCATGAATCTAAGTTGTAAAAAGGAAATACCAGTCGCATTGCATTATTGCGCAGGCTGATCTTAGTATTTTACTATCAGCGTTATGGAATAAGATTCCTTTCACCGTCTTACGATTCAGTGCGACACGTGTCCAGTTTTGTGCTGTGAGCGGCGGTCCTTTGATGTCGCACAGTCGGGGATAAGGCACGAGACTGACCTATAAACGTGCTCTGTTTACCGTATTTTAACAAACGCTACCGTCTTTACACTCTTTTATGGCGAAGGCTCTGATATGAATGCGTAACTCGCAATAGTCACACAAGTTTCCGACACCGTCATGTACTTTATTACGTCATTATAATAAATCTTGCCGACTTCAGAAGAGCAATTAGTTCACTGACGAATCATTTTCAAAGACTACCATACTGATGTTGACAAAAACGAAGAACAGTTCCGATCACGTCGTCTGATCGAACAAACGCAATTCATCTGCAAAAAAATGTTGGTTGGTTCACAAAGTATAAATAATGAAAGACTTAGTGTATATGCGAGTTGCTGAACGGAATACGACTGTGCAGCCGTATAGGGGGCTTGCACATATCTGCGCCAAAAACAGCGTATAGAATATATTCGAATAGCGTTGAACTTTATTCCGGTATAGGTCTGAACAGTCTAAACGAGTAAACGGGGCATGTACAAATTGTCTGCGGATAATGCTTGCCGGTTGATCACGACATGCGCAGATCAGGTGTTAATGTACGGGAACATCGTAAATCTTTATACCTGAAAACGTCTGCGCAGTCTGATCAGAAAAAATGGTTTCAGATAACCCCACATTCACGACATAGGCACTGGACAGAGAGGTAGAAAAAAGATTGACAGTTGATACGTAAATCATCAAGTGCTCAGGTCTGCAGAAACGTTTTTCATTTTGGACTGCGTGACGTCAGTAGACGTACGTATTGCGAACTGTGTAATGTAGGGAGCATATCAGAAAATATGTCTGCGCAGCCGTTTAGACGACTTTCTTCAGAATATTAAATAATTTGTCTGTCCAGCGGTATTTCGGCGGAATGACGTCGTGCGAAAATATATCGTTAGCCATGTGCACACAACTAATACTGTACGAAAATCAGACTGCACAGCTAAGCAAATTAGATTTTCTAATTCAGTTTATTAGTATACACGTGTGCATACACTGATCAGACGCCGCAGGCTGAGCCGAGTCTACCTTAAAGACCGTACGGTATAACACCTGCGCTCGAAATTGCACCTTTATTGTGTTTAATAAGTAAATCTTTCGACACGTGCCGTTAGCGGCTATATCTTTGAGTTCAAAAGCGGATCGAAACGCTTTGATCTTTGTGACCCGTTTTGACTTGGATTGTGCTACTATCAATGGCGGCTAAGCAAAAATTTTTGTCTGTGTCACCATTCTTTAATTTTGAAAGAACTCTGTTGCTTCTCAGTACAGACCATGATCAGAAGGTTTATTGCACATGTCGCAGATCTGACTTATATTTTCACACTATTACATTGCTTTCTATTTCAGAAATTGGACATGTCTTATATAGGAGACGATTTTTTTGCCTCGAACGGCAGCGTAGTTGTGAAATAACGCAAGCACATGTAAACCTAAATAAGTGTCTCAACCACCAGTGTAGACCTAGATCAGACTACTCCTAGTCTGGTCAGAGCTATCTTGCAGAAATGAACCGTCACAGACTTGAAAAAAAAAATTAAAAAAAAAAAAAAAAAAAAATCCGACCTACCGACCCATATTTTTTTCAAGTTGAAACCGGAATCACACCTATTTTTTTTTTAGGCCTTACAATATCTACCGTAAAGATCCTAAGTTTTCGGGCACATAGGTCTGTACAAACAGTGGAAACTGAGATCAGACTGTTCCTTAGGAACCAGAATGATCAAGATCTTCACAGTTTCCATTCCATCTGCGCATTTTTGTCGACATTACTCTGTGGTAGAACCGAATAACAGGAAAATAAATAGTAGGGCAAGGACCAGCTGTGCTTGCAGCAGGTGCAGAATTTGGGCAGTCTGTTTTGGGGATATTTTGAACTTAAAGATTGTTTTTCTAGGAAACAAAACGGTGAAATGTTTGTTTTTTTGTTTTATTCTTTAACATACGATGTAAGTTTTACTAAAATAATATGCATAAGCATGCCCCATCGATTGATGATATTTTTCATGACGTTTTTCATGAAATTCAATTTTCTTGCATTTTTTCAAAGAATGTAAAAATATACTTATTAACAAGACAACTGCAATTTTTTGTTATCAGTTTGTTTCAAATATCCTATATTACAGATTATATGATTTGCTGAAATGAAAGTACATTCATGTGCTAGAGATATGAATTTTAATGGAAAATGTGTAAAAAAAGTATGTAGAAATACAAAATATTGTTTTTTAGGAAAACAAAACGGAGAAAATTGTTTTTTTCTTACCCAAATGTTTTATAGCTCTTTGGGTTATTTAGACGGTATAATGGTTTGAATGCCCCGCCAATATTTCTATTCAGTATTCGTCTACCTTAAAAGGTATCACTTGCAAATTGAGGATTAAACTAATCTTAAAGAAGCGTTCAGATAGGTCACTGCTTCAACTTTTTCAAATATAAAAATGCTGAGAGATTGCGCAAATACCTCTGCAAATACCAAGTTGATAAGAGCCGCGACACGACAAAACCAACAAAGTGGCATTGCGCCAGTGCAGACTCAGATCAGCCTGGGCATCTGCCCAGTCTGATCAGAGTCTTCACTTTGCGCTTAAAGGGTAGCTATGAGTCTAAGCTACCACCATGCTGACAGAGAAGACTCTTATCAAACTAAGTGGATGCCCAGGCTGATCTGAGTCTGTGCTGGCACACATAGCGCATTTTTGGTTTTGTCGTGTTGTGGCTCATATATGCTATTTTTTTTCTTGCCTGTTTGTGCATTGTCACACAAAACAGCTGAACTAGAAAATTCAATGGAAGTTTTACCCCGAGGATGCCAGGATCTCCCTGCTGCTGGTTTCAAGCAGGACAAAACCCAATTCTGTATGAAGATCCTTTTAGGAGAGTCCTTCTCAAATATTTACACTTATCACAGACTTGCCTTCATCGGCCAGTGAATGATAGTTGCTGTGTGTCATGACGTGAACCTGACATTGTGGTAACAGTGATTTGACTGGACGTCATAAAGCTCGAATGACTTCCAGCTATAGTTATGGCTATCATTTTTACGATTCTTGGTATGGATGTAGATGCAGACATGTGTGTAAGAATGACAACTTTCTTGATTTACAATTATGTCAAAACAAGAAAACTTGAACAACACTCTTTTACCCCACGAAATTTTATCTTTTTTCTTTTCTTTAATGTAAAAAATAATGTTGCCTCCTTCAGGCTGTCACTGCAGCTCAGCTACCTTTCAAAAAATAAAATAATAAAATAAAGGTGTAAGGCTACACTTTCAGGAGAAGCAACTCTGCCATTTTCATTTCTGCCTCCCTTGTCAAATGGGGTCAATTCTTAGAGGAATGAATTTGCTCCTAATGGAGCAAATTCTCTTCTCTAAGAGTAGACCCCATACTGGAAGAGCTATGTCATTCAGGGAAGCCAAACAGGAAGTTACTAGAGTAGTCTCCTTTATAAAAATGGTGGGGAAAAATGGCAGTGTACCCAAAGACAGTAAATCAAGTTATTAAAGCGAATTTATGGAATGAAAACTTCTGTATGTATTTTTAGTTACAATTTTCTCTGAAATCTCTTTCTGGAGCCTTTTCAACCACAATAAAAATTCAGCATTTCATTTTTAGCTTGAATAACCTTAACTAACAAACAGCTCGAGACAAGCTAAAAAGATAGGATAACATATTTCCTTTTTTTCTACTTTCTTCACAAAAGCTATGTTGTGGGGTCTCATTTAAGTGTATGGATATCTCTCTATCATTAGGGAACAATTTTCCTGGCTCCCTATAAGGAAACCCTTCCAAAATTCAGTAAGAATTCGCTCTTAAAGGACGACTGCCATAAAGAAAGAAGACAACTATGAAAACAGCATAGTTGCTTCCCCTGAAAGTGTACTCATAATCCCTAAAACTGATTCTGACTACACAACATGTTTTTGTGTACCACATTTGAGCCCGATCACTGCTTCAGACTACACAACATGTTTTTGTGTACCACATTTGAGCCCGATCACTGCTTCAGACTACACAACATGTTTTTGTGTACCACATTTGAGCCCGATCACTGCTTCAGACTACACAACATGTTTTTGTGTACCACATTTGAGCCCGATCACTGCTCCAGACTACACATTTTTGTGTACCACATTTGAGCCGGGTAACACATAAAACTGTGCTTATCACATCTGCAAGATACAGACTCATTCCAGTCTGTGAATAAGTGTCTCAGGTTTGCGGTATGCCTGTAGATTCCTCTCACGGTCCATGCATTGTATATGCAAACAGCAAAGGCTCTGATCAGACTGCACAAATGTGCAGTCTGATCCAAGCTTTTGCTGTTTGCATAAGCTATAAGCACCCTTACTGTGCACCGCAGCTCATTTTTACATCTAAACTTTGGCTGATCACAATCTTCTTGTAATGAAAAATAAAGCTATATAATTTGTTATGATGCTCCTGCGGCTTCTGCCACTGGTGCAGGGTCCGAGATTCCGGCTACTGCGGAGTCTACTGGGAGTTGTCCCCCTTGCACAGCTGTAGTTGCTATAGTAACATTGTTTGGTGTAGTGTTGTTAGGGATGACCGGAACACTGCCAGGTAAAACTGTTGCTTGTGTAGCTGAAAAACAAATATAAAATGTACAAAAAAAATCAAAAGAACCCCAAAAATGATGAAGATTCTGAGATATTTTTTTCTTATTCCTCCATACACATGATGTATGTTATAGCATCTCACTGGAATGACCTTCTAAATGAGGGGCTACACCATATTCTTTATGCAGAATGAACAGAAATGGCTTTGGTCAAATACTGCACATACTTGTGGCATACGATACTGACTTTACTAAGTTACACATAAATTTTTCTATAAATTTTACTTCAACAGAGCGAAACACAATAAACAAACTGTGAGATAATTTGTTAAGGTTCAATCTTCAGACCTCACTTTTTTATGATGCTATTAAGTTCAACTCCCATAACTACTGATGGTACCATATTCAACCCTTTTAGTGCACTGTGCACATTTTCGAAATGTCATTAAATACTTGCAGTAGATTTTCTTCCTAATAAGTGCACATTTCCAATAATTATTAGATATACAATTTAATGTTTAAAGCACCAGAGAAAAGCTGTTTCCAGTCATGAAGGATTGAGAATCTTTGCAAGGGGAACACTGAAAGAGAACTATAGTGTTTTCAGCACTTGTAAACAAGCAATCAAAGGAATAAACCAGTAAAAATATGTGCACTTTTACTCATATGCCTCAGAAATTCCCATAATGTGTGCTTATTGGGGCATGTGCGCTAATTTGGTCGAATATGGTATTTAGTATGACCTTCTTATGCTTAATATTGGTACTTGAACCAGTCTGTAATTATGCTTAGTACAACAGTTCTACATTTCATAGCCTTGCTTTGGCTTACTGTACAGCAACATGGCCCTAACAGTATAAATATTGGTGTTTAACTCTTGTTTTGTCTGAGAAAAATAATGATTTTCTGTCAGTTAAATATGGAAATATTATCAACCAAGTACATCAGCAATGCTTGTTCTTATGTGTTGCCACTTAGTTTTGTCAGTTATGCAGAGGTTTCCAATGGTTTTGTCAACTAGTATAGGGGGACTGTTGTTTCAAAATAACTTGTAGTCTGAATAAATATGATGTCAATAATTTAATAAATTCTGTTTGAACCAAACTATCTATAAGAAAATAACAAACCTTGTGGCCCAACTGTAGGAGTAGAGAAATTAGGAATTGAAGAGGGACCAGGAAGAGTCATAGGTAACGAGAAATTTGCTGGTAATGTTGTTGGTGCCACTGTAGAACCTGTGAATGAAAACAAGAATAAACACTTAAAGCGCCAAGGAAGAAAATTGTTGAATTTGCAAACAGCATAAATCCAAATAACTTGTAAAGGTGGATTTAGATCTTTGGGACTGTTTTGTAAGGGAAAACCCCATTTTAAAGGTGAATACATAGGGAGATGGCTTGCAATTTTTACATTTTTCAGAGCCCTAGATAAGAGGGAGTATTTGGTGATAATTAGGGATAATTTTTGTTAATTCTGGATAAAAACATATGTTGTGACCCCTCATCTGAACCGTCTCGTTGAGACGATTCAGATGAGGGGTCACAACATATGGTTTCAATGAGAAATAAAGAAAATTATCCCTCAACTATCATCAAATACCCTTCTTATCTAGAGCTCTGATTTTTACATTTTTTTCATCTATTTCAGTCCTACAGAGCCAATTGAACAGTGATAAGGAAATAATGTTTGAACTGGAAACATTTTTATAGATGAAAAGAATTCTGCCTCCAGCATGACTTGAACCTAGACCACCAACTTATCAGGCCAGCACTAAGCCCAATGACCTACTGGGGCTCTTTTCAGATGGACTGACAGATGAATAGCCAGACAATGCCATATTATAAACATGATACCATATTAATTCTAATAAATGCCCCCTGCTCTAATAAATGACCCCTGCCTCTTTTCCAGAAATAATGTTATATTGATTCCCTTTTCATCAGTTATGAATTCATGTCTCCTCTGAAGGACACGGCTCTTTGAATGGGGTCCACTCTTCAAAGAAAAAATTTGCTCCTAGAGGAGCAAATTCTTTCCTGGAAGAGGGAGACCCTTTTGAGAAGGGAGGCAAAGGAAGGGAAAAAAGTAGAACTGCTTCATCTAAAAGTATATTTATTCATCTTAATAGTGTTTATTTGAAAGATGTTTGCTGTGGCTAATTTACTACTCTTAAGGCCCTAAAATAACGCCTCTCTTAGCAAAGTGGCAAGCCCCCAAGGCGTTTAACAGGATTAACAACATATGCAGATTTATTTCAAAACTTGCTAATAAAGCTTACCTGTTGTCATAGGGGGCAAAGGCATAGGCGGCATCCCAGGTATTGATATTGGGGGTAAATTGGAAAAATTTGGAATATTTGAAAGGTTGGGTAAACCTGCTGGGGGTGGTATACCTGAAATGAAAATACAAACTGTTAAGTTTCATTGTCATCTGATGTCAAATGGTGCTAACAATATCCTTAAAGTTTTATGTATGTCACTTGAAGATTGATGAGTTGGGCTACAATATCTGTCTATAGAATAACATATAAAAGGCCATAACTCTGAAAGAAAGTGTCTAATGATGGCCCCACAGACCCATGGCAAGTGGTGATTACAATAACTTGAGAGTTTTATTGAAATATGATGAAAACTGAAGGTGTTGTGGCCATATGATTTGTCTACAGACAGACAGATGGACTAATAGATGGACAGACTGAGCCCATTCCTACAGTCCCCTTAAACTAGTTTGGAACAGTGAAGGGCACGGTGGACTATTGCCACAATTCTGTGTCTGGGGCCATAACACGTAAAATGGATGTACTTCAGTTATGAAATGCATGGATGAAAAACACCAAGTGAGCACATCTGGTGGACACCAGGTGGACAGCATTTTGTGCTTGGACCATCACTTGTAAAATGAATGAAATTCATTTATGAAACACATGAATGAACTAGAAATGTGTCCACGGTACACGGATGCCCCCGCCTAATGCCTTAAGTAAGATGGTGCCTTGCTTAAGGTACTGGCACTTGTAGAATAACTAGGTTCATGGAGACAGACTAGTATAATATAAAGGGCCATATGACCAATATGATGCAATCCGCAGATCTTGATACAGTTTCAGAGTCACTGTATGGCCAAAACAAAAAATATTATGTATTACAGATTGATTGATTGATTGATTTGATGCTTAAAGACCACGGTAACCAGCTATGGTCATGTCGGAATGGTCAGTTAACCTAACCACACTATTCCTGGGCAGGCTTAGACCTCCTAAGCGGTTAACCAGTACTAAGTGCACATACTTTTGACAACTGCCCTTCTTGAATCAGCGGAAAGAGAAACAAAAGTATGTGGCCAGACCAGGTTTCGAACCCAGGACCTCTGAATTATGAGTCAGGTGCCCTACCGATTGCGCCTCGCAGCCCAGCTGTATTACAGAGCCTGGTTAGAAACAAGAGACATATGGATCACCATGACCTGATTCTTGTATATTCCTGTTGTACTTATAGATATAAATCCTCATACAAAATTTCAAGTTGCCACAATAATAGGAACCCTAAAATCTATCTCTTACAGAAATCTTAACTTTGCAAAATTAGCCTAATTTCGAAGTCAGTGGACCATGACATAATGTATCATCACGACCTGATTCTTGAACATTCCTGCTCCACTTTGAGATATAAACCCTCATACAAAATTTCAAGTTGCTATAATAATATGAACCCTAAAATCTATCTCTTACAAAAATCTTAACCTTGCAAAATTAGCCTAAGTCGGAAGTCAGTGGACCATGACATATAGGTCATCATGACCTGATTCTTGTATATTCCTTTTGTACTTATAGATATAAACCCTCATACAAAATTTCAAGTTGCTACAATAATAGAAACTCTAAAATCTACCTCTTACAACAATCTTAACCTTGCAAAATCAGCCCAAGTCCGAAGTCAGTGGACCATGACATATGGGTCATCATGACCTGATTCTTGTATATTCCTTTTTGTACTTATAGAAGCAAAACCTCATACAAAATTTCACGTTGCTACAATAATAGGAATCCTAAAATCTACCTCTGACATAAATCTTAACCTGAGTCTAACAGGATCACGTACATACATACGTACATAATAACGTACACACGACGGGAACACTATATGCCCCCGGCATCATATGATGCAGGGGCATAGAAACACCAGGCAGGCGCATTCATGTCTCATGGACACTCTTTCCAGTCCTATGAGATGATACATAATTATAAATACAGATCAATTCTCTTACCTGGGCCTAGTAAAGGTGACTGTCCGAAGTTTGGTAAAGGAGCTGGTTGACCAGGTAAGCCGATGCTTTGTTGTCCCGGTAACCCAACAGGTTGTTGCCCAGGCAACCCGGTAATTTGTTGACCAGGTATAGTTTGACCTTGAACTCCTCCTTTACTCACAGGGGGGATAACTGGTATGGTTGGTGTACCTGAAACATGGTTCATAGTAAGTTAAGGCTAATTCTGTAATGTTCAAATATCTCATACATAATTAATCTTAATACCTCTGAATTTATTGCCAAACATCTTTAATAGCTGCTTTTGTGCTTTTTATTCACAACCTGCTTTTACATTGTTTTGCATTAACAGAGTTCTAGATAAGAGGGAGAATCTGATAATAGAGATATTCTTTTATTTCTCATTGAAACCATATGTTGTGACCCCTCATCTCTCATCAAGATAGTTCAGATGAGGGGTCACAATATATGAACAAAAATTGTTGTTAATTATCACCAAATACTCCCTCTTATCTAGAACTCTGATTAAGTCCAGTGTTCCAGATGAGACTTTCAGGATAGTAAGGAGATAATTGTTTGTCATTTCTTAAAAAAACATACTTTGTGACCCCTCATTAGAACAGTCTCCAGGATTTTCAACTGGTTCCAAATCTGAGAAGTCATCAGGTTTTAAGGGCCAATGCACACTAAGGGTCATGTTCTTTTATCTTAACCATGTACTTAACTTTGGAAGTGTGGTCCCTGCATTAGACAGTAGACTTATATTTATCTTTTAACCAGATAAGCACTTACCTGTGTTTATTGAGAGATTTGTCATTCCCTGGGTAACTCCTGCTGGAGAATGGCTCAATGGAACCTGAATGGAAATGGAGAACATTATTTCGAAACAAACATACAACCAAAATATCATACTCTTCAAGTTCTTCAGTGCAAGATGCAGCTCTTTGCTGTCTACCAAAAAAAATTGAAATATAATATTGGTTTATCAACCCAAAAATGGCCTAAAATTTGAACCTATTCATACTGTTTCAGTGCTCCAGATAAGAAGGGGTAACAGGGATAATTTAGGGATAATTTTCAATATTTCTGCATTAAAACCTATGTTGTGACCCCCCATTAGAACCGTCTCGGTGAGACGATGATGGATTTTTTTCACTGAGAAATAAGAAGAAATATCTCTGAATTATCCTGCTACCCCTTCTTATCTGGAGCTCTGCTGTTCGGTGTCTTCCTATGCACAAAGAAACCATGCTCGATGGCACAGAGGAAAATAGATTTTTTTAGGTATAGGATGTAACGTAAGTATGTATAAGCTGATGCTAACAAGAACTAAGTGCCATTTCCCATAGTCGTTGCAACTCTCATAAATACTCCATTATTGCCCTCAGACTGGGTTTAAATAGGTGAAAGGTAAATGATATGGAATGGCCTTTGATGCGACTAACAGCGTAACCCGTGCCAGTATCAAAATTCTGTTTTCAATCGCCACTGACGCCATAATTGCTTCCAAACATTCTGCTCTCAAAACAATCAAACAAGAAAGTAGTTCTGTCCTGCATGACTCTTCAAGTTTATGCAATATGCACCTGACTTTGTAATATGTTGAGGAATATTGTATGGTTGCTCCAATGTGAAGTAAATAGAGAAAATAACAGGGTCCGGTTGTTCAAAACTAACGATGGCATTAGTTAACGTTTCTTTAAAATTTCAAATGTTAATATCTCAAATGAGCCGACATTTTTATTGAAACAAGACCTGTCAGTGGGACAGGATAGCTCGCCTGACAGCGCCTTGCCCATTACCTAAAAAAAACTTTAACGTAAAACTTTAACATTTTGCTAACGCCGCCGGCGCCGCCAGGGGTAGTGCAATAGCTCTTCCTGTACATTTGTACAGGCAAGCTAAAAATGTGAGAAGCTTCTCACATTTTTTCAACAAAAAAAAATATCAGTGTATTTAGAAATAAAGTCATAAAACACTTAACGGGTTGTTCTCTTAACGAGCTCATTAGGCTAACGATGCTTTGAACAACTGGGCCCAGGTATGCAATAAATGTATTCTATGAAAAAGACTTACCTCTGAAAATCCATCTTTAGGTGCAGCATTAGGCAAATGCTGCTGCAATGAGGCTGACTTAGATGACGGGAACTGACACTTTGGTATTCTGTGTAAGTAACCATATCCTATTCCACAACCAAGGCTGAAAAATACATTTCCTTGGTTATAAGATGGGTGTTATTCCTTTCTAAAACGTTCCCAAAAGCTTTGATCCACCTTATAAAACAGAATCCAGACCTCATATTATAGCAGAATTTTGTAAGACTGACTGTAATATTTGGGGTCATTCTAGATAAATTTTCTTATTTCTCAATGAAACCATATGTTGGGACCCCTCATCTGAACTGTCTCATCCAGAGGGTTCAGATGTTGGGTCACAACATATGTTTAAATGCAGAATTAACAAAAATTATCCATAATTATCAACAAATACTCCCTCTTATCTAGAGCTCTTAGACCTGGTCTGTGTGATTCTAATCTTGCATGCAACATGCTTCTTCATTATGCTTTACTTGCCTGTGAAGTTTCAACATATATGCTTCAGTAGTTTTCAAGTAGCCATTGAAACCCAATTTGTAAGCGGACAAATGGACATTAATGATACAACTTTAATAAGCCTCCCTTTGGGAACATATTAAGATTCAAAGTTAACTTTTGGAAATTAAATTTGAGCTTTTTGTACATCTCTCAGTGCCTGATAAGCTACACAATGATGTTGGAGACAATCTTGCATCCAGATTGGAAAGAACGTTACAGAATTATGTCAAAGAGAAAATCTGCCATTGTGAAGTTCATATGAAATATCCTTCAAGTTTGTTTATTTCTAAATCAGCTAGAGTAGCAAGACAGCACGGCTACTGAAGCTAAATAATACAAAGTTGACATATGAGCCGCGACACGACAAAACCAACAATGTGGTTAAGCGCCCAGCGCACACTCCGATAAGCCTGGGCATCCACTCAGTTTGATGAGACTTATCTATAAGTGCTCCAGGGGTACTTAAGGGTCTAAGATACCTCCATATGGACAGCGAAGACTCTGATTAGACTTGGCGGATGCCCAGGCTGATCTGAGTCTGCGCTGGGCGCACAACAACATTGTTGGTTTTGTCGTGTCGCAGCTTAACTTCCATGCATATATCAATGGATAGACAAACAGGAAGATAGATGGAATATAAGGGAGAATGAAAGACTGGATGAAAAGATGAAAATTCTATCAAGTCTGAGGTACATGTATATCTAGCTAAAATAACCATGTTTAAAGAGTTTCTTCTCATATCATACTAATCAGACTTGACCAAAAAATACCATTAAGCTTTGCAGATCTTGTCTGTCAGAGAAACATGATATCAATAGGAACGGTATTTCACAGCTGAAGACAAGGCTGATTTTCAACCATAATTCTGAAATATTATTTCTTATTTATCAATGAAAACATATGTGGTGACCCTCATCAGAACCATCTTGGTGAGCCAATTCAAATAGAAGTTACAAGATGTTTTTCGAGTAAATAAGGAAAAGATCTCTAAACTATTTCTACTACCACTTCCTATCTGGAGTATTGCATGATGATATTCTCTACAGTAATGACAAGTCTAATACTTGGTAGGATTCAGTGTCACAACTGCCAACTTAAATCAGTTACATTCTTAATAGACTTACCTCCCTTCCCCACCCCAGCCACTATTTGGAGTAATGGTGACCTCTCGACATGAGTCTGTGTCAGAGTTGTACACATAAAGCTTCAGTGGTTTACCCTCATGTGATTCTATCAATGTAAATAGATCTTCTGACTGAAAAATAAAAGATTGAGGTTAAAAAATATACTCGAGAAAAAGTTTACTGTTTTTACATACCTCTGAACAAAGGTAAATGGATACACTTTCAGGGGAAAGCAACTCTGCCATTTTCATTTTTGCCTCCTACCTCAATAGGGTCAACTCTTACAGGAAAGAATTTGCTCCTCTAGGAGCAAATTCTTTTCTTTAAGAGTAGACCCCATTTTGGAACGTCTAAGTCATGCAGGCAAGGAACAAGAAAGTCACACAAGTTATTCCCCATGTAAAAATGGCGAAAAAACATTGATGCGTACCCATAAACGTTAAATACTCCTTTTTGCCAAAGCTTTAAATTTTCCTGGAGACCTTCTAGTAAATTTCTGTTTTCTTTTGTTCCACAAACAAAATCATCTTGTGGGGTTACGTTGGTTGATTTGATGCTTAAGGTCCACGGTAAACAACTAAGGTCATGTCGGGACGGTCAGTTAACCTAACCACACTATTCCTGGGCAGGCTTAGACCTCCTAAGCGGTTAACCAGTACTACGTGCACACACTTTCACCAGTAACTGACAACTGCCCTTCTTGAATCAGCGGAAGGAGAAACGAAAGTATGCGGCCAGATCGGGATTCGAACCCAGGACCTCTGACTTCCGAGTCAGGTGCCCTACCGATTGCGCTACCCGGCCCAGCATTGGGTTACGTAAGACCACAACAAGTGAGATGATTCTAATCATATCCTATGACATATTTTGTGATTTTGTTAAAGATAAACTCCACATTCTGCTTCCAAAATTTGATTTTGTCTAATTTGTAGCCCTGACATGATATTAACATCTCTTAAAGCGCTAATAAAGCAGACAAAATTTGCTTCTGTAAAATTTCAAAATTTTCAGCCAAGCTATATCATATTACAGATTCAAAGATCTACAAGACCTGTCAGTGGGACAGCATAGCTTGCCTGACAGCGCCTTGCCCATCACCTAAAAACTTTAACTTAAAACTTTAACATTTTGCTAACACCGACGCCAATGCCGGGTGAAGTGCAATAGCTCTTCCTGTACATTTGTACAGGCGAGCTAAAAAGGCAAACTGTGTAGATCCAGACGTGACAGCTCGTCTGCATATTCATATATTTTCATTTGGTGCTTTAAATGATATTTAATAACTAGTCCTTCAACACAGCTGGCCTATTTTTCCCATATAAGTAACAGCTGGCTGGAAACATCTGTCTTAATGGCTGTTGCAGACAGACTTGGGGTAATTGTATTCTTATTTGAATACTATTCCAATACATTTTCTGAGTATTCATAAAGTATTCTGTATTTGTGGATTTCTTAGAATAAAAGTATTTGTATTTGTATTCGAATACATTGCAAATTTCATGTATTCATGAATACTTTTATGAATACATTATGAATACTTTTGCCATTTTAAGGAAACATTGATGCATAAAATTACATAAATTATGGGATTGATGTGACTGAAGTCCAAAAATGCTAGTGTACAAACTTTAAAGACTACACCTCAAAGGTAAATACAATACATAAAAGAGGTCAAAGAATATTAATTCTATTAATTCATTGCTTTGATGCTTTAGAAAAGTATTCAATCAAAATGACAAGCATAACTTTCTGTAAAAAGTTAAGGTTTTGAAGCCATTATTGAAAACCCTGATCATATGCTGCACTCAACAGTGTCCTATCTTGGTTAACACTGTTAGTCAAGATCTCTTTTATGGCACTTGGGATCATTAGGTTAAACTTTCAAGTTAGCAAATATAATATGTTTTATGTCATCTTTCAGTAGATTGCCCCAGGACAGTATTAAATAGAGACAAGACACAGAACTGACAACTAAGCCATGATGCCATACCTGTACAATTTTTGACACCTGTTTCTCAAAAATTACAATACACAATAATGATCCCATCTTAATTTCAGCCAAACATAATTTGGAATAGAGATGAAAATCACAACAAATGCCCAGTGTCATACAATTTAAGAAAACCCTGTTCAGACACTGCCCTTAACCTGCTGAATGAATTAAAATGCCATGATTACTTTGAATTTGATGCAATTTATTGCTATATATTTAGAATCGAATATCACAAATAGTGTAGATCCAGATCAACTGGCTTCTGAAGAAGCCATCTGATCAGGATCTACACTGTTGCAAGGTAGGATTTAGATTCAGCAGGTTAAGGTTTAATTCACTGTGTCCTGTTTCAGAGAAAACACAGATGTATATCCAGCTTTGGCATCAGAATATGGAAATAAAGTCACCTTACACCAAATATGCAAATTTGAATACATAGCAAGATATCCAGTTGTACCATAGAAATATAAGGTTCCTAAAATAGATATGAAGATATGAAGATATCTAGGACAAATCAAAAGAAAGAATCTTGTAATCAAAATTAGTTTTATGTAGTAAACCCTCTACAGTCTGGACTACTAGAGATATGAATGTTCAGCATAAACTATTGGTTAATGAAATTTCCATTTTTATGGGAAAGTATTCAAAAGTATTCAAAAGTATTCGAATACATTTGCAAAGTATTTGTATTTTTATTTGAATACATTCATAAAAAATGTATTTTTATTTGTATTCTGTATTCTTAAATTGCAAAGTATTTGTATTTGTAATCGAATACTTTTGAAAGTATTCGACCCCAAGTCTGGTTGCAGAGCTCGAAGTAAGGAGGAGCAATAGGGATAATTTTCTAATATTTCTGCATAAAAACATATTTTATGACCTCACCAGAAGTGTCTTGTTTAGAAGGTTCTAATGAGGGGCCACATTGTAACTTTTCATTGACAAGCCAGTAGGATCATCTCCCAATGATCTTCAAAAGCCCATCTTATCTGGAGCTCTGTTGTGTCATTAACTGACTATCAATATAATGTATTTTTATGCAAAAATATTTTTTTGTAAAATTTCATACTGATGCTTGCTGGGAAAATAGCTTTCCGTGTATCCCACAGCAGTGGTCTTACCTCATGTAACACTGAGTCTGCTCCTATAATGTAATCTGTGTGTGATCTCAAGCTTGCTAGGTCTGCAGGGGAGTTGGGTTGTACTTCCTGTGAACAGACGATAATACATTCTAGTCCAGGGGTCGTATTTAAAAAACACTTAAGTCATTGCTATGCTGTTGCTAAGTCTAAATTTCTATGAAGGAGATTCCCTACAACTATGAAATTTGCTCTGGAGGAACAGTCTTTTTCAGACTGTTCCTCCAGAGCAAATTTCATAGTTGTAGGGAATCTCCTCCATAAAAATTTAGACTTAGCAACACCATAGCAACGACTTAAGTTGTTTTATAAATAGGGCCCCAGGAATCATTGATTTGTAAATGGAAGCTATATATATCATAACAATCTAATATGCAGAGAGACTTACAGAAAATGGTTACTTTTTTCAATGGAAATAGCTCTGCCAATTTCATTTTTGCCTCCTATTTAAAAGGGTCAATTGTTAAAGGGAAAAATTGGCTCCTTACTGATGTGATTTTTCGTCATGTCCTTATTTTCTGAAGTATTAAAATTTAACCCTATACAAATCAGTTCTATTCAACTGTAATAAAGCTGCAATAGTCAGTTTTCCATCAGGGCTCTCACACCCCTTTTTGGGAATGGGGCCGGGGCCTTTAGAATTGGGAAAAATAGCGTTGTATTGTCTAAAATTGGGAAAATTTTCATTGTTTTATGCGTGAAGTTTTCATTGTCAGACCAACACAACTTACATATGGTATTGTTATATTTTCAGAGGAATCCAGTCAGTATAAGCAGACATAGATCTAGCAGATAGTGAATCATAATAAACTTTATCAAATGATTGGGATATTAGATTTTGTGTTTTGAGTTTTTCTTTCTTTCCTTTGAACTGGCAACTTGCCTATCTTGCCACTCTCAAACTGGAGACAAGACTGGGACCTAGCAAAAAAATGTTTCAATATAACAACAGTATAACACTCTAGGTTTGAAGCATCTGTGAACTTAAGCATAGTGTGAAGTTGAGAGAAAGTGGACTGTCACAATGCAGAACATGACAAAACTTTCAGTCCTGCAAGTACAAAACACCCATGGTATGTCACTATCACTATACTAACTCTTGGATGTCCCGGTAATCCTGTTTATGATTTTGGATATGGCCGAAAATGTCTGTAAAAATCGATTCAGGTACGAAACTCAAATACAGCAGAATCATCCACAATAGGTGAAAACTCTGATCGAATTTTAGCATTGGAAGGCTTTAAATTAAAGAATAAGTCAAAATATTGTTCACCACCACAATATTGGCCCTTGAAGCAAAGAAAATATTAAAATATTGCAGCCGAAATCGCTAGGCTATTCCCCCTCTAATGAAAGGGAAGTAACTCTAAGAGTACGATAAAACCCGGTACCACTTTCCAGTAACAAAACATGACGATCGTGATTGAAAATGTAATCGCTTCCCGATTTTTAAAGTTATAAATTATGGTTACATTATGAGTTTTAGGTGGTTTTTAATACATTTTGCATTGATGCAACTGCAGTATTCTTGGACCAAACAGGCTTAGTCAGATTGGGAATTTTTCGTCTGGAATTGGGAAAAAAACATACTTTTTGGCATTGGGAATGGGGCCGAATTTCGGCCCCAAATTTCGATGATCGAGAGCCCTGTCCATGCTAAATTTACTATGTCATAATAATTAATATGCATCGAAGAATTTCTTAAAGACAATGTTAACAGTGCAAACTGTAACATGATGGAGGAGGCATAACTAGAAACATGGTAACTGAAAGGGCCCCGCCTTTATGGAACTATTGATGACATTTAAGTCATATGTGCCCAACTAGAAATAACAATACCAGCCTTCTATTATCATGTTGTTCCTTCATATTAAATATGTTGTTTGAAATTAAGCCTCTGGCAGTGTCATTAAGATATGGGCAAAATACACAATTATGATTGATTAAAGCATGGGCAACAACTCTGTGAGGCAGGAAACTAATGTTACCATTCTTGCATTCTGCACACCTTCAGATCATCTAATGATGCTTTATATTTGTACCAAGTTTTATAAAAATATCTTCAAAGGCTTTAAAGATATACTGCAGACAAGATTTCCATACCTAAAATAACAAAGGGAAGGTGTAGTTATGGTTCTTTTTCTCTGCACATTGTCTGATGATGTTTATATTTGTACCAAGTTTTGTGAAAATATCTTAAACAGTTTTAAAGTTAGAGAGTAAACACTTTTTCTAGACTGTAAACTAGCAAGGGGAAAAATTCTGTATAAATGTAGATGAAGTTACAGTTCTTATTCTATGCACATTGCCGGGCCGTGTAGCGCAATCGGTAGGGCACCTGACTTGCAAGTCAGAGGTCCTGGGTTCGAATCCCGGTCTGGCCACATACTTTCGTTTCTCCTTCCGCTGATTCAAGAAGGGCAGTTGTCAGTTACTGGCGAAAGTATGTGCACTTAGTACTGGTTAACCGCTTAGGAGGTCTAAGCCTGCCCAGGAATAGTGTGGTTAGGTTAACTGACCGTCCCGACATGACCTTAGTTGTTTACCGTGGACGTTAAGCATCAAATCAACCAACCAAAAAATCTATGCACATTGTCTGATGATGCTTTATATTATGTACAAGTTTTGCGAAAATATCATTGGTGGGTTTAAAGCTATAGAGCAGACCTAATTTCTATATTTAAAATTACAAAGGGGCATAATTTAGTAAAAAATGTAGACAGAGTTAGGATTCTTGTTCTCTGCTCATTACCTGATGATGCTTTACATTTGTACCAAGTCTTGTGAATATAGCTCTAACCGTTTCAGAGTTAAAGAGCAGACAAGATTTCTGTACTCAAAATTACAAATGGGCATAATTCAGTAAATAATCTAGGCAGAGTTATGGTTCTTTTCACCTCACATCGTCTAATGATGCTTTACATTTGTACCAAGTCTCGTGAAAATATCTCTAACGGTTTCAGAGTTATGAACCGCACACGATTTCTGTACTCAAAATTACAAAGGGGCATAATTCAGTAAATAGTGTAGGAAGAGTAATGGTTCTTGTTCTCTGCATATTGACTGATGATGCTTTACATTTGTACCAAGTCTCGTGAAAATATCTTTAAAGGTTTCAGAGTTATAGAGCGGACACGATTTCTGCACTCAAAATTTCAAAGGGGCATAATTCAGTAAAAATTGTAGGCAGAGGTATGGTTCTTATTCTCTGCACATCGCCTGATGATGCTTTATATTTGTACCAAGTCTTGTGAAAATATCTTTAATGATTTCAGAGTTATGAAGCTGACACGATTTCTGTACTCAAAATTTCAAAGGGGCGTAATTCAGTAAATATTGTAGGCAGAGTTATGGTTCTTGGTCTGTGCACATCGTCTGATGATGCTTTACATTTGTACCAAGTCTTGTGAAAATATCTTTAATGGTTTCAGAGTTATGGAGCTGACACAGTTTCTGTACTCAAAATTTCAAAGGGGCATAATTCAGTTAAAATTGTAGGCAGAGTTATGGTTCTTGTTCTCTGCACATCGTCTGATGATGCTTTACATTTGTACCATGTCTCGTGAAAATATCTTTAACGGTTTCAGAGTTATGGAGCGGACAGGATTTCTGTACTCAAAATTTCAAAGGGGCATAACTCAGTAAAAATTGTAGGCAGAGTTATGGTTCTTGTTCTCTGCACATCGTCTGATGATGCTTTACATTTTTATCAAGTCTCGTGAAAATATCTCTAAGGGTTTTAGAGTTATTGAGCGGACACGAAATGATGACGGACGGACGGACAGACAGACGGACGGACAAGGTGATTACTATAGGGCCTCCGCAGACTTCGTCTGGCGGGGCCCTAATAAGGATTCCATGGAATTTGGTTTCACCTGTCAGCACATTGTCACAAAACAGAGTTACCCTGAAAACTCGTCAAAAATTTATGCTGTCCCAACCACCGCCAAAGGAATACACGTATCCCTTCTGCTAGCTGCAGACGAGACAAAAAAAATAAAGGTGAATGGATACACTTTCTGGGGCAGCAACTCTGCCATTTTCATTTTTGCCTCCTTTCTCAATGGGGATTAACTCTTAAAGAAAAGAATTTGCTCTTCTTGCAAATTCTGTTCTTTAAGAGAAGATCCCATTTTAGATGGGTGTCTTTGCTCAGGGAAGCAAAAAGGAAGTCACAAGGGTCCCCCTTTGTCAAAGCATGGTTGAGTATCTGTTCACCCTTCACACTAATTGTATTACTACAGGTATTTAATTAAATTCACTACTTACCATAACATGCCACACATTTTCATTGGCTCCTTCAAAAGAACAAAATCTGTAATACAAAACGGAAAGATAAAGTTGACTCATGTTATCTTGAATAATAATACCTCAAATATCAAATAATATAACTTGAACACATTTACTATTTTTCTTCACATTTCAAATCCAGATATCAAACTACTGGTATCTCAAAGTAAATTTTCTGGGACCAGAAACTTTACTTCGAGCACTGTATCAGTAGTTTGAAATCAACTTTAACCCTGTAACATCAAGAGTTGGCTGTATTTTATTACGGCTAATTTTAATTAGAACTTTTAAAGATTATAAATAACTCCTAACAACCCTAAATCAGGATTTCTACTCAATGGACCTTAATATATTATCTTTCCCTGACAGGATATCTTTGCCCAGTTAGTTTGCTTGTGATGCTGCTTGCTTAATGTTCTTGATTTATAATCCACATACATGTATTGGGTTTTTAATCCAAAAGTGGTTCTCTCTCGATTATTTCATCATCAACACCTATCTCGTTTCCCCTCTAGCCTAAACTGACAGAAAAACTATTGAAAGGGTTGAAACATGATCCGAAATGACTGAAATACTGTTGAAAGGGCTGTAACAAGAATTCTACAGAGGGCTATGTGACACCTGTCTGCCAGCTGTCAGAAAACAGCCCCCGACAATGAAGCTGACACCAGAGAAGCTGTACCTACTTCTCACATCTGCTGCTGGTCCTAGGCAAGACAAAAACTCATCAAAGATAAGAGTGGGTATTGAGCATAATTCAAAGATGATTTTTCTTATTTCTCAACAAAAACATACGTTGAGAAATAAGAAAAAATTCTAATGAGGGTCCACAACATGTTTTCATGGAGTAATATAGAAAATTATCAGAAAATTATCCCTGTTACAGTGTTACCCCTTCTTATCTGCAGCGCTGCTATGTTAGTCATATTAATTCAGCTAGAGGATCCCCATATTTTAGAGCAGGGATATTATTAGACTTACAATTTAGATTTAGGGGCCCAGACTGCCCAAATTCAATATTTAACATTAGGGCTATGGGCATTTTCTCCCTATTTCTTTGGCCCAGCCCCAAATTTAGGGGCCATGGGTGAGCCCCTGTTAGTCTTTTTTCCTGTACAGCTGTCCTGTAAAATGTGATCTAAATTTCCAGGGTTTTTTTTTTTTTCAGGGAAAAAATCTCATGAATATGCTACCTAATTTTTGGACCTACCTAATGCTTACACCTAGTAACCCTTGGCCTCCCCAACTATGGCTAGGTGTGATGGAAACATCTCTAACAGACTGGGTCTTGGAGCTGTACACTGTCATTTTCACTGGCTTCTCTATGTTAGATTTTAAAAGCTCTTTCAAGGTGTCATTATCTTGGTTCTGCAATAAAGAACAAAGTTTGAAACCATATTTTTATTATTCAGATATTCAAAAGACAAACAAAAGAAACAATGACATGTACATGCAAAACTGACAATGGAAAGATTAGGCAGGTAATGACATTGAAGTGCTGAACAGTTGAATGTAGAATAATTGTAAAAAAACAACAACAAAAAACATTTTCTTTTCACAGGGATAAAAACTAACAGGGACTTAGTTGCCCATTGCTCCTCAGTTTCAGGTTCGGTCCTTTAATTCTTGCAGACATAGCCTATATGCCTACTGTAAAAAACTTCGTGTTTGGTAGTCTTGGTCCTTAAATGAAAATGGTTAGTTTGGTTTCCATGTATACAGATGTCAGAGTCTGACAGAAAACTACTGCACAGAAGCAGCACTAAGTCTTCTGTTCAAAGGGTGTAAAAACCCAATACCTCTATCCCTCCTGACATGTTTTGGGGCAAGTCAAGAGAGATCACAAGAGATATTTAGAAATATGAAAATTATCCCTTGCAAACAGTGTGTGCAAAGATTCCTTCAGTCTGGTAGAAAAATTTAGGCAGTTGTCAGCTGCCTCACAAGCTGGGGCAACCAGCTGTCACTAGCCTGTGAGGCTGCTGACAATGGGTTGTCACTAGCCGCTGCCAACAATATTTACATAACTTTCAAGAACAATATCATCCAATCAACCAGGTTTTGTCCCATAAAGTCTCAGACTTTTGTGATCTCTGCAACTGATCAGGGTATACACTTAATACAATTAAAACCAAATCAGACACCCCTGATTTTGGAAATGTACCTGCCTGAACTGTGACATGGTAGAGTATTTTGAGTTACGGGTTAAAACTCTTGTTGTCCTAAAGCTCTTACCAATCTTGTTGTTCCTATGGCAACTATGAAATCAAAGAAAGCTTCTAGACCAGCTTCATGACCTGGGGAACTTTCTTGTACCTGAAAAAAAGAATCCTAAGCTCTATCAATGTGTACTCAGTGCTCCTTATAAGGAGGGGTAAATGTGGTTATTCTGATTTCTCCATACATACATTGTGATCCCTCATTAGGACCGTCCCTGTAAGACTGTTCTGATGTCTAGTTACCTCTCTGACAGGAAACAACAAATAAAAATAGGTACAGTAGTGAGTAACTGGGCAGAAATAAACAAGGGTGTCTCTCAGGGCTCAATCTTGGGACCACTTTTATTTAGTGTTTTTATTAATGACAGTTTTTATTTCATTCAGAGAGGTACACTATATAATTATGCAGATGTCAACACCCTCTCATTTCACTCCCCAAATTTTGATTACATGGTTAGTGTCCTTCAGTCTGAAAGTGAAATTTTAATAGATTGGTTTTATTTTAACTGTATGAAGGCTAACCCAGACAAATTTCAGGCCATTGCTGTTGGCAAAAGAACTCACAGTAAGTCACCTGTTTTTAACCTTGGAAATTCATCAATTGCTTGTGAAGACATAGTGAAATTATTGGGTGTTGACATTGATTTTAATTTATTTTTCGATAGTCATATTCAAAACATTTGTAAAAAAGCTGGCCAGCAGCTCAATGTTTTAAAACGACTATGGAAAAACCTTTGTAATCTTAGTAAAATGACAATATTTCATACTTTTATCCTGTCAAATTTTAATTTCTGCCCCCTTGCATGGCACTTTTGTTCTACTTCAAGCAAAAAGAAAATTGAAAAAATTCAAGAAAGGGCACTCAGATTTGTATATATGAAGACTATTTTAGTACATATGAAGAGCTGTTGGCCAAAGCAAACCTACCTGCCCTGCTGCTGCACATAAGACGCCTAAGGACCATGGCCATAGAAACTTTTAAGATTTTAAACAATTTAGCACCACCTGTTCTTAAAAATTTGTTAGTTAACCCTTTCGCTGCCAAATATATAGTGAAAAGTTCCCCTCAGCGCCAAATATTTTTTTCATATTTTGCTATCGCAGGGTTCAGCTATTAAATCTTACATTTCTCATGAATTAAAGATGGTATGAAGCTCAAACTTTGAGCACAACCAGTTTAATTGTTTTCCAACAGTTTGCAATAATATTATTCCTAATTTCTTGAATTTTACGGCCTAGTTAACAAATAATAAGTGATCAGGAGCACATATATGTATTCTTGAGGCTAAACCGTATTTTTCTAAAGAATACAACTTTGACAAATAGCAATTTTATTGCAAACTCTACTGAAACATTGTATTTAATGCTCTCCATGTCTTAGAACCTGATTTCTCAATAGGAGGCATTGTTCTTGGGTCATGTCTATATTCTAGCACCCGTTATATTAGAAAGTCACAAAATGCGTGCTTCAAATAGCATTTCAAGTACCTCCTATTACAGTTTTCCAACATATTTGAACCTCAACACATATTTTGTATGATGCTAAGATACTATGGCAATGTGTATGAAATTGTCAATGTACTCATTTCAATCCAACACTTTCATACGAAGGTGGTACTTTACCCCACCCCCCAGAAAGCAGCGCCAAGTACAGAAATTCAGATGTGGGCCAAAATGTCATGATATCTCAGCATATATTACGCTAGAGTCAACAAAACTTTGTAAACAATAGTTAATTTACTCACATTATCCATACCCTTCAGTGCCATTTAACCATATATCTTCAACATCTGCTCCCTTAGGCAACCAACATTTAGCTTCAGACACCATTTTGAATGGCAAAAACACAACTTTTTCCCTTTTTTGAAAACACGTTTTCACTGTCTATCTACTTTCGTTTTTGTTCATTGTTTGGTCTGTTTACACACCGCATATGACCTTTGGATTGATTTCCAGTGTATTGTGAATTTCACCACATCGTGAAGCTTACTTATGGTTGGTTAAAAACAAGTACTAGCTTTGTCGACGCAAGTCGCCTATGGAAGTCGGCCAGGTAGTCCACTCCAGTCGCCTACGGCAGCGAAAGGGTTAAACATGAAAATACATATAATTTTAGATATTCTGATATATTGCAGGTTCCTGAGGTAAAATCTTCAAGGCAGGGTAAGAATTCATTTCCCTATGCTGCACCTGTGCTGTGGAACTCCTTACCAGATGATTTTAGAACAACAACTGATTTTAGCAAATTTAAATCACTTACTACGGGTCAATCAACTACTGCAACATTTCGTTGTTGGAGGAGATTCAGAAACGTTCCGTTATCTCAAAATAATAAAAAGACAAAGGATCAAAGTGTTTTCTTCACAGACGGCGGCTCAGTTGATCGTTGTCACAAAATTTATTTATAACGGTACCTGTTAGCTACATTATAACGATTTCCGCGGCGGTCACTTTGCTAGCTAGCGGTTCACAGAACAAATCTAGTTACCGCGCCCTTTACTGAGCGGGTTTAATACTGTTATAATTGAATCAAAGAAATCAGTATTTCGACGGAATGTTTGATCTGACAGTTGACCGTAACAGATTTTCATTGCCTTTAGAAGGATGTTTGTTGCAGTAGATACTTTATGCATAGTATATCCAACTGGAATGGAAAAAATTGTAAATGCTCCGCCTGTGATACCAAATTCTAACCAAACTCCTGGAAGTCATGGTCGGGCCAGCATAGTCTTATTTCTTAATCAGTTCCTATCTTTTTATGCTTTTGTTGTTTGCTTTATGTAGCCTGGCTTATTTGCTTCTGTTCTGTATGCATTTACTTATTTCTCCGCTTATTAGCTGCGTTGTATTTGTCCATGTGCTAAACTTTTATTGTGCTTTCAGTGTTGCATTGCTTTTTCAGGGTAAACACAGTATTGACCAGGATGGTGTGGAGTTCTTTTTCACACTGACTGGGGGGCGGTGTGGAGCTTGATGTTTAACAATTGAGCTGCCACTTGTGAAGCACTACCACCTGGTCAGTGTTTGATAGCTCTAAATTGTAAACTCTGCTTTATCCTGGCATATGCTAGTTTAGTTTATTCCCATATTATATACATGTGATCATTTACCCTGTGCTAAGCTTTCATGTATTACACTAAATTGTAGCTGTTAGCTGTACTGAGTAACCAGGACGGGTATAGGTTTCCCTCACATTGACTGGAGGGTGGTGTGGAGCCTGATATTTAGCAATTGAGCTGCCACTTGTGAAGCACTACCCTCCAGTACAATGTTCTGATAGACCTAA
Organism: Ctena decussata; assembly: GCA_963989385.1. NCBI lineage: Eukaryota > Metazoa > Mollusca > Bivalvia > Lucinida > Lucinidae > Ctena > Ctena decussata. Next base: position 40,716,725 of record OZ022514.1, read on the forward strand.
GTTACAAACCTTGCTCTGTCCGGGTAGGTATCAACATTGTACATGTTTTTGTGGGTTTTTTTTTTTTTTTTTTTTTTCATACTAATTAGCTTAGTCTGTCTTACAGCTGTCTTACTCTTGTTGAATTTTATATAATAGCAGTCGGTTCAAAAGCTCGTAAGAGCTTATGTTGATTTGTTGTAAACTTGCCGACTTTAAATAAATCTTATCTTATCTTGTTTTCTAGTGAAAGATCAGGATGTTAGTTTTTGTGAAGAATTAACAAAACATATTTTCAGAGAACATCATCTTAAAATCACGTTTAAATTCAATCATTTTTTATCGAACTGTGAAAATAATTTTAATGAAAGAGAGCAAATGAGAACAAATTTTTTCCACCAGGCAGGAGTCACTGAATTGACAACAAATATACCTCTCTGCTTCTGCCGTTTACTGGCCTCCTTCAACGTTCTCACCTGTGACAAAAGTGATTTACAAAAGGAATTCGGACATACAATAATATGAGCTCGTGAATTTCTCACTCAGACAGGAAGACTTTAATTCTGCGCCCACCACAAAATTCTAAGTACCGTGAGATGATTAGGAAGAAGGCTATAGAGAGAGAATAATATTACCTGTGAAGCTACTACTGTCGTATCGGCAAAGAATTAAGAATCACGTTTTATATGGAACTCTGTGTATGTTGTCAGTGATTTCTTTTTTCTCTGTATAGGCAGTGCCCCTTAAAGACAAAAGTGCCTTTCCAAAGGGGTATATTAAAATTGAAATTTGATTAAGGTTCCTCTTAACAGTTATATTGCAAAATTTCTAAGTGAATTTTTTACTGTTTTCCATGACAAAACCTAGCCATATTATATACCAGATTAACTGTCCAGAAATGCTGATAAATTTGAAGCGGAAAAAGTCTTTTTAAGAAATCACTATTTTGTGAAATTTTACTTTTTTTCAGAGTTTTCGGCAAAAATGTTACTTATCTCCCTTCACTCACGATCTGCAAAATAATGATGTAAAAATGTTTGTTATGCTTATATTTAAGGACTGCCACATGAGAAAAGAACGAAAATAGCCAAATTACAACGAAAATGGATGATTTCCAAAAAATTCCATAAAAAAAAATTCAAACATCATCCATGTTGGAACTACTTTTTCAGCAATGTGAACCAAAGTATGGTGGCCTGAATGCACCAACAGAAATTGTTATTTTAACTGAAAAGTATTTGAACATGAGTTTATTTATTGATTTTGATACAGCAAGTTCTGAAAGGCTTGTAAACTGAAGTTTAGATATTTTGGAAGGTTGGTTGGTTGATTTGGTGCTTATCATCCACGGTAAACAGCTAAGGCAGTGCTGGAAACTCGCAAGTTTAATGTGGTGGCCCAAAAGCTTAGCAGGCCTAACTTTCAGTGGCCCAAATTATCCACTAGCTGAAGTTTCCAATCATTTAGTATTGCCAGAAAGATAAATTTGGGCCACTTAAGGTCATATTTTGGAGATTTCTGTTGGCCCAAAACAAAAATTAGGAGCATTTGGCCACTGGACCACCGGCCGTTTCCAGCACTGTAAGGTCATATTGGGATGGTCAGTTAACCTAACCACACTATTCCTGGGCAGGCTTAAACCTCCTAAGCGGTTAACCAGTACTAACAGCACATAGTTCTCCTGTAACTGACAACTGCCCTTCTTGAATCAGCGGAAGGAGAAACAAAAGTATGTGGCCAGACCGGGTTTCGAACCCAGGGTCTCTGACTTATGAGTCAGGTGCTCTACCGATTGCGCTACGCGGCCCGGCACATATTTTGGAAGGATGACAAGAAACACATATTCATATTTATATTGGAAGCCAAACACATACCAGCAGGCACATTGCCAAACACATACCAGCAGGCACATTGCAAAACACATACCAGCAGGCACATTGCCAAACACATACCAGCAGGCACATTGCCAAACACATACCAGCAGGCACATTGCCAAACACATACCAGCAGGCACATTGCCAAACAATACCAGCAGGCACATTGCAAAACACATACCAGCAGGAACATTGCATCGGGTACATAAATTTACTGGAACGGACCTCAATGGACTGAATTACCGGAACGGACCCATTTTCCCTATCTTCAGTTGATATTTGTAATATTTTTATTAAATACACATTTATTTAATATTTGAGCTATTCTGTATGCCCTCTAGCGCAAAACCAATTAGAGATATCAGTCAAAATACTCTTTGAGCATTTTGCGCCATGGGTAGGCCTCTTAATACCCCACGCATATGTGTTTCATTTTAAAATCATATAATCTTATACAAAAAATCTGGCTATCTTTCGTCCAAGACTAAGAGAGAATGAAAAACACAAAGATTCCTGAATTTTTGTTCCATAGTATCATGACCAACATTTCATCCATAGGAAATATGTAGCTCTATATGTATCATATCGGTGGATGAAATCAGGGATTGCTAGTTAAGATGGCACATGTTAGTCACAAGTAGGGCCTGGAATTAATCTGCCGCGCGTAGATTGTATCGAAATATCTAAAAAAATGGCTGGAAATATGAATAATATGGGTCCGTTCCGGTCCGATCCAGTAATTAGGCCTGTTCCGGTAAATTTACGCACCGCATTGCATCGTAATGACACTGTACTGACATTGATGCCATGTAATAACGTTGCAGTGACATCATTATGACGTCACATGCCTACTGGGATATAACCGATATAACTGGTAAAATCTTTTCAGTGCTTGTTTTTTTCCAAGCCTTTTATTTTACTTCTTGCCACCATGTGTGCGCTTGATAATCACAACATTGTCCGAGTTATTATCTTTGAAATGATATGAAAACTGAAAGCTCTTTCGACCAAGACATACATATTTTCTCTTTCTACGGTGCCTTCCCCTTGCAATTCCAAACTTATGTGAGTTTTTCTTAAGACTTGCCATGATAGTACACCCAACTTATTCAATATAAACCAAATAAATGAGCAAAATTATTTCTTCATGTATTTTCAGTGATGGTCTGATTCTCGTTGGCCCTCATATGTGAACAACCAAAAACACATGCACAAACACATTTTATTATTTGTTATTATGTCTTTAGTGGACCACAAAATGGACAACACTTACCAATGACATTACAAATTTAATGAAAAAAGTGGTTTGAAAAAAATAAAAAATACGACCGCTGCGTCATCAAAACGTTTGACAGGTCAGCTAGTTAGCCTACAAGATGAAGATTTGAATAATCGTACGAGCGATCAATCGTTTTTCAAACCTACCAATGTGTAAATAGGTCAGAACTCGGCAAATACTTTATGTAAACTTCACATCAGCCAAGGTCAGCTTCAGCAGCCAAGTTTTTCTAGTTTCTGTTTACGACCGAAGAGCATTTCCGCATAGAAGCAGAAATGCTTGCGCTAAAAAGTAGTTCCAAAATAAATTTGTCATTTCTTACAATTACGGATAGAATAATTTTTGTAGACACATTAAGTCATTAACTAGTGTTATATGTAATAAAAAATCAAAGTAAACTCTTTCAACAAATAATATGAACATAATATTAATATTTTCGATCAAATTAGTTCGGTTAAATTTTACGCGTAGGAATCTTAGTTAATCAAAGACGAAGCAAATGTAAACAAATACATGTGGACACGATTCTTTCCAAATATGACACGATACTAAAGCAAGAACGTTTAATCGATTATGTGTTAAAAGAGGGCTTTTGTATCGAAGTTTCAGAAAGTGTGTCTTGATAGTTGGCTAACTGTAAGATCTCATCGTAATTTTGTTCGAAAACTGGCATACCATGATTTTCCCAGTTTTCAAATATGGCCGCCTCCATAAAGCATGAGGGTGGCAAAAAAAATCTGGTTTTCCATATTCGGTCGTTTTTTCACAATCAAAATTGGTAGGAGTCGGTAGTGAGTGGTATAAAATATTTGTGTGCATAGTTGTAACAAACTTTAAACCACTGTCAAAAGAGCTTTAATTTTTTTCCTTTCAAAAGTGAAAATCTTTGATAACTATTTTTTTATCAAAGGAAAACAGTGTTCTGGTAAAATAAATATTGTGCAAAGACAACCAAAAAAATCTTAAGCACTTTTTCTGAGAATATGGATAAAATGGAGACAATCAGGGATATAATTTAGGTATTGGTATGATGCAAATAATGGTCCTATTTTTTTTTCTTGCAACTGTGAAGAGGAACCGTAAAAATGCGAAAAATATTACAACACCATTCCCCACCCACCAAAATATCATTACTGTCAAAATGTTTGCCCAAGCTTATGTCAAAAAGCTGAGCTTGCACACATCGTTTCGTACCCGCAAAACGTGGTAACCTTCAGTTCCACCTCCTGGAACTTCTGTACTCTGAGATCCACCCATGTTGTTTCACAATATTAACACGAATATGCAAAAGAAAGTTTTGCGTCGGCTGAATCCAATATGGCTTCAACGTGGCAAAGCACTGCCTTGTGGGATACCCTATATCCGGTATAAGCTTTTTCGTTATGGAACTTAACGCCCTTCATAGGGTAACCTCAATTAGCTGGGGGTCGTGCAAAAAGCAAAATAATAATATGAAATTAAGGCACTGCCTTTGTGCGAACACACTCTTTACCGCCCTTGAAGATCTTTGATGGGGGTGAAGTGCTACCCTAGGCAGCACCTTGTCATTGGTTCAGATTGGCCCGAGTGGCACTCACAGCAGCAAAACAGTATAACCACCGTGTATACGTCAATATGCTGGCAGATACGGGAGAAAAACTGATGACTTTCGCCAGTGAAATATTAAAGTGTATAAATTACTTTTCTTGCTCAGCATCTTTTTGCATCGCCACTCATGGAAAAATGTATTTCATTTATGAAATGTCATGTTCATGCAAATAAAATATTAGACTGGCTCCAGACTCCAGTCAGTAAAACAGAAAAATCTTCAGGCATCACTGTAATAAATTCAGCTATCAGAAAATCCATTCCTGTAGTTTTATATTTTTTGCATTATTTTATGTAAATATAATTTATTAGACTGAAACCAGTCTAATAAAATATGTATATGTTCTGTTTATTCATCTAACCATAAAATTTCGACTCTTAGATCACTTGCAATATTAATCTTTATGTTTAATTAAATATTTGCTACATAAGGGCCGTTCATTAAGTAATGAGCATGGTGTTATAGTTACAAAAACTCATTTTAATGCCTCTAGCTTTGAAAAAAAGTTAATGGGGTACAGCGCCACGGTTTTTATAGTTAATGTTAATTTGGTTTCCTTACTGCGAGGGTCTTGAAATTTCATACATAAATATGGATATATAAATATGGATGAATGGATGAAAACTGACATATTTTGTCCTCTTTGTCTCCCCGCGCCAACCCTCTCCCCCACCTCTTTTTTTTTTCTTTGAGTAATGCCATTTTAAAAAATGAAATGACCATCTTGTTAGCAAGATACCCGTAATTTTAATAAAACTCCTTGAGAAGACTTAAATTACTGTTGAAAGGGGCGAATAACTGCAAGATGTTCATCAATCCGCACCTACGTTTTGCAGAAATATAAGTTTGCTTATAAGTTTTCTTGAAGTTTATTATGCGAACTTCAAAGCAATTACGAACGATTTATTGTCGCCAGGTGATGTTGAGAAATTATAACCAAGATCTCACCAAGCTTAAGTTATACACATAGAATGGTGTCACGAGTATTTAGGATACCGTTCGAGGGGGCGTAGCCCCCGAGAAGGGTATTCTAAATATGAGTGACACCATTTTATATGTATTTTGTATCATGGCAGCCAATAGCTTTTGTCTATTTTGAATTCAAAACAGCTCTTATCAGGCTGTTGATGAAGAGTGGCATATCTGTGTAATTATATCCACCTCAGCTGCTTTTTTATTCTTGACCTGAAGGTTAAATCACTTAAAACAAATAGCATCAATGGAAGTAACGAAAAATTGTGTCTACATTTTGCACTGAATTTATTTTTCATTGATACAAATAATGAGTTTGAAAAAAAAGATTTTGTAAGGATGACAAATTGTGCAGTGTGAAAGAGCATATCATCTTCTGCTCATTCAGCTGCCTAACCTGGTCTATATTGTTTGCTAAACATTTAGGGTTACTGTGGTAGAGTTTGCTGAACACTACAAGATAAGTTGTCTCTGTAATCTCAGATTATTTTAATCAAAATTAAATTGAGTTGTGCACAACAAAATGGGTCTTCAGGCATGCACGAACTGCTCAAGCCTGGATCAGTCTACAGTCGGATCAGAGTCTTTGATTTGCACAATACAGATTCCTCAGGTTCCATTAACTGTTAATAAGACACTGGCCATAATGAGCAGATGCGCAGACTCATATGAGTGTATGCTGTATGCAAATGCAGAAAGACTCTTATATCCTAGTGCTGCTCAGATGTTCAATATAAATCAGACTTGACAGAACTGTGCTATAACTATACTGTGCGGTATATCTGTGATATCCGCACAGTTATCCAGGTACACTTCAATGTAAAGTGAATGCAAATTTTAGCTCCGCCTACATCAGAATTGTCTTACAGTGCCAGTTAATAAAGTTAATGAACGGGCGACTTCAAAGGAAAATACAGAAAGCCATGATACAAGACTTTTTTGTATCATGGCTTTCTGTGTTTTCCTTTGAAGTCGCCTGTTCATTAACTTTGGTAACTTGCACTGTAAGACAACTCTGGGGTAGGCGGAGCTAAACTTTTCATTCATTTTACACTGAAGTGTACCTGGATAACTGTGCGGATATCAGGATAACTGTGCGGATATCACAGATATACTGCACAGCTTAGTTATTGCACGGTTCTGTCAAGTCTGATTTATATTGAACAACTGAGCAGCACTAGGACAAAAAGGGTCTTTGAGCATTTGCAAAGAAAAAATATATTTTGATCATCCTTTGCATCTGCTCAGTCTGATCAGTGTTCTATCAACAAGGTAGTGAACCTGAGGGATCTGCATTGCCAAAATCAAAGACTGATCAGACTGCAAACTGATCCAAGCGTTTACAGTTTACACATGGCTGAAGACCTATTTTATTGAGCACAGCTCGATTTAATTTTCATTCAAAGAAGGAACAAGGCCATATCTAAGATTACAGAGACAATTTATCTTGTAGCACCAAACTCTACCGTATGGACCCTAAGTATTGTGGCAAACAGTAAAGACCCAGATTAGGCAGCTGAATAAGCAGAAGTAAATGCCCTCTAAGACTGCTCTATTTGCCATTCTTAAGATATTGGTTGTAAAATCAGTGTGTTGAAAAATCATCATTTCTGTCAAGTAATATAAATTCAACAGAATATGCAGACATAATTTTATGTTATTTTTAGCTGATGCTGTGCTGGAATTTATAATTGCCAGGTGATTTATTTGACCTTCAGGTCAAGAACAATACAGCTGTAGGAGATATAATTACTGTAGATATGCCACTCTTCATTAAAAACTGGATAAGAGCTGTTTTTAATTCAAAATAGACAAATGTGATTGGCTGCCATTAAGCTGCCATAATACAAAATACATATAGAATGATGTCACTCATATTTAGGATACCCTTCTCGGGGGCTACGCCCCCTCGAAGGGTATCCTAAATACTCGTGAAATCATTCTATATGTATAACATACAAAACCAGTCAACTATTGCTTGAAGAAAATTATGCTGCAGAGGTAAATGACTTGGGCAGCGACGCACAAAAACATGGTGCCTAACGCATATGCTAACAACACAGGTGCAGCCCAGCCTGCGCATCCGCGCAGACTGATCAGAACCTATGCTGTTCACATAGAAAATGAATGGACACAAAGAAATCTACTTGAACAAAACCTCTGACTAAACTGCACGGACTCACAGACTGGTTTATATTTTTGTTTTTCGCAAATACGTAAAGAACATTTGTACGTGAAGAAACGTACTTTAAAACATCTGTACTTTTAAAGTACGTTTCTTCACATACATTTCGCCTGCAATACCTGGTTTGTGCTTATTGGCCTGAAAATTACGACACTGTCCAGGGGCGTAGCTAGGGTAAATTACACAGTACGCACAATTATGTTTCATTCTCATTAGGGGCAATAATAGGGGGTTAAGCCCCTAAGATATTTCAAATTTTCGTGTCTGTTGGCAGTTAGTATTACAATTATGCCCAGTTAACAACATTTCAGCATGAAATTACGCAGGTGTGTGTTTAAATTTTGTCAATTTGACAAAATTTCAATACGCACCTGCGTATTTGCGTATAGGTAGCTACGCCCTTGCTGTCACTAAAGGTTTTAATGTCCTAATGATTCTCAGAATACGTACCAGATTATGATAATCCCTAATGTTTGGATACTTTAAAAAGTTATAAATTACTTTCAATTAATAGTAATGCAAAAAATAGGAGTTTTTATTGGTAAATAGTAGTGTAAGCTCCTTGTTTATTACAGTAGAGTGCGTATATGAATGAAACAGTACTAATCCGCAGTCAGATAATATTACGTTGTAAATAAATGAGCCGCGACACGAGAAGACCAACAAAGTGGCATGTGCGCCCAGCGCAGCTATAGATCAGCCTGGGCATCCGCTGTCCACTTAGAGGGTAGCTAAGGGTCTAAGCTAGCTCCATGCGGACAAACAAAGACTCTGATCAGACTGGGCAGATTACCAGGCTGGTCTGAGTCTTTGTTGGCCGCACATGCCTGTTTATTGGCTTTCTCGTAAAATTTGATACGATGTGGGTGTAATAAGCCGGGGGAAAATGAGACTGAAATAAAATTTTGGGGTTTCAAACTTTGTTTTCTAAAGATTGTTATATATTGGTCTCCTGCAATACGGGAGTTAATATGGCGGAGGGGCTGTCCTAGTAAATTTAATGCTCGCCTTTCACGCTTGGGATCATGGGTTCGATTCCCAACGGGTGTCTGATCAATGATTTTTTTTTTCTTTTTTTTGTGTGTGTGTTTTTTTTCTTCAAATAACACTATCTTAAGCAAAGTTTTAAAAAATCACGACTGGGTTATGAATAAGATAAGTGTTGAGAAAAAGCTGGTTCCTCACACTGATTTTGAGAGAAAAAAATGGGAACCCCGTTTGCATTTGGAAGCAAGCGGACTGTTGCTTTGAATAACGGGGTCCTGATCTATACAAAATTATCGCCCGAAAAGCAGACGACAAAATTTACTTCTGAAAAAAAGAAAGAAATAAAATGCGATACTGTTATGAAAGTCTAGAGGCCTGAAGGTAGGGGAGAGTCGGGTAACTTCGGACAGCGGGTAAATTCGGACAGTGACATTTTTTTCCTTTTTATGTCAGTTGTCTGGAACTAAAACAAAACAATAACTGGCCAAACAGTGAAAATCCTGATGAGACGGCATTATGAGCCGTCTCATCTGGATTTTCACTGTCTGCAATGGTATGTCCGAATTTACCCGCCTGTCCGAAATTACCCGACTCTCCACTAAGCAATATAGATCCAGATAGAGGGGTCATTAGAAGTCGCTTCACCTGGATCTTTGCTGTTGTTCCGTAACCTTAAGCACTGTCACGAGTGAAAGGCTCTTCAGCCAGCAATAAAATGTGGAAGTTTTTAAATCCTCTCAGTACATGTATATGAACGAATGAAAGGCATCAAATGTGGAAGTTTTTAAATCCTCTCAGTACATGTATATGAATGTTATCGACGGGGGAGCTTTTATTGTTTTATTGGAAAAAAACCTGACCCAATTTTGAGTGAAAATTGGTGTTTTGTTCGCCTTATAACTAAAAATGGCAGCTACATCTGAAAATAAGGCCATATACACATGATAGAGCAAGGCTCGATGATTAAGAATGTCAAAAAGTTAGGTGTAAACTAGCAAAACTTTAAAACTTATCCATCTTTGAAATATGTCAATATTGTAAAATAGTGGTAAGGGAGATAAGTCAATCTGGCATTACCTTACCTCCCTTGACGACTACAAATCTGCGAACACTACATGTAGTATGCATGATATCTCATAGTAAAAGATAATATCTTTGAAAGACTAAGATTACTGCCAACATTACTCACCATGACTTTTTTTTATCTATGAAATAGGTCCATTTTCCAAGACTGCAGTTGCAGATATATTCGTAACATTTGGTGACAGGAGTTGTCCCGAGCAAAACGTCTGCAGAAATCACGGAATAGAAGAACGGAGGAAAAACGTTTTATTTACAGCAATATGTTTGCTTTTAATAGCTGTATTTTATGTTGAAATAAATGAATTTACTAAGGTTTCTTGAATAAATTGCTTCTGTGAAGCAGGTAAAACACAAGAGGCGTTTTCAGGACAGTAAGTGGTTTAGAGCAAGGCCTTCAATGTCTATTCAAGCTGAAATTTTAAGCAATTGTCTATTACCTATGATCGTGATACTACATAGAACAGCCAAGAATAGATGGATGAATGACTTAAGATTTTACGACTTTTTAACAGTACCTAAGTCATATCAGGACGATTTGGGGAAGGGGAGGGAGTGGAGGCAGAGGCTGTGTGAAGTGTAGCCCCATTTGCGGTTGGAATGACTAACACCTCCAGTGGGTCTCGAAACCACTTGATCAGCAGGACAGGCCTTAACCTACTTGGCTACCGGGGCTTCTAGAACAGTCAAGAAAGTCTTGTTATTTAGGTCGTCGGTGTACCAAACTTCGTCATGCACAAAACTTCGTTAGGTTTCGTTTACTTCCGTTCCCGCGCATGAGGTCAAAGTCACCACGTGTGTCTGTTGGTAAACATAAAGATCGAAAGCTGCAAAAGTCGTTCGGCTGTTTTTCAGTGCACTATGCGTTCCATACAAGTAAGTTTTGAATTTAATCAAACTCAGCATGCTTAAAAAACACAGTTCTCACTAATTCTTTTTAAACATGATGTTAAAATGCTCATAATTTCCTAGATTTTCATGTTTTTCATTTTGTTTTCTGACCGCATCATTCGGCAGACTTCCAGAGAGGGTTAAAATCCATCACCTATCAATTTTTTGAAAGGCAAAGCCAATTTTATATTAAGCTTCTTGTCTCTGTCCTTATGCTAAAAATGGAACAAGTGACTTCCTGTTAGACTGAAATGAATTGTGGTTTGCTTTTATTTTAGCAGTTTATTAATTCATGCAGAGAAAAAACACTAAACATGCACATAATTGTAACATGCTAATGGAAGTAAGTTCACGGTATGTAGGCAAATTTACGGACACGAAAGTATTACGTACGAGACATTGCGGGAAACTGCGCGTGCCAGGTAAACAACTTTTTTTTCTGACAGTTTTTCTTAAATATCTCTGTACTGACAAAATATTTTACAGATCTGTTTTTACTGTTATATTTGGCATATTTCCTTCTATCTAGAACCGTTGAGACGCTGAAGATGCACTCACAGAGTTAAGCCTGTTTTTTAGAAAACCGTGTAGATTCTTGTACTTCATCACAAAGCAGCATGTACCGTCTTTGTTCCTTTATCATTTGCAAACCTGAACCCATCAGCGAGTGGCCTAGTTAGTGTTCTTTACAACCACGGTTAATTCAGAGTTCAGCTTCATACGTTACAAGAATAAACAGCCATCTTTCACAGGAGGGGTCTACCTTGTTGCATTTACGACCATCTCAGCATTCCTTTTAAACATTTACGACCATCTGCGCAACAAAACACAAATCTTGACACGACCATCGACAAAAACCGTCAGCTGTTGACTATAAGCTTTTGCCTAATCCATATAGGTCATATTTTCTGTGTCATTATACTGCTTTGAGGGTATGCCGTATGTTGTCTAATATATGAGTCAGGCCTGTTTTAGTCTCCTAACCGAATTTTAGACTGTGCAAATGATAGTATATTAACTTCACTGGCAATGAGACAAGTAGCCCTTATCTTGGCTATTTTATCTTTTTATTTCTGTTTCTCTAGTTTTGCAAGTCTGACGGCAAAGGTTGCCTGGGTTGCTCCTTGCGTAGCACAGTGTCTGCAGTTGCATTTATATTTCAGCGTATTAAATGAGGAAGAACTATCTTGTATTGATCATTGTAGTCTTACATGGCATGACTTACATGTACATACTAAAAGCCTTCCACTATACACACTGGTAAGAAGCTTCTAAACCAAGTCGTTTGCGAGAGAGAGAGAGAGAGAGAGAGAGAGAGAGAGAGTAATGAGATATGCAAACGGCTACTTGGGGATAGGGTTTGGGATCTGATTCAGTCAGTTCCTGAAGTGTAGTTACTCTTTAAATTCTGCAAACGGCGGATCATCAAAATTCTGCTTCCCTTCTCAGTAGGGATCAAATCAAAAAAGAATTTGCTCCTTAAGGAGCCTTAAGAAGCAAATTCGTTCCTTTTAGAATTGACCCTTTTTGAAAGGGGTCCGTTTTACATGGGAACAATATCATGGTCGCACCTGCACTGCACTTCCACAGTAAAAGATGTCATGGTGAAACATTTTGATAAATATATGCATAAAAAATTGAGAGAACTGAATCATACGATTCTGGACGCAAATTATTCTGACAAGACTTTTGTCAAAATCCATATTAACAGTTTCGTATTTTTCGCTATCCCTTATGGCTGGTCAGTTAGCAACAAATGAAAATTGCTTTATGCAAAGTTCGTTCTGACATAAAGTTGGTCCAAATCTATTCAGGTGTTCCTGAGATACTGCAATTTTCATGTGTTTGCTATTTTTAGTAATGGCAGACTGCCATCTTGGATGGTCCATTCTTTTTTTTTTTTTTTGTAAAAAAAATATATTTTATTCAAGGATCATTCGGCTTAAATTTGATCAAAATCTGTTCAGTTATTCTTTAGATATTGGCGTCTGAGCATAAGTGGGACTCGTAAAGAGAAACAGATTTTTTATTGGACAGTTTTGAAACCCAAGGCAGGACTGATGTTCCGTGCAAAATTTGACCGTATAGCAGTTGGTTCTGGAAGAATCGTTGATTTTGTAGCTTTTACAATTTTTAGCAACGATGACCATCTTGGATTCTAGGTCTGGCTGAATTTCACCATTTCGAAGCCCTGCAGTATGATTATGCTCCATATGAAATTTGGGAACCATGGATGCTGTGGTTCTGGAGAAATTAATTGAAAAATCTTTAACGCCAGGGTTGATGCAAATTTTTAACAGAAGGATTGACAACTCGACACAAATGTGAACGGACTGACGGACTTGCGGAAAATCGGATGCGCATATCGCGCCTTGCTAAGTAGGTGCGACAGTAACGGAGAAACATGGATGTGTACCCATACACCTTAAACAAGTGTTTTTATACATTCAGTTGGCAGAGCATAGGAATGGTAGCTCGATATCTTGCGTGGCCCTCAATTGTAATGCTGCACGTTCATTCATATTTTCATGTTGGTCTCTCTCTCTCTCTCTCCCTCTCTCTCTCTCTCTCTCTGTGTTACTGAGAACCCAGAGGTCGTGTTCTCTGATCATTTTAATGCCTTATTTTTTGCTACTTCATCCTTCTCTCCAGCTTCTTGAGGGATGAATTCGCACTGTACAACCTCTCACACTATAAAAGACGTGATAAGATGTGTTCCACGATATAACTTGGACACACTACACGCTGGCATTCATGACAGACAACGACTGCAACGTTTATCCCAGTGAAAATGTTGGACTATAGAACTCGGTCGTTTTTTTTTCGCATCATTCCTCCCGGGCGGGGGGGGGGGGGCTCAAGACGTTAGAATGACGTCTTATTGATATCGGTACGACGTCACCATGACGTCGCAACAACGTCAGTAAGAAGTCATTAGGTTATAGTTTTTACAGACCTGAAAGTTTGTTAGAATTCTAAGCCAGACCTGTTTTTCGAATGAAAATCATGTGGTAAACTTATCGTCCTACAGTGGCTTTTGAAATGCTGCTGAAAAGGACATGATATGTTACGACACCTCTTTGTAAGATTAGAATGCATTTTGGAAGGGCCTCGTGGTCCAGATAAGCAAACAGGAACTAACCAAAGTTACTCGCCCTTGTAAAACGGTTGAAATACAGCGATGTACCGATAAACCTAAATTCTGAGTAACTGCCCATTTGGCACTGATCATGACTCATAGTTTGTGCGAAGAGATCATATCAGACTGCACGGTAGCGCAAGCTGGTCTGAGTTCACTGTTCGTTCATGTCGTAACATACTCTTTCGCTTTTACCAACTGGATATCTTCATACAATATACTGAGTTTGTGTTATAGGCAGTAATTTATGCCTTGAAGGAAAACAAAATGCTTGTGCCACTGTTTTTCTTGGTTATGGTGGTTATCACTACTTATGGCATTTAGGGTGTGTGGGTGCACCTATATATTCTTATGCCACTTTTACAAAGGGGAAACACTTAGGTGGCTTCCTGTATCTTTCCCTTTAGTAGAACCCCTCCAGCTAGGATGTTCTCTTGAGGGGAAGTTTGCTCATAAGGGAGCAAATTCTTCCCTTCAGGAGTTTTGTCTGCTCCCAAAAGGTGACTAAGAAGAAAAAAATTTGGCAGTATGGAACGCCGCAACTATCTTACATTCGGACATGTCATTACGTTCTTTTGACAAACACTACTATATTGTTCATTTCTATAAAGTTTTGTCTGAAAACTGTGATGTCTTGTCAGTTTGATATGCTGTCGGGTTAACTCGCTATTGTATACTGCTGATTTTCATAATTGCTTGTCAGAAAACCATAATGTCTTGCCAACATGACATGTTGTCTGGTTGACTCGTTAGTATATGCTGTTCTCTTCTGGTATGTACTGTCAGAAAACCATTATGTCTTGTTGGGAAACCATTATGCCTTGTCAGAAACCATCATGCTTTATCAGTTTGTCATTCGGTCGTTTTAACGTGCAGCTGTAGGCTGTTCGTTTTCATTATGTATTTTCAGAACCCAATTTCATCTAGTCGCTTTTTGTACTGTCTTTTTTGTTTGTTATTTGATGCTGTTACTCTCCATTATGTTTTGTCAGAAAATCACCTTGTTTTGTCAATCTGTCATGTTGTCTTGTTAACTGGCTGATTTTTTGCATTAACTTGCCGTTATGTAAAGTTAAAGAATCATTCTATGCGATTAAATCAACATAGTTCATTCATAGAGTATCATTTCAACTTATCTTAACCTGCTGTTAAGTCATCATTATATGTTGTTGTGTTAAAACGTTATGTTGTTGCCTTGATAAAACCCTGTACCAGAAATCGATAAAACCCTGTACCAGAAACCCGGTAACTGTTAGGGCGTCCGGTAGTACAGTACCTACACGGAATATTCACTAGACAATATAATAGTGTTTGAATGTCGTCCGTCCAGCATTCCATCCATCCGCCCGTCAATCATTCGGGGTTTTGGCGCAGTGCAAGGGCATACATGCGTCTGTCCGTCTGTCCATATGTTTATATATGTGCGTGTATTTCTGTAGGTCTATCCATGCATCTTTCCGATCGCCGATTTGCCTGTCAGTATGTGTGTGTGTGTGTACGTCTGCCAGTCCAGCTGTCCATCCGTGCATATGCGCATCCATCTGATCGGCCATTTGTCTGTCAACTCATCACTTTTTTTTTATTCTTCGCGAGATCCATCCATTCATCTTTCTGTGTGCCGTTGCTCGTGTATTAAACAGTAGCTTAGGGCGGGAGCATTTGGAGTCAGTTTATGCTAAGTAATACATAGGGCAGGGGCTAGGACGCGGGGTTTTGTGGTGTGAATGGGTGGGTAAGTAGGGTGAGAGAATGGGCTGGGGTTGATTGGGATGGGTGGAGTACATGCTGGGAGTTTTGGGGATGACATAGGAATGGTAGAAAGAGTACGGTAAGTATAGGTATGGGTAGACTTTTGTCAGCCCAAGATGTTAGAAATTCACATTAAATCTCACTTGCCTCTCTGATCCCTTTATACCTCCCTAAAACCCCCAAACGAAGATGTTAGAGTATGAAGTCTGACAAATAATAAAATAAAAAAAGAGAAGTAAAACATTTAGGGACCAAACATTTGATATTCCAAGGGGGGGGGGGGGGGGGGGGTATAATAAAATAAAAAGAAAAAAAGAGAAGTAAAACATTTAGGGACCGACCATTTGATATTCCGAGGGGGGGGGGGGGGTGGTGGTGCTGGTATATTTTGCAAAACAATCTCTGTCTATGGATGTGCAAGAAAAAATTAATTGGTTCATGAGGGGATTTAAATAAATATTCTTGCCTCAAAAATAAGTGAAAAATTAAATAATCTGGCTCCACCCAAACTTTCCAAAACAAAAACAAAATAGTCTGCAGTTAATTCCATTTGAATTGCGTTTTTAAAATGTGGCTGTCTTCTGGGGGTGGGGGGGGGGGGCTGCGACCCCCAGACCTCCATATTTATAGTAATGTTTTGATATTAACTACAATTGTTTTACAACAGCAGGCCCGCATGTGCATACATTTACAAAAAATGCTATACAAGCATTCACATACATGTATTATTGATCTGCCGCATTACTAAGTAAATGTTTCCACGACAACTGAATTAGAAAAGAGTCACTAGCTTATGGGAGACAACAAACCCATTGTGTCAAAATAAACACTCTAAAATGCAAAATTCCTAAAAAAACTTATTCTTTATCATCATCCCTAGTTTTTACATGCCCGTCTTGAAAAAAAACGGACGTATTATCTCATGGCACTGTCCATCCGTCTGTCTGTCCGTCCGTAAACATTCTTGTGCGCGCAATAACTCAGAAATCGTTTGGGATATCTTCGTGAAATATGGTAGGAATATGTATTAGGTTGGGACAGTTTGTATAGTCGCGTATAAGAATGGTTGCTCCCCCTTCCTTAGTTTCCAAGTCATGCCCCTTTGATCATTTTCCCTACAAGTCTTGTGCGCGCCATAACTAGATAATCGAGAACCCCTGATGCTAGGATCATTATTTTTTGCAGGAAGACATTGCCCAAGGTGTAGAAGACTTGAAAAAAATTGTGAATTTTTGACCGAGTTATGTCCCTTTTTCAAATTAGTGCATTTAAGTCTATGGAACCTTGTTGACAAAATATCTCGAGAGCCCCTGATGTTAGGATCATGATTTTGTGGAGGAAGACATTGTCCAAGGTGTAGATGATTTACTTTTGAAACAGAAAAATGTTAATTTTTGATCGAGTAAGGCCCCTTTTTCGACTTAGTGCATTGAAGCCTATGGTACAAAAGTACCCTTACATACAGTCAAGAACTATTAGAGAAAGGAACGTGAAATTCTTTGTGTGGCATATTCATGAAAAATAAGCCGTGCTTGCGAACAAAATATCCGACTAAGATGTAAACGAACCGGTTAATACCCCTTTCTGCAAAGCGAACCCTTTTTAGAGGCAGCATAAGGGGCATAGTGTTTCATAAACACATTTTCTAGTTCCTCCCGAAATCCGTCTATTTATCTTCCGGTCTCAGCGGCCTGCATGCCTGTCGTTGCTTGTGTATTACACGGTAGATTAGCGTTGGGGGAAGGGGGAAGGGGATAGGAGTCATGGTATTCTAAATCATACATAGGGCAGGGGCGTGGATATGGAAATTTGTGGTATGAATGAAAGAGAAGGTAGGGTAGGAGAATGGGCTGGGGTTGTTTGGGATGGGTAGAGTGTATGCTTGGAGTTGTGGGGATAAAGTGGGTAGGGTAAACAGGATAGGGTAAGGAAAGATATGGGTAGTGAGAGGGGTAAGAATGGCTGTGAGGAAGGAGTGGTGGTGGGGTAGTGGTGAGTGTGTAAACTTCGGAAGGATAGGTGAATGAGTTTGGCTGGCGTTGTGTATAGAACCGTTAGTGGCGGGAATAGGGATCTGGATGGGAGTGGTTTCGGGCGGGTAACCATCAAGAGTAGGGGTTTGGTTGTGGTAGTTATAGACTGGGGGTGTGGTTAGTAGGATAGGGTGAGTGAAGAGGTTTGGATGGCACGGTGTGGGAAAGAACAAGTGTTGACATTGGGATTAGGGTGGAGCCGAGAGCATGTTCGTAAGATCGTGTAGTGTATGATAGGATATGGTATAAGAGGGTTTGGGTGGGACGGGCGTAAACGGGGTGGAGTGAGGAGGGGAAGAGTAGGTAAGGTAAGGTATGTGAAGGGGTTTGGATTGCATGGCATGGGGAAGAACAAATGGTGGGGTGGATATCTGGGTAAGGCTTGGAGCATTTGGGTATGGTAATGTAGGGTAGGACGGGATATGGGAAGAGGACTGGGTGGGATTGGGATGGAAGAGGACTGGGTGGGATTGGGATGGATGAGGGTTTGTTGTGGCATTGTAAGGGTAGGTGGAAACATTGGGTTGAATATATGTGGGCGTAGGCATAGGTGTTAGCATAATGAATAGTAGGATAGAGAAGGGTAGGGGTAGGGAAAGAGGTTGAGATATTGGTGCGTATAGAGGAGGTAGGCGTAAGGATGGGGCTTGTTTGGGTATTGTTGGGTGTATGTAGGGTAGAATAAAATGGAGTAAAGCAGAGCAGATCATGGGAGGGGAGGGAATGGTATGTGGTGGTGGTTAGATGGGGCTGAAGCTTGTGGAGTGCCTCTTTATACTTTCAGTAACTGTCTTACTTGAGGGTTTCGAATTCAATAAGCATTTTTCATTTTTGACTTTGGGTATGAGGGTTTGGTGAGAATGGTTTGGTGGAAAATGGTGAGTTAGGGTAGGGAAGGGTAGGCTAGGGAAGAGGTAGGGTGGGGTCCTGGGAGAGGGTTCAGGGCAGATAAGATGTTAGAGGTAAAGTATTCTATTCCTGTTTGTCCTGCCAACCGGCACGTCCCACCCCACAGCACCCCACAACACAAGACTTGACAAGAGAACATGTCAAACTAACAAGACATACTATTTTTTGACAAGGCATAATGAAAATGTACAACACACAATAATAAGTGGACAAGACAACATGTCCAACTGACAAGACGTTATGTGATTTTAACAAGAGATAGTGAAAATGAAAAGCATATAATAACGACTGAAAAAGACAGCGTGTCGAACTGACGAGACTGAATGAAAATGAACAGCTCATAAAAACGAGTGAAGATGACAGCATGTAAAACTGACAGGATATAATGGTTTTCAGACATGACATAAAGGCTTTCTAACAAGATAAAATGCAAAATGAACTGCATATAATAACGAGTGGAGAAGACAGCCTGTTAAGCTGACTAATAAAGACTTTAAGACAATACATAATGAAAATGAACAACATATAATAACGAGTGAAGATGACAACATGTCAAATTGACAAGGTATAATGATTTTCAGACAATACATAATGAAAATGAACAACATATAATGACGAGTAAAGAAGACAGCATGTTAAACCGAGATGACATTATGGCTTTCAGACAAAACAAATTGAAAATGAACAGCATATAATAACGAATGAGAAAGACAACATGTCAAACTGACGAAACATAATGTAACTGAACAGCATGTAATGCTTGTCCATATAACATAATGACATGTCCGAATATAAGACAGTTGTGGCGTTCCATATGGCAGGGTTGGATCCATTCATCTTGAAAGGTTTACCAGGTTTAACTTACACATATAACTGTCATACTTATGGATAGGAATTGATGTGGTTTTATAAGCAGATGATCAATGAACATATCGCTTGTATCTTTACATGAAAATGGGGAGGTCTGTCGTTGCTCATGGCATGTAAGGTGGAAGGGTGCGCTTCAATATCTTTTTTCTGCCTTTTTCTTTAAAGAGGCTTATTGTGACTTCCTGTCTGCTTCCGTAACTGTCGCAGCCCTTCCCAGGTGTGTGTGTGTGTTTGGGAGGGGGGGGGGAGGGGGTCTGCTCTCGGTGTAGGAGTTTGTTCCAATGGGAACACATTCTTCCCATATGAGGGGATAGGCTTTGGGAGGGGAGGCAGCTGTCTAAATGACAAAGTTTGTCCCCCTGAAAGTGTGCCCTTTCACCTTAAACTGTAGTTGTATTTCATAAGTGTGCATGTCCGTCTTTTTGTTCCTGATATGATCTGTCATTTGAATTTCTTGCCTTGATTATATTTAGTTACTCTACTATCTATTACCTTCTGTAGGTGCTCCTATGTGGGCCGAAAATTCGTAATAAACTTCTTGCATATTGTTGTATCTTGTTTTTGGCGGATTCGAGAACAGCAAGCACATTTTGAAAAATGACAATATGCATTTGTAATACACAGCAATAAGCACGAGCATGTAAAAATATGTCGCAAATGCGCACATGATCTTGCGCAAAGTGCTCAGAGTCTCTCATTTGTCACTCATGTTCATATACCCAGTGTTCATTGACTGTTTATGCTAGAAAGAATGCATTGCACACATGCAACATTAGGTCGGAATGTTTCCTGCTGGGACAAGCCTTTTCACGCAATCCCTCACATACTGATATGCATATTTGTGATGCCGAGTGACAAAGGGTTCACAAAGTTTATAGAGGGCTTGAAAATATTGCGGTTCTGCAGTTTCAAACAGCCGCCTTGCCACTGCCGGGCTGGGGTCAGGTCGTACTTTGTAGTTGTGACGCAAGTTAAGGGGCGACGACTAAGGGCGGGTAAACTTCAAAACGTCAGTCTGGACTTGTCTGTTGTGGCTGAGTACCTGATACTTAGCTGGCAATCCCTATCCTTCCGTTTTATCAATAAAATCTCATTCGAAAGTTAGTCGACCATCTTACAACTATTATCACTGGACTGAAAATCTAGATTGAGGAGAGGACACGATTAAGTGCAAAAAATCCAAATATGAAGGATTTCGTACATTGTTTTTGTTGATTTGTGTTTTGTTGTGCAGATGGTCGTAAATGTTTAAAAGGAATGCTGAGATGGTCGTAAATGCAACAAGGTAGACCCCTCCTGTGAAAGATGGCTGTTTATTCTTGTAACGTATGAAGCTGAACTCTGAATTAACCGTGGTTGTAAAGAACACTAACTAGGCCACTCGCTGATGGGTTCAGGTTTGCAAATGATAAAGGAACAAAGACGGTACATGCTGCTTTGTGATGAAGTACAAGAATCTACACGGTTTTCTAAAACACAGGCTTAACTCGGTGAGTGCACATTCACCGTCTTAACGGTTCTAGATAGAAGGAAATATGCCAAATATAATGGTAAAAACAGATCTGTAAAATATTTTGTAAGTGCTGAGATATTTAAGAAAAACTGTCAGAAAAAAAGTTGTTTACCTGGCACGCGCAGTTTCCCGCAATGTCTCGTACGTAATACTTTCGTGTCCGTAAATTCGCCTACATACCGTGAAGTTCAAGTAACCATTCTGTTTCATGTTAAACCCCTACTTGCAAGCCCCTCTCTCATAAATATTGACCTAGACAGTGACTTACTCTCTCTACTGATGAAACAGGGATAGCTGACACAGAAAAATGTTGTGTCTGCTCTAAATACAGCCCTGATAAAGTCAGAAATTCTATGGACATAAAATCCACTAAATGGATACAGTGTACAAACACAGAATGCAAACACTAGGTCCGTCTAATATACTGTAGCCCACTGAGAGCTGTGAGGAGAGACACTGTCTTTACTGTACTCACTGCCCTGAAGACTCCCCCCCCCCTGAAGAGTAACTCTCCCCATTCAAATTTGTAAATAAAGTGATTATCAAAAGTTGGTGGTCCTGAATCGCAGCCGCCATTTTGTCTACCGCCGTAAGCAGCCCATGCCCCTATGGTACCGAAGTTTAATACATCGAGGATAATCCTGATAGGGGTGCCAGCGTAAGTATATGTGTTTATTCATCCCATCCACTTCCCTAATATCACCCACTTTTCTGTAGTTTAGCGATTGAAGTGTTGCAATTTCTATCGTTTTCAACGCTTTGAACAACGTGAGTCCACCCTCTTGTAACTAAATAAAGGTGCACAAAACTTCGTTAGGGCGCATGCGCTGCTGCTTATGCTAATTAGCTATGCGAAATTTAGGCCAATGTAACTGAATTTTCTTTTTAAGAAGTTCCAAATTATTTTTATAATTAAAACTTACTAAATGGATATACATGATATTAAATTTTCTTTCTTTACTCACCATAACTTTGGTTCAGATCAATGCCAGGGGCCATCGTTTGTACCACCATCCAATGGCTGTACTTTTTTCTTATTCCATCTGGAGTAGCTCAACAGTAAAAAAACCTGACTAGAAAAGTTTAACACTTGCAAAGAAAAAAGGTAACACACCCTGCTAAGCTAGCAGTCCTTGTTCGAATCTCTCAAATTCTGAAGGTAGAATTTTTTTCAGTCGTAAACGGAATGTCATAATTGCACACAGTCAATAAAAATCACCCATGTCTTACTGCATAACTTAAGTACTGTTAAAAGGGCCATAAAACTACAAACCTGCCATTAACTCTCTTCGTTTTCCAGTCTGCCATTTAAATATTAATTTGTGGTGCCATAAAAATGTTTAAGTCCATTTTGTGATGAAATCATTGGTTGAGCGTGTGATTTTTCGGCTCGATACTTACAGTTAGCTTTTCTTAACTTACTCCCGCTTCGCCGTCGATTTCAGCATCTAAACTGGGCCTGTACTGCTTTGCATATGTCCCCTAAACCCCAATAGTTGTTTTGTTGTTGTTGTGTTGCTTTACATCCACGGTAAACAGGTATGGTTATGTCGGGACGATCTCCTAACCACACTATTCCTGGGCAGGCTTAGCCCTCCTTAGCGGTTAACCAGTACTAAGTGCACATACCTTCGCCAGTGGCTGATTACTGCCCTTCTTGTACTAGCGGAAGGAGAAACGAAATAACATGTATGTGGCCGGACCGGGTATCGAACCTGGGACCCCTGGCTCTTGAGTCAAACGCGCTACCGATTTCGCTACGCGGTCCGGCTTTTTAGGCTGAAGGGGTTAAAGTAGAGCCCTGTTTGGAATACCGTAAAATTCTAAGTATTGGGACAGATAGGCCTTGGCAAAGAGTGCAGAACCAGATCAGTAGCGGTAGCGGATTCTAAGGACTTGTTTTGTAGGTCTAGTCACATTTGTAGCATGCATGAGTCAACACATACAGATGCACATACATAGTAGATTTAAACAGTGTCGAAACCAAACCCCTTTCGCGGCTATAGAATGACCATCCCAGCAGGCACATGACGTCCCAACGACGCCGCACCGACGTCGAAGCGACGTAACGACGTCGCATCCACGTTAGTAGTACATCATCTCGGCGTCATGCACCTGCTGGAATGCTTTCTAAGATCGCTGCGACTGTCCAATGAAATCGCCAGCGAAAGAGGATAAAATACTGTTTGGGACACAAATAAAAAAGGAAAGGAGAGAAAACCCGATAATAGACAGCTTCGGTCAAGCGCGGGATCCGACTAACACTTTCAAACCTACAGAGACATCCCATGAGGTCCATCACGAGAACCGCCATAACAACGCGGTTCCAGTGGTGTCCAGATGGAATCATGAGACTGTCACAATCCGTAGCTCTCGTCTTGGAAAGGTAGGGAGGACAGGCAACAGGGGGGAATGTTTATATGCTCATTAGAACTGCTCAGAACAGAACAGAACCGAACAAACCTTTATTAAAGTCAGACAAGACCCAGGCCATACGCAGATGGCATGAGGGCTGTTAACAAAAAGATACCATTACAAATAGTGACGTCACAATATATGGTTATAACTTTATATGATTCATTCAGAAACTGAAAACTGATATAGCCCAGCGGGCACACGACGTCAGAATGACGCCGTACTGACGTCATTTTGACGTAATGTGCCTGCTGGGAGAGGTTATATAATGTTCTTATAATGTTCCAATCACCTGTAAAATTTGTGCAAAGGCGTAGTTACGGAAGCAGACAAGGGGAGAGAATTCCTGTAATAAATTAATTGCAAAAAGATGTGGGTTGAGATTTCACGGAGAGAGCATCAGTTGCTAAAAAAATCAAGTACAGTATATATTGTTCATTACTGCCAACCGGGCGCATAGCAAAGCGGAATCAACGTGAATTCAATGTCATAACGTTGGATTAACGTCGATTCAACTTAAACGCCATGCGCCCGCTGGGTATACAATTGAAATTTAGCACATATCAGTTTTATGTCAATTTTACGTCTGAGGGAACATGATAAGTCACATAGTATACTAAACACCTTACAAAGTATATTTGAGTTGGTAAACAATTTAAGGACATCTACTGTAACAAATGCTCGTGCAAGACGAGCTAAACTACCAAAGCATGTTAGACGGTCCCACTTTACAGAGGTAGTGCAATCACAACTGCTCTTTATTTATGAATCAAATCGCATGCTTCTTCTCTGTCTGCCGTACCTCCGAAATAGAACAGTCTAAATGTGTGAATAATAGTATTTTAAAGTATTCTGTGTTTATGGATTATAAAACCCTTTTCGAAGTAAGGATATTATATCAAAAGAGCAGGTATTACAGTTGCAGATATACATGTATATTGCCTTATGCTAGTTTATGTTAAGATAGGACCATTGAATGACTATGCCCAGGTGGCACACAGTGCTGGAACAGCACCAGATCAACGTTGATGCGACGTCATCAGCGTCAGTAAGAGATCACGGTGTCGCACTGACGCTGACAACATCGTCATGACATCGTGCGCCAGCTGGGCACTGGCACAATGATTTACTACACATGAAAATTTAGCTGTAACATTGACATAAAGGTAGCTTGTCCCAACTATGAGGAAATTGGCATAAAGGTATCTTGTCCCGACCAAGGATATGTGAATCACCTTGGCAAAACGCAAAGATCTGGGTTGGTGACTCAGGACAAATCATCTCGTCCTAGTATACATTTTATATCTTTGGGTAATTTAGGTAGCTTAATCAGCAGAGAGCTGCAGAATGTCACCTATCAATTCGTCAGTCAACGTAGAGTAAACCTATGATATCTCTATGGATCTGGGAGGGGGGGGGGGATAGATATGAGCCGCGACACGAGAAAACCAACAACGTGGTTGTGCGCCCAGCGCAGACTCAGATCAGCCTGGGCATCCGCCTGGTCTGATGAGAGTCTTCGCTGTCCGCATGGAGGTAGCTTAAACCCTTAGCTGCCCTTTAAGTGCATAGCGAAGAGTCTAGTCTAATAAGACTGGGCGGATGCTCAGCCTGATATGAGTTTACGCTGGCTGCACAGCCACCTTGTTTGTTTTCTCGTGTCGTGGCTCATATGTATATATATATCCATCTTTTTTTCCGATTTACATACATTTGTGATCATTATTTTGTCATTTTCATTTACAGTATTCTACTTTTATCTCCTCTCAATTTATTCATATTTTTTAACACTGCAACATACGGAGGCGGTGCACCAGCGTGGATGCAACAGTGACGCTGCATCGACGCTGCTACAAAGCTTTCCCTTATAATGGACTAACTCTCTCTTTCTTTCTTTCTTTCTTTCTTCTTTCTTTCTACATTTACTGCTACACCCTCTTTTCAGAGTATTATGAGCAGGTGTACCTTTGTACACTCCAGTGTTGCAGGATGAAAGCCTACATATAGCCATGTAGCTATAGTAGGGATCTTTAACCTGGACAGGGGATGACTCTCCCTGCACAGGGGGGGGGGGGGGGGGCTCCAGTTAACGTCCCGATCTCTCTCTCTCTCTCTCTCTCTCTCTCTCTCTCTCTCTCTCTCTCTGTTTTTGTTCTTTTTTTCTTTTTTACTTGCTTTCCATTCATTCAGCTGTTTAACATTACTACTCCATTTATCTACCTTTTTAATTATTATTCTCTTTGTGTTTACAGTTCATTATCGAGATGTACATTGTACTACAAGTCACAGATAAATGTTAGCATTCATTCACAAATAACATAACATAACATAATATAATTTTGTTTGGCATTAACGTATTACATATGATTATAGCCTACACATTAAAGGACCAGGTATGGTTTGGGCCATATTGGCCCCCTCTCAAAATTTATTCAAATATTGTTTTTTTTTCATTAGTCACCTTGTGAACAATATAAATCTAGAAAATGGAGATGTTACGGCTTGTATTAGGAAAGTTACAGCCATTCGTTTGTTCATGCAGTTCTGCCCTGATTTTTAGCAAAATTTAGGGGGTAGGGATACATTTTGCCATATATAACAAAGAAAGGAATTTAAAAGTAAATGATAAGTATCAGATCTAATAATGTATGTAATATTAATACTAAATCTCTTTAACATTTACTGGTCTGCATCTTATCAATTGCGTGAAGGGCGATAACTCTTGATAGATCACTGAAATTGTCGGATTACAGAAACGCTACATGTAACTGTTTTTCAATCGAAAATTTACGTTTTAGGGGCATGCCACAATTGCAGTATTTTGTCTTTCAAGGGAATTTAGATAAACCATTCGTTTCAAGATCAACTCATGTGCAGCACTCATTTGAGCCGCGACGCGAGAAAACCAACAATGTGGTTGTGCGCCCAGCGCAGACTCAGATCAGCCTGGGCATTCACCCAGTCTGATCAGACTCTTTGCTAAGCGCTTAAAGGGTAGCTGAGGGACTAAGTTACCTTCATGCGGAAAGCGAAGACTCTGATCAGACTGGGCGGATGCCCAGGCTGATCTGAGTCTGCGCTGGACGCACGACCACATTGTTGGTTTTGTCACGTCCCGGCTCATTTTTTTCTCGGAATAGAACGTATTAGTCTGAAAGAAACCGGATGAAAAAATATTTAAAAATATGGGGGTATGGATAAACTTTGCATTATTCTTGCGAGTTGATAAGTTGAAAATAATAAGAAATGAATACAAAAACAACAAAGATATATAGCTAATAAAATATTAAAACAACAAAGATATATAGCTAATAAAATATTTTGCATTCAAAGTAAGCATTTATCTCTAAGGAAGAAAAAAGGGAGATAACATAATATTATGATTTACATTGAAACTGCATAGCAATAAATGGTAATGAACACATTTCTTTTTATAGCTGTTGACTTGGTTTTGCAAACATAGGCCCGGTTTTTTATGCGCTTCCTTTTATATAAGTTGTTATATAAACAAAAAGAATAATAGTTAACTATTTACCCTAACCGTTTCCATGACTACGATTTTCAAAAAAAAAAAAAAAAAAAAAAAAAAACATAGATGGAGCGAAACAAGAAATTAGATATCTTTCATATATGTACTTGTTTTTATACTTGTTTTTATCGTGTGGTTCATTATTTTCGCACGATTTTTTAAGTTATTAATATATCAACTATATATGTCATTCAAACTCTTAATGAAGCTAATCAGCAGAATGATCAGAATGATAGTCGTGTATTTCATGTATGAGAGTGGGTGGGGTAACTAAGACACTGAGTTATTCATACCGTAATACTGGGTAAATGGGTAATTCACAATCTTTGTCCTATTATATACAAATACAAATCTTTATTCAGCATTAAACATATAACAAATGTTTATAGCCTACATCAGCAATAATATGCACAATGAGAGCATGAAACAAAGCATACATTAGATAATTAACTCAGAAGCACTCGAGATACGTCTTATGTAGAATAAATTTAATTTATTTATATAAACAGCCGTAGGTATTGGAAACAAAGGGCAATGGATATTTTGATTAAACTATGCATTGCTCATACTTTGCCATAGCTAAGCTGTTACTATGGTACTATCATCAACTACGGCGGACTTTAGAGCTACTACTGCAATCTTAACTTACTATCTCACTATAACCTCAGAAATTCCGACAACCTCCAGAATATAAATGCGAGGACATCTCAATATGCTAACTCATTTCTCCCATCAACTGTCAGAGAATGGAATAGCCTTCCTGCAGAGGTAGCTCAGTCTGACTCTTTAACAACTTTTAAAAATCATCTTAACAGAAACAGAGCATCTGTCCCTAAGCATTATTACACTGGTTCTAGACAATCCCAAATCCTGCATACACGTCTTCGCACAAATTGCAGTTCACTAAATAATGATTTATTTCTGAAAAATATTTCCAACTCACCTCTGTGTCACTGTGGAAGTATTGAAAATACTGAACATTTCTTTTTGCAGTGTCCTTTCTATATTGAACAAAGAGCTGAACTCCTGGACTCTGTATCTCAATTTGGGGTAATATCTCTAAATTTGCTACTTTATGGTGACCTTACTTTAACTTTTAACACAAATGTTATAATATTTGAAAGAGTACATAAATATATAAGAGACACCAAACGTTTCTAACACAACAACAATATATTTTGCCGTGCGACCGGTTACCATAAGTTAACAAGACAAATTAAATTTGCCAGTCTGCTGCTGCATTCCCCTCTCTGTTATTGTTTTTTTTTTTTTTTTTCATCTATGTTTACCTGTTTTCTTTTTCTTCTTTTTTCTTTCTCTTACATAGATCTTTTCATCTATGTTACACTTTTATTCTCAAAACGTTAAAGCTCAGTTAATGTTTATATGACCTTTTCAGAGTGACACAATTAATTTGGTTAACAAACCAAACACCCATCCTTATACAGCTTTCATTACAGATGAATCATCTGCTTATTTTGATGTGTTCACAATACTTACCACTAATACATTAACAGAGCTTCTACTTTTTTTCATGTATTTTATATATTTTCGTTCTCTCTCTTTATCTTTCTTTACTACTTTTGAATCCACATGTACTTACTTGAGCATTTACCACTGTATAGAACTACTATTCTGGAGTATTTCTAGAGCATATTTGTTTTCAAATTAGAAGATGTCTTTCGCCTTTTAGTTAAAAAACTATGTTTGTTAAGGAAAAGAACTAAATAAGTATTATTGCTTTCGTTCTGATCCTTAAGCTTGTATTGACGACATGTTGTACTTTGTCATGTTGATGAAATAAAATATGTTTAAACTAATCTTAACTTCCTCACAAAGGATCACTTTTAGATCTTCGTTTTGACGCTGAGTGCAGTCCAGAACTGCATTGTCGCCGTAACACTCGTGATTGTATAGCTCAGAGCAATTTTCTATCCATCTGCTGAGAGTCTATCGTTCTTTTGTTAGACATGTCACAGACTTGTTCTGGATAGTTAGGATCTACCCTGTTCTCCGAATTTCAATCCACACCAGCTGATGTGCTCACTTGCAGTTGTGTTATTTTAGGTATTAAGTTTCAGTCTCCTTGCACCGAGTATACCTACTTAATCAGACCTCCTTTGCTCTCTTCAGGGCATCTGAACCCTTTTGTAAGCCTTCCTGTATTCTCTCGCTCCTTCTGCTCCATACCGCCTCCATTTCAAATTCCTCCTCGCATCGCAGAGGTCGAGAACATCCAGTGCCCAGTGCATGTACCTGCGATGTTCGTTTCCAAGTATTTCTCTTTTCCTGTATCAGTAACTGCTGTATTGTAGGACGCAGAAAATGCAAGGAAGTCGCACTAGTAGAAATCGTCCCGTACGTGCACGATTTCTAACAAGGTTTATTTTTTACTTTTTTGCGGTTTGACACTTCAACAGAATATCTGTTGGTAAAGTATATCCAGCAGCTATATTGAAAAACGGGCGTGACACCGTCATTTCTCAGTCAGACAATACCCAATTTGATGTTACTTGGTTTTATTGGGAAATGGGAGTAACTCTAACATACAATTTAAAGAGAATCTTGCAAGTGATATACATAAAAATATTGTTTGATGATTTGAGTTCTGAAGCATGTTTCTGCAACCCGCCAACCCGCCCCTGCCCCCCCCTGCCCCACGCCCCCCCTCCCCCCCCCCCACACACACAGAGAAACACACACCTATCTCCCATCACCACCAACACCAATTAATGGATTCATGAGTACAAATATCGTACTACTACTACTTACTATTACTATTTCAATTCTCCTAACGTCGTTCCCCAAGTGGCTCAGCGGTAGTACAAGTACCGTCTTTCGGTCCCGTATTTTATTCGCTGTCCCGATTGCAACAACATTGCAGTTGCATGTATCCTTCAGAATCAGGAGTTGTTTCTGACAATAGGTCAAGCGTCGTCATGAATGAAGAAGCGAAAAACTATGTTTTGCAAATTCATTCTGATATTACTTATCAAAAAGAAGGTAAAGCGGTCTGTTTTGGTTTTTTATTTAGTAAAGTTTCTTGGCGATCCGTAGATTGTCTACCTTCACCGCCAAAAGTGTTCCTGTCGCACGCGCGTCCTTGTAAGGCAACCGTTGTCAATGACGTTATTTTATTTAGAAAAGTTTAAAATTAGGTGTCAGCGCAGGCAACTGCACAGTTGAATTTTTCACACATTGTTGATGTTCTTAAAATGCATTATTATGCAAAAAATCATCTGTGCACTTGTCTGCGCTCAGGTAGTTTACGGCCCAAATGCAAGCCAAAAATGGCCGAAAATTTGCCAAAACCAGCTGAGAAGGGGTACATTTAGAGGCTCAGAAGAAGTTAGATATCATTAGAGTATAGATTATTTTAGTCAGAATTGATGGCCAAAGGTTTAAACTCATACATTACATGAACAGAAGTTAAAGAAGTGCAATTTTGAAAATTCATAAAAGAGGGGGCCAAATATGGCCCAAATCATACCTGGTCCTTTCACACATTTATCTCCCCCAGCCTGACCTACAAAATACAATAGAAAGCACATTTACATGGAAGGATCTAAGAAAAAAAAATGTGTTGTAAATCAACGTTTTTGAAAGTATGTAAAGCACTAAATTATCGGCCAAAGGAACTAAATCTATGAATGAGACATGTAAAATTATACCATCCAAGTGGGCCCAGGACGTGAAATCGACGTCGTACCGATGTCGATGCGACGTCATAACGTCGCATCAGCGACAGCACGACTTCGACACGACGTCATGTGCCCTCTGGGATCTTATATTATCAATTCCGAGACACTGTCAACAATTATTCAATATATGTCAGTGCACGAGCTACTGGATTATAGTTTACTTAGACCTTATTTTTCATTACTGCTTAGATAGTTCGGTGGATCTTTAATCTGTTAAACTTGTTCTAGATCAATGGCTATGCACTTGCTGCTCAGACCAAAATTCCTATGACACACTGCAATTTCTGTTTGGATTATAAGATCATATAAAATGATATATACACAGATACAATTTGTTCCAGCCAGCACACAACGTCGAATCAACATTGAATCAACGCTGATTCAACGTCATAACTTTGAATCAGCGCTGACTCAATGCATACCCACGGCTGCTCGCTGGCTGGGGTGAACAGGTGAAAAAACATGAATAAGTGCATCAAACTTTGAATTCACTGTACCGATAAGGTGTTTATGGATATATACTACAAGTGAGTGATAGAACTGAGTACTTCCAATGCTGTAGTTTGTTGATGATTTGTCAGGAAATGGCATTTATAAGCTCAAAGCATACGGCCAGGTTCTGGAATACATAAAACTCAGAAAACTGTACACTGATGTACTTCTGTTGTAATTGATAAATGAAATATTGTTTAAACCAATGGACCAACTGTCTAGTGCTCTATCTGTCTATAACCTTTTTGCTTTTCCCTGACTGTAACCTTTCTCACATAAAACGCGTGCATTGTAAAAAGCGTTTCAGGCTGTGCAAGAGAGAATCAGTTCATTCACATACGGATAGAGAGAAAAAATCAATTAAATAAAGAGAAAAAAATAATGATAATAAAAAAAATAATAATAAATCTTAACATTGTACGTTAAATTTCAAAGAAAACGACAGAGAATAATATTACGGATATATAAACAATCAGTTAGTTGTTCTTCTTTATTCTGTTATTCCAATGCAAAATGGACATGTCCGCGGCATGGCTTCTTCACGATGTCGAACACGAAAAACATATTCATGTATGAAAATATCTTAAATGACAACGAAAATGCTCGGTTTTCCCTTCACGTGAGAGAAATCATGTTGCCAACATCCCCCGCTCCGCAATGGATAATAAACGTAATGTTGTAAACAGGGAATAGGTGAGAGCCGGGTAACTTCGGACAGCGGGTAAATTCGGACACTGACATTGTTTCCTTTGTATGTCAGTTGCCAAACAGAGAAAATCCTGATGAGACGGCTCATGATGAGACGTCTCATCTGGATTTTCACTGTTTGCAATTGTTTGTCCGAATTTACCCGCCTGTCCGAAGTTACCCGACTCTCCCCTGGGAAACAGTGGGACAAGGGCCTATTGCACTCGCAGTAGGTGCGGTGGGGTTTATTTGGGTATTTTTTCTCTCTCTTTCACCCTCTTTCTTGGAGACGGCTCGATACAGACTAAAATATTGTCTCAAAGAACCGACAAACCCAAAACAACCAACCAAAATAGAAAGTGCAGCCTTAAATTGTAGCGGTCCAACTAATTATGGCTGGACTAAAACTGTCAATCGGCAGATAACCGACACACAACTTTAGCTGTGATGCGAATGTGCTGCTGCTGTGCATCTAACTAGTCTGTGCAGCACCAGAATTATGTTTTCTAAAGTAAATTTCTTATCATTCGCAAAACGACAAAATTTACGGATAAGATTTGAAAAAAAAGCCTCGTCCAACTGCGGAATCAAAGTCTAGAGGACAAACAGTGTAGATCCAGATGAGGCGGCTCATCGGTATCTATGCTAGATCCGGATGAGGCGGCATATGTGCATTTGCAAATTTTCGTTTTCAGCGATTTTGTGTTAAACGACGACAGGCGAACTATTTGTAGATACTGCCTGAAGCCCGTGACTTTCGGGCAGGTGCGCAGAGGCGTCGCGCCGAGAAAAAGAAAAGAAGGAAAATAGAAAAATAAAAAGCAAGGTAGGAAAAAAAAAGCTTAAACCCCGTTCTCACTGTCCCGGTTTGGCATCGCCGGTAAGTCCCGGTCAGTGATCCGGAGGAAACCCTGTTGAACTGGGAGAACAACCCTAGCGGCGCCGTGAATATCCTGGACGATCCGGGATGAACCCTGTTGGTCCGGCTAACAGCCCCGGTTGTTTTAAAATGTTTAATACAACCGGGAGTCACCGGGAAAGTGTCAAGAACCGGCTTAATCCTGGGACCCCGTTTACGGTAGGGGCAGGTCCGGGTCTCTACCCTCCCTCTACCGTGATAACCGTAGCATTCCGGCGTGATGTTGAACCCCGACCTTTGGCCGGCAGAGCTCAGGTGAAGAACGGTATAGCCCTGTTTCGTACCGGTGGAGGCAGGGATTGGAATGGTATGAACCGGTTTATCAGCCCCTAAAGAAGAGAAATGGTGGTGGTGTTGCCGAGTCAGAGTTGGAACAGGCTAATGAATTTAACGGTCAGTTTTCGGATGTGTTTAACAAAAGTGAGCACACCCAAGTCCCCCTTCCTAATCGCTCGGCTCCTTTCATGGAGGACATTCATGTCTCGGCAGAAGGTGTAACGAAACTTCTTAAGGGCTTGAACCCATCGAAAGCTTTAGGACCTGATGAATTGCATCCCAGAGTCTTAAAAGAACTAGCATCTGAATTAGGCCCAATGTTCGCTCATCTCTTCCAACAATCTATTGACTCGGGTGAAATCCCCAAGGAATGGTCTCTTGCAAATATATGCCCACTCTTCAAAAAAGGAGATAGGTCTTTGGCTTGCAATTACCGACCGGTTTCTCTAACTTGTGTATCATGCAAGTTACTCGAACATATTGTCTGCTCTAATATTATGGCACATTTGGATGAACATAAACTTTTGTCAGACAGACAACATGCTTTCCGTAAGAAACATAGCTGTGAAACTCAATTGATCACGGTTATAAATGACTGGGCTAAAATCTTGGATAAGGGCGGTCAGGTTGACACTTTTATCTTGGACTTCGAGAAAGCTTTTGACACTCCCCCTCATGAATTACTTAAATGTAAGCTATACGGCTATGGTATTGGTGGGAAGACTCTGAAATGGATAGATTCTTTTCTCTGTTACAGGCAGCAGCGTGTGGTGGTAAATGGAGTTAAGTCGGATTGGGCCCCGGTTTTGTCAGGTGTCCCCCAGGGGACTGTGCTTGGACCATTGTTGTTCTCGTTATACATTAACGATATAACAGAAAATATTGACTCGGAATTAAGACTTTTTGCTGACGACTGTGTTTGCTATCGTGAAATCAGAGATATTGAAGACACTGTGAAACTTCAGGAGGATATAGATCATTTAGGTCGTTGGGCAAGGAGTTGGGGCATGAGATTTCAACCTGTTAAATGCAATATAATGCAAATTACAAGGAAACGGATCAAGAAGATCAATGCTTCCTATACCTTAGAGGGAACGGTCCTCAGTAATGTAGAAACTATCAAGTATCTCGGCATAACCATTGCCAATGATTTGAAATGGAACACACATGTCAGTAATATTTGCACAAAGGCTAATAGGACCCTCGGCTTCCTCAGACGTAACTTGGCAGCATGTCCACAAGATGTTAAGGAGTCAGCATACAAGGGACTGGTGCGTCCAGTCCTGGAGTATGGCAGTTCAGTTTGGGACCCTCAAAGTATACTTCTTCAAGATGAACTTGAGAAGGTGCAGAAAAGGGCAGCTAGATTTGTAACGGGAAATTACACATATGAAACTGGGAGTATGACTGGCATTCTGGAGAAACTTAAGTGGGAATCCCTAAAAAAGAGAAGGAAAGATAGTAGACTTATAATGCTTTACAAAGGTCTGAGGGGTGCAGCCAGTATACCCATAAATGACCTTGTTCCCCCAAATAGGCGTACCAGGAATCATCATTCCCTGACATTTCAAACCCCATTGGCTGGGACTGACATTTACAAGTCCAGTTTCTTCCCCCAGACTATTAGAGATTGGAATTCCCTGGAAGATTCACTTATTTCTGCTGCTGAGTGTGCAGAGGATTCAGTTACTAAGTTTACTTCTCTTATAAGGGCTAGGGACTAGCTTCCCTGATTCACAGGTCCTGGTGAATGATTGTCTTTGGACGTATCACCAGTAAACAATTCTGATTCTGATTCTGATCAGCCGGTGAAGCCCCGTTTGTACCCGGAACATGGCGGTGCACCTACGGTTAGGGCCGGTTTCCCCGTTTTATTAAGGTCTGATCCGGTTAAACTTGGTTCGTGCGGGATGATCCCGGCTCCACCACGGTTAAAGCCGGTGAAGCTGCGGTGACATAGGGTATAATGTCCCGATATGTAACAAATTCTAGACCGGGAATACACCGTGGGAACGTCGGTAATGCAAGAATGCAATTTATTTTTAGGAAATATGATAGAGTGCATTAGAATGGGGATAATTGTACCGAAAATTGACATTTGGGGAGGTAAATCGTCGGTTTAATGGTCGGAAATTTCGTTTTACTGTGATGCGTCATAGCGTTGAATCAACAGTGATTCTATGTTGATTCAACGTTAAGTGCCCAGTTGGCGGGGGTCTACGCGAGAGCCAGCCTACTTTGCTCTGGTACATGTATATTTTCTATGTGTCTCACCACTGTGGGTTCAAGGCCCGGCTGCCACAAGTCCTGCTTGACTGGTAAGATGGTTTTACCCGGGAGCTCCGGTTTTCGCCCACTTTTGCTTTATGATCGACTCGACATAAGAGAAATATTCTTGAAAGGGTCGTAGATAAGAAAGTCTACTACAAATATCAAAAAAAAAAAAAAAAAAAAAAAAAAAAATAAGGAAAAAAAAAAAAGACAAGAAAAAAGAAAGAAAGAAAAACAAAAATCAGTGTGTGGAACAAACGCTTGCGGCTATGCTATTGTTAAAATTGCCAAACTTGATTGGATAACTCGGTGCATTTTCATAGGTCACGTGTGTGAGTTCTTAATGCATGCATTTTTTTGTTTGACCGAAGATTTGGCGCTAAAAATCATAAGGCTTTTCAGTGCAGAGGAAGACAGACCATGGATTTTGACACTGACTTTGGCTCTGTAAGTAGTAGATTTCTATCTAGGGCGGTTGGTTGGTTGTTTCTTCGGACAGAGAGCCCAGGTTGCCTAGTAGGTTAACGCTGGCCTGCCGATCTAGCGGATCCGGGTTCGAGCCCCGCTGTAGGCGTGGATCTTTCCAATCGTAAACGGGGTTCCATTGCACACAGCCTTTCATTATCACCCACCATCGTCCTGATATGAGGTAATGATCAGAAAATGATCGTCTCAGTATCGAGAGATAGATAGACAGATATACTGTTTAAAAGGACATAGAATTGCAAGGCATCCATCCATCCATCTGAATGCCTACGGTCGGGTTGCAGGCCTAGGCTCAAGCTCCGCTTGATGTGAGAAGCTTTCCCCTACCGTAAACGGGGTTCATTTGCGCACAGTATTTCAATTCATCCTCCCCTCGTCCTGATATGACAGAAATACTATCGAAAAGGACGTAAAATCGCAAGTCATCCCTCCATCGATCCATCCATCCATTCATCCGTCGATCTATCCATCCATTTCAGACAGTATAAATTTCGGTCTATGTCGAGCCGTTCAAGTTCTATTCAGTATTCGCAGTAATTTGAGCCGCGACACGACAAAACCAACAATGTGGTTGTGCGCCCAGCGCAGACTCAGATCAGCCTGGGCATCCGCCCAGTCTGATCAGTCTTCGCTGTCCGCATGGAGGTAGCTTAGAATCTTAGCTACCCATTGAGCACTTAACGAAGAGTCTGGTCAAACTGGGCGGATGCCCAGGCTGATCTGACTGCGCTGTGCGCACAACCACATTGTTGGTTTTCTCGTGTCGCGGCTCATTTGTTTTTTTACCATAAACTCTTAGTGAAGTTTGCAGTCCTTTTACACAGTCCACTCACTTTTTTGTTGGCGTGGGGTGGTCGGGTTGGACGATGGCACTGTGTATCCGAGGCGTCTACTAAAGGATAATAGTAGTGCAAGGGCTGGCTGTGCTTGCAGCAGGTGCGGGATGGGGGTTGGTCTCATTTGTCCTGGAGCCCCGGTACTGCTCTAGCTGCCCCGGGTTCGAGTCCCGCTGTATGTGGGATTTTTTTTTGCAATCGTAAACGAGATTCCATTGCACACATTTTTCATTATCACCCAACCATCGTCCAGATATGACTGAAACACTGTTTAAAAGAACGTGAAATCGCTAGTCATCCATCCATCCCATCTCTTCTTTCTCCCTCTCACTTGTAGATGGCTCGATACTGAAGTATTGTCTCAAAGCACCTTGAATGAGTTCCGGACCAGTCTTATTAGACGACTGGTCCACGCCTAAATCCATGCCTGCGATGATGAGACAAATTGTATATAGTTTTACCATGTTTTTTTATCAAGTTTTGGGACTACTGCTGTTTAGCCGCCATACGCAGTCCCGCAGGACCAATTACGTTCAAATTGATCCCGGTCCTTTACCCGGAAGAAGAAGAAGAAGAAGAAGAAGAAGAAGAAAGTGGCGTTGTTCACTAGCCAATGTAAATGTTGTTTTTGTGTGTGTGTGTGGGGGGGGGAGGGGAGGGGGTATTTGCTCCCAGCTTCTAACAGTGACAGATACAGATACAAATTTTATTTAAAGTCGGACGAGTTTACAAACATGTAACATTGTAACATATAAGACACCACAGCAAGAGAAAATAACTTAAAAAAACAACAACAAAAAATAAAAAAAAAAAGACAAAAAAACAACAACAACAAATGTTCTTAGTTTTTATTAGAAAGAACAGTTGTGATTGGTTGTTTTGGGTTTAATGGCCCTTTAAGACAGTATTTCAATATACAATGTATATCGAGCCGTCTCCCAGAGAGAGGGAGAAAGAAGAGATATGATAGGGTTAAAAAGGTAAAGGTAAAGGTTTCCCGTAGCCTAATTGCCGTAGGGGCAGTGGGGGTTAGAGACCCACTGTATCTTGGGCACAGCTGATGAAAGGTGGAGCCCATCCCTCTCCTTTCGCTGCCTTATCCTTCCCTGATTCGAAAAAGGTACCCATTTACTGCTGGGTTGACAGAGAGAGTTTTCCGGTCATCGTTTGGCGACAGTGAGCCGCGAACTCACGACCGTACGGTGGGTTCGCGGAGAGAGAAAGAAATAACAGAAATTCCAAACAACGTAGATCCTGCTGAGGCGGCTCATAATAATAATGAGCCACCCGATCTAGATCTACACTGTTTGCCCTCTAGTCTTTGAATTCTCCATAGGAGAAAGACCACTGTCTGTCCCTATCTTTTTGCCAACCAATCTACCCACGTGATCATCCGATGACGTCACTCCGGGGATTCCCGTTATCTCCTATATGAAATGTCTTGGACAAGGCAGTATTTAAATTTTTGCAGACGTAAATTTTGTCGTCTGCTTTTTAGTACTGAAAGAGTTAACCGTAAAATGCCTAAAAAGTGGGTACACCTGAAATAATAACATTAACTGTCTTAGAAATAAAACAGGAGAAGAACTAAATAAGCATTTATGCTTTCGTTCTGATCCAATTGTTTGTATCATGTTTATATTGTTATCATGTACAGTTTATGATACAATAAATATGTTTAAACTAAATAAAACATTTTGGTTTTACAGCGCAGTAATAACTGAGCCGCGACACGACAAAACCAACAATGTGGTTGTGCGCCCAGCGCAGACCCAGATCAGCCTGGGCATCAGCCCAATCCAATCAGACTCTTCTCTAAACACTTAAGGGTAGCTTAGACCTTTAGCTACCCTTTAAGCGTTTAAAGGTCTAAGCTACCCTTTAAGCGTTTAGCGAGGAGTCTGATTGGATTGGGCTGATGCCCAGGCTGATCTGAGTCTGCGCTGGGCGCACAACCACATGGTTGGTTTTGTCGTGTCGCGGCTCATATGTCCAAAAGATGCAGGGAACGGTAAATAGTGAAGACCCAGAGCAGACTGCTCATACAAACAGTGTAAACCCTGATCAGACTGCTCCTAAAAGAGCAGTTTGATCTGGGTCTGCACTGTTAGCGCAGACCTTTTCCTGGCCTTAGATTTTAACGGTCGTACATGTATCGGTCGTGTTGGCCGTGGGGATAATTCGCCTTCATTATAATCAGGGGATCCAGAGTTCGAATTCCGCTGTAACCTCTGATGTTGTTGAAATGCTATATTACCGTAAACATTCCAAGTATTAGGTCATAGAAAACAGAGCAGACCAAGATCAGCCTGGCCCCGAGGTTATAAAACTTTTTTCATGCTCAACTCAGCTGAGCATGAAATTTTATCTGCTAATAAATAGCAAACTACAGATAAGTACAGTTGTTTTCTTGCTCAGTTTAGCTGAGTATGTTATTTTCTCTGCTTATGAATATGAAAATGCCAACATTTGTTGGCATTTTTATATTTATCAGCCGAGAAAATTTCATGCTCAGCTGAGTTGAGCACGAAAAAAGTTTTATAACCTCGGGGCCTGATCAGCGTCTACATCGTTCGCCATTTTCATTGCATTTTTAGACGCATTTCTGCGTTGGAAAATCAAAATGTTTGATTTTTTATACCCGCGACATACGAAATATGTCAGGGGGTATATAGTTTTTGTCATTCCGTCCGTTCGTCCGTCCGTCCATTCGTCAGCTTTACGTCAAAGTTTTGCGTTAAACCTTTCGTAATTGCTCATATTTCTGTAACCATATCATATTCTCTTCATATTTGGTTTATTATATCTCTATAGCATTACATTTGATCTGATATATCTAGACCCGGGGTCAGACCCCTGGGTGGGGGTCAGGGGTCAATAATTAGGACTTAGGTATTTTTATTATGTCAAAGTTTTGTGTTAAACTTTTTTGATTGTTCATATTTCGGTAACCACATGTCAGATTCTTTTCATATTTGCTTAATGATATCTCTTGAGCATTACCTTTGATGTGCAGAGTCTATGCCCCAGGGTCAGACTCCAGGGTGGGGCCAAGGGTCAGGGTGGGGACAAGGGTCAATAATTAGGACTTAGGCATTTTCATTATGTCAAAGTTTTGTGATAAACCTTTTCAGTTGCTCATATCTCTGTAAATGCATGGCAGATATCTACATTATATGGATGTTGCTACTGCTGACCTAAGGTCAAGGTCGCATACTTTGAATTTGTTCCTTTATAACATTTGCATTTAACTTTAACATTTGCATTTAACTTTTGTGTTAAAAGTTTGCTTTCATTAGGCGGTGGCACTGGTCGGGGGTATACGTGTCCCCGGCTCACTTGCTCTAGTTAATTGATTGTAATTATTTTAAGTGTCCCAGTTTTGATTAGACGATCAGTTGTAGAGATAGATATTTTTTGTCGAACACGAGTAACATGATAACATAAGCCCAGTAGGGCTTTTCCTTCGACAAACAATAGTTGTCGACGAGTGATTGATTTCTTTTCATTAAAAAAAAAAACAAAAAAAAAACTTGCGATAAATTTTATATACCGCTGACATATGAAGTATGCCTGGAGCTATATGAGCCGCGACACAACAAAACCAACAATGTGATAGTGCGCCCAGCGCAGACTTAGATCAGCCTGGGCATCCGCCCAGTCTGATCCGAGTCTTTGCTGTCCGCATGACGGCAGCTTACATCCTTAGCTGCGCTTTGAGCACTTAACGAAGAGTCTGATCAAACTGGGCAGATTCCCATGCTGATCTGAGTCTGCGCTGGGCGCACAACCACATTCTTGGTTTTGTCGTGTCGCGGCTCATAAAGTTTTTGTCATTCCATTTGTTCATCCGTCCTTTCGACATATTTACGTCAAAGTTATGCGTTAAACCTTTTGTAATTGCTTGTATTTCTGTAACCTTATATCAGATTCTCTTCATATTTGCTTGAATATATCTCTATAGCATTACCTTTGATCTGAACTATCTAAGCCCCTGAGTCAGGCCCCTGGGTGGAGGTCAAGGAATCAATAATTAGGACTTAGGCATTTTTATTATGTCAAAGTTTTGCGTTAAACCTTATTTAGTTGTTCATATTTCTCTAACAACATGTCAGATTCTTTTCATAGTTGTCTCATGATATCTCTTGAGCATTACCTTTGATATGAAGAGTCTATGCTCCTGGGTCAGGCCTCTCGGTGGGACCAAAGGTCAATAACTCGGACCTAGGCATTTTCATTACGTCAAAGTTTTGCGTAAAACCGTTCGATTGCTCATAGCTCTTTAAAGACATTGCAGATATCTTCCATATTTTATTCATGATATCTCTATAGCATTGTTTTTGGAAGGGACTTCTGGGTTAGGACATCTGGGTCAGGCTGATGGGTGGGGCCAGGGGTCAATAACTAGGACTCAGCCATTTGTTGTATTTTTTTGCTTGTTCTGGAATGGCAAGATCTGACTGCTCTGGTTCTGCACTGTATTCCAACAGGCATGCAACATTGATTCAACATTGGATCAACCTTGATTCAACGTCATGACGTTGAATCAAGGTTGATTCAAGGTTGAATCAAGGTTGTTTGCCTGTTGGGTATGCTTCTGGATATCTGTCCCAAACATGAGCCGCGACACGACAAAACCAACAAACTGGCATGTGCGCCTAGCGAAGAATCAGGTGAGCCTGTGCATGAGCCTGGGCATCCACCCAGGCTGATCTATATCTGAGCTGGGCGCACACGCCACTTTGTTGGTTGTTTAGTTGAATTGATGTTATGCCCTACCAGTGGGGGAGGGGTAGGGGTCAGTGCTCCCTAGCTCCCTGGAAATAATGCCCTGATCTTCCTAGCTCCCTTTAAAATATTATTTCCCCGTGCTCCCTGAAATTAATTTGTCAGATATACCAAAGAAAGTATACACCGTATAGGGCTGTGGTCCAGTGTCAGTCAACTGTCTGCTCATTTTAGATATTTTCATATGACACATTAGCCCTTTGTAATCGAACTGTAACATCTGTAGTATTGGGGAGCAATAAAGTTTGTTTCATGCCAATTGCTATGTGACTTCGGTTGCTACATATATGGCAGATTGAAGTTGTCATTGACTTTAACGGGAACGCTAAATTTTATTTATTTATTTTTTGTTCTTACAGCCTTTGTATTGCAGATATGGTAATAATAGATAACTGCTTCTTCATCAGTTCCCTATCAGTTTGTTATTTTGTGTTAACTGCTTGTTTGGCTTGGTTGGCAGATCTCTTCCCTACCCTGTCTCTCTCTCCCACTGACCCGCCTATCGATAATGTTTCTTTAGTCTCCCAAATCATTCCCCCTTATCCCCCCTCTCTCTCTCTCTCTCTCTCTCTCTCTCTCTCTCTCTCTCTCTCTCTCTCTTTGACGAGCTGAGGCGCTTATCAATATTAGTTTAAACACTATTTTATTCAAGAATAAGTTTACAACATAATAGACATACAACAAATAAATCAGGATTTGAAAGTAAGCTTGAAGCTTATATATATCATCTCGCTTATCAATATTGACACTTCAGTCTCCAACAACAGATTCTCTCCCTTTATTACCGTCTTACTGAGGAGCCCCGGTAGCTCAGTGGGTTAAGCGCTGGCCTACTGATCTAGCGGACCGGGTTCGAGTCCCGCTTGAGGCGAGAATCTTTCCTACCGTAAACGGGGTTCCATTGCAGCCTTTCATTATCAACCTCCCATAGTCCTGATATGACTGAAATACTCTTGAAAAGGACGTAAAATCGCAAGTCATCCATCCATCCATCCACCCGTCTTACTGTCGCGCTGAAGCACTGATCGATAAAGATCTTTCTGTCTTTCACAGCAGTCTCTCTCTCTCTCTCTCTCTCTCTCTCTCTCTCTGAAGTGCTGAGGTGCTTATTGAAAATGATCATTCAGTCTGGCTCCCTACCCCCCTCTCTCTCTCTCTCTCTCTCTCTCTCTCTCTGTCATGTTGCGGCACCTATCGATAACGGTCCTGTCTCCCACAGCAGTTTCTCTCTCTCTTTTTCTGCCTCCTTGTCCATCTCTCTATCTCTCTCTCTCTCTCTCTCTCTCTCTCTCTCTCTGACGTCCATTGATAATTTTTCTTCAGTCTCCCACAGAATTGTCTCTTTCTCTGTCGCGCTGAGACCCTTATCGGTAATGATCCTTCAGTCTCTCACAGCAGTCTGTCTTACTGTCTTACTCTCTCCCTCTCTTTTTAGCTCACCTGAGCCAGAGGCTATTGTGATCACCCAGTGTCCGTCGTCAACAATTTGCTTTAAATGACATCTTCTCTGAAACCGCTGGGCCTAGGGCTTATATATTTGGTATGAAGCATTGTCTAGTGGTCCTCTACGAAGTCTGATCAAATGGTGGCCCCAGGGTCCAAAATGGCCCTGAGGCAGGGGGTCTTGGATTCGAAACTAAAAAATACTATAAATCTTCTCCAGAACTGCTTGGCTCAGATGCTTGAAATTTGGTATGTAGCATTGCCTAGAGGTCCTCTACCAAGTTTGTTCAAATGATGGCCCCAGGGTCCAAAATGGCCCTGGGGCAGGGGGTCTTGGGTTCGAAACTAAAAAAATCTTAAAATCGTCTTCACCAGAAATGCTTGGCTCAGATGCTTGAAATTCGGTATGTATCTTTGCCTAGTGTATCTCAGCGCGACAGTAAGACGGGTTCGAAACTAAAAAGTAATTAAAAATCTTCTTCACCAGAACTTCTTGGCCCAGATGCTTGAAATTTGGTATGTTACATTGCCTAGTGGTCCTCTACCAAGTTTGTTCAAATGGTGGCCCCAGGGTCCAAAATGGTTGGGTAGGGAGTCCCAGGTTTGAACCATAGAAATACATTGAAAAATATTGAAAAAGCTTCTACTTCAGAACCGCAAGGCTCAAATGCTTGAAACTTGGTATGTAGCATTGCCAAGTAGTCCTTTACCAAGTTTATTCAAATGGTGGTCCCAGGATCCGAAATGGCCCCGCGACAGGGAGTCCTAGGTTTGAACCATATAATATATAGAAAAATATTTAAAAAATCTTCTTCTTCAGGACCTATTCTTTTTCTATTCTATCCCATAACATTACTAGGTCGTTGGGGCACCACAAATAACTTCCAAACAACCCCTTTCCACCTTGTCCTGTCTTCAGCTGCCCTAGTTGAACTGGCAAAATCCATTCCTGTCCATTCCTTGATACTGTCTTCCCACCTCTTCTTTTTCCTTTCACTGTGCCCTGAAGAATTGTCTTTGCTAAACCAGACGACCATGAGACGTGGCCAAACCACCTTAGTTTCCGTTTCTTGACCAGCGGCAGGAGTTCATCA
The DNA here is from genome assembly GCA_963989385.1 of Ctena decussata. Lineage (NCBI taxonomy): Eukaryota > Metazoa > Mollusca > Bivalvia > Lucinida > Lucinidae > Ctena > Ctena decussata. The sequence continues at coordinate 40,760,710 of OZ022514.1, forward strand.
CATTCTCCAATGACTGCTTGGATCTTCCTGCGAACCTCCTCATTGGTTATATGGCCCTTGTACGAAATGTTCAGTAACCTTCGGTAGCATCTCATCTCAAAGGCCTGCGTTCTTTTCTCTAACTCTGCTGTCAAGGTCCACGATTCACAGGCATACAGAAATATGGAAATGACAATGGAGCGCATAAGTTTCACCTTTGATCCAAGAGATATGTTGTTATCTCTCCAAATTGGTTTCAGCTTTGTAAGAGCTGAAGTGGCTTGTGCAATCCTTGAGAGAACCTCCTGTTTTGAGCCCTCATCTGAGACAACTGCTCCAAGGTATTTGAAGCTGCTTACAGTACCCAGCTTCTGCCCCTTTACCTTGGTTTAAACAATATTTTATTCAAATAAATACATATATGGAATACAATGCCCCTTTACCTTGATCTCCTTCTGGATGCCATCTGCGCTGTTCGTCATCAGTTTGGTCTTCTCAGCACTGATCTCCATCTTTTATCTTGTGCAGGTTTGGTCGAGACTTTCAACTAGAGATTCTAGTTTCTGCTCTTCCTCAGCTAGAGCGTCTATGTCATCGGCAAACCGCAGATTGTAAATGTTACTTGATGCTTGGAATTTGGTATGTAGCTTTGCTTAGTAGTCCTTTACCAAGTTTGTTCAAATGATGATCCCAGGGTCTAAAATGGCCCCGCCCCAGGGGGTCCTGGGTTTAAACCATAGAACTACATAGAAAAATATTAAAAAAATCTTCTTCCGAACCACTTGGCTCAGATGCTTGAAAATTGGTAAGATGCATTGCCTTGTTGTCCTTTAACAAGTTTGTGTAAATGATGGCCCCAGGGTCCGAAATGGCCTTGCGGCAGGGAGTCCTGAGTTTGAGCCATAGAAATACATAGGAAGCTATTAAAAAATCTTCTTCTTCAGAACCACTTGGCTCAGATGCTTGAAATTTGGTATGATGCATTGCCTGGTGGACTCCTACAAAGTTTGTGTAAATGGTGGCCCAGGGATCCAAAATGGCCCTGGGGGAGAGAGTCTTAATTGAAATGTACTTAAAAACCTTCTTCTCCAGAACCCCTTAGTGCAGATGCTTGAAAGTTTGTATGATGCATTGCCTATCGGTCCCTTACCACGTTTGTTCATATGATGGTGCCAGGGTCAAAAATGGCTCGGCCCCAGGGGGTCCTGGAGTTGAACCATAGAAATACATGGAAAAATATTCAGACATTTTCTTCTTCAGAACCACTTGGCCCAGAGGCTTAAAATTTAGCTTTTAGCATTGCCTAGTGTGGTCCTTTACCAAGATTATTCAAATGATTGCCCCAGGGTCCAAAATGGCCCTGCCCCAGGGGGTCCTGGGTTTGACCCATAGCAATACATAGAAAAACATTAAAAAATCTTCTTCTTCACAACCATTTGGAAATGGTTGCAAACTATGGGGTTTGTTCAAATTATGACCTAAGTTTGACCTTTAACATTTTTGCTCAGGTGAGCGATTCAGGGCCTCTTGGCCCTCTTGTTGTACATTGTATTTTGCAAGGGGCCATTATCGATAATGATCCTTCTTACCAAATATCCTTCAGTCTATCTCTCACCACAACCCCTCTGTCTCTGTCGCGCTATTGCGCTTCTCTATAATGCTCCTTCAGTCTCCCATAGCATTCTCTGTCTCTGTCGCGCTGATGCGCTTTTCGATAATGCTCCTTCAGTCTCCCATAGCATTCTCTGTCTCTCTGTCTCTGTCGCGCTGATGCACTTTTCGATAATGCTCCTTCAGTCTCCCATAGCATTCTCTGTCTCTCTGTCTCTGTCGTGCTGATGCGCTTTTCGATAATGCTCCTTCAGTCTCCCATAGCATTCTCTGTCTCTATGTCTCTGACTTGCTGAGGCTCTTTTCGGTAATGCTCCTTTAGTCTCCCATAGCATTCTCTGTCTCTCTGTGTCTGACGTGCTGAGGCATTTTTCGATAATGATACACTGTAAAAATTGCGCTTAGCTATAAAACACAAGTGGTTACATGTTTATGTGTAAGCAAGTTTATGAATATGTCATATAGCTAAACTTGTACGCCTTTTCTATTATTTTCCCGAACAAATTCTGCTAAACACGTTTTATTCTGTTACGCGTTTCGGATGAATCCATTCTCTCTTTTCCCCGTTGAAGAACGAAAAAAGAAACGAAAATGTTGACAGACGAAATTTTCAAAATAAAAGGTATATATCACCGGTTTTGTGCATGTTTAATTTCTAAACATAAACCTAAACATGTTACAAATTGAACATGTTAGGATTTAACACATAAAAAATCGGACTGCATTTTTGCATTGATTCTAAACACATTTTTACAGTGTAAAAATGTGTTTAGAATCAATGCAAAAAATGCAGACCCTGTCTTCTCTCTTTCTGTCGCGCTTAGGCGCTTGTTGATAAGAATCTTTCTACCTTTCATAGAATTCTCTATTTCTCTCTCTCTCTCTCTCCCTCTCTCTCTCTCTCTCTCTCTCTCATGCTTCGATTCATGATTGAATGATCATTCAATCTCCGACTATCACTCTCTCTCTCGCTAATATGCTTATCGATAAACTCCAGTCTCCCACAATATTCTCCCCTACTCTGTTGTCCTGGGGCGGTGATCGATAATGATGCTCCAATATCCAAAAACATTCTCTCGCTCTCTCACCGTTACACTCTGTCGCAATGATGAATTTATCGAGCAGGATCCTTCACTCTCCCGAAGCAGTCTGTCTTCATCGCTTCTTCTCTTTGCGGCGCTTGTCGATAATGATCCTTCAGTCTGCCACAGGATTCTCTCTCCCTCTTTCTCTGTCTCTTCCTCTGTTGCGTTGACCATCCATCAGTCTCCAACAGCTTTTCCCCACCCTCTCTGACACGCTGAGGCACTTATCGACAATGATCCCCCAGTCCTCGACAGCAGTCTTTCTTTTTCTCTCCCTCTCTTTCTCTCTCGCACAGCTGTCTCTCTGCCTGTCGCTTAAGCGTTTATCGATAATGATCCTTCAGTCTTTTACAGCAGCCTCTCTACCCCATTCCCTCTCTGTCAGGCTTAGACGCTTATCGATTATGATCCTTCAGTCTCCCACAGCAGTCTCTCTCTCCCCTCTCGCTTTCAGGCGTTTATTGATAATCTCTTTCAGTTTCTCTCAGAGGTGTCCGTATATATCTCTCTCTCTCTCTGACGAGCTGAGGTGCTAATTGATAATCTTCCTTCAAATTTCCCACAACAGTCTACCTCTCCTTCCCACTCTTTTTCTGTTTCGCTGAGGCGTTTATCGATAACCATCCTTCTGTCTCCCACAGCAGTCTCTTTTTCTTGTTTTCTCTTTCCTCTCTGTCTGTCGTGCTTCGGCTTTTAACAATAGTACTCCTCTATTCTCCCACGACATTCTCTCCGCCTCCCTCTTTCTGTTGCGCTGCTGCACTTATCGGTAATGATCCTTCAGTCTCCATCAGCATTCCCTCTACCTCTCCCTCTGTCTTTTGCTCTTTGGGCCTTGTCGATAATGATTCTTCGGTCTACTTCAGCATTCCTTCTTTCTGACCCTCTCTCTTTCTGTTGCGCTGATGTGCTTTCTGATACTGATGTTCCATTCTCCCACAGCATTTTCTCCCTCTCTCTCTTGCGCTGAGGCGCTTATCGCTAATGATGCTTCACAACATTCTTTCATTTCTCTCACACACTGTTTCAATGATGCGCTTATCTATAAGGATCCTTCAGTCTCCAACAATTTTCTCTCTTCCTCCCTTCATGTCTCTGTCGCGCTGTGGCGCTTATTGATAAAGATCTTTCAGGATTTTCTTTCATCCTTTTCTATAAAATTCAACGGCCTTAACTGTAATTCTAGATATTTTAGTATTGTTTGGTAACATTTCATGTCTGCATGAGATTTCTGCGCTTCCATATGCTCATTTTTATACGAGATAACGGAAATCCCCACAGTGACGTCATCGGATGATCACGTGGGTAGCTTGGTTGGCAAAAGATTAGCGGGGTACAGTGTTTTTCAATGGAGTTTTCTGAGAAGTAGCCGCTTAAATGCGTAAAAAAATATTTGGAAAAAGTGCGAATAAATAGTTACCGATTTAACAAAATACCCTTGCAGTCCATATCGATGACGTCACCGTTTTATCGCCTATAGATACTGCTATGGGTCTCTATGATGGCACCACTGCACTGACTTTTCTAGGCAGTGAATGATCTTCATCTTGGGGAATTGTTAATGTAGTTAATGTATCATATCACTGAGACTACTTTAGGGCTAGTATGTGTTTATCCTAATTGTATCATGTATATGGTACTTGTATCATCTGTTAGGAGATATGCTTTATTATTTTGTATCTTTTATTTTGCTCACATTCTGTCATTTGGAATTCTTGCCTTGATTTGTTTGGTTGCTCATTCTGTACCACTATGTGTGCTCCTATGAGGGCCGAAAATTCGTAATAAAGAGCTTGTATCTTGATACCGCGGTTCAAAGAGTGATGTCACTTGGAAAAACACGAGCACACTCGTCGTTTTCTAACTTTCATGATATTTACTCGTCGCGAGAAACATCAAACTTTCGGGTTTTCGGCAGACGCATCAAAAATGCTATTGTCGATAAATGCCATTTGCATAGCTACAAGCAAAGCCCAGCGGGCACCTGACGTCGAAATGAATTCGTGTTGACGTCGAGATGAAATCATTACGTCGCATCGACGTCAGCCCGACGTCATTTAGACGTCATGTGTCTGCTGGGAGATTTGTACTTTACAACAGGATAGTTTCAGTAAGTATGAACCACGTCCCAGTGGGCACACAACGTCAGAATGACGTCGTATTGACGTCGCTGCGACTTGATGCCGTCACATCGACGTCAGTACGACGTCGTTTCGACGCCATGTGCCTGCTGGGGCCTCTCAGCTAATGGGATAAACTCAAAAAAGAAAATTCTTGATAACCTGGTTGTAAATAAAACTGAAAAGTAGTAACTGGATCCTCGTCGTCATGCTTATGTGCACTCATAAGGCTGTGCAACGATTCTGACTACACAGGGTATAATCGATTCCGCCAATTTTCGCTTCCTGCAGAGACTGTACATCATATCTGGCTTCCGCCGAGACTGTCCGCGAACTCTTGCTTCCTGCAGAGACTACTGTCCTCGAGAAATGGCTTCCTGCCGAGACTGTCCGCGTGACTCTGCTTCCTGCCAAGAGCCTCGGCAGGAAGCAGAATCACGCAAACAGTCTCTACAGGAAGCCATTTATCATGTACAGAAGTCTCGGCAGGAAGCAAGAGTTCGCGTACAGTCTCGGCGGAAGCCAGATATGATGTACAGTCTCTGCAGGAAGCGAAAATTGGCGGAATCGATTATACCCTGTGGATTATAGTTTCGTCAGATTATTCTGACTCCTCAGAGATGTTCGTGTTTTGTATCAGCTCCACACACTACGTCCGATCGGGATTAATGTTCAAGGGTAAAGCCGGAGTTTTCCAGTCACTCCGAATTGTTCTGATTGTAAATAAAATGTGTTTTGCAAAAAAAGAAAAAAATTGCTTTGATTGAATTTGAATTTCCGATATCATCATCAACCCATCAATTTATCATCTATTTGTCATATCATCTCATCCACTGGAGAAGCTAGCGAAGAACTAAAAAAAATGTACCACGGTATTATGAGGTTCCAGGCGAACATGATAAAATGAGCTGCGACACGACAAAACCAACAATGTGGTTGTGCGCCAAGCGCAGACTCAGATCAGCCTGGGCATCCGCCCAGTCTGATCAGAGTCTTCGCTGTCCGCATGAAGGTAGCTTAGACCCTTATCTACTTAGACCCTTAGCTACCCTTTAAGAGCTTAGCAAAGTCTGGTCAGATTTGGTGAATGGCCAGGCTGATCTGAGTCTGCTACGGGCGCACAACCACTTTGTTGGTTTTCACATGTCGCGACTCAAATGCAAATATTTTCCAGGGAAATACCGTATACGCGATAATTTTCGCGGTGTTCCATTTTTGCGGTATTTCGCGCTTACTTAGAAACCGCGAATATAAAAATCGCGAAATAGTTTCCTGTTTCTTACAAAGTATCATCAGTAGACACAGTGTCCATATATTTTGTTTATGTTTCCTTCGGTAAAGTCTGGTACATTTCTTTCATTAACCTGCGGCCGCAGGTTAAAGAAAAAACTAGCTCAAATGAAAATCAAGTAATTTTGCTTTTTGTGCATGTTGCTAATCGCCAAAATTAAAAATCGCGAAAATTAATGTTTATGTTTTTGCCCGTAAACAGCGAAAATTTGTACCCGCAAAAATTACCGCCTGTACGGTATGAGAAAAACGAGTAGGGGCAATCCGAGTAAGTACGGACAGGCGGGTAAGTACGGACAATCTATTCTAAAAGACGTTAAAACTCTTCAAAACCATCGCTGACTAGCACTATAGGCCTTCTTAAACTTTGGTATTTACAGTACTTTGATTTCGCAAATAACGATAACTCTGTCCTTAGGCTGAAAGCACTACCGCATGTGTAAAGGAGAAGGCCCACCACTTTCTGTCACGTGTCAATAAAAGCTTTGGAGAGCGGACAGTTTACAGACAAAACATAAAACATGGAATTTAAGTAGATATAAGTCAGAATCAGTTCAAATTTGTCGATATGCTGGAGGAAACACTTTTTCTCATTCCTTTTGCAAGCATTATTTGTAACAGAAATACATAACTTGCATGGAAAAATAAGTTTTCTTATAGTGTCCGTACTTTCTCCACCAATTTTGATTGGTGAAAAACTACGGACACTAACGTTTTTTTATACTTCGTCTAACATATACCAAACAAAAAAAGAAACGCACACAGTAATATTTTAGCATTTTCTTGGAAATTAAAAACAATTTAAAAAAATAACTTATGCAGTGTTAGAGGTAAACAATCGGACAGTTCAACCCGAAAATTTCATTTCATTGTGTCAATGCAGTACTTTGTGACGCATCTCTGAACAAGGCAGGGGTTAGTTTTCAATGTAACAGTTTTCAATAAGGGGCCATTGCCAAAGATTTCTTCATGCATATGGAAGGTAAAGATACTCGATTACGTCATTATAAAGTTTGAGCAAGATTTGATCAGAAATATGGATTTTTAGACATTTTCTAATCGTGCTATAAAAGGTAAATTAGACGATAAAATCTTACAATGTGCGTTTCTTATTTTGTTTGGTATACTAAGCGTGAAAAAAATACAAAATCGAAAGAAATGGACATATTTGTCATCGCAGAGTCAGCCTTACTAATACTGATATGAGTTTTGTCCATCATCATTAGCTCCTGTATTTGCCGAGGTTAAAGGTAGATTCCTGTACTTTGGAATGTATCATAATTTTGATGATCTTTCATCCAAGTTGTTGGAAAGCACTTATAAAAGGGAATGAAAAAGTTTCAATAAAAAGTATAAATAAAAAAAATATTAGAAAAGTTGTTTTGCAAGGGATTTCCTAACTCTGCTTCGCACACCAGTTAGCGCTATTTTTAGTTCGCGCCAAAAATAGATAACGCAGCTGAGGTCATGCTGCATTGCATTTTGGGATAGTTTTAACCCATCCACCATGCCAGGGACCTCTAGGAGAGCTCACGACAAGGGATAATTGACCTTTGGAGAATGGCATCAGAAATCGCGCACTTATAGACATTATAAACATAGTTATTTTTAGAACTGGAATTCCAACGAAAGAAAATAAACCAAAAGGGAAAACGACTATTTTCTTCAACATCTGACGAGTTTCTCAGTAGCAACAAATTCAGAAAAACAAGAGAATTCAATACTGCTCAGAAAAAGACGAAATTATTTTGTGGACATAATTGTTATCGCTAGTACAGGAACCTACCTTTAATTTGTAACATTAAAAGAGAGACGGGGCGGGTGGTGATGTGTGTGTGTGGGGTGGGGGGTGGGGGGGGGCTTTGTGTGTGTGTGTGTGTGGGGGGGGGGGGTCGGAACTCTGTTGAACACTGAACCCCCCTGTAAACGACCATTTTAGAAAGTTTATTTCAGTGATAAAATGCAAAGATACAACACAGCAGGCACATGACGTCGAAATGACGTCGTACTGACGTCGATGCGACGTAATGACGTCGCATCGACGTCAGTACAACGTCATTTTGACGTTATGTGCCTGCTGGGAAACTGTTGTAATTGCTGGGTGACATACACAGTTCAATTGAGTAGCCTTTGTGCATTTATAAGTGTATATTTAACAATATAGAAAAATCTTCAACTTGCTAAATCCTTTGAAGCGACAATTCAATTGAGTTAAGTTATTTAGAGGTGTAAAATTAACTTAGCTATCATTTCGAGGCAATTTCTCTGTGGTGATAAAATATTGAGTAGATTTTCAGCAGCTATATATGTTCACCAGATCAAATGTTAAGGAGAAGAACATCATAATCGTTTTGCTTCATTTCGTATCCTTTCATATATTGTGCATATTGTACATGGAAATATTTTTTAACCAAATATTGACAAGAAGACAGCTCTGTTGATTTTTGTAGTTTAGGAAGTGCTAGCCAAAGCGTGTTGCTTATAGTCTTACACTAACTTATCATCCCAGATAACCATTTCTGTGCATGTATCTTTTTCCTGCGTTTAGATAACATAATAAAAATAAAGTTTTGGATAAAAAAGAGGAAAAAAAACGTTTTAGTTTTGGCGGTACGAGACATTTTTTTCATATTAATATTCAACGTGAATTCATACCGAACAGGCATTAAAATATAGGTGTTCGAACTTAATAGGGTTCAACTTCGTCAAAAATATAAATATTTGTGTGGGGTGGGTAGCGGGGAGGGAGCTGTGATTGTGGCTAACTACCTCTTGGGCCTTCAAAACACCCTTTAAACCAGTGTCGGTCTTTGATTAATCTATTGTTCAATTGTATTAACATTAAACAAGTGATATATTTAATTTTAGATATATTTCAAGGTTTCCGTACTTTAGAAGACAGGTGTCCGTACTTTCCATACCCTGTCCGTACTTACCCGGTTTCACCTTGTCACGTGTAACTCTTTTTGTAAAAATTTGGCTACCCAGTAGGCACACGACGTTGAACCAACATTGAATCAACGTTGATTCAACGTCAGGACGTTGAATCAACATTGATTCAGTGTTGATTCAACGTTGTGTGCCTGCTGGGTAGGCATAACCTTATGGCTGTAACAATAAAATCCGAAGAAGTGTTTTGCCGAATTTAATCAATTAAGGGGGTATCTGGGACGCTCGCTCAGCTGAAGGTCTGTAACAGCAAAGCGCCCCAGTGCAAAAAACTGTCCGTACTTACCCGGATTGCCCCTAGCGTATGAGATGTCTAATGAGCTCTTAGAGGTAACATATGCAATGCATATCCGATTACGTAAATAATCTTAGATCATCTACTGTAACCAATGCTCGAGCAAGGTGAGCCGGGCCGCGTAGCGCAATCGGTAGGGCACCTGACTCATAAGTCAGAGGTCCTGGGTTCGAAACCCGGTCTGGCCACATACTTTCGTTTCTCCTTCCGCTGATTCAAGAAGGGCAGTTGTCAGTTACTGGCGAAAGTATGTGCACTTAGTACTGGTAAACCGCTTAGGAGGTCTAAGCCTGCCCAGGAACAGTGTGGTTAGGTTAACTGACCGTCCCGACATGACCTTAGCTGTTTACAGTGGACGTTAAGCAAGAAATCAATCAATCAATCAATCGAGCAAGGCGAGTTTACCTGCCCAAGCAATTTAGACGGTCCCACTTCACAGAGGTAAATTGTAACGCAGCCACACCTGCTCGTTATAATTTCATGAATCAAATCACGGGCTACCGCTCTGCCCGCAGTACCTTCGAACTGGAACTGCCCTATTATACATGATGTGATGGTGCTGCGTGTAACTTCCAGTGCCGGGGCGTCCTACTGATTTGGATGATAGTAGGGCGAGGGCCCACTGTGCATACAGTAGGTGGGGGTTGTCTGGACATTTTTTCTGTCGGCTATCATTTCTCTCTTCTTTCTCCATCTCTCCAGGAGACGGCCCGATATAGACTGAAATACTGTTTCAAAGGGCCGTTAAACCCAAAGCAATCAATCAATCAGCCTAATCCTACCCCCCCCCCCTCCCCCCCCCCCCCCCCTGCGCCTATGCCTTTGATATACAAGTAGCTGTAATGCGGTATACATAACATAACATAACATATCCACATATCTTTTATTTTCACTCTGGTCAAATGACATAAGAGGTTAATACATATACACATGAAGCATGGCAGCTTTATATAAATTTCAAGTGTAGATATACAAATATCCTACAAAATACTACGGAATTTGCAGTTTATACTTATAACCGATTAGTGGAACAACTTGTGGCTATATAAAAATATATTATTCAGGAATTTGGGTGAATAGGGGAGGGGGAATCAGCATTATTACTGTCTCTATAACCTGGTCGTCCGGCCAATTCCAGGATACCTCGACAAAGCCATAGTCTCAGCAGCAATTCAGCTTTCCGTGATCAATATATCATTGCCATAAACCAGCATACTTATTTTTAATGTGCAGTTATATAGACTATAGGTAAGAAATAATAACATCCATAATCTACCATACATTCAACTATTTTAGCCCTTGCACGTGACATATTTCACGAGCTTATCCCATTGACTAAATGCACTAGGGTGTGACAAAACAAATCATTACAGCTTTTCATTGGCTACCTTTGAAAGATCCGTGCAAAACATGGACGCACTGACACGTTTCAAGATTTCCTTATTCTATTACAGATACTTGTTTCTGAATGGAATTATTTAATATGGTAAAGCAGGCGATCCTGACTAGAATGTGCTGTGAAAAAATTGATTATTTTATCATAAAACATGTAAGTATAATTGTGAAACAGTGCGGCGTCATCGCTGAACCCGGGTTATTCGCCTCGCATACGGTCCCATGCCCACTCGACGCACTGTGCCCAGAGCCAGGGCACCGGCGTCGAATCGGCAGGCGGATCGACGCAACCAAGAGGCCGGGCTCAACGACCACCTCGCACCGTCGCTTCCTAAACCAACGAAGGCGAACAACATTGAAACAACATTGAATCAACGTTGACTCAACATCAAGTCGGGTCAACGTAATTCCTGCTAGTTCAAGGCTGTGCGCCAAGTAAAATGACCGAGCCAGTCCCAGCGTGTCTACCAAGACCAGACTGCTACCATTTTCGGGTAGGTCGGAGCAGACAGTACAGACACCGATTAGACCGCTCTCATAGTCTACAACTGTTAAAGGGGCAGTTTCAATAGGATTTACACGGTTTTCCATGCCGTCTGCATCTTTTTGAAATATATCTGCATTAGAAAACTGAAGGGTTCTGCTTTAAATTGATGACATTTAGGGTAATTATTTTCGGTGTCCCATTTTTATACACCGCCACATTTTAGTGGCGGGGTATCATATACCTTCCGGTGTCCGTCCGTCCGTCCACCTGTCCGTCCATGCTCACCATTTCCGATCGATAACTTGAGAATTTTTCCACAGATTTTTTTCAAATTTTGCATACATATTGTTATCGGGGATGAGTGGTATGGAATTGTTAATGGGCAAAATCCGTCCATTTTTAACACAGTTACTGTCCTTGTTTCTATTGGAAAAATGGTTTCTGGCCTGTAATTCCTTTACTTTTTATGATATCTGAATGAAACTCCACAGATATATATTTCACATCGAAGGTTACGTATTGTGACTGAGGACCGTCACTTTTACCTTTCCAGTTCGTGAATTATCTGCCCTTGATATGTCTGAAAAACGTGGATTTTTTGCCTGTAGTTCCCTTACCATATGGAATATCTGAACGAAACTTCACAGATATGTTTCACGTCGAAGGTTACATATTGTTACGCAAGACCGTCACTCTTACCTTTCCAGTTCGTCAGTTATCCGCCCTTGATAAATCTGAAAAAAAAAAGTTTTTATACCTGTAGTTTCTTTACTTCATGGAATATCTCAATGAAACTTCACATATATGTTTCACATCAAAGGTTACATATTGTGACTAAGAACCGTCACTCTTACCATTCCAGTTCATAAGTTATCCACCCTTGATATATCTGATTTTTTATACCCCCGGCATACGAAGTATGTCGAGGGGTATATAGTTTTTGTCTTTCCGTCCGTTCGTCCGTCTGTTCGTCCGTCCGTCCGTACGTAAGTTAACATTTGCGTTAAAGTTTTGTGTTAGGTTTTTTTCTTTTGCTTCTATTATCCAGACCTTGTTCACAAGTGCTTAGTGTTACTACAGGATGGATACCGATCAGTATGCATCACCTTGATAGTGCTGCTGGCCAAAGGTCAAGGTCACAGACTTAGAAATTCTTATAACATTTGCGTTAAAGTTCTGCGTTAAGTTTTTTTCTTTTGCTTCTGTTATCCAGAGCTTGTTCATAGGTGCTTAGTGTTACTACAGGATGGATACTGATCAGTATGCATCACCTTGATGCTGCTGCTGGCCAAAGGTCAAGGTCACAGACTTAGAGATTTATATAACAGTTGCATTAAAGTTTTGTGTTAAGTTTCTGCTTTTGCTCTGTTTTCATGAACGTCTTTACTCGAACTTGTTGATATGTGCTTATTGGTACTACAGGATGGATACTGATCAGTTTGCACCACCCGCATGCTTCTGCAGGCATAAGGTCAAGGTCTCAGACTTAGAAATTTCTACAGCAGTTGTTTTAAAGTTTTGTTTCAAGATTTTGCTTTTGCTCTATCTTTTTGACAGCTTCTATTGAAATTTGTTCAGATTTGCTTAGTATTACTACAGGTTGGACACATATTAGTACCTGAGGGCAAGGTCACAGACTTAGAAATTTATGTAACATTAGTGTTAAAGTTTGTATTGAGCTGTATCTGTTCGCTTATGTTTTTGATATACTTGAATGGAACCTTTTGATGTGCGACTAGATTTACTGCGAGGTTGAGACAGTTTTGTTGACATCATCTGGCTGCTGCTGCTGATTGTAGGTCAGGGTCACAGACTTTGAAATTTATATAACCAATTGTGTTAAAAAAGAACTTTAAGTTTGTATTGTTTTGATTATTGTGAAATCTTGAGATGCAGCCTAGTGATATGTGCCTACATGGGCATGCAAAGCTTATTTCCTATAGGTGGTGGCGCTGGCCGGGGGTATACGTGAGCCCCTGCTCACTTGCTCTAGTTTTACCTGTAGTTCCTATACTGTATGAAATAGCTGAATGAAACTTCACAGGTATGTTTAACACCATAGAATAAAAAACGAGGTTTCTCAGTTCAAAGAAATGCTTTACAGTCTGATCTAAATCTATACTGGTCAGAATGTCCCACATTGTTAGAAATCTCACAAGACTGCTCATGTATGAGTGGTTTATATTACTATCTATTTACAGTAAGGACATCCTATCCATGCCTATCCCAGTTTTGAGGCTATTTAGCTATTTTATATCTAAAAAAAATAAGATATGATGCCCAGCAGTAGCGGGGTATCGTGCCAGCGGTGCTTTTATTTAGGCTTTTTAACGTAGATACTGATGTGGGACTGAAGACCCTGACCATCGTTCAATAAAAGAATGATTTCAGAATAAAATCTCATCCGAAAACTTTAAATGAAAAATAAAAGTTACATGCGACAAATTTTATTGATAATTTGCAGGACGGATACCATATTAATACTAATAAACTCACCTGCTCTCATAAACGCCCCCTGTCTCTTTTCCGAAAATAATGTTATATTAACTGGCCTGAATTTCCGTTTGTTTCTCTTGATGAGGTAGCTCTTTGAAATGAGGTAAGTTTTAAAAGGAAAGATTTAAGGCATAGAGGAGCAAATTCTTTTTTTTTTTTTTTTTTTTTTCTTTTTTTTTTTTGAAGAGTTGACCCCAACGGAAAAGGCAGCCAAAATACACTGCTCAAAATATTTAAAGGAACAGCAAGTATTTTATCATAGATGTTACTACAACATATGCCCAGTTTAACGGCCCATAAATTTGACCGTCAGTGAGCAAGAATTTCTATCTTTTTGCAGCACTTTTAAGAAGAATCGAAGTTTAAGACGATCAAAATTTAAACACAATAGATGCCCTGCTCATTTCCATGCTACAAGTTTTGCAATTTTCTTATTTTCTGAAATTGAGTAATTTTGTTGAAGTCTATAAAATCTGATAAACTTCAGTTCAAAGGGATCTTCTCATTAAGGTTCATCTTGAAAGACATTCATTTTCATAGACAAAATGGTTCTTTTGATTTTGGTTGAATTTTTTACGCTTTTTACCTGTTCTGAAAATTTGCAAATTTTTAGCAAAATTTCAGTTTTACTTAAACTTGTGCATGGACAAGGGCTGGACAAATATGATATATCGGATCAAAAATTGTGCAGTCAGTAACCTCGCTCCTCTTTGAAATATGGCAAAGTAAATGGAAATTCCTAGTCTTTATCGATCAAAAGTATATAACCTCAAAGTGGGGATGCGTTGCACTGTCGTCTATGGAATAATATCAGGTGTTCCTTTAAATATTTTTAGCGGTGTAGTTGAGTTCCTTCTTATGCAGGTATACCCACTCACCTTAATACTGTTTATTAGAGGGATTTAGCAGTGGCAGATTTACTACACATTAAGCTCTAAATAACGCCCCCCCCCCCCCCCAAAAAAAAAAAAAAAAAAAAAAATTTGGACTTTACCTTTAAACCTTCGGAGCATTTAAAAGGGATTGATACGGTATTTAGTAAATATATTGATCGTAATCAGAAAATTTTGCATTCTATACTCTGATTTCCAAGATGAGATATTGGTAGATTACGGATGATGGGTGGATGGATGACTGGCAATTTTACGTCCTTTTCAGTGAGTGAGTGAGTGAACTCTGGTTTAACGACCCACCAACAATGAGATCATATGGAGACGGGACCTCGGTTTAAAGTCTGATCCGAAAGACCGGAGAAGCGAGTGATCGATCTTGCAACCCCTGGGTTGGTAGTCCGGAGTGTTATCCACTACACTTCAGCCACACCTACACGCCCTTTTAAATAGTATTTCGGTCATATCAGGACGAAGAGACGGTGGCTGATTGGAACCGCAATATTGGCCGCAAATGGACATCCTATAGAATTCACACGTCACTCCAAGTGACGTTGAAAGTGTTCCAGTGCTCCATGGTTGTTCTTGTAAGGGAGAGAATAAACAACTCATTGAACGCGAAGTTCGTAGTAAACGTCCCCCCCCCCCCTCGATTTTTCAAATTTATAATAATCATCAGATGAGATGAGTAGCCCATATGTGTCCTAGAAAAAAACGAAATTTTCTACCAAAATGACTTGACAATGTTGGTTTTTAGCTGAAATGCAGTAATTTCGCCCGATATATAAGTTCGGCCATAACGATGTTTGACTTTACAGACCAGTGAGTTTATACTTTCAGGCACTCTTCTGGAAGGAGGTCAGTATTCCCAAAAATAGTGTGAGTAATTTTTTCATTCCTAAACGCAACTGACAGCGGCAAACAGTATACAGTCATCTCGCGAAATCTCGAGCACTGATAAGTCAAAGTCCCTCTTATGTCAAAGATTATAGTCTGGACACATTTCTTGTTTATATTTACAGTTCAACTCTGTATAACTAAAACTACCGATGTCTCAAAGAAAATTTTGAGGTCCCAGAAAATCTACTTTGAGATATCAGTAGTTTGGAGATATCCAGAGTTGACTGTCTATTGAAGTACAGATCAGGTGTAAGGTCAGATGAAGCGGCAAACGGTGTAGCGGCCAAGTTTGAGTAATAATTGCTGGCGGAGTAGCTTGGAGTTAGGGAATGTTTATATTTACAGTTCAACTCTGGATATTCCAAACTACCGATATCCCAAAGAAAATTTTCTGGGAGCAGAAAATTTACTTTGAGATATCAGTAGTTTGGAGATGTCCAGAGTTGACTGTCTATTGAAATACAATGAAAGGGCAAACGGTGTAGGCAGACCCTGTGGCTAAGTGTTTGAGCACTGCTGGAGTGATTTGGCTTTGGGGGAGGGGATGGGAGGATATGGGCGAAATTTGCCCGAGTCCACCAAAGCTGTTACGCCAGACGTGGTTAAATATGCATAGCCAACGGTGTCAATTCAGAAGCAAATACTATTCACTCAGAGAAAGGGGCCCATAAATTTATCGTCCAACTGCAACATGTAATCTGCTTTATTAACTTTTGTGTGTTCAATTTTTGCTGCCGCTTTTAGTTTATACTTTCAGGCACTCTACTGGAAGGAGGTCAGTATTCCCAAAAATAGTGTGAGTAATTTTTCATTCCTAAACGCAACTGACAGCGGCAAACAGTATACAGTCATCTCGCGAAATCTCGAGCACTGATAAGTCAAAGTCCCTCTTATGTCAAAGATTATAGTCTGGACACATTTCTTGTTTATATTTACAGTTCAACTCTGTATAACTAAAACTACCGATGTCTCAAAGAAAATTTTGAGGTCCCAGAAAATTTACTTTGAGATATCAGTAGTTTGGAGATATCCAGAGTTGACTGTCTATTGAAGTACAGATCAGGTGTAAGGTCAGATGAAGCGGCAAACGGTGTAGCGGCCAAGTTTGAGTAATAATTGCTGGCGTAGTAGCTTGGAGTTAGGGAATGTTTATATTTACAGTTCCACTCTGGATATTTCAAACTACCGATATCCCAAAGAAAATTTTCTGGGAGCAGAAAATTTACTTTGAGATAGCAGTAGTTTGGAGATGTCCAGAGTTGACTGTCTATTGAAATACAATGAAAGGGCAAACGGTGTAGGCAGACCCTGTGGCTAAGTGTTTGAGCACTGCTGGAGTGATTTGGCTTTGGGGGAGGGGATTGGATGACATGGGCAAAATTTGCCCGAGTCCACCAAAGCTGTTACGCCAGACATGATTAAATATGCATAGCCAACGGTGTCAATTCAGAAGCAAATACTATTCACTCAGAGAAAGGGGCCCATAAATTTATCGTCCAACTGCAACATGTAATCTGCTTTATTAACTTTTGTGTGTTCAATTTTTGCTGCCGCTTTTAGTTTATACTTTCAGGCACTCTACTGGAAAGAGGTCAGTATTCCCAAAAATAGTGTGAGTAATTTTTTCATTCCTAAACGCAACTGACAGCGGCAAACAGTATACAGTCATCTCGCGAAATCTCGAGCACTGATAAGTCAAAGTCCCTCTTATGTCAAAGATTACAGTCTGGACAAAGAAAATTTTGAGGTCCCAGAAAATTTACTTTGAGATATCAGTAGTTTGGAGATATCCAGAGTTGACTGTCTATTGAAGTACAGATGAGGTGTAAGGTGAGATGAAGCGGTAAACAGTGTAGAGACGCAACGGCCAAGTCTGAGTAATAATTGCTGGCGTAGTAGCTAGGAGGGACAGAATGTTTATATTTACAGTTCAACTCTGGATATCTCAAACTACCGATAGCCCAAAGAAATTTGCCTGGGCCCAGAAAATTTACTTTGAGATATCAGTAGTTTGGAGATGTCCAGAGTTGACTTTCTATTGAAATACAATTCATGTGTAAGATCAGTTGAAAGGGCAAACATTGTAGACCCTGTGGCTAAGTTTTGAGCACTGCTGGCGTGATTTGGCTTTGGTGGAGGGGCTGGAAGTTTGGGCATCAAAGCTGTTGCGCCGGACGTGGTTAAATATGCATGGCCAACAGTGTCAATTGAGAAGCAAATACTATTCACTCAGAGAAAGGGGCCCATACATTTATCTTCCAACTGCAACATGTAAGCTGCTTTATTAGCTTTTGTGTGTTCAATTTTTGCTGCTGCTCTCAGTTTACACTTTCAGGTTCTCTACAGTGGAAGGAAGGTCAGTATTCCCAGAAATAGTGTGAGTATTTTTTTCATTCCTTAACGCAACTGACAGCGGCAAACGGTATACAGTCATCTCGCGACGTCTGGAGCACTGATATCTCGAAGTCCCTCTTATATCAAAGGTTATGGTCTTCAGTTCAGTTCTGTTCAATTCTCTTATCGATGTTACCCAAGTGGCTCAATGGTACGTAACCATAGTTGCACACACTTGGCGCCGTGTGTCCTTCCAATGTCATTCAGTCTGTAATTGTGTCGTCGGTCAGTGCTGCCTAACCAGTATTTATGCATAGATGTTTGAGGTTATGGTCTGGACATATTTCCTGTTTATATTTACAGTTCAACTCTGGATACCTCAAACTACCTATATCTCAGATAAAGTTTTCTGGGCCCAGAAAATCAACTTTGAGATATCAGTAGTTTGGAGATATCCAGAGCTGACTGTCTATTGAAATACAGTAGGGGTGTAAGGTCAGATGAAACGGTAAACAGTGTAGAGACGCGACGGCCAAGTCTGAGTAATAATTGCTGGCGTAGTAGCTAGGAGGGACAGAATGTTTATATTTACAGTTCAACTCTGGATATCTCAAACTACCGATATCCCAAAGAAATTTGTCTGGGCCCAGAAAATTTACTTTGAGATATCAGTAGTTTGGAGATGTCCAGAGTTGACTGTCTATTGAAATACAATTCATGTGTAAGATCAGTTGAAAGGGCAAACATTGTAGACCCTGTGGCTAAGTTTTGAGCACTGCTGGCGTGATTTGGCTTTGGTGGAGGGGCTGGAAGTTTGGGCACCAAAGCTGTTGCGCCAGACGTGGTTAAATATGCATGGCCAACAGTGTCAATTGAGAAGCAAATACTATTCACTCAGAGAAAGGGGCCCATACATTTATCTTCCAACTGCAACATGTAAGCTGCTTTATTAGCTTTTGTGTGTTCAATTTTTGCTGCTGCTCTCAGTTTACACTTTCAGGTTCTCTACAGTGGAAGGAAGGTCAGTATTCCCAGAAATAGTGTGAGTATTTTTTTCATTCCTTAACGCAACTGACAGCAGCAAACGGTATACAGTCATCTCGCGACGTCTGGAGCACTGATATCTCAAAGTCCCTCTTATATCAAAGGTTATGGTCTTCAATTCAGTTCTGTTCAATTCTCTTATCGATGTTACCCAAGTGGCTCAACGGTACGTAACCATAGTTGCACACACTTGGCACCGTGTGTCCGTCCAATGTCATTCAGTCTGTAATTGTGTCGTCGGTCAGTGCTGCCTAACCAGTATTTATGCATAGATGTTTGAGGTTATGGTCTGGACATATTTCCTGTTTATATTTACAGTTCAACTCTGGATACCTCAAACTACCTATATCTCAGATAAAGTTTTCTGGGCCCAGAAAATCAACTTTGAGATATCAGTAGTTTGGAGATATCCAGAGCTGACTGTCTATTGAAATACAGTAGGGGTGTAAGGTCAGATGAAACGGTAAACAGTGTAGAGACGCGACGGCCAAGTCTGAGTAATAACTGCTGGCGTAGTAGCTAGGAGGGACAGAATGTTTATATTTACAGTTCAACTCTGGATATCTCAAACTACCGATATCCCAAAGAAATTTGTCTGGGCCCAGAAAATTTACTTTGAGATATCAGTAGTTTGGAGATGTCCAGAGTTGACTGTCTATTGAAATACAATTCATGTGTAAGATCAGTTGAAAGGGCAAACATTGTAGACACTGTGGCTAAGTTTTGAGCACTGCTGGCGTGATTTGGCTTTGGTGGAGGGGCTGGAAGTTTGGGCACCAAAGCTGTTGCGCCAGACGTGGTTAAATATGCATGGCCAACAGTGTCAATTGAGAAGCAAATACTATTCACTCAGAGAAAGGGGCCCATACATTTATCTTCCAACTGCAACATGTAAGCTGCTTTATTAGCTTTTGTGTGTTCAATTTTTGCTGCTGCTCTCAGTTTACACTTTCAGGTTCTCTACAGTGGAAGGAAGGTCAGTATTCCCAGAAATAGTGTGAGTATTTTTTTCATTCCTTAACCCAACTGACAGCGGCAAATGGTATACAGTCATCTCGCGACGTCTGGAGCACTGATATCTCAAAGTCCCTCTTATATCAAAGGTTATGGTCTTCAGTTCAGTTCTGTTCAATTCTCTTATCGATGTTACCCAAGTGGCTCAACGGTAGGTAACCATAGTTGCACACACTTGGCGCCGTGTGTCCGTCCAATGTCATTCAGTCTGTAATTGTGTCGTCGGTCAGTGCTGCCTAACCAGTATTTATGCATAGATGTTTGAGGTTATGGTCTGGACATATTTCCTGTTTATATTTACAGTTCAACTCTTGATACCTCAAACTACCTATATCTCAGATAAAGTTTTCTGGGCCCAGAAAATCAACTTTGAGATATCAGTAGTTTGGAGATATCCAGAGCTGACTGTCTATTGAAATACAGTAGGGGTGTAAGGTCAGATGAAACGGTAAACAGTGTAGAGACGCGACGGCCAAGTCTGAGTAATAATTGCTGGCGTAGTAGCTAGGAGGGACAGAATGTTTATATTTACAGTTCAACTCTGGATATCTCAAACTACCGATATCCCAAAGAAATTTGTCTGGGCCCAGAAAATTTACTTTGAGATATCAGTAGTTTGGAGATGTCCAGAGTTGACTGTCTATTGAAATACAATTCATGTGTAAGATCAGTTGAAAGGGCAAACATTGTAGACCCTGTGGCTAAGTTTTGAGCACTGCTGGCGTGATTTGGCTTTGGTGGAGGGGCTGGAAGTTTGGGCACCAAAGCTGTTGCGCCAGACGTAGTTAAATATGCATGGCCAACAGTGTCAATTGAGAAGCAAATACTATTCACTCAGAGAAAGGGGCCCATACATTTATCTTCCAACTGCAACATGTAAGCTGCTTTATTAGCTTTTGTGTGTTCAATTTTTGCTGCTGCTCTCAGTTTACACTTTCAGGTTCTCTACAGTGGAAGGAAGGTCAGTATTCCCAGAAATAGTGTGAGTATTTTTTTCATTCCTTAACCCAACTGACAGTGGCAAACGGTATACAGTCATCACGGGACGTCTGGAGCACTGATATCTCAAAGTCCCTCTTATATCAAAGGTTATGGTCTTCAGTTCAGTTCTGTTCAATTCTCTTATCGATGTTACCCAAGTGGCTCAACGGTACGTAACCATAGTTGCACACACTTGGCGCCGTGTGTCCGTCCAATGTCATTCAGTCTGTAATTGTGTCGTCGGTCAGTGCTGCCTAACCAGTATTTATGCATAGATGTTTGAGGTTATGGTCTGGACATATTTCCTGTTTATATTTACAGTTCAACTCTGGATACCTCAAACTACCTATATCTCAGATAAAGTTTTCTGGGCCCAGAAAATCAACTTTGAGATATCAGTAGTTTGGAGATATCCAGAGCTGACTGTCTATTGAAATACAGTAGGGGTGTAAGGTCAGATGAAACAGTAAACAGTGTAGAGACGCGACAGCCAAGTCTGAGTAATAATTGCTGGCGTAGTAGTTAGGAGGGACAGAATGTTTATATTTACAGTTCAACTCTGGATATCTCAAACTACCGATATCCCAAAGAAATTTGTCTGGGCCCAGAAAATTTACTTTGAGATATCAGTAGTTTGGAGATGTCCAGAGTTGACTGTCTATTGAAATACAATTCATGTGTAAGATCAGTTGAAAGGGCAAACATTGTAGACCCTGTGGCTAAGTTTTGAGCACTGCTGGCGTGATTTGGCTTTGGTGGAGGGGCTGGAAGTTTGGGCACCAAAGCTGTTGCGCCAGACGTGGTTAAATATGCATGGCCAACAGTGTCAATTGAGAAGCAAATACTATTCATTCAGAGAAAGGGGCCCATACATTTATCTTCCAACTGCAACATGTAAGCTGCTTTATTAGCTTTTGTGTGTTCAATTTTTGCTGCTGCTCTCAGTTTACACTTTCAGGTTCTCTACAGTGGAAGGAAGGTCAGTATTCCCAGAAATAGTGTGAGTATTTTTTTCATTCCTTAACGCAACTGACAGCGGCAAACGGTATACAGTCATCTCGCGACGTCTGGAGCACTGATATCTCAAAGTCCCTCTTATATCAAAGGTTATGGTCTTCAGTTCAGTTCTGTTCAATTCTCTTATCGATGTTACCCAAGTGGCTCAACGGTACGTAACCATAGTTGCACACACTTGGCGCCGTGTGTCCGTCCAATGTCATTCAGTCTGTAATTGTGTCGTCGGTCAGTGCTGCCTAACCAGTATTTATGCATAGATGTTTGAGGTTATGGTCTGGACATATTTCCTGTTTATATTTACAGTTCAACTCTGGATACCTCAAACTACCTATATCTCAGATAAAGTTTTCTGGGCCCAGAAAATCAACTTTGAGATATCAGTAGTTTGGAGATATCCAGAGCTGACTGTCTATTGAAATACAGTAGGTCAGATGAAACGGTAAACAGTGTAGAGACGCGACGGCCAAGTCTGAGTAATAATTGCTGGCGTAGTAGCTAGGAGAGACAGAATGTTTATATTTACAGTTCAACTCTGGATATCTCAAACTATCGATATCCCAAAGAAATTTGTCTTGGCCCAGAAAATTTACTTTGAGATATCAGTAGTTTGGAGATGTCCAGAGTTGACTATCTATTGAAATACAATTCATGTGTAAGATCAGTTGAAAGGGCAAACATTGTAGACCCTGTGGCTAAGTTTTGAGCACTGCTGGCGTGATTTGGCTTTGGTGGAGGGGCTGGAAGTTTGGGCACCAAAGCTGTTGCGCCAGACGTGGTTAAATATGCATGGCCAACAGTGTCAATTGAGAAGCAAATACTATTCACTCAGAGAAAGGGGCCCATACATTTATCTTCCAACTGCAACATGTAAGCTGCTTTATTAGCTTTTGTGTGTTCAATTTTTGCTGCTGCTCTCAGTTTACACTTTCAGGTTCTCTACAGTGGAAAGAAGGTCAGTATTCCCAGAAATAGTGTGAGTATTTTTTCATTCCTTAACGCAACTGACAGCGGCAAACGGTATACAGTCATCTCGCGACGTCTGGAGCACTGATATCTCAAAGTCCCTCTTATATCAAAGGTTATGGTCTTCAGTTCAGTTCTGTTCAATTCTCTTATCGATGTTACCCAAGTGGCTCAACGGTACGTAACCATAGTTGCACACACTTGGCGCCGTGTGTCCGTCCAATGTCTTTCAGTCTGTAATTGTGTCATCGGTCAGTGCTGCCTAACCAGTATTTATGCATAGATGTTTGAGGTTATGGTCTGGACATATTTCCTGTTTATATTTACAGTTCAACTCTGGATACCTCAAACTACCTATATCTCAGATAAAGTTTTCTGGGCCCAGAAAATCAACTTTGAGATATCAGTAGTTTGGAGATATCCAGAGCTGACTGTCTATTGAAATACAGTAGGGGTGTAAGGTCAGATGAAAAGGTAAACAGTGTAGAGACGCGACGGCCAAGTCTGAGTAATAACTGCTGGCGTAGTAGCTAGGAGGGACAGAATGTTTATATTTATAGTTCAACTCTGGATATCTCAAACTACCGATATCCCAAAGAAATTTGTCTGGGCCCAGAAAATTTACTTTGAGATATCAGTAGTTTGGAGATGTCCAGAGTTGACTGTCTATTGAAATACAATTCATGTGTAAGATCAGTTGAAAGGGCAAACATTGTAGACCCTGTGGCTAAGTTTTGAGCACTGCTGGCGTGATTTGGCTTTGGTGGAGGGGCTGGAAGTTTGGGCACCAAAGCTGTTGCGCCAGACGTGGTTAAATATGCATGGCCAACAGTGTCAATTGAGAAGCAAATACTATTCACTCAGAGAAAGGGGCCCATACATTTATCTTCCAACTGCAACATGTAAGCTGCTTTATTAGCTTTTGTGTGTTCAATTTTTGCTGCTGCTCTCAGTTTACACTTTCAGGTTCTCTACAGTGGAAGGAAGGTCAGTATTCCCAGAAATAGTGTGAGTATTTTTTTCATTCCTTAACGCAACTGACAGCGGCAAACGGTATACAGTCATCTCGCGACGTCTGGAGCACTGATATCTCAAAGTCCCTCTTATATCAAAGGTTATGGTCTTCAGTTCAGTTCTGTTCAATTCTCTTATCGATGTTACCCAAGTGGCTCAACGGTACGTAACCATAGTTGCACACACTTGGCGCCGTGTGTCCGTCCAATGTCATTCAGTCTGTAATTGTGTCGTCGGTCAGTGCTGCCTAACCAGTATTTATGCATAGATGTTTGAGGTTATGGTCTGGACATCTTTCCTGTTTATATTTACAGTTCAACTCTGGATACCTCAAACTACCTATATCTCAGATAAAGTTTTCTGGGCCCAGAAAATCAACTTTGAGATATCAGTAGTTTGGAGATATCCAGAGCTGACTGTCTATTGAAATACAGTAGGGGTGTAAGGCCAGATGAAACGGTAAACAGTGTAGAGACGCGACGGCCAAGTCTGAGTAATAATTGCTGGCGTAGTAGCTAGGAGGGACAGAATGTTTATATTTACAGTTCAACTCTGGATATCTCAAACTACCGATATCCCAAAGAAATTTGTCTGGGCCCAGAAAATTTACTTTGAGATATCAGTAGTTTGGAGATGTCCAGAGTTGACTGCCTATTGAAATACAATTCATGTGTAAGATCAGTTGAAAGGGCAAACATTGTAGACCCTGTGGCTAAGTTTTGAGCACTGCTGGCGTGATTTGGCTTTGGTGGAGGGGCTGGAAGTTTGGGCACCAAAGCTGTTGCGCCAGACGTGGTTAAATATGCATGGCCAACAGTGTCAATTGAGAAGCAAATACTATTCATTCAGAAAAAGGGGCCCATACATTTATCTTCCAACTGCAACATGTAAGCTGCTTTATTAGCTTTTGTGTGTTCAATTTTTGCTGCTGCTCTCAGTTTACACTTTCAGGTTCTCTACAGTGGAAGGAAGGTCAGTATTCCCAGAAATAGTGTGAGTATTTTTTTCATTCCTTAACGCAACTAACAGCGGCAAATGGTATACAGTCATCTCGCGACGTCTGGAGCACTGATATCTCAAAGTCCCTCTTATATCAAAGGTTATGGTCTTCAGTTCAGTTCTGTTCAATTCTCTTATCGATGTTACCCAAGTGGCTCAACGGTACGTAACCATAGTTGCACACACTTGGCGCCGTGTGTCCGTCCAATGTCATTCAGTCTGTAATTGTGTCGTCGGTCAGTGCTGCCTAACCAGTATTTATGCATAGATGTTTGAGGTTATGGTCTGGACATATTTCCTGTTTATATTTACAGTTCAACTCTGGATACCTCAAACTACCTATATCTCAGATAAAGTTTTCTGGGCCCAGAAAATCAACTTTGAGATATCAGTAGTTTGGAGATATCCAGAGCTGACTGTCTATTGAAATACAGTAGGTCAGATGAAACGGTAAACAGTGTAGTGACGCGACGGCCAAGTCTGAGTAATAATTGCTGGCGTAGTAGCTAGGAGGGACAGAATGTTTATATTTACAGTTCAACTCTGGATATCTCAAACTATCTATATCCCAAAGAAATATGTCTGGGCCCAGAAAATTTACTTTGAGATATCAGTAGTTTGGAGATGTCCAGAGTTGACTGTCTATTGAAATACAATTCATGTGTAAGATCAGTTGAAAGGGCAAACATTGTAGACCCTGTGGCTAAGTTTTGAGCACTGCTGGCGTGATTTGGCTTTGGTGGAGGGGCTGGAAGTTTGGGCACCAAAGCTGTTGCGCCAGACGTGGTTAAATATGCATGGCCAACAGTGTCAATTGAGAAGCAAATACTATTCACTCAGAGAAAGGGGCCCATACATTTATTTTCCAACTGCAACATGTAAGCTGCTTTATTAGCTTTTGTGTGTTCAATTTTTGCTGCTGCTCTCAGTTTACACTTTCAGGTTCTCTACAGTGGAAGGAAGGTCAGTATTCCCAGAAATAGTGTGAGTATTTTTTTCATTCCTTAACGCAACTGACAGCGGCAAACGGTATACAGTCATCTCGCGACGTCTGGAGCACTGATATCTCAAAGTCCCTCTTATATCAAAGGTTATGGTCTTCAGTTCAGTTCTGTTCAATTCTCTTATCGATGTTACCTAAGTGGCTCAACGGTACGTAACCATAGTTGCACACACTTGGCCCCGTGTTTCCGTCCAATGTCATTCAGTCTGTAATTGTGTCGTCGGTCAGTGCTGCCTAACCAGTATTTATGCATAGATGTTTGAGGTTATGGTCTGGACATATTTCCTGTTTATATTTACAGTTCAACTCTGGATACCTCAAACTACCTATATCTCAGATAAAGTTTTCTGGGCCCAGAAAATCAACTTTGAGATATCAGTAGTTTGGAGATATCCAGAGCTGACTGTCTATTGAAATACAGTAGGGGTGTAAGGTCAGATGAAACGGTAAACAGTGTAGAGACGCGACGGCCAAGTCTGAGTAATAACTGCTGGCGTAGTAGCTAGGAGGGACAGAATGTTTATATTTATAGTTCAACTCTGGATATCTCAAACTATTGATATCCCAAAGAAATTTGTCTGGGCCCAGAAAATTTACTTTGAGATATCAGTAGTTTGGAGATGTCCAGAGTTGACTGTCTATTGAAATACAATTCATGTGTAAGATCAGTTGAAAGGGCAAACATTGTAGACCCTGTGGCTAAGTTTTGAGCACTGCTGGCGTGATTTGGCTTTGGAGGGGCTGGAAGTTTGGGCACCAAAGCTGTTGCGCCAGACGTGGTTAAATATGCATGGCCAACAGTGTCAATTGAGAAGCAAATACTATTCACTCAGAGAAAGGGGCCCATACCTTTATCTTCCAACTGCAACATGTAAGCTGCCTATTAGCTTTTGTGTGTTCAATTTTTGCTGCTGCTCTCAGTTTACACTTTCAGGTTCTCTACAGTGGAAGGAAGGTCAGTATTCCCAGAAATAGTGTGAGTATTTTTTTCATTCCTTAACGCAACTGACAGCAGCAAACGGTATACAGTCATCTCGCGACGTCTGGAGCACTGATATCTCAAAGTCCCTCTTATATCAAAGGTTATGGTCTTCAGTTCAGTTCTGTTCAATTCTCTTATCGATGTTACCCAAGTGGCTCAACGGTACGTAACCATAGTTGCACACACTTGGCGCCGTGTGTCCGTCCAATGTCATTCAGTCTGTAATTGTGTCGTCGGTCAGCGCTGCCTAACCAGTATTTATGCATAGATGTTTGAGGTTATGGTCTGGACATATTTCCTGTTTATATTTACAGTTCAACTCTGGATACCTCAAACTACCTATATCTCAGATAAAGTTTTCTGGGCCCAGAAAATCAACTTTGAGATATCAGTAGTTTGGAGATATCCAGAGCTGACTGTCTATTGAAATACAGTAGGGGTGTAAGGTCAGATGAAACGGTAAACAGTGTAGAGACGCGACGGCCAAGTCTGAGTAATAACTGCTGGCGTAGTAGCTAGGAGGGACAGAATGTTTATATTTACAGTTCAACTCTGGATATCTCAAACTACCGATATCCCAAAGAAATTTGTCTGGGCCCAGAAAATTTACTTTGAGATATCAGTAGTTTGGAGATGTCCAGAGTTGACTGTCTATTGAAATACAATTCATGTGTAAGATCAGTTGAAAGGGCAAACATTGTAGACCCTGTGGCTAAGTTTTGAGCACTGCTGGCGTGATTTGTCTTTATTGGAGGGGCTGGAAATTTGGGCACCAAAGCTGTTGCGCCAGATGTGGTTAAATATGCATGGCCAACAGTGTCAATTGAGAAGCAAATACTATTCACTCAGAGAAAGGGGCCCATACATTTATCTTCCAACTGCAACATGTAAGCTGCTTTATTGGCTTTTGTGTGTTCAATTTTTGCTGCTGCTCTCAGTTTACACTTTCAGGTTCTCTACAGTGGAAGGAAGGTCAGTATTCCCAGAAATAGTGTGAGTATTTTTTTCATTCCTTAACGCAACTGACAGCGGCAAACGGTATACAGTCATCTCGCGACGTCTGGAGCACTGATATCTCAAAGTCCCTCTTATATCAAAGGTTATGGTCTTTAGTTCAGTTCTGTTCAATTCTCTTATCGATGTTACCCAAGTGGCTCAACGGTACGTAACCATAGTTGCACACAGTTGGCGCCGTGTGTCCGTCCAATGTCATTCAGTCTGTAATTGTGTCGTCGGTCAGTGCTGCCTAACCAGTATTTATGCATAGATGTTTGAGGTTATGGTCTGGACATATTTCCTGTTTATATTTACAGTTCAACTCTGGATACCTCAAACTACCTATATCTCAGATAAAGTTTTCTGGGCCCAGAAAATCAACTTTGAGATATCAGTAGTTTGGAGATATCCAGAGCTGACTGTCTATTGAAATACAGTAGGGGTGTAAGGTCAGATGAAACGGTAAACATTGTAGAGACGCGACGGCCAAGTCTGAGTAATAACTGCTGGCGTAGTAGCTAGGAGGGACAGAATGTTTATATTTACAGTTCAACTCTGGATATCTCAAACTACCGATATCCCAAAGAAATTTGTCTGGGCCCAGAAAATTTACTTTGAGATATCAGTAGTTTGGAGATGTCCAGAGTTGACTGTCTATTGAAATACAATTCATGTGTAAGATCAGTTGAAAGGGCAAACATTGTAGACCCTGTGGCTAAGTTTTGAGCACTGCTGGCGTGATTTGGCTTTGGTGGAGGGGCTGGAAGTTTGGGCACCAAAGCTGTTGCGCCAGACGTGGTTAAATATGCATGGCCAACAGTGTCAATTGAGAAGCAAATACTATTCACTCAGAGAAAGGGGCCCATACATTTATCTTCCAACTGCAACATGTAAGCTGCTTTATTAGCTTTTGTGTGTTCAATTTTTGCTGCTGCTCTCAGTTTACACTTTCAGGTTCTCTACAGTGGAAGGAAGGTCAGTATTCCCAGAAATAGTGTGAGTATTTTTTTCATTCCTTAACGCAACTGACAGCGGCAAACGGTATACAGTCATCTCGCGACGTCTGGAGCACTGATATCTCAAAGTCCCTCTTATATCAAAGGTTATGGTCTTCAGTTCAGTTCTGTTCAATTCTCTTATCGATGTTACCCAAGTGGCTCAATGGTATGTAACCATAGTTGCACACACTTGGCGCCGTGTGTCCGTCCAATGTCATTCAGTCTGTAATTGTGTCGTCGGTCAGTGCTGCCTAACCAGTATTTATGCATAGATGTTTGAGGTTATGGTCTGGACATATTTCCTGTTTATATTTACAGTTCAACTCTGGATACCTCAAACTACCTATATCTCAGATAAAGTTTTCTGGGCCCAGAAAATAAACTTTGAGATATCAGTAGTTTGGAGATATCCAGAGCTGACTGTCTATTGAAATACAGTAGGGATGTAAGGTCAGATGAAACGGTAAACAGTGTAGAGACGCGACGGCCAAGTCTGAGTAATAATTGCTGGCGTAGTAGCTAGGAGGGACAGAATGTTTATATTTACAGTTCAACTCTGGATATCTCAAACTACCGATATCCCAAAGAAATTTGTCTGGGCCCAGAAAATTTACTTTGAGATATCAGTAGTTTGGAGATGTCCAGAGTTGACTGTCTATTGAAATACAATTCATGTGTAAGATCAGTTGAAAGGGCAAACATTGTAGACCCTGTGGCTAAGTTTTGAGCACTGCTGGCGTGATTTGGCTTTGGTGGAGGGGCTGGAAGTTTGGGCACCAAAGCTGTCGCGCCAGACGTGGTTAAATATGCATGGCCAACAGTGTCAATTGAGAAGCAAATACTATTCACTCAGAGAAAGGGGCCCATACATTTATCTTCCAACTGCAACATGTAAGCTGCTTTATTAGCTTTTGTGTGTTCAATTTTTGCTGCTGCTCTCAGTTTACACTTTCAGGTTCTCTACAGTGGAAGGAAGGTCAGTATTCCCAGAAATAGTGTGAGTATTTTTTTCATTCCTTAACGCAACTGACAGCGGCAAACGGTATACAGTCATCTCGCGACGTCTGGAGCACTGATATCTCAAAGTCCCTCTTATATCAAAGGTTATGGTCTTCAGTTCAGTTCTGTTCAATTCTCTTATCGATGTTACCCAAGTGGCTCAACGGTACGTAACCATAGTTGCACACACTTGGCGCCGTGTGTCCGTCCAATGTCATTCTGTCTGTAATTGTGTCGTCGGTCAGTGCTGCCTAACCAGTATTTATGCATAGATGTTTGAGGTTATGGTCTGGACATATTTCCTGTTTATATTTACAGTACAACTCTGGATACCTCAAAGTACCTATATTTCGGATAAAGTTTTCTGGGCCCAGAAAATCAACTTTGAGATATCAGTAGTTTGGAGATATCCAGAGCTGACTGTCTATTGAAATACAGTAGGGGTGTAAGGTCAGATGAAACGGTAAACAGTGTAGAGACGTGACGGCCAAGTCTGAGTAATAATTGCTGGCGTAGTAGCTAGGAGGGACAGAATGTTTATATTAACAGTTCAACTCTGGATATCTCAAACTACCGGTATCCCAAAGAAATTTGTCTGGGCCCAGAAAATTTACTTTGAGATATCAGTAGTTTGGAGATGTCCAGAGTTGACTGTCTATTGAAATACAATTCATGTGTAAGATCAGTTGAAAGGGCAAACATTGTAGACCCTGTGGCTAAGTTTTGAGCACTTCTGGCGTGATTTGGCTTTGGTGGAGGGGCTGGAAGTTTGGGCACCAAAGCAGTTGCGCCAGACGTGGTTAAATATGCATGGCCAACAGTGTCAATTGAGAAGCAAATACTATTCACTCAGGGAAAGGGGCCCATATATTTATCTTCCAACTGCAACATGTAAGCTGCTTTATTAGCTTTTGTGTGTTCAATTTTTGCTGCTGCTCTCAGTTTACACTTTCAGGTTCTCTACAGTGGAAGGAAGGTCAGTATTCCCAGAAATAAAGTGAGTATTTTGTTCATTCCTTAATGCAACTGACAGCGGCAAATGGTATACAGTCATCTCGCGACGTCTGGAGCACTGATATCTCAAAGTCCCTCTTATATCAAAGGTTATGGTCTTCAGTTCAGTTCTGTTCAATTCTCTTATCGATGTTACCCAAGTGGCTCAACGGTACGTAACCATAGTTGCACACACTTGGCACCGTGTGTCCGTCCAATGTCATTCAGTCTGTAATTGTGTCGTCGGTCAGTGCTGCCTAACCAGTATTTATGCATAGATGTTTGAGGTTATGGTCTGGACATATTTCCTGTTAATATTTACAGTTCAACTCTGGATACCTCAAACTACCTATATCTCAGATTAAGTTTTCTGGGCCCAGAAAATCAACTTTTAGATATCAGTAGTTTTGAGATATCCAGAGCTGACTGTCTATTGAAATACAGTAGGGGTGTAAGGTCAGATGAAACGGTAAACAGTGTAGAGACGCGACGGCCAGGTCTGAGTAATAATTGCTGGCGTAATAGCTAGGAGGGACAGAATGTTTATATTTACAGTTCAACTCTGGATATCTCAAACTACCGATATCCCAAAGAAATTTGTCTGGGCCCAGAAAATTTACTTTGAGATATCAGTAGTTTGGAGATGTCCAGAGTTGACTGTCTATTGAAATACAATTCATGTGTAAGATCAGTTGAAAGGGCAAACATTGTAGACCCTGTGGCTAAGTTTTGAGCACTGCTGGCGTGATTTGGCTTTGGTGGAGGGGCTGGAAGTTTGGGCACCAAAGCTGTTGCGCCAGACGTGGTTAAATATGCATGGCCAACAGTGTCAATTGAGAAGCAAATACTATTCACTCAGAGAAAGGGGCCCATACATTTATCTTCCAACTGCAACATGTAAGCTGCTTTATTAGCTTTTGTGTGTTCAATTTTTGCTGCTGCTCTCAGTTTACACTTTCAGGTTCTCTACAGTGGAAGGAAGGTCAGTATTCCCAGAAATAGTGTGAGTATTTTTTTCATTCCTTAACGTAACTGACAGCAGCAAACGGTATACAGTCATCTCGCGACATCTGGAGCACTGATATCTCGAAGTCCCTCTTATATCAAAGGTTATGGTCTTCAGTTCAGTTCTGTTCAATTCTCTTATCGATGTTACCCAAGTGGCTCAACGGTACATAACCATAGTTGCACACACTTGGCGCCGTGTGTCCGTCCAATGTCATTCAGTCTGTAATTGTGTCGTCGGTCAGTGCTGCCTAACCAGTATTTATGCATAGATGTTTGAGGTTATGGTCTGGACATATTTCCTGTTTATATTTACAGTTCAACTTTGGATACCTCAAACTACCTATATCTCAGATAAAGTTTTCTGGGCCCAGAAAATCAACTTTGAGATATCAGTACTTTGGAGATATCCAGAGCTGACTGTCTATTGAAATACAGTAGGGGTGTAAGGTCAGATGAAACGGTAAACAGTGTAGAGACGCGACGGCCAAGTCTGAGTAATAATTGCTGGCGTAGTAGCTAGGAGGGACAGAATGTTTATATTTACAGTTCAACTCTGGATATCTCAAACTACCGATATCCCAAAGAAATTTGTCTGGGCCCAGAAAATTTACTTTGAGATATCAGTAGTTTGGAGATGTCCAGAGTTGACTGTCTATTGAAATACAATTCATGTGTAAGATCAGTTGAAAGGGCAAACATTGTAGACCCTGTGGCTAAGTTTTGAGCACTGCTGGCATGATTTGGCTTTGGTGGAGGGGCTGGAAGTTTGGGCACCAAAGCTGTTGCGCCAGACGTGGTTAAATATGCATGGCCAACAGTGTCAATTGAGAAGCAAATACTATTCACTCAGAGAAAGGGGCCCATACATTTATCTTCCAACTGCAACATGTAAGCTGCTTTATTAGCTTTTGTGTGTTCAATTTTTGCTGCTGCTCTCAGTTTACACTTTCAGGTTCTCTACAGTGGAAGGAAGGTCAGTATTCCCAGAAATAGTGTGAGTATTTTTTTCATTCCTTAACGCAACTGACAGCGGCAAATGGTATAGTCATCTCGCGACGTCTGGAGCACTGATATCTCAAAGTCCCTCTTATATCAAAGGTTATGGTCTTCAGTTCAGTTCTGTTCAATTCTCTTATCTATGTTACCCAAGTGGCTCAACGGTACGTAACCATAGTTGCACACACTTGGCGCCGTGTGTCCGTCCAATGTCATTCTGTCTGTAATTGTGTCGTCGGTCAGTGCTGCCTAACCAGTATTTATGCATAGATGTTTGAGGTTATGGTCTGGACATATTTCCTGTTAATATTTACAGTTCAACTCTGGATACCTTAAACTACCTATATCTCAGATAAAGTTTTCTGGGCCCAGAAAATCAACTTTGAGATATGAGTAGTTTGGAGATAACCAGAGCTGACTGTCTATTGAAATACAGTAGGGGTGTAAGGTCAGATGAAACGGTAAACAGTGTAGAGACGCGACGGCCAGGTCTGAGTAATAATTGCTGGGGTTATAGCTAGGAGGGACAGAATGTTTATATTTACAGTTCAACTCTGGATATCTCAAACTACCGATATCCCAAAGAAATTTGTCTGGGCCCAGAAAATTTACTTTGAGATATCAGTAGTTTGGAGATGTCCAGAGTTGACTGTCTATTGAAATACAATTCGTGTGTAAGATCAGTTGAAAGGGCAAACATTGTAGACCCTGTGGCTAAGTTTTGAGCACTGCTGGCGTGATTTGGCTTTGGTGGAGGGGCTGGAAGTTTGGGCACCAAAGCTGTTGCGCCAGACGTGGTTAAATATGCATGGCCAACAGTGTCAATTGAGAAGCAAATACTATTCACTCAGAGAAAGGGGCCCATACATTTATCTTCCAACTGCAACATGTAAGCTGCTTTATTAGCTTTTGTGTGTTCAATTTTTGCTGCTGCTCTCAGTTTACACTTTCAGGTTCTCTACAGTGGAAGGAAGGTCAGTATTCCCAGAAATAGTGTGAGTATTTTTTTCATTCCTTAACGCAACTGACAGCGTAAACGGTATACAATCATCTCGCGACGTCTGGAGCACTGATATCTCGAAGTCCCTCTTATATCAAAGGTTATGGTCTTCAGTTCAGTTCTGTTCAATTCTCTTATCGATGTTACCCAAGTGGCTCAACGGTACGTAACCATAGTTGCACACACTTGGCGCCGTGTGTCCGTCCAATGTCATTCAGTCTGTAATTGTGTCGTCAGTCAGTGCTGCCTAACCAGTATTTATGCATAGATGTTTGAGGTTATGGTCTGGACATATTTCCTGTTTATATTTACAGTTCAACTCTGGATACCTCAAACTACCTATATCTCAGAGAAAGTTTTCTGGGCCCAGAAAATCAACTTTGAGATATCAGTAGTTTGGAGATATCCAGAGCTGACTGTCTATTGAAATACAGTAGGGGTGTAAGGTCAGATGAAACGGTAAACAGTGTAGAGATGCGACGGCCAAGTCTGAGTAATAATTGCTGGCGTAGTAGCTAGGAGGGACAGAATGTTTATATTTACAGTTCAACTCTGGATATCTCAAACTACCGATATCCCAAAGAAATTTGTCTGGGCCCAGAAAATTTACTTTGAGATATCAGTAGTTTGGAAATGTCCAGAGTTGACTGTCTATTGAAATACAATCTATGTGTAAGATCAGTTGAAAGGGCAAACATTGTAGACCCTGTGGCTAAGTTTTGAGCACTGCTGGCATGATTTGGCTTTGGTGGAGGGGCTGGAAGTTTGGGCACCAAAGCTGTTGCGCCAGACGTGGTTAAATATGCATGGCCAACAGTGTCAATTGAGAAGCAAATACTATTCACTCAGAGAAAGGGGCCCATACATTTATCTTCCAACTGCAACATGTAAGCTGCTTTATTAGCTTTTGTGTGTTCAATTTTTGCTGCTGCTCTCAGTTTACACTTTCAGGTTCTCTACAGTGGAAGGAAGGTCAGTATTCCCAGAAAAGCATTGTAGACCCTGTGGCTAAGTCTTGAGCACTGCTGGCGTGATTTGGCTTTTGTGGAGGGGCTGGAAGTTTGGGCACCAAAGCTGTTGCGCCAGACGTGGTTAAATATGCATGGCCAACAGTGTCAATTGAGAAGCAAATACTATTCACTCAGAGAAAGGGGCCCATACATTTATCTTCCAACTGCAACATGTAAGCTGCTTTATTAGCTTTTGTGTGTTCAAGTTTTGCTGCTGCTCTCAGTTTACACTTTCAGGTTCTCTACAGTGGAAGGAAGGTCAGTATTCCCAGAAATAGTGTGAGTATTATTTTCATTCCTTAACGCAACTGACAGCGGCAAACGGTATACAGTCATCTCGCGACGTCTGGAGCACTGATATCTCAAAGTCCCTCTTATATCAAAGGTTATGGTCTTAAGTTCAGTTCTGTTCAATTCTCTTATCGATGTTACCCAAGTGGCTCAACGGTACGTAACCATAGTTGCACACACTTGGCGCCATGTGACCGTCCAATGTCATTCAGTCTGTAATTGTGTCGTCGGTCAGTGCTGCCTAACCAGTATTTATGCATAGATGTTTGAGGTTATGGTCTGGACATATTTCCTGTTTATATTTACAGTTCAACTCTGGATACCTCAAACTACCTATATCTCAGATAAAGTTTTCTGGGCCCAGAAAATCAACTTTGAGATATCAGTAGTTTGGAGATATCCAGAGCTGACTGTCTATTGAAATACAGTAGGGGTGTAAGGTCAGATGAAACGGTATACAGTGTAGAGACGCGACGGCCAAGTCTGAGTAATAATTGCTGGCGTAGTAGCTAGGAGGGACAGAATGTTTATATTTACAGTTCAACTCTGGATATCTCAAACTACCGATATCCCAAAGAAATTTGTCTGGGCCCAGAAAATTTACTTTGAGATATCAGTAGTTTGGAGATGTCCAGAGTTGACTGTCTATTGAAATACAATTCATGTGTAAGATCAGTTGAAAGGGCAA
The DNA here is from genome assembly GCA_963989385.1 of Ctena decussata. Classification (NCBI taxonomy): domain Eukaryota; kingdom Metazoa; phylum Mollusca; class Bivalvia; order Lucinida; family Lucinidae; genus Ctena; species Ctena decussata. Next base: position 40,796,537 of record OZ022514.1, read on the forward strand.
ACATTGTAGACCCTGTGGCTAAGTTTTGAGCACTGCTGGCGTGATTTGGCTTTGGTGGAGGGGCTGGAAGTTTGGGCACCAAAGCTGTTGCGCCAGACGTGGTTAAATATGCATGGCCAACAGTGTCAATTGAGAAGCAAATACTATTCACTCAGAGAAAGGGGCCCATACATTTATCTTTCAACTGCAACATGTAAGCTGCTTTATTAGCTTTTGTGTGTTCAATTTTTGCTGCTGCTCTCAGTTTACACTTTCAGGCTCTCTACAGTGGAAGGAAGGTCAGTATTCCCAGAAATAGTGTGAGTATTTTTTTCATTCCTTAACGCAACTGACAGCGCCAAACGGTATACAGTCATCTCGCGACGTCTGGAGCACTGATATCTCGAAGTCCCTCTTATATCAAAGGTTATGGTCTTCAGTTCAGTTCTGTTCAATTCTCTTATCGATGTTACCCAAGTGGCTCAATGGTACGTAACCATAGTTGCACACACTTGGCGCCGTGTGTCCGTCCAATGTCATTCAGTCTGTAATTGTGTCGTCGGTCAGTGCTGCCTAACCAGTATTTATGCATAGATGTTTGAGGTTATGGTCTGGACATATTTCCTGTTTATATTTACAGTTCAACTCTGGATACCTCAAACTACCTATATCTCAGATAAAGTTTTCTGGGCCCAGAAAATCAACTTTGAGATATCAGTAGTTTGGAGATATCCAGAGCTGACTGTCTATTGAAATACAGTAGGGGTGTAAGGTCAGATGAAACGGTATACAGTGTAGAGACGCGACGGCCAAGTCTGAGTAATAATTGCTGGCGTAGTAGCTAGGAGGGACAGAATGTTTATATTTACAGTTCAACTCTGGATATCTCAAACTACCGATATCCCAAAGAAATTTGTCTGGGCCCAGAAAATTTACTTTGAGATATCAGTAGTTTGGAGATGTCCAGAGTTGACTGTCTATTGAAATACAATTCATGTGTAAGATCAGTTGAAAGGGCAAACATTGTAGACCCTGTGGCTAAGTTTTGAGCACTGCTGGCGTGATTTGGCTTTGGTGGAGGGGCTGGAAGTTTGGGCACCAAAGCTGTTGCGCCAGACGTGGTTAAATATGCATGGCCAACAGTGTCAATTGAGAAGCAAATACTATTCACTCAGAGAAAGGGGCCCATACATTTATCTTTCAACTGCAACATGTAAGCTGCTTTATTAGCTTTTGTGTGTTCAATTTTTGCTGCTGCTCTCAGTTTACACTTTCAGGCTCTCTACAGTGGAAGAAAGGTCAGTATTCCCAGAAATAGTGTGAGTATTTTTTTCATTCCTTAACGCAACTGACAGCGGCAAACGGTATACAGTCATCTCGCGACGTCTGGAGCACTGATATCTCAAAGTCCCTCTTATATCAAAGGTTATGGTCTTCAGTTCAGTTCTGTTCAATTCTCTTATCGATGTTACCCAAGTGGCTCAACGGTACGTAACCATAGTTGCACACACTTGGCGCCGTGTGTCCGTCCAATGTCATTCAGTCTGTAATTGTGTCATCGGTCAGTGCTGCCTAACCAGTATTTATGCATAGATGTTTGAGGTTATGGTCTGGACATATTTCCTGTTTATATTTACAGTTCAACTCTGGATACCTCAAACTACCTATATCTCAGATAAAGTTTTCTGGGCCCAGAAAATCAACTTTGAGATATCAGTAGTTTGGAGATATCCAGAGCTGACTGTCTATTGAAATACAGTAGGGGTGTAAGGTCAGATGAAACGGTATACAGTGTAGAGACGCGACGGCCAAGTCTGAGTAATAATTGCTGGCGTAGTAGCTAGGAGGGACAGAATGTTTATATTTACAGTTCAACTCTGGATATCTCAAACTACCGATATCCCAAAGAAATTTGTCTGGGCCCAGAAAATTTACTTTGAGATATCAGTAGTTTGGAGATGTCCAGAGTTGACTGTCTATTGAAATACAATTCATGTGTAAGATCAGTTGAAAGGGCAAACATTGTAGACCCTGTGGCTAAGTTTTGAGCACTGCTGGCGTGATTTGGCTTTGGTGGAGGGGCTGGAAGTTTGGGCACCAAAGCTGTTGCGCCAGACGTGGTTAAATATGCATGGCCAACAGTGTCAATTGAGAAGCAAATACTTTTCACTCAGAGAAAGGGGCCCATACATTTATCTTCCAACTGCAACATGTAAGCTGCTTTATTAGCTTTTGTGTTGTGATAAAGAAAAGTGTTAGTTAGTTAGTTCCTTAGTTCCTTTATCACTCTGCATTTTTAACATTGTCCCAGAACTACAGAGAATGTAGTAAAACACATGAAATGAGACAAAAGTCCTCAGTGTCAATTTTCTGTATTTTATTTTGTATGTTTTTGTAGATCTTTACTTTGAATAAAAACCATATATACAAGTTCACAATTTTATGTATATGTACATGTCCACTTGTCACAATATATTTTGAGCTCAGGGGCCCAAGCCCCAGACTTTCTTAAACTATATTAAAGTCACATTTTTATTTGTATTATTATTCTCAATATATAAACATGTCTTCACTCTTCAAGTGCTAAACCTGAACTGTCTGGTAAGAGGGATATTGCCCTCTTTGTTTTGGAGTTTCCAATAGTGAAACAAAGAAATGGATACCTTGATGCACCTATGCACATGTTGTCTTTAAATAATTAATAGAAATCTTATTGTGTGTTTTTGACCAGTTGGTAAATATTGGTTAAACAGCATAAGTCATGTAAATAATAAATTAACTTTAAAGAACCTACAAAAGATAAAAGAATATCAAATTATTGTGCATCTGCTTGCCTTGACCATTTCAAAGATGTCACCCTTTCTCAAACAAGGAACAATTTTATAAATCTTAATAAAACAAAGTGAAACCTAATTTATCTCTATGATAATATTCCCGTCGCTTTAAAATTGTGATGTCCTCATGACATTGTTCATCATTTAATAAATTTTACCAAATACTAAAGAAATCATTAACATCATCTTAAATACAGTTGAAAATAGCAATTAGATATGTTTAACTTTAAAGTTACAACTTGCTTAAAAGAAATAAAATGCAAAGGTGTAGTTAACTACTATGTTTTAAAATATAATTCTATATAGGGATTCCTGGTATCAAGGCAGACATACATTATGCTGCTTTGTCTCTTAGCATTTTTGAATTTTGTACTTTTGGATTAATCAGTTTCATTTCTGCTTGAATACAATAAGTTTTAATGACTTCAATTCTGTTAGTCTTCGTTATATCTGTGACTTCATATTGTACAACACATTATTTCAATCAGATACATATGTTGATTCTCTGCATTAGTCCACTACCTGCCTCTCTAAGGTATCATTTTGGTAAATGCATTAATCACATACTGTATTTATTTCTGATTGACAAGTTACTTAACCACCGGCTGTATTAAGTAACTTGTATTTTTTTCTTCTCTTTATTCATCTAATCATTTTATCTCCTCCTTTAATTTTATTACCATTATCATTTGTCTTGAACAGTCACTATTCTATGATACAACTAAATCCCACAGGTCATTGTTTTAATTTAGCTTAAAGTAATCAAACAGTTATCATAAATTTACAAATGATAAGTTTTTTCCTAAATAGTGCATTCGATGTAAAAACAGAAAAACCAATGATTATCAATGGGCCAGCATGACAAAACAAGTAAAACTGTATGCAAGAAGAAGGTGATCAAACTTCTTCCAGAATAATAATTCTACCTATTTCATGCCAAGCTTCTGACCACACACAATGCATGCTAGGAGGTATTTCTTTTTTTTTTCTTTTTTTTCACCAACTTAAAACTATTTATCAAACAGGAACCCCTTTTTGTAATTTCTATTTAAAATTAAGCTTAAAAACTCTAAGGAAACAGCAGATAAAATCATTTTGAACATGAATTTACTTAGCATTATTGGTGGAGTGGAACTTTACATTTGCATCATTATAGTTCTACATTCTTTTTATCTCTTAAATATACTGGTTTTCAACTAGCTCAATTTATCATCTATTTTGTTAATTCATTTGAATTATTCTGCAGCTCTTTTGGGTGGTAATATTACTTTGTTTCATGTTTTTTTTTTTTTTTTTTTTTTTTTTAACACTGCATAACTAATAATTTTACTGTGACATGTACAAATACATATAAAATACATATACTGAATCAATGACATATGATATAGATGACGTATGAAACATATACATATATATTTAAACATGGTAAACAATACTTATCAAAAAGTTCCAGTATAAATCTGTAGTTGTCAAAAAGTTCATGCACAGTTCCATTTTTGGTTGTTGTTTTTTTTCACTGTAAATCAGAGTTCCTTATTCAGATAAAATCCTTCATAATTTTCACTTCTTTAGAAAATGTCAAAAAGATAAGCAGCATCTTCTAAATAAAAGTCAGTAGTTCCCACAATAAGTAATATCTTCTAAGTAAAAGTCCTGGGGAATTCATCGTTGAAACACTTCTTCTTGTTGGGGAATTTCACTTCACATAGTCCTGGAGGTTTTCTTCTGTTAATTTAGTTGGTAGAACAACTCGCTTTTGTCCATGTTAATGTCCCAATTTTGTGAGGAGGTTTCAGGATCGCGGAGCAGCTAAAAAGTGCTCCTACCGCGGATTCAAGCACCATTTGTGATAAAGATATTGTCAGTTAGTTAGTTCCTTAGTTCCTTTATCACTCTGCATTTTTAACATTGTCCCAGAACTACAGAGAATGTAGTAAAACACATGAAATGAGACAAAAGTCCTCAGTGTCAATTTTCTGTATTTTATTTTGTATGTTTTTGTAGATCTTTACTTTGAATAAAAACCATATATACAAGTTCACAATTTTATGTATATGTACATGTCCACTTGTCACAATATATTTTGAGCTCAGGGGCCCAAGCCCCAGACTTTCTTAAACTATATTAAAGTCACATTTTTATTTGTATTATTATTCTCAATATATAAACATGTCTTCACTCTTCAAGTGCTAAACCTGAACTGTCTGGTAAGAGGGATATTGCCCTCTTTGTTTTGGAGTTTCCAATAGTGAAACAAAGAAATGGATACCTTGATGCACCTATGCACATGTTGTCTTTAAATAATTAATAGAAATCTTATTGTGTGTTTTTGACCAGTTGGTAAATATTGGTTAAACAGCATAAGTCATGTAAATAATAAATTAACTTTAAAGAACCTACAAAAGATAAAAGAATATCAAATTATTGTGCATCTGCTTGCCTTGACCATTTCAAAGATGTCACCCTTTCTCAAACAAGGAACAATTTTATAAATCTTAATAAAACAAAGTGAAACCTAATTTATCTCTATGATAGTGTGTTCAATTTTTGCTGCTGCTCTCAGTTTACACTTTCAGGTTCTCTACAGTGGAAGGAAGGTCAGTATTCCCAGAAATAGTGTGAGTATTTTTTTCATTCCTTAACGCAACTGACAGCAGCAAACGGTATACAGTCATCTCGCGATGTCTGGAGCACTGATATCTCAAAGTCCCTCTTATATCAAAGGTTATGGTCTTCAGTTCAGTTCTGTTCAATTCTCTTATCGATGTTACCCAAGTGGCTCAACGGTACGTAACCATAGTTGCACACACTTGGCGCCGTGTGTCCTTCCAATGTCATTCAGTCTGTAATTGTGTCGTCGGTCAGTGCTGCCTAACCAGTATTTATGCATAGATGTTTAAGATTATGGTCTGGACATATTTCCTGTTTATATTTACAGTTCAACTCTGGGTACCTCAAACTACCTATATCTCAGATAAAGTTTTCTGGGCCCAGAAAATCAACTTTGAGATATCAGTAGTTTGGAGATATCCAGAGCTGACTGTCTATTGAAATACAGTAGGGGTGTAAGGTCAGATGAAACGGTAAACAGTGTAGAGACGCGACGGCCAAGTCTGAGTAATAATTGCTGGCGTAGTAGCTAGGAGGGACAGAATGTTTATATTTACAGTTCAACTCTGGATATCTCAAACTACCGATATCCCAAAGAAATTTGTCTGGGCCCAGAAAATTTACTTTGAGATATCAGTAGTTTGGAGATGTCCAGAGTTGACTGTCTATTGAAATACAATTCATGTGTAAGATCAGTTGAAAGGGCAAACATTGTAGACCCTGTGGCTAAGTTTTGAGCACTGCTGGCTTGATTTGGCTTTGGTGGAGGGGCTGGAAGTTTGGGCACCAAAGCTGTTGCGCCAGACGTGGTTAAATATGCATGGCCAACAGTGTCAATTGAGAAGCAAATACTATTCACTCAGAGAAAGGGGCCCATACATTTATCTTCCAACTGCAACATGTAAGCTGCTTTATTAGCTTTTGTGTGTTCAATTTTTGCTGCTGCTCTCAGTTTACACTTTCAGGTTCTCTACAGTGGAAGGAAGGTCAGTATTCCCAGAAATAGTGTGAGTATTTTTTCATTCCTTAACGCAACTGACAGCGGCAAACGGTATACAGTCATCTCGCGACGTCTGGAGCACTGATATCTCAAAGTCCCTCTTATATCAAAGGTTATGGTCTTCAGTTCAGTTCTGTTCAATTCTCTTATCGATGTTACCCAAGTGGCTCAACGGTACGTAACCATAGTTGCACACACTTGGCGCCGTGTGTCCGTCCAATGTCATTCAGTCTGTAATTGTGTCGTCGGTCAGTGCTGCCTAACCAGTATTTATGCATAGATGTTTGAGGTTATGGTCTGGACATATTTCCTGTTTATATTTACAGTTCAACTCTGGATACCTCAAACTACCTATATCTCAGATAAAGTTTTCTGGGCCCAGAAAATCAACTTTGAGATATCAGTAGTTTGGAGATATCCAGAGCTGACTGTCTATTGAAATACAGTAGGGGTGTAAGGTCAGATGAAACGGTAAACAGTGTAGAGACGCGACGGCCAAGTCTGAGTAATAATTGCTGGCGTAGTAGCTAGGAGGGACAGAATGTTTATATTTACAGTTCAACTCTGGATATCTCAAACTACCGATATCCCAAAGAAATTTGTCTGGGCCCAGAAAATTTACTTTGAGATATCAGTAGTTTGGAGATGTCCAGAGTTGACTGTCTATTGAAATACAATTCATGTGTAAGATCAGTTGAAAGGGCAAACATTGTAGACCCTGTGGCTAAGTTTTGAGCACTGCTGGCTTGATTTGGCTTTGGTGGAGGGGCTGGAAGTTTGGGCACCAAAGCTGTTGCGCCAGACGTGGTTAAATATGCATGGCCAACAGTGTCAATTGAGAAGCAAATACTATTCACTCAGAGAAAGGGGCCCATACATTTATCTTCCAACTGCAACATGTAAGCTGCTTTATTAGCTTTTGTGTGTTCAATTTTTGCTGCTGCTCTCAGTTTACACTTTCAGGTTCTCTACATGTACAGTGGAAGGAAGGTCAGTATTCCCAGAAATAGTGTGAGTATTTTTTCATTCCTTAACGCAACTGACAGCGGCAAACGGTATACAGTCATCTCGCGACGTCTGGAGCACTGATATCTCAAAGTCCCTCTTATATCAAAGGTTATGGTCTTCAGTTCAGTTCTGTTCAATTCTCTTATCGATGTTACCCAAGTGGCTCAACGGTACGTAACCATAGTTGCACACACTTGGCGCCGTGTGTCCGTCCAATGTCATTCAGTCTGTAATTGTGTCGTCGGTCAGTGCTGCCTAACCAGTATTTATGCATAGATGTTTGAGGTTATGGTCTGGACATATTTCCTGTTTATATTTACAGTTCAACTCTGGATACCTCAAACTACCTATATCTCAGATAAAGTTTTCTGGGCCCAGAAAATCAACTTTGAGATATCAGTAGTTTGGAGATATCCAGAGCTGACTGTCTATTGAAATACAGTAGGGGTGTAAGGTCAGATGAAACGGTAAACAGTGTAGAGACGCGACGGCCAAGTCTGAGTAATAATTGCTTGCGTAGTAGCTAGGAGGGACAGAATGTTTATATTTACAGTTCAACTCTGGATATCTCAAACTACCGATATCCCAAAGAAATTTGTCTGGGCCCAGAAAATTTACTTTGAGATATCAGTAGTTTGGAGATGTCCAGAGTTGACTGTCTATTGAAATACAATTCATGTGTAAGATCAGTTGAAAGGGCAAACATTGTAGACCCTGTGGCTAAGTTTTGAGCACTGCTGGCGTGATTTGGCTTTGGTGGAGGGGCTGGAAGTTTGGGCACCAAAGCTGTTGCGCCAGAGGTGGTTAAATATGCATGGCCAACAGTGTCAATTGAGAAGCAAATACTATTCACTCAGAGAAAGGGGCCCATACATTTATCTTCCAACTGCAACATGTAAGCTGCTTTATTAGCTTTTGTGTGTTCAATTTTTGCTGCTGCTCTCAGTTTACACTTTCAGGTTCTCTACATGTCCAGTGGAAGGAAGGTCAGTATTCCCAGAAATAGTGTGAGTATTTTTTCATTCCTTAACGCAACTGACAGCGGCAAACAGTATACAGTCATCTCGCGACGTCTGGAGCACTGATATCTCAAAGTCCCTCTTATATCAAAGGTTATGGTCTTCAGTTCAGTTCTGTTCAATTCTCTTATCGATGTTACCCAAGTGGCTCAACGGTACGTAACCATAGTTGCACACACTTGGCGCCGTGTGTCCGTCCAATGTCATTCAGTCTGTAATTGTGTCGTCGGTCAGTGCTGCCTAACCAGTATTTATGCATAGATGTTTGAGGTTATGGTCTGGACATATTTCCTGTTTATATTTACAGTTCAACTCTGGATACCTCAAACTACCTATATCTCAGATAAAGTTTTCTGGGCCCAGAAAATCAACTTTGAGATATCAGTAGTTTGGAGATATCCAGAGCTGACTGTCTATTGAAATACAGTAGGGGTGTAAGTTCAGATGAAACGGTAAACAGTGTAGAGACGCGACGGCCAAGTCTGAGTAATAATTGCTTGCGTAGTAGCTAGGAGGGACAGAATGTTTATATTTACAGTTCAACTCTGGATATCTCAAACTACCGATATCCCAAAGAAATTTGTCTGGGCCCAGAAAATTTACTTTGAGATATCAGTAGTTTGGAGATGTCCAGAGTTGACTGTCTATTGAAATACAATTCATGTGTAAGATCAGTTGAAAGGGCAAACATTGTAGACCCTGTGGCTAAGTTTTGAGCACTGCTGGCTTGATTTGGCTTTGGTGGAGGGGCTGGAAGTTTGGGCACCAAAGCTGTTGCGCCAGACGTGGTTAAATATGCATGGCCAACAGTGTCAATTGAGAAGCAAATACTATTCACTCAGAGAAAGGGGCCCATACATTTATCTTCCAACTGCAACATGTAAGCTGCTTTATTAGCTTTTGTGTGTTCAATTTTTGCTGCTGCTCTCAGTTTACACTTTCAGGTTCTCTACAGTGGAAGGAAGGTCAGTATTCCCAGAAATAGTGTGAGTATTTTTTCATTCCTTAACGCAACTGACAGCGGCAAACGGTATACAGTCATCTCGCGACGTCTGGAGCACTGATATCTCAAAGTCCCTCTTATATCAAAGGTTATGGTCTTCAGTTCAGTTCTGTTCAATTCTCTTATCGATGTTACCCAAGTGGCTCAACGGTACGTAACCATAGTTGCACACACTTGGCGCCGTGTGTCCGTCCAATGTCATTCAGTCTGTAATTGTGTCGTCGGTCAGTGCTGCCTAACCAGTATTTATGCATAGATGTTTGAGGTTATGGTCTGGACATATTTCCTGTTTATATTTACAGTTCAACTCTGGATACCTCAAACTACCTATATCTCAGATAAAGTTTTCTGGGCCCAGAAAATCAACTTTGAGATATCAGTAGTTTGGAGATATCCAGAGCTGACTGTCTATTGAATTACAGTAGGGGTGTAAGGTCAGATGAAACGGTAAACAGTGTAGAGACGCGACGGCCAAGTCTGAGTAATAATTGCTTGCGTAGTAGCTAGGAGGGACAGAATGTTTATATTTACAGTTCAACTCTGGATATCTCAAACTACCGATATCCCAAAGAAATTTGTCTGGGCCCAGAAAATTTACTTTGAGATATCAGTAGTTTGGAGATGTCCAGAGTTGACTGTCTATTGAAATACAATTCATGTGTAAGATCAGTTGAAAGGGCAAACATTGTAGACCCTGTGGCTAAGTTTTGAGCACTGCTGGCGTGATTTGGCTTTGGTGGAGGGGCTGGAAGTTTGGGCACCAAAGCTGTTGCGCCAGACGTGGTTAAATATGCATGGCCAACAGTGTCAATTGAGAAGCAAATACTATTCACTCAGAGAAAGGGGCCCATACATTTATCTTCCAACTGCAACATGTAAGCTGCTTTATTAGCTTTTGTGTGTTCAATTTTTGCTGCTGCTCTCAGTTTACACTTTCAGGTTCTCTACATGTACAGTGGAAGGAAGGTCAGTATTCCCAGAAATAGTGTGAGTATTTTTTCATTCCTTAACGCAACTGACAGCGGCAAACGGTATACAGTCATCTCGCGACTTCTGGAGCACTGATATCTCAAAGTCCCTCTTATATCAAAGGTTATGGTCTTCAGTTCAGTTCTGTTCAATTCTCTTATCGATGTTACCCAAGTGGCTCAACGGTACGTAACCATAGTTGCACACACTTGGCGCCGTGTGTCCGTCCAATGACATTCAGTCTGTAATTGTGTCGTCGGTCAGTGCTGCCTAACCAGTATTTATGCATAGATGTTTGAGGTTATGGTCTGGACATATTTCCTGTTTATATTTACAGTTCAACTCTGGATACCTCAAACTACCTATATCTCAGATAAAGTTTTCTGGGCCCAGAAAATCAACTTTGAGATATCAGTAGTTTGGAGATATCCAGAGCTGACTGTCTATTGAAATACAGTAGGGGTGTAAGGTCAGATGAAACGGTAAACAGTGTAGAGATGCGACGGCCAAGTCTGAGTAATAATTGCTTGCGTAGTAGCTAGGAGGGACAGAATGTTTATATTTACAGTTCAACTCTGGATATCTCAAACTACCGATATCCCAAAGAAATTTGTCTGGGCCCAGAAAATTTACTTTGAGATATCAGTAGTTTGGAGATGTCCAGAGTTGACTGTCTATTGAAATACAATTCATGTGTAAGATCAGTTGAAAGGGCAAACATTGTAGACCCTGTGGCTAAGTTTTGAGCACTGCTGGCGTGATTTGGCTTTGGTGGAGGGGCTGGAAGTTTGGGCACCAAAGCTGTTGCGCCAGACGTGGTTAAATATGCATGGCCAACAGTGTCAATTGAGAAGCAAATACTATTCACTCAGAGAAAGGGGCCCATACATTTATCTTCCAACTGCAACATGTAAGCTGCTTTATTAGCTTTTGTGTGTTCAATTTTTGCTGCTGCTCTCAGTTTACACTTTCAGGTTCTCTATAGTGGAAGGAAGGTCAGTATTCCCAGAAATAGTGTGAGTATTTTTTTCATTCCTTAACGCAACTGACAGCGGCAAACGGTATACAGTCATCTCGCGACGTCTGGAGCACTGATATCTCAAAGTCCCTCTTATATCAAAGGTTATGGTCTTCAGTTCAGTTCTGTTCAATTCTCTTATCGATGTTACCCAAGTGGCTCAACGGTACGTAACCATAGTTGCACACACTTGGCGCCGTGTGTCCGTCCAATGTCATTCAGTCTGTAATTGTGTCGTCGGTCAGTGCTGCCTAACCAGTATTTATGCATAGATGTTTGAGGTTATGGTCTGGACATATTTCCTGTTTATATTTACAGTTCAACTCTGGATACCTCAAACTACCTATATCTCAGATAAAGTTTTCTGGGCCCAGAAAATCAACTTTGAGATATCAGTAGTTTGGAGATATCCAGAGCTGACTGTCTATTGAAATACAGTAGGGGTGTAAGGTCAGATGAAACGGTAAACAGTGTAGAGACGCGACGGCCAAGTCTGAGTAATAATTGCTGGCGTAGTAGCTAGGAGGGACAGAATGTTTATATTTACAGTTCAACTCTGGATATCTCAAACTACCGATATCCCAAAGAAATTTGTCTGGGCCCAGAAAATTTACTTTGAGATATCAGTAGTTTGGAGATGTCCAGAGTTGACTGTCTATTGAAATACAATTCATGTGTAAGATCAGTTGAAAGGGCAAACATTGTAGACCCTGTGGCTAAGTTTTGAGCACTGCTGGCGTGATTTGGCTTTGGTGGAGGGGCTGGAAGTTTGGGCACCAAAGCTGTTGCGCCAGACGTGGTTAAATATGCATGGCCAACAGTGTCAATTGAGAAGCAAATACTATTCACTCAGAGAAAGGGGCCCATACATTTATCTTCCAACTGCAACATGAAAGCTGCTGTATTAGCTTTTGTGTGTTCAATTTTTGCTGCTGCTCTCAGTTTACACTTTCAGGTTCTCTACAGTGGAAGGAAGGTCAGTATTCCCAGAAATAGTGTGAGTATTTTTTTCATTCCTTAACGCAACTGACAGCGGCAAACGGTATACAGTCATCTCGCGACGTCTGGAGCACTGATATCTCAAAGTCCCTCTTATATCAAAGGTTATGGTCTTCAGTTCAGTTCTGTTCAATTCTCTTATCGATGTTACCCAAGTGGCTCAACGGTACATAGCCATAGTTGCACACACTTGGCGCCGTGTGTCCGTCCAATGTCATTCAGTCTGTAATTGTGTCGTCGGTCAGTGCTGCCTAACCAGTATTTATGCATAGATGTTTGAGGTTATGGTCTGGACATATTTCCTGTTTATATTTACAGTTCAACTCTGGATACCTCAAACTACCTATATCTCAGATAAAGTTTTTTGGGCCCAGAAAATCAACTTTGAGATATCAGTAGTTTGGAGATATTCAGAGCTGACTGTCTATTGAAATACAGTAGGGGTGTAAGGTCAGATGAAACGGTAAACAGTGTAGAGACGCGACGGCCAAGTCTGAGTAATAATTGCTGGCGTAGTAGCTAGGAGGGACAGAATGTTTATATTTACAGTTCAACTCTGGATATCTCAAACTACCGATATCCCAAAGAAATTTGTCTGGGCCCAGAAAATTTACTTTGAGATATCAGTAGTTTGGAGATGTCCAGAGTTGACTGTCTATTGAAATACAATTCATGTGTAAGATCAGTTGAAAGGGCAAACATTGTAGACCCTGTGGCTAAGTTTTGAACACTGCTGGCGTGATTTGGCTTTGGTGGAGGGGCTGGAAGTTTGGGCACCAAAGCTGTTGCGCCAGACGTGGTTAAATATGCATGGCCAACAGTGTCAATTGAGAAGCAAATACTATTCACTCAGAGAAAGGGGCCCATACATTTATCTTCCAACTGCAACATGTAAGCTGCTTTATTAGCTTTTGTGTGTTCAATTTTTGCTGCTGCTCTCAGTTTACACTTTCAGGTTCTCTACAGTGGAAGGAAGGTCAGTATTCCCAGAAATAGTGTGAGTATTTTTTCATTCCTTAACGCAACTGACAGCGGCAAACAGTATACAGTCATCTCGCGACGTCTGGAGCACTGATATCTCAAAGTCCCTCTTATATCAAAGGTTATGGTCTTCAGTTCAGTTCTGTTCAATTCTCTTATCGATGTTACCCAAGTGGCTCAATGGTATGTAACCATAGTTGCACACACTTGGCGCCGTGTGTCCGTCCAATGTCATTCAGTCTGTAATTGTGTCATCGGTCAGTGCTGCCTAACCAGTATTTATGCATAGATGTTTGAGGTTATGGTCTGGACATATTTCCTGTTTATATTTACAGTTCAACTCTGGATACCTCAAACTACCTATATCTCAGATAAAGTTTTCTGGGCCCAGAAAATCAACTTTGAGATATCAGTAGTTTGGAGATATCCAGAGCTGACTGTCTATTGAAATACAGTAGGGGTGTAAGGTCAGATGAAACGGTATACAGTGTAGAGACGCGACGGCCAAGTCTGAGTAATAATTGCTGGCGTAGTAGCTAGGAGGGACAGAATGTTTATATTTACAGTTCAACTCTAAATATCTCAAACTACCGATATCCCAAAGAAATTTGTCTGGGCCCAGAAAATTTACTTTGAGATATCAGTAGTTTGGAGATGTCCAGAGTTGACTGTCTATTGAAATACAATTCATGTGTAAGATCAGTTGAAAGGGCAAACATTGTAGACCCTGTGGCTAAGTTTTGAGCACTGCTGGCGTGATTTGGCTTTGGTGGAGGGGCTGGAAGTTTGGGCACCAAAGCTGTTGCGCCAGACGTGGTTAAATATGCATGGCCAACAGTGTCAATTGAGAAGCAAATACTTTTCACTCAGAGAAAGGGGCCCATACATTTATCTTCCAACTGCAACATGAAAGCTGCTGTATTAGCTTTTGTGTGTTCAATTTTTGCTGCTGCTCTCAGTTTACACTTTCAGGTTCTCTACAGTGGAAGGAAGGTCAGTATTCCCAGAAATAGTGTGAGTATTTTTTTCATTCCTTAACGCAACTGACAGCGGCAAACGGTATACAGTCATCTCGCGACGTCTGGAGCACTGATATCTCAAAGTCCCTCTTATATCAAAGGTTATGGTCTTCAGTTCAGTTCTGTTCAATTCTCTTATCGATGTTACCCAAGTGGCTCAACGGTACATAACCATAGTTGCACACACTTGGCGCCATGTGTCCGTCCAATGTCATTCAGTCTGTAATTGTGTCATCGGTCAGTGCTGCCTAACCAGTATTTATGCATAGATGTTTGAGGTTATGGTCTGGACATATTTCCTGTTTATATTTACAGTTCAACTCTGGATACCTCAAACTACCTATATCTCAGATAAAGTTTTTTGGGCCCAGAAAATCAACTTTGAGATATCAGTAGTTTGGAGATATCCAGAGCTGACTGTCTATTGAAATACAGTAGGGGTGTAAGGTCAGATGAAACGGTAAACAGTGTAGAGACGCAACGGCCAAGTCTGAGTAATAATTGCTGGCGTAGTAGCTAGGACGGACAGAATGTTTATATTTACAGTTCAACTCTGGATATCTCAAACTACTGATATCCCAAAGAAATTTGTCTGGGCCCAGAAAATTTACTTTGAGATATCAGTAGTTTGGAGATGTCCAGAGTTGACTGTCTAATGAAATACAATTCATGTGTAAGATCAGTTGAAAGGGCAAACATTGTAGACCCTGTGGCTAAGTTTTGAACACTGCTGGCGTGATTTGGCTTTGGTGGAGGGGCTGGAAGTTTGGGCACCAAAGCTGTTGCGCCAGACGTGGTTAAATATGCATGGCCAACAGTGTCATTTGAGAAGCAAATACTATTCACTCAGAGAAAGGGGCCCATACATTTATCTTCCAACTGCAACATGTAAGCTGCTTTATTAGCTTTTGTGTGTTCAATTTTTGCTGCTGCTCTCAGTTTACACTTTCAGGTTCTCTACAGTGGAAGGAAGGTCAGTATTCCCAGAAATAGTGTGAGTATTTTTTCATTCCTCAACGCAACTGACAGCGGCAAATGGTTTACAGTCATCTCACGACGTCTGGAGCACTGATATCTCAAAGTCCCTCTTATATCAAAGGTTATGGTCTTCAGTTCAGTTCTGTTCAATTCTCTTATCGATGTTACCAAAGTGGCTCAACGGTACGTAACCGTAGTTGCACACACTTGTTGCTGTGTGTCCGTCCAATGTCATTCAGTCTGTAATTGTGTCGTCGGTCAGTGCTGCCTAACCAGTATTTATGCATAGATGTTTGAGGTTATGGTCTGGACATATTTCCTGTTTATATTTACAGTTCAACTCTGGATACCTCAAACTACCTATATCTCAGATAAAGTTTTCTGGGCCCAGAAAATCAACTTTGAGATATCAGTAGTTTACAGATATCCAGAGCTGACTGTCTATTGAAATACAGTAGGGGTGTAAGGTCAGATGAAATGGTAAACAGTGTAGAGACGCGACGGCCAAGTCTGAGTAATAATTGCTGGCGTAGTAGCTAGGAGGGACAGAATGTTTATATTTACAGTTCAACTCTGGATATCTCAAACTACCGATATCCCAAAGAAATTTGTCTGGGCCCAGAAAATTTACTTTGAGATATCAGTAGTTTGGAGATGTCCAGAGTTGACTGTCTATTGAAATACAATTCATGTGTAAGATCAGTTGAAAGGGCAAACATTGTAGACCCTGTGGCTAAGTTTTGAGCACTGCTGGCGTGATTTGGCTTTGGTGGAGGGGCTGGAAGTTTGGGCACCAAAGCTGTTGCGCCAGACGTGGTTAAATATGCATGGCCAACAGTGTCAATTGAGAAGCAAATACTATTCACTCAGAGAAAGGGGCCCATACATTTATCTTTCAACTGCAACATGTAAGCTGCTTTATTAGCTTTTGTGTGTTCAATTTTTGCTGCTGTTCTCAGTTTACACTTTCAGGCTCTCTACAGTGGAAGGAAGGTCAGTATTCCCAGAAATAGTGTGAGTATTTTTTTCATTCCTTAACGCAACTGACAGCGGCAAACGGTATACAGTCATCTCGCGACGTCTGGAGCACTGATATATCGAAGTCCCTCTTATATCAAAGGTTATGGTCTTCTGTTCAGTTCTGTTCAATTCTCTTATCGATGTTACCCAAGTGGCTCAATGGTGCGTAACCATAGTTGCACACACTTGGCGCCGTGTGTCTGTCCAATGTCATTCAGTCTGTAATTGTGCCGTCGGTCAGTGCTGCCTAACCAGTATTTATGCATAGATGTTTGAGGTTATGGTCTGGACATATTTCCTGTTTATATTTACAGTTCAACTCTGGATACCTCAAACTACCTATATCTCAGATAAAGTTTTCTGGGCCCAGAAAATCAACTTTGAGATATCAGTAGTTTGGAGATATCCAGTGCTGACTGTCTATTGAAATACAGTAGGGGTGTAAGGTCAGATGAAACGGTATACAGTGTAGAGACACGACGGCCAAGTCTGAGTAATAATTGCTGGCGTAGTAGCTAGGAGGGACAGAATGTTTATATTTACAGTTCAACTCTGGATATATCAAACTACCGATATCCCAAAGAAATTTGTCTGGGCCCAGAAAATTTACTTTGAGATATCAGTAGTTTGGAGATGTCCAGAGTTGACTGTCTATTGAAATACAATTCATGTGTAAGATCAGTTGAAAGGGCAAACATTGTAGACCCTGTGGCTAAGTTTTGAGCACTGCTGGCGTGATTTGGCTTTGGTGGAGGGGCTGGAAGTTTGGGCACCAAAGCTGTTGCGCCAGATGTGGTTAAATATGCATGGCCAACAGTGTCAATTGAGAAGCAAATACTATTCACTCAGAGAAAGGGGCCCATACATTTATCTTCCAACTGCAACATGTAAGCTGCTTTATTAGCTTTTGTGTGTTCAATTTTTGCTGCTGCTCTCAGTTTACACTTTCAGGTTCTCTACAGTGGAAGGAAGGTCAGTATTCCCAGAAATAGTGTGAGTATTTTTTTCATTCCTTAACGCAACTGACAGCGGCAAACGGTATACAGTCATCTCGCGACGTCTGGAGCACTGATATCTCAAAGTCCCTCTTATATCAAAGGTTATGGTCTTCTGTTCAGTTCTGTTCAATTCTCTTATCGATGTTACCCAAGTGGCTCAACGGTACGTAACCATAGTTGCACACACTTGGCGCCGTGTGTCCGTCCAATGTCATTCAGTCTGTAATTGTGTCGTCGGTCAGTGCTGCCTAACCAGTATTTATGCATAGATGTTTGAGGTTATGGTCTGGACATATTTCCTGTTTATATTTACAGTTCAACTCTGGATACCTCAAACTACCTATATCTCAGATAAAGTTTTCTGGGCCCAGAAAATCAACTTTGAGATATCAGTAGTTTGGAGATATCCAGAGCTGACTGTCTATTGAAATACAGTAGGGGTGTAAGGTCAGATGAAACGGTAAACAGTGTAGAGACGCGACGGCCAAGTCTGAGTAATAATTGCTGGCGTAGTAGCTAGGAGGGACAGAATGTTTATATTTACAGTTCAACTCTGGATATCTCAAACTACCGATATCCCAAAGAAATTTGTCTGGGCCCAGAAAATTTACTTTGAGATATCAGTAGTTTGGAGATGTCCAGAGTTGACTGTCTATTGAAATACAATTCATGTGTAAGATCAGTTGAAAGGGCAAACATTGTAGACCCTGTGGCTAAGTTTTGAGCACTGCTGGCGTGATTTGGCTTTGGTGGAGGGGCTGGAAGTTTGGGCACCAAAGCTGTTGCGCCAGTCGTGGTTAAATATACATGGCCAACAGTGTCATTTGAGAAGCAAATACTATTCACTCAGAGAAAGGGGCCCATACATTTATCTTCCAACTGCAACATGTAAGCTGCTTTATTAGCTTTTGTGTGTTCAATTTTTGCTGCTGCTCTCAGTTTACACTTTCAGGTTCTCTACAGTGGAAGGAAGGTCAGTATTCCCAGAAATAGTGTGAGTATTTTTTTCATTCCTTAACGCAACTGACAGCGGCAAACGGTATACAGTCATCTCGCGACTTCTGGAGCACTGATATCTCAAAGTCCCTCTTATATCAAAGGTTATGGTCTTCAGTTCAGTTCTGTTCAATTCTCTTATCGATGTTACCCAAGTGGCTCAATGGTACGTAACCATAGTTGCACACACTTGGCGCCGTGTGTCCGTCCAATGTCATTCAGTCTGTAATTGTGTCGTCGGTCAGTGCTGCCTAACCAGTATTTATGCATAGATGTTTGAGGTTATGGTCTGGACATATTTCCTGTTTATATTTACAGTTCAACTCTGGATACCTCAAACTACCTATATCTCAGATAAAGTTTTCTGGGCCCAGAAAATCAACTTTGAGATATCAGTAGTTTGGAGATATCCAGAGCTGACTGTCTATTGAAATACAGTAGGGGTGTAAGGTCAGATGAAACGGTAAACAGTGTAGAGACGCGACGGCCAAGTCTGAGTAATAATTGCTGGCATAGTAGCTAGGAGGGACAGAATGTTTATATTTACAGTTCAACTCTGGATATCTCAAACTACCGATATCCCAAAGAAATTTGTCTGGGCCCAGAAAATTTACTTGGAGATATCAGTAGTTTGGAGATGTCCAGAGTTGACTGTCTTTTGAAATACAATTCATGTGTAAGATCAGTTGAAAGGGCAAACATTGTAGACCCTGTGGCTAAGTTTTGAGCACTGCTGGCGTGATTTGGCTTTGGTGGAGGGGCTGGAAGTTTGGGCACCAAAGCTGTTGCGCCAGACATGGTTAAATATGCATGGCCAACAGTGTCAATTGAGAAGCAAATACTATTCACTCAGAGAAAGGGGCCCATACATTTATCTTCCAACTGCAACATGTAAGCTGCTTTATTAGCTTTTGTGTGTTCAATTTTTGCTGCTGCTCTCAGTTTACACTTTCAGGTTCTCTACAGTGGAAGGAAGGTCAGTATTCCCAGAAATAGTGTGAGTATTTTTTTCATTCCTTAACGCAACTGACAGCGGCAAACGGTATACAGTCATCTCGCGACGTCTGGAGCACTGATATCTCAAAGTCCCTCTTATATCAAAGGTTATGGTCTTCAGTTCAGTTCTGTTCAATTCTCTTATCGATGTTACCCAAGTGGCTCAACGGTACGTAACCATAGTTGCACACACTTGGCGCCGTGTGTCCGTCCAATGTCATTCAGTCTGTAATTGTGTCGTCGGTCAGTGCTGCCTAACCAGTATTTATGCATAGATGTTTGAGGTTATGGTCTGGACATATTTCCTGTTTATATTTACAGTTCAACTCTGGATACCTCAAACTACCTATATCTCAGATAAAGTTTTCTGGGCCCAGAAAATCAACTTTGAGATATCAGTAGTTTGGAGATATCCAGAGCTGACTGTCTATTGAAATACAGTAGGGGTGTAAGGTCAGATGAAACGGTATACAGTGTAGAGACGCGACGGCCAAGTCTGAGTAATAATTGCTGGCGTAGTAGCTAGGAGGGACAGAATGTTTATATTTACAGTTCAACTCTGGATATCTCAAACTACCGATATCCCAAAGAAATTTGTCTGGGCCCAGAAAATTTACTTTGAGATATCAGTAGTTTGGAGATGTCCAGAGTTGACTGTCTATTGAAACAATTCATGTGTAAGATCAGTTGAAAGGGCAAACATTGTAGACCCTGTGGCTAAGTTTTGAGCACTGCTGGCGTGATTTGGCTTTGGTGGAGGGGCTGGAAGTTTGGGCACCAAAGCTGTTGCGCCAGACGTGGTTAAATATGCATGGCCAACAGTGTCATTTGAGAAGCAAATACTATTCACTCAGAGAAAGGGGCCCATACATTTATCTTCCAACTGCAACATGTAAGCTGCTTTATTAGCTTTTGTGTGTTCAATTTTTGCTGCTGCTCTCAGTTTACACTTTCAGGTTCTCTACAGTGGAAGGAAGGTCAGTATTCCCAGAAATAGTGTGAGTATTTTTTTCATTCCTTAACGCAACTGACAGCGGCAAACGGTATACAGTCATCTCGCGACGTCTGGAGCACTGATATCTCAAAGTCCCTCTTATATCAAAGGTTATGGTCTTCAGTTCAGTTCTGTTCAATTCTCTTATCGATGTTACCCAAGTGGCTCAACGGTATGTAACCATAGTTGCACACACTTGGCGCCGTGTGTCCGTCCAATGTCATTCAGTCTGTAATTGTGTCGTCGGTCAGTGCTGCCTAACCAGTATTTATGCATAGATGTTTGAGGTTATGGTCTGGACATATTTCCTGTTTATATTTACAGTTCAACTCTGGATACCTCAAACTACCTATATCTCAGATACAGTTTTCTGGGCCCAGAAAATCAACTTTGAGATATCAGTAGTTTGGAGATATCCAGAGCTGACTGTCTATTGAAATACAGTAGGGGTGTAAGGTCAGATGAAACGGTAAACAGTGTAGAGACGCGACGGCCAAGTCTGAGTAATAATTGCTGGCATAGTAGCTAGGAGGGACAGAATGTTTATATTTACAGTTCAACTCTGGATATCTCAAACTACCGATATCCCAAAGAAATTTGTCTGGGCCCAGAAAATTTACTTGGAGATATCAGTAGTTTGGAGATGTCCAGAGTTGACTGTCTTTTGAAATACAATTCATGTGTAAGATCAGTTGAAAGGGCAAACATTGTAGACCCTGTGGCTAAGTTTTGAGCACTGCTGGCGTGATTTGGCTTTGGTGGAGGGGCTGGAATGTTGGGCACCAAAGCTGTTGCGCCAGACATGGTTAAATATGCATGGCCAACAGTGTCAATTGAGAAGCAAATACTATTCACTCAGAGAAAGGGGCCCATACATTTATCTTCCAACTGCAACATGTAAGCTGCTTTATTAGCTTTTGTGTGTTCAATTTTTGCTGCTGCTCTCAGTTTACACTTTCAGGTTCTCTACAGTGGAAGGAAGGTCAGTATTCCCAGAAATAGTGTGAGTATTTTTTTCATTCCTTAACGCAACTGACAGCGGCAAACGGTATACAGTCATCTCGCGACGTCTGGAGCACTGATATCTCAAAGTCCCTCTTATATCAAAGGTTATGGTCTTCAGTTCAGTTCTGTTCAATTCTCTTATTGATGTTACCCAAGTGGCTCAATGGTACGTAACCATAGTTGCACACACTTGGCGCCGTGTGTCCGTCCAATGTCATTCAGTCTGTAATTGTGTCGTCGGTCAGTGCTGCCTAACCAGTATTTATGCATAGATGTTTGAGGTTATGGTCTGGACATATTTCCTGTTTATATTTACAGTTCAACTCTGGATACCTCAAACTACCTATATCTCAGATAAAGTTTTCTGGGCCCAGAAAATCAACTTTGAGATATCAGTAGTTTGGAGATATCCAGAGCTGACTGTCTATTGAAATACAGTAGGGGTGTAAGGTCAGATGAAACGGTATACAGTGTAGAGACGCGACGGCCAAGTCTGAGTAATAATTGCTGGCGTAGTAGCTAGGAGGGACAGAATGTTTATATTTACAGTTCAACTCTGGATATCTCAAACTACCGATATCCCAAAGAAATTTGTCTGGGCCCAGAAAATTTACTTTGAGATATCAGTAGTTTGGAGATGTCCAGAGTTGACTGTCTATTGAAACAATTCATGTGTAAGATCAGTTGAAAGGGCAAACATTGTAGACCCTGTGGCTAAGTTTTGAGCACTGCTGGCGTGATTTGGCTTTGGTGGAGGGGCTGGAAGTTTGGGCACCAAAGCTGTTGCGCCAGACGTGGTTAAATATGCATGGCCAACAGTGTCATTTGAGAAGCAAATACTATTCACTCAGAGAAAGGGGCCCATACATTTATCTTCCAACTGCAACATGTAAGCTGCTTTATTAGCTTTTGTGTGTTCAATTTTTGCTGCTGCTCTCAGTTTACACTTTCAGGTTCTCTACAGTGGAAGGAAGGTCAGTATTCCCAGAAATAGTGTGAGTATTTTTTTCATTCCTTAACGCAACTGACAGCGGCAAACGGTATACAGTCATCTCGCGACGTCTGGAGCACTGATATCTCAAAGTCCCTCTTATATCAAAGGTTATGGTCTTCAGTTCAGTTCTGTTCAATTCTCTTATCGATGTTACCCAAGTGGCTCAACGGTATGTAACCATAGTTGCACACACTTGGCGCCGTGTGTCCGTCCAATGTCATTCAGTCTGTAATTGTGTCGTCGGTCAGTGCTGCCTAACCAGTATTTATGCATAGATGTTTGAGGTTATGGTCTGGACATATTTCCTGTTTATATTTACAGTTCAACTCTG
The DNA here is from genome assembly GCA_963989385.1 of Ctena decussata. Taxonomy (NCBI): domain Eukaryota; kingdom Metazoa; phylum Mollusca; class Bivalvia; order Lucinida; family Lucinidae; genus Ctena; species Ctena decussata. The sequence goes on from OZ022514.1 coordinate 40,819,288, forward strand.
GATACCTCAAACTACCTATATCTCAGATAAAGTTTTCTGGGCCCAGAAAATCAACTTTGAGATATCAGTAGTTTGGAGATATCCAGAGCTGACTGTCTATTGAAATACAATAGGGATGTAAGGTCAGATGAAACGGTAAACAGTGTAGAGACGCGACGGCCAAGTCTGAGTAATAATTGCTGGCATAGTAGCTAGGAGGGACAGAATGTTTATATTTACAGTTCAACTCTGGATATCTCAAACTACCGATATCCCAAAGAAATTTGTCTGGGCCCAGAAAATTTACTTGGAGATATCAGTAGTTTGGAGATGTCCAGAGTTGACTGTCTTTTGAAATACAATTCATGTGTAAGATCAGTTGAAAGGGCAAACATTGTAGACCCTGTGGCTAAGTTTTGAGCACTGCTGGCGTGATTTGGCTTTGGTGGAGGGGCTGGAAGTTTGGGCACCAAAGCTGTTGCGCCAGACGTGGTTAAATATGCATGGCCAACAGTGTCAATTGAGAAGCAAATACTATTCACTCAGAGAAAGGGGCCCATACATTTATCTTCCAACTGCAACATGTAAGCTGCTTTATTAGCTTTTGCGTGTTCAATTTTTGCTGCTGCTCTCAGTTTACACTTTCAGGTTCTCTACAGTGGAAGGAAGGTCAGTTCCCAGAAATAGTGTGAGTATTTTTTTCATTCCTTAACGCAACTGACAGCGGCAAACGGTATACAGTCATCTCGCGACGTCTGGAGCACTGATATCTCAAAGTCCCTCTTATATCAAAGGTTATGGTCTTCAGTTCAGTTCTGTTCAATTCTCTTATCGATGTTACCCAAGTGGCTCAACGGTACGTAACCATAGTTGCACACACTTGGCGCCGTGTGTCCGTCCAATGTCATTCAGTCTGTAATTGTGTCATCGGTCAGTGCTGCCTAACCAGTATTTATGCATAGATGTTTGAGGTTATGGTCAGGACATATTTCCTGTTTATATTTACAGTTCAACTCTGGATACCTCAAACTACCTATATCTCAGATAAAGTTTTCTGGGCCCAGAAAATCAACTTTGAGATATCAGTAGTTTGGAGATATCCAGAGCTGACTGTCTATTGAAATACAGTAGGGGTGTAAGGTCAGATGAAACGGTAAACAGTGTAGAGACGCGACGGCCAAGTCTGAGTAATAGTTGCTGGCATAGTAGCTAGGAGGGACAGAATGTTTATATTTACAGTTCAACTCTGGATATCTCAAACTACCGATATCCCAAAGAAATTTGTCTGGGCCCAGAAAATTTACTTTGAGATATCAGTAGTTTGGAGATGTCCAGAGTTGACTGTCTATTGAAATACAATTCATGTGTAAGATCAGTTGAAAGGGCAAGCATTGTAGACCCTGTGGCTAAGTTTTGAGCACTGCTGGCGTGATTTGGCTTTGGTGGAGGGGCTGGAAGTTTGGGCACCAAAGCTGTTGCACCAGACGTGGTTAAATATGCATGGCCAACAGTGTCGATTAAGAAGCAAATACTATTCACTCAGAGAAAGGGGCCCATACATTTATCTTCCAACTGCAACATGTAAGCTGCTTTATTAGCTTTTGTGTGTTCAATTTTTGCTGCTGCTCTCAGTTTACACTTTCAGGTTCTCTACAGTGGAAGGAAGGTCAGTATTCCCAGAAATAGTGTGAGTATTTTTTTCATTCCTTAACGCAACTGACAGCGGCAAATGGTATACAGTCATCTCGCGACGTCTGGAGCACTGATATCTCAAAGTCCCTCTTATATCAAAGGTTATGGTCTTCAGTTCAGTTCTGTTCAATTCTCTTATCGATGTTACCCAAGTGGCTCAACGGTTCGTAACCATAGTTGCACACACTTGGCGCCGTGTGTCCGTCCAATGTCATTCAGTCTGTAATTGTGTCGTAGGTCAGTGCTGCCTAACCAGTATTTATGCATAGATGTTTGAGGTTATGGTCTGGACATATTTCCTGTTTATATTTACAGTTCAACTCTGGATACCTCAAACTACCTATATCTCAGATAAAGTTTTCTGGGCCCAGAAAATCAACTTTGAGATATCAGTAGTTTGGAGATATCCAGAGCTGACTGTCTATTGAAATACAGTAGGGGTGTAAGGTCAGATGAAACGGTATACAGTGTAGAGACGCGACGGCCAAGTCTGTGTAATAATTACTGGCGTAGTAGGTAGGAGGGACAGAATGTTTATATTTACAGTTCAACTCTGGATATCTCAAACTACCGATATCCCAAAGAAATTTGTCTGGGCCCAGAAAATTTACTTTGAGATATCAGTAGTTTGGAGATGTCCAGAGTTGACTGTCTATTGAAATACAATTCATGTGTAAGATCATGTGAAAGGGCAAACATTGTAGACCCTGTGGCTAAGTTTTGAGCACTGCTGGCGTGATTTGGCTTTGTTGGAGGGGCTGGAAGTTTGGGCACCAAAGCTGTTGCGCCAGACGTGGTTAAATATGCATGGCCAACAGTGTCAATTGAGAAGCAAATACTATTCACTCAGAGAAAGGGGCCCATACATTTATCTTCCAACTGCAACATGTAAGCTGCTTTATTAGCTTTTGCGTGTTCAATTTTTGCTGCTGCTCTCAGTTTACACTTTCAGGTTCTCTACAGTGGAAGGAAGGTCAGTATTCCCAGAAATAGTGTGAGTATTTTTTTCATTCCTTAACGCAACTGACAGCGGCAAACGGTATACAGTCATCTCGCGACGTCTGGAGCACTGATATCTCAAAGTCCCTCTTATATCAAAGGTTATGGTCTTCAGTTCAGTTCTGTTCAATTCTCTTATCGATGTTACCCAAGTGGCTCAACGGTACGTAACCATAGTTGCACACACTTGGCGCCGTGTGTCCGTCCAATGTCATTCAGTCTGTAATTGTGTCGTCGGTCAGTGCTGCCTAACCAGTATTTATGCATAGATGTTTGAGGTTATGGTCTGGACATATTTCCTGTTTATATTTACAGTTCAACTCTGGATACCTCAAACTACCTATATCTCAGATAAAGTTTTCTGGGCCCAGAAAATCAACTTTGAGATATCAGTAGTTTGGAGATATCCAGAGCTGACTGTCTATTGAAATACAGTAGGGGTGTAAGGTCAGATAAAGGGGTATACAGTGTAGAGACAGGAAGGCCAAGTCTGAGTAATAATTGCTGGCGTAGTAGCTAGGAGGGACAGAATGTTTATATTTACAGTTCAACTCTGGATATCTCAAACTACCGATATCCCAAAGAAATTTGTCTGGGCCCAGAAAATTTACTTTGAGATATCAGTAGTTTGGAGATGTCCAGAGTTGACTGTCTATTGAAATACAATTCATGTGTAAGATCAGTTGAAAGGGCAAACATTGTAGACCCTGTGGCTAAGTTTTGAGCACTGCTGGCGTGATTTGGCTTTGGTGGAGGGGCTGGAAGTTTGGGCACCAAAGCTGTTGCGCCAGACGTGGTTAAATATGCATGGCCAACAGTGTCAATTGAGAAGCAAATACTATTCACTCAGAGAAAGGGGCCCATACATTTATCTTCCAACTGCAACATGTAAGCTGCTTTATTAGCTTTTGCGTGTTCAATTTTTGCTGCTGCTCTCAGTTTACACTTTCAGGTTCTCTACAGTGGAAGGAAGGTTATTATTCCCAGAAATAGTGTGAGTATTTTTTTCATTCCTTAACGCAACTGACAGCGGCAAACGGTATACAGTCATCTCGCGACGTCTGGAGCACTGATATCTCAAAGTCCCTCTTATATCAAAGGTTATGGTCTTCAGTTCAGTTCTGTTCAATTCTCTTATCGATGTTACCCAAGTGGCTCAATGGTACGTAACCAAAGTTGCACACACTTGGTGCCGTGTGTCCGTCCAATGTCATTCAGTCTGTAATTGTGTCATCGGTCAGTGCTGCCTAACCAGTATTTATGCATAGATGTTTGAGGTTATGGTCTGGACATTTTTCCTGTTTATATTTACAGTTCAACTCTGGATACCTCAAACTACCTATATCTCAGATAAAGTTTTTTGGGCCCAGAAAATCAACTTTGAGATATCAGTAGTTTGGAGATATCCAGAGCTGACTGTCTATTGAAATACAGTAGGGGTGTAAGGTCAGATGAAACAGTATACAGTGTAGAGACGCGACGGCCAAGTCTGAGTAATAATTGCTGGTGTAGTAGCTAGGAGGGACAGAATGTTTATATTTACAGTTCAACTCTGGATATCTCAAACTACCGATATCCCAAAGAAATTTGTCTGGGCCCAGAAAATTTACTTTGAGATATCAGTAGTTTGGAGATGTCCAGAGTTGACTGTCTATTGAAATACAATTCATGTGTAAGATCAGTTGAAAGGGCAAACATTGTAGACCCTGTGGCTAAGTTTTGAGCACTGCTGGCGTAATTTGGCTTTGGTGGAGGGGCTGGAAGTTTGGGCACCAAAGCTGTTGCGCCAGACGTGGTTAAATATGCATGGCCAACAGTGTCAATTGAGAAGCAAATACTATTCACTCAGAGAAAGGGGCCCATACATTTATCTTCCAACTGCAACATGTAAGCTGCTTTATTAGCTTTTGTGTGTTCAATTTTTGCTGCTGCTCTCAGTTTACACTTTCAGGTTCTCTACAGTGGAAGGAAGGTCAGTATTCCCAGAAATAGTGTGAGTATTTTTTTCATTCCTTAACGCAACTGACAGCGGCAAACGGTATACAGTCATCTCGCGACGTCTGGAGCACTGATATCTCAAAGTCCCTCTTATATCAAAGGTTATGGTCTTCAGTTCAGTTCTGTTCAATTCTCTTATCGATGTTACCCAAGTGGCTCAATGGTACGTAACCATAGTTGCACACACTTGGCGCCGTGTGTCCGTCCAATGTCATTCAGTCTGTAATTGTGTCGTCGGTCAGTGCTGCCTAACCAGTATTTATGCATAGATGTTTGAGGTTATGGTCTGGACATATTTCCTGTTTATATTTACAGTTCAACTCTGGATACCTCAAACTACCTATATCTCGGATAAAGTTTTCTGGGCCCAGAAAATCAACTTTGAGATATCAGTAGTTTGGAGATATCCAGAGCTGACTGTCTATTGAAATACAGTAGGGGTGTAAGGTCAGATGAAACGGTATACAGTGTAGAGACGCGACGGCCAAGTCTGAGTAATAATTGCTGGCGTAGTAGCTAGGAGGGACAGAATGTTTATATTTACAGTTCAACTCTGGATATCTCAAACTACCGATATCCCAAAGAAATTTGTCTGGGCCCAGAAAATTTACTTTGAGATATCAGTAGTTTGGAGATGTCCAGAGTTGACTGTCTATTGAAATACAATTCATGTGTAAGATCAGTTGAAAGGGCAAACATTGTAGACCCTGTGGCTAAGTTTTGAGCACTGCTGGCGTGATTTGGCTTTGGTGGAGGGGCTGGAAGTTTGGGCACCAAAGCTGTTGCGCCAGACGTGGTTAAATATGCATGGCCAACAGTGTCGATTGAGAAGCAAATACTATTCACTCAGAGAAAGGGGCCCATACATTTATCTTTCAACTGCAACATGTAAGCTGCTTTATTAGCTTTTGTGTGTTCAATTTTTGCTGCTGCTCTCAGTTTACACTTTCAGGCTCTCTACAGTGGAAGGAAGGTCAGTATTCCCAGAAATAGTGTGAGTATTTTTTTCATTCCTTAACGCAACTGACAGCGGCAAACGGTATACAGTCATCTCGCGACGTCTGGAGCACTGATATCTCGAAGTCCCTCTTATATCAAAGGTTATGGTCTTCAGTTCAGTTCTGTTCAATTCTCTTATCGATGTTACCCAAGTGGCTCAACGGTACGTAACCATAGTTGCACACACTTGGCGCCGTGTGTCCGTCCAATGTCATTCAGTCTGTAAATGTGTCGTCGGTCAGTGCTGCCTAACCAGTATTTATGCATAGATGTTTGAGGTTATGGTCTGGACATATTTCCTGTTTATATTTACAGTTCAACTCTGGATACCTCAAACTACCTATATCTCAGATAAAGTTTTCTGGGCCCAGAAAATCAACTTTGAGATATCAGTAGTTTGGAGATATCCAGAGCTGACTGTCTATTGAAATACAGTAGGGGTGTAAGGTCAGATGAAACGGTATACAGTGTAGAGACAGGAAGGCCAAGTCTGAGTAATAATTGCTGGCGTAGTAGCTAGGAGGGACAGAATGTTTATATTTACAGTTCAACTCTGGATATCTCAAACTACCGATATCCCAAAGAAATTTGTCTGGGCCCAGAAAATTTACTTTGAGATATCAGTAGTTTGGAGATGTCCAGAGTTGACTGTCTATTGAAATACAATTCATGTGTAAGATCAGTTGAAAGGGCAAACATTGTAGACCCTGTGGCTAAGTTTTGAGCACTGCTGGCGTGATTTGGCTTTGGTGGAGGGGCTGGAAGTTTGGGCACCAAAGCTGTTGCGCCAGACGTGGTTAAATATGCATGGCCAACAGTGTCGATTGAGAAGCAAATACTATTCACTCAGAGAAAGGGGCCCATACATTTATCTTTCAACTGCAACATGTAAGCTGCTTTATTAGCTTTTGTGTGTTCAATTTTTGCTGCTGCTCTCAGTTTACACTTTCAGGCTCTCTACAGTGGAAGGAAGGTCAGTATTCCCAGAAATAGTGTGAGTATTTTTTTCATTCCTTAACGCAACTGACAGCGGCAAACGGTATACAGTCATCTGGCGACGTCTGGAGCACTGATATCTCGAAGTCCCTCTTATATCAAAGGTTATGGTCTTCAGTTCAGTTCTGTTCAATTCTCTTATCGATGTTACCCAAGTGGCTCAACGGTACGTAACCATAGTTGCACACACTTGGCGCCGTGTGTCCGTCCAATGTCATTCAGTCTGTAATTGTGTCGTCGGTCAGTGCTGCCTAACCAGTATTTATGCATAGATGTTTGAGGTTATGGTCTGGACATATTTCCTGTTTATATTTACAGTTCAACTCTGGATACCTCAAACTACCTATATCTCAGATAAAGTTTTCTGGGCCCAGAAAATCAACTTTGAGATATCAGTAGTTTGGAGATATCCAGAGCTGACTGTCTATTGAAATACAGTAGGGGTGTAAGGTCAGATGAAACGGTATACAGTGTAGAGACGCGACGGCCAAGTCTGAGTAATAATTGCTGGCGTAGTAGCTAGGAGGGACAGAATGTTTATATTTACAGTTCAACTCTGGATATCTCAAACTACCGATATCCCAAAGAAATTTGTCTGGGCCCAGAAAATTTACTTTGAGATATCAGTAGTTTGGAGATGTCCAGAGTTGACTGTCTATTGAAATACAATTCATGTGTAAGATCAGTTGAAAGGGCAAACATTGTAGACCCTGTGGCTAAGTTTTGAGCACTGCTGGCGTGATTTGGCTTTGGTGGAGGGGCTGGAAGTTTGGGCACCAAAGCTGTTGCGCCAGACGTGGTTAAATATGCATGGCCAACAGTGTCAATTGAGAAGCAAATACTATTCACTCAGAGAAAGGGGCCCATACATTTATCTTCCAACTGCAACATGTAAGCTGCTTTATTAGCTTTTGCGTGTTCAATTTTTGCTGCTGCTCTCAGTTTACACTTTCAGGTTCTCTACAGTGGAAGGAAGGTCAGTATTCCCAGAAATAGTGTGAGTATTTTTTTCATTCCTTAACGCAACTGACAGCGGCAAACGGTATACAGTCATCTCGCGACGTCTGGAGCACTGATATCTCAAAGTCCCTCTTATATCAAAGGTTATGGTCTTCAGTTCAGTTCTGTTCAATTCTCTTATCGATGTTTCCCAAGTGGCTCAATGGTACGTAACCATAGTTGCACACACTTGGCGCCGTGTGTCCGTCCAATGTCATTCAGTCTGTAATTGTGTCGTCGGTCAGTGCTGCCTAACCAGTATTTATGCATAGATGTTTGAGGTTATGGTCTGGACATATTTCCTGTTTATATTTACAGTTCAACTCTGGATACCTCAAACTACCTATATCTCAGATAAAGTTTTCTGGGCCAAGAAAATCAACTTTGAGATATCAGTAGTTTGGAGATATCCAGAGCTGACTGTCTATTGAAATACAGTAGGGGTGTAAGGTCAGATGAAACGGTATACAGTGTAGAGACGCGACGGCCAAGTCTGAGTAATAATTGCTGGCGTAGTAGCTAGGAGGGACAGAATGTTTATATTTACAGTTCAACTCTGGATATCTCAAACTACCGATATCCCAAAGAAATTTGTCTGGGCCCAGAAAATTTACTTTGAGATATCAGTAGTTTGGAGATGTCCAGAGTTGACTGTCTATTGAAATACAATTCATGTGTAAGATCAGTTGAAAGGGCAAACATTGTAGACCCTGTGGCTAAGTTTTGAGCACTGCTGGCGTGATTTGGCTTTGGTGGAGGGGCTGGAAGTTTGGGCACCAAAGCTGTTGCGCCAGACGTGGTTAAATATGCATGGCCAACAGTGTCGATTGAGAAGCAAATACTATTCACTCAGAGAAAGGGGCCCATACATTTATCTTTCAACTGCAACATGTAAGCTGCTTTATTAGCTTTTGCGTGTTCAATTTTTGCTGCTGCTCTCAGTTTACACTTTCAGGCTCTCTACAGTGGAAGGAAGGTCAGTATTCCCAGAAATAGTGTGAGTATTTTTTTCATTCCTTAACGCAACTGACAGCGGCAAAACGTATACAGTCATCTCGCGACGTCTGGAGCACTGATATCTCGAAGTCCCTCTTATATCAAAGGTTATGGTCTTCAGTTCAGTTCTGTTCAATTCTCTTATCGATGTTACCCAAGTGGCTCAACGGTACGTAACCATAGTTGCACACACTTGGCGCCGTGTGTCCGTCCAATGTCATTCAGTCTGTAATTGTGTCATCGGTCAGTGCTGCCTAACCAGTATTTATGCATAGATGTTTGAGGTTATGGTCTGGACATATTTCCTGTTTATATTTACAGTTCAACTCTGGATACCTCAAACTACCTATATCTCAGATAAAGTTTTCTGGGCCCAGAAAATCAACTTTGAGATATCAGTAGTTTGGAGATATCCAGAGCTGACTGTCTATTGAAATACAGTAGGGGTGTAAGGTCAGATGAAACGGTATACAGTGTAGAGACGCGACGGCCAAGTCTGAGTAATAATTGCTGGCGTAGTAGCTAGGAGGGACAGAATGTTTATATTTACAGTTCAACTCTGGATATCTCAAACTACCGATATCCCAAAGAAATTTGTCTGGGCCCAGAAAATTTACTTTGAGATATCAGTAGTTTGGAGATGTCCAGAGTTGACTGTCTATTGAAATACAATTCATGTGTAAGATCAGTTGAAAGGGCAAACATTGTAGACCCTGTGGCTAAGTTTTGAGCACTGCTGGCGTGATTTGGCTTTGGTGGAGGGGCTGGAAGTTTGGGCACCAAAGCTGTTGCGCCAGACGTGGTTAAATATGCATGGCCAACAGTGTCAATTGAGAAGCAAATACTATTCACTCAGAGAAAGGGGCCCATACATTTATCTTCCAACTGCAACATGTAAGCTGCTTTATTAGCTTTTGTGTGTTCAATTTTTGCTGCTGCTCTCAGTTTACACTTTCAGGTTCTCTACAGTGGAAGGAAGGTCAGTATTCCCAGAAATAGTGTGAGTATTTTTTTCATTCCTTAACGCAACTGACAGCGGCAAACGGTATACAGTCATCTCGCGACGTCTGGAGCACTGATATCTCAAAGTCCCTCTTATATCAAAGGTTATGGTCTTCAGTTCAGTTCTGTTCAATTCTCTTATCGATGTTACCCAAGTGGCTCAACGGTACGTAACCATAGTTGCACACACTTGGCGCCGTGTGTCCGTCCAATGTCATTCAGTCTGTAATTGTGTCGTCGGTCAGTGCTGCCTAACCAGTATTTATGCATAGATGTTTGAGGTTATGGTCTGGACATATTTCCTGTTTATATTTACAGTTCAACTCTGGATACCTCAAACTACCTATATCTCAGATAAAGTTTTCTGGGCCCAGAAAATCAACTTTGAGATATCAGTAGTTTGGAGATATCCAGAGCTGACTGTCTATTGAAATACAGTAGGGGTGTAAGGTCAGATGAAACGGTATACAGTGTAGAGACGCGACGGCCAAGTCTGAGTAATAATTGCTGGCGTAGTAGCTAGGAGGGACAGAATGTTTATATTTACAGTTCAACTCTGGATATCTCAAACTACCGATATCCCAAAGAAATTTGTCTGGGCCCAGAAAATTTACTTTGAGATATCAGTAGTTTGGAGATGTCCAGAGTTGACTGTCTATTGAAATACAATTCATGTGTAAGATCAGTTGAAAGGGCAAACATTGTAGACCCTGTGGCTAAGTTTTGAGCACTGCTGGCGTGATTTGGCTTTGGTGGAGGGGCTGGAAGTTTGGGCACCAAAGCTGTTGCGCCAGACGTGGTTAAATATGCATGGCCAACAGTGTCGATTGAGAAGCAAATACTATTCACTCAGAGAAAGGGGCCCATACATTTATCTTTCAACTGCAACATGTAAGCTGCTTTATTAGCTTTTGTGTGTTCAATTTTTGCTGCTGCTCTCAGTTTACACTTTCAGGTTCTCTACAGTGGAAGGAAGGTCAGTATTCCCAGAAATAGTGTGAGTATTTTTTTCATTCCTTAACGCAACTGACAGCGGCAAACGGTATACAGTCATCTCGCGACGTCTGGAGCACTGATATCTCGAAGTCCCTCTTATATCAAAGGTTATGGTCTTCAGTTCAGTTCTGTTCAATTCTCTTATCGATGTTACCCAAGTGGCTCAACGGTACGTAACCATAGTTGCACACACTTGGCGCCGTGTGTCCGTCCAATGTCATTCAGTCTGTAATTGTGTCGTCGGTCAGTGCTGCCTAACCAGTATTTATGCATAGATGTTTGAGGTTATGGTCTGGACATATTTCCTGTTTATATTTACAGTTCAACTCTGGATACCTCAAACTACCTATATCTCAGATAAAGTTTTCTGGGCCCAGAAAATCAACTTTGAGATATCAGTAGTTTGGAGATATCCAGAGCTGACTGTCTATTGAAATACAGTAGGGGTGTAAGGTCAGATGAAACGGTATACAGTGTAGAGACGCGACGGCCAAGTCTGAGTAATAATTGCTGGGGTAGAAGCTAGAAGGGACAGAAGGTTTATATTTACAGTTCAACTCTGGATATCTCAAACTACCGATATCCCAAAGAAATTTGTCTGGGCCCAGAAAATTTACTTTGAGATATCAGTAGTTTGGAGATGTCCAGAGTTGACTATCTATTGAAATACAATTCATGTGTAAGATCAGTTGAAAGGGCAAACATTGTAGACCCTGTGGCTAAGTTTTGAGCACTGCTGGCGTGATTTGGCTTTGGTGGAGGGGCTGGAAGTTTGGGCACCAAAGCTGTTGCGCCAGACATGGTTAAATATGCATGGCCAACAGTGTCAATTGAGAAGCAAATACTTTTCACTCAGAGAAAGGGGCCCATACATTTATCTTCCAACTGCAACATGTAAGCTGCTTTATTAGCTTTTGTGTGTTCAATTTTTGCTGCTGCTCTCAGTTTACACTTTCAGGTTCTCTACAGTGGAAGGAAGGTCAGTATTCCCAGAAATAGTGTGACTATTTTTTTCATTCCTTAACGCAACTGACAGCGGCAAACGGTATACAGTCATCTCGCCACGTCTGGAGCACTGATATCTCGAAGTCCCTCTTATATCAAAGGTTATGGTCTTCAGTTCAGTTCTGTTCAATTCTCTTATCGATGTTACCCAAGTGGCTCAACGGTACGTAACCATAGTTGCACAAACTTGGCACCGTGTGTCCGTCCAATGTCATTCAGTCTGTAATTGTGTCGTCGGTCAGTGCTGCCTAACCAGTATTTATGCATAGATGTTTGAGGTTATGGTCTGGACATATTTCCTGTTTATATTTACAGTTCAACTCTGGATACCTCAAACTACCTATATCTCAGATAAAGTTTTCTGGGCCCAGAAAATCAACTTTGAGATATCAGTAGTTTGGAGATATCCAGAGCTGACTGTCTATTGAAATACAGTAGGGGTGTAAGGTCAGATGAAACGGTATACAGTGTAGAGACGCGACGGCCAAGTCTGAGGAATAATTGCTGGCGTAGTAGCTAGGAGGGACAGAATGTTTATATTTACAGTTCAACTCTGGATATCTCAAACTACCGATATCCAAAAGAAATTTGTCTGGGCCCAGAAAATTTACTTTGAGATATCAGTAGTTTGGAGATGTCCAGAGTTGACTGTCTATTGAAATACAATTCATGTGTAAGATCAGTTGAAAGGGCAAACATTGTAGACCCTGTGGCTAAGTTTTGAGCACTGCTGGCATGATTTGGCTTTGGTGGAGGGGCTGGAAGTTTGGGCACCAAAGCTGTTGCGCCAGACGTGGTTAAATATGCATGGCCAACAGTGTCAATTGAGAAGCAAATACTTTTCACTCAGAGAAAGGGGCCCATACATTTATCTTCCAACTGCAACATGTAAGCTGCTTTATTAGCTTTTGTGTGTTCAATTTTTGCTGCTGCTCTCAGTTTACACTTTCAGGTTCTCTACAGTGGAAGGAAGGTCAGTATTCCCAGAAATAGTGTGACTATTTTTTTCATTCCTTAACGCAACTGACAGCGGCAAACGGTATACAGTCATCTCGCGATGTCTGGAGCACTGATATCTCAAAGTCCCTCTTATATCAAAGGTTATGGTTTTCAGTTCAGTTCTGTTCAATTCTCTTATCGATGTTACCCAAGTGGCTCAATGGTACGTAACCATAGTTGCACACACTTGGCGCCGTGTGTCTGTCCAATGTCATTCAGTCTGTAATTGTGTCGTCGGTCAGTGCTGCCTAACCAGTATTTATGCATAGATGTTTGAGGTTATGGTCTGGACATATTTCCTGTTTATATTTACAGTTCAACTCTGGGTACCTCAAACTACCTATATCTCAGATAAAGTTTTCTGGGCCCAGAAAATCAACTTTGAGATATCAGTAGTTTGGAGATATCCAGAGCTGACTGTCTATTGAAATACAGTAGGGGTGTAAGGTCAGATGAAACGGTATACAGTGTAGAGACGCGACGGCCAAGTCTGAGTAATAATTGCTGGCGTAGTAGCTAGGAGGGACAGAATGTTTATATTTACAGTTCAACTCTGGATATCTCAAACTACCGATATCCCAAAGAAATTTGTCTGGGCCCAGAAAATTTACTTTGAGATATCAGTAGTTTGGAGATGTCCAGAGTTGACTGTCTATTGAAATACAATTCATGTGTAAGATCAGTTGAAAGGGCAAACATTGTAGACCCTGTGGCTAAGTTTTGAGCACTGCTGGCGTGATTTGGCTTTGGTGGAGGGGCTGGAAGTTTGGGCACCAAAGCTGTTGCGCCAGACGTGGTTAAATATGCATGGCCAACAGTGTCGATTGAGAAGCAAATACTATTCACTCAGAGAAAGGGGCCCATACATTTATCTTTCAACTGCAACATGTAAGCTGCTTTATTAGCTTTTGTGTGTTCAATTTTTGCTGCTGCTCTCAGTTTACACTTTCAGGCTCTCTACAGTGGAAGGAAGGTCAGTATTCCCAGAAATAGTGTGACTATTTTTTTCATTCCTTAACGAAACAGACAGCGGCAAACGGTATACAGTCATCTGGCGACGTCTGGAGCACTGATATCTCAAAGTCCCTCTTATATCAAAGGTTATGGTCTTCAGTTCAGTTCTGTTCAATTCTCTTATCGATGTTACCCAAGTGGCTCAACGGTACGTAACCATAGTTGCACACACTTGGCGCCGTGTGTCCGTCCAATGTCATTCAGTCTGTAATTGTGTCGTCGGTCAGTGCTGCCTAACCAGTATTTATGCATAGATGTTTGAGGTTATGGTCTGGACATATTTCCTGTTTATATTTACAGTTCAACTCTGGATACCTCAAACTACCTATATCTCAGATAAAGTTTTCTGGGCCCAGAAAATCAACTTTGAGATATCAGTAGTTTGGAGATATCCAGAGCTGACTGTCTATTGAAATACAGTAGGGGTGTAAGGTCAGATGAAACGGTATACAGTGTAGAGACGCGACGGCCAAGTCTGAGTAATAATTGCTGGCGTAGTAGCTAGGAGGGACAGAATGTTTATATTTACAGTTCAACTCTGGATATCTCAAACTACCGATATCCCAAAGAAATTTGTCTGGGCCCAGAAAATTTACTTTGAGATATCAGTAGTTTGGAGATGTCCAGAGTTGACTGTCTATTGAAATACAATTCATGTGTAAGATCAGTTGAAAGGGCAAACATTGTAGACCCTGTGGCTAAGTTTTGAGCACTGCTGGCGTGATTTGGCTTTGGTGGAGGGGCTGGAAGTTTGGGCACCAAAGCTGTTGCGCCAGACGTGGTTAAATATGCATGGCCAACAGTGTCAATTGAGAAGCAAATACTTTTCACTCAGAGAAAGGGGCCCATACATTTATCTTCCAACTGCAACATGTAAGCTGCTTTATTAGCTTTTGTGTGCTCAATTTTTGCTGCTGCTCTCAGTTTACACTTTCAGGTTCTCTACAGTGGAAGGAAGGTCAGTATTCCCAGAAATAGTGTGACTATTTTTTTCATTCCTTAACGCATCTGACAGCGGCAAACGGTATACAGTCATCTCGCGACGTCTGGAGCACTGATATCTCAAAGTCCCTCTTATATCAAAGGTTATGGTTTTCAGTTCAGTTCTGTTCAATTCTCTTATCGATGTTACCCAAGTGGCTCAACGGTACGTAACCATAGTTGCACACACTTGGCGCCGTGTGTCCGTCCAATGTCATTCAGTCTGTAATTGTGTCGTCGGTCAGTGCTGCCTAACCAGTATTTATGCATAGATGTTTGAGGTTATGGTCTGGACATATTTCCTGTTTATATTTACAGTTCAACTCTGGGTACCTCAAACTACCTATATCTCAGATAAAGTTTTCTGGGCCCAGAAAATCAACTTTGAGATATCAGTAGTTTGGAGATATCCAGAGCTGACTGTCTATTGAAATACAGTAGGGGTGTAAGGTCAGATGAAACGGTAAACAGTGTAGAGACGCGACGGCCAAGTCTGAGTAATAATTGCTGGCGTAGTAGCTAGGAGGGACAGAATGTTTATATTAACAGTTCACCTCTGGATATCTCAAACTACCGATATCCCAAAGAAATTTGTCTGGGCCCAGAAAATTTACTTTGAGATATCAGTAGTTTGGAGATGTCCAGAGTTGACTGACTATTGAAATACAATTCATGTGTAAGATCAGTTGAAAGGGCAAACATTGTAGACCCTGTGGCTAAGTTTTGAGCACTGCTGGCATGATTTGGCTTTGGTGGAGGGGCTGGAAGTTTGGGCACCAAAGCTGTTGCGCCAGACGTGGTTAAATATGCATGGCCAACAGTGTCAATTGAGAAGCAAATACTATTCACTCAGAGAAAGGGGCCCATACATTTATCTTCCAACTGCAACATGTAAGCTGCTTTATTAGCTTTTGTGTGTTCAATTTTTGCTGCTGCTCTCAGTTTACACTTTCAGGTTCTCTACAGTGGAAGGAAGGTCAGTATTCCCAGAAATAGTGTGAGTATTTTTTTCATTCCTTAACGCAACTGACAGCGGCAAACGGTATACAGTCATCTCGCGACGTCTGGAGCACTGATATCTCAAAGTCCCTCTTATATCAAAGGTTATGGTCTTCAGTTCAGTTCTGTTCAATTCTCTTATCGATGTTACCCAAGTGGCTCAACGGTACGTAACCATAGTTGCACACACTTGGCGCCGTGTGTCCGTCCAATGTCATTCAGTCTGTAATTGTGTCGTCGGTCAGTGCTGCCTAACCAGTATTTATGCATAGATGTTTGAGGTTATGGTCTGGACATATTTCCTGTTTATATTTACAGTTCAACTCTGGATACCTCAAACTACCTATATCTCAGATAAAGTTTTCTGGGCCCAGAAAATCAACTTTGAGATATCAGTAGTTTGGAGATATCCAGAGCTGACTGTCTATTGAAATACAGTAGGGGTGTAAGGTCAGATGAAACGGTATACAGTGTAGAGACGCGACGGCCAAGTCTGAGTAATAATTGCTGGCGTAGTAGCTAGGAGGGACAGAATGTTTATATTTACAGTTCAACTCTGGATATCTCAAACTACCGATATCCCAAAGAAATTTGTTTGGGCCCAGAAAATTTACTTTGAGATATCAGTAGTTTGGAGATGTCCAGAGTAGACTGTCTATTGAAATACAATACATGTGTAAGGTCAGATGAAAGGGCAAACAGTGTAGGCAGACCCTGTGGCTAAGTGTTTGAGCACTGCTGGCGTGATTTGGCTTTGGGGGAAGGGATGGGAGGACACGGGGCAAAATTTGCCCCAGTCAACCAAAGTGGTTACGCCAGACGTGGTTAAATATGCATGGCCAACGGTGTCAATTCAGATGCAAATACTATTCACTCGGAGAAAGGGGCCCATAAATTTATCTTCCAACTGCAACATGTAACCAGCTTTATTAACTCTTGTGTGTTCAGTTTTTGCTGCCGCTTTTAGTTTATACTTTCAGGCACTCTACTGGAAGGAGGTCAGTATTTCCAAAAATAGTGTGAGTATGTTTTTTTCATTCCTAAATGCAACTGACAGCGGCAAACAGTGTACAGTCATCTCCCGAAATCTCGAGCACTGATATCTCAAAGTCCCTCTTATGTCAAAGACTATAGTCTGGACACATTTCTTGTTTACATTTACAGTTCAACTCTGCATAACTCAAACTACCGATGTCTCAAAGAAAATTTCTGGGCCCAGAAATTTACTTTGAGATATCAGTAGTTTGGAGATATCCAGAGTTGACTGTCTATTGAAGTACAGATCATGTGTAAGGTCAGATGAAGCGGCAAACAGTGTAGCGGCCAAGTTTTGAGTAATAATTGCTGGCGTAGTAGCTTGGAGGTAGGGAATGTTTATATTTACAGTTCAACTCTGGATATCTCAAACTACCGATATCCCAAAGAAAATTTCCTGGGAGCAGAAAATTTACTTTGATATATCAGTTGTTTGGAGATGTCAAAAGTTGACTGTTTATTGAAATACAATACATGTGTAAGGTCAGATGAAAGGGCAAACGGTGGAGGCAGACCCACCAAGGGGCCCATAAATTTATCTTCCAAACTGCAACATGTAACCTGCTTTATTAACTTTTGTGTGTTCAATTTTTTGCTGCCGCTTTTAGTTTATACTTTCAGGCACTCTACTGGAAGGAGGTCAGTATTCCCAAAAATAGTGTACGTTATTTTCATTCCTAAATGCAGCTGACAGTGGCAAACAGTGTACAGTCATCTCGCGAAATCTCGAGCACTGATATCTCAAAGTCCCTCTTATGTCAAAGATTATAGTCTGGACACATTTCTTGTTTACATTTACAGTTCAACTCTGCATAACTCAAACTACCGATGTCTCAAAGAAAATTTCTGGGCCCAGAAATTTACTTTGAGATATCAGTAGTTTGGAGATATCCAGAGTTGACTGTCTATTGAAGTACAGATCAGGTGTAAGGTCAGATGAAGCGGCAAACAGTGTAGCGGCCAAGTTTGAGTAATAATTGCTGGCGTAGTAGCTTGGAGGTAGGGAATGTTTATATTTACAATCCAGGGGTCGCAAGTTCGATCCCCCCCTTCTCCGGTCTTTCGGATGAGACTTTAAACCGAGGTCCCGTCTCCATATGACCTCGTTGTTGGTGGGAAGTTAAACCCGAGTTCACTCACTTATATTTACAGTTCAACTCTGGATATCTCAAACTACCGATATCCCAAAGAAAATTTCCTGGGAGCAAAAAATTTAATTTGGGACTTCCGGTTTGGTGTTGATGGCGGTGTGTGTGTAATTAGAGTGCACAGCAAAACGAAAAGGTTGTACATGGCCACTGAAGAATTATGAACTAGAAGAACAGTATCAAATAAACATTATATACACAATACACGATTTGAACATAGCAACTAACATTTTACCTCAGCTTAAAATCAACAGGGAAGCAAAATAGACTTGTAAATGAACCCCTCCCACTGTTGTATAATAAGGAAAATTGAGCAAAATCATGCCTACATGAAAAAAAGTAGAAAGTGAGCCGGTCAGACGTCAAAGTTCTGTATGGGCACATTCAGAACAAGACATAGCAAAGTTTACAGAAGAAATTCGTGGAATGTTTAAAGAATCTGACCGCAAGATGTCAAGTAAACTGAAAGCTATTGAGGATAAGTTTTCCAGTACAGTCATAGCTCAAATAGATAATGTCAATTTATTTTATACTCAGGAAGAGTTTAGATATAATACTTTTAAAAGACTGAAGGTTAACAAATTGCCATACTGAGTTTATGGAGTTTTCAAATAAAGATTATAAATTTTGTAAGAGTAAATTAGTAAAGTATTGTATTCCACAAGTATGTGCAGTATCTGACAATAATTCAAAGCCATTTCTGTTCATTCTGCACAAAGAATATGGCGTGGCCCCTCATTGAGAAGGTCATTCCAGTGAGGTGCTACAACATACATTGTGTATGGAGGAATAAGAAAAATAAATATCTCAGAATCTTAATCAGCTTTATATATTTTTTTTTTCAGCTACACAAGCAACAGTTTTACCTGGCAGTGTTCCGGTCGTCCCTAACAACACTACACCAAACAATGTTACTATAGCAACTACAGCTGTGCAAGGGGGACAACTTCCAGTAGACTCGGCAGTAGCGGGAATCTCGGACCCTGCACCAGTGGCAGAAGCCACAGGAGTGTCATAACAAATTATTTAGCTTTATTAATGTGACATGAAGATTGTGATCAGCCAAAGCTGGGATTTAAAGATAAGCTGCGGTGCACAGAAAGGGTGCTTATTGTGTATGCAAACTGCAAAAGCCCTGATCAGACTGCACATCTGTGCAGTCTGATCAGAGCCTTTGTTGTTTACATTTACCATGCATGGATCCTGGGGAATCTACAAGCATGCCACTAAATGCAGGCACTTATTTATGGACTGGAATGAGCCTCAACCTTGCAGATGCTCTTAGCACATTTTATGTGATCCGGCTCATATGTGGTACACTAAAACATGTTGTGTGGACTGAAGGAGTTTTAGGGGGAATAAGTACACCTTCAGGGGAAGCAACTATGCTATTTTTCATAGTTGTCTTCTTTCTAAATGGCTGCCATGGTTAAGAACGAATTCTTTCCAAATTTAGGAAGGGTTTCCTTGTAGAAGCCACAAAAAATGTTCCCTTTGTTAAAAAATGGTAGAGAAATATGCAGGTTTGTCTTCACACCTTAATGAGACCCCACAACAAAGTTCTTTTAAAGATAGTAGAAAAAGGAAAAGTTTCTTCCTATCTCTTTGGCTTATCTCAAGCTGTGTGATAGTGAAGGTTTTTTGCTAAAAAGGAAATGCTGAATTTGGTTTGTTTGAAAAAGCTTCTGAAAGTGAATTCAGAGAAACTTGTTACAAAAAATGTACAGTAGTTTTCATTCCATTATTTGTAAATGTTGCTTTAATGTGAATGGGTAAACTGCCATTTTTTCCACCATTTTTAAGAAGGAAGACTACTCTAATAACTTCCTATTTGGCTTCCCTGAATGACATAACTCTTCCAAAATGGGGTCAACTCTTAAAGGTAAGAATTTGCTCCATTAAGAGTTGACCCCTATTGAGAAAGGAAGTAAAAAAACAGAGATGCTTCCACTGAAAGTGTACCCTTAGACCTTTATTTTATTTTTTTTAAGAGACAGTTGAGCTGGAATAACAGCTTGGAGGAGGCTACCTTATTTTGTTTCACATTAAAGTAAAGAAAAAAGATAAAATTTCATGGGTTAAAATATGTTGTTAATGTTTTCTTGTTTCTCTCCTAAAAGGATTTTACCAGAATAGCTTTTTAGCTTGCCTGAATGATATTATACTATCCCCGGCGTTAGCGTTAGCGGGTGGCGGCGGCGTTAGCAAAATGTTAAAGTTTTACGTTAAAGTTTTTATGTGATGGGTAAGGCGCTGTCAGTAGAGCTATGCTGTCCCTGTGACAGGTCTTGTTGTCATGCCTGCAACTAGCAGCAGTGAAATTCTGAAAAAGTTGAAGTGGTGACCTACCTGAATACTTCTTTAAGATAAGATTAACCCCCAATTTTCAAGTGATACCTTTTGATAGTCTGACCTCTTAAAAGGTTTAGTTAATTGTTGGGTCAGACTGTAAAAGAGCCGCGACACAACAAAACCAACAATGTGGTTGTGCGCCCAGCGCAGACTCAGATCAGCATGGGCATCTTCCCAATTTGACTAGACTCTTCGTTAAGTGTTCAAAAGGTAGCTAAGGGTCTAAGCTACCTCCATGCGGACAGCAAAGGCTCTGATCAGACTGTGCGGATGCCCAGGCTGATCTGAGTCTGCACTGGGCACACAACCACATTGTTGGTTTTGTCATGTCACGGCTCATATATGTATATATAAGCAGTCATTGTCATCTAAACCCAGTACATGAAGATGGAGAAGTCTCTGTTTTAAGCCCTATGAAATACACATATTGGTTTATTTCCTGTTTGTTACCAAATGTTTCAGTTTTTCGATTTTAAGATTGCACTGATGAGAAAAATTGACATGAGGCTTTAAATAATCATAAGCAGTTTATATACAATGGAAAGTGAAGACTTCGCTAACTATAATTAATGTTTAGGCTGACCTGAGTGTCATATGGTATCAAAAGTACTACTTTATCATGAAAAGTTATCTGTTAAAATAAAATTTTGCCTTAATTTCTTTGTTACGTCAGTATTGAATTTTGTATGAGATTTGCCTCCCTTGCAGTAATAAGGCATTGAGCTTTCTTTAGAATTATAGCAGGTTTGATGAACAGTTGTCTCCCTTAGATTGCATTCTGCTTATTAAATTCTGTGGCAATGGCCTGCCTTGTAGAAAAATTTTGTACTTGGATTGCCATGACTAGGGTTTCTTCTAAACTTGCATGGTCCTGATGGAGTATACTTCCATCTTTTTCTGCCATTTTTACAAAGGGGAACAACTTTAATGGCTTTTTGGTTTTGCTTCTTTGGAAGAGAGAGCACTTCTGAAATGGGGTTTACTCTTAAAGGAAAGAATTTGCTCTAGAGGAGCAAATTCTTTGCTTTAAGAGATGGCACCCATGTAAAGGCAAGGCAAGAATGTAACTGGCAGAGTTGCCTTCCCTGAAAGTGATTGATTAACCTGAAGAATTTGCATGTTTGAGTAAATGTACAGTATCCTTAAACTATGTGCAATAAATGGAGGCTTTTTCTTGATCAGGAGTTTTGTATTAAATATAGTGAACATTCATATGTACTTTGTTACGTGAAAGGTAGAGTGTGTCTTTTAAAGTCAAAGTAGCATGATGGCATATTAAATGTATATTTCAAATTGGAAGTAACATGCTACATACATTTTTTAAACACCACCATTTATGATTGCAAATGAAACACAAACATGCTTGTATTCTTGTTCCAAACATACATGCACAGGAAAAAAAATTAGTAAATATTGGTACAGGTATGTGTAATGCTGAATTTATCAGTCCAAAAATGAAGATAACTAATTCAGTCTTATTTTCACTGTCAGTATCATGTACTTTAAGAAATAAATGAGAAATCTCAGATTTTGTATTTTGTTTTGCAGTTCCAATAGTTTGTAGTCAGATTTAGTTTATTTGGCTATTGAAAGGCCTGAAATCTTTGAATTTGATGTGTTGAACTGGGGTATTTTATACCTCAGAGACTCACTTTTGGGAAATATTTTGGTGAGATCACAATTTAGAGAAAATTTCATATTTCTTCTTAAGGTGAATGGGTGCACTTTCAGGGGAAGCAACTCTGCCATTTTAATTTTTGCCTCCTATTTCAAAGGAGTCAACTCTTATAGGAAATAATTTGCTCCTAAGGAGTAAATTGTTTCATTTAAGAGAAGACCTCTTTTTGGAAGGGTTTTGTAATCCATGGAAGCAAACAGGAAGTCACAGCAGTTGTCTCTCTTTGAAATAAGGGCAGAAAAACTGGTGAACATGTCCAGCTTGATTATTTGTTTGGGCCCCTTAAAAACTGTATCAGTAAGGTAGCTCTCAAAGAACCACCAACACACCCATTTCTGGCAAAGCAGAATAAAAAAATTATTCCAAAAATAATGGTCAGATGTTTCCATTAACTGAATAAAAAAATTGTTCCAGAAATTATGGTCAGATGTTCCTATTAAGTGAAACAGTTGTTCCAGAAATTATGGTCAAATGCTTCCATTAACTGAAAAAATTGTTTAAGAAATTATGGTCGGATGCTTCCATTAAATGAAAGAGTTTCAGAAATTCTGGTCAGATATTTCCATTAACTGAAACAGTTCTTCATGAAATGATGGTAAGATGTTTCCATTAACTGACACAGTTTTTTCAAAAATTATCATAATATGCTTCCATTAACTGAAACAGCTGTTCCAGAAAATATGATTTAATGCTTCCATTAATTGAATGGTGTGTTTTATAATGGAGCCCCACAACCGTTTAGTGTATGTAAATTAAATGAACAACTGAAAATGCTCAGCATATGGAATCAACAGAAAAAAGTCCAACTTTTCATTACTCAAATACAGGGGCAATAGATTAAAACATATTTTAATGTAAAAAGACTTTGGGAATGGACACTTATTTTAAGGATAAATTGTCCTCTCCCTACAGTTACAACATACAATATAGTACAACACTGTTGTACCACTCTCAAGGGTCATAACTTGCCATTATGCTAAACAATCAATACACCGCAATAGCACCCCTTAGTTCATGTAATTGATTAGAACTGGTCAAAAGTGCAAGGTTGCCATGGTCAGGGGAAACACCTGAAAAATGATTTTTTTTCCAGGTCAGGGAAAAATCAGGGAATTATGTGCATTGTCAGGGAAATTTGGAAAGTACTTGAAAGACAAGGAATTTGAAAATAGATGGCTATGGAAATTTTCAAAAAATATACGCTTTCTGTTCAAGGGGGAAAATGTGTACTTTCTATATAGAGAGATAATCTAAGCAATTATCCCTCCTAATCAGGGGCTGCTTTTAAAGAAGTTATGCTAATTCATGCTTTTTCAGTACCTTTACAAGTCAATTGTGTGTCAGTCTGTGTCAAGTTAAAATGAGTCGCGACACGACAAATCCAACAATGTGGTTGTGCGTCCAGCGCAGACTCCGATCAGCCTGGGCATCCGCCCAGTCTGATCTGAGTCTTCGCTGTCCGCGTGGAAGTAGATTAGACCCTTAGCTACCCTTTTAGCACACGTAACAAAGGATGTGATCAAATTTGGCGGATGCCAAGGCTGATCTGAGTCTGCGCTGGGCGCAGAACCACTTTGTTGGTTTTGTCGTGTCGCGGCTCAAATCTTATATCTGGTATCTGATATCTGATATTACGGTATCACCTTTTGTCAATGCCCCAGCTAAAAAGTGAAAAAGGAAGAAAAGAAACAACAACCCATGTATCCAAGTGGCAAAATGTTACCAGTAACACCAATCAGTGAGATGTTTATTGTGAACTTGCCATATAAATCCTAATAAATGACCCTGCTCTAATAAACACCCCCTGCCTCTTTTCTGAAAATTATGTTACATTTACTTACATGAAGTCCTGTTTGCTATTGTGGCCAAGGTAGGTTTTTGGATAAGGGTATACTCTTAAGGGAAAGAATTTGCTCCTAGAGGAGCAAATTCTTTAAGAGGTGTCCAACTACTGAGAAGGGAGACAGAAATAGTAGAGTTGCTTCCTTTGAAAGTACATGTATACCCATCACCTTCATATTGCTTATCACATGTATTTTGGCAGTGGCTAGTGTACTACACATTAGGATCTAAATAACGCCCCCCCCCCCCCCAATTTCGCAAAATGCAGCGCCCCCGAGGTTTAATAGGATTAATACGGTAGTTCAAAATAACTGTTCAAACGGTAATAAAAATGATTTTATATCATTTCAAGAAATGGTAAGTATATTGTCAGCCAAGCACTACAGAATCTTCCACGTAATTTTCTACCTAGCATAATACTTTACATGAAATTTTGAAATATACATTACCGAAATATTTTAAATTTCTTCATTTATATATGAAAAATTGTAGGTAGAAAGCCATACATTCCGATGAGCCACCTGGGAACAATGTTACAAGAACTGAAACAACAACAACAACGGCGAAGAAAGCAATTTTCTCAGTCTTTAAAACATCAAGGTTTCGCCATTACCGTGAAAATTGTAAGTATTGGGACAGATAGGTCTGAGCTAACAATGTAGACGCAGATCAGGACCTTTACTGTTTGCTTTTCCGCGCCATCTGCATCTTTTGGACGCATTTCTGCAGGGTTTTTTTTCCATTTTAAGGGAAATTACGGTAATTATTATAGATGTTCCAATTATTTAGAATTTTATGGTAGTAGACTAGACATGTCGCTGCTAAAGACGTCATCACACTTTCTAATCACACGCTAATCCAATAGCGGATTATATACTATTGTTCCTTTAAGGTGAAATTGGTACACTTTCAGAGGAAGCAGCTCAGTCATCATTTTTGTCTTCTTTTTCAATGGAGTCAACTCTTAAAGGAAAGAATTTGCTCCTCTAAGAGCAAGTTCTTTTCTGTGAGAGTAGACGCCCTTTTTAAAGGGCTTCCTTCATCGGAAACACGGGGAGTATGAAAGATGCCTCCCTTGTTTGTTCAAATTCAATCGGAACACCGCTCGGTTAATTCCGTGAATCAACGGAATTGGCCGAGCGGTGTTCCGATGGGTACGAATGGAGCCATGGAGGTGCGCCCTTACACCTAAACCGCATGACGTTTTTACACTTATAGACCATACGTCATGTGAAAATAATATTTAATGCATATATGAGTATATTTTTAATAGTATTTAATGTAATAGTTTAGCTGTTTCCTGACGTAATTATAAATACTCTATATAACCATTTAAACCGTTTGAAACAGATCAACAGTTTCATAAAATTTTCCATTGGACTTTGCATATTCTACTTCATTTTTAGTTCAGTATTTTTCTTGTTATTTCTTTCTTAAAATCATCAATTGTTTTTTTATCCATTATTATTATTATTATTTTTATTATTTTTTGTTCATTTGTTTATTTATTATTTTTTTAATTTATTATTATTTTTTTTTTAATTTTGGCGGCGTTTGAAAAGCTCTGCTGAAATACTTTATTAAGACACAAAGTCAGACAGAAGGCACACGGACTAGAACTGTCACATAAAACATATGCCATATGTTGCTAAGCTCAGCATTTCAGCGTAACAGGGTCGCTTGACAATGGCTGTTTGTTGAAACTGACCGCGTTTTCTGGGCCTAAATTAACGGCTACTAAAATTAGACCATTTTATTTTAACAACTTAGTTCAGTCTATTCATTTCGCATGATTCAAATAATTGCATCGTTAAACATGGCTGCCCATCGCCTCGTTTCAATCTCGGTAACAATTGCGCATGTCAGAGGTCATGACGTAAGGTCAAGAGATCGGGGCATGCGCAGGGTCAGCCTTTGTCAGAAGAAAACAGACGAGAATTGCAGATAAAATAACATAGCAAAAATAAACGCCTGCGTAAACAGCTGACAGAAAATTAGTTTTATTTATTACCAACATTTTTTCCTTGTAACCTTAATTTTGAGATTCATCTTTTCAAGAAAAGAAATTGATTGTGGGAAGCAATTCAACCACAGCATCTTAATTTAAAAGCTTCAAGGTTGGCAAGGAAAGAGGGACAGAAAGAAACGAAATGTTTAATATTTATATTTATTGGTATTATGAGTAACTTTTTGACTTCTCAACAGTTTTTTATATAAGCTCGTCTATCCCCACGAATCTCTCCCTTCTTCTTCTGCTTCTTCGTCTCTCTCTCTCTCTCTCTCTCTCTCTCTCTCTCTCTCTCTTCTTCGTCTTCCTTTTTGTTCTCTACTTCTCCAAGAGAAAATATCGCCTGGTGCGACTAGGGGAGAGTCGGGTAACTTCGGACAGCGGATAAATTCGGACAGTGACATTGTTTCCTTTATATCTCAGTTGTTTGGAACTAAAAAAAGAATAGCTGACCAAACAGTAAAAATCCTGATGAGATGGCTCATTATGAGCCGTCTCATCTGGATTTTCACTGTTTGCAGTGGTATGTCCGAATTTCCCCGCCTGTCCGAAGTTACCCGACTCTCCCCTAGGCAGGCGAGAGTACAGCTTTCAGTGACTGAAGGTCAAATTAGATACCAGCCTCGATATTTTATCTATGATCTTCAGATCATTAAGACCCAAATTTATTTATCAGTCTATAAAACTTTCATCAAGACACATTACACCGATTCAAAAATAAATAGAGCGGTATGATCTGCTACTGCGAATGATGTAAGGCCGATAATTAATCACCTTGCGCAGCTCTTCTGTTTATAGAAACAACAAAATGCCACCGTAAATCTCGTTCACGTGACACGTTGCGAGAATCATATGACAGCCATTTTGGCAGCCTTTGATAAGACGGACATGTACATGTTTATTTAAAGGCCATCATTGTTAATTAAAGGCTTCAAGATGCCTGGATAATCGATGAGTAACATGATATGACCTATTTAATTCTAATCAAATGGTCATAATGATCAGTGGGTCTGGTAGATCTGCAAATTCACAAACATTTCTAGCCCAAATATCATTGAAATTGGAGAGAAAAAAAAGAATTAAAATAACAAAAATAGAACGTCCGCAACTCAATTATAAGTAAAGGCGCGTGAGAGCGCATAAATGTGAGGGCAGGATGATAGGGGTGGGGTACACTTACAGGGTAGCAGACGGGATGGTAAGCAATAAGGTTCTTCATTTTTATCAGCTGATATTTCTGGAGTAATGTAAAAGTCTTTCTTTAAATCAGTTGATGTCTCTTGAATAATCAATGTTTTTTTATCTTCAGTTGAAGTTTCTTGAGTAATGTAAAAACATGTTTTTGAAAGTCCTTCATTTTAGCAGTCGATGTTTCTCGAGTACCATAAATTCTTTGTTTATAGCTACAACTGATGTTTATGGAGTCGGATAAAAATCTTAATATTTATCAGTCCATGGTTCTGGAGTAACACAAAAGTTCATGTTTCAAGCTACACTTGATGTTTCTTGAGTACCATTAAAGTCCTTGTTTTTATCTGTCCATGTTTCTTGAGTAGCATAAATGTCCTTGTTTTTATCAGTCCATATTCCGGAGTAACATAAAAGGCCTTGTTTTTATCAGTCCATGTTTCTGGAGTAACATAAATGTCCTTGTTTTTATCAGTCCATGTTTCTGGAGTAACAAAAAAGTCCTTGTTTTTATCTGTCCATGTTTCTGGAGAAACATAAATGTTCTTGTTTTTATCAGTCCATGTTTCTGGAGTAACATAAAAGTCCTTGTTTTTATCAGTCCATGTTTCTTGAGTAACATAAAGGTTTAAGCTACACTTGATGTTTCTGGAGTCACATAAAATTCTTTGTTTTTATCAGTCCATGTTTCTGGAGTAAAATAAAAGTCCTTGTTTTATCAGTCCATGTTTCTTGAGTAACATAAAGGTTTAAGCTACACTTGTTGTTTCTAGAGTCACATAAAATTCCTTGTTTTTATCAGTAGAAGGTTTCATGAGTAATATGTTTCTTGAGTCATCTAAGGAGTCTTTGTTTTTATCAGTTGCTATTTCTTGAGTAATATAAAAGTCTTTGTTTTAAGCTGCAGTTGATGTTTCTTGAGTAACATAAAATGCCTTGTTTTCATCCGATGATGTTTCGTGAGTCCTAAAAAGGTCTATGCCGTTATTAGTTGATGTTTCTTGAGTAGTATAAAAGTCTCTGCTTTTAACTACAGTAATATTTCTTGAGTAACAATAATAAAGGTCTTTGTTTTCATCAGTTGACGTTTCTTGATTTCTTTTTAAAAGGAAAGATGTTTTTATCTGCTAATGTTTCTTGAGCAGTCAAATGGTCTACATTTTTATTAGCTGATATTCTTGAGCGATATAAGTCTTTGTTTTCATCATCTGATATTTCCCGAGTAACAGAAAAGTCTATTTTTTAATCTACAGCTGATGTTTCTTGAGTAATACACGAGTCTTTGTTTTCATCAGTCAACATTTATTTAGTAATATAAAAAATTTTATCATTATCATTCTGATTATCATTATACTTATTATTGTTATCACTATTTTCATTATTATTATTTATCAGCTGATGATTCTTGTTTGTTTGCAAAAGGTGGTGGTTTTTTTAGCATTAATTAAGCCTTTGGAGAACTTCATCACATTCCGATGTTCTCCATTTACTTCTGCTAAACTTTAAAGACTTGGATGTGATGGATGTGAGCTGTTCTGTCCTTGTATGCTTTCGTATATTCTTACTTTAGCCTCTGTTGTTCACATTGGGCTGTCTGTTTACGTTTTGCAGCACAAGGCTCATATTTTTAAACTTTGCTACCCTCTGTTCAAAACAAAACTTAGTGAGGAACGTGTATTTTGTTTTGTTTTGCTTTTGTTGGTGTTGTTGTTCTTGTTGTTGAGAAGACACAAAACAATGATTTGACGAAATGAGAGAGGGTAAAGATAAAGTGAAGTAAAGTTAAAGGAGATGGTCCTCACAAGCCTTGGTTTTTTCTATCAAATCCTGGTACTTTGTACTCAAAATTTTATGAATAAAATATTGTTTAAATCAAAGTTAAGGAAAGGAAAGGGAAAAAAGTTTGGCATAGTGTGTCCGGGCGTGCTTTTAAAAATACTCCTGCACCAGTCGCAACAGATGTACATTCAATCATCTGCCCAGTTCAGTGACTCTTTTAAGCTCATATTGATGACTTTTCAATTTACAAGAAATTGAAACGGGGTAGGGGTCGGTGACCCTGGAGATAATAAGCCGCTGTGGCCTATGATTTTGACAATTGCATAATGGGTCAGACATCCACCTGCTATGGGACGTGGGGTCATAGGGCATGAGATCCCTATTGTGGACCGCTGCGTTCACACGGCTCGTAATGAAAAGTGATAATACACGTAATTTACAGAACTGAACAGATTTCAGCACGCCGAAAGGCTGACTGTTTGTAACATGTTTGAAATTAGCTTAACCCATCGTCCCATAAAAAGCACATAGAAAAACAGTGCAGACCCAAATCAGAAGCCGCAGAACGCGGCTTCTGATCAGGGTTTACACTTTTTGCATAAAATCTACAGCAATTTCTATAAGGCAAAAAAAAAAAAATTACCAGACATCCCTATCCCCGAATTTATACGGATAGAAGAATCAACGGGGCACAAATGGGTTAATTAAATACTAAGTAATAATTATTCGTCATTCCTGTATGAAAAGGAATTCAAACAAAACGAGTTACTTTAGACTCATGGCTCGTAATGCACTAGTCATCTGCGACCCCGGCTGACCAAGGCCCGGGAAATAGGATGGCGGAGAGAGGGTCGGTGTGTGTGTGTTTGGGGGCGGGGTGTTGAGGTTCTGAAGTTTCTCTCTGAAAGGCCCCGGTAGACATCTTGCTCTGCCCTTTATACTGTTATCAGCATACAGTCTTGCTCCTACTTTCAAGCCGGGTCGCGTAGCCACGGGTGGGAAACTCCATAATCAGAGCCAATGACTCTGATAAGGAAAGGCAGCGCAGTCGGTAGCGCGTCTGACTCAAGTGCCAGAGGTCCCGGTTCCAATTACCGATCCGGCCACTGACTTTCGTTTCCCCTTCCGCTGGTTCAAGAAGGGCAATTATCAGTTACTGGCGAAACTATGTGCACTTAGTACTGACTAACCGCTTAAGAGGTCTAAAACTATAATCTATTATCTTAAAGAGTTCCTTCAAGTGCAGAGAATACATTCAAACGGAGGAATTGATTGATTGTTTGTTGCTTAACGTCCACTGTAAACAGCTATGGTCATGTCGGGACGGTATGTTACCCTAACACACTATTCCTGGGCAGGCTTAGACCTCCTAAGTGGTTAACCAGTACTAAGTGCACATACTTTCGCCAGTAACTGACAACTGCCCTTCTTGAGGAACTGAGCCTGCTCAGACGTGGTGTTGTTAGGTTAACTGACCGTCCCCAGTCTGGGGACTTATGGATTTCCGTCACGCATATTTGTGATGGTCAGCCATACTTCTTACATTTTTCAGTCCAACTCACTAAAATGGCAAATTAACCTACTGGCAGTGTTCAGTCTGACCTGTCTACACTTAAAATTAATATTTGGTCCAGCCCTTAACTATTCTCAGTATTAACAGTTTTATTTTGGTTATGTCTGAAGAATTATGGTCAAAATTAGGCAAATATTGCAGTGCGTTTGCCTTGTTTTATTTCCAAGAAAAATAGATATTTACTTTCAATTTTTTATAAAGTGTTATGATCAAAATTGTCTACAATGCTTGCTTTTTTGTAACGGATGCTTACCGTACGAGTTACTCAAGGTTTTGCATCAGTTACGCGACAGAAAAGTACTTGGGGTTTTTAGCCTTTGTTATGGTCAGCCATAACACCAGAAGAAACCAACGTTATGGCTTTCCATCACGTTTCATCCTTCGGACATGTAGTGACATCTTGTGGTAAAAATTTCAGTAATTACGTTATGGTAAGCCATCATGTCAGTTCATTTAAAATGCATGGTTAACCATCACAAATATGCGTTATGGAAATCCATAAGTCCCCAGACTGGTCCCGACATGGCCATACCGTGGACGCTCAGCAACAAAACAAGAACAAAACTTCGCAACCCGGCAGTCGAGTACATGACCTTTGTTTCTGACCTTCTAGGAACATTATGCGCCTTCATTCCCTCACCTACGGCCATGCAACGTGGGTAAAACCCGGGACCTGAAAAAATACCTTATGCTCCATGCGCAAAGCGAATGCCAATTTTGCAAGCCGCTTAACAAAGTTATTTTTCGTTTGTTTGTTTTTTCTTGGACATGTGCAAAGCCCAGATGCTGTGACTTAGAGATGCTCTTGCTCAGACTGCACAGTTTGTGTATTTATTATTAAGAAATGGGTACAGCACATTTTCGCGCGGCTGAACTCAATTAGCACTATCTGCTGCACAAGAGGTGCATTTGATTATATAATGGACCACTTACGGCTAATTCCAAGTCTAGACCTACTTGTGTATTTATGGTTAAACCGTGTTCCGTGAAAAAGTACCTAAGCCTGTTGCTATCAGCATAGACTCAGATCAGCCTGCGCGTCCGCGCAGACTGATCAGAGTCATTCCTGTTAGTTCAGACAGTCCTAAAGGTAGTTATGCTCATGGAGGGAAGACTCGGATTTTAATGCATAAATACGCAGGTTGTTCGAATAAGCCAGAAAGATCTTTTTTCTCATGATAGAACTTGATTCAATTATCAACCCTTTGTTGGAGAGGGGATTCAGATCAATATACTAGAGTAACATTATTCAATATTTATCCGCTCAACGAAAAAGGTGCTTATCCATAGGAAAATTTAAATGTTCATGCTACCTATGAGTCTGATCCGGAACGACACTGTTTAAACTGATATGCACAGTTGTGCAGTATTAGGAATGTGTTCAAAGCCGAACCCGCGTTATATAATAGCGTAATCGACAGGAATCAAAGTTCGGCTCCCGCTACGGCGTTGGCAACAGTGATAAGACACATTGCCCATCGAAACGCACAAAGAAACAGGTTGCACCGAGTGCACTGGCGTTGCTTACCTACCGTTGCCAATGTTGCCTGAACCTGCACTGGAATTCACTGGAATTTGACCCTGTCGTGCTAACTATGCAACAAGGAAATAGTTCCAGGTGACCTTTGAGAAGATACCAAAGTTATTAACAGAGAGAGAGAGAGAGAGAGAGAGAGGGTATATCAAGGAAATTTTTTAAGTCTGGAACATTCAGTCGGAAGATGGTCTGGAATAATGTTTGGACGAAACGAGTATACTCTCAATCGGTAATGCGGTACTAGTCAAACTTCACCTATGAGGTCTTGGGGGTGGGGGAGTGGGGGTCATTTTTTTATTTCAATTTTTCTGTGCGTCTAGCATAGTGGGGTCAAGCGATTAACTCTTGTCCACTAAGCTAGCTGCCCGAGTTCGAATCCCGGAGGAGGCGAAGTTCTTTCCAACTGTAAACGTGGTTCCATTGCACACAGCTTTTCGTTACCTTTCAACCATCACCCCGGTGAGGTGTTGAAAGGAATGTATAAAAACAGTATCATCCATCCATCCACTCATTTTATTACACCAATGTATCTCACAAAATGAAAATCTCGAATCATGGTTAAACTAACCAAAAAATAATAAAAATAAATACATAAATAAATAAATAAAATGACTCAAATAGTTTCCCTAGCGTTTGACCCAAACGCATTTAGTAAATAGGCTACTAGACGGTATTTGTGACCTTACTCTTTTGCCTGGCCTTGATAATTATGCATACATTCCTTTGTTCTTTCTCGCGATCTGATACACACCAAACTTTTCCCTTAGGACCCACTTTGTATACCTTAATTATTTACCTGAAGCTTGCCGGTGTAAATGAAACACCTGATAAACATCGGACCTGTCTGGGGTCGGAGAACTTATCAGAGGTCAACTACCCGGGGCGAAAATAAGGCGAAATGAACACTTATTGAGAGCAATTTGCATAGAATGGACCGTTTCGTCTGTAGCTGTCTGTGTATTATGGTCTTAGAGCCAGCCATCCCCTCCACCCCAGTTTCTTTCCCAGTGGTGTAAATTCATATGCTACTGCACATTTCATTATAAGGTATTGCTGCAACCTTTTCACTGCACTTAAAGTCATTGTAAATTTCCTTTAACATATAAAATCTCATAAAAAGTATTTACATACAGGCCGCATTGCTTTATCGTGGTAAAATTGATTGAAATATTTTTCGTTGGGTATGGTTGCAAGCGTCTCGCTGCAGTTTCGTCATTGTAAATGACGGTGATTAGCCAGTTTTAAATAAATAAACACCATTTTCACATAAAAAGGAGGCTTTGAAAATGTAATTGTGTCATTTTGGTTGGCAATTAAAATGACCTACTTTTGATATCACAAACCTATGACTAAAAAGGTAAAAATACAATGTACAAAAATTGACGCATAGAAAATCTGTCGACACAAATCGCTTGAGGGGAAGGGGGGGGTCGAGGTTATAAAACTTGAGAATAATGAGGGGTGGCGAGGGGGCGGTAGCCGGGAGAAAAGGAGGCGGGAGCCGGGAGAAAGGGAGAGGGAGACGAGGAGGGAAGGGAGAGATGTATGGATGGGAGAATCGTTTTAGGAAGCAAAGAAAATAATGGTGCGATGAAAAGTTTGTAATTACTGGTTATAGAAACCTTCGAAACGTTAAAAATCAGCAAAGTTTTGCAGGGGTGCACACAAGAATTATGAGTACAAGTGAGGTCTGCAACATGGAGATGACCAAAATGAATGGCAGTATCAAGTTGTGTCAGGAAACAAAGTGAATCAATGTATTTTACGGTAGTAAATTGAAAACTTTTATAAAGTTTAGGGGTAGGGAAGCAGAAAGAGGGCGGGAGAAGGGAGAATGGGGGAGGGAGAAGGGGGAATGGGGGAGGGAGAAGGGCGAAAAAAGAACACCATTTCTGTTCTTAACTCCGAGTTGTTGTCGTGGCAGCCTTCAGCTACAGCAGATACAGAATCTTTATTTTTACTTTCCTGAACTAGATAACGTCTTTCTGAGCCCATTTGGCTCTTGAGACCTGAAAATTGTAACCCTAGGTACGACATTATTTATTCATCACTTGTTTTGTCCGTATGGGACTATTGCTGCGCAATATCATCGGAAATCTATCGGGTACACACATAAATGACGTAATGATGACATAACTCGTCTGGCACCCTTGGCAATGTTTAAACACCTTTTGTTGTGGTCGTACTTAGTTTGACCATAATCAGGCAAAATGCTATAATACGTCTAATTGAATTTCGTGTAACCTTACGTGATCAAATGATCGTAAAATCTATGGTGAACTTTGTCTATGGCGAGAGATCGTTGAAGAGTCCGGCCGTGTTGGCCGAGGGTTACATGTAACGCCCAGGGTTCATAAACTAGAGGTAGCGGATTTGCGCGAGGACCAGGGTTCGAGGTTATAAAACTTGAGAATAATCTCAAACTCAAAATAAAGCACACTGATTGGCTGCTTCCGAGTATGTGCTCGGAAGCAGCCAATCTATGTGCTTTATTTTGAGTTTGAGAATGTACTCAAGTTTTATAACCTCTGGGCCTAGCGTACTTATTTCTTCCCGTCATCATTTTCACCAAATACTCCATCGGCACGAAATGACCATTGAAAGAGCTGTGAAACTCTAATCAATCCATCAGTGACGAGCCTCCGTGGCCTAGTTGTTTTGGTTGGTTGGTTGTTTTGGTTTTTACGGCTCTATATTGAGCCATCTCCAAGAGAGAGGGAAAAAGAAAAGAGATATGAAAGGAGAGAGAAAAAATATCTAAACAACCCCACCCGCACCTACTGAAAGCACAATAGGTGCCCACAGTAGGTGTCCTACTATTCAAATATTGGTAGGACACCCCAGCACTGAAAGTTACCCAGCGGCAGCATCGCCCGACCGCAGCCACCCAAAGAGCGCTCATTCTTCAACATTAGGGTTCTCAAAGCTGGGGGTTCATGCCTCAGCCGGCGCACGAGTAAGAAATTCATGTTCTGGTTTGGTCAGTTCAGGCGTTTTTATTTATTCATTTATTTATTTATTTTTCTTTTCTTTGTCCCGGTTGCTCCGGTTTTCTGAAATCCGTCGAGATTCAGTCTGTTTGACGCCAAGACAAGGGGTTTATTTATCTTTCTTATGTCTCTGTCAGAACACATGGCGTGGAGGCAGCTCTTTAGAACCGTCTTGGCAATGCCTCTTCGATATTGTTTCTGATTTTTCGGCCATTTTCTCTCTCTCTCTCTCTCTCTCTCTCTCTCTCTCTCTCTCTCTCAGTTTTCGGGCCGATGTGGGGAAACAGAAGATCATGGCGGCAACCATTCTTGACCTTTTTTTCTTTATTAAGGTGATTTGGTGCACTTTCAGAGAAAGCAACTCTGCCCTTTTCTTTCTTACCCCCTTGCGTGTCAACTCTTAAAGGAAAGAATTTGCTTCTTTAGAAGCAAATTCTTTCTTTTAAGAGTCGACCCAATTTTTTAGAAGGGCTTTGCTATTCTTAGGAGCAAACAGGAAGTCAAAAAAGTTGTTTTCCTTTGCAAAAAATGGCGGAAGAAGATGGCGGTGTATTCATACACCTCAAACTCGTTTACTTCATCAAGTTGCTCATCTTCTCGGACTGCCTTTAGTCTTTGGTGATCACCTTTTCTCTCTAACAGGGCGGGGTTGGTCGGCTCGGGCGATAGTGCTGGGTATCTGTCAGTGCCGGGCGCTCTACTAGTTTGGAAATTGTAGGACAAAGGGTGGCACACCTGGTAAACCATGTTTCCAAGGCTGTTGCGAAACGAAAAAGAGTTGTTACGAAACGAAAAAGTGTCATAGTTTCAAAACTACTTGGCTATCGTGGCCTAACAAATTTATTAAGCCACGATCACCAGGTCGTTTGGGAACTAGGACTCTTTTTCGTTTGGTAACAGCCCTTGCATATTCATAGTTAACCAGGTGTGGGTGGGGTGATTCGTCTCTCATATCTGATTTCCTCATCCCTCTCTCTGGAAGACGGCTCGATATAGATTGAACTACCCTCTCTCAGAGCTGTTAACCCAACACACCCAACCAACCAACTCGGGCAGGGCACCTCTCAAATTTGACCTTTACTTATATGGAATTGAAGTTTATCCTAGTACTAGTGTATTAACTGTGACCTTCAAATTAATAAAAGGTCAGTGCGTCTGAGTAGGGTTTAAACACATAACAAAGTCAAACAAAAGCTTTAAGTATAGTCTAGGTTCCCAGACTGTTGTTCATGATTACGTCACAAAATTTGTATACTTGTAGTTTCTATAGATTTAATGTATTGAAAGGCTATTAATTGTTGCACAATTCAGGTGATAAGGGTCGTGTCAATTGATTTAGGAGGATAAAATGTGGACCCAGCGACCTCTGTCACCTGTGATTATAAAATTATAGAAATAGCCTTCAGCGGAGTTCGCAACTCTGTGTTCTGCGAGATCCCCGTCCGACCATCAGGTTGCTGGTCACCCAGTTAGGATACAGTTTGGAGTATACGTATAAGCTAAAAGCCAAAAATGCTCACGCGATCCACCCCTCAGGACTTTTTTGATGTTGTTGTTTGTTCTTTCTTTCGCCTAAATAAAAGAAAAACAAACCGTTTTGGTATTTTCTGAGCCTGTGAATAAGTTAAATGATAGAAGCAATGTAATTTATATTTGTCCCACTTTAATATATATTTAAAACTTTATATTTTACCAATTATTCTTTCACATCTAAATACAATCTAAATGAATATATAACGCTCCAAATTAAATAACGCGTACTTGTGATATATCTGAAAATGCCAAGCCAGCGTTACGACTAAAGTAAGAAGATAATTGAGCCGCGACACGAGAAAACCAACAAAGTGGCTGTGCGCCCAGCGCAGACTCAGTTCAGCCTGGGCATTCGCCAAGGCTGATCAAAGTCTTCGCTGTGAGCTTAAAGGGTAGCTCAGGGTCTAAGGTAGCTCCATGCGGACAGCGGAGACTCAGATCAGAATGGGCGGATGCCCAGGCTGATATGAGGCATTGCTGCGCGCTCATGCCACTTTGTTGGTTTTGTCGTGTCGCGGCTCAATTACAGCGATCATGAATAATTACTATCAGATCCCAAGTCCTGCCATCAAAACCAACAGGGAAAGAAATGTTAACATACACAGACTCGTTCATAGAATTGTTGACATCAGTTCACAAAAGGCACTCACGGTATACCGAATGCATATCTCTTCCCAAGGCAGGTGGTCAGTCAGCTACCTAACCGAAATGCCACCCACACAACATGCGAACGAAAGAACGAAAACACCGATACGCACGGTATACCAAGTGAACATATCTTTCCTAGACAGATGGCTATTCAGCTACATGTGCCCAAATGAACTACCACTCGCACAACATGCGAACGAAAGAACGAAAACACCGACACACACGGTAAACCGAATGAACATCTCTTTCCTAGACAGATGGTTATTCAGCTACGCTAACTGAGCTACCAATCGCACAACATGCGAACGAAAGAACGAAAACACCGACACACACGGTACACCGAATGAACATCTCTTTCCTAGACAGATGGTCATTCAGCTACGCTAACTGAGCTACCAATCACACAACAGGTGAACGAAAGCCCCAGCATGGACAACAATATAGGGATCAAACATGGTTTTTCATGCATTAACGTTTGCCAGGTCCCGAGGGAGATGTTGGAAACCGCGGCCGAAGGCCGAGGTTTTCAACATCTCCCGAGGGACCTGGCAAATGTTAATGCATTGAAAACAAATGTTTGATCGCTGTTATTGCATAAATCAACGAATTATTCGTTAAAATTTGAGAAAAAAACTTGGCACTCTATTTTGTCACCGTTTAACAACCAACGCGCTTGTGCATCTGTTTACTAATATTCGTCTTCCGGGCCCGAGAGCATTCATTCTATTCAAAATGGCTGCCATCATCCTATTCAACCTCATTTCGGAAAAGTATCCAAGATGGTCGTTGTAGTTGATGCAAAATAGATGGTAAATTAATCAACAAAAAGCAGATACCTTGAGCAATAATTTCCATGCAGAACAAGCCTGATCCATTCGTATACCATCCTGCAGTTCTTGATTACTGAAAGCTTAGGATGCATGTTTTCTTTAACACTTATTTGCTCTCCATTTGGCATCGTAAGAATGAAAACAACATGGCTTTGAAATCCGTGTCGGTACTTTATGACGTAATAAGAGTACATGATGACGTCATAAAAAAACTTAGGTAGCACGCGACCAATTATTGTAAATTAACCGAAAAGGGAGAGGCAAGAGTGCACGGCGGTTTTTAGTGGCCCGGCACAAGCATAACGAAAGTTCTGTCATCGTGTTTCAACAGCGCGAGAAAACCATTGTTGAAACACGGCTTTTCGCCTGTTGATGCACGGCTGTTAATACCTCTCGGCACTGCTTTTTATGCAATAACAACAAATGAGCCACGAAACGAGAAAACCAACATTGTGGTTGTGCGCCTAGCGCAGACTCAGATCAGCCTAGGCATCCGGCCAGTCTGATTAGAATCTTCGCTTAGCGCTTAAATGCTAGCTAAGGGTCTAAGCTACCTCCATGCGGACAGCGAAGACTCTGATCAGACTGGGCAGATGCCCAGGCTGATCTGAGTCTGCGCTGGGCGCACAACCACATTGTTGGTTTTCTCGTGTCCCGGCTCAAATAGCAATAAGGATCCACAACAAAAGTACCGACTTAGAACGGTCAGTAATTACTTACTAAGTAGGGGCGGAGGCTCAAACTACTTTTAGTGGATTTAAACTGTCGCCCTTGGCTTCCGTAAGGTTTAAATTCACAAAACATGCCACCCGCTCATCACATCAACGAAAACACCAACATGGACAGCAAAACACGTTATACGAAATGAATTTCATTTTTCTGGTGTTTTATCGAAGAATAAAACTACATTGGGTCGCGTGCAAAGTACGAAGGGGTTCATGTAAACTTTGCTAGCGACCCAATGTAGTTTATCCTTCGATAAACACCAGAAAAATTAAGTTCATTGCTTATATTTACATTCTTTTTTATCAATTAATTGACCACAAATTTGCATAAGGGGCTACAGATGAAGCAGAAAAACATTTACACGCAGTTTTTTTCAGCGGAACAGCGTCAACGACGCCATAACGCCGCCTACGTCCAATCAGATTGGAGAGAACCATGGTCTATTTTGACGTCACTTAACCTCAGCTTGAATCGATGTAGTTATTGAAGTATAAACTACATTACGTTCTATTGGTTTACCATAGAGCTTTACAATAAATGCACTGAGAATTAATTTAAGTGTATACGAACAAAAGAAAGCAAAGTAGGCAGCTATACAGGTGACCACATTACTAGAAGACCACAGACAAACAGACACAAGAACAACAATGAGGAACCAGTCCACAACAGAAGTACCGCCTTGGTGCGACCCGTAAAAAATCACAGGGGATGGGTGGGGAGGGGTGGCTTTGGCTTGTTTTACTTGATCCAAAGTAAAAAGATAGGCAATGATCAGGAATTAATACAATCAAATCCCACATCCCGCTCTCAAAACCAATAGAGAAAGAAGCGCACACACACGGAAAAATTGACACAAGCTCACGAAAGACACGCACGGTAAACCGAATGAGCAGCTCTTTCCCATACAGGTGGTCATTCAGCTACCCTAATCAAAAACAGCATCAAAATCTATTTTCTTCTACTTTATTTTTAACTTACAAAACAAAACAAAAGGCAGATTGGGTAGCAAAACAGGTGACCAAACCGCCCAAGAACATAGACAAGCGGACATAGCACAATGTAACAACAAGGAACTACAACAGAAATACCGCATTGGAACGGTCAGCAAAGGATTACTCGGGGCCTTAAACATGTTTTACTGGATGCAAACCTCGCCCTGTCTCTACAACGGTTCGAAACATTTAGTTAGCTGTTTGGTCCACATGAAGGTTTCCTAACCCATCAATGAATCATCATCGGAAACAACAAATCACGTTTAAGACCTATGATGAATCAGAGATGAGGACTCGACGGAAATAACGTATTGCGACACCAGGAGACCCCTGGGAAGTCAAACAACACCACTGAAGAGAACGATCAGTTAGACCCCGAATAACCAAGCAATAGACCAGGCTAACTCCGGCCCCAACCAACTTAACTAAGTAGCTTTATGTCGGGTCCATCATTGAGTCTAATACCCACACCCTTAGCTTCTTCAATGATTTGTCCCGGTTCTTGTCCTGATCAACAGAAATGACAATAAAGAAGGACATTAATGAAAATTAATACGATTTAGATTATGCTGATGTGGGTCAGTGCTAAGTGCATATGGTAATGTTCAAACTATTGAGTAATATGAGCATTAAAGCCCTTTAAACGGTGTCAAAGAATCCGCAATCTTCCAATCACCTGTTAGCTCCCCAAATGGATTCTGTCAAATTTTAAAACTTGCTTCGGCCAGCACTTTCGTCAAGAAAATCCGTCAATATTATTTATTACAACATATATCTGATAGTATGCTTAGATCATTAACTCCGTGGCCTTGAAACAACACAGCCGCAGTTTAATGTGCATCGTTATCTATTTAAGAGTTCTATTTTGATTTACCGAATTATGTTGCCTAGCAACGGGTAATGAAACTACGGGTTGCCAACGGTGATTTATGTATATTTCGATCAGATGATTAGTGCAGCTCGTTTGCAAAATTAAGTACCGACAAGTAAGTGTCAAGCTAAGTACATGCTTATTTAATCCCGTCCACTTGATGCCTGCATCATTTTGGAATGATTTCTATAACCGGATGTGTCTGCAGCAGACCGGAAGTTGACTCGTAGAATTAAATCACTTGTATACACCCTTAAATTTCATATCAAGTGGAATCATTTGAGCCGCGACGCGAGAAAACCAACAATGTGGTTGTGCGCCCAGCGCAGACTCAGATCAACCTGGACATCCGCTAAGTTTGACAAGACTCTTCGTTAAGTTCCCAAAGGGTAGCTAAGGGTCTCAACTACCTCCACGCGGACAGCGAAGACTCTGATCAGACTGGGCGGATGCCCAGGCTGATCTGAGTCTGCGGTGGGCGCACAACCACATTGTTGGTTTTCTCGTGTCGTGGCTCATTTCTTTGTTTATAGCGTCCTAGGTAAAAGTTCATTTGCACAATTGATGGTGCCACCTTTATTAGCGCGCTTATATAGTTTGCGGTGATCTGTATGGCTCACAGCTATTTTACCGCCCGTGCCTGCCCCTCACCCACGCCTCAACCACCTGCGTAGCTTTGATATCACTGCACTTTATGTGAAAAATGAAGGACCTGATAAGACACTACACACTGAAGCGTCTGCTCTGGACTCATCATTGTTATGGAATGGTAGACATTTAAAATGGGTTAACTCTTTGAGCCCCAGTGACGCAATTAGCAAAATCTGCAAACAGCGTAGATCCTGATGAGGCGGCTCATAATGAGCCGCCTCATCTAGATCTACACTGTTTGCCCTCTAGTCTTTGAATTCTCAATATAAAAAGTCTTGGACAAGGCATTTTTTTAATTTTTGCAGACGTAAATTTTGTCGTCTGCTTTTTGGTAGTGAAAGAGTTAATGATGCTGACTATTTTAGAGTGCATAGATCTGTAGTTTGTAATGATCTTTACGGTTCACAGGTATTCTTACAGCCCCCTCCTGCAGATTACTCCGCGGTCCAAATTTTTGTCAGGGTCGAGGTGACCAGACAGACATCATAAAAGATAATGAGAAGAACAGTGATGCTGACACTGCAGAAAATCAGCAGTTACTTTCAGAAAATATGGCTGTCGGGAGCATGGTTACGTCCCTCTAAAATCGTTCGGCCTAGACTCTTCTTTTTGTTTTGTTTTATTATTATTATTTATTTATTTTGTTTCTTCCCTTCCCCAACCGGCCAAACACATGCACACATTACAGCGGCTGAGTCCAAACTATCGTAAAACATGTTGTTCTCCTTTTTTTCATTTATTTTTATTTGGTTTCTTTTTGTTTTCCTCTTTTTGTCACTAGATCTAGTATAATGTAATCGTCAGTCGACAAATCTGAAATTACAGTCAACCCTCTTTATAACGGCAGTTATTACAACAGAAAATTTTTATAACAACAATTTGATATGTACCGAATGGCTATATTGTTCTACATATATTACTCTTAGTTTAACTGCAAAATGCTTGGGTACAAATGCTGTTGTTGTAAAGAGGGTCCACTGTACTTTCAGCGAGAATAAATTTACCGATCAAATTATAGGAACATCCAAAACTAACTTGACGTCCGCAAACGTAACATGAGTTTGTTAAAATTTGAGAACAACCTGTAGAGAATCAATGTATATTTAGAAAAAATAGAATATGCAACATCCTCATTTTCCTTTATTTTCAGATGAATAAGCCTAGCTTTGTCTTGGTAGAGAATGTAATTACGTCGGATATATCGTAGACGGTTGGGAATGTGATTTAATTTTTCTTCGAAAACGGTTGCAAATTGACTATAGCTCGTAACTTTTCATTTGTTTTCTTTAAATCTACATATACTATAATATGTCCTTTTGTTAGTCTTTATATTTTATTTTATTTTCAATCAAAGCATGAAATATTTACAATTTCGCAAAAACATTTTGCCACGGTTTAACCCAGAAAATACTTGACTTCGTATGGACAAAAGTGCTGTCCAATCGTTTTTGCCTTCGCCCACACATCCACGCACCCACCTACAATCTCGGTGCTTTTCAGTCTACCCTGTATTTTTCATTAACCCACAAGGTCACAATTG
Source organism: Ctena decussata (assembly GCA_963989385.1). NCBI lineage: Eukaryota > Metazoa > Mollusca > Bivalvia > Lucinida > Lucinidae > Ctena > Ctena decussata. Next base: position 40,861,863 of record OZ022514.1, read on the forward strand.
GAGCATGGACATTTGAGCCGCGACGCGAGAAAATCAACAATGTGGTAGTGCGCCCAGCGCAGACTCAGATCAGCCTGGGCATCCGCCCAGTCTGATCAGAGTCTTCGCTGTTCGCATGGAGGTAGCTCAGTCCCTTAGCTACCCTTTAGGCACATAGCGAAGAGTCTGAACAGACTGGGCAAATGCCCAGGCTGATCTGAGTCTACGCAGGGCGCACAACCACATTGTTGGTTTTCTCGTGTTGCGGCTCGTTTCAGAAATAAGAGGGTAACCCGAGTCGACAAGAAATGGGGCTAATTATCTGATCGGTCCAGTAAAAGAAGCGGCCTGTTCCTCTCTCATCCGTATTTTAATACAAATGGTGAAGATCCAGAAAAGGCGTAGCTTGCTAGCAGTCTGTTTGGAACCTTTGTTCATCAAATATATATGTTTTCAAAGCTCTTCAGTTTTTACCAAAACATATAAATGATAATGATAATAAAAAAAGGATCAAGACTCTGGTTTGACTGTGCCAATGCATTTGGAGGAAGGGTCTTCTTTGTATGATTAGACGGATTTGAGATGCGCCATAAGCACTGGGCCCTTATGTCATTTGCAAACAGCGAAGTATAGATCAGTCTGCTTGACAAAATTCTTTGCAATTGCTCAGCGCATCCTCAAGATCCCTAGATGCTGCTATGGGAACAGGGAAGACTTTGATCAGACTGCGCATCGGCGCAGTCTGATCTGCGTCTTCGCTGTTCACAAATGGTATCATGCACTTTTTCACGCGATAATCGGTTATCGATTAGCAAGCGGCCGAGCTGTCCATCATTATTGGCCATAATGTCCGAAACGGTCAAACTGACCATTAACGAGAAGGAATCATGATCATGCATAAATACATGAAATTTTAAGTGAGTCTCGTCTGGAAAGAAAGAATCTCCCACTTGACTTACAATTACAGCTTTTTGAACATACTATTCTACCAATTGCACTGTATGGGTGTGAGATTTGGGCTTATGAAAATACTAGTATTATTGAAAAACTCCAATATGAGTTTCTTCGGTATATTACAAGTTCAAAGAAATCTACACCAGCATATATGTTACATGCTGAACTTGGCTGCAAAGCTATTGATGTTAAAATTAAAACACGTTTGATTGGCTTTTGGCTGAATATTGTAAATGGCAAAGAAACTAAACTGTCAAAAATATTGTATAATTTTCTTCTCAGTGAATATAACGATGGCATATATCAGCATAAGTGGATCCACTGTATAAAAGAAATCCTTATATCTGTAGGACGTATTGATCTTTTACATAAGGAAAGAATCGAAAACCCTAAACTGAATAAGATGCAGATCTCAAAAACTTTATCGGATCTATATATCCAAGAGTGGGATACAAAAGTTTCTTCATCCTCAAAGGGAAAAACATATAGCCTTTTTAAGAATGATATCCGTTTTGAGAATTATTTGATCAAATTAAATAAAAAACACAGTTCTACTTTGCTAAAGTTCAGATTGAGTAACCATAGGCTTCCAGTTGAAACTGGTCGCCGGGAAAATGTCCCACTGGAGGACAGAAAATGCAATTTATGTGATAAAAATGATATTGGTGACGAATTTCATTATCTTTTTGTATGTACTCATTTTAATTCAGATAGAAAGCAATTTTTAAAACCATATTTCTATAAAAGTCCCAATGTAATTAAATTTAAGGAACTGTTATCTACTGAAAATGTTAAACTTCTCATCAAATTATCCAGTTTTGTAGAAATTATAATGAGGAAGTTTTCAAGTGCTAATTAAGTTTTTTTTTTTTTTTTTTTTTTTAGCTATATATATGTCATGCTTGAATATGTCTATTTTTACATGCTATATGTTTGTATACTTGTATGTGCATGCTCTTATGCCTCCTGCGAGTGGCCTGAGTTTTATATGCAATAAAGTTCTGTTCTGTTCTGTTCTGTTCAAGAAAGTAAGAAAATAAAAAAGGACAAACTTGAACTGCTCATGCATAAATTCATAAAATTTCAAGTGAGTCTCGTCTGGAAAGAAAGAAAGTAAGAAAATAAAATAGGACAAACTTGAACTCCTCATGCATAAATTCATAAAATTTTAAATGAGTGTTGTCTTGAAAGAAAGAAAAAAGGCAGTTGTTACTGTTGGAGCTAGATTAGCCTGGCTCCAGTTGAATCTGTATATTACACTGGTGGTCAGATTCCTATGTTCCTTTGCAGGGGATATATTGAACATAGGGTCTGTAGCCAGACTAGAGCTAGATAACCGCCTAGCAGGTCTAAGCCTCCCCAGGAATAGTGAGGTTAGGTTAACTGACCGTCCCGGCCCGACCATAGCTGTTTACCGTAGACATAAACAACATCAACGACAACAACAAAGAAAAGCAGTTTCGTCTAGATAGAAAGAAAGAAAATAATGAAAAGAAAGACCTTAAAATAAAAAGGAAGAAAGAATGGATCAAACATAATTTTTCCCGTTTATCATTTTCTGTGGGTAGATGTATTGCTTGCGCGTGTATGAATTCTGCAATCAATAAAAAATTGTTTCCATGTCTCTTTGTTGGCTTCTTCCTAGTGTCCCCCTCTGTTCTTTTCTTGTTCCCCCACACTTTCCTTGAAGAAGATGCATGCTTTTTGTAATGGTACACGTTATTTCAATGTGTAGCTAATCGGTTAGCCTGGCTCCAGTCGAATCTGTATGTTACTCTGGTGGTCAGATTCCTTATGTTCCTTTGCAGAGGATATATTGAACATAGGGACTGAAGCCAGACTACTAATCGATAGGAAGCCTATGAACAGAGCTCACATGGTATAATCGATTCCGCTAATTTTCGCTACCTGCAGAGACTGTACATCATAGTTGGCTTCCGTCGAGACTGTCCGCGATCTCTTGCTTCCTGCCGAGACTTCTGTACATGATAAATGGCTTCCTGCCGAGACTGTCCGCGTGATTCTCGAAGCAGAGTCACGCGGACAGTCTCGGCAGGAAGCCATATTTTTCGAGGACAGTACTCTCGGCAGGAAGCAAGAGATCGCGGACAGTCTCGGCAGGAAGCCAAATATAATGTACAGTCTCTGCAGGAAGCGAAAATTGGCGGAATCGATTATACCCTGTGGAGCTACTGCACCGAAAAATGTTCCCGTAGATCTTGGCAACTGGCTGCCAAGCCCTTTACCCTAATAGTACGGGATAGGACCCTTACGTTTTTAGTGTGGAAAATGACTGCAATATGTATAAACCTTGTTTTAATGCCGCATATGATTTAATAAAATATAAAGGTAATATACGAGGGGAGTTCAATAAGTTTGTAGAACTCGGGGTTTAAAGATTTACGCCCTTGTTTTTTATTACAAAAACGTTTTCGTGTAAGATTTATACAGTAACTCCGAAATGGCCCATTTATACATTTGACAGTAATTATTAAGAGAAATTTTTGTGAGAAGTACTTTTATTCCAAGAAATAAAATAATTTTTTTTAAAATCGCGGTCCGCTATTGAAATTGCCTCACTGGACAGAATTAATTTATTCTTACGTCACTAGCGCGCGTGCACGAATAAGAAAAATACCTAGGTATCGTCATATGACCGTAAGGCGTGGTATCGACTCTCCTATTGCCTGACGATGTGTTCATTTACATTTTCAATCTCGATACTTTATTTTAATTAAAATCTGCATCAAACTGAATCACTTTTTCTGATCTTTTACAATGGATTTACATATGATTATATGTATATTATCTAACGAAATTAGTCATATTGATTAATTTAAAGATGGTGAAAAAAATGAGGGAGTATACCTTTAACTCACAGATTGGAAGATGGTTTCAGCTTTATTTTTCAATATAATCCCCCTTTACTTCAATGCATTTGGTCCACTTTTCTGTTAAAAGCAGTCTATGCCTTTGAAACAAAAGTCTTCTGTTTAGTCCTCAAACCAAGCCTCTATAGCAGCCTTGAGCTCATCCTCGTCCCGAAATCTCGTTCCACGTAAGTGGGACTTCAAATTTCGAAACAGATAATAATCACTTGGGGCCAGGTCTGGACTGTATGGCGGGTGATTTAACTGCTCGAACTTGCACTCACGAATAGCCGCTTGTGCAACTCTGGACTCCACCCTTTGCTGACGATCTTGCATGTTCAGGTTTCTGGGTACCCACCTGGCAGATACTTTTGACATGCCTAAATGTTCATGGATAATAGTGTAAACACTTCCATTAGAAATACCACATTCTGAAGCAAGTTCAGCAATTTTGATTCGGCGATCGTTTAGCACAAGTCTCCCAACACGGTCGATCATCTCCTGGCTGATGACATCAGCAGGGCGACCTGGCCTTGGGTCATCTTCTAAGGAGTCTCGCCGACGTTTAAATTCTGCTGACCACTTTGCCACTGTGGAATACTTTGGGCTACTACATGTATCACCATACACATCTGCCATGCGCCGATGGATTTTTCTTTGGCGTTTGCACCCTCCTTAGTGAGGAACTTTATGACTGCTCTGAACTCAATATTATGACTTTCCAGTTTTGCCTATGGGTATAGGTTTTCAAACAAAAAGTAAGGGCAAAAAATGTATCTGTTGACTGAACAGCTGTTATCATTCAACTGACAAAGGTATACACTGCACAAAAATGAAAAAAAAATCTTGAATTGTATAGAAAAATACCGAGTTCTACGAACTTATTGAACTCCCTCGTATATACAGGTTATCAATAACGAAATTAAAGCAACGTTGCGTAGGAGAGGACGTAGCATATCAGTAATGGAATCATGCATGCGACTAGTAAAAATGCCTGGAAGGTGGTTTTCTGGCCTTCGTTTATCGAGGATGGTTGAACCAGCCTAGAAATTAGGTTCTTTAGGTGACAACTCTCATGTATACAAGATTTTGGGCATTAACACAGTTTCTTCATAACACCTTGCTATAATATCTGTACAAGGGTCTAAATTTAATGTTTCCCAACTCAAGTTTGGATGACCTGGGAATTGAATAGCTAATTGTGTTGGAGATCTCACTTCTATCAAGAAAACGATTATTCGATTAAAATCGTCCATCTCTGTTCTCCTTGGGTAATTGTCTGTTCTGGGGTAAAGTGTCTTAACAATGAACGTGTACATGACTTTGCCCACAAATAAGCCATTAGATGATCAAGAAAATCACAATAAATTTGGAACTGTATGTGGGTCAGCCTGGTTGAAATAACCTTTTTGTCCTGGGCCCGGTTGTTCAAGGCATCGTTAGCCTAACGAGCTCGTTAAGCGGTCAGCTCGTTAAGTGTTTTATGACTTTGTAACCAAATAAAATGATATTTTTGTCGAAAAAAATGTGAGAAGCTTGTGTAGTGCAAAAGCTTCTCACATTTTTTCAACTAAAAATATTGGCATATTTGAGATATTTTCCCCTCCAAAATGGTCTCAAAATATCTAGACAGTCTTGTGTAATTTTGCCGTAAGATGGGCCTTTTTTTCTTCCAAAACTACCAGAAAACCTAATCTTCCCCAACTATTTTCCTCGCCTTGATATAGCCTGGCACGGTACTGTGAAAATTCAGTGTTGGGATGTAGAGTAGTAATAAATTTGTTTAAAATGACCACACTAATATTTCTTCGTTTTTCTCTAAAAATGTATCAAAAGATTTGGAAGATAGTGTATAATACTGTGTTAACACAACATTTGTTTTACTTCAGGCTTGCGTTTTAAGAAAAACGAAGAAAACTGAGTAAACGTTTGTTCACTTGCATTATTTTCCCTACATACTATTAGAGAATGATGACCAAAAATGGCCGCATTAAACGTAGACTAAAAGGGTGAAAAAAGAAGAAATCTTAGTGCAGCAAAAATACACTATACGGACGTAACACTATTTAAAAGAAGGGGAAACGTTTCAGTTCACACGATATCGTAGCCTATACGGGGCTGAAGGCGAAAGTTGCGCATGGGATCTAGATTTTTGTGGTTGTTTTGAAAGGGAAAATCTCCCGTTTTATAATTGAATTTATACTGTAGCTTTGGTTCTTCAGTCCGACCAGTCAAATCTGAAACTCTGTCAGCAGTACGGATCCATTAGAACATTAACTGACCGCACTCGAAAATACCTTTATACTGTTGAAGGTTTAGTTTATGTTTTATTGCCTTTGAAACAAGCAATGGGGTCGGACAACAAGTTCTCACAATAGTAGTTACAGCCCTTCCCCTACAACATATTTACAATACGTTGGGTTAAACATATTTTATTTTCAAGAAAGTACATTACAGCATATAAACAACATACATACACAACTTCACTATGAAAAACGATCAGAACGAACACGTTAACATGGCAACTATACAGGAGGAAAGTGTTGAAGGTCTAGATCAATATTCTACCCGTCTCTGCTTAAAGTTTCTTCCAAATATTAATGGGAGCCGTAAAAATAACGGGAAATGGGCTGCCAGCTGTCTTCATATACGTACGATGTACGTATATCTTGAAAACGTTGACATAGGCAGATCCTGGTCTTTACGGTCACATTATGCTATAAACTACTTTCTGTTTGGTGGTCAATGAAACACAAAATTATCAAAGGTTTGATGTTGACAGGAAAGTATCTTTATTTCTTCAAAAAGGCAAATTAACATGCACAAAGGTGCCATGACGACGCTTGATACACATCAATGGCGACTCAAGGATCTATTGGCCGACCATTCCTCTAGTTTCTTGTACCTTCTCTTTAAAAAAACTTTTATCATATGATGTTGCATGTGAAAGTGTAATAAAGCCATGCATTAAAAACGATAATCAGCTAGTGGATTAAATATGCAATTACGTCGTAACGTTCTGCGTGACGTCCATAAAAACAACGCGTTTTCTTATGGCCAAATCGTAACGTTTTAGTGCAAAATTTGCTAATAAAAAGCGACTTTAGTGTCAGACGGTAAATATAATCTTGCATATGGTCCCTATACTACTGAATTTATAAAACTCGTTGGGGAAAACCGATAAGATGCTCGGCATAGCCTCGCATCTTAACTTTTCCTCAACTCGTTCAATAAATTCAATAATACATGAGCATTCTTATAAGATCCTCTATTTCTCTTGATTCTACTGCAGTGCATTTATATGTAGCTGTTACTACATGCATGGGGTATGTAGGGATGTGGCGACAGTGGGGCCACGCACGTTAGAGTACTGCGTGAAGCTAACGATGCTTTGAATAAACGGGCGCACAGCTTAAGCCATCGAAATAGTAAATTAAAATTTATCCATATGTCAGAAGAGAAACTGGACATTTCTCTAAAGCATTCAGTATGGTTTATGCAGCATAGCCAAGTTTAAAGTCTCCATAGTCCTATCGGTGGTAAAAATCGTCGAATCAAAAATCCTTATAAAATTGGTACAGCCTTCAGAATTGATGATAAAATGTCGGTTGTTGTGCTTTTTTGTGGCATATAACTGTCAAAAAAAGAAGAAAAAAGGTCTTTTTTTTTGAAAAATTAACAAGTCTCTCCGTAAAAATACGGTTTTCCTTTCTGGTTTCCCTTTGGGCAATTAACTCACACAACAGCGAGACAAGAAATGGAATCCTTGCCTTACATTGTATTTTTATCAACTATTAAACGACTGTACATTGTATTATTACCTACTCTACCTTGTATTGTTACCTCTCGTACCTTGTATTTTTACCATGTAATGATGAAACTTGTGAAATCGAAAGTAGGTCATTTTAGTTTTCAAATCGTTTTTATGAGAAACTCAATGACGTTTTAATTTTTCAAAGCCGGTCAATCACGATCATATACAATGTAGAAACTGTAGTTAGAAGCTTGCAGTGATACTTCACGATAGAAGTTTTCATGCTGATAGAGCAATGATGGCCTTTAAATTAAAATGTGGTCCAACGATCTTTAATTTTTTTAACATATGTGACCTTAATCTGTAGAAGGCGGGAAATCCTAAATCAGGTCATGGACATCTCAACATAACAACATAAAACGACCAGCTTCAGTGACACTTGTTTTGTCCGCACTCTGCAATGAAGTCATTTTATTCCCAAGTTTTTCAATAGAGAAAATAAATAGAAAGTCGGCAACTGACCAGTGGTAACTTTGAATCGTTGACAGTCATTGAAAGCGTGACAATTAAAGTAACAATACAGCTCGGGAAGAGGACAATGAATGCTGGGAAGGCTATAATAATCCCGCAGTAAAATCTCCCGTGATGCTTCGCCCTAATTGTGGCCAGAATCTTTTAATACTGGACGCCAAGCCGAAATTGCCTTAGTAAAAGTTTAATGAGCAGAATTGAAAGTTTCAATGAAAATCTGACACACGGTTCTGTTAAGCTGTATCCTTTTGGCAAGTTTTGGTCAAACCGATCAATTAAAAATTTAGCTCTTGCCTTCGCTATTCATGTTCAGGTCATGTGACTTTTCAATAGTGTCACCTGCATCGCGAAATTACATCACAGCGTCCTAGTTACAAGTGGTAGTCCGTGTCCTAAAGAATATCGGTGAATGAATGAATATGGAATTTTACGACCCTTTCAACAGTTTTCCTGGCTAGTGGGGATAAAGATGAGATGAGTGTGAGGACGAAATGATCCTCAGATTGCGAAAGAGTGAAGACAAGTACCCAACAAGCGAATGGCTGCTAGATTATAACCAGATTAGCTCTATATAAGCAATATACATGTAATAGGTGGCTCCAAAAGTAATATATAAACCCATATACTGTGTGGCGTTTTGTTTTTAAAAATTGGTATCCCTAATTTGGCTGTAGCTTATTGTATGACGAACACTGAGTTGACAAGACAACAAGATCTACAATTCAACGAACCATTAACAGAAAGACTCGATAAAAGTACAAAAGGCCAAAACCAAATGAATATAAATAAAATACAAATAAAAAGAAATGAAACCATAGAACCACATTCTGTACCTATTTACACTGAAGCGTCTTATATTTTTAGCTTACATGTGGTATAAGATCTGGTTTGCTGCATCTTACCATCAATCGGAGCACGCTCGGCCAATTCCGTGAATCAGAGATTCACGGCATTGGCCGAGCGGTGTTCCGATTGTTCTTACCATCTAACTACTTTGTCACGTGCTACATCTGTTGCCAGCGTTGGTTCTTTTGGACGTCTTGAGTTGTGCTTTTTCACTGTGATCTTTCCTAAATATTTTCGCAACGCAAGGCTAGTCTGAATATTTTATCGACCGCCGGAGAAGACACTGAGTCAGTGACCCACCATCTGTCCAGCCAATACTGCGGTGGACACCATATTTAGAAGAGAGCTAATTTGTGAAAATTAAAGACTTTGGACTGTCAATGGCTGATGTATTGCATTAATTTTCTAAAATAACTCAATTGTATTGAACTAGGCGGTTGCAAGTTAATTTGGCCACGATAACTCCAAGGTTACATACTTTAATGGCCTTTGTTCTTTGCTGGCTCAGCTTTTGCTGATCTGTACTGAGCATCGTATCAAAACAAAGGGCGACAACTTGTACGTCATAGCGCTGACGTCATAATCGATTTGTCAGCGGCCTTCTTCGGTGATATGACTTGAAGATCCACAAGGAACCACACTGTAAAAATGTGTTTATAATCAATGCAAAAATGCAGTCCGATTTTTTATGTGTTTAAATCGTAACATGTTCAATTTGCAACATGTTTAGGTTTATGTTTAGAAATTAAACATGTACAAAACTGGTTATATCTACCTTTTATTTTGAAAATTTGCTCTGTCAACATTTTCGTCTCTTTTTTTTCGTTCTTCAACGGGGAAAAGAGAGAATTGATTCATCCGAAACGCGTAACAGAATAAAACGTGTTTAACAGACTTTGTCCGGGAAAATAGTTGAAAAGGCGTACATGTTTAGCTATATGACATATTCCTAAACATGTTTACACCTAAACATGTAACAACTTGTGTTTTATAGCTAAGCGCGATTTTTACAGTGCATGAACGGCAATCATTGTGATTTTTATAAGTATTTTACGAAGAGTTTCTTTTCAATTTTCAATGGAATCAAACTCTGAAATGCAAGAACAGCTATCATACATGTTTGTTTTATTGCATTAACAGTTGCATTATGTCTGAGAAGAACTTTGAACACTCGGCTAAAGCCTAGTGTTCAAACAGCTTCGCCGGGACCCGGCAACTGTTAATGCATGAAACAGCACGAAGTTATTTGAAAACGAGGCTAAAACCGAGTGTTCAAACTTCTTCCGAGAGACACCACAAATAAGCCGCGATGCGAGAAAACCAACAAACTGGTTTTGCGCACAGTGCAGACTCAGATCAGCCTGGGCATTCGCCCAATCTGATCAGAGACTTTGCTAAAGCGCTTTAAGGCTACCTTAGAGTCTAAGCTACCTCCATGTGGACAGCGAAGACTCTGATCAGACTGGGCGGATGCCCAGGCTGATCTGCGTCTGTGCTGGGCGTACAACCACATTGTTGGTTTTCTCGTGTCGCGGCTCAAATGTAAATGCAATGAAACAAACATGTGTAACTTTAAATTTTACGTCATGTCCTTGAATAAACGTAGATCAATCTTGCCTCAACGCTGCGTACTTGCAGGGAGCCGGGCGAACTTCTGGGTTTGGTTCCAACAGAAAGACAAATGTCAGAAATAGATTCCCGGCTATTATCTAACTATGTTTTATCCATTAACCGCAACTCGCCCCTCGGTATGCCCAAGCAAATGTCGGACCCGAAACCCGACCCACATGCTTAACAACAATATCCAGCCATATAATGCATTTCGTATGCAAAGTTTTTGCCGTTCATCAGATTCAAACAGAAAAGCCACAAAAGTAATAAATCGTATCATTTTAGGAAAACATTCAAGAAATGTTTTAACAGAGTTTGACCAGGTCGAATGTATCATGTTGCTCGTCTGACTGTCATTATATTATCTTTGTGGTAAGCGGTCATTATCTTTGCACTAAGCGGCAGACAATTATTTGGCAGCCATATTGTTCCGAAATACCAAGGTCGAGATGCCCCATATAATTGGAAGATATATTACTTCTAGAGTCCAGTTTATTCGTTGTACATGTATCCTCTGGTGATGATTAACTTTGGCCTTCCTTTGCGCCTAAAAAATAGTAGTAGCACCATCGCGAGACCCCACCACCCCGGATTTTAAGATAAAAAATATATACAGTGATGGTAATGATAATAATGGTAACGGATAGCTATCGAACTAGAAATATGTGAAATGAAAGAACCCGTGATACATGTACATGTATATGGAAAGTACTTGTACATGAGTGCATAAATGCTGCGGGGAAAGAATTTTATTACCCGTTTAACCATTTTCTGACCCGAGACCGTCTCAAACTTAATCAATGAAACTCTGCATTCCTTTCTATTTTACAAATTTACACCGTCAATGGTCAAAGTAACACATAAAATCTTAATTGATTCTGACTTTGCCATATGTTACCATCCTTCTATTTACTAACACATGTTAGGGGGCATTTTTATTGAACTTCGGCCTGCCGTCTGTGTTTTCTGACCGTATCAAGCTTTCTCATATGTTTAGAAATCACTTATTGCACTGTAGCACCTGCTTTGAAGTTTCAAGTGCAGTTTGAAGGATAGTTTTTCATCATATCCAACGTCAGCTGTTTTTAATAATTCTGTATTGAAAAATTTCCTGTATTCCTGTTTGAACTGAAACAGATATGCTTTATTTAGCTAGGTGACCTTCGTTTACCTTTGTTGCTAATATTCTTTTTTTTTATTTGCTAATCTTCTGAAAATAGAATTTAATGAAATAAACTAAAACAAAACAAACAAACAGAAAAAAAAAAGATGCAGCGGGAGAACGCTTCTCTCAACTGAAAATAAAACAAAGTCTTCATTATTATCATTATTATTATTAACAGTGTTCGTTTTTTGAGAAAATGCTATCCTATTTACTAATTGACTAATATTTTATTCTTTCTAAACCATGAAGCCCATTCTTTAAGATGGATTGAGCATTGTTAGTCATACTCAAAATAAAGTTTTTATTGTTATTACTGGGACCATGGACTAAAATGAAGGGCCAAAGGAAAAAAAAAGTTGAATTTGCAAATAGCGAAGATCCAGATGAGGGGGCTCATATTGAGCAGCCTCATCTAGATTAACAGTGTTTGCCCTCTAGTCTTTGAGTTCTCACTATGATATAGCTTGGACAAACCTTTTTTTTGAAAATTTGAAGACGTAAATTTTATCCTTGGCTATTTGGGGCGTTAAGGGTTAATTTTTTGTGTCGCCAAAAAAGAAAGGAAAGAAAATACATGTATTTCATAGAACTGTAGCCATTTTATTTATTTATTTAGTTCATTTTCTCCCGATCTTGTTTTTCTTCAGGGATATGGATGTTTCTCTCATTTTCAGAATGTAACTCGACTGGACTATGATCGAGCGGGTTTTTAATTGCGTTTAAGTGAGCTTCAGGGTGAAGAATACAGTCCAGCCTTGTGACCTGGGTTGGTCAGTAGTTACCCATAAATTTTCTTGACGTATAATCAAATTTGACAGACAAAATAAAGCAAGAAATAAAATCTCGTCAGTTATCGCGCGATCTGATTACAATGGCATAACGCACTCACTCACGTTTATTGGTTGCAGAGAGAGAGAGAGAGAGAGAGAGAGAGAGAGAGAAAGAGAGAGAGATAGGAGTTAAAAAAATAATGCAGTCTTCGTTTGAATATAATTATCCTTAATCAAGTAGCACATCACGCTCTTGCCTTAATATTTAATCTCAAATAAGTTCCCTTTTAAATAATAAATAACCTTTTTCTGGGATCTTCAGAGGCCGTGTGTTTTGTTTGAAGCTGTTTTGTTTGAAATTGAAAAACTATATTTCTTGGTGAATGCAATACATATAGAAGGCTCATCAAGTCATAGTTATTATTTTCGCTTTTTAAAGATGGCCACTCCAAAATTTTGCGACCACAGTGAGTATACCCAAGATATTGCTTGTCTACGCCGACCGCATTAGGTTCTACGAAAGCTCTGTTTGGCGGCCAAAGACAGGGGCGTAACTAGGGGCAATTTCATAATACGCACAACCATGTTTTATTCTCTACTTCTTGAAGGGAAAGCTAGTATTTCAGCCACTTTGGTAATTGGTATTGAAATCTTGTCTAATTTATAAATTTTCAGCATGCAAATATGCAGGTGCGTTTTGAAATTTTGTCAATTTTGACAAAATTTCAATACGCACTTGCGTATTTGCCGTATAGGTAGCTACGCCCTTGAAAGACTGGGTAGAAAAAAGTAGGCACGCTTCTAAAACTATTTGCTCAGTGATGTGTTGCTGTTCGGATTGTTTGCGTTGATGTTATTATATTTTTTTCAGCCAGAAAGAAAAATGAAAAAGACAGATTTTGGCCTCCTAAATAAGTTCTACATGTATAGCCGATTGCGAGCAATGAACATATTCACAAGAAGAAATCTGCAGTTTGAGTTTTATTGCAAAAACGAAAAGAACAAGCAATTATCACTGGCTTACTTGTTAATTTCAATAACAAGGACACATACACGCAGATGTAGAAGCGGGAAGACTCGAATCCTGATGTCCAAGGCCAAGAACGTGCTTAATCATCAGCCATGGACCCCCGTCTGGAAATTCCATTCCCCGCCGTTTGAAGTCCAATTTCTTTCAATCTTTCTGCTCTAGTTCCAGCGCAGTAATGAACCCTGCCGAAATAATGTCCATTACGACTAATGGTGCCTTAAATCAGCTAAATTAGAAATTAGACTGGTCTTCGGGTGATGCCATCGAGGCTTCCCACTGAAGATAAGAAATGGAGAACCAGACTTAATTAGAAATGAAACGAAATTTATTTTGCAGCTTTGTGTTGAATAATATGTTTAAGGTGTTGGTCAAACTGACCTGCTGTAAAGACTGTAAAGCATTGAAGAAATGAGCCGCGACACGACAAAACCAACAATGTGGTTGTGCGCCCAGTGCAGACTCAGATCAGCCTGGACAACTACCCAGTCTGACCAGACTCTTAGCTAACCGCTTAAAGGATAGCTAAGGGTCTAAGCTACCTCCATGCGGACAGCGAAGACTCTGATCAGACTGGGCGGATGCCCAGGCTGATCTGAGTCTGCGCTGGGCGCACAACCACGTTGCTGGTTTTGTCGTGTCGCGGCTCAAATAATGAATATACGTTAGAAAATATTCAGGTCGACATTTTACTTACTCATTGACTCAATTATTATTTCATTTATTATTATTATCATTATTATTATCACTATTATTACTGTTATCATTATTATCACTATTAATATGAGTCAGGAGCTATTGTATGAGTATTAACATTCATTTTATTAACACTTATTGCAATAAATACCATTATCATTATTATTATTATTATTATTACTATTATAATCATGTAGTTTTTTACAGTATCGTGCAACAGTTCATAAGCAATATTGGAAGAGTTAATGAGAAAAAGATTTATTCAATTCATGTTATAAATAATTATAATAATAATGATAATAATATAATGATAATAATAAAAATAATAAGAGAGACTTTATAGTTGATAGAAATATGCTTTACCATCATAGCCAGAAAAAGGACACTGTAGCTCGAAATTACGCTGATGAGGGTCATCATCCGTAGTGCAGATTATATTTTATTTTCGTCCTTTAAGATCAGAGCCTCTGATCTTAAAGGACGAAAATAAAATATAATCTAAAATTTCAGATTCCTCAGAACATTTTAGATTGGTTTAGACTCTTAATCTATATCATAGTCCTTTACATTATATCCTGTTTTATACTAAGCAGTCTTTGAATCGACTGCCCGATTAAAATTAAGAACTTACAGTATGTTTTCTCTGCTTTCGTCACCAGATATTGTCAGGGGCACTGATGAGGCTTTATTAGCCGAAACTACTAGTCTGGTCCATGTTCCTGCTTCTGAATGTGTTCCGTCTGCTCTTGGAGGAACTCTTTAAGATTTTAATTGCATAGGGGACGACTGAAACTAATGTTGTGAGAACTTGTAGCCGGCCCCCTTCGCTACTATTTGAGCAACAAAATATGGTTAAACCGAGGCCGATATAAAATTTTATATCCTTGTTTGTCCGCCTGTGCGGGTGATAATCCACTAGCAAAAACTCGTGGATTATCTCCTCGAACAGGTCGACATGTCAAACTATGGTCGAATTACGTGGAGTAGGGCTCCTGGTGCAGTGCATAGGACCGTTGTTCCTGTGCCTTGCATCCTGAGCGCTGCTCCAGCATACTCAGTATGATTGAAACAGGTGGAGATGTGAATTTTGTATTGGATGCAATACAAATGTATAAAGCTGGCGGTAGACAGTTATTGAAATATGTGGAAAGGGGTCCCGAACGCAATGCGCAGGACCATTGTTCCTGTGCCTTGCGTCCTGGGCTTGACTCCAGCATATTATTGAATTTTAGATGAAAATGAAAACTCAGGATGGTAAAAATTTGAAACACATGGTCGTGTGCTTCGGACGCAGGGCACGAGATCGCTTTTCCTCTGCCGTGCGTCTGAAGCTTAGTTGCAGTATAAATTTCGAATTTTAAATGAAATAAGATACATGTATTCATATGAAGATAAAAATTATAGAAATGTTTGGGTATGGGGCTGGGCTCTGGGTGCAATGCGCAGGGCCATTGTTCCCGTGTCTTGCGCCCGAGTGCAGCTGTAGCGTATTTCCGAAAGGTACTCCTGAAATGACTACTAGTATATTAGTCGTATGTAACATGCTTACACTGTTTCCATCTTAGCTCTTGAGCCTCTTTGAATCATTATTTATATTTGACCTCATATTGCCATTTTTTGTATAATGGATTGAGAGAAATAAATGATTTGACTTGACTTGACTTTGGTATCGGCCATAGTTTTATGAGAGTTACAGTAGCCCGGATTAAAGAAGAAAAATGCTGACTATCCGACCTAGAATGAGATTTCTGGACAAACGAACAAACATAAAGACAAAGGAAAACAAACTGAACTTTTCACACCCTTCCAGCCTCAACAACATCCCTAATATAACCAATTATAAGTTTAGAAGTTTTGCTAATTAAGATATTCACGTCCCTAGTTACGAGAACAGATGGTTCTCGAGACTGGCTTGAAAAAGCAACATTCTGTCGCGTTCTGTTTACAAAAGGTGACGGCCATTGTTCGCTGGGACGATGGCCCCAAATCAGAGGGATGGAATTATAAAGGAAATTACATGGTTGAGATACAAGAGAGAGCCCCTTCACACCTGCAAATCTAGGGCCTAGGTAGGGGTCCTGACTTCAGATACTGGTAGCAGTTTAAAAGGGTCCTATGAATTTTAATTAGCTACTTCAAATGTTTTGATATTATTTCATGACATTCCCATGGAACGATGACTTTCCTTAGTGTTGCCTACTTTAAGTCACTCACATTTTGGCTTTCTTTTTCCTTTCTTTTTTGTTCTGCTTTGTTGAGACATGTTTCATACTATTTTAGTAACAGTTCTGGGTTAATAGTAATAATAATAATAAAGACTTTATTTTCAGTGGGTGACACAATTAGCAACAAGCTAATTCCTTGAGGCCCACTTAAAGGTAGGTTCCTGGACTAGCGATAACAATTATGTCCACAAAATAATTTCGTCTTTTTCTGAGCAGTATTGAATTCTCTTATTTTTCTGAATTTGTTGCTACTGAGAAACTCGTCAGGTGTTGAAGAAAATAGTCGTTTTCCCTTTTGGTTTATTTTCTTTCACTGGAATTCCAGTTCTAAAAATAACTATGTTTATTATGTCTTTAAGTGGGCGATTTCTGATGCCATTCTCCAAAGGTCAATTTTCCCTTGCCGTGAGCTCTCCTAGAGGTCCTTGCATGGCGGATGGGTTAAAACTATCCAAAAATGCAATGCAGCATGACGTCAGCCTCGTTATCTATTTTTGGCGCGAACTAAAAATAGCGCTAACTGGTGTGCGAAGCAGAGTTAGGAAATCCCTTGCAAAACAACTTTTCTAATATTTTTTTGATTTTTACTTTTTAGTGAAACTTATTCATTCCCTTTTATAAGTGCGTTCCAACAACTTGGACGAACGATCATCAAAATTATGATGCATTCCAAAGTACAGGAACCTACCTTTAACAAAATATGTACAAATATGTACAAATCAAAACATATATCAAATACAAATATACAACATACACTGTTCAGCGATCACAATCATGTTCGAGGTTATAAAACTTGAGAATAATCTCAAACTCTCAATATAAAGCACACTGATTGGCTGCTTCCGAGCATGTGCTCGGAAGCAGCCAATCAGTATTCTTTATTTTGAGTTTGAGAATGAACTCAAGTTTTATAACCTCGGGGCCAGATTCCGCAGTCGCTCTATATAAAGTAAACCCGCGCTTTGCAAACGTACATGCAGGGTTATACAAACGTACATGCAGGGTTTACATCGATCCGTCTGTCTTTCAGTCCGTCCGACTCTCCGTAATTGCTTTTAGGAACCAGCCGTTTTACCAAATAATGTAAACCCGAGTTACAGCCAGTATAAAGTAAGGAACACTTACATCCCAAACTAGCGGTTTTTGGTGATAAGGACAAAACTGTTGGGTTTATCTCGTCTTTACAGGGATTTCAAGTTTCTTTTCAACAGTTTCTATGTCAAATCTAGTTCTTTCATTTGAAGCATTTTAAACGGTTTTGTCAGTATGATTAGAATGATCAATATTAATGTAATTACTACTACTACTACTATATAAATTATGGAATAATTTGGTCTACTTTCATGATAGCTGGTGCAAGTGGGCACCTTTGTTTGGATGACTAGCATAAATTTTGGTCCACGGACTCATTTTCCACTATTTTCTTACTCTTTCAAATTCATCAGTTTAGACAGTAAGTAAATAAATAAATGAATGACTATATAAATGAATAAATTTATCGAAATTTTTTTTCATTTGATTCTTTAAAACGAGCTGTGGAGATCCTGGGCACATATCTTCGCATGGCCATTACTGGCGACATAAGATTTTCAAACCGACAGCAAACAATGACTGAATATAATTGAGCCGCGACACGACAAAACCAACAATGGTGGCATGTGCGCCCAGTCTGATCAGAGTCTTCGCTGTCCGTATGGAGCTAGCTTAGACCCTTTGCTACCCTTTAAGAGCACAGCGAAAAACTCAGATCAGACTGTGCTAATGTTTAGCTGATCTGAGTCTCCGCATGGCGCACATGCCACTTTGTTGGTTTTCTCGTGCCGCAGCTCATATCATTTATGGCTAATATCATCTAACTCCTTCTCTTATTCCTCTTTCTTTCAGACTCACACCCGTAGCAAGAGCCAGGATTTCCCACTTGTAAAGATTAATAACTTCGCCACTCTGGGGACACACGTACTGGGCTTGATGAACAAAACTTCAAAAAGATCAAGAGCACATGTTTACTTACCACTTCAAGACGAAAGTTTTTATGAACAAAGAGCCACGCTTAAGTGTCAGATCACGTTCAGAAACCATTTGTCTTCAGCTCGATTTTATAACAAGTTTTCAAGGGTCAGAACTGGACAAAATATATGCAAGACTAGTCTGGCTACAGACCCTATGTTCAATATATGAGCCGCGACGCGAGAAAACCAACAAAGTGGTTATGCGCCCAGCGCAGACTCAGAACAGTCTGGGCATCCGCCCAGTCTGATCAGAGTCTTCGCTGTCCGCAGGAAGGTAGCTTAGACCCTTAGCTACTCTTTAAGCGCTTAGCGAAAAGACTGATCAGACTGGGTGGATGCACATGCTGCTTTAAGTCTGCCTGGGCGTACAGCCACTTTGTTGGTTTTCTCGCGTTGCGGCTCATATCTCTTGCAAAGGAATATGAGCACCAGAATAATATACAGATTCGACTGGGGCCAGGCTAGTGCAAGACAGGTGTCGGGTGGTTTTGTCGTGCAATTTTCAACATTGTTGTTTTGCATTTACTAAATACTCAGAACAGGCAAGTTTTATTGTACATGTATCTCACTTCCGATATCGTACCTAAGACGCGTTGATACGTCACATTACTACCCCTGGTTAACTATGTATATACTGTACAAGTGCTGTTACGAAACAAAAAGAGTCATAGTTACCAAACGACCTGGTGACCAGGTCGTTTGGTAACTATGACTCATTTTTTGGTTTCGAAGCAGCTCTTTTTCGTTTCATAACATCCTTGAAAACATTCTTAACCAGGTGATACACCAATTGTCCACTGGAAACACAACGTTGACTCAACATTGAATCAGAGCTTATTCAAACGTTGAATGGCGGTTCATTCAATGTTATTTCAAAAGAATGTGCCTGCTAGGTATTTTGTTTAAGTTTATGCTAGACATTGTCCGAATCTGTTCGATTACATCACTCGGGTCATTTTGATATTCTGGTTATGATGAGCGCCAAACGCAGAACAACTACTTCCGTTTTCAGGATATGGATGTACTCGACCAGGAATCATGGCGACCTGATGTAGATCAAGCGAACACTATCGAGTTGTAAGGGCAGTTTATTACAGTGGAAAGATATATATTGTCAAACCTTCTTCGCCTGTTTATTTTTATTTTTTCTCAACAAAATCTGAAATTATCTAAATCAGCGGTCATTCGGGATACCTTGACCTTTTGGGTCAAGTACAAAAACTGACTATAGCAATAACAATAATTTTTCGAGTTTTTCTTGTTATGCCCAGTGCGCTGACCCCTAGATTTTGACAACCTGAAGTGTTTGTAACTGAAATAAAATATAAAAACCTCATTTTCTTTTTCCCATATTGCTACGCTTGACTGTTTGTGAATCATGATATTTTCATTTAAAGATCTCGTGAATGGGAAAATGGCGCAGTTAATAGTTAATAGTTTTGGCGCCAGAGACGAAAATAGCTGAATTTGCAAACAACAAATATCCTGATGAGGCGCCTCATCTCGATCTACACTGTTTCCCTGTAGTCTTTGAATTCTCAATATAATATAGCTTGGCCCAAACATTTTTTTTTTGAAATTTTGCAGACGAAAATTTTGTCGTCTGCTTTTTGGCGCCTTTTTAAACTTTTATCTAGACAGACCTAACTTGAAAAAACTCTACAAAGCCGTCTCATCTGAATCTTCAGTGTTTGCAAATAAGTGAAACAAGTGGACATGTAATAGCTTAAAGTGCATGCGTTCATTGCAAGGTTTAACGCTTTCTTTGAAAGTTTTGTGACATCATGTTAGCTTCCGTGGATGACAAGAACCTCCCACAATGGGATTCAGTGTTGAAGGAGGGTATTTACTCAAGAAGGAGCATAGATTTGATCCTTAGTGAGAAGGAAGGCAAACATTGAAATGGCAGAGGTGCTTTTCCTTAAAACGAACCCAATCACCTAAATCGATATGTACAATACATTTGCATTTCGCTGAAAGTGTATTTTGTATTTAATACTTGTTTTGATTTGTATATATTCTGTTAAGTGGGCCTCAAGGAAGAGTAGCTTGTAGCTAATTGTGTCACCCACTGAAAATAAAGTCTTTAAATTTATTATTATTATTATTATGTTTCAGCTTTGAATGTGTTTATGTCCAGCCCCAGCCAAATGTTAGCAACATACATATGCCACCTCTGTTTGACCTGACATGTATACCTACATGAATAAAGTTTTGTTCTGTTCTATTAAATTCATGTGCTCATGTGGTGCTTTCCTAACATGCTTTTGGAAATAATAATATGGGCCGCGACATGACAAAACCAACAAAGTGGCATGTGCGCCCAGCGAAGAATCATATCAGCCTGGGCATCCGCCCAGTCTGATCAGAGCCTTCACTGTCCGCATGGAACTAGCTTAGAGTCTTAACTACTCTTTGAGCTCACAGCAAAGACTCTGATTAGACTGGGCGGCTGTCCAGGCTGATCTGAGTGTTCGCTGGAAGCACATGTCACTTTGTTGGTTTTCTGGTGTCGCGGCTTATATATGCCCACGTCCAGCATACTGTTAATTTTCTGAATCATTCTGACTGAAGTGCAGCCATAGCGGGCACGGCAGAGCACAGGGCTATCAATAACGCAC
The DNA here is from genome assembly GCA_963989385.1 of Ctena decussata. Lineage (NCBI taxonomy): Eukaryota > Metazoa > Mollusca > Bivalvia > Lucinida > Lucinidae > Ctena > Ctena decussata. The sequence continues at coordinate 40,882,921 of OZ022514.1, forward strand.
GCGGTTGTACTACATTGTATTTATCGAACAATGAAGTACAGTTGAAGGTCAAGTGCTGAATTAATGCGCCTGGAAAAGTAGTTATGCACATAGTTTGGAAAATTGCTTAAAATCCTGTCTAGGACGTGATGACCAATAGAAGCATGTTATTGGAAATGAGTCAAGCTTGCAAACATTGACAAATGGTGCAAAAAGGTCATGTTTCCATACCCACTCGGCACACAAGGTTGAATCAACCTTGATTCAACCTTGATTCAATGTCATGACGTTGAATCAAGGTTGATTCAAGGTTGATTCAACCTTGTGTGCCTGTTGGGTAGTCGCTTTTGTGCAATTGCTTTTCACTTATGGTGTATGGTAAAACCATAACCGAAAAAAAAAAAAACAACGAAAAAAAACACACACCAGGAAATGACTTTACATGTATATACATTTATATATTATGTATAAGCATGTTGCTTACTATCAAATCCTGTCACATATGAAATTAGAACTCTTTAAAATTTTTATTTGACTTTACTGCAGCTGTAGTTGTGTGCCGTGTGGCGGCCGTAAAACGTCTTCCCGCACATCATCCATAGTGAAAATTATATTTTGTTTTTGTCCTTTGAATTCAGAGGATAAAGTCTGAGAAATCAGAAATTCTTGATTGGTTTAGACTGTTATTCTAGATCATCGCTTTTTAATCATAATTTTGACTTTTTCAACCGACTACCTTATACCTTAGTCTTTCAACCGACTACCTTATAAAAATCAAGAAATTACAGTATGCTTATCTCTGGCTTTCATCGCCAAATATTGTCAGGGTCACTGATGAGGCTTGAATAGCCGAACTTCGTAGTATGGTCCATGTTCCTTCTTTAGAATGTGTTCTCTGCTCTCGAAGAAACTCTTTAAGATTTTTATTTATATTGTAGGATGTGTATGTAATTTATAGTTAATAAAATACCGTTTCAACCAAACCATGTTTTTTCGTCATTGTTACGAAGGAGAAAAGCTTTTGTGTCCCAAGACACTATAGTCCTTCCAAAATGGGATCAGGGGCCATATTTATAAAACGACTTAAGTCGTTGCTATGCTGTTGCTAAGGCTTAATTTCTTTGAAGGAGATTCCCTACAGCTATGAAATTTGCTCTGGAGGAACAGTCTTACAAAGACTGTTCCTCCAGAGCAAATTTCATAGTTCTAGGGAACCTCCTCTATGGAAATTTAGCCTTAGCAACAGCATAGCAACAACTTAAGTGGTTTTATAAATACGACCCCAGATTCTTAAAAATAACTTTCATTTAAGAGTTGACACCCATTGAGAAAAGAAACAAAAACGAAAAAGGCTGAACACTTCCCTTGAAAATGGATTCACATTGTCACTCGGGGTTTCTATTATAGTTGAATACTGATATAGGCTATGCTCTAGACTGGTGTCAAGCATCTGACTTGCAAATCTCGTACCGTTAACACTGCCAGTTTTGCAAGTGAGATGCTGGTAATGACTGTATATTTTACAGTGGTTGCAGCAGTAAGGGTAATGTACTGTTGCAGGTCTGGTAATGTACTGTTGCAGGTCTGGTAATTTACTGTTGAAGGTCTGGTAATTTACTGTTGAAGGTCTGGTAATGTACTGTTGCAGGTCTGGTAATGTACTGCTGCAGGTCTGGTAATGTACTGTTGCAGGTCTGGTAATGTATTGTTGCAGGTCTGGTAATGTACTGTTGCAGGTCTGGTAATGAACTGGTGCAGGTCTGGTAATTTACTGTTGCAGGTCTAGTAATTTACTGTTGCAGGTCTGGTAATGTACTGTTGCAGGTCTGGTAAGGTACTGTTGCAGGTCTGGTAATTTACTTTTGCAGGTCTGGTAATGTACTGTTGCAGTTTGGTAATGTACTGTTGCATGCCTGGTAATGTACTGTTGCAGGTCTGGTAATGTACTGTTGCAGGTCTGGAAATGTACTATTGCAGGTCTGGTAATGTACTATTGCAGGTCTGGTAATGTACTATTGCAGGTCTGGAAATGTACTGTTGTAGGTCTGGTAATGTACTGTTGCAGGTCTGGTAATGTACCACTGCAGGTCTGTTTATGTACTATTGCAGGTCTGGTTATGTACTGTTGCATGTCTGGTAATGTACTGCAGCAGGTCTGGATATGATCTATTGCAGGTCTGGTAATGTACTATTGCAGGTCTGGTAATGTACTATTGCAGGTCTGGTAATGTACTGTTGCAGGCCTGGTAATGTACTATTGCAGGTCTGGTAATGTACTGTTGCAGGTCTGGTAATGTGCTATTGCAGGTCTGGTAATGTAATGTTGCAGGTCTGTTAATGTACTATTGCAGGTCTGGTAATGTACTATTGCAGGTCTGGTAACGTACTGTTGCAGGTCTGGTAATGTACTATTGCAGGTCTGGTAATGTACTGTTGCAGGTCTGGAAATGTACGGCTGCAGGTCTGTTTATGTACTATTGCAGGTCTGGTAATGTACTGTTGCAGGTCTGGTAATGTACTGCAGCAGGTCTGGTTATGTACTATTGCAGGTATGGTAATGGACTGTTGCAGGTCTGGTAATGTACTGTTCCAGGTCTGCTAATGTACCGCTGCAGGTCTGGTAATGTACTTTTGCAGGTCTGGTAATATACTGTTGAAGGTCTGGTAATGTACTGCTGCAGGACTGGTTATGTACTATTGCAGGTCTGGAAATGTACGGTTGCAGGTCTGGTAATGTACTGTTGCAGTTCTGGTAATGTACTATTGCATTTCTAGTAATGTACTATTGCAGGTCTGGTAATGTACTATTGCAGGTCTGGTAATGTACTATTGCAGGTCTGGCAATGTACTGTTTCAGGTCTGGTAATGTACTGCTGCAGGTCTGGTAATGTACAGCTGCAGGTCTGGTTATGTACTGCTGCAGGTCTGGTAATATACTATTGCAGGACTGGTAATGTACTATTGCAGGTGTGGTAATGTACTGTTGCAGGTCTGGTAATGTACTGTTGCAGGTCTGGTTATGTACTGTTGCAGGTCAGGTAATGAACTGTTTCAGGTCTGGTAATGTACTGCTGCAGTTCTGGTAATGTACTGTTGCAGGTCTGGTAATGTACTGTTGCATGTCTGGTAATGCAATACTGCAGGTCTGGTTATGTACTATTGCAGGTCTGGTAATGTAATGTTTCAGGTCTGGTAATGTACTGTTGCATGTCTAGTAATGTACTACTGCAGGTCTGGTTATGTACTATTGCAGGTCTGGTAATGTACTGTTGCAGGTCTGGTAATATACTGTTTCAGGTCTGGTAATGTACTGTTTCAGGTCTGGTAATGTACTGCTGCAGGTCTGGTAATGTACTGCTGCAGGTCTGGTTATGTACTGTTACAGGTCTGGTAATATACTCTTGCAGGCCTGGTTATGTACTATTGCAGGTCTGGTAATGTACTATTGCAGGTCTGGTTATGTACTATTGCAGGTCTGGAAATGTACTGTTGCAGGTCTGGTAATGTAATACTGCAGGTCTGGTTATGTACTATTGCAGATCTGGTAATGTACTGTTTCAGGTCTGGTAATGTACAGCTGCAGGTCTGGTTATGTCCTGCTGCAGGTCTGGTAATATACTGTTTATGGTCTGGTAATGTACCGCTGCAGGTCTGGTTATGTACTATTGCAGGTCTGGTAATGTACTGTTGCAGGTCTGGTGATGAACTGGTGCAGGTCTGGTTATGAACTATTGCAGGTCTGGTAATGTACCGCTGCAGGTATGGTTATGTACTATTGCAGGTCTGATAATGTACTGTTGCAGGTCTTGTTATGTACTATTGCAGGTCTGGTAATGTACTTTTGCAGGTCGTAGGTCTGTTAATGTACCGCTGCAGGTCTGGTAATGTACTATTGCTGGTCTGGTAATGTACTGTTGCAGGTCTGGTAATGTACTGTTGCAGGTCTGGGAATGTACTGCAGCAGGTCTGGTTATGAACTATTGCAGGTCTGGTAATGTACTGTTTAAGGTCTGGTAATTTACTTTTGCAGGTCTGGTAATGTACTGCTGCAGGTCTGGTAATGTACTTTCGCATGTCTGGTAATGTACTATTGCAGGTCTGGTAATGTACTATTGCAGGTCTGATAATGTACTGTTGCAGGTCTGGTAATGTACTGTTGCAGGTCTGGTAATGTACTATTGCAGGTCTGATAATGTACTATTGCATGTGTGGTAATGTACTATTGCAGGTCTGGTAATGTACTGTTGCAGGTCTGATAATGTTATGTTGCAGGTCTGGTAATGTACTGTTTAAGGTCTGGTAATGAACTGCTGCAGGTCTGGTAATATACTGTTGCAGGTCTGCAGCAATAAAGGTAATGTACTGTTTAAGGTCTAGTAATGTACTGTTGCAGGTCTGCAGCAATAAAGGTAATGTACTGTTTAAGGTCTGGTAATGTACTGTTGCAAGTCTGCAGCAATAAAAGTAATGTACTGTTTAAGGTCTGGTAATGTACTGTTCCAGGTCTGCAGCAATAAAAGTAATGCACTGTTTAAGGTCTGGTAATGTACTGTTGCAGGTCTGCAGCAATAAAAGTAATGTACTGTTTAAGGTCTGGTAATGTACTGTTGCAGGTCTGCAGCAATAAAGGTAATGTACTGTTTAAGGTCTGGTAATGTACTGTTGCAGGTCTGCAGCAATAAAGTAATGTACTGTTTAAGGTCTAGTAATGTACTGTTGCAGGTCTGCAGCAACAAAGGTAATTTACTGTTTAAGGTCTGGTAATGTACTGTTGCAGGTCTGCAGCAATAAAGGTAATGTACTGTTTAAGGTCTGGTAATGTACTGTTGCAGGTCTGCAGCAATAAAGGTAATGTACTGTTAAAGGTCTGGTAATGTACTGTTGCAGTTCTGTAGCAATAAAGGTAATGTACTGTTTAAGGTCTGGTAATGTACTGTTGCAGGTCTACAGCAATAAAGTAATGTACTGTTGAAGGTCTGGTAATGTACTGTTGCAGATCTGCAGCAATAAAGGTAATGTACTGTTTAAGGTCTGGTAATGTACTGTTGCAGGTCTGCAGCAGTAAAAGTAATGTACTGTTTAAGGTCTGGTAATGTACTGTTGAAGGTCTGCAGCAATAAAAGTAATGTACTGTTTAAGGTCTGGTAATGTACTGTGCAGGTCTGCAGCAGTAAATGTAATGTACTGTTTAAGGTCTAGTAATGTACTGTTGCAGGTCTGGTAATGTACTGTTGCAGGTCTGCAGCAGTAAAAGTAATGTACTGTTTAAGGTCTGGAATGTACTGTTGCAGTTCTGCAGCAATAAAAGAAATGTACTGTTTTAGGTCTGGTAATGCACTGTTGCAGGTCTGCAGCAGTAAAAGTAATGCACGGTTTAAGGTCTGGTAATGTACTGTTGAAGGTCTGCAGCAATAAAAGTAATGTACTGTTTAAGGTCTGGTAATGTACTTTGCAGGTCTGCAGCAGTAAAAGTAATGTACTGTTTAAGGTCTGGTAATGTACTGTCTGCAGCAATAAAGGTTATGTACTGTTTAAAGTCTGGTAATGTACTGTTGCAGGTCTGCAGCAATAAAGGTAATGTACTGTTTAAGGTCTGGTAATGTACTGTTGCAGGTCTGCAGCAATAAAAGTAATGTACTGTTGCAGGTCTGGTTTTGTACTGTTGCAGGTCTGCAGCAATAAAGGTAATGTACTGTTTAAGGTCTGCTTATGTACTGTTGCAAGTCTGCAGCAATAAAAGTAATGTACTATTGCAGGTCTGGTAATGTACTGTTGCAGGTCTGCAGCAATAAAGGTAATGTACTGTTTAAGGTCTGGTAATGTACTGTTGCAGGTCTGCAGCAATAAAGTAATGTACTGTTTAAAGTCTGGTAATTTACTGTTGCAGGTCTGCAGCAATAAAGGCAATGTACTGTTTAAGGTCTGGTAATGTACTGTTGCAGGTCTGCAGCAGTAAAAGTAATGTATTGTTTAAGGTCTGGTAATGTACTGTTCCAGGTCTGCGGCAGTAAAAGTAATGTACTGTTTAAGGTCTAGTAATGTACTTTTGCAGGTCTGCAGCAATAAAAGTAATGTACTGTTTAAGGTGTAGTAATGTACTGTTGCAGGTCTGCAGCAATAAAGTAATGTACTGTTTAAGGTCTGGTAATGTACTGTTGCAGGTCTGCAGCAATAAAGGTAATGTATTGTTTAAGGTCTGGTAATGTACTGTTGTAGGTCTGCAGCAATAAAGGTAATGTACTGTTTAAGGTCTGGTAATGTACTGTTGCAGGTCTGCAGCAATAAAGTAATGTACTGTTTAAGGTCTGGTAATGTACTGTTGCAGGTCTGCAGCAATAAAGGTAATGCACTGTTTAAGGTCTGGTTATGTACTGTTGCAAGTTGCAGGTCTGCAGCAATAAAGGTAATGTACTGTTTAAGGTCTGGTTATGTACTGTTGCAAGTCTGCATCAATAAAAGTAATGCACTGTTTAAGGTCTTGTAATGTACTGTTGCAGGTCTGCAGCAATAAAAGTAATGTACTGTTTAAGGTCTGGTTATGTACTGTTGCAAGTCTGCAGCAATAAAAGTAATGTCCTGTTTAAGGTCTGGTAATGTACTGTTGCAGGTCTGCAGCAGTAAAAGTAATGTACTGTTGAAGGTCTGGTAATGTACTGTTGCAGGTCTGCAGCAATAAAGTAATGTACTGTTTAAGGTCTGGTAATGTAGTGTTGCAGGTCTGCAGCAATAAAGGTAATGTACTGTTTAACGTCTGGTAATGTACTGTTGCAGGTCTGCAGCAATAAAGGTAATGTACTGTTTAAGGTCTGGTAATGTACTGTTGAAGGTCTGCAGCAATAAAGGTAATGTACTGTTTAAGGTCTAGTAATGTACTGTTGCAGGTCTGCAGCAAAAAAGTAATGTACTGTTTAAGGTCTGGTAATGTACTGTTGCAGGTCTGCAGCAATAAAGGTAATGTACTGTTTAAGGTCTTGTAATGTACTGTTGCAGGTCTGCAGCAATAAAGTAATGTACTGTTTAAGGTCTGGTAATGTACTGTTGCAGGTCTGCAGCAATAAAGTAATGTACTGTTTAAGGTCTGGTAATGTACTGTTGCAGATCTGCAGCAATAAAGGTAATGTACTGTTGAAGGTCTGGTAATGTACTGTTGCAGATCTGCAGCAATAAAGGTAATGTACTGTTTAAGGTCTGGTAATGTACTGTTGCAAGTCTGCAGCAATAAAAGTAATGTACTGTTTAAGGTCTGGTAATGTACTGTTGCAGGTCTGCAGCAATAAAGTAATGTACTGTTTAAGGTCTGGTAATGTACTGTTGCAGGTCTGCAGCAATAAAAGTAATGTACTCTTTAAGGTCTGATAATGTACTGTTGCAGGTCTGCAGCAATAAAAGTAATGTACTGTTTAAGGTCTGGTAATGTACTGTCTGCAGCAATAAAGGTAATTTATTGTTTAAGGTCTGGTAATGTACTGTAGCAGGTCTGCAGCAATAAAGTAATGTACTGTTTAAGGTCTGGTAATGTACTGTTGCAGGTCTGCAGCAATAAAGGTAATGTACTGCTTAAGGTCTGGTAATGTACTGTTGCAGGTCTGCAGCAATAAAATAATGTACTGTTTAAGGTCTGGTAATGTACTGTTGCAGGTCTGCAGCAGTAAAAGTAATGTACTGTTTAAGGTCTGGTAATGTACTGTTGCAGGTCTGCAGCAATAAAGTAATGAACTGTTGCAGGTCTGGTAATGTACTGTTGCAGGTCTGCAGCAATAAAGGTAATGTACTGTTTAAGGTCTGGTAATGTACTGTTGCAGGTCTGCAGCAATAAAAGTAATGTTCTCTTTAAGGTCTGGTAATGTACTGTTGCAGGTCTGCAGCAATAAAAGTAGTGTACTGTTTAAGGTCTGGTAATGTACTGTCTGCAGCAATAAAGGTAATTTATTGTTTAAGGTCTGGTAATGTACTGTTGCAGGTCTGCAGCAATAAAGTAATGTACTGTTTAAGGTCTGGTAATGTACTGTTGCAGGTCTGCAGCAATAAAATTAATGTACTGTTTAAGGTCTGGTAATGTACTGTTGCAGGTCTGCAGCAATAAAGGTAATGTACTGTTTAAGGTCTGGTAATGTACTGTTGCAGGTCTGCAGCAATAAAACTAATGTACTGTTTAAGGTCTGGTAATGTACTGTTGCAGGTCTGCAGCAATAAAGGTAATGTACTTTTTAAGGTCTGATAATGTACTGTTGCAGGTCTGCAGCAATAAAGGTAATGTACTGTTGCAGGTCTGGTAATGTACAGTTGCAGGTCTGCAGCAATAAAAGTAATGAACTGTTTAAGGTCTGGTATACTGTTGCAGGTCTGCAGCAATAAAGTAATGTACTGTTTAAGGTCTGGTAATGTACTGTTGCAGGTCTGCAGCAATAAAGGTAATGTACTGTTTAAGGTTTGGTAATTAACTGTTGCAGGTCTGCAGCAATAAAGTAATGCACTGTTTAAGGTCCGGTAATGTACTGTTTAAGGTCTGGTAATGTACTGTTGCAGGTCTGCAGCAGTAAAAGTAATGTACTGTTTAAGGTCTGGTATACTGTTGCAGGTCTGCAGCAATAAAGTAATGTACTGTTTAAGGTCTGGTAATGTACTGTTGCAGGTCTGCAGCAATAAAGGTAATGTACTGTTTAAGGTCTGGTAATGTACTGTTGCAGGTCTGCAGCAATAAAGGTAATGTACTGTTTAAGGTCTGGTAATGTACTGTTGCGGTCTGCAGCAATAAAATAATGTACTGTTTAAGGTCTGGTAATGTACTGTTGCAGGTCTGCAGCAGTAAAAGTAATGTACTGTTTAAGGTCTGGTAATGTACTGTTGCAGGTCTGCAGCAATAAAGTAATGAACTGTTGCAGGTCTGGTAATGTACTGTTGCAGGTCTGCAGCAATAAAGGTAATGTACTGTTTAAGGTCTGGTAATGTACTGTTGCAGGTCTGCAGCAATAAAAGTAATGTTCTCTTTAAGGTCTGGTAATGTACTGTTGCAGGTCTGCAGCAATAAAAGTAGTGTACTGTTTAAGGTCTGGTAATGTACTGTCTGCAGCAATAAAGTAATGTACTGTTTAAGGTCTGGTAATGTACTGTTGCAGGTCTGCAGCAATAAAGTAATGTACTGTTTAAGGTCTGGTAATGTACTGTTGCAGGTCTGCAGCAATAAAATTAATGTACTGTTTAAGGTCTGGTAATGCACTGTTGCAGGTCTGCAACAATAAAGGTAATGTACTGTTTAAGGTCTGGTAATGTACTGTTGCAGGTCTGCAGCAATAAAACTAATGTGCTGTTTAAGGTCTGGTAATGTACTGTTGCAGGTCTGCAGCAATTAAGGTAATGTACTTTTTAAGGTCTGATAATGCACTGTTGCAGGTCTGCAGCAATAAAGGTAATGTACTGTTGCAGGTCTGGTATACTGTTGCAGGTCTGCAGCAATAAAGTAATGTACTGTTTAAGGTCTGGTAATGTACTGTTGCAGGTCTGCAGCAATAAAGGTAATGTACTGTTTAAGGTCTAGTAATGTACTCTTGAAGGTCTGCAGCAATAAAGTAGTGTACTGTTTAAGGTCTGGAGCAATAAAGTAATGTATAACAAAGTACATACAATAAAGTAATAAAGTAACAGTACATTACTTTTACTGCTGGAGCAATAAAGTAATGTATAATAAAGTAATGTATAATAAAGGTCTGCAGCAATAAAGTAATGTACTGTTTAAGGTCTTGTAATGTACTGTTGAAGGTCTGCAGCAATAAAGTAGTGTACTGTTTAAGGTCTAGTAATGTACTGTTGAAGGTCTGCAGCAATAAAGTAGTGTACTGTTTAAGGTCTGGAGCAATAAAGTAATGTATAATAAAGTACATACAATAAAGTAATAAAGTAACAGTACATTACTTTTACTGCTGGAGCAATAAAGTAATGTATAATAAAGTTATGAGTAATAAAGGTCTGCAGCAATAAAGTAATGTACTGTTTAAGGTTTGCAGCAATAAAGTAGTGTACTGTTGAAGGTCTGGTAATGTACTGTTGCAGGTCTGCAGCAATAAAGTAATGTACTGTTTAAGGTCTGGTAATGTACTGTTACAGTTCTGCAGCAATAAAATTAATGTACTGTTTAAGGTCTGGTAATGTACTGTTGCAGGTCTGCAGCAATAAAGGTAATGTACTGTTTAAGGTCTGGTAATGTACTGTTGCAGGTCTGCAGCAATAAAGGTAATGCACTGTTGCAGGTCTGGTAATGTCTGCAGCAATAAAGTAGTGTATTGTTTAAGGTCTGGTAATGTACTGTTGCAGGTCTGCAGCAATAAAGTAATGTACTGTTTAAGGTCTAGTAATGTACTGTTGCAGGTCTGCAGCAATAAAAGTAATGTACTGTTTAAGGTCTGGTAATGTACTGTTGCAGGTCTGCAGCAGTAAAAGTAATGTACTGTTTAAGGTCTGGTAATGTACTGTTGCAGGTCTGCAGCAATAAAGTAATGTACTGTTTAAGGTCTGGTAATGTACTGTTGCAGGTCTGCAGCAATAAAAGTAATGTACTGTTTAAGGTCTGGTAATGTACTGTTGCAGGTCTGCAGCAATAAAGTAATGTACTGTTTAAGGTCTGGTAATGTACTGTTGCAGGTCTGCAGCAATAAAGGTAATGTACTGTTTAAGGTCTGGTATACTGTTGCAGGTCTGCAGCAATAAAGTAGTGTACTGTTTAAGGTCTGGTAATTTACTGTTGCAGGTCTGCAGCAATAAAGGTAATGTACTGTTTAAGGTCTGGTAATGTACTGTTGCAGGTCTGCAGCAATAAAGGTAATGTACTGTTTAAGGTCTGGTAATGTACTTTTGCAGGTCTGCAGCAGTAAAGGTAATGCACTGTTGCAGGTCTGGTAATGTACTGTTGAAGGTCTGCAGCAATAAAGTAATGTACTGTTGCAGGTCTGGTAATGTACTGTTGAAGGTCTGCAGCAATAAAGGTAATGTAGTGTTGCAGGTCTGGTAATGTACTGTTGCAGGTCTGCAGCAATAAAGTAATGTACTGTTTAAGGTCTGGTAATGTACTGTTGAAGGTCTGCAGCAATAAAGTAATGTACTGTTTAAGGTCTAGTAATGTACTGTTGAAGGTCTGGTAATGTACTCTGGTAATGTACTGGTCTGGTAATGTACTGTTGTAGGTCTGGAAACATTCATTCCAATTTATCCCCTCTCTCTCCGCCATTTTCATTTTGCCTTACCTTTTCAATGGGGTCTCTTTTAAATTAAAAAAAAATCACTCGATTTCCATTCACAGATTCTTTTTGTCATTAGTAGACCTAATTTTGGAAGGCTACATCCTCCAGGGAAGAAAAGATATACTTAATGATAGAAAATCATGTCGGCGTACGCATGCATATATCTTATATTGTTTCGGTTCGGGTTTTTTCTTCAACGGCTTCATCATTAACAAGTCAGAGTGGGTGTCGCTTATTCAGTTGTCTACTTCCTTGTTTTATTTACTTCTTGGGTATTTTAAGCCCAAGCTTCTCCGGTCTACTGGATGAGACTTTATACCGCGGTCCCTTTCCCTTCGTGTAGGCGGGGACTTAAACTCGAGTTAACTCGCTCACTGTATTATAAGCATTAATAAGTATACCTGGTTACATCATTGTCTCTAAATTGGACCTACCATGTCACGTTATTGTTTGTGCAGACTGCTTTTGCTTTGACAGCCCTATGCATACCGTATTTTTTCATTTATAAGAGGGTTTTCCCTTCCAAAACAATCCAAAAAATCAAGATCCGTCTTATAAGACGATCTAGATTTTTGGGATTGCTTTGGAAATAAAATAACGCGTTTTGTAGCAGAATTTCAGAAGACTTATTTTGATATTCATGGTTACTCTAGAGAGGAAAAACAAAGTTTTATAGACAAATAAGTACGGTATGTCCTTCTTGATTACTCCGGTCCTGCAATTTCCAGTGTTGCCCTTCCGGACTGGACTAATTGCGCCTTCAAACCGCAACTCTGTTGCTAATCATATTTGGCATTAATGCGCACAAAAGGAAATGTCTCTTAAATCATCAACTGAAACCTCTGTAAACTTTGTTCGGGGCAAGCTGACCCAAAGGAAACAATGGACAGGCCTTCCATCAGCGAAGAGATGCATCATGGGAAATCTGCCTGTCTGTGCATGCGCAGAACGAGGACTTTGCCACAGTGAGGTCTGCCAAGCAAACCTATCTGCATTTTGTATCTATTATGTCCTTTACAATATTTGAGCCCGAAGAGAGAACTATAAGCAACAATTTTGCACATCTTTTCCCTGGCCTAAATCCACGCTGGCGGTCGGGGTTAAGGTATCTTTTCTCTCTCGTTACTCAACACATAGTTCAGATCGAATTAACAAAGTCGTTAAATTTGCAAAGAAACAGATCACTACGCAGGCCGATTTTCTCTAAAATTATCACCAATTGTTTGAACGTGAAGTTAATTGTATACTACATTGGACAGACGTTCGGGCCCGTATACAGAGGTACAAAAGCGCTTCTTGACATCCAGTTTGTTCGTCATCTCCCCCTACCATATACAAAGCTGATCATCCCCACAATTAGAACAAGCCGGTAGGCATGTTCTCGCCTTCGGCAATCCTTTGCACCAGTCTTCCTATGACGCCATTTTAGTTGGAGTCGGCGTCGTCAGCTGCTTCTGATTTCCGTCGGGTTTGGGTTATTTTTCTGCGTAGATGGCGTTGCCAGTGTCTATATACTGCCCACTTTGCTATTTATTTATAATTCAAAATAGAAAATACGTAAAAATAGATGTAACTCCTGTTTTCAGGTGGGTAGCTGAATGACCACCTGTTTGGGAAAAGCTGTTCATTCCGTTTACCGTGCGTGTCTTTCGAAAACCTTTGTGAATTTATGTATCTGTTTCTGTCCCTTCTGGTTTTAAGGGCGGGATATGGGACCAGGTTATATTAATTCCTCATCATTGCCTATCTTTTACTCTGTGTAGTTATATTTATCATATGACGTCGCATCTGAGAGTGTAATACGGCCATGCATTAGAAACGATAACCCACTAGTGAATTAAATATGCAAATTACGTCGTAACATTATGCGTTGACGTCCATGCACACATCGCATTTTCTAGTGGCGAAATCGCGACGTTTTAGTGCAAAATTTGCTAATAAAATGCGATTTTAGTGTCATATGATAAATAGAATTTTGCACTCGTGCGCATGTATTATTGAATTTATTAAACTCGGCATAGCCTCGCATCTTATCGTTTTCCCCAACTAGTTAAATAAATTCAATAATACATGAGCACTCATGGTAAGATCCTCTATTTAATTACTTCCTTCTGGGTACCATTTATGAAAATCATCTGTCATGCAACCAGGTGCTGTTTAGGCGATAAGACAAGTTGCACACAACAGATTTTAAGGGTGGCATGAAACGTGTTTTGGGGTATTTACACAGCGACGCATGTTGCATGACACATTCATTCAAGCGGATATTCATTCTTGACGGCGAAGTCGGAGTGAATTAATATTCGCATCTGCCTGACGACACGAGTTAATCAACGATAGTTCACGGATAAGGAAATATTATTTCGCTAACATTATATATTATGCAAATGCAACTACATGTACATTGCGACGTTTCCTAAAGGCCTATTTTGAGGCGGACGTCGACAGAAGCAAATGTTTACATTCGACGTCATCGAAGGTAGCACGTCTCGAGTTAACAACGTGAGTTAGCAAATATTTTCACGTGACGCCGCTTCCTCTACGTTCGAAGAAAACATTAGCGTCACGTTAGAATAGTGCCTGAATGCATTAATTTATAACATAATTTTATTCAGACTTAAGCATGTACAGCTCATCGTCATCTAAACATATATACAATGCGTGAAACAATGTTCTAATCCATCTGGCACAGACGTTGGATCAGGACTGAATAAACGTTGATTCAACGTTTAAACGTTCAATCAACGTTGATTCAACGCCGACTCCAAGGTGTGTACCTGCTGGAAAGAGAGTGATAGAAAAAGCTTCTTATCAGATATTGTGTATCAGCTAAACATATATGCATTTTAAAGTATACAATGAATTATATAGCCTCATTTAACAAATTATTTCTTAATTTGAATGCCTTTATGATATACAGAGCAAGATTATTTAAGGTTTCGCGTTTCGTAGAATTCATTAAAGCCACAAACTTAATTACACTAGGCCTGACATTATAATATTTTTGTATACATTGCTTTCTAATCTCTTTATATGCTGGACAAATAATTGTGAAATGAAATTCATCTTCGAGATCATTTTTATTACACCATACACATTTTCTCTCTAACCGTTCAATGTTTCTGTGTCGACCTACTTCAATATTCAACTGATGTGACGAAAGACGTAATTTTGCTATCGCGTTTCGAAATTTTTTATTTCTTACAATTAAAAGATAAGGTGAAATTTCAAAAGTTGTTTTCATCTCTCTATATATACCAAGTGATGAAGATAAATCTATACTCTGTTTCCAATCTGTAATATGAATATCCCTTAACCTACAATGAAAAATAGGTATAAATTCTTAATGTTGACTGATTCCGGGTATAGCCAAACATCTGGGAAACCACTATGTTGTAATAAGTATTTAACCTTCGAAGACCAGCTCAATATATTTGGATTCTTTTCTACTTCATTGCGCAACATTAAATTTAGTGTATTTAATATATGTAGTATCCCGTGCTATAAAAAGAGCATATTTTCAGACACCTTATAGAAGGATGACAATGTCACCGCAATTAAACGGTTTAATCTGCCTTAATAGTGGTTTTATTGACTGCATCACACTCAAAGGTGTCGATTGATTTTCCCAGGTATCTTGACCTTTGTTTGGAATTGATCTAGCGATAACAGTTCCATTTCCTTGGAGGTTTTTAATGATGCTTTAATTACACGATCATTATGAGCTAAACGCTTGTCTGGTGAAAGTGCCAAGGTCTGGAACTGTAAATGAAAGCATTCGGTGACTCTAATTATATCTCCGTAATGTCGTAAAATGTTCTGTATTTAATTTAATGTCGCTTTGTGGCAGTGACATTTATTATAGGAGTTCAAGTCTGTTTGTTATGTTTATTCTATGACATTTGGTCTTTATATAATAAGCCTGTTCCCTGGCAATATTCAAGAAGTTTTTAGATACACAAGCCCGGATCGAGACTACAACTAGATGGCGGGACTCTCTCTGGTCAACTGGCAGGGCTTAGGGCTCAACGAAAAATGGCATAATGCAGATAAAATAAGAGTATTCGATGAAAAATTAAGATGAAATCATGCTTACCTTTAAATAACATTTTGTGGCATCTCATTGAATTTGTGATCCCAATGAGATGGCACGACATTATTTTATTCTTATCTTATAGAATATGATCTCAAATCATCATCAGGTGCTTCTTATTACCTACATTCCTGCATTATAATGGACACAGAGCCCCAGGTGGCGGGGCTTAAGCCCACCCCCTGGATTTAGGGCTGATATACGACTGTACGTATTAAGAAATAAATCCAGATGACTATACACAGATGCTTAACTACCTTAGGGAACAAACTACACTTTCGAACTATTTGAGGCAGCAAGACCTTAAAAGGACCAGGTATGATTTGGGCCATATTTGGCCCCCTCTCAAAATTTATTCAAATATTGTATTTTTCATTAGCCACCTTGTCAACAATATAAATCTAGAAAAAGGAGATGTTACGGCTTGTACAAGGAAAGTTACAGCCATTCGTGTGTTCATGCAGTTCTGGCCTGATTTTTAGCAAAATTTAGGGGGTAGGGATACATTTTGCCATATATAACAAAGAAAGGAATTTAAAAGCAAATGATAAGTATCAGATCTAATAATGTATGTAATAATAATACTAAATCTCTTTGACATTTACTGGTCTGCATCTTATCACGTGCATGAAGGGCGATAACTCTTGATTGAACACTGAAATTGTCGGATTACAGAAACGCTACATAAAACTGTTTTTCAATCGAAAATTTACGTTTTAGAGGCATGCCACAATTGCAGTATTTTGTCTTTCAAGGGAATTTAGATAAACCATTCGTTTCAATATCAACTCATGCGCAGCAGTCACTTTTTCTCGGAATGGAACGTATTCGTCTGAAAGAAATCGGATGAAATAATATTTAAAAATATGGGGGTATGGATAAACTTTGCATTATTCTCGCAAGTTGATAAATTGAAAATAATAAGAAATGAATACAAAAACAACAAAGATATAAAGCTAATAAAATATTTTGCATTCAAAGTAAACATTTATCTCTAAGAAAGAAAACAGGGAGATAACTTATGATTTACATTGAAACTGCATAGCAATTAATGGTAATGAACACGTTTCTTTTTATAATTGCTGACTTGGTTTTGCAAACATAGGCCAGATTTTTTATGCGCTTCCTTTTATATACGTTGTTATATAAACAAAAAAAATAAAAGTAAACTATTTACTCTAACCGTTTCCACGGCAACGATTTTCAAAAAAAACAAACAAATAGATAGAGCGAAACAAGAAATTAGATATCTTTCATACACGTTCTTGTTTTTATACTTGTTTTTATCATGTGGTTCGTTATTTTCGCACGATTTTTTAAGTTATTAATATATCAACCATATATGTAATACAAACTCTTAATGAAGCTAATCAGCAAAATGATCAGAATGATAGTCGTGTATTTCATGTATGAGAGTGGGTGGGGTAACTAAGACACTGAGTAATTCATAACGTTGTACTGGGAAACTGGGTAATGCACAATCTTTGTCCTATTATATAAACAGCCGTAGGTATTGGAAACAAAGGGCAATGAATATTTTGATTAAACTATGCATTGCTCATATTTTGCCATAGCTAAGCTGTTACTATGGTACTATTGTCAACTACGGCGGACTTTAGAGCTACTACTGCAATCTTAACGTCCTCACAAAGGATCTCTTTTAGATCTTCGTTTTGACACTGAGTGCAGTCCAGAACTGCATTGTCGCCATAACAATCATGATTGTATAGCTCAGAGCAATTTTCTATCCATCTTCTGAGAGTCTATCATTCTTTTGTTAGACATGTCCCAGACTTGTTCTGGATAGTCCCTTTTCTCTGAATTTTAATCCACACCAGCTGATGTGCTCACTTGCAGTTGTGTTATTTTAGGTATTAAGTTTCAGTCCCCTTGCATCGAGTATCCCTACTTAATCAGTCCTCCTTTGCTCTCTTCAGGGCATCTAAACCCTTTTGTAAGCCTTCCTGTATTCTCTCGCTCCTTCTGCTTCATACCGCCTCCTTTTCAAATTTCTCCTCGCATCGCAGAGGTCGAGAACATCCAGTGCCCAGTGCATGTACCTGCGATGTTCGTTTCCAAGTATTTCTTTTCCTGTATCAGTAACTGCTGTATTGTAGGGCGCAGAAAAATGCAAGGAAGTCGCACTAGTTTAAATCGTCCCGTACGTGCACGATTTCGAACAAGGTTTAATTTGTTTTTACTTTTTTGTGGTTTGACACTTCAACAGAATATCTGTTGGTAAAGTATATCGAGCAGATATATTGAAAAACGGGCGTGACTCCGTCATTTCTCAGTCAGACAATACCCAATTTTGATGTTACTTGGTTTTATTTACGAAATGGGAGCAACTCTAACATACAATTTAAAGAGAATCTTACAAGTGATATGCATAAAAAAATATTGCTTGATGATTTGAGGTCTGGAGCATGTTTCTGCAACCCGCCCCCTGCCCCCTCCCCCCCCCCCCCCAACGCACACACACACACACAGAAACACACACCTATCTCCCATCACCACCAACACCAATTAATGGATTCATGAGTATAGTACAAGTACCGTCTTTCGGTCCCGTCTTTTATTCGCTGTCCCGATTGCAACAACATTGCAGTTGCATGTATCCTTCAGAATCAGGAGTTGTTTCTGACAATAGGTCAAGCGTCGTCATGAATGAAGAAGCGAAAAACTATGTTTGGCATCATATATTCTGGTATTACTTATCAAAAAGAAGGTAAAGCGGTCTGTTTTGGTTTTTAATTTAGTAAAATTTCTTGGCGATCCATAGATTGTCTACCTTCACTGCCAAAAGAGTTCCTGTCGCACGCGCGTCCTTGTAAGGCAACCGTTGTCAATGACGTTATTTTATTAGAAAAGTTTAAAATTAGGTGTCAGCGCAGGCAAGTGCACAGCTGAATTTTTCACACATTGTTGATGTTCTTAAAATGCATTATTATGCAAAAAATCAGCTGTGCACTTGCCTGCGCTCAGGTAGTTTTCGGCCCAAATGCAAGCCAAAAATGGCCGAAATTGCCAAAATCAGCTGAGATGGGGTACATTTAGAGGCTCAGAAGAAGTTGAATATCATTAGAGTATAGATTATTTTAGTCAGAATTGATGGTTAAAGGTTTAAACTCATTCTTTACATGAACAGAAGTTAAAGAAGTGCAACTTTGAAAATTCATAAATGAGGGGGCCAAATATGGCCGAAATCATACCTGGTCCTTTTGATTCTTTCAACAAACCGTTAATAAGTGTCCATGATGATATACACATGGAAAAAAGTAAAGCACCCCCAGTAAAAATCCATTTTTTCAGCGTCGTTAAAAGAAAAACCAAACGTTTGAATTTATTTTAAATGCAATTCGAAGATCGGAATGTCTAACATATTCTGACTCAATCTGGAACAATCATTTGTCAAAGTGACGATACTTTTTTCTGGAATAGTAAAGAGGGTCTTTTCATATAGGGATTGAGCCTGACACTCATACTCACGGACTCATTGATAACATAACTTTTTCAAGCTTTTGACTTCATGTGCTTGTTAAATCAGTCACTTCTGGATATTAGACGAAGTTCCTTAATTGCAGCCCTAAAGTTAAACAAGCCTCCTTTTTCGATGAAAATATAGCGGGCGCTTTAAAAAAAAACTTTTTGACTGATTTACTGTCAATTGAGGCCCATTTACTCGGATAGCAAGAAGCGGAATATCAAGGCTTAATAATTGCGCAAGAAATGGTTTGGAATACTATCAGTGAAAAGTTGAGAAAAGTTTAGATTAAACTTCTGCAACAATAACTGGGGGTTCTTAACTTTTTTCCAGGTGTACAGATTGTATCGCCAGGTATTAGCTGCAGATATGATCTATAAAATTACACTAAGGGTTTAGAGGCAATTAAGTATTGGTGTTTCTAAAAATAGTAACCTTGACTGAAGCTTGAGCCTTGAGGAATCACCCTAATAGAGCAAAGAAAAACTGATGACATGATTTCAACTCTACAATTTACGTCCCAGTATCAAGTGCACACACTGTTGCCAGTAACTGACAACTGCACTTCTTGAATCAGCGGAAGGTGAAGAATCAGTCTCTACAAAAGTAAGTGGCCGGACCGCATATAGATCCCCGGATATCTGGCTCTTGAGTCAGACACACTACTGTCTGTGCTTCGCGGCCGGGCTTACCATATTGGTGAATTCTTCTAGAACCTTCCGTCTTCATCATGAAGTTATCTTCCTGAGTCCTGTCACTAGCTACTAATTCGTCTACGACTTTGGCCTACTTCGAATCGAACTATAGTAGCTACTATAATTACTAAAGTTCCAATCAAAGTGCGATGGTAGCTACTAAAATGACGTAATGAACTTACCAAAGATCTACCGAGGTCTGGACCGCCGTTACTCTAATAGCAAGATGGCGGCCGTTGAAGACGCTCGAAATTTGTGGGTGTACAACAAGTATTTGTTTCGTTTATATTCCGGATATTTATTCATACAATTATATTCGGACATATATCATCATTTAATATATAAATTATGGTTTTTAAATTCTACATGCACGGAAAGGGCAATGAAATGCGCCGTATTTATTTCCGTTCCCATGACAATCTACTATTATACCAACTTTAGGCGTTCGATTGGTAATGCGAGTGTGCAAGCCCAAAATACTACTATGGTAGGTACTCTAGTTCGATTCGAAGTGGGCCTTGTAGTCTTCGTTCTGTCCTGTGATGGTAAATATACTGTATATACAACTTCGTCCTGTAACTGAGGTGATGAATGCATCTACAACTTGCAGTCTGCGTCCTGCCACTGTAATAATAATTATTGTTGATTCGTCTACAACTTGCAGTCTACGTCGTAACTTGCAGTCTACGTAGACTGGCTCCAGACACCAGTCAGTAAGACTGAAAATCTTCAGGCATCACTGGAAATAAATTCAGCTATCAGAAAATTCATTCCTGTAGTTTTATATATTTCGCATTATTTTATGACAATATAATTTATTAAACTGAAGCCAGTCTAGCAGTCTACGTTGTGTCACTTCTTTGGTGAAATTTATCTATAACGTGCAGTGTACGTATTGTCACTGGGATAGTGAATTTAGCTTCAATATGTAGCCTTCGTTCTGTCACAGAGCTAGTGAATTCGTCTACAACTTGCGGCCTCCATTCTGTCACAGTGATGGCAAAGTTATCTGCAGCTTGTAGCCTCCTGTGACTGTTATGATGAATTCGTCTGCAACTTGCAGTCTTTATCCAGTCACTGCAATGGTCAATTCATCTACAACTTGCAGTCTTCACCCAGTCATAGCGATGGTTAATTCATTTACAACTTGCAGTCTTCATCCAGTCACTGGTTAATTCATCTACAACTTGGAGTCTTCATCCAGTCACTGCGACGGTTAATTCATCTACAAGATGCAGTCTTCATCAAGTCACTGCGACAGTTAATTCACCTACAACTTGCAGTCCTCATCCAGTCACTGCGATGGTTAATTTATCTACAATTTGCAGTCTTCATCCAGTCACTGCGATGGTTAATTCATTTACAACTTGCAGTCTTCACCCAGTCACTGCGATGGTTAATTCATCAACAACTTGCAGTCTTCAGTCACTGCGATTGTACATTCATCTACAAACTGCAGTCTTCGTCCTGTTACTGCGATGGCGAATTTGTCTACAACTTGTATTCTTTGTCCTATCACTCAGATCGGGAATATATCTATTGCTCGCAGTCGAAATCTTGTTGCAGTTTTGTTGAATTAACCTGCAGCCTGAAGTCTTCGTTTTGTCACTGTGATGCCTACAACTTGTAGTCTTCGTCCTGTCACTGTAATGGTACATTTGCGCAAAACTAGCAGTCGAGTTCTCATCTCTGATTCATCATAGGTCTTATCCGTGAATTGTGTGTTTCCCGTGATGATTCATTGATGGGTAAGGAAACCTTCATGATGACCAACCAGCTAACTAAATGTTTCGAACCATCGCAGAAGCAGAGGGTGAGGGTTTGGATCCAGTAGAACTAATTAAAGCCCCCCTTCACCAGAAATCTTGTACGGAACGCTCCAAGGCGGTAAATCTGTTGTAGTTCCTAAATGTTACATGTTGTTTGGTACGCTTTTCTATGGTCTCTAGCAGCGTGGTCCCCTGAATAGTTTTCCATCCTGCTTTCTGTTTTTTATTGTAATTTAAAATCGAAAACAGGTAAAAATAGATGTTGCTGCTGTTTACAATTAGGGTAGCTTAATGACCACCTGTTTTGGAAAGGGCTTCCCAGTCGGTATACCGTGTATGTCTGTCGTAAACGGTTGTTAATCTTTGTGTGTGTGCTTCTTTCCCTTTTTGTTTGAGGGTACAATGTGGGATTTGGCTGTATTAATACCTGACCATTGTCTATCTTTTTTACTTTTCATTCTCTCACTTTAATGCTGAATTTACCAACAATTGGCAGTCTTCTACAGGTCTCTTTAATAATGATCTTATAGGCGACTTGAGTCTTCATTCCCTAGCAGTGTTAATGCATTTATCTACAACTTGCAGTCTTTGGTCTGTCAGTATGAAAGTAAATTTATCTGCAGCTTGCAGTCTATGTCCTGTCATTTCGGTGGTGAAGTTATCTAAATCGTACAGGCTTTGTCCTGTGAAGATGAACTCATCTACGACTTACAGTCTGCGTCCGGTCACTGTGACGGCGAGTAATCTTCAATCTGCAGTCATCGTTGTGTCATTTTTTTCATGAGATCATATATACACCTTGCAGTCATCAGCCAGTCAATCTTATTTCTGACTTTTTTTTATTTTCAAATTCTTCGAAAATGTCATTGGAATGGTGAAATATCTGCAACTTGCAGTCTTAGTTCTGTCACTTTGCTGGTTAATTCATCAACGGCTTTCAGTCTTCGTCCTATAACAGTGATAATTGGATGTGTGATCCTGTCATGTTAGTCTGAATGTATTTACCAAATGCAATCGCAAGCGTTGTTCTGTCAATGTGATGGTGAATTTGTCGACAATTCGCGGTTTTCGTCCAATCACTGCGACGAGGAATTTATCTACAATTTGTGGTCTTAGTCGTGTTACTATGACTTCAAGATGCAGACCTTCTCCTGTCATTTTTATGTGTGTTTATCTACAAGTTGCAGTCTTTGGCCTGTCACTGTGATGGTCAGTTTATCTATAACATAAGTCTTTGTCCTGTCGCTGTCATGATGATTTAATCTGCAATTCGCAGTCTTCATTTTTTCCGTGTAATGGTGAAACTAAGTACAAGACTTTGTCCTAACAATGCAACAGTATGTGTAGCTTGCAGTCTTGTGGTCTTCGTTTTGTCACTGTGATGGTGAATTGATCTTCCACCTGTAGTCTCTGTCTGGTCAATGATTGTGAATTTGTCTATAACTTGCGATCTAAGATTTGTCCCTGTGATGGTGAATTTATCAACAAGATTGTGTCATCGCCCTGTCACCGTAATTGTGTATATACCTACACTGATATTTATTTTCTATTGCTGCCTTGAGATAGTTTCTGCAGTATACAGTCAGCATCCTGTCACTGTGATGATCAATGCATCTACGACTTGCAGTGTTTCTCATGTCACTGTGATGGTTAATTCATCTACAACTTGAAGTATTTGTCCTGTATTTGTGAAGGCGAATTTATCTACGCTTTGTTGTCATAGACGGTTTGATTTGCACCGTGAAGTCTTGCATTGGAGCCGCGACGCGACAAAACCAACAATGCGGTTGTGCGCCCAGCACAGACTCAGATCAGCCTGGGCATCCGCCCAGTCTGATCAGAGTCTTCGCTGTCCGCATGGAGGTAGCTTAGACCCTTAGCTACCCTTTTAGCACTTAACGAAGAGTCTGGTCAAACTGGGCGTATACCCAGACTGATCTGACTCTGCGCTGTGCGCACGACCACATTGTTGGTTTTCTCGTGTCGCGGCTCATTTATCTATTTCTTCAAGGCGTCGTCCTGTCACTGTGGTGGCGAATATATCTACCACTTATAGTCTTCGTGGTGTCACGGACGGTGAAGTTATCTACCTCTTATAGCGTTTGTCCTATCAAAGTGATGGTGAATTTATCTTCAATACGTTATTTTATCCTGTCACTTGTATCGACTACTTTTCTTCTTGGACATGTCACAGTGACCATCATCCGTCACACCACAAAGACTCTAAGTGGTAGGTATATTCGCCACAACAGTGACACTGTTGTGGCGAATATACCTACCACTTAGAGTCTTTGTGGTGTGACGGATGATGGTGAAGTTATCTACCTGTTATAGTGTTTGTCCTATCACTGTGATAATGATTTCATCTTCAATACGTTATTTTATCCTGTCACTTGTATCGACTACTTGTCTTTCTCGACATGTCACTGTGATAGTACATTTATCTATAACTATCTGAAAAAAAAAGAAGAAAACTTTTGATGGGTGTAGACCTAAAGTCGAAATCATCGCTTTTTTATTTACTATGTCTCCCTTTGGGCACTTATCAGTCTTTCAGATTTTTATTTCAATCGACTGCTTTAATAAAATAAAAATTACAGTTCGTTTCCGTGGCTTTCACCATCAGATCATTTTAGGTTCAGTGTCGAGGCTTAAGCAGCCGAAACTTCCAAGTCTGGTCCATGTTCCTTCTTTCGAATGTGTTCTCTGCTCCTTTCGATTTTAATTTGGCTTCACTGCAGCTGGTGTTGTGCCGTGCATCAGCCTTATAACGTCTCTCCGCACACCATCTATAGTGCAGATTTTTTTTCTTTTGGTCCTTTTAGGTTAGAGGATATATTCGGACAAGTGATTGGTTTAAACCCAAGATTTTAGATCATCGCTTTTTTGTTTCTCTCTCTCCAGAGCTCTAGATAAGAGGGAGTATTTGATGATAATTAGGGATAATTTTCGTTAATTCTGCATAAAACCATATGTTGTGACCCCTCTCTGAACCGTCTCGTCGAGACGGTTCAGATGAGGGGTCACAATATATGGTTTTATGCAGAAATAAGAAAAATTATCTTTAATTATCATCAAATACTCCCTCTTATCTAGAGCTCTGCTCTCTCTTTTGGACTCTCCTTTGATACTATCAGTATTTGAAGTTAATGCCTTATCAATATTTAAAAAAATACAGGATATTTCCCATGGCTTTTGAAATCAGATCATGTCGGGATCATCGAAGTTTGGCCCATATTCCTTCGTTTGAATGTGTTTTCTGCTCTTGAAGGAACTCTTGTGGATCTAAATATCAGTAATCGTCTTGTCACTGTGATGGTGCATTTATCTACAACCGTCAGTTGTCCTCCAGCCATTGCGATGATGGATCTATCTATAATATCCTGACGCGGTCCTGTAATTGGGGTGGTAAATATTAACAATTTCAAGTCTACAACTTCCAGTCGTCGTCCTGTCACTGTCATGGCGATTTTGTCTTTTATTTCTTGTCTTCGTGTTGTCACTGTGAGTGAATTCATCTACAAATTCCAGTCGTCGTCCCATCAGTTTGATGGTAAATTTATCTACAATTTTCAGTCGTCGTCTTGCCCTTTTATGATGGTGAATTTATTTAAAATTGCAATTTATCGTCCTGCCATGATTGTGACGGTGAATTTATATACATATTTCCTGTCGTCTACTTGTCAATATGATGTCGAATTTATCTACAACTTCAGTCGTCCTCCTGCTACTGTGACTTTGAATCCAGCAAAGCTTCTAGTCTTTGTCATGCATGTCACTTTGATGAGGAATGTATCTACATCTAGCAGACTTCGTCTTGTCAACATTAGAGTAAGGGGACATGGCTTCGCACACTTTTATGACTTTTGCAGCATTGGCTGACAAAGCTTGTAACATAACGACTGTTTCTCCATATTATTATATACCTTGACTCTTTCTGGAAATTAAGTATGAAAATATTTGGTCTCAGACCCTGACGTCATAAGTAGCACGTACGGTAATATATAGTGCAGTTCTACGTAATGTTTTGGGTATATGGGGACATGGCTTCGCACACCTCTTCTAGCAGGAAATAGAAGCATTCTAGATGTCTTTGAATATTGTGTCATATACCTTAGAACCAGTAAATGAAAACCATAAAACAACAGCCAATATGCTATTTTTATTTATAGTTTGCAGGGTAATAGTATAATGTCAATGTTCCTTCTATAAATGGAAAGACAAAAATCAGCGATTTTCAGAATTTTATTTGATTTTAAAACACTAGTTAATAAGTGACTGACAATTTGTTGTTGAATCCATCACAGCTCGACTGTGTAATCTTACAGTGGACTCATGCCAAAATAGGATGACAGCTAAAAATAATATGCGGACTTTTCTTATAAAAGTGAGGGACAAAATTCACACCCCGTAGCATGAAAAATCTTTGGTGTCCATACAACCGGCATAGGTTTTGATGATTGTGCACTTTGTACTCTGAAGAGAGCAAATAACAATTTTATTAACACTTCAGGAGCCAAATTTCGACAGTGTGCTATCAATAATATTGCCTGTTCTAAATATGTTAAACTTTCCCGACTTTGATCTGAATATTTTATATATTTTGGCGCCAAAATGCACGTGATGATCTGCACGCGGAAGTGATGTCAAAAGCCTTCATTTGAACAACCTTGAAATATTTGCAAAACAAAATGATGTTCAGACAACTGATGACTGGCACATACTAAGAAATCCCGTAGGTGTGCGAAGCCATGCCCTGTGCGAAGCCATGTCCCCTTACTCTATGGTGCACTCACCAACAACTTGTAAACTTGGTTCTGTAATGGTATATTTATCTACAATTTCCAGTCATCATCCTGTCAATGTGATGGTGAATCCAGCTACAATTTCCAGTCGTCGTCCTGTCACTCTGCTATTGAATTTGTCTACAATTTCCAGACGCCGTTCTGTCACTGTGATAATGAATTTATCTACAAATTCCAGTCGTCGTCCTGTCATTGTGATGGAGAATATACCTACAATTCCCAATTGTCATCTTGTTTGTGCTATGATGAATTTATTTTGGATTTACATTCGCCATCATGTCACAGTGGTAGAGACTTTATCTACAATATCCAGTCGTCGTCTGATCGCTGTGATGCTGAATTAATCCACAATGATGAAGGTATAGTATGAAGAAAAAACAACAACACAAAAACATGAAACAAAGTTATGTATCAATCGCTACAAGTGATGAATTTATTGCTTAGTTACTGTCAGAGAGTAGCTTTTCCCCCCTAGTAGTTTCCCCCCCGGAAAAATGACTATGATTTTTGTATAGTAGAATTTCCCACCGGAAAAAAGGCTATATAGTAGAATTTTCCCCCGGAAATATGACTATATAGCCAATTTTCCCCTGGGAAAATCTACTATACGTGTTTTTGCATTGCCGTTTTCCCCCCATATAGTGGATTTTCCCCCTGGTAATATGATTGCAGGAAGACACGCTACATAGTGGAATTTGCTCCTTCTCCAATAAAAATAGTGAGGGACATCACTAAAACAGAAATATGAGTATCTGTCTGTGAAATATCGATGGATTACAGACGCTAGAACTACGTTCATGTGTCCATCAGTCTGTCGTATGTTTGTTTTTGGGAAAACAGGCAGGCATTTTGCTTTTTAATGTTAGCCCAAAAACGGCTATGAGTGAACGTGGTTGTGAGCATAAATTTGTATGATTTTGTGTTTGTACAAGCGTTCATCTGTGCGTGCACGCAGCGGAATGCATGGACTAGTGTTCGCCCTTCATGCAGGGGTCGTGGGCTCGACTCCCATCGGGACACACGTCCGAATATCATTTTCAATGTAATAAACTCTCTACAAAATCAAATATGACAGGAAAAGCACCCGTTCTTACATCTTCCTATAAGCTTTCACGCGTATGTGTACGTACAAAAATATCTGCGATGGGAAAAGCCACACTATCTTCGTTCCTTAAATTAGTAAGTATTGATTATTATAAAAATATGGTTGCTAAATTTGCATATTGGTTTTTGGGAATTTATCACGTTTATTACCTTCCCTGAAGTACTGATACATTTCTTATGCGATTAATTCCGTAACATGGCTCTGTTCCATTCCGTTCCGTTTCGTTGCGTTCCGCAAAATACCAATAACCATACCAAATTCACTAATAGCCAATTTCCCGGTGGGAGAAAAAGGACTATGGGGGAAAAGTGGCTCTATGAGGTCCGGACAATT
Organism: Ctena decussata; assembly: GCA_963989385.1. Classification (NCBI taxonomy): domain Eukaryota; kingdom Metazoa; phylum Mollusca; class Bivalvia; order Lucinida; family Lucinidae; genus Ctena; species Ctena decussata. Next base: position 40,910,415 of record OZ022514.1, read on the forward strand.
CACTATATAGCCGTCCTTCCTATAGCCATTTTTTCCGGGGGGAAAGGGGGAAAAACCACTCTCTGACAGTTACAATTATATTATAAATAAAAGATGATGCAACAATATATCACTGGAATAACCAAAGAGTAGATAGCTTAGTTTTTGAAGACCATGATCCCATCAATGGCATAAACCAGAGAGTGTTTTAGGTAAATAGTGATCCTGACTCCAGGGGCCGTATTCATAAAGCCACTTAAGTGGTTGCTATGCGGTTGCTAAGGCTAAATATCTATAAAGGAGATTCCCTACAACTATGAAATTTGGTCTGGAGGAACAGTCTTTGTAAGACTGTTCCTCCAGAGCAAATTTCATAGTTGTAGGGAATCTCCTTCAAAGAAATTTAGCCTTAGCAACAGCATAGCAACCACTTAAGTCGTTTTATGAATACGGCCCCAGGAACCTGTCCTTCGGAGAAAGCCTTCTAGTGGCCTTAAAAACACGTAAGTGTCACCAAATCATGATCAGCTCTTAGACTTGTCTGCATTATATCCATGCAAGTTAATCCAGCCGCTCTTGGAAATAGCTGCTTGGGAAATTCTACTGTGACCTTGAAAATGGGATCAAGATAACTATACCTAATCAGTTCTGTATCTTTACCAAATTCAATTCAAGTTTGATGAAAATCAGTCTACTGTCCATCTTTGATTTTAGGGAAATGTAGGGCATGTTTTCTAACCCAATCTAAGTGATTGGGACACGCTTACGAATCGTTATCAGGGGCGTAACTAGGGGAAATTTCATGATACGCACAACCATGTTTTATGCTCTACTTTTTGAAAGGAAAGCTAGTATTTCAGCCACTTTGGTAACTGGTAATGAAATCTTGTCTATTTGTAAAATTTCAGCATGCAAATATGCAGGTGCGTTTTGAAATTTTGTCAATTTTGACAAAATTTCAATACGCACTTGCGTATTTGCCGTATACGTAGCTACGCCATTGGTTATCTTCTGGTAACCATGACGCCATTTTAAACTATTGGGTGCATTTTTAACAAACACCCATGGCCGTACCAGCAGGAGATGCAAAACAATTATTTGGACCCTTTTTGATACAAGTCAGTCTTTGAATCGACTGCCCAATTATGATTAACACAATTATGATTAAGAAATTTCAGTATACTTTTCCCTGGTTTCGTCACCAGATATTGTCAGGGTCACTGATGAGGCTTTATTAGCCGAAACTACATAGTCTGGCCAATGTTCCTTCTTCTGAATGTATTCTCTGCTTTTAAGGGAACTCTGTAAAACTTAAATTATAGGTTGTGCCACCTTGGCCCAAATTTCAAAGTCACAAGAGGATGTTCATTAAAATTTTACAGTAATTGAGTTGTTACAAACTGGTTTGAATTTATCACTGGGACAAGCCATACAACTGATTTGGCAACTTTGCGGCCATTTTCAATACCACCGGAAGATTCCCCTACGTATAGGTGTAGCACTATCGCCTATGTTGCTGATGGCCGTAACATTTGAGCCGCGACACGACAAAACCAACAATGTGGTTGTGCGCCCAGCGCAGACTCAGATCAGCCTGGGCATCCGGCAAGTTTAATCAGCCTCTTCGTTAAGTGCTCAAAGGGTAGCTAAGTGTCTAAGCTATCTTCATGCGGACAGCGAAGGCTCTGATCAGACTGGGCGGATGCCCAGGCTGATCTGAGTCTGCGCTGGGCGCACAACCACATTGTTGGTTTTCTCGTGTCGCGGCTCATTTTATACCCATCGAAAGTACAAACTGCATAATATCACATCCGTATGATTGAAAGTAAAACTGTTATGGCGGGTCAAAAAAGGCCACAACTCTGTCAAGATTGACCTAAAAGTCTGTCACCACATTCCCATTTGCACTAGTTTTATCGTTCCACATCGATAAAGCAGTCCCCGTAGCTTGGTAGGTTAAGCGCTGGCCTGCTGACCTAGCGGTCCCGGGTTCAATTCCAGCCGGCGGCAATTTTTTCAGCTGTAAACGGACGGGGTTTCATTGCATACCGCATTTCATTGTGACTTTCCTGTTGTCCTGAACTGACTGAAATAAGGAAAATGGCGTAAACCGCAAGTCGTCCATCCATCGCATCGATGAAAGAAGACGAACTAATGGGCAGACTAAAGCAGTCAAGCATTCATTCGCCAATGCACTCACTTTTGTACGAACGAGAGACAGATACTGGTGTCGAACCTGTTCAAAGCAATTCTTTTAGTAATGAATAGACACGACAGAGATAAATTAGTTTAAGCAGTATCTTAGTCATATAAATTTCACTGACAGAAATGTATAAATGAACGCAAAGTTCATCACCCTACAAAGATATATTTATGAACGCTTAAGGGTACCATGTTTTCTTGTTGCCAAAAATGACATGGAAATATTATAACTGGCTTAAACTAGGGGGAACATATTTTAAAATAATGACAAATCGCTTCCCTTTTCTACTTCCCCGTCTAGCAATGCAAAAAAAATAAATAAAAAATAAATGGAGACCCTCACCTATACAATGTGTTTTTACCATTTTGTTCACGTTTCTGATATCGAAAGTAGGCATCTTTGTTGTCAAGAACTAAATGACCCAAAACGTTTTAAACCCTTTTCTATGTGATTTCAGGGCAGTTTAATTCATTTTACGTGTGGCTAATCACGGTCGTAACTTTACAATGACTATACTTAGAAGTCGCAGTGACACTTTGCGATAGAATACTTCATGTATTTTATACTGTTTCTGTTCAGCAATAGGGCCTTTCAAGGTGGAAGGAGGGCTTTTTCTAGAGACGGGATGTGTATCAAAAGAAATACGGAATCTATGAAAAGTAACCATACGTTTCATCTTTCTCCATACATAATATATAACTTTCGCGGTGTTCCATTTTTCGGTGTATTTCGCAGTCACTTAGAAACTGCAAACATTTATAAACGCGAAATACTTTCCTGTTTCTGACATAGTATATTAAGTAGACTCAGTGCCCATATATTTTGTTTCCGTTTGTTTCGGTAAATTCTGGTACTTTTCACTTGGCTCAAGTGAAAGACAAGAACTACTTTTCGCGCATGTTTTGACCGCGAGAATTAACTTATATCGCGAAATTTCATGTTTATTTTTCTGACCCTTAACCGCGAAAATTTCAAGTCGCGAAAACTACCGATTTTACGGTATTGTGTCGGGAGTACTGTGATGTATGACAGATATTAATCAGGTCTGGTTTACTCGCATGTACAGTGTATTAAAATTTATTAAAGCGCCAAAAAAAAAAAAAAAAAGAAAATAGTGTCAAGTCGGGTAAATTCGGACAGCAAGTAACTTCGGACAGTGACATTAATTCCTTGAGATGTCAGTTATTTGGAACTGCAACAAAAAAATCGGTTAACAGTGAAAATCCAGATGAGACGGCTCATAATTAACAGTGAAAATCCAGATGAGACGGCTCATTATGAGCCGTCTCATCTGGATTTTCACTGTTTGCAAAGGTATGTCCGAATTTACACGCTGTCCGAAGTTAACCGACTCGACCCTAGTTGTATTTGCGAAATGCGTAGATCCGTCTCATCTGGATCTACAATGTTGGCCTTCCAGTCTTTGAATCCTAAATATGATACATAAACATTCTAAATTCTTTTTGTTCCTTTATTAGCTTATGCAGAGGTCAATTGGGTCCCCCCATCTTTTTTTTTTTTTTGGCGTTTTCAGGGAAATTTCGAGTTCTGTTCCCCTTACCTAGAGCAATGATGCCGTGTGAAAATATAGCGGTAAAAGTAATCCGGACTAATTGTAATAGTCTACAATCCCAGACAGTTATTTACCTATGGTTCTTGCCCTGTTTGACCTATAAATACAAATAGTCAATACATATCTAATAAAGCCCCCGGCCATTATGTAATACCAAAGTAACCAAGCGATCAAAATCAATGTTGTATTATTATCCTCGCGCGTTATGACGTTACACAATATTACGTAACAACATGGCCGCGTATATCGGTCAGCTGGTTCTAAGCCCCGCCTTTTAGACAGCTGCTCGCCAATAGTACAGCGTATCAGGCTTACGGCGCTGTTAGTCTTTACTTGTCCTTAACTAACATAGGAATAGTTTACCTCTGACTGACCAAGGGGTGTCAGCTTCTGACCAAGATTCCATAGACAAAAATAACTTCTTAACGACTCAGACGCAAGAAAAAGATCAGTTTTAGCAAAAACCTTTCATTCTCCAAAGCGTTGCTAGAATATTCAGAAACACAGATGAAAAACTAAACAGTAGTCTCAATAGACATATTTTGCGAACAAATTCGCGTCCCGGTTTCAAAAAACAAAACATGGCAAAAGGAAGCCTACATTTTAGGCCTAATTCTTCATTTTTCTAAATGGACATTAAAACCCTTCAGTGCTTTAGTTTCTACAAATCAAAAGAGACTGTATTTTAATGTTTCTACAAAATTTATACAAAATACCAGTAACCATACTAAGATCACGTGACCAGAGGTCAACTGACCAACCTTCAGCGGAATGGACTTGACCAAATTATAATGGCTGACCATTATGTCAGTGGTCAAGCTAGTTCAGCAAAAACTGACCATTTGCTACATTGACACGAAACAAATAAGACGTGTGAAAGACTTTATAAACAGTGAAGTGTTTGTTTTAACTGACCATCTGGATTTCGGCCATGAATAAGTGACCAAAGGAATATTATATGGACGGCGATCAGCCTTGTGTTAGCAATGTTCGCAATAACTGTGTCTGTTATTTAGTACACACAGAATTCGGCCAGTACGTATTTCAAGGTCGGCTGTGATTTTTTCCGTCGGCGGAGAGTTTTCCGGGAAAGATGTATTCTGAACTTAACAGGGACACAAATCAGCTGACACTGGCCCACCTGGGTCACTTGAGCGGTCCCCCGGGCAGTTTAATGCCGACTATGGTGCCGCAAACAATGCCTATGGGTAGAACTGAAGTCGGGCCTTTGCCTTTGGGAAGTGCGAGTTTGCCGATGGCCATGGGCATGAGGATGAGCCCGCAAGGCCCTCTGAGCCCGCCACAACATAGTCAGGATATAACTAATGTTGACGCTTCGTCGACACTCTCGTCGGGCAGCAGTTCGTCATCTTCGTCATCATCATCAAGCGCTGTCATTAATAAACAAAGAAAAGGAAAAGGTATGAATATTTTTTCCCTGCCTTTTGCATTAATTAATTTGCACGAGATGTCATACAAACTAACAGACAAGTGACTCTGTGACTCAAATGTCTGTATTTCAAACGTTCTAACCAAAGGGTTGAATAATCATGTGACTCATGAAAGATCCAATAAATAAATTGCAGAATTAAAACTGAGACAATCATGAAAACTTGCATGAAAAAAGTAGTTTTAAACAGCATTCCCTAGTCGTTAAAGTGTTTGACGGCAACATTTTTTTTTAAAAATTGGTATTAAAGTTGGTTGTCAAATCCATTAATTCAATTTTAATACAACTTTGAACAGTTTCTGAAATTGACTCTGCCTACAATATGACCTAAAGATAGTGTATGCATAAAAAATATTCAGACACTTTTACGGCTGTATAGGAACCTCTCTTGAAAATACAAGAAACTTATAGCAGTAGCCCTCTAAGATTTTGTTTTTTCCGGAGAATAAAAGAATTGCTTTTGTGACCTCTGTTTGCATTCATGAGCGACGAAACCCCACTAAACGGGGCCTACACCTTTTTGTCTTGACTCAAGAGAAGCAAATTTTTTCTTTACAAATTTTCCCTTTTCAATGGGAGCCAAATGGAGAAACTGACACTGTTACTTCCCCTCAAAGAGTCCCGGTTATCTTAAGTACTCGATGCAACTTCCGTATTTATTCGGTTATAAGGCGGTGCTTTTTCCCTTCACAAACAATCCCAAAAAACTAGATCCGTCTTATAAGACGGATCTAGATTTTGGGATTGCTTTAGAAGGGAAAAAACTAAATTCATAATCGAATTTCATAATATTGATTCAGAGACATTTGGAGTCGTTCTCGAGATGGAAAATATCATCTGAGCCGCGACATGAGAAAACCAACAAAGTGGTTGTGTGCCCAGCGCAAACTCAGATCAACCTTGGAATCCATCCCGTCTGACCTGACTTATTGCTAAGTGCTTACAGGGTAGCTAAGGGTTTAAGCTACCTCCATGCAGACAGCGAAGACTCTGATCAGACTGGGCGGATGCCCAGGCTGATTTGAGTCTGCGCTGGGCGCACAACCACTTTGTTAGTTTTCTCGTGTCGCGGCTCGTCTTATAGCTGAATCAAAACTGTATGTACATAATCACCTTTAAATTTCTAAGGAGGTAGGAGGAATGAAACTTCTCTCTGTTGTCTTGCCTTTGGCCCTGTAATGGAAAGAAAATAAATATATTCACTAGTCAAGTATTTACAGAAATATATGCAAATTTATATATTGTTCGAGACCTCAGCCACATGCAAGAAACAATAAACAATATATAGTTTCGAAATCTGCGAGGTATAAAGGCAAATGTGGGGTCTTTAATGTGTGATAAAAGTGTTTTTGTGGAAGTTTGTGGGCTCTTTTGTTTTCTTTGCACAATATCTTAAGAGGGTGACACATTTAACTAAAATTCTACAATGCAGAATGTGGTATGCAACATGAGCCGCGATACGACAAAATCAACAAAGTGGCATGTGCGACCAGTAAAGACTCAGATCAGCCTGGACATCCACCCAGTCTGATCAGAGTCTTCGCTGTATGCTAAAAAGGAAGCGTGCCAACTGGGTTTTCCTCGTGCACAGGCTCATACATGTGAATCCGCATAATCAAGTAACAGCCTTCAGTTTATGCTGTAGATTTTTCGACGTCGATGGTGTGTGCGAACTGGAAAGGCTACGGCGCGCATGCGCAGGCTTGCAAAATGGACAGGCTCCTGCGGGGATGCGCAAGCTGTTCATAGTCTTTGCTGGTCGCAAATACGTTAAGCACCATATTTGCAGGTCGCTGCTCTTCAGTATCACGTGGCATGGGCATTGTGATATACAAATGAAAAACTCTTTTATATCGATATGAAAAGTTCATGGTAAGGTTTATAATATACTCGTACAATGGCGTCATGAGAAAATCCGACTAACGTTACATGCATATTCAAATATGATAAAAATCCGACTACATGCAACTGAAAATTGCAAGCCAGAATACTGCCCATTTCGCTTTTAAAATTTACATGGATCAGCTGATTGTATTGATGAAATGAGCTTACTTTCTTCTAGATTGTCCATGCGGGCAGCTTGCGCATGCTTGAAGTCCGGCTTTCTGCCAAGGCGATTGGTAATAATTTCATGATCGTATCGCCATATTTAGACAAACGGGGACAAACAACGTGGCCACACGTGAAAGCGCACAATGCCATTTTTGCCGGGAGAAATTTAAATGCTAAAAAAAGTTAAAACGTGGATGGAAAACTACGAATGAATGAATGGATGCTCATTGGAATCGCCAAACCATATGTATGGTCTATTTTGAAACTTTCAAGATGTGCCTATGACCATGATATGATACAAACAACCTGTCAATTTTCATATGCCTTTTTTCTTGACTTAGCTCTGTTCGGGTGGGTGGGGTAATGTGTATGTAATTTGTCCCCATATGAGTTCCGATTATTTTGACTTACTTGCTAATTACCATGTTTCTGCTGTAACATTATGCAATCACTGACATTACATGTTTACATTCCTCTGATAGCCCCTATCCATCTCCTCTGTCCCCATGGGCAATCCATAACCTACATAATGAAAAAAAGCAAAAGGTCATCCGAATGGAGCAAGAGCTGGTTTGGCTAAACTTGGTGACGACCTTATAGTCAAACATACATAGTCTTGCATGAGACTGCAGAGACCCATTTTAATGTGTATGGGTACACCTGCCATTTTATATATAGTGATGCTTTTTGTGAATTCCCAGAGCTCCAGATAAAAAGGGGTAAGAGGGATAATTAAGGGACAATTTTCCTTTTTTTTTTTCATAAAATCATACATTGTGACCCCTCCGTAGAACCGTCCCGTTCAGACAGTTCTAATGAAGGATCACAACATATGATATTTCATCGAAAAATAAGAAAAAATATCATTGAAATGTCCCTCGTAACCCTTCTTATCTGGAGCTCTGATTCCTATTCTGTTCTGTTTGCCTCCCTGGACAAGGTAGCCTATACCTTCCAAAACTGGGCTCTTTGATGAAAGAAATTGTTCCTGCAAAAGCAAATTCTTTCTTAACAGAGTTGAAGCCCATTCATGGTTTCTGCATTTATACAAAAGGGGGAAGACTTTTGTGATTTCCTGTCAGTGTCTGCGTTCTTGGGCGAAAATGGGGCTCAGTCTTACTAGTGATGGGATTAATTTTCTCCAAGGGGAGACAGAAATGAAAATATGGGTAAAAAATGTAATTTCACAGAGCTCTAGATAAGAGGGAGTATTTGGTGATAATTAGGAATAATTTTTGTTAATTCTGCATAAAAACATATGTTATGACCCCTCATCTGAACCGTCTCGTCATATGTTATGACCCCTCATCTGAACCGTCTCGACGAGACGGTTCAGATGAGGGGTCACAACATATGGTTTCGATGAGAAATAAGAAAAATTATCCTTAATTAGCATCAAATACTCCCTCTTATCGAGAGCTCTGATTTCAAATAGAAATCGTATATGTAGAGGAGAATGATATCAGGCGTTCTCATCACATGTGTGAGGGTGGTTGCCGCTGGGAGATGGTGCTGGGTACCGGGGCGTCCTACTTATTTGGATTAAAGTGGGGCTAGGGCCTACTGTGCTTGCAGTAGGTGCGGGTGGGGGTTGTTTGGATATTTTACTATCGCCTATCATTTCTCTTTTCTTTCTCCCTCTCTCTGGGAGACAGCTCGATATAGATAGACTGAGAGCCGTTAAACTAAAAACAACCATCCAACCAACCAAACTCATGACATGTATATGTAATAGAAATAGCTGTAAATAGGTATGTATTTTCATATAGGTCTCTAAATTATTTTAGGCTTATGACCTACCATTTTTCGTGGCATTTATGAATTTCAAATATTTAGTTTTGTAATGCTATGTTCTAAAAAGTGTTTGTACAATATATCTCTAAAAATACAGAAAATGCTGGGATATATTATGCCCCATGTAAAGATTAGTACGGAATTATATTATGACTATCAGATGCGGAATCTCTGGTTCTGTAATATATTTTGCGACTGAAATTTGGAGTATTATACCGGAAAGAAGATAAATTTTCTACGAAATCTTTTAGACATATTCATTATTTCAATTTCTTGAAATCAAGCCACAAAACTTGACTTTACATGAGTGTAGTTTCTTTAAATTCATGGATGCGGAAAGTTAAAACGATCATTGGGTCATTCTGCCCTTTTTACCCGCGGAGGAATATTAATGACGCATGACGAAAGGTGAAGGACGCTGACTCTGCGTGCTGCAGCCGGTCAGATGCACTGAAGCTCTTCAAACGAGAAAAACACAATTGGTCAAGACATGACTGTGGATATGAATAAGAATCCAGGACAGAAAGATGTGTCAAGTGATTTTGATGACTCGTAAATCGACCATTAACGTCCGTACTTCTTTCAATGATATCCATCGGTTAATAGCCATGATTTTGATATTAAAACTGACCATCCTTTTCATGTTCAGGCTTTTAAATAAACTGGCCAGTCAAACTGAAAGGGCAAATAAAATGAAAATCGTATCGCGTTTATGAGATGTTATCTAGATAACTATACCTGACCATAAAAAGGTTAACTTTTAAATATTTTCAAGGTCATAACCGGTTATAATTTTACATACACTGCAAAAATAAACGGTAGATTTTACGGTAAAATAACTGGCAACCAGCTGCCAGTCCTTTTACCGTTATTTTCACGGGCGCCCGTAAAAATTGCAGGAATCATCAAGCAGAGTGGGACAGAAAAGAGCAGATGTCGTTTTGGTTAGATAGCCTCTCAACAATACAAAGTTATTTTCGAGTGCGCCAAGTTAACATAAAACTTCCATTTCGTGATTTCCAACAATGTCTTACAGGCAAAACCCCGTAAAAATAACGGCAAAAGGACTGGCAGCCGGTTTCCAGTTATTCTACCGTAAAATCTACAGTATTTTTTTACAGTGATACTGTCAAAATGTATTGTTGAAAGAATTCTCTCTCTCTCTCTCTCTCTCTCTCTCTCTCTCTCACACACACACACATGCTTTCCATGTATACAACGAGCTGGTACATGTTTATCCTTAGTTGATACATTGCATCAAGGCATTACTAGTATGTAATGACTGAAGCTCTAGTAAAACCGAGTCTGATATTTGCGTATCTATATGTATCCCACGCTTTAGAAAAAATTATTCAGAGCTCTAGAGAAGAGGGGTATTTGATGATAATTGAGGGATAATTTTCTTTATTTCTCATTGAAACTATATGTTGTGACCCCTCATCTGAACCGTCTCGTCGAGACAGTTCAGATGAGGGGTCACAACATATGTTTTTATCCAGAATTAACAAAAATTATCCCTAATTATATCAAATACTCCCTCTTATCTAGGGCTCTGTTTATTTATCCGCACAACAGCTGGTATTTAGGACAAAGATATACCTTCATGTTTTCCGCTTTTTGTTATAATAAAGGGAGAAAACTATTACAACTTCCTGTTTGCTTTCTTGGACAAAATCGGAAGCCCTTTAAAAATGAAATCTCTCTTAAAAGGCGACATTTTCTACTGGAGGTGCTATTTCTGTCCTTTATGAGTTGTCCTCGAGATGGGATGCGTAAAAAATTCTCTTCCTAAAAGAACAGAGCTCTAGATAAGAGCGGTATTTGATGATAATTGAGTGATAATTTTCTTTATTTCTCATTGAAACCATATGTTGTGACCCCTCATCTGAACCGTCTCGTCGAGACGGTTCAGATGAGGGGTCACAATAAATGTTTTTATGCAGAATTAACAAAAATTATCCCTAATTATCATCAAATACTCCCTCTTATCTAGAGCTCTGAAGAACACATTAGTTGATTCCCAGTGCGCTGTAAAAAAAAACTGTAGAATTTACGGTAGAATAACTGGAAACCGGCTGCCAGTCCTTTTACCGTTATTTTTACGGGCGTTTGCCTGTAAGACATTGTTAGAAATCATGAAATGGAAGTTTTATGTTAACTGGCCGCACTCGAAGATAACTTTATATTGTTGAAGGGCTATCAGACCAAAACGACACCTACTCTATTCTGTCCCAGTCTGCTTGACGATTCCTGCAATTTTACGGGCGCCCGTAAAAATAACGGTAAAAGGACTGGCAGCTGGTTGCCAGTTATTTTACCGTAAAATCTACGGATTTTTTTTACAGTGTGGGCATATAACGTTGAAATGATGCCAAACTGCCATGGATGCGACGTAATGACATCGCAGCGACGTCAGTACGACGTCATTTCAACGTAATGTGCCTGCTGGTCCGTGCTGGGTTCCCGTTGAAAAGGGAGGCAAAATATGATAAATTACGCAAAAATAATAAAGAAAAAAACTGAGTGTTCCAATTCATTTGAGCATTATTTTCCTCCCACCATCCTGATAGGACTGAAATACTGTTGAAAAAGACGTAAAATTGCCAGTTATCCATCTACTTATTTTCATTTGAAGAACTATTTTCTCAAGACGCGGCTTATTTCGTAGACTATTAGTCAGAGATAGCTAGGGCTCAAATTTCCCATTAATATTCCAGGCTTACATGGCTTAACCTTTAATTATCTTGACATGCTGGTCAACATTGACCAACTTATTTCAGAGAAAGAGACTAGCTTCCAATTTCTCCTAGGAGGAATTAACCCATTTATCACGAGTAGATTCTTCCGCCTGTTTCTTTAGACAGGTCCATTTTCAATGTAAGGGGTGTCAGGTTAATTTATTGTTTTACTTTTTTATCTTTAGAAAATGCACTACATGTATTTCAGTCAAACAGAGGCGATCCTGTTCAGACGCAACATTTGCCCTTTTATGGATCTACAGGCATGAACGGGTTAGAGAAAGGTCTACTTGAGATATATTCGCTTTCTTTACACATCATTTATGCAGAGCTCTAGATAAGAGGGGTATTTGATGATAATTGAGGGATAATTTTCTTTATTTTTCATTAAAACCATATGTTGTGACCCCTCATCTGAACCGTCTCGGCGAGACGGTTCAGATGAGGGGTCACAACATATGTTTTTATGCAGAATTAACAAAAATTATCCGTAATTATCACCAAATACTCCTTCTTATCTAGAGCTCTGATTTATGTATATATTTGCTCGTTGTTTGTCTAAGTTAACTTTCGTTATACTTACTCAAAACCGAATTTCTCTTCGACTTTCAACTTAGGTCTAGTTGTAAAAGTTTGCGCCAGCAGCAAAAAGCAGATCGACCCATGCCTCTGCATGACCCAGGGTCCAGCCTCATTCTGAAAACAGACATTTGGCTACTGCTTTTCTACACTTGTTCCCTCCATTGGTAGGGGTCTTCCACGTGGGTCTTCTCTATTTTCTTCCTTTTGATTCTTTTCGCCGCTAAAGGGCTCTCTAGCGGCGAAAAGTATCAAATGGAAGTGAAAATTTCTGAACTGAAATTTATCAATGAAAATTCAAGGCCAACTGGCGGCGAAAAGCATCAAATGGAGGTGAACTTTCTGAACTGAAAGTTATCAATGAAAATACATGGCGAGAAGCAAGTCTATGAGGAAATGACAAGGAAAAATCAATGATCTCGGGTGTTACTGCTGTGCTCTGTGACTTGGCGTCATCAAGACAAATCCTAATTACTATTCTCTCATACTATTTATGTTTCATAAGGTCATGCATCTTTCAGCGCACTCTGTGGCTCGAACAAGCTAGGTGACATATATTTTTAGATCACCATATACATGTAGGGAAGGAATGGAAGATAATGTATCACAAACACTGTACAAAAACATTACTTCTAACCGCCGAGACGGTTCTAATGATTAACCACGACATTTTTTTTATTAGAAATAAGAAGAAAAAATCCCAAATTATCCTCAGAACCCTACCTTACCTAAAGCTCTGTTTTTTTTTTTATCTGATTCCTAACAATTCCAAGTTTGTTTGTATATAAAAACTTATAGCAGATATATTCGGAAAATCACGCTGACGTTTTGACTAGAATTTTTTAACGAAGGTAATATAATTATAGATATCACCAAAATGTCCTTTGTTTCTATAAGACCAACTTACCAGACGGAGAGACAACTTTTACTGTTGCTTGGACAACTCGATTGCTCCTTCGGTCGTTATCCTCCATTGCATTGCTGTTGGGAAAAACAAATTCAGAATCAGCTTTATTTCTAGTTAATGGGCATTTGTTAGAAGTTAGGACAAAAAATAATATCGTAATTTCCACTGCTAGCTGTTGCTGTCGCAATGTGAGTTAAAACCGCTTTAGATTGAGACTTTAGAGCTGAACCAGTTATACTTGTGTAATATTCATTTTCTTCTGTCTGAATGGACCGAACAGCTAAGTATGCAGCGTTGAAACAACATTGAATCAAAGTTGATTTAATGTTGATTAAACGGCGTGCCCCCAGTTGATGGTCCTTCGGGTATTCGAAAGCATGGGACACAGCTGAAATTTATGCCCTGATAACATGGTATACAACAGCAATAACAATGGAAATAATAATAATAATCATAATAATAATTATTATTATTTTTATTACTATCACTTGCAATTTTCACTTGCCAGATCTGATGCCCGTAACAAAGGAAATTGTTCAGACAGCCGCTCCTATAGTAAGTTGTAACCAAAATTGTTTACTAAACCTAGCTGACCAGTTGTACTACATAAACCCAGCTGTATACATTATTTTTGGAACTGAACCAAATAAAACATATAATGTTCTGCCAAGGGCGGGTTAGTTCAGCTAGGCTAAAGATTTATTCAGGGGTGGTCGGGTCGGGCGATGAGGATGTGTAACTATCAGTGCGTGGGCGTCCTACGAACTTGGATAATGTTAGGACAAGGGCCTGCTATTCTTGCAGTACGTGCGAGATAGGGGTTGTTTGTCGGTTTTAGGTCTCATCTATCGTATCTGTTCCTTTTTCTTTCTCCCTCTTAGACTGAAATATTGTCTCAAACAATGTTAAAGCCAAAACAAACAACCAACAAAAGATTTTTTTCTTATCCAGTTAGAACAGTATGTACAAAATCTTTTGATCCAGTTAAACATACAAACGTAATTTTCTGCGATAAAGATTTTGGTAACAAGGCATACCATGCTGGACCAGTCAAATCTAAGCCAGTCCAACATTATGAGAATTACCCTAAAGTGGCAAACACATCAGACCCTGATCAGCTGATTTGCCATCTTATTAGGTGACCCGGGACAAGTCAAAATTTTTGCTGGGCAAGTAAAATATTTCTTTTTTACTTGCGCAGAAAAATGTATAAGCTACATATGGAAAACTGAAGAATTTCAGCATTTTGGAGCAGAAGAGTAGATCAAATTTTGATTTGTCAAGCCCTGAGGTCTACCCTGCTAACTGGACTTCATGCTTCAGCTATGTGAGTGCATATCTTATCTGTACCCTTGAACATATACATAGTATATTATGAGGAAGATTATATAAGATTACAGACCTAAGAAAGGCTATATCAGTTCAACCCTACTCTAGCGTGAGGGATTAACAGGTTACTTACCGTGGAAGGTCCAAATAATAATTACCATAATTGTCCAAAACTGGAATAACTTTGGTTTACAATGCAGTAGTAAGTTCAAAAGATGCTGATGGAATGGCAAACAGTGGAGACCTTGATCAGACTGCTCCTTCAGGAGCAGTCTGATCTTGGCCTGCACTGTTTGGTCGGACTTGTCTGTCCAAAAATTTGGAATTTTTATGGTAGATTCAACCTTGGTCGGTATATACCATATTCACTGAGACTAGAAGAAGGCAAGAATGTGTATGTTTCAGTAAATCAACAAATTCTGGCGGACAGGTGAATACATGTACATGAAAAGTATCTGGCGAGTTAGAATTTTGTTAGTCTAACCCTATTACTTGCATTTCTGTTACTTCCATACTGCAGTGCACCCAACACCTTGGACGAAGATGTCCGAATTCATAGAATAACGATATTTAGAGACAGGTGAATTTATTGATATGAATAATATGACTAAGAGAATTTACTGAAATCAATCTACCGAGCACTGTGTTGCATACGAAAAAGATTCTTTGCTTCCCTCCAATTCTCATAGCGCCGTTCATCATGGGACTCAAGGAACTAATCTACAATGTATAAGTCCCACCTTCTGACACAGAGTCTCTCTGTATCCTCTCCAGTTTGAAAACTTGAAGAGAGCTGGTCTCCAAATTTGCACTCCAAGATTTAATTGTACCAGTTTTTCATGGCAAGTAAACGTGCAAGTATCTTCAGCCAGTAGGATTAAAACATTTCGTAGGTTACAAACATCCAAGAAATCTCCCACAAGCCGGTACGTAAAAAATGCATTTCACTGACATTTTGTATGAGTGCAGTTATTCTCACAATAAATACAGTATAAACGTTCGCATTCAAAATGGAAACGTTCGAATTCAGAATTCTGAGAACTTTGCTGCGGATCATAATACTACCAGTGAGACGTTAATAAGTTGCCATAACAAAATATATGTAAAATGAACTGAAATATAAGCCACTTGGATGTATACAATGCCAACTGATGACTAATACGGGGGAAAAGTAGAAAGGACGGTGTGGTTCTTTGCACTTTTGCTTTTAGGATGCATACATGGGGTCGTATTTATAAAATCACTTGAGTCGTTGCTATGCTTTTGCTAAAGCACAATTTCTATGAAGGAGATTCCCTACAACTATGAAATTTGCTCTGGAGGAACAGTCTTTTTCAGACTGTACCACCAGAGCACATTTCATAATAATTATAGGGAATCTCCTTCATAGAAATTCAGCCTTAGCAACAGCATAGCAACCACTTAAGTCATTTTATAAATACGGCCCCTGTTCAAAATGTTTTTTTTTTCTTTTTCAAAATCAGAATGAATTTACGCATCGCCTCGCTTTTTGAAAGATGATATATGTAAGTCTAAAGACAGTATGTCAATTTTTGCTCTTATGTTCGAGTAGCTGTAAGTGACAGCCGGTGTTCGATCGATCTGGTGGATGGAATCAGACATTAATACTAGATCAGTCACCTGAGATAAATCATTCTGTCATTTTACATCGTACATATGGTACTAAGCAAGTCAATGCTCTGTTCTGGCTTATTTGTGTAATGTCCACGTAGATTAGCTTCGGCTATTTACTTACCGCATAATACCCGGGACCCCAGATAACCTCGGCCATATAACAATTAACTGAGGTGGCGCATCGCTAATTGTGGTCAGCTCTCCCCGAATGACCTCTACAGCCGGCAGTGGTCGCATACCCTGGAGAAGAACAAACGGAAATACTAGCAGGAATATCAGCAATTCAAAACTAGATGTTAAACTACTTTCAACCCTCGATATCTCGAAGTCGAACTTCAGCTCAAACTACCGATATCTCGAAGTAAATTTAAATTTACTTCGAGATATCGGTAGTTTGAGATAATAGGAGTTGAAATGTAAATAAGGATAGGAAATACATTCTTTGGTATAAGAAGATACTTTGAGATATCAGTGTTCGAGATATCGGGAGTTGACTGTAGTTGAAACTGACGCTGAACAGAAAAGCATAAAATTAAGTTTAGTATAGTTACTTTCATGGTCGTTTCTGACGAGCCAGGGACAATATGCTTTTAATCTTTTGTAAATACATGTATATTCGAAATAGTCTGATAGGCATTTGGTATCTTTTGTAGACTAGCATAAATCTGTTAAAGCTCTCAACGTCCTCCCATTCATGTATTGTTTGATCTCAAATAGACTGTCTCACTGCTATATCTGTTAGGCAGATTTTATATTGTAAGGCTGCGAAAGAGTCTAGATCTCAAAATACAAATGAATCATCCTGTGAACCACAATTAGCAAGCAATAGAAAGTAAAAACAACTATCATTTTCTCACAAAAAGTGTATGAAATCATTTAGGGCATTTTGGTTGCCAACCTGCATGACTTGCTTTCAACTGTTCACATTATAAAAGGTTAGCCAACTGATAGTGAAACTCTCAATGCTAATTTGTGATGAGGTCCCGTTATACTATATAACCCCTGTTTTTGTGATATCACTTACTGATAATAATATTATCACGAAATCGAAATAGTGATATAACAAAATATGTACGATTAAGTGATATCACCAAATCGAATTAGTGATATCTCAAAACTGATTAAGAGATATCTCAAAATCGAAGTTGTACAACTAAATCACAGCTGTTTTGTAATATCACTACAATCAGTGATATCACAAAATCATAACCACTTTTTGATATCATAAAATTTAATTAGTGTTATCACTAAATTGACTGAGTGATATCACAAATTTCCATTCCTATTTAGTGATAGCAGTAAATAGATTTCGTGATATCACAAAAATCGATTTTATGATATCAATAAATTGATTTTATGATATCAAATAATAATTAGTGATATCACACAATAATATGTAATATCACATATTCGAAATACTGATATAACAAAATCGATATAGTAATATCATAAATTTGAATTTGTGATATGACAAAAAGGAATTTATAGTAAAAAGGCACCTCATAATTTGTTATTAAAGGTAGGTTCCTGTACTTTGGAATGCATCATAATTTTGATGAACTTTCATCCAAGTTGTTCGAAAGCACTTATAAAAGGGAATTAATAAGTTTCACTAAAAAGTGTAAATCAAAAAAATATTAGAAAAGTTGTTTTGCAAGGGATTTCCTAACTCTGCTTCGCACACCAGTTAGCGCTATTTTTAGTTCGCGCCAAAAATAGATAACGCAGCAGATGTCATGCTGCATTGCATTTTGGGATAGTTGTAACCCATCCGCCATGCCAGGACCTCTAGGAGAGCTAACGTCAAGGGAAAATTGACCTTTGGAGAATGGCATCAGAAATTGCGCACTTATAGACATACTAAACTAGTTATATTTAGAACTGGAACTCCAACAAAAGAAAATAAACCTAAAGAGAAAATGACTGTTTTCTTCAACATCTGACGAGTTTATCAGGAGCAACAAATTCAGAAAAATAAGAGAATTCAATACTGCTCAGAAAAAGACGAAATTATTTTATGGACATAATTGACATCGCTAGCCCAGGAACCTACCTTTAATCAATGTTCAGTAACATCTAGGGGAATTTTGGCCAAGTCATTCTGCCAATCGGTAAAACCTCCAAACCCGCTGTGCAGAATTTTCGCTCACTTGTTTGCACAGAGCCCTTATAGCAAGCTATGAGAACTCGGAAGCAGCCAATCAGTAGGCTTTATTTTGAGTTTGAGATTATTCTCAAGTTTTATAACCTCTGATCCTGATCGCATTCAATTTTGCGGCAGCATATTATCACATTCGTCTCTGGGGTAGTCCGTTTCTGATTTTGCAAAATGCGGCTGATAAGTTGCTGACAGTGTCAGTAATTGTTTAAGTGTTGTGGGTCAGCTTGACCTCATTTCATCTTGATAACACTCCATGTATACGTCTCTGGTGTCCTCAAAGTATATAGCCAAGCTGGCAGCAAACCAGTAATACGTACCATGCAGTTAGAGCATAGTTTGAACCTCTGCGAGCGAATATCCACGAGCGTAGATTCGCGACGTCAGCAAGATCGAACCAAACTGTGTTTGCTTAGCATTTGTTTGCCGCTCTTTACGCCCTAAAGACTTCTAATGATGCATGATAAATAGAAAACCATGTAAATGTCTTTTGACGTCAAGTTTATCAGGCTCGACCAGAAACACGTCGGACTGGCTCGGCAAGCCTCGCCATTCCTACGCTGTTTCTGGTCTCGCCTGGTAAACTTGATATCATAAGACACTAACATGGAATTCTCTATTTATCGCTCGCGAAAATGCACTTTCGACTTATTCTAACACTTTCAGATTTGTCATGGTTGTTCTTTTTTATGTTTGTTTTATCGGAGGACACCTTCTATGTTAGTTATCTGAATGAAATCTTGTATCTTATCTTGTTCTTTTTTTGTGTGTGTTTATTTTATTTCCTCATAATAGGAAAAAAAATATGCTAGCAATACAAATTCTGTAGATAGATCCTCTGAAAATACATTATGCTACAAATTCTGTAGGAAGATGCTCTGAAAATACATTATGCTAACAATTCAAATTCTGTTGGTAGATGCTCTGAAAATACATTAATTGATTAAATGCTAACAATACAAAGTCTGTAGGAAGATCCTCTGAAAATACATTATGCTAACTAAACAAATTCTGTAGGAAGATCCTCTGAAAATACATTATGCTAACAATTCAAATTCTGTTGGTAGATCCTCTGAAAATACATTAATTGATTAAATGCTAACAATACAAAGTCTGTAGGAAGATCCTCTGAAAATACATTATGCTAACTAAACAAATTCTGTAGGAAGATCCTCTGAAAATACATTATGCAAACAATTCAAATTCTGTTGGTAGATCCTCTGAAAATACATTAATTGATTAAATGCTAACAATACAAATTCTGTGGGAAGATCCTCTGAAAATACATTATGCTAACTATACAAATTCTGTAGGGAGATCCTCTGAAAATACATTATGCTAACAATTCAATTTCTGCAGGAAGAGCTTCTGAAAATACATTATGCTAACAATACAAATAATGTTGGAAGATCCTCTGAAAATGCATTATGCTAACAATATAAATTCCATAGAAAGACCCTCAGGATGCAAGGCATCCTGAGGGTCTTTCTACAGAATATATTTATTAAGCTAAAAGACTAAATTCTGAAGGAAAGACCTTTTGGAAGCAAGCACACCATTTTTGGTTAGATTATCTGCGACACGTATTATACTCAACAAATCTGAATGTATGCTTAATGTTAGATAGCACTGTATCCTAAAAAGATCTATATTTCCAACTATATTTTATTTATTTATTTATTCATTTATTTGTGCCAATATACTGTCACAGAGAAAACAATATTCGTTCAGTGCTGATTCTCGTTCTTTAGTTTTGGAGTATGAACATAATTATAATAAGATAAGCTTACGATAAGCTTACGGACGGACGAAATGCGCCCTGTTACTGCAGCTATGGATGCGTTCTGCTGAGGTGCACGAGGAACGTCGTTACGATAATTAAAATACACACACATATGATTTAATTTTTTATGATAAAATTGTCATCTTTAGTGGATATTTTAGTGGTCAATATTAGATTCTCTCTGCATCAGACATCTCCTTCCTGGTGCCTTTGTATGTAATTTGAAGCGTTTCCCGGCGTCTTTGCTGACGTCCGCGTGACATATTTTGTGGATGACGTCAGCAACTGATGCTCAGAAAGTGATGTCCATTGCCAGCCGAGACCTGCCCATCTTGGCATCGCCATTTTTTTCAAACTTTTGTAAGAAGTTACAGGACGCACTAAATTTGGTAGAAGTACATTTATATTCGGAGTTGTCCTCTCAAGCAATTGCAAACAAATCCATGTTGGAAAGCTTGTCATCTTCAAATTTCTAAAATTCAATTTTGTCATGAAACTTGTTGATCAGAGAAGAAGAAATCAGGACTGTAAATGAAACTTTTTTCATGCTCAACTCAGTTGAGCATGAAATTTTACCTGCTAATAAATAGAAAATCACTGATGAGTACAGCTGTTTTCATGCTAAGTTGAGCTGAGTATGAAATTTTCTCTGCTGATGAATATGAAAATGCCCACAATAGTTGGCATTTTCATATTTATCAGCAGAGAAATTTTATGCTCAGCTGAGTTGAGCATGAAAAAAGTTTTATAACCTTGGGGCCAGGACTACCACTGAAAAAATATTATTCACATCTCGAAACACAGCGCGGGAACTCGAATGGGGCCTGGCTTTGTGGCCTAAATTTCATTTAAGAGAAGGACAAGGACAGCAATAAACTTGTTGTCATAATTGCATGTATGAAACAAAAACACTATTATTTTTAGACGTGAAATTCAACAAATGATCATGCGAAAGTCAAATGCGTAAAAAGGACACAAATGAAATGAAGAAAACTGAAAAGAAATAGAAAAAGTACAACATCCTTTACCTAAAATACAGTTCTTTTCGCGTGCGTATCGTTTGCATACCAATGGTGTTCTTCGAAGTTTTCTGACAATAAAAAAGCTTCTTTCGAGATTTTTATCCTTTCCAGTTCATGTTCATAAATTAACCACCATTTTGGATATACGAAAATACCGCCTGTCACATTATGCAGTCTCCTTCTTTTAAGCGCCACCTCGCGGGCTTCATTTGTGTCTGGCTCTTCACGAAGGGAGATAATATGTAAATAATTTTGGCGGTATTAACATATCATTTCATAAGCTTAAGGAAAAATGGACATAATGGCACTCCATAAACATGTAAGAATCTGTTTTGTTTGTATTTTAGTAATGGTTGCAAGCCTTTCAGCATCGGGGTATCGTTGGCATATGATGACCTTGTAAATATCGCGAATTTCAGATTTCTTTTGCTTTCATTGATGGACATGTTTTTAAAAGTAACATATTTGAAACATTTTAATGTCTACATAAAAGACAAATCAACTTGGAACTGCTTGTTCCTACTGCTCGTCATAATTTTGAACAACTACGCAAATAACAAGCAGCAAATTGACCGCAACTGTTTCAAAAGCAAGGTGCTTGATGCTATATAACCCAATAAAATGAGGTCCTTGTTCATGTATGACAACGTCAGATCGTTGCACAATTGTATAAGAAAAATAAGCTTTTTTCTATATTCTGAAACTTCGTCTAATGGCTTCAGGATGCTTGCATTGGCCACTTTCAAGGGCATATTTGCCAAGAAAATATTAATATGATTTTAGTATGTCATCAGCGTTGAATATGTACTGTTATAATCTTTTATATATCACTTTCTTGACCATGCCGTTAATATAATTTTTTCAGCAGATAAAACAATGATTGTGCATTGTTTCAAAATGACCCTTGTTCTAATATGGCCGCCTTAAAGAAAGCCCGATGGTCAAAACGCTAATATGCCTTTTACAAAGGCATTACCTTTTGGATTATTCCATTTAAATCCTGATTTCAAATTTGGCAATGAAATTTCAATATTCCAAACAGCTTCAGTTCCAGAATCCTTCTGAAGCGCATTGTCCAAAGTTATTTTATTTTGTGTAAACTCAAGGTCACTCCATGGTCAATGTCGGACAGTAACCCAAGTTGAATGACCGCTACTATTTATTGAACCAGTATTGGCGTGGCTTATTAGGATGTTCAACCCTTTTGAAAAGGGTGCCTGACTTTCAGAAAGCTTTGTAGCCAGGGGCGAGTGCTGTGGTTCTATTGTTAAGGACTTTAAAATGGAGGTTTTGGTAATAAAATTTATGTTAACTTTATGCTAATTTTTGAAATAGATTAACATGTACGTGGCTTGAAATAACCAATTTGGGACAGCTTTCCTACTTTCTACTAGAATCACTGTTTCACTTGTATTAATCCTAAATAAATCGCCCAAAACAGGAAAAGTTGAATTTTCAAACAGCATAGATCCAGATGAGGTGGCTAGCAACGAGCCGATGAGGCGGCTCGCAGCTCGCAGCGAGCCGCCTCATCTTGATCTACACTATTTGCCATCTTTTCTTTGAATCCGCAATTAAACCAGCTTGGAGAAACATTTTTTGAAATTTCGCAGACGTGAATTTTGTTGTTGCTTACTTGGCTCTTTAAAGATTTATAACCATATTTCATTACCAGAAATGTCCCCAAATATCGGAGACATAATCATGATCTGGTGATTTTCATGTAATTTGTACTGTCTTGAAAAGAGCCGTTTATTTGGCAATCTGTGCATGCTTTTCGTGAAATATTATACATGTACTTCTTTCTTTTTCTGTTTTGATGGCGGGATATGGGAACTGATTGTAGTAGTACCTGATCATTGCCTAACTTTTTTTGATTTTTCGAAGATTTTTCAACTTTACTGAATATAATACTCTTTTGAATTTCGGTATGGCATCCAGCAGACATACAACTTTGAAACGACATGGAGTCAACATTGGTGTTGTTTCAGTGTTATATGGCCTTTAAACAACTTCTTCAAAATGTGTGTCCCCATAGGACAGGCTATGCTTCGATATACTAGATAAAAGATAATTTAGTTTCAGTTTGGATTCCTTTTCCGTAAATGCTTTATAGAATTAGGCTGCAGCTAAAAGTACTATAGTTTCTCGAAAAGTCAAATGTCCGTTCACATACATGTATATCTAATAGTTTTAAGAACGTTGCATTTCTGTAAATCTGTTCAACAAATGAGATTCAGACAGGAACCATAAGACTTATTTTGTTCTCCCAAAGTTATGCTTTGAAGAGAAAGTTTCGTAACTAATATTATCTGGGTGTTTGTGGTCTTTGAGTCCATTGTAATACTGCTGAAACAATACCCCGCCCCCAAATCAAATCATAGCTTTATAAAACTAAACCCTTATATGCTTCCTTACATTGGTACTTGATAAGCTTTTTAGTTCCCAGAAACTATCGTAAAATGTTACGTATTGGACAGAGGGGTCTTAGCAAACAGTGTCGTCCTAAAACAGAATGCTTCTAGCAGTTTCATCAAGGTCTACTCTGTTTGACATTCCATCTGCTTATTTTGGACTTCGGACGCATTACTGCATTGTAAAAACAAACCATTCCATTTTACCACAATGTTGGTAATTATTTTTGATGTCCCAAATTTTATAGTGTTTACAGTGGCCATTATGGGCAGCTGTTTATATCATTTTTTGTTCGCCATCTTATATATGTTTAGGCACTGCATAATCTTTGACCAAACCAAGCAGCGTCAATCGAAATTTTAATGAGGCATCTGACAAGGCGGTTCTAATGAGGGGTTACAACATGTGTTTATTGGAGATCTCGGGTGTGTAATTAACCATTTTGGCTGCTCTGTTCCCCTGTCTGCGGACGACGCTCTTTACTTCTCAAAATTTTAAGTTCGTGTTTGACAGTTATAACAATAGTCTTTTGGATCTTTTGAATCTGAAGTCTACAATCCAAATGCTTCATAGCAATAAATAATAATGATGATAATAACAGTAATAATTATAATAATAAGTAATATTATTTTTACTATTATTATGAGGTTTGCGATTCAAATGTTTGTTAGCAGAAAGAAAGAAAGATAATGAAAAAAATTAATGTACCAAAGCGTTCAAAGATAGATGTATGTATACATGGGTACAGCTCCATTTTCTGCTTTTTAGCTCACCTGAGCCGAAGGCTCACAGCTGAGCTTATAGTATAGGCAGGCATCCGTCGTCCGTCGTCCGTCCGTCCGTCCGTCGTCCGTCCGTCGTCCGTCAATATTTTCAAACGACATCTCCTCTGAAACTACAAGGCCCATGGTTACCAAATTTCATGTATAGCATCTATAGGCAGGGGGAACCAATAATACTGTTTTTTTTATCCAAATCGCTTCAGAACTTTGGTTGCTATGGCAACTTAAAGTTTCCATTGACTTGTATGGGAAAAATAGAAAATTTGCATTTATTGCTACGTCACTGCAGATTTTTTGACAAAACTTTTACAGAAATGTTCCTTGAGTATTCCTCTATGAACCACATGAATTTTATGTAAATTGCACAATTTGGCTGGTTGCCATGGCAACCGTAAGGTTAAAAATAGAAAAAAATATTCAAAAATCATCTCCTCAGAAACCATGGAACCAATAAAGCTTAAACTTCACAGAAAAGATCTTAGTACTAGCTTCTATAAATGTACTGTTTTTCTTGGCAATTGCTATAGCAGTTTGGTTGCTATGGGAACTTAAAGTTGCCATTGACTTAGAATGGCAAAATGGAAAACTTGCATTTATTCCTATGTCACTGCAGATATTTTGACAAAACTTTTATGGAAATGTTCCTTGAATAGTCCTCAACCAGCCTTATTAAATTTATGCAAATTGCACAATTTGGCTGGTTGCCATTGCAACCGAATAGTTAAAAATAGAAAAAATATTATAAAAAAAAACATCTCGGCAGAAACTATGAGGCCAATAAAGCTCAAGCTTTACTGAAAGGATCTTACTACTAGCCTCTATAGAATTACTGTTTTTCATGGCAATTACTACTGCAGTTTGGTTGCTATGGCAACTAAGAGTTTCCATTGACTTATAATGGAAATTGGCAATTTTCGCTGTCTCACTGCATTTATTTAGATTTTCTTCCTACAGAAATGTTTCTTGAATAGTTCTCTATGTTTCATATGAATTTTCTCCAAATCGCTGAATTTGATTGGTTGCCATGGCAAAATATAGGGTAAATTTTCGAAAAAAAAAAAAAAAAAAAAAAAAAAAAAAAAATCTTCTGCTCAGAAGCCATATGGGGTATGAAGCTGATATTGTGCAAACATGTTGATGACAGAAGCCTCTACATTTAATTTTTTTCCAACCCCATAAGAACTTTGGTTGCTATGGCAACATAAGTTTCCATTGACTTACAATGGGAAAAGTATAGCCATGAGGAGGATGAAGCTGATACTCTGCATACTTATTAATAACATTAGCCTCTACCTAAAGTATGTTTCATATTATCATTGCCCATGTGAACTGGTTGCTATAGCAACTTAAAGTTTCCATAGACTTACAATGGGGAAAGTGGACATTCAGTATTTATTTCTGTGTTACTGCAGATATTTTGACAAAAGCTTTACAGAAATGTTCCTAGAGTAGTCCTCTATCAGCCATATGAATTTTGCCCAAAGACTTGATTTTGATTGGTTGCTATTGCAACTAAAAGGCCAAATTTTCAATTTTTTCATTTTTTTTTTCCCGAAGATTTTCTCAGAAGCCATTAATGGGGGATAAGGCTTATTTTTTGCATAAATGTTTGTGATATTATCCTCTACATAAATGGTGTGTTTTATTGCTGTTGTGCATGTTGTGTTGTTGTTGTGGCAATTAGTTTTTCCAACATAACCTCAGTGCTCA
The DNA here is from genome assembly GCA_963989385.1 of Ctena decussata. Classification (NCBI taxonomy): domain Eukaryota; kingdom Metazoa; phylum Mollusca; class Bivalvia; order Lucinida; family Lucinidae; genus Ctena; species Ctena decussata. The sequence goes on from OZ022514.1 coordinate 40,936,524, forward strand.
GGTGAGCGATATAGGGCCATTGGCCCTCTGGTTTTTTCTTTCAAAAGGAAGGCAATATTTACTTTTCTGGAACGAATGTAGCCCTAAAAAAAGTGAATACCCTCAAAGGAAAGAAGTTACTTCTAGCAGGCAGAGCATATTATTTACTTTCATAGTTGGACCCCGTGTCAAGAATGGCAGCAGCGAGTCTTTATATTTTCACTTCTTCTAATTTTTAACCCCTACAAATGTGAACATACTAGTCACTAGTCGCTTTCGCACTTATAATGCTTACTTGCTAATATTAATTATTGCTTAGGCGACAACCAGTTGGGCATCTACGTGGTATCTGACGCAAAAGCGCCATGAGTAGTGCAGTTGCTCTTTGAAAATATCGACAGCTTGAAAAACAAAAAAAAATAAATGTCTTTGTATGACCATTGCAGAGAATACAACCCACGTGCAAACACGCCGTCGTTTAAAATTTGTTACTGTAACAGTAAAAACAAAATCCGTAGATTTATCAGTAGATTATCTGGCAACCAGCTGCCAGTCCATTTCCGTTTTTTACGGGCGTGTGCCTGTAAAACTGTATAAGAAATCTCGATATGGTGGAGTTATGCTAATTGACCGCCCTCGAAAATACCTTTATAGTGTTAAAGGGCCAAATGTGTCTTATTCTACCTTCCCTGCGTGATGATCCCGCCAATGTTTACGGACGCCCGTAAAAATAACGGGGAAAGGAGACAGGCAGCTGGTTGTCAGTTATTCTACTGTAAAATCTACGGATTTGTTTTACAGTGTATGACCATTGCGGAGAGGACAACCCACGTGAAAACACGCCAACGTTTAAGATTTGTAACCTTAAAGCCTAAGAGCCCAAAGAAAAGAAAATAGATTACTGTGTTAACAGCGTAGATCCTGATGAAGCGGCTGAAAACGAGCCGTCTAATCAGGATCGACATTGTTTGCCCTCTAGTCTTTGAATTCTCATTGTGATATGCCTTTTGACGATCTTTTTTTTCTTTCTTTAAATTTTACATATGTAAATTCTTGCGTTTTATCCCTATTGCAATAGGGGTTAAGGATTAAACAACTCGAGAGAGTTGACATCTGAAAGACTCCTTTAGGAACTAAGACATTGTTGTGTGTCTCATCATTTGTCTTCCAACTACGTTTTGAAAACCGCGGTCATTCTCGTGATGGCTTTTTCAGTAGTTTGCTTGTGGAAGCGGATGCCTTGGTAGTTGAGTGCGTTAAGTGCTGGCCTGCTAAACTAGCGGTTCGGGTTTGAATCTCAGTAGAGGCGGAATTCTTTCAACGGTAAACGGGGTTATTTGAGATTCCATTAACCACAGCCTTGCATTATCATCCTTCCATCGGTTCGATATGGTTGAAATACTGTTAAAAGGGCTGTAAAACCGTAAGTCATCCATCCATTCATCTATGCTTTTGGATGCCAGAAAAATAACCTTTAGATTCAAATATTAATGTCATAATTGCGGGCATAAATCAGTTGACAAAACACACCTGCTTCTTTCGTTATGGTCATAAAGGTCAAAGAAAGCCTTATCACATTTTTTCCGCTCAACCATTATTTAATGGGCGTATTTCAAGACCCTTTGGATTAACAAAACAAGTAAAATAATACATGAAATTCACCTTAATGTTTATAGGCTTAAAAAAATCAGTTTTGCATACCACACAGTTGCCACGGCAAACTGTTTAGGTCCAGCAACCCCAGAGGGCAAAGAACTTGTCGTTGCACCAGGCTTGTGTTTTGTACAATTAGAATAGATCATACCGAAACACAAATTAATTGGTCTGTAAATTAATACGTTGGATTTCGTCAAACAAAATGGAGTGAGTGAGTGAGTCCTTCCAACAATTAGGCCATACGGATACGGGAACTCTGTATACAGTCTCATCCGAAAGACCGTAGAAACAGGGCATCGAGCTTGCGACTCCTGGACTGGTAGTCCTAAAATGAAATGAATAAATAATAACAACGTTTGAGGTCCAGATAAGCTTGACTTGGGGAAGGTTAGGAGAATTTGAATGAAAAGAATACTTTTTCAGCGTTTTTGATTGTTAGAAGCTCCAGCATTGAATTGATGTAATAATTCACTGTTTGTCGGTCAGTTGTAAGTAGCTGTATGACTCACGCTTCGCAATCGTGATATGATCTACTTTATGTGACCTCCAAACAGTGAAATGTTACTAAAAACTCACTGCTAGAACGGATCTATTTCTTAAATAAGACAAGTCGGCGTGCAGAATGAAATGATGCAAAATAAAAATGGCAATGAAGTTATTTCAAGATATAGGTAATATTAGCCGAGATATAACCTTAGGTGGCCTAATTCAACGAGAACCGTATATGGCCTTTTATGGCCTTAATAAGTTCCGTGAGGTAATAACGTGTCAAAACGCTGGCGGCCAACGTAAACGTCAAAATCATCGCATTAGTTATAATTTATAGCCTACAATGTCTGTTACCCCGCTGGACTCACCATGGAGACTCTGCAAATGAAAAGGCACATTCATGTACAGTTTAAAGTGCGTTGAGATTGTTCTGGCCTGCATGCTCATCCTCGGTGAGTAGAACACAGCTTCGCTTTACGGTGTAGGCGAGATTTACTGGACAGAACACTAGTTCCCCTGGTTAGGGAGATAGGGAGAAGTATACACATAAAAGCTGGAGAAACATAGATGGTTTGAATTGTTGCCTGAATAGCTTGTATTTTTCCATGCTGGTCGATGTATGAGACCTTAATCAGCATTTATTATCATTTATTAACTATAATATGTGTCTTCTGTTGTATCTCATTTCGGGGCTAGCATCTTGTGCGTTTGTACGTGTGTGTCTTGTATACCATAATATGTACAATTCATATGCGGGAACAAATATGCCAACCCTGGCCCCGGAGGTTATAAAACTTGAGTACATTCTCAAACTCAAAATAAAGAACACTGATTGGCTGCTTCCGAGCATATGCTCGGAAGCAGCCAATCAGTATGCTTTATTTTGAGTTTGAGATTATACTCAAGTTTTATAACCTCGGACCCTGATTTACATGGTATAGCCTACAAATTCAGATTCTGAGGAACGTTTCAGCATGGAACTGTAAATTTTCAAAGTTAGCAACACGGCATGCCTATAACAAGCATATTTCCTTTGCGTAATGTAATATACAACGGGGTTGGGCCACAAGTTCTTGCATCAAGCACAAGAAACAAACATATGAGCCGCGACACGACAAAACCAACAATGTGGTTGTGCGCCCAGCGAAGACTCAGATCAGCCTGGGCATCCGCTCAGTTTGATCAGAGTCTTCGTTAAGTGCTCAAAATGTAGCTAAGGGTCAAAGCTACCTCCATGCGGACAGTGAAGACTCTGATCAGACTGGGCGGATGCCCAGGCTGATCTGAGTCTGCGCTGGGCGCACAACCACATTGTTGGTTTTTCTCGTGTCGCGGCTCATATAATTATACTCTGTTACATCTGTACTACAATCCATTGATAATGATAGGATTCTTCTACCTGTCTCTTTTGACCCGTCTATTTTCCAAATTAAGGGTTGACAGGTTTGCTTATCTGTACCAATTCGTCATGAAAACAAAGTCCGATATTTGAGGCAGTGTAGACCCTGATCAGACGCCACAGTTTTGTTTGCCGATGTCCCTTTATCGGGTACCCAGACTTGAATGGGACAAACAACAATGAAAGAACTCAATTTGATGATATTGCCTACATGTAGTAGCGGATCAAAGAACCGGTATTTACAACTGGACAGAAATATTAACGAAGCCAGTTTAATGAAAATAAATATTGTTCAGATGGACTAACTTTCCTCTAAATCATGTATATACTAGTGTATAAGTACATCTAGAAATGCGATGATACAGTTGCTATTGTCACATTTTGTGTGGTCAGCAAATTCATGGCCTTACCTGCTCCAGTTTCTCTGTCAGCTGTCAGTATTAGCGCCACAAATACCACTGGCTAATTATATGTGGTGGCGACACAATAAAACATACATATATTTATGTTTATTAATTTATTTAAAGTATCACCATGGTATATACGCGCATAAAACAGTAATAACTTTAGTGGCGACCTTGAGCCTTACCCTACTTATTAATGGAGTAGATGTTATACGAGTAATACTTTTTTATTTGCAAAACAAAGACCTATCGGCATACAACAATATACAGCAACAACATATAATAAAACCAACTTCCAACCAACCTTTTGTTTTTGGGCTTTTGGTTCTGTTTGCATTTTACAGAGGTAGAAACAGTTTACAAAATGTATTGTAAAGTTCCCTGTACAGGTAGAGTATATTTTTGACTAACCTATATGGCCGCAGATTATGCGTCAGAAATTTCTTTCCGATCAATAACAATAATTCAAAAATATTTAAGTTCTTTGAAAATGTCGGTTCGAAGTTTGTTATAATGTATTACCATTGCCGTGACGCAACATAAGAAAACCATAATAATACTATTCGACATGTAATGTTTCTATTTTGTTCACGACAAACCGGTAAAGTTACCAGAAAAAAACACTACTGAAATTGGCCAAACAGAAATTTGTTTTGGCCACTTTAAAGAGTTTATTTATTACTCGAATCTTGCAAAGAACTGAAGAATGTATAAAACAATGTTTTCCATGTTTACAAGTCGAAAAGCATTGTTATTTGTCTGCTGCTATTTGCAGAAGCTAAATGTTTGAATTTGGCGTATTTTTAGCCTGAACTTACGCCTGAACTTACGCTGTTCTTGTTATGTCTGATCCTTGTGACTTTTTAACACTGTGGTCAGAAATAGCCTTATAATGTCAATATTACCAAGTACATGTAAGAAAGTTGCTTTCGTCCAAATCCTAGTTAATTTTGTATTTTGTATATTGAACAGATTAAAGAAAAATAATAACAAATTAAAACAACAGAGAAATAAATGGTTCAATACTCATGAATACAGTTCAAACTATTGCCTTTATTGACCAAACTGTTCACTGCAGTCTGATATGGGTCCAAGCGGATTGTTCTGGGTAGTTCTATCCCAATGTTTCCGATAGTTACGGAATAACCAGGAAAATATTATAAAATCGGTCAGAGACTGTACTTGAGCCATACAATATGCTGTGGCTATTCACGCAATTAAAGGGTAGCTAAGGGTCTAAGCTACCTCCAATCAGGCAGCGAAGACTCTTATCGGACTGGGCGGATGCTTAGGCTAATCTGAGTTTTCGCTGGGCTCACATGCCACTTTGTTTTTTTCGTTTCGTGGCTCATATGGTATTGTGCTGTCATGGCTCATGATGTACAGTCCTTTTTCTCATGCTGTGGCTCGAACGAAGAAAGCTGGTTTATTTTTGTTGCAAAGAAAACGCGGGGAATGGATTGCTGAAACATACAAAAAAGTTGAGGAACAACATGTGAAAAAAGAAAGGAAGAAAATGGCATTGGAGAAACTGCGAAAAAGTTGGCACTGTGGCCTCGACTTAGCTAGCGACCTGCGCCATCTGAGAATGAATCGCAACCTACACTGAATATTTTAGATGATTCTAATTTTTGCTGAATGCAAAGCTCACACCGCATGGTTTGGGGTTGGTTGGGGGGCTTGGTACTTTTTCCTACGTGAATCGCCTTGTTTTATCACCACCATCTAACATTTAGTACATTAACGCACATAAACTTTCCGCGGTAACTGCCCTCTCAAGGCCTGACACAGAAAGAAAGAGGTCAGTTTTCTAGTCCGAGGTCAACTTATGCGTCGTCCACTGCCAAAAACCCGCTGCAATATCTATATTAACAACGAATTGTCGAACTCATATTCGACGTCATACTCGACATTACGTCAAATAATTTTACGGTCCTTGTAAGGACCGTCAAACTATCTGGACGTACTGTCCAGATGAGTGAGCAACACGGGCGTAAATGCTGATCCGTCCTCATGGCGGAAGGCTTTTTTGGTGTTTCTTGCTTTGGTCAGTTAATTGTCCTTAGGCGCACATTCCGACCATTTAACTTTGTAATCGCATGAGAAGTGTAGTCATGTATAGTACCATATTTGCCCTTATATTCAGGTAGAAATGATGATTTTTTTTATTTTTATTTATTTTTTTTTTTTTTGGGGGGGGGGGGGGTAGTTCTTTTTCTCTGGTCCATTGGTTTGCTGTTGCCTTTAGGACAATAGAAATACTTTCAGGGGAACCAACTCTGTCATTTTCAATCTTACCTTTTTAAAAAAGGATCAACACTTAAAAAAGAAATTGCTCCACTGGAAGGAGGTCAACTCTTAAAGGAAAGAATTTGCTCCTGGAGGAGCAAATTCTTACTTTTAAAGCTGCAAAATCTGTAACTTTTGATATTTTATTTTCACAATTAATGTTTCTAATTTTCAAGAATACAATGATACAGCAAAAACTGGGATATAAATTTCAACAGATTCTTAAACCTTAACAATTTATCACTATCAAAGCAAAAGCATTTAGGTTAAAAATCAACTGTCTGGAATTTCTGGAGGGATGTAAATAATTACCAAGGGGCAAAAACTGCCTGTTTATATAAAGATTATTCACGTTTCCATGTAGTTTTCAACTACAGTAAACAGATTGATGGTGGTAGCATAACTTTATTCTACTTTTACAAATGATTTAAAAAGAAAGTAAAATTTTTCAGAAAATGGTCATAATTGCAGACTTAGTCACTTTAATTGTCAACCCATATTAGAAAGTCAATGTTATCAAGGATACTTTCAAGTAGTCATGAAAATTCCCCCCTTTGTAAAAATGAGGAGAGAAAAAAAAACAACAACATGGAGATGTACCCTTTCCTTCATTAGACTCCCCTAAATTTAATTACGTACCACTTTTCTAATCCATTTTTTTTTTGTATTTTCAGCAGGAGTGCCATATATCCCCAGTTATATGGACCTTACCAATGGTCCAGAACCATGTGTTGTATGTGGGGACGCTGCAACGGGGTACCACTACCGGTGTATGACGTGTGAGGGGTGTAAGGTAATATAACTCTTAATTCTGTATGTTTTACTTGCCATTAACTTAAAGTGCTATGATTTATAAGAACCATTGCGTTTGTGACAGCAACCAGCCCAATCAAATATACTGATCAGGTATGGCTTTCAGTGAACTCGGGAGCCACAGTTGTTTACGAGAGTTCTGGAATTTTACAGACCCTAGTCTGTTGTAAAATCACACTGAATAGATGATTCTTGCCAAATGTAGAGGACAGTTAGTCCAGCACTGAGCCGGAAAATACATAAAAAACAAGTTTCAGTTTTCACAAAATTAGAAACGTTGTTTCTGAAATAAGCCAGTTCTTGTGCTGGAGTATAGGACAGTCATCTGCATATTTTAACTAGTAAATGTTGAACTGTAAACTGATGATAATAATAATAATAATAATAATAATAATAATAATAATAATAACTCAGAATTTATTTTAAATGTTTTTAAAATGAGCTATCATTTATCAAAATATATTGTTTAACCATTGTTGCTAAAATTTGCATGCCCTGTTAAGCATTTATTTGTAGAAAAACAAAGCTTTATCCGTCCATTCTTTCCTCTTTTTTTTCAGGGATTTTTCCGGCGGACTATTCAAAAGAACCTCCAGTATCATTGTAAATGGAATAAAAATTGTATAATAGACAAAACCACTAGGAACCAGTGTCAGGAATGTCGATTTACTAAATGTTTAAATATTGGCATGGCAACCGATCGTAAGTATAATATAATATTCTATTCTCCTTATACAATAAATGAGCCGCGACACGAGAAACCCAACAATTTGGTTGTGCGCCCAGCGCACTCTCAGATAAGCCTGTGCTTTCGCCCAGTCTGATCAGACTCTTTGCCAAGCGCTTAAAGGGTAGCTAAGGGTCTAAGCTACCTTCATGCAGACAGCAAAGACTCTGATCAGACTGGGCGGACAACCACATTGTTGGGTTTTCTCGTGTCGCGGCTCAAATAGTGTTATCGTAAAGCGGCTTCTGTACTGCCAGACAGACAGGCAGACAAAACTTTATTCTCTCAAGACATTGAACATGACATATGAGGAAACACATATTAATAATAATTAATATTGACTCGCGCCTTTCGAAATGGTCCCTTTTGCATTTGAGATCTAACACTGTGTAAGGATGAGCTATCTTTATTGTTAAGTTTATTGTTTGCACTATGGCCTTAATTACAGTAAAGTCATTTTACCTTAAGCAAGCTGTATAAAAGAGATTTGCCATGATTTATGCTAAAAATGGCGGTCCAATCGTGTTCTGCTCTGTTTGCCATTTGGACATGTGCATGCTCTTATGCCACCTGCGAGTGGCCTGAGTTTTATATGCAATAAAGTTCTGTTCTCTTTCTGTTCTGTTCTGACAAAACAGAAAAATAAAAATGTGGAAGAAATACTAATGTCTTACTCTATTAACCACACACGAAGTTACTTCACATTATGAAAGACTTATGTTTATTGATAATCTGTTTTGTTTGTCAGTCTAGACACTGGCATAGATCAAAACATGGAACGAAATGGGTTGGAATGGCATCATCTACATTCCATTGACTACAGTTCCTCCCAGAGCATGAGAATATACACTTTTCCGCCGCTCTGTCTTTAGATATTATATTGTAAGACTGTGAAAGAGTCTGAGGCTAACTGGTACTCTGACAGGTAGGAATTTGCTCCTTCAATTGGAGCAACTTCTTTCATGTAAGAGGGTCATCCAAATGCTCGGGAATGCAGTCAGCCAGTCAGTTAATTCCATCATTTCCATGTTTAAACCATGCCTTAGCCATTAGCATGAAGAGTGATAAAAAACAATACTTCCTGATTCGCTATTTGACGTTGCCATGGCAACGGATATAGTAAATATTCCTAACAATAGGTTATCGAAAGTTTCCAATAACATTACAGCAGACAGTCAGAAATCAATACTGACAGTTACCGTTGCAATGAAAGATTTCTTGGTACCGCCTCTTCATTTTTTTCAATTTATGCTAAAAGCTAACCGCCAATAGAGTTTCAGAACACAGTACCGCAAAAAATCGAAGCATTGGGACAGGTAGGTCTTACACCAAACAGTGCAGACCCAGATCAGACTGCTCCTTAAGGGAGCAGTCTGATCAGGGTCTACACTGTTTGCAATTCCATCTGCATCCTTTGAACGTATTAGCCCACTGGGCACATAACGTTGAATCAACATTGAATCAACGTTGATTCAACGTCATGACGTTGAATCAACGTTGATTCAACGTTGATTCAATGTTGTGTGCCTGCTGGGAGTTCACTGTTTGATCAAACTGTTCCAATGGTACTTATTTTAGGTGTCCCATTATTTTTTTTTTTTCGGTAGCACGCAGAGAGAGAGAGAGAGAGAGAGAGAGAGAGAGAGAGAGAGAGAGAGAGAGAGAGATGAAACCACAAAAAGTTCTATAAGACTAGCAAAAGCTAATGTTCGCTGTTAGTTTTAAATGGGGATCGTTTAGGGTTAGGTTCTGTGCGAATAAAGGGTGGGTGTCGGGTGTACCGTACTATTCTACAGCTATTAAATATAATAAATAATTCTATAGCTATTCAATATGATAGATACCCCCTCTCAAATGGCTGCCTCCACAGTTTGGAAGTTCATCTTCAGAGTGTGGTAGACTGTGTAAATAGCATGTATCCTCCTGTTAGGTTATTGTTGGTTTAGTGTTGGGTTGAATGTTACTGAGGAGTAAGGCAAAGTTTAGTGGTGGACAGATCATAAAAAGATTCTATAAACCCCTATTTACTTTGTTGTAAAATTAGATTGATATTTATGCGTTTGGTTCTGTACCTCAGATCATGAAAAGATTCTCTAAACTAAACTCTCCTTTACTTTGTTGTAAAATTAGATTGATATTTATGCCTTTGGTTCTTTACCTTGATTATCAATATTTTAGTTCTAGACATTTATTGCAAAACTTGTGAAAAAGTATATTCATTCAGGTAAATTAATACCCATAATTAGCCTAAAACCGAAATATGTCAAAATATGTCAAAATTTTCAACTTAAGTAATGGCAAACAGTGCAGACTCAGATCAGGCTGCTCCTTACAAGGAGCAGCCTGATCTGAGCCTGCTTTGTTTGCTCCAGTACTTCAGTCTAAATATTTTTAGGCCTTCACAATAAACGTCATAGATATTTTCGCAATATATCTGTCTTGTTCTCCTGAAAATTATATTAAGATAAAGGTTTTAGTGTCATGACTATCAGCAATCTTGAGCATACCAGACAGGCCAGGAGAAGATCAAAGGACCCTGGAGTGTAATCCCTAAATTATTGCACACTTCAAGGTTTAGGCATTTGTTTACATTTGATAACAAATCAGTCATAGTCCTTGATGAACGACTTTCATTTCGACAGAAAGTCAGCTTGTATTGGTTCTTGGCCATGACTTCGAAACGACTAGCCATAATGAACAGTCAAATTCTTCAAGAGTCTAAAACAAGCAGATAAGGAATAGGTTCTTCTTTCCATCCGTTCGTCCATCTGTCCAGTTCCCACTTTGTTCATTCATATGTTCGTAGGTCCCTTGATATTTTGCACATGTTTCCGAACATTCCTGCTCATGTAAGTTTACCATATGCTGAAAGAGATAGCTGACGTCATCTGGATCTATAAGGTCAGGGTCACTGACTAGATATTTGTATAATTAAAATCATAACAAGTTCCTTCAAGAGCAGAGAAAACATTTAGCAGAAGGAGCATGGGCCATGCTTCGAAGTTCCGGCTAATCAAGTTAAGTTTGTATTCATTTGCATAATCCTTCCAATATTCCTGAGTGGAACTTTTTGGTATGTGACCAGGCGTGCGCGATGTTGTAAAAGATTAGTTGATATCGCCTAGATTCTGAGTCTGACTTGAGGGCAAGGTCACATACTTGCAGACTTATAAATAGTTTCGTAAATTTTGCGTTAGGTTTGTGTTGCCACAGTGTGTCTATATTTCCACTTGCTGGTACAAGTGGATTGTTTCTGGCTTCATACAGGCTAGCTTTCGTTGATGAGGCAAGGTCAGGGTCACATTCTCTGAAATTTGTAGTGCAGTGTAACGTTTTGTGTTAAGCTAAAGTTCAATATATTCTTAAATTTCTGAATTCCTCGAAAAGGTCTACGTAAGATTTTCTGTCTGTTTATTAAACTATTCACCCATTAACAAGTACATTAATTCTTTGTGTTGTATTGTATTCCATCAGGCAGTGGAACTGAACATGGGTTAAGATCACAGGTCATAAACACAGGGTATAATCGATTCCGCCAATTTTCGCTTCCTGCAGAGACTGTCCGTCATATTGGCTTCCGCCGAGACTGTCCGCGAACTCTTGCTTCCTGCAGAGACTACTGTCCTCGAAAGTTGGCTTCCTGCCGAGACTGTCCGCGTGATTCTGCTTCCTGCCGAGGGCAGACTGTCCGCGTGAATCTGCTTCCTGCCGAGAGCCGTGATTCTGCTTCCTGCCGAGGGCAGACTGTCCGCGTGAATCTGCTTCCTGCCGAGGCTCTCGGCAGGAAGCAGAATCACGCGGACAGTCTCGGCAGGAAGCCATTTATCATGTACAGAAGTCTCGGCAGGAAGCAAAAGATCGCGGACAATCTCGGCGGAAGCCAAATATGATGTACCGTCTCTGCAGGAAGCGAAAATTAGCGGAATCGATTATACCCTGTGATAAAGTCTGTCTTGACTGTGATTGATTACTGTATAACAGCTCTAGGATGGATGTGGTTTTCTTCTTTTTTTTTCTTTCTTTTTTATTATAAAAAAAAAACGAGTTTTCTCTCCTTAATTCACTAGAACTCATTCAGCCCACCTTCTCTGGAGTTTTGTTAGTTATAGTGCTACTCTGGAATAGGTTCAGAAAAGGGAAAGAAAATATTTCTTTTGTTGTTATTCTGGACTGAAGAATGTTTGCTCCACTAACCAGCTGCTAAGCAATTGGCCACTGTGGCGATTTATATTCATTATTCCTCCAATGTTTTAAACCACCCTTGAAGTCAGGAACATTAATGGATCTCAGTTATATAATAACCTCGTATCCTAGGCAGGTGAAATCGATCGCCTTTCGAGCAGTTAACAGGTGTTAGACAAGGAGATATGTTAGCTCCTTTGTTTTGTGTTATTAATCTGTAAATAACTGGGAAATATTTTCTCCAGCAGCGCTAGGAAAAGTAGAACTAGATGCTTATGACCTGATTTATGTTGCTTCTGAGATATTCCATACTTTGATTGACTATAATTCACTTCTATTTTACTTAGGATGGATAGGTATACACTCAGGGGAAGTAACTCTTCCATTTTCATTTTTAGCCTCCTTTTGCTATGGGGTTCAACTGTTAAAGGAAAGAACTTGCTCCTTTAGGTGCAAATTCTTTCCTTAAATAGTAGGCTCCATTTATCACGTCAAGGAAAACAATTAGGAGGTCCTTGTAAAACTTGTAGAAATACATCTAAAGCTACCAATGCCAAATATTAATCAGACATCTCCAATATATTCTATTATAAACCTTTCTCTGAAAAAGGGAAGTAAGAGAAATGAATTTAAAGCTATAAAGAATAGCAAATAAATTGACACCAATTTCAAAATTAAATTCCACATAAAAATACTCCTTTGAATAAATCATTTGGCAAGTTCAATTTAAATTTGTAAGAATGTTTTTTTATTTATCTTTGCAAAATCTTGCAAACTATGCTTACTACCAAAAGAAACATATCCGATATGTTGGACATAATAGAGATTTTGTTTCTAGGGGAAGCTGCATTCTCGATTTTCTCTGATCTTGTTCATTTCTTTCTGGCCTCAAAGTGCACTCAAGCAGCTGTCTGTTAGAAGCATTCACTTGTTTTGAACCTGTGTTTAATTTAAAACGCAGCATCCACCTGATAAATGAGAGAAGATTTGACCATTTGTATGATTTCTTTGACATTTGTACCTTTCTTATCTTCTCACCTGTGGTGCTTGTTTGAAGCTTCACCATCAGATTGGAATTCCTGTTACTGCTGAGCTGAAATGTCATTAATCAGACACGTTTGTTGGTTTTGATAATATTCATTGCGTTAAAAAGTTAAGGGACAGCTCTCAAGTACAGTAAACTATCGATTTCTCGAACACTGATATTTCAAAGTACCTCATATCAAAGAATATAATTTGGACATATTCTCTATTTTATACACTTCAACTCGTGTTGTCTGAAACTACTGATATCTCAAAGTAAATTTTCTGGGACCAGAAAATTTACTTTGAGATATCAGTAGTTTTGAGTGAACTTCGACTTTGAGGTATCGAGAGCTGACTGTATGCCTTAATATACCCGTACAACCATACAAATCTAAAAATTGAACACCAAAAATAATTACCATCATTGTCCACAACATTGAAGAGCTTGGTTTAGTCAATGCAGTAGTAAATACGTCCTAAAGATGCAGATGCAAGAGTAATCAGTGCAGAACCCGAATCGACTGCTCCTTGGATCAGTCTGACCTTGGTTTGCACTCATTTCTCAGATCTTATTGTTCCAATATATAGAATTTTTTACGTATGCAACTAATTTAATACAAAAGAGGGGTATCACAGGGTATAATCGATTCCGCTAATTTTCGCTTCCTGCAGAGACTTTACACCATATTTGGCTTCCGCCGAGACTGTCCGCGAGCTCTTGCTTCCTGCCGAGACTTCTGTACATGATAAATGGCTTCCTGCAGAGACTGTCCTCGTGATTCTGCTTCCTGCCGAGGCTCTCGGCAGGAAGCAGAATCACGCGGACAGTCTCGGCGGAAGCCAAATATGACGGACAGTCTCTGCAGGAAGCGAAAATTGGCGGAATCGATTATACCCTGTGGGTATGAAAAATGTTTCTGGTCCTGTATTGAACAAAGGCAGCAACTGCCATCGCTGTCTCTTAAGTATAATCCGCGGAGACTATTTCAATGATCATCATCAGTAGACTATCATCAAACTACACGTGAAGATCGATCACGACAAGATAGGATATGTAAAATAAGTAGCACATTAATCGTATGTTAAGTAATCCTGTTGATTTTAGTGCTACTATGATTTGTATTGACAGTTGTTTTTAGCTAAGTACCTAACAGAAGGTTAAAGCTAATGATTTCCCACCGTAACCATCACTGGGCCCCATTGTAGCATGAACTATTTTTGAAGATGTTCTACCTGCCATTGCCAGCAGATACAGCATTAACAATTCAAAAATGTCTACATTTGGAAACCTATCAAACTACCATGATTATAAATATTTTGTTTAGCCAAAGTTTAGTCGCGACCTTCCCGCGGTCTCCAAAAACCGGCATTGGACGTCTGTAACAATTCAAACAGGTTTTGTACGTTGAGCACGAAAGGCTTAGATTAATGATTCGTCATATTTAGGTATAAAGCAGCTGAAATGCTTTAATATGTCAAAATTTTTCTCAATTTTAACCGGCATCCAGGTTTTACGTTTGGCCACAACATTTCAAGTGTTTCGTCCCTAAGCCTTTGTTTTTGAGTGACTGAGTATGCAAGCTTTTTGGCTTGATTTGAATTTTGTGTTTGTTAAATGAATGTATGAGTAATTCCTAAGCTATTGGCCTTTCTGGCCTCTAAAGTCCTTTCTTCTCGGTGAATGACCGCAACTTGTATAAAACATTGCGCGCCTCCCATGTTTACAGCAGTGTTTCTGTTTACACCTCAAAGGATATAAGCTTTGGTATGTGCTATAACTTGTAATATGGTTTTCGTGGTTTTCCCTCAGTCTAATCTGAATTTCGAATTATCTAAAAGTTATTAACTTATTCTTTCAGTAATTAGAGTTATTTGTACAATAAGAGTTTCTGCTGAAAGCATGCCACATGCTCCGATTTTCAAGGTCAAACCGAAAATGGCGTCCTTAAGGACGCCATTTTCGGTTTGAGATTGAAAATCGGCTATGGTAACGTGGGTAACTTCTGGCTTGGGTATCTTTCAAACACGTGTGGGAGGCTGGTTCGTAATTCGTAGATAATATTAATTTGTTCCGATTAAAATGTCTAGTGGTACGTAACAGAACTGCTCGACGAGACTGTTTTTGCGAGGAAACAGAACCAAACTTCATAAAGAACGTCAAACTATGATTTACTTAAAAACAGAATGCATTGATATATATTTTCCAGTAACTGGCTTTGCGAAACTAGGCATAGTTTAAATTCTGTCCTTTATTATTCTACTTGAACTTTTTAAAAAGTCACAAGATTTTGTCCTTCAAGGTTTCATTCATTTCTAACAGAATTACATAGTTGACAACTTTATTTTGAATGTTTTCTATATTTTTCAGTTGTGTTAAATGAAAAGCAAAGAAAAGCAAAACGAAAATTAATAGAAGACAACAGAGAAAGACGGAAAGAAGAAGAAATAAGACACAAAGTCAAAGACTCGGGATATGATCAAGATGCTTTAACAGACCATGACCGCGGATTAATATGTGAAGTGGTCACTGCTTATGAATACACCGCCGGAAAAGCCACCGCTAAGGTAATAATTTGTTATTATAAAATTAATTGTGCTACTGATGCAAATGCATCCATTATTGCTACCTAGAAAAAATGAAATAACTATTATGATGAGCTTACAAACTGAAATGAGGGCAATCTGAAGCTAATTAACGTTCAACTTGCCTATTGCCGCAATAGGCAAGTTGAACGTTATTTAGCTTGCGTTTACATGTATGCGTTCGCATTAGCAATCACGAATGGGCAAGCCGAGCCGCGTAGCGCAATCGGTAGGGCACCTGATTCATAAGTCAGAGGTTCTGGGTTCGAAACCCGGTCTGGCAACATACTTTCGTTTCTCCTTCAGCTGATTCAAGAAGGGCAGTTGTCAGTTACTGGCGCCAGTATGTGCACTTAGTACTGGTTAACCGCTGCCTGCCCAGGAATAGTGTAGTTAGGTTAACTGACCGTCCCGACATGACCTTAGCTGTTTACCGTGGACGTTAAGCATAAAATCAATCAATCAAAAAAAAAAAAAAAAAAAAAGAATGGGCAAGCCAGCATGAAAGTACGTTAAAAACAATGGAAATCGCAACAACAACAGCATGACAAAATTTTGCATATTTCATGCCATGGAATTAAATAATGACCTGGAAATTTTCCATATGTCATTACATTACAAATTTTG
This sequence comes from Ctena decussata, assembly GCA_963989385.1. NCBI lineage: Eukaryota > Metazoa > Mollusca > Bivalvia > Lucinida > Lucinidae > Ctena > Ctena decussata. The sequence goes on from OZ022514.1 coordinate 40,952,698, forward strand.
TCATTTAGCTAAATATTTATTTTTATTTTCGATATATTTCAGTCGGAGTTTAGTGAGGGCGTCTCCACAGACCTGCGTTCAGCTGACCCGGAGTCATGGCAACAGTTAGCGGAAGCCATGACGCCCTCTATAGTCAAAGTTGTAGAATTCGCCAAAGGTGTTCCCGGTTTTACTCAAGTAAGTTTTGGAATACAGCATTTCCATACAATGTGTGTGGGGGAAGGAGAGGGAGGCGGGTTAGGGAGGGAGAGGTAGGAAATAATCGAAGTAAGTCGCCAATCGGAATACCGCTCGGCAAATTCCGTGAATCACGGAAATGGCCGAGCGATGTTTTGATTGGTAAGTCGCGCGATTCGCCGCCCTTGTGCATGCCTACTGTGTATGTATATTTATGCAAATAGTCAGATATTGGTCTCATACTATATCAGTTCAATTATATCCAGAACCCAGCAAATAATTCACAGATCTGATAATAACGATCTGACCAAGTGTCAGGTCATTTAGGCTTAGCAAGGCCATAATTGACCTGAAGCGCAGCGGGAAAAGATATACCCGATATTTTGACCCTTGTCAAAAACATGTTGAAAAGATCAGAGAGGAGTTATCTTTCTATTCTATTCTATCCCCTTACCTTGCAGGATCGTTGGTCACCTCAAATCCCTGTTTTCAGCTGCCCTAGAGAGTGGACAGAGATGGACTTAGCCAGCACAAACAATGCGTACATTAGCATGTACGAATTCAAAAGTACATATCTAACCCTCCCTCCCCCCCCCCCAACCCCGAGAATTGAAACAGAATAGAACATCTCCCCCTCCCCCGTCATTCTCGTTTTGTGTTTGATGCTTACATTTCATCTCCAGTAATCAAACATAAACAGTTAACGTGAGGTAAGGTTATGGCAATACACACATCATTTTAGCAAATTGGAAGGTGTGGACAGCGCCACGAACATACTATCTATTCATCAGACTGCGCAGATGAACAGATTGGTTAGGACTTACTTTGTGGACATACATAATTTTGATGTTTACCGTAGCCCTGCAAAACTGACCAAGACCATAACTGAGCAAGGTTGTGAGACAGTTTGTCTTTTTGCAAGTTCTAATAACGCATGCTCAGATCTGGACGCGCTTGCGCAGTCGACCGGAAATTGCGCAATTTGCACAAATTTAAGTGCGAATTGCGCATGCCCGGAGCAAACTGCGCGTGCGCAGTTTGGTCTGCGCCTGCGCAGTTCGCAGAAGACAGGATTTCTCAAGATTATTCTCATTTAACAAGGCCATAATTATACCATCCATTCATCTGCGAGTTTTCCCAAGTCAAACTGTCAATAAAATGAATTAGACGAATTCCCGATGCGAAAAATAGCCAGTTTGACCCCATGATATCTGTTTAAGATGGGCAGCAAGGCACTGATGATGAGGGTAATACAAACCAACGTCTCGCCTGCCTCGACAGAGGACTTATACCTGTTTTGGACAAGTTAGGTTCACAACACATGTTAAAGAACTGACTTATCCGACTGAGAGCTAGATCTTTTCAAGGAAAAACACATATTCATAATGCCGTACCATGAGGGGTCACAACATACATGTATGTTTTCTTTGAGAAATATCGAAAATTTTATTCGAATTATCTTCAAAAACCCACATTATCTGGAGCTGTGTAGTTGTAGTGGTGGTAGTTGTACGAGTCAAGAAAGAAAATGTGGGTTCAACTAGGGACATTTTTGAAAAGCTGACAAAATTTTGGAATTCAATTTTGAGATATTTTTGACCATCCCTCTTGTGCATGTTTTTACCAATACATGTCTGCATTCTGTTCACTTCTCATTCCTATTTATTATTTCCTGTGTATCAAAGGTCAACTTACTACCCATGGCCCGGGACTTACTAGTTCAAGCCAACCTGTAGCTGAAGCTTGTTTCAGATGGAAAAATATTCTGAAAAGTAAAATATGCTTTAAGTAGGAAACTGGCATAACTCTAGAGATTATTCCTAGCTCAAATTTTCGCATGTATTTATGGAGGTTATTTACGAGAAAACAAACAAAAGTCGACCACCTGTTTTCCCTCACATCATGTTCGAATTTGAGTTCCACAGATTCCTGACAGTCTCTGGCACCGATTCAACGTAGCAATATGGTGATACCTAAGTCTTTAGTAGTCTGAGTTGAAATGTTCACGATGCATTTCAAACTCAGAGACCATGTATTTTTGTGTGGTTAATTGACTAAGGGAAGATTTAATGCGGGCTTCCAAAATGGAGGCAAAGGTTTACTTTGGTCGGGTTACAAAGTTGGTTTGTTGACTGTTTTGGATTCAACGGCTCTTTGAGGCAGTATTATTTCAGTCGATACCGAGCAGCCTCCCAGAGTACCCCCTTTGGTAGGACGCCCCGGCACTGAAAGTTACCCAGTACCATCGCCCGAACACATCCCAGCCGCCACCACACGCCCCCTCCCCTGGATCGATTTTGATCAGTACTTTCTACCTTCTGTGTGGGTCAGTCCTTTATATACTGAACAAAAATAAAAACTTGACGGTTTTTATTTCTTCATTACGGCCAACGTAGCAAATATGTAATGTGTATATGGATTTTTTCGAGTTGGACAGACGTCTGATTCCTTAAATCATGAAAAAATATTGGTAAATTTTTGATCTGTCCGGAGTTATCTAATTTATTTCTGTGTTAATAATTCAGACCAGAACTTAAATGTGCGCATGCGCAGAAATAACAATAAACAGAGTTTCCAATACGCACAGAAAACACTTTCAACGCTTATGTTAATTGTGAGCACAACCTAAAGATAACGTTTAAAGATTCCAACTTTTCAGATTATCTCCCTTTGAATTAAACATAGAGAGATTTTTGAGATGCCATATTTTCTATACCAGTGTGTCATTTTAATTATTTTCTTCGAGATTTGTTTGATTGTTTTGCAAGCTCAATGTCTTATTTCCTAAATTTATTTGAGAGGCATTTCTTAAATTGCCGTAAAGACTTTAAAGTGTATGGGAATTCCATTGAAACTGAATTTCCGACTTCATAATGGCATGAACTGAGGTTTTTCGTCTGGTCCTCACGGCCTACTAGTCGACCGTGCATTGGCAACATTTTAGCTTATACGTCCATACAGACTGGATTTTATAATGGAAAGGCATTGCCAACAGAAATTTGTCATTTACGCAGACTTTAAAGATTTACTCCCTTTATAATAAGAACAAAAATGATTTGATGAAATATTTCATGCAATACCTCAGACATGGTCTAACTATACATCCTTTATAATAAGAACAAAAATGATTTGATGAAATATTTCATGCAATACCTCCGACATGGTCTAACTATACATTTGAATTAGAGTTTAGATAATAATATTTGATAAAAGTGAATTTAAACAAAAATTAAGATAAATTTTTATACAATCGCGGACCGCGGATGAAATCGCATTATTGGACAAAAATAATTTATTCATACCTCACAATCACGTGCACGAATAAGAAAAACACCTCTACATGATCACATGACACACGTGGTCAAAATCGATATTCTTACAGGCCGTGAGGAAATAGGAAATTTGCATTTTAATTTGAAGATTATTTTTCATTCCACATTTATCGAATAAACATGCATTTTTCTCAAAGCTTTTACGGTTAATTATGAGACTATTACATATTGTCTAACGAAATTTTGTTAAAATATTTGTTTCTGAAAACATGAAATAAACGAGGGAGACAATCTTTAACAATTCTAAATTCGGTAATTGTTTGGTTTTGAGCGTAGAAAACAAAAAGTACCCTTGTGACGTTTACAATAGCCTCAATATTGATGTATCTAAAGAATCTTGAATTTTGTGTGACTATGATATTACCAAATGGTTACTATTTCTTAAATTAAAATAATTTCATGTCTCACTTTTTCCCGACTATCGTAGGATGAAAAAAGCAACAGTCAAGTTTTTAATTTTGCTAAGTATACAAATGTTTGTTTCTCGGCAGCAGTGTTCCAGATAAGGAGGGGGGTAACAGTGATAATTTAGGGATTATTTTAAATATCTCCATTAAAGCATATATTGTGACCCTCATTCGAACTGTCTCGCCGAGACGGTTCTAATGAGGGGTCACAGCATATGTTTTCGTTGAGAAATAAGAGAAAAAAAAATTGGAGTCATCCTTAACATTCATCTTATCTGGAGCCCTGTAAAAAGCCTGAGTCAGCATAAAGTTACAAATTTCGGCCAGGTCAGTATTTTGTTTTCCTTTAATCATGTTATCCCCAAGAGCACCTGATCAGTCACTCAACATAGCTTTAATGGCCAGGTTACCGTGATTACCCGAAATGTTTTGAGAGCTCCAGGTAAATGGAATCACTGTCATGCGTTTTAGCCATTTTTACAAAGGGAAACAACTTTTATGACATTCTGTTTGCTTCTGTCTGCCAAAGAGGAGACATCTCTTAAAGAAATTTTTACCTTTAAGACAGAGCTCTAGATAAGAGGGAGTATTTGATGATAATTGAGGGATAAATTTTCTTATTTCTCATTAAAACCATATGTTGTGACCCCTCATCTGAATCGTTTCGACGAGACGGTTCAGATTAGGGATAACAACGTCAGTTTTTTTATGCAGAATTATGGGGAAATATCCCTAATTATCACCAAGTACTGACTCTTATCTAGAGCTCTGTAAAATTAAGAGTTGAGTCCCATGCAGAAGGAAGACAAAAATAAAAGCGGCAGCGGTGCTTCTATTGAAAGTGTCCCTTTATCCATAACAAGTTATGTTAACCCGTTTTGACCAGTGGACTTGTCCGATGAGTCCAATTCTAGTATTAGGGGTTTCTGGTGAATGTTTTCACTTGTATTATATTTTCCATTGAATTTTTTATAAGCAAACAGTGTTGTCCTGCTCAGACGCCGCGTATCGCGGCGTCTGAACTGGGTCTGCACTGTTTACATATGTTCCCCAAAACGGGTATCCGGTCTAGAAAGGGTTAAGTTGGATTTTACCGTCAAGTATTCAAGCAGAACGACAGTTGATACAGATCTTGATCACAGGGTATAAACCAGTCCGCCAATTTTCGCTTCCTGCAGAGACTGTCAGTCATATTTGGCTTCCACCGAGACTGTCCGCGAACAATTGCTTCCTGCAGGGACTACTGTCCTCGAAAAATGGCTCCCTGTCCTGCCGAGACTGTCCGCGTGACTCTGCTTCCTGCCGAGAGCCTCGGCAGGAAGCAGAACCACGCGGACAGTCTTTGCAGGAAGCCATTTATCATGTACAGAAGTCTCTGTAGGAAGCAAGAGATCGCGCACAGTCTCGGCGGAAGCCAAATATGATGTACAGTCTCTGCAGGAAGCGAAAATTAGCGGAATCAATTATACCCTGTGTTGATCAGAACAATATGATATGTATCTATACTTATTTTGCCCAGCTTTGCCTGTCCTAATTTAGATACATTTTTGGTACATATATCAACAGATCTAAAGAAACACTTTCAAGTCGGTTTTAATTGAGCTACTTTGGGCTCGAGGCTATATGCAAATGAGGTACATTGTAAATTATAGCCTCAATGCAGGTTTTGGTCTTACATTTGGTAAACTGCAAAATGCAGTTTTTGTGTGCAATGAACAGAAAAGCATAGCTAGAAGTAACAAAAAACTAAACTCAGAGATAACAACATCAGTCAGCCAAAAATATGTTACCAAAAGAAGCAAAGTGCACCATGATGAAACGAACATAACTAAAATGAATCCAACTGATTTGCCAATGTTATTAAGGCAAGGTGTTGCGTTGCTAGTTAGGATTTGACCTACTATATCTAGTTGTGTTAAGGTTGTTAAACACGTGTAGGCTTTGACCATAAAGGGTTATGATCAAACAATTGTCGTTTTGATTATTATCATCCATCTTGTAAGGTTGCGTATAATGACGACATTTATTCTACCATAATTATTAATATCCGTGATATTCGCTGTACTGACATGCTTGTTACATGGTATTATTTATTGTCGCTTCGGCGAATCGCACAGCTCCTTTGTTTAAACAACCGAGATTTATTTTCCAACACCCTTTCAGTAAAGTTAGCCAGGAGTTTGTTTGAATGTGGAAATATGTAGATGGTTAATTACTTAATAAGTATATTTATATTATTTTTTTTATTATTTATTTATTTATTTATTTTTTGCAATTGCACGACATCTAATATATGAGCCGCGACACGACAAAACCAACAATGTGGTTGTGCGCCCAGCGCAGACTCAGATCAGCCTGGGCATCCGCCCAGTCTGATCTAGGCCTTCGCTGTCCGCATGGAGGTAGCTTAGGCCCTTAGCTACCATGTGAGCACTTAACGAAGAGTCAGATCAATCTGGGCGGAGCTGCAGGCTGATCTGAGTCTGCGCTCGGCGCACAACCACATTGTTGGTTTTGTCGTGTCGCGGCTCATATGTCATAATTATCCCAACTATGACAGTCTTGACTATAGCACGTATAAAGAGTCTTAAGATAAAAGGAAACAGCTCAATGGTTTCATGTTTTTTTTGTGTGGGTTTTTCGCCATTTTCAGAAAGGGAAATTGTGACTTTCAAGGGCGTAGCTGCATGTGCGCAAATACGCATGTGTGTAATGAAATTTTGTCAAGCTGACAAAATTTCAATACTCACCTGCATATTTACATGGTAAAATTCTATAAATTAGGCAAGATTTCAATACCTGCTGTCAACAGAAGGGAAAATTTGAAATATATCAGGGGCTTCGCCCATTTTGACATTCTCTCGAGGGGTGGTGAACATAGTTGTGCGCATTATTTAATCGCCCCAGGGTACGCCCCTGACTGTCTGTTGGCTTGCCTGGACAAGTGTACCTTTCCAAAAAGGTGTCTAGTCGAAATATGTGAAGCCTTTGGATATTTTTGCTTTTTTAACCGGAAAATAGGGATGGAATACGTTGCCAAACTAAATCAAAATTTGAAAGGATGGATTTTCTTTGTTCTGAACATATGTGTTCATTTCTGTACACAGTATCTTGTATCTAAATATATATTGCCTTACCTCGCATATGCGTATTTTGAGGTCATTGCTGGTCAAAGCGGTCAGCACATTCCAAACTATCAGGTCATGACCTTCGAAGTATACAAACATCTATGTCTGAGCATTGGAAAACTGACAGGTTGGCAATACATAATCATATTCTGGCTCATCAGGAGATGCATTGTTCTTAGCCTCTGAAAAATAAATAGCTAAAAGCGAAGACCCTCACCAGACAGCGCGGATGCTCCTAGTTGCCTCGTAATTTGCGTATGCCTGCGTACAGATGATTTTTCCAAGCTGTTCCTAGGAGGCTCAAGGGAATTTTTCCATGCACAAGCGCAGATATTTTAGACCGGTTGGTATCCGCTTCAATACCATTTCGTCTTTGATGGGATACCAGCAGGCTAAGCTCATGATGTAGGTTATGCATAGCAAAAAGTTGGCATTATCATTTTTGCCCGGACAAAGTCCACTGATGATTTGTATGTAGGTAATATGAGTGCTTTGAAATGAAAATCTGGCTACGAAAACTGAAAGTAAGCTTGGAACATGTATTGCTTTCACAGATAGCTTGGTCTACGCTTAGCTACCATTAATAGTCCGTCCATGCATTACAGCCACGGAAATCTAGAATATCTCAAAATCCGACTCTGAATTATTCGATCACCGTGGTCACAGGGTATAATCGATTCCGCTAATTTTCGCTTCCTGCAGAGACTGAACATCATATTTGGCTTCCGCCGAGACTGTCCGCGAACTCTTGCTTCCTGCAGGGACTACTGTCCTCGAAAATTGGCTTCCTGCCGAGACTGTCCGCGTGACTCTGCTTCCTGCCGAGAGCCTCGGCAGGAAGCAGAATCACGCGGACAGTCTCAGCAGGAAGCCATTTATTATGTACAGAAGTCTCGGCAGGAAGCAAGAGATCGCTGACAGTCTCGACGGAAGCTAAATATGATGTACAGTCTCTTCAGGAAGCGAAAATTTGCGGAATCGATTATACCCTGTGGTGATAGATTGCAATCATGGGTGTGGATGTGGTTAGGGGTTTCATACCACTTCGCTTTCATTATGCCTCCCATGGTTGAAATACTGGTGAATGGGCCATAAAACCACAAGTAATTCATTCAGCTTTTCCTTGCGTTTTTTGTGCTACCTTATGATACCATATGCAGTTCTGCGGTATTTTATATGACCGATCAAGATAGCTATGCGGGTTGAAACAGTAGTTCAACTTCTCGGCGTTGAATCAACATTGATTAGATGTAGCTTCAACATTGTGAGCCTGCTTGGACTATACCGGTATAATGGACAGCCAATACTTTCAATATCTGCTGAATTACTAATGTAATTACTGTTCGTCTTTTCTAATTTCAGTTAAACGTAGATGACCAAATACTCTTGCTGAAATCTTGCTGCATGGAAATCATGTGTCTGCGGGCCGCTTGTCGATTTGACCCTGAGGCAGAGACCTTGACCTTGCATAATGGTATGAAGCTCCACAAGTCTCAAATTCAGCAAGGTGGTTTGGCGGTGCTTATTGAACCCATATTCGACTTTGCCGTTGGTCTTGCCAAGCTACATTTAGACAAAGCCGAGATAGCTCTCTTGGCCGCTGTACTACTGATGCAATCAGGTATGTGCTTACCCCACCCACATTGCTCACCTGTTCAATTTTGTAAGAGCAGTATTACTTTCTGCCTTCGTACAAAGGAAGATAAAATTAGTATTAATAATACCGAAAGTCTCTGTATGCAAGCGGTGCAATAAGTTTGAAGTAGACAAACTTTCATCTTTGAACATTCGACAATAGAGAGAGTCCTCATGAGCTATTTAAAACTCTTAGAGAGGCCAGGCTACGAAGCGCAATCAGTATGGCACCTGACTCATAAGTCAGGGGTCCTGGGTTCGAAACCCGGTCTGGCCACATACTTTCGTTTTTCCTTCCACTGATTCAAGAAGGGCAGTTGTTAGTTACTGGCGAAAGTATGTGCACTTAGTACTGGTTAACCGCTTAAGAGGTCTAAGCCTGCACAGGAATAGGCATGTACAGGCATACACTCTAAGAGCTTTATTGATTGATTGATTGATTTGACGCGTAAGCCTGCACAGGAATAGGCATGTACAGGCATACACTCTAAGAGCTTTATTGATTGATTGATTGATTTGACGCGTAACGTCCACGATAAACAGCTATGGTCATGTCGGGACCGTGCGTAACGTCCACGATAAACAGCTATGGTCATGTCGGGATGGACGGTCCCGACATGACCATAGCCGTTTATCGTGGACGTTACGCATCAAATCAATCAATCAATAAAGCTCTTAGAGTGTATGCCCGTACATGCGTACAAATTGTGGTATAACCACATTATTTACTGAACCGGCTTGTAAATATGAGGCCTCGCTGTTTGTTTGTTATAACAGAGAGATAGAGAGAGAGAGAGAGTCCTTCATTCCATACAGAAGTGTCACGCTAGCTAGAGAGTGAGAGAGAGAGAGAGAGTCTATTAAAATTTAAGTCCCTTCTTCCACATGTCACGCAAGCTACAACGATTTTATTTACCTGATGTTTATCATTGCTGTTATTATTACCGGTAATAATAAGATCATCATTATTATCATTATTATTGAAAGTGCCAAACGGAGCGGATTGTTTCTTTCCTTGAAGATAAGACCTCTCTGAGACGGGGCCGTAACAAATGTATTCTATGTGTGTCAGCATGATCTTTCTTCGCGATGAATCCATTTAACAATTGCTGTCGCGGTGGCTCAATGGTTAGTGCACTTGACTCTTAAGCCAGAGGTCGTGGGTTCGAATCCCGCCTGAGGCGAAATCTTCCTATGTCCGAACGCGTTTTTCTAGCATCATTTGCAGGGATGATGTTAACAAGTGTGCCGTCCTTCGGATCGGGACGTTAACTGGAGGCCCCTTGTGCAGGGAGAGTCATAACCTGTGCAGGTTAAAGATCCCTACTATAGCTACATGGCTATACGTAGGCTTTCATCCTGCAACACCGGAGTGTACAAAAGTACACCGTCTGTGTCCCCTTCCGGGGTTAAGGCGTAAATGGAAGAAAGAAAGAAAGAAAGAAACAATTGCTGTCTGCCATAACATTTCTTAAAATAATTGGGACACCTAAAATGATAATCGTATGTAGGTCCTAAAATTGGAACAGCTTGGTGTTACAATGCCGTAATGTGTCCAGAGGAGAATATGTATATGGCTTTGCAGACAGTGTAGACTCTGCTCAGTCTGATCTGGGTCTGAACTGTTTGTCTAGACCTATCTGTCCCAATACTTAGATATTTTACGATACTTAGATTTTCTTTTCTATTTCAGATCGTTCCGGACTCAAAGAACCGGAACACGTAGAAAAACTTCAAGATGCCATTTTGGGTGCTTTCAAGCGTTACATTGCTGAAAACAGACCTTACCAGCCTGTGCGGTGGGCTAAAATACTAATGAAAGTGACAGATCTTAGGACTATAAGCACGCGACACGCTGAGCGCGTGCTGTGCATACGTTTGGATAACTCCGGTGAAATTCCTCCTCTACTGTTGGAAGTATTCAATGAGGGACACGATTTGTGATCAAGTGTGACGGTCAAGGTCATTTAAAAATCCCCATTTTAGGTCATTTTTATGAAATAAACTCACTCATCCTTATTGAAAAGTAAATGAATGATGCAAAACAAAAACAAAAAACGAATACCGTATACGCGGTAACTTTCGCGGGTTCAAATTTTCGCGGTTAAATGTAAAAAAACATAAACATTAATTTTCGCGATTTTTAATTTTAGTTCGCGGTTAGCAACATGCGCGAAAAGCAAAACTACTTCTTTTTCACATGAGCCAGTTCGTTTATTAACCTGCGGCAGCCTTGCCGCAGGTTAATAAAAGAACTGGTTCAAGTGAAAAGTGCCAGCAATTACCGAAGCAAACAGAAAAAATATATGAACACTGTGTCTACAGAAGATATTTTGTAAGAAACAGGGAATTATTTCGCGATTATAATATACGCGGTTTCTATGTGACCGCGAAACGCTGCAAAAAATGGAACCCCGCGAAAATTATCTTGTATACGGTATACCACAGAGAAACTTGCATTTTAAGGAAAGAAATGGACTTTGTAACGTTACTCAAGTTAGATTTAAACGAAATACCCAGCTTTACAATTATCGAAAATGTCATACAAAGTCTTGGTATTTCTTAGAATAACTGTAGATCCAACATAAGAATAGTTTCCATCCCGGAAAAGAAAAATGCCCTCCTCTGTAGATAAAAATCGTAATAGTTGCTACATAAAAAACAGAAATCCATGCAAGTCTGAAGAAATAATGTGTAACAGGGTAAGGTGCCGAATTTATTCTTAAAAAAAAAACGGGAAATCCTCTCCAAATCTTTCCCAAGAATCTAATCTGTCATAAAAGAAGGATCTAGATTTTTGTGATTGTGTTATGGACTGAGGGAAACACCATCTAATAGCAGGAATTCACATGAATGATTACTGAGTCGCTACAAGAGAAAACCAACAAAGTGGCATGTGCACCCAGCGATGACTCTGATCAGCCTGTGCAGATGCCCAGCCGGCTAATCTGAGTCTTGGCTGGGCGCACATGCCACCAACAAAGTGGCATGTGCACCCAGCGATGACTCAGATCAGCCTGTGCAGCTGCCCAGTCAGACTGGGCGGATGCCCAGGCTGATCTCAGTCTTGGCTGGGTGCACATGCCACTTTGTTGGTTTACTTATGTCGCGGCTCAAGTTATTTGGAATTATTCAAGAGGGTAAAACCCGTCTAATCAGAGCTCTAGTTAAGAGGGGTATTTGATGATAATTGAGGGATAATTTTTTTTATTTCTCATTGAAACCATATGTTGTGACCCCTCATCTGAACCGTCTCGGCGAGACGGTTCAGATGAGGGGTCACAACATATGTTTTTATGCAGAATTAACAAAAATTATCCCTAATTATCACCAAATACTCCTTCTTATCTAGAGCTCTGGTCTAATATCAAAATAAAAGCAGAAATTGTAAAGTTTTTTTTTATTCACAAATGAGGCAGTAGTGCAAAAGTGAGTAAAGGGAGTTAAGCAGTATATTCTTTTCCGAAGTTATTTGCTTTCTTTGCCTAGATTGGTGGAAGGGAGATAATCTACTGCACGGCAATCTTATCCAATAGCTACCTCGCCATATGATATTATGAATAATTTCATTGAAACATCATCAATCTGCTATAATATTACTTTGTTATTTTCAGGGGTGGGGAGGGTGGGGTGGGGACTAATATTTAAGTCACCAAATTGATATTGTTTGTTAAATATGCTCATTTTATGTTTATTGATATTTGAGGTGGGCAAAAGTTGATGATTGTGTTTTATTCTGGAAATCAGTGATTGCAAAGGTTAAGAAACAAAACATACAATTTTATTAACTTACAGCAGCTCAACATTTCATCAGTTGAGATTGATTTATCATTATCATCATCATTATTAATACATGATAAAAATTACGAAAATTGTGCTGCACTGGCATGGCATAGTCATCATTCTTGCGATTGATAAAATTGAGCCGCGACGCGCGAAAACCAGCAAAGTGGTTGTGCGCCCAGCCCAGACTCAGATAAGCCTATGCATCGACCCAGTTCGACCAGACTCTTCGCTAATCGCTTGGTGGGTAGCTAAGGGCCTAAGCTACCTTCAGGCGGACAGCGAAGACTCTGATCAGACTTGGCGGATGCCCAGGCTGATCTGAGTCTGCGCTGGGCGCACAACCACTTTGTTGGTTTTGTCATGTCGCGGCTCAAATGATAGCTTGTTATTCTCGGCAGCTCGTTATGACCTCTCTAGTGTGGCGCATGGACTTATGGGTATTATAGAGTTTCGGATTAAGATGGTGGGCAAAGCTTGTAGGAATATCTGCCGAATACACCCGAATAGAAATTTCCCATTTTCCCGCGAAAAGACTCGCGGCGATAGAGCCGACTGGGGGCGACAATGGCTATTTTATGCATGCAAGCATAGAACTTGAATTTGAAGCTGTCGGTGACGTAGTTTTGATGTTATGGCGTCTATATAGGAATTCAGTGATATCTATACACACTAAGGCTTAGTTAGAAGATGACGGATAAACTGATACAGATATTTACAACGACATAGATAGGCAGCTTTTGGGTGAAGTTTGTTCAAAATTCGATGCCTTGCTCATCACTGGTTTCAACAGTAAAACGCCGTCGTTGCCTGGTGACCACCTCTGTCATATTTTATACTATACAATCTACCTCATTACTGTATATTAGACTGTTTTGTTTTTGATATTGTTTGGTTTTGAAATTTACATTTTAGGAGTCGTGATATTACATCGGTTGATATAGAAACGTAAACGTGGTAATGAAGAAATCTGAAGGTCTGTTCCGGGTCAAAATATTACATTGATGACGTAAAAATGCTGTGTGTACAAGAAAATATAAATATATGTAACTCACCCTGCTTCCACTTAAAGTATAACCATTCAACTTAACTATGGTTACAAAACAACTTCAGAATCTTTGTTACCACGTGATATACTCTTACTTTTCAAGCGAAATGTGGCCATGTTATCAAATTTGCTGCCTTGATTATCCACCGGATCTACAGGAGCATTGAACATTTTCTATCAAAATGTTGTAAACTCCAACTTACAAACCGATCCCTACTACGTTACATTTTTTAGTCAGGGAGATAGTGACTGCGATTTCTTATTTGACTTCTTTGACTTACATTTTTGACTTATCTCCCATAGTCTGAAACTCTGCAAATCATATTTTAACGAAAAACCTATGGCATCCTAGCAGACACACAATGTTAAATCAACATTGAATCTACGTTGAGTCAACGTCATGGCGTTGAATCAACGAAAACTCAATGTTGATTCAACGTTGTGTGCCCAGTGAGACTTCAAACTGCTAAATTCATGAGAAGACGCTTGTTCGCTTGATGCAGTTAGAGTATGGGTATTTGAGATATTTACAGTATTTATCAATAAACATGTTATGAATCAAAATATTAATACGGAGGCAAGCTACATACCTGTTTCTGTAGGGCATCCATGCAAGCATATCAGGATATGAGCTGTCATACTTTGTTGAAGAAGGCTGATTTGTGTCTTCACTCTGCACACGTCCTAGGGTATTTTTGTGTCAATTGCTCCAGTTTTATAAGTAACCTTTTAAGCGTCAAAAAGCAATACCTTATTTAGGTCTACGCTGGTAACACATTCAAATACGTGTTCCTTTTTGGCGCTTAAGTAGGAATGTGAAACCTTTATTAGTTAACATTTTTCTTGATAAATATGAGTAAATAATAATTATAATGGATATTGTATAAAACAAGAGTAATGCCATGTATAGTTTTATTTAATTACCTGGTTTCTTTAGAAATTTTAATGTATATGGTTACATCTGAATGAGAGTTCACTCTAACGTATATAATCGCCTCTCATCATTTGCCTGACAGGGAAGCAACTACCGTCCTACTAGCTCTAAGCCTACAAGCGTTGTCTCCCTTGTCATGGCGGTGCTCAAACTATGGTACTGTATCGATATACCTTGAAGTTCTAAAGAAGTTGTTAACTGTGTACAAATGGTAGTTTTTAGTGTAAAAAAGTGTAGCTAGGTATATTTGTATTAGTGATGAATGTATATTTGGAGTATGAGCTTTAAGTGTTGAGTATACATGTATTGTGTTGAAATGTCTCTATTAATGTTTTTTGATTTAGTGCTGTAATGATTGCTGTACATCTGTTGCTCAAAGCCCAGGAAAATGGGGGACAGGGATGAAAACGACAATTCTTATATGTGTTGTAAATTCTCGATAAAAGATGCGCTTTGAGGCCAAATTAGAACGTATGTGTGGAGGGCTTATAATCAAGTCCTTATCATCTGCTTCTTACATCATTTTTGTGACTGAAAGAAGTTATTAAGTCAAAAAATTTAAAGAGTGTACTTAGGAAGGCTCGATCTGCTTTTGTGAAAGAAAAAAAGTAAGAACTCCATTTCAGAATAATCATTATTAGACGTATAGGTATACATCTATGTTTCAGCTATCCAGATAAAGTATATACTCCTAGCAAAGGGTTCACTCCTAGAGGAGCAAATTCTTTCTTGTAGGTGCTAGCCTCATTTAGAACGTAAGCAAAAAGAGAAAACCGCTGATTTGCTTCCTATAATTAACAGAGCTCTAGATAAGAGGGGTATTTGATGATAACTGAGGGACATTTTTTTTATTTCTCATTGAAACCATATGCTGTGACCCCTCACCTGAACCGTCTCGTCGAGACGGTTCAGGTGAGGGGTCACAGCATAGGTTTTTATGCAGAATTAACAAAAAATATCCCTAATTATCACTCAATACCCCCTCTTATCTAAAGTTCTGTATAAAAGTATATCCACTCATTTCAAAAACCACCCTTCCCATATCTTGAGCTTTGAATAATGTATGTAAAATGTAAAAATGTGCTTGAAGTGCTTGTTGCTGTAGAATGAATATTGTCAGAGCTCTAGATAAGAGGGAGTATTTGGTGATAATTAGGGATAATGTTTGTTAATTCTGCATAAAAACATATGTTGTGACCCCTCATCTGAACCGTCGCAACGAGACGGTTCAGATGAGGGGTCACAACATATGGTTTCGATGAGAAATAAGAAAAATTATCCTTAATTATCATCAAATACACCCTCTTATCTAGAGCTCTGATTGTGTTTACTTCATAGTCGCTAAAGAATCACATACTTGTGCTCTTGAGTTGTATTTGATCTTTTAACTCAGATTATAAAATATTTAGTATCTTGACAGATAACCTTTTACAGCAAGTGCTGTTACTTCTATAAGAAATGCATAAAATTTTATTGAAGGCATTTGAATAGAAAACCCTGTAAAATAATCAAAATACAAGATTCTTCCTCACCTTCAGGGAAGGTACGCTAACATATCAAGCGACAACTGCTAGAATTCTAACGTAACATTTGGGGTTAGGAATTTTGACTTCTATCTACTCATGTAATCAACAGCAGTGCAGTGCTTACCTATCTAGTAGCTAGTTCTGACAAAAGGGGACGTTTTATGCAGAAATTTATTAAGTAGAGGAGCTTACATGAGTGCTCCTGTATTATTGAATTTATTAAACAAGTTGGGGAAAAAGATAAGATGCGAGGCTTTGCCGAGCATCTTATCGGGTTTTTCCAAACGAATTTAATTGAAAAGAACATTAATCTTCAGGAAGATAGTTTATGTACAGATACATTTATCTCAAATTATAAAATGGAACAAGATCCTGTCGTCGTTTTGTTCTCTTTACAATTTTACGTTTGAAACAAAATAATAAAGGGAGGCCATTCTACCTACCTTATTTGCAGATCAGTTATACGAAAAATATATGGGTCATCGCGCAGTTATTGCCAAAGTTTGATATGTTTTGCAAAATTGTGTCCCTTTTTCTTGTCAGAAATTTAGTGAACGATTGGTACACCGGCAGTTTTTAGTGCTTCATGTAAAAGTAATCACAAACTTGTAAGGTTTTTTTCCGTATCTAAATTGTGCTTCGTGGTGTCCAGAATGATTTTGTTTGTTGAAATTCAAATAAACTAAATGTTTGGAGTATTTTGCCTTCCCCCGTTTTTCCACAAAAACTTGATATGACTTTCTGTATAGTCGTATCACCACAGTTATTTGTACACGATTACGAACGTGTTTTTGTGAGACAATAAAGGGAAACAACCCAGCAGACACCTAACGCTGTCAAATGTTTCATCATGTTGATTCAACATTGGTTTGCCCTTATATATGTTCGCTGGCTCTGTTTCAACACCATATGGTTTATATTGAGTATTACCTTGCGGCGGTTTGTTTTTGTGCTGTTAAAAATGTATGTCTGATTGTATGTTTGCCATATTCATCAGAACACGCCTGATAAAGCGCAATTCCATTCCCACGTGGAAAGCAAACTACTGTTTTTCTATTATTATTACCAGTCGACTGGCAATAGCGATTTCAACGTAATTTGGCTATTACCAGTCAACTGTCAATAGCGATTTTAACGTAAAATCGCTATTGCCAGTCGACTGGCAATAGCCACTCCGTTATTATTAATTTCAAGTGGGAGTGGAATTGCGCGTTTACTGGATGTATCAGTAAGGCGGTTCTAATCAGGGATCAAAACTTACTTTATAAGGTAAAAAGTTTCTAGTACATGTATGCAGGCACATAATGTTGAAACCATGTTTGTTCGTCTTTATGACATTGAACAAACTGTGAATCAAAATTACACTTTTTACAACGTTTTGTGCTCATTTGACCAGAGCTCTAGATAAGAGGGAGTATTTAGTGATAATTAGGGATAATTTTTGCGAATTCTGCATAAAAACATATGTTGTGACCCCTCATCTGAACCGTCTCGTTGAGACGGTTCAGATGAGGGGTTACAATGTATGGTTTCAATGAGAAATAAGAAGAATTATCCCTAATTATCATCAAATACTCCCTCATATCTAGAGCTCTGATTTGACGTTATGTGCTCGCAGTCATCATCCATAACAAATCATGTCTGTTGTTCTGAGTTCCGTTTGTATGAATGAATGTTATGAATATGTATAGAAGTTAATGAATATGTATACACGTTAATGAATATGTGTACAAGTTTTAGTAAAAACTGTTTGTATGAATGTTTGGCTAGAAAATTAGGTTTAGAAATTTTGTAATATTTGTGAAAAAGATACTGTACAAGTATGCTGTGCACCTACAATCATTAATAACTGATTCTGCTGGGGACTAAATCAAAAATCGAATTTCCAGATAAGCCAACTTTTTTTTTTCTTTTTATACGCCCGTTTTGAAAAAACGGACGTATTATGGCATGGCGCTGTCCGTCCGTCCGTCCGTCCGTCCGTCCGTCTGTCCATCCGTCAACATTCTTGTGCGCACCATATCTCAGAAACCGTTTGAGATATCTTCATGAAATTTTGTAGGCATATATATTAGGATGGGGCAAAGTGTCGCGTATAGTAATGGTTGTTCCCCCTTTCTTAGTTTCAAAGTTATGCCCCTTTGATTATTTTTTACCCTACTAGTCTTGTGCGCGCCATAACTAGATAACCGTTTGGGATATCTTGATGAAACTTCATAGCAATGTGTATGAGGGTCTGATGATGTGTCGCGTATAACAATAGTTGCTCTGCCCTTCTTCGTTTTGGAGTTGCATCCCTTTGATTAGATTTTTAGGGTATTTTTGCGTATACTTATCTTGTGCATTCAATAACTAAGTAACCATTTGGTATATCTTGATGAAACTTTATAGCAATGTGCATGATCACAAGACGGTGTGTCACATATAAGAATGGTTGTTCCCCCTTGCTTAATTTTGGAGTAACCTCCCTTTGATTAGTTTTTTAGGCTAACCCATTCCCCCATAACTCCTTAACCCTTTGAAATATTTCAATGAAACTTTGTAGGAATGTGTATAATAATGGGGTAATGTATCATGCGCATGAACCACAACTCTGGCTTACTTACTTCCTGAACTATCTGCTCTTGCATCAATTTCCATTTTACTCTGCATCTCCTTAACCATTGGATATATTTTAACAAAACTTTATGGTGATGCGTATATTGTCAAGGGAAAGTATTGCGACTAAGAGTTTATGAATTATCTCCCTTGTTTGACTTTGGCGTTTCACAACTTCTGAGCTGCTTCACCCTGGAACCTGATTTTTGGTGTACTAATAGTATTTGATGTGTTGTTTTGATAACATTGCAGTCATTAATTACAGGGTTGTTTCCCCTGTTTTGTCTGCCTGTCCATCCTTCTATAAACAATCTTGTTCATTCTGTAACTCCTTCATGACAATGAAACGGGCGTATTATGCGCCGCTTGCGAAGCTCTTGTTTTTTCGGAAAGGTAATACTTGTTAGATATATGGTTATACCTCTGTGCTTTCCCTCCATGTTTTATAAAGGGAAACAACTTTTATGACTTACCGTTTGCTTCCCTTGAGGACATAGCCCTTCCAAAGTAGGGTCTACTCTTACTGAAACGAATTTGCTCCTTAAATTCTTTTCTATTAGAGTTGACCCCCAATTAGACAGGAGTGGCTAAAATGAAAATGGCAGAATGCTTCCACTGAAAGTATGCGTATTTAACTTAATAGCACCGGAAGAGATAAAAAAAAACTCATAGAAGTAAACATATATCCATAAAAGTTTGCTTATCTGAAATTTTGAAAAAAGTCAGCATTATTCTTTACATATTACAAAATGTTATTTATACTGTGAAGTATTAAACATAGTATTTTACCCTATTTTTTGGCTTTACTAGAAGCTCAATATTTGCAAAGTAGCCTATGGGTAAACGAATACATGATACTTGGTTGACTTCAATGTAGTAAATCATTTTTACCGTAAAAATTCCTAAGATTGGGACACCTAAAATACAGCATATGGAATGGCAAATAGTGTAGACACTGATCAGACTGCTCCTTCATGAGCAGTCTGATCCGGGTCTGCACTCTTTGCTCATGCCTACCTGTCCCTTTATTGAGAAATTTTACGGCAATCATTTTCATTTTAACAGATTCATTTAGGTTGTGTCAGTATTTGGTATATGTGCTTTTTTCACGGTGCTTTCAATGTGTCTACTTTTAATGAGCCAAGATCAAGAAACGAGGAGTCGAAACCATCCAAAGGAGTCGAAACCATCCATAACAAGAATAAAATAGAGAGAGAGAGAGAGAAGAAAAAAACTCTGACACTAGCGATTTGAAACTTAAATGTGTTAATTTTTGTCTCGTCTTCAGAATGAGCTGCAACTCTTGCTATCATAACACTCTATTCATTCGAATGTAGCAGGTCTGATCTATTCCATTTTTTTATATAATTCAGGCCAGTCCATCATCAGAAAAATAATTCATAGGCTCCGTTCGTGCCAGTTCGACGGTCTTGTCCTTTGGGATCATTGGGGTCATTCCAAGCCACTATGAAAACAGAGGTTTCCTGAATTCTGGTGCTATGGGGTCGTGGGATGTGTGGCTGACTTACATTACTGCACAAGAAGTGACTCCATTAAGCCAAGTCTGTTAGTTTAAATATACGCATTACGGATCTTTAAGAAACATTGATACAACGACGCGTCAATATAATGTATTTGAAGCTTTCGAATCAACGTTGACGCAACGTTGTTTCAACGTTGGATGCTGACTGGGAATTCTGGCATTTCTGTAGGATACGTTTCTTGTTCTTTGGTTCATATTCTATCAAGTTCGACCAAAACGGGTATTAATATATGATATTAGTGAAGTATAGAAATTTGAATGAGCTATCGATGTTTCTTTGTATGCTAAGATTTGTGACTTTAGAGATATACAAATAGTATATAGATACAGTCAACTGTCGATATCTTATATAAAAGCCAAAGTTCTTTCAAACTACTGATATCTCAAAGTAAATTTTCTGGTCCCAGAAAATTTACTTTGAGATACCAGTAGTTTGAGATAACAGGAGTTAAATGTAAAGTGTTCCGTTGTTATATTCCTTCATACAGGAGGATTCTTTGAGATAATAGTGTTTGAGATATCGAGAGTTGGCTGTGTTAAAAATATTATTTTGAATGAAGCCCAAAGCGGAGAAAATAGGGAGTAGGCTAAGACTATCTACATGTGTATGTTGATTAAATACTTTTAATGGGCGTATTCCGGAAATATCAACTCCGGAAGTAAACATAATTGAGCTGTGACACAAACAAAACCAACAAAATGGCATGTGGGCCCAGCGAAGACTCAGGTCTGCCTGAGCATCCGGCATGGAGGTGGCTTAGACACTTAACTATCCTATAAGTGCACAGCAAAGACTCTGATCAGATTGGGCGGATGCCAAGTCTGATCTGAGTCTTCGCTGAGCGCACATGGCACTTTGTTTTGTTCTGGCTCATTTTAAGACTAAACTAAACTGCACATGGCCCTGCTACATGTAGCCTGCTTCTGGGCAAGTATTCTGGCCCGGCTTAATTGATACTGTATGGAGAAAACAGTATTATTATTATAAGAATTACCTCATTTTTGTCAGTTTATGACCTCATTTTGTGTATTATTGTCAAAGTTTAAAAATATCATTATGAATAATATACGTAAAATACGTGAATATCCAAATGTCTCTGAGTCTTATTTCTTAACCTGTCTCCATAGACAGATCCCACTCCCCAATCCCTTTCAGCACGGTCTAGTTATTGTTATTGCAGTCTTCTTCCTTGTTCAGGCCACAGTTACGAAACCACAACATGCACATGGCCTCGATGTGTGCATCTGTACAGCTTTTTTCTTCATATCGGGCGCACTGGGCACGTAAAACTGAATCAACATTGAACTAACTTTGATTCAAGGTCACAACATTGAATCAACTTTGTCTGCCTGCTGGGTAGCACAGGATTCCAAATATGACACTTTCTAGTTGTTTATGTTTCAATGATTGCCCAATAAA
Source organism: Ctena decussata (assembly GCA_963989385.1). NCBI lineage: Eukaryota > Metazoa > Mollusca > Bivalvia > Lucinida > Lucinidae > Ctena > Ctena decussata. The sequence continues at coordinate 40,974,229 of OZ022514.1, forward strand.
TAGGTTTTCTCAGCCCAGAAGAGTTCATGTCAGCTCACTTCAATTTGTCTGCTCACCAAAATTTGCCTGATCTGATTTTCCCTATAATTTTTCAGTTTAGAAATTCCTGTATATAATGCAAACAGAATAGGCTCGGAGGTCTACGGCGTCTGAGCTGGGTCTCCACTGTTTTCAAAGGCCCTTTATGGGATGCTAGGTAAGGGAATGAAATATTTTGAGAAGGAAACCAGTTAACTTGCTTCCCTTTACCAAATTCAATAAACAGGGGCTTCGTAACAGTGCAGCAGGAAATTCTCCAATGGTAGGCCAAATAAGAACAACAGAACCCTGAATATATGCATAGACCTGCGTTAACAAACATTAAGGTATATGGGTACACTTTCAGGGACATAACCCTTCCGATTTTAATTTTTGCCGCCTATTTCAATGGGATCAACTATTAAAGGAAAGAATTACTTCTTAAAGAGTAGAACCCTATAAGAAGGCTTTTGTCCTCCAAGAAAGCAAACAGGAAGTCCCAAAAGTGTTTCCCCTTTGTAAAAGTGACAGAAAACCATGGAGATGTACCAAACACCGTACAACCAAAAGGGAGGATAATTCAGAAAAAGAAAGCAAGGTTTACCATTCTTTACCATTCTTGCCTTGAATTGAATAAAATGACTGTGTCAAAATGCTGGTTGTATGGCAGACAGAGTAGACATTTCAGTAGATCTGACAGTGTCAAAATGCTGGTTGTATGGCAGACAGAGTAGACACTTCAGTAGATCTGACAGTGTCAAAATGCTGGTTGTATGGCAGACAGAGTAGACACTTCAGTAGATCTGACAGTGTCAAAATGCTGGTTGTATGGCAGACAGAGTAGACACTTCAGTAGATCTGACAGTGTCAAAATGCTGGTTGTATGGCAGACAGAGTAGACACTTCAGTAGATCTACTGAAGTGTCTACTCTGTCTGCCAGAGTTATCAGAATTGCCAGAATTATCCCCCTTGTTCATCTATGACATTTTTCAACCTTCTTAAGCTAATAGTATATTATGTGTTAAAATATTTTGGTAAGTTATTTAAGATGAGGCGGAGTCAGTTCGATATGCTAATAGTAGTTACCAGTATGTAAAATATTTTGCTTTGGAAGAGGTAATCGTGAATTCATTAGCTACAGAGTTATTGCTCCTAGTTGGCTGTGGCCCTAAAACGGGCATGACGCTAAAACTGGCGCCACTTGCAAACTCATGTTCCGTTCGAAATACACACGTTTGCATGTTGGCACGCAAACTATAACATATTATGTCCAAATGATCAATCACACACATACACAAATCCGATTATAAAACTATAGAGTCTTTTCTTGTTTTTCGCTAGAAAGTAACTACTAGATAGAATCCTTTCCCCTAGACCGACAGGCAGGCAGATAAATCGACCAGACATAAGCTGCTTTTTTCAGTATCCGAAAATATGCCCCCCCCCCCCCCCCCCCTGCAGGCAGAAAATACATGTGACAGTTGCTTGCACATTCACATAAAATGGCATAATTATAAGCCGCGACACGTCAAAGCCAACCAAGTGGTTGTGTGCCCAGCGCAGACTCAGCTCAACCTGGGCATCCGCCCAGTTTGATCAGACTCTTCGTTAAGTGCTCAAAGGGTGGCTAAGGGTCTAGCTACTTCCATGCGGACAGCGAAGGCTCTGATCAGACTGGGCGGATGCCCAGGCTGATCTGAGTCTGAGCTGGGCGTACAACCACATTGTTGGTTTTGTCGTGTCGCGGCTCATATAAAACCTTTCAGTGAATCTGCTCAGTTTTTGCATTACTGTTTATGAAAATGTTTAACAAAAGCATCCAGAAATTTAGAATATGTATTGTTTTAAGAAACATTAAGACATTGAAACAATTCATGGCAGTTTCGTTTTCGAGAAAATAAGCAAAACCCTGTTTGCACTTGGGAGCGAAACGGGACTATATATAGAGCAATGACTGACAGTTTGAGACAGCTTTCTGGGCCTAGGCTGAGATAGCAGACCGAGACAGAAAAATCACAGACAGCTGTCACAAGGGATATTCTTGACAATGGGTGAGAAACATGACATAACTGGTTTTCTTGCATCCCAGATAAGGATATCCGTGTTTTTGCTATATGGGAATAGAAATTCTTATCTTACCCTGGATATCTGACCCGTGGGTAGGATAAAAAAGAAATTTTTCGCGTGACTTCGGTTTGCGTTGGTTGTATTGGACGTCACGTAAATTCGTCGCTAGCTGATGTCATAACAACGTCAGAAATCATAACGGTTGTCAAAATAGCGTCTAGAGGAATCTTTGATGTAATTAAAACTTAAGCACTTAAAGGTGTGCCAGAAAAAAAAATCTACCATGAGTGTGAGGTACGGATAGACAAATCCGTCCCTCGGGTCACTGTTTGACATTACTCGGCAAGCCTCGTGATGCTAAACAGTGACCCTTGGGACAGATTATAAGTAACTATCATGGGTATGAGGTGTGGATAGGAATATCTGTCACGAGGGTCACTGTTCGGCATCACGAGGCTTGCCGAGTGATGCCGAACAGTGATCCCGTGTGACGGATTTTTCAATGCACACCTCGCGCCCATGATAGATTCTTTTTCTTGCACACCACGTTTTATTGTAACTTCAGAACTTGTTATCTGCGTAATTCTAGTGCTTGGGAGGTTTCAATTTTATTTTGAAAGAAGGCGCCTCTTTCATCGACCACGATTCGGCTCTTTACGTCAACGACTGGCTTACATAAACTGACGTCATTTTTACCGTCTTCGTGACGTCATCATCTAAAATACCAACGTCACTTGACGACGAGTACGTGAGCTCCTATACAACCAATGCATTGACAGCTCGTGATTTTTTTCCGGTCCTAGGTCAGAACACCAGGGTAAGATAAGATTTTCTATCCCAGGTGAAAAAAATGGCATTTTCTATCCGGTGTGCAAAAATTGTCTATCCGTACCTTACACTCATGATAGATTCTTATAATCCCTAAATCGTTGACATTTGGTAGATTGAGTCAGGGACGAGTCATTTATTACCAGCTTGAGGGGGTGGGGGGGGGGGACGAGTCATTTATTATCAGCTCGTGTGTGTGTGGGGGGATTTGCTGCTGAATTCAGGAGCGCTCGGAAATTGTTCTTGGTGAATGATTGTCCTTTCTGGTAAATGATTGTCTTTGGGCGTATCATCAGTAAACAATTCTGATTCTGATTCTGTTTGTGATCTACTGGGAGGGTCGGAAATCAATAAGCCTTGGCATGGCCAGCTTTGATTTGAAAGGGAGACAAGTCCTCCGCCCTTACCTGTCTATTATCGATGGTCTCTACACAATGGCACGAGATAGGAAATCGTTAATTAATGCTCCGTCAAACTGTTCCTGATAAAGACACATAGTTTTTCGCCAACCTTTTCATATTTTTGTCTTATTTTTCACACAAGTATTTATTGCTTCAAAAGATAGATTTTATGACGACATGCCGCAAAAGTCATTTTCCCTTTGGTGCTGAGTTGAAATGTATTTTTAATACCTGAATACGTGGGCTGAATGTGACGTCGCTATCAACAACCTTTCAGACATATCACGGCCATGTCTGACTGTGACAGGGGGCTCAGTGCTCACTTTTATAAGAATTGTATAATCCGGCCAGCCGTTTTCAATTGCAAAAAAGAAAACTATTTTGAAAGAAAGAAACTGTTCCCTGATTTTTTCTGAAAGTATAGAAAATGAGCTTTCTAATGATACTAATATTATATCGTTAGCTCACCGGGATTTTGTTTCACTCTTCAAATTTTCATTAAAATTCTAACTTACTTATGCAAATTATCGTTGACAGCAATTTCTACTTATGGCACGACTGCCTTCCATACATAGTAAAAGTATGTATACGAGCCGCGACATGACAAAACAAACAAAGGGGCATGTGCGAATGGCGCAGACTCAGATCAGCCTGGGCATCCACATTAGGTAAGGGGAAACTAATGGTCTAAGCTGCTTCCAACGCCGACAGCGAAGACTGATCAGACTGTATGAATGTCCAGGCTGGTCTGAATCTTCGCTGGACATACATGCCAGTTCGGGGGTTTTGCCTTGTCGTGGCTCACACGTCTACCTATATTTAGATAATATTTAACAGGTTTAGCTTTGAAAAAGCTTGAGTGGTTATCCCTTATACCCCCTTCACACCAAACTCGTTCTCACTATGTTCTAGAAAATTTTGTAAAACGAGCTCAAACTGTGTGCGTACGGAGTGGAGTGGTAGCAACGTTGTAAGGTCTGTTTACGAAACTCATACATGTACGGAGTCGGACGGGTTCGGACGGGAAGGGTGCTCCAGAACATCCAGCATGTTTAAAATTTTCTGGCGACTATCCCGTTCTGGAATTAGACGGAGTGGCAACATTCTTAAAACGAGATGGACGTGCTACGAACGGAATTGCCGTACTTCGATCTTACTAGGACGTTTTGTCACAACCAAGGCGAGTAGCGTGGAGTGTTGGACATTAATAAATAAATAAAGCTGTTGAAAATTTTGTCTTGTATTTATTCTTGCAATAATTAATCTGTCTTCTAGCAAAATCATTAACTCTTCCTTAAATATCCTTATGAATAACCAATACTTGTCTCCATTTCACTTCTAATAAGATAAATAGCTACTTTTACCATTCTTCATAAACTTCTCTTCTCTTCTCTCGAAACACGTCTGTCCCTTTCCAAGTCCCAGCCTCTCCTGCTCTCTGCAAGATTCTGCCCAGATTGCTCCGTTCTGCCAAAGGAACGCTATAGCAGCAGAAATCTTCTCAGAATCCGCCAGAAACGGCAGAATCAAGACAAGAAGGAAAAAGCGTGTTATTATCTTATTTTAAATGAAACTCTATAAGATTTTACCCTTAACTTAAAGGATAATCAATTTGACATCAAAGGCTCAATACAAAAATTCCAACTTCGCCGTTACACTTATAATAAATTAGCAATGGAAATCTCTTCTGCAACGATTCTGCAGAAATCTGCTGTTCTAAAAATAGTTTGTAAACAAACGTGCATGCAAATGAGCTGTCACATGACCCTTTTCCAATACAACAACATTGATCTCTCGCAACCTATCGTTCAATGCGAGACTTCCGGCAACACATGTCAGAAAACAAAACAAAATTGAACTCTGAAGAAAATACATCGATAATAACATTTAAACAATAAGTCATGTAGTTTCAAGGTAATACACGTTTGTAATACAATTCTATCTTACTATGAGAGACAACAATATAGGCTGTGGATGGACACTAGGCCAGGAAAATTGATATCGAACCGGGACAAACAATCACTTCTGGACCTTTCTCCACCCACACATAAATAACATAAAACAGTTGGAAATGTAAACATCGGGACCGCTGTTCATAATTCCCGAATATTACATTACCCTCTGCCTCATGTTTGTGTCCCTACAAACATTTCAGTATGGCATCTTGATAAACAGGTCTAACATATTAATCAAATTGCGGAAAAAAATATTAAACAGATTTCATGTTAGGCAAATATGATCAGATAGTGCATGAAATTTTTCAGGTACTAATTCTTATAGCATCAAAGATTGAATTTCTAAGTTTGAGTAAATGGGTGTTACAACCTTTCCTCATACAACAAGCATATCACTACAGTAATATAAAATTATCAGAATATTCAGTGCAGGCATGAAATACATTAACAAACAAGTACATTACTATGTCAAATATTAACAAGTAAATTTGCAGCTTGCAGTTGAAATAACAACACAAAGTATAATTACAAGCTGATGTGCTGCACACAATAATTTGATGCAAAACATGAAGTTGAATAATCCAAGTTATGTAATTTACATCAAACAGCGATAAATATAACTATTCTACTATTTACAGCAATATCACAGAAATTGTACAAATTGTTGCACTTAACAATGTACGAACAATAAATTTTCTTTTATGGGTACACACCATCTCAGATCAGAAGAACTTTGTCCATCAGTGAAGCAAACAGGAAATCACAAAAGTTCTTCCCCTTTGTAAAAATAGATACTTTCGGGAAGCAAACAGGAAATCACAAAAGTTCGTCCCCTTTGTGAAAATGGCTACTCTATAGAAGCGAACAGGAAATCACAAAAGTTCTTCCCCTTAGTGAGAATGACAAAATGGTAAAAACATAATGGTGTGCCCATACGTGTCAAAGCCTTTTTTTAACAAATTATAACCAAAGGAATTAAGTAAAAACTTTAACTTATTTATTACTTACGATACAGCTTATGTTTCATAAACTTGGCTCTCCTAACAGCACTTCTGGATCTTGACCTGTTCCGCTGAAACAAATTTCTTTGGAAATGTGGCCTCTCAGGCCTATCTCTATTTTCTTTATCCTTCTCTCTACCTTCAATAGCAGATGCTAATCTGTTGAAAGCAGCAGTCTGCCTATCCAAAGGTCTTGTTACACTGTATGTTGCATTCTCCAATAAATTAACTGATTTGCTTAGCTGGTCTAAGAACTTATCTAAAACAGTTCCAACGGTTTTCATATCTGATTTTAGAATGTCAATATCTTTAACATTTACATCAGTGACATCACCTGCAGTTACAGTAGAAGTTTGTTTTTTTTTCTGTTCACTCCCCTTCTCTACATTCTGTTCTCTTTCTTTTACTACAACATTTCTCACTACTGGAACTTCATTCGTATTAGGGCTTGTATTAACAGGTTGGGTCTCTCCCAACAGATCACTGTTGAATGTGATGTTTGCAAATTCGTAATCCCCTCTATTTAAGTCATATCCTAAGATACCAGACAAAACATGTTCACTGTTCTCACTTCTGGCCACTTCTGGTACTTTCTTAGACAATAAAACATCCCTTACCACTGACATATTTGCCTCATTTACCATTACAGGTACCATGTTTTCTGACACTACACTTTTCCTTGAACGCCCTGTAAATATTCTGTCACTGTCCTCCTTTGATAATCTATCATAATCAACTCCTAGGACTGGTTTATAATGGGATGGGTTCATCAATTAACTGTTTACCTCATCAACCTGCTCACCCTTTAGTATCATATTTTGTACCGTGGCTTTATGCGTTGGATAATTATTTCCTTCTATATGTTTCACTAACTCTTGTTGGGAAGTTGTCACAAATTTACAAATGATACAGAAGTATGGCACCTGATCTAAAGCTACGTGCTTTTTATAGATATGGAGTTCCACTTTACTTTTTTCGCCTTCATAATTATTGCTGAAACATTTCAGGCATCTGTAGCACCTTCCTCTTGATGACACTGTGATAGGTTAGGGTTTTCCAGCAAAGACTGACATCTCTTTTGCTGTTCTGAAGATAGAACAAAATAGTACAAATATTTATATCAAAATCATTCTCTCTCTGTATTAAACCAATATCTTAGTTCTTTAACTCTGTGTGCTGAACTTTAATTCTGTGCAGCTGAAAGTAATAAGATTTTAGTTAGACTGTTTAGAATTCGACTCTTTTAACTACTTTGTCACACAATGTCCTCTATATGGCTTCAACTTATCATGGTGGATAACCTTTTCATTGCCATCAGCCGAAAACTGAATAACATAGTTTTGAGATGAAAGCCTTTTCTTGATTTTAAACGGCCCTGCATAGGGTGGTACAAGTTTTGGGTTTACTGCTTCTTTTCTCCTAACCTGCAAATACCAAACTAGATCACCCTCTCTGTAGTCATTCGCAGAAATGTTACAGTCATATGAATCTTTCTGCCTCTTTGCACACTGATTTAAACGCTTCCTTGCAATTTGATGTGCTGTTTGCATTCTGTCTTTCAAGTTCTCAACATAACATGATTCTTTCTCATTCTTTCGTACCGTATCACTCCCATAAATTATCTCGGCAGGAAGTCTGACCTCTCTCCCTAGCATTAGGAGGTTTGGAGTTAACCCTGTACTTTCATTCGGGGTTGATCTATAGCTGCTGCTAGACAGCCAAGATTTAAATCCCACTCAGTCTGATCTTTAAGGTACGACCTTATCATTGTAACTAACGTCTTGTTAAAACGCTCTGTCTGTCCGTTACATTTTGGATTTCTCGCAGAGGTTCGCGTTTTACGGATTTCCATAAGTTCGCATAATTCTGCAAAAAGACGGTTTTCATATGTACCCCCTTGATCAGAATGAATAGCTAAAGGGTAACGGAATCTACCAATAACTACATTCAAAATAACCCTGGCTGTAGTTTCAGCATTTTGATTTGGAATAGGAAAAATATCTACCCATTTTGTGAAATGATCAGTGCAGACTAGGAAATATCTGTTGTTTCTTTTAGTTACTGGAGGGGGTCCAAATAGGTCAGTACCAATCCTGTCTAATGGTCCACCTGTGGTCATTTTTCCAAAAGGGGTCTTTGAATTAGATGTCGGGGGTTTGTTCGCACTACATACCTCACAACACTCATCCCATCTATCAACAGAATCTCTTACTCCATACCAGTAGTAATGTTGAAGAGTTCTCTCCCTTGACTTTTTCTTGCCTAAGTGCCCTGACATGATACTATTATGCATGTAGTATAAATATCTTTTTGCAGGTCTTTGGGACTTAATAGTTGAAGGAAACAGTTAGACCCATCTCTTTTATTAAACTTCCTGAAAACAATACCTTGTTTTATTACAAGTTCATCCCAGCTTTAAGCATAGTGTCTAGTTTCGGGACTTGATGTATTTAATATGTGGGAACTTGGGCGATTATTTGATTCAAGCCATTCTAAAAGAGGTGCAATATCAGGATCATTAAGCTGTTTATTTCTTAATTCCTGTACTTGTAAACCCTGTACCCAAGGGGCATAACTCTGTTTTATATCTAAGTGAGATCTTGTTGTAACCCTACAGTAAGGTAATGACCCTCTGCCTAGCTTGAAAATAGGCATTTTAAAATCACTGTGTACTTGACCCAACATTTGATGAAAGTTGTCTCGAAAACACCTGATTTTTCTCTTTACATGCTGCATACACTCTTTCACGTCAGGTAATCTGCTAACACAACCTATAATGCGTGAATGCTGATGTGAAAACTGATGTTGGCATCAAGAACCTAGTATGCTTAAACAAAGCGCAACAAAAAGGTAACTATGCAAAGCGACACTTTTCGAAAGATTGAAAATGTTGTTTTATAAGTGAGTCTTTGGCACAAGCTGTGAAGCACGTACATTGGTTTTGAGTCTCATTCAGCAACTTGGTATTCGTATTCGTTATGGGTATGTCTGGTTTCTGAATACTCTTAAGTAATGAACTTTGCATTTCTACTGCTCTCTTCTGACATTTCACCGTAAAGTCCCTGTCATATCAACATCTTTCTAGTCACATGGGCTTGGGTTTTTTAAACGCAATAACCCGTCAGCATTACAATGGGATAAACCTTTTCTATATTGAACAGTGAAATTGTATTCTAACAGAATCTCAATATATCTAGCTATTCGTCCTTTTGGAGATTTAAGACTGAAGAGAAATTTTAGAGCCTGGTGGTCTGACCTAACAGTAAATTCTCTTCCTAACAAGTAGTGACGAAAGTATTCAACAAAATAACGAATAGCTAGGAGCTCTTTATCAGTCACACAGAAATTGTGCTCTGACTTGTTTAATGTCCTACAGGCATACCCGATGACTTTTTCTTTGCCATCCTGAATCTGACTTAAAACGGCTCCAATCGAAACATCACAAGCATCAACATCGAGCAGAAATCTATCTGTATCATTAGGTAATGGCATGATATCCGGACCTGTAAGTATGCCTTTTAAACAGTTAAAAGCTGTATGACAATCTTCAGTCCATACTAGTAAGCTTGTTTTCTTAGTTAAATCAAACAGAGGTTTTGCAATCTTAGAAAACTGTTTTATAAATTTCCTGTAGTAGCTACATAACCCCAAAAATTGCTTAAGGCCAGTGATATTTGTTGGTTCCGGCCATTGCAATATTTTTGACACATTCATAGGATCAGGCAAAATACCTTGTTCAGATACCATGTAGCCCAAGAAAGTAACCTCTGATTGAAATAGTCTGCATTTACCTGGTTTAAGTTTCAGGTTTGCCTGTTTAAATCTCTCCAATACAACTCTAATTCATTCAATGTGCTCCCTGAAAGTAGACGAGAAAATTATGCAGTCATCTATGTAAATAATGCAAACTGTCCATTGCAACCCTTTCAAAGCTAATTCCATAACACGTTGAAATGTGGCACTACTATTTGTTAAGCCTTGGGGCATTGAAGTGAATTCAAATAAACCATGTCTGGTAATGAATGCCGTTTTAGGGATATCAGACTCTTTAACAGGAACTTGAAAGTAACCTGAGGTCATATCAACTGTACTGAAAAAAATAGCACCTGACAGGCTGTCCAGACAATCTGCTACTTTTGGAATTGGGAACGCATCAACTTTACAGAGTTTGTTGAGGGCTCTGTAATTAACCACTGGCCGTACACTGTTATCTTTCTTTCTTACAAGAAGAATAGGTGAAGCCCAGGGTGAGTTGGATTCGCGAATCACACCCTGTGCTTTTAGTTTATCTATGACATCCCTTTCTCACTTACAAAAGCTAATGGTATACGTCTAAAAGCTTGCTTAATAGGTTTGGCACCCAGTGCGTCAATGGAATGTTCTTTAAGGTGAGTCAAACCTAGGTCGTGTTCATTCTTGGAGAAAACATCCTGATAGTCTATCAATAGTTTTGCAAGTTCAACTCTTTCGCTTTTATCCTTGCCCTGTTTTGACTTATCAAACAAACCTTGCAAGTGTAAAAGAAAAGTTAAGCTGTCAATATCTGTTGTGCTATGACTTTTTATTTCTCTAGTGAATAACATTGGTTCTGTGAAGGACTCATCGCATATTTTTATTCTTCGAACTGTGTTAACATCTCCCACAGCTGAAGGGTCTTCAGAGTTTACCACAGTTTGAAGTATGGAATTGTGAGTAATGTCCTCTGCGGAGCCAATAACCGCACCTTGTTTTATTGAAACACTTCCAGCAAATGGGTTCATAAGTCTTACCTTCACAGTAGGTGCTTGATTAATGTCCGCAGGATTTGAAGCCATAGTGAGGGGATATCGTTCTTTGAACTGTTGTGTTGGTTCTATCAGCACATCATATTTCTCTGCCAGGTCATCAGTTTCATACCTGTCAACAAATACATCAGTTATCAGTTCTGTATGTGGAAGAATTTCAAAGTCTTCAGATGTGCGTACTTTTCTTACTTTAACACTACCTGACGGAACACATTGAATTCCAATATCATCTATTACTATCTCATGTCTGCTCCTTAAAATGTCAGCAAGACTCCCATCCTTATTTACCAAAATGTCAACGCCCAGTAAAGCATCATCTTGAATGTCAGCTATGATAATTTTTTTCTGAAAATGACTCTGATCTAACTGAATATCTAATGTGCATTTGCCATAGTCCTTAAGACGAGACCCTCCTGCATGAACTAGTCCACTATTTTTAGTTAAAGTAGGTTTATAAGCAATTTTGTTGAAAACTTTCTGTGCGATGATTGTTCTTTCAGACCCAGTGTCTACAACAAATATTATGGGTACCCCTTGAACCATCCCTGTAATACATATGCCATCAGATTTTGGTATCCTATCATGATTCAGCATATCATTTCCCATAGAGATTGAGTTTTGTGTACATGTCTCAGAGTTATCTTTGTGGCCTTTCTGTTGCTGGACTGGCTCACGGCCTACAAAGGAGTCAGTCCTTTTTAGTTTAAATTTGCAGAGGTGTCATTCTGGCTGAGAACACTACTTGAAGTTGAATTAGTTTTAAGAGAAGTGTTTGTTTGGAGCTTAGGACACGAGCGACGAAAATGATCTGACTCTCCACAGTGAAAACAACCATTCTGATAGTTCCTGTTTGATCTTGGTTTGTTATAGCGAAAATAGGAGTTACCATCTTGTCGGGTATTATTTTGATACCTACTCGGCTGAAATTTTTGTTGTACCGGCTTGGCTGAATTTTGCTGAAATTGTTGCATTTCTTCACGAATCATGTTACGAAGTTTTGCTAAGTCAAACGTTTGTTGATCATTGGATTTTTGAGAGTCATTGTGGTTGGGATTACTGTGTTTTATGATTCTGTTTTTGTTCTTTCCTGGGGCTGATTTTGCTACTCGTGATTCAGCTGAATCATGTGATTCCTCAGAATCACTGTTATTGTCTGAAAAATTAAATGTACGAAAAGCTCGGTTATTATCGTACATCTTATTAGAGGTCTGTCTGGTTTCAAGAAAACTTACAACATAAAATACAGCCTCATCAATATTGTCTGGCTCTTTTACAAATTCAACATGAAACCGAGCTTTCTCATCTACCAAACCATCAAGAAACCTTCGGAGTAAATCCTCTCGGCGCGTCTCCTTATCGCGTTTCGCATAAGCCTTGTCATACAAATTCTTTAACTCGGCCCTATACTCCTCAGCACATACACCACTCTTCTGATTTCTACGACTGAACAGCACACCAAATGTTTTATTAGTTTCAACCACTCTGAATCTATTTTTCAACTCTTTGCATAAAGCTTTATGGTCAGTGCGAATAGTATGTGTTAATTGCCCAAATACAAATTCACCTGCCACACCCTGCAATCTCGGTAACATTTCATCCAATCTATCCTCATCGGACCATTTCTGCCTCTTAGCTACCTCTTCAAACCGATTAAACCAGACTTTCCAGGTTTCCTTACCAATAAAGGGAGGTAATCGAGGGTGTTTTTAAAGTATGCCTATTTCTAGTATTGTGTCTTGAAGAAATAACTGATAATGTACTATCACTATCATCAGTGCTCTCGCTACTACTCTCAGACTGTAACCTATATGTATTATTTCTATTTGAATGTCTGCCTCTGTCTGACAAAACCGCTCCATCATTTTTATCTGAGTTAACTCCCCTACCTGTCTGATTCACTTGCTGAGTATTACTGTTGGAAGGCTGTAAAGTCTCAATCACAGACTTTAATTGATTGGCTACAGAGAAAAAAGTTCCCTCTAAATGCTAAATTCTCTGTTGCATATCTTTCATACAGGATTCTACATTTCTCCCACCAGAATCTCTCAAAGTTTCTCTTTCATGAAAATGACTGTCTCCCAAACTCCATGAAAATGATGGACGTGGATATAAATTTTGTTGACTTTCTTGCTCTCTTGAGACAGATGCACTCAAACTTGTGTTACAAAAACTCTGTGAACCTGTGAATATTGAAGGTCTTGAACTACCTATAGTATCTGTCATGGTCTATGAAACTGAGAAACCTGTAATAATATCATGACTTAAGTTGTGAGCGTCTTCCTGAGAAGTCTGAGATCTTTCTCTCTGTACCTTGGACCTGGTATTTATTCTGCTAATATTACCTGTATGAGACATTCTTTGAGATGTATCGGCTCCTTAAAACAATATGAAAACTGGCAAAAAATAGTAATCTGGTTCTGTAGGTATCAAATACTGCTTAGCCTTGTTGAAGATAATCTCTCTGGCTGATTTTTATGTTACCAAGGGTTAAACATTGTTGACTCTTTTGCTGTATGTATTAATTTTATATTACAGTGACTGATAAGCCTCTAAAACATTCATCCCACCGCTGCCACCAAAAATGTCACAACCAAGGCGAGTAGCGTGGAGTGTTGGACATTAATAAATAAATAAAGCTATTTCAAATTTTGCCTTGTATTTATTCTTGCAATAATTAATCTGTCTTCTAGCAAAATCCTTAACTCTTCCTTAAATATCCTTATGAATAACCAATACTTGTCTCCATTTCACTTCTAATAAGATAAATAGCTACTTTTACCATTCTTCATAAACTTCTCTTCTCTTCTCTCGAAACACGTCTGTCCCTTTCCAAGTCCCAGCCTCTCCTGCTCTCTGCAAGATTCTGCCCAGATTGCTCCGTTCTGCCAAAGGAACGCTATAGCAGCAGAAATCTTCTCAGAATCCGCCAGAAACGGCAGAATCAAGACAAGAAGGAAAAAGCGTGTTATTATCTTATTTTAAATGAAACTCTATAAGATTTTACCCTTAACTTAAAGAATAATCAATTTGAAATCAAAGGCACAATACAAAAATTGAAACTTCGCCGTTACACTTATAATAAATTAGCAATGGAAATCTCTTCTGCAACGATTCTGCAGAAATTTGCCGTTCTAAAAATAATTTGTAAACAAACGTGCATGCAGATGAGCTGTCACATGACCCGTTTCCAATACAACAACATTGATCTCTCGCGACCTATCGTTCAATGCGAGACTTCCGGCAACACATGTCAGAAAACAAAACAAAATTGAACTCTGAAGAAAATACATCGATAATAACATTTAAACAATAAGTCATGTAGTTTCAAGGTAAAACATGTTGGTAATACAATTCTATCTTACTATGAGAGACAACAATATAGGCTGTGGATGGACATTAGGCCAGGAAATTGATATCGAACAGAGACAAATAATGACTTATGGACCTTTCTCCACCCACACATAAATAACATAAAACAGTTGGAAATGTAAACATCGGGACCGCTGTTCATAATTCCCGAATATGACAGTATTACGGTCGGGCACTATTGGCAGTACGTGTGCACGCTGACCTGTCTGTTGTAGCTCGTCCTTCCGATTCGCAGTCTGAACAAACTCGACCAGGGTATGCAGCACTCTTCTTCTCTTGACTCCCAGACTCAGGAAAAGGCCAATGAGACTCTGCAACTTGAGGATGAGCTGAATGGGCTTCAGATGAGACGCAGCTTTGGGATCTAACAGTAGCTGCATTAGTATGGCCCGTCTCTCTAGCTCCGCTCTTGTTTGGAGGCATGGTACTCAAAAGGATGCAGTGCTCTGCACAGCTCGAAATGACGAACCCGAATGAGAACTAGGTAGAACGCAGTGTTTTTAAGCTGTCGGACCAGGATGTGATTGCAATTACGTTTAGCACGCACTAGGGACGAGATGAGGACCTAGTAGTCAAAACGAGAAGAACTGCTTTCGAACGAGATAGTCGAGGTACGAACTAGTTTGGACGTTTTGGGGACGTAGTAGAAAAAGCTACGAACGGGGTTGAACTAACCACGGACGTGCTTGGCCTGCTGGAAACGGTCTCTGCACGAGGTGAACGGGAAATCTGACCCGATATGAACTTAATATGAACGGACTGCGGACGGGATACAGACGAGATGGACATATTGAGGACTGTTTATGAACGAACTAGAATCGTATTACAGACATTTTAGGCCGAAAGTTACACGTTCTACCCCGCCCACAGCCCGTTTTACGATATTCTGTGGACGGGATAGGACGTGTTGAGAACTAGTTTGGTGTGACAACGGCCTGAATCTGCAGGATGCAAGTGGTACAGTAGAAAATTGGCAGCAATACAAGTTAATTTTATTGTATTCTTGGACTTTGTTGAAGCTGTAGGTAAAGAGCGAGTTTGACAGCTCTTTCCTTATCAAGGGGTGCAACGTATTACGGTTTTTACGGTCAATAGGTCGAAAATATATCGCCACAGGTCAAAGATGGCGTCATAACGCATAAAACATTTGAATTTTGTTGGACAAAAATACAAAGTAAGTATGTTTGCTGGCTCTGAAATATTTTATCACCTAGCGCAGGATGTGAAGAAATTATGCAGTGTCTCTGGAAAATTGGCTGTATCTTCTGATCTTTCCTCAAACTGTAGTGATGTCCGGTCAGCTGGAAGCTCGAATCGACGAGAAAATCGGAACCGATTTTGACCTGTACAAAATCACGCTTAGCAGCGAAAATCAGGTTATTTTGGATTTAATTTTAGTGTCTATATCACTAAAATGATAAGCCCCACATTCTGGTCCTAATTTTACTCTAAGAGCACCCCTCCATCACGAGGAATCAAGGTGTAAGCCATTTGATGTTGCTTCTGATCACCTGTATGACACTTCTGTTGTTTACTGGTCAAAACTTAATTGCAATAAGCACTTCTAGCTAGCATCACTTTCGGTTCAGTATCAAGATTTCTTATCATTATTTCTGTACTTAATAACCATATTATGAGGTTTAGAAGACGTGTTCAGCCAGTCGTACAAATTCATTTACTATAAACATATCTACATACATTGGGATATGCCACCATCATGCTTTCATAATAAATGACAAAGAAGAAAGTTACTTCTTATAAGCACACCACGCCTTCGTCCTGGAGAAGAGATTGTTGGTACTCAGTATAACCGCCTCTACTCCCAATCTATGTTTTAAGCAGAAATAGGATTTTTTTCTGAATTTATTTAATTTTTTACAGCTATAAAACTTCATTAAATTAAAAAGTCGTGTGTTCATGATAATAGGCCTACTGAAACTTGAGAATGGCAACTCCATAGATAACATTAGGTCAGTATTCTTATCACTTTTGGTAACGATGACAACACATACAATAGGACATTCATTGACCGGCGCGAAGAGTCACTTCATATATTTATTACTCAACTTTGCCATGTACCAACACCTTATATGTAATAATGTTGGGCTAGGTTTCCTGGTAATCTAACACCCTATATCTTGCACTAACAGTGGGAACGCAGACTCATCACATTTGAGTAATTCATTTTCTGAATGGTCGTCTACGCACAAAAAAGTAATCCCTTTTTTCGCCGGAGAAAAATGGCGGGAAATTTTTGTCAGAAACAGCCCCCAAATAATGCTCATTTGAAAAGATATGCAGTCGTGGTTTTCTGACGGACCAGATCACAATGAAATTTTATGTTTTATTATTGAAATCAGATGCATATCGGTACCTCAATGCAGTTTGCACACCCAAAACAACGATCACAATTTGACAACCGTTTTTCAGAAAATTAAAACCCTAAGACAGTACCCCAAAGTTATTTTGCAAAGAAAATTGTCCCAAAAACCAAATTAGATGCCATTATAACTGAACCGTAGTTCATACATTCGACCGTCTTTCAGCGAGGTATATCTACGGGAGAAAGTCTATTTACGTTGAAAATCGATAATGAAGTTGGTCATTTTTACAGCACGTGCGTTTGTCAACACACGGGACATTTTTCTGCTGGATCGACTTGAGCCAGTTGGGGAGACCAACTGTTTCTTCATTTATGGTACAGTAAAGTTTGTAATCATTTAGCATACTGTTGATTTTTATTAAGATTTTGCGTAAGTCTGCCTGCCTGTGATTTTTTGGGCTTCTGAATTTAGGCTACACGCCGAGAACGAACGAGAGAAAGTAAAACAAACACACTGGTCACCAGTACTCGAGTAAACCACAAAGTTTGAGAAACGAAAAACATTGAGTGATTGACCGGCTGTTTTTTTAATAGTCATATAGTGGAACAAGAAAGAGCAAGCGGAATGATAATAAATATTTCAAGTGAAACCTACATGCTTTAGTCGAATTACGGACAACTCGCCCCAAGACAACTCGCCCCACAAAGATCTCGCCCGAAGACAAGTCGCCCCTCCTTCAGGTGACAACTCGCCCCACATTCTGAGACAACTCCCCCAGACAACTTCCCCCAAGACAACGCGCCCCACATTCTGAGACCACTCGCCCTTCTAAAGAATTCTGTCCCGGACGACGCCCCCCCCCCGCCCCTCCCCCTCCCCCCCTCCCCCAACACACACGTACCCTTTCAGAAGGCATCCCACAAAAAATACAAGAGACAGCTTGCTCTTACTCATAAATCTGTCAAAACCCTGTCCTGTTAGGCGCTAAGGGACCGACCATTTGATATTCTGGGGGAGGGGGGGGGGGGGGCGGGGCGGAGGGGGGCTTTGGATATGCAAGAAAAAAATAAATTAGCTCATAAGGGGATTAAATAAAATCAGACATCGAAAAACAATGGAAAAAAAACCTGGCTCCACCCAAAATTTCTTGAGAAAAGTCTGCAGATAATTCCATTTGAATTGAGTTTTTAAACTGTCACTGGCTTCTGGGGGCGCAGACTCCCCATATTTATAGTAATGTTTTAATATCTACAATTTATTTTTTACACCAGCAGCGCACCCCCCACCCCCATACACATATCATATGTTCATACATTTTACCCAAAAAAAATCCTATACAACATTCACATGTATACATGTATTATTGATCAGCCGCATTACGAAGTAAATGTTTCTACTAAATAAAACTGAATTGCAAAAGAGTCACTAGCTTGTGGGACACAAAGCCATTATGGCAAAATAAACACTCTAAAAGGAGGCAAAATTCCTAAAAAAAACAACCCTTTATTTCTTTTATCATCATTCCTAGTTTTGCTCTATTTTTTTCCAATCTTAAAATTGCCATTAAAATTGGGAAATTGCTTTGGCTTCTGGGGGGGGCGTTGCCCCCTAGACCTCCTTTGTTAACTTCTTAGCAAAGAACTTTTAGCCATTTATTAACTTGCATTCATTTATAATGTGACTCTATCAATAAGTATTTACAAGTAGCACATCACACTTGTGTGATAGGCTCTTGGTATTTATCAAACTTTCAAAAGTGCGAATAAAAGAATACAGGGATGTTTGCATCTGTACCATAGATGAACAGGGTAACATGCTCCAGGCACTGGTTTGCAAATGCAAGCTAACCCATGCCCTTATTCTTATGATCGGTCCCTCAAGGGGACAACAAAAACTAATGAGCATTAATGCATGATTTTAGCATGCCTCCCAGCCACAGTTTGATAATTACTCTGCAGCTGCAGAACCCTCAAAACCTCGCTGCTCAGCCCCTGGGTGTACCAGGTTATCGTTGAAGTGATTTGGGTATTTAATGTATTTACCAAGGTCCACCCAATCCCATTCACAACCAGGGTCACGGCGAAGCTCTTCCTTTTTTTTTTTTTTTTTTTTTTGGGGGGGGGGGGGGCGAGTTGTGTTCTGCATCGGGGACAAGAACGTAGATATTCTAGTAAGGTGAGTGTCTGAGAATATGGGGCGAGTTGTCTTCTGAAAGTGGGACAAGTTCTCTTCTAAAAGATGCAGTTGTAATGACAAACAGCGTAGATCCTGCTTCGGGATCTATCGCACTTTCATCGCACTTTAATCACTTTTTTCATCAAATTCGGTAATTTTCCTTGAAGGAATATGGAGGCTTCAATTCAATTCATTTCAATTCAATGTATAATTAAACATTGATTCAACACTGACTCTCAACATTTTGCTATAACAGGTTTACCCAAGGGAAGTCAGTTTCTGTGCACAAGGCAGTAAGTATCTGCCATATTTTTGAATAAGTGGGTCAAATTTTACCAAACTTCCATGGATATATCGTTTGGACAAGCCAAATAGCATCTTTGCAAGTCAAGGGTACTAAGGCAACTTTGTTTCATATGTATGTAAGGAACAAAGTGGTCTTAGTACCCTTGGATTGCATAGTGGTCTTAGTACCCTTGGTTTGTAAAGATGTCTAAAAAGTTGATTAGGTTTTGGTGACTTTGACCCCATTTTCAAGGTCACAAGAGGCCTTAGACTTGACCCTCTGTGGTCTGCGTCAGCATGACAATTTCTTGTACCCACAATATTTCTTGAACCAATTTCACCAAACTTGCATGGATATATCATTAGGACAAACATAAGAGCATAATAGATTTTGATCACGTTGACCTTATTTTCAAGGTCTTCGGAGGATTTAGTCTACATAGGTGAAAATTTCACTTATACAGTATGCTGTATATCTCTTCAGCCCCACTTTCAATCTCTTCTGTAAGGGAAAAAAAGGAGACCGTGTTTGGCAACACATGGGAAGAAACTCGTGCAGAAAGAATTATAATAGTGATTTGAGAAGTAACTTCCCTTATATTGAACTGGCTGACGTACCATAAAGTCTCTAAAGATTGGAGTGAGTGAACTCGGGTTGAACGTCCCACCAACAACGAGGTCATATGGAGACGGGACCTTGGTTTAAAGTATACGAAAGACCGGAGAAGCGGTGGATCGATCTTGCGACCCCTGGATGGGTAGTCCGAAGTCTAAAGATTGGAATTAAGCATAACTGTCTTAAAACTGATGTTTGGTTTTTCACTGCAGTAATGCGTCTAAAGATGCAAATGGAATGACAAACAGCGTAGATCCTGCTTCGGGATCAGTCCGACCAAGATCTGAAGTGTTTGTCTCTATATTATATTACTTTGTATCGAACTGCCCAAATGCACTCACGAAAACGCTAGAAATAGGCTAAAACTTTTGGGAATTTGTTAATGGAGTATTGAGGCTTCAGTTCAATTCAATGAATAATTCAACATTGATTCAACACTGACTCCCAACATTGATTCAGCATTGAATGTCTGCTGGGCCTTTAATACTTCTGTATTCCATGTCAGTCCATTGGCTATCACCCCATGAATGCCATAGGGCCTAACCTATTTTGAGTCGACATTTATTAAAGAGAAAGTCGACTGATCAAGTAAATTTTACCGGCGAGACTCCACTTGGCAGCTCCGCTACCGAGACTCTTTGGACTGTGGGAGTCGGTATGAGCCGAACAAGAGTTGCAAACAATGTTTGGTTTGTAGATTCAGACTCTAGAATGGGTTGAGTTTTCATACGATTTCTAGAATGAGGAAATTACAAATTTGTAGATCTTTGTAATCGTGTCTGTTCCGCGTGTTGTCGCTGATGATATCACACCAAAAACACACATACACATACTTTTCGATATTTGTTTTATATTTGACCTGAGAAAAGGTGCAGACTTGTCAAAGCTGCCAGGCGACAGAGTCCATTCCCCCTACCCCCCCCCCCCCCCCCCCCCCACCCACTCCGCCTCCCCGTTCCTCTCACCAAACCAGCACACCGGGCCTGTACGACGGAGAGCGGAGGGTGCACCTCCCATAACCGAGCAAATTACATAAAAAAACATGCAGTTTTCTGCCAGAAAGCGAGTTTACACCCCTTAACTAAAGCTCTAAAAGTGTCCTTAAAATCTGGATTTTCTTAACTTTCTTACCCCCTTTAACCCACCCCAACCCCCACCACCCTAGGGCACCCCTCCCCTCCCGCCACTTTCCCACTCACACTGAAATTCGTTCCAGCCACACCTTCTTACCCTCCGCCCCTAATCCCTTGGCAAAAGTATGTGTACGGGCCTGCACAACCATTCCATTTGATCCTTCAGATGTAGGACCCATTAAGTTTTCTCTCCCAAAGTGAAATTTCACGTGCTGTCTTAACTGAATAGTTGTTTAGTGGTGTAGCGATATTTGTCTTGCTTTAATTTTTCAAACAGGGTCGCGCGATATAGCATTTGAAATATTGGCACACTGGCTGTCAGCCGACTCACAAGTTAATATCAGTAATACAATCAATTTACTGTTTACGTCACAATTTCATGACGTAACCAGCACTACTGAGCTAGCTTCCTTGTTTACAAATTCTGCGGGTGGGTATGGAATTGTGGTTATTTGTGAATAAAATATAAAGATAGACTTCTGTCATGCATTGTATTTTTAATAAACATATTTAATTTAATCGCGCTTGGTATTCTAGCAATACATGGAATAATGATTCTCTCGATTTTGTCGCAAACGTTGAAATGCATAGCCGGGCCAGTGATGTAAACACTGTTGTCCGCCATTTTGTTGAAAAACAACAACAACAAATTGCGTAGAGTACCCGAAGATTATTTTGCAAAGAAAATTGTCCCAAACACCGAATTACTTGATTTTTGTCACAGGGAAAGGGCGAATACCATGGTTTTTCATGGCATATGTCCGCCGGCGGGAGAAAGTCGAATTGTTTTGAAAATTGCTTTTGAAGTTGACTTAAAAAGTCGTCTTTCGACGATCGTGTCAACTGCTCGAATGCCGAGTATCTCGGTGTTCAGTTCGGATCTCAGAGAACTAGGAAATTAAACTAAGAAGTCAGGAATAAAACCGTGTATTATTTTCGGCTGTGTGTAGTTTGATTCGCCGACAAAGCAGCACTGAAATTGCGACCCATTCGTCGATTGAATTTGAATCTGAGGAATTTCGAACGTTTTTTCGTTGCTATCTGTATAAAAATATCACTCCGCCATGGATACGCGTTCCCACTGTAAATATGTTAAATTTGATAGCTTTTTCTGAAGAGTTTACTGTGTAGTTTCGTGCAAACTGATAAAGAAACCAAATTTTCGTTTGCAGTGGTTCGGGTACCTGTTTTGTAATGGGAATTTGCGTTGCAGTTTCAGTTGTTTATATGCGTTGATATTTACTGAGGAGCCGGAAACATGTTAGCCGCTTTTAAATATTGAAATCGCATTTACCCTCTCTACCAACTTACTTACAGTTCCATGTATCGGTAGAAGAACAAAATAAGCTTACAATCGCTAGTTCTAATGCCTATCGTCTTAGTCATTATATGGTTGTACATGTGTTAAATTGGATAAAAGTATATTTAAGCTAAAAATGTTAATAGCCGGAAATCGGTTAGTTGTGTTCTGTGATAGAAAGTAAACATCAGATTTCAAATTTCTTCAGGAGACATTTATTAATAAGTAACTCCCACAATTATTACTCTCCAATGTGTTCTCTCCAGCATGAAAACTCTCCATTGTAGTGAAAACTCTCCAATGAGTTCTCTCCAGGATGAAAACTCTCCAGTGAGTTATCTCCAGTATGAAAACTCTCCAGTGAGTTCTCTCCAGTATGAAAACTCTCCAGTGAGTTCTCTCCAGTATGAAAACTCTCCAGTATGAAAACTCTTCAGTGTGTCTTCTCCAGGATGATTATTCCCCAGTGGGTCTTCTCCAGGGTGATTACTCCCCAGTGTGTTCTCTTCAGGAAGAAAACTCTCTGGATTTCGCACTTACAACTTTTTCGCTCAAACTTTTTTGTTAAGCATTTTTCATAGTACAGGAAGTAAATTAAAGGCACTGGAAATCTAATATGTTATATTTATAGCTTCTGATTGGTACTAATTCTCATATGTTGCTATATAAAGCAGCAGGATTTAATATTTTAAAGTTTTTAAAACGTTGGTGTAAAAAGGATTTAAGAGCATTTACACCTTTTTGTCCAAAACAATTTAGTGCAGAAATGCTATTACTGACAAAAATTGCACAAAAGCTACAGTAACTGTGAAAATGCTAAAATAATTCAAGATGTAGACATAATCCAGCTATAATACTTGTTTTCTAAATGTGTTGTGTTCTTAGGCACCAAATTATGCAAAAAAGCTTTTCGACCACAATTTTAGTTACAGCCTTTTTGCGCCCAGGGAACGAGCTATACCGAACACATTAACATCCCTGCTCTGAATGTTGCAACGTATATTACATGTTTTGATATATGCTTTTATAAACGAGACATTAGGTCGAAAATAGTCACATGTATTACGGGACATTCAGTAACGAAAGTGAGGCTAGCTAGAAGTGCTTATTGCAATTAAGTTTTGACCAGTAAACTACATAAGTGTCATACAGGTGATCAGAAGCAACATCAAATGGCTTACACTTTGATTCCTCGTGATGGAGAGGTGTTCTTAGAGTAAAATTAGGACCAGAATGTGGGGCTTATCATTTTAGTGATATAGACACTAAAATTAAATCCAAAATAACCTGATTTTCGCTGCTAAGTGTGATTTTATGCAGGTCAAAATCGGTTCCGATTTTCTCGTCGATTCGAGCTTCCCAGCTGAGCGGACATCACTACAGTTTGAGGAAAGATCAGAAGATATGCCCAATTTTCCAGAGACACTGCATAATTTCTTCACATCCTGCGCTAGGTGATAAAATATTTCAGAGCCAGCAAACATACTTACTTTGTATTTTTGTTCAACAAAATTCAAATGTTTTATGCGTTATGACGCCATCTTTGACCTGTGGCGATATATTTTCGACCTATTGACCGTAAAAACCGTAATACGTTGCACCCCTTGCTTATGTCTAGGTGATTGCTTGTAACAGGTGAGCTACAGTGCTATTAACTTTTGTTAGGTGACCTGTACTGTTTAGTGACAGCTCTTCCTAAGGGGACTGTACTCTCTGGTAATTGCTTGTATTAGGTGAGATGCTTGTATTATGTGAGACGAAGTATCAGGACAAGTTTTACAGCTCATGCCTCAGCGATGCTAGCAGGGACCCTGCAGTTGGGTGCGCAAAAATATGGGAACGAATACCGGGAAATAGTGGGACCCGCATTTAGCGTAACGAAACGGCGCATAATCGAGAATAACTTGTTATTGATCTGTAACCTTAAGTGACAACTCTTGGTAGCTGTACTGAACTCTCGTCATGACGTTGAATCAACGTTGATTCAATGTTGATTCAACGTTATGTGCCCAGTGGGTATTTTTTTTATCAGTGTGGAGCCCTGGTAGCTCAGTAGGTTAAGCGCTGGTCTGCTGACCTAGCAGTCGCATGTTCGATTCCTGCTGAAGCGGAAATCTTTTCAGCCGCAAACGGGGTTCCATTGTATACAGCCTTTCATTATCACCCTCCGATCGTCCTGATATGACTCTATCCCAGAATTGAGTTAAGTCCTTTTCAATGAATAGTTGCGGTCGAGCAGGGGGAGAGCTCATTATAAGTATCCGTCATGGGTATGAGGTGTGGATACAAAAAACCGGTCTCGAGGGTTACTTTTCAGCATTACCAGGCTTACTGTTCAGCATCACGAGGCTTGCCAAGTGATCCCACGAGTGACGGATACTTTGCACATTTACAACATTTGGTTAAAAACGTAGAACTTCTTAAAATTACAATTTAAGTGTTTTAGAGGGCTCTATTTAATTTCGAAAGAAGCCGCCGCTTTCAACGACCGACGTCCGGTTCTTTAACTTCACGTTCAAGTAGCCTACGATGACGTCATTTTACAGTTTTCATGACGTCACGTTCTAATTCTGAAAAGGAAATACGTCACTTGACGACGTATATTTCTGAGATCCTACACAACCAAATGCGCTGAATGCACGCGATTTTTATACTGTCATGGTAGAGATAACATGGGTGAGATTCTAAGTATCTTTCATGGTTAAGAGCCTAGGAGGTGTGAAGAAAAATTCGTCACGAGTTTCATCGTTCGGTATACTAAGGCTTGCCGTGTGATGCCAGTGACTTCGAGTGATGGAATTTTTATCCTTAATACCTCAAAAGGTCATACTCATGATAGCGTGACGTCATAAATCTAGCCTGATTACCTCAGAAAAGAAATTGAACAAAGCCAAAGTAATGGTACAATACCTTGTATAAAGCTAGAAGAATATTATTTATGACAATTATTATGTAAAATGAATGTTTCTAAATCCTGTCTTGGAAGCCATTGAGTAAAGCAATGCAAACGAATACACGTGTAGCTTATCCCACACTAGAAATAATAATACTGCCTTCACAGGCACGTGTCCAGCGGATTAAGTGGTATTACTACTAATCCAACATGGCTGGATGTGTGGGATAAGATTTGCTACTATCTTGAAAGCACACGGATCTTTCCTGTACGCTGTGATTTGTTGGCACAGGTAAAACACGTGGATATCCTTATCTGGTCACTGGTTGGGAGCGTACAGTACATGTATGTGCACCGTTGTCCGATCTGTATAGTGATGACCTTCAGGGTGTGTCTGTGTGAAATGTGTTTTCTTTTATTGTTTGGATTATTTATGTTTTCCAGAATGGTCGTCTTTGGAGATGGCTAGATGTTGCTTTCTTTGCTCTAAATCTATATTTTCAACTGATAATCACTGGTGTTTGTAATAAGATCTCTTCACGTGTAACCAGAAAATCGACAGACTCAGCGTTTTAATTCGAAAAAATGGTTAGTTAATCCCTTTTTAAGATAGATTAATAATCTATTAAGAGATTCACTGACGATAAGTATCCTTTAAGTACGAGACGAATCCACACGACAAACAAGACAGAGCATCCCCAAATTTATCTGACTGTTTGGGATGTCTCACTGAGAATCGGTTTTACGACCCACGATACAGTGTAGTGTTTGACCCCTCCATCGGTTTCTTTGAAAATAATTGCCCTTACATAGCATGAAATTTAACAAGATTAACTAATCCTGAACCTAAATGCAACATAAAATATTTGTAATGAAAATACGGTTGTTTCATGTTTAATTGATGGCAAAAATCGAAAGTAGAATAGTGATTTTCTCAAATAAAACGTGAAAATAAAGCATATCATAACCATATACAGAAAATCAAGGGGGCATGTCGAAAAGACCTATAGTTGGGCTTGTCGAACTAGAGGTACTACCTACACTCAATGATTTTAAAACACAAAAAATAAACAATTTTGAAACTTATCCGACATATTGGGACAAAGATGCTTCCACTATACAGATCGGTACAACCGGTCACTTGTACTGTACGCTCCCAGCCAGTGCTGGTGTGCAAGATAAAATTCGTAGGAGCAGGGGAAACACGTGTATATCATTATCTGATGTGCAAGAAATATTTTGTTAGGCATATGGGGATGGGGGGGGGGGAATTATCCATCAGCCTTCATTTATATTATACAATGTCTCCGCTTCTGTGGGGCCCGAGACCCCAATTACTCATAAGCTCCTACATTTTTAGGTTCTAGTCTTTCAAACTTGAAAAATTAAAAAAAAAAAAAAAAAAACATTTTACGAAAAACACAATTTTGGTCGCTTCATATCCGCTAAAATCATGTCGCGGAAATGATTTCGTTCTTCAGTAAATTCAATGCCTGTGTTTGTGGTATCAGATTTCCAGTTGCCTTAATTGCCAGCCGGCAAAACAGATGTGGCTTCTGGGGACTGCCCCTTACTATCATTAACAGCTTGTTATAGGGCCTCATTAGAGAGCCGCTATGGCGGAGTGGTTATACACTGTGCAGAATGTCCTGAGTTCGAATTCAAGCTTGCGTCTGTTCGCGACTGGAAAACTCTCTCTCTGTCAACCCAGCAGTAAATGGGTACCTTTTTCGAATCAGGGAAGGATAAGGCAGCGAAAGGAGAGAGCTAGGCTTTGCTTTTCATATGCTCCGGTGTCCAAGATACAGTGGGTCTCTAACCCCCAATGCCCCATACGGCCACTAGGCTATGGGAAACCGTTACCTTTACCCTTTAGGGCATTCAACGTCAGATTTAGTGATGAGGCATAAAGCAAAAAAGTGCAGAAAAAATAATAAACGGAACATTAATCTGCATGAATAATTAACCTGTAAAAATGTTCTTTGTGTTTCATATAAGTTTGACTGAGGTCAGTCTAACATTAAATAGATGTATATGAATGGTTGTTTGAGGGGGTGTGTGTCGGGGGAGTTGGGAGCACGTCATAAACTTTTTTGTCACCTTGGGGGTGGGGGTTCGAAAAAAAAAATCCGATGAGACTGGAAGGGTCGTAAAATATTCAGGGAGTCATATGAAAATATACCCTGCCCTCCCGATAATAAATGACGAGTCCATTATACTGGGTTCTAACTCTTGGTATTTTTGGTAGATGGATCAGTTAGGCTGGGCCAAATGTCATGTCTTGGTCTTTTTAGTATAGGTAAACATCAGTACAACAAGATTATGAAGTGCCTTTTTCGGAAATTAGTGTTACCTATTATAAGCATTTATGTTTTCTGCGCCCGTTTTTTTGTAGTATAAAGCACCACCCGCTCCTCACCCTGTGCTTAAATGTCACCATTATTGACTTTTCATGCCGGCATTTGAGACTTAGCCACAAGATCTTTTCTGCGGTTCTAGGGTACACCAAGCTTTTTGTGAAAGCTATACTTGTATACCAAAATAAGCTTTTATGCAAGGGAAATAATCAATGACACCCAAATTTTTTGGTATAGATCTACAAAGCATGCATTATGTGCTTGTTAAAACTAAATAGCATGTAACTTGCAATTAAACAATGAATAATCCTAACTTGTATAAAATAAACTTTTTACTAATGAATAAATATTCTGGTAATTCATAAACGGATTCATTACTTAAACTCGCTTGCTTTTATACTTCGCAGATTATATATTCTTTATTCTACTTTTCAACAATTGGCTAATGGGAAAACCTTACCTTAAAAAATCAACCCGCAGTAAATGGGTAATCTTTGAAACCTCACTTATAGTGAGGTAAGCGAGTTTCACTAAATTCCGTGCACAGATCCATTGACAAATCATTTCTTATCATTTCGATTATCATTCTGCTTCACACAAAGGACCTGTCACTAAGTGAATGAGCTCGGGTTTCATGGGTATCATGTCATGTCACAGCTGGGGTTTTGAGATTAGATTCAGAACAAACCTTCCACCCTCGCCCGTGGGTTCTATATATAAAGATGGAGCCTGAAATACATTATGAAATGTATTTAGAAGATGGTACAAGTACAAATAACAAGATGAAACAATGACGATGTTGTCACATAAGTGACCTAATGGCAAATGCCTGAAAACATGTTAAAACAATACAATGAAAGTCATGGTGGATGGAACCAAACTCTTTGAATTCGACTTGTTTATTATCCCACCTTGCAGTAGATTGCTTTGTTATGAAATACAGCTGTCTTTGAACTCATAAAACTAAGCTAAAACACAGTATTACTAAGTATGAACAAAGGTCCTAACATTATGATAAGTATCATACATTTTACATACCTAAAATACATAACGAAATGTATTTAGAAGATGGTACAAGTACAAATAACAAGATGAAACAATGACGATGTTGTCACATCAGTGACCTAATGGCAAATGCATCGAAGCATTGCATTAGCATACCATTGTTTGGTAGTGAGTAAATAATGACCGTTACAAAATAACACACTGGTCATCCTACTAACTACACTACGGCTACTTGTGCTAGTAAACTAAAGGAAGGGTATATGAACGTGGACCTATAGGAAGCAGGCTATTGGATATTGGGAATGCGTTCACCCTATGACATCACACCAACACACAGGTCATACGGAGACGGGACTAGGGTTAAAATCTCATTCGAAAGTCGGGAAGAGTGAAAGGTCTAACCTACCCCTGGATTGAAAGTCGAGCACATATTACAAACCTCTACACTACTGAAGCGCGGTGGCTCAGTGGCTAGTGCACTCGACTTCGGAAGCCAGAAGTCGTGGGTTCGATCCCCGCCCGGAGCGAAGTCTTCCTACATCCGAACGCGTTTTTCTAGCATCATTTGCAGGGATGATGTTAACAAGTAGCCCAAAGGGCAACAATTGCTCACCTGAGAGACATTGTAAACCTATAGGGATATTTAAGATGCTCAAGGGCAGCTAACTCCACAGTCTGTGGTCCAATCAGGCTGAAAATTAAACTCATCCAAAACATTATGTGTGCCCTCATTTAATATATGCAAGTTTAAAAAGTATCCGATCAAGAGCACAATAGACAGAGCTGTCAAGGGCAGCTAACTTCGTAGTGGTTGGCCTGATCTGGCCAAAATTTGAACGTTTTTAAGATATTATGCATTTCCTCATTACCTGCAAGTTTGAAAAGGATCGGATCAGTAGAAACCAAGAAAAAGTGGCGACATTGATTTTTTGGATGCTCAGGGCAGGTACTCCATAGTCAGTGGTGGGATCTAGCCGAAATGCCAACTAATCCAAGCTTTTATGCATATCCTCATGACCTGCAAGTATGAAGAGGATCCAATGAAAAATGAAAATGTGATGACGTTGTTTTCTCCATTATAAGACTATGGGATTTTTTTTCAAATGCTCAAGGGCAGCTAACTCCGTATTCTGTGCTCCAATCCGGCCAAATTTCGAACTCATCCAAGCTCTTATGTATGTCATCATTACCTGCAAGTATGATAAGGATCTAATCAAAAACCTTGATTGCAGCACCCTAAAGTCAAACTTGTTCGAGATATTGTCATCCCCTACATTTGTGTGAATTTATTTTAAAATCCGTTGAGAAATGTAGGTGCTAGAGCGATGACAACGTTTTTCTAAAAATAGCCACAGTGACCTTGACCTTGGGCACAGCATCCTGAAAGTCGAACTTGCTTGAGATATTGTCATACCCTACATTTGTGTCAAGTTATTTCAAAATCCATGGAGAAATGAAGGTGCTAGGGCGATGACAACGTTTTATCTAAAAATAGCCACAGTGACCTTGACCTTAGGCACAGCACCCTGAAAGTCAAACTTGCTCGAGATATTGTCATGCCCTACATTTGTGTGAATTTATTTTAAAAATCCATTGAGAAATGTAGGTGCTAGAGCGCTGACAAAGTTTTTCTAAAAATAGCCACAGTGACCTTGACCTTGGGCGCAGCACCCTGGAAGTCAAATTTGTTTGAGATATTGTCATGCCCTACATTTGTGTGAAGTTGATTTAAAATCCGTTGAGAAATGTAGGCGCTAGAGCGATGACCAATTTTTTTTCTAAAAATAGCCACAGTGACCTTGACCTTGGGTGCAGCACCCTGAAAGTCAAACTTGCTTGAGATATTGCCATGCCCTACATTTATGTGAATTTATTTTAAAATCTGCTGAGAAATGTAGGTGCTAGAGCGTTGACAAAGTTTTTCTAAAAATAGCCACAGTTTCCTTGACCTTGGGCGCAGCATCCTGAAAGTCGAACTTGCTCGAGATATTGTCATGCCCTACATTTGTGTGAAGTTATTTTAAAATCTGCTGAGAAATGTAGGTGCTAGAGCGCTGACAAAGTTTTTTCTAAAAATAGCCACAGTGACCTTGACCTTGGGCTCAGCATCCTGAAATCGAACTTGCTCGAGATATTATCATGCCCGACATTTGTGTGAAGTTATTTTAAAATTTGCTGAGAAATGTAGGTGCTAGAGCGCTGACAAAGTTTTTCTAAAAATAGCCACAGTGACCTTGACCTAGGGTGCAGCACCCTGAAAGTCAAACTTGCTCGAGATATTGCCATGCCCTACATTTGTGTGAAGTTATTTTAAAATCTGCTGAGAAATGTAGGTGCTAGTGCGCAGACAAAGTTTTTCTAAAAATAGCCACAGTGACCTTGACCTATGGGCGCAGCATCCTGAAAGTCGAACTTGCTTGAGATATTGTCATGCCCTAAATTTATTTAAGGTTATTTTAAAATCTGCCGAGAAATGTAGGTGCTAGAGCGTTGACAAAATTTTTCTAAAAATAGCCACAGTGACCTTGACCTAGGGCGCAGAATCCTGAAAGTCGAACTTGCTTGAGATATTGTCATGCCCTACATTTGTATAAGGTTATTTTAAAATCTGCTGAGAAATGTAGTTGCTAGAGCGCTGACAAAGTCTTTTTCTAAAAATAGCCACAGTGACCTTGACCTTGGGCGCAGCATCCTGAAAGTCGAACTTGCTCGAGATATCGTCATGCCCTACATTTGTATGAAGTTATTTTAAAATCCGTTGAGAAATGTAGGCAATAGGGCGATGACAATGTTTTTCTAAAAATATGTGATGTTGTTTTCTTCATTATAACACTATGGGATTTTTTTCAAACGCTAAAGGGCAGGTAACTCCGTAGTCTGTGCTCGAAACCGGCAAAATTTCGAACTCATCCAAGCTCTTATGTATGTCATCATTATCTGCAAGTATGATAAGGATCTAAGCAAAAACAGTTGAGAAAATGTGATGCCGGACGCCATTTTCCCCATTATAACCCTCTGGAATTTTTTTCAAACGCTCAAGGGCAGCTAACTCCGTAGTCTGTGCTCGAATCCGGCCAAATTTCGAACTCATCCAAGCTCTTGTGTATGTCGTCATTACCTGCAAGTATGATAAGGATCTAATCAAAAACAGTCGAGAAAACGTGATGACGCCCTTTTCCCCATTATAACCCTATGGGGGCTATCTGTTGCCATGGAAACCAGAGTTCTGAGCTGATCGGCACCAAAACCTAATGCAGCCTTTCCCCCACCCAAATAATGCTTCAGATAAAATTTGATTGCGATCGGCCCACTGGTCTCTGAGATATTTATGTTTGAAAGTGTTGACGCACCCACCCACCCACGCACGCACGGACGACGGCTCGACTCCCATCCTATAAGCTCACCTCTGAGCCTTCGGCTCAGGTGAGCTAACAAATGTGCCGTCCTTCGGATCGGGACGTTAACTGGAGGCCCCTTGAGCAGAGAGATGGGAGGCCCCCTGAGCAGGGAGATGGTCATCTGCTGTGCAGGTTAAATATCCCTGCTATAGCTACATGGTTATATGTAGGCTTTCATCCTGCAACATCGGAGTGTACACAAGTACACTGTCTGTGCCCCCCTCTGGGGTTAAGACGTGATAGATAGATAGATAGATAGATAGATAGATAGATAGATAGATAGATGTACTGCCGCTCCTCTCTTATTTTAATCATAATCTAATATTAAGTTAAGGCGAATGTGTACATTTCCATGGACAGGAACCTCTGCTCTGCTTCCGCTCTGAATCGGTTAAAGTCTTGAAGAAAAGAATTTGCTCTGATAGGAGCAAATTCTGTAGTCTGAGAGCAGACCCCTTTGAAAGGGCTTCATTATCCACGGAAGCAAGTCGGAAGTCACAAAAATTGTTCCCTCTGAATTAAAGGCAGAAAATGTATTGGCGGTTGACCTTTATACACGCCCACCCATCACAAAGCATTAACTAGCTGATTTAAAGTTAAGAATAAGCCATTTCATCGGACTTGTGATTGGAGTGCTGGAAATTCAAAGGCCTGGAAAGGATTGTGTATGTGTGTTGGTGTGTGTGTGGGGGGTGCGTTTCTCAGCTTTACATCGATAAAAGGTACCCATATTTACTAATACATTTTAGCTGCCTTGAAAAATTACCCCAATCCAGCTTATAGTATTACCTCTAATCACAGCGTTTTCAACATTTCCTTTTCCCAATAAAATACCATTGTTTTGACCCTACATGATGTCAGCGTTGCTGTTTTGACCCTACACGATTTCAGCGTTGCCCATCTAAAAGGACCATTCTTTTTTTTCACTAATGGAGGAATACACGCCATGATGTAACACAAATAACTTCTCCACAGAACGTACAAACATACGATAGATTTAAACAATTTCTCCGAAAAATTATAAGCCCCTGCTATTATAAGCTCGTGGTTCAAACATAATATTTCTCGTTGACTTCAGTATATATTCTAAATATTCAAAATTAAATTGGGTAACATAAAAAATGTCCACTATGGAATTAGGTAGCAAACACTGAACTTGTAAACTACAGGCCAAGCTTATTTTGATTTAAGTCAACTACCGATATCTCGCACGCTGATATCTCAAAGTATCTTCTTATATAAAAGCATATATTTTCTACTTTTATTTACATTTCAATGCTGTTATCTCAAACTACTGATATCTCAAAGTAAATTTTCTGGTACCAGTAAATTTACTTTGAGATATCAGTAGTTTGGGAAGAAGTCCGACTTCGAGATATCGAGACTTGGCTGTATTTCAAAAATGTTATACTCTGTATCTCTATTAGGTCTTTTTATCATATTTGCTCCACCAACTCTTTAAATTTTATTTTAGCATTGATATGGCTGAAAATCATACATTTCTATCTTAATTTTCTTTTCTTTTTTTGCTTCAAAAAAAATAATAATAAAAAAATCCATGCCTCTAAAATTCAACTTTTCTTTTGGTCTCATATGTTCTATGTTTCTCTGACATTTTGCTAATCTAGCCATAGGGATCTGTAGCAAGACTTTATTTCACTCTAGAAACTCTTTATTTCACTCTGTCTAGAAACTCTAGAAAAGTGTGAGACGTCAGATTCATAATCATTACTTTCTTTAGAGAGAGAGAGAGAGAGAGAGAGAGAGAGAGAATGTATGATTTTAGATCTGCTAGGAGAAATAAAGACTTGCTGCATATAGCAGCATGATAGAAAAGATATACATGTACATTGCTCAACATATTTAAAGGAACAGCTGATGTTTTCCCCTCACATATTACTGCAACTTATTCCACCACCAGTGACCACCTATTTCTTATTATTTTGCAGCACTTTGGAAAAGGATCGAAGTGAAAGACAACAAGAATTCCAATACACTGATGCCCTGCTCATTTCCGTGGGACAAATTCTGTGATTTTCGAATTTTCTGAAATCAAGGCATTTTCTGGCAGTCAACAAGAGAGTTCCAAGTGATATTTTCAAAAAGGCAACCTTGTAAGACATTCAGTTTTGTACACAAAATGATCGTTTTGATTTTGGCCAAGTTGAAATTTACATGCTTTTCATCTGTTATGAAAAATCGCAATTTTTATTCTCTTTTTTTTTTTTTTTTTTTTTAAGAATGTTTCCAGAAACAAATAGTTTAACAAAATTGCGTTAGACAATATATAATAGTGTCATAATTAACCGTACAAGTTTTGAGAAAATATACTTTTTTCGATAAATGTGGAATGAATAATAACCTTCAAATTAACTAGTAAGAATGTCGATTTCGACCACGTGTGTCATGTGATCATGTACAGGTTTTTTTCTTATTCGTGATCGTGATTGGGACGTATGAATAAATTATCTTGTCCAATAATGCGATTTCGAGCGCGGTCCGCGATCGTTTAAAAATTTAACTCATGTTTTTGTTTAAAGTCACTTTTATCAAATATTATTATCTAAACTTTATTTCAAATGTATAGTTAGACCATATCGGAGATATTGCATGAAATATTTCATCAAATCATTTTTGTTATTATCAAAGGAGTAAATCTTTAAATAAAAGTCCAGTTCCAATTCAAGTCCATACACATCACATGGGCGGAGTAAATATTGGATGCAGTCAGTAACCTCGATCCTCTTGAAAATTTGGGCAAAATTATTGGAAAGCCACGTCTTCACATTGGTCTGGCATTCAACACAGGCAACGAAAGCAACGTATACGCCAACGAAAATTTCTTACCATTGCACTCGATCTTAGTATACAAATTCAAAAAGATTAAGGGTAGGACTGATTTTTCTGATCAATTCCGAAAAATAATAATACGTCACAAACGTATTGGCTATAATTTAAATGTTATGCGACAGTCTGCATGCTTAGTGATTAACCCAATCACGGTTGATAACTTTGCTGCACTCTTTAATTGCACACCGGGGGATCGGTCGTCAGACTCTATGATGGCCCCGACCTAAAGCTATATATTTTAGTTGGTTGGGACCGGAGCCTTTTTGTCTGTTGCTTGGTCCACCGGGGCTCAACTGGTGACCTTCTTTTGCTTCAGATTTCCAGTGGGGTTGTTTGGCAGGACAGGGATCTCCACCTGTCAGACGGCCCGTTGTATCTGTTGAGTCCTCGTCTTTGCTTCTTCATGGTGTTGAAATTTGATTTATGGGTTTACCGTAATGATTCATTGACGAGTTAGAGGGTTATCATGCGAACCGAACAACCAACTAAATGTTTTGTACCACTTCAGAAACTGAGGGTGAGGTTGGGCCTGTAAAATCGATTTAAGCCCCCCAGTAATTCATTACTGACCGTTCCAAGGCGGTAGTTCTGTTGTGGTTCTCTGTTGCCTGTTTTTGGTGTCAGAGTTTCTGTGATGTTTTACCTTATGTATGTTCTTATTATTTTTGGTTCGGTTTGGGTTGCTGAGTGGCCACCTTTTGGGAACAAGCTGCTCACTCGGTTGGCCATATGTTCTCTGTATCTTGATTATTTGTAATCTTAGTTGTTTCCAACTATGGTTTGAGGGCTGGATTTGGATTTTGATTGTTTCAGTTCCTGGTCTTTGCATACTTTTTACTTTTATTATCAGTCTTACGGCTCCGACAGTTAGTTAGATATCAATGTAGACCAGTTTTTTTTAGTTTTTTTTTTCTTAATAAATGCGGCAGCTTGTTACGATTCATGTCTGCTAAAATTACAGCGGAAAAATTAAGTTTCTTCACCAGTTCGTTGTCATGGTCGCTGAAAAGCGATTGGAGCCATTCCCTGGAGTTACTATAGGGGTATTGGGAATCCACAATCAGTATTGTTAGAGCATGCGCATAGTTTCTCTGGTACCTCACTAAAAGAGGTTTAAAAATACCGCAATTAGCGGGGTTATCACGCAGATAACGTTTTCCCGTTGGTTGTCCGTGTGTCCGGCTCAATCTGTTTCTGCAATATTTAAAAATGAGTGATATTAAAGATGTACCGTTTGGTAATAAGTTGACAGCTGATCTGTTCTTTAGTAATCATACTTACATCAAATCTTTATTTTATATATGCTACGTATTAACTCGGTCAAATACCCAACATAAACAATTTATTACTTTTAGCACCGTAATACGTACATGTACTCGGTATTCTACATTATAATTGGATTGTCATTGTACTGTATTTAGTAGTCTCCCTTGAAAATTACAAGTATTAGTTTCCTTCAAAGTTCTGCAATTGTATGGCGTTGGGCTAAGCATTCTTTCATCTTTGCACAGTAACAGCCCTCATCTATCACGTTGATGCGAGCAGCAAGGACTGATTACACTAAACCGATCTGCAGGCTTATCTGAGTCTTTGCACATTGACAATAAAGGCATATAAAAGCTGTATCGCTCCGCTTATGTAAAATCCACAGGCACTCGACGAAAAATTTGTGAAATTCTCATATATTATGAAATGTTAGTCTGTCTCCCATTCAAGTCGATCGGTTGCGATATAAGAAAGTTACTAAATACACCCGTTTCGTAGTAAATAGAGTCAAGCTTGACTCTATTTACTACGAAGTGGGATATTTAGTAACTTACTTATATCGCAACCGATCGACATGAAATTTGATAGAGGGGTGGGAGACAGACTAACATTTCATAATATTTGAGACTTTCACAAATTTTCCGTCGAGTGCCTGTGGTAAAATCATGGGACAACTAAACGTCGATATGAGAATTGAAATACTACTAGCCTACTTATGTAAATTCTGACACACCCCAGCGGGAACATGACGTCGAAATGACGTCGTACTGACGTGGATGCGACGTCATCACGTCGCATCCATATCAGTGCCACGTCAGTGCGTCATGTTCCCGCTGGGACTGCTTAAAAAGTGGATGAGGAACTGACATTATCGCTAACCACAGCTTATCCTAACGCCAAATGGAAAAGGGAAAAATAAAAAGGCACGCAAAACAAAACAAGACGGCTGAAAAGCCAAGAGCTGAGCTCAATCCCAGTAGAGGCCGAGAGGCAACTAAACTAAAGATCCAGCAAAGACTAATGGAAAGCCGGCAATCATAGTTGAGCCGCGACACGACAAAACCAACATAGTGGTGCGCCCAGCGGAGACTCAGATCAGCCTGGGCATCCGCCCAGTCTGATCAGAGTCTTTGCTGTCCGCATGGAGGTAGCTTAGACCATTTGCTATATTTTAAGCGCTTAGCGAAGAGTCTGATCAGACTGGGCGGATACCGAGGCTGACCTGAGTCCGCTCTGGGCGCACAACCATGCACTTTGTTGGTTTTCTCGTGTTGCGGCTTATATAGTAAACTACGGTGACCACAAAATGATAAATTAATGGAGATAGAATGGTGGGTGGGTGTGAATGCACTAGGGTCACGACTAAGGGGCCATAACGTATTTTGAACATCATCGTCTTTTGCATAGATCTATGGGGTAAAGTCAGAGGAACCGAAAGCTCTCTGTATGACCCGAACTCTGTGGTGTGTATCTGTTTTTAGTCAAATCTACGTTATTTTTTAATATATTGAATAACAGAGCAGAGTGCGCGTTCCCGTCAACTTGACAAATAATTTGCTCCGTTTTTAACGCTTAAACTTTGTTGCATGCTTGTAACGTACCTCTGGGCCTCCGTGTCCTAAATGGCCCAGTGGATAAGAGCGCTGACTTTACGGTAAACATTAGTCGCTCTTCGCCGTTGGTTCGATTGATTGATTGATTGATTTGATGACTAACGTCCTCGGTAAACAGCTATGGTCATGTCGGGACGGTCAGTTAACCTAACCACACTATTCCTGGTCAGGCTTAGACCTTCTAAGCGGTTAACCAGTACTAAGTGCACATACTGACAACTGCCCTTCTTGAATCAGCGGAAGGAGAAACGAAAGTATGTGGCCAGACCGCGTTTCGAACCCAGGACCTCTGACTTATGAGTCAGGTGCCCTACCGATTGCGCTACGCGGCCCGGCTCCCGTTGGTTCGAGCCTCGCTCGGCGTACAAGTGAGAAAGCCCCTTTCTGCTTGCGAAATATCTTTTTTTTTTTTTTCTTCTTTTTTTTTCTTCCCCGGGGACTCTGCCAAACAATCGGCTCGATATAAGTGAAATACTTTTGAATCGGCCGTACACATATCTGGTATTGACCTCAAACTCTGTTTCGCCGAATAAAACGCAACGGATATTACTGACATTGTTGCTTACATGTGCGTTTTCGGTAAGGGATCATTTAGCCTTGCCAAGGCTTAGAAATATACACATTTGGATTTTTCATAAATTTTCTTGAATATACATTTTTTCTTTGTGCTAGTCTATAGTTATGGGGCTGATTTCTAAGCCTTGTTACAAGCAAGAATGGACCCTCTGATTCCTGAGGGCATCCTAGCACAGCTATAGTGGGTGTATTGAAAGGTTTATGAGCTTGTGTTTAGACAGGTAATTGATAACATCTTGCAGCTGATAAGAACTGGTTCCTAAATTTTACAGTTTTAAAGTAATATCTGTCAGTTTGACCTGGTCATTTAACCCTGTGAAAAAGAATGTGAATCAGAAATTAAACCTTGAAGAACTTATTCCAGGCGTAAACAAATCAAAGGGCCGGCCGATAGCTCTGGAAAAAAAAATAAAATAGATTCTGTGAAAATAGAGCTGGTCAAGCCAGCCCCCCACCCCGCCCCAGTTATTTAATTGCTGGCCGTCCAAAGGCAGCAATTCTGTTTTGAGATTTCTTAGTTGTTTTATGTGTTTTTGTTTGTTATTAACATCGGTTGTTTGTGATGTTAAGGCTAGCTCGGTGACCATCTACATGGGAAAGGGCTGCTCGGCTGCCGCTGGTGATATCTTCTTTGGTGGTGCATAATTTTGTGTTGTCTTTTCCCACATGGTGCCTTGGGCGGGATATCTGGAATTGAATTGTTTCAGTTTCGTCATTGTCGACAACAGTACGCCATTTGTTTTGTTGAATGAATAGCCACCGATAAACATATAGCTGCCATAAGATGTCCAATAAATCGTTCCCGGGAGGCCTTAAAAGTATGAAAAAATAAAAGCATCGTAAACGACTGCGTGATACCCCTCCACTGCAAACCTTTTTCACACACTGATTTTTCCAGATTTATGAATGTATATAGCCGAGGGCAGGGGGAGATAACTCCCATGGGGTAAATTTGAGCATTACTGGAGGCTTTCACCACTTTGATCATTTGCTGAAAGTTTCAGAAAAATTGCTTCAAACTCTGATTTTATACGGAATTTTTCATGAATTTATACATGTATATAGTCCCAGGGCAGGGGCAGATAACCCCCTGATGATAAAATTTCTAAGCTCATAAAAAGCTTTTGTTACTTCGATCTTGTTTGTGAAGTTTCATCATGATACTCCAAGTAGTAAAGGAACTAGAGGCCAGAAATCGTTTTTTGTACATTGACAAGTGCCATAACTCTGTCAAAAATTAACGAAATTTGCCCGTTAACAATCCCAAGCGAGACATTCTCGGTACAAACGCATATGCAAAATTTGAAGGAAATCCGTTGATAAATACTTAAGTTATCGAACGGAAACGAAGTGCGGACGGACGGACGGACGGACGGACGGACGTACGTACGACGCACGGACAGACACATGGACGGCCAACGTGAAAACATAATACCCCGCCACTAACGTGTGGCGGGGTATAAAAATACATTACGTTCTCTGCATTGATTGACAAACTTAGAATATAATTTTAAGCAAATTTACACCTTTTCAACAGTTTTTAGGGGACAGCTTATTTTTTTTACCTGAAAAAAAATGAAAGTGGCGAATAAGGTAACGTAAGCACAATTGGCGGATTGATTTCTAATATGCACTTTGTTTTAGCCCCTGATTCATTATTCAGATATCATAAAACATTTAAACATGCTCAAGAGTTCTCATTCAACTGCGTACACTCCAGACATTCTCAGCAAAATGGTCTTATGAGCACGTCATTTCACAACGGAAGAATGCAGCTGTGACAGCCTTGAATGACATTTCGGCTATGGATATGTTTCACTTAGGTAGGAGGCGGGGGTAACGTTATTACGAAAATTGAAATACACACACCATGAATGACAGATAGACTCTGACATTAAAATGGTTACGCAGTCTCAGGTCAAGACCAGTCTTCTCAATAGGAATGTCTCATTTACATTTCACCTGAATCATTCAGATTCAGGCTTACATGTAAAACCTTTTCCAGGCTAGGGAGATATCTGTTTCCACAAAGTGCAAAAAAGAGACATCTGTATTTCAATCTTAAAAGCAGATATCTTTATCTTCAATACAGAGATCAAAACTAGAAATCCAAATGATTCTATTCAAAGATAAAATAGATAGATGTATTTGAAATAGAGGTATCTATATTTTAATTAGAGATATCTATATTTTCAATAGAGATATCTATATTTTCAATAGAGTATTACAATGTATAATTTTGTTGAGATATCTATATAAAAATAGAGACACCTCTAATTTAAATACAGATATCTATATCTAAAATATAGGTATGTCTATCTTCATATTAGAACGAGAATCTCTAATTAAAATTTCGATATCTACATTTGAGTTAGAAATATCTGTAGTGAAATTAGAAATATCACTAAATGAAATAAAGATATCTGCATTTACACTTAAATGCAGAAATTTCTATTTATAAATAGAGATATCTGTGTTTTAGATAAAGATATCTATATACAATGGGTACAAACCCAAATTGATTGCCATATTTAATGGATAAACACTAATGGCAACCGAGAGGTAAATAAAGATTGTAGCATGTGAAAAGGAAATGTCTGTATTGCCAAAGGAGATACCCCCATGCTTGAATACTGGTATCTACTAGATATCTACAATTGGGAGGAATACAGCTGTGTGTATAATTTAAATGCAGGCAACTACATTTATGTCTGAGAATGATATAGTGATGTCGCTTTTTAAATAAAATGCAGATATTTCTACAATAAATTAAAGACACCTCTAGTTCAGTTAGATCCCGGAATTCGAAATATCTGGAGTTGAAGTTTAGATATTTAAACAAGGTACAAAACACAACCATTTTACACCAGTAAATGGTATATCTGAAGAGAAAATATTTTTTTCTCCAAGCTTGAAGCCTTTTTCAACACATGAATAAACTCAAATCCAAAATACACAGACTGCCTATATTGCTTTTGTAACCATGAAATAAAAATTTACCATGAGGAAACACTTCTGCAGTAGAACAATTTTATCAGCTTGATATCTCAGGGTTGTGGGGCTGTTAAACAATTAATGAAAAGTTATGTAAACAAATTGATGCTGAGTTCTATAATCTGATCATCTAAAGATTAGCTACAGTCAATTTAATAGCCATAAACTGTCAATGACCTCTCCTAGAACATTTCGCTAAGCACAAGTCGGATATATCTCAGACAAACCCACAAGAGAAAATTTCATTTCTAGACTAGCCAAGCATCGACCATAAAAAAGAAGAAAGAAGTGAAATATCAAGTATGATAAAAAAATATATATATGACAATTTAATATATCCGACTGGAGCAAGTCTAGGGATCATTAAGCGTATCCGCATTCGCCTTCGTTGTATAGATGACCTCTAAGAAGAGGATTCAAAAATCCAATTTATCCGCAGTTCAGCGGGGGTATAATCATATAATATTGGATTACATCTGTCCGTTTTTCCGTACCATGGAAACGGTAAATTAAAGTATTATACTACGGAAATTTTAAGATACGGCGGCTCTTTGAATTAAAGTTAATTCAACTTTTCTCGTTGTCTCGGAAGTGTGATTTTCATCCAATTACAAGTACTGATGTGTAAATTTATAATTATTAATAAAAATATTCTTCTTTTTAAGTGTTTTGACCAAAATAGTGAGAAATTAGATATTTCATAAGTACATGGAATGTAATAATTGAATTACTTCCCTTGTATAATATGCTCACCGCAACAACAAGGTTTGATCGTACTCTCCTCAGTGCAACAGCCTGTCAGTTTTCTAACCTCGGGAGGAGAGGGGTCCAGTACGGTTATGTGCGAGCGGACTTGCATTTGTGGTAAGGGATGAGTCATTTATTAGATCTGTAATATTTGCACAAAGGCTAATAGGACCCTCGGCTTCCGCAGACTTAACTTGGCAGCATGTTAACAAGATGTTAAAGTCTCCATAGTCACAGTTAATGTAAAAGGAAATTCGACGACTTTTGTTACAGGAATTATCAGACAAGTAAATTAGCAGACGCTTCCACTCTTACTCGTTTTATGGGTATGTATTTTAATGAGGCGTTTTGTATACTTTCTGTACACCTATGATTTCCAAGACAGAAAAAATAGCTAGTGGAATATTTCATTCACTTTTTACCCCTTTGACTTGCTATTTGAAAATTATCTGGTATGTTACAGAAATTAACCGACTTCATGTTCTATCTATTATGTTACAGCTATTCAACAAGACAGAATGTATTATTTCAGACTGTTTACAGTCTATTTGCAAGTGTAATTTTTTCTTCCCTTAGACTACAAATGGATGGACATTCAACATTGACTGATTCAAGGTCAGGAGACAGACTTTCTATTGATTGTTGTCTCAGTAATATTCTGTTGCTTTTATAACCACCTATGAATCAAATAAATTTTGCATGGAAGAAGGACTCAGACCAAAACTACTGAATTTCACGAGGAAACTGCATCGCATGGACATTTCTAACCCCGGTGCCGTGAGGTCGACTTCCGG
Organism: Ctena decussata; assembly: GCA_963989385.1. NCBI lineage: Eukaryota > Metazoa > Mollusca > Bivalvia > Lucinida > Lucinidae > Ctena > Ctena decussata. Next base: position 41,016,979 of record OZ022514.1, read on the forward strand.
TTTTCTCCGAGTCAGAATACCTACGGTCGGGTTGCAGGCCTAGGACATTTCCTACTTGACTGAAACAAACAGAAGTGCAGCCACATGGTCAATATTGAACTTTCCGTTTGCAGTCATAAGCAAAAAAAAAAAAAAATAATAATGGCAGCCATTTTTCAGTTCTGTTGTGTCTTCTTAGAACATCAGTTACATGTGGAAGGAGTATTTTTTATTCAGCTACAATACTGTATGTTTTGCCCTCCAATGGTAACAGGAATTCTCTGTATGAATTCATTCATATCTACACTGGTGTCCAGTTCAGTGACTTCCTATCTAATATCGTATTACAGCGCTTATAATCCTTTTGTCCAGCTTGAGATTTCATTATTTTTTTCAATGTTTGCATAGGCCTTTCACTGAATATATTTGTCACAGGAATTGAAGTTTTTCAGATATGATATCAGGGGATATGGCTGATGCATCAAATTGTATTTCTCTCTTCCACGAATGTTGAGGCTGTAACTTTATATTTATTGTTGTCAGGATTTTATCCATTCGTAACAGGCAATACAAATGTAAGTCTCTCATTTATATACCTTTTTATTGAATATTGGAGTTCTGCATCTGGGTCACCTGACTTAAATCGACAATAGTGGCATCTCATTGTGACAAAATCAGACTTTTTTTCATTATTCCATCTTGAAAATGTATTCTTCTTTATAAGCAAGAAACCCATGCGTGACAAAATAGTCCTTAAGTGAGCTTAAAGATTTTCACCCATGTGTTTTATAAAGGAATAAGTCTTCAGTATTTAAATAAACCAAAAGGCAAAAGAAATGCGGCACTTGCATCAATTTATATTATTCCCTCATTCAAACTATAATAAGATTAAGATAGCAAGAGCTAAAATCTGATTGAGGTCATTTTTCTGTTATAAGACCATTATACATTGTAAAAGTCGGTCAATAACTGTAACCTACTCTTGAAAGTCTGTTAATAACTGTAACAAGGTCTGATAATTTCTGTAACACATGATTTAAATAACTCATGTTTGATTGTAACCTGATTATATGTATGGGTGTTTTTTAATAATATACTGATGTCACATTTATAGACAAGCATGCAATATATAATTGTAAAACCAAAATTATGTTTATTATCCATTTACTTTAAAACTAACACCATCGGGAGTTTATTACATTTTTTTCAAAACTATCTCTTAATTTATATTATTCAAATCTTAAACATACTGTTTTGTGTTCTCTGTCATATTTTATCAAAAATAAGAAATATATTTGCCATTACTTGAGATGTTTTACATTTCAAATCTATTCTTAATGTTTTTAGTCGTTGAATTTCCGTAACAGTCGTTGAATAGCTGTATCACTGACAGCTTAATCAGTAAATTCCTGTAACAAAAGTCGTTGAATTTCCTTTTACGTAGTAACAGAGTTGGACAACTGTGATAGTCCTATCAGCGGTAATTTTAAACGCCTAATCTCAAATCATTGTAAAAAGTGGTTCAACCTTCACGCTTGGTAATGAAATGTGGGTTGGTGTGCCTATATTGAGTCAAATAATTGGCAAAAAATAGAGAAAACAAGTTTAAGAAAAATAACAAATTGCTCCACAGAATACAATTTCATGTTCTGGTTTCCCGTCTAGCAATGCTATATAAATATAGGCGGGATAGTGATTGGGACTCCACGCATGTACATTGTATTTTTACCATTTTTTGAAATCGAAAGTAGGTCATTTTAGTTCCCAACTAAAATGACCCAAATAACTTTTCAAACCCTTTTTATGTGAAACTCAAGGACATTTTATTTTTTTAAAGATGGCTAATCATGGTCATTTATAATTACGAAACTATACTCCGAAGCTTGCAGCGATACCCCATGATAAAATTTATGCATGCTGATAGAGCAATGGGGCCTTTAAGGAGTCAGCATACAAGGGACTGGTGCGTCCAGTCCTGGCGTAGGCCTATGGCAGTTCAGTTTGGGACCCTCAAAGTATACTTGTTCAAGATGAACTTGAGAAGGTGCAGAAGAGGGCAGCTAGATTTGTAACGGGTAATTACACATATGAAACTGGGAGTATGACTGGCATTCTGGAGAAACTTAAGTGGGAATCCCTGAAAAAGTGAAGGAAAGATAGTAGACTCATAATGCTTTACAAAGGTCTGCGGGGTGCAGCCAGTATACCCATAAATGACCTTGTTCGCCCAAGTAGGCGTAGCAGGAATCATCATTCCCTGACATTTCAAACCCCATTGGCTGGGACTGACATTTACAAGTCCAGTTTCTTCCCCCAGACTATTAGAGATTGGAATTCCCTGGAAGATTCACTTATTTCTGCTGCTGAGGGTGCAGAGGATTCAGTTACTAAGTTTACTTCTCTTATAAGGGCTAGGGACTAGCTTCCCTGATTCACAGGTCCTGGTGAATGATTGTCCTTGGACGTATCACCAGTAAACAATTCTGATTCTGAGATCTATCAGATACGTGTGTGTGTGGCATGGGGAGGGGCGGTGGGGTATTTTCTGAATCATATGAAAATGTACCCAGCCCCATCCCATCCCAGGTACTTGACAAAAAAAGTTAATGACCCCTGAATCATATGAAAATGTTTCCACCCCCTCCCAGGTAATTGACGAAAAAGTTAATGAACCCCCACCCCCCCCCCCCCCAACATACACACACACACACACACACACACACACACACACACACACACACACATCCCTCCCCACAACAACCCTACATTCACATGATAATGATCATATTACCTATTTTATGTCAGACTACTCTCTTGTTGAGGCACTCCAGCAAGTGGTTTTTTGAAGTTTATACTTAAAGGATAAAGAAACAGCAAATTCCACTTACATGGTTCAGTTTACTACCATTTCTCGTAGTCAGATTTGTCCAGTAGAGTTTTTGAAATTCATTGGCATGCTCTCAAGCTTGGAAAGTAATCTCTTGCAATGTATTTTTTTCAGTTTCATAATGGCCGCCTCAAGATAAACCATTATTGCTGTAGGGGTGGCATGTTTCAAGCACATTCTTGAAAATTACCATTTCATATAAAATTAACATGAAATCAGTTCAGAAGAATTTATGCTTATATCTTATAGCAGTTATTTTCCTAAGTAATATCTTTTTGGAAAACAAAAAGATGCATAAGTGTAGCTGACACTGCAAACAACCCTTTGCTGAAATGGTCATATTCCAAAACAGATCAGGTGATTAGTGATGACATCATTTCTGTTGTGATGTCACAATGGGTGGTTCCCAGCTTTATTAAAATTAAAATGGACCTTATCAAAGGCTGGAAACCAGAAGGAATATTTTTACTATTGGAAAACCCACCTCCAAACAAAAAATGATAAAAATAGACAAAAGAGGTCATGCAATATGCTGCAAGTCAGTATTTAGCTACGAGAAATGGTTTTGGGTATGTTAAACCTAAAATTTTGATATTTAAGCATCTTTAAAGAAAAAAGTTCCACTAAAAACCACTTGCTGGAGTGCCTCAACAAGAGAGTAACCTCAGTCATACCAATAAAAGACAATGAACATTTTCTCATTTATAGAGGTAACTTATTTATACAGATTAATGGTCCATTAATTTTCTGTCTGCTTTTTTCTGCATATGCTCACCCAGATTTCCCGTGCTGAATGCTGCTAATAATATTCAGGGCGCAGTTCACAGAAGCCAAGGTAGTTTTGTTGGTGACAGGCACCTAGAGATTTGATGTCACAAACATTAAATTAGTAAATTTTCTGATTGGCATGATTTCTTAGAATAATCGTAAGAAATATTTTCAGGACAATAAGCGGGCAAAGTTTTTATTTTTTGTGTTGTAAATGTTTTGAAGACAAGTTTGAAAGAGAGCTAAACTGAAAATCGGAGAGGGGGTGGGGTGGGTGGGTAGGGGTTGGGGAGGGTCAGGGGCACGTCCTTCAGAATCTCAGGCATTTTTATTAAAAAAAAAAAGGACTACTGATGGAAGAATGATCCCCCATATAGGCATAATATATATATGGTAAGATTTAGGGAAATACATCTAACAAACACAATATTTCGGTAGCACTGGATCCGCTGGGGATGCTAAAATGATTTGAAACTGATTATAAATGGAGAGATAATCATTAACAGTGCAATTCTCAATTTTTACCTAAGCGCTTTCGCCTTTCGGCTTCTTCAGAGGTTTCAAACAATAAAAAAATAGAATCAATAATCAAAAATATTTACATTTCGAGAAAAATATCTAAACATAAATAAGATGAGCTCATAAATGCAAAAAAGAACAATTTTTTTTTTTTAAATATTCCCCTTATCGGGGACCATACAGTTCAAACTATGAAAACAAAATTGCTGCCCGCGCTAGGTGTTATACAATTGTGTAGTAAACACAACGCTACAAAAATCATTGTATAAAACACGTTTGTGTACAAGAGTCAAGTCTCACTGTGTAGCAGCTTCTGAAGCCGTGAAACTGCATAACAACAGAAGTAATGTTTGATGGGTTGTTGGTTGTATTGGATTTGATAGTCCCCAGAGACGGCGTATCCGTTCCTAAGAAGTTTAACAGCATATGGGATCAGAAACAAAAAAGGAGCCCGCACCTACTGCAAGCGCAGCAGGCCCTCCATTGTTTTATTGGTTAAGCAATGCTCATGGCACCTATTTCAACTCACAAAATGCATTTGTTCCTACGAAGTTTAACAGTGTATGTGAATAGAAACAAAAAGCAATGCCGCACCTACTGCAAGCGCAGCAGGCTCTCCGCTATCTTATCGGTTAGGCAATGTTCGTGGCACCTACGTCTAAAGACGAAATCCAAAAGGGGACAAAAGAGGCGTCCCGTACCTACTGAAAGCACAGCAGGCACTTGTAAGTCTATAGCCAAATCAGAAGGGCGCCTCATATGCATCCAGTTAAATTTTCCCTGGGAGATATGCTGAGGTTGAACAGTCCTTTGAGGCAGTGTTTCAGCCGATTTCGGACCGCCCCGAAGAGACGAAGAGAGAAAAGCGAAACATGCTAGATAAGAAGAGTTAATCCAAACAACCAAATGCCGCACCTACAAGTACAGCAGGCATTTGTGTGGCATTACCAACAGTTTTGAGACAATTTCACGGCATCATTACTGCTCCCTACCATTGCTTCAGGCACGACACGAGGACGATTAGAGGTCAATCGCCCCCACGCACTGATACAACCATTTCAGTCCTAGTCACCCTTATTGATACCATGAGGTTGTATGGTATTCAGTCGTCGGATCCAGTAGCTCTCGCGGGCTTTTCTGGTATCATCCGACCACCGAGTATCATGCTCGATGCAGCAAAGGGAGACATGGCTGTTAAAGTCGTGGTCGTGTAAGTGGAAGTGCTCGGCGACAGGTGACCTCTGAAATCTTCGTTGCGTCCAGTCAGAGCGGTGGCCATTCATGCGCTCATTAAGTGCACGTTTTGTTTCGCCCACGTACTGTTTGCCACACTGAGTACAGGTGATAAGGTAGATGACATTTGCAGATTTGCAGTTTGTCTGTTTCCTGAGTTTAACTGACGCCCCTGATGATGATTTGACTATTTGAGTTGGTGTCATCAGTTTACAAGTAAAGCATCTTTTGTTACCGCAAGGCTTTGACTCTCCTATGGGACCATCATCACTAGGGTCTGGGTTTAGCTTTGCTCGAACAAGAATATCCCTTAGACTTTTTGGCCTTCTGTATGCCATTATTGGCTTCTGAGGGAAAACCTTATTCAAACGTTTTGAAGACTCGATGATCGGCCAATGTTTGTTGACAATCTCCTTGACTTTAGGTAGCTCTGGATGATATGTCAGTACAAAGGGGATCAAAGTATTTGACGGTTCTGGCTTTTGTTTGTAGCGAAGTAGGTCTTCTCTTCTCTGTGATCTAGCTTTCGAAGTCGCTGTGGCAATTGCTTGAGTGCTGTAGCCTCGTCTTCGAAGCTGACCCGACAACTCTGTTGCCCTAGACTCAAATGTATCAGGATTTGAGCATATTTGCCTGATACGGAGAGCCAAACTGTATGGAACATTTCTACTGCAGTGTTTCGGATGGCAGCTTGAGGGTAGAAGGTATTGATGTGTGTCTGTAGGTTTCGTATACAGGTCCACATCAATCTCGTTCCCCACAAGTTTAGACTGGGTGTCCAGAAACACATGCTCCTCATTGGAGACCTCAGCCGTGAATCTGATGGTGGGATGGAAGCTGTTTGCTTCTTGAAGGAAACTCTCTAGGTGAGATTTGTTTTGCCTTATCTAAAACATCAACTGTATCTTAAATTATTCCTTTTCTTTTAATGTCCAATACAAAATGATAATGTACTTACCTATATCTAACTTTATTTAAGATCTAAAATACCGAAATGAGAGGACATATCAGGGACAAGTTACCCAAGTTTGTATGATCCGTACTTTCTGAGCGTCACTCACCATTTTTAAAAGAAAAGGAATAATTTAAGATACAGTTGATGTTTTAGATAAGGCAAAACAAATGTCCTGAACAGGCTTGGGGCCGTCACATTTTATGATTTTATATTTGAACTGATACCATTTGACAAAAAACTAGTCCTTTTAAGTAAATGTCTGCGTCACGGTACGACTGCCTTCCTATGTGTAGAACCGGACCAGTCTTTACATCGGTGGATTGTGGTCAGCAGCCTGTATGTACGCAGATACCGGAAGCACGCCCTGTAATTTCGAATGAACATGTCACTGCAAAGATCGGCCTGCAAATTCACGCTGTGAGTTCCAGATTTCTCGCTTTCTACACGGCTATGGTACGTGTAGGATGTCAGCCAGCAATGATGGCTTATATGAATAATATGGCTGTAATGGTGCGCAGGCTGGTCATGGTGTCCTCTGTTTACATGTACCAAGGAATGGATCTTTCTATTATTTGAACCCGAGGGACAGTCGCCTGTATTCGTAACCTAGGTACTGTTCAAACCCAGTTATTCTTATGGCCGCTTGTACAACAACAGCTTGTCTGACTCGGACTTATGCAATTAAACAAATGTGAGCCGGTCCGCGCTTGAGCACGAGTTAACCCGTACTTATATGATCCGAAGATAATTGCATAAGTCCGAGTCAGACAAGCTGTTGTTGTACAAGTGGCCATGTTACTACGTAAAAGGAAATTCAACGACTTTTGTTACAGGAATTTACTGATTAAGCTGTCAGTGATACAGCTATTCAAAGACTGTTACGGAAATTCAACGACTAAAACATTAAGAAAATATTTGAAATGTAAAAAATCTCAAGTAATGGCAAATATATTTCTTATTTTTGATAAAATATGACAGAGAATACAACACAGTATGTTTAAGATTTAAATAATATAAATTAAGAGATAGTTTTGAAAAAAATGTAATAAACTCCCGATGGTGTTAGTTTTACAGTAAATGGATAATGAACATAATTTATGTTTTACAATTATATATTGCATGCTTGTCTATAAATGTGACATCAGTTTATTATTAAAAACACCCATAGATATAATCAGATTAGAATCAAACATGAGTTATTTAAATCATGTGTTACTGAAATTAGCAGACCTTGTTACAGTTATTAACAGACATTCAAGAGCAGGTTACAGTTATTGGCCGACTTTTACAATGTATTATTATGGTCTAATAACAGAAAAATGACCTCAATCAGATTTTAGCTCTTGTTATCTTAATCTTATTATAGTTTGAATGAGGGAATAATATAAACTGATGCAAGTGCCGCATTTTGGTTGGTTGGTTGATTTGATGCTTAACGTCCACGGTAAACAACTAAGGTCATGTCGGGACGGTCAGTTAACCTAACCACACTATTCCTGGGCAGGCTTAGACCTCCTAAGCGCTTAACCAGTACTAAGTGCACATACTTTCGCCAGTAACTGACAACTGCCCTTCTTGAATCAGCGGAAGGAGAAACGAAAGTATGTGGCCAGACCGGGATTCGAACCCAGGACCTCTGACTTACGAGTCAGGTGCCCTACCGATTGCGCTACCCGGCCCGGCAAGTGCCGCATTTCTTTTGCCTATTGGTTTATTTTAGAATGTTTATTTAAATACTGAAGACTTGCTCCTATATAAAAGAAATGGGAGAAAATCTTTAAGCTCACCGTGGCTGTCACACAGTGACGTATAGCATCAGCGTATGCCGACGTATGAGAAATTTAGCAAACACGCTGGTGTACGTTGAATAAGTTAGGGGTACGTTATGAACAAGTTACGAGCACGCTCAAATACGTTGGAATAAGTTGTTGTACGTCGAATGCAGCCCAAAATTTGATGCATGCATAAAATTTTCAGCGTACGCCGACGTATTGTTTATAAGTAAGTCATAAGTTTGGTGTACGCGACAGGTAAGCCTTGCATACGTTCATGCACGTAACTTGTAAGTTAATCAAACGTTGACATACGTCGGCAGCCAGCAAGTCCATTGTGTAGCGTACGCGTAACTTATTTCTAACTTATAGGTAACGTACCTGTAACTTATACCGAACGTATCCAGAACGTATCTAACCTATGCCTAATGTGGCTGTCACACAGTGACGTATAGCATCAGCGTATGCCGACGTATGAGAAATTTAGTAAACACGCTGGTGTACGTTGAATAAGTTAGGGGTACGTTATGAACAAGGTACGAGTACGCTCAAATACGTTGGTATAAGTTGTTGTACGTCGAATGCGGCCCAAAATTTTGTGCATGCATAAAATTTTCAGCGTACGCCGACGTATTGTTTATAAGTTAGTCATACGTTTGGTGTACGCAACAGGTAAGTTATGCGTACGTTCATGCACGTAACTTGTAAGTTAATCATACGTTGACATACGTCGGCAGCCAGCAGGTCCATTGTGGAGCGTACGCGTAACTTATTTCTAACTTATAGTTAACTTAAAGGTAACTTATACCGAACGTATCCAGAACGTATCCAACCTATGCCTGACGACCTTAGAACTTATTCAACGTATCACGAACGCACTGAGCGTATTTGGGTAACATATCCGCCAGCGACCTGGGCTTCAGTTATATATATTGGATACAGATCAGCAATTCATCACTTTTAAATAAGGAATCTTCTTGGACCGCTTCTGCTTGTCGTTTTGGGGCTTGAGAGGGGGTTAATACTTCAGATGCCACCACAGCTGCTGCAGATGCCGCCACGGATACCACTAAAGAGGCATTGGAGTCTGCGCGATAGGGAGGTTGGCTACCATCGTAGGCACGGCATTCGGGTGATAATTGGGACGACGGTCGGCATGCAGGTGGTCAGCTACTACCTGCAAAGTTCTCTAATTTTCGTTCTTTAGGCATGACCATCGATCAACGTCCACTACAATAAAAAGTGTTGTAGAGAGCCGTCGCTTTACATCTGATCGTCGAAGCACGCTCCAACACGCTATACATACGGTCGGCGTAAGTTAGACTGACGTTGTGCATGCGTTCGGCATAAGACAAGAACGCTACTGATACGCTGGGAACACGCTGTTATACGCTTGTATAAGTTATGTATACGCTAGGGATAAGTTGTGAATAAGTTATTTATACGTTTCAGTACGCTATGTGTGCGTTCCGAAACCGGCTGCTGTTTGATGTTTTAATTTATCTCCAGCGTATGCCAGCGTATTGGATAAATTTGTCATACGTTGGCATACGTCGTCTGAAACGTTGTAGTGTGACAGGGCCTTGACGACCTTAGAACTTATTCAACGTGTCACGAACGCACTGATCGTATTTAGGAGCGGCCTGGGCTTCAGCTATATATATTGGATACAGATCAGCAATTCATCACTTTTAAATAAGGAATCTTCTTGGACCGCTTCTGCTTGTCGTTTTGGGGCTTGAGAGGGGGTTAATACTTCAGATGCCACCACAGCTGCTGCAGATGCCGCCACGGATACCACTAAAGAGGCACTGGAGTCTGCGCGAGAGGGAGGTTGGCTACCATCGTAGGCACGGCATTCGGTGATGATTGGGACGACGGTAGGCATGCAGGCGGTAAAGATGGAGTTTTCTTGGGTCAGCTACTACCTGCAAAGTTCTCTAATTTTCGTTTTTAGGCATGTCCATCGATCCACGTCCATTACAATAAAAAGTGTTGTAGAGAGCCGTCGCTTTACATCTGATCGTCGAAGCACGCTCCAACACGCTATACATAAGGTCCGCGTAAGATAGACTAACGTTGTGCATGCGTTCGGCATAAGACAAGAACGTACAGATACGCTGGGAACACGCTGTTATAGGCTTGTATAAGTCATGTATACGCTAGGGATAATGTGTGAATAAGTTATTTATACGTTTCAGTACGCTATGTGTGCGTTCCGAAACCGGCTGCTGTTTGATGTTTTAATTTATCTCCAGCGTATGCTAGCGTATTGGATAAATTTTTCATACGTCGGCATACGTCGTCTGAAACGTTGTAGTGTGACAGGTCATGCATGGGTTTCTTGCTTATAAAGGAGAATGTATTTTCAAGATGGAATAATGAAAAAAAAGTCTGATTTTGTCACAGTGAGATGCCACTATTTTCGATTTAAGTCAGGTGACCCAGATGCAGAAATCCAATATTCAATAAAAAGGTAATATATAAATGAGAGACCTGCATTTGTTTTGCCTGGATAAAATCCTGACAACAATAAATATAAAGCTACAGCCTCAACATTCGTGGAAGAGAGAAATACAATTTGATGCATCAGTCATTTCCCCTGATATCATACTAATAGTCTGAAAAACTTCAATTCCTGTGACAAATTTATGCAGTGAAAGTCCTATGCACAAATTAAAAAAAATAAATGTTGAAAGCTCAAGCTGGACAAAATGTTTATAAGCGCTATTCCTATTAGATAGGAAGTCACTGAACTGGACACCAGTGTAGATATAAATGAATTCATACAGAGGATACGTTGCCATTGGAGGGCAAAACCTACAGTATTGTAGCTGAATAAAAAATACTCCTTCCACATGTAACTGATGTTCTAAGAAGACACAACAGAACTGAAAAATGGCTGTCATTATTATTATATATTTTTTTTGAATATGACTGCAAACGGAAAGTTCAGTCTTGACCATATGGCTGCACTTCTGTTTGTTTCAGTCAAGTAGGAAATGTCCATGCGATGCAGTTTCCTAGTGAAATTCAGTAGTTTTGGTTTGAGTCCTTGTTCCGTGCAAAATTTATTTGATTCATAGGTGGTTATAAAAGCAACAGAAAATTACTGGGACAACAATCAATAGAAAGTCTGTCTCCTGACCTTGAATCAGTCAATGTTGAATGTCCGTCCATTTGTAGTCGAAGGGAAGAAAAAATTACACCTGCAAATAGACTGTAAACTACGAAACCGTCTGAAATAATACATTCTGTCTTGTTGAATAGCTGTAACATAACAGATAATTTCTGTAACATAGAACATAGAGTCGGTTAATTTCTGTAACATAGCATATAATTTTCAAATAGCACGTCAAAGGGGTAAAAAGTGAAAGAAAATATTCAACTACCTATTTTTCTGTCTTGGAAATCATAGGTATACAGAAAGTATACAAAAAGCCTCATTAAAATACATACCCATAAAACAAGTAAGTGTGGAAGCGTCTGCTGAAGTACTTGTCTGATAATTCCTGTAACAAAAGTCGTTGAGTTTCCTTTTACATTGTAACAGAGTTGGACAACTGAGATGGATGGCTGGATAGATGACTTGCGATTTTACGTCCTTTTCGACATTATTTCAGTCATATCAGGACGATGGCACGGTGATAATGAAAGGCTGTGTGCAATGGAACCCCGTTTACGGTAGGAAAGATTCTCGCCTCGAACCCGGTCTGCTAGATCAGTGGGCCAGCGCTTAACCCACTGAGCCACTGGGTCTCACCCCTCCCCCCCCCCCCGCTACATGGCTTAAATATTTCCCATCCCCAGTAGATCACACAAAAAATCCGACCCCACCGAAATGTACCCGGCCCTCCCACCCTAAAAAAGGGACGAACTTACAGTCTGTGTCTATGACTCTGGAAGCTGCTCCCAGGGCCTGCCAAAGCCTAGCATCTGCCCAGCGGACACATGATGTCAAAATGACGTCGTACTGACGTCGATGCGACGCCATTACGTCGCATCGACGTCGACAGGACGTCATTTTAAGGCCATGTGCCTGCTGGGTGGCAGAACCCACTCACGATCTTACATTCACGCTCCATGACGGTTCAGAACCGTTTGCAAAGAAACACAGAAACTATGTAAGGTAAGGATCGTTAAATCCAGCATTACCAATCATTCATTCAAGGTCGGAATGACTTCCCTTGGACTGTAAAGCGCACGAATGAAAGAGAGAGCGAGAGAGAGAGAGAGAGAAACTTCGATGCCAGAAAGGTGTTGCCTTGAGCTTCCTGAGGAATATCGTTATGAGACTTGAATGAAAAAAAGACAGATTATTTAGAGTCTATCGGACATTTCGGGCCGATATCAGAATGACTGTATGACAGCAGAGAGGCTAGAGACTGTGTCAACTGTCAGTCAGTCAGCCAACGCAGCCGTACAGAGATTACAGGGATTATAAACCTGTTTAGGTTCAACCTAAACAGGTTTATAATCCCTGTACTCTCTGCACTGTGGCTCTCTGTTCTGCCATTCTTATAAAAGGGAACAGCTTTTGTTACTTCCTGGTTACTTCCCTGGAGCTGGTGGACGAAAAGTTTTCGAAAGAGGGTCTACTCTTGGACAAAATAATTTGCTCCAAGAAGAGCAAATTCGTCTTCAAAAGTTGGCCCCAATTGAGAAGGACGGAAAAGATAAAAATGATAGAGCTGCTTCCCCTAAAAGTGTACTTTTCCCGGTGGAAACGTTTCATTAAACCTTGTGAATGTCTTGATTAAGGTGAAAAGATACACTTTCAGGCGAAGCAACTATGTCATTTTTATTTTTGCCTCCCTTCTCAATGGGATCTCCTTTTGAAAAAAGAAATGTTTTTGTTTTTTTTTCATAAGGAATAAACCCCCTTGGGGAAAGGTAAGCACAAAAATATGGGGTGAGGGGAGGAGAGAAGCGGGGGGGGGGGGGGGCGTGGCGGGGGGCGCGGCGGGTGAAATTTATGCGCTCCCTTGTCATTTCCATATTTCTGTATGCCTGTGAATCGTGGACCTGGACAGCAGAGTTAGAGAAAAGAACACATGCCTTTGAGATGAGATGCTACCGAAGGTTACTGAACATTTTGCACAAAGACCATATAACCTATGAGGAGGTTCGCAGAAAGATCCAAGCAGCCATTGCAGAATATGATGATTAAATCCTGACTCTGGTCAAGAAACGGAAACTAAGGTGGTTTGGCCATGTCTCAAGGTCTTCTGGTTTAGCAAAGACGATTCTACAGGGCACAGTGAAAGATAAAAGAAGAGGTAGACAGAAGAAGAGGTGTAAAGACAATATTAAAGAGTGGACAGGGATGGATTTTGCCAGCTCAACTAAGGCAGCTGAAAACAGGACAATGTGGAAAGAGATTGTTTCGAAGTCATCTTTGGTGCCCCAACGACCTAGTAAGGTTATGGGATAGAATAGATAGAAATAGAATAGACTCATATGCGAACGTAGTAAGAATCGAATCTGTGGCATAATGGCTATACGCATTTTTTTTCGGGAAGGTGGGGGCGGGGTGGGGGGCGGGATGGGGGTGGGGGGCAGCATTTCTCGAACCTTTATTTTTTAAAAGAAATTAATGTTTTCCAGTGGTCTTGCACGACAGACAGTTGTATGCAATAATACTGATCAAACATGGTCAACTAGTGGGCTTAAATGCTTCAATATACTGTCTCATTGTTGAAGTTGAAGGCCCCTACAAAGACCAAAACCCTTCTTATTTCTAGATCTGCGTCTGCAGAGTGGCAGTCAAACCAAGTTTATGCTCCCAGTATATTTAGCTACTGCCTGTTCTAAGACGGAAACTTCTGTCCATTTTTGTTCATTTTTATTCATTTTTATTTTGTATGTTTAAAGAAATAAGGTAAAATGTATTTGAGCCGCGACACGGCAAAACCAACAATGTGGTTGTGCGCCCAGCGCAAACTCAGATCAGCCTGGGCATCCGCCCAGTCTGATCAGAGTCTTTGCTGTCCGCATGGAGGTAGCTTAGACCCTTAGCTACACTTTGAGCACTTAATGAAGAGTCTGGTCAAACTGGACAGATGCCCAGGCTTATTTGAGTCTCCGCTGGGTGCACAACCACATTGTTGGTTTTCTCGTGTCGCGGCTCATATTTAGCTACTGCCTGTTCCAAGACGGAAACTTCTGTCCTTTTTTGTCCATTTGAGCCGCGACACGAGAAAACTAACCGTGTGGTTGTGCGCTCAGCGCAGACTCAGACAGGCCTGGGCACCCGCCAAGTCTGATCAGACTCTTCACTAAGCGCTTAAAGGATAGCTAAGGGTCTAAGCTACCTCCATGCGGACAGAGAAGACTCTGATTAGACTGGGCGGTGCCCAGGCTGATCTGAGTCTGCGCTGGGCGCACAACCACACTGTTGGTTTTCTTGTGTCGCGGCTCATTTTTATTTTGTATGTTCAAAGTAATAAGGTAAACTGTATTTGTATGTGCTTTATGTTTATTGTAAAGCTTTTGTATGTTTAAAGAAATAAGGTCAAATGTATTTTGTATGTGCTTTATGTTTATTGTAAACCTTTTGATATCTGTTGCGTTGATGCACAGTACTGTGTGTTGGACTTGGCGTTCCTGTTGTTTACTCATAATTTTATGACAACATATACATATATACATACAAATACAAGTGTATATATGCGTTCCTGTTGTCGTTGATGTGTTGTTCATTTGTGAAAGTGGCATTATTTCAATGTTCATTGATCCACTGTTCATTTTGAAAGAGGTGGTGGTGTATTGTTTATTGATGAACTATTCATTTGTAAATCGCAATTTAGGAACTGTTCGCGGATGGACTGTTCATTTGTAAAGAGGCGTTGGTGTCCAGTTTACTTGTAAACGGGTTTAATGTAATCTTTGTTTCAACAGGGGTGTTGATGTACTGTTCATTTGTAAAGTGATGTTGATGTACTGTTCGTTAGTCACGAGATGTTGATGTATTGTTCGTTAGTCACGAGATGTTGATGTATTTTATATTTCTAAAGCTAAAGGCTGTTCTGTTCATTTGTAAAGAGTTGTTAACATATTTTGATATTTGTTGTATATCCTGTGGTGGACTTAGTGTGTCTTTTGTCGAAGATATGGATTTGCGTTTTCGCATTCGTCTTCTTGTGGCCTCTTTGATGTGTTGCTTGCGCCTAGTGACTGTGGCTTTTCTGTGTGTATCTTTTATTAATGTACTGTTCATTGTAATGCGGTGCCCAAAAGGATGTTCACTCAAGGAAAATAATGTTTGATTCCCAACATGATGACTTGTTATTTTAAGCGCTCATGACTGCACCGACTGATCTAAGCCTTTAGCTGTCAGCTTCTTCAGCCTTCAGCAATAAAAAGTTAATCGTATATACCAGAAATGTAACTGTACCACTCAGCAAAAGAGAAACCATTGAACTTTAATATATACTTAAAAATCAATGTAAAGGCAACAGACTGAGGTCATAGAAGATTTTGTCTGTTTAATACTTTGCTGTATTTAATACATTATTTAGTAAAAGCTTCGATAATATAATAATTATTGTTAAAATCAAGATTTTTAATTCGCCAATAGGAACTGTCAAGCGTGATGTACAAAAAGGCCTCAAACAATCTATCTCATATCAGTTTCATATTTAGAACCCAATAATATTAGGAGCGGCTGTAGTGTAGTGGATAACACTCCGGACTACCAATCCAGGGATCGCAAGATCGAGCCCCCGCTTCTCCGGTCTTTCGGATGAGACTTTAAACCGAGGTTCCGTCTCCATATGACCTCGTTGTTGGTGGGACGTTAAACCCGAGTTCACTCACTCACTCACCCAATAATATTGGCTGAAGACCAGTGGCGTCCGTATTTTGTAACACTTTCCGTATGCTTAAAGAAATTTCTATGCAAAATAAAATAAAATTGGTAATTAAAAAAAAAAAAAAAAAAAAAAAAAAAACAGCCACCAGAAATCCCTAATACTAGAAATGGACTCATCCAAATGATAAGGATTGACAAGTCTACTAGACAAAAAGAGTTAAATGAGCCGCGACACAAGAAAACCAACAATGTGGTCGTGCGCCAAGCGTAGACTTAGATCAGCCTGGGCATCAGCCCAGTTTAACCAGACTCTTCGTTAAGTGCTCAAATGGTAGCTAAGGGAATGAGCTACCTCCATGCGGAAAGCGAAGACTCTGATCAGACTGGGCGGATGCCCAGGCTGATCTGAGTCTGCGCTGGGCGCACAACCACATTGTTGGTTTTCTAGCGTCGTGGCTCAAGTACACATGTGCCTCTAATGGTGTGATTGATCAAAATGATAATGACAATCCAAAGCCTTTCTCTTGTTTTGAAGATGTTTTCGTGTCTTTAAACGTGACATAAATGTGAACGTCTGGATTATAACAGCTGACGCAGCTTAACTTGATAGTTTTGACAAAATTGAGCCGCAACACGACAAAACCAACAATGTGTGCCCAAGGCAGACTCAGATCCGCCTGAGAATCCGCCCAGTTTGATAGCACTCTTCTTTAAGTGCTCAAAATGTCGCTAAGGGTCTAAGCTATCTCTATGCGAACAGCGAAGTCTCTGATCAGACTGGGCTGATCTGAGTCTGCGCTGGGCGCACAGCCACAATGCTGGTTTTGTCGTGTCGCGGCTCAAATCTAATTCCAACTGATTGAAAGTGAGGCATTTAAATACCGACTTAGGAAGTACTATGAAACTGAGTGCTCGTGAAGTGATTACAAATTGAGGAGATTTACGCAAAACAATGGCTAATAATGGGTTCGAACAGCCAAAATCCAGGATATGCCACGTTCACAAGGCTATTGGTATTTTACGGAAGGGAACGGAATAGAGACATTTACGGAATAAATCGCATTGTTAATTAAAAAGACTAACAAGGGAGGTAATCAATAAGCTTTCCGTTAAGTAATATGCAAATTTAGCAACCAGATTTATTATGATACTCAATAGTTACTGATTTAAGAAACCTGGAACGTGAGTGGGTGCTAGGGAACATCGTTATGAGAAAAGAAACAACAACAACGTGGGAGGGTGTCTAACAGCTTTTCAATTCCGTTTCTCAAAATACCAATAGCCAACCAACGTCACCGAAAGGATAACATTGGAGAAATGAAACCAACAAAACGGAACACGACATCTTCGACATCACACACAACCAGTAAAGCGCGAAGGAACAGTTGATGAAAATAAGTATAGCTTGCAATCAAACCATGAAACATTTAATGCAAGCCTGTATAGGTTAACAAACAGTACTAAAGTACTGGTAGAAAGCATACTCATACTGACGTGTAACACAGTTGTCCAACTCTGTTACAACGTAAAAGGAAATTCAACGACTTTTGTTACAGGAATTTACTGACTAATCTGTCAGTGATACAGCTATTCAACGACTGTTACGGAAATTCAACGACTAAAAACATAAAGAAAAGATTTGAAATGTAAAAAATCTCAAGTAATGGCAAATATATTTCTTATTTTTGATAAAAATATGACAGGGAACACAACATAGTATGTTTAAGATCTAAATAGTATAAATTAAGAGATAGTTTTGAAAAAATGAAATAAATTCCCGATGGTGTTAGTTTTACAGTAAATGGATAATAAACATAGTTTTTGTTTTACAATTATATATTGCATGCTAGACTATAAATGTGACATCAGTATTTTATTAAAAAACACCCATAGATGTAATCAGTTTACAATCAAACATGAGTTATTTAAATTATGTGTTACAGAAATTATCAGACCTTGTTACAGTTATTAACAGACGTTCAAGAGTAGGTTACAGATATTGACCGACTTTAACAATGTATTATTATGGTCTTATAACAGAAAAATGACCTCAATCAGATTTTAGCTCTTATCTTAATCTATTTATAGTTTGATTGATTGATTGATTGATTTGATGCTTAACGTCCACAGTAAACAGTTATGGTCATGTCGGGACGGTCTTACAGTTTGAATGAGGGAATAATATAAACTGATGCAAGTGCCGCATTTCTTTTGCCTATTGGTTTATTTTAGAATGTTTATTTATATACTGAAGACTTGTTCCTTGTAAAAGAAATGGGTGAAAATCTTTAAGCTCACTTAAGAACTATTTTGTCATGCATGGGTTTCTAATGTATTTTCAAAATGGAATAATGAAAAAAATCTGATTTTGTCACAATGAGATGCCACTATTGTAGATTTAAGTCAGGTGACCCAGATGCAGAACTCCAATATTTAATAAAAAGGTAAATAAATGAGAGACCTGCATTTGTTTTGCCTGGATAAAATCCTGACAATAATAAATATAAAGCTACAGCCTCAACATTCGTGGAAGAGAGAAATACAATTTGATGCATCAGCCATTTGCCCTGATATCATATCTGAAAAACTTCAATTCCTGTGACAAATATATTCAGTGAAAGTCCTATGCATAAATTGAAAAAAAAATAATGAAAGCTCAAGCTGGACAAAAGGATTATAAGCGCTGTAATACGATATTAGATAGGAAGTCACTGAACTGGACACCAGTGTAAATATGAATGAATTCATACAGAGAATTCCTCTTACCATTGAAAGGAACAAAAATACAGTGTTGTAGTAAAAAATACTCCTTCCACATGTAACTGATGTTCTAAGAAGACACAACAGAGCTGAAAAATGGCTGACATTTTTTTTTTTTGCATATGACTGCAAACGGAAAGTTCAATATTGACCATATGGCTCCACTTCTGTTAGTCAAGAAGGAAATGTCCATGCGATGCAGTTTACTCGTGAAATTCAATAGTTTTGGTCTGAGTCCTTGTTCCATGCAAAATTTATTTGATTCATAGGTGGTTATAAAAGCAACATATTGTTACTGGGACAACAATCAATAGAAAGTCTGTCTCCTGACCTTGAATCAGTCAATGTCGAATGTCCATCCATTTCTAGTCGAAGGGAAGAAAAAATTATACATGCAAAAGGACTGTAAACAGTCTGAAATAATAATTCTGTTATGTTGAATAGCTGTAACATAACAGATAATTTCTGTAACATAGAACATGGAGTCGGTTAATTTCTGTAACATAGCAGATAATTTTCAAATAGCAAGTCAAAGGGGTAAAAAGTGAATGAAAATATTCCACTACCTAATTTTACTGTCTTGCAAATCATAGGTGAATAGAAAGTATACAAAAAGCCTCATTAAAATACATACCCATAAAACAAGTAAGAGTGGATGCGTCTGCTAAAGTACTTATCTGATAATTCCTGTAACAAAAGTCGTTGAATTTCCTTTTACGTTGTAACAGAGTTGGACAACTGTGTGTAAGGAATGAATCCATCACAAGCAACCCCTGGCATCGAGTGTGTCCGTGACTTCCAATCCGAAGAGGAGTACGCTTTGATTAGAATTAAAAAGAAAAGGTGCTGATCATCAAACTTATGAAATGGATAGATGGATGGATGACTTGTGATTTTACTTCCTTTTCAACAGTCATATCAGGACGATGTGAGGTGATAATGAAAGGCTGTGTGCAATGGAACCCCGTTTACGTTTGAAAAGATTCTCGTCTCAAGCATGTATCGAACCCCAGACTAAAAAGTATCAACTAAAGTCATCAGAAGAAACCCTGGCTGGAACAAGATAAAAAATTATCTGATAATGTCTGGATATTCTGTGCATGTCTGTCTGTCTTGTGTTTGACTGCTATTTGACTGAAGATGAAAGATGTTCTAAAATAAACCAAATAAACGTAAAGAAGTCGCATCGACATCAATACGACGTGATTATGATTTCATGTACCCGCTGGGAATACAAAGAATGAAAGTGACCCAGCGGGCACATAACATCGAAATGAAGTCGTATGGACGTCGATGCGAAGTCATCACGTCGCATTGACGTCAATACGATGTCATTTCGACGTTGTGTGCCCGCTGGGGACGTTTTTGTAGAACTGTCAACCCACCAATGCCTTATGGACTATTCTATCATTATAAAATGGATGTTTACATGAGCCACTTGGGTAACGTCGATAAGAGAATTGAACTGAACTGAACTGAAAACTTGCCAATAAAGGGACGTCTAAATTTCGCATTTTTCGGCGTTTGATCTTTTCTGCACTGTTTGCCTATGTCAAATTTACGGAACGCTGTAGCTGCATTTGGTATCACTTCAAGGGCGTTCATCCCGGATATAGTTATAATCTAAGACTGTACAATTTGTTCCGCTTCCCACAGAAGTGTGAGGAAATTATACATTTACGCTGTGTATATACTCACAGTCGCAATGCTAGGGACCCGGTAGGACCCTTGTGAGCCTGATTTCGGTGCACCAGCCTTCCCCACGGCGCTCCACCACATAGAATGGTCTTTGAAAAGAAATCATTCGGATGCATACCATGACTATAATAACAGTTAGCATGTTCATATTAATCAAGTAATGATACATTGCAGTGGCTATTTTTCTGAATGCTTTTTTTTTCTTTTGTGTGAGTGAGGGGAGGGCTGTGGGGAAGGGTTTTGGGGAGGTGCTGATTTTGTGAATGTTTCCTTGAATGTGATTTTTTGCCGGGAATCGTGGATGGAGGTTTTGGGGTGGGGTGTCAAAATTTATTTTGCATGATGGGTGGTGTGGGGGACTGGTGGTTAGGGGAGTGGGACTGGTGGTTAGGGGAGATGTGTGTGTCGGAGAGGAGGGGGGGGGGCGGGGCGGTCGGACAAAGAAACCCTTAGTTAGTGGATGGGTCATAAAAATAATGGAATTCCTGCAAATAATCCTCCCCTTCTCTCTCCCCCCACCCCGCGCATCCACCCTCTCCACCATTTGATAAAAGGTGACTGTGCGCTAAGGTATATACAAATTCCAAATGCTCAGACCACCCAACGGACAGATGCAGTGTGGTGAAGAAATACTATTTGCCGATGAAAATTATTCATTGTATAAAAACAGCGCACGTGTACCAGATTAACAAAAGTCGCTTCTTTTGAAACTTACAACTGCTCTGTATATGCGCGACTTGTATACTTTAATGTATACGCCGCCATTAATTCTGCAAGTTGACAGCTATGCAGATTTGCTCCAAAGTAAAGCATTTTCACTGGACTTGAAGTTTCTATGCCCCCCGCCATTTAAAATGGGGAGGGGAGCATATAGTATCACCCTGTCCGTACGTACGTAAGTAACATATGTACGTACGTACGTTCCGTACGAAATGGTTTCCGTTCGATATCTTTAAAACATTGATGTATTGAATTCATATTTTATACACATGTATATTATCATAAAATACAGGCCAAGCTCGATGTAAAATCCGTCTATTATTGTTGGAGTTATGACCCTTTTTTGACTTCCATTTTGTATGAAAAAATGGTTTCCTTCGATATCTTTTTAAAAAATTGTATGTATTGAATTCATATTTTATACACAGGTATACAATCATTAAATACAGGTCAAGATTGATGTTGGGTAAAATCCGTATATTATTGTGGGAGTTATGGCTCTTTTTTGACTTCCATTTTGTATGAAAAAATGGTTTCCGTTCAATATCCTTTGAAAACATGGATGTACTGAATTCATATTTTATACATAGGTATATATTCATAAAATACAAGTCAAGTTCGATGTTGGGTAAAATCCGTCTATTATTGTGGAAGTTATGGCCCTTTTTCGACTTCATTTTGTATGAAAAACTGGCTTCCTTTCATTATCTTTTGAAAACATTGGTGTATTGAATTAATATTTTATACGCATGCATATAATCGTAAAATACAGGCCAAGTTCGATTTAGGGTAAAATCCGTCTGTTATTGTGTGAGTCATGGCCCTTTTTCGACTTCATTTTGTATGAAAATATGGGTTCTGTTCATTATCTTTTGAAAAGATTAATGTATTGGATTCATATTTTATACACAGATATATAATTATAAAAATACAGGTCAGGTTTAATTTAGAGTAAAATCTGCAAATTACTTTTGGAGTTATGGCCCTTTTTCGACTTCATTTCATACAATAATGGTTTCCGTTTGTTAGTTTTTGAAAAGTTACTTGTTTCTGGGCTATTTCTTTTGGAAATTTGCATGACATCCATTTCTGTGATAAGATACAGAATGTTATCATATATCACAGTCATGACACCTCCCTCCAACGCCAACCCCCCCCCCCCCTCACACACTCACACACACACACTCACACACACACACAAAACACACACACACACACACTTCTTTTGATCCGAGAAGCACAATACATCTGCCTAAGGAAAACAATAAAACGTGTATCACAGAAGTCTGCCTATGTGAACCTAGTTATCCTACAAGTGCCAGTACCTTAGTACCTTAAACAAGGCGCCATCTTACTTAGGGCACTAGGCGGGGACATCCATGCCCTATGGACACATTTCTAGTTTTTAACGATATCCTACCCAAGGTTCGCTGATACATTTGATAAGATTATATGTCAGTTATTCACTACAAGTACAGAAATTTGTGAAATAATCAATTTGTAAAACATGCAATTGTAATAATCATGGCGTTAAGTATGTTTTTTTTTTTTTTTTTTTTTTTCTTTTTTTTATGACTACGGCACCGATCTACTCAGGGGAATTAAGATTTGTTTGTCCGTAGTTCGCTTAAATCAAAATCAACTTCGCAAGCCAAAGGTATAAAGTCCACTTTGTTCCTTATGTAACTGAACAAAGTTGACTCACTACCATTGGCTTGCGAAAATGAGAAAACACTTAAATAATAGACTCTTAAATTTTTTCATGCGGCCCTTTACTCTCTGCCATACACCTATCAAAGGCCCAATTTTCAATGAAACTATTCATGTATGTATATTGGCAGATATTTTGAAAACTCATGGGCCCTGTGTTAAGGGTAATTTCCATTGATTCCACAGCTGATCTACATACTTTAGAAATCCACTTTATTAGCTTAATAACCCTTACTGAGCGTACAAATTAGACCTAAACCAGACTGCCCGAAAAGCGTAGATAGTGTCTACACTGTCTCCTACTCTACGCGTTCTTTTGACTTACAATAGTACTAAAATCAACTCATACCAACTTTAGGACGATATATTTCGCATTGAGCGAGGTCTACACTGATAAGGATGGATGAATTATTTAGGGGATGACTATCATACAAGCATCACGCTTACCGTCAGATCCTACATTGAACTGATTTGTAAATTTATATATGTGCATGTAGTTTACCTGAATAAAATACTGTTTAAACCAAAATAGTTATACCATAGTTTGTCCGCCTGTACGTGAGATAATCCACTCGCTAATGCTCGTGGATTATCTCCTCATACAGGCGGACAAACCATCTATTACTTAGTATTTAAAGCTAAAAAACACAGATGACAAAAAAACAACAGATGGCATAGATTTAAAAACAACAAAAAAACAACAACAAAAAAAAAAAAAAAAAAAAAAAAAAAAAAACGGATGATAAAAATCAAAAAGAAAAAGCTAATCCAAGCTACATATCATATTGAGAATTCGATACCTATAAGGCAAACGCGTATAGATATAGATCCAGATCAGGCGGTTCACCCTGAGCCGCTCCATCTGGATCTACGAACTTTGCGGTTTTAATTATTTTCATTCCCGCGCGTTAAGTCACTATGTCCTGATATTGGGGCGAATTGGTAAAATTAATGAGATATGGTTTTAGAAATTTGATTATCATTTAGACACGAGCAGCAAAGGGATTTGAAGAACTTAATAACGAAGCTGACGTCTTATTCAATGCTATTAAGTTTATTGAAATGCAGATTATATTCTGAAAACGCCATCACGCTAAATTTTAAAGTTATAATCCTACGCAGGGTTCGAATAGTTTTCCTTATAGAGAATCTAAAACGAGTGCCCATTTCACGAGTTTGATGAAGTATGATTGACCCCGAATGTGAGGCCGCTCGAAGCAAGGAATCTTGCAATATGTTAATTAGAAAATAGGAATGATAGATACATTGTAATGTGATCGTTTGATTTAATTCGATGACGTTACGACTCTACTACAAATGTTAGGTATATGATATATACTATTTTTTATTTTGTGCAACCAGTGATAACAGTTAATTTGATGTTAATTTTAGAGATGGTAGGATGGTAATACAAGAGAGAGAGAGAGAGAGAGAGAGAGAGAGAGAGTTGGTTGGTTGATTGGTTGGTTAACTTGTTTTATCAGCCATTTGAAACAGTATTTCAATCTATATCGGACCGTCTCCCAAAGAGAGGAGAAAGAAAGAAAGAAAAAATAAATGATAGACGAGAGAAAGAATGTCCAAACAACCCCACCCGCACATACTGCAAACACAGTAGGCCCATCCAAATAAGTAGGACACCCCGGCACTAAAAGTAACCCAGCACCATCGCCCGACTCGACCATCTTTGAGAGAGAGAGAGAGAGAGAAAGAGAGAGAGAGTTGTCAATGGAAAGTATGTTATGGATATGGTTGTCTGTAGACACTAAAATTCTAGGCTGATTTTTTTTTGCGTATGTCCAGACTGTTATTTCTATTTTTGCTCTCTCGTCAATCATTAAAAGCCATTTAGACTTATTGGTTTGGACCGCATATATCTATTATTTATGCAAATAAGGTAGACGTGATAGTGTTGGGTTCCCATGGGAACAAGGAATGATATTTCTGTTACTGAAACTGATGAAGAATATTATGTTTTCGACATAACATCTATCGGTTTATGGCACCTATCTAAATAATTATTATCTCCAGGAATTGACAAAGAGCATTGTTGCACTCTTAATTCATTTTCGCATTGTTTGGTGTTGACGCATGTAACAGACACCAATCGGAAAATGCCTAAAACAGTTGAAGTGCCAAAATAAAAATAGTAAATTAAATTGGAGCCGCGACACGAGAAAACTAACGAAGTCGTATGTGCGTCCAGCGAAGACTCAGATCAGCTTGGGCGTCCGCCCAGTCTGATCAGAGTCTTTGCAGCGCGCTTAAAGGGCAGCTAAGGGTCTTAGCCACCTCCATGCCGAAAGCGAAGACTCTGATCACACTGGGTGCATGCCCAGGCTGATTTGAGTCCTTGCTTGGCGCTATGTCGCTTTGTTAGTTTTCTCGTGTCGCGGATCACTGTTGAATTTACAGACAGCTTAGATCCAGAAAAGACGGCTCATGATAAGCCGCCATATCTGAATCTTATTTGCTCTTCATCCAGCGTCTTTAAAATATCAATGACCGGAACATTTACCGAAATTTGGCAGATAAAATTTGTCGTTTTTTCTTTGGTGCTTTAAGGTTACTATGTGCAAACAAGGAGTACGCAGATCAGTCTGCAGTCTGTGGAACTGTAGAGTACATTTGATAGGCTGACTGATTGACTGTTGATTGGTCTGATTGGTTTATTGATTGTCGGGCTAGTTGACTGACTGAGTAATATTGTATCCTTGCAGCAGCAAGAGAAAGTCTGTTCTCATACTAACAGTATACATACATAATTATCAAAAACAATACCCGAACGCCGGATTCCCTACCACTTTATCCTTTCGAATGGACAGGGTGAATATTGCTTATCTGCGCATGGTGTTTTAAATGTTACTGACTGGGGAAAAGCACTAACAGATGTAGGCCTTTTTCAGTCCTCAAAAGTGGCCGCCAAGTTAGCAATCTCATGGCGAATAGGCAGTATTTTTTCTGGAAAATATGAAAAGAAAATGTTGTAAAAACTCACTTTAACATGTCTTTATTGTAGCGTGCTATGAGTAAATCGCTATGGTTAAGGCATTTGTACCATGTACTCACAAAAATTAGTACATAAAGTACGAAGTATAACCAAAACCCTGCGATTGTTATTGTGTATCACTGTAATGTACCCATAAATCCTCCATAGTAAGAATATTTATGAAGTTTTGAAAAATATCAACAACTGCCACACTGCTTTTGATTGAAAGTCAGGTCAAACTCTATTACGGTATTATAACCGAAACCACATGACTGTAGAGATAGACATTTGGCGTATAATAATAAAAACAATAATAACAATATAAGAGTGATACTGTAGCGCTCAAAATTTCATATGGGACGATAGTAAGATTTGTGCATGGTCGCTTGATTTTTAGTTTGCAAAAAATTCTTAACTCGATACTCGCTTTTATTAACTCGATACTCGCTTTTTTTCAACTCGATACTCGCTTTTGTCTATCTTAGAAAATCGCTTTCTTCGACGCCAGGAAAACGAAGAGTAACCTCCGCTTTTAATTAATATGAGCAGAAAAATACTCAGTTTCATGAAAATCTGAGACATGTTGTTTTCACTTTATTTTTTTTTTTTTTTTGCATTTTTGCATTTTTGCGAACAGAATTTCCAATAAAATGTCTTAATGTTCGGCAATGCGAGTCTTATCATTACTGAGAGAGAGAGAGAGAGAGAGAGAGAGAGAGAGAGAGAGAGAGAGAGAGTATAGCATCAGTGTTGCAGTTGTAAATGTGTACGTTTCGTTCAGGTACATTTAGCATAATCACCCGGATTTGCCCGACCGACGTGAGGTACTGGAGGAACTTTAGACTGCTGTCAGTCTATTAAATAAGACAAAGTCATAAATGAATATGCATATCATACTCTGTCTGTAAAAGTTGTTAGTGGGTTTTAGGGGCCTCTAGGACGGTGAGATCACCGTAGTTCAAATGATGTCTGATTTAATTTTGTATTTCAGGCATAGAGAAAGTAATAAAACAGCTCGGTATCAGCATTGTATGCTGATAATGTATATGTCATACATAAGGCCAAGATCGGATGACAGGTTAGAGGAACCTTATTCAAACTGATTTCAGTTTAATCTGCAATCAGAGCAGACATGGAAGAGTGGGCCTGATAGATCAGGAATCGAAATGGCCACCAGTAAAAGACTGTTGTTACAATTTATAGAAGACCCTTTTATTATAAACCAATTTCAATATAATTTCACGCAAATGCTATGTACGAGAATAACGTGGATAAATTCAAGTTCACAGGGTGCCAAGGCCAAGGTCAAAATCAGTAGTCAATAAACACATACTCTCTCTCTCCCCCCTCTCTCTCTCTTTCTCTCTCTTTCTCTGGCATAAAAACTTTGGGAATAGTTCTTTTGGAAGATAGCGGCTCGATCTAAAGTTAGTTGAAATCAAAATTAAAAAAATACAACTTTTCTTGACAGTCATTTTTTTGTAAAATTTAGTGCGCTCATGCAATATTAAATTGCTGAAAATACTAGACCACAGCTATTCCATAGTATGACCTCAACACAAGCACTCAAGCTGGTTGGCTGTTTTGGGTTTAACGGCTCTTTGAGGCAGTATTTCAGTCTGTATCGAGCCGTCTGCCAGAGAGAGAGCGAGGAAGAAAATAGATATGATAGGGGAGGGAAAAATGTCCAAACAACCCCTACCCGCACCCAGTGCAAGCTAAGTAGGCCTGTGCCCTCCTTTTATCAAAATTAGTAGGGCGCCCTGGAACTGAAAGTCGCCTAGCACCATCGCCCGACCACGACCATCCCAACAAACACTAAGGATACTATTAAGTACTGGCAGTTGGATAGTGCTTTAAAGGTCAAAACAGTTGTGATCTTTAAAGCACTATCCAACTGCCAGTACTTAATAGCATCCTTAGTACTTCAGAGAAACACTTACAGTAAAAGGAAGCCACTGTTACAACAAAGTGTTTACATTTTACAAGACAGGACGTTCTTAACGTATTAAGGCCTAGCATGCCATAAAGGACGTGTTGGCAGACGGTGAAAACTCAGATCAAGCGCCAAAGAACGAGATGTCTGAGCTGCGCCTTCCTTTCCGTATTTCGAGATACAAAACCAAATCAGATACCTCTGATATTTGATTCGAACCTGTCCAAACTGTGAGGTAAAAACCTCCACTAGGCATATCCGACGGTAATGGTCTAGCAGTTGACTAAGCACAATTGCGATTCAAATGTTTTTCGAGAGTTAAACGTCAGGCAAAGAAACAAACCGGATTGAAAAATGTATATCGTCAGATATCTGTAAATTTTTTGTCATGCAAATTTTTTCTTGCAATATTTTCAGTGAAATTTTAGTATCCTAGTTATTGGAGCGTAATTTTTCATGACCTAACCTCATTTCTGGTTGTCTGTCTAACTTTTCGGACATTAAGTAGAACAGAAAATGGAAATTGATAGGACATTGTATAAGTACAATATCTTGTGCTATGAATGACGTTTCAGTTCTTATGTAAATTAGAGATGGTTTTTGACAAAAACAGATGTCCTCACACCTGCACTTTCTCAGCAGTATCGCTTTCCATAAATGTTGACAAAGCAAGATCCCATGTGACGTTGAAAATAGGGCCAAGGTCACCAAAATATGATCTTGAATGAATAGCTCATACTGATTATACACTTGTCTATGTCTGGTCATTATCCATTAATCGCTTCAGAAGATATGGTGTAGACAAGCCATTTTTCAACATTTTTTTACTTTTGGCCTTGAAAATGAGGTCAAGGGCAACAAAATTTATTCAGTTCATTTCCATCTTCTATTGATATACCTGTTCGAGTGTGGTTAAAATCCAAACAATCCATTTAGGATTTATGATGCAGACAAGCCGTTTTACAAAGCTCTTGGACTCATGTGACCTTAAAAGTAGGGTCAATGTCACCAAAATATGATCTGTTCTTTTGCGTGTCTCAGTGAAAATA
This sequence comes from Ctena decussata, assembly GCA_963989385.1. Classification (NCBI taxonomy): domain Eukaryota; kingdom Metazoa; phylum Mollusca; class Bivalvia; order Lucinida; family Lucinidae; genus Ctena; species Ctena decussata. The sequence goes on from OZ022514.1 coordinate 41,045,767, forward strand.
GGGTCAAGGTTACCAAAATCTAACCAGTTCTTTTCCACCTCCCAGTTATATATCTCTGCAGGTTTGGTTAAAATCCGTTCATCCATTCAGGAGATAGAGTGCAGACAAGCTATTTTTCAATATAGGGACCTAACATGGTTTTTTCATGCATTAACCTTGCCAGGTCCCGGGGGAGATGTTGACAACCGAGGCTGAAGGCTAAGGTTTTCAACATCTCTCGAGGGACCTGGGAAACGTTAATGCACTGGAAAAAGGTGCTTGATCGCTGTAATTGCATAAATTCAACGAAATATTCGTTAAAATATGCGGAAAATGTGGCACTATATTTTGTCACCGTTTGACAGCTAGTGCATCTTTTTATTAATAGCCGTCTTCCTGGCCCGAGATCACCAAGCTGTTCAAAATGGCTGCCATCACCCAGTTCAACCTCAGTATTTCTGAAAAGTGTCTAAGATGGTCGTTGCAAATTCGTCAATAAAAAACATATACCTTGATCAAAGCAATAATTTCCATGCAAAACAAGCCTGGTCCATTCATGTATCATCCTGCAGTTCATGAGGGCTGAAAGCTTGGGATAAATGTTTTCTTTAACACTTATTTACCATTTGGCATCGTAAGAATGAAGACAACATCGGTTTGAAACCTGTGTCAGTACATGATGACGTGATGAGAGTATAAAGCATGATGACGTCATAACAATAGGCTACATAGGTAGCACACCACCATTTTTTTTTGTAAATTGACCTAAAGGGGAGAGGCAAGAGTGCATGGCAGAATTATTTTAATGGCCCATGCACAAGCATATGAAAGTTGCTTACCTGTACATCAACAGCCCGTGAAATCCCTTGTTGATACACGCCTGTTAATACCATACTACACTGCTCTTTTATGCAATAACATTCTTTGACCTAATAAGACCTTGAAAATATGGCCAATATCACCAAAGTCTAATCAGTTTTCCTCCCACCCCACCTCACCCAATGATGTATCTGTACAAGTTTGGCAAACTCTATACATACCTTCGGGAGATAAATTGCAGACAAGGAGCTACGCAGACGCAAACGCCGACGGGATCTACACCAAAAACAATATGTCCCCCCACACATACACACACACGGTGGGGGACATAAATATCACATTGACATTGAATAAAAATATCATTTAACTGATAGAGATACTGACAACAAGAGGAGTAGAGGTTGTGAAAACGACATGCGTGGAAATTGCATAATCCCTTCCTTAAATCGCTAATTTGCCAATTTTACTATGATTACTGAACCATATGATTTTTTTCAATATTTATTAACCGTTTTCTTTAAACCTGCAACGGTGTTATTTATCTTAGGTATGTGTTTTCCTTTACTGTTTATTATAATGAATATGTCAAAAAAAAACTTGCTAGACGACCAGTACATTCGTTCAAAAGCATTTTTGATGCAAAAGTACTTTTAACAGCTGGGGTTTCTCCAACAATAAATATGCTAAGAAAATTTAGGCATGAAGAAATGAATTGGCTAGTGTGACTAGTAAAAGCCTGCACTAAAATCTGAAAACTTTCTATGTTTTCTTTGATTGGCATTTCCCCGCCCCAAAAAATGAGTCGCTATTTCGCTTACTTAACCGCTAAATCATTACTCGAATAATCCGCGTGGTCATAGTTAAAGTAGTAATTTTTTCACTTGATATCGAACAGATGTTTTTCAAGTTGTTCTTTTCACAGGAAAGAATAATTGAAACAGTAGCATGTTTTTTTTTATCACAATAATAATTTTTCTTTTTCTTAAAAAAAAGAAAAAAAAAAGAAAGAAAAGATATTAAAAGACTTAACCGCTAAATCATTACTCGAATAATCCGCGTGGTCATAGTTATAGTAGTTATTTTTTCACTTGATATCGAACAGATGTTTTTCAAGTTGTTCTTTTCACAGGAAAGAATAATTGAAACAGTAGCATGTTTTTTTTTATTACAATAATAATTTTTCTTTTTCTTAAAAAAAGATAAAAAAAAAGAAAGAAAAGATATTAAAAGACTTAGCCGCTAAATCATTACTCGAATAATCCGCGTGGTCATAGTTAAAGTAGTAATTTTTTCACTTGATATCGAACAGATGTTTTTCAAGTTGTTCTTTTCACAGGAAAGAATAATTGAAACAGTAGCATGTTTTTTTTTATTACAATAATAATTTTTCTTTTTCTTAAAAAAAGATAAAAAAAAAAGAAAGAAAAGATATTAAAAGACTTAGCCGCTAAATCATTACTCGAATAATCCGCGTGGTCATAGTTAAAGTAGTAATTTTTTCACTTGATATCGAACAGATGTTTTTCAAGTTGTTCTTTTCACAGGAAAGAATAATTGAAACAGTAGCATGTTTTTTTTTATTACAATAATAATTTTTCTTTTTCTTAAAAAAAAGAAAAAAAAAGAAAGAAAAGATATTAAAAGACTTAACCGCTAAATCATTACTCGAATAATCCGCGTGGTCATAGTTATAGTAGTTATTTTTTCACTTGATATCGAACAGATGTTTTTCAAGTTGTTCTTTTCACAGGAAAGAATAATTGAAACAGTAGCATGTTTTTTTTTATTACAATAATAATTTTTCTTTTTCTTAAAAAAAGAAAAAAAAAAAGAAAGAAAAGATATTAAAAGACTTAGCCGCTAAATCAGTACTCGAATAATCCGCGTGGTCATAGTTAAAGTAGTATTTTTTCACTTGATATCGAACAGATGTTTTTCAAGTTGTTCTTTTCACAGGAAAGAATAATTGAAACAGTAGCATGTTTTTTTATTACAATAATAATTTTTCTTTTTCTTAAAAAAAAAATAAAAAAAAGAAAGAAAAGATCTTAAAAGAAAGGTATAAACAAACAGTTCAAGACTAGCATAAGCTAACTGATTGCCTACATAAGACTGCCCAGCCCTGCAGTCTTTTCAGGTGTTCGTCTAAATCACACAGACTGATCAGGAATACCGCTGTCGACTTAGAGAGGCATGTTTTTTTTTGAAACGTGGCCAAACTGTCTTCCGGTTTGTTGTTATACTCTTATATATCCTTAAACAGACATTTAAATGCGCCTACTCTTAACTCTCCTCTGAACAGATTGCACAGTTTTCATTAAAGTAAACGTTTAACAATGAGGATGATCACCTTCTTTATTCTTGTTCTGATTACTGTGGAGTCAGTGTTAGGTGACTGTAACTGTAAAAGGGATCCGGAACCCGTATGCTCTAAGTATGATTATGAGGAGAAGTTGCTGGCAAAAACCATTCGACTAGAGTATAGAGTAGAAGAGGTTGACAAAGACAGGAACGAAATGGAAACCAAATGCATGGCTGAACTTGAAAAACTGACGACTCGCGTTGCGATTCAGGATACAACTATAGAGACAATAAAATCGAACTTCAGCACTGAACTTGAAAAACTGACGACTCGCGTTGCGATTCAAGATACAAGTATAGAGACAATAAAAGCAAAGTTCAGCACTGAGCTTGAGGCAATGGAAAACAAAACGGATCAGCTCAACTCACGAATCGAGGAAATGGAAAACAGATACACAAATATTTCCGAGGAAATAAAGCAGTCTAAAGGTTTGAAAGGTTTGCAAAATCTACCCCTCTTTCTGCCTTTTAGTGAATAAGTCTGTCAACTCATCTTTATATATTTCTTAAGACTTTTATCTGTCTGTCTAACTATTCATTCACTCATCCATTCTATCTTTCTATAAATTTAATGTGTATTGTATAAAAATGCCCAAGCTCAGTACATGATGTGTAGATTGAAAACTGTTTTACTTAAACCCAGAAACACCATGTTTAGTTATTCTTAGGAGCACGGGTACATCTGTAGTGAGTGAGCTAGTAAACTCGGGTTTAAAGTCCCACCAACACATATGCCATACGGAGACGGGACTTCAGTTTAAAGTCTCATCCAAAATACCGAAGGAGTAGGAAGCAAACCTGCGACCCCCAGATTGGTAGTCTAGCACTTACGCCACTCCTGATACAACTCCAAGTTTCAACTCTATTTTTGATAACTGGTTCAACTTTAACGACTTCCTGTTTGCCTGCCAGAACGATAAGCCCTTTCAAAAGGGATCAGGTGTTAAAGGAAAGAATTTGTGGACACAGGAGCTATTTTAGCTCATCTGAGCCAGAGGCCCCAAGGCGCTTAAAGTATATGCTGGCTCCGTCGTCCGTCCACAATTTCAAACGACTTCCTCACTGAAACCACTGAGCCGATTGTAACCAAATTTCATATATGACTTCCAGACCTTGTGGGAACGAAATATTGTTCGAATGGTTTGGGTCTCCTGGTCAACATGGCCGCCACTCCCATATATGGTAAAAACCTAAAAAAAATAACTTCTCCAGAACCAACTGACCGATGGCCTTGAAACTTGGTAAGCAGCACTCTCCAGAACCAACTGACCGATGGCCTTGAAACTTGGTACGCAGCACTGGATACGCAAGTGCAACCAAGACTGTTCAAATCACCTTGGTTGACCATGACTTTTAACGGCAAGTCCAGATTTGCTTTCTGGTGCTTTTATATAGGAAAATGCGAGAACATAAGATTTCATGGAGATTGTTGAACATTTCGGCAAAAATGGTATATACCGTCTACTGAATGACTATATGAAGATAAATAAGTGCAAGAGGTCAAGGAATTTCCTTGACCTTTACCAATGTGTCTCATATTTGGACAGTTTTAAATATCTTCTCTAAAGCCACTAGACTAAATATCATAAAGAACCTCCAGGGATTGAGGAAATGACAATTTCTTCAAATAGCACAGGGCACACGACCACTCTGACTGCCACATCCATATGTGGTAAAAACTTAAATAAAATCTGCAGAACCAATTGACCGTCGGCCTTTTGACTTGTTATATAGCATCGGGTACTCAAGTACAACCAAGATTATTCAAATACTGATCTTGGGTTGACCTTGGTGAGGTCAAATTTGTTTTCTCGTGCTTTAATATGAGAAAATGCTAGAACGTAAGATTTCATGGAAATATTGTTGAAATTTGTGTCCTAAAATGAGTATATACAGATATCATAATGAGTGAATGAAGATGTGTGAGTACAAAAGGTTGAAGACATTCTTTGACCTTTCTCCCAGGTCTCTAATATTTCAACAATTTCAAACATCTCATAAAACGCCACTGTGCTAATTGTAATCAAATTCTATATAGAACCTCCAGGGACTGGGGATGAAAATTTGTTCAAACGGTCAAGGTCACATGTCCCACATGGCAGCCACGCCCATAAATGGTAAAAACCTTTAAAATGTTCTCCAGGACCGATTGGCCGATGGCCTAGAGATGTTGTATGTACTATTGGTTACTCGAGTACTACCAACATTCAAAGGACCTCTGACGGTTGTAATGTAAATTTGCCTATAAAAATAGTCAAAATTAAATTTTTGATATCCCCAAGAATTTCTCTCGAAATTTGTTGCTCTCAACTTCCCCTAACTGGCCATGAATTTAATTTTTGATTATTTTGCACATAGACTTCAATTTTTGTTGGAAAAAGCCAAATTTTGTAATTAAACGTAATGGAAACAGGAAAAGTTTTTTAAAGATATTTCCCCCCCCCGTGCCTCAGCTAGCCACTTTGCATGTATGTGTGTACTATCATAATACACATTATATGTGAGTGGCTTGCTGAGGCACGGGGGGAAACGATAGTCTACAGCTGAAAAACTGAAAAAGTGGGTGGGGTACTTACACCCTTTATATCTAAAAATAGGCTAAAGTCCTTAGTACTGAAAAAATATTGCATAATATCAGTAACAGTAGTGTGTATGTCAGTTTTAGCATAGTAATCAATTAAGATTTCGATATCTTAGAAAACCAAATAAATGGACTTATTTTCAGAGACTGAAAAATTAACATACCCCTCTCGATAAAATTGGTCTATGTTAGTCTAGAGGCATGATAATTTTTCTAAATCACTGTTAAAATGTCTTTATAGTACACAAGGCTACATATTAATGCCAAATATTTCAACTTTTGTTGCCCGAGGAAGGTGCAGTAATTTGTCGAAAAATGGGCAAATATGCATTGATACTGTCAGAGGTCCTTATAACCCTGGGTTGACCTTGAGCCTTTTTTGCGGCAAGATCAAACATGCTTTTTGGTGATTTTCTGAAAATAAGGTTTCATGAAAATTTTTGAAAATGTTTGCCTAAAAATTGGTATATATAGCCATTTTAATGACTAAATAAAACTTGCTTAAACGCTCTTGGTCATATGACCAAGATGGCCGCCATGCCCATGCATGGTAAAAACGTGTGAAAATCTCCTTTTCATGTAATTTTGGACCGAATTCTTTGAAACTTGGTAAGCAGCTTAAGGGGCACAAAGTCTACCTTAATTGTTCAAATGATGATCCTGGGTTGACCCTGACCTACTTCTTAGCGAGGTCAATATTGCTTCCAAATTCTCACATATAGGGAAATGCTTTAGAAAGTGTTTTTATGATACTTTTTTCCGGCTTGGTAGGACTGACGCCACCGCCGACGTTCAGCAATACTGCTATCACCGACCGCCACCCTGACACGCTTATTCCAGCATAGGGCACACTTGGCGCAGATTTTCTGGTTTAATATGAAGTAAGCCCTGCTTATAGGCGAGCACATCGCTCTTTACAATGCTGTCCAGAGTTACGGAGTAGAGTAATAGAACTGTATTATTTCTTCATTGCAGAATTTATACTAAATTCTTGTACAGCATTGCTATCCCTACAGGTGTTGTTTTTGTCGTATGAAATTTGCAATAAATCATTGCATCTCAAAAGCATCGAATTCCGTTCGTGACAAACTGATGAGAAACTGTCAGAGAACAGATTTTCCCCTTGTAGCGTTCCCTCCCACGGTAAACGGGCTGTTATTCTTTTCATTTCTTCTCGGCGTCGCTTTCTAATTCCTTTGCCCATGTTCCTTGCATTTTTTTGTGCTGACCATGTAGTGATCTACCGCCAGAGAAGTGGTTAAAGTTGACGCCATCTTGTTTTTCTCAAACGGAACGTTTGGCGTCATCGCGTAACGTAGCAACAGAAAGACTGTCCAACCTCTATTTCTTAATTATTTTGTGTATTTCTATTCAAACCAGTCCAAATTGGATAACACGGAAGCGAAAGTTGGTGTCCAAACAAAAGAAATTTCATTGGAAGTAATGTATTTTGTAAGTAAGATATGCCTTACCGATCCTCTACCTGCAGGCGAGTGCTCGCTATTACATTGAAAAAAACATATCGGCTATTTGGTCCGATATGAGCCGAGCCCACGATTTCTTGCATGATAGCAAGAACTAGTTAAGGCACTCCGCTGAGTGCATGCACAGATGAACGCTTATAAAAACCACTCGTAGCCTTTCTTGGCAGGCAGGGAAAGACAAAATGCCTACCTGTTTTCCCTTATACCCCCTTCACACCAAACTCGTTATCACTAAGTTCTTGAAAATTTTGCCAAACGGGCTCCAACGGTGTGCGAACGGAGTGGACGTAGTAGCAACGTTTTAATGTCTGTTTACGAACCTCATGGACGGACTCGGACGGGTTTGGACGGGAAAAATGCTCCAGAACGTCGAGCATGTTTAAAATTTTCTGGCGACTATCCCGTTCTGGAATTAGACGGATTTGCAACGTTCTTAAAACGAGATGGACGGGCTACGAACGGAATTGCCGTACTTCGATCCTACTAGGACGTATTAGGGTCGGGCACCATTGGCAGTACGTGTGCACGCTGACCTGTCCGTTGTAGCTCGTTCTTCCGATTCGCAGACGGAACAAACTCGACCAGGGTATGCAGCACTTTTCTTCTCTTGACTCCCAGACTCAGGAAAAGGCCCAGGAGACTCTGCAACTTGAGGATGAGCTGAATGGGCTTCAGATGAGACGCAGCTTTGGGATCTAACAGTAGCTGCTTTAGTAAAGCCCGTCTGTCAAGCTCCGCTCTTGTTTGGAGGCATGCTACTCACACGGATGCAATGCTCTGCACAGTTCGAAATGACGAACGCGAATGTAAACTGGGTAGAACGCAGTGTTTTTTGTAGCTGTCGGACCAGGACGTGATTGCAATTACGTTTGCACGCACTCGGGACGAGATGAGGACGAAGTCAGAACGAGAACTGCTTTCGAACGATGTAGTCGAGGTACGAACTAGTTTGGACGTATTTGGGACTAAGCAGAAAAAGGTACGAACGAGGTTGAACTTACCACGGACGTGCTTGGCCTGCTTGGATTCGGTCTCTGCACGAGGTGAATGGGAAATCTGACCCGATATGAACTTAATACGAACGGACTGCGGACGGGATAGAGACGAGATGGACGTATTGAGGACTGTTTATGATCGAACTAGAATCGTATTACAGACATTTTAGGCCAAAAGTTACACGTTCTACTCCGACCACAGCCCGTTTCATGATATTCTGTGGACGTGATAGGACGTTTTGAGAACTAGTTTGGTGTGATAACGGCCGTAAACAAACGACAGACTGATGGTCACATGCAAGCGGATCTAGCATTGATAATCCGGAGGTATTTTTCGGACAGATACTCGCACAAATTCTGTTTAGGTTCTGAAGCTGATTGTGTTGCGTGTTTTCCTGTAATCGTATTACAAGCGAAAAACCACTATAGAGGGGAAAACGGCTATGCAAAAACATGTGTAGTAGATTTCCCGCTGGTAACAATTGGCTTTATAGTCACATATCCGGCATGTATGTGTGTGTGTGTAATGGGGAGAAGGGTTGGGTGGGGGAGGGAGAATTCTACTATGTAGCCATTTTCTTTCTAATGGAAATCGATGGCAGCCGCATATCAGTTTCTTCGGTTTGCAATTGCAGTTACATAATCATATGACCTTTGTTTTTCGGATACGGTCTAGTTTCTGAAGAAGACGAAAGTTCGAAACGTTAAAACACGTGTTTTGTCTTATTTCTGGACTTCATAATTATTTGATGAGTCAAAATATAAGCTATTCTGTAAATATACCAAAAAGCAACACCCATAAAAAGAATCGGCACAGCATAGGCAGCAAAGGGTAGCTACCTTTATATACCTACATCATTTCACTTACAGGAGAGTATGACCTGTGACACAGAAATAAAAGTGTCACTCGGGTTTATTTGCCAAATGCAATCACACTTAACACGTTCGGTATAATTATTCGGGTAAACTTGAGAAATTGTCAGGTATTCCTCGGGCTATGAGCCGCGACACGACTAAACCAACAAAGTGGCATGTGCGCCCAGCAAAGACTCAGATCAGCCTGGGCATCCGCTTAGCTTAGACCTTTGGCTACCCTTTGACTACTTAACGAAGAGTCTGATCAAACTGGGTGGCTTCCCAGGCTGAAGTGAGTCTTCGCTGGGTGTACAACCACATTGTTGGTTTTGTCCTGTCGCGACTCATATATCATATATTTGGGTATTCCCCGGGTTTATCAAAGTATTTATGTCGAACGTGTCCACTGACAAAATGTGACAAATACCGCAGTCTTACAATAGCAACTGATTTTTTTCAAGTTTAAATTCCCATAAAGGCTTTAATGTTTCAAACCACTGCAGAAGCAGAGGGCGAGGTTTGGGCCCAGTAAAACATGTTCAGCAAGTTTCAATGACATGGGTCATTTGGTTCTGAAAGAGATATTTTTTTATTTATTGATTGATTTTTAATTAGATTATTTTTACTTTTTTACCGCAAATGGGTATGTCGATCAATTTGGTCTTGTGACCACAACTGTTCATTTCCCTGAGCAATGAAGGCTCCATATGAAAATTTACTTCAGTCATCTCAATGGCTTTGGAAGAGAAGATGTTTGAAGTTGTTTAAATGTGAGTGACCTTGGTCAAAGTTCAGAGTCTGGAACTCAAATATCTTCATATTATTACATTTAAGCTTTAATAAATAAGTAAAAACTACGATAATTATATGATTAAAATGATTAAGCAATAAATGTCTCTTTACGGATAAAATTGTAAATCAATTTCAGCTGGTCAACGTAAAACCTGCACATTTCCATACAGTTACGACGCCGGAACAAACCTATGTTGGAAGTTGCAGCGAGATGTAAACCTGAACTGGTCTGATGCAAAGACAGAATGTTCCAACCAAGGAGCCCATCTCATGATTCTGAACACAACAACTGCCTTTAAATTCATGCAGAATTATCTTCGTGAAGGTAATGCGCATGCGCTTAAGAGCTCTAGCATATCGTCGGGCGGGTACTAATGTTAGTGCGGGGGAATATAGAGTTGGGATGAATGACAGTTCAAACAGTGAGCAGACTGGCGCGATTATTTGTTCCTCGCAAATTCTTTCCAAATGTTTCGGAATGCTGTTTAAAAGTGCCATCATTCCTTTGTCTATGTATTTTACAGCTATATAGTATGGTTCATCACAGCCATATTGAATTTTTCGACAGAACCAGGTAAAGAAATTGTATTTATAGAGCAATTTGTCATTTATCAAAAACAAGCTCTTCCTCCTTCTGCCAGTTATATGACTTAACGAACATCAGCCAACATTTTATCACAAAACATGAGTGTTGAGCCGCTTTTACGCCCCCCTACCATGAGGGCGAGGGTGTCAGCGTCGGCGTCGTCATCTGCGTATCCTCTTTTCCCCTAAAGGGATGGATGGATTTTGACCAAACTTACACAGATAAATCACTTGGTGGGAGAAAGAACTGATTATATTTCGGCCTGAATCTTATTTTCAAGGTCACATGAGGTCAAAGAATGCTGAAAAATGGCTTGTCTGCAGCATATCTCATGAATTGATGATTTAAACCGAACTTGCACAGATATATCATTGGGAGAAATAATTCGATTTGGGTGACCTTGACCCTTTTTTCAAGTTAACAGGAAATAAAAGAGTGTTGAAAAATGGCTTGTCTGCACCGTATCTCCTGAATGGAAAATAGACTTTAACTAAACCTGCACATATATCATTGTGGGATGCAAAAGAACTGGTTCGATTTGGTGACCTTGACCCTGTTTTAAAGGTTAAGGAGGCCAAGAATGTTAAATTGCTTGTCTGAACTATATCTCCTGTATGAATAGATGGATTTTAACTATACACTGGAAGCTAGCTAAGAACTGAATATATTTTGGTGACCTTGACCTTATTTTCAATGTCACAGAAGGTCAGAAATGTTGACAAATGACTTGTCCGCACCATATCTCCTGAAATCAAATATTAATTCATAAATTAACACTTGATTTCTGTACTTTTTTCTTTACTGAATAACAAGCCAACAAGCGGAATATGTCACACCAATTCCATGTGTATGTGGGCCCCTTTCAATCATCCGCTGTCCCCACTCCTAGTAGGGTAGAAGTCGGGTGAAAAGAACCACAGTCACCTGGCGTTTCTTTTTGTCTGAAAATTGATTAAAGTGAAGCAGGTGTAATGGAGCAAAATTTCTTAGTCCCCAAAATCCAGTTCGAGCAATTTTCCCAAATTATATAGTTTACATATGGAAAAGCTTCTAGATCTGAGTGTTGTTAAGATATTCTGTCTGTAAGTCCTTTACCCCATTCACAACAACATTTAGGGGACACGTTCGGCATAATTACCAAAAATCCAAACAATACCCAGTATTCGTCTTGCTAGTCGAATGTACTTACGTATAGTTACATATCTTCGAGTAACCCGAGCGATGCCTGGGCAACGTATTGCTCGAGTCTACCCAAGTACTTACGCAAAACGTGTCCAGTATGCATATATTATTTCGTACATGAATGTACAGTACCTTGCCGAAAGTTTGCCAGCTTTTCTTGAATCCAATTGACTTGCATGCATGTATTTGTAAGTGTGGAAGGACATTAACTGTGTTTGTTCTGCTCAGCAGAACGCAATAAAATAAATACTGTTGGAGAGAAATGAAAGACACAAAAATATCAGGTATTGAAGAGACACAACAATTAATACTGCGCTTGAAATTTAAAACATAACTTTTCCATTGACGTCAGTAGTGACGTTGCCGAAAAAGTGATGTAAAACCGGGACAACCATCTTTCAAATGGCAAACGTCTGATGTGCGCTAATAAAAATTTACGATAAAATAATGTTTTTACTGCCATAGTCATTTAGCTTTCTAACAGTATAATTTTTATTTTAATCTGATAAGAAGAAGCAATGCAGTTGATTTTCTTGCAGACGGAGAAAATACATGTAAGCCAATTAAGCCAAACCACCTGATCAATGGATTTTAGCAAAAGCGGGCAAACTTTTGGCACGGTGTATATATATTTACTTGCAGTTAGTGCAGGCAACGTATTTCTTGGTGCCAGTGATATGGCGGAGGAAGGTACATACAAGTGGATAAATGGTGAAACAGCACAGATTCCATGGTCTACTAACCAGCCAAATGGAGGAACGACAGAAAACTGTTTATCGATTTATGCTTACAACAAATATGGCATCTTTGACAGTAACTGCTCTAGTAAATACGAGCTTTTTTGTCAAATGACAGTGTAATTTGTTGTATTCCATATAAATGGACCAACAATTGCATACCAGTAATGTTCTTTATACACAGCATAAATCAGTGAGTTGTTGGGACAATAAATTAATGTGCATCACATTAATGCCTTCGGAATATTCATCCTCGATGCGTATCAAGGAATTGAAATGCGGAGAATGCACTTCTTAAAATACTTACAATTTTGTTGTAGTCTCCTCAGATGAAGCAGTTACACTTATTGCGATTTTATTTTCCGTGAAAATCAGTCTCAAATATCACCAAGGTGGATGGAGCTCACGCGAAGGCAATATTAACTTGTTGTGAACGGCATCAAATGGCCTTCTTTGGTTACCATCAGCAAGGTGTGATATAGGTTTCCTATTTTCCGTCCGTCCACCTTTGCGGCTATCCTAGCATTAAAGTCTATTCAATGAATTTGTCCTAAAACATTACATCCATGGGTCTCAGATTTTACATAACATTCATAACCATGCCGATAGAATCCACATCGCGCTCATTTCAAAATATAAAAATATAGGAGTCAGCAAATCTGGGGTTTAAATATATTATGGAATCCGATATAAACTTACCAGTTGTTATCATGTTAGAGTCATTGTGCAAGAGAGTATGTGTGTGAAGGTGGAGTGCAAATAATAAACTCACTAAAACCTATTCCGCGGTTTTCCTTATTTCCAACGGACTTATTACTATAGAATTTATTTATTTTCATGTTACATGTTGCATTGCTACTCATGAACAGATTTGATAAGTTTCGTTTCTTTTGGGTATGTTTCTTGGTTCCAAAAGATCGCCTTTGAATTTGCTAGTTTTGTTAAAGCCATAAGCTTGCGCGGTATCATGTCAGATGTATTAATATCTGGAAAGAACTAGAGTAAAGACCTTGTTACATGTAAGTAGAAAGTGAAAAAAGCATTACCATCATTAGCATTAAACCATAATGTTTATTGTTTCATCACACTTGTTTTCTAACTATCAATCTTTCTATCTTTTTTCTGCTCATCATGAATGTACATACCCAAACATAAATGACCTTGATTCAGTCTTCAGACCTTCTCCTGAATCAATGGCCTATGCGCACTCATTGCGTCGGTATCCTTAAGTTCCTTCTAGCAAATGGCAAGCTTCATCATATTTTCGTTATTTGGCTATTTACAGTGTACACATACTTATATATGAAACAATGTGGATCCAAGAGGCTGGTGGACTTTGGAAGCGACAGTAGATTTTAAAGGGATAGAGACAATCACTGTGATTTCCCAAGTCTCCCAGCTTTATATATCTGGCATAAGCTTAAAGGAAATTTTTGATAACCTGATTGTAAATAAAATGTACGTTTTAAAGAAAAAAGTTAGCTTTGAATAAATTTGAAAATCAGATATCATCATCAACCTAACAATTCATCCTCTGTCTGTCATATCATCTCATCCACCGGAGAAGCTTGCGAAAAAAAAGCCATATCACCATATAGTTATCTGTGAGCATTCCATTCTAAGATCCTGCAAAAATATCACCTGTATATCTCGTACATTAAATGACAATGAAAAACATACTCAATACACCGAAATCCTTCTTAACGAAGCGCCTTTAAAATACCAAACATATCAAACATACATATATACACAAAGAGGCTTTATTATGGAAAGCATTCATTTTTATGGCAACTACAGTCTACAGCGGAGAAGGAGGACGGTTGTTGTAAATTATGGTATTCCATAAAATGTTTTTCAATATTTCGTTTGATTTCTGATAACGCAAACAGTAAAATTCTAGGCTGATTATTTTGTATATGTCCAGACTGTAATTTCTATTTTTGCTCTCTCGTCAATCATTAAAAGCCATTTAGATCGATTGACTGTTGACTGGTTTATTTGATTATCGGGTTAGTTGGCTGACTGAGTGATTAGGTGACTGAGTTTATTTTAATGATTTGGTTTGATTAACTGATTCATTCAATTTTATTGACTGACTGGCCGGCCGACTGACCGACTGTTTGGCTGACGATTGATTGATTGATTGATTGGTTTGTTGATTGATTGATCACAATTATATGCTACCAAACTCATTACCATTTTCAGATTTCGACGTATTTTGTCAGCTATGGGTCCTGAAGCCACCAAATTATATAGGTACATAAATCTGATCATTCAAGAACACTTGCGAGAAAGTTGGTCATCACAGATTTTATAATGACCTGCATTCCTGAAATTCAATGCCATATACATATTTCAGAACAAATTGGCTTTTATGGGTCATGGAGCCACAAGATTATAAGCAGCATTGCATTTATCTTCTTTGCTATTGGCGAGAGTGCGTCTGACCATCTGACCACAGCAATTCTCTTTCTTAATGCACATCCAGCTTCATAGGTAGCTAATACAGAAATGCTAAAACTTGAGAGCTATGTTAATTTTCTGAATTTTCTTAATCCGTGCTAAAGCCAAGAAAAAACATAGTGCATCCTTGGAGGACAACCAAGCAGATAAGAATTTCTTTCTGTCGGGTCTGAATGGCATTACACTGGACTTTTCTAGTATATAGGAAAGGCTTTCCTCCCCTCTGCATTTCTAAGCAAACCGCCATCTCTGTGAAAATTGAGGCATTTTTTTTCCGGGTCAGTTTGAGTTCCTTTCATCATAACTCCTGTGATTTCGTTTAGTGGCCTCTTGACACCATAATTTAATTCCCTAATGATGACGGTTTAAATCTTTAAACTAGTAACTACATATATTCGGCTATATTTACATTCTTGGTGTATTTACTGAAAAGCCCTATTGTAAACCATGGACCGTAATGTAGTTTACATTCCAATAATTACATTGAGACACGCGACGTCAATGACGTAATAATAAACAATGGCTCTTTACAACCTGATTGGACGTCAGCAATGCCATGACGTCATGCATACCGTTCTGCTGTAAGCAGAAAAACTGCGTGTCCATGTTTTACTGCTTCAATTTTAGCGCTTATATAAGATTTTTCATGAAAGATTTGATTGAAACGAGTGTAAACATAAGCAATAAACTTAATTTTTCTGATGTTCATCGAAGTGTAAACTACATTGGGTCACTAGCAAAGTTTACATGAACCCCGAACGAAGTGTAAGCTAATTGGGACACTAGCAAACTTAACATGAACCCCTTCGGGGTTCATGTAAACTTTGCTAGTGCCCCAATGTACACAACCCCTTCGAGGTTCGTGTAAACTTTGCGGGGTTGTGTACATTGGGTCACTAGCAAAGTTTACATGAACCCCGAAGTTCATGTAAACTTTGCTAGTGTCCCAATGTAGTTTACACTTCGTTCGGGGTTCATGTAAACTTTGCTAGAAGGGGTTCATGTAAACTTTGCTAGTGACCCAATGTACACAACCCCTTCGGGGTTAATGTAAACTTTGCGCGTGAACCAATGTAGTTTACACTTCGATAAACCTCAGAAAAATGAAATTCATACCTTAAATACAACGGGGCTTTTCCATCTCTGGAATGACTCCAAATATCTAAATCAGGCTTATGAAATTCTGCTTTTAATGGGATTTTCCCTTCTAACTAATGCAAGAGCGTAGCTACCTATACGGCAAATACGCAGGTGCGTATTGAAATTTTGTCAAAATTGACAAAATTTTGAAACGCACCTGCATATTTGCATGCTGTAAATTGATAAATAAGACTAGATTTCAATATCACTTGCCGAAGTGGCTGAAATACTAGCTTTCCCTTCAAGAAGTAGAGAATAAAACATGGTTGTGCGTATAATTTAATTGCCCCTAATTACGTCCCTGTAATGCCATAAAATCTAGAATCATCTTATATAAGCAATGCTAAAACCAGGATCCGTTTTATTAGATGGGTCTAGATTTTCGGCATATAAGCGAAAAACTCTTAGTCTTATAACCGCAGCCATACAGTAGTCTGTTGATTTATACTGATTGCTGTCAAAAATATGTTAAGACAATTAAAATGATAAGACGGATTAAAGGAACATTTGGGCGGATTACCCAAGATTAATGATGATAAGACTAAATTTGCTTATGCTGAAATATCATTTCCAGATTCTAAGCTGCCAAAAGAAAGTACTCTGGCGAAAGTATATTCTCTTAAAACTTAGCAAAATATTACCTTTCTGAAGCAGCAACACAGCAGACCTCAAACCTGTAACTGAGCCAATGGGAAATTTCTTGATAAATAACATTATAATACAGAATAGGACACTTACTGTATTTGACATTTAATACATTTAATATCTGCGGTATTTACTTTTCGCGGTTTTACTAATAAAAATAAAACAATAGCGAGCTTTAAAAACTGAATACATGTGCCACGATTTTAAACCAATTCTTTAATTGACGCGGAACTCTATTTTATCATGTATCTGCTGTAAAATTTCACTGATAACAAGGGTATGATAACACAACGTGATATCATGTCACTGTAGAACTGCGCTTGCGCGAATGTTATCCTTTAGAAGAGATCTCTGAAGACGATTGGCTGTATTCTGACGTTGGCCGTGACCACAGCTTTCAATTGGTTGAAAGACGTCACCCACTTACGTCATAACTTATTCGCGACGTCAGCAAGTTTGAACAAATCTGCGTTTGCTTTTCATTTGTTTGAGTCTCTTTCAACCTTAAAACCATCTGATGGTGCATGATAAATAGAAAACCATGTAAGTGTCTTTTGATATCAAGTTTATCAGGCTCGAGCAGAAACACGTTGGACTGGCTCGGCAAGCCTCGCCATTCTTACGCTGTTTCTGGTCTCGCCTGATAAGCTTGATATCAAAAGACACTAACATGGTATTCTCTATATCTAAATGGCTGACTGGTCCCAACAGACCAGAAAATAATTCAATTTCCTGTAGCTGCCGCACAACACTTAAGTCTTTAATACTGAAAGTGGTAAAAAGTCTACACATACATCACAGTGAAAAGTTTTTCAATCGACAAGTTTGGTGATAATCTGGTTTGATGTGCATTAATTGAGTCATGTAACTGGTGAAAAAATAGATTTGACGTGTTTTTTGAAAAATGAAAAGCTGTTCCACAAAACACTTTTTTTCTTTTCTGGTTAGCCGTCGAGCAATTCATTGTAAACAAATGTGGTCCCATGCCTTTACCTTGCAAAATTTACCATCTAAGTCACAGGATTATTATTTTGAATGAAGGTCAGTTTAATTACCAACTAAAATGATCGCAGTCAATATATAAAATCAACTGATGGTAATGTGCACAACCGTGGTGAATGTAGAATACTCAGTTTCTGGTGCCAGAAGGAATGTATGGAAATGAAATTGGTCATTTCTTGTAGAATGATGCATATTTTTATCAAACTACACCATGTGGTTAAGAGTTATGAGCAATTTCACTCACTGACTACAGCGAAAGGACAAACAGACTGATGGACTTGCACAGCGATTAAAGTGCACACCTGTGGGTCGTGCAATACTGTTTAGACTTTCGTCACCGTTTTGCATGCCGGTGGCTGGACAATGTTAAAATACATAAGTATACAAAATTTGAACCATATATACCACAGGTTTCAAGAGTTATGAGCATTTTCACTACTTGACCGTAAATTTTCAACTTGTGCTCACCAAAGCCTCGTCCATCAAAAAAGACGGTTATGCATGCGAGTCGTTAGATACTGTTGACATGTACAAGTATGCAAAATTTTATCAAAATATAGAATGCGGTTCAAGAGTTATAAGCGTTTTCGCTAACTGATAACGGACGGATGGACGGACAGACGGATGGACTCACACAGTGATTATAGTGCAAACCTGTGTGTTGTGCAATAAGAAGTGTTGCATACCAGTGGCTGGGCAATGTTAAATAACATAAGTATACAAAATTTGAAGCAAATATACCAAGCGGTCCAAGAGTTATGAGCATTTTCAATAAAAGAGCTCGACCGGCCAAATTTATGCTCGGTGAAGCCTCGTCACTGTTTTGCATACCAGTGGCAGGGCAAAGTTAAATTACATAAGAATACAAAATTTGAAGCAAAAATACCAAGCGGTCCAAGAGCTATGAGCATTTTCAATAAAAGAGCTCGACCGGCCAAATTGATGCTCGACGAAGTCTCGTCACTGTTTTGCATACCAGTGGCTGGGAAATGTTAAATTACTTAAGTATGCAAAATTTGAAGCAAATAAACCAAGCGGTCCAAGAGTTATGAGCGTTTTCAATAAAAGGGCTTGACGGGCCAAATTGACGCTTGGTGAAGCCTCGTCACTGTTTTGCATACCAGTGGCTGGGCAATGTTAAATCACATAAGTGTACAAAATTTGAAGCAAATGTACTAAGCAGTCCAAGAGTTATGAGCGTTTTCAATAAAAGAGCTCGACCGGCCAAATTGATGCTCGGTGAAGCCTCGTCACTGTTTTGCATGCCAGTGGCTGGACTATGTTAAAATACATAAGCATACAAAATTTGAACCATATTTACCACGGTGTTCAAGAGTTATGAGCATTTTCAGTAGTTGGCCGTAAATTTTCAACTTGTGCTCAGCAAAGCCTCGTCCATCAAATAAGGTTGTAATGCATGCGAGTCGTTAGACAATGTTGACATATATAAATATCCAAAATTTTATCAAAATATCCTAGCGGTTCAAGAGTTATAAGCGTTTTTCGCTAACTGATAACGGTTTTCGCTAACAGATAATGGACGGACGGGCGGACTCACACAGTGATTATAGTGCAAACCTGCGGGTTGTGCAATTATAAAATCAAAGGTGTATTATTTGTTAAAATTTGGCTTTTGACGGTAAATTACAATGACAACAATGCAGCGAGAAGCTGAGTTTCATGAATTACCACGCTTTGTATTTTCATAGCATTCGATCTTTAGGCTGAAAATAGCAAAGTATTTGTTTCTGTGAATCTATTTTCGCTCTTCCATCAGTCTTTAGGGGAAATTTGACCATAATGGTTCAGACTGCAATATCTTTTATTAATGTAAATGTTGTAGATGTGATGGTTTTATGTTTCTGTTCCTCGATAGCAATTTTAAATGATAGCACTGTCTTTTCACGTTTTTTTTTATTTCGTTAATCGTTATTTGCAATAAAATCGACTTACATCTTATATGATAAAAAACTATATCTGTGTATTTTTGACATATATTGTCTGCTACGTTAGTTGTGATATCATGTGCGCACATTAACCTATTTAATTGAAGATCTTTTTTTCTGTCCAGATGTTGTCCAGGGGGCTCGAGGGAACTAGTTGCTAACAGTTCTAGATATGCACTTGTAGGCATCGAGTATCTCCGTGTCAGCCAAGCCTTTTTTTTCAGACGCATATTTTTTCTGGAACATTTAGGTTAAAATAAAGCTCTTGTTCAAACTACAGCCTCAATAAATAAATAAATAAATAAATAATTTAAGAAGCTAAATATAATCCCTTAATGCATGTATCCCTCTCCAAAGGCAGAGATAAATAGTTTTGACCTGGTCCGTCCGCCTTTCCATCCTCCCGTCTTCGTCCGTTCTGAGCCATAACTAAATCACCACTGAAAAGAATTTCATGAAAATTAAAATAAATATAAAGCACTATAACGCGGTGATGCACGTCAAGTTTGTATAGACTGGCTGAAGTAGTGCAGTGGTTACCGCCTTTCATGAAACTCAAAAAGTAAATATATATCGCTATAACACGGCTATACACAAAAAGTTTCATCAGAATGGTATCAGTAGTGAATGAGTTATTAGCCCTTGAATCAACAGTTACGAATAACAAATTGAGCAGTATCTTAATAATCATTGAATGGAATTGTATGAAACTTACAATAAATATGTAAATTGCTGCATCTAATGTTTTGTAGGTTTTGTTTCAGCAATGCATTAGTACTTGTCCTTGAATTGCTGTAAAATCTACAAATTGACTCATAACTAAGCTTCAAATGATTAGGAGTTCATGAAATCTAAAAACAATATGATTTATGGCCCTTGAATAGATTGAAAAACTTCAAAGGATCTCTGACAGTTGTAATGTAAATTTGCCTATAAAAGTGGTCAAATATGAACTTTCCGTATACTTCAAAATTTCCACTGAAATGTGTCCCCCTGAAATCTCTTTATTTGGCACAAGAACAAGTTTTCGGGTACGAAGCACACAGACTGAGATTTTTGGTGAAAAAAGCATGTCTTTATTATTGAATGTATGGAAAACAGGAAAGTTTTATTAAGATACTTATCCCCCACCGTGGCTCAGCTAACCACTTAGCATGCATGTGTGTCCTATCAATATACATATTATATGTGAGTGGCAAACTGAGGCACGGGGGGATGATAGTCTACAGCTGAAAAACTGAAAAGTGGGTGGGGAAACTAAACACTCTGCATATGAAAATAAGGCTAGAATACTTTTTCTTTACATATTATTGTATGCTATAATGCATATATAGTGTTTCCTTTATTTTAAACATGTTTAACAAAATAGAATTCAGTAAATATGAAAAATCGAAAATTTGATGTATTTTGGATGACTGAAAATTTCACTTACCCTTCTGAAGAAAGTCTGCCCGAGTTAGTCTGCAGAAATGATATTTTTTCAAAATCAGTATCAGAACTTCTTTAAAATGCATAAGTCTACATGTTAATGCTAAAATCATCAACATTGGCTTCCCATGAAAGCTGCAGTGATTTGTCGAAAAATAGGCAAAAATTGCATTGAAACTGTCAGAGGTCCTTAGCCATAACTGAGGTACCGGTGATCAAATTTTCTTCAAACTGAATGAAATTAATTTCATCATAGTGTGGTGATACTGAAGCAAGTTTTGTTTAAATGGTCTCACATATGCACGAGTTGTTGCCCCTGATTTCATTTAAAATCCATATGTTCAGACTGACTTATTAATAAGTAATCTTTGAATGCAATTTTATGAAACTTAAGTCAACAAGTTATGGCCACTTCGGCCTAGGATACAAATTCACCGAAGTGGCCTGTTTATCATATGATGAGGTCATTTGTGCGAACCTTAGTTTATTTTTCAAAAGCATATAAACAACTGATTTAAAATGTGTCAATATATACAGTCAGACATAAGTTAAGCATCACCTAAATAAGTTGTGTCATAGAAGGAGGTACGTTTCAAGTAGCGTTATCACAGGAATATCTTCACTTTTTGCATCAATATCCTGTCTAAATATTCTTCACTATCCAAAGAACTGAAATATTCGAAATTTTATTTAATTCATATCAAATATGCCGATTTGTGGAATATGAAATTTAACTTTCAACTAATTGGGATCGATGCTTAACTTATGTCTGACTGTATATTATACTTACGGTAATAAAGGTGTTGATATAATCTTTAAAACATGCCAGAAATGATTTGTTTACACCAGTAGATCGTCAAACAAATCTTGCTGCACGCGATTACCACGACCAATTCAATTTATACTAAGGCCCTCAGAGCATTTGTGGTAACTGGTTAGATGTACTGATAGCTTAATAATCATATTTCTTAGATCTGTAGGGGTTTAAAGATGTGCTTTATAAGTTTGTTTGAGTTCTGTCAGTTAACGAATTTATCTGCGGATGTACTTTGTTATGTATGTCATCTGTAATTGAATGAATTTTGTCATGCGATATAGTATGTGAAAGAAATGGGTTCAGAAAACTAATTCCAAGTAGTTCAAGCAGCAGTCCATTCCACCGGGGAAACTGTTCTTGTAAACTCTGATTAATGTGCTTCAATAGTTTTGGTCACCATGATAACAAAGTAGTCAATGTACTAAACCCATGTCCGAACTCGTAAATATTAGCTGTTGGTTGAAACAATATTTATTCAATACAAACTACATGGATACAAAACAACACAATATACAATATTGTACATGATCTGGCGGTAGGCGAACGCTTATATGATACATAATTAGCCGTTCACTTTGTCCCCTCTTTGGTATATGGTTTGAAAGAATAAGAAACAAGATTAAATACATTTTTTGTAAAACTCTTCGGGTTTGTTTACGTTTGACTGAGAGTCGCTGTCAGAGCGTATTTTTGCTTAATTTCTGACAATGACCATTTCAACAACCCTCGCTCCCACATATACTCAAGCATTTTCTTTATGTTATCTTTGTATATGCCAGTACCATGGCCTTGCATGCATTTACCAGTATTAGAATAAATACCGGAAGAACGTAAGAAGCTATCAAATACAAAAAATAAATAAATAAAATAAAATAAATAATAAAAACAATTCACTCTTTTAAAATCGATCATAACCTTATCTTTTGTTCAAACGCCCTACTAATCTTACCAAACAAATAGGCACGTAAAAGGATTGAGATAAGTAAGGAATAAAAAGGAAAATGAGAAGGGAGGGATATAGATGAAGATATAATGTTCCGTTTTAATGTTTTCTGTATTTTTTTCTGTTTTTCTTTCTGTTTTATTGTTGTTGTTTTTTTCTGAACAGAAATTAATATTGTTTGCGCTTTGTTGTTGTCTTCCTCTTAAGGTGCCTTGGTTCCGTTTTGCTTCCTAATTGTGACCTTTCCTGAAAAGTAAAAAGATACGCATTACAATCAAAGCCCACATCCCGCTTTTAAAGCCAAAAGGGAAAGAAGCACACACACAGACACAAATGCACAACAGGGGGTATCAATAAGGCGGGTTTTCTGCATCCTACCAAAGTTTTCTTTTTTTAACTGATGGTATACTCCAATGTGTCTAGTTTATTAAACCATATGTGACTTTGGTCGGAAAGCCCTACTTACTGAGCTATGGGTCCACAGGAGTGGGTGGGGTAATCCAACATGGTTTTAGCCTGTCTTGTACAAACATTCTCATTTGGTAGAAGAGTACAACAGGCAGACAGGATTTGATAAACTGATTAACAGAACATCTAAAATGTATTTCCATATCATTTTATTTGATTTAATTGAAGATATGTTGGCAAAAAAGACTTCCTTTGACATTCAGCATTTTTTGATATTTTTGTTCTCAATTTAAATAAACAAACCATTTACATCAAACTCATGTCAAGGAAGCACCTTGACCAGGACATTCGGATGATGTGACCAGAATTTCACAATGACCTAGTTTTCATGGTCGACTGAACACATAAACTCGTTTGGAAGATGGTTTTCATTCAATTTTGACCTAGAATTACGAAACTTTGGTCAAATTGCTATTTAAACTGCTATATTATGCCCTATACCCCCGCCACTAAAGGTGAGAGGATACATAATGGCTTCAGTGCGGAACTCGTTGGCATCTGCATCTGTGTATGTGTCACATATTAAGTCCTTCTTTGACCTTGGACACAAGGTCAAGGTCATCAAAATCTGACCTTGACCTTGTTTCCAAGGTCAAAGAAGGACTTAATATGTGACATAGACACAGATGCAGACGCCAAGGAGATCTGCACTGAAGCCAATATGTATCCTCTCACCCTTAGGGGCGGAGGTATAGGGCATAATATAGCAGTTAAAATAGTAATTTGACCAAAGTTTCGTAATTCTAGGTCAAAATTGAATGAAAAACCATCTTCAAAGCAAGTTTATGTGTTCAGTCAACCATGAAAACTAGGTCATTGTGAAATTCTGGTCACGTCATCCGAATGTCATGGTCAAGATGCTCCCCTGACATGAGTTTGATGATAACTGGTCTGTTTATTTAACGATAATGCCAAGAAATATTGAAAATTGAGAACAAAAATATCAAAAAATGCTGAATGTCAAAGGAAGTCTTTTTTGACAATATATGCTCAAATTAAACCAAATAAAATGATATGGAAATACATTTAAGATGTTCTGTTAATCATTTTATCAAATCCTGTCTGTCTGTTGTACTCTTCTACCAAATGAGAATGTTTTCACAAGACAGGCTAAAACCATGTTTGATTACCCTACCCACTTCTGAGGACCCATAGCTCAGTAAGTAGGGCTTTCCGACCAAAGTCACATATGCTTCAATAAACTAGACACATTGGAGTATACCATCAGTTAAAAAAGAAAACTTTGGTAGGATGCAGAAAACCCGCCTTATTGATACCCCCTTTCAAGAAAGACACGCACGGTGGTAAACCGAATGAGCAACTTTTTCCAAAACAAGTGGTCATTCAGCTACCCTAATTAAAAAAAAACATTTAGTTTTACCTATATATTTTTATTTTAATTTACAAAACAAAACAAAAAGCAGAAAGGGCAGCTCTTCAGGTGACTAGGCTGCTAGAGACCATACGCAAGCGGAAAGAAACTACGTATTTCGACACCTGGAGATCCTTGGGTGTCAAACACTACCACTGTCATACCGGAGCAAAGGAAAACTATCAGTTGAACCCCAAATAACCAAGCAACTGGCAGAACAAGCTCCAGCCCCAACCAACTAAACTAAATAGCTTTATGTCGGGCATTTAAAGAGGGAAGCAAAGTTATTTATCATGATTGGGTTAACCACTTAACATGCAGACTGCAGCGTTATATTTATGTTATATCCAATATGTTTGTAATGTATAATTTTTTTACCGAACTGAACAGAAAAACCCGACCTTCTAACATTTCTTTTTTGGAATTTATAGTCACCATAAAATTCTGGTTCCGGTAGGCCTTGAACTTAAAATCCAATTAATAGTGTCGGCGATAGAATTTGGAAAACCTTTTCGAAGTTCATGATACCGATTGTCTCGTTGGAGAAGCTTATCAGTTTAAATGTTATTAACCTATTGTTAATGAAGGAAATACACTCAGCAAAATTTCAAATTGGTCAGTTTTCTAATATGCAGAAATATGATTTTCAAATTGCATTTTTGAATATAATCTTAATCAAAATTTTGGGTTGTTAGATACTTATTAAAAGCCAATGTTGTAATCAAAACTTTATTGTAGTATTAGAGTTATGACCCATTATATCTAAACAATAGAATGCTTTGAAAACACATACAGGCTGTATCAAACTTCCACAAAACCATGATATTTCAGAAGTAAAAAACGTTTTATATCATAAAAACATGTGGTATGTTTTAAGTCTTCATGCATTTTTCACCTGTATTAATTTTAATATTGACGTTTTCAAATTACCTCCCTTTCAATGTTTGCGTAAACCCTAACCGAAGCCTCGAATTGATGTAAATCTTTTTAGAAATGCATAAGCGCTTGTGCTGCTGGTAAAATACAAGAATATCTGTACATTTGTTCGTCTTAGTTGGTAACCAGGCTAATCTAACTCTGCTTCAGGCTTAACTCTATGGAAAAAGTGACCAATTAGAAATTTTGTTCAGTGTATATATCTCACTTAGTTTTTCATTTCTTTAAAAGGCTTATAAAGCCTTGAATATTAATGTTTCTAGATATAAATTAATTTTGGAAAATATAATAATTTGCTAACACATATATATGTAATTAACGAGTTCTTGTTTACCAGTATATGAAAAAAGTATTTCCCTATCTTCTCAAGAGATTTCTATTTTAACGTTCGTATAGAGCCATGCTTTAAGTTCGTCCCAAAATAATCTACCTTTTGGACATGAAAGAAACAGGTGGTATATTTTTCTAGTTGTTCCTTACAATGAGAACATATATCACTATCAGTTTTATTCATTTTAGAGAGAAAAGAATTTGTAACTAGAATTTTATTGTTTATTTTATACTGAAAATCCCGAAGTTTAACTTCATGCCATTGTTTTATTTTTAGAAAATATACTTTCCATTAATTTTCACTAATGTCACCTATTTCTGTTTGCCATTTACCTTGTGGTATATTTTCATTTACACCTACAAAAGTGCCATAGAATACTCTACTTCCTTTTTAGCCTTAATCAGTTTCTTAACATAGATATTACATACGACGTTTCTTTTATTTTCTAGAATGAAAACGAAGTTATCATTTATTTGAGTTTTCCATGATTTAGATATATTGTTTATAAGATGTTGATAATCTAAAAAGGTATCTTTTACATTATACATTACTTTCAGTGGTTCAAAAAAAAAAAAAAAAAATCGCCATTTTCGGCTACAATATCATAGACTACTCTAATGCCTTTTTCGTGCCAATTTCTAAAAAATACTTTTACTCGTCCTATCTTTTCATTATATCATAGCGGGTATTCAAGAATATGACCTATATTCTCAACAGGTATGATATTACAAAATTCTGCCCAAATGTGCATTAGGTCCTTCTAAAATGAATTTTAGGTCACAACTTACTTTAGCTGCATAGGCATCGCCTATAGAGAAGAGTTTAAGTTAGGATTGTCAAAATTCAATAAACATTGTCTAGATAGTTTGATGCAGAGTTTAATGCCTCCATAATTTCAGCTTCTTTATAATTAGAAAGAAAGGCCATGGGATATCTTTCATGACAAAACATAAAAAATCCGCTACAAGAAGAGCACAATTAGTGATCATCAGAAAAACAACAATTTGTCTGTATAACTGAGTACCAAATCGAAGGTAACCCTTATCTAAAAGATATGATATGGCTTCAAATATATATTTTGACATGACGAAAGTTTATATCGGTTTTGGTATTCAGAAGTAAAAAAAGTGTTTCTTTTGTTATAGGCAAGAAATGGCGAACCTTCCCTGTGAAGAGTATTTTCATTTCTTTTTGTGTATTCCTTGCTTCCAAAGGATCTAACTATTCAGTTTTGACAGCAGTGAGACAAGAAGTTAATAATTTAGAAAGTTCAGTAGTAGTAAAGGATCTTTTATGGCTTTTTAACATTTACAGCAAACTTATAGTATGTTCATTCACACTATTATATTCATATGATTATTTTCACGTCCTGTTGAAAATGTTTAAGCGTTCCCTAACCACTTAATCTTAATTTCTTTTGGTTGCTTTAAGGTGGTGATTTATGGTAAATGTAAAAATCTGCATAAAACTATAAAAAAGTAACGTATTTCCCTGAATGTTGGCAGACTTCTTATTTGCGTTGTTCTTTACAGTTTAGAATACAAAATAGACGTACATGCTGCTTAAAAAAGAGTTTTTATAAGGAAAGATCAACGGATAATTTTCTGCGAATAAATCTGAAAAAATAATATCGTTATTGAAAATTTACGTAGTGCTGAAGGTGCATTATTGCATAATGAAGAGCGTGCTAGCAATTATTTTTTCCAACTCTTTCTCAAGTTGTAATGTAGACCAGATGAAAACGGTAGCTTTTTCTCAAATGTTCAACCATGTACAAAGTAAATGTACACTGGAAGCATTTATTAAATATAGGGTAGGCAAGCATACCTATGTTAACACCTACAATATAAATAATACATTACTGACATGATCAGTGGTGTGTAGATGTAATTGTTTAACCTTGTTAAAATAGTCTCACCTGTCTCCCTGTGTGTTTTGACAAAAAAGTTAGGACACAGACCGCATCTTTTTTAATCTGCTCAGCCTGATAATATGTGAAAAAGGTTGAAAAAATAATTGCTAGGACGCTCTCCATTATGCAACAAGGTACTATATTAGTTTTTCAGATTTATTCGCAGAAAATTACCCTTTGATCTTCTCTTATAAAAACACTTTTTAACATTAACAAATGCTGCATTTTGGGATTCTAAATTATGAGAAACAACATAAAAAAAGCATCTACTAAATTTTGGAAAGATCAGTGTTATTTACAGTATTTTATGCAGATTTTTGTCTCTGTCCCAAATCAGTGATTACCACCACCTTAATGGATTATTGTTTAGGATCGTGACTTCTCCTGAAATAAGAATCAGCGCGTATCGACTCAACTTAGACTCAACTGAAATCTTGTGATCGAGCATTGAATTTCGAAAATCATTGATGATCGAGTAAACATCGATTTATCAGAATGTTAAAAGCCTATTTAGAACAAAACACTAGTGTTTGTCCAAAACCTATTCCCTTACTATGTTTTATGCTGAATTATCTCTGAACTTCTCAATCGAGAGGCAATAGCACCCAAAGCTTAACTTGTTAATTTGAATGCATTCAAGGAGCATAAAATTTTCACTAGAATGCATAGACTGGACATGGTAGTGTATACGTATTTACAAGAATTCCACGGAATGCTAAGTCGCACCTGCTGTGTGCCTTCACATGAAGAACTTAATGAATATACCAAGTGGTTCTGGAGAAAAAAGAGGATTTTATTGGTTTTGCTATTTTAAGTAACAGTGATTATCTTGGATTTTCAACCCGCACGAACTTTATCAGTCTGACGCCCTGCTGTCTGATCATGCTGCATGTGAAATTTTAGAACCATAGATGCATTGGTTTCAGGGAATAAGTCATTTGAATGGACTAAAATGCTAGGGTCGACATAAATTATTCTATGGTCAACGTAAGTTCACTGTGACCTAATTCCGCTACAGATGTTTTTCATTTTGATACTTCTGAATACCAAGGTCCAATTTATGCTTCATACAAAAATTCAGTTAAATATACAAAGTGGTTTTGGAGAAAAACTTGATTTTATTGGTTTTGTTATTTTTAGTAATAGAAGCCATCTTGGATTCTCGACCCGCTTGAATTTTATAATTCTGAAGTCCTGCAGTCTGATCATGCTGCATGTGAAATTTGAGAATCATGGATGCAGGGGTTTCAGAGAAAAAGTCATTTGAATGGACTTAAATGCTAGGGTCGGCGTAAATTATTCTATGGTCGACGTAAGGTCACTGTGACCTAATTCCGCTACATATTTTTTTTGTTTTAATAATTCTGAATATTCAGGTAGCACTTATGCTTCATACAAAATTTCAGCCAAATATACTGAGTGGTTCTGGAGAAAAGTTGATTTTATTGGTTTTGCTATTTTTAGTAACAGCAGCCATCATGGATTCTCGACCCGCCTGAATTTTATCATTCTAAAGCCCTGCTGTCTGATCATGCTGCATGTGAAATTTGAGAACCATGGATGCAATGGTTTCAGAGAATAAGTCATTTGAATGGACTTAAATGCTAGGGTCGACGTCAATTATTCTATGGTCGACGTAAGGTCACTGTGACCTAATTCCGCTACAGATTTTTTTTCGTTTTGATTATTCTGAATACCATGGTCCCACTTATGCCTCATACAAACTTTCAGCCAAATATACCAAGTGGTTCTGGAGAAAAAGTTGATTTTATTGGTTTTGCTATTTTTAGCACGGCAGCCATCTTGGATTCTCGACCCGCCTGAATTTTACCATTCTGAAGCCCTGCTGTCTGATCATGCTGCATGAGAAATTTGAGAACCACGGATGCAGTTGTTTCAGAGAATAAGTCATTTGAATGGACTAAAATGCTAGGGTCAACGTTAATTGTGAACGGAAGGATGGACGGACGGACGGACGGACTGACGGACGGAAAACCGGACGCCTATATCGCACCTTGCTAAAGCAGGTGCGACAAAAATGGTGAAAAAGCCATTATGTCAAATTGTGATCGATTAGTTATTCATTGGCTTCAAGCGAATTATGATCGTAAACTCGATTAATTGGCAAATCACTATGTGTCTATGGAGGTTTTCCTCCAAATTGATGCAAGCAATATTCCATTGAGAGCAATGAACACATTAAAAAAGAAACTGCCTTTTGATAACATGTTATGGACCATACTAGCCTGTTTCGAATACTGGTGGTTACCTATTAGTAATTTATTACGCTATAAAACGGGATTGTCCCTCTTTAGAATGACCCCATATATCTTTATCAGTCCATTCCACGATTTAGATTTTTGGGATTGGTTTGGGAGGCAAAAGCCTCCGTCTTCTAACCGAGGAAACCATGGTAATGAGCTACACTAAGTTTTCATGTGATAGAAAACTATGGCAACAGAAGAAAAGGGAATATGGCTGACAAGTTGGAACCGCTATTGTAATTTTTACTTACATCCACATGACAAACTGTATTGCAACGAAAGTAGGATTAAATATTAGATAAAGTTGAATAACGATTTAAATGTATAAACCTAAACCCTAATTTCTAAACTGCAATTTCCAAATTCTCAGAACGTTCCCGATGATCTTAAAGGACTACAATATTACCTCACTATCACTGAGAGCAACAAATACAATTATAAATGTATTGAGAAAGCAGTTTGGATTTTATGTTTTGGTCATTTTAGCTAGGTTCGGCATTCTATCTCGCGCAAATTCTCATTTGAAGCCCATGTTCACAAGTTGATGCGTACATATAACAGTCTGAAGCGTCACCGTCTGTAGCGTCATTTATCTTGCCGATTACGTCAGTAAGTGTGGCCATGAGTGGGATTTTCAGCTACCTGCCGAGATCTGCTAATCACCTTTTTTTTTTGTTTCAAACTCAAGTTCATGTACATTCGACAAAACATTGCTGGAAATTGAAACGTACGAACATCAATGTACTGAAGGAAAAGTACACTGTTGGAAACTAATCGAAATCAGCCTTCAGTTTGTTGTCTGGAATCAAAATTACCAAGCACAGCAGGCATGGAAGAAAAGTACTATATGATAGAGGTCTGTAGTATGCTCCCACTACATAAAATAAACTGTTGTACGTATGGCGACTCCTCACTAACTGCTGCGGATTAGACTCGTAGAAATCCTAAACTCTCTATTTAGCAGAATTCTGTTTGCCAAAAATCTGTTTAGAACACTGAAAATGATTAAGTGGTTTAATACCACTGGGAGGATTTTACCTTGATTACAGCCTAGATTTTAAATGATAAGACGGATAACAGTTAATGCTTAATATTGTTTCCAGATAGCAGTGTTAGTACAAAGTGCAAAATCATATTTTCTCCTGCCAAAGATTGAGCGCATTATCTAGTCAAAATAGATGCGAAAACTAGGTCATTACACAACGCAAAATTTAAGTTCGATCAGTAAAACAGCGCATATTACGTTAGATATTACTTTCATAAAAAAATTCTGCTCAGCAATAATTTTCAGGTTACGAAAACTTACGGGATAGTACAGACATCTAAAGGTATATGCATGAACAGATTTTGGAGGTTTTTCTATTTCAGAGTAAAAGTTTACCTTTTCGCCCCTGCCCCCTCCCCTCCTTGTACATTACAAATGACTCTTCTGTGGCATGTACGAGGGGTGTTCGAAAAGTATTCCGAAATGGTTCATAACTTATTTATTAATGCGAATATTAAGATAAAATTTTCAGTTATGAGCCTTTTCCAGATACTTTTGGAACACCCAGTTTTGCTCTTCGAATGTAAACTGTTTGGTTTTGTCATTTCATGTTTCACATTTTCTTTCGATCTCATATTTTCAGACAATATGTATCTTAGAATATAACTATACACTTTTTGCACTATTTTATCCTCTCCTACAAAAGTGTTAAGCACTAGATGATAGAATATCCCTGGACTTTAGCTGTTTGACCAAATAATTAGTCAATAATCGGGAAAACAAGTCGTGGGTGTTTGAAAATATACTGAAAGGATTTAAAAACTTCCACCCATTAATTTTGAATATCTCAAAAACAAATGCAGCTACGTCCATCGAAATTTTACAATAAATATTTTCTTTTATACCTGATTATATCCGTATCTTGAACTTGAAATCGTTCAACCGAATCGGTTAGGAATAAGCACGTGCTCCTCATGTTTTTAGTGCAGTTTACATACAGACGGATCACTTTATGTATACAGTTTTCTGATGACACATTTCTCTTACAATATCAAATTGAATTTTAAAAGTTTGAACTCGGTCTGTGAATTTATTTGGCTCAACGCGCCAAAATATCGAAAACAAGTGCACAGTTTCGGGCCAGTTAAGTGCTGAAATTTCAGAAAGTGACGTCGCGAGATAATTTTATGCGTTAATTACGGCAATTTACAATCTCAGACGACGTGCACGGTTTACAGGAAGGCCAAAAGACCGTCAGTAAGGCAGCTACCCGATATGAACAACCAGAGGTCATGACGTTAACTCACATCGGCGCCGTCTCCGTGATAGGTTTTACGTGACAGCGTTAACTGCAATAACGATTGCAAACCAACGTGGATGACGTAACAATAGTAAGACAGTAAGAAATCGTCAAAAAGAGTGTTGCATAAGATAACGCCGTTATTGCCTTATGCGTTTCAGAGACGTAACGCTCTATTCTGACGTCATTTAAGTAAATGGTCCGGATAAACTGCATTATCTTTAAATTTGAGAAGTTTCAAGCATTTTATCGTAAAATACTTAACACTATCACAAGTGAAAGCATCAGCAGCCAGCAATAAAAAGTGGAAGTTTTTAAATCCTTTCAGTATATATAAGTTAATCCCAAATGTCTTAAAGATTACACGTATCGTGTAAAACAATTTCCCATACCTTTGCGTGTTTGTATCGTTTACGAATGAGATGTCAACAAACCCAGTTCGAAAACTGAATAATTTTATTATGACTGTAAACAATTTAACTGCTAGAGTGACATGAAATAAAAGTCTTCTCAGAATCTGAGAGTTTTAACGGCAGTTTCAATGTCATGTTAAACCCGGTATTTTCTTTTATAAATTTATTTATGAGCAATTATATTTGTTTGCAGTGTTATATGCCGTTCATCCTTCAAGACCGGGGGCCGTATTTATAAAACGACTTAAGTGGTTGCTATGCTGTTGCTAGGGCTGGGTTTCTATGAAGGAGATTCCCTACAACTATGAAATTTGCTCTGGAGGAACAGTCTTAGAAAGACTGTTCCTCCAGAGCAAATTTCATTGTTGTAAGATCTAAGACTGTTCCTCCAGAGCAAATTTCATTGTTGTAAGAAATCTCCACTATAGAAATTTAGCCTTGGCAACAGCATAGCAACGACTTAAGTGGTTTTATGAATACGACCCCTGATCTACATTGACAATGGAAGACTTGTTTCTAGGCTCTGTGACAAGAGGGACAACTTGATTTCTTTTTGTTTTATTTTTGAGGAGTTATGTTCCTTCAGTCTCTGCGTTTGGAGTATATCAATCGAGGGACTTACGGGTTTTTTCCGTCACGCACATTGTAATGGTCAGCTAGAACCTTACATGTTTCAATCTAACTGACTGAATTGGCGAATTAACCAACTGGCAATGTATGACTCATCTACGTTTAAAATTGATGTCGTGCCCTATAGTTTTTTTTTTTTTTTTTTGCTTTGTTATGGTCAGCCATAACACCGGAAGAAACTCACTGTTCAGACAGGTAGTGCCATCTTGTGATTTAAGTCAGTTTGTTCTGGTTAATCAGACCATCGTTTCAATCATTAAAAGAAAAAAGAAACACTCCACCATATTTTCAAACAACTAGCGGAATGAAGTAAACAAATAAGTGAACATATGGATAACGAACATATATTATGCAAATATACACACACATACACATAACTAAGCACAACTTCTAACCGACCACTTGCTTTGTCTTGAACAGTGTTATTTGTAGATGGTATCTGCATATAATTTTCCTTTATTCAGTACACCCAATAACTCATGTAAAGGTTTAAAAAAATCAGATCAATATCATTATTACCTTTTTCTTGGCAGGAGAGGCTTCACATGTACCCCCAGATTCAAACTTCGCAAGGTTTAGGACTGTGGTTGGAAAGTTTTTGAAATTTTGACTGAATTTTCGAATTCTGTTTTAGAAGGGTGGTTTATGATGCATTCTCAAGCTCAGTTAATCATTTTCTAAATGTTCGCTCTGGTGGTAAGCATATGCTGATTAGATTCCGAAATGTGGTTCTGTCCGAATCATGACAAACGGCTTAAATATTGCGATTTTCTGAAACAGGGGTACCTGTATTCTGCACTAATTTGAAGGTAAACTGATGAGATTTTTATTTAAGTGTTACCGGATTTATTTTACCAATATGTCGCTCTGATTAAAGATGGAAACATATACTCGAAAGTCCACTTTGTCTTGCGTAAAAAGATATACTTTAGTGGTCGGTTAGAAGTTGGTTCTTGTTTATATATCTTCATACGTTTACAAACTTAAATATATTGGTACATCCATACTCATGCACATATATACACATTAGCAAAGTAATTACATATATATAATGTATTTAGGAATAGATATAAGCAAAACATACAAACATTAGAGAATAAGCTAATTATTAGTATAACTAAGTAGATAAGAACAACTAATACTATGAAAAAATAATAACAAACATAAAGAAGAAAAGAGGCACAGTTGGGCTATGCCGCCCGAAAAGGGGCATCCGGCAATGAGTAAACAGAGCACACACAAACCAGCAAATGCAACAGCACAAACAGATCAGAGTTCTCGCTTTTCATAGATCTACAAACTATACAAACAGAAAATCAGTCAATGGAGATACACAGACGAACTCAGCCCGCCCCGTTCCCCGCAACACGACCCACCATTTCATGCAACACCTTTCTCCGTTGTTTAACCGTTTCGATATGCTAGAGGGCTGACTGTTAGGTAGGTATGAATATGGCAGCATCTGAAAAAAGGAGAATTTGAGATCGTTTCAATTAAGAATTAACATTTGATATTTTCAGCGTTCATCGTGCGAAAAAGCCAGTGGGTGGAACTAAAATTCCATGAGGCCCGAAGCGCTTCATGTAGAATTACAGAGACGACCACTGGCTTCTTTACACCATGAATGCTGAAAATCAAATTTTAATTCTTATATTACCCTTTTATTTTCAAACCCTTTCTGTTCCGTTTCCGTGGTAATTTAGTAAAGAATATGCAAATTGTGGGTCAAAGAAAAGTCAGTAACAACGTGTTCGGCCATTATTTGTAACAGCCGTCGCCCTGACGTGGCGTCAATCGAACGTTACTTGGACCAATCAAGACGTTCGTTCACCGTAGATGTCGCTTGACGACAACATCACATGATAGTCGTCGTTCATCACTTTACAAAGCTAGGTGCTCTTAAAGGTTCACCCGAATGAAGTCAGAGGCAAGTGTAAATATGATTATGATGATGTTCACAATGTTACATAGTGGCCCCCTGACATGTATACATGTACTTTTTAATTAATTAAAATAATCATCTTAATTGCCTTGATTGATAGTATGAAAGTGTACTCTTTTAAATAGTAGGTATAGGAACAGTTATAAGTTTGCATACTTTGGTAAATACATGAGTTTATCATTGTTGGAGTCCATTCAAATCAATTGGACACCGTTCAAGTCAAAGTAAACATCAGGCCTTTGGAATTTGATGACAAATGTCATATGAGTTTTGGTCAACTTTTAAAGGTCAGATGATTCTGCGCTGTTCCACAGATGTTTGGCAGGTGTTAGGAATATTTTAAGTTCAATTTACATACTTGTCAATCATTAGGGTGTTTTGTTTAATATTTAATCAGAAACCCTAGTACATGTTATCATTATTGTCACTCACAGAGTGCTTCGACATTTTAAAAGAATGTTATTCTACCCTAATGATTGACTTGATATTTAAACAATATTAAATAATAGTAACATGATTGATGCTTTGTACAAACAACAGGTGGGGTGTTTTTGCGTTATGAAATGTATTGGAATGTTGTGGAATGTGACAAAGCCTATATATACCCAGAGCTTTCCAGACTCATCAGTTTTAGTCATGTAGTTCAGTATGGTTTCGGGTTACTAGTGTGTTCAGTAGTTTTAGTTCAGTCGTGTGGTTCGGTATGGTTTCGAGTTACTAGTGTGTTCAGTAGTTTTAGTTCAGTCTTGCTTTATACTGAAACTCATTTTTGGCATTTAAAAATAAAATATGAAAGTGATAAATCTTTGTTAATTTAAAACTTTAAAAGACTTTAAAGAAACACAACGCGAAGTATAACTTGACTTTAACCTTGCTACGCAACAAGGTTATTGATTTGGTGCCTGCGCCCAGGATTGTTCCACTGGCATTCTTCAATCAAGGACATGGAGAGAACCTCAACTAGAAAGGTAGGCGTTTTGTTCTGTTTTCACTTGTTTATGTAGATTGGCTAACTGTTTACAATTATCTAAATTAAATTATAACAGTAAATCAAAATGGCTGAACCGACTGTGGCTGAGGTATTTCAGGCTTTAAATCATGAACTTACAAATGTATCAAACGCTTTGACTGCACAGGGAATCTCAAATATAGTTGTCAAATATGATGGCAGTCCGAAAAACTTTAGGGAATGGATAAAGTCTATTGAGAAATATGCCACCTTAGTTAATATTCATGATGACAGAAAAAAACTTATTGCATATCAATCATCTAGTGGTGCGGTTAGTGGTTTTATACACAGATATATGGAAGCAAACCCTCGCAATACATGGGGTCAATTGAGGCAACAGTTAGCACTAAGATTTTCAGATGTAACTGACCCACAAATTGCTTTAACAATGTTAAGATCAGTTAAGCAAAAAGTAGGGGAAAATATTCAAATTTATGCAGAGCGCATACTTTCTTTGGCTGAAGAGGCATATAATGGCCAAGGGGGTGAGGCTGTTGAAAGGCAACTAATTGATACCTTTGTAGATGGTTTACACGATGACCAATTAAAACTTAAGATATTAAGGGATAAGCCTGACACTTTACAAGGGGCAATAGGTATTGCCACAAATGAACATAATTTAAGGGCAAGGGTGTCAATGTCTGGTTTAAACAGAACTTGGTCACAAACAGACACAAATAGCAGAGGTACACCCATGGAAGTAGACCACTCTAGAGGTCAAAGATACTTCAGACACACAAATAGGGACCGTAGGATTAATGAGGTCCATTCAAATCAGAGAACAATCAAATGCTGGGGTTGTGGTCAGATAGGTCACATTTTAAGGGATTGTAAGGCTGAAAATGTAAATAAACCACCAATGGGACATGGCAGAAGTAGATTTGCCCAAAATAAAACTGCAGGCCATCAGGAAAACTAGGACACTCTTTACATGAAGAGGTCAATGTAAAGGGTTTAGAAAACAACATAACAGAAAATCTAAATTCAAAAACTTTCAAAATTAATGTTTCAGGCAATCCAAATTCTTGTATTGTTAGAATTGGAAAACAAAGGTATAGGTCTCTTGTTGACACAGGGGCAGAATGTTCATTGATGCACCGTAGAATTTATGATCAATTAAAATGTAAACCAAGGTTGCAAAATAAAAGAATTAGTTTACAATCAGCTAATGGTACTGAATTGAAAGTTGACGGTTGCATTAATGTTCAATTTTGTATCGGTGGAACCGAAATGTCACAAGATTTCTATGTTGTTAGAGACTTGAATAGAAACTTGATATTAGGTTTGGATTGGTTGAAAGAAAATAATGTTAGACTTTATTTTGATTTAAAATGTCTTAGAATTAATGGAAAACACTATGTTAGTTTGGAGGAAGACATTCATGTAGCATCAACTGTTAGGATGAAAAGAACTTGTGTTCTTAAACCACAATCTGCTAGGATTTGTTATGGCAAGGTTAGAAATAATCCTGATTTACCATCAGAACAAATGTATGAAATTTCAGAAATTGATAGGGGATTTCTCACAAATGAGCCAGGTTTGAAAATTATAAATACAATCTCAACTTTGACTAAGGATAGATCTTTACCAGTTTTAATAGTAAATAACACAAATAAATTTATTAAAATTTATAGGCATGGTCTTCTGGCAAGAATTTCAAATACTGAAAACTCTAATTTGAAAACTATTAATACAGTTATGCAAATGGAAAATCAAGACAGTAAAATGGATATCAAAGATTTAGATGTACCTGACAAATATAGGTCAAGAATAGAAAATCTTATTCTTAAAAATCAAGACTTGTTTGCAAGTAAAGATTCTGAATTAGGTCATACAGATACCGTTAAAATGAAGATTGATACTGGAAATAGTAAACCAATTAAAATGAGACCCTATAGGACACCTCTTAAAAATAGAGAAGTTATTGATAAAGCCATTGATGAAATGTTAGATGCTAATGTAATTCGTAGGTCTAGGTCACCATGGTCTTTTCCTGTAGTTATTGTTGACAAGAAAGATGGTAGTAAAAGATTCTGTGTAGACTTTAGGAAACTGAATCAAATATCAAAGAAAAATTCGTATCCTTTACCACTGATAGATGACATCTTAGCCTTATTGGGAAATGCAAAATTCTTCTCTTCCCTAGATTTGAAAAGTGGTTATTGGCAAGTTTTGATGGATGAAAAAGACAAAGAGAAAACAGCTTTTGCATGTCATAGAGGTTTATATGAGTTCAATGTTATGCCCTTTGGTCTTTCAAATGCACCGGCAATATTCCAAGAGTTAATGTCAGTAGTTTTGCAGGATTGTTGTGAATTTGCAACTGCATATTTGGATGACATTCTGATATTCAGTTCAACTTTCGAAGAACATCTGACTCATTTGAATATTATATTTGGGAAGTTAAGGCAGCACAAATTAAAATTGAAACTTAAGAAGTGTAGTTTTCTTAAGACTGAAACAAATTATCTTGGTTTTGTCATAGATGAGGAAGGAATTAAACCAGATCAAAAGAAAGTAGAAGCAATTAGGTCTTTACCTGTTCCCACTTGTGTAAGAGAAGTAAGATCTTTTGTTGGCATGTGTTCCTACTATCGAAGGTTCATTCCAAATTTCTCTCAAATAGCAGAACCTATCATAGCTTTGACTAGAAAGTATGCACATTTCAAATGGACTGACGAACATCAAAAGGCTTTTGAATATATCAAAGATAGTTTAACTACAGTTCCTCTTTTGGTTTATCCAAATTGCAACAAGCCATATACTCTTTATACAGATGCAAGTGACACGTGCATAGGGGCATGCCTTACACAGATCTGTGACAGTGATGAGAAACCAATTTACTACTTATCCCACAAATTAAGTAAATCCCAATGTAAGTGGTCAACAGTAGAAAAAGAGGCTTATGCAATTCATTTTGCCCTTCAAAAATTAGATTATTACTTACATAATGCTCAGTTTGTCATTAAAACTGACCATAAGCCTTTGAAATATCTTCTAGAGTCCCCAATGCAGAATAAGAAGATACAACTTTGGGCCTTGAGCATGTCTGGATATAACTGTACAATTGAATACATAGAAGGAACCACCAATACATGTGCTGATTTACTTTCGAGACATCCAGATAATGTTAGTGTAGAGAAGGTTTCAGATACTTGTTTACTTGAGAATGATGAAGATGACGTTGTCCTTGACGTAAATGATAACTTGTATGAAGTTAATGTCTTGGATTCCTCTCAGTTTGAACCTAAGTCGTTTGCTAGTTGTGACCTACCAGAAAAAGATACCTTAGAGAAGTCTGATTTTTCTGATTTTACAAAGGTAGGCCTTGATATGAAACTAGAACAGCTTAGAGATGATGAAATCTCTGAAATCAGATCAATGATCCTTGGAAACAAAGAAAGTAAGGATATTCAGAAACATTACCTTCTGGTAGATGATTTGGTCTATTACTTGTCTAATTCTGATGATGACCCTTGTCTTAGATTGTATGTTCCCAAACATCTCAGAGATTTGATTGTTACCCAATATCATGAGAACAATGGACACATGGGCGTTCAGAAAACTTTCAATTCAATAAAGAGAAAATATTATTGGCCAAATTTATTCAAGGAACTGAATCAATATGTTTCTATGTGTACTGTCTGTCAGACAAGATCTTTGCAGAAAATCAAACAACCTTTGCAAGAAACAGATATTCCACCCTATCCTATGGCAAAGATTAGCCTTGATCTTTCAGGACCGTATCCAACTTCTTTGTCTGGAAATAAGTACATAATTGCTTTTGTTGATTGGTTTAGTGGATGGCCAGAAGCTTTTGCTGTACCTGATAAAACTGCGGATACAGTTGCACATTTGTTAATAGAAGAAATTTTCCCACGCTTTGGTTGTCCTTTACAAATTGTATCTGATAATGGAACAGAAAATGTAAATAAGATTGTAAAAGAAACTTTGGACAGTCTTAGAATAGATCATGTTTTGACAAGTGTGTATCATCCACAAAGCAATGCTAAAGTTGAAAGATTTCATCGTACTTTGCATGACGTTTTGTCTAAAAAGTTGGCAGATAATCAACAAACTTGGGATATGTTTTTGAATCAAGCTTTGGGTGCAATTAGATTCAATGTAAGTGAATCATCCAAGTTTTCTCCTTTTTACCTGTTGTATAACAGAGATGTTGTCTTACCAATAGATAACCTTCTTAAACCTCGAAGAAAGTATCAGGGTGAAGAAACACATAAGATAGCTTTGCAAGAGCAACATAAAGCTTTTGTTACAGTTCGAAATAATCTAAAAAAGGCAAAGAAAAGACAAGCAAAATATGCAAACAAGAATACTAAAGTTGTTGAATTTGAGGTTGGTGATCCAGTTTATTACAAGAATAATCAAAGAAAAGGTAAATTGGACATGAAATGGAAACCGTTTTATAGAATTCTCGAGAAAAGGGGTCCTGTTAGCTATGTAATTAAAAATCAGTTGGATGGTTCGACAAGTAAGGTTCATGCTGAAATGTTAAGGCTTGCAAATATTGATGATTGGCAAATTTCCACAACTAAGGATAATAGGCAATTACGTGATGCAGCTTATGTGATTCCACCTCAGGCTTCTGATTCGGAATTAGGTTCAGATTCAGACTCAGAAATGGATATTCCTTTGGCAAAATTAGCAAAGAAATATAGGCATGAGAGAGAAACTTCTGAAGATGAGGATGATATCCCTTTGATGGAATTGGCAAAGAGAATGAAATGTCAAAAAGAATCCGTTAAGTCTAGTGATAATGACAGTCAAG
The DNA here is from genome assembly GCA_963989385.1 of Ctena decussata. Lineage (NCBI taxonomy): Eukaryota > Metazoa > Mollusca > Bivalvia > Lucinida > Lucinidae > Ctena > Ctena decussata. Next base: position 41,086,873 of record OZ022514.1, read on the forward strand.
TTGAAAATATGGATTATAATGATGAGTTATTCTCTGACAAAGATCCATATTATTCAACTGAGACTGCATTAGACTGTTCAGACAACAAAATGTGTGTTAATGAGGCAATTAAACCAAAGAAATCTGTTAAAAAGATGCAGAAAAGAAAGTCTCCTAAGGATAAGGACAGTAATGTAAAACAGTTATTGAGGTTAATTTCTAATATGTTGTAATTAGACCTCGTTTTGCTATGTAAATAATCAGTGAGATTATTCAGTGAAATAATCAGTGAATTCGGTGAGAGTAATCGAACTTTATTTTTTTTTATGTTTTTCAGATGAATACGATGTACTGTGTATTCAGCATAGGTCTTATGTTAATTAGCTATTCCTGTGGCATGTTCACTTCTGAAAACGTAGTTTTTCAAAAGACAAATGAAATATATATTAATGACGCTCACTGGTTTGTAACATTTGTCCATGATTTAAGACCATATAACAAGCTTATCAATCAAATAAAGACTGACCTTAATAATACAGATAATATTATTAGAACAATAACTAACAGATATACTAAATGGAATTTAACGGGCTATGCAGAAACATTTAAAAGTTTGAGTATTGAGGTTGATTTACTATCTGACACATACAAATCTGTCTATGATACATTTGATGAGTATAAGATATTCTCACCAAATAATCAAAGAAGTAAGCGGTCAATCTTACCAATTGTAGGTCAATTAATGAGTACATTATTTGGCACAGTTTCAGAAGCTGACCTTGAAAATATAAATAGAAACATTAAAAACTTGGCAGAAAATCAAGAACAAATTATACATGATCTTGACATGAGTTTATCTATTTTAAATTTGACTACAATACAAGTAGCAGAAAATAGAAGATCTATTATGGATTTAATAATAGTTGTTCAAAAACTTGACGCAAAAGTTATACAGTTAGGAACATTGTTTGAACAAAAATTTATGAGGCTTGAACAATTTATTCATACATATTTACAGTTTAAGATGATTCTTGATGAAATAAGGCAAACTACTCAAAATGCTGTAATTTACCTAGAAAATATTAAGACTGAACTTAATATGCTCTCAATGTTACACTTTTCAACAAGTACTATTTCTCCTAGAAATCTAAGATCATTACTTGTAGAGATAAAATCAAAATTACCAAATAACTTTGAGTTACCAAAAAGTCCTATAACTGATATTTGGTATTTTTATAAGACGCTTACATGTGTAACTTACATGGAAGATGATGAAATCAGAGTTGTACTGAAAATTCCCTTAATTAATACAAGAGAAAAATATGAAGTTTATAAAGTACATAACCTACCATTACCATTGTATAGTTCCTTCAAAAATGAAACTTCAACTCCCTATTTAGTTAAATATGAATTAGAAACTGAAACGCTTATGGTATCACAGGATAAAACAAAATTCTCATTGTTATCTGAAAATAGTTATCATGTTTGTAATAGTCATCATTCACAATTTTGTGACCCTGAAACAGCACTTTATCAAACAAACTTACACAAATTATGTGTCATGGCTTTGTTTATGCAAGCTCGGGATGACATTAAACAACTATGTAAACAAACTGTCATTTTAAATGCAAAATTGCCAATGACAAAATATTTGTCATCTGGTCTTTGGATTATAACAACAAATTCACACTTGAAGTTTACAGTTAGTTGTCAGTCAAACATTGCTGAACCCTCAGATATTGAAGTCAAACCACCATTTGGGATTGTAACATTAAACAATACATGCAAGGCTTCCAATAAATATTTACAATTATCTGAGTACTTTGACAAACGTAGCACCTTTGAAAGGTCAGATCCTTTAAAATCTCTTTTGAAATTGCGCAATATTTCCCAATTTGAGATTTGGCAAGACTCCAAAACAAACTTTGAAAAATTGTCACCAATTAAACTCCCACCACGTTTGACAGAACTTAAAGAGATTCCAATGCAAGGTTTTCTGCGCGAGATGCACGCTTATAAAAAGATTAATGTTGAAGATAAACCGACTTGGACATTTGCTACTACCATAATTGTTATTATTATAATTATTGTAGTCGTCGTGACTATTATTTGCATTATAAAAAGATTCAGCCACATTAAATGTAAGGGGTTAGCTGATTTGCATGACCATGGGATCACAGTAATGAAACCAATACCTTCAAACGTTGCTGGTGAAGATATTGAGTTGATGTCTGTCGAACGACCAAGTGGAAATGTCAGTCACATTTCGGAGGGACAATCTAATCCCCTCAGACAGATGGATGCCACGATGGCATGGGTCAGAAGTGACCAAAAGAAAAGTTAATAGTGGTCCACGGCACCTTCATTTGTATATAATCATCATATATGTACTTTAATTTTAATTGCTTAATAATTAAGTCCTCCTGTATACCCTAAAGGTATGCAGAGGTGAAGATATTAGGGTTAAGGTTAATACAAAGTCCTCCTGTACACCCTAAAGGTGTGCAGAGGTGAAGATAAATATAATTTAAGGTAGAACGAAGTATTAGACATGCACGGTTGAAGATGATAAGAACTGATTTCTTAATATCATCTACTATGTAGATAAAACATTCTATTTGCAGACAACTGTTAGTGACATTGAGATCATGAAAGAAGAATATGGACAAAATACAACAACAGTATATCCTGTTGTCATGGTTATCAACAAACACACCATCGAGCAGCAGAATGATGGCGTATTTCGACCAAGGAATCGGGTACCTATCATCCCGATTCCATCCAGGCCAACACAAGTGAGGAAAGAGTGACAGTGAGGTGACAGTTGAAAAGAAGGACATATTCTGACTTGAATTATAATTTATCAAAATTGCATATAATGTGTTAATTCCCTTTGTTTTAATTATGCTTTTATTTTCAGTATTAAAGTATCAACTATTGTTTACATTACAAGAGACTAGAAGTACTATGAACAGTGAACAGTAAAACTGTGACTTTTAAAGTTGTTTCATTGATATGTTTTTAATCAGTTTAGTAACATGTCTTTTCATATATTGAAATGTTGTCAATTGCATGATGTGTTTATTGTATTGTAATATATGTTGATTTAATGAGCTCTGGTCAGCTGGGTATTATGATTGTAAAGTACCTGTATTCTGTTATTTATTAATTTATTAATTTGAGAAATTAATAAATCTCTTAAAAAGGGGAGGTATGTTACATAGTGGCCCCCTGACATGTATACATGTACTTTTTAATTAATTAAAATAATCATCTTAATTGCCTTGATTGATAGTATGAAAGTGTACTCTTTTAAATAGTAGGTATAGGAACAGTTATAAGTTTGCATACTTTGGTAAATACATGAGTTTATTATTGTTGGAGTCCATTCAAATCAATTGGACACCGTTCAAGTCAAAGTAAACATCAGGCCTTTGGAATTTGATGACAAATGTCATATGAGTTTTGGTCAACTTTTAAAGGTCAGATGATTCTGCGCTGTTCCACAGATGTTTGGCAGGTGTTAGGAATATTTTAAGTTCAATTTACATACTTGTCAATCATTAGGGTGTTTTGTTTAATATTTAATCAGAAACCCTAGTACATGTTATCATTATTGTCACTCACAGAGTGCTTCGACATTTTAAAAGAATGTTATTCTACCCTAATGATTGACTTGATATTTAAACAATATTAAATAATAGTAACATGATTGATGCTTTGTACAAACAACAGGTGGGGTGTTTTTGCGTTATGAAATGTATTGGAATGTTGTGGAATGTGACAAAGCCTATATATACCCAGAGCTTTCCAGACTCATCAGTTTTAGTCATGTAGTTCAGTATGGTTTCGGGTTACTAGTGTGTTCAGTAGTTTTAGTTCAGTCGTGTGGTTCGGTATGGTTTCGAGTTACTAGTGTGTTCAGTAGTTTTAGTTCAGTCTTGCTTTATACTGAAACTCATTTTTGGCATTTAAAAATAAAATATGAAAGTGATAAATCTTTGTTAATTTAAAACTTTAAAAGACTTTAAAGAAACACAACGCGAAGTATAACTTGACTTTAACCTTGCTACGCAACAACAAGGAGCAAACAAAAGTATATTTCAGATTCTATACTGACCTAGTAAAAGTATTGTTCTCTTATTTCAACTAAGCTATGAATCGACCTGAAAATATTTTATAATTATCTGAATGAAATAGCAAGTCTTTGCCTTTCAGAGGCGTATGAACATTTAATGGGGGAAATTCTTTTGTGTCGGTAAATAACTGAATTCTTTGCTCTTCAAAGTTGACATTCAAAGAAAAAGTTATCTACAGATTCCTTAGTTCACCAAGAACTACAAAAAAAAATACTATACTGATTAACATGTCGCCTTTCATCTGGCTGTGATACTATGCAAATGTCATATCAGTAAAGTTGTTAAGCTATGAAATATCTTGTCACATGATCTCTGTTTAAGATTACATCCGCTAGGTAACATTATCTTTTACCTTCCATTCATCAGCTTTGCTTACTTAATTACAGTAAAACTGATGGGCACTGACTTCTTTTTATGTAACATTCAGGTCGTTGTCTTTACCCACTAATGCTTAGCGTTCTGCGTTAAAGGATATAGACTATATATACTGTGAAGACCCAGTTCAGACGCCTAAAAACGCGGAACCTGATCAGAGTCAACAATATTCTCATAAGACAAACGGGTGTTTGTCATCATAATAACATAAAATGATGAAAATAAACTAAACCAGACACCCCTTAATTTGAAAATGGACTTATCCATTTGATAAGGATAGAATAGTCCATTGGACATAGATGGCTAAATACTCGTCAATTTCGGTACGTTCTGGACGACTCGAAACGCGAAAGCGACCGATACTTAAGATCAGCCTGCACAGTTGTGCTATCAGTAACATCAATCATTAGCTAAGGTGGAATCTACAGAGCGAAACCTTATATTCGGATCAGTCTAAGAGACTGTATGATTTTGAGTCCTGGCATCTTGCAATGGCGTAAATACTCATTTCTTGTCGCGCGAATCATTAAGTACGTAAGAAGACTCGACAGACGGTATAAATTTCCTGTCCGTTTTAGAAGTACATTGGGCATATAGACAAATTCTTTATGAAATAATTGTGACATATAATATTTAACTAATTGTCGTCTGTGCAGCATCCTGAGTTCTATTTATCATTACAAGCATTGCTCTTTAAACTGACAAATGACAAACAAAACAAACTGGATTGTCGTATGGTGGAACGCATTGACCTTGTTTTGTTCTTTGTTAGAAAGGCTTGTATATACCTTGTACGGTTGAGAGTAGTAATGACGATTCCCAGGAATGGCCACAGTCATGATACCAATTAGTGAACTCGGGTTTAACATCCCACCAAAGACAGATCATATAGAGACGGGACATCAGTTTAAAGTCCTATCCGAAAGACCGGAGGAGCGAGGGGTCGAACCTGTAATCCCTGGATTTGTAGGGAACGAAGAGGAAGAGTAAAACCAATTATGACGCACATGAGTGATATGTAACAAAGACAGATATTTTAATTTTTAACAATAACATGCACATACGAAAAACATGCAAGCGGCATTTGTTCAATGTGCTGTTTGGATTTCTTAACATCCACTGCATTCTCAAATATTCAAGAAAATCACAAGAAGGAAATTCTCTTGACTCGTTTCTTTGATCTGACAAGTTGAAAGTAGCTTCTGAATTATTAGGTATCTCATTCAATCAACCCAGAGACACTTGAATAGCAAAAACACCCAATGCTCAAAAGTAAGACCACAGTAGGTGTAAACACTCGCCACCTCGTTTGGAACTTTGTTTACTCCTTGATGCATGTTTTACTAATAATGGTTGTATTACGATGTCGTTCTGCTGTGACTTTCATGCAACTTTCTTTTATCTTGTTTTATCAACAAAGAGGAACTCGTACCTCAAAAACACCCAACGCTCAAAAGTGAGACCACAATGCGTTTAAAATCTAGTCACCTCGTTTGGAACTATGTTTACTTCTTGATGACTGTTTTGCTAATAATGTTTGTATTACGCTGTCTTTCTGTTATGGCTTTCATGCCACCGTTATTTTCTAACGGTTCCCTGATAAAACAATTGACATTTTGTGCATTTTAATGGATGCGAATGAAATGGTGTTTATCAAGAAACATAAAAAGTACATATTTTGTATGTTTTATTACGTTGGGTGGCCTCTGATATATAGTTTCTTTATGTTGGACTGGTGTTTCTGTTATCAAATATTTTTATTCGGTTTTGTTGTTTGCTTTGCTTCCTTCTTCTTTCGGCGTCTTGGGTAAGTTGTGCTTGTGATTGTGGCCTTTCATGGGTATCTCCATTTATATCTGAGCATAGACACAGGAAAACCAGCAAAGTGGCATGTGCGCCCAGTGAAGACTTAAATCAGCCTGGGCATCCGCCCAGTCTGATCAAAGTCTTCGCTGTGAGCATAAAGAGCAGTTGAGAGTCTATGCTACCTCCATGCGGACGGCAAAGTCTCTGCTCAGACTTGACGGATGCCAATATTGATTTCTGTGTCTTCGCTGGGCGTACATGCCACTTTGTTGGTTTTATCGTGTCGCGGCATAATTTTGATATGTCTGCATTTTGATATGTGTATTTGCTGTGTTCTTCTCTGGGACAATAATACATTCTTTGTGAATATGGTTACACTGTAAACATTCAGATCCTAGACGGTATTCACTTTACTTTGCTCAGGCATAACTTTTGTATTTTTGGTCTTTGATAGCCTTTTCCGACTGTTATGTCTATTTAGTATACAAATATAGTAGACGCTTCTGTCCACTGGGGCTTGAGAAAAGCGTTTCTGTTTCTCAAAAATTGATAAAGAAACTCATGATTTTGAAATAATATTTTATTTTTAATTTCGTATATAAAAGTAACAATCAGAATGCAAGATTGTTAGTGGTTTTATTTGTTGTTAATGACCTGACCTCAGAATATTTCAAACAGGTTATAAAATGATTCGCTAGATCTTTCGCAAGATGTCCCAATACCTAACATGGAATACCTAGTGACGTACATGGTCCCCACGGATAAGGACAGCAATATTAATTGTCCGCATGTTCGGTTGATGTTTCCAAAGAAGAGGACGTGCTTGTTTTATCTTAATTGGGACAAATGTTTCTTTATATTAACCTGACGTGACAATTGGTGCAAAAAGACAAAACAAATGCAATGCAATGCAATAATCGCCCGCCCCTAAACAAATAGTCAATGAAAACTTTAAAAATGCAATAACAGTGATTATCCAACTTACACTGGCAGTGGCTTACTGCTATAGTCCGTTTGGTCCCATATGCAAACTGGGTTTTGCTTATTTTCTCGAAAACGATGAAAGTTCCATCAAATGTTCCAATGTCCTAATGATTCCTACAACTATACATAACAGAATACGGAAAGTCCAAATTTTTGGATGCTTTTGTAAAATATTTTCAATTTACCTTAATGCAAAAACTTAGCAGTTACACTGAAGGGCGTCATATGCTTGTTAGAACAGCCAAAATATTGTTGATAGGCAACAGCGTAAGCTCGTTGTTTACTACAGGTGTGGGCGTATATGAATGAAATAGTAAAATGTATTCACCTGCCCGCACGCGTAACGCATGGTATCACTGGTCAGGTGGTACTTTGTTGTAAATAAATAATGAACTATTATACTATTTTGCGAACAAAAATTGTATGTTTTAAAATTTTATAATATATGGGTTAAAGAAAAAGTAGAAAAAAAATGGATTTAGAATAAAATTTCAGTTAATTATGCAAATTTTGATCTAGGGATAGCATACATTGGTCACTTGCTCTAACACGTAAAACTAAACGGGAATTCCAACAGCCAGCTTTTACTCCCTTGTAATTTAGAGGTGAAATTGACACATTTTAGGTCCTGTTTTTGTATAGAAACTTTTTTTTATGCAAAACCTCACATTTCTGCAAAATTATGATTTTGTTATGTATAGGATGAAAATTAAGAATGAGCGATTCGAAAATCTTTTACCTCTCACCAATTTTGAGAAAATATTGGGGATGCCGTTTGCATTTGGGAGCAAACGGACTATACATATTATATAATAAACCCGTAAAGGTTAAAGAATATAAGGTAAATAATGTCCTATATTTTCAAAATATACCACGTGTCGTTAAACGTTTCAGGCCTTCTAGTAGATTTTGCACGCGATTACTAGATACGATTTAGATTCCCTTGCTTCCTAAGAGATTGTGGTGTTAATTGGTTGAAATGTACTTATAAATTATTTATGAAGACACGAAGCTAGACTAATCAGATAGACCAGAAGGGAAAATAGCGATGAATTCTTGCAATGCGTTTTTGTCACCAAGGTCATCCACTTACTATATGCCGGTTAATGAAACCTGACATGCTATAATACAGTCTGCAATAGCATCTTAAAATATAAGATGTCGGTAAACACAACAATAACGAAGCCAAACATAATCCGAGTAAATCGTTGAATTACCGCCAAAATGGATTATTACGTCGTCAGTTTTACTACCTTCCTCAGTTTCATACGGACTGACGGAGCCCTTCTTAAATTGATACAGGGGGTATTTAATCCGGAAGACTGGCACCTGATCGGCTTATTGTGGTTCAACTAGTGGTTTTCCTTTGCTCTGGCTTCAGATAGCACAGAGTTCTCAACTTTGCTTCATCATAGTTTTCTGATGATTTTATATTTTACTGTGATGACAAACTGATAATGTTGGTGGGCGCATACCTACATATTGTTTGGTTGGTTGGTTGATTTGGGTTAAAGACCCTTTGAGACAGTATTTCAGTCTATATCGGGTCGTCTCCCAAAGAGAAGGAGAAAGAAGAGAGAAAGGATAGACGAGAGAAAAAATAGCCAAACAATCCCCACCCGCACCTACTGCAAGCACAGTAGGCCGTTGCCGTACTATTATCCATATCAGTAGGACGCCCCGGCACTGGAAACTTTACTCAGCACCACCGCACCACCCCTTGATACTTTGAGATATCAAGGTTTCAGATATCGGAAGTCACCTGTAGTTTAACAGTCTGAGGCCGTATTCATCTGAGGCCGTATTCATAAAGCGACGCAAGTGGTTGCTATGCTGTTGCTAAGGCCGAATGTCTATGAGATTCCCTACAACTACGAAATTTGCTCTGGAGGAACAGTCTGAAACAGACTGTTCCTCCAGAGCAAATTTCATAGTGGTGAGGAATCACCTTCATAGAAATTTAGCCTTGGCAACAGCATAGCAACGACTTAAGTCGTTTTATAAATACGGCCCCTGGTTGTTTAAACAACTGTCTGTTCCAATGCGGGACATTCTGATGCGGGTCCTGTTTGTTGTTCAGCATCGTTGTCACCTGTCTAGCTGTCCGCTTCCTATTTTGTTTATTGTGGTTGACCTTGACCTTGACCTTTTTTACGGCACGGCCAATGGTGGGAAAATGGCAGAACATAAGATTTCCCGGAAAGTTATACAGATATTGGCATAAAAAAACTGCTTTGTACAGTCGTTCAAATCAGGACATGAAGATTTGTGAGTACAAGAGGATGACCTTAGACCCGGGAATATCTTATTCTGAAAATTTAAAAAATCTCGTCAAAAGTCATTGAGCAAATTGTAACCAAATTTCATATGGAGCCTCCTGGAGCTGCGGGAACGAAAATTTGTTCAAACTGTCCAGGTTACATGACCAAAATGACCGTTATGCCCATATATGGTAAAAACCCCTCTTTAAAATCATCTTTTCAAGACCCAACTGACCAATAGCCTTGCAACTTGGTATGTAGCATTGAGTACTCGTGCACCGCCAAGATTTTTCAAATGACGAGCTTTGGTTGACCTTGAAATTTTAATGGCACGGCATAATATATGAAATTGCTAGAATATAGTTTTGCACGAAAGTTTCGAAGTTTTATGAATTTGAGATAAAGTCATCCTTATGATACAAGAAGATTTATGAGTACAAGAGGTTAAGGTCATTTTTTGACCTTTGACTCCGGACTCTCATATTTTGACAATTTAAAACATCTTTATAAAGAGAGCCATTGGGCAAACTGTGACTAAATTTCATATAGAGCCTCCACGGTCTGAGGGAACGAAAATTTAATTTGTTCAAACGGTCCAGGTCAGATGAACAACATGGCTGTCATGCCAATATATGATAAAAATCTTTAAAAAAATTCTTCTTCAGAACCAATTGACCGATGGCCTTGAAACATGGTATGTAGCATTGAGTACTTAAGTACTACTCAGATTGTTCAAATGATGACCTTGGTTTGACCTTGACCTTTTTAACGGCATGGTCAAATATGGGAAAATGCTAGAACATAAGATTTCATGAAAAGTTTTGAAGCTTTTGGCCTAAAAACTAGTATTTAATCCACAGCTGACAGTGCTTTTCTTTGAAGTTGCCAGTACTGAGAAATTCTGATAATTGTATAGTTATCATGTACTGTTATCATGTACAGTTATCATGTACAGTTTTGAATAGACCAATCATTACAGAGCTGCAATTAAACAAACTTAGTAAACTCTGCTGTTTTCCTTTTGGCCACAAAATATTTGTTAAGGGTATTCTTTTGACTCCCCTCGCTTAAATGAGTCTCCACAACATATTTTATATGAAAATAATCCTTTAAATCATATGATTGCATAAAATTCACCGCAGAGGTTATTGATGGTTACCAACTTTTTGTTCAGAACATGAGCACTGAATTAAGGTCACAGTATTATTCTGCCATTTTAATTTTTGCCTCCCTTCTCAATGGGGGGACAACTCTTGAAAGCAGGAACTTACTCCTTGCTCTTTCAGGAGCAAATTCTTTCCTTTAAAAGTAGACCAGTGGGAAGAGCTACATCATCCAGAGAAGCAATTTGTTCCTTTTGCACAAATGGCAGAAAAACTTGGATGTGTACCCATACATCTTAAAACATATGTTGTGGTTACTCATCAATAAGGTGAGTCCCTACAACATAAGTTTCAGTAGAAAAATGATAAAATTAAGCACTGAAACTTGTTGGTAATCCATATAAAAAGGCACGCCAGCGAGGTTATTTCAGTAGCACAACATTTGTTTTAGTTGAAAAAAAAACTCTATGTTATGGGTTCTGATGAACCATATACAGCATACCTGGTAATAGAAAAAAAGCACTAAAACATACGTGATTGAAATAACCCAAACAAAATGAGATTGATGAATACCCTGAACAAACACTTTCTTTGTGATTAAATAGAAGAGCAGAGATTACCCTACACAATTTGTTTAAACTGTAGCCCAGTTTTCTGTCTTTCCTCTCCTGTGTACAACCTTAAAATGAGACAAACATTCTGACTCAAATTTCCCTCTGATCACTCAAGCCGTTTCTGATTGGTCAGGTAACTGATGACCTTATTGCATCAGACAGGAAGGTCCATTTTCCAGACAAGATGAGGCAGGTTGAATTAGATAAAATGAATAAAGAAGATAAAATATGGTGTTGTTGGTTTAATTATGTGTTTTAGGTGAAAAGTTCAATAAAACTGTGGATTAAAACAGGTATATCCATTTCTTTTTTAGATATATTAGTAAATATCAATACTGATTGTCAGATGTACAGGATAATTGGACTCGCCCTAAAGGGCTCGTCCATTATCCTGTACACCTCACAATCAGTACTGATATTTACCGATACATCTAAAAAAAGAATGGATATATCTATTACATACAGACATCTTAATGAGTACATGAATATTTATGAGTACAAGAGGTCAAGGTCATTCTTTGTCCTTTGGCCCGGGACTCATATTTCGATTATCTCAAACATCTCATCAAAAGCCACTGGGTTAATTGCTCATGTGTACAATTCGAGGCCTCATAACCCTCTTGTTTCACAAAAGGATACAATGTCTGTGATCTCATGTTTGCTTCTTTTGACCTTGTAGCCCTTAAAAATGGGATCCTCTCTTAACGAAAAAAAAATCTTTCCTTTAGGGGAAGGCAGGCAAAATTGGAAATGGCTTAACTGCGTCCTCTAAAAATGTGTTCTTTGCCTTGATGTGGTTAAGTTTCAGCAAGCCTATCTAGTCAGGCCTGTAATCGAAAGCCTAACATATTACGTGTACTTGCCACGAAGTATTATGCATTATCTTATTAACGACATCCAAGAGAATGACCTTTAGATGATAAGTCTTAAATCAGCTTAAGCGGTTTCGAAATATTTCACGCAATTTTCTTTAAGTTGGCATGACTTTACGGCGTTACTTCATTTACAAAACACACAATCAAATCAAGATCTGGAATTTAATAATTTGCGAAGTTTCAACGTTTTCTGTGAAATTAAATGTCAATGAATGATAAAATGAATTTTAAGCAAAAACTGGAACTGAATCTATAATGTTACATTAAAGGACAAACGAGATAAATTGCCAATAGCATGCAGAAAATAGCTGACTCTTGTCCAAGCCGCAATTAATTAAATATGATTCTTCATTTCTCAAAGTAAAAAAAAATCTAAATTCATAAATATCATTGGCTGAACACTATTCCTTTCAGCGTATCTATTTTCATACATCTCACCTCAGTGCTGTACTGCTCAAACTGACTCCCCAGCTCAAATTGAGTATTGCATGCCGTTGGATTCGGTATCAGTGTTCTTTCTACTGGTGACCTTGTCGTTGGCTACCTCGCTCTCTACAACCTTAAACTCGCTGTGGTATTTTGGCTTTTAACATTTACCTCGCTGTTATTCAGTGGATAGCGTCGTCTTATAACGTGTAATAACACTTTGGCGCGTACACGTAACGTCATTGACAACGTCCATGTCAGCAATGCGCTTTTTATTGAGATGGCGTTAGGTTTGAATGCGTTAAAATACCAATTTAAAGGGTCATATGATAAACAGAATCTTACACTCGTCGTCATTTCGTATGAAATTTATGAAACTCGCCGTAGGCTCGTTTCATAAATTTCATATGAAATGACCACTTGTGTAAGATCCTCTATATCTACTTCAGTCTTGTACTGTTCTATGAACCATACTTGTTATATACCTTAAAGATCCCCATTTACTTTACACTGGATTTTTTGCATATTGCACCGAGTCAAGTGCATATTGAACGGAGTTAAGGAGTCACGTTCACCAGAACTACTTTTGTTTTGAGAGGATAAAAGTGTGGCAGCCATTTTGTTGTCGACTGCAAACAAAAAACGAGTAAAATGATGACATTGCTGTCAGTTTGGCTTTGAAAATTGCATAAATCTGATTAATTTTTGATCTGTCAATCTTTCACGGCATAGTCTTGGAATAATAATGGAGTATTTCTTAAGATTTGCAGAGTCTGAGAGTAGAACTGGAAAATGGCACCCACTTCTTGTTAACGTCAAAGTTTGTTTACTGACGTCACATACGATTCTATTACGTCATATTCACTTTCGCGCCGTCGGGCGTGGCTTTTAGCACGTATGAAGACACTGAACTGCATGATGATATTTCAAATTTCAAGAAATTGCGGCTTGATATGCCAATATTTATTTTGATTTCTTATGTAGACAGCACAGCTGAAACTAGCTGATAAATGATAAAGGTACATGTATATAATTAAAAGGTTATCGAATTTATATGTGAAATATTCGGCACTCGTTCATATGGCGGAGACGCACTCGCAAGCTCGTGCGTCATTTGCCATATGGACTCGTGCCGAATATTTCCTAATATACATTCAATAACCTATAATTATAACCATAACCGGTGCCAAGTGCCTATTTCAGATCAAATCATGCTGTCTGACATTGACCTATAAAACTGAAATGATCTATGAATCATAACGAGTGACATATTGAGCTTATTTCATTATGAAGTTAATTTTCCGCACATTGAGTTGATACAGATTTATCAGAATTTGATGTATATTTCCATAAAAGACATACATGATTAAATATTGATCTTCCTCGTTTATGTCCAGTAAAATGGATTGATGTGACTGCCGTAACTGAGTGAGTGAACTCGGGTTTAACGTCCCACCAACATCGAGGTGATATGGAGACGGAACCTCGGTTTAAAGTCTCATCCGAAAGACCGGGGAAGCTGGGGATCGATCTTGCGACCCCTGGATTGGTAGTCCGGAGTGTTATCCACTACACTACAGCCACTACGACTGCCGTAATGATATGGAAATTGGGACACCTAAAAAATTACCGTTATTGTCCTAAAATTGGAATAGTTTTGTTTTTGCATCTAACAGATGCAGATAGAATGGCAAACAGTGTAGAATCTGCAGTCTGATCTAGGTCTCCATTGTTTGCTTGGATCTATATGCAGTGGCGGATCCAGAGGGGGTTCGGTGGGTTAAAACGAACCCCCTTCTCAGCCCAAATTATTTTATTTTCATGTGGAATTTCAGGAAAAATTGGTCAAACTGCATAAATCGAACCCCCCTTTCAGCTAGTTTGAACCCCCTATCCAAAATTCCTGGATCCGCCCCTGATATGTCCCAGTATTTACCATTTTACGGTACATTTATTATAGATTTGGATATGGGTCTTTCACTCGTAATATGTGTATGTTGTTGTAATTATATCGAGTATTTTACATGGGCAATGGATATTTTGTATGAATCTTTTGATTTTAACTTTGACTCATTTATTTAGAAATATTATTGAATGAGCATATAGCCGAGAATTAGACAATCATATGAGCCGCGACACGAGAAAACTAACAAAGTGGTTGTGCGCCCAGCGCAGACTCAGATCAGTCTGGGCATCCGCCCAGTCTGATCAGAGTCTTCGCCATCTGCATGGGGGTAGCGTAGTCCCTTAGCTACCCTTTAAGCGTTTAGGAAAGAGTCTGATCAGAATGGGCTGATTCCCAGGCTGATCTGAGTCTGCGCTGGGCACATAACCACTTTGTTGGTTTTCTCGTTTCACAGCTCATATGCAGTTGCAGTGAAATTTTCACTTTTATTCTGCTGGGTCGTTGCTATGCTGTATTATACCAAACAGAAAAAGAAACGCACACAGTAATATTTTGGTATTTTTTTTGACATTACAAAAAATTTAAGAAAATAATTCATATAGTGTTACAGGTAGACGATAGGACAATTCAACACGGAAATTTGACTTAATTGTGTCAATTCATTCCTTTGTGACGGGTCTCTGAACAAAGCAGGGGTCAGTTTTCAATGTCACAATTTTCAATAAGAGGTGTGACCTCCCTTGGTTCGTTTGCTTGCCGTACATCTTCCGCGCATAGAACTGATGATAGTCCAATGCTGAGGAATCGCATTCCAATCTTGACGTAAAGCAGCGACTATTTGCTTACGTGTTGTTTGACGTTTAAAACACAAGCAAAACTCACTTACAATATTTATACCATACAGTCCATGCAGACAGTAAGCTTGAACAAACGCCTGGAAATAACTGGCAAAGATTTCATTTATGCTTATTTTTCATGCATATGGAAGGTAGATACTCGTCTAATCCATGTTAAAGTTTGAACGAGATTTGATCACAAATACGGATTTATAGACATTTTCTAATCATGCTTTAAAAGGTAAATTAAACAGTAAAATCTTACTTTGTGCGTTTCTTTTTTTGTCTGGTATATGTAGCCTTAACTTAGCTGGAGACTTATCAATAACGTAAAGCGCTTCTTGAATTAGTTCGAGTTCTAATAAGTCAACAGAGTAATATTTCTGACACGTATTGGAACTTGATGAAGCTATTGAATTTGAAAAGTCCACTCAGGAGTGCAAAAGTGTAACTGACCTCATGAAATCAAACAAAGAAAAAAAAACTGAAGAAAAGAACGACCTAATATCGAAACAGCTATGGCAATTGGGCCAGACTATTCTGATAAAAGCACTATGTTAGCACTCCACAGCTTTTTTGCCGAAAGGCAGTATAAGGTTAACTTTGCCATAGGTCCGGTTCTCGATTATTTGAAAGCAAATTATTAACTCTATAGAATGTAAACAAATTTGAATAAGAAAATCTGTAAGTACAGTTTTCAGACGATATGCTATCAGAGCGAATTTGATTTTTCTTCATCAGTTTGTTTCTGTTCTTATTATTTTACAGATAAACCTTTCGTAAATGACTAGAAAATCTACAATAAAAGAACATGATAATAAATCTTATGGCTGATAAATGCTTCCGTACGACAAGGTGCGTTCGCATTTTAATCGCTGACTTGTAGGTGTCACTATTCACCGAAATCAATTAGGAGCCAAAGCAAAACAATAGCATCCACAATAAATTTTTGAAGATTGTATGCTACAAAATCACACCGGCGTGAAACCACAAAGATTCGAAAAAAATGAAAATTGTAGACTAAGCAAGCTCCATGCGGACAGTGAAGTCTCCGATCATACTCGGCGGATGCCCAGGCTGATCTGAGTCTTGGCTGGGCGCATATGCCACGTTGTTGCTTTTGGTGTGTCGCGGCTCATTTATAGACTGATTTTAATTAACTTAACACAAGTATTGAATGTAATATTACCTAAGAACGGCCTCTTGTTCTTTTAATAGTCATTTCTTATAACACTTTCATATTTAAAGAACCCACGGCTTTGTTACTTTCGGTATTTATCATTTTTAAAGTTACTTCATGTTTCCGGTCGTCCGATGGTGCCATGGTGAGTCGAATAAATAAAGTGATAATCCAGCTTGTTTGAGTGAATGAATCATACCTTTTTCTTTTTAAATGGGCTGCAGATATGTCTTTCTAATAATTATAACCATTTGTAGCAACTTTAAGGGCCTCATATAAATTCTTTGCAGAAAAAAAACGATACCCGAATCACTCTTTGGAGACCTGAACATTTCTTCAGAAAAAGCATAATCATCAACGCACTACTCAAGACCAGGACAACCGCTAACACGTAAAGCTTACAAAATTACTAAGGGGTCCTTTAGGTGATCACTGTCAACTGCAACTGAATATCTGCCAGCCGTTTAGATTTTCTGCTATTCGTTCCTGAAATGGCCAGCATACGATATTATGCTTCCATTGTCAAGTACTGAAATTTTGATAGTTGATATCGAGATTTTTTTTTGAAATCACAGTCATAGTTTCGAAACAAGACCTTGCAACTATTGTATGGATGTTGCAATTTGAAATAAATTCAGTTTTTACTTTCTTTTTGAGAAGAAAAAAATGTGCCCGCTCCGAGAATACTTTTGACTTAGATTAGCCCAATGTCAGAAGGAAACAAATCTGAGTGCATTCTCGCATGAAGTAAACGAAAGTTCTATATGGCCTTTCATATTTAACGCCTGGATTTATCGGTATTATCCAAATTTGGTAAAGATAGCGGACAAAGATTGAACGAATAGCTGCAAGCATACATAGAATGAAATTTTCCAAATTTAACAGCAAGAAATGCGAAAAACCGATGTGAAAAGTAGCAACTTCTTGCAACAATGGAGCTGAATCATCTCTTCTTAGTTCTTAGAAATGCGAAAAACCGATGTGAAAAGTAGCAACTTCTTGCGACAATGGAGCTGAATCATCTCTTCTTAGTTCTTAGTGCGCTAGATAAATTAAAACAACATACCTACTGAGTAAAACAGTACTCAAAACTGATAGCTCTGGGAGCAATTTCCACTTCAAAATATATATACCAAACAAAAAAAGAAACGCACAAAGTAAGATTTTACTGTTTAATTTACCTTTTAAAGCATGATTAGAAAATGTCTATAAATCCGTATTTCTAATCAAATCACGTTCAAACTTCATCATGGCGTGCACGAGTATCTGTACCTTCCATACGCATGAAAAATAAACATTAATGAAATCGTTGGCAGTGATTTCAATGCGCTTATTCAAGCTTACTGTCTGCATGGACCGTAGAGTATAAATGTGTATTTGGATATTGTAAGTGAGTTTTGCTTGTGTTTTAAACGTCAAAACACGTCAGCAATTAGTCGCTAATTTACGTCAAGAATGGAATGCAATTCCTCAGCATTCGATTTGGACTATCATCAGTTCTATGCGCGGAAGATGTACGGCGTGCATACGAACCAAGGGAGGTCACACCTCTTATTGAAAACTGTGACATTGAAAACTGACCCCTGCCTTGTTCAGAGACCCGTCACAAAGTACTGAATTGAAACAATTAAATCAAATTTTCGGGTTGAACTTTCCGATTGTCTACTTCAAACACTATATGAATTATTTTCTTAAATTCTTTGTCATCTCCAAGAAAATGCCAAAATTTTACTGTGTGCGTTTCTTTTTTTGTTTGGTATACTTTTTCATTACATCGTTTATGATATCATTCTAAGATAAGGTGCTTATTCGTTTCAAGTTTTAAATTAGCCGCGCCCAACGACAAGTGCAAAAGTCGACAACTCAGAGTTTTACAAGATTCGTCCCTACCTGTTGGCACCTGTAAATTCTGATATACATGTATCTGTAGTACAAGAAAGCTAGCACAAGAAAGCCTTTTTGTATCATGGCCTACATTTTTTTCTTTGATCTTTTTGTGCAATATTTGAATTACCATTAGACACCAGCGTTTTACTGAGTAGGCGGGGCTCCAGATTCCCATTCACTTTACACTGAGGTCAATCCATAGCCGCGCTATTACTACAGTGTGGTATATACATACCGCACAGTTTATACAGTGTATTCTGTCTGGGACAACATTGAAGCTGTCCTATTTTATTTATTATCAAGACACCTGTTGTTGCAATGCTACAATAAGGAAACTTAGTTGGATAAACAGAGTTTTGTTTACCATTTAAACAATGCACAATCAGACATTATACTGTACAGAGTTAAAGCACAGTGACTTAGAATTCATTATTTAATACAAATTTGCAAACAAAGTAGACTGTAATGCGCCAAATCATTATATTTAAAGTTCAAAATTGCCTGCAATTTTTGGCTGAGGTAATTAGCTTATCAGCCAAATTAAAAAGTGGTTAACAAAAGCATAAATGTGCCAGACTTGATATTAGGCGCTAATTTAAACAATGTCACCTGCAGCAATAAACATTCTGGAAGAAACAGACACGGAAGAAAAATCTGGGGTATGATTGGACTATGATACAAAACATTTAGAAAATTGACTGTACTTGTAATTGATATAACCATCTCGGGGGCTCCGCCCACTCGAAGGTTGCATCAATTACTCGTACAGTTCAATTTTTTAAATATTACTTATCAATCGGTTGTTAATTTTCACGGTCCTCTAAAGCCTTATCACAAAATACTCTCCGTGGCTGTATTTTTACTCTAGGTTTTTGTAACAATTACAAGAAATAACTTTCATCAGGTGTGTGTGTGTGGGGGGGGGGGGGGGGGGGAAGAGAGATTATTTTTGTGTTTTCATTTATAAGCCACTTATTTTTCTCTCTACCGGCTATTGGTATTTTGCAGAACGGAATGGAACGTCCATCGCCTTCGATACGGGTCAGCTCTCATGCTTGATGACGACTCCGGCATAAAACCTCCTGCTAAGTCGATTGGGGCGTTGGTTGAATAATGATGATCTGTCTTTAGTCGAACCTACCAGGATTCAGTTGTTGGACTATTTTCGCTCCAATGTTTCAGTGTTGTTTTTGCTGTTGAGTGCTCGTCATGTTTCATCCCAGTATATGAGCCGCGACGCGAGAAAACCAACAAAGTGGTTGTGCGCACAGTGCAGACTCAGTTCAGCCTAGGCATCCGCCTAGCCTGATAAGTTTCTTCACTAAGCAATTAAAGGGTGGCTAAGGGTCTAAGCTACATCCATGCGTACAGCGAAGACTCTGATCAGACTGGGCGGATGTCCAGGCTGATCTGAGTCTGCGCTGGGCGCACAACCACTTTGTTGGTTTTCTAGTGTCGCGGCTTATTTCATCTTGAGTCTGATCCGTTGATGGGTAAGAAGTCCCACATAAGGACCGTATCGAATTACTTGTATGTGTATGAATCACAATAGAATCTAGATTGAGTGATGAGCATGTGTACAACCGCTTTACGCACGACCCTACCCCAGTAATTCCCTCATGACCGTTTTAAGGCGGTGCCTCTGGTGTAGTTCGCTACTATAATTATCATTTTTGTTGGCTTCACTGAGCCGGTGTTGTGCCGTGTGGTGGCTGTAAAAGATATTTCCGTACATCATCCATAGTGCATATTATATTTGATTTTCGTCCTTTAAGGTCATAGGATATATTCTGAGAAATCAATCCTAAGAAATCAGAATTTTTTTATTGATTTACATTCTTATCCTAGATCGTCGCTTTTTAATCATTTGGAACTTTTTTTATACTAGTTAGTCCTGCTTCTGAATGTGTTCTCTGCTCTTGAAGGAACTCTTTGGGATTTTAATTTTACTTTACTGCAGCTGGTGTTGTGCCGTGTGGCGGCTGTGAAACGTCTCCCCGTACATCATCCATAGTGCAGATTATATTTTTTGTCCTGAGATCAGAGGATATGTTCGGAGGAATCTGAAATTTTAGATTGGTTTAGACTCTTATTCTAGATCATCTTCTTTTACATTATTTGGATCCTTTTTGATGCTAAGCGGTCTTTGATCAACTGTCCAATTGGAATTAAGAAATTAGAGTAGGGTTTCTCTGGTTTCGTCACCAGATATTGTCAGGGTCACTGAGGAAGCTTTGTTGACCGAAGATGAGTAGTCTAGCCCATGTTCCTGCTTCTGAATGTGTTTTCTGCTCTTGAAGGAACTCTTTCAAGGGAATTTTGATTCGACTGCCTATTGAAATTAAGTAATTACGGAATACTTTTCTGGGGCTTTCATCACGCGATATTGTCGGGGTCACTGATGAGGCTTGATTAGCCGAAACTGCCTTCTTTTGAATGTGTTCTGTGCTCTTGAAGGAACTCTAAGATTTTAATTTCTTTAAATCTATGAAATTTTGCACATGGAATTTAGAATTTTCCTTACTTTTGCGAACATCTGCCGGGAAAGAGCTGACATCTTGGGGTTTCGCTCATCTAGGTTACTTTGTCTGGTTTATTATTTTTTTCTCTATCACATTGGTGTTTATGGCAGGATGCAGTAAACAATTGTGTCCGTTCCTGGTCATTGCCGTTTCATTCACTTACTTGTTTTCGAAGAAATGAGCCGCGACACGACAAAACCAACAATGTGGTTGTGCGCCCAGCGCAGACTCAGATCAACCTTGGCATCCGCCCAGTCTGATCAGACCCTATGCGAGGCGCTTATAGAGTAGGTAAGGGTCTAAGCTTCCTCCATGCGGACAGTGAAGGCTCTGATCAGACTGGGCGGATGCCCAGGCTGATCTGAGTCTGCACTGGGCGCACAACCACATTGTTGGTTTTGTCGTGCCGCGGCTCAAATGGCTAATGTTGAAAGCCTGATTGAAAGATTATTGTGACAAACCATTCGTACTAACACCACCAATGAGGTCATTGAGGACGCGAACTTACTTTGACTGAAGGCGACATTATTTTAATATGTAAACTAAATCCTGAATGATTGGTTGGCCAAAAGAAACATATGTAAAAAAATAGTCAATGATCAGAAATCGAATCCCATCCCGGCTCTAGAACCCCAAAGGGAAAGAAGCACACACACAAAAATTGACGAAGGTTCACGATAAACACGCACGGTAAACCGAATGAGCAGCTGTTTTCCAAGCAGGTGTTTTTAGCTGCCCTAATTGGGAATTTACTGAGGCGGAGGGAGGTGGGTGGGACGGTGGGGGGCTAAAACAAATCTTACTGGATACAAACCTCGCCCTTTCCTTTTGCAATACAAAATCGCCATGCACACAACAAACAAATAAGGACAACAAGAATAAAGTATACGAAGAACGTGAAACATCTATTTTTACCTGTTTCCTTTTTCTTTTAAGATTAATCTAAAAGACGGGCTTGAAGATGGAACCATAATATCGTATGATGGCCATTACACTCAGCGGGAAAAGCAAAGATTTCAGCTTGATTCGCTTAACTGCACGCATGCGGCAAGGCGAGTAACGTCTGCAAAAACGAGATATTATATATATATCGTGTTGCTTTATTCCAAAAATTAGTTTTTCTCTTGGGTTGTAAAGGTGTAGTAAGCTGAGGTTTCCTAATCCGTATAATTCTGTATACAACGCAAGTTTCGATCATTTGTGTACGTTTAAATTTACATTTGGGTCTATGACGAAACATAGAACGACAAAACATAGAAAAGCCAGAACATAGAAAAGACAATACATAGAAAGACTAAACATAGAAAAATATTATCGAAAAAATATCGAAATAACATCGAAATAACATCGAATAATTTCAGAAACATCGAAAATTTTATTAACAACCATTTAACGACAACAAAGTTTTTTTTTTTAAAAAAAATAAAAAAAAGAAAGATTTTTTTCCTAAACGTTTCACCGGAATTTTGAAGTAGCGAACAATTGATGAGCGACCAATGCAGTTTAACGCAGAGTAATATTGCTTTATCGATCAGTGTCCAATACAGTTCCATTCAGTCAACATGCGTACCTTCAAGCTGAAATCAAGGCCGTCAACGTACTTAGTTCGAAGGCCAAGTTAAAAAATTTTGCGCTAATTTGTCCAAAAGCTAATCAGTTGCCTTTGATAATTTAAACACAGCTGTGTATATTTCACTGCTTTTCTTTGATAGCAAACAGAAACCATTGGGAAAATGGTTGATGTTGGGGATAGGGTTTGGGATCTGATTCAGTCAGTTCCTGAAGTGTAGTTACTCTTTAAATTCCCACGTATTCTCCATGAATGGTAGGAGCGGCTGTAGTGTAGTGGATAACACTCCAGACTACCAATCCAGGGGTCGCAAGATCGATCCCCCGCTTCTCCGGTCTTTCGGATGAGACTTTAAACCGAGGTCCCGTCTCCATATGACCTTGTTGTTGGTGGGACGTTAAACCCGAGTTCACTCACTCACTCACTCACTCACTCACCCCATGAATGGTGTAAAAATGTTTAAAAGATGGCGAGGTATATCAAAACCCTTTGACCTTAAACGTTTTCATTGAAATGAGCGAATGTTCAATGACGCAAAGCATTGCCAAGCGGTCAAGTGATTATCGTTTTCACACTTATTGTTCTATCATTGGTCGTTCTATTATTCGTCGATCTATTAAATGTCCCGTCTATGTTTTGACTTATCTATGAAGTGTCGCTTCTCTATTTTGTCTTTCTATGTTTCGTCGTATACCGTCGTATACCGACATTATTATACGGATGATTTCGTATTTGTAGCACGTACGACTGTTTCTCTGTGACATAACTCTCCTGCTATAACACAATAACTATTATTGTTTGAAAAGGATGGATAGACAGATATTGAAATATTTGTGCAGCTATAATTGGCGCTGACTTGATTGGATTCAGGCATTCAGACAGTAGCAACAAAATATCTGAATGAAATCAATCTAAAGACACAGACGATGAGAGCTTAAATTGATTATGTAATAAACATAACGCGACAGCATGCTCAATTAAATAACAATGACATTTCCGTTTATAAAGTTTATAGATTAGAGATCAGACACTGTGTCTCGAACCATTTTCGCTATTGGTAAATTAATTGCGATGACTTTATTCAAACTGTTAGCACATGGGAAAATTTCGACGATTTGTGTGTAAAAAAGTAGCCAATGGTACTGCACCATTATCATATTAAGATAAAAGGAGACAAAGACTAAACACTTCCAATGAATTATATATGACGTATTTAAGGCAGGCTTCATATGTCTTTCTTTTGTTCATTACCAGTTATACAGAGCTCACTAAGAAAATAATTTTGTTCTTTCTTTTTTTATGTTGTTGTTGTTGTTGCACATGTACATACAGGAAAAACATCAGGTTCGAATTTTCGATCATTTAGATTTTTTTTATCTATCTGCAGGATAAATTATATCGCTTGTAATGCAGAGCAAAACAATTAAGATTTAAATGATATTAACAATTCTACCGTATGCTGCTTTTAACATGTTTTGCTTTACTATATAACACAAAATTTGCCTTTGGAAACATACTTAAATTTATCGTTGGTCCACATGTATAAACTGTAAATCAGTTGCATTAGCTCTGTGGAAAAAAGTATTGCCGATGCAACGGCACTTTTGCGTGTGACACGGAAAACTGTATATGCGTAGTGATTCCAGCGATGTCAACCAGTGTACGACAAACTAACATGGAAAACTCAATCAAAGAAAGTTACAGTTCTTCACAGGTTTGTATATGAAACGAATGGTCTTCACAAATTGCTCGTTGAACAGATTAGACATACATTGTCAAACAAATCAGTTCATTTTGCTGGCCCGAGGCACTGTGGCCCGAGGACGAAGCGGCCTCAAAATGCACTTTATATGCACACAGAATGCAAACCAACTGCAGAAAAATGCAAACATTGTGCTCGGCTCAGTGGTATGATCCGAAATAGTCACAAAAGTCTAAGGCCTTAAACTTCCGGATATCTATATGTTTTGGTAATTCCCCGCCTTTCGAATGGACCAGTAAATCTTCTAATAACACAACAGCTGAATAAAAAGCACTACGCTGTTGATAAGAATTATGCGTTTACACCATACTAACCAACGCAACTATGTGCTTCATCACATTCTAAATTCTTCCCTATTCTATCAGGTATCTTATGAGTGTAAACAAGCGCCAAGTGCTCTATAGTTTCAATTGTAGTTAGCACCTATAGTCCTTTCTAACTTCTAACTGATACGGCCCGTTTCTGAACCGTTCTGGTATCAATATCCTTGAGGGTGACAGGAATCATTTCATCTAACAAAAAATGTTTTTATTAGCTATGCATCAAAGTTCAGATGATATTTTTCTTGTAACAGATTTATTTGAAAAATTTGGCCACTCCTGAAATTATCATCAGAACAGAGTATTTATAGAAACTTAAGTTTCATGAATCTCCTGCTGTCTTCTAAACCAAGCTTACATACAGCAGTAAAGTAACTGTGCAACATTAAACTGGCATATCAGGGACGAAAAAGGGCAAACATTAAGTTTTACTTCAAATAGAGTTTTAGACCCATATTACTACATTTGAGCCGCGACACGACATGGCCAACAATGTGGTTGTGCGCCCAGCGCAGACTCAGATCAGCCTGGGCATCCGTCCAGTCTGATCAGAGTCTTCGCTGTCCGCATAGAGGTAGCTTAGACCCTTAGCTATCCTTTAAGCGGTTAGCTAAGAGTCTGGTCAGACTGGGCAGTTGTCCAGGCTAATCTGAGTCTGCACTGGGCGCACAACCACATTGTTGGTTTTGTCGTGTCGCGGCTCATTTTAACTGTTATCCTCGTTGATGCCTACAATGTGGCTGTTTTCAATCCGATTTGACGGATACGACCGAAACGTTGTCGAGTTTTCAGTTACCGCACATTCAACCTTCATAGAATGACCTGACTTCTTATACTCACGAATATTCGTGTACTCATTAAGATGACTGTATATACCATTTTTAGGTCAAGATCATAAACAGTTTCCATGAAATCTTATGTTCTAGCTTTTTCCAAAATAAAAGCATTAGAAAGCAAATTTGACCTTGCCGTAGAAGGAGTCAAGATCAACCCAGGGTCATTATTTGAACAAGCTGGGTAGTATTCGTGTACTCAATGCTACATACTAAGTTTCAAGGCCACCGGTCAGTTGGTTCTGGAGTTTAAGATTTTATTATATATGGGCGTGGCGGCCATATTGGTCATGTTTCCCAGACCATTTGAACAATATTTTGTTAACACAAGCTTTTGAGGCTCTTTATGAAATTTGGTTACAATCAGTCCAGTGTTGTCAGAAGAAACAGTTTTTTGAATAAGGGGCGGACGCCGGACAACAGGCCTCGGCGGACGGTAGAGCCTGCCTAAGAGCAAATTAATATCAGAACCATACTCATCCACCATACGTTTTATTCTATTACTCTATCCAACACTCACCGATCTCTCAGACAGATCTTATCAAAATATAAGTGCTTTAAAAGAGATGTTCATCTTGATATTTTGATACTTTCTAAAGCAACAAGTGGAATCTTGAACATGCTGAAACTGCACTTCACTGTTACTTTGATTAAAGAAGAAGCGCTTATCGATTACTTTATCATTTTACAAGTGCATGAGTCTATGTTCAATCATGCTTAGCTGCCACATCTAAATTGAGAGTTTGCAAATTTGATACTGTTTAATAGCATGCTGCATTATATACACCTCGGCAAAAGTTTAGCATATTTCAGTTTCACAGTGGCTCTGTTATACATCCTGCAGAATAACTGCAAAATATTAAAGAACGATATAATTTATTGATTTCGAAAGAAAGTATAAATAGACATGTGCCTGTTGATATTGTGGTCCAAACATATCAGTTTTAAGATTTTTGTAGTGTGTAATTGTGATGCATTTTTCTAATTAAACACTGTCTTGAAATTATGATTTTCTGCATACAAAATAGTTGCACATGTAAAACCTCGTGCTACGTTAGATAAGAGACCATGTAACTGATGCGTTTCATAAAAAGTTTAAAGTTCCAGTATCAAAGACTACCAATTTTCCGTAAGACAAAACTTATAACTTAGAGAATTTATAGGAAAATTGCACTATCGATCATTTTGGAAACATGTTTTGACAAGTTTGCCTATAATGTCCGATTTTGAAATGGCATTACCACAATCAATGTAGCGAGTTTATGTAGCATATGCAAGTTTGGTGATGAAGAAACCAAATTTGGTGATGTTTTAGACAGAATTTTAAAAAGGGTCGAACATTGTCACTGGAATACTGATCTTAACTTGTTGCTCTGTGTAACCAAACAGCTGCTGAGTTTTGAAAATTCCATTGCCTCGGCATCTTCTATTCACTGTAGGACATAAATTAAATACAGTGACGACAATTTTTTTGACAAAGCATAAGTCCTTTGTATCAGTTATATCTGCTGCTTAGTTAACCATTAATTATGCTAAACTTTTGGCGAGGAGAATATATTAAATATTCAAGAACAAATAGATATGCAGGGGAAGCAACTCTGTCATATTCATTTTGACTAGTCCTTCAGATAAAGAAATTGCGGGTGAATTATAGCAGGCAGGTGATGCTTACATCTCGCGAGCACTTGAACACAAAATTTTTGGGGGTCCCTGTCTGTGTATCTTAACATTTTGTGTTTTTCACTTTTTCTGAGGTTTATGAGTTTTGGGTTGTGATTTTGGTACTTTGACCGTTTCGACTTCTGAATGCGAGTCAGTTTTTAAAAGAAGAAAATGCATCCTAAAAAGAAGAATTTATCTTGAAAGAGTACAGATTTCACACTAGGAGGGTGGAAAATGGAGTCCAAGAACATTTCTAAGAAAACGTTGCAGTCCCGCTATGCATTTCAACAGTTATTTGGTAATAAAAAACATGAGCCCCAGTCCACAGAATAGGAGTCCAGGGGCCGTATTTATAAAACGACTTAAGTGGTTGCTATGGTGTTGCTAAGGCTGAATTTCTATCAAGGAGATTCCCTACAACTATGAAATTTGCTCTTGAGAAACAGTCTTTTCAGACTGTTCCTCCAGAGCAAATTTCTAAGTTGTAGGAAATCTCCTTCATAGAATGTTAGCGTTAGCAACACCATATCAACGACTTAAGTCGTTTTATACGGCCCCAGGATTTGCTATTAGCAATCCTGAGAACCCTGGAGTAGATTTGGAAGGGCTACGTTGTTCAGAAACACAAACAATAGATCAGCCGCGACACTAGAAAACCAACGAAGTGGTCGTGCGCCTGCGCAGACTCAGATCAGCCTGAGCATCCACCCAGTTTGCTCAGACTCTTCGCTAAGTGCTTAAATGGGCAGCTAAGGGACTGAGCTACCTCCATGCGGACAGCGAAGACTCTGATCAGACCGGGCGATGCCCAAGCTGATCTGAGTCTGCGCTGGGCGCACAACCACATTGTTGTTTTTCTCGTGTCGTGGCTCAAATCACAAAAATGCGTTTATCAGATGACGTCGCTGTTATTCAGTGTCGTGTCATAAAAATCGTATGACCATACTTATATTAACACTTTGTCGCGTACATGTTGATTTACATGTATGTGTTGATTTTACTAGCAGCAATTTTATATTTGACACTATTTACGACCACCTGACACCGCATTCAGCGGATGTGACGTCATTGACAACAACCGTGTTGAATTTACTAGCAGCAATTTTATATTCGACACTACTTACGACCAGCTGACATCGCCTTCAGCGGACGTGACGTCATTGACAACAACCGTGTTGAATTTACTAGCAGCAATTTTATATTCGACACTACTTACGACCAGCTGACACCGCCTTCAGCGGATGTCTTGTCCCACAGTCTTATCACCCTAGTATAAGGAATTGTTAGACAAATTACTCCTTGTTTGTTAATAATCATAAATGCATAGTCCGTTCATATGTTATCACAATATTGTTGACACTTTTCTTGATATTATGAAATAGGCTGTTCTTGCATTCTGATTCTACAGCGCAGATAATACTCCACGCACTGGGGTACCTTGTTGTACTTAATTTCCTTTTTGACCGAAAGGATGGCAGGACACATAAAGAAATAAAACAAATCCTGAGTGTAAGGGACGAGTCATTTATTGTCAGCTGGGGGGCCGGGTACATTTAAGGGGGGTCGGAATTGTTTTTGGTGATGTACTGGGGGGGTCGGAAATTAAAAAGCCTTGGAGCAGGGGGGGGGGGTCATATGTTTTATTTGGCATATTGGGGGGTCAGAATTCTTCCATCAGTCTTCATTTTTAAAAATGTCTCAGCTTCTGGGGGGGCTTCGCCCCCAGACCCCCCATTACTCATAAAATTTCAGACTCTTTTCTTTCAAACTTACAATTTAAAACTTAAAAGTCTTTATGGAAATGACTCAAAAAGAATGGGCAGCTTCATATAACAAAAAAACTTTTCATTGATTTGCTAGAACAGTACAAAAGTGTCTATAAAATCATGTAAAGTAGATGATTTTGTGCTCAATTAAATTTAATGCCTGCATTTGTGATATCAGCTCTCCGCGTGCCTTTTCATCAGCAAAAACACAGCCCCCAGACCCCCCACCACCCAGAGGCCCAATTAATATTATTTACAGTTATAGGAGATAACGGGAATCCCCGCAGTGACGTCATCGGATGATCACGTGGGTAGCTTGGTTGGCAAAAGATTAGCCAGCGGACAGTGTTTGTCTATAGGATAGTCTGAAGTGTTATCACTAAAATGCGTAAAAGATAACTAAAATAAGTACGAATAAATAGCTACTGAATTAAAACAATTGGAAATAAGGTCTTAGTCACCTGTCATACGAAAAAGAAATCATTTAAGTAATTGAATTCATCTAGTAAAACGCGTATTTGGATAAACCCATTAACGTAACCGGACTGTTTTTCTCAACAACTACGACTGAAAAAATATTAACAGAATAAAATGAAAATACTGCAGATCAGTATTTTAATCTTTTCTTCTATAAATTGTATTTATTAGTATAAATAGGATAAGATGAAAAAAAAGAATATTATATCTGAGAGAACTTAAGCGGAATTACTGTAAAATGTCGATCGGATTTAGGGAAAAGAAAATTAAAAGTAAGAACAATAGAAATAATAACATATATCGATGGTTGCGATTTCTTAAAATTCTGTGAACAATAAAGAAAGAAAGAAAATATAAATAAAATAGAGGAAGCCATACGTTTGTGCTAACGGATAAAAAGACGCACTCGGCGCACAAACAGTTTATTTTAGATACATGTTTATTTCAAATTGTCACCACAAGACACCCGCGGCGTGTTTTGAACTATGATAAGACGTCCTTAATCAAAGGATCCACTTAAGACCGCGAATATACCATTATACAATAGGAAACAAATATTTTTAATTTAGAAAATTAACATAGGATACAGACTCAGATACTTTTTATTAGAGTATCTACGATAAAAAGTATATATTGTATTTTGTGAATACGAGATCTAACAAGTTAAGAACAGTTTAATGCTAAAAATAATTCAATGATAAAATTTAATTTCGCATTTTATCTCGTTTCAGATTAAGCTTTTAGCTATATCCTAAAACAAGTAAATGCCACTTAAAATATTGATTTTATAACAGTTTATAAAATTCTATAATAGAGCTAAGCCAACACTACTTTTTGAAAGTTACATGAAGTTATAAAGCTTGAACTAAGAAATATAAAAGAAAAAGATATGCATCTAGTCATTCATCAACGATGCACTGCAATGTATTCAGTCAGTCATTCATTTAATGATTTGTTTGTCCGTTCGTTCATTCGTTGTATTTTCCGTTTCCTCTTTTACACGCTACATCATCTAGACTTTTATAAATTTGCGTTATGAACATTTGTGATAGAAAGGAAAAACAAAATATATATTTGAAGCATCTTAGCACGCAAATAAATCACGAAAATCAATTTCACTAAAGAAAATGTAAGCCTCACATATTATCTGTCTAAAACATTAAAAATTTGCCGTTTTAAATTCATAATTTACACAAACAATCACGCGTATGAACTATATTCTATAATGCTGTATCAACCTTTCTGCCAACCAGACTCGGGGAATCCCCCAGGTATCTTATCAGTGACGTCACGCTTTTATCTCCTATAATTATTAAGCATTCGACAGAAAGATTTCTGGATGGCCATTAGCAGAAGAAAAAGTGCAACAAATGCAGACAAAATTTAAACAGACTATGATTATATGTAATTAACCTGTTAGAATAAGATGTTCTTTGTGTTTCATACAGCTAGGTTTTGATTGAGGTCAGTCTGATATAAAATAGGTAATATGGTATGTGTGTGAAGGGTAGCTGGCACTGGGGATAGGGGGGTCATAAATTTTTTTGTCACCTATCTGGGGGGGTCGGAAAAATAATTTTGTTGAGACTGGGGGGGTCGGAAAATTTTTTGTGAACCATATGAAAATGTACCCGGCCCCCCACCTGATAATAAATGACTCGTCCCTAAATCGCCAACTGACAGATCCCGCGAAAAGCAGTGTGACATGAATCTGTGTGATATTTAGGGGATCGTCTATATTTCTCGCTACACCAAAGGCATAGAATTGCTAGACTCAATACATGTAAGTGAATGAATAAATCAGACTTACATCTAAACCCAAATGCCACCAAAAATTCATAGTTTAACTGCCCCCTTTAATGTTTTCATAAGCTCTTGAATTTAATGAGAGGGAGAGACTACCAGTATACACGCACCTACAGGACAGATAAAACAAGCTGAATGCAGCTAGAAAACAAATAAAATACTGCATATCTTTTAAGTGTGTTTCTTCACTTGTGGTTTCCCTGGAGAACAGCTGTGAGCAGCCTAATAAAAATCAAAATTTAGGGGGCTCAGATCTGAGCCGTTTTCACGGGCATAGATATAGGTCTGAAATCAGAATGACTGTTTGTTGATAAGATATATACAGATAAGCTATATTTCTGTTTGGGAATTGGGACTTATAAATGGGGCAGATAGGTCTGAGCGTTGTCAGTTAGTTTTGCTACAAAAACAGTACATTAATTTATTTTGATTAAATATCGGTTTTGTTTAAGAGAAAATGTTTGCGAATATGAATTCTATGTGTCCATTTATGCTAAAAGTACTTTCTGTTGTTACATCGATTTGTGGTCTTCATCTTCTTCGTGCCGCGAATGTTGTTCTAAGACTTAGGAAAGACGTTTAAATTTTCAGAGCTCTAGATAAGAGGGCGTATTTGATGATAATTAGGGATAATTTTTCTTATTTCTCATTCAAACCATATGTTGTGACCCCTCATCTGAACCGTCTCGTCGAGGCGGTTCAGATGAAGGGTCACAACATATGTTTTAATGCCGATTTCGCGAAAATTATCCCTAATTATCACCAAATACTCCCTCTTATATAGAGCTCTCCCGTTTTGAGAGTAATAAACTTATAACCATTATCCGTATTTGAAATGATTTATGTCGAAAGCAATAAACAAATTGTTTTGATTTCAAAATACCCATCAACAGCAATTTTTGATAAACACATTTATCATAAACTACTACTAACTTCAGTGTTACAAAGTCTTTAAAGTACATCATTACGAAGCAAAGAATATACAAAAGAACGGAAAATAGAAGAACAAATTCTATTTGCTCTCCCGACGCCCCTAGAGATAAGCTTAAGTGTATGCTTATCTCTACAGAACCCTATTTCTAATTATGACTCTAAACTGAACTGATGGTACAAATGAAAATATTACCCGAGAAAGGGCACAGTCATAACAAACAACTTACCCAAGACACCGACAAAAGGAGAAATGCAAACGACAAACCGAAGAGCTTATCTTCAATAAGAGACATACTCAATCTAACACGGAGGAACTGTACTTGATCACAATAAATATAAGTTGCCTTTAAATTTACTAGAAAAAATATTGAATTGTCAACCTGAAAACTGTCTTTAACACGTTACATTTGTAATGAAACCAAGAAAAAACCAAAGATGTCTGCTTTAATAAAGCCAATACATTATAACTGAGTCAAGAAAAATAATGCGTGTTTTCCTTCAAGGGTTACTTTTCATTAAATTAGGAAAAATGCAAGTGTGTCCTTAAATTCAAAGCAAGATAACACATGATTGCACCAAACTGAATGAGTGAGAGTTAACGCTAAAGTTCATTCTACAAAAGTCATACAAACTCTTTCTCCTAATTAACTTATTTAGTCACCTCGGTTGATTCTAAGAAATGACTGGATGCTAAACTGTCTATTATTTCCGCTGACCCTAGTATCTAGAGTATAATGAAATTCTGAAACCAATTTTCAATTAGACAGCTTCTAAGAAATGAAGTGTCATGTCGTGTTAGCTTATTATACGTTCGACTGTTATAAGAAAACGAATTAGCAGCTGAGACTTGATCAGCTATCTCAATATGTACTACTGGGGCCGTATTTATAAAACAACTTAAGTGGTTGCTATGCTGTTGCTAAGGCTAAATGTCTATAAAGGAGATTCCCTACATCTATGGAATTTGCTCTGGAGGAACAGTCTTTTTCAGACTGTTCCTCAAGAGCAAATTTCATAGTTGCAGGGAATCTCAAACATAGAAATTTAGCCTTAGCAACAGCATAGCAACCACTTAAGTCGTTTTATAAATACGGCCCCAGGACTTCAAAGAGAAATAGCTAGTAAATAACCAGAGCAAAAACATCTTGATTTACGTCCAGGATTGAGTCGCATGCCATCCCCTCTAACCACCCATCCACCACCCACCTACCCACTCACCTCAGTAAGCAGTAGTGCTTCTGTTTTGCTCAACTTGGTTGCTACATTGTTTCGTTGTTGTTATTATTTTTTTGTTGTTTTTTTGGAGTGTGTGTCTTTTTATTTCCTTTTTCCTGCTTCGTGTTAGGTTTCTACAGTTTGTTCTTTATGCAGGCTTTTTTGGTGGTTATCTATCTATTTGGGAGGTAATCTGTCTTGGGAAAAGATGTTCGCATTCCCTCATCATATGTTGTGTCTTATATTAAGTGCTTTACGTCCTTTGCCTTAAAGGGCATGCGAGTATTCGAAAATATGAGTACAAACGTTGACACAGAGCAGAAGTGAAATGTCAGTTTATTTATAGCAGGTGCGCTGAGCAAATCTAAGTGTATAACATTGTTGAAGGTGTCTGCAGTGTGACAGTAGAGTGCTCGAGTCTCAGTTGATCTGTCACAGCTTGTTAGGATAAAAGGTTCGACTAATCTCAAAGTATTGCAAGTGTGATATTCGAAATCATCTTTTCTCTAGTAAAATTAACTCTGACAAAATCGAAAGGTGAAGCGATAAATGCCTTTGGGTAACCCAATGTCTCTTTTTAAGTTGATGAGAAGGACGAGGTCACGCTTCGACCCAAGCATATACTCGACTTAAGCGCCGCCTTAGAACCGCCGGGGGCGTGAATAAAATTTACATGTGCAAACTTCCGTTGTAACATCAATATTGTTGCGAAAAGAGTCCGACAGTTACAGAGTGATATTGAATACCCTTCATCTAAGTTCACTGTATCCTCAGAAGAAGGCAACCATTACCCGAGAAATGTGATATGAATGGATGAATAAACAATCTTGACTTTTACGAAGCAGATTAGGGGGCAATGATCAGGAATCGACACAGTCATGAGCCACTTCCTGTCCTAAATACCAAATGGAGTAAAAAAAAACGACCTGCATTCTGGTCTAGATCATTAATATGCAAGCCATTTAGTCCCTGTGGATGTCTAATGGACTTCTTACTCTGTGCCTTTGATCGGACACATAGTGTTCAACAAGTTTGTGGCATAATACTAAGAATAATAAATAATAATCTTGAAAAGTTCCTTCAAGAGCAGAGAATACATACAGAAGTAGGAACATGGGCCAGACTACGTAGTTTCGACTAATAAAGCCTCGTCAGTGACCCTGACAATATCTGGTGACGAAACCAGAAAAAAGCATACTGTAATTTCTAATTTTAATTAGACATTCGATTCAAAGACTGATTAATTTCAAAAGGATCCAAATAATATAAAAGACGATGATCTAGAATGATAGTCTAAATGGGTCTAAAATTTTAGATTTCTCAGAATCTATCCTCTGATCTCAAAGGATGTAAATAAATTATAATCTGCACTATGGATGATGTACGGGGAGCCGTTTTACGGCCGCCACACGGCGGTTAGATTGTATTTAAAAATACAATTAAAATGCTGGAAAAAAGTCAAAACCTAAGACGAAACTGGTAGTACTTTCCCAAAAGTAAACGTACAGAAGGTTGACAATAAGATCAGATGATGTGAAACACAGCTACGTCTCTTTTAATGACACATCTTAATTTTAATCCATTTCGTTTGTTGCTTGCAACTCGTTCGAGTGACGACAAAAAAAATAGTTTTCCCGCAATTACAAATTTCATTCGCTTGACCTTTTTCTTAATAACGTAGCAGAGTTCAGTTTTATTTCTTGAAACATTGCGCCTCACAGCTCTCCAAAATAAAAGGAGTCAACAAACTATAAAATCGAGAACTATAATATGCATGCTGTCATTTATATTTTATTCAGTAGAAGTGAACCATATATTATTTGATAAGTGGTCTAGATGGCTATCAATGTTTTCAAGTCCTAATGGGCACAAACCGAAAGTATTAACCAATACGCCCTAACAAACTTCTGTTATATATATGACCGATATTGCGTAGAAAGTAGTAAGCAATATCCGGAAAGCGAATGTTGCAATCAGCTAGTGCAGCTGCGCATACTTCTCAATGTCTCAAGTATTCCATTTTATATATCTCAGGTTTCAAAGACTGTATAGACTCGGAGAAAAATGAGCAAGTGCTGAGTCTTCCCTGTTCGCATTTGCCAAGGGGTTCCTTTTTTACGTAGCCATGTCGCATAGCACAGTCGGTAAGTTTTGAACCACTATTCAAGACGATCGCGCCAATGTACTTGAAGCTTTAATGGTAGGCTGGGAGTTGATGTGTTAGCGTTCTTTAATACTAACTACTATAGCAGTGCAGTATCGTACTGGTCCAATTCAATACGATCCAGAATAGACAAAGGTTGAGTTTTGTGATTCTTAATGGCGCTTACATGTAAATCTTAGTATAGTATTGGGGATTCAGAGTACAGACGGTAATGAATTGGTCTGCCAACTTACTCATTCTATGCATTAAGGACAAAAAGATAAGATTTGAAGAATTGACGGTTCAGAAATCCGATGAATGAACATTTCAGAATCGTTTTCAGGATTTGACATTTATTGTAAGCTGGACATTCTTTATGTCTACAGTTACAAATATGATATATACTGACCCTTTATTACTGAGTATTACATCATTTATGTTTACAAACACCACTTCATGACGTTTAACTATCATAAAACCGTTAATATCAGCATCACCAGAACACTTCCCATCCCAGTAACATCTTCCTGCATCTGTAACAATGTAGAGCAATGATTGCGTTGATTAGCCATGCCAGCATACAAGCCACTAAAAGCACTTGCAACGCAAAGTTTAGGATCTTATTGATCCTGTCAGATTTCCAGAAAAAGTTTACTTATATGATATCTGAAAAGTCCATATTCAGAAAACTTGGTGATATTATAAACTATTTAACGCATGTGATAAGTAAATGGTACATTGTGTCGTCCGCTATATCTTGGGGCGACATCCAAAACTGTCGCCCCAAGATACTGCGGACGACACAATGCACTATAGCCGGAGGCCGCAGGGTCGTCAACACCACCAAAGGCAGGAAATAGTTGTTGTACTGGTTAACTGTATTTTCAAGCAGAAACAACATTATGTAAGACTTTGTAAGACTGTTCCTCCAGAGCAAATTTCATAGTTGTAGGGAATCTCCTTCAAAGAAATTTAGCCTTAGCAACAGCATAGCAACAACTTAAGTCGTTTTATGAATACGGCCCCTGAAGATCTTGAATCAGGCTAACAGATTGTTGAAATGAATTACATTAATAACACCAATGCATTTTCTGGCCAATATTCTTAAGCCTCATCCTGAAAATGGAGAAATTAATCATAAAACTAAACAGAATAACGACCCCAGAAAACGTTTCTGGTTATAGATGCAGACCGTGTACAAGCCTTACTTAATATTAATGTCAGAACCTGCTCTTCTCCCTTATGTTTGCAGAATGAGTTCTCTATGAATGGTGTTAAGCCAGATGTATAACGACTTTTTGTCCAAAGTTTTGAAGTAAAAACCAGAATTTGCGAAATTTAGCAATAAAATGTTATCTTATCTACGCTCGCATGTTCAACGAATATTGACAGAAAACATTCTAATTTTGAATGGATACAGTCGACACTTAGAATCAGACTCGGCTTACTAACAGCAACAAAACTAGAGACGTATCCGCTCGTTATACGAGGGGCGTTCGAAAAGTAATGCAAATGGCCTCATAACTTTGTTTAGGGGAAAACTGGGTACAAATGCTATGCATATGCTGAAAACACTACGTTTTGTCTTTACAATGATACCAAACGCTGTACAAAGACACCTTTTCATATTGACTTACAACGCATTTTATTAGGCCCCTGTCATGCCACTGGTCTAATTTCATATGTAAAATAGTTTCAGTGTTAGGCATTCAAGTCAAATATCATTGAAAATACAAAATTAATCTTTGTCAGTCGCTTGTCCATTGTTGCCTACAATATTCATATAAAAGTTAGAAGGGTGGCAACTGTTATCGATTTATTCTTGGCAAAGCAGTGCGCAATTCTTATGACGTTATTGAAATATACGTTTACGTCATTTTTAAAAGTTTGTCGAGACTTCGTTTTTGGCATTAATTTGAATTTATTGACAGGTTTTCATTGACCCATGTAAATGCTCTGGCTGAAAAGATTTTGAATGCTAATACACTTGTTTTCCTTACGAAATCATTTAATTTTTGGTAGAAATGGGATGAGAAATGGGTAATTTGCTACTACATAATCAATATTCCCGGGCCAGTATGGAACCCAGATTTAAAAAAAAAATCCGCGATATTTTCAGGACAACATTCCCTGGGTATTGTCTTTAAGTTGCAAAAATAAAAACAAATCAAAGACTGACGATATATAAATTACGGCCTACTAAACTAAAATTCTGCAGTGTCTTTAGGGTATACCTCTTTCAAAGAAAATAAAAATGCGCCTTTTTAAAAAAAAATAACCGTGTTTGCAGACTTTCCTACGCATAATATAGCTTTATGTGTTTTTGCAATCAGAAGTTCTGTTTTTATATTGGTTACCGAGAAATTACGTCATTTGCATTACTTTTCGAACGCCCCTCGTATAGCTGATACAAAAAATGGCGGCTCAGACAAGAATAATAATGTGAGTGCACAGGCGTTTTGTTGTTGAATACTATGAGGCATCAAGGAAATTGACTAAACCAGACCAGGGGTATCGGAAGTGGAGCGGCCAAGGTACAAAAATCATAAGTCTATATTCATAAATCAAAATCATAAAGT
This sequence comes from Ctena decussata, assembly GCA_963989385.1. NCBI lineage: Eukaryota > Metazoa > Mollusca > Bivalvia > Lucinida > Lucinidae > Ctena > Ctena decussata. The sequence goes on from OZ022514.1 coordinate 41,124,832, forward strand.
CCATATTCATAAACCATTTAAGCCGGACCGCGTAGCGCAATCGGTAGGGCACCTGACTCATAAGTCAGAGGTCCTGGATTCGATACCTGGTCTGGCCCATACTTTCGTTTCTCCTTCCGCTGATTCAAGAAGGGCAGTTGTCAGTTACTGACGAAAGTATGTGCACTTAGTACTGGTAAACCGCTTAGGAGGTATAAGCCTGCCCAAGAGACATGACCATAGCTGTTTACTGTGGACGTAAAGCAACAAGTCAATCTATCAATCAATCATAAACCATTTAAACATCGACAAATCTGAAATATTTAGGTGCACAGACAGAACCCCCTAATAGGAAGTGTGATTAGATGCTCGCGAGTCGTAAGCATCACCTGCTAATACACAAATACGCGACTTATATTATACAGATAGGTTAGAGGGTCAAAATATATATGCATTTCCTCGTTTCTTGTATGGTTGTTTTTGTAACCAGTATGCTTTACTGAGACATATATCAAACTAATCATGTACATGATTAACCAATACTGATGAACTCTTGCTGACGTCGTCTGTGTGTTTTAGATATAATGACTTTTAGCCGTTTTCGGGCACACAATACATCCAAATCGCTTGGCTGCATAGCTAAGTTTGAGAAAACTAAGTCGCGTGCAGATTCAAGGTATGAAATAAATAAATCTGTTAAGTTTGCCTCTTATAATCACTTACACTGTTTGCATTAAATACAAGAAGTTCTAACCCAAACAAATATAAGTGAATTGAATCAGACGCCTTTTTAATTTATAGAAACCAGAAGCTCACAGTGTAAATACGAAGAACCCTATATGAATTTATTTAAGAAATAGATTCTTGCTTACAGTGATTTGTTGCCCAATATATCACTGGTTGGAGGTCAGTCGTAAAGTGGATATATCACGAGCGCGAAACGCAAGTGATATATTCACTGACGACTGACCGACAACCAGTGATATTTGAGCACAAATCACTTGTTAGCAAGAATCTATTTCGATTCTAACACGCAAGAAACTACGAAAACGCAAGTGTTTCCTTCAGAGTTTTCCAGTTTTCCGCCATGAGTACATGAAGAAATCCCGCCAACAAATTTGACTGTAAGAGAGGCGTTTACATGTATTTCGTAAGTTTATGATGCGAGAAACCGCTATCCTCATGAAACTGAAAATTGACGTCATCCTAGGAATAAAACTGACGTCCGAATGGCGTTAAATAACGTCACGCCAGTCCACCCAGTGATTTGTCACTCAATATATCACTAGATTTTACCACTGGATATATAGGCGACCAGTGTTGGTGTGGGTTGGAGCAGATTCATTCATTCGCATTCCATTTGACAAATTGTAAGATAAATATCTTGACCTAAATCTGAAACTTGCTGAAACAACAAGGATAGTCAGAAACTTCGGTTTTTGAAAAAGATATTATGTTCACTTTTTCATCTACTTTCTTCCCGGTCAGTGTTGTAACTACATGGCTAAAATTAGATAAATGTTAGTTTGAAAAGGCTTTGATTAGACATTACTCTTTTTTCATGGAAGCTTTCAGTTCATCTTTTATCACATGTTTCACTCTACAGTTCAAATTTTCCATTGATAGACACCTGCTTATTTGAAGTATAAACATAAAATTTTGTTTTTCCTTGATGCTTTCATTAAATCTACATTATTATCGTTTATCTTATAGAAGCATCAGTGATAAAGGTAGAGCTTTTATACTTGAGTCATGACATTCGAAATGGACTGATGTCAATGTCATAGCGAAGGTGTAGATCCGCCTGTGCACCCACATAACCATTCTTGGCAGAGCCATAAGTTTTTGTATCAGCTATATAACGAGCAGATAGGCCTTATATTAGACTGCATGAACGCGTACACAGATCTGGGCTTTTGCTGTTCACACATGATATAAGACCACTTTTCTCTTTGCCCGGCTCATATCATTTATAGGCCATCATATCAGTTTTATTACATAAATATTAGGTTTATTTTTATCGATCTGAAAACCTGAAGCCAAAGTTGTTTCTCCTTGACGTTTAAGTAGTTTAAGTTGCGTTGCAGTGATGAGAATATTGTATACACAGTATATGTTTAATATTTGGCCATTTCTAATATTTTTCCGGCCGAAACCATAGCATATTCATATTCACTTACTAGATTCATTTTTGCTGGAACATTGACATGGTGGTGTATTATAATACGTAGGTGATGGATACTACTGGCGAGCACCTGATCACACTTCTTTTGTGGGGGGTTCATGTCTGTGTATCTTATCATTTCAGATTTGTTTATGTATCTATGGCTTATGAGTTTGAACTTATGATTTTTGATCATTGACCGCTTCTGCATATAACATATAACTCATATATTATAGCACAACCTTATGATATCATACGAGATGGTATAAGACAAAAGTTTGAACAGTCATTACATACTTGTGTCAGATCGTAAATCGATGGAACCCCGATACGGGTATTGATAGTATATTTTAAGTTGCGTCGACCACGTGCTATTCACTATTCTGTTGCGGCCACATGTTGTTAGTTCAATCGTGACTTTCAGAGCAAGGATAAGAGTTACAAAACATCAGGGGCCGTATTTATAAAACGGCTTAAGTGGTTGCTATGCTGTTGCATAGGCAGAATTTTTATGAAGGAGATTCCCTACAACTGTGAAATTTGCTCAGGAGGAACAGTCTTTTTCAGACTGTCTCTCCAGAGCAAATTTCATAGTTTAGGGAATCTCCGAGGAAAACATTCCGCCTTAGCAACAGCATAGCAACCACTTAAGTCGTTTTATAAATAGGTTTACAGTTGAATGTCACTTTTCTAGGTTTCTTTTACAAATTATCTGTCCAGACATTTTAATCGTTTCATCAGTTAATCCCTGAAAAACATAAACGATATTTTATTATCAAAAGCTGAGCTGCAACGGAATGATTGGCCTGGCCAGCTGTTGTAGGCCATGAGCCAGATATGGTTTACCTCCCCCCCAGGGGGAGTTTTGTAGACCATACTTTTCTTAAAGACCAGCATCTTAGAAGTATTTTGCAGCATGTTAGCCCTCTGGCGAGTGGGGCGTTAAGCTGTAACAGCCTGTTACATTACGTTACCCATTAAAATAATAAACATAAAATAAGAATTATCAAAAATTATAAAAAATAGAAGTCACTTACATATGTTTAAAATTATAGTAGAGTCTAATAGAACAATCCAATAGCTAAAAGTTATGATGTTTGAAACGTCACTTTAGCCTACGTGGTGTAGTATACGTGACGTTTTTCTTCACTCTCCATTAAAATTGCAATTTCCATCCAAAATACTTTCTTTTTGTAAGTTATTCCTTTAATATTAGACCAAATGTTTGTTAATATGTTAAAGAAAATTTATTGATCTTTTCAGATCTGCAAAAATTATTATCCTATCTTGTATACTTTGGGAGAAATAGGATGTTGAACACAGTAATCCCTTATGAATGTTCCATATTACAATTATCACTTTCCGTATAATTCAAGTGCTTGAACTACACTATTGGAATGGAAAACAACAGTAAACGGTAAAATTGAATATGCCAGCCTATTTAAACAGCAAGGAGCAGTTCAACAATATTTTGAATGCATTTTAGTCGTCCATAATGATCGATTATTTACGTTACCTAGGGCTACTTTTTTTAAAATCATATAATTTGAAGATAGAATCATTTTATTTTCTTTGGTAGCAGTTTCTTCATAAAAGAATCTTTTAATATAAGAGAAAAATTCATTGCGGTTCATTTTCCATGATAAACTATTACTAGTAGTAACGTAAATAACATTAACATTTAAAATATTTTATTATAATACCTTTAATCAGGTTTTTTTTACCACTGTCACATTAAAAAAAATAACACATATAAGTCTGGGTGTTCTTATGATATATTGTGTACTTGGACCTATCAATATTTCTCTCAGTTATAACTTTTAAGGATTCATGAGGTGTGTTTTTTACGTGATTAAACACAGTATACTTCAAATTGTAATGTTAAGGGCATTGACATATTCTGCACATGTAAAACTGGTTTTGCTGTTTACTTTGTTATCATATCAAAAATAAAAGTATTTCATAATGACATTGCCCAGTTTGTTTCTTTTACAAATTGTACATTTGAGTTCTAAACACAGTAACATACCTGAAATTTTGCTATATACAGCTGAAAAATCCAAAAAATCAAAAACAAAAAAACAAAAAAAATAAATAAATAAATAAAATAAAAAATACTCCAGAAAAGATAAAGCCGCAGCTATTAAAAGCCAGCATTGATTTTGCATATAGGGCTAGAATAAAATGATATGCAATCAGTTTGATACCATTCAAAGCTAAGCGGTTTTGACGTGTTTAGTTTAAAATTATAAAATAATCAGCAATCAACAATGCAAACTGGAGTTCCACCTTGTTGATTGACATGATTTGTTATAGCTTTTACGTGCACACTGAAAAACTATAAAGCAGAACAGTAACCTGAAGTTTAAAGGCTTAAGCCAAATACAGTTCTACATCAAAGCTAATGTAGATATTTGCTGGCAGCGGATACTTACTTTTGTAAGACTATTGTATATTTTACGTTACCAGAGAAAACAACATTGCTGAGTTGCAGTTTAAGAAACAAAACAAACTTTTGAAAATAATTAATAGTAGTGTCAATACATTGCTTTACTTAGTTCATTTATGTAATTAACAATTATGTGTCAACCAGGAGTTTTGGGGAATAGTATCAGAAATATTTAATACAGAAAAGAGACACTGGCAGTTTACTAGTATACTGTAGCTATCTATAAATACTATATTTAAGATGATCTACATTTCTATGCTTTTGTTTCTTGCTCTTTAAAGTCTAACAACATTCAACCATCTCCTAAAGAATCTAACTACATTCAATCATCTCTTTACAAATCTATTCACTAAAGAACATAAAGACACGTTTAGTTGGACAAAAATGTTTTTTGGGTTTGTTTTTCAAGCGACAGTGTTCCAGTAGTTCTGCACATAAAATGGCAAAAGAAAATGACAGAATATATTAATTTTGGTCATCGCTGTTCAGATATTTATGAGCAAATCTTAGTTGTTCTCCTTCAGCATGTATCTGCCTACACTGTAGTTATATGCTTTGGAGCATAAATCTGGTGAAAAAAGAAAGACCAAACAAGTAACGTATACAACGTATCTATTGAGAGTTTATGAATTCTTCATCTCCGATATCCTTAACTAGTAATACAGTATTTCTGAAGAGCAAATAATCAAACAATAGAAATAGTGCATACCTATACACGCCAAGGAAGGGCTAACCTAAGTAACTTTCTGCATTTGATATCCGTGACCTTGTATTACCATATTGTTTACTTTTTAGCAATAAATGTGGTTGTAAACTGCCTATTTCTGATATCTTACTGCTTATCAAATTATCCTTGTCCAAATATGTTAAATACTGTTAGACAATAATGCCCCAATTTTAGCTGTTACATAATTGAAAATTGTCTGACTGAAATTTGTATTTTGTAACACCTTTAGTCCTTGATAGTATCAACAAGTGGGAATAAAACCATGGGGTTTGCAAAATTACCTGACCATTTGAATATTTGTAATAACATAATGAAAAATAGAACTCCTGCACAGGCTGGAGACAGAATGTTGTATGCGTTATAAAGTATGTCACTTTCTATAATCCTTAAATTTTCACATTGTTAACATTTTGTAATGTATTTGATGGCCGGGAGCTGCATAAACAGATCACGTAGATCACAAATTAACATATAAGTTATGATCACGGGGGCCACACATATTTGCTAACCCATGTAAAGCAGTTACTGTGCAAAGAGGCTCGTGGCTGACGATTCGACTGACATCATAGAAAAATGGTGTTAATGCATGCTGGCAGAGTTGGTACTGCTTTTGATTGCCTCGGCTGGTAGTCACAGTTGCATATTTGTAAGTAGGGTAATTGAATGGCTCAGCCAACAGCACAGGTAGCGAAACTGTTTTTATCCCCATCATAACTAGAACCTAAATATTAATCAGTTGCAGCATATATCAAATTATACTTACTCCATTTAATGCATAAGATTAAAAAATCATTTCTATGAAGTCACTTTTAAGTGAGACTGAATTGGAGGCAAGGTGGAACTGCTTCAGCTGTTACAATCTATGTGCGTCTTGCTGAACTCTTGTGTATTTCAAAGAGCTAAATTTGCCATCTGACTACCAGTGGTAAGCTTATACTACAGCAATAAATACTTCATGCTGCCAGGGAACTAAAATTTTGATAACAGATGACTAATAAATCTTATTCCTCGACATATTACAATTATGTAACGTAATGTTACTGTTAGATTGCTTTTCAAATATCCACTATTAGATCATGTTTTATAGTTTGAGGACACATAACATTGACATTTCTTCATATTTACATATACAACAGTATCTACTGAAGACAAATTAAAGATAACATTGAAATATAAAATGCAGCTAATGTTGGCTTTCGTAGCTTTTCTGGTAATTTTGTAGGTTAAATTCTTCAAAAATAAGATAGTTTCTGTCCCCATTTAATGTATCCACTGCTAATTTAACTGCTGCCTACATTATCTAAGCTGGTCATGAATAAAAGAAGATTGATGGAGTACGTATAAACTTCAGTCCACCAATTCAGCGATTTGGTCTGATTCTTTTTTTTTTTTTTTCGTATTTTTGTTTTGGTTATATACGTTACATATTTATCGTGACTGCTGACGAGTTTTGTAAGACTTTAGATGTTTCTTTTTTATAATAGAATATTGAAACAGTCATATATATGACATTAACTTTTCGCTACACTTAAATTCTTAAAATTTGCTCCTTATATTACATGTATTTAGACACTGAAGGGGGAAAAACGTCAAATGCAATGTAAACTACGTTATACAGGCTAGTCAACTTATCCTTGACAATGTCAATAACTTTGAAACAGTGATTTATGTACTAGCAGACAAAACCCAACATTATTTAGGGTGAATACTAGCATGTGCACAACAATGTGTATCTTCTATTATAACGTGAATATGTAAATTTGGGTAGTGTAATTGACGTTGACGTCATACGTTAACGCCCCAACGTACAGAGGGCTAACATGTGTCATTTTGTTTCTTATATAATGTAGTTTCAGAAAATTATAGGGTACAAAACTCCCCCTGGGGGGGGGAGGGGGGTCTATGGTCAGCTCAATGTCTATTGGGTTTCTTATTTCTATCGATTATCTATTCCAACGGACACATGACGCCAAACTGACGTCGTAACGACATTATTGCGATGTCATGCTTAGTATTGAGAAAGTCCGATGAATGTACATTTTATGTTTTGTTTTGAACGAATGTTATATAGTATATATTATAGTTGTATGTTGAACAGATTGTGTGTACTCTCCTATAAATAATAGTGTGAAATAAAGTTATTATTACTTCTATGTGCCTGCTGTGTAAATATCGTTGGATCAGCGTAAACAACCCAGCAGGCACATGACGTTGAAATGACGTCGTACGGACGTCGATGCGACGTAATGACGTCGCATCGACGTTAGTACGACGTCATTTTGACGTCATGTGCCTGCTAGGAATTATCTCCACGTTATGGAAATGATGCTAACTATTTTTACGGTTAAATTATTTTATTTTGTAAATAAGTTAGTTGCTCCGATTTGGCATATTTTTTAATTAATTGGTGAATTAGGAGGGACAGTTTTGCATCTAATTCAGTCACTGTGGTGTATCCTGGCGTCAGTTTATCTGGCCATGTAGTCTTTCTTGTGCCCGCTCGTGCAACACACTTTTTTCTTCCTGACTGTAAAGGTATGTTATTTATTTATGCTTTTAAAAAGGAACCATACTTTCCATAATAAAGCAGTCATTTCTACATGAAGTCATCCAGCAAAGACCACAATTACATGAGCCGCGACACGAGAAAACCAATAAAGTGGTTGTGCGCCCTGCGCAGACTCATATCAGCCTTGGCATCCGCCCAGTTTGATTCGATCTTTCATTAAGTGCTAAAAGGGTAGCTAAGGGCCCAAGCTACCTCCATGCGGACAGCGACGTCTCTGATCAGGTTGGTCGGATGCCCAGGCTGATCTGAGTCTGCGCTGGACGCACAACCACATTGTTGGTTTTGTCGCGTCGCGGCTCAGCCAAAACACAACCAACTCAAGACACAAAAGAATTAGAATATAAACCGGACTCTGATGAGGTATTTCCGACAACAGGCATTTCAACTTGAAAGAGCCTAAACAGAAAAAAAATCATTTAGACTGTCAGTCGAAGAGTAGTGGTGGGGTGGAGGTGGGGAAAGGGTTAAGTTACCATTCTACATGCAACATACACTGCGTTTTCTTATAGCCAAGGGAAACAAAACGTTCTTAATATTATAACACCTGGCCTTTTCTGCGATAAGGGGATGACTTAAATCTGGCCATTCAATCTAGTAGGTGCTCTGTCTGCGTTCTAGCCTTTTAACTCAATTTTGGAAATGGTCTATACAAGCTATCAGCTTTCGACCAAATCCTTTTCATGAAAATTGTACTTTGAATGTACCATACATGTATGTAGTTTATTGAATAAAATATTGTTTAAACCAACTCAATAGTGAGTATACCATATAAATTTCTATAATTCACTATTATAGCACATGAAGAAATTGGAAGAAGTTATTAGTACCCAGTAAAATGTTAAAAGCGTCTATATTGAACCAATGTCATATAAATATGTTCTCAAAGGAATGGTTATTTAGACCAATGAATATATTTATAAGAGCGAACACAGAAAGCTGTTTAATATTATATAACAATTATGTAAGACACACTTACTTCAATCGTCTTTTAAAAGAAACGATGACATTTTCAGGGTTGACTGTGAAACTCTATATGAGCCGCGACATGACAAAACCAACAATGTGATTGTGCGCCCAGCACAGACTCAGATCAGCCTGGGCATCCGCCCAGTCTGATCAGAGTCTTCGCTGTCCGCATGGAGGTAACTAAGTCCCTTAGCTACCCTTTGAGCACTTAACGAAGAGTCTGGTCAAACTGGGCGAATGCCCAGGCTGATCTCAGTCTGCACCGGGCGCACAACCACACTGTTGGTTTTCTCGTGTCGCGGCTCATATGTCTGGAAACAAATGAAAAAATCTGGGGCGTAATGAATTCTACTACATAAGCTGCTATTTATGACATCTCATAGAACTACATCATTGTTTCGGTAACAGTGAGTTACGAGTCTCCAAAAAAGAATGGTTGTTGTGACTCAATCTGCCTTATAACAACCTTTTATTCTGCAACGTTAATCTGTTTTTGAAAGACAAAAGAAGTATGGTAGTGCATACAAACAACCTCCCAGTATCAACTCTATTCTGAGAAGTGTTATGAAACGAGAAATATCATACCAAATATACAAGTTTTATATCAGTCTGGAGACGAAAAACAAAATTGGTTGATTCCCAGTGGGACCAAAGACTATCACGTCTTGTTCGTTTACATCAATAATAGATATTCTGGTCCAGAGCGATAAGTTGAAATGGCTTGATTGATTGACGAGGTTCTAAGACTAGAAAATGTATGCTGGACACAACAATTTTGTTTTTCACAGTATATCTCGTTATCGCCCTTTTCACACTAAACAAAGGTAACAGATTTTGATTTAAAAGTCCAAAATGAAACGTGATTGCATACTAGTATGATGTGTAATTTGTATTGCACATTATTTTCTGTATAAAACTTCTTCATGCTCATGTAAGCATATATACAAATATTCTTAAGTAAACATTCACAAATCATTCCTTGGAAGTTTTTAGAAGATGAGTAAAACAACAATTAACTGGGATGAAAAATGACTAAGTTTAAAAAACTATAAAAGGACCTGGTATGATAAGGGCCTGTTTTGGCCCCCATTCAAATTCTCTTGAAATTGCATGGTTTCTATTGCTTATCATATAAGCGTATGGGAACAAACAGAAATAATATGTTTTACTTTCGTTAATTCTCAGAATAACATGATTTCAGACATGCCTATGTTGGTTCAGTTATATGAAGGAAAATTGCAAGAAAAACTGAGTTTAATAGTTTTTCCTTTAAAGAAATATCATTTATAATAGCTTTTGGAAGCTCTTTTTGATAGGCTTTTGATGAAATGCTTATACATTGGGTACCACGGCTAATTACCTGTGCACTGCACAAGGCCTGTCAAGGTACCCCACCCACTCAGTTTGCAAGTCCAGAGACGCTAACCAAAAAATTCTAACGGATTAAAATGAAATGTGTACCAAATTATTCCTTGTGTTCTAACTAAGAAAATGAATACCCACAACATATGTTTATTTTGTCTATGAGCGGAGATATGGGCGTTTTTGTGTTGAGTAAACAGGGAACATGTTACAAACGCTGCCAGTTTGGTAACAAAAAGTCAAAAATAAACATAGAGCCCGATCTCAAGCACATTTAATATTTTCATGGCATGTAAATTTATCAAAACTATGTCTGCATATTATGGTGTACCAAGAGGGTCAAAAGCACCGATACGGGTCGACCCGTATTTCAGAAATACGGGTCGACCCGTATTTTTACGGGTCGACCCGAATTTCAGATACGGGTCGACCCCTAAATTTGCGGGTCGACCCGTATATTTACTATAGAATGTGCTGTAGGCCGGGCTCATATATTTTGAAAGCCGCAAAGTCTACTAAATTCGTCCTTTTCGTCAGAATCCGCTGGGGGTATGGGTATGTTCAAGATTAAAACACGAATATTTTATGCAAGAACTGGTTGATTTTGTATTTGCTGTTACATTTTAGGTTAGAACTTTCCTATGAATGCATTTTAGTTATCGAAATTGAACTTTTAAAAAATGAGTTTTCTGGGGGCCAAATATGGGCCTTATCATACCAGGTCCTTTGTTGCGAGGACTTATTGCTTGAAAAAAAGGCAAAACCCATGAAAAACTACATGAAATTTTATGCAAAATTAAAGGTTTGAAAAGTTTATAACATTTGACAGAATAGTTGTGCAGTTTTATTGGTTGTTTAGGGTTTAACAACCATTAGATACAGTATCCAGTCTGTATGTAGAGCCGTCTGCCAGAAAGAGAGACAGAGGCAGAGAAAAAGAAAGAAAAAGAAGACAGGATTGATAGGAGTAAAAAGATTCCAACTACCTGCTTCTCGCAACTGCTTCATTTACTTACCTTGCTGATTCTAAATAGAAGAACGTCCCGGCACTGGAAACTTCTCAGCACCACCGCCCGACCCGAGCACCCAAGACAGAACGGTGGGTTTCAGTAAACATGTGCATACTCTTTCATATGCCTTTATATTTGCTGTTCATGTGTGTACCCGTATTATATATTGAAAACAACATGAGGCCACTGCATAGAATGTCGTTGGTTAGAATGTCAGACTGATGGGCTTTTTGGTTCATTACATGTAATAAATCGAATAGTTTGTTTCACAACGTTAAGGTGGTGAGATTTATGGTAAATGTAAAAATCTGCATAAAACCATAAAAAGTAAGGTTGGCAGACTTCTTATTTTTGTTGTTCTTTACAATTTAGAATACAAAATAGACATACATGCTGCTTAAAAAAAGTGTTTTTATAAGGAAAGATCAAAGGGTAGTTTTCTGTGCAATAATAAAAAAAATTAACATCATTATTAACACTTTACGTAGTACTGAAGGTGCGTTATTGCATAATGAAGAGCGTCCTAGCAATTATTTATTCCAACTTTCTCAAATTGTAATGTAGACCAGATGAAAACTGTAGCTTTTTCTTAAATGTTCAACCATGTACAGGGTAATTTACACTGGATGCATTTATTAAATATAGGGTAGGCAAGCATACCTATGTAACACCTACAGTATAAATAATACATAACTTACATGATCACTGGTGTGTAGATGAAATTCTTCAACCTTGTTAAAATAGTCTCACCTGTGTGTTTTGACAAAAAAATTTGGACACAGACCGCATCTTTTTTCATCTGCTCAGCCTGATAATGTGTGAAAGAGTTTGAAAAAATAATTGCTAGCACGCTCTCCATTATGCAACAAGGAACTCTCAGCACTAGGTATATTTTCAATAACAATATTATTTTTCAGATTATTGCGCACAAAATTACCTTTTAATCTTTCCTTATAAAAACACTTTTTAACATTAACAAATACTGCATTTTGGGAGTCTGAATTGTCAGAAACAACATAAAGAAGGCACATGGTAAGTTTTGGAAAGATCAGTGGTATTTTGAGTGCTTTATGCACATTTTTGTCTTTGTCCCAATCAGTGATTATTACCGCCTTAATGAAAAATTAACGCATTTGTATCTACATGTATTTGACGTTTTTGGTATACAAATGACTGAATATTAGATATCATTCATCTTTCTCAGATGTCCTATTACACAATGTCATCTAAATCATGTTTTCTGTAACAGTGTTGAGGAAGCTTTGTCTAGACTCATCTATAAGGCCTCCGGTATCCTGTGTTTAATGTAAAATGCTAAGCGAAGACTGATAATAATTTGGACGCGCCTAGATTATCTCCCATGCAAACAGTGAACAGATGGATGGATCACTTGCAACGATTTTACGTCCTTTTTAACAGTATTTCAGTCATATCAGGATGATGGGAAGGTGATACTGAAAGGCCGTGTGCAATGAACTCCGTTTACGGTTGGAAAGATTTCCGCCTCTGGCGGAGCTCGAACCCGGGATCGTTAGATCAGTAGGCCAGCGCTTAACCTACTGGGCTACCGGGGCTCCTAAGCAGTTAACAGACATCAGTGTTATTTTCTTCATTATTATAACTCATGATACACTTAATTATGAACTATATTTAAGAATAACAATATGTAAGATTTTACCATTTCCTTCCTCCGCCTATTGATTTGTACGATAGGGAAACCATTATTTCCAAAGTGCCCCACCCGCACTACCCTGAAAAATCCGTTTGCAGGCAGTATGAACAGAGCGTCTAACGTATCTACAGACAGCTAATATTCACTAATTATGGTCCCTTATAAAGTATAGGCTGAAAAAGGTAGGTTTGTCCTTTGCTACCTTCTTGCAGACAAATCGTAATGCACTTGATGAAAAGGACATGATTTGCTCTTTAGGATGCTATGTTAGGAAAATAAGGCTTTCAAGTTTAAGCGTATTCAACCAGTTTATTCTCAAGTAAGATATATCTACTGCTCTGAAAATATATATGTGCAAAATAAAAATACTTTGACCAAGTGGCGGAAGCCAGGCTGGATAATTTGGCACATACTTATAACACATCCGGATCAAAACGTCGAAAATGACGTTGTATTGACATCGATGCGACGTATTACATCGCATCGACGTCAAAACCACGTCATTAAGATGCCACGAGCTTGCTTGGATTTGTCCCATCACGACTAATTTTGATAATGAGATCGCCAACAGTATCAGCACTTATGATGCAGCTTGTGCAAAAATCCACCTGATAAAGCAGGTATGATATCAAATATAATGTGACATCATGTCATTTAAGGTCTGTGCTTTTGCGAATGATATCATAAAAGGCCTTGTGAAGCGACCTTTGAAAACGACTGGCTACAAACTGATGTTTGCCCCGATCAAATGTTCGATCAGTTAAATGACGTCAACGACTTACGTCATATTGCTACCGCAGCGTCAGCAAGTTGACAAAACGCGTTTCATTTTCATTTATTTAACGATTTCAAATACATTAAAGTAGTTTATTTGATTCATGGTAAATAGAAAACTGTGTGCCAAGTTTATCAGCCTTAACCGGAAAATGTAAAAATGACTCGGCAAGCCTCGGACTACGCTGTTTCTTGTCGCGCCTGGCAAACTTGTCAGTAAAAGACACATATGAGCCGCGACATGAGAAAACCAACAATGTGGTTGTGCGCCCAGCGCAGACTCAGATCAGCCTGGGCATCCACTCAGTCTAATTAGGGTCTTCGCTGTACGCTTTAAGGGTAGCTTAGGGTCTTAGCTAGCTTCATGCGGACAGCGAAGATTCTGATCAGACTGGGCGGATGCTCAGGCTGATCTGAGTCTGCGCTGGGCGCACAACCATATTGTTGGTTTTCTCGTGTCGCGACTCATATGTGGTATTCCCTAGAAATTATGTTCCTATCTTTGAAAAAATTGTCGCAGTCAATATTTTTGGTAATTTCGACGGATTATAAATGTTATAGCACAAAACTTGTGGAGGTATATACAATGATATGATAAGGTAAAACTGCTAACTAATGCCCTGCTTAAATCGTTAATTCTAATCTCGTCATTGTTTTTCGAGTTTGTTGCATGCGAAACTGATTTTTAGCTGACCCTAATATCTAGTCAGAAGCTTATAACTACTCTGCTAGAATGTAATGAAGTTCTGAGACCAATTTTCAATTAGAGAGCTTACTAATAATCAAAGTATCAAGCTGAATTAGGTTATTTTATTTCAGAAAGTTATAAGGGCGAGAATACACAGCTGGTAGTCCGTTAACTTTAAGACAGAAACAAAGCTTTGTAATCAAAGAAACCCGTTCCGGTGGGGGAAAAGACCGGCAGACTGGAAAAGAGGTCTCTATTTTTACTCAATCTGCTACTTATCGTCTTGAGCTGTTCAGTATTATAGTCCATTAAACGCATCTGGTACTTTTATGTCTTAAATGTGCTAGAGTTCCAAACTACGTTGGCCGAGCTCACCCAGACCTTAGACCTTTACAAAAGAACCACAACCGGCACATAACCTCGGTGTCTGTTATTTTGTCCAGGGTACATTATACACATTTTCATGTTGATAATTACACTGCAGTCAAGGACCGTCATCAGGATACATGTACCACATTTTGCAGCTCACAGTATAGTAGGATTCTGTTGGCTTCAAGAAATTGATCACATATGAGCCGCGACACGAGAAAACCAACAATGTGGTTGTGCGCCCAGCGCAGACTCAGATCAGCCTGGGCATCCGCCCAGTCTGATCAGAGTCTTCGCTGTCCGCATGAGGGTAGCTTAGACTCTAAGCTAGCCTTTAAGCGCTTAGCGAAGTCCCTGATCAGATTGGGCGAATTCCCAGGCTGATCTGAGTCTGCGCTGGGCGCACGACCACATTGTTGGTTTTCTCGTGTCGCGGCTCATATATGCCGCCCGTTGGCAATCGAACAAGATTCCCAGCATGGTCAGTTAGTGGAATTTCAAGGTGAAAGAAATCCGGAAGGTATGTTGTTACCCTTTAGACCTATAGAACAAAAGTATTTTCCCAAATAAACTGATATTGTTGAGTCTGGAAACGTCTACAAATTTAGTGATAAGATAAACACGACATTTGCATTTTGTCGCTGCGGTTGTCCCTCATCTAGAATAAAAGTACCAGCTAAAATGAAGAAAAGGTGCCATATTGATGGTGATTCTGGCATAAATTTACATAATTATGGAAAACCTACGTGTGACCTCCCTCATCAGAACCGTCTTCCTTGAGGCCGTTATAATGGGTGAGGTCACAACAGTTTTTTTTTTTTTTTTTTGGGGGGGGGGGGGGGGAAATAAGAATAAAACTTTTTCTGAACTATCCTTAGATAATTCCCTTATTTCCAGCCCTGACTAAGATGAAACGTTGACATTTGTTTGATCTTGAGTATAGGTTTATATTTTAACGATTGGAATAGAGTGTCTGGAACAATATTTTTATAATCGTTCTTTGGCATTTGATGTTCAGTAGCAGATCTAAGGAGAGTTGCGTCAGTGCGTCAGATAACACAGGGTATAAACGATTCCACCAATTTTCGCTTCCTGCAGAGACTGTCCGTCATATTTGGCTTCCGCCGAGACTGTCCGCGAACTCTTGGAACTCTTGCTTCCTGCAGAGACTACTGTCCTCGAAAAATAGCTTCCTGCCGAGACTGTCCGCGTGATTCTGCTTCCTGCCGAGAGCCTCGGCAGGAAGCAGAATCACGCGGACAGTCTCTGCAGGAAGCCATTTATCATGTACAGAAGTCTCGGCAGGAAGCAAGAGTTCGCGGACAGCCTCGGCGGAAGCCAAATATGATGTACAGTCTCTGCAGGAAGCGAAAATTAGCGGAATCGATTATACCCTGTGGATAATGTGTGTTTGGTGTTTTGGAGTAGTGTGCTGAGACGTCCCCATCACTCGAGACTATAAGTTGTACTGATGAGGTTATAATTCTCGTAACGATGTTCCCCAGGAGGCTCAACGGAACGAATCCAGGGTTTTACGCCCCTTGCTCGGAGTCTGTTCATACTATCTTTTTGTATAAATATGCTTTGGTTTAAACCAACCGGTTTTTTTTATGCCCCCGTGACGATAGTCAGGGGGCATTAAGATTTGCCCCTGTCTGTCTGTCTGTCCGTCTGTCCGTCCGTCTGTCTGTTCGTCACGCTTTATGGTATAGAGTTTGTGTAATCAACTTCTCCCACAGTTTTCAATGGATCTGTTTCAAACTTTGCATACATTTTGGGGACATATTGAAGATGTGCATGTGGATTTTTGTTGGACCTAAAATTAATTTTGACAGAATTACGGCCTTTTGAACTTAGTCATTTTAGGCAAATTTTTGCATTGTAGGGTATAGAGTTTGTGTAATCAACTCCTCCCACAGTTTTCAATGGCTCTTTTTCAAACCTTGCATACATGTTGTGGACATATTGAAGATGTGCATGTGGATTATTGTTGGACCTATAATTAATTTTGACAGAAATACGGCCATTTGAACTTAGTCATTTTAGGCAAATTTTTGTATTGTAGTGTATAGAGTTTGTGTAATCAACTCCTCTCACAGTTTTCAATGGATCTTTTTCAAACTTTGCATACATGGTGTGAATGTATTGAAGATGTGCATGTGGATTTTTGATGGCACTAGAATTAATTTTGACAGAATTATGGCCTTTTGAACTTAGTCATTCTAGGGAAATTTTGCATTGTAGGGTATGGATTTTGTGTTATCAACTTGCTCCACAGTTTTCAATGGATCTTTTTCAAGCCTTGTCTACATATGGTGGACATATTTGAAGATATGATGAGGCATATTGATAGGTCTAGAATTAATTTTGACAGAATCACAGCCTTTTTAACTTAGTCATTTTGGGCAGTTTTTTTTCATGGCAGGTTACGTTTTCAATGGATTCTTTGTAGATGCTTTATGGATATACATATCATGTGACAGGCGCTGCACGGGGGCATCATTAGTGTCTTACAGACACAATTTTCTAGTTCTTCTCTTTTTTGTATTTTTCTTTTTCTTTTCCTTTTTCAAACTTTTGTGGTTTAGGGCTCTTAAGAAGTTAGATACAAAAGTGTGCTCTTAATTCGATATACTATTTATTTATATTACTGAGACTTGGCTGGGAAAAGTTTTTCCACGTCTCGATATAACGGAGCCCAGAAATTGACTTGATTGACTGAGTGATTGTTTTGAGTTTAACGGCCCTTTGAGACAGTATTTCAGTTGGTTGGTTAATTGTTTTGGGTTTGACGGCCCTTTGAGACAGTATTTCAGTCTATATCGGGTCGTCTCCCAAAGAAAGGGAGAAAGAAGAGAAAAATGACAGAAGAGAGATATAAAGGGCAAACAACCCCATCCGCACCTACTACAAACACAGTAGGCCCCTGCCCCACTATTATCCAAGTCAGTAGGATGCCCCGGCACTGGAAGTTATACCCAGCAATATCGCACCACCCAACCACCCCACGGTATTGCAGTCTATATCGGGCCGTCTCCCAGAGAGAGGGAGAAAGAAGAGAAATGATAGACGAGAGAAAAAAATGTCCATACCCCCACCCAAACCTACCGGAAGCACATTAGATTAGGCCCTGGCCCTTCAATGTTCCTGCACTATTATTGCGTTCGATCGAGTTATAATTCTGAATATCGAATAATTATTCCGATATATCGAAAAATATATGCAATATATCGAATTATTATCTCGATATGACGAATAATATAGAGTTTATTAATCGGCACATTAAGGTGGCGATTATCACTGTTTAGGGGCAAAGACAAAATCTGCATGAAATGCTGACAATACAACAGATCTTTCCAAAACTTAGCAGATGCTTTCTTTATGTTGTTTCTCACCATTCAGAGTCCCAAAATGCAGGACTTGCTGATTTTAAAAAGGATTTCTATAAGAAAAGATCAAAGGGTATTTTGTTTGCAAAAATCTAAAAAATGACCATCGTAATTTAAAATGTAATTAGGTCGGAGCATAAATAAATGCATTATGAAGAGTATCCTAGCAATTATTTTTTTCCATTTTTTTGCACATTATCAGGCTGCGCAGGTAAAAAAAAAGATGTAGCCTGTGTCCAAATATATGTCTTAAATACACAGTAGAGTCTGTTTTCAAGGTTGAATAATTTCAACATACCCGTAACATTTATACTGTGAGTATGATAGAGATATAACTGCCCTAATTGTATTTGATGGATGCAACCAGTATACATGCACCATATACATGGTCA
The DNA here is from genome assembly GCA_963989385.1 of Ctena decussata. NCBI lineage: Eukaryota > Metazoa > Mollusca > Bivalvia > Lucinida > Lucinidae > Ctena > Ctena decussata. The sequence continues at coordinate 41,143,342 of OZ022514.1, forward strand.
GACAGTTTAGGAAAAAGCTACTGTTTTCATCTGGTGTATCTTACAATTTGAGATAGAGTTGGAATAAATATTTGGTATGATGCTCTTTTTAATGCATTAAAGTATCTTTAGTTGACCACTAAGCATCGACTTTGTCGCATTGTGTTTTTGTCGTATCCGTTATGGATGGATGAATGACGCAATTTTACGTCCTTTTCAAAAGTATTTCAGTCCTATCAAGACGATAGGAGGGTGACAATGAAATGCTGTGTGCAATCAAACCTCATTTACGATAGGAAAGATCCCCGCCTCCAGTGGGGCTCGAACCCGGGACCGCTAGATCAGCAGGCCAGCGCTTAACCTACTCAGCTTCCGGGGCTCCTGCGTATCCAGTCCTTTAATATCGAGAGATCTTTTTCCTAAATTAATCGGAAGAAGTAAGTCAGCTAGAAAAAGGACGACCATAATTTGCATGCTTCAAATTATTTCATTCAGATGAAATGTATCTTCTGTCAGTTGAGATTAGAATTTAATAAGTGGCATATGTAAATATGTAAATGACAATTTTCCCTAATCCCCAGTAGACATTTCAAGAATATTAACCAATACGCCCTCACAGATATTTCGAGAACAAGCATATAAATAATGTATGTTTCTGACAACTACGTAATTCGTTTTCTGAAGCAAACTACTGGTGCAGCCGCGTTTAAATTACAATCTTCGCAGTTTACGCGGTAAGTTGTGCAAATTTGCAGAATGCATTAGTCATACGTTGGTTGGTTGCCTTGGGTTTAACGGCTCTTTTAGAAAGTATTTCAGTCTATATCGAGCAGTCTCTCAGGAAAAGGAAGAAATAAGAGATATGACAGGCGAGAGAAAAAATATCCAAACAACCCCCATCTACTGCAAGCAGAGTAGGCCCTTGCCCTGCAATTATCCAAATTAGTAGCACGCCCCGGCACTGAAAGTAAAACAACACCATCGCCCGACCGACAACCTTTATAGCCTGACCGACAACCTTTTTAGCCTTTTAGCCATACGTACTTCTAAAAATCATTTTAGGAAGGTCATCCCACAAACACTCTACTTTTTAACAACCGACACGAATTTACTTTCTTTAAACATGACTCTCCCTAGGTTTATGAAAAGACACCTTTCCTCCTCCCTTATGGTTAGTCTGCTGGCAAAACACAATGATGTTCTAACGAAACACGACCTTCCAACTTGATTCATGTGTCACCGATGAAGCAGAGATAATTATTTTCATTATAAAAGGTTACGACATAAATGCTAAAGTTCCATACAATAGTTTCCAAGAGATAGTAAATGTATTAAGAGTCGCTTTGCATAATGAATGTGCTTCTTTACCTGAGCCGCGACACGACAAAACCAACAATGTGGTTGTGCGCCCAGCGCAGACTCAGATCAGCCTGGGCATCCGCCCAGTCTGATCAGCTTCTTCGCTGTCCGCAAGGAGGTAGGTTACACCCTTAGCTACCTTTTGAGCACTCAACGAAGGGTCTGAGCAGACTGGGCGGATGCCCAGGCTGATCTGAGTCTGCACTGGGCGCACAACCATATTGTTGGTTTTCTCATGTCGCGGCTCAGTCCTTTTGTTGATGTTTGAAGTTGTGCACCTTTTATGCAACGTTCTGTGATGGCCCTATGAATGGTCAAACCATGTTCAGCTAGTAGTTTCTGTTTACTAGTCCTCAGTTTTGTATAAATTATGTTATGTTATCATATAAGCTATTTGGCTGAACGCATATTTCTCTTATTTGGAAAAAATGCGTGATTATAATGAGTCTGCAGCTAGAAAACAACTTCGAACCTTGATTCCTAGGTAGCGCCATTTATATAACTATTAATACAATTTTCCAAAACCGTTGCGGACAGCCAAACTGTAGCCGATGTAACAACGATTAAACCCCATTTTCGATTTTTTTGCTTATAGTACTGGGAGGCTAAGATCTGAACCCACGCCGACTATGCCCACTGTGGCTTTTTGTGATTGTTTTGGGTTTAACGACTCTTTGAGACGGTGTTTCAGTGTATATCGGGCCGTCTCCCAGAGAATGGGAAAAGGAAGAGAAATGATAGACGAGAGCAAAAAAATCCAAACACCCCCCACCCGCATCCACTGCAGGCACAGTAGGCCTTTGCCGTACAATTTTCCAATTCAGCAGGACTCCCCGGCACTGGAAATTGTACATAGCACCATCGCACCAGCCAACCCCCTAGTCACTGTGTCTAGCCTTAATGAGACGCCTGTATAACTGACTGTACCTCTGCAATACTATAACAAGAAGCTTCATGGAACAAAGTCTTTGCATGACACCTCAAACATGGCTACTAAGTTTTGTTGCTCAAACACAATCAGATACTTTAAAAAAGAAACATCTGGTTCGAGCCAATTCCAAAGCTTGGAAATATTGTACTATTTATAATACCAGGATAATTAAAAACTTCACTACCTTCGGTTGGTTTACCGCCCCAGATGCAATTTGGATACAAGTACATCAGAAAACATGTATAATAGAAAATAAAAATAAAACCCTTTTCTTGAGTTAGGTCCATTCCAAGACGAACTTATTGATGCAGATCCGGGTTTTTTTTTCTTCTTTTTTGTTGTATTTAAGCTTTTAATTACCGTCAACTTTATAGCTATCAACCTTGCTTTCCTATATGTATACATGTATGTTAACTGTAAAAGCTAAAAAAAATGTTTAAACCATAGGAAAGATAGGAAATGATCAGGAATTAATACAATCAAATCCCACATCCCGCTGTCAAAACCAAAAGGGTAAGAAGCACACATAGAAAAATTGACACAAGTTCACGAAAGACACGCACGGTAAACCGAATGAACAGCTCTCTCCAAAAACAGGTGGTAGTTCAGCTTCCTTAATTAAAACAGCAGCACCATCTATTTTTACCCATTTCATACTTTAAATTACAAAACAAAACAAAACGGAAAGCAAAATGGGCAGCTATTCAGGTGACCAGACTGCCAGAGACCATAGACAAGCGGACGTAAAATCATGTAACATTGAGAAACCATAGTACCAAAGCATAACTCCAGAACTCAGCTATTCAGGTGGCCAGACTGCTGGAGACCATAGACAAGCGGATGTAACATCATGTAAATTTCAGGAACCATAGTACCAAAGCATAACTCCAGAACTCAAAGACCAAAGAAACAACCACAAATCCGAAATGTGTAGATACACAGACATGGTCACCAAAAGGAAGTGTGATCAGGGGCCGTATTTATAAAACGACTTAAGTGGTTGCTATGCTGTTGCTAAGGCAGAATTTTTATGAAGGAGATTCCCTACCACTATGAAATTTGCTTTGGAGGAACAGTCTGAAAAAGACTGTTCCTCCAGAGCAAATTTCATGGTTGTAGGGAACCTCCTTTATAGAACTTTAGCCTTAGCAACAGCATAGCAACCACTTAAGTCGTTTTATAAATATGGCCCCAGGTGCTCGCGAGCCTGCCTATAATAATACACTCGCCCTGTCTATGTATCTGACAGACAAGTCAGTAAAAACAAAATCCGGTGACAGATAGCCATACTATGTTTCGGCCCTGGTCATCGAAAATTAGTCTAGAAAGGCTACATGGTAGGCAGCAAGGAGTTCATGGTGTCTGCCATAAACGTTTTAAGGGTTGCCACAAGCTTTTGATATAGATTTTGATGATAGCTTGGTTTGAGCACAGCTTCTTTGAGTTAGACTGATAATCATCGATGTTCTGTTTCATTTTGTCGTTTGTGTTTCTGTCTTTATAATTCTATCATTACTATTATTAATATTTTTGATTGATTGATTGATCGATTGATTGATTGATTGATTGACTGATTGATTGATTTGGGTTTAACGGCCTTTTGAGACAGTATTTCAGTCTTGATAGGGCCGTCTTCCATAGAGAGGGAGAAAGAAGAGAAAAGATAGACGAGAGAAAAAACTGTCAAAACAACCCTCACCCCTGCAACCACGGTAGACCCTTGTCCTACAATGTTCCAAATCAGTTGGACGCCCCGGCACTGGAAGTTATACATAGCACCATTGCACCACCCGATCACCCCCTTTTGTATTCCATATTCGGCTGTGTCAGTTGAGTTGTGCTGTTGGACTTTTTGTCAAAAACCGTTCCTGGATTTCTTCCAGAGGGCGAAATAGTTAGTGGAAATTGACATAAAATAGCTAGGTTGCTACTTTATTATGTCATTTGTTTGTTTATTTCTTTTGGTAAATCATTTGAGTTCTGTTTCCGGTTTCTGCGAGCCCTTAGAAACAGTTAGTGATAAGTATGTGTTTGTCAATAAAACGGCAATTTTGTTAGCTCCTTGCAGACTATGTTGTCATGCACTTTGTGAAAAGTACATTTTTGCATCATTTGGGCCTTTTTCATAGAAAAGGAGTTTATTGTTTTGCGGGTGCAAAAAGTGCAAATGATTAAACTGTTTGACATATAAATTCTTCTGGGTACATAACCGTTTGAGATAACAGGAAAGACAACAGTCAGACCGCGTCGATGAGCAGGCTGCTTTACACAACAGTTTTAAATAACAGGCAAGACAACAGTCAGACCGCTGATGAGCAGGCTGCTCTGAGTCTTCTCTTTTCGATGTAAATTGCATTTTCGTTTGTAATGCTTTATCTATTTTTCTTAATCGGTTTGTCATTGAGTCTTGAAGGACCGCCGAAAGCATCAATACATATGTTCCTATATCTCTAAGATTATTGTAGCTTTTCTCATTTAGCCAATGTTATTTGTGGTTTTAGTGTTTCTACAACAATAAATTGAATGGATATATAGTGCGGTTATCACATACGGGTATGTAAGAGTCGAACTATAATTGAGCCGCGACACGGCAAAACCAACAAAGTGGCATGTGCGCACAGCGCAGACTCAGATCAGCCTGGGCATCCGCCCAGTCTGATCAGAGACTTCGCATTGCGCTTAAAGGGCAGCTAAGTGTCTTAGCTACCTCCATGTCGTCAGCGAAGACTGGTCAGACTGGGCGGATGCTTGGCATCCGCCCAGTCTGATCAGAGACTTCGCGGTGCGCTTAAAGGGTAGCTAAGTGTCTTAGCTACCTCCATGTCGTCAGCGAAGACTGGTCAGACTAAGCGGATGCCCAGCCTGATTTGAATCGTCGCTCGGAACACATGCCACTTTGTTGGTTTTGTCGTGTCGCGGCTCAATGTCAGTCACATGGTAAAGACAATGATGCGCAACGCAGCTAAAGAACCATTAATGTATCAAGATTATATAACCTTTAAAACCATCCAAGAAAGAACTTTAAATCTAATATCATTGTAAAGAGCAGGCTTTGCCTTAAAAGGCTTTAAAGTATCAAGATTCCTATCAGGGGCAAAGGCGCCTTAATGCAAATTATATGTGAAAAAGCTGGGTAGATGGGCATAACTTGCAAAAGTAGAGAGAACACAGTTCCGAAAAATGGCAAATAGCCTCACAAAATACAATATCTTTTTTGACTTCCCGTCGAGCAATGTTATATAAACAAGGCGAGTCAATGATTAGGGTCCCATGCCTGTACCACTGTTAGAGCAGAAGGGCATTAATGCCAAAATAAAGTTGCAGCATTTGCATAAAAATAACATGCAAAACTTCCGAATTTCCTGTGATAATAGATAACATAATACCATGTTGCATATATGTTGGTATAAATGTTGTACACCTCGAAACAAGTTAAGCACCCCCAGTAAAAAATCATGTTTTTTCCATCGAGCATCATAGAAAGAAAAACCAGATGTTGGAATTGATTTTGAATGCATTTTGAATTGATTTTATGTTGTTGTTATAGAGGGCCAACTGGTAGACTGGCTACTGCAGCCAAAGGTGCACCCTCTTTAAACATTGTATAAATAAATAAAAATAAATAAATAAAAATGCAATTCAAAAATCGGTACATCTGACATGTTCTGACTGAAATTGGGGCCAGCATTTGTCAAAATGATGATACATTTTGCTGGAATAGCAAGATGGTCCTATTTTATGTAGGGGGGTAACTTGACACTCTTATGCACGAACTCATTGAGTAACGTAACTTTTACGAGCTTTAGACTTCAAGTGCTTGTCAAATCGGTCACTTCAGGATATAAACAACCAATGAAACGCGAAGTTCCTTGGTTGCAGCCCCAAAGTAAAACAAGCAAATTTTTCGTTCAGAACATAGTGCGCGCTTTTAATTAAAATTTTTGACTGATTTACTTCCAACTGATAGCCATTTAGTCTAGTATCAAGAAGCAGTATATCAAGCCTTAATATTCACGAAAAGAAATGGTTTGAAAATACTATCAGTGAAAAGTTGTGAAAAGTTTAGATTGAACTTCTGCAACAATAATTGGGGGTGCTTAACTTTTTCCAGGTGTTCATGTGTATATTCAAAGATTTACCCGGATAGGTCGGGTCGAGAGAGGTAACGTTTAGTGCCTGAGCATCCTACAAATTTGGACAATAAAAGGCCAAGGACCAGCTGTGCTTGCAGCTGATGCGCGATGAAGATGGTTTGTGGGTTTTTTGTTTCACTCTCGTCTATCCTAGTTTCTTGTCCTTTCGATATACACTGAAATATTGTCTGAAAGTGCCGTTTAATTCAAAACTCCCAAACAATTGAATGTTTCTAACACAGTTTATACATCGAAAACTGGTTTTGTGATTTTCGTGATAATCACGTTTGATATCAAACTAATTGTCATACGAGGGGAGTTCAATAAGTTCGTAGAACTCGGTATTTTTCTATACAATTCAAGATTTCTTTTTTCATTTTTGTGCAGTGAAAACCTTTGTCAGTTGAATGATAACAGCCGTTCAGTCAACACGTACATTTTTTTGCTCTTACTTTTTGGTTGAAAACCTATACCCATAGGCAAAAATGGAAAGTCAGAATATTGAGTTCAGAGCAGTCATAAAGTTCCTCACTAAGGAGGGTGCAAACGGCAAAGAAATCCATCGGCGCATGGCTGATGTGTAGGTGATAGTAGCCCAAAGTATTCCACAGTGGCAAAGTGGTCAGCAGAATTTAAACGTGGGCGAGACTCCTTAGAAGATGTCATCAGCCAGGAGATGATCGACCGTGTCGAGAGACTTGTGCTAAACGATCGCCGAATTAAAGTTGCCGAACTTGCTTCAGAATGTGGTATTACTAATGGAAGTGTTTACACTATAATCCATGAACATTTAGGCATGTCAAAAGTATCTGCCAGGTGGGTACCCAGAAACCTGAACATGCAAGATCGTCAGCAAAGTGTGGAGTCCAGAGTTGCACAAGCGGCTATTCGTAACTGCAAGTTCGAGAAGTTAAATCATCCGCCATACAGTTCAGACCTGGCCCCAAGTGATATTATCTGTTTCGAAATTTGAAGTCCCACTTGCGTGGAATGAGATTTCGGGACGATGGTGAGCTCAAGGCTGCTACAGAGGCTTGGTTTGAGGACCAAACAGACAACTTTTATTTCAAAGACATAGACTGCTTAACAGAAAAGTGGGCAAATGCATTGAAATAAAGGGGGATTATATTGAAAAATTTTGTTGAAACCATCTTCCAATCTGTGAATTAAACCCCGAGTTCTTCAAAGTTATTGAACTCCCCTCGTAAATGTATATATATATTATTATTATTGCTCAAGTTTGATTTTATGAAAATAACGTTTTTGATTAAGTGATATTTAAAAAAAGTATTTTCAGGAACTAGGCTTTTCAGCTTTTCATACGTATAAATCAGATTGCCAAATTATGTTAGGCAAAATTTGGAAAATATGCATGTACAAATAACTTGGACTGGCTTTCATAAACTCAGATCTTTCTCTTTTGCTTTTGGGGGCTAGATATTGGTACTTATTCAGTCCTAGCTTTCATCGTGATTCATCTGACATTTGAATCTGGTCTTGAACGGCATGCATTTTATAGTCGTAGTAGAATTCAGCTCATTTGGGTCAACTGTCTCCTTTGATGCATGTTTGCTGTTATCGACTTGATTTTCCTTTACTTGAGTCGCGACCCGACAAAACCAACAAAGTGACAGATGGGCAAAGCAAAGTCTCAGATCAGCCAGGGCATCCGCCCAGTCTGATCAGACTCTTCGTTGTGCGCTTAAAGGGTAGCATGAGGTCTAAGCTAGCTTCATGCGGACAACGAAGACTCTGATCAGACTGGGCGGATGCTCAGGCTGATCTGAGTCTTTGCAGGACGCACATGCCACTTTGTTGTTTTTTCGTGTCGCAGCTCATTTTGTAACAAAACGAGTTAGACAATTGATAGGATATATGCTAGGATAAGCCTTACAGATGCTTTAACTGAATGTCAGTGTGACTTAAACGATTAATCAATAGAAAATTATAACCTTTGAATCGTTTCAATTCAAATGCAAGCTATAATTTTCAACTGCCGATCTTTAAGCTTTTTCGATTTAGTTTGGGTGATGCATTTGGCATTAATATTCAAGCTGTTTTATGCCTCGTTTTCTTGTTTCCTTTGCATTTCAATATTGTATCAGCAAATAGACATTAAATAAGATTGAATACTAACATTCTAAGGACCTTCAGCAACTTTAGAATGATAGGTGTACACTAGTCTAAATATTTAAAGAGGCACCTAATAATTTTTCCATAGACGACAGTGCAACGTATCCCCACTTTGAGAGTCCTTTACTTGCAGTCGAAGAAGACACAGAATTTCTAATCAATTTGCCAACTTTTAGAAAGAATCGAAGTTACTGATAGCACAAATTTTGATCCAATATCTATCCTGCCCCTGTCCATGGACTGATTTTTATAAAAAAAATGGAATTTTGGTAAATAAAAAAAAAACTTGTAATTTTTCAAACAGATGAAAATCATGAAAATTTCAACCACAATTGAAAACGACCATTTTATTTATGAAACTGAATGTCTTACAAAGTGACCCGTTTCTTAACATTACTTTTAACTCATGTTTATGAGATTTTATAACCCCTTTTTAGAAAATTCAAAAATTGCCAAACTTTGTTCCATGGAAATGATTAAGGCTTGATTTCCTTGTTGTCTTAAACTTTGAACCTTATTTAAAAGGCTGCAAAAGATTGGGAAATTCTCGGCCACTGGCAGTCGAATTTATGGGCCGTTAAACTGGGTAGATATTGTAGTAATGTCTATGGGAAAATTGCAACTGCTCCTTTAAATATTTTGAGTAGCGTATAGTTCTGTAGTTAACTTCTTCAGGATTGCTAAATTTTAAATGAAAAGGTGAGGGGACCTTGACAGACAACGGACTTCCTTTCTGACCCATACATACTGACAAATTCGCAAGACATAGCAACGAGAAACATCCGGCAAGACACGCCTACGTGTTAACTCGCGAGTGCAGGTGTGCCTCACCCAGACATCCCAACCCCAACGTGAGAAAAGTGCATCAGAAAAGAGAGATGTCTGAAACAGCAAATCCGCCAACATGCGAAAATAATCCACAATATTGGATACCAAAGTCCTTAAGATTCCTATCATTGTTACAATTTAGTCTTTTTAGACAATTTGACCAGATACTTGTTATAGTTATTAGTCTCGCCGCCATATAGGGGTGGTTGGGTGGTGCGATGGTGCTGTGTGTAACTTCCAGTGCCGGGGCGTCCTAATGATTTGAAACATTGTAGGGCAAGGGCCTACTGTGCTTGCAGTAGGTACGGGTGGGGTTGTTTGGACATTTTTTTCATTCGACTATCATTCTCCTCTTTCTCCCTCTCTGGGAGACGGTCCGATATAGACTGAAATACTGTCTCAAAGGGCCGTTAAACCCAAAACAATCAATCAATAAAAAGCCATCTGCTGGAAAAGAATGTATGACTTTTCTTTTCTTTTCTTGTCTTGCTTTGTGTGCCATTATTATCATTTTCCATTCCATTTGGTCGTTATGGCCAAAAGTGGTAAACGATTGTGTCAGTTCCTGGTCATTGCCTTCTTGTCTACTTAAAAAATGAGCCGCGACACGACAAAACCAACAAAGTGGCTTGAGCGCCCAGCGCAGACTCAGATCAGTCTGGGCATCCGCCGGGTCTGATCAGAGTCTTCACTGTCCGCATTGGGGGTAGCTTAGACCCTTAGCTACCCTTTAACCGCTTAGCGAAGAGTCTGATGAGACTGGGTGGACGCCCAGGCTGATCTGAGTCTGCGCTGGGCGCACAACCACTTTGTTGGTTTTCTCTTGTCACGGCTCAAATATAACAATTGAGAGTACTATAGGATGCCACTATCGCCTCTTTGACCGCACGGTAGGTCGATGAGGCCGAAGTGGCACCCTGCACTACTGTTGAGTTAAGAAGTCGAGATGTGCATACTTGCACTGAAGTGGGCATTCCAGATGTAGCGTTCTTCTCATCTCGTTTAATATCTACTGAGAGTAGTAAAGGGTGCCACTACGGCCTCATCGACCGCACTGTTGGTCGATGAGGCCGTACTGGCACCCTTTACTTATGTTGATGATGATGGGTGACTTATGATTTTACGTTCTTTTCAACAGTATTTCAGTCATATCAGGACGATGGGAGGGTGATAATGAAAGCCTGTGTGCAATGGAACCCCGTTTATGGTAGGAAAGTTTCTCGCCCCAAGCGAGGCTCAAACCCGGGTCGGCTAAATCAGTAGGCCAGCACTTAATGTACTGAGCTACCGGGGCTCCTATACTTCTGTTAAGTGAAGCAGTCAAGACGTGCGTACTTTCATTAAAGTAGATTATCAAAAAGTGGCATTGCACTTTTTAGGTTGGTCTGAAACCACAGAACAATATGTTATCACCTGATATTGTTTAGTCTAGAAAAGACTGAAATCAAAATTATTTGAAACACACGACTTTAACCTTTTGTCACTGTGGTTGTTTTTCTTCTGGAATAAAGAAAACTTCTGAAGCATAAATCTGAAAATGATCTGTTTGATATTTGTTTGATTCTGGTCACTATCTTAATGTCACATTAACTTTAAGGTACTGGTGAAAGTGCACTTAGTACTGGTACACAGCTTAGGAGGTCTAAGCCTGTCCAGGAATAGTGTGGCTAGGTTAACTGACCGTCCCGACATGACCATAGCTGTTTACCGTGGACGTTAAACAATAACACAACAACAACAACAACAACAAATCGCTGACGGTAATTGTATAATATTCCTAGAAATACTTAAAAATGTAAATTAACCAAAACTAGTTGCGCGTAATGCATTAAATTGTGTGTTTGTTTTTGTTCATCATTATTATTATTACTATTATTGTTTATAAGTATTGACCTGGCACTCATTTATTTCCGTCATTACACTCGGATGTTTTCGTCAGTTTTGGCGATGATTTACCAGAAAATACTGCTTCTTCAATATAATACAGTCAAACGTTTTTCGATGATGCCATAGCGTAGTGGTGAAGGCTTCTGACTGTGGATTCAGATATCGTAAGATCGAGTCTTACGGCATTCGTTTTCATATTTACTTCTTTTCTCCATTTTTAATGTTAAAAATGAAAATGCATATGAGCCGCGACACGACAAAACCAACAATGTGGTTGTGCACCCAGCGCAGACTCAGATCAGCCTGGACATCCGCCCAGTTTGACCAGATTCTTCGTTAAAAGCTCAAAAGGTAGCTAAGGGTCTAAGCTACCTCCATGCGGACAGCGAAGACTTTGATCAGACAGGGCGGATGCCCAGGCTGACCTGAGTTTGCGCTGGGCGCACAACCACATTGTTGGTTTTCACGTGTCGCGGCTCATATTTTCTTTATTTTTTAATGTTATAAATGAAAATGCATATTTTTACTTAATAATTTTAAATGATTTTTTGTCGTTTTGGGATTTTCCCCCATATATTTTCGTGGGAACATAAGTGTCCCAGTTTCTCTTGATTCCTTCGAACTCTGAAAATTGTCCTTCAGCTGACACCAGCTGCATAAACTTCCGCCAGGTGCTTGGTTTTTCTGAAAATGCTTTGGTGTGGAAGCAATGCGTATTTTTTCTTTGCGCCTGAGATGTTTTTTCGTCGACGTTGTTGTAGGATCTACATGTTGTACGCGTGACAGTAGAAAGATAGTGCATCTCGTTCAATAGTTGAAGGGAGTTGTCGGGTCGGGCAATGGTGCTGGGTAACATTCAGTGCCCGGCCGCCATATTAGTTTGGCTGATAGTGCGGCAAAGGGCTTCTTTGCTTGCAGTAGATGCGGGTGAGGTTTTCTGGATATTTTCCCTCGCCCATCATCTCTTCTTTGTCCCTGTCTTTGAAAGACGGCTGATATAGAATGAAATACTGTTTCAAAGGGCCGTTAACCCCAGGACAACCAACCATGCAACCAACCAAATTAATAGCTGAAACATTGAAATCTTGTGCCGAGCATGGCAAGCTTGCCCGCTGGTTTTACGCAAAGAAAAAAAAATACAAACAAAATGAAACGACGGTAGGGAGATTCGAACCCATAACTTTAAGATTAAAGGATCAATGCCTTACCCACTGTGCCACTTGATACAGTGTAATTTCCTCTGTTTAATAGTAATGTACATGTTGACACAGCTTTCACCTGTTCGAGATCGGACACCGTGAATCAATTTTCGGAATTGAACGGAATATTCATGAGTGCCAGGTCAATACTTACGAACAATATTATTTGAGGAAATCTAGCCAACTGAGGCCTATCAACTACGTGCGAAACAGTACATGTATGTGGAGTAACTGGGTGTGAGACATCCGTTGTCCAACAAACGAGCAATTTAAATCTCGACTATATACCGGTCATGATTCATCTGATCGTGCATGATGTCCCGTGAAACTACACTAAGGCCTCAGGGGACAGTAAAATCTGCGATTTCTTGTCCCTTGCTGCAAACAATTTTTGAGCGACTCTAAAACATATAAAATGCACTTCAAGCCAAGATTTCACTTGTTGAATATGTTTTCACTGTAGATGTTAGATGTATAACTATATGTTCTCTTATACCACCTGCGTGTGGCCTGAGAATTATTTTCATTGAATAAATTTCTGTTCTGTTCTGTTCTGTAAATCAAAACTAAATGAAGCATAAAACATGTGCACCAGCATACTCAGGAACTGTCTTTGCAATGTGTACATTACCCCACCCACCCTATTTCTAGTGCTAAAAAGTGCTCTGCTGACCAGGAGCACATCACATTCTGGAGAAATAACCTGTAAGATACTGCCAGTTGGCATATATCCCCTTTTATTCTTCAACACATACCTTCAGAAAAACAGTTCTCAAATGGGGTAACAACCATGGAGGTTTTTCAATATTTCACAAAGAAAAGCAGGCCTGTTTTCAACAGGAAGTCGTCTATTGTGACAATGACAAGCCGCTCTTCAATTTGGAGATTCCCCTGAGCATGGGAGCTATCAGAAAGTTTCGTATCCTTCTCAAGCTTACATAACTAACTTTCCTACCAGCTTACAAATTAAAGAAACATTCAAATACCTCATTTAATTGAAACAACCATGCTGTTTTTAACCCTCTATCTAAAAGTATGATTTTTCTGACCACTGCCAATAAGAAACTGTCCCCTGATGCCTAAGCTTTATTTTCGAATAATTCCAACTTGACTTTCTACTGCTAATTTGGAGCAATTTGATTGGTCAAGAGCATACAGAAAACGGCGTTTATACTTCGATAAATCCGCTGAACCAGAAATTGGGAACTACTTGGAGTTTGCGGCAGTTTCTAAAATACTCGGTATATCTGACATTTTTACGACTGAGTCGGAATTATAAGAAATGAATTTTATTTTTGTGGATTTTATGGATGCGTAAACGCCGGCAAATCACTCACAAACTTAACAGTAAACGCCGGCGAATCACTCACAAACTTAACAGTTACGTTTGTGAGTGATTCGCCGGCGTTTACACATCCATTAAATCCACAAAAATAGAATTCATTCCTATATTAAATAGTGTACTCCTTACGGCTTTGTGTGATAAAATTAGGCAGGAAGGCTGAAAAAGAACGCCCACAACTAGCATGATTCAATTATTTTTCTTTCAGGTTTTTCATTCAGCTCAAATTCTTTGAGGTGGTATTAGGAAGTATATGTAATAAGTGGCATATGTCAATGGCAGTACGCCCGTATTACCAGCAGACAGTTCAAGAATTTTGACCAATACGCCTCCATGGAATACGCCCTAATAGATACCTATATAGGGAATAGAAAATAACATAATTTATGTTTCTGAGAAATACAAAGTTTATTTTGTTGAGTGGTCAACCGACTGCAGATCTAGTCACATTTAAAATAACGTTAACGGTGTTCACATGATAAATTGAACTGATTGTGCATTCGTATAATATGGTCTGGGTATGCTTACTTCACAGATGCCGTTTCGGTTGGATGTGGAATTTGATTGTAACTGTTCCCAATCATTGCATTTCGCAATACATCCCACGAACAAACTGCATAAAGTAAAGATAGAGGAAGACTGTTCCTCTAGAGCAAATTTCATAGTTGTAGGGAATCGCCTTCATAGAAATTTAGCCTTAGCAACAGCATAGCAACAGGAAAATCTTGACGACATACAGGCTCAAGATCGCCAGGTGGTAGGTGATATGGATTGCTTCATGGGAATCTCCCTGGATACTCCTTTACAACCAACCACAACACTTTCGACTACATGTAGCAACATAAAGTGGTCACACTGCACCAAATGAACCACAAAAAGGCATTACTGTACACTGTCATACATGTATATCGTATCGTCACGTCCTGTATTTTAGTTGAAAAATGTTCTAAAGGCTTAGAAAAGTAAGTTCAATCCTATCGAAGAGTTCCAGAGTATAGTACAGATGTTGATATATGAATGAAAAAAGATAAACATAAGTACAAAGAGTTCCCTTGCAATATCCTGCATAATGCATGTGATTTAATGTGTCAAAAAGTGATATATTAGTCTGCCAGTTTATTCTGTCTATGCATTACGGACAATCACCTAGCTCAACATCTCAGCAATCCAATGAATAAACGTTTCAAAACTGCTTTTTAAAGTCTCCATAGTCCTATCAGCGGTAAAAACGACTAAACTCAAATTATTGTAAAAAGCTGTTCAACCTTCGCGTTTGGTAATAAAATGTGGGTTGATGTGCATATATTGAGTCATATAACTGGCAAAAAGGAGAGAAAACAAGTTTTTGAAAAATAACGATTCTCTCCACAAAACACGACTTCCTGGTCTGGTTTCCCGTCTAACAATGCTCTATAAACACAAGCGGGATAGTGATTAGAGCTCCACGCCTGTACATTGTATTTTTACCATTTTTTCAACAGATTGAAATCGAAAGTAGGTCATTTTAGTTGCCAAATAAGTTTTCAAACCTTTTCTATTTGAAACTCAAGGATGTTTTATTTGTTTAAAGATGGCTTATGACGGTCATTTACAATAAAGAAACTACAATGAGAAGCTTGTCGCGATACGTCATGACAAATTTTTTCATGCTGATGGAGCAATAGGGCCTTTAAACCTTGCATTGCGTGTATGTCTGCTATAATATATCTGATATATCCTTTAGTTTTATATATGTATACTGAAATAATCAAAGTAGTGTAGTAGGCCAGTGATCAGAAATAGACACAATGACATTCCACACCTTACCTAAGACACCAAAAAAAAACAAACACAAGCAGAAAGAGATCACGGATAAATGGCCAAATGAACAGCTCTTTCCCATATAAGTGGTCACAAAGCCAGCCTTTGCCAAACACAATCTATCACCTATCAAGGTCGGTGATCACAGGAGCGGCGGTAGTGTAGTGGATAACACGCTGGACTACCAGTCCAGGGATCGCAAGATCGACCCCCCCACTTCTCCTGTCTTTCGGATGATACTTTAAAACGAGGTCCCGTCTCCGTATGACCTTGTTGGTGGTGGGACGTTAAACCTGAGTTCACTCACTCGGTGAGCACAAACAAGTTTGTATAAGGTTGGGATGGGGTGGGGGCTCTGTGATATATAGATTCGACTAATTACACAGTGACTGCCCAAGCCAATTCCTCGGACCGGTAAAGGGGGGGGGGGGGGTGCCTATAAGGCCCTTTTTCTGCCCAAGAGCAAAATGTTTTATTTTCAGCTGATGAATAGACTATAGTGTCCGCTATACTGAATCAATAGTGGTTAAGCTCTGTAAGCCCTACTTTTGGAAAAAATGGAGTTATTAAAGTGGGTGGGGTAAATCCGCATGAACCAGGGGTGTCATATTATAAGCTATATTTCTCCTTCAAATTTAATGGCATTCATAAACACCTACCTTTATAAGTTGAAGTAATGTCTTTGGTGACATCTTTTATCAAATTCTCTCTTCTAAAGTAAAATCTTATGCCTGCAGAATTTCTTATAGAGACACTGTCAATTTTCATTAATTTTGGTACTTTGAATTCAATATATTCTACCATATCTCTAGAATCAATGTATGACTTTTTACCAAACTAACATGGATTCACTCTTGGGAGAGTGCAAACTGTTGATTAAATTTTGGTGACCTTGACCTTTGTTTCAAGGTCACAGTAAGACTTATAATGTTAATTTTAAGTCAAGTTTTGGCCATTGTCTACACAGTAGCTCATAAACTGATATGAAATCATGACCAAAGTGGCCTAAATTGAGGAATAGGAGCACTGGTTATGATCAAATGGCCATGACATCATCTTCAAGGTCAAGGTCAAGTTAGACTAGACAGAGTTTAACCAAAGATCTCACACAGCTAGTAAGCAGAAATTTAACAAATATGTATGTTTCTATTTGTAAAACAATGCTTAATATGCATATAATGACCTTGACCTTGATCTGAAGGTCACCAATACATTCAGAAGTTAATTATTTTACAATAGACTTTTCTACAACCTTTAAGTTTAACCCAATTCTGTTTCATCATGTTTGGCTAATACTGACCTTCAGACCAAGGTCAAGGTCATTCTGTGCACATTTAACATTGATTTTCAAATGAAAACACTCAGATTTGGTACCTTTCTGCCGCCTGATTGATGAAATCTATGATTAAACTCTGTTTAGTCTAGCAATGACCTTGACCTTGTAGATGATGTCATGGCCATTTAATCATGATGTCATGGCCATTTAATCATAACTAGTGCTCTAACTCCTCATAATGTTTAATTTAGGCCACTTTGGGAACAATTCAATATCGATTCAGGAGCTACTGTGTGGACAATGGCCAAAACTTGACTTAAAATTGACATTATAAGTCTTACTGTGACCTTGAAACAAAGGTCAAGGTCACCAAAATTTAATCAACAGTTTGCACTCTCCCAAGGGTGAACCCATTTTAGTTTGGTAAGAAGTCATCCTTTGGTTCTAGAGATATGGTAGAATATATTGAATTCAAAGTACCAAAATTATTGAAAATTGACAGTGTCTCTAAAATAAATTCTGCAGACATAAGATTTTACTTTAAAAGAGAGAATTTGATAAAAGATGTCACCAAAGACATTACTTCAACTTATAAAGGAAGGTGTTTATGAATGCCATTAAATTTGAAGGAGAAATATAGCTTATAATATGACACCCCTGGTTCATGTTGATTTACCCCACCCACTTTAATAACCCCATTTTCCCAAGAGTAGGGCTTACGGAGCTTAACTACTATTGATTTAGTATAGCGGACACTATAGTCTAATCATCAGCTGAAAATAAAACATTTTGCTCTTGGGCAGAAAAAGGGCCTTATAGGCACCCCCCCCCCCCCCCCCTTTGTTTTCCATTTTGTCGTTTGCGTTTCTACCTCTTCTATTGGTGTCTTGGATGAGTTGTACTTTGTGATTGCGGCCCTTTCTCTGTCTTTTCATTTATTCTTCTGAATCTCATTCGAGTAGTCATTTCATATGATATTTATGAAACGAGCTTACGGCGAGTTTTATGAATTTCCTATAAAATGACCACGAGTGTAAGATGCTGTGTATCATGAGCCTTTAAAATGGGATTTTACCGCTTCAAAATGGCATTATTTCAATAAGAAAACGCAGTGTTGACCCTGTCGTTGTCACTGACGTTACATGTACGCGCCACAAAGATATTACATGTGTAATCATACGATTTTTATGACACGACTTTTTCCTCTCAATAACAGCGACATCATAAGATAAAAGTAGCTTTATTTAGAGTACTCTCAGTATCCTGTTTCTCAGTTTTATCTGGAGCTCTTAAGCAAGATTTACATGAACATTTGCTTGAGATGCTCAATAAATGAAGCGAAAATTCACAAGCAGTAATATTGTGCAAATGCTTAGCATGCATTTTATGTGTCTGTTCGTATTTTAAGTTATTAGTTTGGCGTGTGGAGATGCAATATCGGGATTCGACATGAATGGTCTTCTTTATATTACATATGCAATACAAACCTATTATCTGGTTCGATTAAGAGCCTTTTTTCCTCTCAGTCTCTTGCGACTGTCCTCGCTGTTAACACTGTCTCAAAATTGCTAGACTATGAGAAGTAAAACTAATTGTTTCGATTACATTAAGCAGCATTCAATTGATTGAATGATTCAGTTTGCTTCAATATGTTTTGGAAAGCAAAGTAAGAGTTTAGATTTTATTAAGCTGCGTTGCATTACCTAAATGATTGTTTAGCCTCGCAAATCAATTTACCAAACTTTTCCTTAACCGCACAGGCCATATTAGAAACATCATTAAGCAACAATTAAAAAAAATTTTTTTCATATATTTGTTGCCTGGGGGTGGGTGTGTGTGTGTTTCTTAATTGCTTTCTAGAATACATCTAAAAAGTTTCAGATAAACTAACCAGAAGTTAAGTATGATATAAGAGTATTCAGAAAAGATAGTTTTCAAATATACCGTTATTAGATTACCCAGAAAAAAATGTCTAAAATACTCGAGGGGATTTTCCAGAAAATAAATTATTTTCAGGTGCGTAACTAGGAGCAATTTCTATGATGTTCTCTTCTCTACACTGATGTCGTCAACAATTTGCTTTAAATGACATATTCTCTAAAACCGCTAAGCAAAGGGCTTTAATATTTGGTATGAAGCATTGTCTATTAGACCTCTACCAAGTTTGTTCAAATAGTGGCCCCAGGGTCCAAAATGGCCCTGGGGCAGGGGGTCTTGGGTTCGAAACTAAAATATACTTAAAAATCTTCTCCAGAACTGCTTGGTTCAGATGCTTGAAATTTGGTATGTAGCATTGCCTAGTGGTCCTCTACCAAGTTTGCTCAAATGGTGGCCCCAGGGTCCGAAATGGCTCCGCCCCATGGGAACCTGGGTTTGAACCATAGAAATACATAGAAAAATATTCAAAAATCTTCTTCAGAACCGCAAGGCTCAGATGCTTGAAATTTGGTATGTATCATTGCCTAGTGGTACTTTACCAAGTTTGTTCAAATGGTGGCCCACAGATTCAAAATGGCCCCTTGGCAGGGGGTCCTGGGTTTGAACCATAAAAATATATAGAGAAATATTGGAATTTTTTTTTTTTTTTTTCAGAACAACTTGGCTCAGATGCTTGAAATTTGGTAGGAGAAATGCATACAAATCGCTATATTGTTGCGTAGACTCGTTTTAAGGAGTTGAATACGGTACCATTAGAAGGTCGCCATACCCCTGTAATGTTAGTGACTCAATAAATAAATAAGAGATATTGCCAAAAAATGTACAATTATGATTTCCCCTGCTCGTGCTCCGGATGTTCCTTAGTTTAACCTCGACAAGCCGCATAATAGGTGGTATCAGAGTATTGTAAGAGGCATTAAAATAATCAGGCAATCTGATTTTTGGGGTTACATCAGGAAAAAGGGGGTTTAAACTCAATTTGATTGTCTGTGAAGTTTTGCAGTAGGGCGTTAGTGCATTTGGAGTTGTACTGTACTGTAACTTCTGAAGTGTGGCGTTAATTTAAGTAACATTTTATTTGCAAATGTCCGGTACTATTACAAACATGACAAACTTTCAATACGCATCTGTGTGTTTGAGATAGGTACATGTAGCTACGCGCTTTGAGATAAACACTGGTAGGAGATTTAACAGAAAACAAATACGTTTTAAATAGACCTTTTTCACATTTTTTTCTGCGCATGCGTATACCGCTCACGTGACGCGTTATTTCCCGATAATAGGCGAGACTTTACACTGAGGGGGCATCGGATCTTAAGCCCTTGATATTTCCTATGTTTAAGTGTTAAATAATCGTTAGCTCACCTGAGTTAAAGGCTCAGGGTGAGCTATTGTGATCACCCAGTGTCCGTTGAGCGTCGTCCAGTGTCCGTTGTGCGTCGTCCGTCGTGCGTCGTCCGTCGTCAACAATTTGCTTTAAATGACATATTCTCTAAAACCGCTAGGCAAAGGGCTTTGATATTTGGTATGAAGCATTGTCTATTAGACCTCTACCAAGTTTGTTCAAATAGTGGCCCCAGGGTCCAAAATGGCCCTGGGGCAGGGGGTCTTGGGTTCGAAACTAAAATATACTTAAAAATCTTCTCCAGAACTGCTTGGTTCAGATGCTTGAAATTTGGTATGTAGCATTGCCTAGTGGTCCTCTACCAAGTTTGCTCAAATGGTGGCCCCAGGGTCAGAAATGGCTCCGCCCCATGGGAACCTGGGTTTGAACCATAGAAATACATAGAAAAATATTCAAAAATCTTCTCAGAACCGCAAGGCTCAGATGCTTGAAATTTGGTATGTATCATTGCCTAGTGGTACTTTACCAAGTTTGTTCAAATGGTGGCCCACAGGTTCAAAATGGCCCCTTGGCAGGGGGTCCTGGGTTTGAACCATAAAAATATATAGAGAAATATTGGAAAATCTTTTTTTTTCAGAACAACTTGGCTCAGATGCTTGAAATTTGGTAGGAGAAATGCATACAAATCGCTATATTGTTGCGTAGACTCGTTTTAAGGAGTTGAATACGGTACCATTAGAAGGTCGCCATACCCCTGTAATGTTAGTGACTCAATAAATAAATAAGAGATATTGCCAAAAAATGTACAATTATGATTTCCCCTGCTCGTGCTCCGGATGTTCCTTAGTTTAACCTCGACAAGCCGCATAATAGGTGGTATCAGAGTATTGTAAGAGGCATTAAAATAATCAGGCAATCTGATTTTTGGGGTTACATCAGGAAAAAGGGGATTTAAACTCAATTTGATTGTCTGTGAAGTTTTGCAGTAGGGGGTTAGTGCATTTGGAGTAGTACTGTACTGTAACCTCTGAAATGTGGCGTTAATTGAAGTGACATTTTATTTGCAGATGTCCGGTACTATTACAAATATGCATACCCAGTTTGGTACAAAGTTTATAGGGCATCACAAATATGGCAAAATTTAGATATCCTTCAATTGTTTTACTTAGTATATTTGAGATTGTCATGTATTTTGGTAGTTTATATTGAAATCTTGTCTAATTTATGAATTTCAGCATGCAAATATGCAGATGCGTTTTGAAACTTTGTCAAATTGACAAACTTTCGATACGCATCTGTGTGTTTGAGATAGGTACATGTAGCTACGCGCTTGGAGATAAACACTGGTTGGAGATTACACAAAAAACAAATACGTTTTTAAATAGACCTTTTTCACATTGTTTCTGCGCATGCGTATACCGCTCACGTGACGCGTTATTTCCCGATAATAGGCGAGACTTTACAATGAGGGGGCAACGGATCTTAAGCCATTGATATTTCTTATGTTATGAGTGTTAAATAATTGTAAGCTCACCTGAGCTAAAGGCTCAGGGTGAGCTATTGTGATCACCCAGTGTCCGTTGTGCGTCCTCCGTCGTGCGTCGTCCGTCGTCAACAATTTGCTTTAAATGACATCTTATCTAAAACCGCTAGGCAAAGGGCTTTGATATTTGGTATAAAGCATTGTCTATTAGACCTCTACCAAGTTTGTTCAAAAAGTGTCATCAGGGTCCAAAATGGCCCTGGGGCAGGGGGTCTTGGGTTCGAAACTAAAATATACTTAAAAATCTTCTCCAGAACTGCTTGGCTCAGATGCTTGAAATTTGGTATGTAGCATTGCCTAGTGGTCCTCTACCAAGTTTGTTCAAATGGTGGCCCCAGGTCCGAAATGGCTCCGCCCCAGGGGATCCTGGGTTTGAACCATTGAAATATATAGAACAGTATTCAAAAATCTTCTTCAGAACCGCAGGGCTCAAATGCTTGAAATTTGATATGTATCATTGCCTAGTGGTACTTTACCAAATCTGTTCAAATGGTGGCCCCAGGGTTCAAAGTGGCCCCTTGACAGGGGGTCCTGGGTTTGAACCATAAAATACATAGAGAAATATTGGAAAATCTTTTTCTTCAGAACAACTTGGCTCAGATGCTTGAAATTTGGTAAGATGCCTTGCCTGGTGGCCTCCTACAAAGTACGAGTGTGTAAATGATGGCCCTGGGATCCGAAATGGTTCTGGGGAGTCTTGGGTTCGAAATTAAAATTTACTTAAAAATCTTCTTCTCTAGAACCCCTTAGTGCAGATGCTTGAAAGTTGGTATGATGCATTGATTAGTGGTCCTTCACCAAGTTTGTTCAAATGATGGTGCCACGGTCAATAATGGCCCCGCCGCAGAGGGTCCTGAGTTTGAATTATGCAACACATAGAAAAATATTAGAAATCTTCTTCTTCTGAGCCACTTGGCTCAAATGCTTCAAATTTAGTATGTAGCATTTCCTAGTGGTCCTTTACCAAGATTATTCAAATTATGGCCTCAGGGTATAAAATGGCCCCATCCCAGGGGGTTCTGGGTTTGAAACATAGCAATACATAGAAAAATATTAAAAAATCTTCTTCTTTAGAACCATTTGGAAATGGTTGCAAACTGACAGGTTTGTTCAAATGATGACCCTAGTTCGACCTTTAACCTTTTTATCTCAGGTGAGCGATTCAGGGCCTCTTGGCCCTCTTGTTTTAACGTTCTATTTTCACATTTCTGTTTGCCCTTATGATGCCTTATTTACTATTTTTATTCTCCATAATGATTTAAAGCAAGTATTATAAATACTTGTATTTAAATTATAAATTGCAACGGAATCACGTGAAAAGATACGCAGATAACTCAGAAAAAGGTGTACGTCCAATACAAAATTCAAGTCGCTAAAACGGATTAATTCGAAATTAAGAGATCAAATACAGAACATTTATTTATCTATCTATCTATTTATGGAAATATGCTTTCTATTTTCTTTGAATGAAGTCTGAACTAAACATAAATCATTCCTATATTAATGTTCAGTTTATACTAAGCTGTATTTGACTATACACAATCATGTTGTTTTATTTACTAATTTGGTTCGTTTTGTTCTTACATAAGGCAGATGGCAGTTTATCTGCTTTGATATAACCGAAAAGCATTTGAAAAATGTTGAGCGTCTTAGCGCCATTTTCTGTTATAATGCTATTCAAGTATGACACCCAAGCTAACAACAGTGTCACAAATAACACTACAAATGCCTTCCGACCAAGAAAAGCCTAATCATTTCCATGTTAAGCTGATTTATGATATTGCTTTTCGGTTATTCAGGTGCTTTCCGGTATTTCTTTGCTTTTCGGTTATTAGCTCACCTGTTAAGGTGAGCTTATAGTATAGCATTGGTAGGTCGTCCGTCGTCGTCGTCGGCGTTCACACTTTTAAACATCTTCTTCTCAGAAACCACTGGGCCGATTGAAGCCAAATTTCATATGGGCCTTAACAGGCTGGGGGAACGAAAGTTTATATATTTGGCCCAGGTCACATGACCAAGATGGCCGCCATGCCCATATATGGTAAAAACCTTTAAAAATCTTCTTCTCCAGAACCACTGGGCCGATTGCCTTGAAACTTGGTATGTAGCATCTTGGACTCTAGATCTACAAAGTTTGTATAAATAATGACCTTGGGTTGACCTTGACCTATTTTATGGCAAGGTCAAATTTGGTCCCAAAGGCTTTTGAATGGGAAAAGCTGAAAAAGTGAATTTTCTGTTGCTATTCTGCTCATTGATATGGAGATGCAGTCATCATCAACCCCTATGAATACTAGAGGTTAAGGTCATTCATTGACCTTGACCAAAGGTCATATGCCTGTTTTGTGTTGTCATTTTTAAAGAATTTCTCCTCTGAAACTACTGGGCCAATTCCAATTAAATTGCATATGCAGCCTTCAGGCAAAGCAAGAAAGAAAAAATATATATGTGACCCGGGTCTCATGACCAAGATGGCCTCCATGCCCATATATGGTAAAAATCTTAAAAATCTTCTTCTCCGGAACCACTGGGCCGATTGCCTTGAAAGTTGGTATGTACTTTTTGGGACTCTAGTACTAATGATGACCTTGGGTTGACCTTAACCTATTTTATTGCAAGGTCAAATTTGGTCCCTTAGGCTTTTGAATGGGAAAAGCTGAAAAAGTGCATTTTTCTGTTGCTATTGTGCTCAGTGATATGTAAATGCCTTCATCAGCAAACCCTGTGAATACTAGATCTCAAGGTAATTTATATACCTTGGCCAAAGGTCATATGCCTGTTTTGTGTTATCATTTTTAAACGATTTCTCCTCTGAAACTACTGGGCCAATTTCAATTAAATTTCATATGCAGCCTTTAGGCAAAGCTAGAAAGAAAATTTGAAGGACAAATGAAAGATTTAATAAGGCTGTCTAAGAGTGACCCACACCATGGAAGTGATTGAGTTATTATGACGGATGACATATTGCGCTAACACCACTGCCCACATCATTCTAAGCCGTTTCAGCTGTTGGAACACCGATTCTGTGCCTCAGATACGAGCACTGAAACTCTTTGATAAAATATTGATTTTGCATGTAATGTATAAGATCACGTAAAGTGAATGCAAATATACCAACTGTGCTTATACATATAGATATACATTCGTTTTTATGAGGTTAGCCTATGGTTTTTGTCTTATTTTACCAGATGTGAGATGTCAAACAAAAATAAAATGGTAGGCCGTTATTCGAATCTGACATTACTATTATGTCACATATCAAAAAAGCTTATTATTTCAGATGTCAGAGTACACCTGTTATTGCTCATGGTTGAAAACGTAGTCGCTTTCATGCATTTCCATTCCGTTTCGTATCACCGTAACCTTATTTCACGGCCTTACAGGGCATATGCATATGAGTACAAAATAGTCATAGTGTAAAACTCTGACAATGACCTAAAAGATGAATTTCAAAGTGATTGATTCTTTATTAAGGATCACATATTGAGCTGAAACATTACCGACTGAGTTTAAGCCTATTTAGCTGCTGGAGTGTTATGTTATATCACATTATGCTTGTGATTAAATATGGATTACTCTTAAAGGCTAAAAAAAAAGACAAAACTCGTTGATGTCCTTCGCAAAAAAGCAATTTAAAGGAGTTTTCAAAGTCAACGTAGCTGCAAACAGTGAATACATAACCAGTATTCGAATGAGAACCTCGTTCATTTGGTTTGTGCAACGCGTTTTGTGACCGTTCTGGGGAGCTTCTTGAAGATAGTAAATTATGCGTTTAACGTTTGTCTCTAAAGCCTACAAATTCATACATGGGTATACGGTTCACTTGAAACGGCTGCGAAAATGTTGTTATATATATAGTTTTTTTTTTTTTTTTTTTTTTTTTTTTTTTTTTTTGAAAGCGGAAAACGAGAAAACCGAACGTCAGTTTGAAAATTGAGTTCCTCTGAGAACGGTGCTAGGGTGCTTTGGCAGTTTTGCAGCATTACAATGCAGAACATGAACAGAAAAAATTAAACCGAGTTCGCTGTTTTCGTTTCTTTGGTGTGCTTCAAGAGGACCTGTATTATGAATTTATTTTTACAACATTTCAACACTCGCAACGACGCATTCGGACATAAGCAGTTACGCATTTGAATTATCTGTTGATAGTAATTTCAAAGCCTATTGTTTATAATAATGAGCCGCGACACGACAAAACCAACAAAACAAAGGCATGTGCGCCACGCGAAGACTCAGATCAGCCTGGGCATCCGCCCAGTCTGAACAGACTCTTTGCTGTGCGCTTAAAGGGTAGCTAAGGTTCTAAGCTACCTTCATGTCGACAGTGAGGACTCTTGTCAGACTGGGCAGATGCACAGGCTGATCTGAGTCTTCGCTCTGTTGTTTTGTCGTGTCGCGTCTCAGTTAGATAGCTTCTTTTAGATTGACAGTTCAACTTAGTTTACGATACGATTAAGACTAATCCTAAATTCATATTCATACAGGAGAAAATCATTTATGCTTTAGTAAAACATTTATAATTTAAGTGCTTTTAGTGCTTATTTCAAATTAAGCGTTTGAGAACAGCGTCGCACCACGTAAAAGTACATGTTCGGTCTGGCGTAATCCTAGTGATTCGATTTGACAGACAATGATGATGAATGGGTCGGCCAGCTTATGAAGTTCATTCAGGACGAAACGTACGATCTGAAAAACTTACAATATATATCATAGAATATGTTTTATAAATTTGTCATTTCCTTGGATCTTACAGCTGTAAATCGTACCCCTTTGTGTTTAGTGCACTGCATTTGCGATGCTTTCACATAGAATCTCTACTAGATCCAGTAAAACATGTTTAAGCTTCTTTTGCTAACCGTACCAAGGCGGACATCAGTTGTGGTTCCTCTGTGTTAAATGTTATTATGTCTGCTTGTCCCTAGCAGTCTGGTTGCCTGACTATCTGCCCATTCTGCTCTCTGTTTTGTTTTGTTTGTAATTTAATATATAAAATAAGTAAATATAGATGTTGCCACTGTTTTAAACTTAGGGTAGCTGAATGACCACGTGTTTGGGAAAGAGCTCTTATTCGGATTACCGTGTGTGTCTTTCATGAACTTTTGTAATTTGTGTTGTGTGTGCTTCTTTCCCTTTTGGTTTTAAAAGCGGGATGTGGGATTTGTTTGTATTAATTCCTGATCATTGCCTATCTTTTTACTTTTCAGTATATGATATCTCATTGAATACCACGTGCTCATAAAAGACTACAGAAGAAGAAGTACATTTTGATAGTTGTTATGGTTTTAAGGCAACATAGACTTGACGATATATAGAGACTGATAAATAAGGTATGTATTTATTTTGCTATAAAACGGGGGATTTCCTCTTTAAATGACCAACAATATCTACACTTGCCTATGCTGTGTGTGTCTTTTCTGTTTTTCCTTCCAAAACAATCCCAAAAATTAAGAATGGATTTTGGAGGCAAAACCTAAGTATTGTTACCGAATATATACTGTAAATGAGCCACAACAGGACAAAACCAACAAAGTGGCATGTGCGCCCAGCGCAGAGTCAGATCCACCCAGTCTGAATTGAGTCTTGGCTTTTTGCTTTATGGGAGCTAAGCGTCTACGTAGCTCCATGCGCACAGGGAAGACTCTGGTCAGACTGGGCGGATACTCAGGCTGATCTGAGTCTGCGCTGTTCGCATACGCCGCTTTGTTGGTTTTCTCGTGTCACGGCTCAAATATTGTCCCTAGTATCAAAATTACATGGTATGTTCGTATGAACCTGCTTCACTTTAACTGTAAGGAAATGCAACTAGAATCTGATGTTTGATTCGCAAACACTGCTGGATCTGCTTAGACATTGTTCGTTCAAGCATGCCTGATTTTAGATTCATTTCTTCACAGTTGCTCTGCCTCAGTAACCCTGACAGATCATTTAACAAAATTTACAATAGCCTATCAGTATTGTAAAATGATATAGCAGTTTATAAAAAGCAATACAAATAGCCTGTCATTTATATTCCCCCCCCCCCAACCCCGCCCCACCATATGGGTCCTGATAGAAAGTCATGCACCTTGCGTCCGTTTGTTCGTGGACAGGATCTGGTCTGTTCTTTCACTTGACTAACCTTGCAGCTTCGTATCTCCTTCGTGACTGGACTAGCCTTTGGGATATTTTCAATATACTTCCACGTTCTGTAAAATAGTCCATGACAGTGTGACAACAAGAATGACACCATTTACTCTTACAATTTTCTGGTTGTTTAGGTCGTTGAGGCTATAGTAGCATCCTATATTAGTTATAAACAACCCAGGGGCGTAGCTAGGGGCAATTACACTGTACGCACAATTATGCTTTATACTCACTGAGGGTGAATGAGAGGGGGTTAATCCGCTCTGTCTGTTGGCAGTTAGCATTAAAATTATGCCCAATTAACAACACTTCAGCATGAAAATACGCAGGTGTGTGTTGAAATTTTGTCAATTTGACAAAATTTCAATACGCACCTGCGTATTTGCGTATAGGTAGCTACGCCCTTGCAACCAA
Source organism: Ctena decussata (assembly GCA_963989385.1). Taxonomy (NCBI): domain Eukaryota; kingdom Metazoa; phylum Mollusca; class Bivalvia; order Lucinida; family Lucinidae; genus Ctena; species Ctena decussata. The sequence goes on from OZ022514.1 coordinate 41,171,572, forward strand.
CAAGTGATGCAAATAACATTAGAATGTACGTGACTAGGTTAAAATTTTGACCTGAATAAGAAAGATTTTCTTCTTTCGTCGTAGATACGAATAGATTGATTGATTGATTGATTTGATGCTTAACGTCCACGGTAAACAACTATGGTCATGTCGGGACGGTGATACGAATAGAAGTCTAGCTACAGCTATTTAGCTGGGCTTAGTATTATGATTTTTTATCTTCAGAAAAATTTCGGACCAGTAATTGATAACAGCATAAAGTCATATGCGTAGAAAAATATTTGCGGCGAGAGTAAAAGAAGAAAACTGAAGATAAAATATAACCGCCGAACCTCTGTTACATACTTGTATAAGATTCTTCAAATTTAAGATAGTTTTTAAATGCTTCTTCTCCGAGAGGTTTTTAATCGTGATACGTAAACAGAAAGATGTATCCGTATCCTGCGGTGACGTGATTACTGAAACAGTTTGAACTAGCTTCAGTCGAAGTTCATTCGAGAGAAAATGTAGGATGCATAGGATGGGCTTAAGTCGAAACTAACAATAATAACTAGGTGTTTAAAGAAATGGTTGGCAGTATTTAAGGTGTATGGGTAAACAGTCATGTATGTCTGACATTTTTACAAAAAAAAACAAACATTTCAGCTGCGACACGAGAAAACCAACAAAGTGGCATGTGCACCCAACAATGACTCAGATCAGCCTGGGCATCCGCCCAGTCTGATCAGTCTTCACTGTCCGTAAGGAGCTAGTTTAGATCATTAGCTACTCTTAAACCACATATCGAAGACTCTAATCAGTCTGGAAGGATATAAAGGCTGTTTTGCGCCTTTGCGTCGCGCACATGCGACTTTGTTGGTTTTCTCTTGTCGCAGCTAATTTTTTACTTCCTGTTTTCATGCCTTGATGAAAAAATTTTGTAAGGGGATCTTCTCCTAAAAGAAACCCTCATTAAGAAGAGGGAAAAAGATTTTCATTGTGAGTTCAAGCGTCCTGAGGGCGAAAGGAAACAAAAACTGAAATGCGAGCAGGCCCATATAGCTGCAAGAGCGGGCTTTACATGTAGAAGGGAACACGAGCCATATTGGACTGCGTATTCCAAGAAAACTGTTACCATATTAAGGAATACGAGGGACGATCAAATTTTTCTTGGCCCAAGATGCTTATCGAGAATCTGCGCATGCGTGCTTAACATGAAAATGTTCTAATTCACTAGCTTTCTACGGGTTTCGGGGGTGGTCGGGTCGGGCAATGGAGCTGGATAAAATTTAGTCTATTATTTTGGATAATTGCAGGGCATGGGCCTACTGTGCTTGCAGTATGTGTAGGTTGGGGTCGTTTGCATAATTTTTCACTCCCTACCATATGTCTTCTCTCTCTCTCTCTCTCTCTCTCTCTCTCTCTCTCTCTCTCTCTCTCTCTGGGAGACGGCTCGATATAGACTGAAATACTGTCTCAAAGAGCCGTCAAACCAAACACAACCAACTAACCAAATGTGGATGTTTCAAACATTTCTGGCCGAGGTTTCGTTTATACAGCGCCTGAAATACAAGAGGTGTCCTTTTTTAACATTGCATCTAAAATTTGTTTTCTTTGCAATTCTTTGAAAAAAGCATTCCTTACATTCTCTATAAGTTAAATAGTCTTTCTTTGCGTACATACAAATATGATGATTTGCCAATGGTTTCATGGACATGCAAAATATTTTGACGTCAGGCGGCTCTACCGTTCACCCTTAAATTTTGCAACCCTGAAACTGAGACACCGGAGTCTTATTTCTGTATTTGTTTGGAACATTGTGGGTAAAACCAAGCATTGCTTATTAAGCAACAATCGTTGACGTCTTACGTAATTTTTGTTGCAAAGAGTTTGAGTCCTGGGCATGCACAGCATGCGACTCCGGTTGTGCATTACATGTACCTGCAAAATCTCTCAGGATAGACGCTTCTTAACAAACGTTTGCTTTCAATTCTGAAACAGAATGCAATTATGTTTGTATACATCCCCACTTACAAGGATACCGTGGGACGTATGTTTGCAAAAACAATTGCAAATATTTGACTATGGAAAATTATGGTGGCTCAAAGTGTTATACAGTGCACGGTAAAAATTGGTGTCGTTCAATTGATATTGATAATAAAAATCAAAATTCGGTGAGCGTTGCTCTGTCGAATCAACCCTAACAACCTACGTCATCAGCAAGTGACGTATTTTCGAAATTACACCACTTCGAATTATCCAGTATTCGGAATTTTCCCATAAATCTTGTAAAGTTCAAACTCTCCGGAAAGCTACAAGGTGCACCAAATACGGTAATGGAAGGACAATCTTAATACATGTAATCGAGCTTCCGAGATTTAGTTGATTTTGCAAACAGTTCGACCAGTTCGACATGCTTCACCTTCAGTTGTGATGATTTAGTCTCAGTGTTTGCGGATTCCACAACATTTTATGGCGTCACTTTCATGACGAGGTATTGTCCTTTTTCGAATGCATTTGGTGCATGCAGTCTTTTCTCGAAATGTTATCAACATAAAGAGATGTGTTGGTTTATTCCGAATAGATGATTGTCCGAATAGGTGTTACTTGATCAATTAGTGACGTGTCGGATGACGTAGGTTGTTGCCCTTGTTGAATGACTGTATAAAAATCGATAACTTAAATCCACTGGAGAAGTGACGGACGCTCGGCGCCCCGTTACTATGGCTATGGATTCGTTCCGCTGAGGTGCGGGGGCAACGTCGATATGAGAATTGAAATACTACTACTACCACTGGAGAAGTTCTGGTTACGTACCACTGAGCCACTTGGGGAACGTCGTTAGGAGAATTGAACAAACCAGAACAGAACCACTGGAGAAGTTTCAGAAAATGGTGGTGCCAAGACGTTTTGATTATGCCTCCTTTGTGTAATAACGGCTAGTTGTTGTTGTTGTGTTATTGCTTTACGTCCACGATAAACAGCTATGGTCATGTCTGGACTGTCAGTTAACTTAACCACACTATAAACCACACTATACCTTGGCAGGCATAGACCTCCCAAGCGGTTAACCATTCTGTCGCCAGTAACTGACAACTGCCCTTCTTGTATCAGCCGTAGGGGAAACGAAAGTAAGTGGCCGGACCAAATATCGAAACCGGGACATGTAGCTCTTCAGGCAGGTGCACTACCGACAGCGCTACGCGGCCCGCATCTTAATGCAAGGTTGAATTCAGCATTGAAGACTTTAATCAGACTTTGCAGACAATGGGAAAATGTTCCAATTTGTATCTGATGCTATGGTACTCGTAGATTTATACTTTAGGTTAATTTGTACACTTTCAAGGGAAGCAATGCTGCATTTTTTATATTGACCTACCTTCTCAAAGAGGGTCAACCCTTAAAGAGAAGACTTCGCTCCTCTGGGAGGGTTTTGTCACCCAGGTAAACAAACAGGAAGTCACAAAAATTGTTAACCCTTTGAAACTAGGCGACAAACAGGAAGGTGTATTCAAGCATCTTAAGTCATTCGTTGCTGCTATTCAAGAATGATATTATCATTTTTCCGATATTCATTGAAATAAGAACACAATGGGTTATGTGCAAAGTATGTTTCCACGAACTTCAGAAAAATGATATTTGTCTCGTAGAGGCCCTAATTACATTTAATTTTAACACTATTTTGCGCATCATTTTCGATCTTTAACAGCAACTTTTGTCAAATATACGACAAAAAGCTGTCACTAACCATGAAGTAAGCCGCGTACGTTTAACGGCCGTCACTATGACGTAACGTCAAATAGAACGTTTCAACGGCCAATGGCGTTGCGTACCAACGACGTCGCGTGACAGACTCTTGTTCATGGAAGTACATGTATGAACACTTTTACTCCGAAAAAGCTTCATCTAAGGAAAATCAAAGAGGGAATGTAATCATACTCGTAGTATTTATACTGAAAGCTTTTAAGGTAATATCTGCCATATGACATCTTGTTCTGGAATTTACTCCCTGCACTTTACGTTACTTTGTCTTGAAAAGAGATACCAAAAAAAGAGAGATATTTTATTTGCATGCTCCAAAATTCTGTAGTTCATTATTTTGATTTAAAACCTCTTCCAATTCAACGACATATTTTTTGATTTAGTAACAAATAAATTAACATCATTTTAAAGTGCTAAATGCAATAAATGGATTGTGAAATTTTGCAAGTAATGGAATAATGTATCGCATTTGCACAAATTTGTCCCTGACTGACATTGCCTGTTTGTCTGACCGTATTACCACGGTTTTACATTAAATCTTCTTTACACAGAAATGCGATGCTTATAAGGATTAATTGGACGTAAGAAAAGAACTTAATGCAACCATGTCCACTGTAAAACAGTCTTTGTAACTGCTGACGACATTTAACACAATCGCCTTAATTGCTTACCGACTTGCCATCAAGGAATACAAGTACAAGTACTGCATTACATCAATTGCGCCGCGACACGACAAAACCAACAAAACGGCGTGTGCCGCCGGCTAAGACCCTTTGCTACTCTTTAAGCCAACAGCGAAGACTCTGATCAGACTGGGCGCATGCCCAGGCTGATCTGAGTGTTCACTTGACGCACATGCCACTTTGTTGGTTTGGTCGTGTCCCGGCTCAATTAGTTGATCAGAGCATATTTATTTCGACCAGATATCATATTTGAATAGTTAAAACGAAAAGCACCAGATTCCATGTAAATCTTACTTCTGTCAAAACTGAATATGAGGTGTATAATATACTTTTCTTTATGATAAATAGTTGAATTACATCTCGTATATCGCCAGTCTCACTTCTAACCACAGACTACAAATTAGGGTTCTGGTAAACTTTTCAGCATGAAATTGTTTTTTTTTTTTTTACATAGATGACTGATAAGCAATTGTAGCTGTTACTTAAGTAGCATTCTGCTGCTATATTGTGGTCGAACTGTTTTAAGTCATAGATTCAGCGAGCTTTCTGTGTTCTTATTGCTATTTGAGGATAACTAACACATTACCAAACAAAATTTATGAGATCCTATTTTCAAGGGACTTAGGCGAGGTTATAACATAAAGTAGTCTCTTGTAACAGAGGAAAATGAAAAACATGAAAAGAGAACTTAAATAATAATACTAATAATCGGCCATTATAACATTTACAAATCATGTGCCGTAACGGTACCAAGCAAGGCCGCGTAGCGCAATCGGTAGGGCACCTGACTCATAAGTCAGAGGTCCTGGGTTCGAAACCCGGTCTGGCCACACACTTTCGTTTCTCCTTCCGCTGATTCAAGAAGGACAGTTGTCAGTTACTGGCGAAAGTATGTGCACTTAGTACTGGTCAACCGCTTAGGAGGTCTAAGCCTGCCCAGGAATAGCGTGGTTAGGTTAACTGACCGTCCCGACATGACCGTAGCTGTTTACCGCGGACGTTAAGCAACAAATCAATTAACCAAGCAAGGGATAATTTGTTTGAGTCTCAAAAGTGATATTTTTAATATACACTTGAAGCTAGTAAAAAAGCAAGTTTCTGGTTGGACCACGTACGGATTTATGCCAGCAATGCTCTTTTTATAAAGGAAACCAGGGTGTTTAGCTAATTAGTGTTTAACCTGAATATTGGCGGTTTACTGACAATGGTCAAAGTAGTAAGGATTGCATTTGCACATAAAGGGACGTAACTCCTACTTTTACTTAGGCAAAAGCGACAAGGACGTGTCATGAATGTTTTCGATTAACATTTATCTGTATGTATTTTGGCTAAATTTCTCCATGTTTTCAATATTGATCCAAAGTCTCTGCACCCATGTCGTTTTGATGTAAATTCAAGAAATACCGCCTGCGTAAATGCCGATGAAAGTTGTATCTTTAAACCGGAAGTGCTTGAAAATGGTATGATTTTTTAGGTAAAGACTGGCACAATTGTGAAACGTTAGGCGAGACTTCATACGCCTTTTTCTCGAGATTGCTTTATTTGAACCCCGGCTGAAGTTTTACACGATTCTCAAAATGTGTGAAAATTTTACAAAAATGGTTGTATGTAAAAAATGTTAAAATTGCACCTGCAGAAGCAATTTTAAATTTTTCGTTGTTTTTTTAATTTAAAGCATCATACTGAAGACCTTGTCTCTAGAATTAGACGGAACCTTAATTTCATGAAAGCTTGAAATTAAAATTTGTTGATTTTAACATTTTACTCTCAATGTTTTTTGTTAGACAACTGGATTTAAGCTAAACTGTCGCGAAAACCTTCCCGGACGGAAAAGCAAATACCATTCAATATGTTACAGCCAAGTCACATTACCTTTAATCTGAAAACATGACTAGTAAACACTTGTATTTTTAATGGTTTCTAGTATATATATTTTTGGTGCGAATTTTATACCTACCCGTGCATGGATTTCAAACTGGATAATACAAAGTTGTGCAGTTTGGTCATACATGCAGCAGATTCAATAGGAAATAGTTCATTGGTTTTTCAGTTGTACAGTCGTGTTTAGAGTCCTGCAACATAATTCTGAGATTTAAAAAAAGTATTCATGGCGTCTTTAGGTCATTATTAAATGGACTGGGACCACAAAAAGGTTGCTTAACGCATATGCGAACAGCAAAGGCTCAAATCAGCCTGCGCATCCGCGCAGTCTGATTAGAACCTTTTCTGTTCGCGCACACATAAAGTATATACGCCCTCAGGATTCTATAGGCATAAAATAAAGGTTGTAGCTAGACTTCATGGGTTCACAGACTGTTCGTAAATACGCTAAGCCCCTCTTTATGCGTGATGGGGTTCAGATATTGCACGACATTGATTGTAATACATGTTCAACCTAATTTTGCTAGTTTAGTAATCGATGCCATGAAATACATATAATTGCAAAACAAGCCCCCTTTAACTGGATACAGACAAAAGATTTTGTTGATGCAAATAACATTATGATGTACGTGACTAGGTTAATAATTTTGACCTTATTTCCATTTTTAGCAGAATTGTTTTTCTTTTGGTATAGAACAGTTGTAAGAGTCTAAAGCGAGTAATTGTCCAATCGAAGCGCATTACCTTGTTCCAAATAACTCAATCTTTGTATCAGCCTGAGCTAACGATCACTCTATCTTAAAAAAAAGCTAGTCCCAAAGACAGAATCTATCAAAACATGTTGTACACAACATCAGAAGGGCAGATTTATTTGGTAGATCAACAGCAACAAAGTTTGTATGTTCGGTAGCATCAAATTAATTTTGTGACTCTAAGTCATGTTTAATGGTGTTCAAAACGTTTCATATTAAACATTTTAAAAAAGTGGGAACTATATGATTTAATTCATTCTACACTGCAGTGGTAGTAGTACAATTTTAAAACAATCAGCCGTATTAATAAAACTGTTAAACTGCATACAATATGTGATCGTATGTTGTATGAACCCTCGCCCCATGAATATATACTTTGAAACCTGTGCGAATAATGAATGCTGATATAAATTTACTCAACCGCGCAGTGAATCGCAATATTTAGATAACTAGTAATTCACATTTTGTTGATTGAAACAGGGTCAAATCCAACCCGCTCCGCAAACAAGCAGGCCGCTCTGTTTGAAGTATCGTATTATGTATGTAGCTGTATAATGCTTATACGAAACATGTATAGCTTGGCTATTCCAACAAAGCTTACTCCGCCTTTTAGTGAATCTGCTTCTCTTTGACATCACAGCAATATAGTTCAAAAGACTTTTATGGCAACTAGACAAGATAGATAGTTTTACATTGTGTACCACCCGCTTAGAAACACCTGCGCCCGTAAAAGTCAAACATCTATAATTCTATTGATACAGTGGCTTCAAAATCCATACAAATGGGTGGAAATTTTCATTTTTGAAAGTTTTTTTCTTTTCTTTTATTGGTTTAGAAATTGCTTTGGTTACGACAGAAAGAGCGTGTAATTATGTAGTTAGCGTAAGTGCTCTTTAAATCTTTATGCTTGCATAAAATATATAGGTACATGTTTCGTTATTTAGTTTGGGTACTGGTTACCTTTAGCTTATGGCTTAGCGTACGACAAAAAAATATTTTTTTATTTTTTTTATTACGACTTTTCGTTTTCTGGTCACTTCAAAAGGCACCGTATCGAATTTTTATTAATATTAAAGAAACAAATAAAGGCTCAAATAATCGAGGATGGGAATAATTTCTTTTTAAAGGTCAAGAGATACTGAAACATATGCGTCTATATCAGTTTACAACTCGTCCAGTAAACATATGTATTAAACATAACATTTTTTTCCGGAATTGTTTATCATTTACGTTTATAAGTATATATTTACATTCTTGGTGTATTTACTGAAAAGCCCTATAGTAAACCATTGGAACGTAATGTAGTTTACATTCCAATAATTACATTGAGACACGCGACGTCGATGACGTAAAAATAAACAATGGCTCTCTACCAGCTGATTGGACGTCAGCAACGTCATGACGTCATGCATGCCGTTCTGCTGTTAGCAGAAAAACCTGCGTGTACATGTTTTACTGCTTCAATTTTTGGGCTTTTATAAGATTTTTCATGAAAGATTTGATTGAAACGAATGTAATTATAAGGAATGAACTTAATTTTTCTGATGTTTATCGAAGTGTAAACTACATTGGGTCACTAGCAAAGTTTACATGAACCCCTTCGGGGTTCATTCACTTTGCACGTGACCCAATGTAGTTTACACTTCGATAAACCTCAGAAAAATAAAATTCATTCCTTAAATACGTAAGCTCGGTTTAATTAACGACAAGTCCTAGATATCTGACAAAATCACCAACCGCAGCCCACCCAAGACGACAAAAAAATAAAATGATAATGAGCCGCGACACGAAAAAAAAAACCCAAAGTGGCATGTGCGCCCAACGAAGGCTCAGATCGGCCTGGCCATCCGCCCAGTTTGATTAGAGTCTTCGCTGTGCGTTTAATGGGTAGTTTGGGATCTACGCTACTTCCATGCCGACATCGAAGACTCTGATCAAACTGGGTGAATGCCCAAGCAGATCATCGTCTTCGCTGGGCGCGCATGTCAGTAGTTAAAGTGGTCAAAGTTTATATGTCCGAACTCATAAGTCAAATAATCATTGTCAATTTCGAAATATTTTCGATACACAGACGTATGCCCCAAAACAGAGGTGTGATCAGCTGCTCGGAAATAGTGAGCATTACCTGCTTATTATAATAAGTAATATAAAGGGAGAGAAATTGAAAATTGCGGAGTTGTTCCCCATGAAACTATAAGCAATCACCATCATAGTACACATAGATATATATTTTCATTCTCAGTGCATTTATTGAAAAGCACCATGGTAAACCATTAGAACGTAATGTAGGTTATACTTCGATAGCTACGTCGGTGCACGCGACGTTACACGAGGTTAAGTGACGTCAAAATAAACCATGGTTCTTTCCAATCTGATTGGACGTAGGCGACATTATGACGTCGTCGACGCTGTTCCGCTGTTAGCAGAAAAACTGCGTCAAAATGATATTCTGCTTCAACTGTAGCCCCTAACGCAAACTTGTGGTCAAATAAAATAAAATGTAAATATAAGCTTATTTTTTCTGTTGTTTTTCGAAGTGTAAACTACGTTGGATTGGGTCAGTAGCAAAGTTTACATGAACCCCTTCGGAGTACATTCACTTTGCACGTGACCCAATATAGTTTACACTTCGATAAACCTCAGAAAATGCAATTCATTCCTTAAACAATAAGACTGTAGTACGCAAACAGGTGCAGCTCGAAATCCATCAATTTATAAAGAGTTTGGGAAAAATCTCATTTAATATAAAACGTTCAAAACCTTCTGAAATACCTATTGCCAAAGGTGTTATCTAAATCGACTCTCAAACAAAGATAAGAAAATGAAAAATAAAGCCCACCCTCGTGCAGAACATATTCAATATGATTGAAAACTAAAAGCTGTTCCCCAACTGATGCGTACTTTGTTAAATGATCGCGCATGTAAAGATTGACAACTAAAAGCTGTTCCCTAACTGATGCGTACTTTGGTTAAAATGATTGCGCATGTAAAGCCAGTTGAAATTCCTCGGTGACTTATTTCTGATCGTTCAAAGGGGGTGCTTCTGGGTGCTTATGTTTTGGTTTTCTATATTTGAGCCGCGACACGTGAAACCAACAAGGTAGTTATGCGCCCATCAGCCTGGGCATCCACCCAGTCTGATCAGAATCTTTGCTGTCCACATGGAGGTAGCTTTGACCATTAGATATCCTTTAAGATCTTAGTGAAGAGTTTGATCAAACTGGGCAGAAGCCCAGGCTGATCTGAGTAGATACTGCGCGCACATGAAATTTTGTTGGTTTTGTCGTGTTGTGGATCATTCGTGATTGTTTGTCGGCTTTCTATAAGCCTTTTACTTTGTGTAAATTATTTATGATAACCTCGCGGCCATCTGTTGGGAGAGGAATGACCTCTTGTCTTTTTGTTTGTCTTGTAATGCTTTTGTGCCGTCTTTGTTGTTCGTTTTTTTTGGGTTTTTTTGCAACAGAAAATTCCATTATTTGAGAATCAATTATAGGTTTCAGAAAATCACACTTTTCCATGGTATGTATTTCAGGTAACATCTCACTTATAATGCGAGAGGAGCATGGCATACAGTGTATGCCATGCTCCTCTCGTATTACAAGTGAGATGACGCCATAGATTTGTTGTTATAGCAACTATGGAATTACCAGCTGCTGGGCTTAGTACCTTGGCAGAACAACGTTTCAATGACGTCACATAGACACCAATATGAACTCTAAGTTGCTGTGGTAACAGATTTATGACGACATTGGTATAGAAGAATGGATCAGAATGGCATTCAATGTTTGCCATGCTCCGCCAATTTTTCTATGACATTACAAACTGATATTCTTTCAACAGAAACTTCAGATTTTCTCAAACAAATAGTTATTCTCAAGTCATTTAATTTCGTGTTTAAATTCGGGCGGAATGTGCTATATGATTGTGTCGGTTCCTGGTCATCGCCTTCTCATCTACATGTACTTTGGTTGGAAATATCTAACATTTTACCCATTAATGCCTAGCGTCCCATAAATTGAACAAACGCAAACAGTGCAGACCTAGATCAGACGCCGCAAAGTGCGGCGTCTGATCATGGTCTACACTATTTGCATAAGAAAAATTAGTATTTTTGCTTAAAAAATAAAAAAAAAATGATAAAAATAATTTGAAATAGACACCCCTTAAATGAAAATGGGCTCATCCAATATATGCAGATAGATGAGTCCACTTGGCTTTAATGGGCTAACAACGGGCATGTCTAGAAGAGAGCTATCTATTTTCAACGCTTTTCTTTTAGTTATGCCAAGCAACAATGCCTTTTTTCTTAAATCTCCAAAAGTGGCAAAACTCCAAATACAAGGTATGTGCGTTTCTTAAAATCTTAAGAGTCATTCTCTGTAAGCACCAAAATCAGGTGAAAATGACATGTCTCAGATTTTCACGAAACTCAGTGTCTTTTTTGCTTATGTCAAGTGATGAACAAAAATAAAAAGTTTTTCTTCGATCAAACTATCCGTTGCCATGGCAACCAGGATTTTCTGTTTTTCAGCCTAATCTGGTGATTTTTCAAATGAAAAATGCAAGATTTGACTCCAATTGTTCTGCTAGTATTTCACAACAAACGGTATTGATACTTACATTTTACAAGAGAACCATGTAAGTGCTGCTTACAAATACAGAAAAGTTTCTTCATATTGCTATGGTCAAGCAGTCAGTGACCTTGACTTCCACCTTGTAAGGCGTCTATTTCAAAACATCAAAAATCAGCAAATTTTACAGACGTTTTACTAAAAAATGCGGCTATAGATTTTTTTCTTTCTCTTGGTGCAGAGAGTACAAAGCCTAGTTGTTGATATATCAAAAAATTGGAGATGGTATATTTTTCAGATTGAAAATATTTTTCTTTGAATTTAGTCACCGTCAGAGAAATTAGAAGGAACTTTCATAATTGAAATTCTGAGATAAAATACAATATCTTGAACATTTTTAAGAAATATGAGCCAAAATACAAGTTGACGCATGATTAACAACTGAAGAAAACTACAAAGAGAGTTTTCACCCTCAAAAATACGTTAGTACCTTACAATTTGGGGTTAAATTACCCCACCCACTTTCTTTCAATGCAAAACCAAATTAAAAGTTGCATGCTACAATGAATATATCTCACTCTTTGCTGATTTTGAATGGCCTAGGGGGCTTCTACAAGCTCACTATTTCTGTCGTCTTTCATTTTATCATAATGTTTCAACAGTGATTGGGGGGGGGGGGGGCTGGATGGGGGACATATTTTTTAGGGGGTGCGGATCCCATCAGCATCTGCGTAGCCTTGCCTGCACTCTATGTCCTGTAGGAATAAATGGATTATGACCATACTTGCATGCATACATAATTGGGTAGGGGTAAAGAACTGATTAGATTTTGTTGACCTTGACCCTATTTTCAAGGTCAAAGAATGATGAAAAATGGCTTTTCTGCACCGTATCCATGGTATCTCCGAAATGAATAAATTGATTTTTACCAGACTCGCACAAATATATCATTGTGAAATGGAAAAGAACTGGCTAGATTTTGCTGACCTTGACCTTATTTTCAAGGTCACAGGAGGTCACTGAGTGCTGGAAAAATGGCTTGTCAGCACAATATCTTCTGAATGGATGGATGGATTTAAAGCAAACCTGCACAGATATATCACTCTGAAATGGAAAAGAACTGATTAGATTTTGGTGACCTTGACCCTACTTTCAAGGTCACCGGAGGTCAGAAATGTTGAAAATGGCTTGTCTGAACCTTATCTCCTGAATGGATGGATGGATTTTAACCAAACTCGCATTAACTTTTCACTGGGAGATGGGAAAGAAAGTGGTAAGATTTTGGTAACCTAGACCTCATTTTCGAGGTCACAGGACGTTGTAGCGTGTTGAAATATGGCTTGTCTGCATGATAAGTCCTAACGGGATTGATGGATTATGACGAAACATACCGTTAGATACGTTTATAATCGGGAGGTGGAAAAGTACTGATTAGATGGTGCTGACCTGGACCCAAATTTCAAGATGTACAAGAGATCCTTACTTTGCAATATTTAGGGAAAATGATACAGCTGAGAAAGGATAGGAGGGGGTTCATCTGTGTTTGTAAAAGAAACATTTCTAGTTTATTTTATTTATCACGTAGTAACCATGGCAACCAATACTCTATCACTAGACTGTTTTTGGTGGAAACGAATATTTAAAATGGATGGATGGATGACTTGCGATTTTGCGTCCTTTTCAACAGTATTCAGTCATATCAGAACGATGGGACGGTGATAATGAAAGGCTGTGTGCAATGGAACCCCGTTTACGGTAGGAAAAATTCTCACCTCAAGCGGGTTTCGAACCTGGTCCGCTACTTCTGTTGGCCAGCGCTTAATTAACCCACTGAGCTACCGGGGCTCCTGGATATTTAAAAACATTCAAATTTAGTTGAAAAGTGTTGATTGTGATTTTCTATCTATGTATTCACTTTCTATTTTCCAAATAAGTCTCATCTTGGACAATAATTCAGTATATTTTAGTTGCTATGGATACAATCAGATGTTCCATCAAAACAGCAGTTGACAATCTGAATGCATTTGGTCGCAAGCAAATAAAGAACATAAAATAACAGAAATACATTTAGATATTTCATAATGGAGAAGAAAATTTGCTTATATATTTATCATATTGATAAACATATTTATGTCCCCCCCCCCAACATTAGGAGGTGGGGGGAGGAGGAAAGGGCAGGCGGGTATGTTGTTTTGGTGCAGATCCCATCTGCATTGGTGTCGGTGTCTGTGTGTCAGTATAACTTCATGTATGCACTCTATCTCCTGAAGGGTTAAATGTATTTTCACCAAACTTGCAAAGATACCTCTTTGGATGGGGAAAAAGAGCTGATTAGATTTTGGTGACGTTGACCCCATTTCAAGGTCATAGGAGGTATCTGAATGGCTTGTTGGCGCCATATGTCCTGAACAGGTGGATAGATTTAGATCAAACTTGCACAAATATATCACAGGGAAGTGGAAAAGAACTGAAAAAGGTTGGTGACCTTGACCATGTTTTCAGGTCACAGGCGGTAAAAACAGTGAAAATGGGTTGTATGCACCATATCTTCTGAAGGGATTTATGAATTTTGATCAAACTTGCACAAGTATATCATAAGGAGGTGGGGAAACACTGTTAGACTTTGGTGACATTGACCTTATATTCAAGGTCACACGAGGACTTACAGTGTTACAAATGGTTTGCTTGCACCATATCTCCGGAATGAACAGATAGAGTGTGACCAAACTTGCACAGACACACCATTGGAACATGGGAAAGAATTTATTAGATGGTTGTCCTGGGACAACTTGTCGAGCCCACTGTTTGCTATAGTGACCTATAAGTATGTCAAGACTAAATACTTCATTTACTTATTAGAAAGAAGTCAAACAAGTATATATCATGATACAGCATATTTCTTTTCTTTTTTTTTCTTATGAAGGAAAACAAGTGGAACTATGGCCATGACAAGCACACATTATGACCATTTTATTATTTGACCTTAGACCAACCTGAACAAACATTTCTACTTGTCAAGGAGAACAATTGTGCCAAATTATTTTGAAATTCATGCATAACTGTATAAATTATATGGCACGGACAAGCTCAGTTTTTGACATTTTTTTTATCATTTGACCTTCAAGTGTGACCTTGACCTTGGACCTACCATAATAAATTCCACATGCCACTTCTACTCATCAAGGAGAACAATTGTGCCAAACTGTTTTGAAATTCATCCATAAATGTAGAAGTAATGGCCAGGACAAGCCCTATGTATGACTATTTTTATCATTTGACCTTCAAGTGTAACCTTGACCTTGGATATACCTGTAGATGTTTCAAATGGTACTTGAACTCATCAAGGAGAACAATTGTGCCGGGTTTTTTAATCCATGCATAAATGTAGCTGTTATGGCCCGGACAAGCTCAATTTATGACAATTTTTATCATTTGACCTTTGAATGTGACCTTGACCTTGGCCCTACCTGACCAAATGTTCCAAATAGCACTTCTACTTATAAAGGAGAACAATTGTGCCAAATTATTTTGAAATCCATCTATAAATGTAGAAGTAATGGCTCGGAGAAGCTCAATATATGACCATTTTACCATTTGACCTTTAAGTGTGACCTTGACCTTGGAACTACCTGAACGAATGTTTCAAATGGAACTTTTACTCATCAAGGAGAACAACTGTGCACAATTATTTTGAAATCTATCCATAAATATAGAAGTTTTAAAGGTCCCAGGAAGTCATAGAAAGCCGCTAAATGGATTGTTTTACCTTTATTCTGTTTTGGAGGTCAGAGGTGGTCTTAAAATGGTTAAAAAATGGCTTATCTATACCCTATATTATGAAGCATTGTTGGAATTATGCTAAACTAGCCCTAAATCATCATTTGGAGAAGATTCATAACTGATTATTAGGGCCTTGCCAGACGAAGTAATTTGTAATTTTTTGGTACAGTAATCGTGTCGGCTCCATAACTCTGAAACTCTTTGTGATACTTTCACAAAACTTGGTACAAATGTAAAACAGCATCAGACAATACATGTTCGCAGAGAGAAAGAACCACAACTCCACCTTCATTGTTTACTGAAATATGCCCCTTTGTATTTTTTTTTGGTACGGAAATCGTGTCCGCTCCATAACTTTGAAACTTTTTGAGATATTTTCATGAAACTTGATACAAACGTAAAGCATTATCAGACGATGTGCAGAGAAAAAGAAGTGTAACTCTTTCTACATTTTTCACTGAATTATGCCCCTTTGTAATTTCAGTACGGAAATTGTGTCTGCTCCTTAACTCTAAAACCTTTTTAGATATTTTCACAAAACTTGGTACGAAAGTAAAACATCATCAGACCATTTGCAGACAACAAAAACCATAACTCTACCTATGTTTTTTACTGAATGATGCCCCTTTGTAATTTTCAGTACGGAAATCTTGTCCACTCTATAACTTTAAAACTCTCAAAGATATTTTCATGAAACTATGTAGTTGTACAAATACAAAAACATTGTTAGACAATGTGCAGAGAATAAGAACCACAACTCCATCTACTTTTGTACTGAATTATTTTCCTTTGCAATTTAAAGTATAAAAATTTTATCTGCTATCAGCTTTTAAACCATCAAAGATATTTTCTTGGAATTTTTTTACAAATATAAAGCATAATCAGACAATGTGCAGAGAATTAAAGCTGTAACTTCATCTACATTTTCTACAGAATTATGCCCTTTTGTAGTTTTCAGTATAGAAATCATTCCACTCTCTAACTTTAAAACTGTAGAAGATATTTTCTTATAAATTGATACAAATGTAAAGCATCATCAAACAATTTGTAGAGAAAAAGAACCATAACTGCACCTTCATTTATGTTAAACAGAATTATATCCCTTTGTAATTTTGAGTATTGAGACCTTGTCCAATCTATAACTTTCAAGCCTTTGAAGATATTTTCACAAAACTTGGTACAAATATAAAGCATCCTCAGAATTTCTGAAGGTGTTCAGAGTGCAAGCATGGTAACTCCAGTTTCCTGCTTTACAGAGTTGTTGCCTTTGTTTTAATCAGTCATGATTTTGTTTTTTGCCCGTATCTTAATTATTCTACCAGAGGCTTAATTCCAAACATGAAGCATTAACATGGCAACAGAAAGCTGTTATTGTATTTTCTGGTCGGGGACATATTTCTTAAATTCCACTAACAGTCTCATAAAGGCGGGGCCCTGTTAGTTACCATGTTTCTAGTTAGGTTTTGGTGACTGAGACCCTATATTTAAGGGTCATTTGTTGATTTGACTTGAAAAAACGTAGATGTATCTTGAACCAGTAGATTCGTTTTTACCAAACTTGCAAAGATCAACCTTTTAGGCAAGACAAAAACTTAGAATTTGGCGACCTTGATGCCATTTTCAAAGTCACAGGAGTATTTTGTCGAACCCGCTTGCCGTAAGCGAGGCAGTCGACAAAACTTCAGTTTGGTATATATGCATGCGTGCCTCCATCCAGAACTTTTACAAAAACAAAGGACAGTAGACAAGAAAGCTTATGCAGACCAGACATGTGATGAGCAACTTTAAAACAAGTGTACCAGGTGCTATTTTATCATCAAAACTCATAGTATGTAACTTATGAATTTGTTGTATAAGTAAATGAGGTGGGTGGGGTAACTGACCCCCTAGATATACAGATTAAACATATTAATGAATGAAAAAATATAAACATTGTATGTGTGGTTTATTTCGTCTCCAATGCATGTATCTATCTCTGTTTATGCTCAGTTGCTGTTCTTTCTCTACATTGTACTACATACACTCAGATTGCCTAATTTCTTTGTGGTAGGAATGAGTGGTTTTAGTCATAGCAACTATAAAAATACTGATTTATCGTATATTATTTAACAAAATCAACACTTGAAAATGCGTATGCATATGTAAAAAGAAAATAACAAGGAATATGTTTCATCAGCATTGAAACTATATATTTCCTGTAAATATCTGTGTAAATGAACACTGACCCATAATAGAATATCAGTTACCATGGTTACCAAATGATAAACAATGTAAAAACAATGATAGCAAACATGTGGTGATCTTTAAAAATGTTTCAGTTTACTCACAATTATGGAAACTTGAGATATATTATTCATGGCATGTAACTTTTGCATTCGTTTTATATTCAGTGGAAGTGGGTGGGGTAATTGCACCCCAAACTGTAAATTTTAAACATACATCTGAATGGGAAAAGTATTTATGTAACTTCCCTCTACTGTATTCAATGTATTTATTTGTATTTCTGCTCATATTTGCTTAACATTCTCCAGATATTATCTCTTATAACAGATTTTCTGCTATGACAGTTTCTTCTGATTTTCCTGACGGTGACTAAATTCAAAGAAAATTATTTTCAATTTAAAAAATATACTATCTCCAATTTTTTGATATATGGAGAGCTAGGTGTTATACTCTCTGTACCAAGAGAATGAAAAAAATCTATTGCCGCATTTTCTAACAAAGTGCTTTCAAAATAGGCCAATTTTTGATATTTTTAAAGAGATGCTTTACTAGATAGAAGTCAAGGTCACCTACTCCTTGACCATAGCAATATAAAGAAAAAAAAATCTATGCGTACACAGCACTTACATGGGTCTCTTAAAAGACATGAGTGTCAATAACATTTGTTGAGAAATACTGTCAATACAACTGGTGTCAAATCTGGCATTTTTTATAGGAAAAATCACCAAATTAGGCCAAAAAAGAGAAAATCCTCGTTGCCATGGAAACGGACAGTTTGATTGGAGAAAAAATTGTATTTTTGTTCATCACTTGACATAAGCAAAAAAGACACTAAGTTTCATCAAAATCTGAGATATGTCATTTTCACCCCCTATTGCAATTTTTTGGTGCTTACAGAGAAATACTCTTAAATACATGTACCAAATTTAAAACTCTAGGCTGCTGTGTGCTGACAGAATAAATCTTACAAATATTATCATATTTTGAAACACAGCGGGAGTTGTCTAGTCATGCCAACTCAATCCTTTTTTAAAATAATTATAAACCAACTGACAATGACAGAAACATAAGGACCGGTTCGAGACATATGCTTTTAAATTTCCGGAACAGTTAAAATATATAAACGCTCCTTTATCAAATTCAATTCACAGGCGTAAGTTTCTGTACTTTTCTGAATCGACTGCCCAATTAAAATTAAAAAATTACAGTATGCTTTTTTTCTGGTTTCGTACCAGATATTGTCAGGGTCTCCGACGAGGCTTTATTAGCCGAAACTACGTAGTCTGGCCCATGTTCCTATTCCTGTATGTATTCTCTGGTCTTGAAGGAACTTTTTATGATTTTAATTTTACCTCACTGCAGCTGGTGTTGTGCCGTGCGGAGGCCGTAAAACGTCTCCCCGTACATCATCCATAGTGCAGATTATATTTCATTTATATCCTTTGAGATACGAGGATAGATTCTGAGAAATCTAAAATTTGAGATCGATTTAGACAGTTATTCTAGGTCATCGTCTTTTATATTGTTTGGATCCTTTTGAAATTAATTAGTCTTTGAATCGACTGCCCAATTAAAATTAAGAAATTACAGTATGCTTTTTTTCTGGTTTCGTTCCAGATATTGTCAGGGTCACTGACGAGGCTTTATTAGCCGAAACTACGTAGTCTGGCCCTTGTTCCTATTTCTGTATGTATTCTCTGCTTTTTACGATTTTTTTATGATTTTATTCAATGTCGCTAAGCCCCAAAACCTTTGAAAGAAAATGTGATGGACAGGTCTCGGCAGGAAACAAACATCCCTCTCCGAGCCACACTTACTGAAGCATTCCGTGAGGCACAGCAGCTACAGACATCAGGTGAAAGCGTTTTGATTTGCCATGTTTTATATTCTGCTATAATTACTCAAACACATTATAAAAGTCCAACACCAAAAAATGATAAATAATGAAAAATATCGGTTCGCAAGAGTGCGAATGGACCATAGGTAACGTTACAATTGAGCCGCGACACGACAAAACCAACAATGTGGTTGTGCGCCTTGTGCAGACTCAGATCAGCCTGAACATCCGCCCAGTCTGATCAGAGTCTTCGTTGTCAGCATGGAGGTTAGCTACCATTTGAGCACTTAACGAAGAATCTGGTCAAACTGGGCGGATGTCCAGGCTGATCTGAGTCTGCGCTGGGCGCACAACCACATTGTTGGTTTTGTCGTGTCGCGGCACAGTCATGTATTTATTGTTCTCTCATGTAACTGTCTGCCTACATGTCAGATATACAGACGCTGTTTAAGAAGTGAACTTTTTATCCGCACTTATGTCTGAAACAGTCATTCTGTCCGCAGATTGCTCTAACAGAATGTTGCTGTCCGAAATGCAGTCCCAAGCATCATCCTTATAAACAATCTAACGCCATTGTGAATTTTTGATAAAAGACGCATGGACAAAAAAGTACAATGCTGACATTTAACGCTGTAAACACCGTGTGAGTGTTTGAATAAAAGGCACGGTCTTGCCTATCTTTTTACTTTTTAAAATTGGAAACATGGACAATTCACAAAATGCCGACATTAGATGCCGGAAAAAATGATTATTTGACTGCCAAATTATAAATACTAACGATTTGCATTTAGTTATCTCAGCTGAATCTATACTAAGAACCAGGGGTCGAATTTATAAACTGACTTAAGTGGTTGCTATGCTGTTGCTAAGGTAAAATTTCTTTGAAGGAGATTCCCTACAACTCGAAATTTGCTCTGGAGGAACAGTCCTCCAGAGCAAATTTCGAGTTGTAGGGAATCTCCTTCATAGAAATTCAGCCTAAGCAACAGCATAGCAACGACTTAAGTCGTTTTATAAATACGGCCACAATTCGTGCTGTTTGATCAAAGATCACTGTACTAATTAATCTATTCTGTCAAGGAAGCTGGAATCGCAAAATTCAAGGTTTTATATTATACCGGCGACTAGATTTCCCACAGGGCAAGATATGCATATCAATACTTGTGTTTTTCATTTACCGTTTTGAATGACTCCAGTTTCGACAAGCAATTAATACGTCGTATTTCATATGCATCGGAAAGCATTCGTTAAAAACTGATACAGTCAATCCTCTTTACTACGGCAGTCACTACAGCAAAATTCATTATAGCAGCATTTTGATATGCACGGAACGGCTTTATTGTTCAAATTGTATTCTATATAACAACAAATTCAGTTTAACGCCAAAACGGTTGAGAACAAATGCTGTCGCTGTAAAGAGGGTCCACGGTATTATGATTTCCAAAACGTTTCCGGACATTCACTAATTGCTTATGAACCATGTCGTTAAAACGCATCAGTTTCAACTTTGAGATGCAGCAAATTCATTTTCATCGAGACTATAAGTGAGTGTCAGCCCTTATCTAAGATTGTCATTTGGTGCCCATCTAGATTTGTTCTGGTGTATTTGCTCTTTCTGAATACCTCATCTATTTTATAATTGCCTAGATGAGTACCGTATGCCCATACATCTTTGACAAAGCATTGACATATCTATGCAGGCTCCGAGTCCTTTGTACACCATTGTACAATATACCACTGAGGTTCGACTAAAATCATCTTTATTTAATAAATTAGTTGTTTCGTAGTGTTTTGTTGTCACTTACTTTAAAGGAAAAAGATAGGCCAAGAGCGTAGCTACCTATACGCAAATACGCAGGTGCGTATTGAAATTTTGTCAAACTGACAAAATTTCAACACACACCTGCGTATTTTCATGCTGAAATGTTGTTTACTGGGCAGCATTTTAATACTAACTGCCACCAGACACGAAAATTTGAAACATCTTAGCGACTTGACCACCTATTATTGCCCTTAATGCGTATAAAACATGATTTTGCGTACTGAGTAATTGCCCCTAGCTACGCCCCTGTAGGCAATAACTAGAAATTAATCAGTCCAATCACACATCCCGTCCTCAAAACCTAAAGGGAAAGAAGCATACACACAAATGGACAAAAGTTCACGAAAGACACACACGGAAAATCGAATGTACAACTCTTCCCCAAGCAGGTAGCCACTCTTATTATTTTCTCAGTATAAACCATTTTCTAAAAAATACAAACAGCGTTCATTACTGGACCCAGCGGATACACAACGCAAACACCTTGTATCAAGTTGATCCAAGGTCTTTGCGTTGAATTAATGTTGATATGGCGAGGTTCAACGCAGTTTACTTACGTGTTTATTTTGTTGTTGCGTTCAATTATCAAAAACTGCCACTCGTTTAGGATCATCTTTGTATGAAAAATGTGCACTAGTTACTCTGAGTCTATGTGATACTGTAATTAAAACAATCATTTTCTGTCTGAAATGCCTTAACACTGACAGACAGAAAATAGCAGCATTAATTTTTGCAAACAGCGTAAATCCTGATGAGGCGGCTCATGATGAGCCGCCTCATCTAGATCTACACTGTTTGTCCTCTAGTCTTTGAATTCTGAGTATGATATATCTTGGACAGGACATTGTTTTTTTTTTCTTTTGTGTTTTTTTTTTAATTTTGTAGACGTAAATTATGTTGTTTGCATTTCATAGTGCTGCAAGAGTTAGCTCAAACGTTCTCTTAAGCATGCTTGCTACTTTCTCCCTTAATGTATGACTATTCCGGGGTAATATGTTACAGTTTATTATTTTGAATTTTCCAGACATAAATTATGTCGTCTGCTTTTTGGTGCTTAAAGAGTTAACCAAAACATTCTCGTAAGCATGCTTGCTATTTTCTTCCTTAAATGTATGACTATTCCGGAGTAATAGTTAAATAGCGGCGACAGGCCAAACGCTAAAATATTGGGCTGCTCTAATTGGTAATACCCTGATTTCCCTTAGAATTTTAAACGTAGTTTGCAAATTATTATAATCAAATCAGTAAGAATTGATCACATTTACTAGGTCTGAAAACAACGCGACAACAGACTCGAGAACAAGAATGACGTGAGTTGTTGCAAAAAATAAATTTGATAGTTTTGAAACCAGACTATGTGTCTCGAAACAGTCGGAATTGTAATAGTTTGTCAATTTTAAAAATGGCTGTTGATTTAAGTCCCGTGTGAATGAAATTGTCATAGACAGAGTAGAGCTTGTTGCCAAGAAATCAGATTCTAAAACACAATTATTAATTAATTAGCTTGCTGATTTTCCACGGCTTTTATCTAAAAAAAATCAGTTTCGGTGCATTCATATTCAGCAAACATTTATTTACAATACGGAATGAAACGCAGTCTTGTGTGAGTTTTAGCAATTTATATGTACGACATGGAACATATAAACACAACTGTTTCTTCTGTAAGTGATGGTGGCGATCGAGTCCACAATAAGATGAATTGCTCACTTAAATTAAGGGAACGCTGCTTCTGAAACTAGAGCTCAATTGCCGCTACAAAACCTTTGGTAGAAATAGGAAGACCTTCACTAAATAGTACAGTAACTTTCACTTCTGAATCTCCACCATTAGAATCTCCACCATCACAACTAGACTATTGCTGCAGGGACCTCGACCAACACAAACCTCAGTCATAATAATCGTCGAAATGTCAGTCCGACCCTCGTCTACCTAGGGCTTAAGCCTAAAACGGCTACTCGGCTCCACTGGCCTACGACAGACATGGCTCCTCTGGCCTTAACGACATCAGGCTCACATCGACTTAAGTGGTTGCTATGCTGTTGCTAAGGCTAAATTTCTTTGAAGGAGATTCCCTACAACTATGAAATTTGGTCTTGGGGAACAGTCGTTGTACGACTGTTCCCCCAGACCAAATTTCATAGTTGTAGGGAATCTCCTTTATAGATATTTAGCCTTAGCAACCGCATAGCAACGACTTAAGTGGCTTTATGAATACGGCCCTGGCTTACTTTGACCTCGGGTTTACGTCGACCTCAGGTTTACGTCGTCACCGGGCCACAGAGGCTCGTTTGCAGCGCGTGAAGCTGCACATAACAAACTCATTAAACCTAGGCTGATATTTTCTTTTCTCTAATCTGTTCCTTTCTTCAAAATTAACTACATTTTTAGTAATTACGTAGATAAGAAGGCGATGGTCAGGAACCAACACAATCGAATATCAAATCCTGCTCTATCCAACATTTGGTAAAGGCAAAGCTAAAATCGGCACAGAAAGCAAAACAATTCAAGGTAAGATCCAAGAGTCTAGCTCCTTTATAGCAGATGGCCGCGAGAGGCTATCTTAAATGAGGTACAAAGCTTCAAAGACAAATACAAAGCCGACAAATGAGCCATGATAAGACAAAACCAACAGAGCGGCATGTGCGCTAAGCAAAGACGCAGATCAGCCTGGGCATCCGCTCAGTCTGATCAGAGTCTTCGCTATCCGCACTGATCTAGATTAGACCTTCATCTACCAGTTAAGCGCACAACAAAGACACTGGTCAGACTGTGTATTTGTCCAGGCTGACCGGAGTCTCGCTGGGCACACATGCTACTTTGTTGGTTTTGTCGTGTTGCGGCTCAAAGAATGACAGTGATAGTAAATCACAACAGAATCACCGCCTTGGAACGATCAGAAATAAATTAACTGGGGGTAGGTGGGGTAGGGGGGGGGGCTTCAATAAGAAGCGGCCAAGGTACCAAAATCATAAGACCGAACTTATAAATCATAGTAACATAGACCGTTTTGAAGAATCTGTTCGGCTTATATGGGCATGACGAATGATATTTTAAAGTATATTTATTCCCCCGGTTGTCTATTCTGGTTGCCCCATAATTTTCACGGGGTAATACAAAATGTATTTCGTGAGAGATTCAGTTGTATTAGCTTTTGAATTGTTATGAAGGTTGTGTGGGCTTTTGCGTTAGTGCTTACGTGCAGTTTTCTTAAATTAAGAAAAACAAAGGAATAAACAAGATAATTCAAAGCTAAAGGAAATACTTCTAAAGTTTCGTAGTAAGCAGTGTTTATATCACGTTTTTTAGTCCCAGAAGATATAGATACAACACTTTATCTATTCCTGTTGTTTAACTATTCGTGACACTGACGTAGAATATTGAGATACGTTTTCCGCTGCAGGTGAACTGGAAATAATCGTTCCGACCACATTTAAATTGAATGCTGTAAACATGTAGGAACGACTTAATAAGTCGTGGCCACGACTTAGAAAAATATTGCACATGTCCCTTCCGGGGTTCCGTACATGTACGACGTGTGTTAAAAGACAACCTTTAGGCAAATCGTCGTTAAATAGAAAACAAACATAAAGTTGGGTAAAGATTTCCAATCACGAGGTCATTCCTTCAGGATGATTGTTGTACCAAAACCAGCTATCTGTGTGTATTTGGAGGCAATATAAACAGGATTTGAGCCTCTTAACCCGTTCATGCCTAGCGTCTCAAAAATGAGACACAGGCAAACAGTGCAGACAAAGATCAGACGCCGCATAACGCGGCGTCTGATCAGCGTCTCCACTGTTTGCTTAAAATTCAAGCATTTCTATAAAAGAAGCAAAACTGATAATTTTTCCAGACACCCCTAAAATGATGAATGGACTCATCCATTTCATAAGGGTAGAAGAATCCATTCGTCATTAATGGGTTAAATTTGGTCGTATCATGATTCGATTTTAACTTTTAAATAACGTCAACATTGAGCAATGACCTTTAGTTTAAACATATTTTATTTTAACAATATCATACATATACACAGAAATGATATACATGATCAGTAGGATTAGAACGAAAGCGTATGCTTATTTAGTTCTTCTCCTTGAGCAGTGACCTTTGGTATCAATGAAGGGAAATAAATGATGCCGGGTGGACAAGAAGTAATTATAACTAGCAACTCATCATTAGGTTAGGCCGATACGACATTAGTGCAGTTGCCGCCTCAGTGCACTTCCGTCAGTCAACACAGAACTCTATTGAATTTTCTTTGACAAGATAACACCTCAAGTGTCAGCAATAAAAGGCATTGGCCAGTATTTCAAAGTAACAAAAGGGTGAACTATGGATCAAACATTCACAATCATTACGCATTATCCTGGCATGTGTCCATTTAGGGTTACTCATTCATCGGAAGTTCTATATCATATCAGCGTCACACAGTGTGGCTTGCATTATTAAAGCGGTTGAGTTTAAGAATTGGAAGAGAAGATTATCTGTACAACCTGAGAAAGGGCGGTTTTAAATAATATGGGTATCATTAGAGCCTCGACAGGATTAAACCAACAAAGCGACATGTGCGCCCAGCCAAAATTGAGATCAGCCTGGGCATCCGCCTAGTCTGATCTGAGTCTACGCTGTGCGCTAAAGGTGTACCTAAGGATATAAGCTACCTTCCTGTCGACAGCAAAGACTTTAATCAGACTGACTGAATCTCAAGATCGATCTGAGTCTTTGTTGGGCTCACATGCCACTTTGTTGGTTTTGTCGTGTGGCTGCTTATTTGAGCCGTGACACGACAAAACCAACAATATGGTTGTGCGCCCAACGCAGACTCAGATCAGCCTGGGCATCCGCCCAGTCTGATCAGAATCTTCCCTGTCCGCATGGCGGTAGCTTAGACCCTTAGCTACCCTTTGAGCACTAAACGAATGGTCTGGTCAAACTGGGCGGATGTCCAGGCTGATCTGAGTCTGCACTGGGCGCATAACCACATTGTTGGTTTTCTCGTGTCGCGGCTTATTTCAGGTTTTCTTTCGAAGGATGAAACTATGGTGAATGGGCTCATATTCAGGGGATGCAGCAAAGCTACAGAGCCCTAGATAAGAGAGAGTAATTGGTGATAATTAGGGATAATTTTTGTTAATTTTGCATAAAAACATATGTTGTGACCCCCCATCTGAACCGTCTCGATGAGACGGTTCAGATGAGGGGTCACAACATATGGTTTCGATGAGAAATAAAGAAAATTATCCCTCAATTATCATCAAATACCCCTCTTATCTAGGGCTCTGAAAGCTAGTTTCATTTTTGCTCCTTTCTTAACCTGCGTCATTTCTTAAAGGAAAGTTTTGCATTTCGGAGTCAATTCTTTCCTTTATGAGTAGACCTCATTTTCGGAGAAAAATCAAAGGTTTTGATGCTGTCTTCTTGAAAAGTGTTTGGGGTTGTAGATTTTCCAACAGTTCTTTGGAATGCTTAGTATCCACATCTCATTGAGGCTACTTCTAGTATGTGGGGATTTACAATACTCACGACCAGCGTTAATTGTCGAAAGTGTTTTTATACGAGAGAGAGAGAGACGAAAGAGAGAGAGAGAGAGAGAGAGAGAGAGAGAGAGAGAGAGAGAGAGAGAAGGAGAGGCTTTGTGGAGCACTTACATGAGCCCACAATATATCTTCGCCTATGCAAAAGTTTTGGAAGATCAAAATTTCCGTATGCTGTGGAAAATCTAAACGAACGCAGAGCCTCTCGTGTAATCAATCTGATTCATATGTCTTCAACGGGATTTGATTTTGTTTGCAAAATACTTTGTTAATGAGTTTTCTAGAGACGTCCCATCTGTGCCCCTTGTACAATTTTACTTTTTCTAAATTTTCCATAGAGGTAATACACAAATGAGATAACACGAGAACTAGCTGAAGAATCCAAATAGGGTTTAATGCATCATACGTGTTACAAAGAATGAGTATATTTAGAATATGTGATCAAGGAATCTAAAAACAAGGCGTAATTGATGACATGTTGTAGCTCACCTGAGCCTTTTGTCCGCAGTCCGACTGTCATCCGTCAATATATTCAAACAGACCCTCCGAAACCACTGGGCCGTTTGAGGTCAAATATCATGGTCACGTGTCTAAGCTGACTGTCGTGCCCATGTATGGTAAAAAATAAAACCTATAAAATTCTTTTTCGCCAGAACTAAAGGGCTGATGACCTTTAAGCTTTGTATGAAGCATCTGAAGAGCTAGCCCCTCAAAGTTTGTTTTTTCAAAAGAGGACCCTGCAATGACCTTGACCTAATTTAGTGCAAGATCAATATTAGTTCCTTATCCTTTTATATAGAAAAATGCTCAAACGGTGGATTCTCAGAAAATCTTAAGCCTAGATATACTAATTGTTAAATTCGGTAACAGTAACTGAAAAAATACAGGAAGGCATGGGGTCACCAAAGGTCAGGGTAATTTTGCTTTCGTTAAAGGTCACTGCAATTTTATAATTGAAAATATCTGCTTCTCTAAAGCAACTGGTTTAAAATTTGTAATGAATAAGCGAAGAAATACGACGTGTCTGTTGACAGTAAAGTCTCAGGTGAGCTACAGGACCGTTGGTCCTCTGATTGTTATAAGACAGAAGTTTTAAGCTTATTTTGACCCTTTTGTCTAAGAACCAGAACAATTTCACCAGGTTCATTTGTAAGAAACAGCAAAAGCAAAACGGGAATGGAATATAGAAACTTATTCAAAACATTGTTAAAGTTCCTGAACTTATCTACATGACCAATCAATTTAAAATTGGTTACCTTTCAAATAGGCTACGCATAAGATGTTTATGCTTTTGCTGTTAACAAGAATACAGAACCTAAATCATGTAGGCAGTGCATTTGATATTTGACCAGCGACACGACAAAACGAACAAAGCGCCCGATCTGATCAGAGTCTTCCCTGTCGGCATGTAGGTAGCTCCGACCATTAGCTACCCTTTAACCGCACAGCAAAGACTCTGAGCAGACTAAGCGGATGCCCAGGCTGATCTGAATCTTTGCTACGCGCACATGCCACTTTGTTTGTTTTGTCGTGGCGCAACTCATTTGTTACGAACATCAGACCTGTTCATCAAGACTTCCAATTAAAGACTACAGTAAGGGTTATGTATTATTAATTCATTACCAGCATCAGACAGCAGACTTCATAAATTATTAAGTAACACAATTTCAATCCATTAATTACAAGTTGAGTGCAAGCTTGAAGCGGTTGTCTGCTACTAGATTACTGTTAATCAGAGCAAATTGAAATTAAAAATCCTGATGTTGGACTATTGGCACTACTTTGCTGATTTAAACCTGGCACGTCATCAGTCTAACGAAGGAAATAAAAGACAGAAGTGATAGCGGGTAGGGCGTACCATATTATTTGATATATAATGTTCTTGTATAGCTAGTGCACAATTACCTTTCAGAAAACCGGGTCGCGTTTTTTTTTCCAAATTCATATCAGGAACCTTTTAAACGAGGGTTATTAACCCCCGCCGATGGCGGAGGATATAATTGTTTCTATGTCCGTCCATCCTTCCCTAAGTCCTTCCTCCCTTCCGTCCGTCCGGAGCCATTATTAAGTAACCACTGAATGGAATTTCATGAAACTTAAAATAAATATATATATTAATATAACCCGCTGATGCACGTGACGTTTATCAGACTGGCATCAGTAGTGCATGAGCTATTGCCCTTGAATTGACTTAAATCAATAAAATGAGACATAACTCAGTAACCAATTACAGAAACTTCATGAAACTTACAATAAATATGTATCACAATAACGCAGCTTTGCACATTAAGTTTCATTAGAATGACATCAGTTGTGCATGAGTTATTGCCTCTGAATCAATTTGAATTGACAAAACCAGTCATAACTGAGTAATTACTAAATAAAATTCTATGGAACTTATACTAAATATGTATCACCGTAACACATTTGTGCATCTTGCGTTTTGTCAGAATTGCTTTAGTAAGGAATGAGTTATTGCCCTAGAGTTGGTTTCAAATCAGCACATTGAAGCATAACTTAGTAATCAATGAATAGAAATCCATGGAACTTAAAACAACTATGCATTGTCATGACACAGTAGTGCACTTTAGGTTTGCCATAATCGCATCAGTAGTGCCTGATTTAATGCCCTTGAATTGATTTAAAATCATCAAATTAGCCATAACTAAGGAACAAATGAACAAAATTTATTGAAACGGAATTCAAATGCATCATCATGGTGAAATGATGCTGAGGCAAGTGTTTAAGAATGGCCTCAGCTTATGCTTCACTTATACCACAGTTATTGCCCTTGATTTGATTTACAGTCTTCAAGTTCAGCCATAACTAAGTAACCAGTGAATGGAATTTTATGAAATTTAAGATAAACCATGAACGAACAAGGGCTACTTCGGCGGAGAATATAAATTCACCGAATTTGCTTGTTTACGTTGACATCATCAAATCACGCAGAAAACGCGTACCGTTTCCGCAGCTGTCGTTGCGTGAAAATTCAAATCGAAACGCAGCTTGACGTGACGCCAAACGTTGATAAACAATTCGGTTTTGCTTAATGCTCTAGGTGTCTAATAAACAAATCTTTACTACAGTAACTAGTAGTATAACGTTGCATAAATGTTCCCGGATCTACGCAAGGTCTTGTTTGATCCTGAGTCCAGGGGCCTCTACTGAACTATATTCAAAGAGCCCGATCAAGTAATTGTTTATAAAAACTTGAATCTTTCTATAACATATTAAATCTAACGTTGATGCTGAGAGGCTAAAATACAAGTTAAACGGCTGATGAATGTGGGTTTACGTAGCTTCAGATATACAATGATAGGAGAAAATATCATCAACATAACAATATAAGCACGTCAAGCATCTTGTAATGAGGGATAAGCACGAATAAACTATCCCCTGGGACATCATTGACTAGAACATCTCTTAAATAATTGATGACATTGTTGTTTCAATAGCGTCAGCTTACTGATAAGAAAATAATCTCAGAAAAACAACACTATTTGATACTCAAATTACCACGGTTACGACCAATTTTTCAAAGTGTGTAAATAAAAGGGGTTAAAGTACCCAAAGTCGTAAGTCCGAACTCGTAAGTCATTTAAACATAGACAATTCCGGAGTATTTTAGATCCACAGACATGGGCCCCAAAATAGAGGTGTGATCATGTGCCCGCGGGTAGTAAGCATCACCTGCCTATTATAATACAACCGCCATATCTATGTATCAGTGGAAAAAGTCAGTGAAAATGGAAGTCCGTATTTGAAAACTAAGCTTCGGCTGAAGCCAACAAATCGTAAATTAGTTTAGAAATGGCCACATTGTAGGGACCAACGAGGTCATGGTGTTTCCCATAAAAACTTTTCAACTGTCGACACAAGCTTTACTTTATGATTACCCTGTTTCAACAGTTTACGAGTAATTAGCTTCCCTCTTTCAACAAAGTGATAATATTTGAAACAAGCTATAGGGTAGCGTGAACTAATTGTTTCTCCCATAGACTTCTATAGTGACCCCTACTGCCTGTGATAGTGTGCTTCCCTTTATACACTGTTACTTCACTATCCAGATTTGCTCTAATTTCAAGCTTAAATGTTGATCAAGAAGATGAAATAAGAGAAACACCACCTTACCCAGCACTTTCTACCTCTACAGGATGTTGATAGCCAGCAACTACCTATCCCGCAGAAAAGCGCAGAAGATTTGCTAAAAATCACCTGCCATTAATTTTGGCTCCACAGACCAAATCAAAAATACTCATTTCTTTACAATATCCATAATATCAAACAAAACTGATTTCTACATGTCGCTAAAACATCACTTTCAACCTCATCAGCATTATTAACCAATCAAAGAGCACCGAGTGACAATTATAATCCCGAGCTTCCTTGCACCTTTTTGAATTTCGCGGTTCCCTATAGGAATTGGTTACCGGTGCCCTCTAGCATAGCGGACTAGCTGTGAAACATAAACTTCATATGCAGGTGCCGAAGGGATGTTACTACTAAAAAATGGAAAGTTATCTATGGGAAAATTGAAGTGGTCCCTCTTGTGATAAAGCCTAGAACAAACTTTCCATTGTCAATATAGAAATAACAATCTAAGTTTAAGGCAGATGAAATGGACTCTGTGATATTTTTAATTTCAAGTTCACATGGATAGATGAGGTCAATAAACTCCGAAATCTTTGGATTATTAAGAGACAGAACATTATCTATGTACCTGTAGGTGAAGTTGAATATCTGTGCAAGGTGTTTATTACCTTCTTTTAAGAGCCCGTGTATACATTCCGCCTCATACCCGTAAAGAAACAAGTCGGTAAGTAACGGGTGCAGTTAGTGCCCATTGGAATGCCAACTGTCTGTCGAAAAATCTGTCCGCTAACTTCCACGTAAATACTTTCGATAAGAAGTTCCAGCATTTTAATGACATCATCTTCATAATATTTTGTATGAACATCAGAGTGGTCCTTAATGAAATATGTGTCCAGATACACAAGAACAACGTATTTGTACCGACGATTTCCATTTTTGTGAAAGAAACAACTGTTAACAATTTCTAATGAGTTTTATTGAACGGTTTTTATGCTTTTTATGAGGAAAAATTATAAAGTGTATTTAGCTGCGATTCGTTCTGATTTGAGCTGTTGCCAAATCGGCAGTGACGTTTTGATGAGACGACAGTTTAATTCGCGCAATACATAATTTGTATATTTTATACATATATACGGTTTTATTTCAATTTTAATTCACAATTTCATGACAACATATTTATATACAAGCAAGTATATACATGTGTCAAAAAATTGGACGTAGGCATTGCCTATATTTGTCTTCTCCAGTTGATGGCGCAGTACAGGTACATACGTATACACTATGACACTCGTGGATTTTAAGCGTGCATTTGACAGTATTGAACATGCAAAATTATGGCATTCTTTAGAGAAAAAGGGTATTAATCCAAACGGCAAATTTCTAGGCATATTTAAATCTATTTACTCTCAACTTAAATCGTGTGTAAAATGTAAGAACGGTTTAACGAAATATTTTGAATGTCATATTGGAACAAGGCAGGGCTGTGTAAGTTCGCCTATAATTGTTTCATTATTCATTGATGATTTAGTTTCATATTTGAAACAGGAGTGTGACAGAGGTATATTTGTTACAGACCAAATAGAAGATTTACCAGCATTAATGTTTGCAGACGATATTGCTAGTTTTAGTGAAACCATTATACGTCTTCAGCACCAATTAAATTGTGTACAAAGGTTTTGTGAAACCGTTGGGATGTCTTTAAATCTTTTAAAAACTAAAATCGTTGTTTTCAGAAATGGCGGTATTGTTAAGCAAATTGAGAATCGGTCTTGTCAAGGTGAGATTGTCGATATCGTTTCGTTTTAAAAAATACTTTGGAATCTTTAGTCTGGTCGAAAACAAAAGAAGTTCTAGCACATCAAGCTTGTAAAGTTGTTATGAAAATTTTTCAATATCAACGTCAATTTGGCTATTTTTCTCCAATAGATATATTCAAGCTATTTGATTCCATAGTAAAATCTATTCTATGTTATGGAGCAGAGATATGGGGATACGAATATAGCAACACTATACACCTTTCCTATAAATCGATAAAGTCGCGCACGAGTTACCTACCCAAGTAGACTGTGACGTCATCTATAGGAACATCCCATATAATTCAGTACAACTGTAAGCACATATAACATGCATAAAGCAGACGTTTTGTAAATGTAGACTACAAAAAATTCATTGAAAGACCAAATTAAAGTATAATTGCCCTGTTTCATGTGACATTTTTTATTTATATATTTTTTTATTCATTTTAATATCATATTGAGAATCCCGACAAGTCGCTCATGATTTTCATGACCTCTTTCATCGGCGCCGTGTTTTAACTCCCCGGCAATACATTCACGTTTGTTCAATATAAAAGAGCTACATTTCGTATAAGTTTCGTAAATCTGAAAAGTTCTTTCCATTTTTTCCGACAGGTAAAACGTCGGCATTCAGACTGTAACTACGCATTATATAGTGCTGATATTTATGGTTTCTTGTGCGATACACCGATCTAAACATCATCATCCAGACAGTTTTTCGTAAGTTTGAACCCGAGGTTGAATTTATATTATTTTTTTCCATCTCTTACTTATCTTCGGTATTATTTATTTGATCGTTTCCATTTCAAGGTAGGTGTTCTTAAAGCTGCCTTCGGAACACGTGTCAAGGTAATACACAATCATATGTGTTTGTTTATTGCGGCAATGCGCGCGATTCGGTGATTACACAAACGAATTCCATGTCAGCGCACTTTGTTGTCATTTTTAGCGTGTGTCTGCTTTATTATCGGCTAATCGTTCGTTTTGTATCTTTTGTAATAACGGTCTGAACATCTTCCGCGATTTTCTTTCTTTTCCTTATGTTTTGGAAGCTGTACTGGTGATACATACTCTTTCGATTACGGTAATTTTGAGCCAAAATTTTAGTCGGAAATCTTTTAATTTTATGTCAAATTCCCATATGCTGTAAGTTATAAAGTATTTTCCGACAAAGAAACAACTAAATATAGTTGGAACAAAATAGTTGTCTTAATGTTAACCATTGAACGTTAGTTTTGGATATACGGAAAACTGGCATTTATATGGTTACACACACAATAGCCTATCCTATAGATGACGTCATAGGCGTTGCAAGGGACATAACTCGAACAGACTCTGACTTATAGGAAAGGTGTATAGAAAAGGTACACATTGATTTCTGTAAAAGATTTGTTGGATTGCATCAAAACACTGCAGATTTCTTTGCTTTAAGTGAATGTGGCAGGTATCCAATCTCTGTTACATACATGAGTAAATGTGTAAGATATTGGGCAAAATTGATATAAATGCCTAACTATAGATACCCAAAGCAGTGTTACAATATGCTTCGGTCATTATCAGATGCTGGTAAACTCACATGGGCTTCACATATTAGGGCACTTCTTTATGAATACGGTTTTGGGTATGTATGGGGAGTAAATACTGTTGGTGATATTACCAGATTTGTTAATGTATTTAAGCAACGCCTTAAGGATTGTTGTTTACAAACATGGCATTCTGACATCAGTGAATCTCCTAAATCAATATATTATAGTAAAATATAACAGGTTTTAGAAATTGAAATTAATCTTACTTTCGATTTACCATATTTACTTCGGAAAACTTTGCGAATTTTCGATGTTCAAGTCATTCATTAATGATAGAAAAAGGGAGACATCAGAATATTGAAAGAAATTTACGATTCTGTCAGTTTTGTTTGAAAAGAAATGTATATAGTATAGAAGATGAATTTCATTTTCTCTGTGTTTGTCCATTTTATAAGGAAGGATATTAGAGATTTGTATTTCAAACCACAGTGGAACAAAGATATAATAACTTTTAATTTGTTTTATACCATTATGTCGCAAACTGATGAGCAGTCAATTATTTCTATCTCTAAGTTTTTAGTAAGTGTATTCTCACACAGGAAGGATTTGTTACAAACTGCTACATAACTTGTTTAATACCGTGAATACCGAAATATTCGCGACTGTTTTATTTTTGTGAAACAGTAAAGTTTCATGAAGCTGAAACAGTCAGCAAATATTTTGGCACTTATTAATACAGACAGGCATTCTTGAAACTGTACAAATGTTTTTCTCTAGGGTGAATTCATGAAAATGGAAATATTTGCCAATTGTTCCGGTTGACGATATGTTACAGCTATATTACAACATACAGTCTATTCAACATGCAATCTCGGACAGTTTCTCATAAGAGTGCGCCTATATACATGACGTAAATTCATCGTACACGATGTTCGCTATGCCATTTCACTGAGGCATTTTCGAGCGACATACGACCATAATATTATGAGACTGACCTGGTGGCTGGCATATTTTATCGTGGTACACTCGCAAGATCTGATAAAACTTACATTTATGTCACATGTATATAAATGTCACTTCTATTGTTTGCATCAAATTGCTATGTATTTTGGGCCGGTGGCCTTCCATTACGAAATAAACTAATGTTATGTTATGTTATGTTATGACAAAATAATAATACTACTGATAAATGCAAAAAATATAACTATACTCGTAAAACACTCGTTATTGACATGAATATGAATATTTTTCCAGCAAGTGACAATTTGTGAAAGTGTTGTACATAATCAAGTGTTGTTTACAAATTCTAAATGTATATATTTCTGAAGGGTATAATATCACCCTATACATGCGAATGTGGACAGATCCGAACGAAACCGGTCGTGTTGGTCCGTTTGAAGACTTGTCTTTTACGTGGTCCACGTCAGTTCCAATATCATATTGGCATGTGTCATATATGGAATATCTTTATAACGGGCTCGTGGGGTTCGTTTGGTCGCATCTCGTTTGATGATGACCAGGAGAAATGTAGCGATCCAGAACATCCTCAAATGTGTGATGCCCAAAATTAAATGGAGTATGAATATATGATGGTGGGACTTCTGCTGTGACGGTAAAGGCAATGCAGTCATAGTAATTTTTATCATACCGCAGAAAAGTTTAATCTTTTAACTGTGATATGTGAAAATTTTAAGAAATTTCACTGAAAAATAAACATCTTTTTTCATTTTACATTAGGTTGGTTGGTTGGTTGGTTTGATGCTTAACGTCCACGGTAAACAACTAAGGTCATGTCGGGACGGTCAGTTAACCTAACCACACTATTCCTGGGCAGGCTTAGACCTCCTAAGCGGTTAACCAGTACTAAGTGCACATACTTTCGCCAGTAACTGACAACTGCCCTTCTTGAATCAGCGGAAGGAGAAACGAAAGTATGTGGCCAGACCGGGATTCGAACCCAGGACCTCTGACTTACGAGTCAGGTGCCCTACCGATTGCGCTACCCGGCCCGGCTTTACATTAGGTACATCTACAGCGGAGCACCACATTAATGACGTTTGACGTTATGTCCCGGACCGATTTTACATTGCAGTGGTTCTTTTGTTTCTCCGTTTTAACAGACTAACATCCTCTTTGCAAGTTTTTGATATAACTTTGATCAGTTTAAGACACATCTGCAAGCAATATGATTATTTCGGCTAATTTCCTAGCATACTCGTCTTATTGGTTCATAAATCTAAGTCGAACTTTCGCTTTCGAAGTCTTGTCAAGTCATGTCAAGTCAAGGAATATTACTTTTGTGTTTGTTAAATGCAGATCTGTAAGCCTCTATCTAATCAGCCAGCATCAGATAAACTAACACACAGACGTCAATTAACGTTAATTTTTATCATTTAAACATTTCTTGGATTTCACTCTCATATTTTTTACAATTAAATACATAAATTGGAGCTTTCAGAAAATACCCTGTATAATGTTTGACGTCATTTTGTCACCCTTCTATGACTGACATTAATGAGCCGTGACACGAGAAAACCAACAATGTGATTGTGCGTCCAACGCAGACTCAGATCAGCCTGGGCATCCGCCCAGTCTCATCAGAGTCTTCGCTGTCTGCATGAAGGTAGATAAGTCCCTTGGCTGTCCTTTAAGCGCTTAGCAAAGAGTCTAATCAGAATGGGCGGATTTCCAGGCTGAGCTGAGTCTGCGCTGGGCGCACAACCACATTGTTGGTTTTCTCGTGTCACGGCTCAATTATTATAATACCATTCGCATAATTTTATACTGCCTCCACAAAGCACCATAAACACTAGCTGTAGTGGAGCTTCTGAGAATATTATTACAACCAATATATTTTCATTCATTGTCTAAGCACTCTCGAAATGTAATTACTGCGCAGTTAAACATGCTTTCTGTCTGGGTAGTAGCAATAATAATCAATTGTATACGTCATTGAAATTAAATGTATTGACATACGAAACCATAATCGTTAGAAGTTGTAGGAGTAAAATGATAATTAGATTATCAATTAGTCTTCAAACAATTATGCAGTTATAACGAGTTAAAATTACCAACAGTGTCATTATAGACAGAAATAGAATATAGCTGCATTGGGCAAAATTGGTTTAAAACAACTACATTAACTATTCAATAGCATTTGCACAATGCCAAAGTGAGAAGTTTTGTAACTTTTACTATTTTGTTGTATGTGTCTATAATTATAGGCTCAATGCGTTTGGAATCCACATAGTGAAAGAGGCTCTGCGCACAATTTAGCGCAGAGAATGTCTCGTCTTAAATAGGGAGAAAAAGTAAAGTTATAACCCACTTGACTCATTAAATTAAAGTAATCTATTCATTTAATTGTAATTCACAAACCCTACAGAATAGGACAGTTTGGAGGGACCACTTTCTTGCTACTTAAAACTCAAATCAGAACTAGGACAGACGTAGGCGTCATGTACAGACGTTTGTAACTGTTGCCTGTGTATATGAAAGCCAAATGTTTAAAATAATTCAAACCGATGTCTGAGCTTCAAATCCAGATTTTTTCAAACTTCAATCAAGTTTTGAACTTTCAAAATCTAGTTCCGAAAACTTAAGTTCTTAAAGCATGGCTTTAACTTTCAAATCTAACTTTCAAAATGTCCATTTCCTGAAAACATTAATTCACCGACTTAACCTTTTAAAAACTAAGTTTTAAACTAACTTCAAACTGACGTTTGAGTTTCAAACTAGGTTTCAAACTTTCATTCATAGATTTGAACTTCTCAAAACTCAGTTTCGAAATATCTTATTTCATTAAATATCATTTAAATTTTCAAACCTAATTTTCAAAACGAAAAATCTTTAAAGGCCCCATTGCTCTATCAGCATGAAAAATTTTATCATGAGGTACCGACGCAAGCTTCTCACTATAGTTTCGTTATTGTAAATGGCCGTGATTAGCCAGCTTTAAAGAAATAAAACATCATTGAGTTTCACATAAAAAGGGTTTGAAACTTATTTGGGTCATTTTAGTCGGCAACTAATATGACCTACTTTCGATTTCATAAAATAGTAAAAATACAATGTACAGGGCTGGAGTCCCAATCACTGTCCGCCTTTGTCTATATAGCAATGCTAGACGGGAAACCAGAACAGGAAATTGTATTTTGCGGAGCGATTTGTTATTTTTCAAAAACTTGTTTTCTCAACTTTTTGCCAGTTATATGACTCAATATATGCACACCAACCCACATTTAATTACCAAACGTGAAGGTTGAACCGCTTTTTACAATGATTTGCGTTTAGGCGTTTTTACCGCTGATAGGACTATGGCGACTTTAAGAGTCGTAAATCAATGATTATTTTTATCATTTTTTTTCTTCAAATTAAGTTTAGTGAGTCCGCTATGCTTGAGACTGTGTTGTTAGACGGAAGCTGCTCATCAATAAATTGTTGTCACAGGGTGATCGCAGAGTGAAGCTTGTGTCAGCTCTTAAAAAGTTCTGTTGGAGATACCATGACCTCATTGACACATATATTGTTGCCGTTACATGTGCTAAACTTAATTCCGATTTGATGGCCACAGCCGAAGCATATAATAAAGTTTTCATTTACCGGACTTTCCATTTCACTAACTCATTCCACAGATACCTAGATATGCCGTATGCATTACAAGAGGGAGGTGATGCTTTCTACTCGCAAGCACCTGATTACACCTCTGTTTTGGTCCATGTCGGTGTATCTAAAGGAGCCGCGATATGTGCGCCCAGCGTACACTCAGCATAGCCTGGGCATTCGCCCAGTCTGATCAGAGTCTTCTCTGTCGGCACGGAAGTAGCTTTTACCCTTAACTATCCTTTATCCTGTAAGTGCAGAGCAAATACTCTGATCAGACTGGGCGGATGCCATGGCTGATATGAGTCTTCGCGTGGCGCACATGCCACTTTGTTGACTTTGTCGGCTGGAGATATTGCGGCATTGCCAATGCTTACAAGTCGTATATAATTCTTATGATTCAGTCTTACGATTTTGGTAATTTGACCACTTTTACATTTGAGCCGCGACACGACAAAACCAATAAAGTGGCGCTAAGCGAATACTCAGATTAACCTAGGCATCCGCCCAGTCTGATCAGATTCTTCGTTGTCCGCATGGAATTAGCTTAGACCTGTAGCTACCATTTGAGCTCAGGGCGAAGAGTCTGGTCAGACTTGGCGAATGCCAAGGCTGATCTAACTCTTGCTGGGCGTACATGCCACTTTGTTGGTTTTGTCGTGTCGCGGTTCATTTATTTTTTTTCACGCGCTTCGGAATGCACAGAATCCTCAACTTTGTTTCATCATTGTTTTCAGATTATTTAATGAGTTTTACTGCGATGTTACACACAACACGGAATTAAATTACTTGAGAACAATAAGTTGTTAGAGAAAATCTGAAGTTTCTGTTAAAAGAATTTCAGTCTGTAATGTCATCGAAAAAATTGGAAGCATGGAATAAACTGTTAGCCATACTCCGGAAGCAATGACGTTAAATTTTTGTCAACACTGCAACTAAGAGTTCATATTAATACCTAAGTGACGTCATGATGACGCCATCCTGCCAAGGTAGTAAGCACAACAGTTTGTAATTCTAGTTGCTATGGTTATAGATCTATGGCGACATCTTACTTATAATTCGAGGGGAGCATGGCATACAGCCAACGCCATGCTCTTTGAAATTATAAGAAAGATGCTACAAGTACCCGAAATTCATACAATAGAAAGGTGTAGTTTTCTCAAACATATAATTGATTCTCAAATAATTTATTCTCTGCTACAAATGAATATGAAAGCCTGTGCAAGAAGCCTCTAAAAAGTGTGGGTTTCTCAAACCTATAATTTGTTCTCAAATAACTTAATCGTCTGTTACTGATGAGAACGAAAGCCTCTACAAAGACCAATCACCTGCTTGTTTTTGGAGCTGTCTAAAACCGAATAAGCTTCAAGCAACCTTAGCTACTGTCGTTTCAAGGTGGACTTTTTCAGATGTGGATTCCGTTCGTTGGATATACTTCCTGATTTAATAGAAAATAGGTCAAATTGGAATTTTTATATTTATTTCCATTGGCTTTTGATGTATTTATGTACAGTTTCTCTCGTTGGACTGGCGTGTCTGTTAGCGAAGATGCACTGTACCGGGTTTTTCGTTCCTAGTTTTTCCTTCTTCTTTTAGATGCTTTGGTGGGCTGTTTAAAAATTGTGGCCTTCTACAGTTCTCTTCATTTATATTTTGTCATATGTCCTAGATACCTGTGTCAATGCATATTGTACAATAACAAAACCATATGGAAAGACATCAAGTAAGGGTACTGATGGGAATGCATAGTGCGTGCGTACAAGTACCCAATATTCTCTTTTGTAATATTCTTTCTTTTTTCCATTTCAGGTAAGGACATAAATATTTTTTGGTTGATAGACTTCGGGATTTCTTTCCCAGTATGGGTAAGTAATTTCAGGCATTGTTTAAAAACTTGTATTTCATTAGAATAGAATGGAATGGACGAGATATACACATTTAAGTAGCTGCACTTGCTCCTCGAACAAGCAGTGGGAACAAATTCTTTCCTGTAAAAGTGTCTTTTTAAATCACTGAACTATAGTGAGATTATCTCTTTCTGTCCATTGCATTTCACATTATTTCATGTTTTAAATTATGCCGTAATGTCGTTAGGTGTCGTTTGATAGTAGCTTCAAATACATGCAAACGGCATATTCTGAGAAAAACGGCCACATTTAGGTATCAACAGAACTTTACTGTAGAATTCTTTTACATGTACTTTCATTATTGTGTATATATTCCTGTTTGTTGTCTTCACTTTAGTAAAGCTATAGTCCGACAGTTTGGGAGAATATTACAAGTCAATATGACTTGATGCCTAAAATATAAGGGTGTTTTCTATTTTGAGGTATAAAAAGAACAATATGCCCTCTTGTTCTGAATAACAGGAATAATCATAAGATATGCGTATTATAGCTACTTTTTTGTTGTTGAATAAAGATACATAATTATAAAATAAGTCATATACTACCTTGAACTTAGGCAAATTTTGGAAACGTAGAACTCCTTTTCCTCTATCAATAATATATTATTTGCACCTTTACATATGATAATCCATGAACGCAGTCGGACTGTACTTTTTCACCAAACATTCATTAAAAACTTATGTTCATGGTTTAAAGAACCCTATGCACCTTGTTTATACAACACACAGTGATAGTCAGATGTACATGACATGCACCTTTGTAAGTTTGCTTGTAAAACTACCCCTCATGTATGTACTTCGCAGCGGTTATCAGATGAGAGTTGGGCGCTATTTAATAAGCAGAAATAGTGAGTTTGTAAAATAAATTTTGAAAATTTTACATTATGACTGCTTTAGTTCATGGATTACACTATATGTTGGTGCAAAAAAATATTTCTGATGAAGAAGAATGGAGTTCTGCATTTCGAAAAATTTGGCCCGAGTTCAAGATAATATTATTGTAATTTAAATCATTTGAGCTGCGTCACGCAAAAAGGGGTCTTAACGTATTTTCGAACAGCAATGACTCAAACTTGCCTGTGAAGTATAACCGTCGATTTTTTTACTAAGTGTCCAAAGGCTGAATGTATGCGAATAGCCAATGTTTTGATTAGACTGCGCTGATGTAAATTATGTTTTAGTTCTCTTTCCTTTTTTTTTTTTTTTTGTCTTTCTAATGTGTTATCTGTAACATCAGCTATCTAGCTATCTATGAAAAAGGCACTCTGTTCTTCGAAGCAGTATGGAGTTGAATGCCACTTACTTTATCCACATGTGATAAGAGTCATAAATGCACAGTTGGCTGTATTTAGTTGATATTAGACAAATAAGGACAATACAAATATAGATTCAACAAAGTCCATAATTCGTTAACGGCTTGCAGATGCTATCATTTGATAAAGACTCTCAGGTTCTTTCTGTGTCGAGAAGCAGCTGAAGAAGCGACAGACGGACGCCTTTAATGAAAACCGCAAATTCTTCTGAAATGTGTGAGCATGTGTTAGCATTATCACTTTAATTCATAATTAATGTTTATCTAGTAAATAGTTGGTTATGTCACTGATTATAGGTACCGCAAACTAATGCTTACCAGATGAATCATTTGAAAATCGAAATATTAGGTAAAAGTAAATCAACAAAAAACATGTTAGAGTCTTTTGGTATCAATTTAACAGGCGAGGTCAGAAACAGCGTAGGAAGTGCGAAGCTTGCCGAGCCATTTGTATGTATTTCTGCCCAAGCCTGATAAACTTGATGTTATACGACACTAACATGGTTTGCTATTTACCATACAAATAAAATATATTAATGTGTCGAAAGCTCTAAACAAACAAAAATGACACGAATTTCTTTCTGAATTTGCGGATGTCGCGATAGCATGATGACGTCTCGGGAATGTCATTTAAAGTAAAAAGATAGGCAATAATTATTGTAACTAATCTTACGTTGTTATCACAGCTAACATCAGTATGTAGCCACTTGTCTTCAGAGACCGCTTCTTAAGGGGCTGCCTGATATCATTTGCGCAAGCGCACATTTCTAAAGCGCTGTGATATCACATTATGCTATCAACTCACTGCTATCATAAAAGTAACTCTGAGTCAGCAAGCCAAAGGCATTGTAATATAACATATACTAACATCTCATACAAACTCATTTTATTTGCCAAGATTCTCTTCTTCAGCTAACCCAAGAAATAAGGCAATAAAAACATTCATACTAGTGAAGCTGCAGTTTTGGTTTTATGTGATGACCCATACTTAGCTAGGTTCCAAAACCGAAACCTCGTCAGTGGCCCTGAGGATGTATCAAATGTAGTAATATGAGGGAAGAAAATGGGCTGACTATTTGAAATGGATTTTAACAAGTCTCCGGAAAGACAAAGTGGGGTCCAACCAATGTTAAATTTCATCAAATTCTGATAAATAGACTGGCACTCTCTATTCTCACGGTACTTAAGATACAAGCAAGCCTGACCAAATAAGAAGGACCAACAATTCAACATACTATATGTAGTTGAGCCCTCTAGTATTTCATCTTAACGCTCAAGACATTTTTGTGTCCTCTACCTTCTGGTGAGTGTCATATTTTTATGTGCACACAGTACTACCCAAAAGTGGTTAGGCAGAAATACCGACTCCATATTCTCACGGTATATGGATATTTGCCTCAACATAAGCAAATTAAATGCAAGCAGAAATATTTCCTTATTTAAAATATTGAGTATAACCATACTTAGTTCAAACAAAGCAAGAAATAACATGATCGGACAATTATTTTCTATTTTATCGCCACTTTTATCATCCTGGGGTGTTCCTTGTTACCACCTTTGGTGATTTTTCATTACTTTGGCTTTAAGATGTCACAGAATCTTCAAAAAGAGACAGAACTGAAATCTTATGTGTTTTTATACTTTGTATTCCTGAAGCCTGAAAGACAATATAAAAATAAGGAGACATGTGTGCCTGAGGACTTTTATATAGCACTACCGCGAGAATATGATTGCCGCGAGAATATGGAGTTGGAGTATAATTTCTCAAAAGGTTTTGAAAATTTAGATCCTTTGAATGCAATAAATGCTCAAATAAACGTAGATGCTGACACTACTCATGGCCAGAAATGGAATGTGCGACATTCGTCGTGCCCACTGGCATCCGCTTTACAAGATTTTTGGCGCCAGATTTTT
Organism: Ctena decussata; assembly: GCA_963989385.1. NCBI lineage: Eukaryota > Metazoa > Mollusca > Bivalvia > Lucinida > Lucinidae > Ctena > Ctena decussata. The sequence continues at coordinate 41,215,550 of OZ022514.1, forward strand.
TTCAAAATGAGTCTAAGTAAAGCCAGTTACAGGGTGATCGCAGATTAAAGCTTATGTCATAACTGAAAACGTTCGGCGGTTTTGTTGTTGTTGTTGTTGTTGTTGTTGTTTTCAGATTAATGACTACGGTCTAAGAAAGGTATGGCTTTTAAGTTATCGGACTTCCATTTTCACTGGTAAGCCCTTCAGATGCATATACATGACGAGTGTATAATAATTATAATAATAATTATAATAATAATTATACGCAGGTGATATATTTACTACTCGCCAGCACCTGTTCTCGCCGCTGTTTTTGGAATCCACCTCTGTGTATCAATATAATAGAGCCGCGACACGAGTAAACCAACAAAGTGGTTGTGCGGCCAGCGAAGACTCAGATCAGCCTGGGCATCCGCCCAGTCTGATTTATCAGAGTCTTTGCTTCCGCATGAAGGTAGCTTAGACCCTTAGCTACCCTTTAAATGCTTATCGAAGTGTCTTATCGCTTTTCCCCAACGAGTTTTATAAATTTGCAAGATTCTATTTATCATATGACACTTTAGGAAATTTAGCACTAAAACGTCACGATTTCGCCATTAGAAAACGCGACGTTTTTATGGACGTCTACGTAATTTGCATGTTTAATCCACTAGTTGATTATCGTTTTTAATGCATGGTTTTATTACACTCTCAGATGCGACGTCATATGATAAATATATTTATTGCCCTTTTGGTTTTCAGGGCATATGGGATCTGGATACATTAGTTCCGAGGTCTTGCCTATCGTTTTACAGTTCAATTTAGTTTTATGAATTGGAATCATTTTCTTTCTTTTTTAGCTCACCTGAGCCGAAGGCATACAAGGTGAGCTTATAGTATAGGCTTGGTCCGTCGTCCGACGTCCGTTGTCCGTCCACGCTTTTAAGCATTAATATCTGCTAAAGTAGCCGGCCAATCTTGATCAAATTTTATGTGTAGCATGGTTGGGGTGCGGGATTGATTTGATATAGTTTTGAGACAGATTGGTTTAAAACTGTGGTTACCATGGCAACAAAAATGTCCCATAGACTTATGATCGGGAAAATGTTTTCCGGGCCCTATCTTCTTCATTTTTGATCGCAACTTCCTCTAACTTGCAGGTATCCAGGACAGTCAAAACATCTCGGACCAGTTCGAATTTGGGCCAGGATGGATCACTTTTTCAAAGTTACTAGCCCTTGAGCGATAAAATATTTTCCCATAGACTTACAATGGAGAAAATGTTGTCCGGGCCCTAGCTTCTCAATTTTTGATCGCAACTTCTTCAAACTTGCAGGTATCCAGGACAGTCAAATGATCTCGGACCAGTTCAAATTTGGGCCAGGTTGGATCATCCTTTTAGAGTTACTTGCCCTTGAGCGATAAATATTTTCCCATAGACTTAAAATGAATAAAATGTTGTCCGGGCCCTAGCTTCTTCATTTTTGATCGCAACTTCTTCAAACTTGCAAATATCTAGGACTGTCACCTCGGACCAGCTTGAATTTGGGCCAGGTTGGACCATTCTTTTTAGAGTTACTTGCCCTTGAGCGATAAAATATTTTCCCATAGACTTATAATTGGGAAAATGTTGTCTGGGCCCTAGCTTCTTCATTTCTGATCGCAACTTCTTGTAACTTGCAGGTGTCAAGCACAGCCAAAACATCTCGGACCAGTTCAAATTTGGGCCAGGCTGGATCATTCTTTTTAGAGTTACTTGCCCTTGAGCAATAAAATATTTTCCCATAGACTTATAAGGGTGAAAATGTTGTCTGGGCCCTAGCTTCTTCATTTTTGATCGCAACTTTTTGTAACTTGCAGGTATCAAGCACAGCCAAAACATCTCGTATCAGTTCAAATTTGGGCCAGGTTGGATCCTTTTTTTTAGAGTTACTTGCCCTTGAGCGATTAAATATTTTCCCATAGACTTATAAGGGTGAAAATGTTGTCCGGGTCCTAGCTACTTCATTTTTGATCGCAACTTCTTCAAACTTGCAGGTATTTAGGACAGCCGAAACATCTCGGACCAGTTCAAATTTGGGCCAGGTTGGATCCTTCTTTTTAGAGTTACTTGCCCTTGAGCAATAAAATATTTTCCCATAGACTTATAATTGGGAAAATGTTGTCTGGGCCCAAGCGTCTTCATTTTTGATCGCAACTTCTTGTAACTTGCAGGTATCGAGCACAGCCAAAACATCTCGGATCAGTTCAAATTTGGGCCAGGTTGAATCATTCTTTTTAGAGTTACTTGCCCTTGAGCGATAAAATATTTTCCCATAGACTTATAATGGGGAAAATGTTGTCCGGTCATTATTCTAGTGCCTTTATTTATGAAATGATTTAGATTGTACTTCACACAAGTGATGAGTATGATAATATCTTGGACAAAAACGCGTTTCAGCATTCGTGGGTCAAGGTGAAGGACACAATGGCTATTTTTAGAAAAACTTTGTCATCGCTGTAGCGCCTTCAATTTGTGGACTGAATTCAATTGGATATCACACAAGTGATTGGTATGACAATCTCTTGGACAAATTGGCGTTTTAGCGTTTTTGGGTTAAGGTCAAGGTCACAGTGGCTTTTTCTAGAAAACTTTGTCATCACTCTAGAGCCTTCATTTATGGACCCATTTTGATTAAAACTTCACACAAATGTTTAGTATGACAATATCTTGAACAAGCTTGCATTTCAGCGACCTAAGATCAAAGTCAAGGTCACAGTGGCTATTTATAGAAAAACTTTGAAATTGCTCTAGCGCTTTCATTTATGGACCAATTTCATTTTTACTTCACACAAGTGATAAGTATGGCAATATCTTGGACAAGTTTGCGTTTCAGTGTTCTGGTGTCAAGGTCAAGGTCACAGTGGCTATTTTTAGAAAAACTTTGTCTCAAGCCTTCATTTATGGACCGATTTTGATTTAACTACACACAAATGTTTAGTATGACAATATCTTGAACAAATTTGCGTTTCAGCATTCTAAGGTCACGGTCACAGTTGCTATTTTAGCTCACCTGAGCCAAAGGCTCACAAAGTGAGCTTATAGTATAGGCTTGGTCCGTCGTACGTTCACACTTTTAAGCATTAATATTTGCTAAAGTAGCTTGCAAATCTTGATCAAATTTTCTATGTAGCATTGTTGGGGTGGGGGGATTGATTTAAAACTGTGGCTACCATGGCAACAAAAAGGTCTCATAGACTTATAATGGGGAAACTGTTGTCCGGGCCATAGCACTTTTAGTTTTGACTGCAACTTCTTCAAACTTGCAGGTATCTAGGACTGCCATAAAATATTGGACCATTTCAAATTTGGGCCAGGTTGGATGATTCTTGTCTTTTACATTTTCCACCCTGAGTTTCACAGTTTTGATACCACCTATGTGTTCAATTTGCCTTAGAATAACTTACCCTAGAGTACTGAGGCTGAATGGACTCAGGTGAGCTACAGGACCAATGAATCTCTTGTTTCAATTTCTAACTTCAAGCTTCTTCTAATCCCAAATGGGCATGTACTAAAAGCATGAGCTGAATCTATGAGCTGAGTCTGTGAGCTGAGCCTATGAGCTGAGTCTTTAAATTGAGAATATAATCTGACCCGGGGACCAGTGTATTTGACATAGGTTGGTCAGGGTTTTTGACCGATTGCTATCTTAACCTAGTTTGATTTGTTGATATATATGATTAAAACCTGTTCTGGAGTTGAACTTACATTTAAAGCCATCATCTAGAGTCTTTTCTCTAGCAGCTGTTTTTTATCAAGGCAAAAAAGACATTATAAAAAAAACGTTCTTAATGCGAATAGAGAAACCTCTGATCAGACTGAGGAGATGCACATGTCACCATGCTAGTGACAAATGTTTTGTGTCATATTTGTTTTTAAGAAATCAGTTCCCATAACCAAATATTCCAGATTTACATGCAAGAACAATTCAGGAAAATGGCCTGTCATGCATTCACACATTTCAGGGAGAGATGTGATACTCAGGAAAAAGTACCATTATTTAAAATTACATTGATGTAAATATCAATATTTTTACATGTAAATGAATGCTTTTGGACGGACGATCGGCGCCCCGTTACTGCGGCTACGGGTTCGTTCCGCTGAGGTGCGGGGAGAACGTCGATATGAGAATTGAAATACTACTGTAAACGAATGAAGAGCAAACCCGTGTACATCAGGCAAACCCTGCCAAGCCTGCTCGCTGTGATTTATATGTTTGCAATTGCTCAAATGAACTTTTGATGGTAGGGTATGCATGTCAGGAACTGATTCAGAAAAGGGCATCTTTCTCTTATCATCGTCAAATTCAGCCATTATTTTTTATTTTTTATTATTCATTCTGAAACAGATAAGCCAAATTAAAGCCAGTAGAATATTCTGATATACCGTATTCACCCCAAATATTGGAACAGTACATGTTATATGTCTGTCAAAACAGTATAAACGCAGACCCAATTGCTGGCTGGAATGGTCTAATTAGAATGTGCACCAAGAGTTAAATAAAATGTCCCTAAGAGAATAAATGCAAAGACTGGTTGCTGTGTCCAAATATTAAGAGTTACAACCATATATGTGTTCATGTAAACATTGGTCATATTTTTGCACTCAACACTTTATATAAATCAGATAGTCGTCAAGAAAAGATGGTCCGATTTAACACATTTATGCCTGTATCCATTTACAAATAAATGGACCTTTCCCTTGTGAAAGAAGAGAATTTTGCCCATTTGATCTTACTTATTCTTCGGGTGAAGAACAAAACTGTCAATTTTGTGTACTTTTCTGTTTCAACGGTTTGGTGTACTGCTAATACACGCAGTTCATACATTCAATTCGAAGGCTCAGTTCGTAGCCTCAGCTCATAAACTCAGCTCATGGTTCTAGTATATGCCCCACAAGAGACCAAACAATATAATCTACATTACGAGGGTAGGGAGGCGGGGAGCTTTTAATTTCAAAAACCGCTGTTGATCGAACGTCATTATATTGTTTATGTTTAAAATAAATAGATATTCTAATAAAAGCATCGTAAACGAATGCGTAATACCCCGCCACTGCAAACCAATACCCCTTCTTTTACCTTTTATACATTTGTTACAAGATTTTTAGCTCACCTGAGCCAGCGGCTCCGGGGGAGCTTATAGGATGGTAAGGCTCCGGCGTCCGTCGTCCGTCGTCCGTCCGTCGTCCGTCCGTCCGTCCGTCCGTCAACAATTTCAAAAGACTTCTCCTCTGAAATCGCTGGGCCAATTGTAACCAAATTTCATGTGTAGCCTCCTGGGGTCTTAGGAACGAAAAGTTGTTCAAACGGTCCTGGTCACATGACCAACATGGCCGCCATGCCCATATATGGTAAAAACCTTAAAAAATCTTCTTCTCCAGAACCAATAGGCCAATGGCCTTGAAACTTGGTATGTAGCATTGGGTATGTGAGTACTACAAAGATTGTTCAAATAATGACCTTGGGTTGACCTTGACCTATTTTACGGTAAGTTCAACTTTGGTCTTTGGTGCTTTTATATGGGAAAACGCTAGAGCATAAGATTTCTTGGAAACTGCTGATGATTTTGGCCTAAAAATTGGTAAAAACAGTCATCTTAATGAGTTCATGAAGATTTGTGAGTACAAAAGGTCAAGGTCATTCTTTGACCTATGACCCAGGTCTCTCATATTTTTACAATTTCAAACAATCTCCTCAAAAACCACTGGGTCAGTTGTAATCAAATTTCATATAGAAGTTTCAGGGGTTGAGAGAATGAAAATTTATTAAAATGGTCTGGGTCACATGACCCATAGGGCTGCCATGCCCATATATGGTAAAAAACTTAAAAAATCATGTTCTCCAGAACCAATTGACGGATTGTCTTGAAACTTGGTATGTAGCATTGGGTACTCAAGGACTATCAAGATTGTTCAAGTTATGACCTTGGGTTGACCTTGCTCTTTCTTACAGCAAGGTCAAATATGGGAAAATGCTAGATTATAAGATTTTTTGGAAACTGTTGAAGATTTAGAGCTAAAAATTGTTAGATAGAGTCATCTTAATGAGTACATGAAGACTTGTGAGTACAAGAGGTCAAGGTCATTCTGTGACCTTTGCCCCAGATCTCTCAGATCTTGGCTATTACATGTACAAACAATCTACTCAAAAACTACTGGGTCAGTTATAACAAAATTTCATACGTAGCCTCCAGGGCTCATGGGAAAGAAAAGGTGTTCAAACGATCCAGGTCACATGGCCAACATAGCTGCCACGCCCTTTTTTGGTGAAAACCTATAAAAATATTCTTATCCAGAACCAGTTGACTGATGGCCTTGAAACATGGTATGTAGCATTGGGTACACAAGTACTACCCAGATTGTTCAAAATATGACCTTGGGTTGACATTGACATGTTTTATTGCAAGGTCAAATTTGCTTTCAGCTGTTTGTATATGGGAAAATGCTAGAACATATGATTTCATGGTAATTCTTGAAGATTTTGGCCAAAAAGTTAATTTATAGAGTCATCTGAATGAGTTCATGAATATCTGTGTGTAAAAGAGGTCAAGGCCATTCTTTGACCTTTGAACCTGATCTATCATATTTCGACAATTTCAAACATCTCCTCAAAAGTCACTAGGCCAATTGTAACCAAATTTCATAAAGAGCCTCCAGGGACTGAGGGAACAAAAATTTGTTCACACCATCCAGGTCACATGACCAACATGGCGACCATGCCCATTTTTGGTTAAAACCTTAAAAAATCTTCTTCTCCAGAACAAATAGACCAAAGGTCTTGAAACTTAGTATGTAGCATTGGGTAAGCAAGTACTTTCAAGATTGTTTGAATGATGATCTTGGGTTGACCTTGACCTTTTTTACGGCACGGTCAAATATATGAGAATGCTAGAATGTAAGATAACGTTGGAAGTTTTGAAGATTTTGGCCTTAAAATTGTTATTAACTGATATCTTAATGAGCACATGTAGATTTGTGAGTACAAGAGGCTAAGGTAATTTTAGACCTTTGACCTGGATGGTAAAATTTTTAAAATTTCAAAAAAGTCCCATTGTCGCCAAATTTCATACAGAGCTTCCAGGGGTTGAAGGAACAAAAATTTGTTTAACAGGTCCAATGACCAGCATGGCCTCCATGCCCATATATGGTAAAACGATTTTAAAATCTTTTTTCTCTAGAGCTGATTTACCAATGGCCTTGAAACTTGGTTTGTACCATTGAGTACTCAAGTACTACCAAGATTGTTCAAATGATGACCTTAGGTTGACCTTGGCCATTTTTACGGCATTGTCAAATATGGTTAAATGCTTGAACATGAGATTTTAGCCTAAATATTGGTATATACAGTCATCTTAAGAAGTACATGAAGATTGGTGAGTAAAAGAGGTCAAGGTCATTTTTTGACCTTTGACCCACATGTCTCATATTTGACAATTTCAAACATCTCCTCAAAAGCCACTTGGTTAATTGTAACCAAATTTCATATGGAGCCTCCAGGGATTGAAGGAACAAAAATTTGTTCAAACCGTCAAGATCACGTGACAAACATGGCTGCCAAGCACATATATATCTGGTAAAAACCTTAAGAAATCTTTCCAGAACTTGGGTAATACGAAGTTAATCAACGTCTCTCATATTTCAACAGTTTCAAGCATTGCCTCAAAAGTTACTTGGCCAAATGTTACCAAATTTCATATATAAGCTGCCTGGGATTGAGGGAACAAAAGTATGTTCAAATGGTCCTGTCCCATGATGAACATGGCTGCTATGTCTATATACTGTAACCAACAACTAGATGAAAGTGAGATATAGGCATGGCTCTCTACAGTATCTGTGTTGGAGTTGCGAACTTCAATTGAATGATCTGGTTTAGCTTTGATTTGTGGCAATGCACAGAGAAAAAACATTCAGCTGATATTTTTAGGAAACTTAGCATTTTCAAATTTATTCCAGAACAATATTCACTGATATTTTCCAATAATCAGAACTTTCTAATACTATAAGTGCTTTATTTTTACATGTTCTTTATTTCAAAGTTTTCTTTTGGAATAATTGGCGAGTTCTTACCGCTCCAAAACTAATTGTGAAAGGATTATGGTTCTTGGTTTATAGCACTTCCTCTTGTTGCCCTCTATTTATAAATGAAATTTAATTCAGTTCCTTTTAATATTTTCAGAGGTCCCATGATGTGAAGTCAGGAATGCTTATTGCTAGAGTGCAAAGCCCAGATCAACTTACAACATTGTTGGCAGAAAATGAATTCAAGAATACTTCATGTTCAAGCCGTTTTGAACTCATAAGTCTTGCACTGGCTTATTGGAAAGCGTACCCTCAGAGTTATCAATATAACAGTATCATTGTATGGGTAATTATGCCAGCAACCATTATTACAGATTTTTTTTTTTTTTTTTTTTGACATTGAAAATTTTAAACATTTGGAATTTTATCTCACCTACTACAATATATATCTGTGCAAGGATACTGTTATGTGTAGGGGTAATCGCAGGCGTACATGTACCGGGTAATAAAGTGCCACTGGTGTAAAAATTATGCATGATTCTGACATTATTTCAAACAATTTCTCTTTATTACATCAGCAGCAACTGATATTAATGTTAAAAACATTCTCTACATTAGTGTTGCTGAATAATAGAGATGATACTTCCACCAGTGCAGTCTGTGGGCCTCCTCCTGGGATGTAATTGCCTTGCTGATCATGCAGAATACTTTTTCTGTTGAATTTGTTTTAACTGTAACAACTTACAATGTATTTGATAATAATAATAATCACAGAAAGAATAATGATCATAATACTTTTTGCACTTTTATTGTTGCAGTTCATATTTTCTTTTTCCATGAACAATATATTATGACGAGTTTAGTCAGTTATTTTTCTGATAAAATACTAAATATGGCTCTTATGCACCAAATCTGTTATTAAATTACAACCAAAAAAATTGTCAAAAACATGAAAATATTGAAAAAATACAGTCATGAATATTTTCATACAGTTAGATAATTCTTTTGGAGATAAGTCAAGCTTAATATGAGCTGTTCTTTTCAACAAATTAAAAATAAAAAAGTGGGGTAGATTCTGACTTTCAAAAACTATGGCATGAATAAGTTGTACTGTTTGATAATATCTGTTTCTTTTATAGGTATCAAATCAAGCTTTATACGAACTATTCTTTTTCACCAAACTACTATAAAAGTGTATGATATTATTGGATTGTGTGATATTCTGAGATTGGACAGTGAATGTGATATAGTATTGAACTGTTGTTACCTGTTACTGCAGAAGAGTAGATTTAGCAGAAGAGTAGTACAGGATGCCCCGAAAGAAGAACTGGAGACGGTCTGAAGCCCGAAGGTCAATTTTGGATAGAAGCTGCAGCTACCAGACTGGGTTGACTCCTGAGTCGACTCCTAATGTCATGCAGACTTCCGAGTCTGTTATGACCAAGGGCCTCTTAGAGGCAAGACCTGTCAGCGTGCAGGCACATCAAAGAAATCATTGTCAATTGACCAAAGGCTATAAAGCAAGTTTTGTAGAGAGACATTGTCAAATAAATACACAAATTCCAGACCATGATACTGATACCAGTACTATCCCACATACATTGACTAAAACTAAGGGTCCTTGTTTGACTGAATATGATAATGGAAGCCAACCTTTTCAGCAAATGTCAGTTTTGACATCGTTCGAGTTAGATAGTTTTAAAAACACATGTATTGCCAAACCGGTGACTGATATTTTTTTGCCCAGCTCTTGCAGTCATTGTTTTCAGAGCTTAAAACCATTTCATTCCGAGTCATTTATCTGTGGCTCATTCCATCAAGGAAGTGACAGATTCGGTGTAGAATCTCGTGGAAGCCAATGTGTGTCAAATGCTCTTTGTGCCCTAATTCATGCTCAGTTTTCAAATACTTTTTCTAGTACTGAGGTAGATCAAATACTTATTGAAGGAGATATTCTATACAAAAAAATCATATCATCATTGAAAGCTGAACAGAAATACTCCAGTAGATTGTTAACTTTTGATGAAATTCCAGAAAATGTAAATGTCTTCAAAAGAGATATTCATATTATAAGGTCAGATGTTGTTTCTGGCATTGCAGTACAGGAATTTGGTAATACATCATCTCCAACTCTTCACCAGTCAATGTACACAGCATTTCAGTCCTCTTCATATGTTCTGGTCATGATTGGTGCTATATGTTCTGCAGTATACAAAAAGATGGCATGTACACTTTTTTGATTCACATTCTCATGCTCAAAATGGTCTTTCATCATGCGATGGATATTCAGTTTTAATAAGATTCAGATGTTTAGATGATTTGATCACTTTCATGTACGCATTATATGATAGCATGCAAATAAACATGACAACACAGTATGATTTGCTGCCACTTGCTATGACATTTACAGAAAATCCTCTTGTTGGCATAGATCAGATTGACAGTGTGGTTTCTTCTCAAACGCTACCTCTAGCTCAGTCAAGCAATTTAGGGCCATCTTGTAGGAGTATGCAGTTCGAGTTTTTACCTGAAACAATAAGTATAAGTGAACCTGAATACAGGGTTACTGATCATTCAGAAAATCTTCTCGAAAATTATTTTGAGGATCAGAATATCAGACTGCAAAAGAAAACACAAAATATTTATGTTGAAATGAGTACGCCTAAGAAAACATGTGAAAACAAAATGAAGAAAAAACGTACCGAATACAACGCTGTATTTAAAAGGAAACAAAGGAGTAAGTCAACTTTTAAAGAAAAGGAAAAAATATATCAGCTTGCCTCAAAACAGTCTGCGAGAAAGAAGCCAGCATTTAAAGAAATAGAAAGGGTAAATCAGCTTGCATCAAAGCAGTCTGCGAGAAAGAAGCCAGCTCTTAAAGAAAAGGAAAGGGTAAATCAGCTTGCATCGAAACAGTGTGCCAGAAAGAAACCAGCTTTTAAAGAAAAAGAAAGGGTAAATCAGCTTTCATCAAAGCAGTCTGCTAGAAAAAAGCCAGCCTTTACAGAAAAAGAAAGAGTTAATCAGCTTGCTTCAAAGCAGTCTGCTAGAAAGAAGCCAGATGTATTAGCACAAGAATGTGCCAAGAAGCAGTCAGCCAGACAAAACCAAGATTTTAAAGAAAAAGAAAGAGTATATCAGCTCGCATCAAAGCAGTCTGCTAGAAAAAAGCCAGCTTTTACAGAAAAAGAAAGGGTAAATCAGCTTTCATCAAAGCAGTCTGCTAGAATGAAGCCAGATGTATTAGCACAAGAATGTGCCAAGAAGCAGTCAGCCAGACAAAACCAAGAATTTAAAGAAAAAGAAAGGGTATATCAGCTTGCATCAAAGCAGTCTGCTAGAAAAAAGCCAGGTATATCAGTGAAAGAAATCGTACAGAAGCAGGCATACAGACAGGACTCAGATTTTAAAGAAAAAGAGAAGATATATCAGCTAGCTAGTAAGCGGAGGCAAAGGCAAAAACCTTTCTTTTTGGAATGTGAAAGAATTGCTAAGCAACAGCGTAGGCAAGAGAAAAGAAAATTGGAAGATACACCTGAGCTGAACATGGAAAACAAAAGGCGTAAAATTGCTGTAAAAAACTCACATGAAATTGATCCATGTGAAGTATATGATGGAAAAAGACATGAAAGTGTAGCAGAATGTCTTAAACGATTTCATGAAAATATTGCAGTAGGACCTCTGTTTGTTTGTACTTGTTGTCACCAAACATGGTTTCGAAAAAGTGTATCAGTGCTAAAAAACACTAACATTATGAAGTGCAGTATGAATTATTGCACAAAACTGAAATCAGTTGATAGTGAAGAGTGGATATGTCACACTTGTTTGTCAGCATTAAAAGATGGTAAAGTTCCCAAACTGTCAGTTGCCAATGGAATGAAATGGCCAACCAAACCTTCAGAATTAGATTTGCACCAGCTTGAAGAAAGATTAATAGCACTGCGTATTCCATTCATGCAAATTAGAGAACTGCCACGTGGTGGTCAGTATTCACTTAAAGGAAATGTAATCAATGTACCCGTTGATATTCAGCCCACTGTGAACTCTCTTCCAAGACCTATGGATGAAAATTTTACAATTGCCATCCAGTTGAAGAAAAAACTGTCTTATAAGAAAATAGATTTCAAAGAAAATGTAAGACCAATGAAAGTTCTGACAGCATTACACTGGCTTCTAACGAATAGTGATATGTATAAAAATTCAGGCATTACAGTTGATAACAGCTGGTTTCAATCAGTAACTGAAAGTGCAAAGGATACTGTAAAAGAGTTCCTGGAAATGTCAGTGCAAAATACAAATCCTGATATGGACATAAATGATTCAATGCTGGATGAAGATAAAACTGTTCCTTTGGTACCTAAAATTAGGGAAAAGGGTGATGGATATGAATCTGATGGATTCAGTGAGGTAGATTGTAATGAGCATGTTGGAAATGTTGATACCTTGGTGGATGATGCTAATATTGAAAATAAGTTCGATAAGTGTTGACCTTTGCCCCTGGAGAAGGACGACATCCCCTCAGTTTGTATCAAGATACAGATGCAGAGTATTTATGTTTCCCTACTATCTTTTGTGGTCAGAGACGTCCTGATAAGACCGAGAGAACAACTTTAGTTCATTACAGTGACATTGTTAAATGGGAGCTACGAAGCATTGATAGAAGAGCTGCTCAGTCTGTTCCAAACATTTTCTTCAAGCATAAAAAGCTTCAAATGAAACAAATAAGTGACAAAGTTAACTTAGCTGTAAGAAGATGTAAAAATAAAGGCAAGAACATAACAGCAGCAGAGGCAAGAGATCCAGCATATTTAGAGAGACTTGTGAAACTTGATGAAGGTTATTGTATATTTCGTCAGCTTAGAAATTCTCCAGCATATTTAGAAAAAAGGAAGAAAGACATATTTGCAATGATTAGGCAACTGTCTTTACCTACTTGGTTTATATCTTTGTCAGCTGCTGATACTAGATGGAATGATCTTCTGAAGATGTTAGCAAAACTGAATGATGAAATTGACTATTCAGACAAGGATGTTGAGGCTTTAACTTGGCAAGAGAAAACTAGACTTGTTCAGAAAGACCCAGTAACTTGTTCAAGATATTTTGATCACAGGGTACAAGAATTCTTGAACACTGTCCTTAAAAGTGAATTTGAACCTATTGGGAAAGTGATAGATTTCTTCTACAGAGTGGAATTTCAGCAACGTGGTTCTCCTCATATCCACATGCTTATGTGGATCGAAAATGCACCTAAATTGGAAAAAAACAAGGATGAAGAAATAATTCAGTTTGTTGATAATTACCTTACATGCAGTACTGAAGATAAAGAAATTGGGGAGCTTGTTGAACTTCAGTCACATAAACATTCAAAGTCATGCAGAAAGAAAGGAAAGGCAATATGTAGATTTGGATTTCCTTTGCCTCCTCTTCCAAGAACAATGTTATTGCATCCTTTGGATGAAGAAATTGAAAAATATAAAAAGAAACACTCAGAACTTCAGAAATCAATGAATGAGTACAAAGATGTCTCTGATATTGGATTTGATGATTTTTTGGAGCAAGTTGCCAAGATGGACTTTGAAAGTTACATCAAGTGTATAAGAAGTTCACTCAATGCTCCAAAAATTTTCCTCAGGCGGAATCCAAATGAGATGAGAATTAATTTATTCAACAAAACAGTTCTTCTTGGTTGGAAGGCAAATCTTGATATTCAGATGGTTCTTGAACCATATGGTTGTGCAGCATATGTTGTTGGCTATATAAGCAAATCTCAAAGAGGCATGAGTGCACAGCTTGATGCAGCTGCAAGAGAAGCTCGCAAAGGAAATTTTGATATAAAGAAACAAGTAAGACATATTGGAAATGTGTTTTCAAACTGTGTTGAAGTAAGTGCACAAGAAGCAGTATACCTTGCTTTGCAGATTCCTTTAACAAAAGCTACAAGGGAGATTGTTTTCATCAATACCTCCATCCCAGAGGAAAGAGTATTTTTACTAAAATCTAAATCTGTGCTTGACGAACTTCCTGCTGAATCTACTGACATAGAAGCAGACAATACAATTCAGAGGTATGCAAAACGACCTAGACAGCTTCAGAAATTCTGTTTGGCAGATTATGTCTCTACAGTTGTTATTGTTTATCCTAAAGGGAATAGGTTACCTGACATGACTGAAGACAGAAATGAAGATGATGGTAATTCATATGATTCTAGTGATGAAAATGATGAAGATGATAATAATGAGAGTGTTGAATCTGAATATCGTGGATCAGATCTGTTATATGTAGCAAAGAATGGGACAAAGTATAAACGTAGGAGAGTTCCTAGAATAATACGTTATGTGAGGTATGATAAAAAGAAAGATCCAGAAAATTACTACAGAGAACGACTTATGCTGTTTATGCCCTGGAGAAACGAAGCAAAAGATTTGTTAGGTTCCTTTCAAACATATGAAGCTCACTACAATTTCTTGAAAGCCACTCTTGAATCTAAATGCAGCCAGTATGAACATCATATTGAAGAACTTGAGCTTGCAAGGCAAATGGCAGAAGAGGAAGATGCTTATGATGAGATAGCACCTAATGCAGAACATGAAAACAGAGAAGCAGAGGAAGAAGGTGAAAGAGAAGCTGAAAACTTTGTATATTTTAATCCAGATAGAGTAGTAGAACATCGACAGTATGATATTGGTATAGAGATACAGGCTGCTTGTTCAGTGCCATCTGTAGAAATAAATGGAGTCATGTTACCGGATGAACAATACTTAAATTTGCTCAGGAGTTTGAATTTGAGACAAAGAGAATTTTTTAATCATGTATTGTATTGGATGAAATGCAAGGAAGAACCATTGTACGCATTCTTGTCAGGTGGAGCTGGGGTTGGCAAATCTGTGCTAATTAGAGCACTGTATCAGAGTCTATACAGATTTCTAAATTTGAGAGAAGGAGAAAATCCTGATGATATTAGAGTTCTCCTTTGTGCGTACACTGGCAAAGCTGCATATAATATTAATGGTGTCACCATTGCCTCTGCTTTCTTAAAGAAGTTCAAACAAGGTAGTGGCCTTTTGTCAGCAGATGAACTGAACACATTCAGAGTGAAATATAGACATTTGAAAGTGATTATTATAGACGAAATCTCTATGGTAGGAACAAACACACTGACCTTTCTAGATACACGTTTGCAACAGCTCACTGGAACAAAAGTCAGTTTTGGTGGTTTAAGCATCATTGCTGTGGGAGATTTGTACCAACTTATGCCAGTATGTGACAAGTGGATATTCAGTGACCCCTCAAAAGGTGCTTCAGCTCTAGCATATAATTTATGGAAGGATTATTTTAGATTGTATGAACTCGTTGATATTATGCGACAAAAAGATGATGTTGACTTTGCTCAGATGCTAAATCGGCTTCGACAGAATGAGCTGACAGAAGATGACAAAAATGAACTGAAGAAACATACTGTCAACCCCAATATGACAAATTATCCAAAGGAGGCTCCTCATTTATTCACTGAAAATAAGTTTGTAGATAGACACAACGAGAATTATTTGAATAGATTATCAGAAGAAAAAGTTGTTATCCCATGTCATGATACAGTTGTTTCTGCGAATATTTCCTTAAAAAAAAGCAGAAAACTCATTGAAGCACTTCCAGATGATACGAACAAAACTGCTAATTTGCAAAAGCTGTTGACAGTAGCAGTTGGGATGATTTATGAAATAACAGTCAATGTCAATGTAGAGGACGGTTTGACAAATGGGTCTACGTGTGTTGTCAAATTCATTGAGTACAAAATGGAAGGCACAAATCGTCCCAGTATTATATGGGTTTTATTTCAAGATTCTCAAATTGGCCAGTCAACTCGTGAGAAATTTTCTAATAGGGGTTTGTACAGTACAAACATAGATAAAGCATGGACTCCAATATTTGATATAGAACGAACATTTATCTACAACTTCAAAACATACCAAAGAATTCAATTTCCTTTGAAACCGTCAGCAGGTAAAACTATTCATAAAGCTCAGGGGTCTACAGTTGATGAAATTGTAGTAGACCTGTCTCAAACGAGACTCAGGAAGCAACCTCATATTCACTATGTTGCTCTTAGTAGAGTGAGAAAACTAGAGAATTTATATATTTTGAATTTGAATGAAACTGCCATGGCAGTGGATGAACAAGTGAAAATTGAGATGCAGCGGTTAAAAACAGAAGCACCTCTAGAATTGTGTTACGTTCCATTATATAAAGTTGATTCACACAAGATCAAAATTGCATTTAATAATGCAAGGTCCTTACATAAGCACTTTAAGGACATTGAATTTGAGCCAAATGTTATGTCAGCAGATGTGATTGGGTTTGCAGAATCTAGGCTGTGTGCAAGAGATGATAGTAGTCATTTTGCTCTAAAGAATTTCAAACTTTTGAGATCGGATGAAGCAGGACTTGAATCTGGGAACAGGCCATACCATGGGCTTGCTATGTACATCAAGGATTATTTTGAAATTCAGAGAATAGAAAAATTCCATTCTGACATATGCGAATTCATGTTGGCTAGCATGTACAGCAGTGTAAAGGGATGTTTTCAAGTTGTATACTTCTACAAATTCCCTAAAAGTGTGCAAATGGATTTAAGAAATGATATTCAGCATCATCTCATCCCGTTGGTAGATATGCATACCAAATTGGTAATAATTGGGGATTTTAACATACATTCAAATGACAACACTTCAACATTTGTAGATTTCATGATGAAACAATTTAAATGTGAGCAGCACATCAATCAGTCAACTACTGATTCTGGATCGGTGATAGATCTTATTTTTACAAACTGTCCTGCATCCAGTGATGTTATTGAGGCTTACTGGAGTGACCACAAACTTGTTTATTGTGCACTGGATGCATAGGTAAAATACTTACTATACATCTCAAAGAACACATAGAATTCACCCACAATGTAATTAGCAATACCAGCCTGCAGTCAGGGGTTGGTATTGCTGGTGGTTATAGCAAGGATGGGTGGCCACCAAACAAAATTCTGTTATTTGCCATCATATGCAAAGGTGGGTCCAGGCTTGCTATTTTGATAAAGCAAGGTCTGGACCATTGGCTACTATAGTGGTGGAAGTGGTATATACATGTATCCTGTATCTGTAGGGAAAGACAATGTATGCCCTTGCAGATTGGTATTATGTTCTTAACTAAGTTACCGGACAGTCTGCTGTTTTAGTACTTCTTTACAGTTGCCTGTGTGCTAGGCCTCGTCCCTGTGACACCATACAGGGTGTCTTAAAAAACATGGACCTGTAACTCCTTTATTTATCGAGGAAACTTTCCAAAAAATTGTACGATTGTAGCAAGTTGATGCTCCTTTGCATTTATGTTTACTAACAGGTGGCCTTGCTTACAGGATGTGATGTCATAATGTTTTAAGTTTACGGTTATTGCGTCATTTCTATTTTATCTGCACTGTTGAAACTGCATACTGTTCTCAAGCGAAATAGATTAAAATTTAGAGCATTCTAAAGCTTACATTCTAAGAAGAGAAAGATTTACATTATCTCAGATAATGGATATCTTGAATAATGCAAAGAAAATTGTAATAGATTACCGTTTTTGTCTCCCCTGCGAAGCAGAGGCGAGACATATGTATTGCTTTTCCGGTGTCGGCGGCGGCGGCGTAAACTTTTGTCAAGTTTTTGCATTTAGGTCATTTTCTCAGAAACCATAAGGGCTAGAGCCATGAAACTTGGTTTATGCATACATCTGGAACAGTAGATCTCAAAGCCATCATCAATATTGAGTCTTGACCTACATTTTACGGTTGACTGACTTTGCAATTTTTCATCAGGTTTTTTCATTTAGGTCATTTTCTCAGAAACTATAAGGGCTAGAGCCATGAAACTTGGTTCATGCATACATCTGGAAGAGTAGATCTCAAAGTTTTCATCAATATTGAGTCTTGACCTACATTTTACGGTTGACTGACTTTGAAATTTTTCGTCGAGTTTTCGTGTTTAGGTCTGTTTCTCAGAAACTATAAGGTCGAGAGCCATGAAACTTGGGACATGCATTGATGTGGAAGAGAAGAGCTCAAAGTCATCATCAATATTGAGTTTTAACCAAAATTTTACGGTTGACTGACTTTGCAATTTTTTGTCAAGTTTTCACGTTTAGGTATGTTTCTCAGAAACTATTTGGGCTAGAGACAATGGTTCATGCATACATCTTTACTGATTTAGCTCTGTTTTGTGACAAAGGGCTAGCAGGCGAGACACCGCATTCCGCGGAATTCTTGTTAGTGAAAATGAACAGCTTTAAAGCAAGATTGCAGGTCAACACAAAATTAACTTCAGATTCATAATAAAAAATGAACTAAAATGGTCAAATTATAGCTTTTGAAGGCATTCAGCTATTAGAAATTAGTAGGACACAATAAAGAAACAAGCTGCTTATCACTTCTTTGCCAGTTTCAATTCTTTAATGATCTTTGATGATACTGCCTTTATAGGCCTGCCTCGTCCCTTTTCTTGCTAAACTCTTTGGCTTAATCATGAACAGCCTATTCTACCACCCAGTTCTTACCACAACATAACAGCAAATTTCCCCTGCGTTTTATTTTTCTCAGATTTTCTTCCAGTATTTGAGATTTTTTGAACCCTTGTTTCCTTAGAATGGAGGCCTGAGAGCGCTCTGAAGGCATTCTTCTTCGCTTAATGCCATTTGTATGTTTTCAGCAATGCAGATGAGAAAAAATGATGTCATTTATACTTTATGATGTCATCATAACGTCCCTTTTTGGTTGAAGTACTTTTTGATAAAGAATCTTATCCAGTAAGATTCTGCTACATCCATGGAAGATTTTGCAAAGTTTCCTTCATAAATAAATGAGTTACAGCTATTTCAAAAAAGGTCCATGTTTTTTTAGAGACCCTGTAGTTTTAGAGATGTGCCACCAGCCTTATCTACAGGAGCATACAATGTGTACCCCTGCAGAGCTGGGTTGGTAGTAATGGGGTAACTTGGAGTTCACAGGTCCTAATCAGGGTTTTGTCAGATGAATTGTCAGTCTCAAAATAAGTTAAGTTAGTGATTTCAGAGTAAAAATATTAGTGTTTTACACATTGCAGAATTAAATGTACTATAAAAATCCTAAATATTGGGCCAGCTTGGACTGAGCAAACAGTATAAACCTGCAGTCTGATCAGAGTCTACACTGCTTGCCATTCCCTTTGCAGCTTTCACACCTGTTATTGCATTGCAAAGTTAATTGTTCCATTGTTTGGGACACTTATGATTATTGTTTTGGGAGTCCCAATCTTTAGTATTGTTTTTACAGTATTTTGGATACATTTCAAGGGAAGCAACTCTGCCTTTTTTCTATCTTGTCTTCCTTCTCAATAGGGGTCATAGGGAAGAATTTTCTCCACTTTGGGCAGATTCTTTCTTTTAGATGTAAACCCTAATTTTGTACGAGTTCGACATAGGAAGCAAACAAGTGGTTTCCCTTTGTGCGGATGGCAGCACACATGGAGGTATACCGACCTCTCTTATATAATTGTAATGTTCAGCTTTGACAACACATTTGTCCTCCTTGAAGATATGTAATAGAATTGGCAAGCATTGCAGATACAGCAAGGACCAGTATAATCTTGCTCTGCACTGGTTGCTTTGTAATTAAAATCCAGATAGTGAGTATAAATGAAAGACCTTTTGCTTTTTATGCCCCCAACTTCGGAGAAGTTGAGGGGGCATATTGGTTTGGGCCTGTCCGTCCGTCCGTCCGTCTGTCCGTCCGTAACACTTTTAAGCAGCTTGGAAACTCAAGAACCCCTAATGCTAGGATCTTGAAATTTTATATGTGGCATCTACATGAAAAATAAGCAGACACATATTTTTTCTTTTTTCCACTGGTCATGTATTTCTAGAGTTATGCCCGTTTTGACTTAGTGCATTGTAAGCCTATGGAACCTTGTTAGCAAAATATTTCAAGAACCCCTGATGCTAGGATCATGATGTTTTGCAGGAAGGCATTGCCTATGAAGTAGATGAACTGATTAACTTTTGAAAAAATATCGTGAATTTTTGACCGAGTTATGTCCTTTTTTTATCTTAGTGCATTGTAAGCCTATGGAACCTTGAAAGCAAAATATCTCGAGAACTCCTGATGCTAGGATCATGATATTTTGCAGAAGGACATTGCCTATGAAGTAGATGAACTGATTAACTTTTGAAAAAATATCGTGAATTTTTGACCGAATTATGCCCCTTTTTCAACTTAGTGCATTGTAAGCCTATGGAACCTTGTTAGCAAAATATCTCAAGAACCCCTGATGCTAGGATCACGATATTTTGCAGGAAGACATTGCCCAAGGTGTAGATGACCTGATTAACTTTTGAAAAAAAATCGTGAATTTTTGACCAAGTTATGCCCATTTTTCAGCTTAGTGCATTTAAGCCTATGGAACCTTGTTTAACAAAATATCTTGAGAGCCCCTGATGCTAGGATAATGATTTTTTGCAGGAAGACATTGTCCAAGGTGTAGATGACCCATTCACCTGTTGAAAACAATTTGTTAATTTTTGACTGAGTTAAGCCCCTTTTTTGACTTAGTGCATTGAAGCCTGTGGTATAAAAGAACCTGTACATACGGTCAAGAACCGTTAGAGATAGGGAGTTGAAATTTTATGTGTGGCATGTACATGAAAAATAAGCGAGCTTGTGAACAAAACATCCAAAGGACTGCTCAAGCTTTGTTCCTTGTATTTGGCATACAGTTACAGACTAAGATGTAGATGAACCGGTTAATACACCTTTCTGACTTATAAATTATGGGATGAACCCGCTTAGAAGCAAGCATAAGGTTGGGGGCATAGTGTTTCATAAACACATTTTCTAGTTAAATTCTGGTTAGGTTACGTTAAATAAATTTTCATGGCTTTGTCTCTAAATGAGGGATATTGGAATATGGGAGCATATTGCATGAAATTTGGAATGTTGGATTTTGCCTCACGATGTTTCTTGTAGGAAATGACATAAATTTGCTTAGTGTATGAGAAGAAATGTGGCTTTTAGCAGAAAGTGACATCACAATGTCAATAGCACAACATTGTAAAATTGTTTTCAAAGTGTAATGGAGGTGCATCTGTGAAACATATAGTTTGATTTCAGCATTTAGGCCAGGAAGCCAAAAACTGGAATTTATATTAATCAATATTGTCATAAATAACTTCTCTGGTGAAGATATGCTAAAGAAGTGTTGATAATTTAAATAAAAATATTTAGTTACATAGTGTTGTAGAGCATTTTAGCGCATATTAGTATGCACACTTCATACCAGAATTGCTGCGCATGTTAGTTTCCTTCTGTGTTGTGCATTTGTTCATGTACTGTAATACAATATTTCATTCTGTGTCATGCCTGCAAATACTAGAAAGTGAGATACCGGAAATACTTTTCAAGTGGTGACAGTGGCATCTTGAACTTCATTGCAGCTGTCTGGTTTAGCTCTTATGACAGTGAGCACATGTATAGGCGGAACACATACCTTCCTGCTGAATTTTCATTAAGGAAGAGTAGCTATGCATTAAGTTTCCATTGAAACCAAAACCATTTTTTTTCATATCTGCTGTAAACTTTTTAATTTCTTGTATTGTAAACTTTTTCATTTCTTGTAGGTATGATTTTTCAGAATCATTTGTCAAGGAATATACAGTAATGTGCTTAAGTATTTGTTGGAACACCTTAAGATAATAAATTTTCCATTTGTCCCAAATGGCAAATTAAATATCTTTAGGTGTCCCAAACTTTAGGCACATTACAGTACATCCAGCTGTTGAAGAATCATATTGACTTTTCTGAGATTGCCATTTTCTATAAAAGATTTGCTAGTTTGCTATCTAAACCAATCATTATAATATCTCAAAGTACTGTCAAGTCAAATTAATGAAACATTTTACGAATATAATTTCTGTCTTGGGCCAGTGGTATGTCTGTCTTGGAATTTGCTCCTAATGAGAGTGCAGACTGTAGTAAACTGACTCAAAGAAAAAAATGATACAAAGTTACAGTGGAATGACAGTTAAAAGTATCAAGGTTAAATAGTTGATACATGTACCAGTTTTCAAGCATCTTTTTCTTATTTATTGATCAGTGGGCCTGAAGTTTGATCTTTGGCCAGCCATCTGTCTGTAACCGAGAAGGAAAGTATATGATAATCAACTTCTAGGACAACCAGTGTGAAATACAGAATGTGGATTACGTCAACTAAACAAATATTTAAAATAGATTGGTGAGAACCCCAGCTGGATCAAATCAAAATCAGACACTGAATCCAACATACGATACAGTGTGGTATTCTGTTTTCTACCAAGATGATGCTTAATTCACGGAACAGTTGATAACCATTGTCAGTAAGAAGGTCATGCTCAAAACTGTTACATAAACATTATATTTTATTATGACAGGGCTCAGTAGGCACAGCCGCACATTCAAACAACCCAAAATTGGTGGAAAAGCAGTGCTATGCTGAATCAGCATTCTGCTTTTGAAAGTTGTCATGACATACTCAAGAGAGAATGCAGGAAACACACTGAATGCTTCTCAGACTCTTATGTACACTACAGAATATAGCATGTTATGAAGATCTCATGGTATTACTGCCACAGTTTCATAACAGTTTACTGTTAAGACAAAATTTCATCTAATTTAACATGTCAGTTGTCACAACAAACTACATACTGGTGGCCAGACACAACAAACTACATACTGGTGGCCAGACAAGTGACTGCTGTTCCAACAATGCATGTTATGATATGGCGTTTGTCAGCAGAGCCTACTCCTACCAGCATCATGTTAATGTTCTTCCATGTGGAATATTTTGTGTCAGTATGATAGATATGTATAGCCAAAGACATTACCTCAGAGCAGTTCTGAAATGCCATACCAAAGGGAGACACTCGTAATTTCTTATGCATTACTGGTATATTAATTTCATTTTGACTGTCTAGTTATCTCATCAGCCTTTTTTTTGAAATTGACTCTGAAGAATAAGAGTATCTCAGCGGTTGGATAAAGATAGCATAGATACATGGACTGAACTAAATTATCATAAACCTATTGACAGTTGGTATTGTGTACCATTTCTTCTCTGAGACAGTATACTACCAATCTGCCAATTATTATATCTTATTTGAGCTATGAATATACTGTGTAAACATGTCTGTATAAGTTAAATGGTTTAAATGTCTTCAAAGCAGGCACAAAACATTGAATAAAGATTGATTCAATGGAATATGGCATGGAATCAATGTTGATACAATGTTTATTCAGTATTTTTTTGCAGATGGGTTTGATATTCTTAGTTTTAAATCATGAATTTGATATATCAGCTTAACAGGAGGCCAAATACACAGTGGATATCTTAATTTGTTTATTTGTAAATTTGAATTAATTAAATCATATGGTGGGTTAGTTGGTTGGTTGTTTTGAGTTTAACGGCCCTTTGAGACAATATTTCAGTCCATATCGGGCCGTCTCCCAGAAAGAGGGAGAAAGAAGAGAAATGATAGATGAGAGAAAAAATGTCCAAAACATCCCCACCTGCTTCTACTGCAAGCACAGTAGGCCCTACTATTATTCAAATCAGCAGGACGCCCCAGCACTGGAAGTTATATGCAGTACCACCATGCCACCCAACCCCTCCCCCACCCCCACCCCCCCCCCATATGGTGGGGAATCACATGACATTTTGTATCTATAGTTGCACAGAATGGTTAAGAAATTTATCAGTTTTCTATAATCTACTCAATAAATTTTCATACAGAAAAGTGCAGATAACTTGTCACTTTTGCAGCAAGCCATTACCTAAAAGCTGTTTCCATGCACACTGTATTTTTCAAAACAACCGCAAGCAAATTCAAATAGCCTTTGCTTGAGCTATGTTAAAAACTACATAAAACAAGGTATCTGCACTTTACTTCATGAAAAACCATTTAGGAAATAACTATTGTTACCCATTCACGATACCCCGTCACTGGGTTATAGATGCTCAAATCAGCTTGTGTTTATGCAGGGACACTATAACTGGAAAATTTATTAGGTATATTATTTGGGTTAACTGCTCATATGGACAAGCTAGTCTGGGCTACAGTGTTTGGAGATGCTATAAGGTGGCTGCCTTTCAAAATTTAACTCTAGTATAAAAGTATTTGTTACCATTTTTTTCTGAAAAAAAATAATAAAAAAATAGATAAATAAATTAAAGAATTTACATATCTTTTATTCTCCTTCTGTTTACCAAGTGCACCTTTATCATACTTATCCACCTATAAGATGAAGGGTTCCCCTTCCAAAATTACCCTTTACCCTTTTTTGACCAGTGGACTTGCCCATCCTTATAATGTGGATGAGTCCATTTCTAATTCTAGGGGTTTCTAGTGGATGTTTTCACTTTTATTGTATTTTCCATAGAAATTCCTGTAAGCAAACAGTGTTGACCCTGCCCAGATTCCACATTCTGTGGCATCTTAACTGGGGATTGTTGGCAAATGTCCCCAAGACATATTTCTGGTCAAAAAAGGGTTAATATGTCAGTAACCTTAAAGGACTCGCCAGTATGCGTTCGCCGGGCCGGGTAGCGCAATCGGTAGGGCACCTGACTCGTAAGTCAGAGGTCCTGGGTTCGAATCCCGGTCTGGCCACATACTTTCGTTTCTCCTTCCGCTGATTCAAGAAGGGCAGTTGTCAGTTACTGGCGAAAGTATGTGCACTTAGTACTGGTTAACCGCTTAGGAGGTCTAAGCCTGCCCAGGAATAGTGTGGTTAGGTTAACTGACTGTCCCGACATGACCTTAGTTGTTTACCGTGGACGTTAAGCATCAAATCAACAACCAACCAGTATGCGTTCTATGCATTATATTCTATATGACTGCTTTTGGAAGTAAAGATAAACCAGGAATCAATTGTTGTGCTGGCTTCCAACATTACTGTGCCACATGATTAAGATGGCCTTCTCACCAATATGTGGTAAAACCTTTGATTCATGATCCTAGATGGCTGCCTGCTCACATAATACCTCAAAAGAGAGTTTTAGTGATAATGTCTCGGGTGAGCGATTCAGGGCCTCATGGCCCTCTTGTTATTATCATTTTATACATGTATATAGCCCCAGGGCAGGGGCAGATAACCTCTGGGGACAAAATTTTGATCATGAAATGAAGCCATATTACCTAGATAATGTGCTGCAAGTTTCTGGAAAATCCTGTTCATCTCTGATTTTATACAGATGATTTTCGTAATTTTATATATGTATATAGCCCCAGAGCAAGGGCAGGTAACCCAGGTGGACTAAATTTTGCTTGTAACAGAAAGCTTGTGTCATTTCAATCATTTCTGTAGAATTTCATTAAGATATACCAAAGGTCTGATTATATATAGATTTTTTCATGATTTCATACATGTATATAGCTTGTGTCAGGGGCAGGTAACCACTGGGGAAAATTGTTTTTATAAAGACGGAAAGCTTATATTAATATGATAGTTTCAGAAAAATCCCCTTCAACTCTGATTTTATACATTTTTTTAGTTATTTAATACATGTATATAGCCCCAGGGCAGGGGCAGATAACCCAGGTGAACAAAAGTCCGCTTGTAACAGAAAGCTAACGTAACTTCAATCATTTCTGTGAAATTTCATCAAGAAATTTCAAAGTGTAAAGGAACTACAGACCAAAACCTATTTTTAAAAACCTTGACAAGGGCAATAACTCCATCAGAAGAAATCGAAATTTGCCCATTAACAATCCCAACTGAGATATTCTCAAGACCAATGCACATGCCAAGTTTGAAGAAAATCCGTTAATAAATACTAAAGTTATCGAACGGAAACGAAGTGCTCACGGACGGACGGACAGATGGACGGACGGACGGACGTACATACGACGGACGGACGGACACACGGACAGCCAGCAGGAAAACATAATACCCCGCCACTAACGTGTGGCGGGGTATAAAAACTGAAAGCAATTTTCATCATACAATTATTAGCTAACATTACTGGGCGATATTAATATGATAGTACCTTTACAACAAACAAACTTTGGACAATAAAAATTGAATAAGTATTTAAATTTAAAAAAAATACTGTTTACTTAGTCTAGGACAAGTATGTATGGTATGGTAAACATATTTCAATAATTTCTACAAATAATACAGACACACATTTATGCTGCACCTGGCAGCTGTTCCCTGATGAAAAATGCACTCCATCAGACTGATAAACATGCACACTCACTATCTTATCAATTTAACCCATCATTGATAATTTCTGTGGATCCTTGAAAAATTGGATTAAACTATTAACCATAAAATAAATTTGCAGACGCCACATTTTATACATTCTGGCACTACACCAACTGACTGCGCATACAGCAAGCCACTGTTAAGAAGCAATCCAAGATAATTCAATTTCTCTCTTAAATAACATCGGGCATAAAGAAAACAAGTTTTTATGCATAGTACAGATTCGAAAGCAAGTTGTAGTATTCTGCAAAGTTGTTGGAAATTCGTTTTCAGCAAGGTACGAGGATAGCGCTGGGGTACATATTTTATTTCAATTCTTCGGCCAGTATTAGATACCCGGCGTCGACATTAAGCATATTAAGAGTCGCCCATCCAAGGTCGGTGGTTCTTATCAGGTTCTCCGGTTTTCTTTACAATATCAGACAAAATACGGTCAATATCCATGCAACTGGGAACGCATGAAAAAGTCCACTTGAGCTTCCTCCACTTAAAAAGAACCCTAGAAGAACATTTATACTTCTGGTATATTTCTTGCTTTCATAATTATATCAACAATGAAAATAAACAGTGCTGAGTGAACGTTATTTTAGCCAAAGTAAAAAGCAATCCGCGCTTCATTAAATTTGAGCTTAATCTATTCGTCTTGCAACTGAAATTGCATGTCAATGGCAAGGGTGTAACAATGATTTTACAACCACTGGGACCGTATTCATAAATCCACTTAAGTGGTTGCTATGCTGTTGCTAAGGCTAAATAACTATAAAGGAGATTCCCGACAACTATGAAATTTGCTCTGGAGGAACAGTCTTTGTAAGACTGTTCCTCCAGAGCAAATTTCATAGTTGTAGCGAATCTCCTTCAAAGAAATTGAGCCTTAGCAACAGCATAGCAACCACTTAAGTCGTTTTATGAATACGCCCCCTGGTCTATTCCTAATTAAAATTTAGTTGTGGAACCAACAGGGTAGTCAGTGGAGACGATCCTCCCGAAATACTTTCTTAGAATCAGATCAGTCATTTGAAGTGTACTTCATGTCCGTGTTCTTAAGACAGACTTATGGTAAAATATGCAGCCCCTTGAAGATTAGTAAAGCAAAACACTTGCGGTTGGTATAGAAGCTGTTACCCATTAAATTTGTTGCAGGCTCTTTCTGTACTGGTCGGTAACCTTGTCATTATAGTACTGGCCAAGCGGCAAGCTGATATTACCCTGCTTTGTGGACCATGACCAAGACGAAATAGCTGAGGTGAGGGAGCATGATTTTGAAAAATGACAAATTGCTCCACACAATAACATTTCCTCTTCTGGTTGCTCGTTAAGCTGTACAATTCAAACAAAAGCGGTGCAGTTAATAGGCTCTCAGGCTTGTGAAGTTATTTATATCGAAAGTAGGTCATGTTAATTGCCAACTAAAATGACCCAAATTATTTTTCAACAGTTTTTTTACCAGGAACTCAAGGATATTTTATTTGTTAAAAGTTGGCTTATCCAATGACGAAACTGTAGTTAGACGCTTGCACCGATATCTCACAACAAAATATTTGCCACTGATTAGGGCAATGGGGCCTTTAAAATCGATGGAAAAACGCTTCCATCCTTAGTTATCTATAAACGAATAAGCAAAAATGATGCATGATAAACAGAGAACAACGTTAGTTTCTAATGGGTTAGGTTTCCTAAGCGTTTTCTGATCTTGCCTGATGAAAATGATATTAAAAGAAATTATACCACCTGTACCACACAGGGACCAACCGTAACGCCGGAAAAGCGGTCGAAACGCAGGATTTGCGGTATTTTCACGCCGGATTGCGGTATTTTTCGTAGGATTCGCCGCCATTTTTGTTGACAGTTTCCGAGGTGGGTTGAAAAAAATTAATTTATAACGTAAGGAGATTTTGTGTGAGCATTAGAACTAGGCTATCCGGATCTACAAAGATGCCTGTAGTCGCCAGATCTTCTGTTGGTACATAGATATTGTTGAAATATGCAATCAGTCAAGGAGAAAATTGATTTGCATGTTCGGCCAAACGCTCAGACAGCATTTGAAGCAAGAGGGTTCGTACTTTTTTACAGTTTCCTTAATTTTTGACCAACTGGTGGATGAATTTGCATTTTTTAATATAACTACATAGTAAACAGCCGATTGCTCATGATTTTTTGTCCGAGGAAGCACAGATCGAAACACAATATGCGAAATTCAAAGTAACGCCGGATAAAGTGGCAACTTCTGGTTTCTCATTTGGCCAGTATTTTCACAGATAAACACATTTAAAAGCGTAAAACGCAGGTAAAATTCTTGTTTTAATAGAATTTAGCCTTAAGAAAGGCCGCTCCTGACCACCCACAAGTAGAGCTTGACTAGTCCCACATGTGACCCGAGCTGGCGGTAAGATTACCATGTTATCACTCGGCCAATGAGGCCGCCATATATTGTAAGCTCCAGTGAGGTCAGCTTAGTGATTGTCTGTTTGATAAAAAGCTGTTCACTTACTTGCCACATTTGCAAAGAGGCGTTTGGTGTCATTTTTGTGTTATTATTCCTTTACTGAATGCTACAATGTAAGTTTGAAAGGTAATTATGTCGGTGACAAATAAAAGTCATTTCCCTATACTTATATAGTTATCAACTGGAAAAATGGGCTAGCATAAGCTTTGGTATACTGTTGTGGGATTCGCAGAGGGTACCTATTTCCCTAGTTTCCTGACAGACTAAGACTACAATATTATATAAGTTTGCACCGAAATAAATATGTTAATTTCTGATGTCCGTTGTTGTCCAAAAATGACCATATCTCATATACATGTACCAAGTTGTACTCCCTAAAATATCCTTGTTCCAAGACTCCTTCCAAAATTATTTGGAGACCTCACTCTTAGCTAATGGTTCTCACGATCGCGGTAGCATTGTGCGTCTGGATACTTCAAGTGACCGATATATCTGATTTGACAATCGAGTTGCACACTTGTGAATATGCTGATTGAAACTAAACTGGTCAAAATAAGTTAAGCCCCATGTGAGTTTTTTCCATAGGCATAATGTTAAATTTCCAATGTTTAGTTGTTTATTTCAAAAATGTCTAAAACAACTGAACACTCCAACTCAACTCAAATAAGACAACAGTATCTTAGGTGTAATTACACAAAATTTCAATTGAAAATACCGATTGCCTTTCGAAATGTGCTAAATGTTCCAAGAGTACCAATATTTTTGCCAATTTTACTATAGGAATGATAGGAAACGAAATGGGACATTTACTGAAATGTGTCAAGCTCTATAGAAAATTTAATAATATAAGTGAAACCTAGCATATCTTAAGAAGACTTAGGTTGCTACTTCGCTGAAAATTTTATGCAAACATCTTTATTCAGTAAAAAGTTATGATAAAACAAACATGGAAGTTTTTGCATTTAGGCTATGGGAAATTTTTCTGCTGGGGCTTAACTTATTTTGACCAGTTTATGTCCTTCATGTGCAACCGTATTCCTGTATCACTTTTCAGCTTTTACACAGAAATGTGTTATATATTATAACCTCAAAAGCCAATGTTCCTTTTGCAGCTCTATTAAAATCGTGTCTTCATAATAGCATTTCTGTCAAAATGTTCTCTGAAGTTATATTTTGGGTCGTTGGTGGCTGTATGTCGCGATGGTGCTAGGTAGCTTCTAGTGCAGGGGCGTGCTACTGAATTGGAATATAGTAGGACAAGGGGTTGTTGTGCTTGCAGCAGATGTGGGAAGGGTGGGCCAGGTTTTTAATGTGTGCGTCTTCTTCTTTACGTCAATCCAATCTTTCATTTTCTAATGCATAATCTCTTGGGAGACCGACTGTTCTTGACTGAAATATTGTGGTTTCCGTCGTTATCACCCAACGGTAGTTGTCAGATACTACTAGCGCGAGCTTTTTTGGTACTGGTTAACCGCTTAAAAGGTTTAATCCTGCCCATGAACGGTGTTGACGAATGACCTACTGGCTCAACATGACCTAAGCTGTCGACTGAGTAGTAACACCTGACAAACTGAACAAACAAAAGTTTTGGGTCGCAGATAGTTAGTAGCAGAACAGGAACCGAACAAGGCACCAAGAAGAAAAGAACAGAAGGCTCTGTAGCTATATTTTATGGCTTTCTTCATAGTATATGTGCTGAATCAATGTTTAAACATTGTAATGACCTAATATGGCGAAGAAAGAGCTGACTGCCTTGCATTAAAGGCTTATATTATGTTGAGTGACTCGTACTTCATTTTAAATGTTATGTTTCCTGTCGGTGCAATTTGGATTGATTTACTGATTGACTGACTGATTGATGGATTAATACTTGCCAGCCAAAAGACACTGCTGAAGCTAACTCTGCAAATAAAGGTTTCACAACATTAGCATATACCGTATAATGGAAAAATTTCGCGTCGCCAAAGTTTCGCGGATTTGCCCTAAAAACATAAGGATTAATTTTAGCGGTTTTCATTTTTCGCGGATGTGAATATCCACGAAAATAAAAATTGTTTTTGTCCTGTAAAATATTGGCTTGACTGAACAGTCAAGACGTAAAAGGAGAGAGAAACGTAAAGATACTGTAATCACTTTACACTGAACATATTTGTTTAGATAGAATCGGCTCCTTTGGGGTGGATACCAATCCTTATTTCACACAAAAAAACGTAAGATAAACATTTGTACTAATCAATGTTTAGTTCACAGAAACAGTCAACTGAAATATGCGAGCAATTGATAGAATGGCTATTGTTCAGGATAAAAGTAAACGGAACTCACAGTCGGTTAAAAGTAATTCAATTGTACTTGCACAATCAGGGACAAGTGACCGTTAATCAAGTGAAAAAAGTGACAGCATGTTCAAATTATAATTACCTGCTGATTACCAGCTAACGTAATTGCGCCGAAAATAATAGCTCTATATCTACCTACTTTTAACGTTTTGTGAGGCGCTTTGAATACGGCAAACCATATGTTTGGACGATTCAAATATCTTATTACTATTTTGTAGAAACATGGAAAATATTTTGCGGAGTCCGACCGCGAAATTTCACGAAAATTAGGCGACGCGAAAATTTTCCATTATACGGTAGTCTTATGCAGCAATGTATAAGCTCTGGCATGTCTACTTTAACTAGAGACTGTGTTTGTGAAAGACTATGCCTTCAACCTTAAGCGTGAACTAAAGGAGCAAAGCTTTACAATGTCTAAATCTGAAAAGGGACACAGTGCTATTAATCTTATGAAAATTTCTCAGAAATTAATCAGATTATCTACATACTGATTCCAAGCTGTATGCCACATGTCACAA
The DNA here is from genome assembly GCA_963989385.1 of Ctena decussata. Classification (NCBI taxonomy): domain Eukaryota; kingdom Metazoa; phylum Mollusca; class Bivalvia; order Lucinida; family Lucinidae; genus Ctena; species Ctena decussata. Next base: position 41,247,165 of record OZ022514.1, read on the forward strand.
TCCCATCTCAAATGGTTCTCTAGATGTTTTGTTAAAATTTTGTTTAAATATGTAAGTCCAAAAGTCAAAAAAAAACACAATAATATTTTCCTCACCTTTACCAAAGTATATGATACGTTTCGGACTAATAATATACAAAAAAAAGCTTCCTAGAAGTTGAGAAATTATCAAATTCAAGCAAGGGGCATCTCTCCATCATTTTCAAACGAAATTTGCCCAAATGTTAATAAATTCTTCTACATCTGATATTAATTAAGGAATGAATTTCATTTTTCTGAGGTTTATCGAAGTGTAAACTACATTGGGTCACGTGCAAAGTGAATGAACCCCGAAGGTATTCATGTTAACTTTGCTAGTGACCCAATGTAGTTTACACTTCGATAAACATCAGAAAAATTAAGTTCATTGCTTATATTTACATTCGTTTCAATCAAATCTTTCATGAAAAATCTTATAAGCGCTAAAATTGAAGCACTAAAACATTTACACGAAGTTTTTTCTGCTAACAGCAGAACGGCATGCATGACGTCATGACGTTGCTAACGTCCAATCAGGTTGTAGACAGCTATTGTTTGTTTTGACGTCATTGACGTCGCGTGTCTCAATGTAATTATTGGAATGTAAACTACATTACGTTCCAATGGTTTACTATAGGGCTTTTCAGTAAATACACCAAGAATGTAAATATTGCTAAATGTTAACATTCTTTCGCAAAGGATTATTCAGATATTGTGCTAATAAGATTTCGATTTTATTTTGATAAAGGGAGGTAACTGTAAAAGTACAAGTTCGACGGCTGAAAAAAATGGGCTTTCACTTTTTTTCATGACCTAAACATATCTACATTGTAAATTTCAACTTCTACAGCCAGTCGTTCTTGAGCCCATATCTGCATAGGCGACCATCAGGATTAATTAACACATTTATTTATCTTTGCCAAAACTTTTTGTACATCAAGGACTACTTGTTTCCCAAAACTGGGCAAACTGGTTCAGAAGTCGGAAAAATTGCAAATTTGAATACTGAAGGGCCTAACTCAGTCATTTTCAACCAAATTTTCCCAAAGATTAATCAGATCTTGTACATCTCAACCCAAAACTGTATACTAAATATCATTATCCTAGCTTTAATACTTCTTTGGATATTATGGTAACGCCACTTTATCTTAATTTTAAGAAAGGGGAGGTAACTATAATAAAAGTACAAATCTGACAGAGGAAAACAACATGGGTCCCCTCAGTTTTCATGACATATTGGTATATGGGATTGCGAAACCCTAGGCACAATGGCTCTTGAGCCTAGTAGCTACATCAGTAATGATTGTCAGGGAAATAACTTTCAATTTCCTAGGCGCAATGGTTCTCCAGCCCAGTAGCTGCATCAGGCTTTAAGGACGAGAGGAAGAACTGACGAACAGATAAGGCGACACCAACTTGCCCTTTCAACTTCTTTGAAGTTCTGGGCATAAAAACGGAAATAAGAAATGCCAGGGGATTTAACCTGGGGTGAACCGGGTTCAGAGCAGAAAAGAGTACCACAGAACAGCTCTTCAACCTTAGAATCTTGTGTGAAAAGTATCTTAAAATTCAATAAAATCTGTGCCATGTCTTCATTAATTTCAAAAAAGCCTCTGGAAGAGTATGGCATGCAGCCTCATGGGCCACAATGCGGAAGTACAATATCAGTGCAAATCTAGTTTGCACCGTTGAGCAGCTCTGCGTAAAGGCTACAAGTGCATTCCTGATGAATGGCAGCGCGAAAGAATGATTCAGAACAACAGTTAGAGTAAGGCAAGGATGTCCTTTGTCACCCACCCTGTTCAACATTTTTTCTCGAACTCATCGTGTCTGATGCTCTGGAAGAACATGACGAAAGGTTAGCAAAGGCGGCAGAAATATTACGTATCTGCAGTTTGCAGATGACAAAGACACTCTAGCTGTGGTAGAGCAGGAACTAGAAGCCCCAGTTGAAAGTCTCGCCAACCGTGCAAAAGGTTTAAAATGGAGATCAGTGCTAAGAAGACTAAACTGATGACAAACAGCGCCAATGACATCCAGAGTGAGATCAAGATAAACGGACAGAAGCTGGGTACTGTAACACGCTTCAAATACCTTAGAGCAGTTGTCTCAGATGATGGGTCTAAACAGGAGGTTCTCTCAAGGATTGAACAGGCCACTTCAGCTTTTATAAAGCTGAAGACAATTAGGAGAAATAACGGCCTATCTCTTGGATCAAAGGTAAAACTTATGCGCTCCCTTGTAATTTCCATATTTCTGTATGCCTGTGAATAGTGGATCCTGACAGCAGAGTCAGAGCAGACAAACCATGGTATAACTATTACTTAAATGGGCAATCTCTATAGAACATTTCAAATGCGATGCACCCTCTCGTGAAACTGGAACGCATACACGAATTTACCATATCCAGACACATTAAAGGGTAGCCTTAAGCTTAGGCTCAAATCGGCATATCAAGGTTATCATGGAAATTTCATTGTTTCAAAGAAAGACGTCAAATTATCTTTCATCAACTAATAAACAAAGACATTTCAAAGAATCGTTATTCCTATTCACTAATATATAAATTGACTGAATTTTATAATACGACTTAATTGATATTTACTTAGATTGTTTTTAATTCAAATCAACTGTTCAGAGTACAGAACTACAGTGCCACTGTCTAACGGTTACGCCCTTGTGATTTATCCAGGTCACGATTCCGTCGACTTGTTAGGTGCGGCTTGCTTCTTTACACGCAGAAATCTAAGAACGCTATTATGGATATTGTTTTGCATTAAGAAAGATGGTATTAAGGCTAATTACTTGAACAGAAGTGTCTGAACAAACATGGAGACTTTGATCAGACTCCTCCTTATGATCAGGTTGATCTGAGTCTGCACTATTTGCCACTTCACCAACAAGGTTTTAAAACATTTTCTAGATAGTAAAATCAGAATGTTCAATTACGACATTAAACCCGTGATTGAAAATTCAGTATAATGCCGGTAATGTGAAGAGTAGATAACCGATATAATAAGATCGGGCATGAGAAACAGATGCTTATAATCCTGAAATATCTTCGGATCGGAATATTTATTGTTTATGCACTGTCTTCAGGGACGTAGTTGGGGATACATGCATTGTATGCAAGTCAAGTTTTATACCTCAAGTGAGAAAGTCCAGCGCATCTTCTCCTTAGAGTATCATATTGTCGCGCGTGTTTGCATTTGGCTTCTTAAAACATCGTCAAGTTTTACATACTAATGAAAGCAAATGAGCAAGGCATATTTTAGCAAAATTTCATCACGCGCAAGTGCCTTTGCGTGTAGCCAGCTACGCCCCTGATCGTCTTGCAGGACCCACACTTACTATCAGGTTCACGAACATGTAAGCTAGTATTATCTTTCACAGATGCATTTGAAGAAATATGCCTTACAGAGCTCTAGATAAGAGGGAGTATTTGGTGATAATTAGGGATAATTTTTGTTAAATCTGCATAAAAACATATGTTGTGACCCCTCATCTGAACCGTCTCGACGAGACGGTTCAGATGAGGGGTCACAACATATGGTTTCGATGAGAAATAAAACAAAATATCCTTAATTATCATCAAATACGCCCTCTTATCTAGAGCTCTGGGCCTTTTCCCGGTGATGCCTCTTCACTACAAACGCACATGGTACTACGCTTGATTTAAATGTACCAAGTAGTTGCCAAGATTTATCAGCAATTTCAAGAACCTTATCTTTCGTGACGTAATAGGCATACGCCTCTAGACCATGTCTTGGGAATTATGTTCGTTTTTTATCCCGAGATAACAAGATATAGATGTAAAATCCGAGAGTGTTTGGTTTTGATTTTAGCTTGAAGCATGGTGTGTATGTTTTCACAAACTTACCTGATGATAATGCTCGGTTACACAAATCCACATATTATCATTCTTTGGAAAGGTGATATTTATTATGAATGTATTATGAATGTTCTCGGTGTTAAACGTAAATTCGTATTTAGATTAAACTAGCTGAGCACTCAACAGAAAGAACAACAGTCAAAGCCCAATGGGCCCGACCAAAGACAGCTCGTCATCACCAGTCTCATAAACGCGCTGTCTTTGCAATGAATGAAAAAGGGATTCTCAAATAGGCTAAAAATTGTACTCTTGAAAACATTCATTTTATTTGATTGAAGCATTTCAGAAAAAAATCACAGAGTTCGCAAAATGATCGAGATCAGATTTGAAACGACTGTTACTGTCTGTTAAATGCTTCTTATCACGAATGACCTCCCCGGGTAGCGTGCGCGATTTAAATTCTCCGTCGCATACTATTTACGTGACGCCTGATGACGTCAGGAGTCAAAGTATTCCAAGCAGATTGGAGAGCATTTTGCAACTCCTGAATGGTCGTTACAAGTATGTTCTGTAGGCACAATCTCCTACCTAATTAATTCCAGATGTGTTCTGCCGCATTGTACTTGGTCATGGTGTCTCCCATGGAACGTCTTATTTGGCTCTGTGATAACTCAGTGACAACAATTTAACTTGCGAGTAGCTTCTCTCTATCAAAACAGTCTTGGTAGTTGAAACAGGCTCTAGCATAGTGGACCGAGAGAAGTTAACTTCGTATGCAGGTGCAGAAGGAATATTGCCTAACAAAAACGAAAAAGTTGTTCCTCTAGTCACAAGCCTAGTAACAATAGCAATCTAAGTATGAGGCAGGTGAACGAGACTCTTTGGTATCTTTAATTTCTAGTTCACATGAATAGATGAAAGAAGTCTATAAACTCCCAAAATATATAAAACTTCATGTTACGTCGTAAAATAACCTCCTATTTTCCACCTAAAAATGATAGGAATAACTGATTGAATGGCATGCTGTGGTAATTAATTATTCTAGCATCCTCACACTCTTGCAAAGCGACGTATAAATCACAATCGTGGAAGGGATAACCGCTATCATGAAATTATTTAAATATAAGTATTTGTAGAACAGAATGGCTACCGTTTATGGTACGTTCAGACTGAATAGGGATACGTTCAGAAAAGAAAAGGGGAAAGTCTTCTGACTCTGAACTGCCACAAATATTAATCTATTGTTAATCTTGTAATATCATTTTGGCACCACATGCATAAAATCCTTCATATAAATTCTAGATCCGGCCAGTAATACCTTCCAAAACAAAAAAGTTATAAACGATGACTTTAAACAATTAATTAAAAGTAGTTTCAAAGGAAATTGTGAAATTACGTCTGAATTTCCGAATGGCAGTAAATACTGTTAAAACAATGGACAGTACTTTGATCTATAACAACAATAACATGATGATATCTGTGATCTAAAAATAGCGGTTAATAACTTTTAACAAAATATACAAAATTATCACAGTTCGTGGCTAATACACATGCAAACTTTTGATACTGGTTTCAGAGGGTTAGCTAATAGAGCAATTATCTGTCAGAAAACCTAAACCATTTCCAAATATAATTAATAAACATGTATTTTATTGGCATATATATATTTTGGCATTTACAATTTTTGGCCGTATTTTATTCTATCGTTGACAAAAAGGCAATTTCCTCTTACCCCCTGTACAAAAAGGGAATTTTTCGGCCCAAGGGCACGTGGCAAAGCCATCGCTGGTTCTGCGGGTAAAGGTATTGAATCCGTTTTACTTCAAACCGCTTATTGTAAACAAACTGTCAGTAGCTAACAAAACAAACTGATTAAGATGAGCCAGCTGATAAGGAATAAAAAATATTGATAGAGATATAAAGATATAGTTCTTCATAAATGATGCAAAAACAACTAAAAGTTTTCTAATCTATTGCTATTACAGATACGATATCGTGCCATAGATTACTATTGAAAATAACTCAAAATACGCAAGGCGAATCCCAGCTGGCAACGGTGCAGACGAGCCTACGGTATCATGACCTTTGCGGTTCTCTTGTTGATTTAACTTCTGAATGTGATATACCCAGTGGATGCGTCTACAGGTCCACTTTTAATATAAGAGGTGTGCGATTCGTTGATACATACCAGAGCTCTAGATAAGAGGGAGTATTTGGTGATAATTAGGGATAAATTTTGTTAATTCTGCATTTAAACATATGTTGTGACCCATCATCTGAACCGACTCGCCGAGACGGTTCAGATGAGGGGTCACAACATATGGTTTCGATGAGAAATAAAAAAAATTATCTTTAATTATCATCAAATACTCCCTCTTATCTACAGCTCTGACATACTCATACCCTTTTTATCGCTTATCTCTCGCACATTTTGAGGGTTTTAGCCTCAGTATAATTGTATACTTGAATATTTGTACTACTGTATTCCCTTGCGGCCCAGTCTCACTGTCACGTTTTGAGGGCTAGGGTGTACTACGTTTCCCGCCCTACGTTTGGCAAAGACATGTACCCCGTTTTGTAGGTATCCAGGTGTTACTACGTTTTTAGTAGGTTTCCAATACGTTTAACTACGATTTATTTCGTATTACTCGGTTATCAAACGGCTTAGTACCACGCTTTCAGAAGGAATGAGAACAGTTTACTTACCTACCACGATACGGTGCCGTACATTTTACTAGGGACTACTAGGTAATGACCGGGATAACTACCTAGTCAACGTGACGTTTCAGTAGGTATCGCAAAACATACCAAATCGTAATAAACCGAAGAATTAAACGTCACAAAAGGTACTAAGATGTGGTAAAGCTTATATAATGTGTACTAGTACGTAGAAGACCTTCACGCATGGCTACGTATTTAAACCGTTTCATATACGTTCTAGTACGTTTAGACTAGGCTGAAATACGCTTTTACTACGCAAACAGTAAGTATTTAGAAATGGTACGTTTAAGGTGATTTTTTTTAAAAATCAAACGTAGCTATACCACGTATGTAGCTGTTTATATCCGTATATAATACGTATTCACTACGTTTTAATACGCATAATCCCGTTTAGGTATGTTATAAATACGTAGAAAAACCTAATCCTCAATACGAAACAGTGAGACTGAGGCTTAGAGGATCTCTAGGTTATTCTTGTCACGTTTTTATACGTATTTAATGCGTTATGGCTACGTTTTAGTACGTTTTGACCACGTTATACTACGTGTTGGTACGTTTTACTACGTATACGCTATGCATATCAAATTGCCATGTTTAGGTTAAAAATTCTAAATCAAACGTAATTTGGCCACGTATTTAGCTATATCAACATACGTACTCACTACGTTATATAACGTTTACTGCCGTGTTGCCACGTTTGAAAACGTAGAAAAACCTAGCCCTCAATACGTGACAGTGAGAATGTGGCTTAAGATCGTGTTGTAATGAAACTACCCATCAGGCGTATTAATCTTGCATGTGCGTATTCGCAACTTGCATCAACCGACGTTTTTTTTTTTTTTTTTTTTTTTTTGCCTCTTTAAGCAATCTGCGACATGCCGAGACTAAATAACGACGATCGTAACCATTTTGCCATGCTTGGTTTAAACAATATTTATTTCACGTAAATTACATGCATAACATTTACAGAGTACAAAATGGTGAACAGGATTTGATAACAAGCATCAAAACTTATACAATCATCTCCTGCTGAACAGAATTTGATAACAAGCATGAAAAATGTCCGGCGACATGTTGTCCGTGTAATGCAACAAATCTTATAGCGCAATCATATTATTGTGCTTCCACGGCCAGCAAAGAGCCCGGATTTAATTGCAGTAAACTAATTTCCGACTTCATGGTCATAGTTGAAAAATACCATGGTTCTCAGTTACCGTACTTTCATTTTCACATACAAGTCATTCAAATACATTGACATGGCGGATGTATTGGTGCTTACTACGCGCGAGCTCCTAATCACACTTGCATATGGAGGTACATGTCTGTTTATCTAAATAATTCGGACTTGTCAATGTGACTATGGTTAATGAGTTCAGACCTATCATTATATACCTTGACCGCTTCCATAAAAGGTGGAGAAGGTAAGAATCATGCTATGCATGAAGTTGGCTCATACTTATGCAAAGAAACAGAAGGTATGTAAAGAACATATATCATATTGGCATATGTGTTGAAATTGACAATTTCGTATACAATGTTCGAGATCATCCGTCATGCTTTCTTTTCAAATATCAAAATGGCTCTCTCTCTCCCTCTTTCTCTCTCTCTCTCTCTCTCTCTACGTGCGTGCGTGTGAGTGCGTGTGTGTTAGTGAGTGTTTTTGTCTAATATTAGCTTTTTTCTTTGTGGCATGTTTTTCTGAGAGAATGAGTACATACAATTCCGTGTGAATTAGTACATACGTGCATTTGTGCCATATGATGGATTAAGCAAATCATACAGTATATAAGCAGTGATCAACAAAAAAGGTATTTCAGGCGTATGCATAAAGCAAAGGTTTAAGAAAGCCTGAGCATCAGGGCAGACTGGCCAGATCATTTTCCTTACACTGTGTATGGATCCAGTAGAATATTATGCTCACTAACAATGGCTCTGACTAGGCTGCATGAATGCATAGCCTGAATGGAATATATGACATATATGATACACCAATACAACGCCATGTCAGAACGAGAGATATCACGTACATTTAATCCCTAAAGGAAACATCAAAACACGACATTCTTCCGTTTTGTTTAAATATTCATGGTGTTGTCGTTGAATATTTTATTACTTTGTCCCATGAGATAAAATGAAAAGAAAATAAATTTCAAATCACCTGCAATTAACAATTGGTGCTTAAACCTCTAATTCATAATGTTTGCGAATAAAGGTTTGAATATAGTTCAGTGTACGTGCCAAACTATTTGCCTATCATCAAAAGTAAACTGTTCGAAATAATTACTTGGGTAAACTCGTGCAGCAGCAATATCCAGGTATTCCATGGGCTACTGGAGGATTGGTATATCCAGGTATTCCTCGGGCGTATACCAAGGTATACCTCGGGCTACTCGAGGATATACATCCTCGAGAAGCCCGAGGAATACCTGGGTATACATATCTTCTAGTAACATATACATATCTTCGAGTAGCCCGAGGAATACCTGGGTATACATATCTTCTGGTAACATATACATATATCTTCGAGTAGCACGAGGAATACCTGGGTAAACATATCTTCTGGTAACATATACATATATCTTCGAGTAGCCCGAGGAATACCTGGGTATACATATCTTCTGGTAACATATACATATCTTCGAGTAGCCCGAGGAATACCTGGATATACATATCTTCCGGTAACATATACATATATCTTCGAGTAGCTCGAGGAATACCTGGGTATACATATCTTCTGGTAACATATACATATATCTTCGAGTAGCCCGAGGAATACCTGGGTATACATATCTTCTAGTAACATATACATATCTTCGAGTAGCCCGAGGAATACCTGGGTATACATATCTTCTAGTAACATATACATATCTTCGAGTAGCCCGAGGAATACCTGGGTATACATATCTTCTGGTAACATATACATATCTTCGAGTAGCCCTAGGAATACCTGGGTATACATATCTTCCGGTAACATATACATATATCTTCGAGTAGCTCGAGGAATACCTGGGTATACATATCTTCTACTAACATATACATATCTTCGAGTAGCCCGAGGAATACCTGGGTATACATATCTTCTGGTAACATATGAATATCTTCGAGCAGCACGAGGAATACCTGGGTATACATATCTTCTAGTAACATATACATATATATTCGAGTAGCCCGAGGAATACCTGGGTATACATATCTTCTAGCAACATATGCATATCTTCGAGTAGCAGGAGAAATACCTGGGTATACATATCTTCTAGTAACATATACATATCTTCGAGTAGCCCGATGAATATCTGGGTATAAATATCTTCTAGTAATATATACATATCTTCGAGTAGCCCGAGGAATACCTGGGTATACATATCTTCTGGTAACATATGCATATCTTCGAGTAGCACGAGGAATACCTGGGTATACATATCTTCTAGTAACATATACATATCTTCGAGTAGCCCGAGGAATATCTGGATATACATATCTTCTAATAACATATACATATCTTCGAGTAGCACGAGGAATACCTGGGTATACATATTATCTAGTAACATATACATATCTTCGAGTAGCCCGAGGAATACCTGGGTATACATATCTTCTGGTAACATATACATATCTTCGAGTAGCCCGAGGAATATCTGGGTATACATTTCTTCTAGTAACATATACATATCTTCGAGTAACCCGAGGAATATCTGGGTATACATATCTTCTGGTAACATATGAATATCTTCGAGTAGCCCGAGGAATATCCGGGTATACATATCTTCTGGTAACATATACATATATCTTCGAGTAGCCCGAGGAATACCTGGGTATACATATCTTCTGGTAACATGTACATATCTTCGAGTAGCCCGAGGAATACCTGGGTATACATATCTTCTAGTAACATATACATATCTTCGAGTAGCCCTAGGAATACCTGGGTATACATCTCTTCTGGTAACATATACATATCTTCTGGTAACATATACATATCTTCGAGTAGCCCGAGGAATACCTGGGTATACATATCTTCTGGTAACATATACATATCTTCGAGTAGCCCGAGGAATATCTGGGTATACATTTCTTCTAGTAACATATACATATCTTCGAGTAACCCGAGGAATATCTGGGTATACATATCTTCTGGTAACATATGAATATCTTCGAGTAGCCCGAGGAATATCCGGGTATACATATCTTCTGGTAACATATACATATATCTTCGAGTAGCCCGAGGAATACCTGGGTATACATATCTTCTGGTAACATGTACATATCTTCGAGTAGCCCGAGGAATACCTGGGTATACATATCTTCTAGTAACATATTAATATCTTCGAGTAGCCCTAGGAATACCTGGGTATACATCTCTTCTGGTAACATATACATATCTTCTGGTAACATATACATATCTTCGAGTAGCCCGAGGAATACCTGGGTATACATATCTTCTGGTAACATATACATATCTTCGAGTAGCCCGAGGAATACCTGGGTATGCATATCTTCTGGTAACATATACATATCTTCGAGTAGCCCGAGGAATACCTGGGTATACATATCTTCTGGTAACAAATATACATATCTTCGAGTAGCACGAGGAATACCTGGGTATGCATATCTTCTGGTAACATATACATATCGTTGAGTAGTCCGAGGAATATCTGGGTATACATATCTTCTGGTAACATGTACATATCTTCGAGTAGCCCGAGGAATATCTTCGAGTAGCATATACATATCTTCGAGTAACCGAGGAATACTTGGATATACATATCTTCAAGTAGCATAGTACACATCTTCGAGTAGCCCGAGCATTACCTAGGTATACATATCTTCGAGTAGCCCGAGGATTACATACAGTCAAACCTGCTTATGTGGTCACCTCTATTAAGGGGTCACCTGCCTTTAGCAGCCACCTTTACTGGGTCCCTCCAACCAAAATACAGTGCAAATGAACTTGTATTTAGTGGTCACCTGTCTTAAGCAGCCAATTTTTGGACTTCCCTTGGGTGACCCCTTAAGACAGGTTTGACTGTAGGTATACATATCTTCGAGTAGCATATACATATCTTCGAATAGCCCTAGCAGTACCTAGGTATACATATCTTCTAGGAACATATACATTTCTTCGAGTAGCCCGAGGAATATCTTCGAGTAACATATACATATCTTCGAGTAACCGAGGAATACTTGGATATACATATCTTCAAGTAGCATAGTACACATCTTCGAGTAGCCCGAGCATTACCTAGGTATACATATCTTCGAGTAGCCCGAGGATTACATACAGTCAAACCTGCTTATGTGGTCACCTCTATTAAGGGGTCACCTGCCTTTAGCAGCCACCTTTACTGGGTCCCTCCAACCAAAATACAGTGCAAATGAACTTGTATTTAGTGGTCACCTGTCTTAAGCAGCCAATTTTTCGACTTCCCTTGGGTGACCCCTTAAGACAGATTTGACTGTAGGTATACATATCTTCGAGTAGCATATACATATCTTCGAGTAGCCCTAGCAGTACCTAGGTATACTTATCTTCGAGTAGCATAATATGCATATCTTCGAGTAGAATATACATATCTTCGATTAGCCCGAGGATTACATAGGTATACATATCTTCGAGGAGCATATACATATCTTCGAGTAGCCCTAGCATTACCTAGGTATACATATCTTCGATTAGCATAATATGCATATCTTCGAGTAGCCCGAGGATTACATAGGTATACATATCTTCGAGTAGCATATACATATCTTCGAGTAGCCCTAGCATTACCTAGGTATACATATCTTCGAGTAGCATAATATGCATATCTTCGAGTAGCCCGAGGATTACCTGGTTATACATATCTTCGAGTAGCATAATATGCATATCTCCGAGTAGCTCGAGAAATACCTGGGTATACATATCTTCGAGTAACATTTACATATCCTCGAGTAGCCCGAGGACTTCTTGGGTATTGGTCGGGTTTACCCAAGTAATTGTGCAGTACTTGCCGATGACATGTTAAACAGTAATAAGTTCCTCATTTTAAGACAGATTACAGGTCTGATCTCAAATAGGGGCAAACATTTCATCGTTACGCATTTAAATTTCTTTCGGTGTTTCGGATGGGTTGAAATCTCTAATGGGTAACACCCGCCATCAACAATACTGTCTCTGAGGAATCATCACACATTAACTGTTGTTACCAAACGGTATTGTTGACCAGTCTTTCAGAGTGGTTTCAGACACTGACAAAAGAGTTAATTGTGGACCAGATATGTCCCACCCACGTAAACGAAATCGTGTCATGCACTGTCATCCGACGAAATAATAGATCATAAGATGCTTTTACAGCATTTTTGTGCGATTTATTAAAGGATCAAACTAAAGACTAAAGACAAGAAAAAATCAGTTCAAGGTCTGTGTGGACTATAAAATACAGCATTAGGTAGCTTGCCTCAGTATTTCTCTGGACACCAAAGAATAAACGTATCCAGTGGATCATAAAACTCCAAAAACTGATCTGATTGGTTGCTTGCATGTGTGAATGAATTTACCTGGAAAATGATTGACAGCTCATCATCTTAGTGACCAGTAGCCATTAGCTTTATGACCAATTGTTATCAGTAAAACAGTAACTAAAGAATAGCTCCGCCCACATATAGACTAGAACAATAGCTTAATCCTTTGCCAGGCTGCACATATTCTAGGTCTATAACTGTTACAGGGCACTAGTGTTCCATACACTCCATACTACATACCTTGCGGTACATCCCCGGCTGTTATAACGGCGTGGTAGAGTGTTAGCATTTAGACCAAGGGAATCCCTGTTGGATACACGGTCGCGACATCCAGATTTTGGTGAGTGTGTGATAAATGGCGCCCAACGCAAATAACCCACGTGTGCATTTGAACTCTTTAAGTCTCGTTTGCAAGTAATATTTTTACTCCTCATAACTTTAAGATGAATGCAATATTGCGGGGAGACTATCACAGTGTATAGGCATATAATTTATCACACTTGTATTGTCCTGCGGTACGAGGCGATCTTTATAAGGACGCGATAGAGTGGTCACCTTAAGATAAAGGGGACTCCGGTTTGATCTTCGGCCGCGACCATCTTGGTTTTTTAAGATTCCGTGATATAAGATCAAGAATAAGGTAGGGTAAAGTACATTTAAGACAAACCAAGGTGAGATTAGAGAAAACGGCAATTACCAGGAACTGATTCAATCGAATTCAACATCCCATCCGGAACACCTAACGGAAATGGGATATCTACAGCTAAAACGTCACTTAACTAAGCAGCCCGAGCAAAAAACCAAGGGAACACCTCCTTTCCCATAGATGGCCACAAGGCTATGCCAAAAAATAGACCAATTAAGTGTAAGACAACCAGAAAGTGAATGAACAATTATCATTTGAATGAACCACATCAGAAGCAATGCCTTATACTTACTAGGAGGTTTAAACCGGCTTTACGCTCAAACAACTTCATCTTAGTTTCTGCAGTGGTTCATATATCCATTTTTGGTCCGCGTGAAGGAACCTTAAGTTTAGATTATATGCATATAAAACTACAAACAGACAGACAGACAGAACTATACAGACAGATACATGTATATCATTAGGTGGTTTTAGACTTGTGTCGTTTTGTTAGGCTCAAGTTATTATGCACAGGATGAATTTTCTTTGCTGTTCGCTAAATGCGAAGCCTAAGAACGAGCAAATGTATGAAAACCACTATATCGTACGAGGAGTAAACACGTGATTTTAATCTTCTAAGTAGTGATATCTTTTGTTATAATCTTTACACGCAAAAGGTGTTCTAGCAACAGGCATTGCATGTTATTAAGATACATATCATAGTAACAAGTTCTGATAGCTGACTTGCACGAAACGATTCATCTGTACTTTTGAAAACATCAAACAGCTACAGGTTCTATTACATTCAACTGATAGTAGCATTCATTTGAGTTTTGATTGGTAAAGTGTTTTCTTTTGAGTTGCCATGCCCTCTAATTTTGAAAAGAGGAACGTGTGGAAGTTAGAAATACATCAAAGGAGCTCCCACACAACTCCTTGGAGTAGCCAAACCGAAATTTCAGAGGACACATTACTGTTAATTTCATTTTATCCTCCTTTCCAATGGGGTCAAGTTTTAAAGAAAAGAAAAATGAGCCGCGACACGAGAAAACCAACAAAGTGGTTGTGCGCCCAGCGCAGGTTCAGATCAGCCTTGGAATCCGCCCAGTCTGCCCAGAATCTTCGCTTTGGGTTTCAGGGGTAGCTAAGGGTCTACGCTGGCTCCATGCGGACAGCTAAGACTGATCAGACTGGGTGGATGTCCAGGCTGATCTGAGTCTGCGCTGGGCGCACATGCCACTTTATTGGTTTTGTCGTGTCGCGGCTCAATTATAAGGATTAAAAGGCACTTAGCAAAACTAAAAACAAACCTTTCAACAAATCACATTGCTGGTTTACTTAATTATATTAAAACAGTACACAAGAGTTTTCGTCGTCCAGCGGTCCTGCCAGCAGCCCTTCTTGAGATTTTCTGAATATGACGTGTTCCAGGTACCATGTCCTCGACAATGAGCCAATCGAGACTGGATTTCTACCCCAAAAAGTGTAATACGCAATTGTGCGTTTTATTATTGGCGGCCACTTTGCCGTTTTTCGAATTTTTACCGAAAAGTTTATTTTAAAATATACATGTCTCTGCATTTTTTTTCAAATACATGTAACAGACTTTACGGTTCTGCAGTACACTTCGGCCATTTTGGACCAGATTTCTGCGTAAAATCACATCCAATCACAGCCCAAATAAAGCAAAATTTTGAAATAAAAGCAGTTCTTTTGCCTAGATATAATGAAACTATACCTTTAAATGCACAGAATGCTATTGTAAAAGGAACCTTTGAAGAGTTCTCATTTTTTTCGTTTTTCTCTCATATGGTCAAAATTTGTCTAAGTCCATTTTATACAAGCTAGTGTTGAAATTATCCCCATGATGACACATGAAATTATTCAAGCATCACTGAGTTTGTGCTCCTGAACACACTGTTCACCCAGATGCAACAAGTTGGTGCCCATGCCAAAACATGCTCGTATAAGTTTATGGGAACATGCACTTTTAGAAGTGCACGCTACTGTTATTTGTGTGTGTACTGTTACAGAAGTGCTAGGCATTTACTATCAGTGTTGAAGGCAGCAAGTTCCAGCAGCTAAGCCTGGGCAAGTAAATGAAACTGCAGGGCTGTGAGCCTAATGTGAAGCCATATCAGTTATGAATCATTCGTTCTGTTCTGTAATGTTAAGTGCTTATTTTGTCCGTACAGTCCCTCACAAAAACATTCTCTATCATCAATTCAATATAAGATTAAAACAACCATCTCTGTGATTTACATGTCTTTTAAAAATCATTATAACAAGTGATAAACAGCCCAGACTTCTCATTTACTCCTTACTTAGAGCCCTATACTCAATTTGTTTGGCTGGGCACTCCTTTTTTCAGAGAATAGTCAACTCATGATCTCTGAAAGTCAAAGTTCATCTCAGACTACTGATAGCTCAAAGTAAATTTTCTGTTCCGGCAAAATTTATTTTGAGATACTGTAGTCTGAGATAACAGGAGATGAAATAATTATGTCCATACCATTCTTTGATATAAGAGGGTACTTTGAAAATTAAGTGTTTGAGATAACAAGCGTTAACTTAACTGTATTGTAAAACCTGCATTAAGGGATATCTACGTTTTCACAAGATGTCTGTAAGCGACCCTTATTTCAAATCCTATTGAAAACCCTGGAGGCATTTTCTTTCTCTTCACAGGGGCCGAATATGCCGGTCCTTTTTGTCAAAGGAAATATCCTAAAATCCAGCAGAATCGACAATGTTAAAAATCCAAGGCTCGGATAAAGGCAACATTCTCAAAAAAAAACTACGAAAAGCCCTGGCACATACATGTACTACTAAAATCGATATAAAAGCTTAATCCTGTCAAGCATTTTGCAAATTTAAAGCCTATTGTATTTCTTCCAAAAAATGTCTTCTCTCTTATAAACACACTCCTTCCCTTCTTTTTCTGTAAAGATTGACAAAATAACAAAGAGATTGGCTCCAGACCACCTTTTTTATTCATTGACATATTTTTGTCTAATGAGTTTCATACATCGACCCTGGGACTAGCAATGCCCCTGGCATTTACTAAGATACATACAATAGTATATTTCTCAGTAAGGTGCCATTATGGATAGCTAATTATGGAAGTTCTTTTCGCTGAGATAATTGTTTGTTTTTCGTGTAAAATTGTATAGTCTCTCATACCTGCAGGGGAGTTTCTTATGGCCCTACCAAACATTTATCATCAGTTGCAGTGAGAATAAAAAAAATCTGATGGATGAGCTTCTGGAATCAAAGAACGTTATTAGCAGAATCTGTTCATGTGCAGTTATTTAAAGTTGCAACTTTACTGCCCATATACCCCTGTCCAGAAAGATTGGATAGAAAAAGAAAATGAATTGGATTAGAAACTCAGCTACAAACAATCCCTTTAAAGTACCTACTCGAATGCAGCAGGGCCTTGCCCAAAAATTGGCCAGTATCAGTAGTACTCCCAAATGCTAAAGGTTGTCTTGGCATCTTTGCCCTCTCAATTATCTCCAAGTGTTTATTAGAATTAATACTATATTTGTGACGTGAAATTAAAACTGTCCATAGAATGAATGTATTCATAGATTCTCCCCCATTTCAATTGTTCTGTGGTACAACTGGATATCCGGTGTGTTTCAGAGCTATACTGTGATACATATACTTGCTTGTAGACATTTAAACCTTGCATTTGTGGTAATGAGTCAGAAACATCTCCTGCTATAAAATAAATACAGACTTTAAAAATATATATAATTAATTTCACAAACGCGTGACTGAAACAGAATATGTGTAGTTAGTATCATGCATAATTTCAACAACAAAAAGAAACTGAATTTTCCCCTATCATAAGTCATAATGCACTGGTTATTCCTTGACATTTCTAAACACAAGCAAGTACATGTACAGCAGTAATTATTTGGGATGGCAAACAGGCTGTTTGGAATCGACCAAACACAAACCTGCGTAGTCCGACAAAAGAGATTAGGTCGATCATACCCCGTTTGTGATTCTTATCAAGCCTTTGACATGTCTGTAAACCCTCACCATTTCATATTTATTTGGCAATAAAAAGGTGTTTTTTGTTGTTGTTATTTTTCCATCTGTAGAATGACCCCAATTTTCAAAATCAGCCATACGACATTAAGCTATGCGATAGGGTTTCCTCTGAAACCAATCCCAAAATACTAGATCCAATTGGTAAGACAGCTTTAGATTTTTTTTATTGTTTTTGAAGAGAACCCCCCACCCCCCTCAATAATATCACTCATTTCTCAGGTGGAAAGCTATTAAAAAAATGATACATTTGTGTTTTCAGTAATATAGTCAGTATATCAGACTTGTTTTATATTTATTTTAATAAAACAAGTATATTGAGACAACACTGACTTGCCTGAAACATGCAACTTTTTAATGTAGGCCTAAGCAGAATATATGTCAACACTTTCTTGTATAAAATGGACTTAGACAATTTTTGACCATGTGAGAGAAAACCGAAAAAAATGAGAACTCTTCAAAGGTACCTTTTACAATAGCATTCTGCACATTTAAAGATATAGTTTCATTATATCTAGGCAAAAGAACTGCTTTTATTTCAAAATTTTGCTTTATTTGGGTTTGTGATTTTATGCAGAAATTTGGTCCAAAATGGCCGAAGTGTATTGCGGAACCATAAAAAATAAATGATTCCAAGTTAAAACTAGAACAATATTTATTTAATTCATTTTCACTAAAAAGAATCTATTATGTCTTGCCAAAATTTCATTAAATAGAGAGACTACGTGTAATTGTTCGTAGTCACATGGGGAAATAACCTTATTACCGTATATCTTCGACATATAAGATAATTTCGTGGCGCTACTTAAAATGGCGTAAAACAAATTACCTTTAAATTCAGTAGGAAATAATAACAATTCGAAATAATCGACAAAATAATCGCTTTTTCTCAACCAGTTATGCTTAATTTTTTCAAGAATTACTTTTCTAAAAGGTAATTATCTATGTAAAAAAGCACTGATTGATATGTCAAATTCAGTGATTGTTTTGAGGGCGTATTTATATGCGCAACGAAACTACGAATTCAGAAAAAGTAGGCTTTTGGTTACATATTTAATCTGTCAACTCGTTTCACTAGCTACTACTAAAAGTAAACTTCCGAAAGAAGGCATCCACGCGAAATAAACTTAATGTCGTAATAATCAAAATGGAAGCTGCGATGAGGCTTGTTGTGTGTAAGTATATTTAATCTTTATATGTGTGTTTTTTGTGTGTTTTGTTTTTGTTGTTGTTTTTTGTATGTTTGTTCCTATTCACTCTGATATATACTTAAGTATTTAAGTAATGAAACAGATAATCGTTAAAATTTTACGAAGTTTTCGGTTTTTTATTGCTAGCTTTTTGACCTGCAGTTGTTCATATTGCTATCAGCATCTTTTGTCTTACAAATAGAGAATCTAACACTCGTGGTCATTTCATATGAAATTTATGAAAAGAGCCTTTGGCGAGTTTCATAAATTTTATATGAAATGACCACGAGTGTAAGATTCTTTTTATCATAATTATGACCCTTTAAAATAAAACTTTAATGCCTTCGAATTGAGCATTATTTCAAAAAGAAAACGCATTGTTGACATGGACGTTGTGAGTGACGTGACGTGTACGCGCTAAAGTGTTATTACACGTGTGGTCATATAATTTTTATGACACGGCGTTATCAACTGAGTAACAGCGACGTCATATGATAAATAGCCTTATTAATTTATGTTACTGATTCCTGCTTGGTGTCTCGGATGAGATGGCATTCGATTGTATCAGGTCTTGGTCGTTGTCTTTATACACTACCTCATACTATTTAAGATCTATAGGGCCAGTTCCTGACCGCTGGTCTTATATATTCTCCTCCAGTGATCTACAAAACACTCATTCCGCCTGGACTAAACTGCACTCTTAAAGAAGGTCAGAAAAACAAGAATTACAAGGTCAAATTTCAAAGCAGTTTTTAACATATTCTTTCAGATACGTACCCGAGATAATTAATTCTTTCAACTGAACATTTTTGTCTTCAAATTTTAAAAATAATTACTTGACCTTCAATACAAAGTACACGCAATATTTTACAAACCTGTGAGATAAAACAATACACTTAGAGATTGCTCTGACCTTACCTGATGGTATAGGATCAAGACTGTTTGTTCAAGTGGTTCTATCCATTGGGTAACATCGATGCTGATTTCAAATAAACGTGGCGTTATCCTGGAACAGCTATGATAAAAAAGAAAAAAAAACCGACACAAGCAAAGGAAGAAGCAGTGAAATAAAGTTAAACGAAGAGAAAACGTATCAGCTTTCTTACTCTGACAGTCCCAACAACATTCGGTTTTGTATTCTAGATTCATAGGGATCCACATGCTGGTTAATGAAAACAAGAACGTTGATCAGTTTACGCACATCATCAGGGGGGTAATACCCTTTTGGCTATCTGTGCAAGTTTCGACCGGGTCTGTACTATTCAAGGTGGCTTTCGACTGCGAATACGATCGTAAGCATTACCAATAATGGTAAATGGTAGTTGTCGACCGAGCTGATACTGCTGTCGATTGTCTCGGTCGACATCCACTTTTTCATGTATAGTTACTGACTGACTCGGTCGACAGCACAGGTAAGCAAATTGGTATTACCGCCGTGATCATGTTGTAAGCTTCTTTTTCTTTTTTTTCACGTCTCATTTTGATGACCGGAAATAAATGCCACTTGCCGGAAGTGCTCTTCTAAACTGAGGAAATATCCATTCACGACTAGTCATTAGGTTAGGACAATTTGACATTGATATTGTCCGTCTCTTACCCTTAATCAATTTAAAAGCCTATTCAGAAGGCTTTGACAACATAGCACTTGAAGTGTCATCAATAGATGAGCCGCGACGCGAGAAAACAAACAATGTGGCTGTGCGCCCAGCGCAGACTCGGATCAGCCTGGGCATCCGCTTAGTTTCATCAGACTCTTTGATAAATGCTCAAAGGGTAGCTAAGGGTCTAAGCTACCTTCATGCGGACAGCGAAGACTCTGATCAGACTGGGCGGATGCCCAGGCTGATCTGAGTCTGCGCTGGGCGCACAACCACATTGTTGGTTTTGTCGTGTCGCGGCTCAGATGGTATTGACCGACCAGTCATTGAAGGGGTCATACACTATATAACACTAAATGTGCTATAGAGGAGATTTAAGGATTACGTATAAACTTGATTGCAGTTGTTCTTGGGCCCTTGAATCATCCCGACTTAACGTTTATAGTGAGTCCTTCCAGATTTAGACGTTCATACGGTGTTTGATATACAGTCAAAACTGTCAAAGTCGAGATTTATCTCAGGCTACTATTATCTCAAAATGGATCCAAAAAATTACTTTGTAATACCAGTAGAATCAGATATCCGGGGTTGAAATGTAAATGTGTAGGAACTATTTTTGTAAAAGCGTTCTTTGGGACATAAATTGTTGATTTTACGAGAGTCAGCTAAACACTGTCAAAGAAATGTCAAGCTTTGCTTACATTTTAAAGCCAAAGCATTCTTAAAAGTTTGGTAATTCGTTAACCATTATCAAGTGAGAAAGTGATTGTCTGCACAAGATCGTCTGGAATAGTGAGTACTCAAAAAATAAATCACGTGCTATTTACTCTCATCTAGTTTGATTGCACGAGAAACCGATGACATACAAGTACAAAGTGGTATGTTCAGTTCTACATGTCTATTTCTACACTCAAAGCGCTTATGGTCGCATATTTTCACCATGTCAGGTTTGCTTAAAGTTCGGTAGTTCGTTAACCATCATTTAAAAGCGAGAAAGTGATTGTCTGCACAAGATCCTCTAAAATACTGGCTACTCAAAATTTAAATCACATGCTATTTTACTCTTATCTAGTTTGATTGCATGAGTAACCGTTGACATACATGTACAAAGTCGTATGTCCTGTTCTACATTTCTATTTCTACATTCAAGGCACCAATGGTCGCAGTCGCATATTTTCACCTGTTCGACTGAACTTGAATGAGAACAAACCCGTGAGTGCGAAGTGTAACGCAGTTTTATACATACTCGTATTTACCCTGATGTTCTGAAACAGTGTTTTCAAGGAGTGAGTGAGTGAGTGAACTCGGGTTTAACGTCTAACCATCAACGAGGTCATATGGAGACGGAACCTCGGTTTAAAGTCTCATCCAGAAGACCGAAGAAGCGGGATATCGATCTTGCGACCCCTAAATTTGGTAGTATGGAGTGTTATTCATTAAACTACAGCCGCTCCTGTTTACGAGGACGTATAGCTACCAGCTCATCCATACATTCATTTAAATTTTGTCGTCTGCTTTTTGGTTCTTAAAGAGTTAAACAACTGGAACATCACTTAAAAATCCATCAGTGCAAAGCGATAAAAGCATATAATCAGGAATATAATCACTTAAAAACTGAACTGCAAATTAATAATGCATTAATCTGATATTTATACCTCATAACTCTGTTGATTTAATGATCTGTTAAAGGAAACGGATTGGTCAATATTATGTTAGAGTTGTTTGGCAGAAATGTGTCAAGAATGTTAAAAAGGGTTTCTGTGTTGCGTTCAGTGCTGATTACATGGGTCTGAGAGCCAACTTCCGATGTTGATTGACCTATGGAACATTTTTCGATGTATTAAACATCAGCAGTATCAAACTTAGTTGGTAGAAATAGCGTGGTTAAGATCGCAAGATTTTTGACTGCACACAACATATGGTCCCAGATTATTTACTTTAAGATACCAGTACTTTGAGACATAAGGATTTGAAATGTAAAGAAATAGGAAATGTTTCCAAAGGACCTGGTATGTCAAGGGCGGTTTTTGGCCCCCATTTAAATTCTCTTAAAGTTACATGGTTTCAATTACTACAAAATTCATCATTTTCGTCAAAGTTCGCTGGGGGTATGAGTATGTTCAAGATAAAAACACAAATATTTTATGCAGGAATTGGTTGATTTTGTTGCTGTTACATTCTAGGTCGGAACTTTCTTAATATGTATTCATTTTATTATCGAAATAGAACTTTTGAAAAATGAATTTCCTGGTGGGGGGGGGGGGGGGGGGGGTGCAGATAAAGGGCCTTATCATACCAGGTCCTATAACAAACGTATTGAATATACTAAATATAAATACCTTTGCTTCCCTCTTTAATTGCAGCCGGTTGCTCAACTGATTGTTTTCTTTTGCTCCGGTATTTCAGAGGTGTTGTTCGATACCTCAGAGATCTCCAGGTGGCGCAGTACGTTGTTTCTGTCAAGTCCTTATTATTCTCTGATTTATCATGGGTATTATCCGTGATTTATGAGCTTCCTGTGATGATTCGTTCATGGGTTAGCATACCTTCCTGCAGCCCAAAGAGCTAACTTAATGTTTTGAACCACCACAGAAGCAGAGGGCGAGATTTTGGGTCAAGTAAAGCAAGTTTAAGTTCCCCAGTAATCTTTTTTTGACCGTTCCAAGGCGGTACTTCTGTTGCGGTCCCCTAATGTAACGTATTGTGAGATCCGCTTGTCTATGGTCTCTAGCTGTGTGGTCACCTGAATATCTGCCCATTCTGGGGCCGTATTCATAAAACGACTTAAGTGGTTGCTATGCTGTTGCTAAGGCTAAATTTCATGGAAGGAGATTCCCTACAACTATGAAATTTGCTCTGGAGGAACAGTCTTTGTAAGACTGTTCCTCCAGACCAAATTTCATAGTTGTAGGAATCTCCTTTATAGATATTTAGCCTTAGCAACCGCATAGCAACGACTTAAGTGGCTTTATGAATACGGCCCCCGCTCTCTGTTTTGTTTTGTGCTTTTTAGAATATAAAATAGCTAAAAATAGTTGTGGCTTCTGTTTTTAATTGGGGTAGCTGAATGACCACATGGGTACGAAAGAGCTGCTCATTCGGTTTACCGTGCGTGTCTTTCGTGAACTTTTGTCAATTTTTGTGTTTTCTTCTTTCACTTTTGCTTTTGAGGGCAGAATGTAGGATATGATTGTATTAATTTCTGATCATTGACTATCTTTTTCCTTTTACGATAGCAACATATGACATAACGACAGTCATCTGAATAAGAACATTTGATAGAATTTAAAATGTCAGTAATTGCAAGATGGTTAGGCTCGAGTGTCCCTTGCGAATTGGTGTTTTGACATATTTTACATAAATACTACATAATATCGTTAAGACTGGTTATGACAATACTCATAGGGACGCCAATTACATGCCATATCTACTATAACACGCTAATAAATACAACTCGTCTCTTATGATCCATTGTTCTTTGCCACCATCGCATGTCATGGAACAGAATGACGTTACGTGGTAATACTCACCCTACTCAAGGGTATGGCCACTAAGAGTACACATAATACACAGTTACATGTTTATGTAACCATTGTCTGTCTACTTGCTGTAAATCGGAGAATAAATGCGACGCGTCGTGGTTGCATGTTTAGCGAAAATGATTGAAGGGCCTTTTGTCAAAGAAAGCCCATATGAAGTCCAGAAAGAAGCTTCCCTTTGAAACAAAATGGTGAAGAAACATAGTGGTTATCCAGATATCATATTTCAAAAAAAAATAATAAAATACTATATTTTCTAAATAATCCTAAACTTGTTTGAGAATCGTGAAAGCAAAAGTGAGCACACATTTTCTTCAGAACTAACTGGGGTAAAGGTTCCAGTTAGAATCAAAGGGCCAATGGCCCTGAAATGACTGATTTTGTCAGAATAAAGTCATGCTACATCGGCTCAAACTAATTTAAAACTTCAGTCCTGCTGTTAATGGTCCAGCTCCATTAATGTAAATAAGTCATTTAGCGCAAATCACTTAAATTAAGTTAATGCAACTGCAAAAATTCTATCTCTTGTACACAAGTAATAATTGAGTTCTGACAACGGTTACTGCTTTTCACTGACTTTAAAGCACTCAGTGTTTGCGGTATTTCACATTACCTATGGACCACGAGGAAGTCTACTCCAATGTTTACAATATGGCAATTCTATAAATAGCCACCGATAAACACACAATTACCGTATGATGTCCAGTATATCACTTGCGAGATAAGTGGATAAACCTACAGAATTTCTTTTACATTACATTTTCTGCAATGATTGACGTGCTTGAAATACTGTTTTAGGCAAGTTTACAAATGTAAAACAGTTTTTTTTCAGCGGCAACTGATTTATTTACTTGATCAAATATGAGGGGCGCTTGAAGAGGGGGCTTATACGGTAATTGGCGGATTGATTTTTAATATTCAGTTTGTATTCGTTATTTTTTTTGACCGCTGATGTCATTAGTTGGATACTTCTTATTTTACAAAACTTTTTAAATAATTATACCTGCACAAGAATACGTTATATAAGTTCTCATTTAACTTCATACAAAACTTATTCTCAATTCCAGACGTTTTTTAGCGAAATGACCTTACGATCACTTCATTTCTGAGCGGAAGAACACAGCTGTGAAAGCCACTTTCCAAAATACGCTTGTGACAGCATTGAATGACTGATAGAATCAGTCATTAAAATATGTTAACATTGAGAAATAAGGAAAAACTAACTTAGAAATATATCTGTTACATCCCCCCACCCCTACTTTTTTTGCTACGCTATGCACCGGTAATTACTACAAAATGGCATTTAGACGTCTTTCCAATGAACACAACGGCTCAGTTGTAAAACAATATTGGTTACCCGCACCGCATTTCATCAAACAACAATAAAAAAATTACCCAGAAACTTATTATCAAATAGATAATTCATAGTGATAAAAGTTATTGAGAAGCAGGAGAATAAACTATAACATAAGGCTTAGATATTCTGAAATTAATTCATCGCCGTGTCTGGATAACAAGACATCTGCAATACTGGTAAGTTTAGTTATGAAACACATGCCAAATGAATCCAAAATAACAAGAGGATATACCCAGGAAAGGCCACATTCAAAAAGCACAACTTACCCAAGACACCGAAACATGAAGGGAGACACGCAAACAACCTGTATTCGATAACATTCAGGCCAGTCCAACACAGGAATTGATATCAATAAATCAAATCTAAAAAAATACGACTTACAATAAAAGCATGTTATACAGTCAAACCGGCTTATATGGTCACCTCTATTAAGGGGTCACCTGTCTTTAGCAGCCACATTTTCCAGGTCCCTTGAACCAAAATACAGTGCAAATGAACCTGTATTAAGGGGTCACCTGTCTTAGGCAACCAATTTTGGGCTTCCCTCGGGTGACCCCTTAAGAATAGGTTTGACTGTACATCTACTTTTTCTATATATATTGAGTCACAAAACAAAACAGGAGTAAAAGTGGATAGCTATACAGGTGACCAACATGCTAGAAATACAATATGATCCGCACGTGACGTTACCGTCTTGGTGTAATGCACGCAAGAGCTAGAAAATTTAAATCTTAGAAAATGCTATCCCCTTTTATGACCGCCACTCTAGTTTATTGGGTGTGAAAGAAAAAGCAAGGAAAACATCAATGACTTGAAAATTTCCTATATATTCGAACGAACAGATCCGATCCTGTCCAGGGACGATAAGTTTTTATCCGTCCATTTTTAGAAAAATCATAGTGAAGAAACTGCGTACTGGCACTTCTAATGTCAAACTTTTATCATGACCGGGATATGAGTATTTAGCCTTAGGAATTACCTTGACACCTGCGATAATCGCGTATTGTCGTGTAGTTTCGGAGAACTGCCGAAGGATATTCGGAGATCTACTTGTGCGACTCTAAAAAAAAACAATTGTTTGGAGACCGCTAAGTATGAAAAACGAAAATTTTGCCAGATGGTTTTATACGCTTAATAGCAGACGGAACATCTATTTTAAGAACAGTGACACGCCGGACTAGTATGGAGTGTATGAAATACTTTAATGAAAATGGTCAGAAATCAGAAATCACCTGAAGTTGGGTATCCGGCAGTTTCATAGTAAGTATGTTTTGGTTCCAGCAGACAAGGCTGCAAATAACGTTGTCGTTGTTTGACGGTTACACTATATTAACACATTAAAACAAGAACTTAGCGGCACTAAGGCCTATGAAGAGACTTCAGAAGACGAACAGTCTGTAGTCTTTAGGCACTGTAATGATATAGCCCTCAAGTTTTCTGTAAATGTAGAGGAACGGCAGGACAAGCTTCCTAAGATGTACTGGTTACCTAAACTTCATAAACGACCATATAAAGCCAGGTTTATTGCTAATTCTAGTGCTTGTACCACTGCTGAACTTTCCAAATTATTAACATCTTGCCTTACCGCTATCAAAATTCATGTAATTAGGTACGTACTGTGAAAAAGTTTACGAAAGCTCAGGCAAAAATTTGTTTTGGTCAATTAAAAATTCTACTGAGGTTCATGATAAACTGAAGTCTAGAGAATATCGCGCGTCTAGTCTGTCTACATACGATTTTTCTACACTCTATACAACTTTGCCCCATAATTTAATAAAAAAGAAACTAATAAATTTAATTGAGACTACTTTTCAGAGAGAGGGTGCTCTTTATCTTGCTTGTAATGATAAACATGCTTTTTTTTTACCTCCGATGACCAAAAAAGGTTTAAAATATGGTCTTACCAAAATGTTTGTGATGCTTTAGTATATCTTCTAGATAACATTTTCATCAGATTTGGTACTAAGTTACACAGACAAATTTTAGGAATTCCGATGGGTACTAACTGCGCTCCTCTTGTAGCAGATTTGTTTTTATTTTGCTATGAAAGAGACTTTATGATGTCTCTTTCTGATGATACTCATGTCATTGAAGCATTCAACTCAACGTCTAGATACTTGGACGACCTTTTAAATATTGACAATCCTTATTTTGAAGGAATGGTTAGTCAAATTTATCCTTCTGAATTGCAGTTAACTGAAGCAAATACTTCTGATACCGAGGCCCCATTTTTGAATTTACATTTATCAATTTTAGACGGATTTGTTACATCTAAAATTTATGACAAACGCGATGATTTTGATTTCGACATTGTTAATTTTCCGTTTTTGGATGGTGATGTTCCCCGCACCACTTCTTATGGTGTTTACATTTCTCAACTTATTCGCTTCGCTAGGATGTCTAGTCATTTGGCTGATTTCAATGCTCATAAAAAAGTTTGACTGCCAAGCTTTTACAGCAGGGGTATCGGTATCATAAACTTCGGAAAGCTTTTTCTAAATTTTATCGTAGACACTTCGAATTGGTTTCTAAATATGATACAGGGTTAAGGTCACTTTTGCAACAAGGCCTATCGGAACCTGAATTTTATGGTGACTTAGTATATAAATTACGCAAAATCGTAGGGAAAACAGAATGTCCTGATCAATTTAAGAAAATTATCATGCAATTTAAACGCATTTGCTATAACATAAATGTAATGCGACAGTCTGCATGCTTAGTGGTGAACCCAATCACGGTTGACAACTTTGCTGTCCTCTCTAATTGCACGCCGGTGGGTCGGGGCTCAGACTCTATGATAGCCCCTACATAAAACTATATATGAGTTGGTTGGGGCCGGATGTTTGTCTGTTTCTTGGCCCACCGGGATTCAACTGGTGGTCTTCTTTTGCTCCAGTGTTCCAGTGGTGTTGCTCCCCAGGGATCTCCAGGTGTCTCAACACGTTTTGGCTGTCAAGTCCTCATCCTTGCTTCATCACAGTTTTTTCTTGATTTTAATTGTTGTCCGTGATGACTCTCAAATGAGTTAGAGGACCTCCATACGAACCGAACTATCAACTAATTGTGTGCACCTCGGCGGAGTGTGGGGGTGAAGGTATGGGCCCAGTAAAACCGGTTTAAACCCCCAGTAGTTATTACTGACCGTCCCAAGGCGGTACTTTGTTGCGGTTGCATTTGTTTTATGTTCGGTGCTGTTTAATTTATTGTGTTTTCATTTTAAACCTTCTATAAAAAAAAATTGTAAACAGGTAAAAATAGTTGTTAAATGTTTTTCGTATAATTTGCTTAGTCTGTTGTAACCCTTCTGTTGGTCTATATTATTTAGTTCAGTAACTAAATTTGGGAAAGGGCTGCTGACACGGCTTGTCACTTGCAGTTTATTGTTTGTTGGGATGTCTTTGTCAATCTTTCCCTTTGATGTTGGGGATAGGGTTTGGGATCTGATTCAGTCAGTTCCTGAAGTGTAGTTACTCTTTAAATCTACTGTTCTTAAATTTGTATACCTTAATGTACATAGACAGTCGGGTGTTCTGGGCATTTTAACAATATCTTCTGTCACAAAGATTACCCTGTAATATCTAATGAACCCTTCTATCACATACTTCGAGCTGGTCGATTTCATATATATGAAGCGTCTCTTTTGTCTGAAATCTATAAAAGAAATTAATTAATTAGCTTAGAAAATCATATACCTAGTGCAAACTGTGTAGATACACATCAGACGACGCTTTCAGGGGCGTCTGATTTGGGTCTACACCTTTTGCAAAAAGTCCATTTTTATGGGAGATTAATTAATGGGTTAAACGTCTTATCGTTTTAGAGCGGAGACGCCTAGATAACAAGTGTTATCAGTTAAGCTATTATAGAGCAAAGAAGCTAAAATAGGATTCTGATGTTAAACAGAAAGCAACCAATGTATCAATTCACTATGGCTATATATAGAGCAAAGGCGTATGGCAGTATGAATGGAAAAGCTGTAAATCGATTTGGCTTTGAAGATATAAAATCGACCACGGTGGAAAACTGGGTCTTTTTATATTATCTTTTTTACAAGTAGACTTATTGAACAACTAAGTATCTGATGAACCAAGGCAGAAACAAGGGAGAGGGTTGGTCGACCACAAACCGGTGGTTAAACCCCGCAGTAAATTTCATTACTGGTCTTCTCAAGGCGGCACTTCTGTTTTGGTTCTTCTTGGTTGTTGTTGCTATGTCTGTTATTGATATATTGTTTGTGGTGTCAGGGCTACCTACATGCGCAATGGCTGTTCACATGGCTTCCACTGAAGATGTCTTTGGTGATGGCTAATTTTGTGTTGTTGTTTCTCCCACACGGTGTCTTGGGTGGTATCTGGGATTAATTTTTGTCAGTTCCTGAAGATGTTCTTACTTACTTTACTGTAGGTGCTGTCCTGGATAAAAAAAAAAATTAAGTTTTTAAAAAAATGCGCAAACAAATGAGCCTACCTATTTCGTCCTGTTCTACAGCTAACATTATAGCGGCATATAAAGCCAGTGGCACACAGCACGAAAAAACAACGAATCAACCTTATGGAATTGAACTACCGTTTTTCAAGGTTGTGTGCGTGTAGGGAAGACAGTAGTCGTTTTGCGCTGATGCGTAGGCTCAGTGCCTTGATTGCTTGCATCTTGCATAGCATCCATTTCCTAGCAGGTTGTGTGCCGAGTGGGTTACTTCTGAATGTCGAATTGCTGAACTTCATAATGCTATTTATCATACGACGTCGCTGTTATTCAGTGGATAACATCTTGTCATAAAAATCGTATGACAGCATGTGTAATGACACTGGCGCGTACACGTAATGTCATTGATAACGTCCAAGTCAACAATGCGTTAATGTTCATTTTGAAGGTGTTAAAATCCCATTTAAAAAGGTCATCTGATAAACAGAATCTTACACTCGTGGTCATTTCATATGAAATTTATAAAACTCGCCGAGGGCTCTTTTCATAAATTTCATATGAAATGATCCTCTATTTATAAGATAAAAATGATTAATTAGATTTTACTACGTTTAACTGTAAAACAGTGACAGTATGTCAAGAAAAAGGGTAACTCGAAAATTCTGCAAAATTCAAACACTCGCAATCCATTACTACCTTGAAAATTAAAAATTCATTATTTCTTTTAAAATATTAGCCAAAATATAACATCAATGCCAATGGAATCATTTTCGGACGACCTTTTGGGACATTTGCTCCATTTTTTCCCAAAAATCTCACTGCAATCATTTCAGTGAAACTTGTGGGAAAATGGAGCAAAAGGATAGAATTAAAGGAAAAACATCATGCAAAACTGCAATTTAACAACGGAAAGCACACAAAATTCTACCTGAGAATGGAGACTTTTTCACAGGTTTTGTCTAAATGAGCTACTTTTCTCTAATACAGTTCTAAGCCAAGAATTATCCTTGTAATGGTATTCAATGTTAGTATCTTTCATAGGCGTGAGGTGTGGATAGAAAAAAAAACGTCATGAGGGTCACTCTACGGCATCACGAGGCTTGCCGATTGATGCCGAACAGTGGTCTCGTAGAATTTTTCCATCTGCACCTCACACCAATGAAAGATACTTTTTCTTGCACACACCACATATTGTTTTAACTTTAGAACTTGTTAAAATGCGTAATTTTAGTACTTGAGAGGTTTCTATTTGATTTTGAAAGAAGGCGCCGCTCTCAACGATCGCCATTCGGTTCTTTACGTCAACATCTGGCGGGCATAAACTGACGTCATTTTTGCCGTCTTCATGAGGTCACCATCTAAAACACCAACGTCTCTTGACGACGTAGATCCGTGGCTTCCAATACAACCAATACATTGGATGCTCGTGATTTTTTATCCAGTCCTGGGTGAGATAAAATGGGTGAGATAAGATTGTAGGTACAGGGTAAACACTCGGATATCCTTATCCGGTGTGCAAGAAAGGTCTATCTGTTTTAATTTACGTTGTTTTTATCTGTCTTTTTTCAACGTCTGGAGAGTGCAACATGTACTTACGGTATGAAACCATACTTATCTGAAAGTATTGTATCAAACGTATGACATTTCCTTAGCTTATAATGGTCTGATATAGAACAACTTGCACTCAGTTTGCTTCGCACACAAATCCATTACAGAACAGAATAGAAGTTATCAGTTCAGTACATAAAAACAGTGGATTACACTTTTTCAACTTTTCAATTTACGAGTACGTGTAGAACAAAAAGACTGTAATTGAAAATACTATTTTTTTTGTTCAAATCAAAAAAGGAGAACTGTAACTATCACATTTCAACGTTCTATTTCTCTTTGCAAGCCATACATACAGAAGGAACAAATTGGACTCATCACCCTTAGCTAGCGAAGATGTGTTGTCCATAATTTAAGGTTGATTTGTAAAGTGCAGATGTATTTGGAATACTTCCTATTTTTTCTAGCTTTGTGAGGCTACCAAAAGGGACAATTGCTATTATAGTAATTTTTTATCTTCCATTTTTCAGCTGAAAACTATAAAAAAATATGTACACGTGGCTGGGATGGCGAGGAATAGACACAATCTTGTTTTGCTGGTAAATCTGTAAAGATTATCCTAGACCGTTAGGCAATAATAAGTATAAGAATAATGATGGGATATTTCTCATAAGGAGCCCATATTAGTCAAATGTTCGGCCTCCGTAGTGCTTCGTACGTTGAAATATCGCAAGCGATTCACCGTTGGTGAAATCATTGTGACATCCTTACCTTATTTCTATAGGTCCACGAAGTAAAATTTCGTTTATCGATAATTTGCATCAATGTTTCTTGTAAATAAGTGTATGGCAGTGGAAAAGTCAAGCCAGCCCGAGTTTAATTTACCGAACCCATTAGTCGAATAACAAATGTAGGTAATATTCATTTTTATAGAAAACGAGCTTTGTCAGCTAGACAGCACATGATAGTTAGATATAATAATATATTCAAAATATTTACTCTTTCCTTAAAGACCTGGATTTTTGTTATTAGTAATCCTTATCTAATCCAATAAACAATCTCCTCTGGCTAGCCTGTCTTCTCTAGACCAGTGTCCTAACAGTCTCTATCGGAGGCCCAAAATTGGGGAAATCAATAACAGAGACACCTTGATTAAATTACAGGCATTAATATTCATCAAAGTTTGATGTAGAAAAAACATTTTAGACGCATATATTCTGGTAATGTTTACAAAATCTTAAGTTCACATATATCCCTTTTCACAATCAAAATTCATTATTAGAGATGCGAAAATAAAATGATATATTCTGTCGAAACAAAAAAATGAAAATGATAAATCAATAATTGACAAATGCAGTTTAAAACCAACAAAACTACAGTGTCAGTTTTGTAAAAACAAATGAACTTTGACCAGTTCACTTTTTTCAAAAGGTGTCAAAAAAATGTCAACAAACTGCTCAAAACACAGGTTTCGCAGTCTAATTAAATTGAAGTCTTTTGGGTCTCTAAAGTGATCATTGAAACAAAGTTTCATCTTCAAATCGTGCATATTTTTCTCTTCTCGAGATTATTATAATGGCTAAATGTATTAAATTACAGAGCATTTGACTTACTTCACAAATAATAATAAAAGAAATAAATAAAAAAAATAAAAAAATAGAAATGATAGAATTCTCAAAAAATTTAAGAAAATAAAATTAAATATACCATATTGAAAATATATATATAAAGTTATAGTAGTTAGTGATAAATCAAGAAAATATTTGTAAGATATATTCAATCATTTTTTATGCTTTCTTCCTTAAGTTCTTTTTTTTTTAAAATTGATTTTTTCCCCTTTTTTCTCTCTCTTTTGATTTAATTAATATTTGAGTATTCTTTGACTGATAATCAGCAAATTATATTTTACAAATTATATAATATATTGTTCTGATCTCTTATATTTTGACTGAAGCATGAATTTATCCCACTGGGGGCCCACGTGCAGGCAGTAGTTTCAGCACTGCATTGTTTTATGACCCTAATAATGAGGTGATTAGGAGGTTCCTTTGATTTTCTTATCACTTGTTTATTGGAGGGGATTAGATTGGGGGTCAAAATGATAGAACAAAATCTAGGCCTTTAATTTTGGAGAAAAAAATAATTCAGTGTTTTGTCGCTGTCTATTATTTGCATGCACATGGGCAAGGTAATATGACAAGCAGCGACGCCTTAGAATAAATATGCCTATTATACTACTGAGAGAGCAATATGGCCTTTATGGATAGCTTTATGGTCACTTATCTAGGAAAGAGTTGTTCGTTTTGCTATCCATAGGGTCAAGTCGGGTAAATTCGGACAGCAGGTTAATTCGGACAGTGACATTGTTTCCTTTATATGTCAATTGTTTGGAAATAAAGCAAAATCAACTGGGCAAACAGTGAAAATTCTGATTAGACGGCTCATTATGAGCCGTCTCATCTGGATTTTCACCGTTTGCAATGGAATGTCAGAATTTACCCGCTGTCCGATTTGACTGTATTGATGCTGTTATTCAATGTTACGTTCTCTCGTTTGGTTTTATGGTGCCGATGATAGAGAATACAATGATAGTGTCTTTTGATACCACGTATATCAGGCGAGGCAAGACAGGAGTAGGAATGGCGAGGCTTGCCGAACCAGTCCAACGTGTTTCTGGTCGAGCCTGCTTTTGATATTAAAAGACAATTTCATGATTTTCTATTTATCATGCAGCATAAGAAGATTTTACGGCGTAAAGAGAATCAACCAAATGAAAAACACGCGCAATTTTGTTCGAACTTGCTGACGTCGCGAATGCGTCATGACGTAAGCCAATCCTGACAAGTGCATGCACAAGGTAAATTTAACACACTTCGGAAGTTTATAAGAATGGACTCAACAAGAAGTTAAGAATTCAATGAAATTTCTGTTGTTGTTGTTGCTGCTTTTTTTTGTCTTTCTTAAGAAAATCAAGGATATCTTAGGTTCGTTTTCAGATTATTTGAACCTTATCCTCGGCAAGCCTCGTATAGGACTAAGTAATCTGAAAACGAGCTTGAGATTTCCTTGTCGGCCTCAACCCCATCATAGCTTCTATTAATCTGGTATGCAAGAACTTTTGAGGCCGAACATTTCAAGTCCAGAGTGATAAGTTATCGGTGTTATTATCAATTACTCCTGGAAAACTGCTTTTGAAGATTCCAGCCAACGTTCTTTAATTAGTGAATACTCAGTGCAAAACTGTAATGGTTGATGTAGACGTCATAAGAAAGCAGACAATGCAACTCTATCTCAATTAAAGCTTAATATTCTATTATTGGTAAGGCATGAAGATTTTAGCAATATTTGATATTCTTTGACCGCAAGCAGTGTATGTCTAATGAGGTCTTATTCACAGATACATGTATTAAGAGAAAGCGTCTGTAACTCAGACATATTACTATGTCATTCAATGCTTTTCAACCATTGTGGTTTAAAATTCAGAAATGAAAAACGGAAACTGACTTACTAATGAGACGATATTTAATGTAAAAGGTTTCCCCCATAATTTTTTCTCCATTTTACGACTGGAACCTGTTTTGTGTCTCAGAACGACGAATATCTTTCAAATTGGGGTTTAGTCTTCATAGGGGAGCACAGTCATCCTTTTAGGATTTAAAACCCATTGAAAAGGGAGGCTAAACTTTTCTCGCCCCCCACCCCCAATAGAATAACAGAATACACAGCCAGCCACTCAATTTCAAAAGGGCCTTATTCACTTAGATTTGAAATTCATACTGTAGATTACATAGGATTTATCAATCGGTCGCATTTCTCTAGTCAAGCGGTCAAAAGGACTTCTGACAGTTGTAATAATAGTTTTCCAATTAAATTCGTAAAAATTGAATTTTGACATACCTGAAAAAAACAGTTTTTTTTTACTCTCAACTTTCCATAACTGACATGAATTTACTTTCTAAATTATAAGCCTATATTTTTAGTAAAAAGAAGCCAGATTTTATCATTTAAAGTAATGGGAAAGGTTTTTTTATGAAGATGTTCCCCTGCTCACCCTCCCCCCCCCCCCCCCCTCCCGTGCCTCAGAAAGCCACTTTGCATGCATGTGTATACTATCATAATACACATTATATGTGAGTAGTATGCTCCTGAGGCACGGGCGGGAAGTCTACATCTGAAAAAGTGAATTGAGTACTTACACCCTTTGTATCTAAACATTAGGCTACGGTCATTATCAGTAGTCAAAGATATTGCAAAAACTGTTGTGTCTACATCAATTTAAGCATATTTATCCAACAAAATTTCAATCGTTTTGAAAAAAAATGGACGTATTTTCAGAGACCGAAAATTTTACATGTCAAATAATTCAACTTTTACCCGAGGAAGCTGCAATAATTTGATGAAACTGTCTTTTTAAAAGATAGGTATATGTCTTAGACGAGTTTCATCGATTATTTTTAAGCTAATTTTTTTCACAGACCGGTAATTACGCGTGCTGTGTGGCACTAAAAATTTGATTTTCACGCCGTTTATCAACAGTCGCACAGCGTAACACTTTCACGAAATGAGTTCAAGAAATGAATTTCCACTTTTTCCAATTAGAATTTTGATAAAAAAAAACACTCAACTTTCAAAAAAATCCAGAAAATTGTTTTTATTATTACATTTTTTCTGTTGACTGCTAATACGAGGATCGTCCTAAAAGTTCTCTCACTGGATTCATAACTTTGCTCACAAACGTGCTAGTTTATCACGGTTGGCAACAATCAAAAGAACAATCTTTTATCTTTATACTGATTTCAAGTACATGCAGAAAGGGTGCCATTTTGTTGAGTTATAAGCTGAAATACAGACCTGGTAATTGAAACTTGCCTATTTTCATGATTTTTGTCTTTCTGCTTGCGTGTAATTCATGCTGCTTATCTCTTCAACTACATTTCGCAGGATTCTGAATTTGTCGGAGCTGCTGTCTGTTGTATTCTGTAGGGCAATGCATAAAAATCAGCGACCTCTGTCCATTATGTGCGACACAAATGATTGATATCTATGATGCCATGGAAATATGTTGAAATACACAGTCACATAATTTTCAAGGAACCACTGTGGCGTCATCTTTTATGGAATTGTTTTGGATTTTTTGATCGAAATCACATTGTCATACTGTACGTTTATGAAATTATAATACTTAGAACATGACATAGTCGAATTTCGAATGGCGTTGTTTGTATCATGTTGTAAAGTATATAAAATACACGGAACGACTTGGAGAGTTTTTCCCTGTGTTTATAAGTACCTGAGAAATCGTAGGTAACAAGCAATGATAATAGGCATCGGTTATCTGGGTATTACTTGAGTTGCATCTACTTATTTGCCAGTTGGGTGAGGGTATCTTTCTTTTAATGCAGAGTTTGAATGCTATGTCAGCGATACAAGAATCAGTTTACTATGGCTATAATGACAAAAACAGCGCTTCTAAGTGATTTTTTTGTTTTTATTGAATATCACTTTTCGTTTTCAAAATATAGAGCTACTGACAGAACTTTTTGGACGATCTTCGTATCCTGCATAATTGTGACCGTTAGGTTTGGGCAAAGAGTGCAGACCAAGACCAGACTGCTCCTGGTGGGGCCGTCTGATTAGGATCTACACTGTTTACCGTTCCATCTGCTGGTATCTTTTAGACACATTACTGCATCGATAAAACAAACTTTCCATTTTTAGAACAGTTATGGTTGTGTTTTCAAGTGTCCGAATATTTTAGTTTTTTTCTGTCTCACCTGCGAAGCAGGGGCGAGACATAGGTATTGCTTTTCCGGTGTTGTCGTCGTCCTCGGCGGCGGCGGCGGCGGTGGCGGTGGCGGTGGCAAGGCGGCGTCGGCAAGACGGCGGCGTCAGCATAAACTTTTGTCGAGTCTTTGCTTTAAGGTCATTTTCTATGAAAGTATAAGAGCTAGAGCCTTGAAAATTGGGTCATGCATACATCTGAAAGAGTAGAGCTAAAAGTCATAATCAATGTTGAGTCCTCACCTATATTTTACGGTCCACCGACTTTGCAATTTTTTGTTGTTTTCCTTTTTAGGTCTGTTTCTAAATAACTATAAGGAATAGAGCCATGCAACTTGGGTCATGCATACAACTGGATCAGAAAAGCTCAAAGCAATAAACAATATTGAGCCTTGACCTACAGTTTGAGGTTCCTTGACTTTGTAATTTTATTTCGAGTTGTCACGTTTAGCTCTGTTTCTCAAGAAGCATATAGGCTAGAGCCATAAAACTTGGGACATGCATTCACCTGGGAGAGTAAATCTGAAAGCTTTCATCAATAGTGTGTCTTGACCTACATTTTACGGTTCAATGACTTTGCAATTTTTCGTCAAGTTTTTGCATTAAGCTCTGTTTTTCAGAACTTAAAAGGGCTAGAGCCATGACACTTGGGTTATGCATACATCTGGCCGAGTATAACTCAAAGCTTCCATTAATACTGAGTCTCGACCTACTTTTTACGGTTCACTGACTTCACTGTTTCTTAAGAACTATAAGGGCTAGAGCCATGACACTTGGGCCATGCATACATTTGGAAGAGTAAAGCTTAAACCCAACATTGATATTGAGTCTTGTCCTACTTTTTGCGGTTCAGTGACATTGAAATTTTTGTCACGTTTTCGTGTTTAGCTCTATTTCTAAAGAAGTATAAGTACTAGAGCCATGAAACATGGGTCATGCAAAGATCAGGAAGAATAAAGCTCCAATTCACCATCAATATTGCCAGTTGACCGACATTTTAAGGTTCTTCGACTTTGCAACATTTGCCTCAAGTTTAGCTTTTGTTTCTAAGGAATAATAAAGGTTAGAACCATGAAATGTGGGATATGCATATATCGGGATCAGTGAAACTGAAAACTGTAATTAATGTAGCATCTTGACCAAATAATAGGGTTCACTGACCATTCAAAATTTGCAAATATGTGTACTGAGTTCGCTCTGTTCTGTGACAAAGCACCGGCTGGCGAGACACTGCTTTCCGATGAATTCTTGTTTGTGGTTAGCATTTGTATAGCTCGAATGTCAAACTATGTCAGATTTTAGTTTCTCTTGTAGTACAGGGAATGTTTGTTCCGTTTTTAAGCAGTGGTAAACTAACTTCATCTACACGACAGGCAGCAGGCTGACATAACTGATCCGCACCGCATAAAAAGGCTCTTACATTTTTCAAAACTATGCGACTTCCAACCACTCAAGCTACAAAGTTAGCCTGATTTATACAACAGTTCAAAGAGCAATTAATTTAATTAAGCAGGATTTCATAGAATTATATCGTTTTAATAAAAAATGCATATGCAAAAATTCCAGATATTTCTATGTTGAGAACTTACATGTTTGTTATATACTGGACCAAAAAAGTTAGGGATCAAATATTTACCCTGCGATTTCTGGAACATTTCAAATTGCTGGTAAAATAAATCAATTTTACCTTCAAGTTTATTCATTTTGCAAGTTTTGTACGCTTAAAGTTCGAACCACTAGCCTTTGCCTTGACCATAACCAGGCTTTA
The DNA here is from genome assembly GCA_963989385.1 of Ctena decussata. Lineage (NCBI taxonomy): Eukaryota > Metazoa > Mollusca > Bivalvia > Lucinida > Lucinidae > Ctena > Ctena decussata. The sequence continues at coordinate 41,286,126 of OZ022514.1, forward strand.
AGTCAGACTACCCCTAAAATGAAAGTGGTATGAAATTCCCATAGAGAATTGATAGTGTGTCAGTTTGCTCGGGCATAACTTTTAAAATGGCAAGGAGTTTGAAACTTTTTTGGGCTTGCTGACTTTAAAATGATTAAATTTGATGACAATCGTGCAGTTAGCAAAATTTTTCATGAATTGACGAAATCGAAAATTTTGGTGATTTTGCTTCGTATGGACTTTTGACCCCTTTGATTTTAAGGGTGGTGAGACACAAGATTGTTCATGTATGTATCAACTTGTATATCACTTTCTAAGTATTATTTCGATAATACTTATTGCAGATTACTTTCTATATAAGTATAGTTTTAATTACAATATTTGAATACAGATTTGAAACCTACCTGTTGACATTCTTCTTAATCCTATTTGTATATATTATTATGCTCAGAAATGTGTATTATTAATGTATTGTTGTTATAAATTCAGATAACATAAAGTTGAAACCAAGTTAAAACATATTATAACATCACACATAAAACAAACTACTTTCGAAAGCCTATTTGCATAAATTTACATAAATTAAGTTGACAATTCAAGTTAAGACAAAATATTCTTCTCATGTTTGTATCAACTTTGTATATCATTTTGTATATAAGTATTATTTTGATTCCAATACTTGGATACAGATTTGGAAAATATCAATTGACTTTCTTCTGAATTCCATGTGTATAAAGTATTATGCTTAGAAATGTGTAAAAATGTATTGTTGCTATAAATATAGATAAAATAATGTTTTAACTAAGTTAAAAGGTATTATAACACCACTCAAAAAACAAACTACTTTCGAAAGCTTTTCATAACTAAGTTAAACAAATTATAATTTCTCATAAAACAAACTACTGCTTTTCATATGTACAAATCAGAATGCCGTAGCAATGATAGCAAAGAATTTCGAAAATTCGCACGTGCAATTCGGGGCGATTATTGTTTTGTTCATAAACTTAGTTTTGAAAAAAAAACCGATATCAGTATCACTTCTGTGTATCTTTCGTAATTCAAACATGATCAATTCCTAGGATCAAAGGAAATCTGCATAAGGCTAAAAATTAAAATATATGAGCAGTTTGTGTAGTTGCTCAAGCTGATCTATTAGCACATATGAGCCGCGACGTGAGAAAACCAACAATGTGTTTGTGCGCACAGTGAAGACTCAAATCAGCCTGGGCAGCCGCCCAGTTTGATCAGACTCTTCGTTAAGTGCTCAAAAAGTAGCTATGGGTCTAAGCTACCTTCATGCGGACAGCGAAGACTCTGATCAGACTGGGCGGATGCCCAGGCTGATCTGAGTCTGCGCTGGGCGCATAACCACTTTGTTGGTTTTCTCGCGTCGCGGCTCATATACTGATTTCATTTCACGAGACGCCAGTGTCAAATAATGTAAGTTTGCAAAATGTCGCACTGTTTTTTGATTAAGAAATGACAAGTTATTCGGTGCTGTTTGTTTCGTTTTGTTTAAGTCCCTTTTCCCGTTTTTCTTCGCGGATATTTCGAAATGGCGACGCTTTCATTCGCAAACTGTCCTTAGATGTTTCAATTGCTGGCGCTTTTTTGTCTGTACTTCGGATAATAAATGAGCCGCGACATGAAAAAACCAACACAGTGATTGTGCGCCCAGCGCAGACTCAGATCAGCAGTCTGGTCAGACTCTTCGCTAAGTGCTTAAAGGGTAGCTTAGGGTTTAAGCTTCCTCAATGCGGACAGGGAAGACTCCGATCAGACTGGGCGGATGCCCAGGCTGATCTGAGTCTGCGCTGGGCGCACAACCACATTGTTGGTTTTCTCGTGTCGCGGCTCAAATATCATCTAAAGATTTTGTGATTTTTTGCGATTCGCAAAAACTCACAATGTCTGTAGATGGTTTAATTTAAGGCGCTTTTTGCTGGCACTGCGGATAAAAAAAAGTATTCGGTTCAAAACAAATGAGCGGTTTTAAATTGAAACATAATTTTCTTCCACGCTTCAGAAAGACATCCTGCAAATCCAATGACTTTCTGGACTTAATGTTTCATAAATTAACACAGACTGCATACAAAACGGAAAATTATGACAGGCAAAACACCTGTTTTCAGGGTATGTTTTTTTTTTTTTTAAATGGGCTCCTCCTCCCCTACACCCATTCCGTTTTTTTTTTGTTGTTGTTTTTTTTTTTTTTTCTTTTTTTTTTTTTTGTGTGTGTGTGTGTGTGTGTATGTTTTTTTTACCTCTCCTTCATTTTTTTCTTAAATAACATATTTACAACATTTCAAAATTACACATTCTGTACATCATGACATCAAACAGATTGGCACCTGAAACATAGAAGAAAAATATACATAAGTAAGATGTGAATAAATAAATAACTAAGTATATTATCATGTAAACTGTGCATTATCATATAGTCCTGGTGACTCTACTACGACTCAAAAGGTAGAATTGAATCGAATAGCGGTAAATATCGGTCACGTTTAGGATATTCACACGAGTTAAAAACATATTGAAATTTTTTAACCGGTAGAAATACTTCCTGTTTTCAGGTGAATGGGTAGGCCATCATGATTTCTGCATTTTATTTAAACACGGAATCAAATAGCATTAGAATAATTATCTTTTTGAGAAAATCTGAAGTTTCTGGTGAAAGAAGTTCAGTTTGTATTGCTATTGCATTGCCATTGAAAAACCGAGAGAGCACGGCAAACACTGTTTGCCATGCTACGATACCAATGCCGCAATAGATATGTTACCATAGCAACTTTTATTTCATATTGATGTCAAAGTGGCGTCATCGAGACGTCATTCTGCCAAAGTACTGAGCACAACAGTTGGTAATTCTATAATTGCTACGGTAACAGATCTGTGACGTCATTGGTATCGGAGTGAATGCCATGCTACTCTCGAATTATAAGTGAGGTGCTTACTGAAATTCATGCAATGGAAAAACGAGATTTTCTCAAACCTATAATTCATTCTCAAATAATCTAATTCTCTGGGGGGGGGGGGGGGGGGGGGGGTGGAAAACGAACCCCTTTAAAAAGGTGTCAGCTCTTAAAGGAAAGAATTTTGTTCCTTGAGGAGCAAAATTCTTTCATTTAAGTGTTGACGCCCTGGATGGAAACACAAATTCTTTAAAGAATAAAAGCACTTTAACAACAAGGTGCAACACGACTAAAAAATGCATAGTAGTCGCATATCAAAGGGTTTCAACTAAATATTGTGGAATGCATTTTAATTAATACAAACCGAATGCTTGCATATATATGGCATTATGGATCCTGAAGGTTCCATATTGTGAAAATAAGTACAGTTGCGCAGACTGATCTAAATCTTGGCTATGCACACATGCTGTTGGTACCTCTAAACATCAGTAACTCCGTTATGAGCAAACAAATGTTTTCAATCTTTGATTATTACTTAAAACATGTTTACGGAAGAAGAGAAATTATTTCCTCAATCAATCACTTTTCTGTTCACATTCTTACACATTTCATGTCATTATGCGACTACTCCTAAAGCCTTGAAAAGAGTTATATTTCTGTTTCATTGTTTATTTAAGTCGTTACAATAATTTGCTGCAAGATGGAAGCAGACTTAATTTGTCTCTTTATCCTGTGGTGATGTAATATCATTTAAACTTGATGATTTCTAAGTAACCGACTTATGAATGTTTCAACGTCAGGCTATACGGAATTTAATTATTTCTCAAAGATTCATAACACGTAATCAAATGACTTAATAATAATTATTTGTTTGAGAAACACAGAATTAGATTACTTGAGAATAATTATTGGTCTGAGAACATCTTAAATTTCTGTTGAAAGAATTTCAGAATGGTATGGAATGTTATTAAAAAATGGCGGAGCCTGGCAAACAAAGTTGCAATGCTCCTATACCAATGACGTCATAGATATGTTACCATAGCAACTATAGAAATTCCAACTATTGTACTTAGAACCTGGGCAGAATGAGGTCTTGATAGCGTCACTTTGACATCAGTTTAACGTCATAGATGCTGTGGTAACAGATCGATGATGTCATTGGATGAGGGGCATGGCAGCAAGTGTTTGCCATGCTCCGCCAGTTTGTTAATGACGTAACAAACTGAAATTCTTTCAACAGCAATTTCAGAGTTTCTCAGACAAATAATTATTCTCAAGTAATTTCATTCTGTGCATGTAGGGATTTTTTTAATCAGTGAATATGGAGATCAGGTCCCGGTTGTTCAAAAATAATAACAATGAGCCATGCGACGCCTCATGACTTTAAATTATGTCAAAATAAAATATGGCTCTCTACAATCTGATTGAACGTCGGTGACGTCATAAGGTGATTTACGCTGTTCCGCTGTTAGCAGAACAACTGCGTGTATACATTTTACTGTTTCAATTTTAGCGCTTAAAGCCAAGGTTTGATCAAAACGAATGTAAATATACATGTAAGCCATGAACTTAATCTTTTTCACTTGCAAAGATTAAATGAACCCCATCGGGTTTCATTCACTTTGCACACGACTCAATGTAGTTTCGATAAACCTCAGAAAATGAAATTCAATCCTTTAAAACTGACGTCGTCAGTAAACGAGTCGTTACCTTTACAAACGTTTTGTAAGCCAAACACCGCCATTTTCCAAGAAAGTATTAGGAGCATTGCAAAAGCTCCTCACAATTTTTCGGCAAAAATTTAGCATATTTGTTCTAAGTGACTTAAACTTTAATCGTACTAGAAGACTGCGGTCTATGATTGTGGCATACCCTGGACCTTTCTATTATTTTTTTAATAAACCACTGACTGACGACTTCGATAAGATTACGATGCCTTGTCCAGGTACATATAAACTAATTCTTTAAGTAGACAATTAACACAGAATTAAATTACGAGCGAAAAAATATTTGTTTGAGAAAATCTGAAATATGTGCTGAAAGAATTTCAATTTGCAAAGTCATTGAAAAATTTGCGGAACATTGCATACAGTGTATGCCATTCTCCGATACTAATGACGTCATAAATATGTCACCTTTGCACATAAGAGTTCATATTGATGTAAAAATGAGTCATCGAGACGTCATTCTGCCAAGGTACTAAGTACAACAGTTGCTTATTCCATAGTTGCTATGGTAACAGATCTATGACGACATCACACATATTTCGAGAGGACTGTATGCCATGCTCCCCTCGAATTACAAGTGAGACTCTACCTGAAATTCTTACAATGAAAAAAATGTAGTGTGATTTTCCCAAGCCTGTAATTCATTCTCAAAAATTTAATCCTCCGTTTATTTGGATTTGATGTTCGTCTGCTATTCCTTCAAGCTTGTGTGCCGTCTTTATTCAAGCCGGAAAAATACCCCTAAGTCCATGAGGTCAAATCCGTTCGGAACAGCTCTCGGCCAGTTCCGGGAATTACGGAATTAGACGAGCGGTGATCCGCATAAGGTCAAACCGTAACGAGGTGTCATTTTAGCTCTCGCGAGAATTGTCAAACACTGATAATCAACGATCGCAACTAAACTGTTGTTTAACATGGATTTCAGACCAACAGGGCTTCTGTCAATCAGAATACAGTTGACCCTACTTGTAAACTGTGTAATTGTCAAGAAGAAACTTTAGAATATTTCCTGTTAGGCTGCACCACGCTTGTGATCATTAGACAGTCAATAACGAAAGATATTGAAATGGTCACACATACGAGAGGCGTTCGGAAAGTTTTGCAAATGGCGTGATTTCTTTGTAACCACAATGTAGACAGAACTTCTGATACCAAAAGCACATAAAGCTATGATATTCTTAGACAAGTCTGCAAACACGATGTATTTTTTAAGGGGACGCATTTTTAATCTTCTTTGAAAGAGGTATACCCTCAAGGCACTGCCAAATTTTACTTTTGTGGGCCGTAATTTATATATGAACATTCTTCCACTTTTTTAGCTTTGCTACTTAAAGAAAATGGCCAGGCAATGTTGTCCTGTCAATATTGCTGAAATTATATTTAATCTAGGTTCCATGCTGCCCCGGGAATAAGAATTATCCGTATGTTGTGTAATAGCAAATTCTCCCATTCTACTAAAAGTAAATGATTTTGAAATGAAAACAAGTGTGTCAGCATTCAAAATTTTGCCGGCAAGAGCATTTACATGGGTCAACACAAAGCTGTCAATAAATTCAAATTAATACCAAAAATAAAGCTTCCACAACCTTTCAAAAATGACGTTGACGTAGATTTCAATAACGTCATAAAACTGCGCATTGCTTTGCAAGGAATAAATCGAAAACAGTCGCAACCCTTCTAACTGTTCTATGGACTTTGTATGCAACGATGGACTAGCAGCTGACAAAGATTATCTTTGTATTTACAACGGTATTCGACTTGAATGCCTAACACTGAAAAAAAAATTGATATGAAATTAGCCCAATGGTATGACTGGGGCCAAATAAACGCGTTGTAAGTCAATAAGGCAAAGTGTCTTTGCATAGTTTTGTATCATTGTAAAGACAGAATGTAGTGCTTTCAGTACCGACATAGCATTTGTACCCAGAATGCCCCTAAACAAAGTTATGAGGCCATTTGCAACACTTTTCTAACGCCCCTCGTAAAACTACAATGTACTACTGCAGACATTCAAAAGCGTGAGGTCTGCTCCAGTTATTGGTTGACAGTTCTTAGCTGATATCTGATCCAGTCGAAGATAGAGACATCATGTTTCATGCCAGACGAATATGCTTCGCATTACATATTGAAAGATATGAGACTATCAGTTTTTTAACTGTGATGCTTGCTTGTTTTTATACATGTGTAGTTCTAATTATTTGTTGGTCGGTAAAACAGCCATAATGGCTAACGTTGATTATGTTGTATATTTGAAAACCGACTTTGAATAAAGTTTCTTATGTCTTATTTCTTATATCTATCCCTGGGGCCGTATTTATAAAACGACTTAAGTGGTTGCTATGCTGTTGCTAAGGCTAAATTTCTTTGAAGGAGATTCCCTACAACTATGAAAGCTCTGGAGGAACAGTCTGAAAAAGACTGTTCCTCCAGAGCATTTCATAGTTGTAGGAAATCTCCTTTATAGAAATTAAGCCTAAGCAACAGCATAACAACGACAATATGACCCCTGGTCCCCAGAAGACTAAGAAACAAATGATAAACGTAACTTTGTATAGCAACTGTAGATATGGAGGCCATGTCACACTTAGGCCTATCCTAATTTATTTTTTCAAGTGTAAATAGGATGGTGGCCGTTGACCATCATTTTAACGAGAAACTGGTCAAGAATTCTACTCCAGAAGATGGTCCTCACAAGCCTCGGGCTTTCGATCAAATCCCGGCCCCGAGGTTATAAAACGTTTATCATGCTCAACTCAGCTGAGCATGAAAATTGTTACCTGCTAGTAAATGGCAAATTACTGAGAGGTACAGTTGTTTTCATGCTCATTTAAGTTGAGTATGAAATTTTCTCTGCTTATGAATATGAAAATGCCAACATTAGTTGGCATTTTCATATTTATCAGCAGAGAAAATTTCATGCTCAACTGAGTTGAGCACGAAAAAAAAGTTTTATAGCCTCGGGACCTAGTCTATTGTTTTGCACCTTGTATTCAAAATTTGATGAATAAAATACTGTTTAAACCAATTCTACACCTCGGATGTGTGTCGGAACTTATACAACAACAACAACAAGAACAACAGGGCAACAGCAAAGTGCGATGGAGGCATATACCAACTTGTGTCTATACTTACCATTATGGGTCTGAGATAATAGTCTGTTATTTTGGGCTCTGATTTAATTCACTTTTATTGTGCGGTTCAGCAGATTTAAAAATTAGGTACCATGTAGCTTTTTAAATGGTCTACAAGAGCGTATCTGCCTTTTAGCAAATATACGTATTAAAATCTCGTCAAATTGAAATAATTTCAACATGAACCTGCATTTCTGCATGCTGAATTTGTAAACAGAGCAAGATTTCAATATATACTGTTAAGAGATATGACAATATGGAGTATATCTAAGGGGCTAAACGCCTAGACTGCCATACAAGGTGTATAAAAGATATTGTGCGTATCAAGTTATTGACTCGAGCTACCCTCCTATTTCCAGTAAATAATATTAACTTACATGTTGCCCAGTTTATGTATCTTTTTTTGCCTATTTATTTGGCCATTGGTATTTAGCGGAACGGAACGGAACAGTGACATTTTACAGAATAAATCGCATAAGTTATGTATAAGATCGACAAGGGAGGTAATCAATGCATTTTATTCTGTAAAATAATATGCAAATTTAGCAATCAATTTATCATAATTATCAATAATTACTAAATGAGCCGCGACACGAGAAAACCAACAATGTGGTTGTGCGCCCAGCGCAGATTCAGATCAGCCTGGGCATCCGCCCAGTCTGATCAGAGCCTTCGCTGTCCGCATGGAGGTAGCTTAGACCCTTATCTACCCTTTAAGCACTTAGCGAAGAGTCTGACCAGAATGGGCGTACCCCAGGCTGAGCTGAGTCTGCGCTGGGCGCACAACCACATTGTTGGTTTTCTCGTGTCGCGGCTCATTTTATTTAAGAAACACGGAGGGGGTTGGGTACTATGGATGCGTTATGCTTAGCCACCTGGGAAACATCGTTACGAAAACTGAAACAACGCAACGCGGATGGGTACTGGGAAGGAGGCTGCTAGAAGCCGTTCCGTTCCGCACAATACCAACAGCCTCATTTCAAGTAAATATCCACTGCTACAACTGGGCTTGGAATTGAAATCTAAATTTGATTTAGAAAACATACAGTTTACCGAACGTGCTTGATTGATTTGTCTTACATAAATAGTGGGAGCAAACCTTTAGTGAAATCATGATTACAAGACAATAAACGCTCTTTTGTACGCCTCTTGGGACTAAATCTACTTTACTCATTGATGTTAAATGACATGAACGTTTGTTAATGCAATACCACATGTCTACTTAGATGACATCACTGGTTCATGAGTGACATGTACTATTATATTTCTTTGAAACACTGTGATAAGCTGTTTTTTTGTTGATATACGCTTTGAAATGATACAGACTATTTCCCTGACACTGAAACAATTATATTTTTTACCCCCGCCCCCTCCCCCACCCCCACCATCCCGCTCCCCCACCCCCGCCCCTGCCCCTACCCGATTTTACTGGTTGTTTTGTAGGAATTATGCTCTTTTTCTAAAAACAGATTCCATACACACTAAAACATGCTTCAGTAACCCAACCTACGTGTTTTTATCTTTTTGACATTTAGCATGCGTAGTTGCCTTCATATAAAAATTGGTTGTGTGTTTTCGTGATATTTGTGCTTGTTATTCGTCGTGTTGATCAGATTTTGTGGGTAATCTGCCTTATTTTAATATCCAATGAAGTTTTTCATTGGTTTGTTTATAGGATCGGCCCATTTCTGTGTGGGAATTATACCCGTTTGTCTTTGTCATCGTTAAAAAATCCTTTGTGCCAAGCGTCTCATTTCTGTGGGCTATTGGTATTTTGCGGAAATGAACGGAACGGAATGGAACAGAGAAATCGCATTGTTAATCTCTAAGATTGAAAAGGGAAGTAAACAATGCGTTTTTATTCCGTTAAATATTATGCAAATTTAACATCCAGCTTTTTATAATAATCAAAAATTACTTAAATAAGAAACTAGGGGGGTAAATGTATAAGGGGGAAGGTGGCTAGAAGCTGTTTCGTTCCGCAAAATACCAATACCCTTTCCGTCCGTCCATTGATGTGCGTTTACAGGGGTCCGGTATCGAAGTCGTTCTGTTTCGTTTTGTCGTTTAAGTTTCCGCCGTCTTCACTGCCTGTCTTGTGTGTCTTAATATGCTTTATGCATTGTGTACCAAAAGGGTCAAAACTACCGATACCTGTCCACGTATGACAAAAATTATAGGCGCACCGCTTAATTTAGCGGTGCACCTTTATTTTTTCATACGTGGAGCCAACTTATTACCGGTGCATCTATTTGTTTCATACGTGCACCAGTAAATTTATACGTGGACCTATTATTTAAAGGTGCATCGATTAAATAATCGGTGGACCGATATTATCGCTGCTTGTATATTTTATAAGACCAGCGATTGTATCTCTCACAATTAAACCAATCAGGCGTTAATATCAGCTAGAATGGACAGCTGCTATAAACTGTTTGTGATTATGTCAGTCACTTAAATACTGTATTTCTGAAATTCTGTAAATGGTATTTTCATGTAAAGATATATATATATATTTTTTTTTTTTTTTTGCTTAATCATGGTCAGGGTTTTGTCGAAAGTAAGTTTCTTTTGACGCAAGCGATATAGCTACATCGCTTTTGGAAACAATTCCTCACAATACTTTTGTAAAATGAGTCTGACGTTGAAATCATAAGTTGTGCTCAGATGTTTGTGTAGGATATAATCTTCTTTACGTTGAAAATTCTTTCAAAATAAGAAGTATCACAGCTACCGCAAGCGCGCCATGCCTTTTACTGAAATACATGTACTTTATTTAAATGTATCATATGACGTCGCATCTGAGAGTGTAATAAAGCCATGCATTAAAAACGATAATCCACTAGTGGATTAAATATGCAAATTACGTCGTAACGTTATGCGTTGACGTCCATAAAACGCCGCGTTTTCTAATGGCGAAATTGTGACGTTTTAGTGCCAAATCTGCTAATAAAATGCGAATTTAGTGTCATATGATAAATAGAATCTTGCATTCGTGCTCCTGTATTATTGAATTTATTAAACACGTTGGGGAACACCGATAAGATGCTCGGCAAAGCCTCGCATCTTATCATTTTCCCCAAATCGTTTAATAAATTCAATAATACATGAGCACTCATGTAAGATCCTCTATACCTAGTACCTTCATATTGCATCGTCATCATTCCATTTGGAATTCCATGTTGTTAGTAATACTTACATGAGGAACAAACAATAATATGCTTGCGCAAAAATATAACATTTATGTGCTACAGAAGTAAACTGATAGGCATCTTGTACGATTCTGTCGGGACGAATATTTATCAGAATTACTTTCCTATGTCACACATCTGTTGGCTGGAAGTGCTCAATGGTGATTGAACCCTTTCCTTAACAATTTCACATATAGGTTCATTTGCAGTTTGAGCCAAGAGACCTTACAACATGGCTTTTAAAGACAGGTGATCCATTAATAGAGATTTAATATGATTATTAGAGAAGACCATATTATCCGATTTGACGGTACTTTGGTTTAAACATATTTTATTTGTTCTAAAAACATTCATACATTCATACCTATATACAATTTATTAAAGTTTAACATCTAAAGAAAGCTGAAAGCTTATGTGACTCATTTCCTGACGGTACTTTGTTCCTACCTATCTTCTTCTTACGTCCTATTGCACCTACAGAAATGCTGGATCAACTTTCAAGTTTAATTATGTTATGTGATTTACTAGGGTCGTATTCGTATACTGAGATAAACATGATAATTAACACTGGAAGTATTAAGTTTATTTATCCGAATTAATTGACGATTCCTCTGGCTTTGTAGCAATGTCAGTGAAATCAAAGAGGTGATTAGAAAGAAAAGTAAACATTCTCAAGGATAATTGTTATTTTTTCAACTTTACAGTATTCTTTAGGACACACGAGAGCAATTTTAATTCGTTATATATATATATATATTCTTTATTCACTCTCCATACAAAATATGGCAACAGAGGTTTAAATATGAATATGGACAAATAAGCATGCGTGGAGAACAATGATACAGCAAAACATTTTCATATACATGCAAAACAGAGAAAGAATTTAAGTTAGACAGTAGCCAAATTGATATCAGAGATGTGCTTTTCTTCCCACATTTTTTTTTTTCATTTTCCATATCTTGTATACGGTAGTTAACCAGGAGGACTGACAATTAAAGTCTCCCATAATGAATCCACTATATGCAGCAAAAATCCGTGCATACCTACGAGAAAACCTGTAGGCAGCACGAGTTTTTGCTGATAGAGTGCACGAAAAAAGCTTTTTATCTTGTCATTGACCGAATTCTTTTACAAGTTTTCGCAGGAATTATGATTTCGTTAAAAGTTACCTAATTTGCATGGCCTTGAGCTACATTTCAGTAGATTCTTAGACAATACTATAGTACACTGCCACTATGTTTGTTTGTCCAGCCCCGGATTCGGGTGTTGGGCTTTTGTGCTTCAGCCCCGCCACCTGGGCTTGCTTAGTTTACAATATCTGTTGTGGCATCTAATTAGAATCGCCTCGCCGAGGCGATTCTAATGAGATATCACAACATATATTTCAAGGCAAAAAGAACATTATCAAAAATTCTAGAGGGAGCAGATTCTTTCCTGTAAGAGACTAAGAGTGCCATTCCAAATCAATGGAAAAAGGCAGACAATACCATTCCATTCCACTCCTTTCCATTCCACAATTAAAACCATGCCAAATTATATTGTTTAACAGTCGGCACATTAGGACAAACTGTCTTGAACCAATAACAGGCAATCAGCTGTATTGCCTTGCTCATTCCAATTTAAACAAATTTTATCCTCACTAGTCATGATATGATTCATGGCAGACTATTTTTGAACAATCCGCTACATAGTAAATCTGATTAGTGCCAGTCCAATCATTGCACTGGCATCAAGTGTATAAAGGACATTTCTTAAAACATACTTGTATGCATTGAATCTTGACTGGTGCTGATGAGATCAAATATGTTTTTATACATTTGAATGTAAATGTATTACATGTAAAAAGCCAGTGTGTCTAATAATTCTTTAAAGACTTATTTTGCATTCTCTAGAGGTCTTTGCTGGTTTAAATTATTTTAAATTCTTTGACCAACAGTTATCTAAGTGCAATGGAATCTTCCTCAAAACACATTCTAATTTGAACAAATCAATTATATATATTGAATATTAAGGGACGCGGTTTCGTTAACATGCTAATGGATTGCACAACACTCTTAATTTGGACAAAGCTGTTTCTGTGAACAGTGGAGACCCAGATCAGACTGCTCTGGAAAAGTGTGACCACCCTTTTGCTTTTACTTATTTTTTCTGTATTACTTATTAAATACCCCTTCAGCTATAAAATGGACCAGTCCAAAATCAAAAGGTAGAACTATCCATTACAGAAAATCAGTAGGTTCAGGGTTTATTGTTATTAGTTTCCTGTTCACAAAACCTACAGAGTTATAAAAACAAATTGCCACAGAACATTTGTTTTATCAGACTGACCAGCTGTGTATACGTCTTCAAATTGCTTCTTACATAAAATTCTGCCACTGCAGCATCATAAAGGGCTGGACAAAAGGTCAGTTAAGTTTGCTAACCAAGATTTAGGAAAAATCTCAAATGTAAGTGCCCAGACCCAATGTTCCTTTGCAAGAGATATATTGAACATAGGGTCTGTAGCCAAACTAATTTGTTTCGCCAATAGTCCTTATCAGATATTGTCAAATCAAAATCAGGGGTTGCAAGTTAAGATAATACATGTTAGTCAGAGGTAGGGCCTTGAATTAATCTGCGCGTGTAGATTGTATCAAAATATCTCAAAAATCGGCTGGAAATATGAATAATAAGGGTCCGTTCCGGTCCGACCCGGTAATTAGGTCCGTTCCGGTAAATTTACGCACCGAGTACAGCCTTTGGAAGGAAAATAACTACTTTTTTACTACGAAAGACTTTTCGCACCATAGAATCTTTTTTTTCTCAAGCCATCGGCATTTGCGTTTCTCGCGTTCTGCTTAACTCTATCAATCAGTACAGCGTTAAAGTGAAAAACATATTTAAAACTAAATGCAAAGTGCAAATAATAACATTTTTAATGTAACTAAATCTTCTGACAGGTGAATAACAATTCCATGACATATGCGCTCTTCCATACAGAGATCAAGTCAAGTTTTGGCGGCAACGATGATTTTATTAGACTTCGTCTAATAATAATTATTCTTATATCTATACATAAAAAAATTGAAAAAGCAGTCGCAGTTTTGCTCAGAATGTCAAATATTTATTGAACTTGTTCTATAAGAAGATACGAATTACATGTACCTGAGGGTTAATGATAAGCATCATCATTATTTATCACTCACGTATGTCCTTGCTTTAATTCTCATGCTATTTGCCGATGTTTTGATAACATGTTTACAATAGACATATGACATGCAAACCCTGTTTATTTAGGACACGTATAGGGTATCTTGGGACCTACCATATATTGTGCTATCTACGGATTCTGTCAATAAGTCAATGCCCTTGAATTACTCTTCTATTGTTTCATATGCTTGACTTATTTAATCGATTCCGCCAATTTTCGCTTCCTGCAGATACTGTACATCATATTTGGCTTCCGCCGAGACTGTCCGCAAACTCTTGCTTCCTCCAGAGACTACTGTCCTCGAAAATGGCTTCCTGCCGAGACTGTCCTCGTGACTCTGCTTCCTGCCGAGAGCCTCGGCAGGAAGCGGAATCACGCGGACAGTCTCTGCAGGAAGCCATTTATCATGTACAGAAGTCTCGGCATGCAGCAAGAGTTCGTGGACAGTCTCGGCGGAAGCCAAATATGATGTACAGTCTCTGCAGGAAGCGAAAATTAGCGGAATCGATTATACCGTGTTAAAGACTGGAGTGGGACTATAAAAGGTAGTGGCACTCTGCCTCTTGGTCTCTTCACCCCGTTACTGCGGCTATGGATTCGTTCCGCTGAGGTGCGAGGGGGGGGGGCACGTTGGAATGAGAATTGAAATCCTACTCTCTTGGTCTCAGCGGATCGACTGGTCTTGTGGATTGAGTGTTTGCCTTTCACGTGGGTTTGAATCCCGAGGGGGCACATATCCGATAAATTTCTTCAATCGAACAGACCAAGATTTCCGAACCTAGTGAGCTCTAAACTGGAAAAAAAAGTGTTATCAGGGTGGCGGTGGATGACTGCAGCGTCGTTAAACGTCGGCGGTGGCATTCGCCTTATCAAACTGGCACTGAAACTTTAAATGTGCATTTAGAACAGCATTAACACCAAGCAAATGTACGTAACACAAACAGCTGCAACATCTCCAGTAAGCCAATAAAGTTATCATGTTTGGTCAGTCTGCTCAACTGATTGGTTGCATAGATTTTCACACCTTTACCCCTAAAAGTAGCATATGCTATATAAGAAAAAAAGTGTTGATACTTGTTACATGAGACACCTTTGAGTATGGGAATGAACTTATCATTAAGTAATAATTCTAAAATGCCCAGTATATTGATTACCTCTATAAATATACCAAAAAAAATGTTTAAGGCACTTCCAACTTTCTGGTTCAGGGGGTTTATCTTTCTGTTCGATCTTTACCAATCAAATTGCGCTGGTTTCAGCACTAGATTAAGTCAGACTTGTCGTAGGCATGATACACTTGTGGCATTTGCAGATAAGGTTTCATTGTTTTGATATGTTCTATATATGGCACATAAGCAGTCAAATCTTCTTCAAGAAATAAAGTATATTATCGGTCATTGTCCTGAAATTAAGTGTAAGTTGTTTGTAACGAAACCAAGAAAACAGTCTTAGCGTCACGGGTGCCTCTTACATGTAATCCTACGTTATTTCTAAAAAACATTAATGGCTTAGTTGTCAAACAAGACAGAGTTTTGCGGATCGAGCACTTGTAATTTAGACATGCATCAGCATTAACCCATTAACGCCTAGTGGACTCTTCTATCGGTTTATATTGGACGAGTCCATTTGTCATTTAAGGGGTGTCAGGTTTAGTTTATTTTTCGATTTTTTGTTTTATTTTGAGGAAAAATATCCATTTGTTGTATGCAAAAAGTGTAGACCCTGATCAGACGCCGCGTTTTGCGGCGTCTGGTCTGGGTCTGCACTGTTTGCCTATATCCCATTTTGGGGGCACTGGGCATTAATGGGTTAAAGAGGACATTACAGCTTTGTGAAGCCAGTTTACCTCTTTCCTTGCCATTAAAGTAACTTCTTGTTGGTGACTGCTTCTTGTTTCGTTTAAAAAAGGGTTTATTTCTATTGAAAGAATTTGTTCCAAATGGTGCATTTTTTTCCTTCAAGAGTCGATCCCGTTTGAGAAGGTCGGCAAAATAATAAGACAAAGCTGATTACCCTGAAAGTGTATCCATTAACCGTAAACCTTCTATTGTCTTATTACTGGCCTGATATTGATTTAGTCCGCTTAGTGATTAAATATCTGGTTCTTCTGCTGTAATTTTATAATTATAATTGTATAACTAGAAATGTTTTTCAAAGAAAAACTGATGTCCCCCCCCCCCCACCAGCCCATTTCCCATCCCCTCTAATGAATAAAAAGCCTGTACAAATAAAATATCTATGCAAGTTTGGAGAAAATCCATCCACTGGTTCTAAAGATATCCTACATATAATACTATATTCTTGAAAATGAGTACTTCAGTGACCTTGAAAATGAGGTCAAGGTCATCAAAATCTAATCAGTTAGTAAATGTGTCCCAATGATGTATTGATGCAAGTTTGGTGAAATTCCATCCATTAGATTACGAGATATCATGGGTTAAAGACATTGTCATCTAAGTCCTCCAGTGACCTTGAAAATGAGGTCAAGGTCACCAAAATCTAACCAGCTCTTAAACTTGTCCAAATGATGTATCCATGAAAGTTTGGCCAAATTCCATTCATTGGTTCAGGAGATATTGTGGGTACAAGAAATTGTCATCTTAGTCCTCCAGTGACCTTTAAAATAAGGCCAAGGTCGCCAGATTCTATACAGCTCATAAACTTGTCTCGATCATGTATCCATGCAAGTTTGGTCAAATTCCATCCATTGGTGCAGGAGATATAGTGGGTACAAGGAATTATCATCTAGGTCCTCCAGTGACCTTGAAAATGAGGTCAAGATCACCAAAATGTAATCAGCTCTTAAACTTGTCCAAATGATGCATTCATGCAAGTTTGGTTAAATAATATCCATTGGTTCAGGAGATATTATGGGTATAAGAAACTGTTATCCAAGTCCTTCAGTGACCTTGAAAATGAGGTCAAGGTCACCAAAATCTAATAAGCTCTAAAGTTTGTCCAAATGATATATCCATGCAAGTTTGATGAAGTTCCATCCATTGGTTCAAGAGATATCGGGCATACTAGAAATTGTCATCTAGGTCCTCCAGTGACCTTGAAAATGAGGTAATGGTCACAAAATTGTAATCAGCTCTTAAACTTGTCCAAATGATGTATCCAAGCAAGTTTGGTGAAATTCCATCCATTGGTTCAGGAGATATTGTGGGTACAAAAAAATTGTCATCTAAGTCCTCCAGTGACCTTGAAAATAAGGTAAATGTCACCAAAATGTGATCAGCTCTTAAACTTGTCTTAATAATGTATCCATGCAAGTTTGGTGAAATTCCATCCATTGGCTCAGGAGATATTATGGGTACAAGAAATTGTGTTCTAAGTCCTCCAGTGACCTTGAAAATGAGGTCAAGGTCACCAAAATCTAATGAGCTCTTTAATTGGTCCCAATGATATAGCCATGCAAGTTTGGTGAAATTCCATTTATTGGTTCAAGAGATATTGTGCATACAAGAAATTGTCATATATGTCCTCCAGTGACCTTGAAAATGAGGTCAAGGTCACCAAAATCTAATCAGCTCTTAAACTTGTCCCAATGATATATCCATGCAAGTTTGGTGAAATTCCATCCATTGGTTCAAGAGATATCGCGCATACAAGAAACTGTCACGCCGACGCCGACGCCGACGCCGACGGGATCCGCACTGAAAACAATATGTCCCCCCTCACCTTTGGTGGGGGGACATAATTATGAAACTACAACAGAAGAGCCAACAGTCTTTACTAAGCACAAAGTAGATATCTGAAACTGAATCAACAAGAGGCGCAGGATCTGAGACAACAGAACCGGCGGGTGGGGGAGGGTTGGGTGGGGTAGGGGGCAGGGGGGAGTTATCTGATCCATGTGATCATTGTTTTCCGAGACTGTACATGTATAAAATCATGGAAACTCAACAAACCTATTGTCTCTGGATGGAAATAATGAACATATTACGGAATAAAGGTCTTAGCTTGATGACCCAGTTAAGCGATTCAGAGCAATCGGGTCCTCTTGTTGAGCTTGTCTCAGAATTTGCACTCTTGTGGGAGGACGTAACATAAACAAATTATCGTGACAATAATAACACTTTACATATCATCTCTTGAGATTGACTGTCCTTCACTCATATGTTACGTGACATACCGTAATAAATAAAAAAAAAATTGGGACACCTAAAACACTTAGAGTGGAGTCTGGTAATTTCGGACAGCGGGTAAATGCGGACATACCATGCAAACAGTGAAAATCCAGATGAGACGGCTCATAATGAGCCGTCTCATCAGGATTTCCACTGTTTGCCCAGTTAATTTTGTTTAAATTCCAAAACAACTGACATATTAAGGAAACAATGTCACCGTCCGAATTTACCCGCTGTCCGAATTTACTCGACTCTCCTCTACTGGAATTGTCTCAAATATTGAACAGTATGTTTTTTTAATGCAGGTAAGCGGCTAAAAGATGCAGATGGAATGGCACACATTGTAGACCCTAGTCAGACAGCTTAGTCTAATGTGGGTGGGCACTGTTTTCTCAAACCTTTCTGTCGCAGTACTTAAATTTTTTACAGTATTCTCAGCGGAGTAGTCATCCATAATACAGTAGAATCATACGTATTTATAGATGGTTTTGACGTAAGTTCTATCGATACGCTAGAATGAAAACATTATTTTTAGTACAGAGGCTTGCGCTGAATGAATGCATTCAATAGCCTTTTGATAATGGCCGGTCGATGGATTCTAGGATACTAGGCTATGGGAAACCTTTACCTTTTGAGCTGCCCATCTTCTCTTTTCTTTCAAACTTTTGGGATTTAGCGACACTGAAGAAGTTTAATACAGAAACGGGCGTCTGTCGCACTAAATTTTGTATGAATACGTTTATATTCCTTATATTCCTTGGCGATGAAACCGTCCCAAAAAGGGTGAATTTCTATGGAAAGAATTTGTTCCTAATAAAACTTTTTTTTACTTTAAGAGTTGATCCCCTTTGAGAACGAAGGCATACTAAAGATGACAGTGTATATTACACAAGCTGGCACAAAATGTCCAAAAAGTTGTTTTTCGCCTTTGGGTCCATTGCGGTTTAAACTGTCTTCACATGAATATTGTGCCTTCCCGAAGGGGCGCGGGAGGGCGTAGGGGAGGTGGCATTGCGAGTTAGCTTATCTGCGCGGTTACTGTCTGCCGAGACATAGAGAATACCATGTTAGTGTCTTTTGATATCAAGTTTATCAGACGAGACCAGAAACAGCGTAGGAATGGCGAGGCTTGCCGAGCCAGTCCGACGTGTTTTTGGTCGAGCCTGATAAACTTGATATCAAAAGACACTTACATGGTTTTCTATTTATCATGCATCATTAAAAGCTTTTCAGCTGTGAAGCGTCAAACAATAGAAAACTAAACGTCGTTTTGTTTGAACTTGTTGACGTCGCCAATGCCTTATGACGTAAGTCGGTGACGTCATTTAACCAATCGAACGTTGTTATCACGGCCAACGTCAGTATGTAACCAATCGTCTTCTGAGATCGGTTCTGTAGGCATCGCCTGATAACATTCGCGCAAGCGCAGTTCTTAAGTGACGTGATATCACATCATGTTATCATACCCCTGCTGTCAGGTGAATATTGCAGCATATGCATGATAAGTCATAAACTCTGCATACATAGTTCTCTGGATGGAAATAATGAACATATTACAGAAAGGTGTTAGCATAATGACTCAGGCGAGTGATTCAGAGCAACCCAGTCCTCTTGTTTAGATTGCCTCAGAGTATGCACTCTTGTGGGTGGTCAGGTAACATCAACCAATTATCGTTACAATAATAACACTTTACATATTGTCTCCTGGGATTGAATGACCTTCATTCACATGTCACATGACATAGAATCTCTTTCATTCTCAAAGGAGATATCATTTATAATACAGTGGTATGATGATTTTGACGCAGGCTGACTCAATACGCCAAGAATGAAAACACTAATTTTAGTACAGAGGCTTATGCTTAATGAACATATTCAAACGCTACAATTTCTAATGATATTTGCTCATTGATGGCCATTGAATTCAGAAACGTTGAATTAATATCCACACCTTAAAACACTCGATGCATCCTCAGTTGTGATATCGTCTCTATTGAAATAATTGCAAATATCGTCTATGTCTTTTTTTGTTGACAATCTGCTGGCTGGGATGCCTTTTAACAAACGTACGGGGTAAATTTAAAGAGTAACTACACTTCAGGAACTGACTGAATCAGATCCCAAACCCTATCCCCAACATCAAAGGGAAAGATTGACAAGGACATCCCAGCAAACAATAAATTACAAGTGATAAGCCGAGTCAGCAGTTCTTTCCCAAATAGGTGGCAACTCAACTATCTTTACCAAACTAAATAATTTAGACCAACAGAAGGGTTACAACAGACTAAGCAAATTATACGAAAAGCATTTTACAACTATTTTTACCCATTTTCAATTTTTATCGCAGGAGGGTTAAAATGGTAACACAATAAACCAAACAGCACCGAACATAAAACAAATGCAACCGCAACGAAAGCCGCAATATGGACAGTTTTCTGATCTCCTGTACAGCAATGAAACAAATTTGTGATAAATAAGGTGCAGCTTCCCAGCTGTATATTCTATTACGCTATGGGTTAAGTTAAATTGTCGAAAGTACATGTAAGGCGTAATAATTAGCAATCAAAATAACCTCTCCCCAACCCTCCAAAACTCAAGCCGTTCACTTGCAATGTAGAAAAATCAGACTAAATGATTCATGAATTATTGCTTTAACTCTTTCAGTACCAAAAAGCAGACGACAAAATTTACGGCTTCAAAAATTAAAAAAAATGCCTTGTCCAAGACCAAGACTTTTTATATTGAGAATTCAAAGACCAGAGGGCAAACAGTGTAGATCTAGATGAGGCCGCCTCATCAGGATCTACGCTGTTTGCAAATTTTGCTAATTGCGTCACTGAGGCTTAAAGAGTTAAGCAAAACTGCTAGTCAAGTCATTGATATAAGCGCACGCTGAGGTTGTAACTCGCCAGTTCATCTTACCTCTGTGTAGCGAAGTATTTAGGAAGTTTGTGATACTTATAAAGCATGTATTGGGAACCCCCTTTTAAGGTGAGGTGGGAGTAATTCAGCGCCGCCGTGCGGCAGTTTCCGTCTCTACGCTACGTAATGACGTCGAACGTTCCATTTGATAAAAACAAGATGGCGTCAACGTTAGCCGCTTCTGTGATCACTTCATGGTCTGCTCACAAAATGCAAGGAGGCTGAGCGCTGGGCGAAATTTAAAGGAAGTAGAAAGTGCCGTAGAGGAGAAACTGAAAATGATAGTTAGTTTTCCGTGCGGAAGACAACTTGTGGGATATTTGACAGTTTCTTAACAGTTTATGACAGTTTATGAGACGGAGATCGCAGCTTTTGAGTTAGAAAGTGCCGTAGAGAAGAAACTGAAAAAATATAGCTGTTCTCTGACAGTTCCTCATTAGTTTGTTAGATGGAGTTTGCAGCTGTTGAGTTGCAATAACAAAGCCTCGTGAAATTGAATCCAGAATCGTACAATGAATAGTCAGATCACTGTCTACACTTCCACCACGTACTTAGCAGTTAACATGGTAGCAGCCATAGACAGTCGTTATCATACCACCCACACTTTAAATACTAATCAGCAAAAGCTATGCCAAATTTCAGTTAAATCAAAAATTCTTAGACTGTCCCTAGCATTTGAACACCGCCAGGCAGCCTTATCAACGTCGACGCAATGTTGTCAGAATCTTTTATCGACGTTGATACGATAATTCAACATCTGTTCTGTCAATAAGCTAAAAACAATGTGGCGTTTCTTTTTCCTTGCCCTTCTTTCATTTTTCTGTTTTTCATTTCATATTTCTGTTTCAAGTGTATATCAAAGTATCTCCAGGACGCTAAAATGAATCAAAGCTGCCTACCACTGTTACACACTGAGAGAGAGAGGGAGAGAGAGAGAGAGAGTCGACGAAGTCCAGTCGTTGGACCGCTAGGTTACCGTGCAGAATATATTAGGCCCTTTCTTGGGTCGGGTCAGGAACTGGAATACTTGACTCGCTTACACTGTGCAAAAGCCAAGTGGACAAGGGAATTGTTCAAATGTCATACCACGTGGAAGCCCGCCCCAATTTGGGTGCCCGTCAACTGTCTCGGGTGCCCGCCAGCTGTATGGGAGGGCATAATGGCAATCCTTTCGATTTTTTTAAATTAAAAATACTTAGTTAAGACGGATTATGCAGAGATTTAGAGAAACGTATTACATCTGCCTTCATCCTGCACTTTCCAGACAATGACAATCATGAGTGATGAAAGTTCCAGACAAATTTTGCCGGGAGCCTACAAAAAGCGATAGTTGAGATGTGGCGCGAAAAGTTAAGTAACGTAAACGTCACCATGCGCAACGTCAACATTTCAGTCTAAAGAGACGGCAGGCCGGGCATTTAATGCACTTTAACTCGAAAGTTAAGTCGGCGACCTACTATTTTTATTGCTTTAATGTGAACTTCTATCATTGGGTGATACTGTGTTAGTTTTTGAAGAAAAAAATGTGTTTTGTTTTCTCAGAATGAAGGTTTTTATCAAAGAGGTACGAGCAAAAAAGTGCATTTTCCATAGAACGCCATTATAACGTCGGGTCGTAAAATGGGAAATATTGACGTTTTCGAGGTCAGATATCTTAAAAACGACATCGGCGACCCCCCTTTTTTATTACATTTTCTGAAAGAGGGACTGAAAATGTACAATATAAGGAAGTATGAATAAAATCATGTGTTTTGTCAATTACTCCCACCTCACCTTAATGGCCATTTGACTAAAACAGTGCCCACACATGAGGTCACAAGAGCAGTTTTCGTGAAAGTATGCGTCGCATACGTGTGTGTGTGTGTGTGTGTGTGTGTGTGTGTGTGTGTGTGTGTGTGTGTGAGGAATAAAGCAGTAGTAATCTTTGGAGGGATTTTAGAAACTCTGCCACTAAACTGAGACTTTATTTGAGCCGCGACACGAGAAAACCAACAATGTGGTTGTGCGCCCAGCGCAGACTCAGATCAGCGTTGGCATCCGCCTAGTCTGATCAGATTCTTCCCTAAGCGCTTAAAGGGTAGCTAAGGGTCTAAGCTACCTCCATGCCCAGGCTGAACTGTGTCTGCACTGGGCGCACAACCACATTGTTGAGTTTGTCGTGTCGCGGCTCATTCACTGGATGGAAAGATTCGCTTAGGTACTTACGAAGAAAGATTTTGATCAGACTAAACTGAATCGTACGTTGGCGTACATCACAAGTATTACTCAGTTGCTCCTTTAGAAGCTGTAGGTCTCCTAAAGTGATTGCTCTTGAATAGTTCCCATCCAGATGAAAAGGTTTACCTTGAACTATCTAATCCGAGCTGCCAGTTTCTGAAATGCTCAGGTTTATATGTGACAGCTATTTCTTACATAGTCGACGTCAGATTAGGCTCTGCAACCTCTGCTGACGCATCTGAATAGGTGTTCTCGATTCTAATCCTCTCGCCCGGGGTGTAACACCAAGGATTAAATTTGTATGGGTGCCCGTACCATGATACATATGTGACATTTCCTTATTCTATATCCAACATCAGATATTATAAACATTATTCCACGTTTCAGTTTTAATCATCTTCTTTTCTCTTTTTCTTCCAGAAGTTTATTGTATGTCTGAAGCAGTTCTGTGTGAAAAAATAGCTGCTTTCCACGAAAATTTACAACAGACTTAAGTCATTTATTTAGTTATATATAGACTTTAACTTAACAATGTATAGATAAAGCTGAGCGTTCGAAGTATAATATATCAAGATCTTACTTTATGAGCCATATATATTTTCACTCGATGCATTTCGAAGATACAGACATTTATGACGCCGCTCTTATTCAGTGGATAACGTCGTGTCATAAAAATCGTGTGACCACACGTGTAATAACACTTTAGCGGGTACACGTAACGTCATTGACAACATCCATGTCAACAATGCGTTTTCTCATTGAAATAATGTTCAGTTTGGACGCGTTAAAACACCATTTTACAGGGTCATATGATAAATAGAATCTTACACTTGTGGTCATTTATGAAACTCGCCGAAGGCTCATTTCATAAATTTCATATGAAATGACCACTCGTGTAAGATGCTTTATTTATCATTTGCTTACACTGAATCCAGCCTATGTGGCAAAGTGAACGATTGAAGCACGAAAATCCAGTAGCGATTTTGCTTAAATGCGCAAAAAAGCAGACGGCAAAAACTACGTCAACAAATTTTCAAAAAAATGCCAATGTAATTCCAAATGAGGCGGATCATCTGGGTATAAGCTGTTTGCAATATTTAAATGGTCATTGTCTGAAACTTTTGGGCATTGATGAAGCAGCAGAGAAAAAGGAAACTCATGCAAAATATATACTAGAACACACCGATTAAGTAGGCAGAGCCTTTTTGGATAACTTCCACTGACAACAAATGTGTTATTTACGGAATATCAGAAACTTTCTTACTTACTAAAATACAAATAATCCTTTATCAATGACATTTTATTATTCTGTTACCAGCGCCAGACATTATAAAGTGCATGTATAGATCTATTGCATCTATTATTAATTTTATCAATTATTGCTGCAGTAAATTGCATGTTTAAAGTAGTTCTCCTTTAAAATCTGATTAGGCCTATTTGAAACTGCTGAGTTAGACATTTGGGAGAGAGCTACATGTATTAAGGTGAATGGGTAATCCTTCAGGGGAAGCGACCGTAGAAATTTTCGTTTTTGCCTCATTAGGACTACTTTTAAAGGAAAGACTTTTCTCCTGAGAGTAGATCCCAGTCTGGACAAGCTTTGTCACCCAGAGAAGCATATGGAAATGCAAGGATTTTATACACCTTTGTAAAACTGCGCACAAACACGGACCTTAAACCCCTGTCACACCAGAGCAGCGTTCTCACGGCGATCCCACGGCGTCCAAGAAAAATGCAGAACGCCGAGGTGCGGGCAGTACCATCGCAAGCATCACCGCAGCAACACAGTTGCATCACCAGTAGACGCTGTGGGATCGCATAGAACGCCGAGTGACGTCGCGCACTTTGAGCATGCTCAAAACAAACGCCGTCGCTCGGCGTTCTAATAAGAGCGCAGTGAGGTCGCCGTAAGGTCGCCATAGCCGCGCAGTAAGGTCTCCTACAATGCAATAGGAGCTCCGCGGGCGCGCACAAGGGTCGTTGTGCAAACGCCGTGGTCGTCCGTGGCGTTTGCACGGAGATTGTACGGCGTTCTTTGAGATGTCACTGCGTCTTTAACGCG
Source organism: Ctena decussata (assembly GCA_963989385.1). NCBI lineage: Eukaryota > Metazoa > Mollusca > Bivalvia > Lucinida > Lucinidae > Ctena > Ctena decussata. The sequence goes on from OZ022514.1 coordinate 41,311,590, forward strand.
CTTATACGACGCGTCTACGGCGCTTATACGGAGTGCCATTTATTTTACTGCGCTCTTACAACGACTGTAAGAAGCTGTCATGGCGATAATTGCGCTCCCCTGGAGCTTTTACCGCGCCCATCGGGGTTTGTATGACAAAAGCAAACAAAATAGATTTTAAAAAATGAGATATGCAAAGAATTATGACAAAAGCAAATAAAATTCTATAAAAACGAGACATGCAAATAAGCATTCCTTTCACTATGTCCGACGTACGCCAGCAAGCTGGACTGCTGCTTGCCTCTATGCAGGTCCAGCAGTTTCAAATTGCTGCAGACACTGATCACATCATTCTTGGAAGACGACGACGGGAGAGGGCCCAAAGGTGTAGAATGCTTTGGGTCCGGCCATGGCTGGAGGAAGCTAGACGGTTTCAGCATGGCCACTTTCATCGTCTCATGCCTGAGCTGCGATATGAGGATCCTTCTAGTTACATGTACTTCAATTACAACTGACGAAAACTTCGTTCTGTTGTGCAAACGAACGTCTTCAACACGCCGTCAGCGCAGAGCGAACGCCGTGAAAGCGCAGTGCATGCAAATGTGAGCGCCGTGAAAGCGCAGTGAAAGCGTCATGAGCGCTCTAGAATCGCCAACAAGAACTCCGTAGGAACGCGATAGAACGCCATGCGAGCTCCGTAGCAACGCCTTTGATGCTGTCAGGACGCCGTGACAGGCCCTTTTTCACAAAAACTATCAGGGTTTTCTTGCGATCTCACTGCGCTCCGGAAAATTAAACAACTCCGTGCCAACGCAGTGGAAACGCGGCTTGGTGTGACAGGGGCTTAAGCTCATACCTTAATTAATAAGATCTGATCAATACGGAAGACAGATCATTATATATCCCTCTAGTGCCCAAACATAGAATGCACAATAAGAAAACATTTATATTCCATCCAGCCACTAGCTTTGGGAAGTCAAATTGAAAACAGGGTCTGAATTTGTGTTGAGGTCCAAGGTTGCTGAGATATACATGTAGCATATATGCTACATTGGGCATTAATTTTTTAAAAGTAGTTTTTTTCAGGGTGAATAACTAAAGTGTCAACAATAATTACGGGGCTCCTTTTTGGATGAAAAAAGGATGTATGAAAAAGAACCTATTGGCATATATGTATCAGGAATATCTGAAAAAGTAAAGTCAATATCACATTTTTTTATTTTATTGCCCGATGTATCATATATGATACATTTTGAGTTTTCGAACTTTGGCAACTTTTGACGGCTGATAAACGCGCTTTAGACATATCATTACAACTGGAGTAATTTAATCTTATTTCCTGATATCTTAACTTATTTTCTAGCAGTATAACATAACATACAAGTCAATATCCTGGTCACGGCACCAAAACAGAGTCATGTAGCAGATATGATACACCGGGCACTAGAGGGATATTGATAAAATTGATTCCTGGTAGAAATCAGACGAACCAGAGCATGTCAGGCTCTTACCTTGTGAGGCTAAGATATATATTGATTTCAACTTGATTTCTATAAAGGATGGAAAATTGCAATATCGACAATGAACATAGCTGTTCATTATTTCGAGTCTGACGTCAGTCTGGCAAAAAGTGCAGTAGAACAAAGAAGCAATCATTATAATATCATTCTTCTTTAACCTAGCAGCGACCGTGATCTAGTGGACCGCAGGCCCCACGCTGCACCACCCATATGCTACACCAGTACGAAAATCATTATTGCATTCGTGTCGGTGGAACGTTCAGTTAACTCTTTAAGCACTAAAGAACAGACGACAAAATTTACGTCTGTAAAAAGGCAAAAAATGCCTTGTCCAAGACATTTCATATTGAGAATTCAAACACTAGAGGGCAAACAGTGTATATCTAGATGATGCGGCTCATGATGAGCCGCCTCATCAATATCTACGCTGTTTGCAAATTCTGCTATTTTCGTCACTGGTGCTTAAAGAGTTAAAGCAATTTCTTCATCATTTTCAGCGTCTATCCTTATCTTATCACGTGTTGTTACAATATGATACATGTTGGTGCAACAAACCCATTGTTGTTGTTATCCTTATCTTAATACTTTTAACTTTGTTTTTATTAGCTATTCCATCAGATATCACACGTTTCTAAGCAAACTGAAAGTACATCGCCTCTAATACCCATAGTATCAGATAGAACACGGTTTCAGTATGCTTAACAATGCACTCTATGTTTGAAAGAAAAGAAAGATCTTCACGTAGCGTGGTATAAATTTGCAGCACTTTAATGCTGACCAGAATAAATCTTATATCCCAAAATATGTAATAGTTATACCATGGTTTGTCCGCGTGTACGAGGAGATAATCCACGAGCTTTAGCGAGTGGATTATCTCCCGTACAGGTGGACAAATCATGGTTTAGCTATTTTATACCATCCTTATCAGTGTAGATCTTGCTCATGGCGTAATGTTTCGTGGTAAAGTTAGCGTTTTCTGGTAAGGGTGGTATAAAGGCTGTTTAAAGCAATAAGGGTTTTCATGAAAATATTAAATTGTACATTATTACCACATCAAACTGTCAGCCATAAATAAACCGTAACATGCAAAATGTGTGCCTAGCTCATACGAGGGTTGTTCAGAAAGTTCTGATTCTAGCCGCATAACTTTGTTTAACGGGATGCTGGGGACAAATGCTAAGCATTTGTTGAAAGCACTACTTTTCGTCTTTATAATGATACCTAATACTATCCAAAGATATATTTTCTTATTGAGTTACAACGCATGTTATTAGGCTCCAGTCATACCACTGTACTATTGGTATTTTGTGGAACGAAACGGAACGGAACAGAGAAATTCTCTGGAATAAATCGCATTGTTAAAGATTGTCTCCATCGTTTATTTCATGTTTTCAGAAACAAATATTTCAACAAAATTTCGTTAGACAATATGTAATAGTCTCATAATAAACCGTACAAGTTTTGGAAATATGCATATGGAATGAAAAATAATCATCAAATTAAAATGCAAATTACCTATTTCCGCACAGCCTGTAAAAATATCGATTTTGACCACGTGTCTCATGTGATCATGTACAGGTATTTTCTTATTCGTGCACGTGATTGTGACGTATGAATAAATTATTTTTGTCCAATAATATGATTTCGAGCGCGGTCCACGATCGTTAAAAATTTATCTTATTTTTTGTTTAAAGTCACTTTTATCAAATATTATTATCTAAACTCTATCCCAAATGTATAGTTTTAGACCATGTCGGAGGTATTGCATGAAATATTTCATCAAATCATTTTTTTTTTTTTTTTTTTTTTTTTTGTTATTATTATAAAGAAAGTTAATCTTTAATGTATAAGATTAACAAAGGGAGGTTATAAATGAGATTTATTCCGTAAAATAATAAGCAAATTTAACAACCAATTTTATGATAACGAAAGCATATAGTCGTTTATTTTGTTGGCTTCGTTTAGTTAAATCTTTTATTTGTACAGATGAATCACAAAGAACCGAAATTCCATGGTATTGTTTGCTTCGTTTAGTTAAATCTTTATATTACATTCTTAGCAAAGAAATACAAGGATTTCTTGCCAATATAAATATACTATTTCCCAGGTCTCCGAGAGGATTTAAATCCCTGTAGATTGGTTACCTTCTCTATAAAACTCAGAGATTGGCTATTGATGTACGACCGGATACCGGCTTTTAGAACTTTTTTTTCATAGTGTATCTTTCGACTGCAGTTGAAGGTATACAAACACGTCAGACTTGTCTTTTACGATATTGAGAAAGCAACAGACGCTGAATTACAAAATGTCAAATCTATAATAAACTTTGGTGTGTTTTACTGGCGTGTTCAACTGAATAATTCTGCAAATCGTCAGTTTTATGTGGGACTGCATTGCCGTTTATCACATACGCTCCGCATTGTGATATAATAAGAAACATATCATTCAGTTCATAGCCGTGATACTTTCTTCGAGCCTTCGATCATCGGGTCTAGTAGCCGTACTAACAATGATTGTAAAGGTATGATGTAGGTTCCATAGGCAAGTAAATTATTCTTATTTTGACAAACCTTAACCCTTTCAGAAAACAAAATGGCGGTCATATAATTTCAATTTTCATGTATTCTTTCGCAAAATTGTGCACAGGCTCTCAGAAGGACCCTTGAAAACATAAAAACGGAAGTACAATATCAGTGCAAATCTAGTTCGCACCATTGAGCAGCTATACGAGAAGGCTACAAGTGTAGTCCTGATAAATGGCAGCACAGGAGAATGGTTCAGAACAACAGTTTGAGTAAGACAAGGATGTCTTCTGTCACCCACCCTCTTCAACATTTTTCTCGAACGGATCATGTCTGATGCTCTGGAAGAACATGAAGGAAAGGTTAGCATAGGCGGCAGAAACATTACCAATCTGCGGTTTGCCGATGACATAGACGCTCTAGCTGAGGAAGAGCAGGAACTGGAAGCTCTAGTTGTAAGTCTCGACCAAACCTGCACAAGGTATAAGATGGAGATCAGTGCTGAGAAGACCAAACTGATGACGAACAACGCAGATGGCATCCAGAGCGAGATCAAGGTAAAAGGGCAGAGGCTGGGTACCGTAAGCAGCTTCAAATACCTTGGAGCAGTTGTCTCAGATGATGGCTCAAAACAGGAGGTTCTCTCAAGGATTGCACAAGCCACTTCAGCTCTTACTAAGCTTAAACCAGTTTGGAGAGATAACAATATATCTCTTGGATCAAAGGTGAAACTTATGCGCTCCCTTGTCATTTCCATATTTCTGTATGCCTGTGAATCATGGACCTTGACAGCAGAGTTAGAGAAAAGAACGCATGCCTTTGAGATGAGATGCTACCGAAGGTTACTGAACATTTCGTACAAGGACCATATAACCAATGGGGAGGTTCGCAGGAAGATCCAAGCAGCCATTGGAGAATATGATGAACTCCTTACTTTGGTCAAGAAATGGAAACTAAGGTGGTTTGGCCACGTCTCGAGGTCTTCTGGTTTAGCAAAGACAATTCTTCAGGGCACAGTGAAAGGAAAAAGAAGAAGAGGTAGACAGAAGATGAGGTGGGAAGACAATATCAAGGAGTGGACAGGAATGGATTTTGCCAGCTCAGCTAGGGCAGCTGAAGACAGGACAAGGTGGAAAGGGATTGTTTTGAAGTCATCTGTGGTGCCCCAACGACCTAGTAAGGTTATGGGATAGAATAGAATAGAATAGTCGCTGTTATACAGTGGATAACGTCGTGTCATAAAAATCGTTTGACCACACGTGTAATAACACTTTGGCGCGTACACGTAACGTCATTGACAACGTCCATGTCAACAATGCGTTTTCATATTGAAATAATGTTCAGTTTGAAGTCGTTAAAATCCGATTTCAAAGGGTCATGTGACGAACAGAATCTTACACTCGTGGTCATTTCAAATGAAATTTATGAAACTCGCCGAAGGCTCGCTTCATAAGTTTCATATGAAATGACCACTCGTGTAAGATCCTCTATGTTTTATTTTTACAAATAAATCACATAGAACCAAAATTCCATGGACGCGAACAATTAATACAAAAAGAATTTAGAGGAAAGTCTATATTTCGCAAGTTGATTGATAGCAATCGGTCATTTCTTTGCATCCATTACAGCAGTCTATAAATAATCATGATATCAGATGACTCTGCAATGATAGCTCCCGTGGGAAGAAGATCTGTGACAAGGTTTAAGCAGTGAGCAACGTCATTAGAAGACTTGCCTTAATTAAGGTCAATTCGAATTGCACATCATGATGCCAATAAAAGTGAATTCACATGCCTCGGGCTATCAAGAGCAAGGCATTTCCAAGATCAACTACATTGTCCACGCACACTGTTTGTGCCGGTCAGCGCATGCGTAATTTGCATTTCTGTAAGGTTTTTTCCTTACGAGGCTTAAATCATGTAAATCAAATACATTATGTCTTGTTTGAATGATTTCCTGTACTCTGCTTTGCCACCCACAAGTTTTGTGCTTGGATTTGTACAAATTCCAAAACGATTCCCTTAAGTACGCCTAAGAGACTCTATGTAATGTTATTGAATTGTCGCTTTAATAGTTAACATTGTAGGCAAATTCAGATAATAATAATGTCTTGACATTTTGTTTCCATTAGAAACATATGTACCAAAATGAATAAATAATAACTATGATAAAACACGCGGTTGAAGTCGTCTTGAAGTGTTTAGACTGTTTCACAATACAACATTGGAAGACTGTGAAAGAGTCTATAAATAGTAACGTAACGATCATGGCCCAGAGGTTATGAAACTAAACTCAAAATAAAGCACTCTGATTGGCTGCTTCCGAGCTTGAGTTTGAGATTATTCTCAAGTTTTATAACCTCGAACCCCGATCTATAGAGGCTCCAATATCGGCTGTATGATTTGGCCCAGTAAGTTCCGAAGATGGTTGATATGGATAAGTGAAATGAGCCGCGACATGACAAAACCAACAATGTGGTTGTGCGTCCAGCGAAGACTCAGATCAGCCTGGGCATCCGCCCAGTTTGATCAGACTGTTCGTTAAGTGCTCAGAGTGTAGCTAAGGGTCGAAGCTACCTCCATGCGGACAGAGAAGACTCTGATCAGACTGGGCGGATGCCCAGGCTGATCTGAGTATGCGCTGAGCGCACAACCACATTGTTGGTTTTGTCATGTCGCGGCTCAAATAAGTGAAGTCTAATCAGAGCATTTGCTTGTCACCAATGCCACGGTGTTTGAAATCGCATGATGTGGCTAATGTTAGATGGGACTGGTTCTCAGTCCAACAATACAAACAGCCGCTCTTACTTGTGTTACATAGAGGAACACTCTACAAATACTGGCAATGTTTCTGCGAAATCTGTTACAGAAATTTCCATTATTCAAATCATTTGAATGGAACAAAAATGAAACTTTACATCTCAAACACACTGAATCTGTTTGTCGGTTTCCAATACAGCCTCTTCCAAAGGATCTTTTAATTTTTCAACCAGTTGGAATAAAATTTGCGCCAAAGTTTTCAGCTTTTAAAGTTATTTATTATTTCACATACATGTAGGATACCAGTAACCTTGAGCCCCTTGACCTTGAAGAGGTTTGAAATATAATATTCGTTTAATTAAACCACATAGTAAAATAAGACATGCTTTTACTGATAAATATTCTTTAAAATAATACTTCTCCTCTTTGCAATTTAGGGATCGCCCATTAATTGCTTCTTTGAATACTTATGATACATGTATGAACGTACTACAGATGACAGCTCCCGCGGGAAGAACTAGGACAGTCCACATAGTTTAACATCATGTGAGTGAAGTACATTACATCTCTTGGGACTTGCTATTGAGCAGTTTTATTGCTAAATTAATTGTATTTTAGCTCCATCTTCGAACGACAAATGTGCACAATCTAGAATAAATCCAATAAATCACTCTTATCTGAAAGTTTGCTTTCAGAGATGAAAGCATGCACTTTTTGAAAACTATATAATTTGGCACGCATAAATATTACCTTTAATGAGGCATATTCATTGAGAAGCGAATGTACAAATCAGTCGCCACCTGAGAAAACAAACAATGTGGCTGTGTGCCCAGCGCAGACTCAGCTCAACCCTGTGCATCCGCCCAGTCTGATCAGATTCTTTGCTAAGTGCTTAAAGGATAGCTAAGGGTCTAAGCTACCTCCAGGCGGACAGCTAAGACTCTGATCAGACTGGGCGGATGTCCAGGCTGATCTGAGTCTGCGCTGGGCGCACAACCACTTTGTTGATTTTCTCGTGTCGCGGCTAAGTTTAATCATAATTTCCTGCGTTGTAGAAGCCGTAATGTAAACGCTTTATATTACATTAATTTTGTTGAAACACATTCAGTAAAGCTTAAGCCTACTCCGGAAAATTCCAGCCATCGAAGAACATAACACATGGTTTTTAAATGTCGTTTGAGATCTCCACAAAATTAGAAAATACTGAAAGTTTGAAGATATCTTTCATGGTTAATGGGACATAGTACATGAAGCTTGAAAATGTATAAAACATATAGAGAATTACTGAGTTTGCACCAGGGTGTTCTCTGATAGTTATGTAGCAAGGGTCACTACATTGATTGCTACATCAAAGATATATTTTCAGCGGTTGCTTTGATAATAATTATGGCAGTCTTGTGTCTAAGTAATACTTTTTGAAGGTGGTATTTTTAAATTTAGAATACCACTGATGCGAATGCATTTATTAATGAGCCGCGACACGACATAACCAACAAAGTGACATGTGCGCCCAGCAAAGACTCAGATCAGCCTGGACATCCGCATAGTCTGGGCAGAGTCTTTGCTGTGCGCTTAATAGATAGCTAAGGGTCTAAGCTAGGGCCTTGCGGGCAGCGAAGACTCATATCAGCCTAGGCGGATTCCCAGGTTGATCTGAGTCTTCGCTGGGCGCACGTGCCACCTTGTTGGTTTTGTCGTGCCGCGGTTCATTTGCATTGGTGTCTGAAATGACCATATTAGGAAACTCAAAATTTTAAATCATACAATTAACTTTTTTCGGAATGGAGGCGGAATTTCATTGGCACTTTTATAATTTCTTTATTTATGAACCAGATTCAAATGATGTACGAGTCAATTCCATATTCCGCATTTCCTGTCTATGTTTGCCTTCGATATATGTGCAAGTTAGATCTGAAAAGAAAAGATACGACGGCGTTTGCAAGACCTCTTGGATGACCCTCGCATTAATGTCATTGTGTGTCGGCTCTCTATCAGTCTAAGATTTTAGGTCATTATTTAGGATATATAGCGTCATGGCCATCGGTTGGGAAAGAGCTGGGTCCAGTTGTTCAAAACTAGACGTTAAAATTTCAAACATTAATATCTCGAATATGCTAATATTTTTTGTTGAAAATTGTGAGAAGCTTTTGCAGTGCAAAAGCTTCTCACATATTTCAACAAAAATGTCAGTGTATTTGACTAGAAAGTCGTCTTAAAACACTTAACGAATTGACCGCTTAAGGATCTCGTTAGGCTAACGATGCTTTGAACTACTGACGTTTTGACTTTTTGCTGGTCTTGTTTTGCTTTGTGCCGTTTTTATTGTGTTTCTTTTACATTTGGTGTTCAGGGCAGGATGTTGAATTTGTTTACACACAGGGTATAATCGATTCCCCCAATATTCGCTTCCTGCAGAGACTGTCCGTTATATTTGGCTTCCGCCGAAACTGTCTGCGAACTCTTGCTTCCTGCAGGGACTACTGTCCTCGAAAAATGGCTTCCTGCCGAGACTGTCCGCGTGACTCTGCTTCCTGCCGAGAGCCTCGGCAGGAAGCAGAATCACGCGGACAGTCTTTGCAGGAAGCCATTTATCATGTACAGAAGTCTCGACAGGAACCAAGAGTTCGCGGACAGTCTCGGCGGAAGCCAAATATGATGTACAGGCTCTGCAGGAAGCGAAAATTGGCGGAATCGATTATACCCTGCGTTACATGTGTGTTGGTTCCTGATCATTCCCTTCTTATCAGCTTTCCGATACAACCTATTGGTGTGTTTTTAAAATTAAAATCTAAAAGAGTTCCTTCGAGAGCAGAAAACACATTCAAAAGAAGGAACGTGGGCCAAACTTTGAATTTTCGGCTATTCAAGCCTTACCAGTGACCCTGACAATATCTGGCGACGAGAGCCAGAGAAAATTATACTGTAATTTCTTAATTATAATAAGGCAGTCGAGTCAAAGACTGATTAGTATTTGAAAGGGAACCAAATGAATAAAAACCAATGGTCTAGAATAAGAGTCTAAACCAATCAAAAATTTCTGATTTCTCAGAATATATACCCTGATCTCAAAGGCCAAAAAATAAGCCTGCGTTATAATTGGACATCAATGCTGACGGTAAAAAACTTAAAATAAATAAATAAAAAAAAGAAGAAGAAGCAGAAGATGAAGAAGAAGAAGAAGAAGCAGTGGAAAACAGTAAACAGTGGATATGAAACAGAAGACAATAAGCTGTACATAGCAAAGATTTAGTATTGGCGCATGGGCCTGTGCATAATTCACGAAAATCGTACATGAAATTCCATACTCTTGTATTTATTTAGGGGATAACTGTACTCAAAATTGTCATTTGGGAAGGTAAATCGTCGGTTTTATGGTCGGAAATTTCGTTTTACGGCGACGCAATTTGTGACCATAAAAACGACGATTTACCTCCCCAAATGGCAATATCCCGATTCTAATGCACTTTTCAGCTTTTCGCCTTTAAAAGTGTGCTTTATTTCACCCATAGCAAGCGCTTTCAGCTGCGTAAAACCATACGTCAGCCAATGAGAAGCGACGTTTCAAAATGACGTCGGGTTTGCGACAGTATATCGCAGAATTTACTTTCGCAAAGTTTTGACGTTATCCAATCAGACGTCGCGTTATATTTGTAAGTTCATTAGAATGTAAGTTGTCTGCAGTGGCATCTTGTGATGACAATCATAGCACACGTCCAAAAGTACATTCTAGTCCTGAGGGGTAATAAAGACTAAGGTGTCAGACACAGGATTCATTCAGCAAATTAAAGGAAGACAGAAAAATAATGTAATTATCTAGCGCTGAAGAAAGTGCAATTTCTTCCTAGACTATTGACCATATGTAGATCGCCTCACGTAACCTAACAAACAACTTCAAAGCTTCAAATTACAACAATTATCAACAGAAGTAAACACATCTAGTTTGTCTCTCATTTTCTTGTTTTCACAAAGATCTGATGTTTCTAAAAAGATATTAATTAAAATTGAGTTACCTGTCAGCAACTATATTCCATGGGTGCATTAAACTACAGGACATAGATACTCGAATGTGGAAAAGAAAGAATACAATAGTAAGACAACTATTTCAATATTACTCCCAACGCCTTTGAAAGCCCTATGCACAGACTACAGTTTGAGATTCCAGGAACCTTTTACGCATTTACTGGCTGAGAAGCTGCGGTAAATGTTTCTTTCGTTGCCTCCTACTGTAAAAATGATAGTGTTTCAGTTGTTTGACGTTAAAGATTTTGCTAGCTGTATAGGAGTTTTCTGCTTACTAATGCTGTTAGATGTGTTAGAAATTTAGCAGGTCCTCGAGCCAAACTTTTTGCATGAAAATAGCTGCTATTCCATAACGTGTTGCAATGTCATACTTGTAACTGTGATAAAGTAATACAGTTAAACCTACCTTAAGATCAAACTTTACTGTTCCAAATTTTTAGCAAAAAAAAAAAAAAAATACCCAACCTTTTGTGATATTCAATTTACGTCCATGGACAACGAAGCCCTTGAAAAATTGGGGCTTTTCTTAAAGCAAATTGTTTTCAGCAAGAGAAGCCTTCAATTAAATGAGACACAATTTTTTGCTTGGTGAGAATTATTACCACCTGGAGGCGTTATGATTGGGAAGGCAAAAGAATTGAGAATTGCATCTTAAAGGCAGGTCCTTGCTTACTATAGGTCAATGATCCTGACATATGCAATGTTTGACTCTTAAGACAGGTCAGTGCTTAATAAACATGGTCTTTTAGTCCGATACATGTATTCCTGTATTGTACGTTCAAATTACACAAGGCGATAATATTAAATGACTTGAGAATGTTTATTTGTTTGAGAAAATATGAAGTTTCTGTTGAAAGAGCTGGTGATAATTACTAACCTTGGAGGCTTTTTAATTTGCTTTAAGCAAGCACTCAAGGAAAGGCAAAATAACTATAACTGCCCCCCCCCCCCCCCCCCCCCTAAAGATAGGTCCTTGCTTCCTACAGGTCAGTGATACTGAAAATGACTTAACTAATCACCGGGGGGCTTAAATCGATTTTGCGTGCACACAACTTTCGCCCCGGATTCTGTTGTGGTTCACAAACGCACAAGATATTTGGTCCGTGTGAAGGACTTCCCAACCCATCGATGGATCAAAACAGCGAAAATGTAAATCTGGATTTAATACTGAGACGAAGCAAGATGAGCACTCAACAGCAAGAACAATATTGAAAAACAGGAAAAAATAAGTTCACTCTTAATGTACGAGGGATGTTCAGAAAGTTCTGATCGTGACGTCATATTTTGGTAACCATCATAAATACAGAACTTCTGATAGCGAAAATATATAAAGGTATGATATGTCCGGACAACCCTGCAAATGTTGTGTATATTTTCTAAAGGACATGTTTTTTAACGTTTTTGAAAGAGGTTACCCTACAGCCACTGCAGATTTTCACTTAAGAAGGTCATAGTTCATATATGAGCAGTCTTTGAATTGTTTTCATCGTTGCTACTTAAACTTATTCCCCAGGCAACTGTGACTTGTAAATATCGCGGAAAATATATTCAATCTAGGTTCCATACTGTCCCTTCAATTCAGATTATAAGCATTTTATGTAGTAGCAAATTCTCCCTTTCTACTAAAGTTATAATGCTTTTGTAACAAAAACAACGGTTTCAACATTCAAAATCTTGTTAGGAGGAGCCTTAGATTGGGCCAATCTGAAACCGTCGAAAAATTAAAATTGATGTAAACAACGAAGCCGCTACGAGCTTTCGAAAATGACGTTGACGCTGTTTCACTAACGTCATAAGAACTGCGCATTGCTTTGCAAGGACTAAATCGATAACGTTTGCTGCCCTTTTAACTTTTGAATGGATATTGAAAGCAGCGAATGACAAGAAGCTGACAAAAATTCATTTTGTATTTACAATGATTTTTCGTCTGAATGACACACTGAAAATAAATTCATATATGAAATAAGCCCAGTGGAGCCCAGTCCCATGAGTACGAAATTCGAGAATTTACCCTTGTATTGCCATAACAAGTAATGTTGAGTAAAGTGCAAACTAAACTGACCGAAAAATTCTAATAGAACACGTGAAAGGATATGAGCCGCGACACGAGAAAACCAACAAAGTGGTTGTGCGCTCAGCGCAGACTCAGATCAGCCTGGGCATCCGCCCAATATGATCAGACTCTTCGCTAAGCGCTTTAATGGTAGCTAAGGGTCTCAGCTACCTCCATGCGGACAGCCAAGTCCCTGATCAGACTGGGCGGATGCCCAGGCTGATCTGAGTCTGTGCTGGGTGCACAACCACTTTGTTGGTTTTCTCGTGTCGCGGCTTATATGATGTTACTCTTAAGTACACAAGATTCCAGTAATTCAAGCATTATGAAGCTTTTATTACTGTCTTTATGTCATTTAGTCAGTATTTAGTCGATCATGACTAGATAGAATGCTTTGTGTTTTACATGGAACATCTTGTAATTCATTTCTTAAAAGCTTTCAACAGAGTATCAATATCATACTATTTTTGCTCTCTCCTTAGAATGTAGGCCCATTGGGACAATAAATAAACGTTAATCTAACTCGGACGCAAGTATACAATGTCACCTAGAATCAAATGCAACCTCATACGACGTCGACTCAAGATAGTAGAATGGTAAAAAGCAATGCTTAAATCCGTTTTCTTCATTGTTGCCTTTGTAAAGTACGCAGAAAGCATATTCCTAGTCATACATATAGTCTAGTCTATCCCAAAACCGCCGGGCCGCACAGCGCAATCGGTAGGGCACCTGACTCATAAGTCAGAGGTCCTGGGTTCGAAACCCAGTCTGGCCACATACTTTCGTTTCTCCTTCCGCTGCTTCAAGAAGGGCAGTTGTCAGTTACTGGCGAAAGTATGTGCACTTAGTACTGGTTAACCGCTTAGGAGGTCTAAGCCTGCCCAGGAATAGTGTGGTTAGGTTAGCTGACCGTCCCGACATGACCATAGTTGTTTACCGTGGACGTTAAGCATCAAATCAACCAACCAACCAACCTAGTCATACATATAGTCTAGTCTATCCCAAAACCCCACACAGTTGTTAGGACTTCAAAAATCTCTTTACATTTGGCCCTATTTTAGCTGCCTTAGTTATGCTAGCGAAAACACATAGGAAAGTTCTCAGGAAACGGACCAAATTCAATCCCAGATCCCATCCAAGACACCATGTGGGAAAAAGACAGCACAAAATTAGTCACCACCAAAAACATCATCAGCGGCAGCCATGTGAACAGCCATTTCCCATGAAGCAGGTCACCGAGCTAGCCTTAACATTACAAACAGTATATCAATAACAGACATGCAACTAACAACACATAAAATAAACAAAAGAACCAAAATAGGAGTGCCGCCTTGGGACGGCCAGTTGGTTGATTCGATGCTTAACGTCCACGGTAAACAACTAAGGTCATGTCGGGACGGTCAGTTAACCTAACCACACTATTCCTGGGCAGGCTTAGACCTCCTAAGCGGTTAACCAGTACTAAGTGCACGTACTTTCGCTAGTAACTGACAACTGCCCTTCTTCAATCAGCGGAAGGAGAAACGAAAGTATGTGGCCAGACCGGGATTCGAACCCAGGACCTCTGATTTACGAGTCAGGTGCCCTACCGATTGCGCTACCCGGCCCGGCTAGGGACGGCCAGTAATGAAATTACTGGGGAGGGGGGGGGAGGGGCTATCTCTGCCAAATCTTCCATTGTGTCCTAGCTCTTCTTGTTTATCCTGTTCATGTGCCCTCTATAGGGTCGTCCTGGCTAAGTCGGAAGACCTGGAAATAGGCCAAACCACCTTAGTTTTTCTTGACTATGGTCAGAAATTCGTCATGTTATCCAATGATTACTTGGATCTTTCTGCGAACACTGCCATTGGCCAGAATGCTCATTCTTTCAGATGAATACAAATCAGTTACTTTTTTTTGTTGTTGTTGTTGCTGTTGTTATTGTTTTTTGTTGTTGTTTTTTGTTTTTTGTTTTTTTTTTTTATTTATTTATTTTTTCAAACCGCTGGTCAATGTATTCTAACCTCATAGTGCAGCGTCCGGAGAAGCCACTTCTTTGTGAAAATTTAGGCTTATTGTACTTCGGGTTAGCAACCTAGACATACATACACCTCCCAAAATGAAATGTTTATATAAACCGCGACACGAGAAAACCATTAAAATGGTTGTGCGCCCAACGCAGACTCAGATCAGCCTGAGCATCCGCCCAGTCTGATCAGAGTCTTCGCTGTCCGCATGGATGTAGCTTAGACCCTTAGCTACCCTTTAAGGGCTTAGCGAAGAGTCTATTTGGGACAGGGCGGATGCCCAGGCTGATCTGAGTCTGCACCGAGCGCACAACCACTTTGTTGGTTTTCTTGTGTCCGGCTCATATAACAAAAAGATGGGGATGCCATTAGCAACTAAAGATAAGGTATCACAAAAGAATAAGTTCATTTACCTTATTTAATTAAACTTTCCTATTACCGCTCCGACAGCTATTGGAATTAGCTACTTCAGTAACCTGTTTCTTTTTGGAGAAAGGTTGTTATTCTATATAGCACATCATCCTCAAGTCCGGTCAAAATTGCCGAAGAGTTAATGCTCTGGACTCGTATCAAAAGGCTATCGGTTGAAGTCAGGCCCAGATTACCTATTCGTCTCTATCCTTTTATTATTTCAACCTCATCATCATCTCCCCTACCCATTCCCCAATCACCAACCCCACCCCGCCCCATCCTCCCGACATCGGCCCGAAATATTAGTCTTACCCTACCACCTTCATCCTACAAACATAGTCAAAGTGACATCGTTTCGAGTGTGACCAGTCTATGTGATCCAGTCTTAACTTAGCATACATGTTCTCTGGCAAATATTTTTTTTTTTTTTTTTTCTTTAGCGGGATTCCACCGAGATTAAGCAAAGTCTCAGTCTTCAAAGAACGAATGGAACATAGAACAATTTGTTACATCAGGGCGTTGCTTTCAAATTCCCCAGTGATATTCCGACACAATTAGGTGCAAGAACGTTTCTGATTATGTGCTTTCAGCAAGAGATATTCGTTTAAGGTAGTCCATCGTACAAACATCTTAATTTATTGAGTTTCGGTTGTTGTTTTTGTTGTGTGAGCGTGAAAACTAGTCTGCATTCTAGTTCAGTATGCCATGGTTGTTTTCCTTTTCTGGTAGGGGGTGAAGGGAGCGGACGTAAGGGAGTGGCGGGAGGGTGTCCGACCTTAAAGCATATAATTCACCCATCATCAATTCGGTGGGCCAGAGCAAACAAAAATTCTACCGCCCTAAAACAAGAATGATTTGATTTCTCACTTAATGCCACAACCGGTTTTCAAGCAGAATTTTGTAATTTGAAGGCGCCCACAGGCTGAAGCCACCGGACATGTTTGAGTTGCAAAAGCGTATACAGATCATTGTCTATAATAGCCTTAAAATTACAGGAGCGGCGTTAGTGTAGTGGATAACGCGCTGGATTACAAATCCAGGGGTTGCAGGATTGAACCCCCACTTCTCCGGTCTATCGGACGAGATTTTAAACCGAACTCCCGTCTCCGTATGCCCCAGTTATTGGTACAATGTTAAACCCGAGTCCACTCACTCACTCAAAATTCGTTTCGTCCACGTATCCGGTGTAACTAACCAAAAGTCAAATGTTCTTGTTTATTGTGTGCCGTAAGCAGCCAAGTTAAACTGCTACTTCAGAAGAGGAAATACCTCGTTTCAAGTAGATAATGACATTACAGTTTCATAAAATAGCTAACGCACCATGTGCCAAACATACACTTTAATAGAGAATCAATTACTTAAAGCGTGAAGTTTATATTTTGTCATAATTCTTCTTCGGTCTCGTAGTGCTACTGGAACATGTTATGACATACTTGGTGCCATCCAAGTGCAAGTGCTAACATTTTCCAAGACCGCTGATTGACGTTTTGTGCTGAATTAAAACAGCTTCATGCAGTACGCCGAGAAGATCACAATGGAGTTTTTGAAAACTTTCTTCAATGTCTTCTCTCTTGAAGGGCGTTTTCTTTGAAGCGTTCTTAATGATGTCCCTTACTAAAACGTCATTCGGCTATCTTATAAAATTGAGGCCAAGACCATGATACTCGTATAAAACAAAATTGTGACACCCGTAAAAAAAAAAAAAAAAACAAACACAAATAACTGAAAATTTTGGGTGCAAGGCAAATAACATGAAGCTTTCAACCTGAGCCACGACACGAGAAAACCAACAATGTGGTTGTGCGCCCAGCGCAGACTCAGATCAGCCTGGGCATCCGCCCAGTCTGGTCAGAGACTTCGCTGTCAGCATGGAGGTAACTCAGTCCCTTAGCTACCCTTTAAGCACTTAGCGAAGAGTCTGACCAGACTGGGCGGATGCCCATGCTGATCTGAGTCTACACAAGGCGCACAACCACAATGTTGGTTTTCTCGTGTCGCGGCTCAATTATGGATTCTTAAAAACGGCTTCCCGACAACCGATAATAAAGATGTCAGAACATCAAATACATCCTTGAACACATCACCCAGGTATATCATGCAGCCTCGAACACACCGATGGAGAGAGAACGAGCATTTTAGAAAACCTTGGCTTAGTTTTAGAGCATGCACTCTTACTGTATGGTTCCCTGATACTTTACTCGAAATCTTTATTATATGAAAGAATTTTATTTTTGTGGATTTTATGGATTTGTAAACGCCGGCGAATCACTCACAAACTTAACATAAAGCCCTTCGTAAACGCCGGCGAATCACTCACAAACTGAATAAAGCCCGAAGGGAAGGGCTTTATTCAGTTTGTGAGTGATTCGCCGGCGTTTACACATCCATAAAATCCACAAAAATAACAGTCATATCTTATAATTCCAACTCGGTGATTTTTTATCTTAGAATGTCAGCTATATCGAGTATTTTAGAAACTGCCGCAAAGAAAATAGTCCAAGTAGTTCCCGATTTCTGGTCCAGGGGATTTATCGAGGTGTAAACGCCGTTTTCTGTACGCTCCTGACCAATCAAATTTCGCTAAACTAGCAATGGAAAATGGAGTTGGAATTATTGCCGTATATATTTTAATAATGTTACATCTATAAACTTAAAACAAATGGGATTAGAAAAGTTGACTTTTAAACACTAAATATGTATGTAGTTCAGTGGGTATGCAACAGTGACAGTGCTGCTTGCCTAACTGTAAATGTAATGTAAGCATTTCCATAATTACAGAGTATTCGGAAGGACTAAATAAACAAAATGTCATTAATTCTACAATTGTGATTTGTGAAGCTCTAATTTCTGTCTTCCATCAATGTTTGAAATGGTGCAATAAATCATTTGAGTAAGAATAGATATGACCGTTAAATATTTAATGTCGTATGTTGCAAATCAGATTGATTCATAATTACAGAGCTCTGTAACTGAGCTAAAATCTCAGGCGACCGAAGTTTTATTCATTTCCTAAAAGCTTTCTACAGAGTTAAAGTTTGATTCTGTTTGTTGTCGGCTTTGAAAGCAGGTCTTGAGGGGCATTAAATAATGTTGAAAGGCTCAGTTCATGACAGAGTGTCAAAATGATTAGTAAACATTAATTATTGCTGGCGTATTCGCAAAGACAGAAGCCCGTCTCTGGGCTCGTTCACATGACGGAACTTTGAACGACATTATGTATTTTTAGTGCAAAGCGTTCGAGATGTTTATAAGCTGGGTCAACTAAACGCATATGCTGAATCGTTCTCCAGTTAATTTGAATTCTAAGACAGAAGACTTATGTCCTTGTAGAGAAGACAAAAACTCACTTTCATGTTGTTTTCTTTCCTCTGTTCATCCTTCTGAAGAGGATCCACGTCAACACCCAGCAGGCACATGACGCCGAAATGAAGAAATAAATGACTTCGATGCGCATCGACGTCAGTACGATGTCATTTTAACGTCAAGTGCCTGCTGGGTGCAGTCTAGTGGGAACAGATAGAAGGAAAGGAAAATTGGTCAGGGACAGTGCTTAGAGAACATCTGAATGTCTGAGAAAATTTTGAGGAAGTTCATGGTGATCATGTGATCAATAATAACCTTGTTTCATGGCCATGCCTGTTTTAAATGCACAATTCCATTCCCATTCGGAAATTAAAATTGAGCCGCGACACGAGAAAACCAACAAAGTGGTTGTGCGCCCAGCGCAGACTCAGATCAATCTGGGCTACGGCCTTTCAAATCAGACTCTGAGCTATGCGCTTAAAGGGTAGCTAAGGATCTAAGCTACTTTCATGCGGACAGCGAAGACTCTGATCAGACTGGGCGGATGCCCAGGCTGATCTGAGTCTACGCTTGGCGCACAACCACTTTGTTGGTTTTCTCGTGTCGCGGCTCAAATGAAAAAATCTAGTTTCTGCAAATAACTGGTCAAACTATAACAATGCTGTTCGACTTTTATCTATGTTAACCATTTTTGCCTTACACTCAGCTTTGTACTAGTGCTAGATAAACTGGTGAATTTATCTCACAAAAGTTCTGAAATTGGCCAAACCGAAATTTCGGTTTGGCGAATTTCAGGACTTTTGTGGTATATCCACCGGGTTCTATTTACTTTAATGCAAGCAGTATGCATAGCTATGCTTTACAAACGTACAAAACGACTGCTATTGTTATTCTTTGACTAGCTACATGTGTTTGCAGACATTTGAGCCGCGACACGACAAAACCAACAATGTGGTTGTGCGCCCAGCGCAGACTCAGATCAGCCTGGGCATCCGCCCAGTCTGATCAGAGCCTTCGCTGTCCGCATGAAGGTAGCTTAGACTCTTAGCTACCCATTGAGCACTCAGCGAAGAGTCTGATCAAACTGGGCGGATGCCCAGGCTGATCTAAGTCTGCGCTGGTCGCACAACCACATTGTTGGTTTTGTCGTGTCGCGGCTCATTTTCTTTAGTTGAATGATCAGGAAAATACAATGTGCTAATTTTTGGACCATCTCCGGAACCAAAATATGATAAAAATTAGCATATTCAACTAAATAATAAGAAAGTAGCTCACCAGATCTACAGTGACTCTGAAGAAATATGATAGATAAGGCCCATCAGAAGCCAAAATATGTCAAAATCTAAGAGATGTATTCAATTTCAAGCCGGGTTCATGATGCTCGTGCCTGGCAAATGTAGAAATACAGAAACCCAGCTGGCCCACTGATTTGGTATGCTATGTGGCAGTTGAAGTTTAGATTTCAATGTTATTTGACTGTTGGGTGGCTATGGACTTTTATGTCACCTCTCCCTTCTAAATACACTCACTCATCTCCCAATTCCACATTCCACGCCACCATCTTCGATCTTATAATAGGAGATAATGAGACTAAAATATCCTTGCGATACTATTATGTAATTATGAGACTGAAATATCTCGGAGATACTAATGAGGACATATGATATACATGCTTGGTATTCATCGTACGTATTCCGACAGATTATATGAGCAATAGTACAGTCCCAGATCAGACTGTTTCGTATGAGCAATCTGATCAGGATCTGCTCTGTTTTAAAAAAGGGCTGTAAAAATACCATGGCTTTGTCCAAATTCTTATTTTCTTTTAATATATTGTTCGTCTTATAAGACGCGTCTAGATTTTTGGAACTGCCTTTCTTATAGCTGATTATCACAAGACTGGCTTAGACAATCACTAGGTCATTCTGCAGGAAAAACTCTCCGCTTTAGGGTAGAGTCGGGTAACTTCGGACATGGGGGTAAATTTGGACATACCATTGCCAGCAGCAAAAATCCAGATGAGACGGCTCATGATGAGCCGTCTCATCAGGGTTTTTACTGTTTGGCCAGTTATTTTTTTAGTTCCAAACAACTGACATATAAAGGAAACAATGTCACTGTTTGATTTTACCCGCTGTCCGAAGTTACCCGACTCTCCCCTATAACAAACGTTCTTGTGAGGTGTCCGAATAAATACGTTATGCAGATGAGTCTTTTACAGAAGTTCTGGAGAACTATTCGAATATTTAGTTAAATATGTCATCGAAAGGAGAGGGATGGGTTCTGCCTTTCATCTGCTGTGCCCAAGATACAGTGGGACTCTAACCCCCACTGCCCCTACGGTTATTGGGCTATGGGTATGTCAACGTTAAATGTTTTATAGGTCTTACACAATTTTTAAACACAGGTCTGATGCGTAACCAACAAGTCCACTTTTCGCTAAGGTTAAATGTCCATTTTAGCACAATTTAAAACTATTCTGCTACAGCTCACTGCCTACTGATATAAATTAAAGAGAAATTACACTTCAGGAACTGACTGAATCAGATCCCAAACCCTATCCCCAACATCAAAGGGAAAGATTGACAAAGACATCCCAACAAACAATAAATTACAAGTCATAAGCCGAGTCAGCAGCTCTTTCCCAAATAGGTGGCAACTCAGCTATCTTTACTGAACTAAATACTTTAGACCAACAGATGGGTTACAACAGACTAAGCAAATTATACGAAAAACATTTAACAGCTATTTTTACCTATTTTCTATTTTTATTATAGATGGGTTAAAATGAGAACACAATAAATTAAACAGCACCGAACATAAAACAAATGCAACCACAACGAAAGTACCGCCTTGGGACGGTCAGTAATAACTAATGGGGGGTTTAAACCGGTTTTACTGGGCCCAAACCTTCACCCTCACCCTCCACCGCGGTGTACACAATTACTTGCTAGTTCGGTTCGTAGGGAGGTCCCCTAACTCATCAGAGAGTCATCACGGTCAACAATTAAAATCGAGAAAAGACTGTGATGAAGCAAGGATGAGAACTCGACAGACAAAACTTGTTGAGACACCTGGAGATCCCTGGGGCGTCAGCAACACCACTGGAACACTGGAGCAAAAGAAGACCACCAGTTGAACCCCGGTGGCCAAGAAAGAGACAAACATCCGGCCGCAACGAACTAATATATAGCTTTATGTAGGGGCTATCATAGATTCTGAACCCCGACCCACCGGCGTGCAATTAAAGAGGACAGCAAAGTTGTCAACCGTGATTGGGTTAACCACTAAGCATGCAGACTGTCGCATTACAATTATGTTATAGCCAATGCGTTTAAATCGCATGATAATTTTCTTAAATTGATCAGGAAATTCTGTTTTCCCTACGATTTTGCGTAATTTATATACTAAGACGCCATAAAATTCAGGTTCCGATAGGCCTTGTTGCAAAAGTGACCTCAACCCTGTATTATATTTAGAAACCAATTCAAAGTGTCTACGATAAAATTTAGAAAAAGCTTTCCGGAGTTTATGATACCGATACCCCTGCTGTAAAAGCTTGGCAGTCAAACTTTTATTACGAGCATTGAAATCAGCCAAATACTAGACACCCTCGCGAAGCGAATAAGTTGAGAAATGTAAACACCATAAGAAGTGGTGCGGGGAACATCACCATCAAAAAAACGGAAAATTAACAATGCCGAAATCAAAATCATCGCGTTTGTCATAAATTTTTGACGAAACAAATCCGTCTAAAATTGATAAATGTAAATCCAAAAATGGGGCCTCGGTATCAGAAGTATTTGCTTTATTTAACTGCAATTCAGCAGGATAAATTTGACTAACCATTCCTTCAAAATAAGGATTGTCAATATTTAAAAGGTCGTCCAAGTATCTAGACGTTGAGTTGAATGCTTCAATGACATGAGCTTGAGTATCATCAGAAAGAGACATCATAAAGTCTCTTTCATAGCAAAATAAAAACAAATCTCCTACAAGAGGATTGCAGTTAGTACCCATCGGAATTCCTACAATTTGTCTGTGTAGCGTAGTACCAAATCTAATGAAAATGTTATCTAGAAGATATTATAAAGCATCTCAAACATTTTGGCAAGACCACATTTTAAACCTTTTTTGGTCATCGGAAGTAAAAAAAAGCATGTTTAACATTGCAAGCATACCTTATCGTGGCAGCCTTAATACTGAAAGAAGCCATCTCTGCAGCAGATGCCATTGTAAACCTAAATTAACTTGATTTTACCTTCACTGATTTTACTGTCATCAATTTGGCACAAATGTGTTGGCAGAATGGGTAATACTCCTGCAGTCCTGAACAGTCTGGCCTGGGTCTACAGTGTTTGCCCACACATTCCCGTCCCAATATTTAGTGAGGTGGTGCAAGTTTTACAGATCATTTTGGAACATTTATTTGCTTGTAAGACCACATTCGTACCTATGTTTATATATCACTTTAAGTGAAAATCCAAGTATATGCATGTACATGGTAAACAGTAAAATGAATAAGATGAAGAGGGAAAGATATCAGAATCCAATTATGTCTAGGCAAAGAGATATATTAAATTGCATAAGCATCAGTTCTAAAAAAACTAAAACTGCTATGGTGAAAGCCAGTCAACAAGTTTTTATAGTTTGAAAACTGTTTCTCAATACCTTCAGTATTGCTAATATGCCCTGTATTCAAGGTCTTCTGAATGGCTGTTTTAAGGTCTGGTTCCCACAAATATCTAGTTTTGTAGTAAGGAACCAGTTCTAATATTTCAACAGCACAGTATTAGCATTCGAATCATGAAGTTCAGAATTTTGCCTTTTCCATGTTTTCATTTAGGGAGTCATAGGATGGCTTCTAAGCGTGTATTTACGCACAACTAGCCAGGACAGTGCACTGATTGCACATGCATAGTATGCTAAATCATACAGGTGTGACATTCCTTTTAAGAAATGAATGCTATTTTTTTAACGTTTACTGAAGTATAAACTACATCGGGTCACGAGCAAAGTAAGTGAACCCCGAAGGGGTTTACGTAAACTTTGCTCGTGACCCGATGTAGTTTATACTTCAGTAAACGTTCAAAAAATAACATTCATTCCTTATATTTATATTATTAAACGATGCTTTTGATCAATAAAAAAATAAACAAAAATAAGAAATACATATATAAGAATCGTTTTAAAAACATTACCGGCCGAATTTTGCAATAGTTTGGAACAGCCGCATTGTCACTGCCTACCAGTAAATTCCACCTCCTGTTGTAGATTGCACGTGCAAGTAGGCGTAGCGAGCTGTCACTCAATGTTTACTAGCCACTCAAGTACATGGCATGTTGAAGATTGCACGTGCTATTTAGTGGGATGAGCTGTCACTCTGAAGCGCGTGACACAATGTAATTATTGACTTGTAAAAACATTGACTCCCGCATCACTTAATTGGGTTTACAGAGAGCTTTGCAGTGATAATGTAAATATTCGTGAATAAACCTTACCACCACTGAACTAGAATGTGTAAACAGTTGAAGACCTATAGGTTGGTTGTGTTATTGTTTAACGTCCACGGTAAACAGCTATTGTCATGTCGGGACGGTCAGTTAACCTAACCACACTATTCCTGGGCAGGCTTAGACCTCCTAAGCGGTTAACCAGTACAAAGTACACTTACTTTCACCAGTAACTGACAACTGCCGGTGAAAGTAAATGTGGTAGGTATACCATAGACAAACTTAAGGCTCTGTGACTTAAGTTAACTTTTCGATAACCTGTGAGAAAGGCGAAGGTTCAAATTAGTCAGCCCTCACAGTCTGGCAAGAATGGTTGTCTGTCTGCAAAGTCATTTGAATTCAATTTGTATACCTTACTCTATGGAGTTCTGGAAGTTAGAATTTAAAGTGAAGAATTTGATCAATTGGTCAGAGTGTTCCTTAACCTGTTTCTGATAGTTGTTCTTAATGAGAACCCGCTGGCTCTGATATGAAGAAATAGTGCGCTGGCTGTCTAGCAATTAGACCCAATTAAAGGAACATTTCTGAAAAAAAACTATAGATATTAATGACTTACCTTTAAACTTCTAAGTGTTGGGACATATTTGTATCAGCAAACAGTACAGCCTCTGATCAGACTGCTCCTTGAGGAGCAGTCTGATCAGTGTCTGCACTGTTTGCAAGTCATCCAAGCTTTCTTACATTTCCTGGTAGGGCAAAATAATTTGAGTGTATGAATTCAAAGACGGATAGGTCCGTTTCAGAAACTAGTAGTGTGAAGATTAAGATGTCCCAATACACAGTTCCGAGAATAGCCGTTAAGGCCCGCCTACTTAGTCACTGTTACTACGTCTCACAAGCTTTACACAAAGATGGCGGAAAAACAAATGACAA
Source organism: Ctena decussata (assembly GCA_963989385.1). Taxonomy (NCBI): domain Eukaryota; kingdom Metazoa; phylum Mollusca; class Bivalvia; order Lucinida; family Lucinidae; genus Ctena; species Ctena decussata. The sequence goes on from OZ022514.1 coordinate 41,336,549, forward strand.
ATGCAAGTGTCTGCTAAATGTTGGCGATCTACGGCGAAGAATTAGCCTCCTCATGATCTACACATGGAAGTTGGTGCATCACGCATTTTCGATGCGTTCTGTGTTTGCAAAGCAGGATAAGTTTATTGAAAGTGGTGTCAGTTTGTTTTCTTTAAACAGGTATACATCCATCCATTAACTGTAAGGTAAAATCACGGACTGATGTACAATATTGACCACGTGCGATTTGTTTGTGAGACTATGTCACGTGCTAAGTTGTCGTTGCATTGGCCAGGTATACGCTATCACGTGATTTTAAGTGACATTCTGGGAGTGGCTCGGAACTGCGTATATGGAGAATCATTACGGTAACTTATTTTATGTAGTTTGAAGAAGGCGCATTAATTGAATGAATAGATGAACTAATTAAACCCTAAATTATTTGGTAAACTTAGTAATAACATGCAGCATAAGTCTAACAGCATCAGTACATGCAACATGTTCAGGTCCAGCTTATAGGTCGCTGAAAATGGCAGCTTGTCAAGTTTTTTTTAAAAGCTCTTCCCTATGTCTCACCATTGTGGGGACTTGTGTACTTCAGCATGTATGCATGTGTGTGTGTGTGTCATTGAAGAAAATGGTGTGGAGGGGCTGGACATGGGAAAGTTCGCCTTCAGCCCCGCATAAGTTATTTTTAAACAAAATTGATACTACTTTATCCAAATATATACTGAAAGGATTTAAAAACTTCCACCCATTAATTTTGAATATCTCAAAAATGAATGCAGCTGCGTCCACCAAAATTTTACAACATATATATTCTCATATACCTGATTATATCAATATACCGAATCTGAAATCGTTAAACCGAATCGGTCAGGTAAAAGCACGTGCTCCTAGTGTTCTTAATGCCGTTTACATACGGAAAAATAGCTTCATGTATACGGTTTTCTGAAGAAACATTTCTCTTACGATATCAAATGGAATTTTAAAAGTTTGAACTCGGTCTTTGGCTTTATTTAGCCTACCGCACCTAAAAATCGCAAACAGGCGCAGAGTTCTGGGCCAGATAAATGCTGAAATTTCAAAAAGTGACGTAGCGTGACAATGTTATGTGTTAATTACGGTAATGTAAAATCTCAGACAACGTGCACTGTTTACAGGACGCTCAAAAGACCGTCAGAAAAGCACCTGACCGAGATTAAAAAACAGAGGTCATGACGTTAACTAACGTCGACGCCGTCTCCCTAATAGGCTTTGTGCGACAGCATCATCCGCTATGATGTTTGCAAATCAACGTGGATGACGTCACAATATCAAGACAGTAAGAAATGGTCGAAAAGAGAGTTGCAAAAGATAACGCCGGCATCGTCTTATGCATTTCAGTGACGTAACGCTCTTTTACTGACGTCATTTAAGTAAATGGTACCAATTAGCTGCGTAATCTTTAAATTTGATAAGTTTCAAGCAATTTATCATTAAATATTCAACACTGTCATTAGTGAACAGATCAGCAGCCAGCAATAAAAAGTGGAAGTTTTTAAATCCTTTCAGTATATTTACTTTTGTCCACAGCCTACAAGTAAAGATTCTGGTGAACGTTTTAATCTGATATTGTTTGTTTATAGGCAGCTGTAACTGTTGCTTAAGTGGCATCCTGCTGACGCTACAGTGGTCAAACTGTTTGGTGTTAAATATTTTATTAGCTGTATAAGAACTCCTTGTTTTCTTCTGCTATTAGAAGCTCGTTTACAAAACACCATTACAACTTTATCAGATCCTTGGATGAAGGGACATTCCAGAGTCTGTACTCTATAAATATTTTCAATGGTGCCCATGGCTATATATCGAGGAGAATTCTTAGGGACGACCGGTTAAATCATTTTCTGTCCGGCGTGTCCAGCAATTATTGTCTGAGTTCTGCTCGAAAAAAAATGCGCCGCTAGATGATAAGTCCAAACTAAGATAATCATGGGACCGAAATATAATCGTTATTTTGTTTCGATAACCCCCCTTTTACTGCACCACTAAATAACCCACGCAGGCACAAGATAAAAGGCCGAACGTCACCAGGCCCCGAGGTTATAAAGCTTTATTTTCATGCTCAGCTGAGATTGTGCTCAGATTTTAAATTTGAATATGCTTCAAAATACTAAACCAAACTTTTTTATGAATTCCAAAAAGAGAAAGTGTGTGAAAAGCAAGCACTGGAAACGATTAACATCTCTGGAAACTGCATAGGATTTATTCTATATGGATTTTAGTCGTCATGCTCAGCTGAGTTGAGCATAAAAAAGTTTAATAACCTCGGGGACAGGCCAAACTCAAAATAAAGCACACTGATTGGCTGCTTCCGAGCACATGCTCGGAAGCAGCCAATCAGTGTGCTTTATTTTGAGTTTGAGATTTTGCAGGACGTGGCAAAGTTCGCCTTCAATGCACTGATGGAGTTTCCGACAAAGCCATTAGACTTTCTCAAGTTTTATAACCTCGAACCCAGGTCGTAACCCCAGTGAAATTTGCTTGAGACGAAAGAGATCAGTTGAGAACTGAGGGAGTTGCGGCCACAAGATTTGTCTTCCCTTCATTAACCTCCATGAGAAAGGTGATTTCATTCTTAAATTTTAGGTACAAAAACATCTATTAATATTTCAACAGTTCATAATAAGTTGGCACACAATAAATCATACGTAAAAACTTTTTTATCAAAAATAAAACGCATAGATATTAAGCTGTATAGGGTTACAATATAACCTTTCAAATTATTATGAGCCGACAAAACCAACAATGTGGTTGTGCGCCCAGCGCAGACTCAGATCAGCCTGGGCATCCGCCCAGTCTGATCAGAGTCTTCGCTGTCCGCATGGAGATAGCTTAGACCCTTACCTACCCTTTGGGTACTTAACGAAGAGTCTGATCAAACTGGGCGGATGCCCAGGCTGATCTAAATCTGCGCTGGGCGCAAAGCCACATTGTTGGTTTTGTCATGTCGTGGCTCAAATTGTTACTACTGACAATAGTTTTCAAAGCTGTCGCCTACTGTCTACGGGAGATTTGATGTTTGTGTCTACTGATGGTATAACTTACCGACATTTAGGTTTAAAAATCAGGTTATTCACTCTGGTCTATTTTATTAAATACGTACTTTAGTATGTACTATTATCATTATTATTAACAGATATATTTCAAATTTAGCCGCTAGACAGGAGCGTGGTAGAAGCCCAATAACTTTGTTTTGCATACCCATGTTGTACAAATATTTTATTAGAATCAGAGAATTGCCTAATGATAGAATTGTGCATAAGTCTAAAAGCTAGTTTTCCTAATTGGATGAAATTAATAAGTTACTAAATATCAACTATGAAGAACCTGTTGTGTCCAATTCATTTGTGCTATTCTTAAAAATCTATAACATGAAACAGACTGAACGCCAGTTATAGTCAGGACGCTGAAATTCAAAAAGGGTCTATTTTTCGAGTTTAATGCCCCGACAATTCGAAAGGATGAATTTGGTATATTATGAAAGTTTATCATCTCAACTTTAACTTAGGGTATGATGTGGTCCTAAAAAGTGGATCCAGGATGTAAAATAAGGGGAGATAACTGGGTACCAAAGAAATGCTAAAAGTGATCGACTGCCTTTCTTCTTATTTTTATGTCATTTAAATTGGAGTTTCAAGCAAACAACATATGTTTTAGAAAAAGCCTATTATACTGCTAACGACTGATACTTATTAGCTTTCTATCCATTTTGGCTTAAACCCGTAACATTCGGTTATAGACGTTACATATGAGAATATTCCCAAAATGTAAATAAATTGAGGGCAGAATCGTTTTGTTTTCTTTTGCTAGTATATCCTCCTTTAAAATCATCTTTAAACATTAGAAGAATTACAGCCTGCTTGAATCCTTGTCATTCGCCTATGTTACTTCTTGAATTAACGTAGAATTAACGTAGATAACATTTATACAAAATGTATTCCATTACATCACAGCTAATCAGCAACCTTCACCAACTCCCAGGAAACTCTCATAAATACGGTATTCAGACATTTTTAAGAAATATTGTTGACAGAAGTTTGTCGCTATTTTCACCACGCAGTTTAAGGCCTTCGCAAGCTGCGTTTTATACGTGAAACAGAAAAGAGAGTTGTTATGTGTTATAAGACTTGACAAATACTGAACAAACAGTCTTTTTTGCTATTTCTTTCTTCTTGTAGCAACGCTCAACACTTTTGCTGACATGATTGTACAACGGTTCAATTTTCTTGCTGCGCTTTTCAGGACACTAACATACGCGACTTTTAGTCAAAGCAATAAAAAAGAAACAAATAGATATATTGAGAGATAGAGAAGATATTACCCCAAGGGAAATAAAACTACTGATGCTCTGAACATTGTTATTTATAGCGGTGTCAGTCAAGTGACAATCAAGCATCATCGTTTTTTTTTTTAATATAAATAAATATAAAATTAGGGAATTACTATTAATTTACACTACAAAACCTGCTGTTACATTGAATATTGAAAACAAAATCGGTTCATAGAGCATAGAAATTGAAAGACTACAGAAAGGTGAGGAAACTAAAATACACACTGGAATTTAATGACATGAGGCACAGAAAAGTATCTGCCAAATCGAAAATAAGCATCAGCTTACAAAGTACGCATTCTTTTATGATATTTGCATGGAGGTATTTTTCGTTACCAATAAAAACGACAATGCTCAAGTGAAAGTTTCAGTTAAAATCAAGAAACAGCCCAATCATATCAATTAATTACAATATTTCATTGAATTGATCTTTTTTTTTATCAATTGTTAAGGTCCCTAAAGACGGTGATACATCATGCGCTTGGTAGTACAACATCGGAAACATGTAAACTTCTTATTAGTTAATGTTACTGTTAATCAAAATTTTCACTGCCGAAATGCTACACGTTGAGATAATGTTTTTTCACAGCCTCCAGCCTCCGGTCAACTACTCGCCGTCCAACTGTAAGTAAACTGTAACATTTTGTAACATTTTGAGTGCAGATAATACCATGTAGGAATAATGTGGCAAATATTGTGAATTACCCGACCCGTTACCATAAACACTGACAAAACTCCTAATTAGACTGATGAAGGGACATCTTACAAGTTACGGTATTTTCCTTCTTTCGTTAACTCGTCACAACAAAAAATACTTTTAATAGTTTGCCTTATAACTGATGAGAGCGCTACAAACCGGTAACGTGGATGACATTTCAGCAAGTAAACCTTAGTACTTAATTGAAACACTGACAGTTTCTTTAAATGGATACGTAATTAACGGTCGAATACGCAATTCAAGCTCAATTTTGAGACTTTGTTTTAGATTTAAGTTGAGATGGAATGAAGTATCATAATATTTTAGCTATAAAAGTTTTCGTGCTTCATTGTTGCGATTGTATGCTCAATAATGATAAAAGTATACAGTTTAAATACACATGATAAGTTAATTGTAAAGACTGAAGGCTTGAGGCATGCAAACATTGAGGCCTTGAAAGCAGCTTATTCACAAACAAATATTATCGTTTGATACTGAATGAAACAATGTTCAAATTACAATTATGTAACGCAGTATAACGTCTATTCAGATACATGTCAAACAGATGAAAGTTAAATACCTCTAACAATCTCGTTTTCTTATTTATTTATTTTCATGGTGGCATGTGCACCCATACTTTTAAATATAATCAATGGCTGTAGCATCTATGGCTATCTATTCTTCATATATCGAAGTTTTCCGGCATATGTTAAATTTCTAAGAAAATAAGTTTCAATAAGTTTGGTATTGCCAGTGCAGCACACACTGATTCCAAATGTTTCAAGCAGTTTAGTCTACGATAGGCAAGATTTTACGTTGAGTAATTATACTAGATAGTTAATAAGCATCTTTCATTTTACTTATTTATTCGGATACTGAATTCTATGTTGATGCTTTTATTTCTTCTGTTATATACGTGATATATATATGATGACTGTTGACTGAGCCGTTTGAAACTTCATTTATCGTTGCGTATTCAAATGTCTGAAAACATCCATGTTTATGACACAACGCCTACGTGTTCTTGTTGCATCAGAAGGAAGTGTGAGGTTGCGCGATTAAAACTAGAGTTTAAGCCCCTGGTAGATTATGTACAACTGCCTATACAAGTATGAAAACTTCTACATGCGAATCCCAATGGTTGATTTTATTGCCTTGTGGTTGCCTCTTTATATAGATGTCCTATGTGCTTTCTATTTTATTTTATGGTTTAAAATAGAAAATAGGTAAAATTAGATGTATTAAATGTTTGAATGTATTTTGTAATTTTTTTTGAGCTTACTTCCTCTGTGTTGGAATGGAGTGTCTGTTACCAAAGATGTGCTGTTCCGTTTTGTCGTATGCATGTTTCCCATCTTGTTTTGGTGTCTTGGGTGGGCTGTGTTTTGTAATTGTGGTCTTCCTTGGTAATTTTATTTACATTTTTCTATGTACGTTTTCTACATCTCATATACGTCAACTTTGCTCTGCATGCATATCTAATGAATACACTTTAACAAAGTAGCAGGAAATAAATCAATATAGTCAACATGTAAACGAGTTTTATTACCTGGAGAGACGTACGAACTTGCAAAATTACGCTGTTCACAATGGTTTTAACCACCTACTGGAGGAAACAGTGATCCCACAGCTATTTTTTATCATACGCATATTACTGAATAGCTTCTTTTGATACCTAGTTTACGTTGTAATTACTCTTCAAAGCATGATGTTTGGTTATTGTTCGAACATAAATTTGAATGCTGTTCATTTTCCCGCCTGTCAGTAAGTGCAAATATTCGCTAGTACATTGTCTTTTTACAAATTATAATAACTATACTCTAATGCAGTAAAACAAATATGATCCTATTTTTGTATTCTACATCTTTATATATCTTCTGAATCGTCTTCATTCATTATTCTTTTTATCAAAATTATATTAAGTAACGTATGTAACAATCGAGCAGTAACAGACTTACGCCAGAAATAATGTGAATGCGTAAGTTGTTGGAAGTCTTTGCAGACCCAGAAGTGGATGGGATGGTTTTCTTTTTAAACTGCACAGCACGGGGAAAATTCAAATTGAAATGAACGTCTGAGGAAAACGGGATCCATGGTGGTGGTTAGACTCCAAAGAGAAACGTTTTATGAAGTACAGAGTGCAGTGTCATTATCATTGGATATTTGCGAGTCATCTGCCCTATAATTCTATGCGCAGTTTGATGAGAATCTGGTAGACAGCGATTTATTATGAAAATTAGTACCTTCAAACACCAACAATTGGTAGGATGAATTATCATTGTGTAAATATGTATATACACCGGTTTTCTTAATATTTTAAGCATGCATTTTGTAAATTATTAAAGAAACTGATACTTTGCACATAGATACGTCATTTCATGAATTAATTAGCAAACTTTAGTGCACTTCTAAATGGACAGAATTATAGCGTTTTCATTTTGAGCAAATTAAGGTTTAAAAGGGGGAGGGGTAAAAAGGGGTAATTAAAAGCACGGGATCCTATTTCAGTGACCACATCATACCCTATCATAAAGCCCAAATGTTGTGCTTATCAAATTTGGTAAAAATTTCCTTTCGAATCGCCGGGGCATTAAAGTTGCATTTTTTCGGCTTCAGCGTCCTGACTATTAAAAAAAAAGAACTAAGGATGTTGATCAACACAGGGTATAATCGATTCCGCCAGTTTTCGCTTCCTGCAGAGACTGTGCATCATATTAGGCTTCCGCCGAGACTGTCCGCGAACTCTTGCTTCCTGCTGAGACTTCTGTACATGATAAATTGCTTCCTGCAGAGACTGTCCGCGTGATTCTGCTTCCTGCCGAGGCTCTCGACAGGAAGCAGAATCACGCGGACAGTCTCGAGCCTCGGCAGGAAGCAGAATCACGTGGACAGTCTCGGCAGGAAGCCAATTTTCGAGGACAGTAGTCTCTAGTCTCTACAGGAAACAAGAGTTCGCGGACAGTCTCGGCGGAAGCCAAATATGACGGACAGTCTCTGCAGGAAGCGAAAATTGGCGGAATCGATTATACCCAGTGATCAATTGCAAACTTCTGTTGTTCAGCAGTAAAGTAGATTAAAAACCATCCGAAACTATTTAAAACTTATTTCTGGCAGAACAGCTACTGGAGAAATATCTAAATTTCGAATGAGCGCATACTATTCAAAAATTGAAAGGGCTAGATATATACAAGACCTAAAACACCAACAAGTGATCGTATCTGCCCCAACTGCGCTTCTATAGAAAAGATACTATGAACCAATCTATGAAACGCGTGTTAAGCTTTTTTACTATACTACTTTACTTATCCGATGACCCGAAGTGAGACACTTAACTCTTTAAGCACCAAAAAAGCAGACGACAAAATTAACGTCTGCAAAAAATAAAAAAATGCCTTGTCCAAGACATTTCATATTGAGAATTCAAAGACTATAGGGCAAACAGTGTAGATCTAGATGAGGCGGCTCATTATGAGCCGCCTCATCAGGATCTACGCTGTTTGCAAATTTTGCTAATTTCGTCACTGGGGCTTATTAATTATAGAGTAAAATGCGCTTTAGATTTAAGAAATACGGTTAGATTAAACATATTTTATTGCATAACATACAAAAGGATCAGACACAAGTTATTACAACATTAGCTCGTCGTAAAACAAGGAGAAGTACAGTTGACTACTGATATTTCAGCGATTGTTATTTGACTTATGATGTTTTGTCTTCATTTTATGTTTCAGTATGAAATGTAATGAGAATACTGATGTTGTAGTATCTAATACTATGATGCAATTATTTCATATCATATCGAGGCACAAATTTATCACCGTAGAATAAGATACCAGGCGCAGTTTGTTTTGTGCTTCCCGATTTTGAACGGCTTGTGCCTGTTCGTGCGTGTAGTTGGCTTTCCTACGTGCATATCATGGTGCTTTCATATTTTCGAACTCCCTGCAATATTCAACGTAGTTAGTTTGAAGAAAGACAACATCTACTGGACACATAACCCTGAAACAACGCTAAACCATGACGTGGAATCAGTGTTGATGTAATGTTGTTTTAACTTTGAGTGCCTGCTGGGCAGTAAATCTAATACTTACAAGTTCAGATTCTGATGAACGTTTTAAATAGCCTGATATTGTTTGTTAACAAATATGGCCGATAAGCAGCTGTAACTGTTACTTAAGCGGCATCCTGCTGACGCTACGGTGGTCAAACTGTTTGGTGTTAAATAGTTTATAAGCTGTATAAGCCCTTTAACAAAACACCATTACAACTCAATCAGATCCTTGGATGAAGGGACATTCCAGATTCTGTATTCTGTAGTACTAACCGGTTTAATCCCCTGCTGCAGGCGCTCCTGTTAGCAAATTATTCAAAGCTGCGATTCAATATGACCGCTGTTACTAAAATACTCAAAGGGCACAACCTCTCCAAAACCATTTACCGTCGAATATTTAAAACAAGACAAGACAAGATTCATATAGAGTCGGCAAGACGTACAATATGCAACATAAGCTCTGATGAGCTTTTTTGAACCGACTATCGACAAAGAAACTGTATAACATTGATAAGTATAAAGCAGCTACAAATTTTGTAACAAATCTTTAAACTTATTACATTTAAAAATGTTCAAACTCAAAATTCATTATGGCAACCGTTGCAACCATGGCTGTAACAAGCAGAGAACATTTAAAAAATCGTCCGGCATTCCGTTTCATTTGGAGCAGGTAGCAAACAAAAGGAAAGGGGCTTTATAAAACTTAGACCAGACAGCTACGCATATATATATCCACCGCATATAAAACGCTATTTTACAAACCACCGGTGATTTCAAGTACATTGAAATTTCATGTGGATGTCTCATATTCTGCTTATATATCTCTTTGACAACTTAACATAAAGAGCACCTGAATATGAAAGAATCTATACAAAGTTGAAGCTTGTCCAGATTGCAAAATATTCAAAAAGGGCAAATATGCTGTATTAAGGAGGAGACTGACCAGTATAAGAATTTATACATAGCTGAAGCTTGTCCAGACCGCAAAATGTTCAGGAAAGGGAAATATGCTGTATTAAGTAGGAAACTGGCCAGTATAAGTCTAATAAGCATTAAGAATTGAATGCGAGTATCACCGAGGTTGCGACCGTTGACTTACAACGTTCTACGCTGATTTGTTCTTCTGCAATTGGCTTGCTTATCCACGCCTATAGATGCTTACACATAACGGTATAACATTTTATACTACACATATTCAATTGCTTTGGTTTGTGAGGCGACTATACTTATGAAGGCTAAACTTTTGTGATAAAATGCCGCGAGGATATTTCAACTGCCCTTCGGTTCTTATAGACATTCAGTGGTAGATACAATTAGAGGGGCTGTCACCCCTTCCCCTCTTGAATACTGAATACCGTTTAATTTTGAGCTTGAATACTGAATACTCTTTAAAAACGGGCTTGAATACTGAATACTATTTAGGGAGAAGCGCAATGTTTAGCAATATGCTTATTAGGCTGATTTTTATTATAGATTATGAAGTCAATGTATCAATAACTATGAAAACTGGTTGCTAATACCCCCATTCCACTGGACGGCGCCTCTGCTGCGCTTCAAAATTTTGGATATACCGCCGTGAATCGTAGCAGAAGCTACAGCAGCTCAGCAGAAGCTTCCATGTCGCAGTGAAAGCGTATCTTAAGCGGCATAATTGCAAAGTCACGGCGCTTGTTTTGACCGTGATCAAAATTTACGTAGCGGAATCGCCGTGGACATAAAGCGCAGCGAAAGCGTAGTAACAGCACAGCACGAAATTCATGAACGCAGCAGTATCGAGGCAGCAGCGCAAGCAACGCAGCACCAGCGAAGTGGAATCTCGCTGACACAGTCTTAAACTTTCCCCAGCGCATTAGAGATTCGTCCACGACCCAGCTAAGCTTCCGCCACGCTCTTTGTGTTCCCGCTCTATACGCTCTAGTGGCGCTCTTGCCGCTTCCGCTGCGATTCTATTATTTATGAATAGCGCAACCACGACGCTACCGCTGCGCTCTTGGCTCTTTATCTGTGTTTCCTCTGCTCTTATGGCGGTCTGGACATAAAAACGACGCGTTTCCACGACGATCTTCAATATTTGCTCGCGCTCAAAACGTTTTAGAACTCGATTCTCACGTTTCATTCAATATGCCACCCCCGTCAAAAGCAGAAGACGAAATCCATATCCAGGCCTGGACAGGAGGCTATTTTCACGCAGCCTGTACCGCAGGAGAGGGTATCCCAACTCCTGCTCCCCAAGCTCTTGCTCTCGAAACTGAGCCAGACACGTCCTTCAGAACGCCGAGCAGAGGCCCCAGTTGAGCCTGAACAACAAAAAGAACAAGAAGAGGTGTAAGAAGTCACTAGTTCACGATTACCAACTGGATCATAGCCAATGGAATTGTTATATTATCAATCTTGTTTGAAGGATGGTGGCTTTGAGCCTGAACAACAAAAAGAACAAGAAGAGGTGTAAGAAGTCACTAGTTCACGATTACCAACTGGATCATAGCCAATGGAATTGTTATATTATCAATCTTGTTTGAAGGATGGTGGCTAACTTCTGTTGAACCCCGATTCTCCGCCGATTTACATAGAAGCGGTTACATAGCGCAACACAAGCGCAGCATGAGCGCAGCTCCGTCACTTAGGCCGTTGTACGGTCGCAAATGCATCGTAATAACCGTAGATCAAGCGTAGCTTGAAATCCTTTGCCGTAGTGGCAGCGTATTAGAAGCGCCCTTGAAGTCCGCCAAGTGTGGCAGAAGCGCAGCTAAATCGCAGCAGCAACGTGACTGGCGTAGCGAGATCGTATAAGAAGCAGGGGTGGATCCAGAAATTTTGGAAAGGGGGTTCAAATTAGCTGAGGGGGGGGGGGGTCGATTTGTGCAGTTTGTCCAATTTTTACTGAAATTCCCCATGAAAATGAAATAATTAAGGCTGAAGAGTTTCGAAAATTTTGAAGAAGCACCATGATCGCCATGAACGTAGTCAAAGCGTCATCCAGTGGAATGGGGGATGGGGGGTATAAGCAAAGTAATCGATCAGTTTAACAAGTTTCACAGTTCAGTCGCGTTTGTCGTTTCATTGCATTTTTCAGTGTGTACTCTCCAACTCCTAAGCTTCTTAGCTGTGACAAATGATTTGTGTTTTCTCAAAACCCCTAAAATTAATGCAGCTGCTCCCATTGTTGATTGATTGATTTGTTGCTTAACGTCCACGATAAACAGCTATGGTCATGTCGGGACGGAAGCTGCTCCCATAGCTCCGAAAAATATGCAGGTATGGCATAGAACTTTGCTCCCTCCTGTTTTAATCGGGGCTGCATACCATTAAAATTTCGATCAGGTATAAGGTAATCTAGTGAAAAGATTTTTAAAAGGACATTACACTGAGGAGGAATCTCTGCATAGCGCAGACTGCTGAAAGAAGCGGGGAAAGAAGTCAAAAGTCCCCACTTGTCCATGATCGGCGTTTTAGAAAGAGCCATGGGTCGAAGCAACTGATTCATGCACAAGTTAAATGAAGCCTGCTCAAACTGAATGCATATAGTCACATTTAATTTTCACAAAGTCTTTATTGATAGGAGCCTCAGCGTATAATTTATTGAATGCCTTGCTATTATATATTTTGGGGTTTTGGCCCGAGGTTTTGTCATCGTAACATGTTTTCACACATTGAGAGCTGGGTAGTTATATCTGAACTTTACCAAGAAAGTACCATACAGCCAATCAGCCAGACCATTCTTCAGTCACAAATGGCACACCAAATGATGGGAACATGAAAACTTATTGTGGCTAGTTTGGTTGGATACCATGTCTACATGCCCACAAACATTTCAGACTAAGGCCCCAGCCTCGGGATCACAAAAATGGGGGAGAGTCTACAGATTGATATCTTCCTAACTAGTGAACTGATTCAAATGAAGCTTTCTGTGGGCATTTAGGGATGTAAATTAACTGCATCGTAAATAATACGGTTTGGAAATGGTATGCCAAACCTAACTAACTTCCTAACTAGTGAACTGATTCAAATGAAGCTTTCTGTGGGCATTTAGGGATGTAAATTAACTGCATCGTAAATAATACGGTTTGGAAATGGTATGCCTAGAGATCCCTGGGCATGGATGGAACTTAGCAGACAATGTCTTGGCAAACGTTGCGTTGTATGAACACTCATTTAGTCACTTTACATCGACGTTAAAGTTCCCTGTGTACTTGTGTACAGTCATCTCCCCATTCCACATTCGAAATTTCCACGCCACCATCTTCGATCTTATAAAAGGAGATAATGAGACTAAAATATCCTGGAGATACTATTACGTAATTATGAGACTAAAATATCTTGGAGATACTTATGAGGACATATGATATACATGCTTGGTATTCTTCTAGGTATTCATGCTAGGTATTCCGACAGATTATATGAGCAATAGTACAGTCCCAGATCAGACTGTTTCTTATGAGCAATCTGATCAGGATCTGCTCTGTTTTAAAAAAGGGCTGTAAAAATACCATGGCTTTGTCCAAATTCTTATATTTTTTTAATATATTGTTCGTCTTATAAGACACATCTAGATTTTTGGAACTGCTTTTTTTATAGCTGAATATCACAACACTGGTTTAGACAATCAACAATCACTAGGTCATTCTGTCGGAAAAACTCTCCGCTTTATGGTAGAGTCGGGTAAATTCGGACATGGGGTAAATTCGGACATACCATTGCAAACAGCGAAAATCCAGATGAGACGGCTCACAATGAGCCGTCTCATCAGGATTTTTACTGTTTGGCCAGTTATTTTTTTTTTAGTACCATGCAACTGACATATAAAAAAACAATGTCACTATCCGAATTTAGCCGCTGTCCGAAGTTACCCGACTCTCCCCTATAACAAAAGTTCTTGTGAGGTGTCCGAATAAATACGTTATGCAGATGAGTCTTTTACAGAAGTTCTGGAGAACTATTCGAATATTTAGTTAAATTTGGCAGCGAAAGGAAAGGGATTGGTTCTGCCTTTCATCTGCTAAGCCCAAGATACAGTGGGACTCTAACCCCCACTGCCCCTACGGTTATTGGGCTTTGGGAAAACTTTATGTTAGGTATGTCAACGTTAAATGAGCCACGACACGAGAAAACCAACAATGTGGTTGTGCGACCAGCGCAGACTCAGATCAGCCTGGGCATCCGCCCAGTCTGATCAGAGTCTTCGCTGTCCGCATGAAGGTAGCTTAGACCCTTAGCTACTTACCGAAGACTCTGATCAGACTTGGGCATTCAGACTTGGCGAATGCCCAGACTGCTCTAAGTCTGAGCTGGGCGCACAACCACATTGTTGGTTTTCTCGTGTCGCGGCTCAAATGTGGTAGGTTGGTTGTGTTATTGTTTAACGTCCTCGGTAAACAGCTATGGTCATGTCAGGACGGTCAGTAAACCTAACCACACTATACCTATGCAGGCTTAGACCTCCTAAGCGGTTAACCAGTACTTTCACCAGTGACTGACAACTGCCGGTGAAAGTAAAAAGTAAATATGTTAGGTATACCATAGACAAAGGTGACTTATCCTGCGACAACCTGTGAGAAAGGCGAAGGTTCAAAGGACCTCTGACAGTTGTAATATAAAAATGGGGAAAAATGAACTTTCTGTATACTTCAAAATTTTTATTGAAATGTGTTGCTCTGAACTCCCTACAATTGGCACAAAAATAATTTTTCAATTATATCACAAGTAGACATAGATTTTTGGTGTAAAAGGCAAGTTTTTACCATTGAATGTATGGAAAATAGGAAAAGTTTTATAGAGATAATTTACCCCCCGTGCCTCAGCAAGCCACTTTGCATGCATATGTGTACTGTCAATATACACATTATATATGAGTGGCGAGCTGAGGCACGGGGGGGAAAGAGAGTCTACAGCTGAAAAACTGAAAAGTGGGTGGGGTAATTAGATCCTCTGTGTCTTAAAATAAGGCTAGCATACTTCTTATTTACATAGAATTGCATACTATGAGCAGCTATAGTGTTTTACTTCACATTAAGCATATTTAACAAATACAATTTATTAAATAAGAAAAAGCGAAAAATATTTGTATTTAGGATGACTGAAAATTTCACTGACCCCTCGTGCCAGAATCCGTGAGAGTTAGTATGCAGATGTAATAATTGTTCAAAAGCAATATCAAAACCTTTTTATAATGAATAAGTCTACCCGTAAATGCTAAAATTTTCATTTTTGGCTTCCCAAGAAAGCGGCAGTAACTTGTTGAAAAATAGGCAAATTTGCATGGAAACTGTCAGAGGTCCTTAGTCTGCCCTTACAGTCTAGCAAGAACTTTTGTCTGTCTGCAAAGTCATTTGAATTCAATTTGTATACCTAACTCTATGGAGTTCTGGAAGTTAGAATTTGAAGTAAAGAATTTGATCAATTGGTCAAGAGTGTTCCTTAGTCTGTTTCTGATATTTGATCTTAATGAGAAGTTGAGAACCCGCTGGCTCCGATATGAAGAAATAGTGCGATGGATGTCTAGCAATTATACCCAATTAAAGGAACATTTCTGAAGAAAAAAATATATTGATATTAATGACTTACCTTTAAAATTCGAAGTGATGGGACAGATTTGTATCAGCAAACAGTACAGCCGCTGATCAGACTGCTCCTTGAGGAGCAGTCTGATCAGTGTCTGCACTGTTTGCAAGTCATCCAAGCTTTCTTACATTTCCTGGTACGGCAAACGAATTTGAGTAGACGGATAGGTCCGTTTCAGAGATTGGTAGTGTGAAGATTAAGGTGTCCCGATATGGAGAATCATTAAGGTAACTTATTTTAGGTAGTTTGAAGAAGGCGTATTAATTGAATGAATAGATGAACTAATTAACCCTAAATTATTTGGTAAACTTAGTAATAACATGCACCATAAGTGTAATGGCTTTGTCGGAAACTCCATCAGTACATGCAACATGTTCAGGCCCAGCTTATAGGTCGCTGAAAATGGCAGCTTGTCAAGTTTTTTTTAAAAAAGCTCTTCCCTGTGTCTCACCATTGTGGGGACTTGTGTACTTCAGCATGTGTGTGTGTGTGTGTGTGTGTGTGTGTGTGTGTCATTGGAGAAAATGGTGTGGAGGGGCTGGACATGGGAAAGTCGCCTTCAGCCCTGCATAAGTTATGTTACTACTTGATCCAAATTTATTTACTTTTGTCCACAGCCTACAAATTCAGATTCTGGTGAACGTTTTAGCCTTATATTGTTTGTTTACATAGATGGCCGATAAGCAGCTGTAACTGTTACCTGCATCCTGCAGATCATGACGATACAGTGGTCAAAAGGTTTGGTGTTAAATATTTTATAAGCTGTATAAGAACTCCTTGTTTTCTTCTGCTATTAGAAGCTCGTTAACTAAACACAATTACAACTTTATCAGATCCTTGGATGAAGGGACATTCCAGAGCCTGTACTCTATAAATATTTTCAATGGTGCCCATGGCTATATATCGAGGAGAATTCTTAGGGACGACCGGTTAAATCATTTTCTGTCCGGCGTGTCCAGCAATTATTGTCTGAGTTCTGCTGAAAAAAAAAGCGCCGCTAGATAAGTCCAAACTAAGATAATCATGGGACCGAAATATAATCGTTATTTTGTTTCGATAACCCCCCCTTCTTCTGCACCACCGATAACCCAGGCAGGCACAAGATAAAAGGCCGAACGTCACCAGGCCCCGAGGTTATAAAGCTTTTTTTTCATGTTCAGCTGGGATGTGCTCAGATTTTAAATTTAAATATGCTTCAAAATACTAAACCAAACTTGTTTTATGCATTCCAAAATAGGAAATTATGTGAAAAGCAAGCACTGGAAACGATTAACATTTCTGGAAACTGCATAGGATTTATTCTATATGGATTTTATTTGTCATGCTCAGCTGAGTTGAGCATACAAAAGTTTAATAACCTCGGGGACAGGCCAAATTCAAAATAAAGCACACTGATTGGCTGCTTCCGAGCATGTAAAATAAAGCACACTGATTGGCTGCTTCCGAGCATTTGCTCGGAAGCAGCCAATCAGTGTGCTTAATTTTGAGCTTGAGATTATTCTCAAGTTTTATAACCTCGAACCCAGGTCGCAACCCCAGTGAAATTTGTTTGATACGAAAGAGATCAGTTGAGAACTGAGGGAGTTGCGGCCACAAGATTTGTCTTCCCTTCATTAACCTCCATCTAAAGTCTAATAAGAGATAGGTGATTTCGTTCTTAAAAGCCATGAAACGAACTTTAGGTATAAAAACATCTATTACTATTTCAACAGATCATAATAAGTTGGCACACAATAAATCATACGTAAAAAATTTTTTCAAAAATAAAACGCATAGAGATTGAGCTGTATAAGGTTACAATATAACCTTAAATTATTACGAGCCGACAAAACCAACAATGTGGTTGTGCGCCCAGCGCAGACTCAGATCAGCCTGGGCATCCGCCCAGTCTGATCAGAGTCTTCGCTGTCCACATGGAGGTAGCTTAGACCCTTACCTACCCTTTGGGTACTTAACGAAGAGTCTGATCAAACTGGGCGGATGCCCAGGCTGATCTAAATCTGCGCTGGGCGCAAAAGCCACATTGTTGGTTTTGTCATGTCGCGCCTCAAATTATTGCTACTGACAATATTTTTCAAAGCTGTCGCCTACTGTCTACAGGAGATTTGATGTTTATGTCTACTGATAGTACAACTTACCGACATTTAGGTTTAAAAATCAGGTTATTCACTCTGGTCTATTTTATTAAATACGTACTTTAGTATGTACTATTATCATTATTGTTAACAGATATATTTCAAATTTAGCTGCTAGACAGGAGCGTGGTAGAAGCCCAATAACTTTGTTTTGCATATCCATGGTGTACAAATATATTTTATTAGAATCAGAGAATTGCCTAATGATAGAATTGTGCATAAGTCTTAAAGCTAGTTTTCCTAAATGGATGAAATTAATATTACTATTGAGTTCAATTCTTAAAAATCTGTAACATGAAACAGACTGAATGCCATTTAAGCAAAAAAAGAAATAAGGATCATGTTAATGAATTGCAAACTTTTGTTGTTCAGTAGCATAGTAAATATATAAACCATCCCAAACTATTTAAAACTTATTTCTGGCAGAACAGCTACTGGAGAAATATCTAAATTTCGAATGAGCGCATACTATTCAAAAATTGAAAGGGCTAGATATATACAAGACCTAAAACACCAACAAGTGATCGTATCTGCCCCAACTGCGCTTCTATAGAAAAGATACTATGAACCAATCTATGAAACGCGTGTTAAGCTTTTTTACTATACTACTTTACTTATCCGATGACCCGAAGTGAGACACTTAACTCTTTAAGCACCAAAAAGCAGACGACAAAATTTACGTCTGCAATAAAATTTAAAAAATGCCTTGCCCAAGATATTTCATATTGAGAATTCAAAGACTATGGGGCAAACAGTGTAGATCTAGATGAGGCGGCTCATTATGAGCCTTCTCATCAGGATCTACGCTGTTTGCAAATTTTGCTTAATTTCGTCACTGGTGCTTATACTCCAGTCAGTCTAAGCAAGATAAAGGCTTAACCTCAAACTAATTGCAACAGAAACTTTAACACCTGATTTGTCAACTGTTATACTATACATACAACATGCAAAAAGTCTTAGTCAGTCGGAAATGGGGAAAGTGACAAAATTTAGTATTACATAATTTCGTGTTTTTATGAAAAAAGCATGTAAAATCTGTTATTGCACTAAAACAATTTTAGTTTATTAATTGTTGCTTCCCGAATTTCTGCATTTATTGCTTTATAAATATGTTTAGATACTTAAAATAAATTATAACTACTGAAATATTTTGAAAATGAATTAGCCAAATAATAATAACAAAAATAGTAATAATAATAATAATTATTATTATTATTATTAGAACTTCAAACTTTACAGTCAAGTCGTCTCGTTTTATATGTGTCAGTGAATGTGCTAACTTACACTCAGTTATTTGAGTAACAGAAAAGATAGTTGCAGACAAACTGAGAATTGAACCGGAGTAAAACAACCTTATTTTGCAGGCATAATCTTTCCCAAGTTTCAAAGGAGAGACATTTCATGAGATTTTAGTTCTGTATGCATATTGTGCCGATGCCTCTCTAAATAAGATTGTTTCTTACATGTATTGAAACTAAGTATCATCCATCAGGTCCAACTCTGTTATAGTTTGAGCGTTCAAACAGCTTTTTCCTTGGCACTCGCCGCAGCCTGGTGAGCACTCAAGTCCATGTTTCCGACAAGTACAACGTTTGGATTCACAGTTGGATTTGCAGCTGCATCTTATGATTTTCAGGAGATCTTCTGGTGCTGGTTGTAGATGGGTCTGAATGGGTAACAGTAGGCTGTCAGCTTGTCTCCATCCCCATTCTAATGGATTCAGATTCATGATGTTTCCAGTCCATTCTTGAACTTGTAGATATGTTCGCATGCTGTGATAACTAGCAGCAGCACTTGTTGGTGGCAAGGCATGGACTTGAATAGATGTTGTGCTTGTCATAACTTTGTTAGCGAACTTCCTGAATCTGAGGTGATCAAGTCCTTCGTATGGTGCACCATTGTATAAACAAAGAAGAGTTTCTTCTCCTGCTTTGATAATCTCGGTTTTAGATGCTACACCAGTAAATTTTACAGCTTGTTCTTTCAAGTAATTGTCACTAATCATTTTTTTCAAAGCCATGCCTTTTCCTATGCCAAAAACACGTGACGTTGTGTCGCATCCAGTGATTGCGTGAATAAACGGAAGCATACTACAAATATCCTGGCCTAACAATCGCTTGGTTTGTAGTATATCCCATTTCTTCACAACCTTAACATTTGGTTTGCTTGCACCAGACATGAAACAAATTCTGTTGCTGTTTAGCTCTGAGTGATATAGCAAGAGAACTAACAGGTCAGTATCCTCCCCTACGACAATGGTATTACAAACACTAGCAAAGTCTACTGCAGTTTTCACTATTTGTGTGTCGGCATCGCTGACTGAATGAACTGCCTGAAAACCTTTCTCCTGTAGGTGCTGACTGAGCATATAGATAAAAGATTGCTTGTTTTCAGTATTTGCAAGAAACTGTTCCTTTTTAGACTTACAAGGAGTGTTGCCAGTAAACATTACCTTGGCACTAGACAATCCATGTGTACGCCTAAGGTGGGTACAATCTTTTGTAGAGGGCCCTGCGGAATACCCATCAAAAACAACTACAGCATTTTGATATCTACGACTGACGTAGTCAACATACATATTGCATATAGCTGAAAATGTTGCTCCGCGTGCCCAGGGTAACCGCTGTATTAATGAGCCGCCATCTAAAACGTACTGTAAAGGTTCAGGGAGAGTTTCTTGAACACCACATACACCAAGGGACCAGATAGCAGAGGCCAGAGATGGCTTATCTGCTTGTCTAAGAAGACCAGATGCTTCGAAGAGAGAGGCAGGATAGCTACATAACTCATAAGAAAAGATTTCAGCCTGATTTTCGACGAGTCTATCAGCAGCAGCTATGAGTCTCTGGAACAGAAGCTGAGGATCAACGTGAATAGCTTCTCCGCCAATTTTTAAAGAATTTTTGGCATTTAAGGTCACAGCTTGTTCAGACTTTTTAAAACTGTACTCTATCACAGATTTTCCAACCATTGATTCAATAACTCGATCACCAACTTCCTTAGCTATATCAACATTAACTGAAGGATCTCCTTCTACACCAGTTTCAATATTTCTCAAGGAAACTTCTTCAACAAATGGGCTTCTCTCTTGAAGGAATGACAAAAATTTCAGACGGTCCTTTTGGTCTCTTTCTTTTCTTGACAGGCCAGATTCTACATGTTGATCGCTTGTGTGATAATCTACAGTTGTAAACTTTTGCATGGAATTGTTGATATCAGTACATGCTGGCATCGAGAGGAGCCACTGTGTTCTTTGTGATTCTGACATTCCATGCCCACGTGTCAAACCACCAGTAGACTTGATGCTTTTCATCAGAACCTGTTCAATTATTAAATCAGTTGATAGACCAGCCCAGTAACGATCACTCCTTCTAATCACATGATAACCGTCATTGAATAATTGATAGATGTCAGGATGTTCATGCTCCAGTTTTCCCATCATCTGCAGATACATGTAGGCTGATTTGACATACAAATTGTGACCAGCTGCGGCAAAATAGGGAAGCATTTCTTTCACTGATTGAAGGTGTAGCTGCCAGTTACCAGTACGCTCTGCTTTAAGAAACTTTCGTAAAAGGTCAATCATTGTCATGTACTGAAGCCACAATTTTGCAGTCCGATATTTTAACAAGGCTCTTTTCTCATTTAGAAGTGTTCCCTCAAGAGTCTTTAAAACAGGGTTTTCACAAACTGCTTCCACATCAATTTCTCCGCTCATTAATTTTTCATATAAATCACATGCTTCTTTCAAAGTGTCATTAAGCATAAGTGTCTCCATTACAGTGTGGGGTTTATCTTCTACACGGTCTATCCTGTCCTCTATTTGTGCTGATGTAGATTCGTCTGAGTGTGGTACTTCAGGAAGTTCTTCAGGGCTCAAATTAGAAGTGTTTTCTGCTGAATCCAGATCTTTTTCTTGCAGTAAGATTGGCAGTTGAATGTCAAACAGCCTGGCAAGGAGCATGGCATTTAAGCTGTCATCAACAAGAAAATGTCCCCTCAATGCTCGAGATACAGCCTTACCAGTCAACATATGAGATACCGTGTTGGAAGCATAAACTACTTCCAAAAGTTCATTAAGTCCAGAGCCTTCCATCAGGCGTCCAATACACCCGAGGTAGCTCATCTCAATATGGAACCCACCTAAACGCAACACTATCAATTTCAAGTCACTATTTTGTGCTTCATTGGTAATAATAGTCAGAGCTTTCCAGAAGAGTGGTTGATCAAATGTTAACACTGGCTTAGTATTTTGTTGCCTGGCTTGACCACACACGTAATGAAGGGTTGAATATATGCATGACATGTCTCCTGGGTTTAGATCAATCATCGGGAGAAAGTATACAGTTGATTTTCCTGGATAAGACCCTTTCTGTACCATTTGCATTATTCCAGACCAGCCAGGCCTTGGGGCTTTTAGTGGCCAAATGATTTTTGACAATAAGTCCACATGTTTTGTAGAGTCGTGACCATCAAAAACTGGCAAATTTTCGAAATTCAATGAGGTCATGAAATTGTGTTCCTGTTGATAATATTGAATGCTTATATTTCCTATTTCTACAAGATCCTGTGTTGTTGCGGCTATTCTTGGAACAGTGACACTGTTGTTTGTTCCCGGTGTGATGCACCCTATAATACCCATACCGTGAAAAGTGTTGTGGCCGTCTAGAGTCCTGATGTTGTGGTCAACATTATCAGCCACAAACTGAGCAAACTGACCTTGTGCTAATGTAGGAATACTGTTGCCTTGCCATGCTGCAGCACTAACCTCAAATCTCTGAACTTCAGTGTAGGAAGAGCTAAACCCTAACTTATTGAGGGTATCAATCAAAAACTTTGAAGCGAAGTGGTGATGCATCTGAATGGCAAGCCCAATTTGAAGTGGCGCTATGAGAACCCTTGGTCGTGCAGCTTGTATGATGGCTTGTCCAATAGAAGCAATCTTTATGTCAGCATTGGTTTCACTGAATAAATTTCTTAACAACAAATATAAGGACTCTGGAATGTATTCTACATTGTCTTGTTGTGACAATAATTTTGAAGGCTCAGGATAGTTCTTTTTAGGTGCATTTATTGACTTGATGTCGCTTAACAGGAATTTTGCAGCCGTTTTTATTATTTCCATTTTCTCGGCGGAGGGATCTTCGGTCTTTGGTCGCTTGTAAAAGGTCTGCAAAATAGAAGCTGCAGTGTTTCTAAAGGTCACTACATTATGTTTTCCGTTTATTTCTGTAATTATTATAGACGAGCCAAAGTGTTCTTGTAACTTTTTCTTCATGTATATCTGCGAGTAAGCAAGATCTCCACAACACTCTTTCATTTTGTTTACTAAATCAGTGACTGTTATTTGTTCATCGTCATTTTCTTGCAGATATTGTGCAATGTGTGTAAATGCTGTTGTCTGATCATTATTTAAGGGACGGCCATAGGATTTTTTATTCGGTATCACATTGTCTGTTTGAAATGTCATAGGTAACTGTTTCCCAGTTCTGAAATTAACACTGCATGTTTGATGATACAGTGCATCTGCTGCCGGCAAGTCATGCACACTTTTCAACCTGAATTTAACTTGTTCAGCCCACTGGTCATTTCTTTTATCACAGATCTGTTCAATTACTTGACCAAATTCTAGTGTTCGAACAGGAAAAACGTCATAGCCTCTCTTTCTGTTTTCATATTTAGCTGCTTGGCATTCTTTCTGATGATTTCTGTGCCTTCTGAATCTGCTGGGGATTGCAGTACAAACGACGGCATTCTTTGTGAACTCTGTCACCGGGCTTTGTACAAATGTCATCACCTCGGGCCTTGCTTGCTTCATTGATACCATTACTTCCCTTTTCCCGTAGGCCTACAACCAAGTTTTCATCGTCTACTGGAAGCTTGCATATGATGCAACACTCATCTGATACACTGAAGTGAAAAAATGGGCTGACACTATAATGGGAATAGGAGAATTTGTTCAAATTTGTTATATTTGTGTATGCAACTTTTTAGCCCAACTGCTGTTTTTTGGTTGTTTTTTCCGTTTTTTTTTTTTAAACTGATAAACATGCACTACTACTACTCCTTTGCAGCATTTAAATCAGCTAAACACAATAATACAGCAGTAATTCTGTGATTTTCAGCAAACTTAGGACGTTCTGATGGCAACAATTTGCTTCCATACTTTTTTATTTTAGACAGATTCCATCCCAGACAAAGAAAATTAAGTATCATGGGAAAAAAACCTTATGACTGACAGGAAACATGATATAATTAAGATTTATAAACTAATATATGGAAAAGGCTAGGCAGTTGAGAATATATGTTTAGAAGAAACAGAAATTTGTTTGATAATTTTGATTTTATGTAACAGAATTGAAATATGAGTGAGCATTAAAGTATTTTTCCAGGGACACAGCAATAGATTACGGTCTGTAATTTCTTTCAGAAATACTTCCAAAGACATCACCAGGCATTCAGTAAAGCTCAAGATTAATAGTTTTTGAAACAATAAGCACAATGGTAGTATAAATATTCACTTACCTCATTTCTTTTGAGTATTTCACACTTTTTTTATTGGGTCAATCATTGTTTATAAAGGTAAACGCCTGCAGAGTCTGAGAGTGAGTCATGTATGGTGGCACATAGTTGCTGCGCAAGTGAAACAGGATTTTTGCATAATTAAACTTAAAATCTAATTAACTTCCCCACATAAGATTTTCTAAGACTTTTAGTATGTTATTATATATGCATTAAGCTATCAAATGCAAAAAAGAAAATTTCTGTTGCAATTAGTTTGAGGTCAAACTGTAGGCTGATTGGACTATTAGAGAGTAAAATGCGCTTTAGATTTAAAGAAATACGGTTGACTACTTATGATGTTTTTTGCTGCATTAACTTTATTTCTGCGATTGTGATTTGACTTATGGTGTTTAGTCTTCACTATATGTTTTAGTATGAAATGTAAAGAGAATACTGATCTAATACTATGATGCAATTATTTCATATCATATCGTGGCACAAATTTATCACCGTAGAATAAGAGACAGGCGCAGTTTGTTTTGTGCTTCCCGATTTTGAACGGCGTGTATCTGTGCGGGCTGTAGTTGGCTTTTCCTACGTGCATGCCATGGTTCTTTCATATTTTCGAGCTCCCTGCAATATTCAATGTACTTAGTTTGAAGAAAGTCAACACCTACTGAACACATGACCCTGAAACAACACTAAACCAATTCGTGGAATCAGTGTTGATGCAATGTTGTTTAACTTTGAGTGCCTGCTGGGTAGTAAATCTGACATACGAAAAAGGTCCGGTTTAATCTTTAAAGGGCAATTGCAAAGAAAATCGAAATTTCCTTGGTTTTCAGCATGCTGATAGAATACTTAAAGAGGATCATTTTGCTGAAACCCCCATTAAAAGATTCCAATCCAATAAAAATTATAGTGATTAATCTATGTTACCTACCATTTTTCCTATAAGAGTAGCCTCCCTTGGATTGTGTATTGATTTAGGCCCACAATGCAACATTCTGTGATGTCATAGTGGAACTTAAACTTTAAACTGAAATTTTAAATGGGAATATTCTGCATTTCCTTATATGCTATATAGTTTTTCCTTTTTATCCACTATCAATATTGGTCTCTGTTTACAAATGAGCCCATAAAAAGAACATTTAATTCAAAATTTAATCTGTAATTTAAATTTAAATCAAAATTTTAAAATGTTTAAAACTTCACTTAGATCAGATTTTTTGTAAGTTTATTTAACAAAAGTGAATTTTTGGTGCATTTGATATGAATCATTATCAAAAAAGTCATTTTTGGCTGATAAGTAAGCATTGAAACTGAAATTTAAATGATTTAAATAAAATATTTAAATTTGAATTTTAACACAATGAACAAAAAAATTAGGAGTAAAATTCCTGTGTATATTAGTTTCAAGCAAATTAAAATATAAATTAACTAATTAGAAAACTGAACTGATGCAGATTAAAAGCTAAAAATATTCACAATTTAAAAAAGTTCAGAATTTCACAATTCCACTATGACATCATAGAAGGCCTCCGGAATATTAATGAGGCAGCCTGATTTCATTCCTCTTTGGTCAAAAATGTCAAATTTCGAATTGCAATATTTCAGAAACCGTTGAAGATAATTTGATGCGGTTTTTGGCAGTAGCCTCCTTACTAAAATGCCCTTAAATATTTAGTAGAATTTGACACCTTTGTAATTGACCTTTAACGGCTCGTAAGGCTCTGCAGGCGTTCCATTTAGCGGATTATTCATAGCTGCGATTCAACTTGACCGCCGTTACTAAAAGACTCAAAGGACACAACCTCTCCAGAACCATTTACCGTCAAATATTTTGTTACAAAGCTTTAAATTTGTTACAAAAATGTTCAAATTCAAAATTCATTATGGCGACCGTTACAACCCGGCGTGTTTGCAACAAAATGAGAATATTTAAAAAAAACTCTGGCATTGGAACACATTGCAAACAAAAACGAATAAGGACTTTATACAACTCAGTTCAGACAGCTACGCAAATGTCCACCGCATATAAACTCCGGTTATTTCAAGTAAAGTGAAAATTTACGTGAATATGAAAGAACCTATAGCAAAATACTCAAAACAATAAAACATACTGTATCAAGAAGGAGACTGACTAGTATAAGACTAACAAGCATTATAGATTGCATGCGAGTATCACGGGGGTTGACATTCCAGATTGCGACCTTTGGCTTCTGTTACGGGAAGACTTCAGCTCGGCGATGCTTTATTCATAGGTTTTGTGTAGCAGGTTTTTAGAGACCTAACAATGAACTCCTATGTGGCCTGCCTGCCAAGGCTAAGGGTTGCACCTACTCTGCTGACTTTAATTGGCGACTAGAAACTCACAGATGGTTTGCGAGCCCCATCTGCCCACATGCAACTGTTAGTAATTGACTACATAGATCAGTAGCAGACTTAGACTGACCCGACCTTTATTCAATCATGACTATGGCTTTTAAAGTGGCGTCAAGTTCAGTTCATATGCTACACGTTATGCCACAAAAACACATTCACCATAAATTTCCTCCCAGCAAGTCACTGACTTGCTCACTCACTATAATGATGATATAACAACCAGACTCAAAGGGCCCAGGGGATTGGGACTAACCCTACCTACAGTTTATCCTTAACTCTAGCTGTTGTACCAAGCTGAGCAAAGTAAGGCATATACAGTGTGATTAAAAACTATTACCAAGAAGCACAACTAACGCATTATTCAATCTGAAAGAGAATAACCAGGACACGTCACTTTCTACCTAGTCAGTGGATTGAGCTTGTCTCTCCTCCAAATATGCCAAAAAGAAACACAAGTAAGTCACCATATAATTGTGCTATTTCTTATATACCCGCCCCTTTCTTCTGTCCTTCACCTTGAGCAGTTTTCTTACAACCAACTGGCACTGTAAGCGGTTGACAAGCACGTGCTCACCGTGAAGTGCTCCTGTCCCGATGTGCGAGATGTGCAGTTCATGAGTGGTGGAAGGGTGTTCAAAGGCGAATCCCTCGTGTGGAACTCGCTCGTGGTCTACATTCGGGGGTGTACAGCTGTGCAGAAGACCTCTTGATGGTGCGTTGGTCTGATGGTTCACCGAAGAATTCGCTCAGCATACACATAAAAAACAAGTTCAACCAATGTTGTCCATGCCAGAAGCGGGGACAGAAATGACAAACTTACCCTTTCATTCAGTTTCACAACTAAGGTAGCTGTATTGCCAATATCAGACCCTGACAATTTCCGTAAAATCTGCATGTGTACATATAGCCCGTGGCATGACAAGGCCCTAATAGCGTATATATAAGTAAAGGGGGACTGCGTCGCATTTGTGTATGGTGGCGCAGTGGTGCCATGAGCCTACTGATCAAGGCGCAGGATACGCGACCATCATCTAAAATGTTTTCAGGTTTCCAAAGCAATTAAAATCACTGATTATATGAGATACACAAGTTATATCAAGATATATGAGACATAGGACGAAGGCAAACATCTTATTTTCTAGTCCATGAAATAGATCTCTGATTTATAATATAGATCTAGATACATGTATATGAGTTATCTATAAATATTTATAAGATATCTTAATTATGTATTATGTATTAATGTTTGAAATATCTGATATATTACTTGAAATAAAGACCTCTTATATAGAAATTTAATAAGATATGTAGAGAGTAAGATGTTTTGTAAATAAATGATATCTGATATGGCAAATAAGATATCTGGTTTGAGAAAAAGTTATCTAATTTAAAATATGTATTGGCATATATTTACATGTATTTAATTAGATAATGCAGTCTATGATTAAAATAGATTACATATGATGTAAATAGAATATACAAATTTTATATTTCAGAATAAATAAGTTTTGATAATAAGTCCATGTTAATGCTTATAGAATATCATATGTACATCTTTTTTAACATATAAGATATCAAATATAATATCAAAGCTTTATCACATGATATATATCACCTTCAGAATATAACATTTCTATCTCATAAAATTATGGATATGATACTCATACATACCAAAGGTAAGCTTCATAGTATGTAAGATATCTAATTATGTTTTAATCAGTAAATAAAATATATGATTAAAATACATAAGATGTCTTATATACTAAATAAGATATATAGTAATAAGTATATTGGATATAGTATATAGCTTCTCATATATCTGATATATTTAAACATATCTTCTTTAAAGGGCTACTGTACTGTTTTTCAACATGCATTGAAATCACTGGAAATAACTTGTATTGTCTTGTCTAAAAGAATGTCGAAAACTGCAAGGAAAAATTCCAAATGGTGAAAAAGTTATAAGCAATTTAAATTTTAATTAGCTGAAAAATATGCAAGGACTCTTATGACGTCATTTGAGTCATTCATATAATTTAGATTTAAAAAAATATATTTTGAAAACATTCTTTACACTTTTTTCCACCTAAAATAGATTTAGTGAGACAAGTTACATCATCTCATGGAAAAAGTTTGAATAATTTAAATCAGACTATGGTAATAATAACTGGAATTAAATTCACATTATGCAAGTAAAGCTGTCGAAATGAAAAAGTGGGCGGGGCTTAAAATCTAATTTGCATAAATTTTAATTGTCAATAATTACAGTTTGGGTAGGATTTTTCGATGGGGTTTACAGCAATCTGTTTCTCTCATAAATATCTGTTAATTGGAAATATTTCTGGAAATAGCGAAGAAAGAGTGCAGTAGCCCTTTAATGATTAAGACATATTCTAAATAAGATATCTTATTTGGCATGTAAGATATATAATTAGATGTGCTATTGATTGTATAAAATATCATTTTTTTTTATACTTTACATGTCATTATATGAAATAATCTGTTTGTATTAATGTGCCATCTTAGATATCTTCTGTGATATATTATCTATCTAAATTAAGATTAAGACAGTATCTTATATACAGTATCAGATATATGTTTAAACTGATAAATACCAATATTGCTTGCTATGAGGATATTTGCCTTATTAGATATATTATATTTTAAATATCAAAATGTATTTAGATGTCTTAAATATTATATGTTCCATATGTGATATGTCTCATATATGGAAATAATATATATTCAGTATATTTTTTTTGACTTAGATGGATCATATATCACATAAAAGCATATTTATATTTATCAGATATCATGTATATTAGATATCATATCCTACATATTAAGGTATCTTATATCTATAATCATGATAATATAAGATATAATTATTTAAATAGATATAACACAGGATTTTCTAAATATGGAATTTACCCTATATATACCCAGCAGGCACATGACGTCAATAGGACGTAATTTTGACGTGCTGCTGCTGCTGTGCCTGCTGGGTAAAATGTGGGAATAAGTAAGACATGAGTTAATTCCTGAACTCAGTTTTTGGCTGCATTGTTGACTGAAAGTTCCTTGATATTTAATCACTTGCACGTCTTGTATTGATGGATTATATCAGAATTTTAAGTATTTTTGGGGTGTGAGTTGCATGTTTGTTAAATGACAAATTTACTTTAAACCTTCCAAAAATGGATCAACCCTTAAAGGAAAATAAAGGAAATAATTTGCTTTATGGGGTGCACATTCTTTCCCGTAAAAATTCACTCTGTTTAAGAAGGGAGGAAAAACTGCAACTGTCAGAATTGTTTCCCCTGAAAGTGTGCCCAATCACAGTAACAGAGCTCTAGATAAGAGGGAGTATTCGATGATAATTAGAGATAATTTTTGTTAATTTTTGCATAAAATCATATGTTGTGACCCCTCATCTGAACCGTCTCGACGAGACGGTTCAGATGAGGGGTCACAACATATGGTTTGAATGAGAAATAAGAGAAATTATCCTTAATTATCATCAAATACTCCCTCTTATCTAGAGCTCTGAGTAAGATTATAAAAAGGAACAGTTCATGTCCTGGCCAGGCTGCACATACACAGACTGGTATGTCCTAAAGACGCAGCTGAACCATCATTATCTGTTACTACAATAGTAAATGTAAATAAAATACCATAGTACTTATGCAAGGTCGCTTTTGCACAAAACTTGTATACCAGTGATATTTAAGCTGCATCATGGTAAAATATGGCTTAGGGTATATGGCAAAACTTTGCTTCTGGGCATGCCCATTACATACCTGTAGATAGGACCTTAAAGTTTTTAAAATGAGAACTGCCCATCCATTCAGTAACCAGCCTACATATGCCTGCAGGCTGGTCAGGGGCATGTGCAGTTTGTTATTTCTTAAGACAGGATTTCTTATGACACATCCCTGATACACCATAGTTCATTATATCAATAAACTAACGAGTTTATTTAGTAGATTATTTTTATCCAGTTATTGAAATCGCGCCAAGGATTACCTTCATGACCCTGTACACTTTGCATTATACGCAGTTTGACACTCAATAAGCTAGCTGTTAATCCAGGGACGCGTACTTTGTACAAAGTCCTGTGTTGTTAAAGTAGCGGTAAATGTTTGAAAACAGATTATAATTTAAGCTCTTGGCATAGGTCATGTTTTGAAGATGAAATTTTCCATCTTAACTGAAGGACTGGACAAATTTGGGTGCTATTCAAGCCTTTTAGCTTTAAAATTTGGCTAGCATTAAACTAATGCTAGGAAAAATTCAAAGTTGAATAACTCGGTGCATAAAAGCCATGCCTCTTGTTTTTTTGTTGTTTTTTCTTCAAAAAGATTCTGAACAAAACACTAATCATTTAGATAGAAATAGCTGAGCAGTTGCAATCATCAAGATTTTTTTTATTTAATGTTGGGCTTGGGACAACAATAAGCATTAGCTACATGAGCTGTTTTCTGGCCCAGGTTAGCATACAGTGGACCCTCTTTACAATGACGGATTTTGTTCCCAAGAATTCTGACGTTAAATTAAATTTGCTGTTATAAAGAATGCATATTTAGAGCAATTTAGCCATTCCGTGCTAACCAAAATGACGTTATAAAGAATTTTGCTGTTGTAATGAGTGCCGTTGTAAAGCGGGTTGACTGTATATATCCAGAATGATCAGTCTTTTCAGGGTCTGCATTGTTTGTATTCTGCTAAAATTGAGAAATTCCTGAGCATACATTGTAGACTAGAAATTCATGAGAATAAAGTATTAAATAGGAATGCCTGTACATTACATTGTAGACTGGAAATTCCTGAGCATACATTGTAGTGTAGACTGGAAATTCCTGAGCATACATTGTAGGGCCTGTAGGCTGTAAATTCCTGAGCATCAGAGCTCTAGATAAAATGGAGTATTGAATGATAATTAGGGATAATTTTTTTTAATTATGCATGAAAACATGTTATGACTCCTCATCTGCACCGTCTTGATGAGACGGTTCAGATGAGAGGTCACGACATATAGTTACAATGAGAAATAAGTAAAAATATCCCTCAATTATCATCAAATACTCCATCTTATCTAGAGCTCTGTGAGCATACATTGTTGGCTGTAGATTCCTGAGGATACATTGTTGGCTGTAAATTCTTGAGCAAAGAGTGTTATCAGGATGTGCACTAGTTGTGAAGGCCTCTTATTTGGT
This sequence comes from Ctena decussata, assembly GCA_963989385.1. Taxonomy (NCBI): domain Eukaryota; kingdom Metazoa; phylum Mollusca; class Bivalvia; order Lucinida; family Lucinidae; genus Ctena; species Ctena decussata. The sequence goes on from OZ022514.1 coordinate 41,368,446, forward strand.
TTGTCAACTGCAAGTGTTAATTAAACCAATAACAGGAGGAAAATTTAATGAACACAGAAATAACAGAACATTGATCATAAATCGTTTGATTGTTTTCTGAGGGGGAAGAATTCATTTTTAATATTCATGTTAACACATATTTTACATAATTTCTTTTGATGTTTTGTTATTGTCATTCTTAATTGTTTTACAAATTCATCACACTTGTGTAGGCCTTTGATCTTAATTAGTGGTTACATGACTTCATTAGGATTAAATTTCAAGTTTTACCCATTGACCTTACGTTTAATGTCTACCATAATTGTCCTATATATTTCAACACAGCAGCAGTTTTAGTAACGGGCTCTTCTATGGTCAGATTTGAATAACACTCAGGGTTGCCCCCCGTCAGGGAAAAATGTTCAGAAAAAGTTTTATTATGTCAGGGAAAAGTCAGGAAATTTTTAGATTGGTTAGGGAGAATGGGAAATCAGAGAAAAGTTTGGGAATTCAAAACTTTATTTCCTGTTTGCTCTGATAGACAGTCAAAATAGTTTGATATAGGCTGTAGTTTTTGTCATGCAGGTCACTGCTACTTCTGGAAATGACAAACACTGCTATCACTGCTTATAGCTTATTCAGTATGCCACTTTTCATTAGCAGTAAATTGTCACACTACAAGCTTCAGAGCTCCAGATACAAGAAGGGATAACAAAGATAATTCATATTTCTTCAAAAAAACATATTTTGTGATCCCTCATTAGAACCGTCTCGCCGAGACGGTTTTAATGAGGGGTCACGACATATGTTTTCATTAAGAAATAAGAAAAATTATCTTTGAATTATCCTCAATACCCCCTCTTTAATAATCCGGAGCTCTGAATTGCTGCTTAATTCACAATCATGCCTTTCAGTGGTCTTACAGCTCAAAATACTACTGAAACAAACTAGACCTGTAAAGCCTACGCCATCCCCTACCTTCTGTATAGTGTAAAGATTTTGAGCACTGCCAGCGCATTATATTGAAAGTATGACTCTACCCAGTGGGCACATGACAACAAAATATTTGAGCCGCGACACAACGAAACCAACAATGTGGTTGTTCGCCCAGTGCAGACTCAGATCAGCCTTGGAATCAAACCAGTCTGAGCAGACTCCTCGCTAACTGCTTAACGGGTAGCCAAGGGACTAAGCTACCTTCATGTGGGCAGTGAAGACTCTGATCATACTGGGTGGATGCCCAGGCTGATCTGAGTCTGCGCTGGCCGCACAACCACTTTTTGGTTTTCTCGTGTCGCGGCTCATTTACACTTGTCACTGACTTCCAATAGGTAACCTATAAGAGCAACTGGCTTCATACACCGATGAACGACAATTGATCATGTGACGTTGTCGTCAAGCGACGTCTGAGGAAAACAAACATCTTGATTGGTCCGCGTAACATTCTATTGACGCCATGTTATGGGGACGGCCGTTCAACATAATGGCCAAAAATGTGGTTCTTACATTTTCGTTACATTTTCTTCGACGCATATCTTGCATATTCTACGATAAATTACAACGAAAACACCACAGGAAGGGTCTAAAAGTAAAGTGTAAATATAAGAATAAAAATTTGATTTTTCAGCTTTCATCATATGAAGATCGAAGCCTGTGGTTGTCGCTAAAATTCTACAAGAAGCGCTTTGCGCTTCATGGAATTTTAGCTCCGCCCACTGGCTTCATCACACGATGAACGCTGAAAAATCAAATTTCAATTCTTAAATGACGTCATATTGACATGGATGCGATGTCATCAGTTGTATCCACATCAGTACAACATCATTTCAATGTCATGTGCTTGGTGGGTAGCTGGATGTTCCAAGACCTTGAAAGTCCCTCTAAGTCTACTTTATTTGAACCTTATGTAAGGGTTTAATTAACAACAGTGTTATTCATTCTAATGTAGATTCTTCTGATGTTAATAATTGATTTCGGTAATAGACGCAGTCACGTTCTTTATCATGAATATTCGGACACCGGATCTGTCATTGGTTCTTTTAACTTGAAACTTAGTCAAGCCAATTTTTTCTTTTCTAAAGGGAGTATACATAATTTATAAAAAGTTGACAACCCATGCAGACCCCAGTCGGGCAGCCAGATCTGGGTCTAAATTGTTTGCTTTTGTAGGCCTGGCCAAAATTTAGAGTACCTAACGCTTGTCATTCTTACAGAAAATTCAGTAAGAATGATTTTTTCCTTAGGCATGCTATTATCTCACTCTAGTTGAAAATTTAATTAGAATAATTTCCTCTGCCCTTTATAAACTGAGCCACATTGAATTTGAGGAAAAAACTGTCTAAACCCATTCCATTCGAGATACTGCTTTAGGGGTATCTGGGCAAACAGCTTGGATCCAGTTCAGGCCCCACAAACGTGGGGCCTGAACTGAGATCCAAACTGTTTGCTGCCTAGACATTGCTTCTGCAAGAGTTAGTTAGACCACCATTGTAAAAATAATCTTGATTTTTGTTGCAGACGACAATATCAGCAGACAACAAACAAATACCCAGAATGCAATTGGTTAAGGCACATGCTGCACCACTAGCACAGCTTCGTCAGGTCATGGATAGTTACAACGTGATGCATGATATACAAATGTAAACCCCGCATGTTATACTGTATTAATCATGATGAACGCCCCTGCTCTAATAAACACACCCTACCTCTTTTCCAAAAAAAAAAGATTTATTAACTTGCATTCTGTTTGCTTTTTTGGATGACGTGTCTCTTTGAAATAGGGGCTTTGAAATGGAGGTCTACTATTAAAGGAAAGAATTTGCTCCTATAGGAGCAAATTCTTTCCGTTAAGAGTTTATCCCACCCATACTGAGAAGAGAGACAAAAATTGTAGGGTAAATACTTCGTCTGAAAGTATACCCATTTACATTAATAGTGCTTATTAGAGGTATTTTGGCTGTGGCTGATTTACTACAATTTAGGCTCTATACACCCCAACCCTTTTATAAAATGCACCGTCCATCGGGCATTTAATAGGATTGATAGGGTATATCATATTCACTTAATTTAGCCCTCCCATAAACTGTCCCTGTAGAACGGATAATTTAGTTGACGTGAGAATGGTTTCATAGAGTATTTAAAAGATTGTAATGTTTTAATAAATTCGTTAATTAACTGCCTTTCTGTAAAGCTTGATTTCAGCGATTCATCACAGCTTCTGCTTAGTGCTTCCTGTTCCAGCATTTTAATCGGCTTAAAAATGATGAAAAGGCCAGGGAATTACCATGTTCATGGTAAATATTGGGACAGGCGGCATAGTCGAGTGGTAAGAGGCTCCAGAGCCCTAGATAAGAGGGAGTATTTGGTGATAATTAGGGATAATTTTTGTTAATTCTGGATAACCCATATGTTGTGACCCCACATCTGAACCGTCTCGACGAGACGGTTCGGATGAGGGGTCACAACATATGTTTTTGATGAGAAATAAAGAAAATTATCCCTCAATTATCATCAATTACCCATCTTATCTACAGCTCTGAAAGAGCGACTTGATTATGGTGCAGAAGGTCCCAGGTTTGAATCTGGGCCAGGCCGGGCCAGCTGGCAACTGTCAACCCAGCAGTAAATTGATACTTTTTCGAATCAAGGAAGGATAACCAAGGCAGCCAAAGGGGGGATGGGCTCTGCCATTCATAAGTTGTGCCCCAGATACTTGGGTCTCTAACACCCACTGCCCCTACTGCCACTGGGCTATGGGAAACCTTTACCTTTTATTGGGAGCAAACAGTAGAGACCAAGATCAGACTGCTCCTTAATTCAGCCAGAATGTTTTTTTTTTTGACAATCCCTGTGCAGTTAATCCTTAATGCACCAAAAAGCAGACGACAAAATTTACATCTGCAGAATTTCAAAAAATGTCTCGTCCAAGCGATATCATATTGAAAATTCGAACACTAGAGGGGAAACAGTGTAGATCCAGATGAGGTAGCTCATTATGAGCCACCTCATCTGGATCTACACTGTTTGCCAGTTCAACAATTTTAATTTTTGGCGCTCTAAGGGTTAAATCATTTTCTTTAAAAGTTTTGAGAATACATGTAATACCTTTTTTCTGCCAGTAAATGTCCCCTCCCTAATTAAAACCCTCTCTCACCTTTTCTGTAAAATAAACCCTAAAAAACACCCAAATATCACCAATATTGGTTGCAGACCACCAGACCTGAGGAACAAATCCTTATTAAATTTTGGCACCACTTGGCATCCATAAGTCTGTACTTCGTCAGTTTCTTTGCAGTCAGTCCTGCTCATTAACACATTAACGATTCCGCCAATTTTCACTTCCTGCAGAGACTGTACATCATATTTGGCTTCTGCTGAGACTGTCCGCGATCTCTTGTTTCCTGCTGAGACTTCTGTACATGATTAATGGCTTCCTGCAGAGACTGTCCACATGATTCTGCTTCCTGCCGAGGCTCTCGGCAGGAAGCAGAGTCATGTGGACAGTTTTGGCAGGAAGCCATTTTTCGAGGACAGTTTCTGCAGGAAGCAAGAGTTCGCCGACAGTCTCAGCGGAAGCCAAATATGATGTACAGTCTCTGCAGCAAGCGAAAATTGGCGGAATCGATTATACCCTGTGATTAAGGCTCTTCAGCTGGATAAGGGTCCTAAAAAATGCCCATTTTTTGTCCACAGAATGGCATTTACATGACATGTGATTTGCAAGGTCCCAGGGCATTTATTAGAACAAATACTGTGTGACAGTTGGATCTGATGTCCAAATATTTATGGTAATTATGATGAACAGAATTCTGCAATAGAATAACACAGTGGGCTTATTAAACTCTTGAAGTCATGTATAATTCCATGTTTCCAGCATAAGTCCATGTTTTGAATCAGGATTTTCAATTAATAATAATTGAGTTTGAAAAAAAGGGGCTTACAACATGGAACAGTGAAGATCTGATCAGCCTGGTCTTACCTACAGCCTTACAGCTCATTCTTAACTTTCAGTATATACAGGGAAGACCCTGATCAGACGACATAGGTGTGAATGTGGATTCAGACTTGATATGGTTGCATGTCATTTATAAGGCTCCTTTTCAGGCAAAATATATGAGTATAGCACTTCGTTACCCTTAATTTGTGTCAGCATCCCTGGAGTCTAATTCTAAGGGTGTATACATATGGTTACTCTTCCTCCTTTTCCCACCATTTTATGAAGGGAAACAACTTCTTTGACTTCCTGTTTGCTTCCCTGAATGACATTATAACCCATTCCAAAATGGGGTCTACCCTTAAAGGAAAGAATTTGCTCCTAAAGGAGCAAATTCTTAGGAGCAAATTCTTTCCTTTTCAGAGTTGACTCCGGATAAGGGAGGCAAAATGAGAATGGCAGAGTTGCTTCCCCTGAATGTGTATCCATTCACCGTAATTCAGCATTATCGCTAAATTTGCACCATATAGAGTTAGAGCTACGGTTGATACCAGTGTTTGTTAATGGTATCTCTGATCTTTATAGTTATACTGATTTTGAAAGTAAATATTTTGACAGTTAAGTTGGAATTGCATACGTTATCATTCAGGTATTTCACCAAGTGACCATTTATGGATCCAGTTTAACTGATATCAGTGTATTAATTTCTATGGATGATCAATTATGCTGCTTATTCGTTGGGTGCATTTAATGTACTTCCTACATCCAGTGTAATTATGCCTAGACACGGTTCCTTTTTAGCTCACCTGAGCCAGCGGCTCCGGGGGAGCTTATAGGATGGTAAGGCTCCGTTGTCCGTCGTCCGTCCACACTTTCAAACAACTTCTCCTCTGAAACCGCTGGGCCGATTGTAACCAAATTTCATATAGAGCCTCCTGGGACCTTAGGAACGAAAAGTTGTTCAAACGGTCCTGGTCACATGACCAACATGGCCGCCATGCCCATATATGGTAAAAGTAAAAAGTATGCAAAGACCAGGAACTGAAACAATCAAAATCCAAATCCAGCCCTCAAACCTGAAAAAATCTTCTTCTCCAGAACCAATAGGGCGATGGCCTTGAAACTTGGTATGTAGCATCGGGTACACGAGTACTACCAAGATTGTTCAAATTATGACCTTGGGTTGACCTTGACCTTTTTTACGGTAAGGTCAAATTTGCTTCCTTATGCTTTTATATGGCAAAATGCTGCAACATAAGATATCTTGGAAACTGTTGAATATTTTGGCCTAAAAATTGGTACATACAGTCATCTTAATGAGTACATGAAGATTTATGAGTTCAAGAGGTCAAGGTCATTCTTTGACCTTTGACCCAGAACTCTCATATTTTGACAATATCAAACAATCTCCTCAAAAACAACTAGGCCAATTGTAATTAAATTGCATATAGATCCTCCAGGGGTTGAGGGAATGAAAATTTGTTCATACGGTCCAGGTCACATGACCAACATGGCCACCACGCCCATATATGGTAAAAACCTTTAAAAATCTTCTTCTCCAGAACCAGTAGACCGATGGCCTTGAAACTCGGTATGTAGCATTGGGTACTCAAGTACTATCAAGATTGTTCAAATTATGACCCTGGGTTGACCTTGCCCTTTTTTTACGGCAAGGTCAAATATTGGAAAATGCTAGCACATGAGATTTCATGGTAAGTTTTGAAGATTTTGGCCTAAAACTTGGTATATACAATCATCTTAATAAGTACATGAAGATATGTGAGTACAAGAGGTCAAGGTCATTCTTTGACCTTTGACCCAGAAATCTCAAATTTTGACAATTTCAAAGAATCTGCTCTAAAACCACTGGGCCAATTGAAACCAAATTTCATATAGAGCCTCGAGGGGTTGAGGGAATGAAAAAATTTTTCTAACGCTCCTGGACACATGACCAACATGGCCGCCATGCCCATATATGGTACATACCTTTATAAATCTTCTTCTCCAGAACCAATTGACCGATGGCCTTGAGACTTTGTATGTAGCATTGGGTACTTGAGTACTATCAAGATTGTTCAAATTATGACCTTGTGTTGACCTTGACCTTTTACAGCAAGGTCAAATATGGGAAAATGGTAGAACATAAGATTTCATGGAAAGTTTTCAAGATTTTGGCCTAAAAATTGGTATATACAGTTGTCTTAATGAGTTCATGAAGAATTATGAGTACAAGAGGTCAAGGTCATTTTTTTACCTTTGATCCAGATCGCTCATATTTTGACATTTTCAACCATTATCTCAAAAGCCAAAGGGCCAATTGTGAACACATTTCATATAGAGCCTCCAGGGGTTGATTGAATGAAAAATTTGTGCAAACGGTCCAGGTCACATGACCAACTTGGCCGCCATTACCACTTATGGTATAAATCTTTAATATTTTTCTTCTCCAGAACCAATACACCTATGGCCTTGAAACTTGGTAAATAGCATGGAGTACTAGAGTACCACCAAGGCTGTTCAAATGGTGACCTTGGGTTTACCTTGACCTTTTTTGCAGCATGGTCAAATATGGGAAAATGCTAGAACATAAGATTTCATGGAAAGTTTTTGAAGATTTTGGCCTAAAAATGGTGTATACGGTTGTCTTAATGAGTACATGAAGATTTATGAGTACAAGCGGTCATGGTCATTCTTTGACTTTTGACCCAAAACTCATATTTTGACAATTTCAGACATGATAAGTAAAAGCCACCTTGCCAATTGTTCAGGTGAGCGATTCAGGGCCTCATGGCCCTCTTGTTTTTTTGAGGGAAGCTAGAGGGTGCGCACGGAGGAGGAGGGGGAGGCCAAACTTATGGTTGTGTCCCCCCCCCCCCCCCCCCCCCAAAAAAAAAAATCTGGCCCAAATTTTATAGTCTGTAGTTTGAAATTAGCTTTTAGTTCACCTTGATCATACATATAATTACATGTCAGTAAAGCTGAATTATAGAAAAGACATTTTATATAGATAATAATGACTTTTATAGGTAATAAGAAAATTTTGAAGATCTTTACACAGACAAGGTTAGTTATCTGCTGTTAATGTTCCAAACACTACAAAGAACATTTAGACAGTTGATAAAGCAGTAAAACTTTGACCCATTTGCAATTTATATCAATTTGAGTTTTAATGCTGTTTCTTAAATTGATTGATAAATTTAAAGACTTTGACCCACTTTAAAAGATTTGATGATAGGCATGTGAGCATTTTCAAGCTCTTGCACTATTATGCAGTCTGCCTTTTTTCGTAGCACAAATATTACTTAACACTCTAAGCACCAGTGACGAAAATAACAGAATTTGCAAACAGTGTAGATCCTGATGAGGCGGCTCCTAATGAGCCGCCTCATCTGGATCTACACTGTTTGCCCTCTAGTCTTTGAATTCTCAATATGATATGTCTAGGACAAGGCATTTTTTTAATTTTTGCAGACATAAATTTTGTTGTCTGCTTTTTGGTGCTTAAAGAGTTAAATGTTTGAGGAGTTTACATTTCTTTGTTTCTCTTCTTTTGGTGAGCCATGCCATTCTAAAATCAGAGAAATTAACAAAGGAAAAGCTAAGCTTGTTTTGTCCATTTGTACCTGTTTAACTCTTTCCGTGCCATTGCCGCCCAGATGAAACTGCTAGGCAGAGCGCCATAATGTCACTTGTGTGCGACTAGCACAGTCTTGTTAAATATGTCTATTTGACGACATAACCAAGGGAATGATTCAAAGTCTAGGACAAGTTTGGGGAAAATGAACATTTTTTTCACGAGCAAAATTTGATGAAATTTAGAGACTTTCAAGGGTTTTATTTACCAGAATTGCCCAATATTCAGTTTTCTTGTAAAATAAATACGTGTATGGCGCTGGCAAGTGACCTTAACTCAGTGTGTGTTGTGCTTAAGTGCATGCACTTGTACACAGGGTATAATCTATTACGCTAATTTTCGCTTCCTGCAGAGACTGTCCGTCACATTTGTCTTCCGACGAGACTGTCCCAGAACTCTTGCTTCCTGCTGGGACTACTGTCCTCAAAAAATGGCTTCCTGCCGAGACTGTCTGCATGATTCTGCTTCCTGCCGAGAGCCTCGGCAGGAAGCAGAATCACACAGACAGTCTCTGCAGGAAGCCATTTATCATGTACAAAAGTCTCAGCAGGAAGCAAAAGATCTTGGACAGTCTCGGCGGAAGCCAAATATGATTTACAGTCTCTGCAGGAAGCGAAAATTAGCGGAATCGATTATACCCTGTGTTGTAAAGTTTTGCTGGTTTAGTAAGGTGGCACTGGTCACCAACCTCCCACCTTGTTCCAGCTCAGAGCACACTGGATGCACATTTCCTGGTTTGTTGAATCAAAAGAAGAAAAAAAGCATACGGAAGCCATTAGGAGTCAAACCCAGGACCCCTGTGCAAAGGAAGAACACTCAGTATACCAGGCCATATGCTACACTAGTCAAGAATCATCAATTTTGCAATTTTGTTGCCAGTGATTTATAAATTCAGTGCATCTAGGCCTTTAATCAGTGATGTGTGAAAATTAAGTTAAAGAATTATATAATTATAGAACCGTTTGCATGTCTCCCAAGTGGCTTTATATAGATTAATTATTATTGTAAGACTTTTCTAGTTCTTGAATTATCTCTCATCAAAGCATTGCCATCATTCCCTCAATATTCACAGTTGTCCAACTCTGTTACTACGTAAAAGGAAATTCAACGAATTTTGTTACAGGAATTTACTGATTAAGCTGTCAGTGATACAGCTATTCAACGACTGTTACGGAAATTCAACGACCAAAATCATTAAGAAAAGATTTGAAATGTAAAAAATCTCAAGTAATGGCAAATATATTTCTTATTTTGGATTAAATATGACAGAGAACACAACACAGTATGTTTTAGATTTAAATAATATAAATTAAGAGATAGTTTTGAAAAAATGTAATAAACTCCCGATGGTGTTAGTTTTACAGTAAATGGATAATTAACATAATTTTTGTTTTACAATTATATATTGCATGCTAGTCTATAAATGTGACATCAGTTTATTATTAGAAAACATCCATAGATATAATCAGATTACAATCAAACATGAGTTATTCAAATTATGTGTTACAGAAATTAGCAGACCTTGTTACAGTTATTAACATACTTTCAAGAGTAGGTTACAGTTATTGACCGACTTTTACAATGTATTATTATGGTCTAATAACAGAAAAGTGACCTCAATCAGATTTTATTGTTGATAAGGATTGACCTGGCACTCATTTATTTCCGTCATTACACTCGGATGTTTTCGTTAGTTTTAGCGATGATTTACCGGAAAATACTGCTATTTGAATATAATACAGTCAACTGTTTGTCGATGACGCCGTAGCGTAGTGGTGAAGGCTTCTGGCGGCGGATACAGATATCCAAGATCGAGTCTTATTGCATTCGTTTTAAGTAATTTCATTTTTTACATTTTGCCCTTATTCTTAATTGCATATTTTTTTTAATAATTAATGATTTTAAACGATTTTCTGTCGTATGGGTTTTCCCCATATGTTTTCGTGGGATTCCTACGTACTCTGAAAATTGTCCGTCTGCTGACACCAGCTGCATTTATTGTCTGCTGGATATACGATCCGCCTCCAGGTGCTTGGTTTTCCTGAAAATGCCTTGATTTGGAAGCAATGAGTCATGATTTTGTTCTTTGAATGTGAGATGTTTTGGTCGACATTGCTGTAGGATTTACATGTACATGTGATAGTAGAAAGAAAATGCATCTCGTTCAGCAGGTGAAGGGGGCTGTCGGGTCGGGCGATGGTGCTGGGTCACTTTCAGTGCCCGGCCGCCATATTAGTTCGGCTAATGGTGCGGCAAAGGGCTACTGAGCTTGCAGTAGGTGCGGGTGTTTTTTTTTTTTTTTCTTTATATATTTTTCTCTTCCCTATCATCTATTCTTTCTCCCTATCTTTGACAAACGGTCCGATATAGAATGAAGTATTGTCTCAAAGGGCCGTTAAACCCAAGACAACCAACCAACCGAATTAATAGCGAAACACTAAAATGTTGTGTCGAGCATGGCAAGATTACCTGTTGTTTTACGCAAAAAAAAAAAAAAAAAAAAATACATAAAAATATTAACACGACGGTTTTGAGATTCGAACCCACACTGCGAACCCATAACTCCAATGCCTTATCCTAACTGTGCTACTTGAAACAGTGATAGGTTTCCTACATACTGGCGCTGCTTTTACCCGTTCGTAATCGGACACCGTGAATTAATTTACGGAGTAGAACGGAATATTCATGAGTGCCAGGTCAATACTTACGAACAATAGCTCTTGTTATTTTAATCTTATTATATACTGTTCACAAAAAGTAGGGGATATTAAGTTATTAAAAATCGTATAAATTAAAAAAAATACCAAATCCATCTGAAACGGCAAGTATCCATCAGACAAATATTCGATAAGACATTTTGCATTACAATTTGGATAGTATATCCTGTCACGTGACCTGGGTGTCATTCGTTTTAGACAGGGGGTCGACACCCAAATTTCACACGAATCTGGTGTGGAAACAGATTGTTATCAGATTACAAAATTTACACAGAAACACTCGTCATGCTTCAGTTAACAAACTGAAAATTGGGTTTACACACTCTTTCAACAAAATAATGAGTGCAAGCCATAAATGTCTAAATTTTTCGGTAACTCGATGCACCTGTACGAATTTTGTTTTCTGGTTTTCTTCCCAACATAACAGTTTTGAATGAGAAAAAAAATCTTTTAGCATACAAAACTTAAAAGTGCATAAAATGTTTAGCTTAGTTGAAGAATTTGAATGAATTTTTGTTCGAATTTACCACATTTTAGTCCTGACCCCCTGTATGAAACAAATTGTATGCAGATCACGAGACAGGGTATATCGTCTAAACTTTCATGAAAAGTGTCTTAACAGATATTTATCTTATCAAAATTTAGCGTTTCATATGGATATCACATTTGTCGTCGATGCTACAATTTTTCATACCTGAATATACCCTACTTTTTGTGAACCGTATAGTTTGAATGAGGTAATAATATAAACTGATGCAAAGTGCTGCATTTCTTTTGCCTATTGGTTTATTTTAGAATGTTTATTTAAATACTAAAGACTTGTTCCTTTATAAAAGAAATGGGTGAAAATCTTTAAGATCACTTAAGGACTATTTTGCCATGCATGGGTTTCTTGCTTATAAAGGAGAATGTATTTTCAAAATGGAATAATGAAAAAAAATCTGATTTTGTCACAATGAGATGCCACTATTGTCGATTTAAGTCAGATGACCCAGATGCAGAACTCCAATATTCAATAAAAAGGTATATCAATGAGAGACCTGCATTTGTTTTGCCTGGATAAAATCCTGACAACAATAAATATAAAGCTACAGCCTCAACATTGGTGGAAGAGAGAAATGCAATTTGATGCATCAGCCATTTCCCCTGATATCATATCTGAAAAACTTCAATTCCTGTGACAAATATATTCAGTGAAATGTCGTATGCACAAATTGAAAAAAATAAATAAATAAATAATGAAAGCTCAAGCTGGACAAAAGGATTATAAACGCTGTAATACGATATTAGATAGGAAGTCACTGAACTGGACACCAGTGAAGAGATGAATTAATTCATACAGAGAATTCCTGTTACCATTGAAAGGGAAAAAATACAGTATTATAGCTGAATTAAAAATACTCCTTCCACATGTAACTGATGTTCTAAGAAGACACAACAGAACTGAAAATGTCTGACATTTTTTTGCATATGACTGCAAACGGAAAGTTCAATATTGACTATTTGGCTGCACTTCTATTTGTTTCAGTCAAGTAGGAAATGCCCATGCGATGCAGTTTCCTAGTGAAATTCAGTAGTTTGGGTCTGAGTCCTTGTTCTATGCAAAATTCATTTGATTCATAGGTGGTTATAAAAGCAACAGAAAATTACTGGGACAACAATCAATAGAAAGTCTGTCTCCTGACCTTGAATCAGTCAGTGTTGACTGTCCATCCATTTGTAGTGGAAGGAAGAAAAAATTACACTTGCAAATAGACTGTAAACAATCTGAAATAATACATTCTGTCTTGCTGAATAGCTGTAACATAACAGATAATTTCTGTAACATAGAGCATGGAGTTGGTTAATTTCTGTAACATAGCAGATAATTTTCAAATAGCAAGTCAAAGGGGTAAAAAGTGAATAAAAATATTCCGCTACCTATTTTTTCTGTCTTGGAAATCATAGGTGTACAGAAAGTATACGAAAAGCCTCATTAAAATACATACCCATAAAACAAGTACGAGTGGAAGCGTCTGCTAAAGTACTTGTTTGATAATTCCTGTAACAAAAGTCGTTGAATTTCCTTTTACATTGTAACAGAGTTGGACAACTGTGATATTGGAACTCCATAATCAGGCATTGTGCTAATGTGTATTGATACACTTCCCTGTTTTTCTGCCATTTTTACAAAGGGAAATAACTTTCGTGACTTTTTGTTTGATTCCCTGGATGAGAAAATTCTTCTAAAAAGGGGTCAGCTCCTAAAGAAAAGAATTTGCTCCTAGAGGAGCAAATTCTTTCCAGTTTAAGAGTTGACCCCATTGAGAAGGGAGGCAAAAATGAAAAAGCAAAGAGTTGCTTCCCCTTAAAGTATACACATTCACCTGTAAATTAAATTTTATTTACCAGGATTTTAACAAAACATCCGGGTGAAATGGGAAACATTGCGGATCCTGGATAGAGTCTGGTTCTCCAGGGGCAGTCTGATAAAGTGGGTCTGCACTGTTTGCGCAGATATTTACAGCATTTGCATGATATGCAATTATAACACCTTGATCTTTTCTTTCATGCAATATTAAATCTGTCTGCACTAGATTTTATTGATTTTAATCAATTTCTTATTGATTTAAAATAATAATTTCTGTGACTCATGAAATGTGGGCTTGAAATTAATGCTTTGATAGGTTCTAGTTCTGGCATAGAATATAGGGAAGAATGGACTGTTGGTGCAATACTAACCGGGTGGATTTTATGTCTCTTTCAGCAGATTTCCGTCATCATCACGGGGGTAATTCCAATTTGCCTACCTGTGCTTTCGACTGAGTCAGTCAGTTACCATACATGCAAAAGTGGCTGTCGACTGAGACAATCGACAGCAGTATCAGCTCGGTCTACAGCCATTAACGATAGTACCATTTACAGTTACTGGTAATGCTTACGATTGTATTCTCGGTCAAAAGCCACATTGTTTAGTACAGACTCGGTCGAAAGCACAGGTAGCCAAATTGGTATTATCCCTGTGATCATGGTGATGATGCAGTATGAATTTATTGTGTGAAAATTTCCCCTGTCTGTGGTTAAACCTGTCTTAAGGGGTCATCCAAGGGGACACAAAAAATTGGCCTTACCATAATTCGGGTTCATTTGCACTCCATTTCAGGAGAGACCCCAAAAAGTTGCTGTTGAAGACAGGTAATCCATATAGAGACCATTGGACCTTAAACTTAGCAGTACATCTCATTGAACCCCACAAAAGTAGGTCACAGTGACCAGCTTTATGGAAAATTGAAATTAGAACTAAAAGATATGGCAAGTGTCTTTGATTCAAATGTTTTAACTTGATATGGCTTTTATTTTTCCGCCCGCTTCTTATTTGATTTATTTATCTGTCCTTTAATCAACTTTTACATCATGTTGCTATCTCTCATAGCACATGTCGTTTGGTTCATAATACCTCAATCTATGGCATTACCTTTGATGTGAAATATATAAGGCCTTTGGTCAAGGGCCAAGGGTCAATAATCTAAGAACTTAGGCATTTTCATTAAGTCAGAGCTTTGCTTAAATCTGTTTGATTGCTCACAGTTCAGATTTTTTTCCATATTTGGTTCAAACATTACATTTAATATGAAATATCTAAGCCCCTGGGTCAGGATCGTGGGTGCCCCCAGGGGTCAATAACTAGGACTTAACTTTTTTGCTTGTAGTTCTAATATACTTCAGTGGAGCATGCTGATACATGGCTGTAAGTTATATCATATTAGTTGACATCATCTAGATATTGCTGCTGTCCTGAGATCAAGGTCAGAGACTTTGAAATTTCTACACAGGTAACATTTGCATTAAAGTTTTCTGTTAAAGGTCTAGATTCAGCACCCACTGTAAGAGGGCGGAGCTACAGTCTTACTGATAAAATTAATACCAATCAATTGTCTTATTGATAAAAATTAATCTCAATAAACTGTCAGTAAATTCCCCGGTAGATTTCGGTAAGCAAGAAGCAACCAATCAGATCAGTTATTGGAATTATATGATCTGCTTGAGTTCTTTACACTCAGGTGTGAGAATACCTAATTCTGCCTAGGCTCCCTTCACTGACTCTGCTGATGAGACAGGTGTCAATCATTTTACAGGTAATCTTTACCAATAACCAATAGCCAATCAAAACACATGGATGAGCTCTTGACCCTTTGGGCATTAAAATCACACTGAGGTGAAATGGCTCAGCAGTATGTAACCATAGTTGCATGCACTTGGTGCTGTGTGTCCCTACTGAGGTGAAATGAGCCTGATCTGCCTCTTATAGTCACGGCTGGCCTTTAAGATAGCTCCCATTAGGCAGTGGCACTGCAGGTTGGAGATTATAACAATCCATCATGAGTGTCCATGTAGGATAGGGAAATCTCACCTGAGGGGTCGGAATTTCAACCTGGTTGAAATTCCGACCCGGAGGGTGAGATTACCCTATCCTACATGGACTGGCTCATGCTGGATTATTTTTCTCCCACTGTTGGCGGATTTTAAACCTCAAGTCGGATTAAGCTTCAGAAAAGGAAAATCTTAACTTTTTAACCAGTGATCTGAAGTAAATTTTGAGCAGCCCAATGTGTTTATCGGGTCCTAAAATGGGTGTAAACACAGTTTGCACCTCAAAAATAGATGGAAAACACTATATGTGGACTATTTTTTCTTCCAGAGGGCGAAAACAAAATACAACTTAGCCTCTCACGTCACGCGCCTCAAGTTTGCTAGCGACGTCTTTAACCTGTTTTAGTGACGTCATTAAAATTGAGTGACGTCACAAACCCATGAACTGCTATCAAACGTCATCCGTCATGCTTGCGTGTCCATTTTGTTTGTTTAAAATCAAAATATTAGTCAAAAAATGAAAAAGTCTGGTTGCTAATATAAGAAAGATGTTGCCATGTGCAAGATAGAAATTTCTTATATGAGCTGAGAGCCTATCTTATATAGGCAAAGGAGGGAGAATACAGTAGTCCCAGCTCACTTGGCAAGTTGCTCATGAATAATGAACCTTTTCTATAATTGTTGAAGGGCAAATGGGCCCGCCATGCCGACCTTGACTATAAAGTAGGAGCTAGTCTTATTCGGTGCATGTGAATAAATTTTAAAAAATCAACAAAATAATAAATAAAACAAAATTTCTGTTTACATTTTCAGGCGCTGTAAGACCTCAACCTGATGGAGAACTGTGTCAAGATTATTTGTTCTTTTCTGGGTAAGAGTCCAAATCACTTGTCTTTTAGGCTAAAGTAAACATGTTTTGTAATTTATGCTAAAATTACAGCTGAAACTAGGTTGTTGATCAGACTTTTAAATTATGGTACTTAAAATCTGTCTACTCTTAAATGACATTAATTGTTATGTCATATTGACACAGGGTATAATCGATTCCGCTAATTTTCGCTTCCTGCAGAGACTGTCCATCATATTGGCTTCCGCCGAGACTGTCTGCGAACTCTTGCTTCCTGCAGAGACTACTGTCCTCGTAAAATGGCTTCCTGCCGAGACTGTCCGCGTGAATCTGCTTCCTGCCGAGAGCCTCGACAGGAAGCAGAATCACGCGGACAGTCTCGGCGGGAAGCCATTTATCACGTACAGAAGTCTCGGCAGGAAGCAAAAGATCGCGGACAGTCTCGGTGGAAGCCAAATATGATGTACAGTCACAGTCTCTGCAGGAAGCGAAAATTAGCGGAATCGATTATACCCTGTGGTTGAGTTCTCCTGGTTCATTCTACCAATGCCCTAATAATTTGGTTAGAACTCAGCAGACACATGACGTGGTAATGATGTGGCACTGATGTCTATGTGACCTGATGATGTCACATAGATGTCAGTATATCGTTTCAACATCAGTGGCCCACCCGCTGGGAAGGGGCTGTAAATCCCTGAAATTTATTTATTCTCGCATAATTCTGCCATAGGATGGGTTTTTACTGTCTAAACCCAGCAGGCACATGACGTTGAAATGACGTCGCACTGACGTCGATGCGACTTTATGACGACGTTAGTATGACGTCATTTTGACGTCATGTGCCTGCTGGGAGGCATCCCCAGAACTTAGAAGATGGATCTAGATCTTTAGGGGTGTTCCAAGGGGAAAACCCACAGTTTTGTAACCAAAGATGTTTGAATATCCCTACATTTCATTAGCAATTCATGAACCATGGAAGTGCAACTCATGCACTCATATTTTATGTACAATACAAGGATCTGTCTCTAGACTGCAAACATTTCTTGGAATTTTTCATGAATCTGAACATGAATTATTCATAAATATTTCGTGAACAATTCATGAACTAATAATTATAATTGTACATTTCACAGGGGTATAGTCTTGTATGCAGTGTGCAAAACTCTGAAAACACATAATCTCCAGTGCCATATCATTTCTAAATACATGTAGACATTTTTTATCTTACGCCACCTGCGTGTGCCCTGCAACATGTTTTAGAATCACGATAAAGTTTTCTTCTGTTTTAAAAGTGTTTCCAGGAGTTTGTAACTTTCAAGTCTGTGACCAGATTTTGTAAAAGATTGTTTCAAACAGAATTTTATGGCTTGTGCATATGTTTTATGACTCCCTGATGGGCAGTAGATTGCTGTTTGTTCAGTTTTCAACACCTGCACCATGCATTTTATACCATTTTGATTCTGAATATTGTGACAGCAATAAGTGACAAACAGTGTAGACCCAGATCAGACTGCTCCTTAAGGCCCAGTCTGATCAGGGTCTGCACTGTTTGCAGTTTTGACAGCATTTTTTGGAAAAATTGGGACATGTAAAGTCTACGAAGATAATTACCATAACTGTTTCAGGTGTCTCAATACTTAGGAGTAATTATGGCATAAAACAAATGAGCCGTGACACGAGAAAACCAACAAAGTAGTTGTGCACCCAGCGCAGACTCAGATCAGCCTGGGCATCTGCCCAGTCTGATCAGAGTCTTCGCTGACTGTATGGCAGTAGATCAGACCCTTAGCTACCCTTTAAGCGCACTGCGAAGACTCTCGTCTGGCTGGGCTGATGCCCAGGCTGATCTGCGTCTGGGCTGGGCGCACAACCACTTTGTTGGTTTCCTCGTGTCCTAGCAAAAATGTGTGTCAAGTGCTGTTCTTTCTGATCATTGCTGTGGCATAAATTCAGGAGTTTTCTGCAACTTCAAGTGGTTTAAATTGTATTGTATTCGTCAGATTTGTTGTTGGTTCTGAGTGTTCACATGCTATATGTTTGTCTACATGTATGTGCATGCTCTTATGCTAGCCAGTACCAGAGGAGCTATTGAACTACTGTCGACATTGGCACCAGCATTCACAATTGAATGATACCATGATATATAAAGTGGCATCTTAGGGGCAAAGCCCTCAGAAGCCATTAAGCATTTTAGAAAGTCAGATGTATGTGTAAAGATGTCATCGATCGGTGTCTCTTGGAGACTTTTGTTATGAAAATAGAAAAAAAAAAAACATCATGCAAATGCAAACAGATACACAGGACACAAAATTTGGCATTTTGTCGGTCCACTGAATTTGCCAAAAACACCCTAAACCTCAGAATAAAAATCTGGTTGGAGTGATTCGATTTGGGCCAGGTTTATCGTGTTTCTACAGCCATTTGGAAGTTTTGGAATGGTTTTAGGTGGTTTGGGGTTTGGATGGAATTAGTGCAGCAGCTGGTTTTATCTGGATATTTGCTGAGGAATTTTGTAGAATTGGAGTCAGATGGACAAAGACAGACAGACAAAAGTAATAAAGATGCTCTTCCTGCAAATATTATAGAATTATTCTGACAAGCAATCAAGATCTGTATTTGTTTATCTCCCAGTATATATGTAATTACTGTCTAATAAAATGCCTGATGGTTTGTTTTACATCACGTAAATTACCGAAAAGATTACGGCATCGGCATCTCGAAACATTTTGGTCTTTAGTGGACAACATCTCAAGCTTATTGGTAATGTTGGATGCTCCATCTTCAAAATTTGGATATGTGTGTTGTATCAGGAAATGTTTCATAAAAAATGTTGGCAAACAGTGCAGATCCTGATCAGACTGCTGTGTAAAAGATGCAGTTTGATAAGAAAGGTTGTCCATATATTTGGATTAAAAACAGTAATATTTGTTTTACATCATACCACCCTAACTTTCTTAATAAAAGTCTTGTTCTTGCATGCCAACAAAATCAGCTGGGCCGTGGGGCGAGGTGCCTTGTGCCATGAGTGCTATTAAAACTTAGATTGGCCAGCATGTGTGTGCAGAACAATCAGTATGTTGATTTCTTAAACATCTGTGTTAACACTGCACCAAAAACTGAAAATAATTGAATATGCAAACAGCATAAATCCAGATGAGGTGGCTCATCATGAGCCACCTCATCTGGGTCTTCGCTGTAATGTCCTCTAGTTTTTGAATTCTCAATATGATATAGCTTGGACATAACAATTTCAAAGTTTTGCAGGCGTTCATATTGTCATTCTACTTTTTGCTGCTTAATGGTTAATGTTGGCAGGAAGAATATGATAAAACTGCACAGATGTCCAAGTTGAGTAGAGGTCTCACTCTGCTGACATAATGAACAGCACTTTTTCTCGTATTTATGATGGCACAAATAATTTTCTTGTTATCCTATATTATGAAAACATAAATCTTAAATTGCCATACCCTCTATATCAACTGTAATTTATTGGTTCCTCAGAAAGTTGGCAGAGTTGTGTGTTGAGAAAACATATAAGAGAACATTAGCCTTGGGTCAAGTATGGTTGTGGCCGTAAAATCTTTGCTGTAAGAGTGAAGCCCCGATTTTCAGGGTTTATCTTGAAAACTTTAACCCATTGCATTCTGGGTATTTTTTGTCGTCTGCTGAAATTGTCGTCTGCATCAAAAATCAAGGACATTTTGACAATATTGGTCTTACTAACTCTTGTAGAAATGATGTCTAAGGCAGCAAACAGTTTGGATCTCAGATCAGGCCCCACGTTTGTGGGGCCTGATCTGGATCCAAACTGTTTGCCCAGATACCCCTAAAGGGGTTTCCCAAATGGAATGGGTTAAGAACTTTTAGATCTGTAAATGGAATAACCGGAGGAGGAAATCAGGGAAAAGTCCAGAAATTGAAATGGAAAAGTGGCAATCCTGTGTATATAGGAATTAACAGGACGATGATTTAGGTGTTTGTTAGGGATGAGTCCTACTGTCCTTTCAAGAATACTTTCACCTATTTCGAGCAGACCGTTGAGCAGAAGTGAGCGAAACCCAGAGCTCACTGGGAAAAACCACTTGACCTTCTATGAGTAGAATACGGCTTTCTCACGAGAACGCACAGTGGCGAGAGACCTAATGTTTAACCCATTCCATTTAAGATACCTCTCTAGGGGTATCTGGGCAAACAGTTTGGATCCACATCAGGCCCCACAAATGTGGGGCCTGATCTGAGATCCAAACTGTTTGCTGCCTAGACATCATTTCTACAAGAGTTAGTTAGACCAATTTTGTCAGAATATTTTTGATGCAGACAATAATTTCAGCAGACGACAAAAAATACCCAGAATGAATGCAATGGGTTAAGAGTGGATCAGCACTCTTATCCTTTAGGACTTGAAGACCAGTGTCTGATTTACGTTTGGTAGAATTATAAGAAGTCGTTTTTCTTTCAGGTAGCCATATAATTATGAAGTGCTGTGCTGAATAGAAAAGAATGAAATAAGAACAACTCCCAGGCCTCACTTTATGAACAGTCAGGTTCTCAGTTTCCAGGAAAATATGAGACTGTAAGTCAGTATGCAGTTGGCACACTATGTTGAAATTGAAGATGTTGCATCATTTTTGACTAAGAAATGGTTACTGGTATACCATGGTTTTGTCTGTCTGCACGAGAAATAAACCATGACCTTTAGCGAGTGGATTATCTCCCACACATGTGGCCAAATCAGGATCTACATGTCAACCCTCTTTACAATGGCACTTGAAAGGAGCTTCTAAGGGACTTCTTTTTACAGCATCAAGGCTTACCAATGTCTTGCCATAGAAAGGGGCTTCATTGATAATTCTGACATGGGCTTAAAAGGTGCTTCATTGGTAGTTCTTTTGAAGCCTCCTAATTTGCATCAAGGAAACCCCAGGATTCTTCACATTTTAGTCAATAATTTCATTGTTTCCGTCTGCACTCTTTCGCGCAATCGGTAGGGCACCTGACTCATAAGTCAAAGGTCCTGGGTTCCAAACCAGGTCTGGCCACATACTTTCGTTTCTCCTTCCGCTGATTCAAGAAGGGCAGTTGTCAGTTACTGGCGAAAGTATGTGCACTTAGTACTGCTTAACCTCTGGGAGGTCTTACGCCTGCCCAGGAATAGTGTGGTTAGGTTAACTGACCGTCCCGGTATGACCATAGTTGTTTACCGTGGACGTTAAGCAATAAATCAATCAATCAATCAATCTGCACTCTTTCAGACTGCAGCACAGTGAATAGGTAGTCTTTATCATTTTATAGTTTTTAGCTCACCTGAGCCGAAGGCTCACAAGGTGAGCTTATAGTATAGGCTTGGTCCGTCGTCCATCGTCCGTCCACACTTTTAAGTATTAATATCTGCTAAAGTAGCTGGCCAATCTTGATCAAATTTTATGTGTAGCATGGTTGGGGTGGGGGATTGATTGCATATAGTTTTGGGACAGATTGGTTTAAAACTGTGGTTACCATGGCAACAAAAAGGTCCCATAGTCTTATAATGGGGAAAATGTTGTCCGGGCCTTAGCTTCTTCATTTTTGATCGCAACTTCTTGTAACTTGCAGGTATCCAGGACATCTAAAACATCTCGGACCAGTTTGAATTTGGGCCAGGTTGGATTGTTATTTTCAGAGTTACTTGCCCTTGAGCGATAAAATATTTTCCCATAGACTTATAATGGGGAAAACGTTGTCCGGGCCCTAGCTTCTTCATTTTTGATCGCAACTTCATCAAACTTGCAGGTATTTAGGACAGTCAAAACATCTCGGACCAGTTCGAATTTGGGCCAGGTTGGATTATTCTTTTCAGAGTTACTTGCCCTTGAGCGATAAAATATTTTCCCATAGACTTATAATGGGGAAAATGTTTTCCGTCATCATTCTAGTGCCTTCATTTAATGATTTAAATTGTACTTCACACAAGTGATGAGTATGACAATATCTTGGACAAGAACACGTTTCAGCGTTTGTGGGTCAAGGTGAAGGACACAGTGGCTATTTTTAGAAAAACTTTGTCATCGCTGTAGCCCATCAGTTTGTGGATTGAATTCAATTGGATATCACACAAGTGATTAGTATGACAATATCTTGGGTTAAGGTCAAGGTCACAGTGGCTATTTTTAGAAAAACTTTGTCATTGCTCTAGAGCCTTCATTTATGGACCCATTTTGATTAAAACTTCACACTAATGTTTTGTATGACAATATCTTGAACAAGCTCGCGTTTCAGCGTCCTACGGTCAAAGTCAAGATCACAGTGGCTATTTATAGAAAAACTTTGTCATCGCTCTAGCACTTTCATTTATGGACCAATTTCGATTTAACTTCACACAAGTGATAAGTATGGTAATATCTTGGACAAGTTTGCGTTTCAGCATTCTTGGGTCAAGGTCAAGGACACAGTGGCTAGTTTTAGAAAAACTTTGTCTCGAGCCTTCATTTATGGACCGATTTTGATTCAACTTCACACAAATGTTTAGTATGACAATATCTTGTACAAGTTTGCGTTTCAGCATTCTAAGGTCAAGGTCACAGTTGCTGTTTCTAGCTCACCTGAGCCAAGGCTCACAAGTTAAGGAAATGAACTCTATAAGCAATGCGCTTTCGTTCAGCTCCTATTCGCTTATTGTATGTGTAAATTATTGTGATTGCTGTTTATATGAATAAATATTGTTTAAACTAAGGCTCACAAGTTGAGCTTATAGTATAGGCTTGGTCCGTCGTACGACCACACTTTTAAGCATTAATATTTGCTCAAGTAGCTTGCCAATCTTGATCAAATTTTCTATGTAGCATTGTTGGGGTCGGATCTTGATTCAAAACTGTGGCTACCATGGCAACAAAAAGGTCCCATAGGCTTATAATGGGGAAAATGTTGCCCGGGCCATAGCACAGTCTTTAGTTTTGACTGCAACTTCTTCAAACTTGCAGGTATCTAGGACAGCCTTAAAATATCGGACCGATTCAAATTTGGGCCAGGTTGGATGATTCTTGTCTTTTTCATTTTCCACCCCGAGGGTCACAGGTATGATACCACCTATGTGTTCAATTTGCCTTAGAGGAACTTACCCTAGAATACTGAGGCTGAATGGATTCAGGTGAGCTACAGGACCAATGGTCCTCTTGTTGTATTTATTCGTCCCCTAACATCCAAAACCAAAAGTAGGCTGTGGCACATGAATGATGTTGTTGCTCTGAACCTGGGGGAGGTTTGAACATGAAAACAAGTAAACTCTCAGTATAAAAACAAGAACACCAGTTAAATTACTCTCAGTAAAAAAACAAGAACACCTGGTCCAGTTAAAAGTACTTATGACGAGCATGCATTCACTGCGCTTTAGACTGCATTTTGCAACAAAGAAGTTATCTTGAAAAAAATTAACCACAAAGCAATGGTTATGATGGAATTTCCTGTATTTCCTGTGATGTGAAAACCACATGATGATGCCCTTTGAGTAAGGGACACAATTTACTAAGTACCTCATGTGCTTACTTTGTGGCTGGGGGCCCATGTAATGAAGAGATTGCACTATAATATGAGCCGCGACGCGACAAAACCAACAAAGTGGTTGTGTGCCCAGCGCATACTCAGATCATACGCCCAGCGCAGACTCAGATCAACCTGGGCATCCGCCCAGTCAGATCAGAGTCTTCGCTGTCCACATGGAGGTAGCTTAGACCCTTAACTACTCTTTAAGCGCCGAGCGAAGAGACTGATTGGACAAGGCGGATGCCCTGGCTGATCTGAGTCTGCACTGGCTCACGACCACTTTGTTGGTTTTCTCATGTCGTTGCTCATATATATTATGGTAATATCATATTTTTCTGTGTCCAGAAATTCAGCTCATCAGAGGAGCTAGGTAAACTATTTTGGGCCAGATTGTTGACTGATTTTTCCATTACTGTGACTTTTATTATTATTTTAGTCCCCCTTCAAGCTATTATTTAGCTCTCACAAAGACTGACCCCTGATAGAAATCTTTGATGATTATCTACTGTCGCCAATATCTTAAGATATCCAACTTTTTATCATCCAAAAACAGCCTGAAGAAAATCTTGGAAAAAATTATTAGAGTTCTGCCAAACAAGGAGAGAAGAGACTTTGCAGAATGTGCAAAGGAGGAAGACTTTTTTCAGCCTGTGGGGGAGGGGGGCTAGGTGTTTATTATCAGGGGTGTCATGAAGAGGCAGGGGGAATTCACCCACCCCCCCTTATTGTAAATTTGTATAGGAATTGTATTGAAAGGATATAGAATCCCCTCCCCCCTTACATTTTGTCTTGATCCTCGGGTGCCAAAAAGGTTGATGAAACCCTTGTTATTCTGATCAGAGCCTTAAAGCTTCCCTATTGTCCTTGCTGTACAGTCTAGCATCATAGCATAAATTGAAGACTGATCAGTCTGTGCTGATCACAGGCTAATCTGAGTCTTTGTTGTTTGCAGATGTTGTAATGCACATTTTGTCATGGTGTAGCAAGTGAAAGTACAGTCTTTGATAATCAGTGGAAGTGCTTTAAATAGGTTTTTCTTTTTGAATTCTTAGAATCTCTTTAATTGGTGCTATTTCGGTAAGAGAAAAAAATATTATTATGCATAATTATCCAGTTTTGTCTAAATTAGCTTGCCACTGACCTGTGCTGTAATTCCACTACCTTGAGTTGGTTTGTATGGAAAAACAGAATGAGAATGAAAGTTAGGATGAGTCTTCAACAGAATTGAACCATGCGTGTAAGGTGTAACCTGTATTGTCGCCATTGTCATCTAAATGTGACTGATAGGCAGAGGGCCATTGTCACATAATGCAAACTGGCTTAGTCAGGCTATGACCAAATGACCTTGACCTAAATCAGGAATATATATTTTTTAGAACATCTTTCACTAATATTGATATTAAGGATGAACTAATGTGAAAGATAGGGTTAGACCAAAACAATATGTAGTTTCTTGTAAAATAAATTTGGCATTTGTAGGTGCGGTTCTATATAAATTCAGTGGCAAACAAAGTAATTAAAGCGCCAAAAGTTTGGATATACATGTACATAATTTTCAGATGACAAAATTCCATCTGTAAAATTTCAAAACATGTTTCAAGCCATATCAAGACTAGAGGGCAAACAGTGTAGATCCAGATGAGGCAGCTCATTATGAGCCGCCTCAATTGGGTCTAATTCAACTATTTTCATTCTTGGGGGAGCAAATAGTTTGAGTTGAATCCGTGACCTCATGAACCGAAATCTGACATGCCAGCCTCATGCAGTCATGCTTTGTAAACAAATTTTGTGGGGGAGTTTTGACTATATTGTTTAATGACAAAATCCCACAGTACTAATAAGCTGTGTCCTAACGAATATACCTTGTTGCATGGTGAAAGTAAAGTTTCATAATCAGTGTAATTATCAGCATAAATCATTTTGCCATTCTTTCAGACTCATCCCTGTTACAGTCTGAAGGAATTTGTCTGGTAAAAATGGCGGACCTTGTGCAGATCCTCTTTGCTGTACATGTGTGAGTGTATGCTTCTGATTGAGGTACCTTTTCTGTTGATAACAAACATTAAATTGCCAGTTTGTTTGACATTTACTTTTTGGGGGACTTACTGTAAACATAACTAGCATGGCAATAGGCCAAAATTTTTGGGACTCAATAAAAAGTCCGGTCCAAAAGATTAAGCAACATACAGGTGGACAGACCATGTTTTAGCTTTACTACATGAGGACCCAGAGCTCTAGATAAGAGGGAGTATTTGAAGATAATTAAGGATAATTTTTCTTATTTCTCATCGAAACCATATGTTGTGACCCCTCATCTGAACCGTCTCATCGAGACGGTTCAGATGAGTGGTCACAACATATGATTTTATGCAGAATTAACAAAAATTATCCCTAATTATCACTTGGTTATCTCTCTTATCTAGAGCTATGGGACCTATTGCTGACACCCTGGTGTCAGTGTGCGTGTCAGTGTTTGAATCCACAACAGCGTCTGCACTGGGATCAGATTATGGATGTTTTGGTAAAGAGTTTTTTTTTTTTTTGGCAAGCAAGAGTTAACTCTTTCAGTACCAAAAAGCAGACGACAAAATTTACGTCTGCAAAAATAAAAAAAATGCCTTGTCCAAGACTTTTAATATTGAGAATTCAAAGACTAGAGGGCAAACAGTGTAGATCTAGATGAGGTGGCTCATTATGAGCCGCCTCATCAGGATCTACGCTGTTTGTAAATTTTGCTAATTGCGTCACCGGGGCTTAAAGAGTTAAGTGAATTAGCGGTATACTGTACAGGGGCAGGTGTCAGCACTATACTTGCCTATGAGGCAAAGGCTGTCTGCTCTAGAATGACCAAGATATCAAAAGTCAATCTTGTCTTTCTTCCGCTGCAAGATGCGTTTTCATTTCCAAACTAATCCTGTAAATCTATACCTGTCTTATATAAGACAGATCTAGAATCTTATGGTTGCATGTTTTGGAGTGACATACCTTGGCCTTCTATAATCAAGTAAACTAGAGAATAGTTGTGGCGGTCTATTATTGCTTGTATGAGGCTGTTGCAGGTCTGATAGTCTGATCCAAGGGCGTAGCTACCTATACGGCAAATACGCAAGTGCGTATTGAAATTTTGTCAAAATTGACAAAATTTCAAAACGCACCTGCATATTTGCATGCTAAAAATTGATGAATTAGACAAGATTTCAATACCAACTGTCACAGTGGCTGAAATGCTACCTTTCCCTTCAAGGAGAAGAGTTTCAAAATGATTGTGCGTATCATAAAATTGATCCTAGTTACGCCCCTGTGATCCTATCTCACATGAGCAACTCTAGATCCTATTTTCACACAAAGGAAAGAAAGGGCACCAGCCAAGTTTTCTCTCCAAATTTTGGCCCTAGCTGCAGTCAGAATTATTAAACAAATCAAATTTTATTATATCAATCCTTCAAATTATAATAAAACTTTATGTGACTTATTAAAATGTCAGTCCCAAATTCTAGATTTATTAATGTAAATAAACTTGTAATTTTAGGATTTATTGTAAACTTGCACTTTAACTTGCACTTTAGACTTGCAAGTACTCTGTGTGTCTTGCTTTAGCTCACTGATGGTTGCCCTTTGTGATCCTTCAAATAAGAAGTACAGACCTAGTGGGCATGCTACGTTCAGACAGTGCTCTCCAAGTATTGAGGTCTTTCTTCTTTGCTGAAGAGGGTGTGCTGTTTTTCCGTCAAAGTCTGCAGAAGAGGTACTCTATCAATTCTAAATACCGTATTGATGCAATTAAACACCCTGAGGGCATTGATGGGAAGAGGGGGTTGGGGTTATTAGAACCTGAAAGTAACAAATCCGCCATTATTTAAAGTGTGTCAAAGACTCAAAAAAATAGTTTTAGTGAGTTTCACTATGTCAGAATAAAATCTGCACGTTGACATCACTAAAGTAGCTGACAACTTAGAAGTACAACATGAACCATGATGAGAGAAATGTAGGACCCACCTGGTAGGACCAAATATAAATTACAATATCTAAAGCCCCAGTCACACATTCACGGTTCAGGCCATGGTTCACCACGGTTTCACAAACCGTAGCACACCGTCGTGATTCGTAGTAG
Source organism: Ctena decussata (assembly GCA_963989385.1). NCBI lineage: Eukaryota > Metazoa > Mollusca > Bivalvia > Lucinida > Lucinidae > Ctena > Ctena decussata. Next base: position 41,396,532 of record OZ022514.1, read on the forward strand.
CACCGTAGATGTATCCGTTGTGTTCCGTAATGATCCCTGAAGAACCGTGGTGATCCGGGAGTCGCTACGGAAGTTTTTAAACTGTTTAAAACTTCCGTGGTGAACCGTGGTGGCTTGTGGGCGTGGCCAAAACCGTAGCGCAACCGTAACAGAATCGTGCTCGTTCGTAGCGCTACCGTAGGTGTATCCGTGATTATCCCTGGCTTTCCGTCAGTATTCGTGGACAACCGTGGTAATTTTTTCACTACGAAAACTCACTTTTTCTTCAAGTGAAATGAGTTCCCAGGCTCGAAAGTTTATGACCTTGGATTACTTTCCTTGTCAATGCAAAATACCTACTCACAATTAATTTTCAGAATAAAATTTTTATTTGTCAACCGAATTTCAAAATTTTTGCTGCACATTTTACGAAAAATTTACTATAATATAATGTGATAAAATATTTCCTTGTCTTCAAATAAATTAAACATCATCAACAAAAATCATTATCATGACCACCGTTAAACCGTAGACAATCGTAGGAGCCCGTGGCGCTACCGGCTTGTGTCGTACTAGCACCGTATCGAACCGTAGTAGCATCGTAAGCTTCCGTAATGCGACCGTGGAATACCCTTGTTGTCCGTAGTGCTGCCGCCTTGCACCGTCGTGAATTCGTAGATGATCCGTACAGACACCGTACAAACACCGTGAGAAACCCTAATGGAACCCTGGCAAACCGTAGTGATGCTGAATTTTTCTACGGTTCACCCCGGTTTGCCGTCTAGGTCAAACCGTGGTGAATCGTGGTAAACCGTAGCTTGAACCGTGAATGTGTGACTGGGGCTTAAGGAGCTTATGCCTATAATTTTGCAATGTTGGGAAGTTAGTATGGCATTATTTTTGAAAAAAGAGGGAGGGGGCATTTATTCATTTATAAGAGCAGGGGCATTTATTATCCCCCGCCAAAGGCAGAGGGATATAGTTTTCTCCATGTCCGTCCATCCGTCTGTCTGTCCGTCTGTCCTTCTGTCTGTCTGTCCTTCCATCCGTCCGTCCGTCCGTCCAGAGCCATAACTTAGTAACCACTTGACGGATTTTAATGAAACTTAAAATAAATATGTATCACTATAACATGCTGATGCACATGAAGTTTCATCAGACTGGCTTCAGTAGTGCATGAGTTATTGCCCTTTAATGGACTTTAAATCAATAAAATGAGTCATAACTAAGTAACCAATCATCAAAACTTCATGAAACTTACACTGAATATGTATCACCATAACATGGTTATGCACATAAAGTTTCGTTAGAAGAGCATCAGTAATGCATGAGTTATTGCCCTTTGATTGATTTAAATTTAATAAAATGAGTCATAACTAAGCAACCAATTATCAAAACTTCATGAAACTTATACAGAATATGTATCACCATAATGCGGTTATGCACATAAAATTTCCTCAGAAGGGCATCAGTAGTGCATGAGTTATTGCCCTTGAATCAATTTATGGTTGACAAATTCAGCCATAACTAAGTTACCAATGAACAGAATTCTATGAAACTGATACTAAATATGTATCACCATATCACATTGGTGCCTCTTACGCTTTGTCGGAATTGCTTGAGTAAGCACTGAGTTATTGCCCTTGAATTGGTTCATAATCAACAAATTGAGTCATAACTAAGTAACCAAAGGTTGGAATTTCAAGAAACTTAAAATAATTATGTATTTTCATGACACAGCAGGGCACATTAAGTTTTGTCATAATCACTCCAGTAGAGCATGATTTAATGCCCTTGGAATGATTTAAAATTCACAAATTAGCCATAACTAAGGTATCGGTGAACAAATTTCTTGAAACTAAATTAAAAATGTATCATCATAGTGCAGTGATGCTGAGACAAGTGTTTAAGAACAGCTTCAGCTTATGCCTCACTTATGTCAGAGATGTTGCCCTTGATTTTATTTACAATCCACAAGTAACGAGTGAACGAAATTGTATGTAACTTAAAATAAACCAGAAACAAATCAGGGCCACTTTGGCGGGGGATATAAATTCACCGAATTTGCTTGTTAGGATTAAAACTGAAATGAAAAAAAAAAATTGAAAATAATTGATTTTACTGTCAGTCAGCATGTCCAAAATTGCTGACAAATGGTGAATAGTTTAATTATCTGAATTTGTAGCATTTGCACATATAATTTGCTGCATAATAAGCATCTAACCACATTGAGTTTTAATTTGATTGTGCAGAAAAACTTGTTTGTTTGCGGTGAAAATATTTTTCCGCATGACGTATATTGAGAACAGTTGGTAGTATTACTACCTGGTGAATGTTTTTGCACCTTTTACGCAAGGCCTCTAATTTATGCTGTTTTTGACATTATAATGTATTAATATTTGTGCTAAATTTCTGGGATTGATAACCACCTGCCTGAGTTTTGGTTTGTTGGTTTTCAAGGGAAACGAACAGAAATTCCAAGAACTTTATCTGTTTAACTCTTTAAGCCCCAGTGAGGCAATTAGCAAAATTTGCAAACAGCGTAGATCCTGATGAGGCGGCTTATCATGAGCCGCCTCATCTAGATCTACACTGTTTGCCCTCTAGTCTTTGAATTCTCAATATAAAAAGTCTTGGACAAGGCATTTTTAAAATTTGTGCAGACGTTACTTTTGTCGTCTGCTTTTAGGTACTGAAAGAGTTCAAGGTGAATGGGACTGCTACACCTTCAGGGGAAGCCATTTTGGAAGGGCTAAGCCTGTGTTGAGCAGGGGAGCAAATGGGAAATTTTGTTCACCTTCGTAAAAATGGCAAAAAAAAAACCAACAACAAAAACATGGTGTACCCATACACCATAAATTTGTACTGCATAATGAGCCAAAAAGGATGATCATCCATTTCAGCTCATTATATAGTACAATCTTAAAATGGAATTAACTTGTGATTTTATTTCCTTTTTTTCAACAGTATTGCAGTCATATCAGGAGGAACCCAAATAGCTCAGTGAGTTAAGTGCTGGCCTGCTGATTAACAGTCCCGGGTTCCATTCCGACTGACGGCTGCTGGTCTGCTGATTAGCAGTCCCGGGTTCCATTCCGACTGACGGCTGCTGACTTGCTGATTAGCAGCCCCGGGTTCCATTCCGACTTACGGCTGCTGTCCTGCACAATAGCAGTCCCAGGTTCTATTCCGACTGATGGCTGCTGATTAGCAGTCCCGGGTTCCATTCCGATTGATGGCTGCTGGCCTGCTGATTAGCAGTCCCGGGTTCCATTCCGACTGACGGCAGAAATCTTTTCAACCATTAACAGGGTTCCATTGCACACAGCCTTTCGTTACCACCTTCCCATCAGGTTGAAAAGACGATTGTCTCCAGCAGAACCAAATCAGGGACCACATGAGGGAATGGGGCCTTTATTAGAAGTAATACTGTATGTTCATTCAATGCCGAAATTTATAGTATGTGTTTCGAATAATTTTGATAAAAGAATACATTGTTTCAAAACAGTTTAGATAAGCTCGTAGAGATTTTTGTGAGAGTTGATCTCACTTCCCAGTGGGCACATGACGTTGAAATGACGTCATACTGATATCAGTGCGACCTCATTACGTTGCATCAACGTCAGTACGATGTCCTTTCAACGTCATGTGCCTGCTGGGTTACTTTTATGAAATAACTTTATCAGGTTTCGCATTGCAAAGCTTTATCACATAGCATGGCTTTATGGGGATGGCGGGTACAGTATGTTCATCATATCAATGACATATTTCACTATTATTGAAACTACAGTTTATGTCCCTATCTCTGTCATTTTGAGTTCAGTTACAACATTATTACACCTTCAAAGTCCTCTTATCAGCCGGAAACATCAACAAGGGAGCATTTTAAGATATGAAATAACAGGAAGCCCTTTTGATCAACTCAAATATTGACACCTGACTGAGTAAATTTCACTGTGTCAACCCTGAATATTGAGACAGAGGCTCCTGAGCAAACCTTGTAGACCCTGATCAGACAGGGTCTTCACTTTTTGCCATTACATCAACGATATAATGGTTCTTCATGGCAGTTTGCTGGATAGTAATTAACTATTGACATATACAAACGTTAGGATGTTTAATTTAATTGGGAGGGATGTCTTAGTAATTTGGGTGATTACGGTAATCATAATAATGGGGTAAAGAAACTTGGAGTTCCCTGAATTTCAGTTTCACTTCCCCTTTCACATGCTCAGTTTTCGGGAAAGAAAATTTGAAAATTATTCATGTGTGTCAAACCATTCTTTGAGTGCTGCAGATGACCCAATCAGGGTTGGGGATTTGTTTATTTCCCTTTTCATTTGCTCAACTTGCTGGGAAGAAAATTAATATGAAGCAATAACTAATGGCCTTGCACTATTGACTCAGATAAGCAGGGCTCTGGATGAGCCAATCTGAATTGGGGTGGGCATTTGCTTCCCCTTTCAGGTGCTCGATTAGTAAGCAAGAAAATTAGGCAGTAACTACCACTCTTGTGCAGGACTGGGATAAGCAGGCCAACTGGAGTGGGTGTTGGTGAGGAATGTAGGACATTTCGGCCATGGACGTTTCGGCCTAGGACATTTCGGCCTAGGACAGTTCGGTTGGTTGGTTGGTTGATTTGATGCTTACCGTCCACGGTAAACAACTAAGGTCATGTCGGGACGGTCAGTTAACCTAACCACACTATTCCTGGGCAGGCTTAGACCTCCTAAGCGGTTAACCAGTACTAAGTGCACATACTTTCGCCAGTAACTGACAACTGCCCTTCTTGAATCAGCGGAAGGAGAAACGAAAGTATGTGGTCAGACCGGGATTCGAACCCAGGACCTCTGACTTACGAGTCAGGTGCCCTACCGATTGCGCTACCCGGCCCGGCAGGACAGTTCAGCCCTGGACATTTCATCCACGGACATTTCGGCCATGGACGTTTTGGCCAAATCTGAAAAAAATGGGGACATGAAAACATGCTACTGTAAACCTTTAAAATGACATTATGTTTTTTTCTGCACACATGACACCAAAATATGTGACTTGACTCAAAATAGCTCCAACCATATCTGTTAAAGCCAAAAAATGGGTGCACCACAGATTCATCAGCCATATGTTTGCTTCTTAAGATATTATAGGCATCACCTGAATGATAAAGGCCACACTGGCCCGTGGATGGGGATGGCAAATGCGTCTGATTATGCTCAAAATGACTTTAAAAGTGTTTAAGGGCTATAAACGTATGGAAACTCTTAAGCAAATATCATATAAGGCCCTGGTTAAAGTGGTTGAAATAGTTGTTCACCGTGTTTTTCACCTTTAGATGCTCACAATAACCTGAAAGATGTTGAAGGTCCATAAAAGATCAAGACAACAACAACATCTCATTGGCATTTATAAAGACTTAGCTTAAAGTTACTCATATGACTCCTTAATCCAATTATAAAAAGTTATTTTTGGATAAAGGCCGAAATGTCCACCCTTGACAATTTCTGTGGCCGAAATGTCCGTGGCCGAACTGTCCTAGGCCGAAACATCCTAGGCTGAAATGTCCGAGCACCGTTGGTGAGTTAGGGAAATAAGGTTGGTGGTAAATGACAATTCTGCCTATATTATGCATATTTGGTATGTCAAGACCAATAATTATATTTAGGTTTTCACATCATGCAGCTCATATTTTTTGTGTGTTCTTAGTTTTGCATGTTGCTGATGCCAAGGAAATTGTAATTTCCCACTGCATATATATTTAAGCCTTAAAGAGGCAAAAAAGGCAGATGACACAAATTTCCACTTGCAAAATTTTGAAAAATGTTTTGTCCAAGTCATTTCATATCTTAGACTCCAAAGAATAGAGGGCAAACAGCATAGATCCAGATGAGGTGGCTCATAATGAGCCACCTCATCTTGATCTATGCTATTTGCAAACTCAACTTTTTTCGTTTCTAGCCCAGAGGACTGAAGCCTCATTTTCATCCTTACTCAGTATTCAATTTTGAGTATTATGAGACCACAAATTTCAAGGGAGATTGTCAAACTTTATTAGGCATATAATAGATTTAAACTAAAAAGATAATATAGAATTTCTGCCACCAGGGGTGCTTAGACATTATACAGTAGTAAAGTGTAGTGTCAGTTTTCAAAAGGTGTTTAAATTTTCCAAACACATAAACAACAGCAACATGTGACATTGTAATGTAATATTATGAAGTGTAGAAAAGGGCTGGGTAAACTTTTTGGATGATTGGGCAAAGGTCCAGACCTAGTGGATTGAATGCTGGCTTTTTATGCAGGGTGTCAAGTGTTTGACTTCCAATTAGTAGCTCATGTCTGATCAGTTTCTGCAATCCAACAGACAAGGAAATCCTCATCCAGTGTGGGAAAAGTGATACGGTCAGTGATTGAATTATTGCCAAATACCGATAGTGGTACCTTATCTAACCAGCAAAACTATACATGCAATCAAAACACAACAGGAACAGGGGTGTGTGTGTGTTGAGGCTTGGGTAGGGGGATGGGGGCAGGAGCTGGAGGGACCCCATCTTATAGCTGACTAAGTACAGAAGCCCCAGATTAAATTATTTCTGATAAGGGTCTACCCCCATTAAACTATGCTGGCAATTAGTTTTTAGGTATCACACAGTAGTAAAATCAAATACTCTTCTGAAATAAATCCTGAAAGTGCCAAAATTGAGAATTGTTGAATTTGCAAACAGTAAAGATCCAGATGAGGCAGCTCATCAAGAGCTGCCTCATCTGGGTCCATACTGTTTGTCCGCTTATCTATGAATTCTCAATATGAAATCGGTTCAACAAAAAAATTTTTTTTTTTTAAATTTTACAGCTGAAAAATTTGTTGTCTCCCTTTTCAGTGCTTTAACTCTTTTTAAAAGTACATGTACCAAAATGCAGACGACAAAATTTACGTCTGCAAAAATTCAAAAAATGCCTTGTCCAAGACATTTCATATTGAGAATTCAAAGACTAGAGGACAAACAGTGTAGATATAAATGAAGCAGCTCATTATGAAGGTCTACGCTGTTTGCAAATTCTGCTAATTTCATCACTGGTGCTTAAAGAGTTAAGGGTTAATTAGAGTGATGGGTTAACATGTCACAATAAATAGGGTAATTATGGTAGTGTAAACACACTATCTAAGGACTGGTGGTTAACAGATTTGTTTCTTTTCTAAATGTCTTTCACCTGAGTGTGAAGGAGTTTAAGTAAATAAACTAACCATAAAAGAATAATATCTAAATTGTGGTTAGCAAGTTGATACACATTGTGTTCGATACTATACTAGACTATCTTGTACAATTGTGGTGTAATTTACTGTAATCTAAATATTGAGGCATTATAGGCATTATGCTACGTTCCCACTGTCGTGAGAGCCGTTACGAGCGCCACGATTGGCCATTCGTAGCTTATCGTGGAACTTGTATGAAATTTCAGGTTTGGATACGAGGTGATGCGAGTCGATACGTTATGGTACGAGTTGTTGCGCTTGGATGCGATATGGTCATGGCTGGTCAATTTGAGGTGACACGATCTGTCACGATCTGGTCTCCCGTTCAGATACGATCACATACGTTCTGACAGGATTGTCCCGATGGAGTTCACAATTGGTTCTCGATCTGACTCGATCATCACGACCGGGGTCCCCTATTTGGGACGAGCTGACAAGTGCAGATACGTTCCGAGACGTCCATTGCGAATCAATGCGCTGTGCTGCAATAGAATACGATTGTGGTCACGATGTGTTTCACGATCAGGATCGATTTGAGCTACGATTGGACCCCGAGGGGTATATATACAGCCCGACTGACCATGTACTTCATTGTTTCTTGACCTTGTATCATTGAATGAATACTTCAACCCACAACCTTTGAAGATGGCAGGAGTTGAGGATGATGACAGCAGGACATTCACTTTATTACTGCAAACAAAAATCATAGCAAAAGCAGAAGAAGATGAGCAGTAGCAAGATCAGCCACAACCCCTATCACAAAGGGCCAGGAAAGCTGCAGTCAGGCAGTTGTGGATTCGACCATGGCTCTGCTCGCGTTTACTCGCATCTTCTTGTATCAACTCGTATCTGCTCGTAAGTCATTCGGGTCAGGTCGTGAGCAATGGGACACAGCAGAGCGTCAAAGATCGTGACAGCTCATGTGAGATCGCAGCTAATCTTAACAGAGCGTGGTGTTTGTCTTGTTCAAGATTGGTCCCGATCACCACGATTTGGATGCACGATTAAATGCGATCTCTCGCACTTTGTTACAATCCAATACGATCTGATGCGATTATCCCGACTGAGAATCAATCGTGTTGATCGTAGAAAAATTTTTGACCGTCAAAAAATTTTCTACGATCAACCCGATTTCCACGAGTGACCTCAAGATCTGATAATATCTGACAGGATCTGATAGGATCACCACGATTAGTCCACGATTAAGACCACGATTTCAATCGTGCTGCTAATCGTGATAGTGGGAACATAGCATAACAGTAAAAGGAAGCTGAACAAATTTTAAATCATTCAGAATATTTTGTACAAAGCCACTGCATCATGTCAGCATTGTGTGCAGGAGGCAAATGCTAACCCAGTTTAAGCATCTCAGAAACTAAAATGTGATGAAACACAAAAAAGTATTGCCAGCACAGTGCCAGCATAAATTGCTGACCTTGACCTGCTTTTCATGCCCTTTTGAACTAGGATGGTGGTTTTCATCCTTGAAAATACTCTTAGAAATCTAGATTTGTCTTACAAGCACATCTACATTTTTGGGTTGTTTTGGAAAGAGAAATTCCATCATAGAATGTAGTTGTTTGAGCTCAGTTGTTACCTAAAGTGCAATTAGTTTTATGAAACATTACATTTTCAAATGTATTGCATGCAAAATCATTACAATTTTTTGCCAAACAGTGTTAGGAGCCTTCACATTTTTTAGCGAAAAATATTGGCAGACATTATTTGATGTGTACTATCTGACAAATGACTTTGTTAAGCTAATGATGCTTTGAACAACTGAGCCCAGGTCTGCAAACATAAGTGGTTCTGTAAATGTTCTGGCTGATACTCTGTCTCGATTACAGATTGTGAAGTTTCATGATGGTGCCAGAGGTGTCAAAAGGTAATTCTTAACTCTTTAAGCACCAGATAGCAGACAACAAAATTGACATCTGCAAAAGTTAGAAAAATGCCTTGTCCAAGACATTTCATATTGAAAATTCAAAGACTAGAGGGCAAACAGTGTAGATCTAGATGAGGCGGCTCAATATGAGCTGCCTCATCAGGATCTATGCTGTTTTGCTTATTTCATCACTGGGGCTTAAGGACTTAAGAGTTACCTATTTAAAAGCAGTGATTTGTCTCAAAACTTTCTGATTGTCCCTCCCATACCCATCACTGAAATTTTAGTAACTCATGCTAATCAGAAGGATGGGATATAAATTGGCCTATATATCTTCAGCAGGTGATAGCACCTCAATAAAATCTCTCAAAAATACTGATCGAAACTTGATTTTTAGGGTTAAAATAGGACACAAATTCTTAGGGAGCTAGGTAACATTCAAGTTAACTTTTTGACCAATGAAACTTTAATCCTGATGTTTTGAATATAAAACTGAATAAAATTGTCTCGTAACTCATAGCCTTAAGTACAAAAAGCTTTTCACTGTTTCACTTTGATACCCCTTATCTGTTTACCATTTCAAATGATCACAAAAATGTTGGAGACCAGAAAATGCTTGTGATTTGTAAACTGCAAAGTTAAATCATAATTGTCTTGCACAGAAATTCCTTTTACTCTAGGACTCAGTAAACATGCAAGTCTGATGTATTAGTAATGCAAAAACAGTGCCATATGACAGGATTGAAAAATGGAGAACTCACATCAGCCTGCCATCACTTTTGGATCCTGGAGATGACTCTGAAGACTGCTTCTTTGAGTTTGTTCCATGTTGAGTGAGTGAGAGAACTCAGGTTTAACGTCCCACCAACAAAGAGGTCATACATGGATGGATGGATGCCTTGTGATTTTAGGTCCTTTTCAACAGTATTTCAGTCTTATCAGGAAAACAAGGAGGTCATATGGAGATGGGACCTCAGTTTAATGTTTCATTCGAAAGACCGGAGAAGCGGGGATCGATCTTGCGCCCCTGGATTGGTAGTCTGAAGTGTTATCCACTACACTACAGCCGCTCCTGTGTTCAGTGTTGACACATGAAATAAGGATCCTTGCTTCAAGCATGGCTCATGGCCGCTATATATATGTCACGCTCATGCTTGGTGACAAAGCACTCGAGCCACTGTCGCACTTTACTGATTTACATTCTGATTAATCGTGATCAAAAACAGATCAATAATAAAACCGCACTCAAAAAGTTATACTTCATAAATTTGCAGGTACGGTCATTACCATTTGAAGCAGTACCGTAATGACCCTAAAAATTTGGACATGCCGAAGTTGGACAATTATTATTCCAGAATTCTTAGAAAGTGGATTTTACATGTATGTTAATGCATCCAAATGATGCTTAGTGAATGGCAAACATTGTAGACCCTGATGAAACTGCTTCTTCAGAAGCAGTTTGATCTGGGTCTACAATGTTTGCATAGACCCGTCTGTCCAGATATTTAGGGTCATTAACCATGATTTTCCTAGTATTTGATTGTACTACCTAATGAAGGGCAGTCTGATCTAGGTATACATTGTTTGACTGAAGATGTTTATCCCAATATTTAATTTAAAATTTGTTAATTGCAGAAAAAAAAAGAGCTGCACTAAATGACCTAAAATCACTGTTTAAATGTCAAAAATTTATTGTAATGAGTTTAATCCTGCAAAAAAACAAACAAAAAAACAAACAAAAAAAACGAAAATAAATAAAATAGATAAAGAGCTGCACTAAATGACCTGATCATTGTTTATTTAATTTAGTTGTAAAATTTATTGTAACCTATTATACCTATATCTTTATTTTTAAATGAGATCATCACTAACTAGAAAATAAGATTATATTATTATGTGGGCATAAAAGTACAAATGTGCAAGGCCAGCCACAAAATTATTAGATTATTATTATGGTAGGTATAAAAGATATATGAGTGGATTATGGTATTTATATAAATTTAGTGTTTGCCCCAGATAATAAACCAATCAGATCACCCGAATTTTCAAATTTTCAATAGATTTATTGGTGTAGACTCATCACTTATCCATGAAGAGAGTCTTCACCAATAAATCTACTGAAGACTTGAAAATTCAAGTGATCAGAAATGTACAGTCTTCTGTGGCTTGTCACGTCTAAAAATAGCTTCAACATGACAGGTCAAATTGATTTAGAAGTCAATGTAGATTTCTCGAATGAGGTTTTTTTCTCATTACAGAGGAACAGATGAAAGGAGTATTTAGCAATATTCTCCATAAAAAGTATTTAATGGTTTCTCATTAGAACCACCTCGACGAGGCGGTTCTATGGCAATCCATAACATAATTTCTAAAATAAACACAATATTGTAAAAAAGTGGATACTTATTAGAATCGCCTCAACGAGGCAGTTCTATGGGTACCCACAGCATTGTTTTAAAGCATGTTGTAGATATTTGTTAGAATTGCCTCGAAAAGGCAGTTCTAATAAATATCCACAACATACGTTTTTCATGGAGAAATAAAAATAATCCCAAATTATCACAAAATACTCCTTATATGTTCCTCTGTAATAAGATGCATCTCGTAACACAAATCAAAAAGAGAAGAAAATAATCCTCATTCAACAAATGAAAATCAAAGTGATCTGCCATGATTAAACTCCAAAAACTGAATGAATGGGAATGTGCAAAGTCATCTGAACACAATATTCATAAATGACAGCATGACACTCACTCTAGAAGCAGTATTCTAATTATGCTCCTCCTCTCGCAGCTAAATGACAGCAAGACAAAAACTTTAAAAGCAGTATTCTAATTAAGCCCCTCCTCTCCAAGCTATTTTGGGACTGTCATGATATTGCATCATGTTTTGACGTTGCATCATTACTATAATCAAAGTACATTGGAGAGTGGTCATTTTGGGATTTTTTTAGTTTATCATTATTTTTTCTTTATTTTTATTTAAAACACAAAATATCTCTCAAATAAAGATTATCTGAAAGATGTTGGAAAAGTAGGCAGACCAGGACCAGTTTATTATCTGGGGCAAACACTAAGCCGGTTAGAGGCTATGAAGAGAAATCTTCGCAATTAAGAACCTTCCGCTCGCTACGCTCGCTTCAGGTTCTTAATTGCGAAGATTTCTCTTCATAGCCTCTAACCTATACTTAGAGTTATGAGTTGTGGCTTGTTTAGAGGTTTATAATTTACTGAGGTAAATTACAAGCCCCTGACTAAATTATCTATACTGGGTTAGTACAGTTACTCATTTAGTAACTTTTAAATTCATCATGGGGAAAATATTAACGCTTACAAAGTAACAGTTAATAGCGCAATCAAGCTTATATTTAATTGTCCTTGATTTTTTTTTGTTGTTGCTTTTTAGCTCACCTGAGCCGAAGGCTCAGAGGTGAGCTTATAGGATGGGAGTCGAGCCTTCGTCCGTCCGTCCGTGGGTGCGTGGGTGGGTGCGTCAACAATTTCAAACATAAATATCTCAGAGACCAGTTGGCCGATCGCAATCAAATTTTATCTGAAGCATCATTTGGGTGGGGGAAAGGCTGCATTAGGTTTTGGTGCCGATCAGCTCAGAACTCTGGTTTCCATGGCAACAGATAGCCCCCATAGGGTTATAATGGGGAAAACGGCGTCATCACGTTTTCTCGACTGTTTTTGATTAGATCCTTATCATACTTGCAGGTAGTGATGACATACACAAGAGCTTGGATGAGTTCGAAATTTGGTCGGATTCGAGCACAGACTACGGAGTTAGCTGCCCTTGAGAGTTTGAAAAAAATCCCCATAGGGTTCTAATGGGGAAAATGGCGTCATCACGTTTTCTCAACTGTTTTTGCTTAGATCCTTATCATACTTGCAGGTAATGATGACATACATAAGAGCTTGGATGAGTTCCAAATTTGGCCAGATTCGAGCACAGACTAAGGAGTTAGCTGCTCTTGAGCGTTTGAAAAAAATCCCATAGGGTTATAATGGAGAAAACAACGTCATCACATATTTTTAGAAAAACTTTGTCATCGCTCTATTGCCTACATTTTTCAACGGATTTTAAAATAACTTCACACAAATGTAGGGCATGACAATATCTCGAGCAAGTTCGACTTTCAGGATGCTGCGCCCAAGGTCAAGGTCGCTGTGGCTATTTTTAGAAAAACTTTGTCAGCGCTCTAGCACCTACATTTCTCAGCAGATTTTAAAATAACTTCACACAAATGTAGGGCATGACAATATCTCGAGCAAGTTCGACTTTCAGGATGCTGCGCCCAAGGTCAAGGTCACTGTGGCTATTTTTAGAAAAACTTTGTCAGGGCTCTAGCACCTACATTTCTCAGCAGATTTTAAAATAACTTCACACAAATGTAGGGCATGACAATATCTCGAGCAAGTTTGACTTCCAGGGTGCTGCACCCAAGGTCAAGGAAACTGTGGCTATTTTTAGAAAAACTTGGTCATCGCTCTAGCGCCTACATTTCTCAACAGATTTAAATCAACTTCACACAAATGTAGGGCATGACAATATCTCAAACAAGTTTGACTTCCAGGGTGCTGCACCCAAGGTCAAGGTCACTGTGGCTATTTTAGAAAAACTTTGTCAGCACTCTAGCACCTACATTTTTCAATGGATTTTAAAATAAATTCACACAAATGTAGGGCATGACAATATCTGGAGCAAGTTCGACTTTTAGGGTGCTGTGCCCAAGGTCAAGTTCACTGTGGCTATTTTTAGAAAAATTTTGTCATCGCCCTAGCACCTTCATTTCTCCATGAATTTTGAAATAACTTAACACAAATGTAGGGTATGACAATATCTCAAGCAAGTTTGACTTTCAGGATGCTTTGCCCAAGGTCAAGGTCACTGTGGCTGTTTTTAGAAAAACTTTGTCATCCCTCTAGCACCTACATTTCTCAACGGATTTTAAAATAAATTCACACAAATGTAGGGCATGACAATACCTTGAGCAAGTTTGATTTTCAGGGTTCTGCAATCAAGGTTTTTGATTAGATCCTTATCATACTTGCAGGTAATGGTGACATACATAAGAGCTTGGATGAGTTCGAAATTTGGCCGGATTTGAGCACAGACTACGGAGTTAGCTGCCCTTGAGCGTTTGAAAAAAATCCCGTTGTCTTATAATGGAGAAAACAACGTCATCACATTTTCATTTTTCATCGGATCCTCTTCATACTTGTAGGTAATGAGGATATGCATAAAAGCTTGGATTAGTTAGCATTTTGGCTAGATCCCACCATTGACTATGGAGTACCTGCCCTGAGCATCCAAAAAATCAATGTTGCCACTTTTTCTTGGTTTCTACTGTTACGATCCTTTTCAAACTTGCAGGTAATGAGGAAATGCTATCTTAAACAAGTTCAAATTTTGGCCAGATCAGGCCAACCACTACGCTTATAAGAAAGAAAGATGGGGAAAGGCACAAAAATGAGGAAATCTCCCTGTTATAATATACAAAAACTGGCTATTATGAAAGTGACTTTTAATACAAGACAGTCACACAGAACTTTGCAATATTTGCTTGGAACCATTTTGAAAAAGTTAAGCGCACAGGGCACTAATAAGATCGATTATGGTATATTATAACATAACTCTATATTGACAAAAATTTCGAGAAAAATTACCTTTCATTTCTAAAATTTTGATACAAATTACCTTTTATTTCTTTGCCTGCCATTATTCGCTGATGGATATGAGAATTTGCAATTGTTCAACTGTAAACATTGCTAAGCGTTAAAATTGTGTCTAATTCCCATAATGCCTCACCTGATCAACTTTATTGAGAAATAATTTCCTGTTTATGTCCAACTGAAGAAGAAGATTACCTTCAATTATCTCACTTTTAATGTTTATATCAAATTTATTTCTTTCTAATGTCAGACAGGGTGAGATATTTATGCAACACTAAGCGAAAAAGAAGCTTGCAGATGGCGTTTTGCCACTTCAGTAATAGGGGCCTCTTTGTGGGAAATTGTTTCTTAAATGATACAAAAGAAATATAAATGACTTTTTGGTAATATGATTTACACAGTAAAAAAGGCTTTAACCCTTACACTGCTAGAAAAATAATTCATCTGGCCCTAAACTGGGGGTAGGGGTATCTCTGAAGCCATAACTTCCACAAACTCTGATCGATTTGCTTGAAATTTTCACTCAATATGGCCGATGTGTGAGCTGCCATTTTCCAGAAGTACCAAGGTCACGTGACCTGCCATATTTGGGTGTCACATGATACCACCGGGAACTGACGTAGACACTTAAAAAAAAAAGAAAAAAAAAAGACTACAAGATATTAGCGCCAGTTATATGCTTTGTATGACAAAAGTGATTGCTTTTCTGAGGTCCGGTGTTATTGCTGAATATTTATCAAGAGAGAAAGTTTGGAAGGATGAAGTCTAGTTTTCAGAAAATCAAGATCAACTAAGTGCAGGGGTCGCCACCTGAAATGCTGATGTTGAAAATATCATATATTTTTTACGTTTTCTCTGAGTTTTAAAGCCAACAAATTAGTTAGGTGGGTAAAATCTTGCTGTAAGAGAAAGCAGATTCCGTCCTGCATAGGACAACCACAAATGATGGGGTAACCTTGATGTGACCTACCCCCCTTGGGCGACTATAGTCGCCTCTAGCAGGGTAAAGGTTAAATATAAGCTTTCAATTGAAGAGTAGTTTATTGACCAGTTGAATTAGTCACTATCACAGTGACTGTTTTACTGACTAGTTACTATTGCTTGTCACTTTCATGCATCACTTATTGACCAATGGCAGCAGTCATTATCATTGATGACATTAACCCATTCCATTCGGGATACCCCTATAGGGGTATCAGGGCAAACAGTTTGGATCCAGCTCAGGCCCCACAAACGTGGGGCCTGATCTGAGATCCAAACTGTTTGCTGCCTAGACATCATTTCTACAAGATTAGTTAGACCAATATTGTCAAAATATTCTTGATTTACAATTTCAGCAGATGACAAAAAATACCCAGAATGCAATGGGTTAATAAATTACTTTGTGGCTGTGAGAATCAAGCTCCCATTAGGTGTTGGTTTTGTTTTGAAGGGGAAAAGTATTCTCCTATGACCAAACAAATACAGTAACTTTACCAGAAAATGAGATGTAGACTATTTGCAGAGATGTCTTGTCCTCAGTCTGGGTGAATAATTATTGTTTTGGAGTGTGCTTTAACATTTGGATGACTTAATTTGCATACAATTTGCATATTCAGTCAGAATACAACAACAACAAATACTTAACAAAATGTAAGATATAAAAGTAATCAGGGTATCTGATGGTTCATTATTCCTTTGATTATCCTATATCTTCTAATAAATGCCCCTCACTGTTTTTCTGTGAAAAAAATTTAAAAAAATGGCCGAGTTCCACCAAGGTGGGCTTTGGACCACCAGTATTGGCTGTTTAATTCCCAGATTCTGTCTCAATGCAGCTGCAAATTGCATCACCCAAAACACAGTATTTAAAGTTTTACCTCACAAACATTATTATCGTATGAACCGACTTGGTGGCAGATGGTGCAGCCACAGATTCATTCCCCTGAGCCTCACTTGGAGACTGAGGGCTGGGATGGCTAGAGATTTTGTGGGTACTGAGTCCCTATTACCCACTGGCACCTTGGTACATCCTACCATAGCATTTTGAGCATGTCCACATTTAGACAATATACGCTATAGCTCAAATAAAAAGTAAGATATATGTCACTTGCTTACATTTGGATGGGGAAAGGCACAAAAATGAGGAAATCTCC
Organism: Ctena decussata; assembly: GCA_963989385.1. Taxonomy (NCBI): domain Eukaryota; kingdom Metazoa; phylum Mollusca; class Bivalvia; order Lucinida; family Lucinidae; genus Ctena; species Ctena decussata. The sequence goes on from OZ022514.1 coordinate 41,413,461, forward strand.
CTGTTATAATATACAAAAACTGGCTATTATGAAAGTAACTTACACAAGACAGTCACACAGAACTTTGCAATATTTGCTTGGAATTCTACTGAAATAGAATAGTAAAAAATTACATAATAATAATCATTCGGGTAACGGGTAGTAAATATGTACCCGGGTAATTATACACCCGACGTATGTCGAGGGGTATATAGTTTTCGTCTTTCCGTCCGTTGGTCCGTCTGTTTGTCCGCACGTCCGTCCGTCCGTTAACATTTGCGTTAAAGTTTTGCGTTAAGTTTTTTTCTTTGCTTATGTTTCCAATATCCTTTGATGGAACCTTTTGGTATGTGACTAGGCTTACTTATGGGTTCATGCAGAATAGTTGACATCATCTGGATGCTGCTGCTGACTTAAGGTCAAGGCCACAGACTTAAACATTTGCGTTAAAGGTTCCGTTAAGTTTACATTCTTCTTTTATATTTCCATTACCCTTTGATGGAACCTTTTGATATTTGAGTGTGCTCAGTGACTTACTTGGTGTGTGCCCTGCGGCTTCAGATTTCTCATTGCTCCAGCTGATAGTTGATTGCAGTGTGATTTTAGATGGCCACCGTGAATCTGACTGTAAAGAGCTCAGTGAACTTGTAGACACACTACATTATCATAGTAGACGATTAACATATACTCTACATGCTAAACGTTATCAGATACTGGAACTTTCCTCCAAAAGTAAAAAATCCAAGAGGTTACAGCAGTCCACAGGATGGTAATTTTAGTCCTTATTTGAGGCAGCCTTCAAGTTACAGTGTATTATGCTGTGGCGTGTGATTATAACTTTTTAAAACTATTGTATGTACATACGGATGTATATTTGGTGGTGGCATTCTTAATTTTTATTGTGACTTTTACGAGTGACTCCTACAATTTTAACGAGTGAAGCTGTGGACTTCTTTTTACCTCCTAATCGAGGGTGTGCCTATAAAGGCAGAATTTCCAGGATACAGAACAGAACAGAACAGAACATGGCCAAAATGACTTTCAAGTAAAGGATCTTTTCAGTGAAATTGGTCGTCCATGGATCATGCTTCTAGACAGGGCATTTATTCACATGGGCACTCTGATGGCACTTTAAAGTTAACCTTGACAGTATTACAAAATAAGTTAATCAAATTTATATTGATTTTAAATGAATAAAGTTCAGTGATATGATAATATATGAATATATTCATATGTATTTCTGTCAATATTTCACATTTGAGGTGTGACGTAAGAACAAGTACCCCCGTGATTATTTACATGGGAGCAAAGTGCAAAATCAGCATAGGAAAAGTGCAGCCTAGTTGTAATCCTTCTTGAATGCATCAAATTTAGAGCTATAGATCCTGTGGAGTCTATGAAGACTAAGCACAGATTTCACAGACAGGTAGGCTGATCTGATTGTTCAATGTCTGCACAAGCCATAAAGTACATTTTTATGGAACTACTCATTTCATAATATGAGCCGCGACATGACAAAACCAACAATGTGGTTGTGCGCCCAGCGCAGAGTCAGATCAGCCTGGGCATCTGCCCAGTCTGATCAGAGTCTTCGCTGTCCGCATGGAGGTAGCTTAGACCCTTAGCTACAATTTGAGCTCTTAGCAAAGAGTCTGGTCAAACTTGGCGGATGCCCAGGCTGATCTGAGTCTGCGCTGGGCGCACAACCACATTGTTGGTTTTCTCATGTCGCGACTCATATATACCAGTAATCAACAGTATACATTTTAGTTTTTGATCAATTTGCTGATAAAGCTTGATGGAGAAATATTTCTGAAAAATAACTAAGACATATTCATGCATACCACTAAAATACTGTAAAATATCCTCACATTTTCATAAAATTTTAAACAGTTGATAATTTTAGTAACAAAACGGATAAAAAATGTAAAAAAATATATAACCTGGCAGAATGACAAACAGTGTAGACACTAATCAGACTGCTTCTCTAGAAGCAGTCTGCTCAGGATCTACACTGTTTGATTACACATCCGACCAAATATTTATGGAGTTTTTACGCCAAATTTAAAGGTGGAAAATTCTTGTTGTTACCTTAAGGGTAAATTTTAAACGTTGTTAATGTGACCACATTTTGTTGGTAAAGTGACAAATTTTGATAGTTTTTCTCCTCCCTATTTTGATAGTGTTAAAATTAAATTTACTAAATTGTAATTGTATTCTTTAGCTGCGGTCAGAGAAAAGGGGTCATGCATGGGGTCAGTGGACATAAATGGACGGATGACTTGCAAGTTTACTTCCTTTTCAAAAGTAATTCAGCCATATCAGGATGATGAGAGGCTAATTATGAAAGACTTTGTACAATGAATACAGTATAGATTTGGACAGAATCTGAGACCCTTCTAGCAGGTCTCGAACCCACAATCCCTTGATTCGAATCTGGGTTTGCTTAAACCCCTCAGCCACATGGTGGCTTCAGTATGCATGGGCAGCAGATTAACCCTTTTTAGCTCCTCTGAACGAAGTTCAGGAAGAGCTATTGCACTACACCCGGCGTCAGCGTTGGCATCGGCGGCGGCGTCAGCGTTAGCAAAATGTTAAAGTTTTACGTTAAAGTTTTTTATGTGATGGGCAAGCTCCAGTTCAGGCGAGCTATCCTGTCCCTGTGACAGGTCTTGTTTTCTGACTGGCGGTTTTGTCTGTTCTTTTCATCTGGATGGGTCCTTGGTTCCTAGTGACTGTTTTCACTTTTATTGTATTTTCCAAACAATTTCCTTTAGGCACACAGTGTCACTAAAGACAAGTTTCTCAATTGTCAAGGCTTGAGACTGTCAGTTTACATATCAGTCTTCAATTTAAATGTACGTTTTGATGAATTTGAAAGGACAGCCAACACGGTTACAAAAGCACATCGCAAGGCCAATGAGCTCTTGACTTTCTTCAGCTCACAATAATGACAGTGCATCAGCTTGACAGTTCTGGTAACCTTAACCCTTAATGCGCCAAAAAGCAGACAACAAAATTTACGTCTGCTGAATTTCGAAAAATGTCTCATCCAAGTGATGTCATATTGAGAATTTGAACACTACAGGGCAAACAGTGTAGATTCAGATGAGGTGGCTCATTATGAGCCACCTCATCTGGATCTACTTTGTTTACCAATTTAACAGTTTTAATTTTTGGCGCTTTAAGAGTTAACACTGTCATCAGAATGAAATTTTCAGTTATGTACCTCTTAAAATGCATGCAGATAAATACTGCATGCCATCAAAATTTAGTTAAGCTTGCAGATAAATACTGCCATCAAAATTTAGTTAAGCGCCATTTCAGTTATGTTGGAGCTTAACACTGCCATCAGAATTTCAGTTATGCTGATCTGAGAAAGCTTACAGCCGTAACACTGTTATCAGAATTTCAGTTATGTTGCTCTTGCAAGAATTCAAAACTTGCACATGCACTTAGTTTCAGAGTTGAGGTTAAATTCACATCTATATTTCCAGTGGTTGTTTATATCATCAAGAGAGCTCTTTGTGGTGAGAAGAGAAGGTCATAAATACTAAAGAGAACATGAGGTACTTTTTATCCCTAACTGTATATGGAAGGTCATCGATGCCATACCAAAGCTGGAAGAATCTCTTTGGTTGAGAAATTACATTCAGTTTGCTTTATGAGATTTGCTGTGCATGGTTTTCAGCAAACAAGGTCATGTTTTCGTACCGATTTTACAAAGGATAACTACATTTCTGACTTCCTGTTTGTTTCCCTGGATAGGGAAGCCAGATGCATATTCATTAAGAATTGGCTCCTATTTTGAAACTAGGCAGAAATGAAATAAGCAGGGCTGTAAGCCCCCCCCCCCCCCCCCCCCCTGCAAGTGTACCCATTCACTCATTGAAATAAAGTTTGATACCCAATGGATCAATTTTAGTTCATCAGAAAGCAAAGTTGTTTTGATGGCTGACATGCTGGACAAGACATCTAAAGTAATCATTCTAAGTGCCTTGTGTACTTTGACTTTGTCACTTTTCCTGGGGTTTGTGATCTTGAAGCAGAAGGGCAGAGGTCAACTCAGTTTGACTGACTTGAATTTTAATGAAGGCACTTTATGGAACTGCAAACTGTATATATCGAAACATTTGTGCCCAAATTATGCATTTACATGATTTACAAGGCATCCTGTCTGAACCATGATTGTGTGCATAATGGTTTTGATGCATGGTGCTGCATTAATAACAAGTGTGTAATAGTAAAGCCATATACTACATTATAGTATTCTTAGTTCTGTAAGGTCATAACTACCATATTAATCCTTTTAAATGGGTCATTGCATTTTACCAAATGGGGTGGGGCATTTCTTTAGAGCCTAAATTGTAGTAAATCAACCACTGCCAAATACCTCTAATAAACAGTATTAAGGTGAATGGGTATACTTAAAGGGGAAGCAACTCTACCATTTTCGCTCCCTTTTCAGCTCCTCTAGGAGCAAATTCTTTCCTTTGAGAGTAGACCCCGTGTCAAAGAGCTACATCATATTCAAACAGGAATTCATGCAAGTTTATATAACATTATTTTAGGAGAAAAGGCAGGGGCGTCTTATTAGAGCAGGGGCATTTATAAGGATTAATACAGTGTCTTTAAAGGCATGAGTTCTGTGTCTGACATAATGCAAAGAAAATCTGAGTGTCCAGGTTTCATGTGAGACTTGCTGTGTTTTGTATTAATATGATTTGTTTGTGGTCACCTGACCTTCAATAACTGCCCATTTGGTTATTTATGTGGGCCGTACCCCCAACAACAAGGAAGAAGTCGAGGGTCTGTTCATCATGTATTCATGCATCTTAGGAACCGTGCATGCTAGAGTTTCCGAATTTTAAAAAACAGCTGACCCGAGTTTTTCTTCTTGCCCAAGGAGTTACGCCCCATTGAGAAAAAAAACATAAAGAAAGCTTGTCAGCAAGATATCTCAAAAAGTATTTTAGCCAGGGGCTTGAATTTGCCAGCTTAATAGGAATGATGAGTTGATAAATTGTTAATTCCATAAATAGTTTTTTTGAGATATGGCCCTTTGAAAATTTCAACATTTTAAACTTGTCAGCAAGGTATCTCAAAAAGCATTTGAGCTGAGGAACTTGAAACATGGGGTCAGCTTATTTGAGATAATGAGTAAATAAATTGATTAACTTTTGAACAAATTCCTTAAGTTTTTTTCGGAGTTATGGCCCTTTGAAAATCCTGTTTGTGGTAGTTTGGTCAACTGTATAGCTATCCACTTTGTCATTTATATTTTTTCTACAGAAAGATAGCAGTTTTGAGCAATTCTTTTGAAATTTTACTCAGACAGACCACCTCAAAACGAAGCTGCATTTTATGTAAAAGCCATAACAACAAAAAATTGGTGATATGATAACAACACAAAACTGGTGATATTTATGTAAAAGCTATATAACAACAAAAAGCTGGATATGCAAGTACTTTATGAATGCCCCTCGCTGTTTATGGTGTTAGGCTTTTTATTACATTTTATGGCAAGTTTACAAGTATTGCTTTAATAAATTATAATTAATACTATTGTTAATCAATAATTTTCCAGTTGACCGGACCAGGTATACAAAGAGGTTTTCTTTAAGTGCTGAAACCAGATGTTGAGACCTTGTTCTCCATTTTTATACTACAGTGGGTTGTTGAAAAAGTATTCCATAAAGAATGTCACATTTGAAAATTGATGTCAAAGGAGGTACCAGCAACCCTTAATCAACATTTGGATGGATGTGTTTAAATAGTCACAGTGTAGACCCATCTCAGTCTGAAAAGCTACGAACTAGGTTGAACTGACAACGGACATGTTTGGACTGCTTGGAAAAGGTCTCTGCACGAGATGAACGGGAAATCTGACCCGATATGAACTTGATACGAATGGACTACGGACGGGATACAGACGAGATGGACGTATTGAGGACTGTTTCTGAACGAACTAGAATCATATTATAGACATTTTAGGCCAAAAGTTACACTTTCAAGCCCGACCACAGCCTGTTTCGCGATATTCTATGGACGGGGTAGGACGTGCTGAGAACTAGTTTGGTGTGACAGGGGCCTAGAAAGGCTGCACCATGCTGGGAAGCGAAAAAAAGAAGCTACAAAAGTTGTTTCCCCTTGTAAAAAATGGCTGAAAAACATGGAGGTATACCCATACACCTTAAAAACTGCAGTCTAGAAATGAAGATGTTGGAATTCTCATTGTAGCTGATTGATGATATCATTATATGAGCCGCAACACTCTAAAACCAACAAAGTGGTTTTGTGCCCAGTGCAGACTCAGCTCAGCCTGGGCTTCCGCCCAGTCTGATCAGACTCTTCACTAAGCCCTTAGAGGGAAGCTAAGGGTCTAAGCTACCTTTATGCGGACAGCAAAGACTCTGATCAGACTGGGCGGATGCCCAGGCTGATCTGAGTCTGCACTGGGCGCACAACCACGTAGTTGGTTTTCTCATGTCGCGGCTCATATCACTAGCTCTCAGCATCGCATCAAAATTGTGAAAAAGTTTATGTTCGATTACTGTACATAGCTGCTGGACTCCTTTGGCTTTCAATAAATCTTTTCGATTTTTTATCGCTTTTCTATGCAGCATTCCACATGACGTCCCCACCACAATCAAGGTCCTGTTTGCTGGTTATAAGGTAAACGGATGCTTGAGTAAGCACTTGGGTAATTTTGTCGCAAACAAGTTTTCAAATATTTGATTTTATGACTATCTAATACGTAATATGTCACAATGCATCAGCCTTGTGCAGCATAAAAATGAGGCATGGATCGATGATTTTTCATTGGATGATACATAATGATTAAAGATTACTTTATTTTGCACATTTGTCAGAGCCTTAGATAAGGGGGAGTATTTGGTGATAATTAGGGATAATTTTTGTTAATTCTGGATAAAAACATATGTTGTGACCCCTCATCTGAACTGTCTCGACAAGACGGTTCAGATGAGGGGTCACAACATATGGTTTCAATGAGAAATAAAAAAAATATCCCACAATTATCATCAAATACCCCTCTTATCTAGAGCTCTGAAGATTACTTTATTTTGCACATTTGTACAGTTGATTTATTCAGGCGAAAAAAAGGAGGCTAAAACAACCCATCTATGTAGCCATTTGTAATTTACCATGTTTAAATTTGCAACAGTTCACTAGAAATCTCCACAAGCAGAGCGTGTTGTCTCTGAAAACTGTTATAATTGAGCCACAACACGCAAAAAAATGGTGCTTAGCACACTATGTATAACCAGCACAGGCTCAGACTGCACATAATGTGAAGTATGACCAGAGCCTGTGCTGTTCGTATGCAACATAATTATGGGCCTTCAAATATGTAGGTACAAAATGGATCACTATAGCCAGACTTAACAGATTGGGTGTGTACCTTCACTCCTGCAAAGACGGTGAACACAGTTTGTGTGGCATAGCTCATATAATGGGATCCAAACTGTTTACCCAGATACCCCTGAAGGGGTATCCTAAATGGAATGGGTTAAATAAATGGGTACACATACTTCCAGGGGAAGCAACTCTGTCATATTCTCTGAGCTAAATCTTTAACTCTTTAAGCCCCAGTGACGAAATTAGCAAAATTTGCAAACAGCCTAGATCCTGATGAGGCGGCTCATACTGAGCCGCCTCATCTAGATCTACAATGTTTGCCCTCTAGTCTTTGAATTCTCAATATGAAATGCCTTGGACATGACAGTTTTAGCTCGCCTGAACGAAGTTCAGGAAGAGCAATTGTGCTACCCCCGGCGTCGTCTTCATCGGCAGTGTTGGCGTTGGCAACGGCGTCGGCGTTAGCAAAATGTTAAAGTTTTACGTTTAAGTTTTTTATGTGATGGGCAAGGCGCTGTCAGGCGAGCTATCCTGGCCCTGTGACAGGTCTTGTTTAAATTTTTGCATACGTAAATTCTGTCGTCTGCTTATTTAGAGTTAATTTAAGAGTAGTTGAACTCATTTTGCCTTTCATTCAGACTATGTTGCATAGAATTTCGTTGGGTCCACATTGGTCCAAATCACTTTAAGAAAACCTTACAGCTGGAAAGGTCCATTTTAAATGGGACTCTGGGAGGTTTTGATTGTGCCCCCTGTCAGCATTCTGTGACAACAAGGGGGTATATCTTAGTAAATGGATCTGCTAGATGTCATTCCCTGATCATTTTTGCGGGTTTACTCATAAATACTGGTTGAAATCTCAGATGGGTCTAGAGTTTCAGATTTTGCATTTCAAATTAGTGCATGGATGACTGAGCTACAAATCATCTGAAAAAATAAAAAATAAATCAGAGTATGCAATACAAGAAGAGGGTATCAGTTTTCTGTCACTTTTTATACTGCATAGCCTATATGTACTTATTACTAGAAATAAATAGGTTGGTAATATTCATATTAAAATTTTAATTGAACTAAAAAGACATGAGCAAGCAGGTTGCTCGTCAGCACCTATCAGGGATAATCTCTTCCCACTGGATTAGGGTCGGACGATGGTGCTGAGTAACTTTCAGTGCGGGATGGGGGTTGTTTGAATTTTTTTACTCTCGACTATCCTTTCTTCCTTTTCTATAGCTCCCTGTCTCTGGGTGACGGCTCGATATAGACTAAAATATACTATATAAAAGAGTCCTTAACCAGGTCAGGGAAAGTCGGGAAATTTATTATTGGTCAGGGAAATTTAGAAAGAACTTGAAAAGTCAAATTGCAAAGGCAGTCAATGAAATTTGTTTTTAAGACCATTTCGCTGTAGAAAATCCAAGATCTATGTTTTATGGTAATTCAAATGAGCAAAACATTGGCACAAAGCAAAAACATTGTCAAACGAACACATTGGCACTTATAATCATACTACAGTCAAACCTGCTTATGTAGTCACCTCTATTAAGGGATCACCTGTCTTTAGCAGCCACCTTTTCCAGGTCCCTAGAACCAAAATATAGTGCAACTGAACATGTATTAAGGGGTCACCTGTCTTAAGCAGCCAATTTTTAGGCTTCCCTTGGGTGACCCCTTAAGACAGGTTTGACTGTATTTACCTATTTCATTACTAAACTTACATTGAAAAGAAAAATGTTAACGTACTTGAGGATAGGCCCATGACTTGTTGATTATGTAAATTAATAAATTTTACTATTATGTAAATTCATAACATGCATTCTGTGTTAATTGATGACATCCGCTAAGCATACGTAAACTGATAAAAAAAAACATATTTTGAAATATGTGTACAAGATAAGAATATATGATTGAAAAAGTAACGAAATGATCAGAATATTAAAATGATTTTGATTGTTGTCATTTGTAGAGAAAAACTGATATGAGGGAACAATAAGATTTCTTGAATATTGACACAGGAGGGTTTAAGCAAACATTGTAGACTCAGATCAGACTGCTCTTAGGGAGCAGTCTGATCTGAGTATGCACTGTTTGCTATTCTGCCATTACTCCATACACCGTATTAATCCTATTAAATGCCCTTAACAAAAAGAGGGGGGGGGGGGGGGGGGGGGGGGTGGAGCTTAAGTTTAAATAAACTTGGAAACTTGGAAGTTATAGTGATGGGTATACTTTTAGAGGAGGGAACTCAACAAGCTTTGCCTCCCTTCTCAGTAGGGGTCAGCTCTTAAAGGAAAGAATTTGCTCCTCTAGAGCAGACCCCTTTTAAAGAGCTGCCTTTAATATCCAGGGAAGCAAACAGGAATTTGTGCTTCTCATAAAAGGGGCTGAAAATCATTTGAGTCATTGTAGTTGGCAATCAAAATGACCTACTTTCAGTATCATAACATTTTATATGTGGTGAAACTATAATGTACAGGTGAAGGATCTCATTCACTGCCTCACCTTTGTTGAAATTTCATATATAATTATGTCATTACTGAACAGGGAACCAGTAACAAAAATGATATTTTGCTGAGACAGTTCACTCTCTTCTCCATTATATGTTATCCCCTCGGGGATAACCATATTAAGTTAGGAATTCGTACTCGATTGTACGCCGTTTCCTTTTGCTTTAATTCGGGTCCCACTATTTCTATTCCTGGTACATCTACATTTGGCGCACCCTGCTGCAGGGTCTTACTGGGCAGCAATGTTAATGAAGAAAAAGCTGTAAAACTCGCCACTTATCAATAGCTGCAACAAAGTCAAAGAATACATTAAAACTAACCCATATTGCTACCAATTTTCTACTTTACCACTTGCTTCCTATAGATTCATTGCTAAGGGATAACCTCTCAAGCTTTTTCAAAAGCTAAATTTGTGATTACACATGTAAGCCCATCAACCAACACAATGTCGTCAAATGTGAAGGTAGAACCACTTGTTTCAGTGTTTTCTCGACTGGGAGGACTATGTCCAGTCCACAGTAATTGGTTGGGGCATAATTATGGTATGTCAATATTTAAACTTGCATAGAAAAAAATAAAATGAAATAAAAGAATTTCATAAATATTAAATTATGACACCGGATAAAGGGACAAAAGGGAAGGGCTTCTGTTGAAATTTTAAGAATGAATGTAGTATTATCAAGGGAGTGACACATGAGAAATTTCTCGTGGCATCAAAATGCAAACAGTGACGACTCAGATCAGCTTGCACCTCCTTGCAGTCTGATTAGAGTCTCCACAGTTATGGTGAATCTTAAGAAAAGTGAAGACCCTAATCAGTTTGTGATGATGAGTGCGGGCTGATCCATTATTGCCCATTTGCACTTGTCGGGTATACAACAACATTTCTCATTCCATGTCTCAAATATTGACCTTGATAGACATGATTTCCGGGTGTTCATATTTGAGCCGCAACACGAGAAAACCAACAAAGTGGTATGTATGCCTAGTGCAGACACAGATTTCGCATCCCCCCAGTCTGATCAGAGTCTTGATTGTCAGCATGAAGATAGCTAAGTCCCTTAGCTATCCTTTAAGCATACGGCAAAGATTTTGATCAGACTGGGCGGATGCCCAGGCTGATCTGAGTCTTTGCTGGGTGCACATGCCACTTTGTTGGTTTTCACATGTCACTTCTTATTTTGTTAGCCAGTGATTTTGAGGACTTCTTTGGTAGCTAGGTGTGACTGTGGCTGACTTGTGCAATATCGATGTTGTTTATGGTATAGTCTTTCAAATGTTTTTTTGTCATTTCAAGTCTTACAATGAATGCATATGATAGTGCAATTAAAGAACCGTATTAGTCCTAGAGGCGCCGTGGTCAAGTGGTTACCCATCAGGCACATTACGTTGAAATGACATCGTACTGACGTCGATGCGATGTAAAGACGTCGCATTGACATCAGTACGACGTCATTTTAACGTTATGTGCCTGCTGGGTAGAGACGCTCAGTTATGGTGCAGAAAGTCGCCGGTAGGTCGTGAGATCCCGACTGTGTTTCGCCATCTAACGACTGGAAAACTCTCTCTGTCAACCCAGCAGTAAATGGGTACTTGCTTCGAATTGGGGAACTTCCAGGATGAGGCTGCCCCTTTCATTGGCTGTGCCCAAGACACAGTCACTGCCTCTAACCCCCACTGCCCCTACGGCTATTAGGCTATGGGAAACCTTTACCTTTACCTTACCCTATTAATCCTATTAAATGCCTTGGGGACATTGCATTTTGTGAAAGTGGGGATGTGGGCGTTATATATTTATTATTTCAAAAATCTTGTCTGCTGTTTTGGCGCTTTAAGGGTAAACCAAAATACAGTGATTCTTTTTGTTAAGTATGGTATAAACATTTTATAAGAGCTGCGGACTGGTTTCAATCTAGCCTTCTCCAACAATAACAAAGAAATAAATAAAACAGAAAAAACATTCGGAAATGAAAACCTGTAGTCACTTTATTGTTTCCAGAAAATCTATTTTTTCTCATTATGAAAGAGATGATTCGGTTCAGTTGTGGTTACTACCAGTAGGGATAAGTGGCAGTTTCAGGATATATACATGTGTTAACAGTTTTCAAAAGCCATTAATCTCACATTACCATTCTAAATATTTATTTTTTTATATTTTTCTTCTTTTTTTTTTTTTTTTTTTTTTGTTCTCACTTATAGCTGCTCCTGGAGTGATTTGCCGTCTTTAAAATAATTTTCTGTCAGATTAGAATTGGTTGACATATTCATATGGCTATTATGGTCTTTACCCACTGGGCAAACAACCGTGATTCAACAACATAATCAACCTTGAATCAACCTTGATTCAACATCATGATGTTTAATCAATGATGATTCAAGGTTGATTCAGTGACAACCTTGAATCAGCATTGAGTCGGTGTCATAAACAACCTTGAATCAACCTTGAATCAACATCATGATGTTGAATCAAGGATGATTCAAGGTTGTGTGCCTAGAGGGTATCCATCTTGAAAATTACTGAAAATATGTAAATCAGTCCTATGAGAAAATCAGATTCAGCTGTGAGATGGATTTTACCCTTCTAAAACAATTCCAAAAAATTTAGATCCATCTTATAAGATGGATCTAGATTTGGGGGATTGTTTTTTTTTTTTTTTTTTTTTTTTAAGAGAAAATTCCCCATCTTATAACATAACCAAAAAAAATATGGTAAAACTGGTCATGTTGACGGTTATCTCAAAGTAACCTTGTTATATCAAAGTAATTTTCAAAAGTTGGACGCATTTCCTGTAATTCTTTACACTTCAGCTCTTTTTATCTCTCTTGTCATCTAAAACACTGATGTCTCAAAGTACCATCGTATATCTCAGAATATAGTTTGGATGCATCTCCATTTTCCTCCTTTCATTTCAACTTTGGATATCTAAAACTAGCAGAATCTCAAACTGAATCTTTTGGGAGCAGAATTTTTTTTTCCTTTCATTTCAATTTTAGATATCTAAAACTAGTGAATCTTTTGGGACCAGAAAATTTACTTTGAGATATCAGTAAGTTCAGATATTGATATCTCAAAGTAAATGTCTTCCGAATACCAAGAATTTATACATGTATGTGTATTTTAGCTACTTTCTGAGAAATATTATGACCTAAAAATAGGAGGTGTTAGATGGGGATGACAGAATATTTGCAATAAAAGTTCTGGAAATATTTTCAGTGCAAAATTTATTCTTATTACAGTATGCCTGAGGAGATGGGATGAGTCTGATCAGTGTCCGCAAGTTACCAAAAGTTTTATGAAGCACCACTGGAGGAGACAAGGTCAAAAATGGAAGTCTGTGAATTACAGTTACAGAAAAGATATACCTTCTTTATAGGTAAATATTTTCAGTTTATATAAATACAGTACTTTAGATGAACAGATTTTATCTAAAATTCACTCCAGATTTTATCTAAAATTCACGCCACAGGGTGACGTTATGACGTAAAATCTTTTAGTGTAGCACAATGTTTACATCCCTTTTCGCGGCCTCAAAAGTTAAAAAAAAGATACCTAGGTGTAGATAATAATAATAAGTATACTGTCCTATTTATACCTGCATAATAATTTAGGTCGATGATTGTAATCACTAGTGTGCAAGGAGTTGCGTGAAAAGATACCGTAACCTAGGTGTGTGCAATAAATACTCAAATCGATGTAAAAGTTTATGCATACAGATAGAAGTATACATTTTTCTTTATATGAATTTCCAAGGATTCATTTATTGTGTTTGCAAACAGGAAAGGCGCAGATCAACCTGCACATTTGTGCAGGTTGATCTGAGGCTTCCCTGCTTGCACATTTCATGAGGTACCTTTTCACGCGAGGCTTGCTCGGTGTATAGAAAGATTAGGGAAGTATACCTATAGACTGGAAGGTATCCAAATGTCTGTTTTATGCTATTCTATACCATAGTCAGTTGAGGTTACATTTCTCAGTGGACAAACATACAAATAATATCAAGTTTCTTTTGTTATAAGGTATTTTTACGTGTATTGTTAATTACGGCTAGGTCGATGTAGCGAAAGTTTTGTGCAACAGACCGATCGGTTATAGTTTGACGCTAGCGTCTTGTCGTTATTAGGTTGGTTAGTTCACAGTTGTGTATTTTAAGGAATTTCACGCAGAGAGGGATATTGTACTAAAATGTGTTAACCTCATAAATTTAAAAATAAGTTTCAAAATAGCAGGCAGTTTGACTGAAATGGATTTGTATGTGAACTAGTGTTTTGAGAATATCGTTTCTACCTATTAAAATATCGGAGAATTTATATAAGAGAGCTACACTTCAGCACATGGTAGTAGTGTATGAAACGTACTTGTTGAGTGGAGTATATGTTTATTTTACTGCTTGATATAATTTGAGGTATTTCACCTGAATATTTGTAGGAAATTCTCAAAATATTTGTTTTAAACAGGAGATATAAAATCAGTTGGATATGTATCTGGTAAAAATTTATGTTGTCATATTGTGTTTTTGAGCAGTTTTGGTAATGTCTTTACCCTTATTATTCAAGGCAGCCTGTGTGGGCGAACAGTGTAGACCTTGATCAGATCACTCCATTTGTGTAGTCTGAGTTTTTAAACTTTTCTCTGACTTGCCATAACCATGAATCTTAGCGGACGTCGGTTTCGATTGTATCATGAATCATTTTGCAGGTACATCTTGCTTGTCATCTTTCTTGGGCCAGGGGGCTTGTGTAAGCTGGGTTGGGGACACATTTGCTTAGGTGTTAATAAGTAAAGTCAACTCCAGATATCTCGAACATTGATATCTCAAAATATCTTTGTATATCAAAGAATGTATTTCCTATTTTTAATTTACATTTCAACTCCTATTACTCAAACTACTGATATCTCAAAGTAAATTTTCTGGTACCAGAAAATTTACTTTGAGCTATCAGTAGTTTGGCTGAAATTTGACTTCGAGATATTGAGAGTTGACTGTAGTCATCTCCTAGCTGATGTTTGTGGCAGCTCTCCCTTGAGGTGTGGCTCGTAGAGAGATGTCAGTTACCTGCCAAGACCTGCCCATGATTGTTTTGTTTCAAACTTTTGGGGTGAAGCGACACTGAAGAAGTCAAATACAGATCTTCAAAATGTCCATCTCATTAAATTTGGTAAAGATACATTTATATTTATAGGTCAAAAAGACTTAGTCTGATTTGAAGCAAGAAGAGTGGTTGGGATGTCTAGATAAACACGGTATGTTAAATTCAGATCCCTGTATAAGAGGGATTTTTTTTATAATTCTTTTTATTTCTCATCAAAACACATATTGTGACCCCTTATCTGAACAGCCTCGATGAGGTGGTTCAGATGAGGGGTCACAATATACATTTTGATGCAGATTTGATAAAAAATTACCAATGATTATGACCCTGGAATACTCCCTCTAGTCATGAGAGTGCTGTGTTAAATTGAAATACACAATGAGGTTTTACTTAAAATATTTGGAAAACAATTTTTTTTTCTAAAATAAAATGCTGAAGTAAGTTTTCATCCTAATGCAAGGGCGTAGCTACCTATACGCAAATACGCAGGTGCGTATTGAAATTTTGTCAAATTGACAAAATTTCAACACACACCTGCGTATTTTCATGCTGAAATGTTGTTAATTGGGCATAATTTTAATGCTAACTGCCAACAGACAGAAAATTTGATATATCTTAGCGGATTACCCCCTATCATTGCCCTCAGTGAGTATAAAGCATAATTTTGCGTACAGTGTAATTGCCCCTAGCTACGCCCCTGTAATGTAAGTCTCAAAAGATAGCATAAAATACATAACTTTTATTTGTTTATCATTTTTTGTCATTTATGAATAATTACATTATGCCTGGTGGAATTAAATGTAAGTAACAATAAACATTTATCTGTAGAAATTAAACAGTATAATTGAAGTGACCACATGTCAGTGCAAAGCCAAAAATAAATACAGTTGAATTTGCAAACAGTGTAGATGCAGACAAGGCGGCTCATTAAGAGCCACCTCATCAAGGTCTACACTGCTTGTCCTCTAGTGTTTGAATTCTCAGTATGATATTGGGTGGATGAAACATTTTTGAAATTTTCCAGATGTGAATTTTGTTGCCTGTAGTTTTGGTGCTTAAGGGATAACAGCTCAACCTCTTTTTGTCTCAAGTAGCTAGGTTGATCAAGCTGAAACTAGTCTGCAGGTATTCATGATTGCTTCTTCAAGTTATCTTTCTAGAGTTTCAAGAAGTTCTTGAAACCCTAGAAAGATGACTTGAAACTCTTAGTTTAATACATATTTTGAAACCTTATTCTGAATTTGAAATAGACTGCATGAAAGTCAGAAACCATGACATATCATAATATAATAAGTTTATTAATCAGAAACTCTGAAAATCCTTACTTGAAACTTCTTAGTAACTAAGTAAAGACTTCATTATAAGGAGGTTGACAGCATTTAGCAAATGATACGAGGCCCTCAAACTTGTGACAATACGCTGATAGATTGTATTCTTGTTTGTATGTGGGAGTCAATCATATCAGACCTCAGAACAAAACATTGTTTTGTTGTACTCCTGTCTCCTGTCCTTTAATGTAGCTCATTTCAGTCATTATAAGAGCAAAGGAGCAGTTGGCTCTGTGCCTATACTGTTTGCAAATTCATGTATACCGTATTATAAAAAAGCCCCTTCTCTAATGTTCCCCTCACATTTTTTGTGAAAATGTGGCCAAAATTCCACCAAAACTGGCTTTATAGAATATTTGTCATTTATTGCCCAGATTTTGTTTTCATAATGCTGTTTTTGTCTTCCTTGGACTAGCAAAAGCAAGAAGCAAGACATATGTATTACAGTGTTGGTGGCGTCAGGGGCTTAAACTTTTGTCAAGTTTTTACATTTAGCTCCGTTTTGTGACAATGCGGTGACAGGTGAGACACCGCATTTTGCGGAATTCCTGTTAGGACTTTTGATTTCAAAGCCGCTGGGGTTTTCATTAGAAGAAATACAAATAATTTTGTCTTCAGCATGCTGTAAAAGGAAGCAAAAAAGGTTAAAGAAGGAAAAACGAAAAGACTTTAATGCTTGACTGACCTTCTTTTTAAACGAAATAAAACTAGTTGTAAGATGATATGGTCATCAGCTGTTTGTGCACAATTTCGTTTAACTCTTTAAGCACCAAAAAGCAGACGACAAAATTTACGTCTGCAAAAATTAAAAAAATGCCTTTTCCAAGACATTTCATATTGAGAATTCAAAGACTAAAGGGCAAACAGTGTAGATCTAGATGAGGCGGCTCATTATGAGCCGCCTCATCAGGACCTACACTGTTTGCACAGTCTGCTAATTTTGTCACTATAGCACAGTTTCGTTTAAGGAAGAAACATTTGATCTCACTACCGTACTTCATGTAAATATTTAACAAAAAAATGGGTACACTTTCAGGGAAACAACTTTTTTATTTTTGCCGGGCCGCGTAGCGCAATTGATAGGGCACCTGACTCATAAGTCAGAGGTCCTGGATTTGAAACCCGGTCTGGCCACATACTTTTGTTTCTCCTTCCGCTGATTCGAGAAGGGCAGTTGTCAGTTACTGGCAAAAGTATGTGCACTTAGTACTGTTTAAAAGCTTAGGAGGTCTAAGCCTGCCCAGGAATAGTGTGGTTAGGTTAACTGACCGTCCCGACATGACCATAGCTGTTTACCGTGGACATTAAACAATATTACAACAACAATAACAACAACTTCTCTATTTTCAGTTTTGCTTCTCTTCTCAACAGGAATGATCTCTTTACAGAAATAATCTACTCCCCCATTTTATTTGGAAAATAAAGTAGGACTTCTGGAGATTTCAAGTTTTACAAAATAAAGAAGGACTTCTGGAGATTTTAAGTTATACAAAATAAAGAAGGAAAGTTCACAGAAAACTTGAAGCCAAAAAACGCGAGTCTCACTGAAATTCAGGGAGATGTAATAGTAGGTGTGTGTGTTGTGTGTGTGTAGGGGGGCTGGGGGCTCTGTACAATAGTAGCAATAAATACAACTTATGTATTTATTTGGCAATGAAGCGGTGGTTATGCATATTCATCTCTAGGAACACCACAAATATCTAAATCAGTCTTATGAAATTCAGCTATGAAAAAAAAAATAATCAACTTTATTTTCAGGGTGTAAAACACATTCATTTCCATGTGGAGATGGGTTTATCCCAAAAATCTAGATCCATCTTTTAAGATGGATCTAGATTTTTGGGATTGTTTTGGAAGGAAAAATCTCCAATCTTATACTCGAAGAAACACGGTTGTCTCTATAGAGAACTCGTTTTAACTTTAGAATGTGTATGTTCATGTTTCACCCTGATCATTTTATTTTATCAAATTATAGGATATTTGAGAGATCTGTCAAGGCAAAGACCATATTTTTGACACAAAGTGCTCAGCGACAGACTGTGGTCGATAAATACCCGAGCAGAGAAGACGTGAGATAATTGTCATATCTATACCCTGGTATTTACCTGTTGGATGTACTCTTCGATGTTGTGTATTACACACAAGTTACCTGTGATAGTGTATTTGTATAGACGTAGTATGTCCTGTGTAAAGAAATCTGGGATTGTTTTGAATATTGTCATTTTACGACGTTAAGTAATGGTTATGACGATGACTATCCGAAGTTTATGATTATTGTGGGAGCTCTCGTTAATATTCGAAAAATCAGATAGTGGATTAATTCATAATTGTTCTGCGGATATTGATACGGCTGTGTATCGCAGGATTATTGAACAGATCAGTGTGATATATTTATCCATTCAGTGAAATATGAGTTATAAGTCTATTGACTGAAATTAACAAATTAATAAATAATTCTGGAGTTTAGAGAAATATCTCACTTTAAAACAAACAGTATCAAAGAGGATTTATATAAATATTTCAGTGGAACATAAAGTTCTGGTATTATTGTGAAATTTCTCAGTATCAAAGAGGATTTATGTAGATTTCTATGGAATGAATTCTGTTATCATATATTGTGAAATATATAACTTTTGAAAAAAGGGATTTATACATATATCAGTGTGGATTAAATCAGATATTGTGTTATATATTATTTCATGTTGGAGTTTAAAAAAGTCAGAAAATGGTTTTGAAGTAGAAGTGTTTTTCATGGCGATGTTTGTTAAATGGATTAAGTTGTGATTCATTTCTCTGAGGATTAAAAACATTTTGTAAGTATATTTATTTTCTTACAGCATAAAGCTTGAGATTTCTTGTCAGATAAAACTTTGTCTGATGGATTTATAGACTTAACAGGTTTGTATGGAAGCACAGACCTGCCAGTGATGGATAGCCAGTTCTTGCTGTCACGTGAAATTGCGTATTTTATATTAACAAGTAACATCGCATTAACTTTTTGTAATATATTGCTGAGGAGTTGGGTTCGGTTGGGTGGTATGGTATCCTGTTTTCAAGTCCAAATCCAAATACCAGGGAAAAATACATGGAATTTAATACCAATACCAATTTGCTTATCTGCTGTCAACCGATTTGGTACAATGCAAAGTGGCTGTCAACAGAGTGTTTGGTTGTAAGTGATCCAATAACAGTAAATGATACCATTATTAATGGACATTAACCAGTACTGCTGTTGATTGTCTTGGTCAACAGCCACTTTTGGTATGATAACTGATTGGCTTGGTCCACAGCAAAGGAACCGAAATTGGTTTTACCCTAAACCATGTTTTAACTTGTAATGATTAAGTTGGCTCATATAAACTGGCAATAATCAGAGCAGATATCCTGGGTAATAATTGTTATCAGTTTTATGTTTAAAGCACCAAAAAAGCAGACAGCAAAAGTTACGTTTGCAAAATTTAAAACAACATTTTGTCTAGATTAAATCATATTTATATTTCAAAGACTAGAGGGTTAACAGTGTAGATCCAGATGAGGCGGCTCATCATGAGCTGCCTCATCTGGATCTACACTGTTTGCAAATTCAACTATTTTGATTTTCGGATCGTTAAGTGTTTAAAAGTACTGTTAAGATCCACTACAGAGAAAAAAGGTTATCTTTAAAGTGTCATCTTTGACTTCTTGAAGCTTCTTATGATTCAGTTTGATATCTCAAAAGAGCTGTTTTAGAAATATATGAAGGAGATGCTTGTACATTCATGCAGTCAGATCAGTCTTAAGATATATGGTGTATGGTTACCCCTCCATACTTTTTGGCGAATTTTACATTATGGGACAACAGAGCCCTTCCAAATCTTTCTAGGAGCCCCGGTAGCTCAGTGGGTTAAGCCCTGGCCTACTGATCTAGCGGACCTGGGTTCAAGACCCGCTTGAGGCGAGAATCTTTCCTACTGTAAACGGGGTTCCATTGCACACAGCCTTTCATTATCACCCTCCCACCATCCTGATATGACTGAGATACTGTTGAAGAGGACATAAAATCTCAAGTCACCCACCACCACCCAAATCATTCTGTTGTTGAAAAGAATGATTCCCAAGCTAAAACGCTTTTTTTTGTCTCATGGCATCATGACCCTCCATATTGGAATTTCAGTTTTGGGGGATTCTATCACTTTGGTATAATATCACTTCTGTGGTTTCCGATTCCCTTTAATTTGCTTTCTTTTCTTTAAGAGTAGTTCCCCATAGAAAGGGAGACAAAGTCTTCTATATCAGTTATCTCCCTTGGCTGTGTATCAATTAGCATCAAGAAAAATGCAGACTTCTTGTTTCATAACCCAACAAAAGTTTGGCTGGTCCATCAAGTCAGTGACCATCAGGCCAAAACATTTTGGACATGGCCAGAGTTCATAATGGCCACTGGCCTTGTTAACAACATGTTACTCTGTTGAAATGAACTAGATGTTCAAACATAATTTAGTTAAACATTTCATGTGTGCTTAGGAGCTTGTACAAACATATCTAAGAAAAAAATCTTAAAGTTAGCGAAAATATTATACAATAAAATTATGTCCAATATTCCTGACTTAAATTGGAAGAGTTTGTAAGTGAGTGAACTCGGGTTTATCGAATGTTCCACCAACTACTAGGTCATACGGAGATGGGACCTCGGTTTGAAACCTCATCCGAAAGACCGTAGAGGTCGGAGATCAATCTTGAGACCCCTGGATTGTTAGTCCAGCGTGTTATCCACTAGTGTAACGCCACTTCTGGAAGAGTTGTTTCAGTTTTAATAACTGTCAAAGATTGCATGCAGTAGTTTCGGCTACTGTGGCACTGTAATGTTGCTGCTAAATTTTTTACTTTTCTGGCCCTGGTTCTTTTAAACTAACAATGTGGTTAGTTAATGAGACATTATATATGTTTTCAAATGACATTATTACTTGTTTGTTTACAGGAAATTGATCAAAAGAGATTACTCAGATTAGCCAAAATTAATAAGTGATTAAATACAGCTATACAAGTATTTAATTCTTCCAAAAGTATATTTCTGGTTGTTTGGCTGAAGTCAGTAATCCTTTTTCAGTTGTTATCGCAGTTTTCAAAAAGAGACCAGTTTTTAAAGCCTTTGGCACGGTTTGTTGCAAAACAGGGTATTACAGTCATAATAAGATAATGAGCCGCGACCCAAGAAAACAAACAACGTGGTTGTGCGCTGAGCGCAGACTCAGGTCTGCCTGGGCATCCACCCAGTCTGATCAGAGTCTTCGCTGTCCGCATGGAGGTAGCTTTGACTCTTACCTAGCTTGTAAGCACTTAGCGAAGAGTCAGATCAGACTGGGCAGATGCCCAGGCTGATCTGAGTCTGCCCTGGGTGCAAAGCACTTTGTTGGTTTTCTCGTGTCTCGGCTTAATAATGTTGTAAACGATTATGTTTGTGGTTTAAAGAAATCAGTTAAATCAGTAGATATACATGACTGTTGTTATGAGTGGCTTTCTTTGGCAATGAAATGGGTCGTGAAGTTTGACTGACTGAAGCATTAATCGACTCTAGCTCTTCAAAGTCTTTGATAGTTGCTTTCACCAGCTTTGTAGGTATAGCTGCAATTTTTGTCAGCTCTGTAGAACACAGGGTATAATCGATTCCGCCAATTTTTGCTTCCCGCAGAGACTGTTCGTCATATTTGGCTTCTGCCGAGACTGTCCGTGATCTCTTGCTTCCTGCAGACTACTGTCCTCGAAAAATGGCTTCCTGCAGAGACTGTCCGCGTGACTCTGCTTCCTGCTGAGAGCCTCGGCAGGAAGCAGAATCACGCGGACAGTCTCTGCAGGAAGCTATTTATCATGTACAGAAGTCTCGGCAGGAAGCAAGAGTTCGCAGACAGTCTCGGCAGAAACCAAATATGATGTACAGTCTCTGCAGGAAGCGAAAATTAGCGGAATTGATTATACCCTGTGTAGAATAACCTGGTAGTTTTATGTCAGGTTTTCGTATGCACTGCCAGTTTCATATTAAATCAGCACTGTTGCATACCCTAAGAGTTCCATTTATCAGGTCTATATTGCATAATTTGCTAGTTTCATATATACAGGTTCAGTAGATTCCTGGGAATTCAAGGGAATCTATGAATGAGCTGCCACATGACAAGAACAACAAAGTTGCATGACTCAGGGCCAGCCAGGGCATCTGCCCAGTCTGATCAGAGTCTTTGCTGTGTGCTTAAAGTGAAAGTGTACTTAAGGGTCTAAGCTATGTCTGTACTGACAGTGAAGACTCTGATCAGATTGGGTGGACTCCCAGTCTGATAGATGTCTTTGCGGGGCACACATGCCACCTTGTTGGTTTTGTCCTGTTGTGGCTCAAATCATTGGTGATTCAAACAGAGCTGATACAGACTAAACTAGAAATATGTGTGTCTAAAATTTGTTATCATATTATTTGTATGAAGAATTGTTGCTGTCGTTTCCAGTAAACCCCAAATTTGTAGGAATTACTGCCAGACAGAGGCAATCTTTTATTCATGCTAATAAACACATATCAATTCATATTAAGCCACAACGCTACTGATAATGCACAAATTAAACCATCAATAACACAAGATTATGTCTTATTTGGGCATTCAACCAACTGGATATTACGCTTGTCATAAAACTGTATTGTATTGCATTGTGTTTGCTGTTAATTTTTGGACAACGTGATGCATTCTGTATCATAATGTCTTCCATCATTTTTATACCCCGCCACACGCTAGTGGCAGGGTTTTATGTTTTCCCACTGGCTGTCTGTGTGTCTGTCCATCCGTCGTACATACGTACGTCTGTCAGCACGTCCGTGAGCACTTCGTTTCCGTTCGATAACTTGAGTATATAATAACGGATTTTCTTCAGACTTGGCGTATGAATTAGCCTTGGGAATATCTCGGTTGGGATTGTTAATGGGCGAATTTCGATATCTTGTGACATAGTTATTGCCCTTGTCAGTGTCGCAAAAGTGGTTTTTGGTCTGTTGTTCATTTACACTTTCAAATATCATGATGAAATTTCACAGAAATGATTCAAGTAATATATTTTTTCATTTTGTCCCCCAGGGCTGTCTGCCCCTGCCCAGGGGCTATATACATGTATAAAATCATGAAAAATTCTGTTGAAAGTGATTTTTCTGAAGCTGTGAGTATCTGTTGACAGTTTTGAGATAATTACAGAGTCCCAGATAAGTTGGAGTTTTAAGGATAATTCTGAGATAACTTTTCTTATTTCTTTACAAAAATACATGTTGTGACCTTTCATTAGAACCGTCTCACAGAGACGATTCTAATGAGGGGCCACAACATATGTTTTTCCTGAAAAAAAAAATAAGAAAAATTATTGAGGAATTGTCCGCAAAATTCCTTCATATCTGGGGCTCTGATACTGTGATCAGTAATTGTTGTTTTATTGATCATTCATTCATTATCACACTAAAGATGACAGGGACCATAATATAAATGTTAGGACAGTAACAATATGGATGTTAATAGGGACACAGGTGGATGGGTGGGGGTGTCGGACGAGGTGACAGTGACTGCTCCTTGTTCTTTCCGGCAAGAGTGCCATCCCAAATCAGCGGATTAGTGGATCAGATTACCCCTACCTATCCATTCCCTTCCATTCCACTTTGATCCATTCCATCGGGGGTGGTTGGGTGGTGCGATGGTACTGGATGTAACTTCCAGTGCCAGGGCGTCCTACTGATTTGGAAAATAGTTGGGCAAGGGCGTACTGTACTTGCAGTAGGTGCGGGTGGGGGTTGTTTGGACATTTTTTCTCTCTCGTCTATCATTTCTCTTTTCTTTCTCCCTCTCTTTGGGAGACGGCCCGAAAAAAACTGAAAAATTGTCTCACAGGGCCGTTAAACCCAAAACAACCAACAACCAAAATCCATTCCATGGAAGCTATGCCATGTCATTATTAGTTTATTCAGTTTGTTAATTGGTTTAAATATTCATTGTGGTTAGGAATAAGTATCAGCAGTATGCTGTGTATTACCGTAATGACCTAAATATTCGGACAGACAGGTCTGAGCAAACATTGTAGACACAGATCAAACTTTGATCAGGGTCTACAATGTTTCTCATTCACTAAGCATCATTTGGAAGCACAAACATGTTTAAAATCCACTTTCTAAGAATTTTCAAACAACAACTGTCCGACTTTGGATGTCTGAAATTTTAGGGTCATTAGGGTATTACATTCTATCCAGCCACAATGATTACTCCCCAAGGTTGTTCATTAATCAGTAGGAGATGTAGATTATGTCTGATGTAACATGCAGGCGGTTCCTTTAATCTACTTCTTCATAAAAAATGCATGAGGCAGATAGATCTAAAAATTCCTCAGCAAAATTGTTAAAGATAGGCTGGTAGACATACATGTACCTTCTGTGGTAAAGCTTTTAGACATTATATTTCTTGATTAGGCTAGGTTTCCAATGCCAATGCTATGGCCGGGCCGTGTAGCGCAGTCGGTAGGGCACCTGACTCATAAGTCAGAGGTGCTGGGTTCGATACCCGGTCTGGCCACATACTTTCATTTCTCCTTCCGCTGATTCAAGAAGGGCAGTTGTCAGTTACTGGCGAAAGTGCAGTCAAACCTGCTTATGTGGTCAGCTGTATTAAGGGATCCACCTGTCTTAAGCAGCCACCTTTTGTGGTCCTTTGAACCTAAATACAGTGCAAATGAACCTGTATTAAGGGGTCACCTGTCTTAAGCAGCCACTTTTTGTCCTTTCCTTGGGTGACTCTTTATCAGAGCAATGAAATTGTAGTTTCTTAAGTTTTGCGATTTTTCTGGCTGTTAAATATAGCAACACCCATCTGACTCAATATTGCGATTAATTGCCAGGCACAGTACCAAGTGTAAGATTTAAATTTGTGATATATCAAGGGTATTGTTGAGGTTGTGTAGCCAGTTCTTGGCACTAAACAATCATTATGGGGAAAACAGGTGGGGATATATTGATATAAATTAATCAGACAGTATTTAAGCCATGGCAAGTGAAATCTGCCTTAAAGATTTTGCGCTGGTACATGGCTGGATGGATGAGAGGATGGCTGTCGATTTTACATCCTTTCAACAGTATTTCAGTCATATCAGGATGATGGATGGGTGATAATGAAAAGCTGTATGCAAGGGAACCCTGTTTACAATTGAAAAGATTCCTGCCTACAGCGGGCTACAATTGAAAAGATTCCTGCCTACAGCGGGGCGTGGACCTGGGACGGCTAGATCAGCAGGCCAGCGCTTAACCTACTGAGCTACTTGGGCTCCTCTTGACTGGAAAATTCTTCAAATGGTTATGTTTTATAAATATGGTCTTTTGAGAATATTTTCTCTTGTCTGCTTTCCAGATAACAAGGGGTAACAGGGATAATTTATGGATAATTTTTCATATTTCTGCATGAAAACTTCTATTGTGACCCTCAATAGACCCGTCTCCATGAGACGGTTCTAATGAGGGGTCACAACATAGGTTTTTGTTGAGAAATAAGTAAAATAATCCCAAATTTATCCCTGTTACCCATTGTTTTCTGAAACAATATTTCTGGGCTTTGGCGGCTGCGGTTACAAAAATTCAGCAATGGCCAGGGATAGCAGTTGCAGTCCTCTTTTCGTTAAAGTGTACTGCTTGCACTGTGCAGCTAATTATTAACAACAACAACAACAAAAAAAAAAGAAAAAAAAAAAGAAGAAAATCTTTAAAACAAAGAGTTGTTAAAAATTTGCCAATGATTCACCAATTTCAGACTTTAATACACAAAATTTTACTGCAGTTTCATGTAACGTCATTCTAATATTCATTCAGCCCACATATATCAAGGATATAACTTGTATTTTATGCAGTTACTCATATCCTACCTGAATGTCACTTAATTTGTTAAAAATTTAAGAAGTAAACGCAAATAAACAGGGTCGAGTTGTTCAAAGCTTTGTTAGCCTAAAGAGCTTGTTAAGAGGTCAACTCCTCAAGTGTTTTATGACTGTAAAACCAAATATACTGATATCTTTTGTTGACAAAATGTGAGAAGCTTTTGCAGTGCAAAAGCTTCTCACATTTTTTCAACAGAAAATGTTTGCCTATTTGAGATATTTAGGTTCGAAATTTTAACGAAATGTTAACTAAGGATGTTGTTTGTTTTGAACCGGACCCAGGAATTCAAGGAAATGTGTCAGGCACTTTGTTAAAATTTAATAAAATTTGAAAAAAAAACTACTAAAAAACCCCCAAACAAACAGGAACTTATGAGTATTATGTTTTTATTTGTTATAATGAGGTTACTATCTGATATGAGCCGCGACACAATAAAACAAACAATGTGGTTGTGCGCCCTGCACAGACTCAGATGAGCCTGGGCATCCTCCAAGTTTGATCAGACTCTTTGTTAAGTGCTCAAAGGGTAGCTAAGGGTCTAAGCTACCTCCATGCGGACGGCGAAGACTCTGATCAGACTGGGCGGATGCCCAGGCTGATCTGAGTCTGCACTGGGCGCACAACCACATTGTTGGTTTTCTTGTGTCGCGGCTCATATGTGCAATGGACAACCAGGTACAGAATTTTAAGGTGAATGTCTACACTTTCAGGGGAAGCAACTCTGCCATTTTCTTGTTTTTACTCTGTTCTCAATATGGCCCAGTCTGATCAGTCTTGGCTGTTGGCTTGGAGGTAGCTACCCTTCAGGCGCACAGTGAAGACTTTGATCAGACTGGGTGGATGCCCTGGCTGATCTGAATCTTTGCAGGGCGCATGTGCCACTTTGATGTTTTTTTGTTTTTGTTTTTTTTTTGTCATGTAATATTGTTGTGGCTCAGTCATATCACTTTGTCACAGAAAAAGATGAGGGGATGTTTATGAGAGAAGTGTTTATTATAAGAAATACATGTACAACTAGTACAGGAAGAGTTTTCTCTCGCCTTCAGTTAGCAGAAGGTAGAGATATAGACTGCATTACTTTTCCAGTGGCTGTGGCAGAATACGAGATTTCTGGGTTCGAGGTCATAAAACTTGAGAATAATCTCAAACTCAAAATAAAGCACACTGATTCACCCCGTCCAATCGAAACGCCGGAAAAATGGTACGTTCATTTTTCGCATATCCGGCGTTCGTACCATTTTTCCGGCGTTTCGATTGGACTGGGTGTGATTGGCTGTTTCTGAGCATGTGCTCGGAAACAGCCAATCAGTGTGCTTTAAGTTTTATAACCTCTGGACATGGACAGGTGTGACACAGCATTCTGCGGAATTCTTGCATGGTTGGGCCAAGATAAGGAAGTGCAGCTGAGACATGTCCTGTGAATGGCTTGGAGGAGATCAATAATGATCAAAGATTTACTAAATTACTGTAATAAGCCCATTGAAGTTGATTTTATGTGGCATAATGCATTTGCACTCAGACTTTGATAATGAAATTAAAAACTGAAGTTGTTGTTTGCTGTATTGATGTTACAGTTTGAAATGGATGGATGGATGACCTGCAATTTTCTTGCGTCCTTTTCAATATTATTTCAGTCATTTCAGGACAATGGATAAAAGATTCTTGCCTCAAGTGGGGATCGATTCCAGTACTGTTAGATCAGCAGGCCAGCTCTAATTAATCTACTGAGCTTAGTTACCGAGGTTCCTCTTGGACTGAAGGTCTCTCAACAGTTGTCAAAGATGTACATGTACTGTAGCATTATGTCATTTACCCCCCCCCCCCCCCCTTCCCCCAATAGCAAATTACAAATAAGGAAAATTACATTTGAATCAGTCCTTGGTACCCTTCTTATTTGGAGCTTTGGATCATTATTTCATCGAAATAAAAAGATTAGGGGTCACAAGGTATGTTTTAATTGAGAATTACAAATAAGAAAAATTACATTTGAATTAATCCATGGTACCCCTTCTTATTTGGAGCTCTGGATCAAGAACCATTAAGTACAAAGACACAATTCACAATTAAGATCATCATAACCTGTCTTTCCCAGAAGGCAAATATTTGAACACATTTATTGATTAATAATCGATTACAATAGAAACAAAATATATCTGCGGGCCAGCCATTAACTCTTTCACTACCAAAAAGCAGACGACAAAATTTACGTCTGCAAAAATTTAAAAAATGCCTTGTCCAAGACTTTTTATATTGAGAATTCAAAGACTAGAGGGCAAACAGTGTAGATCTAAATGAGGCGGCTCATTTTGAGCCGCCTCATCAGGATCTACGCTGTTTGCAAATTTTGCTAATTGCGTCACTGCCGGCCAGCCATTAAGCTGATGATATCAGAAATAGACTATTTAATCTGTTTGTCGATCAGCGTGTGAAATCGTCATGTGTAACAATTAAAGTTTGATATGTCTTTATAGCCACAGATTTGCCCTAATGACAGAAACAAATAATCTGCTGTTTGAACTGTTAGATATCGGAATTATGATTAACTGCATTATATAAAGACCATAAAATTTCGGACACACGAAAGTCAGACAATTTCTGTTTGAAAATTCTTAGAAAGTGGATTTAACACACATTAATGCATCCAAATGATGCTTAGTGAATGGCAAACGTTGTAGATCCTGATCAAACTGCTCCTTGAGGTCTAAAATGTTTGCTCAGACCTGTCTGTCCGAATATTTAGGGTCATCACAGTAACCAATATTGCCACATTTTAGTGTAAGACAGCAATTATCAGGTAACGGTATAGCAGACAACAATGAAGAAATAGACCAGACTGCTCCAAGGAGCATTTCAGTTGATCATCTAAGGCAGCGTAAGAAAATTGACAGTTGCAAAAAGGTTTCAGAATTAGTCACAGTGATGTTTTATTAAGGTCGTGACAGGATCTCTCAAAATTAGTAGCATAGTTGCAGCCTGTATTTTGAGAATGCACAATAGACTAACAGTGACTGATTTTGATAGAAGGCTGGTCATAATGATTTTCTGAAGGTCCGATTGTATTATTTTTGTCACAGATTGGTTTCCAGTATGCCACAGTAGGTTTCATCAACAGTTTGGCTCTGAAATCTGACAACATTACTGGGACCAGTCAGTGGCTGTTCAGTGACAGGTTGGCATTTGATTGGCAACTGCAATGATCAAACTGATCATTGGCAATTGATTGGCAACTGATCACACTGATCACTGATGAGCTTAAGTGACTGTTTTAAGTTCATTGGCAACTGATTGGTGTTTTATCAGCCAATAGGCACCAATAGGTTGCAAGGAGGTTTTAAGTATGCTCCAGTTGATCTTTGAAGGTTCAGTAAAAAGCTGTTTTGATCACAGAATGGTCTCCAACAAGTTTCAGACCATCCCCAGTTCAGTTGCAACCAGTCCCTTAGTGTCACCAGTGGGTTGCTGACTGGTAGTTGATCACTCTAAACTCTTAGTTTAGAAGCTGTTGCCGATCCTATGGCAAGCAGTTGCAGAAAGGATGCGGCTGGATTGCTGACTTGTGGAAACTATCGCTGATTGTATGAACCTGGGCCCAGTTGTTTAAAACTTATAATGACGTCATTAATTAACGGAATGTTAAATTTTCAAAAGTTATACATGGTGTATACTTAAAATCACTGCAATGTTTTGCTGAAAAAATGTGAGTGCAAAAGCTCCGCACAATTTTTCAGCAAAAAATATTACCGCAGTTTATTTTAATTGTGAGTACTGTAAGACTAAATACAACTTTATCATGCTAACGATGCTTTGAACAACCAGGCCCCCAGAACATCTGCCTTAGCAAACTAGGGCTTAACCCACTGAGCTACTGGGGCAATGAATTTTTTTTTATCAAACTAAAGTTTAAAACTGATTTAAGAAAAAGGTTGAGGAAAAGAAAATAGAAATTTGGCTATTTTGCCAAGAGTCTAGGTTTAAATCAAAGAGTAATAAATCAGTATTATAAGACATTAAGACATATCAGGTAATCTGTGAACTTTCCGCAACATTTCCTTGGCTGACAGACACACTAATAATATGATCCATCATTCTGGCTTGGCTTGGAAAACAAATGTTTTTTGGGTTTTTTTTCTGGAGTTCAGAATTCCTCCATTGCATAAGACTTCCATTGGCTAACTGTGACTGAAGTGCTGTTTAAAGGGGTATTAAATTG
Source organism: Ctena decussata (assembly GCA_963989385.1). Lineage (NCBI taxonomy): Eukaryota > Metazoa > Mollusca > Bivalvia > Lucinida > Lucinidae > Ctena > Ctena decussata. Next base: position 41,443,860 of record OZ022514.1, read on the forward strand.
CTATCCATTCGTCATGTCTTGTCCGTCCTGTCCTGTCCTGTCCCGTCCCGTCCCGTCCCGTCCTGTCCCATCCCATCCCATCCAATCCCAGTCCAGCCCAGCCCAGCCCAGCCCAGCCCATCTTATCCTATCCCACCCAAACCCACCAATGCAATCCAATGCAATCAAATCCAGTCAAATCCAGTGCAGTCTAGTCCATCCATCCATCCATCCAGATATCCATCCATCCATCCATCCATCCATCCATCTGGGATGATTTACTTGAGGGAAACAGCAGAAAGCCTGACAAACCCTTCCTGTAAAGTCTGTCAAGAATTCTTGCTAAAAAAGAAAAATACTGAAGAGCTTTTGCAGCAAGTGCAATAGCTCTTTAACCCAACTGTTCGATAAAAAATGGTGTTATTTTTGCATACAGTATAGGTAAGAAAATAAAATGTCTACAATATAGGTGTGAAAATGTAATGTCTTTTTAACTATCCACATCCAGTCTATAGTCTGTTATAAATACCACAGATATTAATTGCCCTATTGGCTCCCCATACTTTTCCACAAAAAATTGTAAACAAACAAAGGCAACTCCCAGGAAGCTGCATGCTGATTTTTATCAGTTGAATATATTTCAAGACTCCTTTTCCACTTTCTTACATACCAAAATATTTACAGTTGTGTCTGTCTGTTAGAAATAATAAACATAACCGAATGGTTCCTGGCTGTTGTTGAATTCATAGTATGCTAGGAGTAGCAGATTTGTTGTCGAGATAAAAGATAACCTGAGCGATGCAGTGATATCAGGTAAAAAGGTATCTTAAGGATGTTGGTTGATATCCCTGTCTGGTAATTCAGAGCCCTAGATAAGAGGGGTATTTGATGATAACTGAGGGATAATTTTCTTTATTTGTAATCGAAACCATATGATGTGACCCCTCATTTGAACCGTCTCGTCGAGACGGTTCAGATGAGGGGTCACAACATATGGTTTTATGCAGAATTAACAAAAATTATCCCTAATTATCACCAAATACTCCCTCTTATCTAGGGCTCTGGGTATGATGATCGAGAGGCTCAAGCTGGAGGATGAGTGAAATTTTTTACTGTTCCTAGTGCAAATTATTGAAATCACTGTTTTTGTTGTTTTGTTGGACAAGTGACAATTTTATAACAGCCAATTGATCATAATACATACCTATGACTGCACTGCAGCAGCAGCTGCATCCCAAAATCAGGGCCCAGTTGTTCAAAGCATTGTTAGCTTAACAAAGTAGTAAGCTAACAGAGAATTCGTTTAGTCTTACAGTATTCCAAAAATTTGCAGTAATACCTGTAGTTTTTGCTGAAAAATTGTGAGGAGGTTTTGCACTGCAAAAGCTCCTCACATTTTTTGGAAAAAATGCTAGTTTTTTTTGCATACAATGCACTGAAATTTTACCATCTCTTTAGCTACTGACATTGTTAGGTTTGAACAACCGGGCCCCCCTGTGTCTTTGTTCTATATGTTTTTGCCCACTTGGTTTTGTGGCACCAGTAAGGTTTTATATTTCGGTTCTCTCTTTGCTTTGTAATTAAATAGCAAGAGTTGGTATAGTTGGCCCTGTAAGTGCAGTATTTGCAATACCTGTGTCCTTGACCTTTATTCATGGTCCATCGTCAAGTGTATGTGCACACCTCCACAGTTTTGGTTATTTTTACAAAGAGGACCGATTATCATGACTTTTTGTTTGTTTCCTGGTTGACAAGGAAGAGCAAATTCTTTCCTATAATAGTTGATCCCTATTGAAGAGGGAGAAAAATGTGAATATGATAGAGTTGTTTCCCTTGTAAGTGCACCCAGGAGTGGTAGAAGTTTTTTACGCGCTAGACTAACAATTCAGGAGTCACAGGTTTTGCCCCTCACTCTGCCGGTCTTTCCGATGAGACTCTAAACTTTAAGCTCTTTGTCCCGGTATGACATGTGTGTTGGTGGGACCATAAACCCGAGTTCACTCATTAAAAGTGCCCCCATTTACCTTAAAAGCGGTTTTAAATCCGGGAATATAGGTTTTGTCACAATATTTAATAGCATTGCCTTATGATGTCTTACAGCGATGATGTCTTAACCAAATTAATTAGTGGTTTCCATTACTTACAAGTCAAATAAGGATAAAAACTAAATTGTCACACCAGAATTAACTTTGTTAGCTTCTAGAGTTTTCGTCTATCTCACAAATTATGAGACAGTCTGATGGCTAATAATTTACTAATAAAGTTATCTTGACTCTTCTCAATTGTTTTGACCCTTTAAGTGCCAGAAAGGAGATGACAAAATTTACATCTGCAAAATTTGAAAAAGTGTTTAGTCCAAGCTATAGCATATTGGAATTCAAAGACTAGAGGGCAAACAGTGTAGATCCTGATGAGGCGGCTCATTGAGAGCCACCTCATCAGGATCTATGCTGTTGGCAAATTATGCCATCTTTGTCTCTGGTGCTTAAAGTGTTAATGCTATTAACATAGAGACACAACTTCCAGTTTGCTTGTGATGTCAGTTGATCCAGTGCAAAGCAGCAGCCAACTGAGAATTTATACCATGGACAGCATACCAATAGCGTTAAATGATACCATTGTTAGTGACCATTGACTCAAGCTATTGCTGTCAATTGTGTCTTTTGAGTATAACTGGCCATTTGATGCAATGACAACTTGGCATGTGAGATGATCCCACAAGCAAAATTACACATGTTGAATGTCCCATAACAAGTCCCTTGTAGTTGGTTGGTTGATTTGATGCTTAACGTCCACGGTAAACAACTAAGGTCATGTCGGGACGGTCAGTTAACCTAACCACACTATATTCCTGGGCAGGCCTAGACCTCCTAAGCGGTTAACCAGTACTAAGTCCACATACTTTCGTCAGTAACTGACAACTGCCCTTCTTGAATCAGTGGAAGGAGAAACGAAAGTATATGGCCAGACCGGGATTTGAACCAAGGACCTCTGACTTACGAGTCAGGTGCCCTACCGATTGTGCGGCCCGGCAAGTCTCTTGTAGTTAATGGAGGGATGCATACAAGTTTAAAATAGGTATGGTTTCTGAATGCTGAATTTTAGCTTGTAATGGTATTTAACCCATTCTGTTATGGATCTGGGCAAACAGTTTGGATCCAGATCAGGCCCCTCAAACGTGGGGCCTGATCTGAGGTCCAAACTGTTTGCTGCCAAGATATCATTTCTACAAAAGTTAGTTAGACCAATATTGTCAAAATATTCTTGATTTTTGATGCAGACGACAATTTCTGCAGACGACAAAAAACACCCAGAATGCAATGGGTTAACTGGTCATGGCAGCAGGAGTAGGGAAATTGGTATTATATCCCTGTGATTTCGAAGCACAGAAAACACTGCTGTTTGCTTTGGTCCCAAATTCACAACCATGTATACTTGATCACTTTGTTCTCGTAATACAAATTCATTTTATGATTGGCTATTGAAAGTCTTGTTTACGCTGATCAAAGTTGTTGATACGAGTACAATTATATCCGCATTTTCATCTTTGTAAATATGGCTAAAAAGGCATTATATAACTACCGTGATGGCATTGTAAAAATTTTGACAGCTTTCATACAAGCGACACGTTCAGTTTCATATAACCTAACCAGGTCAGTCATTGACACGTTCCTGTGAATTTCACGGAAAAAAATAAAAAGTTCTTCATATGCCTCTGAAACTTCCCTGTGAAGTTACTCGAGTGCAACGAAATAAGTTAACGAAGTTAACAATTTTATGACAGTTTATTGTGTTTGATTGTAAGGTGTGAAATAGAGATGTTTTGATAAAAATGGCCTACCCGAGTTTGCTGTCATCTTGTGACCTTAAAGTGTAACTTTTTTAGGAGGGGAATAATTTAATAAGATAATATCTTTATAGTCATCACAGCATCCTTTAAAATATTAAGAAATTAATGTGAAACTATTTAATATTATGTTCAATGTTCTGTAACAATTAACTCTTTAAGCACCAAAAAGCAGACGACAAAATTTACGTCTGCAAAAGAATAAAAAAATGCCTTGTCCAAGACATTTCATATTGAGAATTCAAAGACTAGAGAGCAAACAGTGTAGATCCACACGAGGCGGCTCATGATGAGCCGCCTCATCAGGAACTACGCTGTTTGCAAATTATGCTATCTTCGTCACTGGTGCTTAAAGTGTAAAAGTGCCAGAAATGAAAACAGTAGAATTTGCTAACAGCGTAGATCCAGATGAGGCGACTCATGATGAGTTGCCTTAGCTGGATTTACACTGTTCAGCCTCTAGTCTTTGAATTCTCAGTGGCCTCTACTCTTTGAATTCTCAGTGGCCTCTAGTCTTTGAATTCTCAGTGGCCTCTAGTCTTTGAATTCTCAATATAATACCAGCTTTGGACGAAACGTTTTTTAGAAATTTTACAGACATAACTTTTGTTTTTTGCTTTTTTGGAGCTTTAATGGCTAAAGTGAATGCATCAGTAAAACCAACCTTTTATTTGTAGTATGCTAAATTTACTCATTTCTGTTTCTATTTTCAGGTAAGGTCTGAGGATGAGAAGATGGGATTTGATTGGTCAAGACTACAAGAGCTTGGTTCTGATTGGCTGGCTTGTAGTTCTTGCCACCACAGTATCTGCAAAGACAGATGACAAAGGTATCGTTGTGTTTTCAGCTGTATTGGTTTACCGTATCTGAGCTCTAGATAAGAGGGAGTAATTGATGATAATTAAAGATAATTTTTCTTATTACTCATCGAAACCATATGTTGTGACCCCTCATCTGAACCGTCTCGTCGAGACGGTTCAGATGAGGGGTCACAACATACGTTTTATGCAGAATTAACAAAAATTATCCCTAACTATCACCAAATACTCCCACTTATCTAGTGCTCTGCCGTATTAATCCCATTAAACATCCCTGCTTAAAGCCTTTAATAAATGCCCCCTGCTTCTTTTCTGAAATTAATGTTATATTATCTTGTACTTCTCTGGATGAGTTTGCTCTTTGAACTCAGGGGCCTATTCTTAAAGGAAAAAACTTGCTCCTAAAGGAGTAAATTCTTTTCTTTAAGAGTTGACCCCACCCCCACTGAGAAGGGAAGTAAAAATAGTAGAGTTACTACCTCTGCAAGTATACCCATTCACATTAATACTGTATATTAGAGGTATTTTGGCGATGACTGATTGACTGCAATTTAGGCTCTAAATATCCCCCACCCTCCCTTTCATAAAATGCAATGCCCCTGGGGCATTTAATAGGATTAATATGGTACTTTTTATATTTCTCTGCCATGTTTTACATTTTCTTTGGTGGACAGCAAAGCCTCGCAGAAATTTGTCTTCAGCAGTTCGGGAAGGTTGGGTTTATAAATGGTAGATTTCAGTGCCGTCAACATGCCAGTGATTAGCAGAGTGCAAGCAGTAGGTGTTACTTTTCGGGTGTTGGCATTGTAGGTGGCATGTTTCATTGAAGTTTTCTAGCTATTTAGCTCTGTTTTGTGAAATGATAAAACATGCAAGGGCACTGCCTAATGTGGAATTCTTGTTTGCCAAAACTGAGTATGAGTAAAATCCGGAAGATATTTTGGCAATGGATAATATAAGAGTGTGTTGAGAATTTAAAAAATTCAGGGCAAACAGCTTAGATCCAGATGAGGCGGCTCAATTGAGCCGCCTCATCTGGATCTAGGCTGTTTGCAAATTCAGCGATTTTCAATTTTGACGCTTCAAGCGTTGTTACACCACCCTTGCCAGAAAATGTCAACTTGAGCATGAAATATTTTGCAGTCAGCAAGGTCTACACTGATAAGGATGGTGTAAAATAGTTATACCATAGTTTGTCAGCCTGTACGGGAGATAATCTACTTGCTAAAGCTTTTGGATTATCTCCCCTTACAGGTGGACAAACCATAGTATAACATAGTCTCCATCAGTCACCTTAGCTCAAAAAGTCAATAACTCCAGTTTATCCCTTAATGTGCCAAAAAGCAGATGACAAAATTTACGTCTGCAGAAATTTCAAAATATGTTTCGTCCAAGTGATATATTGAGCATTCGAACACTAGATGGCAAACAGTGTAGATCCTGATGAGGTGGCTCATTATGAGCCACCTCATCTGGATCGACACTGTTTGCCAATTCAACAGTTTTAATTTTTGGCGCTTTAAGGGTTAAATATATAAGCACTTTTTGACGCATGATGATTATGGTGCCCTTGCTTTCGCTTTTGTGTACTTAGAAAATTTAATGCTGATATAGCACAGTGAAAGATTTGCAAACTGAACGTTCCTTGCAATCTTATGGCTGTGATCAGAATTGTCAGTGTGGGTCATTTGCAAGTCAAAAGCTGCACTTTCTTAGAACTGCATGCTCAGCTCATCAAAAGGTTTTCATCCAATACTCAATGCAGAACTTTTGACAAGCATATCCGCCAAGAAATGCAAATTGGGCTAAGTTTAGGGAATAGTCATTAAGTTCGGGGAACAAAAAATACGAAGCTGTGAATTATGTATGTAAATTTCTGGATTTGTTTATGACAGCCTAAATGTTTCTTATTGATTCGCAAAAATAAGGCCTTTAGTTTGTCAAATTTTCTTGTCAGAAAGTGATTACTTTGCATTTTTATGAAAAGAAGATATCGATCATGATGTGTGTCATTATAAAACTGTGCCAAAACCTGTGCAGTTTTGAATGAACGTGTTAAATTAAGAATTTCAAGCTCGACAAGATATTTTGTTGAAATGTGTTTGTGTCGTAACATCACTTTAAGTACTGCATATAATATGTAAGCTATTGAGACAAATTTTAAGCATGAATGTGAACACTGTGTAGAGCCAGATTTGCAGTCTGAACAGGCATTACTGTATACTGTTTCATCAAAAATCAGAGCTGTAGATTAGGGGGAGTATTTGATGATAATTTAGGGATATTTTTTCTTATTTTTCTGTTAAACCATATATTGTGACCCCTCATCTGAAGCGTCTCAGCGAGACGGTTCAGATGAGGGGTCACAACATATGTTTTTATGCAGAGTTAACAAAAATTATCTCTAATTATCACCACATACTCCCAGAGCTCTGACAATTATTGAAACATTGACAGACAGATTTTCTTACACCTGCAATGAGCAGAATTTATGAGATGTGATGCAGGGGGTTGGCAGTAATTCTGTAATCTGTTGTAACGTAACTCGTTGGGTATTATCAATTAACAAATAGTAAGTCAGTACATACGGTATATGGCAAAAGCAGTCCACATCATAACAGTCATAGACCGGGCTTGTTTCGACAAAATCAGCCAGTACAGACCAACTCAGCCAATACAAGCCAAACATGGCCAATACAGGCAAAACTCGGCCAGTACAACTTGGCCAGTATCAATGACATCAAACTCAGCCAATATCAATGGCATCAATTAATAAAATTGGCCAAGTTACAGCGGTCCTCAGACTGTTGTACTGGCCCTAGTCCTTCGGCTGCTGGCCAATACAACAACAGACCTCGGACCTGTAACTGGACCATTACAAAATTTCCTGATTAATACCATTGTATTCTGGTATTGCTAAGTTTCTGAGACTATGCACAGAGAGGCGAGACACAGTATTCCTGGGGATTTTTGTTATTGGCTATCCAGGGCCCAGTAATTCAAAGCCTCGTTAGCTGAACAACGTCGTTAGTCAAGGACTCGTTAAGTCTTGCAGTACTCACAAATTCAATTGCGGTAATATTTTTTTGCTGAAAAATTGTGAGGAGCTTTTGCAAAAGCTCCTCACATTTTTTCAGCAAAACATCGTAGAGTTTTTGCTTATAATACATTTGAAATTTCGATATCCCGTTAAGTAACGACATTGTTAGTTTTGAATAACTGGGCCTAACTTATTCACAGGGTATAATCGATTCCGCTAATTTTCGCTTCCTGCAGAGACTGTACATCATATTTGGCTTCCACCGAGACTGTCCGCGAGTGCTTGCTTCCTGCCGAGACTTCTGTACATGATAAATGGCTTCCTGTCGAGACTGTCCGCATGACTCTGCTTCCTGCCGAGAGCCTCGGCAGGAAGCAGAATCATGCGGACAGTCTCGGCAGGAAGCAAAATTTGTCGAGGACAGTAGTCTCTGCAGGAAGCAAGAGTTCGCGGACAGTCTTGGTGGAAGCCAAATATGATGTACAGTCTCTGCAGGAAGCGAAAATTGGCGGAATCGATTATACCCTGTGTTATTATTGATCAACAACAACAAGAGAAAATCCTACTATATGATGCCTCAATAAAAAAATGCTCGAACATGCTGGCTTAATGTGAAACTCCAGACATAATCATCAAGTTGAACAACAACATGACATGGCTTGCGACTCGGGTAACCAGTAATTGTCCGCAATTAGGATGCTTCTAATTCACGCTAAAGTATTAGATTGCTGTCATAATGATAGTTCTTGATAGCTAAAAGCAAGCTATGTCAGTGCGGAATTATAGCTTTATGGAATTGAGGTTAATCTGAATTCTGTATGGAATTGCGAAAACAACAACAAACGAGCCTGCATGTGCAAACATCAATGACTGAGATCAGGGCCCAGTTGTTCAAAATTAACATTGTAGTTACTGTAATGTACCTAAATTTTGGGACACCTAAAATAATTAATTTTGCATTTGTCCCAAATGGAAAATTCTTTATGTTCAGGTGTCCCAATACTTACGCACATTACAGTAGTTAGCGAGGCAATATATATTTAGCTCGCCTGTACGAAAGTACAGAGAGCTATTGTTGTCACTTGGACGTCAGCGTTGGCGTAGGTGTTGGCATGGGCGTCACACTTTAAAGATTTACGTCAAAGTTTTTTTATGTGATGGGCAAGGCACTGCAGGCGAGCTATCCTGTACGTGAACAGGTCTTGTTAAACCTGTTGTACGCAAAAACAGTGCCTTTTCTTTCTTTTTTTTTCTTGCCAAAATAAGTGTGAGGAGCTTTTGCAGTGAAAAAGCTTCTCAATTTTCAGCAAAAAATATTAGCACACTTGGTTTTATGTCTACTAGAAGACTTAATGAATCGCCGACTAACAGTTTGTTAAGCTAACAATGCCAGATATATAATAATCAAAAGGGTCACGGCATCAGGAGGGCATCAGGGATTTTGAATGTGTGATCTATGAACAACCCTTCCCAAAGCTCCAGATAAGAGGGGCTACTGAGGGTAATTCAAAGATAATTTTTCTTATTTCTCAAGGAAAACATATGTTGTGACCCCTCATTAGAACTGTCTCGGTGAGACGGTTCTAATGATGGATCACAACATATGATTTTATGGAAAAATTATGAAAATTATCCCTAAATTATTCCTGTTACCCCTTCTTAATAATATGGAGCACTGCTCCCCACTGGGGTGGAGAACTTAACTAGCCTAGAGAACCTGTCGAGAGCTCAAGCTTACCGGTAACCATTCAGCAGCCAAATATGAACAAAAAATATGACATTTGTCATTTTAATGGTGATTGATGGAAATGGCTGTTTAATCAGCTACTGCAGGTGTTGGCAATGTTTTTAAAATACCTTTCAACAAAATGATGTTTGTGGGGGTAAAAAACAGGTATTGGAGGGACCTGATAAGGTGGAGTTTTGGGAGAATTTTGGATATGTTTTTATTTCTGCATAAAAAAAGCTTAACTTGGGGCTGTTCATTAGAACAGACCTATTGAAGCAGTTCTAGCCTCTACCGTAAGCAGTTCCAATTAGTGGCCTGAACTTAGGTCTGCATGGAGAATGATCTAAACCAGGCTTAAAATTGGTAACAGGAGAGAAACAGCTTAAACCATAATTATGTAATTGCTGCTGAGAAATAAAAATTAGTGACACTTTAGGTGTTAACCCATTGCATTCTGGGTATTTTTTATCGTCTGCTGAAATTGTCGTCTGCATCAAAAATCGAGAATATTTTGACAATATTGGTCTAACTAAATTTTGTAGAAATGATGTCTTGGCAGCAAACAGTTCGGATCTCAGATCAGGCCCCACGTTTGTGGGACCTGATCTGGATCCAAACTGTTTGCCCAGATACCCCTAAAGGGGTATCCCACATGGAATGGGTTAAAAGGTGACTGAGTACTGCTCCATGTTTTTCTGCTGGTTTATGAACAACTTCTGTAAGTTCCTGTCAAAGAACCTTCTGCTGGTCAAGGAAAAAAATTGTTTTGCTATATGGAGAAGCAAATTCCTTCATTTCAAGTTGATTTTCGAGTTGAACTGTTTGAGAAGGGAAGCAAAAATTAAAGCAACAAATAAAATAAAGTTTAAACTAAAAGCAGCAGAGATGATTGTTTCGTCTGAAAGTATACCCATTTCCCTATAATGGAGTCCTTGTTTTCATTAGAACCATATTTAAAATTTGACTTCCAAAATTTGCATAGTCCTAAACAGAGCTCCAATAGCAAGGGGTATCAAGGATAATTCTGAGATAAATTTCCTTATTTTTCCATGAAAACATGTGTTGCAGCCCCTCATTATAACCGTCAAAACACATGATTTTATAAAAAAAATATTTAAAATTGTCAATAAATTGTTCCGTTATCTGGACAATTTTTTCACATGTTAATTATATAATGTTTCTGATTGACTGCATTGTATTATCCTGATGTTATTTGGATAAGCAGGTGGCAAAGAATTGTATTCCCCTTAAAATTGGCATAAAAGATTTTTGTGTTAAAATCAGATAATGATTTTTGTATTTTCAATCAGTTTGCATGTTTTGGCAATACCGAATTTCTTCGTTTATAAAATAGACTGGAAAATGTAAGCTTTTGAATCGGTTAATATATACACTTGTGCATATATCATAGTTATTATACTCCATGTGTATTGTCTTTTTGCACATTTTTTTCTGAGCATGTACATTCTTCATGTTACAGCCTTTACTTTCCTCACCATTAACTCTTTAAGCACCAAAAAGCAGACGACAAAATTTACATCTGCAAAAATAAAAAAAATGTCTTGTCCAAGACATTTTATATTGGAATTCAAAGACTAGAGGGCAGAGAGTGTAGATCTAGATGAGGCCGCCTCATCAGGATCTATGCTGTTTGCAAATTCTGCTAATTTTGTCACTGGTGCTTAAAGAGTTAATATGTGGACAGATGTCTGAACAGACAGTTAACAAGATTAGAGTGATTTCCAGTCAGGCTGCTTCATAGGAAATTGTCAGAATTTGATTAGAAGAACTTGTCGCAATATTTAGGGCTGTTCCATTTAACAATGTGACCCCACGGTAGAAGTCATTCCAAAATTTGACCCACCTACTATATAACAGAATTTGACAGGTCATGGTACCACCAGCAGAACAGAATTTCTCTGACATACCACCTCCAAGAGAATATTTTATGTTTGACTTAGATTTTTCCTTAAAATTTACTGGAATAAAATTTTAAAAAATATAACAAATTCAACAGAGGCATTGTCTCGAAAAGGACTGTGCCAGTTTCTTTAAATTTAGGCAATTTTTTCAAAAACATTTATGTGTTTGATTCAAACAGTTCTCAAATTTTCTTTTTGTCTTTAAACTTGCATCCATCAGAATCAGATGAAGGAACAGACTTGTCTAGTCTCGATCCTGATTTTCGCCAATTTCTGAAGCTTCAGTCTGAGTTTGTGGATACCGGGCCCAGTTGGAACCCGGGTAAGTGGGTCAAGGATCAACTTTTCTTTGACTGTTGTGGTGTGACACTTTTACTAGTTCTAGGTTTTATTCTTCTATAAGCACCATCTTTTGCAACAATTAAAATTTATGGCCTAAATGCTTATATTTAAAATCTTTATTTTACATGGCTACAAATAAGGATGTGATTTTAAGATGCTCATATAAGATGGGTATTTGATGAGAATTTGGGAATATATGTGTCATGTTTGCTTGTAAAAACATAGGTTGTGACCCCTCATTAGAACTGTCTGAGACAGTTCAAATGAGTGGCGGTCACAACATATGTCACTGAGATGGTTGTATGCAAAGCAGCCCATTAATGAAGGGCCAACTTGCAAGTGGATCAACAGACTGAGCAGTCACAGGTATAGCCACTCGTATCTGCTCAGTCATCATCAACAGTCAAATGAACATTCCCTGCTGGTTACCACCTATAACTTTGTCACTGTCAGCAGTCATGGCTTGCTGCACGACAGTTTGTCTTTTGACTACAACTTTGTTACTGCTGGCAGTCAATGATTTAGTTCAAGGCAGTTTGTCTTTTGACATTTTCTTGCTTTTTGGGTTGATTTCTATGCTTTTTGATGTCTTTTTTCTTAGGGATGTATTTCAGTTGTATCTTAATATATTCTACGAGTTTTCACTTCTGGCACAGTGTTTCTTTGAATTGTTCTTTTTGGTATTGTAGTGTGTTCGTATTTGTAGTTTCTTATTAAAGCTATTTTAAATATACACCAAGTAAATTTATTCTTGGAATTTTTCTAAAATAAAATACAGGCACACTTATTTGACACTTTAGGCTTTGTTTATTTTGTGACTGGTTTGAACTTTATTAGAACTGTTTCTAAGTATCAGGAGCTATTTCTAAGTAAAATGTCTGGGAAAAGTTTGCTTATTTTTCTAAAAAATACAAGTTGGGCCCCTCATTAGAACTGCCTCACAAAAGCAGTTTTATTGAAGGAACACAGCATGATATTTAATAAGATATGCCTCTGGATTGTTTCTAAATATTGTTTTTGTAGGTGAATTGCTACACTTTCAGGGGAAGCAACTCTTCCATTTCATTTTTGACTCCTTTATCAGTGATGGTCAACTCTTAAAGGGAAGAATTTGCTCCTTTAGGAGCAAATTCTTCCTGAATTTGCTCCTTTAGGAGCAAATTCTTCCCTTTAAGAGTAGACCCACTTTTTATGAGGGCTTCATTGTCCATGGATGCATACAGAAATTCACAAAAATTGTCTCCCTTAAAACTGGTGGGGAAAAAACCAAGGCAATTCACCCATAATTAGGCCTTAAAATAATAAGTATTTCTTTTAACTTTGTGATGAGCTTTTTTCATAAAAACTGGGAAATAATGGCAAACTTGAAAAAAACAAATTAGAAAAGTCAAAAACAGGTATAAGGATGGTAATTCATCAAGCTAACAATGCAATTACATGTTATGAAATGCATTACTGAAATACCAGCGGGGGCAAAATGGCAACTTCATTTAAACAATGAACTCCATCAACTTAATAAAAAACATAAATACAATTTATGAAATAACAAGGAAATGAAAGAAGTTACTGGAAATCAGGTTATATAATACGCAGAAATGTTTACATGTTTACGATTACAGCAGTGCACCAAGTTAAGGAAAACAAAATACAACATAGTGCACTCTGTAAATATAAGTCTCAACATGACAAAATCAACAAAGTGGCATGTGCGCTCAGTGAAGCTTGGCCAATTCTTATAGCAGATAAATACAGTATATATATTTCAACCCTTTTTTTGACTGCATAGAAACATGTTTTTGGGACATATGAAAACAATGTAGACCCATTTCAGACGCTGCAAAACATGGCATCTGATTACAAATCGAAACTGTTTGCTTACAGGAATTTCTATGCAAAAAAACATGAAATTGAAAACATTCAGCAGAAGCCCCTAAAACTATAAATGGACTCATCTGAATGATAAGGATAGACAAGTTCACTAGCCAAAAAAGGTTTAAAGAGATTCTTTCAGTAATTGAAATGTGTGTTATGCAGGATCAGTATGATACCTGAAAATTGACATCAGATTTGGGGTTGTCATTTAGTCACCATGGAAACAGATTTTTTGACCAAAAGTAAATTTTTCAGTTTTGGAATTTCATTATGATTTGGCAAAATTTACCAGGTGTTTGATTTAATTGACTCATTATTGACTCATTATATTTGTCATGACTCCGTGGTATCTGGTCATTTGATGATTTATGCTGGCATCTTTTAGTTACCATGGCAAACAATTTTAGTAATTTCTTGGTTCTTAAATTCGGCCAAAATATTTCAAAAATTTCGTGTCAGGATTGTTGACTTTAAATAGTTAGAAAAATATGTTATCAGTTGTCATCTCAGTTTCTGTTCCTTTAATTAATTCCCTGTGGGTGTCATTTTATTACCATGTGGGTTCATTTTTGGCCATTTGATATTGTTAGCGTCCATTTCTGGCATTTTACTATCTCATCTGATTACCATTTATTCTGTCAGTCTAAGCTGTCATATTATGAGTGGTCATCTGCCAAATATTAAGACACCCAGTCTTAGCAAATAGTATAGGGTTAGATCAGACTGTGAGAAATCTGGGTTGTTGTTTTTGTTGAGTTTTGGCTAAATTTATGTCAAAATAAACAATATTTCAGTCATGTCGAGATGTTGCCTCCGACTTTGTAGGACTTTTACCCAGCCTGAGATAAATGGCACTCAAGTCCTGCAACAGTTAACACAGAGCTCCAGATAAGAGTGGAAATTGAGGATAATTCAAAGATAATTTTTCTTATTTCTTAACGAAAACATATGTTGTGACCCCTCATTTGAACCGTCTCGATGAGACGGCTCTAATGATGGGTCACAAAATATGTTTTTATGGAGAAATTTGTTTAATTATCCCAAAATTATCTCTGTTACCCCTTCTTATCTGGAGCATTGGAACTTAATAGCAGCGGAAGAGGCACAAGGCAGCCCCACCATTTTGGGTCCAGATGAGCGGAGCCAATCTGATCTGGGTCTATACTGTTTGCTCTGGAATTTTTGTCCTGATGTGTAGGATTTTACGATATATATTTATCAGACATGAAGTTTCTCTTTGGTACACTTATCAGGATATTGTTATAGTTATGGCGTCTCGTTAATTTCCCGCTCAGAATTGCCAAGCTATTAATTCTTCCTGCCTTTTATTAGTTGTCGATTATTTCGCTCATATTCGACAATATCTTCTTTTGAAAAATTTCGATCGCACTCGAGCATATGGTATATCACTAACACTGTTATTATCGTGCTTTCTCAAAATATTTGTATGCCTTAACCAATCCATGGTGTAAAATTTAAAAATTTAATTTCAAATAGCTGGCATTGTGTATGAAAATTACTACTGGAATCACAAACAGTGCAGACCCTGATCAGACTGCTCATGGAGCAGTCTGATCTGGGACTGTTCTGTTTACCCTCAAATGTCCGTCCCAACACTTAAGAGATTTTACGATATTGCACAAAAGGCTCATTACAAGGTCAACGAAATAAAACCTTTAACGGACTACGAGATGGCAATCTTGTTTTTTGCCGTGAATGGAAATAATCGTATCAGAGGCACTATAGGCTCTATCCTGATGTTATCAATGACATCATCAGCGACAGGCTAATACCTTTTTGTCATTGGAGAAATTGACAGCTTTAAAAGATGAAAAGACGGAAAATTGAATAAACTGATTATGCGTTGACAGCTGAACACGTGTAGACAAAACGGCTTGTGTTGCTTTGGTTTATGGTTTTTCGGGTAATTAGACAAGTAAGACAAGCAGATGATTGTGTCAAAATATTTGAACTGCACTCGTTGCTGCTTCCATAGACACCTTTAGCTTAAAATGTCGTAAAGGCAAGACGTCAGCAGTATTTCAAATGAGCCACGACATGACAAAACCAACAATGTGGTTGTGCGCCCAGGGCAGACTCAGATCAGCTTGGGCATCCGCCCAGTCTGATCAGAGTCTTCACGGTCCACATGGAGGTAGCTTAGACCCTTAGCTACCATTTAAACGCTAAGTAAAGATTCTGATTAGACTGGGTGGATGCCAAGGCTGATCTGAGTCTGCGGTGGGCGCAGAACCACATTGTTGGTTTTCTCATGTCGCGGCTCAATTATTAAAAATTCAAAGACTAGAGGATAAACAGAATAGATCCAGATGAGGCAATTCAAAACAGAGCTGTAGATAAGAGGGAGTATTCAATGATAATTAAGGATAATTTTTCTTATTTCTCATCGAAACCATATGTTGTGACCCCTCATCTGAACTGTCTCGCCGAGACCGTTCAGATGAGGGGTAACAACGTACGTTTTTATGCAGAATTAACAAATATTATCCCTAATTCTGACCAAATACACCCTCTTATCTAGAACTCTGTCAAAATGCTGGGCCTCATCTGGGTCTTATGCAGAACAGAACAGAACAGAAGCTATGCAAAACTGTTACAAACAAAACAGAAACACAGTCAACTGTTTGATGGACGCGTATTAGGAGGAAAATTCTGTGTCTAATATGTTAGTGATCTGGTCACTTTTTATCAAGTTTCATTTAACTCTTTAAGCACCAGAAAGCAGATGATAAAATTTACGTCTGCAAAAATTAAAAAAATGCCTTGTCCAAGACATTTCATATTGTGAATTCAAAAACTAGAGGGCAAACAGGGTAGATCTACATGAGGCGGCTCATTATGAGCTGCCTCATCAGGATCTACGCTGTTAGCAAATTATGCTATTTTCGTCACTGGTGCTTAAAGTGTTAATGTCCTGATCATCCTTAGGAAAGTCATTACATGCTGAAACCACACTTTCCTTATTCCTTATTCTAAATCTTTTCTTCATTTTAAAGTTTAACCTGATTCTTTTTCCTGTTTTTTGCTCTTTAATGATATAATCATGTTGTATGTTGTATTGTTAACATCTTTTTTCCATATGTTTACAATAGTATCAGATTCAGCCTTGTCAACAAATTTTAAAGAAGTTTTTGAGCATATTTTAATTTATGCTGAGTCTCAAATTCTGACTGCTGTACGTGAAAAGATGAAAATTTACATGATAGTATAATCTGACACATCAGTCATTAATCTTAACAATTATTATTAGAAAACAGAGAAAATGTGAAATTCAGGACTGAAAATAAAAGAAGAAGGAAAAAGAAAAAAAAGAGCAGTATCGGTTAACTGAAGAAAAAAAATTGTTGTGTGTTTCAGATTGAGTATGTATATACCTAAAGATGTGCAGATCTTGAGAAATTAACATGAAAATGAAAATTCTGTTACCATTTTACCATTTGTATTCTTAGAAATGATCTATCTATATAGTATTTTGACTATATTTGACTTGTGATATTATATTTATCTGTCAGGCTAATGTACTCCTGAAGATCTGAACTTCTTTAACACTTTAAGCACCAGTGAGGAAAGAAGCATGATTTGCAAACAGTATAGATCCTGATGAGGCGGCTCACAATGAGCCGCCTCATCAGGATCTACACTGTTTGCCCTCTAGTCTTTGAATTCTCAATATGAAATGTCTTGGACAAGGCATTTTCTCAATTTTTGCCGACATAAATTTTGTCATCTGCTTTATGGTGCTTAAAGCAGACAAATAATGGTTCAAATAATGGCCAATTATTGGTATCAGTTACAAATTGGCAAAGTAACTTCAGAAAGTGTGTTATAAGTGTATTATTGATATACCCTTGCCTTGGTTAAATTATAGGGCAAGGCTTGTCCCCCTAGTGGGTGAAATGAGTGAGAAATCACAGAGACAGAAAATTATGATATATTTCAGAGCTCTAGATAAGAGGGAGTATTTGATGATAATTAAGGATAATTTTTCTTATTTCTCATCGAAACCATATGTTGTGACCCCTCAATTCTGAACCGTCTCGTCGAGACGGTTCAGATGAGGGGTCACAACATGTTATTTTGCAGAATTAACAAAAATTATCCCTAATTATCACCAAATACTCCCTCTTATCTAGAGCTCTGATATTTGTCAGTTTTATTAATAATAGATTATTTTGTGGTTATAGATAAGGTGTACTTTCAACAAAGATTGCATTTGACAGTCACTTATTCATAATCACTGAACCCAATGTCAGGACAGTCTACTATAGGAAATACTAAACTATTGTAAAGTTATGACCTTTTTGCATGATTTAATTTTTCTCTAATCAATAATTTGCAGACATGTTGATAGTCTGTAATCCATCTGGGTACCGGTTGCTCAAAACTTATGATGTTGTTAGCTAATGAGACATTTTCAGAACATAATATATGCAAAAACATTGCTATGTTTTGCTGAAAACTGAGGGGCTTTTGCTTCTCATGCTTTTGCACCAAAAACTAGGAAACTTAATTAACAAGTTCTTGGCTAAAAGTTTCAGTAAGCTAACAATTTGCTATGAAAAACTGGGCCGACCTTGTGTAATTATTTTTCTTGATATTGTAAATTTCATTCTTTCTGCTTCTATAGATAGTGTCCCTACATTTGTAGAATCCACATTTTTTGCTGCCATTTTGCAAAAGGTAACAGTTTTAATGTTTTATTATGTTCATTTAATCTGCAACCAGAATTTGAAAATTAGACTTAGGTAAATAATGTAACTATGAACAAGAGTTTTGGTCTAAAATCATTTTTGGACAACTGGGGCAGTTTAGTGTCTATGGATTAAGGGGATAACAAGTATGCACTGCTGTCTACCCCTCCCATTTGGCTTTTTCTGGAATAGCCCCAAGAAAGATATGCTAAGATAAATTTATTTTTATTTCAACTTCATATACTGGTATAAGAAAAGATAAGATAAATTTATTTCTATCTTATAACTTCATTTGATATCACCTGATTTTTTTTTCGATGAAATAGCAGAAATAATAATAAAATTTGATAATTTCTTTTCTTGAATATTGAGTGACTCTATTTTATGGCTGTTCCATTGTCTGATATGGAGAAATAAATGTTTATAATGTTATTCCAATAAGCTAGTGTGATTTTATGTGACTGGTTGTCATTTTTCATGGTGCTTTTACATTTTTAGCTCGCCTGAGCACTAAGTGCTCAGGGTGAGCTTTTAGGATACCGTGATGTCCGTCGTCCGTCGTACGTGTGGACGTCCGTCAACTTTTGCTTGTGTACACTCTAGCCGGCACAGTTTCAATCCAATCTTTATGAAACTTTGTCAGAATGTTAATCTTGATAAAATCTAGGCCAAGTTCGAAACTGGGTCATGTCGGGTCAAAAACTAGGTCACTAGGTCAAATCTTAGAAAAACCTTGTGTACGCTCTAGAGGGCACAGTTTTCATCCAAAGTTCATGAAACTTTGTCAGAATGTTTATCCTCATAGTATCTAGGACAAGTTTGAAACTGGGTCACGTCGGGTCTAAAACTAGGTCACTAGGTCAAATCATAGAAAAACCTTGTGTACGCTCTAGAGGACACAGTTTTGATCCAATCTTTATGAAACTTTGTCAGAATGTTTATCTCTATAAAATCTAGGCCAAGTTCGAAACTGGGTCATGTCAGATCATAAACTAGGTCACTAGGTCAAATCTTAGAAAAACCTTGTGTACGCTCTAGAGGGCACAGTTTTGATCCAAAGTTCATGAAACTTTGTCAGAATGTTTATCCTCATAGTATCTAGGACAAGTTTGAAACTGGGTCACGTCGGGTCTAAAACTAGGTCACTTGGTCAAATCATAGAAAAACCTTGTGTACGCTCTAGAGGACACAGTTTTTATCCAAGCTTTATGAAACTTTGTCAGAATGTTTATCTCCATAAACTCTAGGCCAAGTTTGAAACTGGGTCACGTCGGGTCAAAAACTAGGTCACTAGGTCAAATCTTAGAAAAACCTTGTGTACGCTCTAGAAGGCACAGTTTTGATCCAAAGTTCATGAAACTTAATCAGAAAGTTTATCCTTATAAAATCTAGGATAAGTTTGAAACTGGGTCATGTCGAGTCAAAAACTAGGTCACTAGGTCAAATCATAGAAAAAACCTTGTGTATGCTCTAGAGGACACAGATTTGATCCAATCTTTATGAAACATTGTCAGAATGTTTATCTCTATAAACTCTAGGCCAACTTCGAAACTGGGTCATGTCGGATCAAAAACTAGGTCACTAGGTCAAATCTTAGAAAATCCTTGTGTACGCTCAAGAAGGCACAGTTTTGATCCAAAGCTCATGAAACTTTGTCAGAATGTTTATCCTCATAATATGTAGGACAAGTTTGAAACTGGGTCATGTCGGGTCAAGAACTAGGTCACTAGGTCAAATCATAGAAAAACCTTGTGTACGCTCTAGAGGACACAGATTTGATCTAATCTTTATGAAACTTTGTCAGAATGTTTACTTCTATAAACTCTCGGCCAAGTTTGAAAGTAGGTCATGTCGGGTCAAAAACAAGGTCACTAGGGCAAATCATAGAAAAACCTTGTGTACGCTCTAGAGGACACAGTTTTGATCCAAAGTTCATGAAACTTTGTCAGAATGTTTATCCTCATAATATTTAGGATAAGTTTGAAACTGGGTCATGTCGGGTCAAAAACTTGGTCACTAGGTCAAATCTTAGAAAAACCTTGTGTACGCTCTAGAAGGCACAGTTTTCATCCAAAGTTCATGAAACTTTGTCAGAATGTTTATCCTCATAATATCTAGAACAAGTTTGAAACTGGGTCACGTCGGGTCAAAAACTAGGTCACTAGGTCAAATCATAGAAAAACCTTGTGTAAGCTCTAGAGGACACAGTTTTGATCCAATCTTTATGAAACATTGTCAGAATCTTTATCTCCATAAACTCTAGGCCAAGTTCGAAACTGGGTCATGTCGAGTTATAAACTAGGTCACAGGTCAAATCTTAGAAAAACCTTGTGTGCGCTCTAGAAGGCACAGTTTTGATCCAAAGTTCATGAAACTTTGTCAGAATGTTTATCCTCATAATACGTAGGACAAGTTTGAAACTGGGTCATGTCGGGTCAAAAACTAGGTCACTAGGTCAAATCATAGAAAAAAGCTTGTGTACGCTCTAGAGGACACAGTTTTGATCTAATCTTTATGAAACTTTGTCAGAATGTTTATCTTCATAAACTCTCGGCCAAGTTTGAAAGTAGGTCATGTCGGGTAAAAAAACTAGGTCACTAGGTCAAATCTTAGAAAAACGTTGTGTAAGCACTAGAAGGCATAGTTTTGATCCAATCTTCTTGAAACTATGTCAAGATGTTTATTGTCCGTATATCTAAGCCCCCTATGAAACTGAGTCACGTCGGCTCAAGGTCAAATCTTAGAAAAACTTTGTGTACACCCTAGAGGGCACAGTTTTGATCCAATCTTCATGAAACTCTGTCAGAATGTTTATCTTAATGAAATCTAGGTAAAGTTTGAAACTGGGTCGTGTCGGGTCAAAAACTTGGTCACTAGGTCAGATATAGGAACGACCTTGTATACGCTCCAGAGGGCACAGTTTTGATCCAATCTCAATGAAACTGTGTCAGAATGTTTATTCTTACAATATCCAGGCCAAGTTTGAAACTGGGTCATGCCGGGTCAAAAACTAGGTCAAATGTTAGTATGGTAAAAACTCTTATAAATCTTCACCAGAGCCAGTGAACTGATTAATGCTCAGGTGAGCGATTCAGGGCCACCATGGCCCTCTTGTATAAATTATTTATTGAGCCCATTTAGCTATGAAATTCTTGCCAGCCTATTCTTAAAATGGTAAATAACTTTTATGTGTGGTATCCAATTATAAAGTGAAATTGTGTTTCTTTGTGAGGAGACAGGTTGAATGGATTTCTGCCTTCACCAGGGTTCGAGGTTATAAAACTTGAGAATAATCTCAAACTCAAAATAAAGCACACTGATTGGCTGCTTCCGAGCATGTGCTCGGAAGCAGCCAATCAGTGTGCTATATTTTGAGTCTAAGAATGCACTCAAGTTTTATAACCTCTGGGCCAGGAACTGAGCTAGGGCCACTAGATCAGCAGGCCAGTGATTAACACACCGAGTTACCAGATTTCAGTCCCATGAATGGTGCCATAGATCTTAAAAGGTCTACTATGTACTACAATGTATATATATTTTATGGTCATTTCAATAAAATTTCAGTTATTTAAATGATAAATGGACCAGTCTTAATGCAAAATGTAAGAGGCCTGCTTGTAACAGTATACAACAAGTTAAAACAAAGAATGTAAGGTTATAGGTCTTGGCATTACATTTTTTTGAGTAAAGTGATCCCTGCATAAGGGCATTACTCAGGAGAAAAATGGGTTGAACTGGATATTGGTTTATAATGGATTGAGTTGTATAATCTTATATGACCAGCAGAAAAAGTGGTGACACGATGTCATGTTAAAATATGGCATTGTTGTGGCACATTCCAGCATTTAGCGCTCCAGATAAGAGGTGTCTTTGATGCTAACTCTGCGATCATTTTCTCTGCAGAACATACTTATTCCTTGTAAGGAGCACCTCAGTTGCATGTTTCTTGTGTGGGACTAGACTACAAATGCTTTTAAAGAGAATTAAGAGAATTTGACATCTCAGAATTAGCTTTAAATACCTGCCATATCAGGAGCCCAGATCTCGGTTTAATGTTTGGCACATACCACACATATCATAACTCTTTGATACTACAGATGTCCTAATAATGGCATATATGTAAACTGATATTGAACTTAACATTTTTTAAATGAAATAACAACAAAAAATGGTATCAGTTCTACCAAAAAATGGTAGAATTGACATCTGTTTTGTTATCATTTTGTTTTAAAAAAAAAAGTTGTGAAGGTTAATATCAGTTTTATGCAATATTGAATTATGGGTGAAATGGCATTTGTATAGGGTGTCACTATATGACCTGACATAGAGTCCGACAGTGGACTCTGGTTGATGAGGCTATAGTGCCACCCTATTCTACTGTTAATTGACAAAGTCAATAGCTATTCCAAAATGTCAAGAGGAGAATTGGTGCAATTGATAAATATGTTTTCTTGTTGTTTCATTTAAAAAAATGTTAAGTTCAGCATCAGTTTTATACAGTTTTGAATTATGGGTAAAATGACAGTTGTATAGGGTGTCACTATGGCGTTAAGTGTAGACTCCAGTTGATGAGGCCATAGGGGCACCCTATACTGCTAATTACATACTTAACAATATTCTAAAATGAGAAGGAGAAGATCGAACTGGTAGGATTGGTTTACCGGCAAACATATTCTATTTTTAATAATGTACACTACAACATATAAACAACATACATACACAACTACACAATGAAAAAGGATCAGAACCAAACCTGATGGTAGAATTGATGTCTGCTTTTAAAGAAAATTGTTAAGTTAAGCACTTTAAATTATGGGTAAAATTACAGTAGTATAGAGTGCCACTATGGCCTCGTTGAGTGTGGACTCTGGTCGCTGAGGCTATAGTGGCGCCCTCTTAGTTTTGTCTTTAAATTGAAATTTATAAAATATATGGACTGAGCATAGTCCAAGTCCTATCATGTTTGACACTTGTTGTATAAGGTCTCAGGGCAAAGTTGACACGATTGTATATCATTAATATAGAACCCTTATACTATATGAAATGATAAACTTTAGAGTAAACATGACCATTTTTATATCTTTTGAGTAAATATTAAAATATTTCATAAGGTCAAGGGTGTAGGTTTAGGTTACAATTTTGAAACCAGATAATAAGTAATAGTATTTTACTAAAATGTGACTCTCTCTGTGCAAAAAAAAAGATGCCTACAGTCAGCTAAGTCTTCAAGACCAGTTATTGCACACATGCTGACTGTTTTTTTATTTGCTCTTTTGTTATATCTGTTCTGTTGATTTTTAGGATTCATAGATTGATGATGCAGACAAGAAAGATTCTAATCAGACTGCACCGGCTAATCTGAGGCTTGGCTAACTGCACATAATTTAACCCTTAATGCGCCAAAAAGCAGACGACAAAATTTACGTCTGCAGAATTTCAAAAAATGTTTCGTCCAAGCGATATCATATTGAGAATTCGAACACTAGAGGGCAAACAGTGTAGATTCAGATGAGGTGGCTCATTATGAGCCACCTCATCTGGATCTACACTGTTTTGCCAATTCAACAATTTTACTTTTTGGCGCTTTAAGGGTTAAGATCTTTTCTACCTTTTGAGGGGCTCATATGTCTCAACATGTAAATGTGAAGAAGCTGATATGTTGTGGATCAGAATAAAAGCAAATTTTAATTGGGTTTAAAGTTGTTTTCAGGACCATAAGCTAAGGGATTCTGGCAAGGCTGTGGCATATAGTATACAATTTATCAAGTTATTGCAGGCCTTTGCTTTTAACTCTTTAAGCACCAGAAAGCAGACGACAATAATTACATCTGCAAAAATTTCAAAATATGTTTCATCCAAGCTGTATCGTATTAAGAATTCAAAAACTAGAGGGCAAACAGTGTAGATTTAGGTGAGGGGGCTGAATATGAGCCGCCTCATCAGGATTTACGCTGTTAACAAATTATGCTATTTTCGTCACTGGCACTTAAAGACTTTTAACCTTTTGTCATAAATGGGTTAACCCTTTGTTGACTAGTGGACTTGTCCATCCTTATTGTTTATAGATGAATCAATTTCTAGTTTAATTAAGGGGTTTCTGGTGAATATTTTCACTTCTGTTGTATTTTGGATGGCCATTCCTGTAAGCCTGATTGAGACATTGCATTATGCAGGGTCTGAATTCAGGTCTCCACTGTTTGCATTTGTCCCCTAAACCAGTTACCAGTCGAACCCATTCCATCCAGGATCTGGGCAAACAGTCTGGATCCAGATCAGGCTCCACAAATGTGGGGCCTGATCTGAGATCCAAACTGTTTGCTGCCCAGACATCATTTCTACAAGAGTTGGTTAGACCAATATTGTCAAAATATTCTTGATTTTTGATGCAGACGACAATTTCAGCAGACAACAAAAAATACCCAGAATGCAATGGGCTAAAGGACTTTTGTGGACTCTTTATCATAAAATCAGATAAAGTAAGTGTGAGGTTTGACCTTATATCAGTTTACTATGATACAGGTACCTGGCAGAAATCCTGGTGCAGTCATATGCACCCAATGAGTAGAAATGCAGGTGCAGTCATCATGCACCCAGGCCCAGAGGTTATAAAACTTGAGTACATTCTCAATCTGAAAATAAACCACACGGTTTGGCTGCTTCCGAGCACATGCTCGGAAGCAGCCAATCAGTATGCTTTATTTTGAGTTTGAGATTATTCACAAGTTTTATAACCTCGAACCCAGATCACCTATTGTGCCCTGCAGAGTTTGCAGTTTAGCTGACAGTTTTTAAATAATGAGGCATTTCCTAATGAATTATAAAACAGATATATATGAAGAATTATTTACGGAGTTGGTTGAATTTTCATAGGGTAGCCATACAAAGCCAATGAAATGTGCATGTCTATCTGGATGTTACCTGATCAGGTGCAGTTATGAAGATAACTTATTAGCCATAATCTCCATTGTAAATAAAATAATGTATCTACTGATACTGGTAGCTTTTATTGGACAGATTTACCAGTATTAACAAATTTTGCCAGTTTCTAAAAGTTACTATAATATCCGACTGACTACATGATGGTGTAATTGTTCAAAGGCTTCTCACCACAGCTTTGCATCATGCCTCTGGGTTAGTCTGCATATTATATCAGGAACTTTGTGTGCATTAGGATCAGTGTGATGACGTTGCACTTTAAAAATTAAGTCCCTTTTCTTGCATGTGAGGAATTGAAGAGACACAATTTCATAGAAACAATTGGTCAAGTGAAGCATTAAGTGATTACAGAGCTGTAGATAAGAGGGCGTATTTGATGATAATAAAGGATATTTTGTTTTATTTCTCATCGAAACCATATGTTGTGACCCCTCATCTGAACCGTCGAGACGGTTCAGATGAGGGGTCACAACATATGTTTTTATGCAGATTTAACAAAAATTATCCCTAATTATCACCAAATACTCCCTCTTATCTAGAGCTCTGAACTGTGAAGCATATGCAGAAATCGAAATCTAATTTTTGTCTCGCCTGGAACTAGCAGAAGCGAGACATAGATATAGAGGATCTTATATGAGTGCTCATGTATTATTGAATTTATTAAACGAGTTGGGGAAAAAGATAAGATGTGAGGCTATACCGAGCATCTTATCGGTTTTCCCCAATGAGTTTAATAAATTCAATAATACAGGAGCACGAATGCAAGATTCTATTTATCATATGACACTAAAATCGCATTTTATCAGCAAAATTTGCACTAAAACGTCACGATTTCGCCATTAGAAAACGCGATGTTTGTATGGACGTCAACGTATAACGTTACGACGTAATTTGCATATTTAATCCACTAGTGGATTACCGTTTTTAATGCATGGCTTTATTACACTCTCAGATGCGACGTCATATGATAAATTACTCTTCTGATGTCTGCGACATACGCTGACTGCTTCAGGCGTAGTTCTAGTTTGTGACAGTGCACAGACATGCAGGCATTGAGACACTGCATTCCTCAGAATTCTTGTTTATCAAGAAGTGGTTTCCACCAAAAATGTGAAAACCCCCAGAGTATGATGCCTTTGCATTCTTTGAAAATCCTAAAGTAGTTACAGAAGTATTTCAAACACTTACACAGATGGTTCCTATTGACCTGATTTTAACTCTTTAAGCCCCAGTGACGCAATTAGCAAAATTTGCAAACAGCGTAGATCCTGATGAGGCGGCTCATAATGAGCCGCCTCATCTAGATCTACACTGTTTGCCCTCTAGTCTTTGAATTCTCAATATAAAAAGTCTTGGACAAAGCATTTCTTTAATTTTTGCAGACGTAAATTTTGTCGTCTGCTTTTTGGTAAACAACTTGAGGAAAAAAAAAAATAGTTTTGGTCTCTTTTAAAAAATGGATCACAAACTTAATGGTGGGAAACAAGACACTCTGTGAACATTTTTTCCTGTTTGTTTTACACTTACGTGTGGCACTTCTGTTAGTTTTGATGGCATTAATATACCTAAGGACCCTAAATATTTTGCAGAATTGCTCTATTAAAACATTGTAGACCCAGATCAGACTGCTTCTACAGAAGCAGTCTGATCAGGGTCTTCTGCAGACAATATTTTTGACACATGGCTTAGCTGGTCGGATAATGAAGTCAGTTCTTCATTTGGGATTTAGTCTCAGTGTTTCTATTCTTGGGGTTAACATTGCTATGGCATAATAAGGGATTGAAGACTTTTGTCAATATTTACCTTATGCACAAATAATGTCCTTTTAAAGCACAAGAAACATTAAGGAAAATACCCAAAATATCCTAAATAATGGGGCATATAAACCATTTATTGTTATTCAGTATTGTCATAAATTGTTTTTACTATTATGTATTGTTATGATTATTTTTTTTTTTCAAACTAATATGTTACTTCCTGGAAATATGTCAAAACGTCTAGTAGAATGGCATGATAAGACTGATCCTATGAGCATTCATACTCTGAATCTGCACAGTTTGCTCAGGACCTCTGTCACACTATTGTAGGGTCATTACTTAGCCTGGTAACTTCTTTGGCTGTATTTTATTGCTATAGTGAAGCATGCCTGTGTGGTCTTGTTTAATTGTCTTCTGTTGGGTACATGGTTGGCATGTCTCGGTTTAATGAAATACAGGCTGAGGGCTTACGGTTCGATCCCTGTTTCACAAGTTAAACTGATAAAACAATCATTTTGTTCGAGCAATTATGCATTACTTCACTTTTAGAAGAGGATTTCTTTGCATTTAGTTCTTTCAGTACTTTGATTGTATCTTGAAGCAACTCATGCAGCCAAAACACAACAAAACCACCAAAGTGACAATTGTGCACCCAGTAGTGATGGGCAATCGGTTTAAAATCACTATTGATCATCGGTTTATAATCGGAAGGCCTAACCAACTAGCTATCGATTATACTATCGGATTAAATACAGTCCATTCTGTATGCTTCATTTTCAGAACTTCTCAATATTTGGAAAAAATTAAATGGACAGGATTTATTCGATTTGAGCAGGCTTGAGTAATTATCCTCGGAAACAATCTGCAAGTAATTTCATCAATAATTCATGTTATTTCCAATCTCTCTTTACACTAATTTGGAATTTTTAAAAGCAAATATTTATTTCCGATTATAATCGATTGGGAATTTTACTATCGATGATCGGAATCGGTTGCATAAACCAACTGACTTTCGATTATAATCGATCATCGGCCCATCACTAGCACCCAGCAAAGACTCAGATCAGCCTGGGTATCCACCCAGTCTGATCAGAGTCTTCCCTGTTCACATGGAGCTAGCTTAGATTCTCTACCCTTTTAGTGCACAGCAAGACTTTGATCAGACTGGGCGGATGCCCAGGCTGATTTGAGTCTTCGCTGGGCACACATGCCACTGTGTTGGTTTTGTCGTGTTGTGGCGCAGTTATGAAAACCAAGGAACAGTAACTTTCAGGCTGGTCCGTGAGCCCAGTTGGTAGCGCCTCTGACTCAAGAGCCAGAGGTCCCATGTTCAATACCCGGTGCGGCCACATACCTTCATTTCTCCTTCCACTGATTCAAGAAGGGCAGTTGTCAGTTACTGGCGAAAGTATGTGCACTTAGTACTGGTTAACCGCTTACGAGGTCTAAGCCTGCCCAGGAATAGTGTGATTAGGGTAACTGCATCCATCTCACCGTGGATGTTAAACAATAATGCAGCAACAACCCTTTTAGTGCACAGCAAGACTCTGATCAGACTGGGTGGGTGCCCAGGCTGACCTGAGTCTTTGCTGGGCACACATGCCACATTGCTGATTTTGTCATGCATTTGCGTCTCAGTTATGAAAAAAACCTGAAGGCACACATTCAACTTGATTTTGACAGTTGAAACATCCAGGAAATTCTTGCCATGGACTTGTACAGTGCAGTTAACCCTGACAAAATAGCAGCTGAGGAGATAGAAAAAAAAAATTGGGAAGAAGAAACAATTCCTGTCTGGAAACAATATGCATTGTATCTTGAGTTTGACAGGAGAATTCCTTGTCTTATCAATGGAATATTTGTGGGATGATATAACAAGAGGCTGCAGGCTCCAATGTCTCATTATGAAATCATGTCTGAGTGCTTTCACAGAGGTTACACTCTCCTGAATTTTCCCTGGAATCTGTGTGGAAACTTCAATTCAAGGCCAGTCTTTTCCTCAAGGTGCTGTTACAAGTTAAAGTCAGCCAGTTTAATAGCCCCAATTATGGCATACAGCTGTGTGAGGACACTGTTCGAAAGTATGATGGTTCTGTTTCTGATATTATAGAAAAAATACATTGAGCAATTGCACACACGTTCCTCTTGTTACCATACTGCACCGTCCCCCATGAAATTATCAAGAATAATGCAAGAACTGTTCTAGAACAAGTTCTTGAACTATAAATGGCTGCTTCTAGAACCCCGTAGTTCTTGGACTAGTTCAGGAACTTGTTCAAGAACTTACAGTTCTAGAAGCAGCCATTTATAGTTCAAGAACTGTTAACGAATTTGTTCTAGAACTTCCCCTGTGAAATTATCGAGAATAATTCAAGAACTGTTCTGTAACAAGTTCTGAAATGGCTCTTGAACTGTAAATGGCTGCTTCCAGAACCCCATAGTTCTTGAAGTAATTCAATAACTTGTTCAAGGACTTGGAAGTTCTAGAAGTCATTTATAATTCAAGAACTGTTAACAGACTTGTTCTAGAACTTCCCCTGTTAAATTATCAAGAATTAAGAACAAGTTCTGGAATGGTTCTTGAACTATAAATGGCGGCTTCTAGAACCCATAGTTCTTGAACTAATTCAAGAACTTCTTCAAGAACTTGGGAGTTCTAGAAGCGGCCAGTTATAGTTCAAGAACTGTTCAAGAACTTTTTTTTTAGAACTTGTTCTATCAGTTCTTGTACTAGCAGCCATTTAAAGTTTAAAAGCTTGTTCTAGATTATTTCTTGAACTCCAAATGGCCAGTTCTAGAGCTCCCCAGTTCTTTAACAAGTTCTTGAAGTAGTTACTATGAGAAAAAAAGGTAAAGGTTTCCCATAGCCTAATAGCCGTAGGGGCAGTTGGGGTCATATTCAGATGTTCTAATTTTGGGATTCATTCTGGTTCACTATAACCTCAGAGAATGACTGGTATTCCACAGATTCTCATAAATCTCCAGACTCTGTCAAGAGATACTTGACAGAATTACTTTTGCTCTTTTCAGACCATGCTTTTTGTTATGTCATACTGCCAAAATAGCATGAGCTGTCAATTAACAGAGAATTAACTTGTTCCATCCTAAAAACATATGATCCGCGACACGACAAAACCAACAAAGTTGCATGTGTGCCCAGCGAAGACTCAGATCAGCCTGGGCATATCCGCCCAGTCTGATCAGAGTTTTTGCTGTGCACTTAAAGGGTAGCTATGGGTCTAATCTACCTCCACAGCGACAGCGAAGACTCTGATCACACCTGTGCGGATACCCAGGCTGATCTGAGACTTCGCTTAGAGTACATATGCCACTTGGTTGGTTTTGTCGGGTTGGGGCTCATAATATAGCATATTGAATACAGTTGGAAGATAATTTGGTTCATCCATTTTGTAAGATTTCAACTTGAAATTTTCTGGTCTTAATTTTGACGGAAATTGTTTGCGGCTATACAGCATACCAATTCATTAAGGGTGGAGATCCTTGGTTGCATAAGCTGGGGCCGTATTCATAAAACAACTTAAGTGGTTGCTATGCTATTGCTAAGGCTAAATTTCATTGAAGGAGATTCCCTACAACTATGAAATTTGCTCTGGAGGAACAGTCTTACAAAGACTGTTCCTCCAGACCAAATTTCGTAGTTGTAGGGAATAGATACCTTAGCAACCGCATAGCAATGACTTAAGTGGCTTTATGAATACGGCCCCTGGCAGGGTATTGGCCACATTCCAAAAGCAATTTGACAAAGATTGCCAGCCCTCCAACCTCAAAATAGTAGTTTCCAGTTTAACACTTTACTCTTGAATAAAATATTCCACAGGGAATTAAATTCTGCTAATTTATTTCATCAGTCACTCTTTTTCGAATTTTCGGCCACTTGGCCTTTTTCAAGAAACAAATTCAATTTATACTTATTTGTCCTGTTGTTCTTCTTCAGTGAGACCACTGTCAGTCCCTGGATACCATAACAGGCACATTACATGTTTTGGGTGTAATAATATACTGATGTATCATTTGCTTTCCTGACAGATATTCACTGGCGGCCCCGGGGAGCCCCAGACTAGCTCAGTAGGTTAAGCGCTGGCCTGCTGATCTGGCGGTCCCAGTTTCAAGCCCTGCTCAGTAGTGGGACTCTTGTTAATTGTAAACAATGTTTCCATTGCACACAGCCTTTCATTATCACCCACCCATCGTCCTGATATGACTGAAATATTGTTAAAAAGGATGCAAAATCGCAAGTCATCCATCCATCCATCCATCCATCCTCACAGATACACAGAATACTTCTTTCTCAGAAGACTGTCACCTCCGTCATAAGATGCCTAAGGAAAGAATTTCACTGTGAGGAAGTCTTTTCTCAAGGGAAAGAATTTTCTGTCTTTAGAGTAGTGTCCCTCACTATGGGAAGGGAATCAATTATGTCCAGAGGCGTACATTCTGGTGTGCCCTTGATAATCATTACAGGAATAAGTCAGTAAATTAAGAGATTCACACCTTCCCAGACAATCTATATTATATGGATTATTTAATTGATCAGGAATGTTCTTGCTCTATCAAAGGCATGTTGGCTCAATTAGAGGGCATACCTTCCCACAGCCTACTAATTGGCAGGAAAGCTCATTTTGTTAGTTCTAATTATTGTTCTAGTTTTAGGAGGTTATTAGGAAATCATCTAGGGATTGTTCCCATGAATACCATATTTCTTCAGTTATATACTGTATACAAGGTAATTTTCGCAGTGTTCCATTTTTCGCGGTATTTTGCGGTCACTTAGAAAACGCGAATATTAAAATCGCGAATAATTTCCAGTTTCTTACATTGTGTCTTCTGTAGACACAGTGTTCTTATATTTTGTTTCTGTTTGCTTCGGTAGTTGCTGGAATTTTTCACTTGAGCCAGTTCTTTCAGCCAGCCCTGCCGCAGGTTAATGAATGAACTGACTCAAGTAAAAAACAAATAGTTTTGCTTTTCGGGCATGTTGCTTACCACGAAAATTAAAGATCGCGAAAATTTTTGTTTATGTTTTAGACCCTTAACCGTGAAAATTTGAACCCGCGAAAATTACCGCGTGTACGGTAAGACGGGTTTTCCCTTTCAGAACAATCCAAAAATCTAGATCTAAATTTTGGGATTGTTTTAGAAGGGAGAACCCCATCTCATAGCAGACTTCCGAAGACCGATTTACATTTCTTGCACACCAGATAGAAAATGCCATTCTTTTCACCTGGGATAGAAAATCTTTTCTTACCCTGGTGTTCTGACCCAGGACCAGAAAAAAATCACAAGCTGTCAATGCATTGGTTGTATAGAAGCTCACGTACCTGCGTTGTCAAGTGACGTTGGCATTTCAGAAGTGACGTCACGAAGACCGTAGAAATGAGTCAGTTTATTCACGCCAGTCGTTGACGTAAAGAACCGAATGGTGGTCGTTGAAAGCGGCGCCTTCTTTCAAAATCAAATTGAAACCTCTCAAGCGCTAGAATTACGCATTTTAACAAGTTCTGAAGTTAAAGCAAAACTTGGTGTGCAAGAAAAAGTATCTATCATGGGTGAGAGGTGTGGATAGAAAAATCCATCACTTGTGATCACTGTTCGGCATCACTCGGCAATCACTTGGGATCACTGTTCGGCATCACGAGGCTTGCCGAGTGATGCCGAACAGTGATCCCAAGTGATGGATTTTTCTATCCACACCTAACACCCATGAGAGATACTTATAATCGGTAGTAATTTTGGAAGGATACATTCGCATCTTATAACCGATTTTACCCATACAAAGTGTAACCTGTGTTCTTTCTAGGTATATTCAATGCCTTTTACTGAAATTTTCATATTTATCCGAATTATTAGAGCATAATCATGCCTTAAAGAGGATTGGCAACTACTTAAATTGGCACTAGAGGAAGCGAGATGTAGGTGTCACTTTTCCGGTGGCATTGGCAGTGGTATAAGCTTTTGTCAACTTCTCTGGTTGAAAGAGCTGTAAAAATTTGTGACAATATGCAGACAGGCGAGATACTGCCGTCCAAAGAATTCTTTTGTAATTACCATTCTAATGCACTTGCGAATGTAGCATGATTACTGATTAGATAACGTCCAAAATTTGCAACCATATATCCTTCGATATACTGTTGAAAACCCGGTGTTATTAAGAAATGTTGCTTCTCATTGGCTAATGTCTGGTTTTACGTTGCTGAACCTGCTTTTGTAGGGGGCAAAGAAATACACATTGAAAGTTGAAAATAGAAAAAGTGCAATAGAATTGGGATAACTGTATTAAAATTTTCATTTGGTGAGGTATATCTTCTGTTTTATGGTTGCAAATTGCATTTTACAGCCCGGCTGACATGTATCCATAAAACGAAATTGCCAACCATTATTTCATTGACAATTTACCTCCCCAGATAACAATTTTGACTAAATGCAGATATCCCCTAATGAGCTGCAGGTGAGCTATCATGTCCGGTGACAGATCTTGTTCTTCTGCAAATTTGAGCAAGTCCATTTTGTATGTTTAGGGATGTTTAATAAAACTGTTTGCAAACAGTGAAGACCCTGATCAGACTGCTTCTAATAGGAGCAGTCTGATCAGGATCTGCACTGTTTGCTCAAGCTTTACTGATTTTTTAAGCATCAAAATATTTGGGGTAAAAAAGTCAAACATTCTGTGCCATAATGCTGCGCTATGCACCAGTTGCAGATATAGGTTAAGATCATCAGATTTTGGCTCTACTTGAAGTGCAGCACACTTGTTATTTATCAATTTATCATGCATTAAATCTGTAGACAGATTTCTGAGACGTCATTCTCAAAGCACCTACCTACCATCATCATAAAGAGATAGGCTGTGGCATAAAAAAGGTGGCAAGTTGGTGAACAATCAGGACAAAATCAGATCAGCTGATTGCGTTGGAAGTGTGACCAGCGCCTCAATTAGTCATCACATTCCCAATTATTCTAGGCAGTTAAAATTGTTTGAATAGTGATCAGGGGGGGGGGGGGGGGGGGTAATAAATACCAACTTGGCTACCTGTCCTTTCAACCCGAGTCTGAACTATACAAAGTGGCTTTCCTCTGAGAATACTATAGTAAACTTTACCAATAACGGTAAATGGTACTATCGTTAATGACTGTTGACCGAGCTGATAATGCTGTCGATTGTCTTGGTCGACAGCCACTTTTGCATGTATGGTAATTGACTGACTCGGTCGAAAGCACAGGTTACACTCAGTCTATGCATCAACCTGGGGGATAATACCAATTTGGCTACCTGAGGTAGCCAAATTGGTATTAACCCCGTGGTGATGCATATCAGGTAGCCAAATTGGTATTAAACCCGTAGTAATGCGTAGACTGTGGGGCTCTTTCTAGGCTGTTCATATATAATAAGCTAGTGGGATTTTCATATGGCTATGTATATTTATGATAGATATACTCAGAGATTCTGAGAAGAAAAGATTTTAGAATGACAGATCTGGGGTAATATTTCTGATTTCTTCATAAAACATACATTATGACCCCTCATTAGAACCGGCGGTTCTAATGAGGGATCACAACATATGTCTTTACGAAGAGTGATCAAAAAAATTATCTCGGACCCATCATTAGATATGGTACTCCGCAACGCTTGATCGCGGGCTCTATATGATATTCCTAAATATTTGCATAATTGGTATCTTGATGCTCAGAAGCCATAGAATTCATCATTAATTTCTCTTCTTTATATGAGCCGCGACGTGAGAAAACCAACAATGTGGTTGTGCGCCCAGCGCAGACTCAGATCAGCCTGGGCATCCGCCCAGTCTGATCAGAGTCTTCGCTGTCCGCATGGAGGTAGCTCAGACCCTTATCTATCCTTTAAGCGCAAAGCGTGGATTCTGATCAGACTGGGTTGATGTCCAGGCTGATCTGAGTCTGTGCAGGGCGCACAACCACATTGTTGGTTTTCTCTCGTCGCCGCTCATATCTCTTTTGCTGCACTTTTATTGGCACCATTTCAGGCATGACATCCAATTAGTAGATTAAAGATAGTAAACCAGTCAAGGTTCAAACAACTTGAAACCAGTCCAAGATTTTTTTTTTTTGGCTTCCATTTCTAAAAGTTCAAAACTTGTTTAAAGCTCTTTGGGGCTTTTGCGGTCACAATTTAAGCTCACCTGCACAAAGGAGCAGGAAGAGTTGTAGCGCTGATCATCTTGCCCCCGGCCAATAGCATTGCTTTTAGCTTTTGAGAAAGTAGAATAGTGTAGCCACAACTATTATCACAACAGCTATACCATGTTAAACAACTTCTGACAAGCAAAATGTCTGAATTTATTATCAAAGTCAATAATTTTATAAAAAAAATAATCTATGGCCTTTACATAGGCATAGGAAGGTTTGAAATATTGGAGGGGGGGGGACAATACTACATGGGACTTTTTTTGAGAAGAAAGTGGAAAATTGTTCAAATATTGGGGTGGGGGTGGGGGGGGTGGGGGTGGGGGTTGCAAAACAGTCTTTGACCCCCCCCCCCTTTGCAAAATTAATTGGGGGGGGGGGCCCACTTGGCCCCACCTCTTCCTACGCCACTGCTTTAAATCTCTTGGGTTATCGTGGAATCTGCTAATGTTACCCCATGGATTGACAAGATATATGACAGGGGAGACTAATGCAATACAGTCAATGTCTTCTTGGAAACAAGAGTTAAAGTACCTTTCATAAACAGTTCTGTATATTATTTTCTCTGTCATTTCAGGTTTATACGGGTCCAAGTGTGCCGTTAACAGTGATTGTCAGCTAGGATTTATCTGTTTGTCCAAAAAATGCAGTTGCAGCAATAATTATATTTACGACAATAATAAACAAGGGTGTAGAAAAAGTAAGTATATTACCTCCCTTTATTGTGCTATTTTTGGGGGATCACAGAATGGATGGATGACTTGGTGGTTTTACGTCCTTTTTAACAGTATTTTAGTCATATCAGGACAATGGGAGGGTGATGATGAAGGGCTCTGTGCAAGGAAGCCCCATTTAGGTTCGGACAGCATTTGCATTCCGGTCCTCAGCAAGCATAGCATTATAAGTGAACAGCATTATAAAGGGACTAAACTACAAAGGAATATAAGGCAAATGAACATTACATGATGTCATTATTTTACGAGATTTCTGAATTTGCATGAGATAAAGTGTAGTTATTTTAGCCAAAAACTAAACAGCCAGAAAAAATAGGACCGTTTGGTTTAAAGTATTTACTAAACTTTTTGGATTGGTTGAAAATATTTTCTTCTCTCACATCTGATTGGTTTAAAATATATTTCTTTTCTTTCTTGCAGTATGTCGTGGCTCATCAGAAAAACTTGTGAAACATGGTTCGGCTCAACACCAATACAACCTCTACAAGCAGAGATACACGAACTGTACCTACGTGG
Source organism: Ctena decussata (assembly GCA_963989385.1). Lineage (NCBI taxonomy): Eukaryota > Metazoa > Mollusca > Bivalvia > Lucinida > Lucinidae > Ctena > Ctena decussata. The sequence goes on from OZ022514.1 coordinate 41,480,242, forward strand.
ACGAAAACTTAGAAATTACAAATTTAGAAGGAAGTAACTTTGATCTCTCATTTTTAAAAGACATCGAGGAGGTGATGGGATATGTTTTAATAGTGAACGTGTTTTCAAATTATTTGAATTTGACTAGTTTGCGGATTATCAGAGGGGAAACATTGTATAAGGATAACTTTAGTTTATACATAGCGTTAAATCACAATCCATATAATGATTCTCAAGGACTTATGGAATTACAGTTTGTCTCGTTATCTGGTGAGTATGAGTGTATACACTACCCAGCAGGCACATGACGTCAAAATGATGTCGTATTGACGTCACATCAGCGTCAGTATATGACGTCATTTTAATGTTGTGTGCCCGCTGGGTAAGTATTTCAGGGAAATTGTTATGTTAGTTTTTGTCTCTGTGTTACACAGTCAGCCTGTCTTAACTCTTTAAGCCCCAGTGACGAAATTAGCAAAATTTGCAAACAGCGTAGATCCCAATGAGGCGGCTCATAATGAGCTGCCTCATCTAGATCTACACTGTTTGCCCTCTAGTCTTTGAATTCTCAAAAATATTTTTAATGAAATGTCTTGGACAAGGCATTTTATCAATTTTTGCAGACATAAATTTTGTCGTCTGCTTTTTGGTACTGAAAGAGTTAACTCTCATAGTGCTAAGTGTGACAATTGTTGTGCTTAAGGGGTAGGTCATTTTGAGAGCCTGTCAGGCATGCTAGACATCAAGTAGACCTCACCAGTTGTGGTTGCCCTATGCAGCAGGAAATAGACTACTAGAGCAAGGTTTTACCCACATTGCTGGTTTGTAAATTTTTAAACACCAAAAAAGTGCTAGAAATTTATGATTTTTTTTCAAGCTCAGCTTTTAGGTCCCACCCTTACTTATTTGAACCCAATTTTCTGAAAACTAGACTCATTTAGCTAAGCTTTTCCTATTGATAAATGTTCAGCAATAACACTAGTCTCCATCTTTACAAGCCAAGGGTACTAAGTTCACTTTGTACTTTACATACCCTTGGCCAACAGCCTATTTGTAAATTGCATTTCCCACTGCACCATTTCACTGGATGCCTGTAACTTCTATCACATTCAATCAAATTATGCCAAAACAACAATTTACGCATAAGACACCCTTGTCGATCGTCTGTCCATGCGGAATGGGTTTAACAATTCATCAGTGTTTTTGAACAGTTATGCGAACTTGTGGGACAGCTGTGTTTTGCAACAGATCTTTTCATTGGTTAAAAATGAAACACTCCCCTAGGGAAACAACTTGCTATAGCCAAAAGATGGGGTTGCAGGAAATCTCTCTGTGTGAATAGGCCTTCAGACAAGGGTACATAAGGAACACAGTGGACTCAGTACCCTTGACTTGGGAAGATGCTGGATCTCAGGCTTGCAGTAACTTTTGTTTATTAGAAGAAAAGGATATGTGCAACATATGTTGCCCTTCTTCCTTCCGTCGACTTTTTTCTTTTCGTTGAGAAATTGATGAAACGATGGAAATAACCAATCAAATTATGAGAAAATGCAAGACCATAAAGAAAATTAAGGTGAATCTTTGCACTTTCAGGAAAAGCAACTATGTCCGTTTTATTTTTACCTCCCCTCTCAATGAGGTCTTCTCTTAAAGGAAAGAATTTGCTCCTGTGGGAGCAAATTCTTCCCTTTAAGAGTGGACCTAATTTTAAAGGGGTTTGTCACCCAGGGAACCAAACAGGAAGTCACAGTTGTTTCCCTTTGTAAAAATAGCCAAACAATATGGGGGTGAACGCATTCATTATAAATTTTATTATAAATAAATATTTTTTTTATTTTGCAGAAATTGTCACTGGGCAAGTATTCTTCCAAAACAATAACTTACTCTGCCATCAGCGGACCATCAAGTGGGAGGACGTAAACCCATCCAGTGTACCACCAGTGAACTACTTCTTCAACTCGCCAACCTACAAACGGCAGTGTGGACCATGCCATCCGAGTTGCTATAATACATATACTAAGGACTACCACTGCTGGGGAAGTGGTCCAGACATGTGCCAAAAATGTATGTTACCAGAGCCCTAGATAAGAGGGGGTATTTGGTGATAATTAGGGATAACTTTTATTAATTTTGGACAAAAACATATGTTGTTAACCCTCATCTGAACCGTCTCCATGAGACGGTTCAGATGAGGGGTCACAACATATGGTTTCAATGAGAAATAAAGAAAATTATCCCTCAATTATCGTCAAATACCCCTCTTATCTAGAGCTCTGCGTTACTCCCCAGAGCCCCAGATACCGTCAAAATTCTTAGAATTGGGACAGGAAGGTTTGAGCAAAACACTGAGGAGCCCTGGTAGCTCAGTGGGTCAATCTAGTGGACCCGAGTTCGAGCCCTGCTTAAGGGGAGAATCTTTCCTACCATAAACAGGGTTTGGAACCAGGGTTTAAACTAAGGCCTGATGCAGACCCGGTCCGCAGGACCAGTCAAAATCGGGCCAAGTGGGTCCTGTGGGCTTGACTGGTGGTCTTCAGTATTACCCTTTCATATCACATAGAAAAATCAGCTGGTTTTATGGACCAATTACATGTTAACTCAACTGGTCCAGCTAAATATCAACTGGTCTCGGACCAATGGATTAGTGCTTATTTCAATCCCTGGGTTCCACTGCACACGGCCTTTCATTATCACCTTCCCATTGTCCTGATATGACTGAAATATTGTTGAAAAGAACATAAAATTGCAAGTCATCCATCCATCTATTGAGCAAACAGTGCCGACCCAAATCTGCATCATTTAGATACATTAATGCCGTGTAAAACCCAATTATACAATTTTTAGAGCAATTACAGTAATTATTTGAGCCGCTACATGAGAAAACAAACAAAGTGGTTGTGCGCCCATCCCAGACTCAGATCAGCTGGGCATCTGCTCAGCCTGATCAAAGTCTTATCTAGGTGCTTAAAGGGTAGCTAAGGGTCTAAGCTACCTCCATGCGGACAGTGAAGTCTCAGATCAGACTGGGAGGATGCCCAGGCTGATCTGAGTCTGTGCTGGGTGCAAAACCACTTCGTTGGATTTGTCATGTCACAGCTCTTTTTTTTTTTTTGTCCAAATAGTAAGAATTTTTACGCCAGTCATCTTGCGGACATTTTACTCCTTTAAATACAGTATTTGCACTATTAGCGCACATTTTATAATAAGTGCACACCAAGGGTGTTTTTCAGAATCGTATTCTTAATGTCCTATTAAGTACACATAGCTCCTGGGTATTTTCTTCTTTATGAAATGTAAATTTAAATAGGAATAAGTCTAAACTATATTCTGTGATATAAGAAAGTATTTTGAGATATCAGCATTCGAGATATCTAGAGTTGACTGTAGATGATAACGTTGGTGAAACTCGGAAGTTTTTGCAGTTGTTATACACAGTTCTTTTCATAAGAGACAATATTGAAGCATTTGTAATATTTTGAAAAAAGAAAAGAAAAAAAACAACAAAAAACAGTTGTAACTATTGTATACAGGGTAATTTTCGCAGGTTCAAATTTTCGTGCTTAAGGGTAAAAAACATAAACACTAATTTTCACAATTTTTAATTTTTGCTCTTAGCAACATGCGCGAAAAGCAAAACTGCCGCGTTTTCACTTGAGGCAGTTTGTTCAATAACCTGCCGCAGGGCCACCGCAGGTTAATGAAAGAACTGCCTCAAGTTAAAAGTACCAGCAATTATCAAGGCAAACAGAAACAAAATATTTGAACACTGTGTCAACAGAAGATACTTTGTTAGAAACAGGAAATTATTTCGCGATCTTAATATTTGCGGTTTCTAAGTGACCTTGAAATATCGTGAAAAATGGAATGCCGCAAAAATTATCTTGTATACGGTATCTTGTTACAGTGAACTATGTGGAAGAAGTTTGTCATGAAACCTGTGATGGCCGTTGCTTTGGTGAAAATCAGAACGAGTGCTGTCATCCGGAGTGTGCTGCTGGCTGTACTGGACCAAGAAAGACACAGTGCTATGTGAGTTTCTTTTATTATTTCCACAAGTTTATATGTTTTTGGTAATGTTTATTTTTTTTCTTTCCAGTGCAGCTTTAAGGATATTGCTAAATTCTTGTTTTGATACCATAATGACCCTAAAATTTTGGACACCGGAAAGTCGGACAATTATTGTTCGTAAATTCTTATAAAATGGATTTTTTACACACGTGAATACATCCAAATGATGCTTATTGAATGGCAAATGTTGTTGACCCTGATCAAACTGCTCCTTGAGGAGCAGTTTGATCTGGGTCTATAATGTTTGCTAAGAACTGTCTGTCAGAATATTTAGGGTCATTACAGTACTTATAAAACTGGGTTTGTTTTTAACTAACGTATACTGAAAAATTTACTTGTAAAATCTCATCATTATCTCCCCTACCAAATGAGCGCATGCATTAGGATGAAATTTGAGGTTTGTTCTCACCCCAAAAAAATGATTGATATTTGACAAGGTTTACTTTTAGGTTTATACAGCATAGGTGACATCTTTGGGATGCTGCTGCTTACCAAAGGTCAAGGTCACAGACTTGTATATTTACATCAGGGTTTTGTGTTAAGTTTATATTTCCAACATCCTTGATGAAACCTTTTGATATATGACTAGGTCTACTTCTATGTTCATGCAGAATAGTTGAGCTTATTCTGGATGCTGCTGCTGACCTAAGGTCAAGGTCACAGACTTAGACATTTATGTTAAAGTGTTGCTTTAAGTTGTTATTCTTCTCTTATATTTCCAGTAGCCTTTGATGGAACCTTTTGATATTTGACTAGGTTTACTTTTAGATTCATAGCTGCTTACCAAAGGTCAAGGGTACAGACTTGTATATTTGCATCAAAGTTTTGTGTTAAGTTTATATTCTTTGCTTATATTTCTAACATCCTTTGATGAAACCTTTTGATATATGACTAGGTTTACTTCTATGTTCATGAAGTTTAGATGGCATCATCTGGATGCTGCTGCTGACCAAGGTCATGCTGACCATATGTTTACATTAAAGTTTCATGTTAAGTTGGTACTCATTGCTGATATTTGTCATATATTTCGATGGAACCATTTGATAGGTGACTAAGTTTACTTCTAGGTTCATGCCATATGTGAGATTGGTTTCATTAGGTGGTGGTTTCATTAGGCTGTTGCACTGGTTGGGGGTATATGTGAGCCCCTTTTCACTCGCTCTTGTTTCTGACAGTACATGTATATCACAGGATATATTATGTTGCAATTTGTTCATGTTATTCAATCAGATGACATGTTATGTTCCTAAATGCATTAGAACACAGAATAAGTGTATTATGATTTCAGGCTTGTCGACATTTCTACAACGACGGCCAGTGTGACAACTTCTGTCCCCAGATGCAGGTGTACGACAAGAAAAACATGAAATGGGTACCCAATCCTGATGGCAGATATTCATTTGGAACCCTGTGTGTCAAAGATTGTCCAAGTAAGTCTTAAGAAAAGCTTACTACATTACCAAATTTGTTACTACATTACCAAAGTTGTTACTACATTACCAAATTTGCTACTACATTACCAAATTTGTTACTACATTACCAAATTTGTTACTTTACCAAATTTGTTACTGCATTACCAAATTTGTTATTACATTACCAAATTTGTTACTACATTACCAAATTTGTTCAGTTATAAGATTTTTTTTTCCTTTCCAAAACTATCCAAAAAATCTAGATTAGAGTTTTGGAATTGTTTTGGAAGGAAAAAAAAAGCCATCTTATAAGATGGCTGTAGATATTTCGGATGTTTTGGGAGGGGAAAAAAACAACCTTATAGCAGAATTATAGTCCGTTTGCTCCCAAGTGCAAACGGGGTTTTGCTTATTTTCTCGAAAACGATGGAAGTTCCATCAAATGTTCCAATGTCCTAATGATTCCTATAACTATACATAACAAAATACGGAAAGTCCAAATTTTTGGATGCTTTTGTAAAATATTTTCCATTGACCTTAATGCAAAAATGAGCAGTTTCACTAAAGGGCGTCGTCTGCTTGTTAGAACAGCCGAAATATTGTTGATAGGCAATAGCATAAACTCCTTGTTTACTACAGGTGTGGGCGTATATGAATGAAATAGTAAAATGTATTCACCTGTCCGCACGCGTAATGCATGGTATCACTGGTCAGGTGATACTATGTTGTAAATAAATATTGAACTATTATATTATTTTGCGAGTAAAAATTGTATGTTTTAAAATTTGATAATATATGGGTGAAACAAAAAGTAGAAAAAATGGATTTAGAATAAAATTTCAATTAATTATGCAAATTTTGTTCTAGTGATAGCAAACATTGGTCACATGCTCTAACACGTAAAATTAAACGGGAATTCCAACAGCCGACTTTTACTCCCTTGTAATTAAGAGGTGAAAATGACATATTTTAGGTCCTGTTTTTGTATAGAAACTTTTTTATGCAAAACCTCACATTTCTGCAAAATTATGATTTTGTTATGTATAGGATGAAAATTAAGAATGAGCGATACGAAAATCTTTTACCTCTCAATAATTTTGAGAAAATATTGGGGATGCCATTTGCATTTGGGAGCAAACAGACTATACCCAAAACTGCTTTATTAGATATTTCGGGCTGTTACTTTTAGAGGGGGAAAACTCCATCTTAGAGCAAGATAAATACGGTATGACATTTGAAGTTTGAAAATACCCTTTTACATAAAAGGCCCTATTGCTCTATCAGCATGAAAAGAAAATATCATGAGGCATCGCTGCAAGCTTCTCGCTATTGTTTCCTCATTGTAAATGACCGTGATTAGCCAGCTTTAAACAAATAAAACATCCTTGAGTTTCATAGAAAAAGGGTTCGAAAACTTAATTGGGTCATTTTAGTTGGCAACTAAAATGACCTACTTTCGATTTCAATAAGCTAAATAAAATGGTAAAAATACAATGTACAGGTGTGGAATCCCAATCACTATCTCGCCTATGTTTACATAGCATTGCTAGACGGGAAACCAGACTAGAAAATTGTATTTAGTGGAGTGAAATGTTATTTTTCAAAAACTTGTTTTCTCTCCTTTTTGCCAGTTGTATGGCTCAATATATGCACGTCAACCCACATTTTATTACCAAACGCGAAGGTTGAAGTGCTTTTTACAATGATTTGAGTTTAGACATTTTCACCACTAATAGGACTATGGATACTTTAAGAACACTTTGTTGGTATATTGAATTTCTTTCTATAAACCTTGACTAAATTCACTTGCTTTCAGGTTATCTGTTGAAGGACAGTGGGGCATGTGTTGTCCGTTGCCCACCTGGTACCCGACCTGACCTAGATAATAATGTCTGTACACCAGAAGACGCAGCCTGTAATGGACCATGCCCCAAAAGTGAGTATTGTCGAGCCCTGCAGATAAGAAGGGGCAACAAGGATAACTTTGGGATAACTTTCCATAAATTGCTTCATGAAAACGTGTTGTGACCCCTCATTAGAACCGTCTCGGCGAGACGGTTCTAATGAGGGGTCACAACATATGTTTTTGTTGAGAAATAAGAAATATAGACTGAATTATCCTAAATACCCCTCCTAATTTGGCGCACTGGTTGTTTTAGAATAATTAAGCTCCAGATTATGATAGTATATGAGCCGTGTCACACAAGAAGGTGCCTAAAGCATGAAAAAGGTGAAGATCTCTAGCTTTCAAAAAACATTTTGCTTTTGAGGAACAGTCAGTTATGATCATCATTATCATTATCATTTTGCAAATGAAATTTATGCAGATTTATGCAAATTAGTTGAAATTCACTTGTGATTAACTTGGTAGCCACAATACCAAATCTTATTATGGAAAATGTCTGAGTTTTGACCACTGTATGAAAAATAAGGTGTTATTTGTCATCACAAAATATACGGTTCACAAAAAGTAGGGGATATTAAGATATTAAAAATTGTGTAAATTAGAAAATATATCAAATCCATCTGAAACGGCAAGTGTCAATCAGAAAAATATTCGATTAAACATTTTGCATTACAATTTTGATGATATATCCTGTCATGTGATCTGCGTGTAATTCGTTTTAGACAGGGGGTCGACACCCAATTTTCACACGAATCTGCTACAAAAACAGATCCTTTTCAGATTACAAAATTTACACAAAAACACTCGTTTTGATTCATTTAACAAGCTGAAAATTGCTTTTACGCGCTGTTGCATCAAAATAAAGAGTGCAAGCCATAAACGTGTGAATTTTTCGGTGACTCGATGTACCTGTACGATTTTTGTTTTCTGGTTTTCTTCCCTAAATGACCGTTTTGAAGAAGAAAAAAAATCTTTTAGCGTACAAAACTTAAAAGTGCATTGAAAAGTTAGCCTAGTTGAAAAATTTGAATAAATTTTTGTTCGAATTTACCACATTTTTGTCCTGACCCCCTGTCTGAAACTAACTGTATGCAGATCACGTGACAGGAAATATCGTCCAAACTTTCATGAAAAGTGTCTTAACGGATGTTTATCTTATCGATACTATGCGTTTCATATGGATATCACATTAGTTGTATATGCTACAATTTTTCAAACCTGAATATCCCCTACTTTTTGTGAACCGTATATTTAAAATTTTTGCACAATGAGCAGATCGTATGACAGCTTGAGTAAACCTCCATCAAAATACATTACATGCATTTTAAAAACGGATCATATGTCATGAACTCTGTGCTTGGTGAGCAATTCATGCCCATGTGAATCTCTTGTTTGTTCTCAGATTGTCAAGGCATCACCAACGAAGAGCGATTTCTTCATTCCGGTAATGTTCACAGATTTGAGAACTGTACCGTTGTAGAAGGCAATTTGAGGATCCTTGGTGTCACGTTCACTGGGTAAGTGGCCCGGACCACTACAGTTTTCCCCCTTAAAGTTCGGATGATTAAAATAAGTAGTTTTACTGTCCGAACATTTACTATTCTTAAATTCTAAGACTCTGAAGATTTACCCTGATGTGCTTCAAAATTGAGGCACCAAAAAACATAAATTTTTCATTCGGGACAAATGGAAAATTAATGGTTTTTGGTGTCCCAATACTTAAGCTCTCTGAGTTAAGTATTGTCTGACAACTATGGTCACAATTTTGTATTGTGTCTGTGAACAAACAGTTGTCTGTATTGAGATGTGAAAAACAAATGATACATTTCTTGATATTGATAACTGTAGAACTACGCTTGCACAAATGTTATCAGGTCATGCCTTTAGAAGTGGTCGCTGAAGATGATTGGCTACATACTGATGTTGGCTGTTACACCAACGACAAATGTTCAGTTGGTTAAATGACGCCACCGACTTACGTCATAATGCATGCGCGACGTCAGCAAGTTCTGACAAAACTGTGTTATTGTTTTCAGTGTTTGGCGCCCTTTACGCCTTAAAATCTTCTAATGATGCATGATAAATAGAAAACCATGTTAGTGTCCATTGATATCAAGTTTATCAGGCTTGACCAGAAACACTTCGGACTGGCTCGGCAAGCCTCGCCATTCCTATGCTGTTTGTGATCTCGCCTGATAAACTTGGTATCAAAAGACACTAACATGGTATTCTCTATAACTGATTTATTAGATTTTTGATTAAATTTGGTTTAAAGGGATGAACATCAAGGGATAGAAGGCATCCAACTGGAGGATCTTAAGATGTTGAGCTCTATCAAGGAAATTACAGGCTATCTCAACATTCAGGAAGCTCCCCTCGAAATTAAAAACCTATCTTTCTTGTCGAAACTGGAGGTCATCAGGGGGAGAGACTTATCGTAAGTTTATTTGTTGTGTTTTTGTTTCGTGTCTTTTAGAATTAAGTTACTAAATACAGTTGGCTCTTGTTATTCAAAGTCAGAGGAAGCAGAAATTTTTTTTGACATGTAAGCAGAGCTCTAGATAAGAAGGAGTATTTGATGATAATTAAAGATAATTTTTCTTATTTCTGCATAAAACCATATATTGTGACCCCTCATCTGAACCGTCTCGACGAGACGGTTCAGATGAGGGGTCACAACATATGGTTTTATGCAGAATTAACGAAAATTATCCCTAATTATCATCAAATACTCCCTCTTATCTAGAGCTCTGTGTAAGTGAATATACAGTCAACCCTCTTTACAATGGCACTCATTACAACAGCAAAATTCTTTATGACGTCATTTTGGCTTTCACGGAATGGCTAAATTGTTCTAAATGTACATTCTTTATAACAGCAAATTCAGTTAAACTTCAAAATTTTTGGGAACAAATGCTGTCGTTGTAAAGAGGGTCCACTCTAGTTGAAATATAGGTGCTGAATGGTAAAGAACAGGTTGAAGATAAAACCAAACTTTTCATAGATTTACTGTGACCTAGAGGAGATACATGTACTTTAAAGATACCAATTTTTCAAATAACGAAAGTAAGCCATAAGAATTACTCTGTAGTATTGCAGGTAATCATGTCTTGACTGAGCTTGGGTAAAAAATTTAGCAAATGCATAAGTCCCACAAAGATGGTATAAGAAGTATTTCATTGCAATATCCTCTTTTTTTGCAACCATGCATTTATAGATCAATACTTTTGAAATATACTGATATAATATTAGCAAACGAATTCTGTAGTTGTCCCCTTTTAAAAATTAGAATGTGGGAGATCATTCTATATTATTTGAATTTATCACCTCCTTTCCTTTTGCCCTAACTTTTCTCTTTCATTTTGTCTTTGTTAACACCTCCAGCGTGGTTTGTCATGTTGGTCTTAAGGAAAATTTTCATATGACAGACCATGTTTGACTGTTTATTCTATTATGAATTTTATAAATATTGTAATTTATCATATGACATCGCGTCTGAGAGTGTAATAAAGCCATGCATTAAAAACAATAATCAACTAGTGGATTGAATATGCAAATTACGTCGTAACATAACGCGTTGACGTCCATAAAAACATTGCGTTTTCTAATGGGGAAATTGTGACGTTTTAGTGCAAAATTTCCTAATAAAATGCGATTTTAGTGTCATATGATAAATAGAATCTTGCATTTGTACTCCTGTACTATTGAATTTATCAAACTCGTTGAGAAACCGATAAGATTCTCGGCATAGCCTCGCATCTTATCTTTTTCCCAAACTCATTTAATCAATTCAATAATACATGAGCACTCATGTAAGATCCTCTATTTGTTTATTTATTTATTTATTCTTTAAGGTGGATGGGTACAAACTTCAGGGGATGCAACTCTGTCATTTTCAGTTTTACCTCCCTTCTCAATAGGGATCAACTCTTAAAGGAAAGAATTTGCTCCCATAGGAGCAAATTCTTTTCTTTAAGAGTAGACTTCGTTTTAGAAGAACCTTATCCATTGAAACAAACAGGAATTCACAAAAGTTATTCACCTTTGTTAAAATGGCAGAAAAAAACTTGAGGTGTACCCATACCCTTAATCCTTACATATTGCACAGACTCAGAATCCAAGATTTTAACTATTAATCAGAGATTTAAGGTGACTGGATACACTGTTGTTTTTAAAAGGGAGACTATAGCAGGTAGCTGGAGGGAGAGCCATTCTCCAAGGGGATAGTGATTGAAGGAGGTGTGTATGAAAGAGTGGGGTCTACATATAAAGAAGACAAGTTGCTCTCAGAAAGCAAATTCTGAAGAGAAATTAATCTTGCTCTCTCAGAAAGCAGATTCTTCCCTGTATGCATCCCGTTCTCTGCCCCCTCCCCCCCCCCCCCCCCCCCCCCCCACCCCCACCGATCTGACCCATCCCTGAGAGAAAAGGGAGGCATAATTCTTACATACTAGAATGATCTGGCTTGAAAGTGTATCCAGTCACCTTAAAATATAAAGAATCTTTATAATCAGCAACAATAAAACAGAAAAAAAACTCTACGTTTTGGAACCCTACTAGCTTTTATAGTGGGCTGTTCACAGGGGCAGATCCAGGAATTTTAGATAGGGGGTTCATATTAGCTGAGGGGGCTCCATTTATGCAATTGACTAATTTTTCCTGAAATTCCCCATGAAAATAAGATAATTTGGGCTGAGAAGGGGCAAACCCCCTCTGGATCCGCCACTGATTCCACATTTGAATTCGGACAAATCCACTTTCCCTATCACAACATCACATACCATATTTCTTTTGTCATAAGACTTCTTTTTAGCACCTCTAATATGACACCAAATATCTAAAGTAGTGGTGTGTAATTCTGTCTTAAGATGGGTTTTCTCTTCCAAAACAACCCCAAAAATCTAAATCTGTAACCCCAAAAACCTAGATCCCCCTTAATACCTCCAAAACCTAGATCTGCTTTAAGAGGCAGATCTAGACTTTTGGGAGTGTTTTGCCAGGGGAAAACAACTGTCTTATAACCAAATACATATGGTATAAAATGGCTGAATGACAAACTTTGTAGACCCTGATCAGATTGCTTTTTTGGGAGCAGTGTGATCTGGGTTTAAGGGGTTTGTTTATGCATGCTTATCCTGATACTTAGGGGTTTTGTCTTGCATGCGACTAGCAGAATGCTACACATAGGTATTGCTTTTCTGATTGGTCAGCATCATAACCCTTAATGCGCCAAGAAGCAGACGACAAAATTTACGTTGGCAGAATTTCAAATAATGTTTCGTCCAAGTTATATCATATTGAGAATTCAAAGACTTGAAGACAAATAGTGTAGACCCAGGTGAGGTGGCTCATTATGAGCCACCTCATCTGGATCTACACTATTTGCAAATTTAACTATTTTCATTTTTGTCACTTTAACGGATAAGAAATGTTTTGGGTTAGTTGGCTGACAGGGGAGACACAACAATCCACAGAACTCTTGTTCTGGTTTATAGAAGTCACAGATTTTAGAACTCAGATGAAACATAGTCAGTGATTTACTCAAGCCAAGATTGCTATATTACCAGTAACATGTAAAGGCTTACTATATAAGCCAAAATATGAACAAAAACTGAATTATTAATATCATTGTTGGCTACAACCAAACCTGTGGTACCTCCTGAATGTTTGGAAGGGGATTTAATGTTATTAATATAGACTTGCCTTCCCTCTAGAAAAGTGGTGGAATTTTACTTTTATAAGGACAAAAATAAAGGGGAAAAAATCATTAGTTTATACACAAGTTAATCCAACAAATAGAACAACTAGATTGGTTTAAGAAATGTTGGCCAGATGCACACAGTACTAACACTTCATTACAACCTTTAACTATTGCTTGGTTGATATTTTGTCAGATATGGTGAGGTCAACATTTCTGTTGGCATTGGACAGTTTGACAATATCAGGTTGGACAGAACGGTCTAAGTACTTACATGTCAAAGTAACTGCTTTAATGATGACTTACAACATCATGTTATCTCGTAATCGTATACTAGAGCTTTAAAGACATCTTTGTTGTTGAGATAAATGAGCTTGACCAAATTCAAGGATGGTGCAGTCCATAGCAGAAAGTAGTAAAGGTTAAAATGAGACGCAAAGTGCAAAAAAGGCCCTTAACAGATTTACAGACAGCACAGACTTGGGTCGGCCTGTGCCTTTGTGCAGGCTGATTTGAGCCTTTGCTGTTCATTGCAGACTAGTTCGAGTAATACACTTACATTTTGGGGCAGCAAAATTTGGCAGTTGTTTTAAATGGAACTTTTTGGCAGATTTTTTTGGCGGAGTTGTGATTTCTGCAAAAAGAAAAAGAAATAACGATTTCTGCTGACGTCATATAGGCCCCTTGAGTCTGAGTTCATTATTGTCTAACACCACTCTAACTTTCTATAATTATATAAAACTTGGCCTGTTATTGTTGTTGTTTTGTTGCTTTATATACATGGTAAACAGCCATGGTCATGTAGGGACGGTCAGTTAACCTAACCACACTATTCCTTAGACCTCCTAAGCAGTTAACCAGTACTAAGTGCTTATACTTTTGCCAGTAACTGATAACTGCCCTGCCCTTCTTGAATCAGTGGAAGGAGAAACAAAAGCATATGGCAGGAGTCGGTGTGGAATCCAGGACCTCTGGCTCTTGAGTCAGACGCATTACCAACTGCGCCACGCAGCCCGGCTTGCCTAATAAAACTGTTCACAGTAAAGAGATTTTGGTGTTTCTTCTTATTTAACCCATTCCAAGTGGGATTAACCCTTTAGGGGTATCTGGGCAAACAGTTTGGATCCTGATCTGAGATCAAACTGTTTGCTGCCTAGACATCATTTCTATAAGAGTTAGTTAGACCAATATTGTCAAAATATTCTTGATTTTTTATGCAGACGACAATTTCAGCAGACAACAAAATATACCTTGAATGCAATGGGTTAATCAACTGAGCTTAGGTACTAATTAGCCCATTGCATTCTGGGTATTTTTTGTTGTCTGCTGAAATTGTCTGCATAAAAAAATCAAGAATATTTTGACAAAATTGGTCTAACCAACTCTTGTAGAAATGATGTCTAGGCAGCAAACAGTTTGGATCTCAGATCAGGCCCCAAGTTTGTGGGGCCTGATCTGGATCCAAGCTGTTTGCCCAGATACCCCTAAAGGGGTATCCCGAATGGAATGGGTTAGTATGGCATATCTAATACACAGTTTCACACTCTGTTTCCTCCCGCTTGTTGTTTGTTTGGATCTTTTGTCCTTTCATATATGATGTGTATTGGCTTTGATAAAAATAAAATGCTCAACAATGACAGTGGTCTCATCAGTTTAAATCTGCGGCATTTTAATTTTGGGTTTTTTTCTTTTCCACTGGTCAATATTGCCAAAATAAAATGACCGCCAAATATATAAGTGTTTACAGTATTCTCTGTTAACAGAATTTTAAGCCACCTTTTTGCACAGCTCAAATGTCTAAATAAAGTTATTATGGCATAGCAACCTTGGCTTGCGTAAATGTCGTCAGCAAGTCTGTTCAGTTTAAGAATTTAGAGCCCCATCCTTACAAAAATGAGTTGTGGGCCCAACATTGGTGGAGCCAATCTGTGTGATGGGCCACAATATAAGTCGGTCTGGTAATGGCTGAAATGTTCTAGGCTGTACAAATGAAGAACCACAAGGCCTTTAACTTTACATTTTGTGAAAATAAACAGTGTTCATCTGAGAGCAAATGTATAGGAACAGTTCAGAATTGAAATTTGATTTTGCAGCGTTCATCGAGTGATGAAGCCAGTGGTCGGAGCTAAAATTCCATGAAACGCGAAGCACTTCTTGTAGAATTTTAGCAAGGACCACTGGCTTCTTCACACGATGAACGCTGAAAAAATCAAATTTTTATTCTTATATTTACACTTTATTTTTAGACCCTTCCTGTGTTGTTTTCATGGTAATTTAATGTAGAATATGCAAACTATGCATCGAAGAAAAGAAAAACAACGTATTCAGCCATTATGTTAAACAGCCATCGCCATAACGTGGTGTCAGTCAAACGTTATGTGGACTGTTTCACCTTAGACGTCGCTTGACGACAACGTCACATGATCAACTGTCCTTCATTGGTATATGAAGCCAGTTGCTCTACGGTTTACCTATGGGAAGTCAGTGGAAAGTGTAAATATTTACACATAAACAGGCTCCCTGTTAGTTACTTATTGTACACTTGTGTCATGTTTTCTTACAGCAATCCAAAAAATTGGGTCGGCTTTGAACAATGCCTGTTAATTGTTTACCAATAGTTTATGAAGCATTTTAGACTTTTCCAGATTTGAAGATGTAAGAGTCCATTATAAAATGGATGAGGCGTTTGTTTATTTGCAAATATTTATCATGTGCTCAATATGTAATTTTGATAAAATCAGTTTGTTTCTGTATAAATTAGCAAGATGCTAATACCTGTACAGTAGAACTTCAATGGCTGGCTGGAACCCTGATGGCATGTCAACCCTGCCTGACTAAAAACTCATTCTCGGATCCCTAGAGGTCAATTTATATAGAAGCTAACCCTGGATGGGTAGACCTACATTTGGCTCGAACTAATTATCATGGTCCTAAGCCTGTTTGATCCATTGAAATTCTACTCTATTTCAGATAGTCATGAATTTGTTTGCAGACTTAGTCTCACTTATTTTAAGTGGACTCCTTATCGTTCAGTGACCTAATTAATGTGTTTACAAGAAGTTGCTACTAACTTCGACGGTTGCCTCTTTGATTTAATATTAGGCTCTGCATTTCTTTTTTTTTTTTCTTTTTTCTTTTCTTCAGACTGCTATCATGCATTTTATTTTCTCTTAGTCTGAGTCTTTTCTCAGTCAACAATTTGGAACATACCAATTACAATGGACTGTTGTTACCTAACAAGTATTCAGAGCTCCAGATAAGAGGGGGTATTGAGGATAATTCAAAGATAATTTTTCTTATTTCTCAAAGAAAACATATGTTGTGACCCCTCATTAGAACCGTCTCGACGAGACGGTTCTAATGATGGGTCACAAAATATGTTTTTGTGGAGAAATAATGATAATTATCCCTAAATTATCTCTGTTACCCCTTCTTATCTGGAGCACTGAAGTATTGACACAAATGTTGAAAATTAAGAAATAGTTGAAAGGCAATAAGTACAAGGGGCATTCAGAAAGATCTGCAACTGGCCTCATGACTTTGTTTAGGGGCATGCTAGGTACAAATGCTGTGCATGTACTGAAAGCACAATATTTTGTCTTTACAATGATACCAAACACTACAAAGACACTTTTCCTTATTGACGAACAAGGCATTTTATCAGGCTCCAGTCACCACTGGACTAATTTCATATATAAAATCTTTTCAGTGTTAGGCATTCAAGTCAAATATCATTTGGAAAAAATTAATCTTTATCAGCAGTTTGTCCATCATTGCCTACAATATCCATACAAAACTCAGAAGGGTGGCAACTGTTATCGATTTATTCCTTGCAAAGCAATGTGCAGTTTTTATGATGTTATTGAAATTGACATCGTCATATTTGAAAGATTGTAGAGGCTTCATTTTTAGCATAAATCTAAATTTATTGATGTTTTTTTGTTGACCCATGTAAATGCTCTTGCTGACAAGATTTTGAATGCTAACACACTTGTTTTCGTTACAAAATCATAATATGTTTAGTAGAAAGGGAGAACTTGCTACATGTACTACATAAACTAGGGATAAATCATAGTCAAGGGACAATATGAAACCTAGATAAAATATATTTCCACGATATTTACAGGGCAATAATTTATTGCCTCGGCGTTGTCTTTAAGTAGCAAAGATAAAAATATCAAAGACTGCTCACATATGAATAACCAGCCTACTAAAGTAAAATTCTGTTGTGCCTATAGGCTATCTCTTTTAAAAAAGATAAAAGGGTGTCCATTAGAATAAAATACACTGTGTTTGCTGACTTAATATCTAGGTATATCATAATTTTATGTGTTTTTACTCTCAGAAGAAATTCTGTCTTTATGGTTGTTACAAAGATATTTAGTGACATGTAAAACTTTCCGAATGCCCCTCGTATGTAAATAATCATTAATATGTAATTGGTAGTGGTATACAAAATGTTGTTAATATGGTTAGTTCTTATGTTTCCTACAGTGATGGGAACTCTCTAGCTATTGTTAGGCTAGGGTTGACGCACCTGGGATTAACGTCACTCAAAAAGATCAACAACGGCCATGCCTTGATTCTCTTGAATCATGACCTCTGTTATATAAAAGATCTCAATCTAACCAGAATATTTGCTCACACAACTCAACGGAAAAAAGCTTATAAGAATGCAGAGATGTGTGGTTAGTATCAACATCCTGTTCATGATCACTAAAACGCATGTTAAAACAACTGATCATGATGACAGGAGTGCATGCACTTAACAACCAGTTTTCCTCATGTGTGTGTGTGTTTGGTTGCTGTTTTACCGCATAAAATCTGACCTTTTGGCTAGAGAAAGCATCAGAATTTAATTTGATTTTTTGTTGCAATATATCCCACAGGAATTTGTTTTAGGAAGGTTCTGAATATTTTTCAGATGACAACACTCAACTTTTGAGAAGTCTTTACTCCATTTAATCTGCAAAGAATGATTATGAATTTCAGATTAAAGATAAATGATGCTTTATCCTGTCAAGACCAGCTTTATGTATTTTGTGGCATTTAACTTAGCGTTAATCTAAGCTTATTTAAGTAGAGAGAAGGCCTGACATTATATGTATTATATTTGTTTTATATGTTTTTAACAGTAACGGCATTTGCATGAATTCTTTTGAAACACAATATTAAATCATTTGAGAATAAATTATTTGTTTGAGACAAATTGATTTTTTGATCATGTCTATATCACTGTGCTGCTGCTCTAGAATGATACACATAGAATACCCATGCTGAAATGCATATTGTATTCTTGCAGCTGTTCACGATGACATCATAGTGACATCATGACACAATAATTTCACCATGACAACACTTAGTGGTGTCATGGAGACATTATTGTATCATGATGATGTCACACTGATTGCAACAATACCTGCCAATGTATGTTATGTGTGCCAGGCAGGTTTTGCTATATATTGCAGATGCAAGTGAAAGTCACATAATCAAACGATACAATTTTCTCAGTGAAGGCCCATTTGTTCAAAACCAAGGAGACATTATATTTTTAAACATATTGTATGCAAAATCACAGTCATTTTCTGGCCAAAAATTTTTGAGGAGCTTCTGCAGTGCAAAGATACTCACTTTTTTTTTTTCAGCAAAACTACTGGCACATTTGATTTTATATGTTCTAACACTTAATGGATGCTTCAATAATGACTCTGTTAAGCTAATGATCCTTTGAACAGCTGAGCCCAGATAATTTATTCTCAAATATTTTAATTCAGTGTTTTGACTGATAGTTAATTTTTCTGCTGGTGGTTGTTGTAATTTTATTGTCATCACTAATGTTGTTTAGGGTTTATGTATTAAGATTTTCAGGCTTAATTTGGTTAAATAGGCTTTTAGTTTTGTTTATACCATTTCAGAGATGTTTAATTATCAAAAATGCCTTAGGAATTGAATTGAAAAAGGTTTAGCTCAGAGTACACACAACTGAGCCTTCATGGCATTGTAAAGTCTAAAACATTGCAGAGAATATAATTAAAACCTATGTATGAATGGGAAATTATTTTTCAAATGTATCTTCTTTATGTTGTTGTGCCAAATTCATCTGAAATTTTAAAAAAAATTAAAAAGGTGTTAGTCAGGGCAAGGTGATATAGGCTCTATTATTCATCTGTTGCAAAATAAATGCAGCCTAAGTTAAACAAAATGAGCATGTACAATAGACTTGGCAGTTGAATTGTCCCTCGAGCAAACTATGTTAAATGAGAGCAATTAAATAAGAAAAAAAAGAAGAAGAAGAAAAAAAAAACAGATTTCTTTCAGGGTCTGACTATAGTTGTTATCATTACTTTTATTTAATCAGTATTATTGTTGTATCTTTTGGCCTGTGTGTGTGAGTGTTGCTATATTCTCAAACTTGTCATAAATGATTCAGGGCTCCAGATAATATTAGTTAGCAAAGTGCCTGGCTTAGGAAATTGAGTTTTTACCTTCCACACAATGTCATGGTGTCTTGAGTTAGACTCCCATGGGCGATATTTACTCAATCTAACAAACCATGAAATCTGCACCCAGTGTGCCCTGAGCTGGGAAAAGTGGTATCAGCGTGGCAGTTGATGATCACAGTGTGAAGGTCAGCAGTGGTGTACGCCTTGTCCAACTGTCAAAACTACTGTATAACAAAACTGTGCATGAGCATGCAAAACACAACATTCATTGAGGTAATGTGCCTGCTTAGGGTTTCATACCCAGGGACTGTAGCCCCTTTAGGCAAGCATTACTTGACAAACAACAGGTAACATAACATAACAAGAGTGATTTTATTTTTTAGGGAAATATATTTTTCTATAAAAATATAAGTCCTGAGGAGTCTCTTTAGAATCTCATCAGTCTTAATGAGAGGTTACTAATGAGGTACTGTATATTTTGTGATGTAATAAGAAAATTGTCACAGTTCCAATTGGATTTTTTTTTTCATCTGGATCCCTGAATTAATATGAATGTGCATAAAAATTTCAGTAAAGACTTTTGGATTTAAGTTTATTTATTATGACACTCTGAAATGGTATGTGTTATAATGCCACGGATACATTGCTGGTGATATGTTTGTTTTTAACCTGTGTATATACCATATACAACTTAATAACTGCACTCACTTTAATCGTCACACTAGGCACACCCAGCCTTCACTGAGTTGAAATGATCTAATTTTCCCAGCTTTATGAATTTATCCAAAAATGTTTATATATCTTCCTGCAGCAGAGATTATGCAAATCTACCTCTAGCTAAGTTATTAGCTTCTACACAGAAAAGGAAGCTAAACAGATATTTTATACAATTACATATGATTTTAAAATTTTGTTAATATAAGGAAGGACTATACAAAATTCACCCTCTTTCAGTCAGGTCCGTTTGAGAACCCCACTTTTTTTTTAAGGGTCAGTGCTTGTACACATAATATAAGCACAAGCTTTTTAAGCTTTTAAAAAATAGTGTGGATGTGTAAAATGGTTTTTGCTTCTTGAATTTTCATGTAAAAAATGCTTTTTAATAATGAAAATATTCTTAGAGCAGTAGCTCTAAAAATATGGTGCTGCTGGTGTATTTTAGGCATTGCTGTAAAAACTCTAAATATTGAGAGCAAACAGTGTAGACCCATATCAGACTGCTTTGATTTAGTCTGCACTGTTGCCATTCAACCAGCAATTTTTGCTGCATTGCTGAAAACAAAAACAGCTTAATGTTCAAATTTTTGAGAAGCTGATACAAATGTCTCAATATTTGCAGCCATTATGGTGTACAGAATTTTAACAAAACTTCTAAGAATGCAGTTATTAGGTTTTATATGATTTGCTACTTAATGATTAGTTGCTTTTCATTATGTCATGGCATTTGATTTATGTATGCTTTAGATATTCCGCAACAGCCCTCTCAGTTCTTAAAATGGAAATAGAGTGGCTTGGCCTGACCTCATTGAAGCAAATTGGAACAGGAAAAGCCTTGATTGCCTTCAATCCACAGCTGTGTTTTGCCGATACCCTAAACTTGACTGGCATATTACTGAACCCTGACATGCAAAAGTTTGAGATTTACTCAAATGATGATCCAGAATTGTGTGGTAAGTGAAAAAAGTACTCCAGAAAAGAAAGAAAATAAAATAGTCTTATGTAAGATTGTCAAAAAAAAATCAGTACTCAGTTATTTTTTATTTATTAATTTTATTTATTGATTTTATTAAAGCTCAAAGTAATCCAGAAAAGATGCTTACCCACCCCATTAGTTACCCCCTTTCCCATCAAGGATTAGGTGGTTCGTTGAAATTAGTATACATATGCATATACAATACCACTTAAAGAAATGTGGTTACATAGTTTCCCCTTGATGTATTCCAGTTTAATACAGAATACATTTCTGTCATAGTACTGAGGACAAAATATCAGGCCAGCTTAATGTAAAGTAGACAATGTGTTTATAGCTGTTGTGGATCATATTTTATATTTCTCAGAAAATATTGATAAAAATGTCTTAAGTAATTAGATTGTCTCAAATGTCTCAAATAATCCACACTGCAATGAAGTAATGAAACAAATCGTAATATATAAAGTTAAACTTTAGATATAAAAACACAGGTAGAAGAACCACACACAAAAAGTGGTGCTGAAATTTTACAGTGAGACTTTGTTGTTTTGGTGATGAAGTTTAACATTATGTTTGTGTGGATGACTGTTAATATATTGGTGAATTAATTTATTGTTTTGGTGTCTGTTTAATTGAAATCATAACTGCTTTTATAACATTAATTTAATGTGGTGATCCATTATTTTTATTTGTGTATAGGCTTCATGGACTAATATATAATTTTGTAGCTTGAAAATGGTTTTTAAATTAAAAATAGCAGTTCAAAAATAAGTATGTATCTGTTGGTCTAGATAATTGTATATGTTATATAGTTGCTAGTCTAGGTTGAGATAATGATAAAAAGTATCTACATATAAGGAATGATTCAGTAACTGGGAGGAAAGTGTTATGCTAGTTGAACAAAGTAATCATTGCATGAGTGATCATATCATGTTGCATGAAATTAGGCAAAGTGTGTTGGCTAAATTTGCTTGACATAAGAATAAATAGATGCTAGGTAGTGTCTGATTGAATAGCTAAAAGCTAAAACAATTGTTACAGATAAGGTGGCATTTTTATGCTAATTCTGACAAATACTTTCTGTTTCTTCTCCATGCGAAAATAGGTAGTGGCATTTCTGATAAGGGACAACATATAATTTTATTGAGAAATGAAAACAATTTCAAAGAATGATCATCAAAATCATACATTTATCTGGAGCTTGGTTGAAACAGGATGAAAACTTAATGAAAATTCTTTTACTGAAAGCCTTTCAATAGTTAACTTTACTTTGTAAGAAAGTCATTTAAATTACATTTTAGAACCTCGTTGCTGAAAAAAAATTACAAAAAAAAGGCAACAAACCCCCCCCCCCCCCCAAAAAAAAAAAAAAAAAAAAAAAAACAGACAACATATATGCAGATTAGAGGTATTCCACAAGGTTTGCTTTTTATCCCATTATTATTAATGTTTACAAACCAAACCTATGTATGCTTCCAGTATACAATGTCGTGTATGTGGCCCATGTATAGAAAAAATGCTGAAATCAAGCTATTCCCTTTGTACATACCCCAAAAGCATTTTTAAATTACAAGTTTGTTTCACGTGTTGATTTGATATGCAAACTTCAGGTTACCTTTGCTTTTGTGATGTAAGTTTTCCCAAACTATCCCAACTATATCCATATCTTCAGCTGTATTGATATGTATACACCCAATGAGCACACAAACTTATTCCATGACTACTTTTGCACTTGGCGCTTCTGCGCTACAAATTGAATATTGATACACTGGTACATCACATGCAGTTTCTTTGTTTTTTACCTTTTTACCTTTTTTTTTTTATTTTTGTTTCAAAGAAAAGTATCATTAGAAAGTTTCTTTTTTTTTATTTGTATTTCACCCACTGATATAGACTGGAATATGTTGTATCGTTCAAGAGCTGATTTACATAATGTTTAGTTTTAAACTTTATTTGGAGGCTTATGAAGTCAGCATTTTGCACTTTTATTGACCCGCTTTAGTGTTCAGTGTGTGTGCAAAACATTGCATGATGGATTTATTGTGATATTAAGTGCACATAAAAACACTTAAATTATGATGTTATTATGATTTCTAGTAAAATGAAGGTACAGAAGACACTTTGTTCATTGTGTTTGTAATTTCACAGTGTGATTTAGTTAACACCCACCCCATCACCTAATTGAAACACAGAATTTCTAAAATATGTTCATGTATTCACAGGGTTTACTCCTTATCACTGTGTGAAACTCATATTGGCTTTGGCATCAGGCTTTTTGCAAGGCCTGGATCACTTAATGTTGTTTGCACATTTTCACTTTTGAAGTATTGATGATAAGAAGTTTTATCAGAAGTCTGTTTATTAGTATTTAAATACTGGTCACTAGAGTATGTTTAAAAGTGGCTCTGTAGATAAGTGAAGAATTGGATGATATTATCAGATGATAACTTTTGTAATTTGATTTTTAATGAAAAAGAAATTCATGTTGAAATCTCTCATTAGCTCCATCTCTGAGAGATTGCTCTAATAAGGAGTCACAACATAACATGCTTTGTGTTATCATTTCCTCCCCTTGGAGACCAGTATCCTTGTGAGAGGTTTGTGAGAGGTTTCTGTACTGTTCACAAAAAGTATGGCATATACAGCTGTTAACAGTTGTAGGATTCATGTTTTTATAAATGCTTCAATTTTTTCAGACCTTAATATGCCCTACTTTTTGTGAGTAGTATAGGTTAATCAGAATTTAGGCTCATAATCTCACAAAGTTCGAGAAAATGAAAAACATTAAATTGCTGGAAAAATATGCCATGAGGTCTCATTACATCTGCCTCTATAAGGATTCCAAACTATATGTTTTCTGAAGAAACAAAAAAAAAACATAAAAAAAAGAAATGATAAAAAGAAAAAAATAATGATAATAAGAAAAAAATAATGATAATAAGAAACAAATATACTTGTCAATAAAAGACTGGTTGCATTTTAATCATTTTTAAATTATTAGCATAACTCCAATGAGCAAATACTATTGATACAATATTGCATTAACATATTTGTAATGTAGGTGAATGGATACACTTCCAGGGAAGCAACTCTGTCATTTTACTTTTGCCTCCCATCTTAATGGTTCAGCTCTTAAGGGAAGAAGCAAATTCCCCTAGGAGCAAATTCTTTCCTTTAAGATTGTTCTTCATTTCAGAAGGGCTTATTCATCCTGGGAAGCAAAACTGAAGTCACAAAAGTTTTCTCCCTTTGCAAAAATGGTGAAAAAATTTGTATGTATATCCATACACGTTATGGTAATAAGATTTCATTATTATCATAAGATTTCATTATTCATGAGTGATGTAACTAGATATGAACACATGGTGATATATTATCATTCCCTGCTTTAGCGGAGAAAGGACATGTATGTCATTCGGAGTGTTCGACTGACGGATGCTGGGGACCAGGTGCTGATAAGTGTCTTCAGTGTCGGCACTGGCATAATGAGAAAGACAACAAGTGTCTCGGTAGCTGTTCCGAGGGAGAGATGTTATACCCCACCCCCAACAAAACATGTCGCCAGTGTGATAGGCAGTGTGCAGAGGGATGCACTGGCCCTGTAAGTATGCCATATGAGCCGCGACACGACAAAACCAACAAAGTGGTTGTGCGCCCAGCGCAGACTCAGATCAGCCTGGGCATCCGCCCAGTCTGATCAGAGTCTTCGCTGTCCGCATGGAGGTAGCTTAGACCCTTAGCTACACTTTAAGCGCTTAGCGAAGAGTCAGATCGGACTGGGCGGATGCCCAGACTGATCTGAGTCTGCGCTGGGCGCACAACCACTTTGTTGGTTTTCTCGTGTTGCGGCTCATATTTATTTGGCTGTAAGTTGAGGTTTACTTTCTCCACAAATACCCTAAATTGTCAGGGCCCAGTTGTTCAAAGCATCATTAACCTTACAAGCTCATTGAGAGGTCAGCTTGTTAAGTGTTTTATGACTTTATAACCAAATACACTGATATTTTTTGTTGAAAAAGTATGAGAAGCTTTTGCAATGCAAAAGCTGCTCACATTTTATCAACAAAAAATGTTGTATTTGAGATATTAACTTTTAAAATTTTAACAAAACATTAACTGACAATGCTCGTTGAGAGGTCAGCTTGTTCAGTGTTTTATGACTTTATAACCAAATACACTGATATTTTTTGTTGAAAAATTATGAGAAGCTTTTGCAATGCAAAAGCTGCTCACATTTTTTCAACAAAAAATGGTGGTGTATTTGAGATATTACCTTTTGAAATTTTAACAAAACATTAACTAACAATCATTAACCTAACAAGCTCGTTGAGAGGTCAGCTTGTTAAGTGTTTTATGACTTTATAACCAAATACACTGATATTTTTGTTGAAAAATTATGAGAAGCTTTTGCAATGCAAAAGGTGCTCATATTTTTTCAACAAAAAATGGTGGTGTATTTGAGATATTAACTTTTAAAATTTAACGAAACATTAACTAACAATGTTGCTAGTTTTGAACAACTGGGCCCAGTCATTTTATAATTCGGTTAATTCTTCCGAAACAGCTCCAAAAATCTAGATCCATCTTTTTTTAAGATGAACCTAGATTTTTGGGATTGTTTTGTAGTGAAAACATCCTTCATATAACGAATAAATATGGTAGGTACGCTTATGTAGCTCGGTAGAACATCTGTAGGCATGTCTGGGGCTGTTGGCTTAGTCCAAGCAAAACAGCTCATGATACCCCCAATCTGTGTTTGTTGGGGGTATACTGTTTTAATGTCAGTCAATATGTCCCTCTGGCCGAAAATGTTTGAGTCTTTGAATGAGCTTGAAAATTTGTGAATATGTACATATCAGAAAATAAGGATAAGCTGTTTCAGCAATTTTTGATCCAACCCCTTTATGGAGAGTTATGCCCCAGTTCCCAGTACTCCTTCGTGGCCTTTTGATGGATTTGCATGATGTTAAGTACAATGTATATGAACACATATTGGTATGCTGATGTGCATCAAGGTAAAAGTTTAAAAATTAGGACCTTTTTGGGTGAGTTATGCCCAAATTTGTTTGTTTTTTTACCATTTTTTACAGGTTTATTTTGGCTCTTTTTGCTCTGATTCTTTTCAAATTTGATCCATGGATGCAGTATTAGATAAAAGCTGACACATATTTTCCTTTTTTTTTTCCTGGAAAGATTCTAGGACTGAGTTATGGCCCTTTGAAGTTCTCTCGGAAAATTTTATCGCTGCTCCTCCTGGATCGTTCAGTTGATTTTCTTGATACTAAGTACATGGATTGAAACACATATGATATGAAGATGTGCATTAAGGTTAGGGTTTTGAGTTCCAGCCGTTTTGAGCTATTGTGATCGAAATTTGTCTGTCGTCCGGCGTCCGAAATTGCTAAAAACGGTTCCGCTCCACTGAACAAGATGGCCGCCAGAGCTAAAAATAGAAATAAAACTTTAAATGACATAGAGGACACAGTTTTGATCCAATCTTAATGAAACTTTGTTAGAATGATTATCTTGATGAAATCTAGGCCAAGTATGAAACTAGGTCATGTTGGGTCAAAAACTAGGTCACCAGGTCAAATCATAGTAAAACCTTGTGTAGACTCCAGAGGGCACAGTTTTGATCCAATCTTCATGAAATTTTGTCAGAATGATTATCTTTATCAAATCTAGGCCAAGTATGAAACTAGGTCATGACGGGTCAAAAACTAGGTCACCAGGTCAAATCTTAGGAAAACCTTGTGTACACTCTAGAGGGCACAGTTTTGATCCAACTTCATGAAGTTTTGTCAGAATGTTTATCTTTTTGAAGTCTAGGCCAGATTTGGAAAAGGGTTATGTCGGAGCAAAAACTAGGTCACTAGGTCAAATCTTAGAAAAACCTTGTGAACACTCTAGAGGGCACGGTTTTGTACCAATCTTAATGTAACTTTGTCAAAATGATTATCCTTATGAAATCTAAGCCAGGTATGAAATAAGGTAATGTTGGGTCAAAAACTAGGTCACCAGGTCAAATCTTAGTAAAACCATGTGGGTAAAACTCTAGAGGGCACAGTTTTGATCCAATCTTCATGAAACTTTGTCTGAATGTTTATCTTTATGAAATCTAGGCCATGTTTGAAATTAGGTCTTGTTGGGTCAAAAACTAGGTCACTAGGTTAAATCTTAGAAAAACCTTGTGTACACAATAGTGGCTATATTTTGCATTGAATCTTCATGAAACTTTGTCAGAATGTTTATCTTCATGAAATCTAGGACAAATTTGAAACTGAATAATGTCAGATCAAAAGTTAGGGCACTAGGTCAGATCTTAGAAAACCATTGTATACACTTTAGAGCGCACAGTTTTGGTCCAATCTTCATGAAACTTTGTCAGAATGTTTATGTTCATGAAATATTGGCCATGTTCTAAATTGGCTCATGTTGTATCAAAACTAGGTCACTAGGTCAAATCTTAGAAAAAAAAACAGAGGTTTCATTTTCCATTGCATCTTTGTGAAACTTTGTCACAATGTTTATCTCCATGAAAAGAAGTTTGAAACTGGAATATGCCGGGTCAATAACAAGTTCACTAGGTCAAATCTTAGAAAAATATTGTGTGCACTCTAGAGGGCACAGTTTTGATCCAATTTTCATGAAACTTTGTCAGAATAATAGATTGGAAAGTGCAGAGTTGCTCCAATTGAATAATCATCAAAAAGATGATCTCCCATGTTATTTCGTCATAACTCAGGTTAGCGATTTAGGTCCATCATGGACCTCTTGTTATCTCATTTGAGCCAGAGGCTCTGGGGGAGCTTATAGTATAGCAAGGCTCTGTCATCCATCGTCTTCCATCCATCCGTTGTCCAAAATTTTTCAAATGATTTCTCCTCCGAAACCACTGGCCAATTGTAACCAAATTTTATATAGAGCCTCCAGGGCTTGTGGGAACAAAATATTTTTCAAATCGTTTGGGTCACATGAACAACATGGCTGCCACACCCATATATGGTAAAAACCTTTAAAAATCTTCTTCTCCAGAACCAATTGACTGAGGGCCTTGAGAGTTGGTATGTAGCATTTTGTAAACCAGTATTACCAAGGTTCCACGGAAACAGTAAGCACTATCAAAGTAGAGTAAAACTAACTTTTAGATTCATAGAAAGAATATGGAAAGCTATAAAATTTCAGAGGAAAAATCAGGGATTTTGACGTGGATGATAAGTGACAACTCTGTGCAGCAGTTTAAATGTTTTGATTTCAGGGTCCAAACCAGTGTTTGAAATGCAAGAAGGTTGAAGTTCAAGGGGATAACAACAGCAGCGTATGTATGGAACAGTGCCCCGTCCCCCTCAAACCCCCCTTCCTATACCCAGATGATGATAAGATTTGTCAGCAGTGTCATCCCTCTTGTGCAGAAGGGTAAGATTTTTAACTTATTTTTAAAAGTGCCCCAAAAAAACAAAAATAGCTGAAGTTGCAAACAGTGTGGATCCAAATGAGGTGGCTCATTTTGAGCCACCTCATCTGGATCTACGTAGTTGTTTTCAAATGGAACTTTACATGTAACCTGTGCTATGCACACCTCAAAACAAAAAAAAAATCCCTGAAATGATTTATTAAAGGCTTCTGGATTGCTCTCTTTGCTTACTCCAGAAACAGGTTAATTAACAGGAAAACCCCATCGAAAAATTCTAGCCCAAACTGTAACATTTATTGACAAAGTTTATGCACAGTAGATTTTAGGCCCCGCCTACTTATTACTTTCTAGAGCTTTATTTGCATAATGCAATTTTGATTGCAGTATTTATTATCATAATCTGATGCGAAATATTTAAATTGTATTTGAACGAGGTTGCGAGTTGTCACTCTAAATCAGGAAAAGAAAGGTTTCAGTGATATAAATTACTCAAATGACATCATAAAACCTGTGCATATTTTCATCTGATTGATACTGAGCAACAATAATAATAATAATAATAATAATAATCAACTTTATTTCTAGAGGGTGACACATTTAGCAAAAACTAATCTTCCATGAGGCCCTCACTAACTACAAATATGTACATACAGAAATTGACATAATGCATTATATAAACATAAACAATGATATATAATAATACCAGTCACACACACACATCCTTTCACACAAACTGATAAAGTAATTAAAGTGCAAAAAAACAAAAGCAATACATATTTACATGGAAAAATATACATACATAAAAAAGGAAAAACAAAAACAATATATATTTACATGGAAAAAATATACAAATAAATTTACATAAAAAAAAGAGGAAATAATTATTATTTATATGATGTTCAAGCATTACTAGTTGATGAACATTTTATCCATTTTATGCAGCGTTTATGAAAAGAATCAACAGAGTCAGAGTTTTTTAACCAAGCTGGTAAATTATTCCAGATAACTGGCCCAGAGTAGATTAAACTTTGCTTAAAAATTTCTTTTTGTGGCCTTGGAGTTTGATAATTGGATGTATTTACTGACCTGAGAGATAGAAGAGTTTCATTAATAGGTCTAAGAGTGAACATTGCATTAATATAAGATGGTGTGATAGATTTTGAAATTTTGTACATAAACTTTGCTTTTCTCAGAAATATTCGTTCATAAATATTTAGGATTTTAAGTTCATTCATACTGCAGGCAATATCAACATAATCATAATCTAAAATGATTTTAACCGCCCGCTTTTGTAACCTGTAAATTCTGTTGAGGTTAGAATAATATGTTCCTCCCCATACTGTGGAACAGTAATCAATGTGGGGTTGAATGTATGTCTTATAAAATTGTACCCTATGCTCAAGGGACAGATACTCTTTCAACCTTGATAAAAGCCATAAATTTGAAGAAATTTTCTTAGCAATGAATTGAATATAGACTGACCATGTTAAATTATTGTCTACATGAACTCCAAGGACTTTATCATTATCAATATTTTTCAAAACATCATTATTGTATGTTAAATTTAAAACATTACTGTGTAAATGAAGGCGTTTCTGTGACGTGGTTATTAACATTACTTTAGTCTTGTCAGTGTTTAAAAGCATTCCATTGAAGTTACACCAAACAGAAAGTTTTTCTAAAGCTATCTGTAGACTTTGTTGAATGAAAATCTGAGAACCGTTGATCTGACAAGAATTTAAATATCTCACAGCTCTCTTTCCCTTTCAAACTTTGGAATTTTTGATGCAGTTTTTTGACATTCTTTAATAAATGATGTACAAGTGATCTCTTTACCAAGAGGTTTTCCTTTCTTAGGCATTTCCATTCAATATTGCATCCAGAAGCTGAGTTTCAGAAATTTCTTATCTCTGAGTAATTCTAAGATTCCATATTTAACTCAAATTCCATTTTAAAGACCCATGTTAACAGCAGTACTTGAACTTGATGTATATAGAGGATCTTACATGAGTGGTCATTTCATATGAAATTTATGAAACGAGCCTTTGGCAAGTTTCATAAATTTCATATGAAATGATCATCATGAGTGTAAGATTCTGTTTATCATATGATCCTTTAAAAAGCAATTTTAACGCCTTCAAACTTGACTTTCTTTCAATAAAAAAATGCATTGTTGACATGGACATCGTCAATGACACTACGTGTACACCCCAAAGTATTAGTACACGCGTTCATACGATTTTTATGACACGACGTTATCCACTGAATAACGAGTGGTCATTCCATATGAAATTTATGAAACAAGCCTTCAGCTAGTTTCATAAATTTCATATGAAATGACTGCGAGTGTAAGATTCTGTTTATCATATGACCCTTCAAAATGGAAGTTTATCGGCTTCAAAATGTACATTATTTCAATAAGAAAAGGCATTGTGACATGAATAATTTCAATGCCGTTAAAGGTGAGCACCAAAGCCTTATTACACGTGATACAATGTTTATGACACGATGTTAACCACTGAATAACAGCAACGTCATATGATAGGTATATTTGAGCCGCGACGCGAGAAAACCAACAAAGTGGTTGTGCGCCCAACGCAGACTCAGATCAGCCTGGGCATCCGCCCAGTCTGATCAGAGTCTTTGCTGTCCGCATGGAGGTAGCTTAGACCCCTAGCTACCCCTTAAGCGCTTCTGAAAGACTCTGCTCAGACTAGGCAGATGCCCAGGCTGATCCGAGTCTGCGCTGGGCGCACAACCACTTTGTTGGTTTTTCTCGTACCTCGGCTCATTTATGTTCTTGTTTTGTTACAGCTGTACAGGGCCGTCAAATGCTGTGAAAGTTGGTGGTTGCAATACATGTGAGCTTGCTATAAATAGAACAACAGCTGTGTCTATGAATAGAAAGGAGGCTAAGTCAGTGGCTAAAAATAAAACACTCGCTAGCCGGAGTGTAGAGTCCAGAAACACATCCACCGAGAGTGACAATGTGCATTGTCTCCCATTGGATCAGGAATGGTGTCCGGACGGATTCTTCATGACACAGTACAGATCTGATACAAACCACCCACTTACAAAGAAACAGGTAAAATAGTGTGAGAAATTACGTGATCTATACACCTTTCCTATAATTCAGAGTCTGGTAGAGTTTTGTCCCTTGCAATGCCTATGACGTCATCTATAGGATAGGCTGTTGTTTTTAGCTCGCCTGAACGAAAGTTCAGGAAGAGCTATGGTTGTCACCCCGGCGTCCGCGTCAGCGTCAGCGTCCGGATTGGATGTTTTGGTTAAAGTTTTTTTCAAGACCTATATCTCCTTAACCCATGGATGGATTCTTTTGATACTTGCACTGTAGGTAGATATTGGTCCAAAGTTTAACAGGGTACCACCCCCACCCCACTCCATGACCTTGATGTCAAGGTCATGGACTTAGAAAATTGGGAGTATTTTTGGACTGGATGTTTTGGTTAAAGTTTTATAAAGCCCAATATCTCCTTAACCCATGGATGGATTCCTTTGATACTTGCACTGTAGTTAGATATTGGTCCAAAGTTTTCCAAGGGACTACCCCAACCCCCTCAATGACCTTGATGTCAAGGTCATTGACTTAGAAAATTGTCTTATTATTGATTGGATGTTTTGGTTAAAGTCTTTTAAAGACACATATCTCCTGAACCCAGTGATGAATTCTTTTTATATTTGCACTTTAGTTAGATATTAGTCCAAAGTTTTGCCGAGTACTACCCCAACCCTGCTCAGTGACCTTGATGTCAAGGTCACAGACTTTGGAAATTTGTTCTTTATTAAAGTTTTCTAATTGCATACTGATTCATAATGCTTGGCAGAGATTTAGTTTACACTTGAACTGATGTTAGACACTTTTTTGAGTTTTTACAAAACACTATATACTTACCCCACTGGATGACCTTGAAGTCAAAGTCATTGACTTAGAGTTTTGTCTTAAAGAAGACTTTGGTTAAAGTTTTATATTTATGAAGACATAATTTCACAGTGCCACGATGGATTCAGTTGATACTAATACTTGGACTGATGTTAGATAATGGTTCAAGGTTTTGTTACATCCTAGCTCCTAGACCCCCCACCCCCACCCCTACCGCTTAGTTCTTTGACCTCAAGCTCATGGACTTTGAAATTTCATGTTTTTTTTGTTTGTTTTTTTATATTAAGACTTATTTCTTAGATAGCTTTTGTTTAAATATGTGTTGTCATTATGGACATGCTTGCCTGAAGTTTTATGCATAGAAGTCCACACCTCCAAAGCGACTGTGTGATGGGCAAGCACTATTCAGGCGAGCTATGCTGTCAGGCGACAGCTCTTGTTCATTGTGTAACCAAATAAATGCCGGTTTTCCGTATAATCAAAACTAACATTCAACAGTTAAGATTAAGACAACTATTTTGTTCCAACTATATTTAGCTCTTTCTTTGTCAGAAAATAAGCTTTATAACTTAATTATATGTGAATCTGACATAAAATCAAAAGATTTCCGACTAAAATTTCGGGCCAAAATTACCGTAATCAAGAGCATGTATCACCAGTACAGCTTCCAAAACATAAGGAAAAGAAAGAAAATCGCGGAAGCTGTTCAGGCCATTATTACAAAAGAGACAAAACGAATGATTAGCTGATTATAAAGCAGACACACGCTAAAATGACAACATAGTGTGCTGACATGGAATTCGTTTGTATAATCACCGAATCGCGCACATTGCCGCAATAAACAAACTCCTCTGATTGTGTATTACCTAGACACGTGTTCCAGAGGCAGCTTTAAGAACACCCTACCGTGAAATGGAAACGATCAAATAAATAATACCAAAGATAAGTAAGAGATGGAAAAAAATAATATAAATTCAACCTCAGGTTCAAACTTACGGAAAACTATGCTCATGCTTTTAGATCGGTGTATCGCACAAGAAACCATAAATACCGTAAATATCGTATCAGTGCTATAATCTGTCCAGTAATAATGCGTAGTTACTATCTGAATGCTGACGTTTTATCTGTCGGAAAAATGGAAAGAACTTTTCAGATTTACGAAACTTATTTATATGAAATGTAGCTCTTTTATATTGAACAAACGTGAATGTATTGCCGGGGTGTTAAAACACGGCGTCGATGAAAGGGGTCATGAAAATCATGAGTGACTTATTGGGATTCTCAATTTGATGCTAAAATAAAAAAAATTATATAAATAGAAAATGTCACATGACAAAAGGGCAATTGTACTTTAATTTGGTCTTTCAATGTACTTTTTGCAGTTCACATTTACAAAACGTCTGCTTTGTGCATGTTATGTGTGCTTGCAGTTGTACTGAATTATATGGGATGCTCCTATAGATGACGTCACAGTCTACTTGGATAGATAACTTGTGCGTGACTTTATCGATTTATAGGAGAGGTGTATATAATGTCAGGGATGGAAATGTTTTACAAGGGAGACAATTGAATCCTTAGCATGCTGACATTGCTGCAGATAAAAGGGGGTGTTGAGGATAATTCTAAGATAATTTTTCTTATTTCTCAACGAAAACATATGTTGTGACCCCTCATTAGAACCGTCTCGGCGAGACGGTTCTAATGATGGGTCACAACATGTGTTTTTAGGGAGAAATATGGAAAATTATCCCTGATTTATACCTGTGTTACCCCTTCTTATCTGGAGCTCTGAATTATTTCTGAGAGTTTTCAAAATCTGGCTTCTTTTAGGGGTATCCTGACTTTGGAAGCTATAATTTCCTTATCCTTCAATCAACTTTGCTTATAAAAAATTTTCACTCCTTGTAGACAATAGATTTGCCACCATTTTCAATGGAAGAAATGTGGGTCACATGACTTCCAAATGGCAGTCACATTATTTGACCAGGAACCCTTTCACATACTTGCATTCTCTACCTTCTTGGGCAACTGGAGTCACCTATCACATGCTATAAGATAAAAGAAATATGTTTGTAATGAGAAACAAATGAATAAGGGAAGCAAATCTTGTACCACATATAAGCCAATTTCCTCTGTATCACTGGGAACATTGGCATCACATTGTAACTTTGACCAGCAAAAACACAAATGAACTGCGACATGACAAACCCAGCAAAGTAGCATTGTGCCCATCGAAGACTCAGATCAGCTTGGGAGTTTTACACGACAAAACCAAAAAAGTGGCATGTGTGCCCATCGAAGACTCAGATCAGCTTGGGAGTTTTATCAGAGCCTTTACTGTCAGCATGGACATAACTTAAGCCTTAGCTACGCTATAAATGCACAGCAAAAACTCTGATCAGACTGGGCGGGTGCCCAGGCTGATCTGAGTATTTGCTTGGCGCACATGCCACTTTGATGGTTTTGTCATGTTGCGGCTAAAATTCAGTCTGGACTACCTAATTGCAAACTGGTTTGAGTCTGTTAATCACATGTTTAAAGTGGAGCCCTATACATTTTGACTTCTCTATAAGCTCTAAATAGGGAAAAGTCAGTCAGCTTAGGGAGACAATTTCTCTCCTTCCTTCTCTACACTGACCCCAGAAGACCCTTAGATTACTTTAAAGGAAAACACTCACTTAAATATGAACAGACTTCATCTTGATTAGCAATTAAATTTGGAGAAAATTTCATGAAAATCGGACTTAAAATAAGAAAGATATGAAGACTTTAAAAAATCAAAATGGCGATCTGACGGAGACCGCCATTTTGGAATTTTCTGTCACGTGATAAATACACAATGTATTTAGATCTAGAACAAGAGCATAAATTGCTTACTTTTACAGTATTATTTAGTTTTAATTGTTTCTTTATGAAGTAAAATATAGATTTATGCATTTCATTTATCTACAGTTTGTTTCAAACTAAAGTTTTTAGGATTTTCATTTGTGACTGTGAGTTTATGACGTCATTAACTCACAGATTTGCTGGTTCTCAGCTCAACATTATAATATCTTTAAACTGTCATATCTTTCTTATTTTAAGTCCGATTTTCATGAAATTTTCGGCAAATTTCATATTTGATTAGAATCTTTAATTTGAGTCCAACATGCATTTTAGGGACCGACCATTTGATATTCTGGGGGGGGGGCCTGGTATATTTATCAAAAAAATTCCCTGTCTTTGGATATGCAAGAAAAAAATAACCTGGCTCATAAGGGGGTTCAAAAAAATAATCTGGCTTCAAAAGTAAGAGAAAAAAATAACCTGCCTCCACCCAAAATTTCAAAAAAAAAATATAGTCTGCAGATAATTCCATTGGAATTGAGTTTTTATAATCTCTCTGGCTGCGCCCCCAGACCCCCATATTTATAGTTATATTTGTATATTATCTACAATTGGTTTACACCAGCGGACCCGCATGTGCATACATTTACAAAAAAATCCTATACAACATTCACATACATGTATCATTAATCTGCCACACTACTAAGTAAATGTTTCCACTAAAACTGAATTGCAAAAGAGTCACTAGCTTATGGGAGACAAAACCATTATGGCAAAATAAACACTCTAAAAGGCAAAAGTCTGAATATTAAAACCCTTATTTTTACCATCATTCCTAGTTTTTCTCTTGTTTCCAGTCTTAAAATTGCCATTGAAATTGGGAAATTGCTTTAGCTTCTGGGGGGCGTTGCCCCCCCAGACCCCCCTTTGTTAACTTCTTGACACATAACTTTCAGCCATTTTATTAATTGCCATTAATGTATAATGTGATTCTATCAGTAAGTATTTATCAAACTTTCTAAAGGACAAATAAAGCATGTTTTGCATATATTGGGATAGAAAAAAAAAACTTAAATTCCTAATGTTAGCCCTAAAACTTTACCAAAATAGCCCTAAATTTTGGCCAAAATATCCCTAATTCAAAGCCTAATTTTTGCCAAACTCATACAGGGATGTTTATATCTGTACCTTAGATGAAAAGAGTAACATGCTCCAGGCACTGGTTTGCAAAAGCAAGCTAAGCCATGCCCTTCGCCTGGTTAAAGACAGCACCATGTTCTTTTTGTGAGAAAAAGGTGTAAAAAATACTGATGTGGGTAAAATAAAAGGATATTAAGATCAAGTAAACAAGGATCTGATAGTTCAGCTATAAAATAAAAAAAAAAATAACCTGTTTGAGTTAGTTTGTAAAAAAAATAAATTAGCTTCCACAAGGTGAAAAAAAAAGAAATTGTTTCCAGAGGCCAATGAAATAAAATGTTGTGTCTCCATCAAGAATACCAGGCCCCCCCCCCCCCCCCCCCCAGAATATCAAATGGTCGGTCCCTTAGTGAGTGTTTTCCTTTAATATCATGATTATTCAGCTATAAGATGGGAGTTTTTCCTTCAGAACATTCCCATGGAGGGACACTCGGCGCCAGGTTTGTGCAACTGTGGTTATGTACTGCTGAGACACTTTGGGAACATGGTTACGAGAAGTGAAACAGATCAGAACAACCCCAAAATTCTATATCTGTCCCAAACAACCACAAAAATCTAGATCCATCCCAAACAACCCAATTATCTAGATTTATCTCATAAGATGGATCTAGATTTTTTTTAGGTGTTTTGGAATGGGAAAATCCATGTTATATCAGAATTACCAAAAACACTGATTTTGGTATTTGGGGACATTCTAGAAGGGGATTAACCCCATTTTGTACCTTAAGGTGGACGATCCCGGAAGAACTCTGTTCTTGCTTGTTTAAAAAAACAAAAAGAGTTATTGTTCATTATGGAAGCGTCCTAGTGACAGGTTAAAAAAATATTTATCTAATACGTAGGAGATAGGAAGTCCTACGTAGGACTTAGTAACTCCTACGTAGGACTTACTAACCCCTACGTAGGACATATTAACTCCTACGTAGGACTTACTACCTCCTACGTAGGAGATAATAAGTCCTACGTAGGACTTACTAACACCTACGTAGGACTTACTAACCCCTACGTAGGAGATCATAAGTCCTACGTAGGACTTACTATCTCCTACGTAGGACTTACTTACTCCTACGTAGGACTTACTAAGTCCTACATAGGACTTTCTAACACCTACGTAGGACTTAGTTACTCCTACGTAGGACTTACTAACGCCTACGTAGGAGATAATAAGTCCTACGTAGGACTTACTAACTCCTACGTAGGACTTACTAACTCCTACGTAGGAGATAATAACTCCTACGTAGGACTTAGTAACTCCTAAGTAGGACTTACTATCTCCTACGTAGGACTTAGTAAGTCCTACGTAGGACTTAGTAAGTCCTACGTAGGAGATAATATAACAGAAAGAAATAGTCATAAGAAAGCCAAAAACTGCTACAGTATGTACTCAGCAGGCGTATAAGGTTGAAAATACGTCGTTTAAACATGTTTGCAACATAATCACTTTGCATCGACGTCGATATGACGTTGTTTGAACGTTGTTTGACATATCCAGATCTGGCATAGATCTTAGATAGATTTGTGGCTTGCCTTGAGTCACCTACTTTCGGAGAGTTTGTGTAAATGCTGTAGTCCTTTGACAAAATGTAGTTCGTGAACTTGGTTCAATTTTTCCGTGTGTGTGTGTGTGTGTGTGTGTGTGTGTGTGTGTGTGTGTGTGTTCGTGAACTTGTGTCATTTTTTTCCGTGTGTGTGTGTGCGTGCGTGCGTTGGTACGTGCGTGTGTGCGTGCGTTTGTGTGTGTGTATGTGTTTCTATACCTATTGGTTTTTAGGGCAGAATGTGGGATTTGATTGTATTAATTCCTGATCATTGCCTATCTTTTTTCTTTACTATAATTTATCTGCTTCAAAACCTGTTACTCTAGGACGTGTGGCCAGTCTTCAATAACGTCATAATAACGTTAATAATTTGAGCTGAGACACGAGAAAACCAACAAGCGGTTGTGCAAACAGCGCAGACTCAGATGCGCCTAGGCATCAACCAGTCTGATCAAACCTTCACTAAGCGCATTAAGGGTAGCTAAGGGTCTAAGCTATCTCCATGCGGACAGCGAAGTCTCTGATCAGGCTGAACGGATGCCCAGGCTGATCTGAGTCTGCACTGGGCGCACAACCACTTTGTTGGTTTTCTTGTGTCGCGGCCCAATTGTTTTGATGATTTGTATTATTGATCTCAGACAAGACAAGAAATATTCGTTTAGAGGGCTGCATAATCCGCGGGTCAAATATTTACTCTTCACAATATATAACAATAAAGCTGTTTGTATTGATACAAAGCTGGATAAATTTACGCTGTAACATGAAAGCGATTTGATCAAGTATTTCTTAATCTATTCATCATGCATCGGTAATCTCTCTATTGAGAAGATGCTTTATGATGATTAGAAAATGTAGCTTTTTTATTCTCCATTGATAGAAAATAAGACTGTTGCAATATGTAACAATGTAATATCAGATACTTAAAAGCGTTATCCAAATAAAGTTGCATTGGAATGGAGATAACCATAATACAGTTTTCCCGTAATCGAGATGCAGATTAATAAATAATACATTTCGAATTTATGAATTTTGTTAGATAAACAACATTATTTGAAGCGGCAGTAATTTGAGCATAGATACACATAAAATACAACTTAAATATCTCTTACGTATGAAACAGCTAAGTCCTACGTAGGAGATAGTAACTCCTACGTAGGACTTACTAAGTCCTACGTAGGACTTATTATCTCATACGTAGGAGTTAGTAAGTCCTACGTAGGAGTTACTAAGTCCTACGTAGGACTTATTAACACCTACGTAGGAGTTACTAAGTCCTACGTAGGAGTTAGTAAGTCCTACGTAGGAGTTAGTAAGTCCTACGTAGGACTTATTAACTCCTACGTAGGAGTTAGTAAGTCCTACGTAGGAGTTAGTAAGTCCTACGTAGGAGTTACTAAGTCCTACGTAGGACTTACTAAGTCCTACGTAGGAGTTATTAAGTCC
This sequence comes from Ctena decussata, assembly GCA_963989385.1. Lineage (NCBI taxonomy): Eukaryota > Metazoa > Mollusca > Bivalvia > Lucinida > Lucinidae > Ctena > Ctena decussata. Next base: position 41,519,760 of record OZ022514.1, read on the forward strand.
TACGTAGGAGTTAGTAAGTCCTACGTAGGAGTTAGTAAGTCCTACGTAGGAGTTACTAAGTCCTACGTAGGAGTTAGTAAGTCCTACGTAGGAGTTACTAAGTCCTACGTAGGAGTTACTAAGTCCTACGTAGGAGTTAGTAAGTCCTACGTAGGAGTTACTAAGTCCTACGTAGGACTTCCTATCTCCTACGTATGAGATAAATATTTTTTTAACCTGTCACTAGGACGCTTCCATAGTTCATCATCAAATCGACTGACTGTGGTGTAAATACAGTTATAATATACACTTACAATATCTACCGTAAAGATCCTAAGTTTTCGGGCACATAGGTCTGTACAAACAGTGAAAACTGAGATCAGACTGTTCCTTAGGAACCAGAATGATCAAGATCTTCACAGTTTCCATTCCATCTGCGCATTTTTGTCGACATTACTCTATGGTAGAACAGAATAACAGGAAAATAAATAATAGGACAAGGACCGGCTGTGCTTGCAGCAGGTGCAGAATTTGGGCAGTCTGTTTTGGGGATATTTTGAACTTAAACATTGTTTTTCTAGGAAACGAAACGGTGAAATATTTGTTTTTTTGTTTTATTCTTTAACATACAACGTAAGTTTTACTAAAATAATACGCATAAGCATACCCCATCGATTGATAATATTTTTCATGACGTTTTTCATGAAATTCAATTTTCTTGCATTTTTTCAAAGAATGTAAAAATATACTTATTAACAAGAAAACTGCAATTTTTTGTTATCAGTTTGTTTCAAACATCATATATTACAGATTATATGATTTGCTGAAATGAAAGTGCATTCATGTGCTAGAGATATGAATTTTAATTGAAAATGTTTAAAAATAATATGTAGAAATACAAAATATTTTTTTTTAGGAAAACAAAACGGTGAAAATTGTTTTTTTCTTACCCAAATGTTTTATAGCTCTTTGGGTTATTTAGATGGTATAATGGTTTGAATGCCCCGCCAATATTTCTATTCAGTATTCGTCTACCTTAAAGACAGGACTTCTCTGCCGGGGGTCTGGTTCCCAGCAATAGCTAATGTTACCTGTACAGGTAAAGGTGTGAAAATTTATTCAACCAGTTATAATTATTTCATTGGCTGACTGGAGGTGTTATTTTCCAGTGTGCCCTTCTGTCTCTTGATCACCTAGTGTCAACTGTTTAACAGTTGACATTAGGTGATCAAGAGGCAGAATGGCACTGTGGAAGTTAATCCTCCTTATAAACTATCATTCCTGTCTTTAAATATTACAGTAATTCCTGTAATGTTGCGTTTATTCAGGTTTGTCAGCCATGTAACAGAATGTGCATCACCTGTAGAGGACCTGGAACCGTCAACTGTCCAAAATGTCGCTACTACCGCTACTACGACTCGGTTCGCTACAGTAACTGTGTTGAGAAGTGCCCATCCTACACATACCCAAGCCAAACTGTGTGTAAACCATGTCATAACCAGTGTTTGAAGGGATGTAACGGACCCAACAACACACACTGTATGGAATGTCAGAACTTCAAGATTGTCATCAACAATGATAAAAATAACTATACAGTAAGTAATAAAAGAGTAAGTGAGTGATCTCGGGTTTAATGCCTTACCGATACATAGGTCATTTGGAGACAGGACCTTGGTTTAAAGTGTCACCCAAAAGACTGGAGAAGCCTGGGATCATACCTTCAATCCTGGATTCAGCTGTTCAAAGCATGGTTAACTTAAGTTTTAAAGTGGGACTGTCTGCACACTAACGAAGTTGCTCTAACTGCTTGACCATGGCGACTCTCCCGCGCAAACAGCTGTTAAATCTGATTCACATAGCAGATACATATGGTTAACTCCATCCTGTGGAACCTCAGCTGGGGTACGTATGCACTAGACTGTTTAGTGAAAAAGGACCGAAATAAGTTTACGAGTGACAAAAAATTATACGGTGACGAAACCAAAAAAATAAATATTATTATAAAATTAGCAATAAAAAAAGAAAAAAAAGAAGAATACAAATAAATAAGTAAATGAATAATATTTTGTTATGCGACTGAAAAGAGTATAGAATGGGCAAGAAATTACTAAGTAATCTAACATCTGCCAAAACAAAATATATATAAGCAAAGCTTTTCAAAAATTATATTGAAATTTTTATTGCATATTTTCAGTTTGCATGTGTGGAGAAATGTCCCGAACATCTGAAGTATGTTGTCGATGACATGACCAAAGATACACCAACTATGACAGTCTGTGCTGATGATGAGCATCCGATGGTTATTGAATCCAAACAAAAGAGCAAAGCGTAAGAATTTTATATTCCAGGGGCCATACTTATAAAACGACTTAAGTGGTTGCTATGCTGTTGCTAGGGTTGAATTTTAATGAAGGAGATTCCCTACAATTATGAAATTTGCTCTGGAGGAACAGTCTAAAATTTATAAAATGACTTAAGTGGTTGCTATGCTGTTGCTAGGGCTGAATTTTAATGAAGGAGATTCCCTACAACTATGAAATTTGCTCTGGAGGAACAGTCTAAAAAGACTGTTCCTCCAGAGCAAATTTCATAGTTGTAGGAAATCTCCTTCATAGAAATGTAGCCTTAGCAACAGCATAGCAACCACTTAAGTCGTTCTATAAATACGGCCCCAGGTTCAGTTTTTCAAAGCATGTTAGCTTAATGAAGTTGTTAGTCTAGGAATTGTTAAGCCTTAAGTGCACATAAAATCAAGTGTGCTGATATTTTTGCTGGAAAAACGGGAGGAGCTTTTGCACTAGCTGGCTTCTCACATTTTTTCAGCAAAATATTGCAGTATCTTTGTGTACGAGTCATTTAAAATTATAGTCTTGCTAACAAAAGACATGTCAGTTTTGAACCTTTCGGCCCAGATAATTAAAAGAAAGTTGTACTCAAGTGTTTAGTCAGAAACTTTTTATTAAAGTTTTATTTTTTCGAAATCATGTTTCTGTGAAAATGCTGTATGTATTTGGTACTAAGACAAAGTTCTCAAATTGGCTGTGGTCTCTACTAGTTCAAATAACCATTGTGGGAGTTGCTAACTTAAGGAAACTGGGCTCACTTCTTTAAGTGTTGACCCCATTTTGGAAGGGCTATGCTGCTTAGGAAAGCAAACACTAGTAGTTTTTTTCTCACCTTATTCCGAATATTTTGCATTTATAGAGAAGAGACAAAGAAGATACTGACCATTGCTTTACCGGTGGTTGGGGGTATCATACTTGCGGGTATATTATTGGCAATAGTCGCATACTACTGGTCCCGAAGAGCCAAGTCAAAGGAGAACACAGCGAAGATCACGGCAAGAATGACAGGAACTTTAGACGACGTGGTGAGATTTTTTTTTTATATATGTGAAAGTCCCTTGCAGAGTTGCAGATATGGCTGAGTTTCAATAATAATTTCAATTTCTCTAAGAATCATATGGTGTGGCTCCTAAATTGAACCACTGTGCCAAGGCAGTTGTGACAATGTAGCACAATATAGGTTTAGTCTGGGTTCGCGTTTATAAAACTTGAGAATAATCTCAAACTCAAAATAAAGCACACTGATTGGCTGCTTTCGAGCACATGCTCGGAAGCAGCCAATCAGTGTGCTTTATTTTGAGTTTGAGAATGTACTCAAGTTTTACAACCTCTGGGCCTGGTCGCATCTAGCAGAAGTGAAAAATAGGTATTATCCGGGTGGCCTTGGCTTCGATGGCATAAACTTTTGTCATTGTTTCTGGTTAGCTCTGTTTAGTGGCAATGCTCCGACAGGCAAGACATTGACTTCTGCCCAATTTATGTTATGGAGAATGAGCAAAATTTATCACAGATTAATATCAAATAGCAACCATATCTTGAAAAGGTCCTAAAACTAGGAAAACTCTCACATTTTTTTGTTATGCCCAAATTTGATTCAAATACTTATATGATTTTCCTTATGTTTGTCTACCCTTTTCTTTGGATTTTCTTGCAATTTAACAAATATGAAGAGTCAACACTATAATAACTTTTATGCCTATTTATGTTCACAGCCTTTGACGCCAACCAATGCAAAACCAGATCTTTCTAAGCTGCGACTGATTAAGGAATCTGAGATGAGACGGGGAGGTATTATTGGATCAGGAGCATTTGGAACGGTTTACAAGGTAAGATAAATCACCTTAAAATTTGATGAGACTTAAAAAATTGCAGAAAATAATTAAGAAATTTGGAGCATTGGCTTTTTATAGAGAGCCTGGCTTCCAACATTTCAACATTAGGCTTTTTTGCATGAATAATTATGGTAATAATAATAAAAAGAAAACGTTTCATTTTATGGCTATGAAAAATTATAGAGAATCGATTCATCTAATGTAATAATTTAACTCTTATTATTCATTCTAATGCACTTACATATGTAATGCGACGTCTGATAGATTTATCCTTCCAAACCAACTTCAAAAAGCTAGGTCAATCTACAAGATGGATCTAGATTTTTAGGGTTGTTTTGAGAGGAAAAAATGTTTTATAAATAAATAAATACAAAAGTTATCATTTTGCATGTTCTGTCCGTATCTTTGATTCTTGTTTATACAAAAAAGTGTCTCTGAAATTTCATACTGTGAAATACTTAGCTGTCAAATTATAATTTCAAATATTTCAAACAATAAGGAAAATCATGGTGGTTTAGTAATTGAGACCTGTGCAAACAATATGACTGGATAATGGAATTTTTATTTCTGATTACTTCAATACAGTTTTACAATTCACAGTTCTGAAAATCACGCCTACTTTAAACAGGTATAAATCCCTCCATTAACTGTAAGGTAAAATCAGGGACTTATGTGGGACATTTAACACATGCGATTTTGTTTATAGGACCTTCTCATATGCTTAGTTGTTGCATTGGCCAGTTATACACAATCAGGTGACTTTTGAGAGAGATTCTGGGTGTGTCTCAGAAACTATTTGTTTTGTAAATTATACAAATTGTTAAATACTTTTCAGGGTTTCTGGATTCCTGAAGGTGAAAATGTAAAAATACCAGTCGCCATTAAAGTTTTACAGGAAGGCACATCGTCCAATCAATGTCAGGAACTGCTTGAAGAGGCTCGTGTCATGGCATCTGTAGACCACCCATGCTGCATACGTATCCTTGCCGTCTGCATGGCAACACAGATGATGTTAATCACGCAGTTAATGCCCCTTGGTTGTCTATTGGATTATATAAAAAAGCATAAGGATAATACAGGTTCCAAGGCACTGCTGAATTGGGCAACACAGATTGCCAGGGTGAGTTGGAAATGATCTTACACAGTTCAAGATGAGTTTGGGGCTTGTTGCACCCGCTTTAGCAAGATATAATGTAGAAGTCAAGTTTTGTATCCATCTGCCAGCCATTCCTTTTGTTTGCTAACTGTCAATAGTTGCATTGACCCAAGCCTTTGAGTCATCAAGCATTCATATACATATACATACAATTATATTCATGTACAATCATAAAACTTGGAGTGGGCTGAATTGATGTTGCCATTTTTTCCACCATTGACTAATGCTTCATACTTTGTTGACTACAAGAAAAATTTATGTCCAAAACTTATGTCCAGAATGACATTGCCCTGATGTGATCCCTCATTAGGAGAGTTCCAGTGAGCTGGTTCTAAAAAGGGTCAAACTATCTCATTGTTAAGACAGTTCCAATGTCAGAGGCAGTCCTGTATGTTTTTATGGGAGTTTAAATTACCAAATACTTATTCTTTTCTGGACTTCTGGAGTTTATGAAAAAGTTGGGTCATATTTCCTATATAGTCTGTACACTTTAGCTCCTGTTATCTCTAAGGACAGATATCAAAGTCTGTTCTGGTACATGAAAGACAGTTGAATATACTGTTTAAATTGGTCAAAAATAATTTGAGCCCTATGTAAATTTTCCCCTCAAACACGATATTAAAATGTCAAAAATCATGCTTTCAATACCTGACTTCAAACAGTAGCAAAAACCTTAAAATATACCTCCAGCTTAATAGTTTAGTCAGTTGCATCAATTGTCTCTTCACCACTGACAGATTTTGCAGGCCAACCAATTTTCTTGAGAAGTTTTACTATAGAAATGATAGTGCATGAAATCAGTACCTTCACTGAATTGATGGGCTTTGGCTGGCAACTGACTTACCATTATATGCCTAAAATTTGGGACACTTGAAATAGTAAATTTTCTATTTGGGACAAATGGAAAATTATTTTTTTTCAGATGTCCCAATACTTAAGCACTTTATGGTATATATGTTTGTCAAAGACAGCACATATCAAGAACAGGTATTTCTGTCACCACAGAAGGTTTCTGTAAATGTTGATACACAAGAAATTTATTTGAAATCAGATTCACATGATTTTGTTTCACATCTCTTTAAAGAAAAAATCTAGCGAGTTCTAACCTCTTTGTGACACTTTATTTGATCTCTCAGCAGCAGTCATTTTACTACAAAGCAGATCCCTCATTCGAACTGTCTCTTCAGGGTCACAACAAATATTTTTATTGAAAAATATGGAAAACTACCCCTAAACTACCCCTAAAAAATCTTGGTTACTCCTTCTTTTATAGACCACTGGAATACTTCATATATCTTGCACTCTCTACTGATACTTTTCAATATCTCTTTCTATTGTAGGGTATGGCTTATTTGGAAGAGCGACAAATAGTTCACCGAGACTTGGCAGCCAGGAACGTACTGGTTCAGAGTGCAGGGCAGGTGAAAATAACAGACTTTGGCCTCGCAAAGCTTCTAGATTATAATGAAGATGAATATCATGCTGCTGGGGGAAAGGTATTTACTAAGAAGAAATTTTATGTTTAGGTTAATGGCTTCCTCTCCAAGGGAGAACACTCTAACATGTAAATTTTTGCCTCCCTTCTCGTAGGGGGCTATTCTTCGAGAGTATTCTGACCATACTCCTTACCACTGTGAAAGCATAAAACGGGTGGGCCATAACATTTTGCTGAAGTCTTCCTTATAAGGAACTGAAATGAGCCAAAGGACCTCTGACGGTTGTAATGTTAATTTGCCTATAAAAATAGTCAAAATTAAATTTTTTGATATGCCAAAGAATTTCTCTTGAAATTTGTTGCTCTCAACTTCCCCTAACTGGCCATGAATTTAATTTCTGATTACTTTGCACATAGACTTCAATTTTTGGTGGAAAAAGCCAAATTTTATAATTAAACGTAATGGAAACAGGAAAAGTTTTTTAAAGATACTTTTCCCCCCGTGCCTCAGCTAGCCACTTTGCATGTATGTGTGTACTATCATAATACACATTATATGTGAGTGGCTTGCTGAGGCACGGGGGGAAAAGATAGTCTACAGCTGAAAAACTGAAAAAGTGGGACTTACACCCTTTATATCTAAAAATAGGCTAAAGTCCTTAGTACTGAAAAAATATTGCATAATATCAGTAACAGTAGTGTGTACGTCAGTTTTAGCATAGTTATCAATTAAGATTTTGATATCTTAGAAAACCAAATAAATGGACTTATTTTCAGAGACTGAAAAATTCACATACCCCTCTTGATAAAATTGGTCTATGTTAGTCTAGAGGCATTATAATTTTTCAAAATCACTGTTAAAATGTCTTAATAGTACACAAGGCTACATATTAATGCCAAATATTTCAACTTTTGCTGCCCGAGGAAGGTGCAGTAATTTGTCGAAAAATGGGCAAATATGCATTGATACTGTCAGAGGTCCTTCAGTGTTTTCAAGGAAAACAAAAGAGCAGATACAGATTCAAAATAGAAAAGAAAATCACCCACCCACCCACTAGACATCACAAATGACAAAAGAAAATGTAGCAAAAACTAGCTTTAAAGTATGTAAACAGCACCGGATCCAGGGAATGGGCTTTGGGGCTGCAGCCCCGCCATTTGGCCTCTGTGTTATGTATAATATGTAGGACTCCAGATAATAATAAGTATCTGATATGACAGTTTGTGAAAAATATCCTATGTGGTTAGATCAAAATATTCAAATATATGTTGTGACACCTCATTAGAATCGCCTCGGGGAGGCGATTCTAATGAGATATCACAACATCTATTTCAAGGAAAAAATACATTAAAAAATTCTCTTGAAATTTAACCATGAATATGTCATATTTTACACCCCCCCTACCCCACACAAATACATTTCGGCACCTCCCAGCCCCACCAGTTATCCAGAGCCCCACCAGTACGTGATGGTCTGGATCCGGGCCTGGTAAATAAGCATCATGAAGCAGGCATCACAAAACCGGCAAGAGCAAGCACTCTTAGTCCAGTGTTTGTCGTGAAAATTTACCTCTTTTCTCTACTTTTTTCTATGCTTTTCCACACCTTCAGGAATTTCCTTACTTTTCCCTTGCTTTGCTATACTTTTTCCATACCTATTCCATACTTTTTCTTGTCTGCTTGTCTGTCTATTTGTCTTTCCAGTTCTCATACAATGTCCCCCCCCCCCCCCCCCCCCCAGGAGGCTCAGGGTACACTTTGGGTTGTAATGTCCATAAGTTTTCCATGCTTTCCATACTTTTTATATGCAGGATCTCACAATTATTTTCTGTCAATTTCAGATGCCTATTAAATGGTTAGCTCTGGAGTGTATTCAACAAAGAATATTCACACATAAAAGTGATGTCTGGAGTTATGGTAAGTACTGAGACCTGTATTTATTTGAGCCACAACACGATAAAACCAGCAATGTGATGTGCACCCAGCAAAGACTCAGCTCAGCCTGGGCATCCGTCTGGTTTGATCAGAGTCCTTGCTCTCAGCATGGAGCTAGCTTAGACAATTAGCTACCCTTTAGGTTCATAGCAAAGACCCAGATAACACTAGGCAGATGCCCATGCTGATCTGAGTCTTCGCATGGTGCAAATACCACTTCGTTGGTTTGTCATATCGTGGCTTATTTAGTTATTTCTTCCAAAATTACCACAAGTATGAAAATCAGTTCTGTGTATTTCAACTATAAAATGGGTTTTATGCCCCCAACTTCAAAGAAGTTGAGAGGGCATATTGGTTTGGGTTGGTCTGTCCGTCTGTCTGTGCCTTACAGCCCTGGCTCAGGAACGGTTGGAGGCAGGATCTCCATTTCTTTTTTTTTAGAACATATGAGAAAAATGAACAGACATGTACTCTTTTCTTTCTATTGTAGAGCAGAGTTACTTACATGGATACATGGTGAAAATCTCCTAATACATGATTAATTTGTTACTCTTCAGGTCCCAACTACCCCCCCCCCACCACCACACAAATACCCCCCCCCCCCCCCACACACACACACACAACACACACTCACATATACACCTTCATATGCCAGTGACTTTCCTAAATGTCTTTTTATTATTTGTAGGTGTTACTGTTTGGGAATTATTCACGTACGGAAGCCGTCCATATGAACATGTGAGAGCAAGAGATGTCCCTGACCTACTTGAAAAAGGAGAGCGTTTACCCCAGCCTGCAATTTGTACCATAGATGTTTACATGATAATGATCAAATGTAAGTTTTATCATATGAGCCACAATATGACAAAACCAACAAAGTGATGTGTGCATAGCTAAGACTCAGATCAGCCTAGGCATCCATCAAGCCTTTTCTGCATGGAGCTAGCTTAGGCCCTTAGCTACCCTTTAAGCACACAGCAAAGACTCTGATCAGACTGGGCAGATGCCCAGGCTGATCTGAGTCTTTGCTGGGTGCACATGCCACTTTGTTGGTTTTGTTGTGTCACATTTCAAATATGCATTCCACTTTTAGGTGAATGGAATGCACTTTCAGGGGAAGCAACTGTGCCATATTCATTTTGGCTTCCCTTTTCAGTAGAAGTCAACTCTTAAAGGAAAGAAATTGTTCCTCACAGAGCGAATTCTTTATTTCAGAGTAGACCTCAAGCAAACAGGATATCACAAAAGTTTTCCTTTTCTTACGATTTTGAGATGTAGCCACACAGTTTATGGAGAGAATTATCTAACTTGAAAATCTTTGCATGCCTTCCATTACAAAATTGTAGCAAAATAGCATTCGTTTTCTCAGTCTTTCAATCCCTTATAAACAATGGGAGCTACTCTTTAATAAAAGAATTAGTTGCACTATCACATTTCACATCTCAAAATTGGAAAATTATGACTGTCCTTGATTATCTTATCTGTTTCGATTCTAAACATGGAAGAAATGAGGAAAACGCAAGTGTTTCCTTCAGATTTTTCCAGTTATCGCCATGATTACATGAAGAAATCCTGCCAACAACTTTGACTGTTACAGAGGCGCTTACATGTATTTTGTAAGTTTTTGATGTGAGAAAACAACATTACACCATCTATCCTCATGGAAATGAAAATTGAAGTCACCAAACAAATCAAAATGACGTCAGAGTGGCACTAAATAACGTCATTCTAGTCCCCCTGGTGATATGTCGCGCAAATATCACTAGATTTTACCATTGACTATATAGGCGACGAGTGACATTCTTCAACATTTTTAAGCTGAAATTTTCCTAAATAGAAGTACTTACCGTAAATATCGTTACAGGTTGGATGTTAGATGCAGATAGCAGGCCATCCTTCTTAGAATTGTCGGAAGAATTTTCAAAAATGGCACGAGATCCTGGTCGTTATCTAGTCATACAGGTAATAGTTTTTCTTGTATTCTTGCTTTGATTATTTTAACCAGTCTCAATAAACTCTTCTTTTTTCATCTTCTTAAGTTTTCTGCTTCATTAGCTTTGGGCCAGTGTATCTCTCTTTTCAGTTTCTCAGCCATTTATGGTTACCGTAATGACCCTAAATATTCAGACAGACAGGTCTGAGCAAACAATGTAGACCCAGATCAAACTGCTCCTGAAGGAGCAGTTTGACCAGGGTCTACAAAGTTTGCCATTCACTAAGCATCATTTTCATGCATTAATCTGTGTAAAATCCACTTTCTAAGAAATTTAAAACAATAATTGTCCGATGTTCAGGTGTCTGAAATTTTAGGGTCACTATGGTACCACTGTATTCATTCAGTAGAAAACAGGTTTTTCCCCTCCTGTTGTGGGGGTCCTGTTTGTTGTTGAATAACTACAGTACTTCATTCAGCGCTGCTACATGTATTCTTACAACACTGTGGACAAAACCTGAAAATCAAAAGATAGAAATAAGCTGGCCTTATTCTCATTTGCTTTGCAATCATTATATCCACATCAGTTGGCCACTTTTGATGTTGTAAAAACCGACCTTCAGAGGAGCTAAATGTTTTTCATATTGATTGCTGGCGCATGAAAAGGGACCTTACGGTGTATGGGTACATATTCATGTTTGTGGGAGGGGAGGAGGGTGTGGGGGAGGTAGTGTTTGCCATTTTAAAAAAGGGAGACAATTTCTGTGAATTCCTGTTTTCATCCCTTGCCTGGTAGACCCCAAGAAAGGGCCTACCATTAAAAGAAAGAATTTGCTTCAACTTCCAGAGGAGAAAATTCCAGAGTTGCTTCCCTTGAAAGGAAAATGACAGTGTTGCTTCCCCTGAAGGTGTTCCCATTCATCTTAAATTAAAATCTAAAAGAGTTCCTTCCTTCAAGAGCAGAGAACATATTCGAAGGAAGAAACATGGGCCATACTTATTGTTTCAGAAAAATTATCACGCTGAAATATTGTCCTGTGAAAAATGCTTTAATACTTATAGCGGCCAACTGATGTTTTGGGTTATTCATAGAGGATCTTACACGAGTGCTCATGTATTATTGAATTTATTAAACGAGTTGGGGAAAAAGATAAGATGCGAGGCTTTGCCGAGCATCTTATCGGTTTTCCCCAACGAGTTTAATAAATTTAATGATGTAGGAGCACGAATGCAAGATTCTATTTATCATGTGACACTAAAAGCGCATTTTATTAGCAAAATTTGCACAAAAACGTCACGATTTGGCCATTAGAAAACGCGACTTTTTTATGGACGTCAACGTATAACGTTACGACGTAATTTGCATATTTAATCCACTAGTGGATTATCGATTTTAATGCATGGCTTTAATACACTCTCAGATCCGACGTCATGTGATAAATGTAGTTTGTAGCTTTTATGCCAAACACCATCCAAGGGGGACAAATTATAGCCAGATTTTCTGTCTGAATGGATGTTAAGTTTGATGTTTTTATGCAAAACAATATCCCTCAAACAGTCATTAAATTAATAAATGCAGTTTTTGATATTGCCCAGTTGGCACACAACAAAAAATGCTGCCTTATCATTTTCAGGCTAAGTACAGTCATAAAGCACTAGAAACACAGAATTAAATGACTCGAGAATAATTTATTTGTTTGAGAAAATCTGAAGTTTTTATTGTAAGATTTTCAGTTTGTAAGTATGCTATGCGCCGCCAATTTTTCAATGACATTACAAACTGAAATTCTTTCAACTTAAACTTCAGATTTTTCTCAAACAAATAATTATTCTCAAGTCATTTAATACCATATTTAGACTACAATCTTTGTTATTGTCATGTTTATATCTAGCAGAAGCCAGACATAGGTATTACTGTTCTGGTGTTGTCATCAGCTTCTTTATCAAAATTTTCTGGTTTAGCATTGTTTTGTGACAATGCAAAGGCAGGCGAGGCTCGTCCTTCTGCAGAATAGCATGCTGACAAAATCATATATTTAAACCTAGGAATCTTATAAATTAGTATTGGAAGTGTACAGCATTTTAAGAAAATATGAAGTAGTTCTCCTTTGGCTATATGAAACATTCAAACTAATAGCATTTAAGACCATTGTAATCGAAAGAATTTTTTACACATTTATAAAATCAAGATCTAATCTCAACTATTATTTTTGAACAGAGGTGCTAAACAGAAAAATTGAGCTATGACATGGCAAAACCAACAAAGTGGTATGTGCACTCAGATCAGCCTGGGCTTCTGATCAAAGTATTTGCTGTCTGCATGGATCTAGCTTAGACCCTTAGCTGCCCTTTAAGTGCACAGCAAACACTCTGATCAGACTTCACAGATGCCCAGGCTGGTCTGAGTCTTCGCTGGGTGCAAATGCCACTTTGTTGGTTTTGCCTTGTTGGGGCTCCATTAAAAATAACAGGAAAAAATATATTAACAGAATTGCTTTTTTGCCCTATATATAGTTTCATTTGCTCTCATTATATTATCCAAGCAAAAATATTTAGTACCATGTAAATTTTCTTTCAAACCATCACTGTTAATTTTCTCATTGGTCACAATTGCTAAAAACAGGGTGATGCATTGAAGAAAATACCATCGGAGGAACTGATTGATACAACAAGGCTTGATGCGGAAACTGTTGACGAAACAGCGGAGGTACCTGCTGTTAGCGGGCTTTTATTTTCAGCATGATGTCATGAATATGTATACTTTCCCTGTGAATATTCATGAAGTATGCTTCCTTCCCATGAATATTCAAACTAGTTGCATTTGTTTGTGTATAGATGTGTGTATATGTTGTTCATAGGTTCCGGTATTTGTTGCAAATGCATCCAGCAATATTTTTGTTAACTTACTCAACATCAGTCAGGACCCAGTTGTTCAAACATAATGACATTGTTAATTAATGACACATTATATTTTTGAATGTACAGTCAAACCTTCTTATGTGGTCACCTCTATTAAGGGATCACCTGTCTTTAGCAGCCGCTTTTTCCAGGTCCCTTGAAGCAAAATGCAGTGCAAATGAACCTGTATTAAGAGGTCATCTGTCTTCAGCAGCCATTGGGTTCCCTTGGGTGACCCTAAAAGACAGGTTTGACTGTATTTTATTTTTTTTCAAAACAAAAACTGTCAGGAGCTTTTGCAGTGCAAGAGTGCAAAAGCTCCTCATAGCTTTTTGGAAAAATCAATACTGGTACATTTGATTTTATATGAGCCGCGACACGTGAAAACCAACAAAGTGGTTGTGTGCCTAATTCAGACTCAGATCAGCCTGTGCATCCACCAAGTCTGATCAGACTCCTTGCTAAGGGCATAAAGAGTTGCTAAGGGTCTAAGCTACCTCCATTCGGACAGTGAAGACTCGGATCAGACTGGGCAGATGCCCAGTCTGATCTGAGTTGCGCTGGGCGCGCAACCACTTTGTTGTTTTTTTCGTGTCGCGGCTCATATGTACTTTAAGTAAGACCAAACAAATGCTGTGCTAACAGCTTTGTTAGGCTAACCATGCTTTGAACAACTGGCTCCGGGTATCAGATAAAAAAAAGGAGATTATTTGATTTTAATTCCAGGATTATTTCATAGAATTCTCTATAAAAATATTTTATGGTTGACCATTAGAAAAGCAGAGTCTGGCTGTTCTAACAAGCAGACACATGATATATGTTATAACCTTCATTATTACACAAAAAGTGATACCAAATGCTAATAAGAGATGTTTTAATTGGCAAAAAATCATGTTTAACAAGACAACTCACTATGCAACTTTGCATATAGGCATAGCAGGGCCATCAGAGAATCTGATTTCGGCATCAGTAGTATGCATTAACAAAATGTAATTTTGTGTCATCAAAAATAAAGTTTCTATTTGCCCTGGAAGCAGCATCTAGAATATGTACACTCATAGTTTGACATTCTGGGTATAATGGCTAGAAGAAGACAGCTTTTTCAAAGTATTTTTCCAGTATTTTCAAGTATTCTTGCATGACCTAATGTTTTTCAATATGCAATAATAGCAACCAACATCTGCTGAGCCCTTCTGGTGATATTGAAACCCTTGCCTTTCAGGGTCTTGTTTTTAACCCATTGCATTCTGGGTATTTTTTGTCGTATGCTGAAATTGTCGTCTGCATCAAAAATCAAGAATATTTTGACAATATTTGTCTAAATAACTCTTGTAGATATGATGTCTTGGCAGCAAACAGTTTGAATCTCAGATCAGGCTCCACGTTTGCGGTTCCTGATCTGAATCCAAACTGTTTGCCCAGATATTCCTAAAGGGGTATCCTGCATGGAATGGGTTAACACCTAACTTGGAGCCCAGCAGATGTTAAAATTTAAACAGAAAATCATGTTTGATCTCTCTAGTAGCACAGCCTCAGAGGCAGTTGCAGTAAGGGCTCACAACATACATTTTATGGAGATGTAAGAAATGGTCCAGAATTATCAAACAATCTCCTTATTGAAACTCTAACAAATAAATTAACAATTGGTAAGAGTTATTGTTCTTTAGGGCTGTTACATTTATTCACAAGTACTCCCAGAAAAGTACAATTGAGCCGCGACACGACAAAACCAACAATGTGGTTGTGCGCCCAGCGCAGACTCAGATCAGCCTGGGCATCCGCCCAGTCTGATCAGAGTCTTCGCTGTCCGCATGGAGGTAGCTTAGACCCTTAGCTATCCTTTGAGCCATTAACGAAGAGTCTGGTGAAAATGGGCGGCTACCTAGGCTGATCCTCGTCTTTGCTGGGCGCACGACCACATTGTTGGTTTTCTTGTGTCGCGGCTCAATTATTTTTATGCCCCCGAAGGAACTTCGGGTGGCATATTAAAATCGCACCGTCTGTCCGTCCGTCCGTCCGTTACAAATTGTGTGTCCGCCATAACTCGAAAACGGCTGAAGGGAATTTGATAAAACTTCACAGTCAGGTAGACCAAATTGAGAAGGTGTGTCGCGCACAAAATTTAGGCTCCCATGTCCAAGGTCAAGGTCGCAATCAAAGGTCATAGGTTCGACCCTTACAAATCGTGTGTCCGCCATAACTCAAATACCCATGAAGTGAATTGAATCAAATTTCACAGAAAGGTAAACCATAATGAGAAGGTGTGTCGCGCACAAAATTTAGGTTCCAACGACGAAGGTCAAGGTCACAATCAAAGGTCATAGATTTGACCCTTACAAATCGTGTGTCCGCAATAACTCACAAACCCCTGAATTGAATTGAATAAAATTTCACAGAAAGGTAGACCAAAATGAGAAGGTGTGTCAGCCACAAAATTTAGGTTCCCATGACCAAGGTCAAGGTCACAATCAAAGGTCATAAGTTTGTCTCCCTCACATCTTGTATCCAAGATATCTCAAAAACTGCTGAAGCGAATTGAATCAAATTTCACAGAAAGGTAAACCAAAATGAGAAGTTTTGTCATGCACAAAATTTAGGTTCTCACGGCCAAGGTCAAGGTCACAGTCAAAGGTCATAAGTTTGTCTCTTACAAATCTTGTGTCCAAGATATCTCAAAAAGTGCTGAAGCGAATTTAATCAAATTTTCCAGAAAGGTAAATCAAAATGATAAGTTGTGTCATGCACAAAATTTAGGTTCCCATAACCAAGGTTCACAGTCAAAGGTCAGGGGTCAAATACCAAGTGGTAGGGGCCTTCGGGGGCATTTGTTACACACTGTAACATTTCTTGTTAATCAAGAGTCTTATCTAGTCTAGTCTAGTCTGTGCAGTCATTGGGGCACCATAGCCAAGGTTAAAACTGATTATGTTTTCAGCTTAACTAGCCACCCTAGTTTTGCTGGCAAAGTCCAACCCTCTCCACTCTTTATTGTCTTCTTTAGGCAGTTTCTCTTTAAGATTAAGTCTTCTAGGGAAAAATGAAAGGGAATGATATTTATTTCAGAAGTGGGGTGCCCTTTTTTTGTAGAAACTGAATGTGATTCTAAGGGATGCATGGAAGTAATTTAAAGTTTGCCAGAAGAGAGAGACAGAGAGAGAGAGAGAGAGGGGTAGGGGGGATCATATGCAATATGCAAAATTGTGTGCATATGGAAAATATCCAACTTGGCTATTGCATTTGCACAAAGTAATCAGCATCTTCATGTTTCACTTAGGTTCACAGATTGAGAGTGCAAAAAGGAAGAATCTGGCCATGCAGACTGAGATTCACAGGCTGATCTTTCATATTTTCACACACCATATACATTTACAAATAATGCAAATCAAATTCTTCTTTAGGTGGTCATATGGGGTTTGGTCTTAACTGATAGTGACTTCTTCACCTGGTACAATTTTTTTAATGGAATAGCCCTATTGGAGACTTAGATAAGCATTAAATTTTTTTGGAGAACAGATTCTGACAAGTATATTTTGAGGGATTTCATTTAAATTATTTCTGCATGATGATTGAAATAAGATTCCAAAACATGTTTTTGTGCAAGAATAAAAGAGGAAAGACCAGGGGCCGTATTCATAAAGCCACTTAAGTCGTTGCTATGCGGTTGCTAAGGCTAAATATCTATAAAGGAGATTCCCTACAACTATGAAATTTGGTCTGGAGGAACAGTCTTTGTAAGACTGTTCCTCCAGAGCAAATTTCATAGTTATAGGGAATCTCCTTCAAAGAAATTTAGCCTTAGCAACAGCATAGCAACCACTCAAGTCGTTTTATGAATACAGCCCCAGTTTTTGTCTTTGTCTGTGACTAGCAGAGGCAAGACTTTGGTATTGCTTTTCTGACATCAGCAATCTTCGCATTGTCAATGGCATAAGTGTAGATTTTTTTTTTGAAGGGTTTTGTTATACAGGGATGCTAACAAGGTCACAAAAGTTGTTGTTCTTTGTAAAAATGGTGGTTAAACATAAAGGTGTGCCAATACATCTTGAAACAGTCTTACTCCCCACTTATTAGAAACGTCTGAGAGAGGCAGTTCTAATGAGGGACAGCAATATATATTTTTATGGATAATTAAGAAAAAAACAAACACCATATTTATTCAATTATAAGATGGGGAGTTTTCTCTTCCAAAACAACCCCAAAATCTAGGTCCATCTTACAAGACAGATCTCGATTTTGGGGATAGCTTTTGCTGAGGAAGACCCATCTTAAAGCAGAATCAATACAACTAAATTAGATATTTTGGACCTTTCTAAAGGGGAAAACCTAAGATCTGGGGTCGTATTCATAAAACGATTTAGGTCGTTGCTATGCTGTTGCTAAGGCTGAATTTTTTTGAAGGAGATTCCCAACAACTATGAAATTTGCTCTGGAGGAACAGTCTTTGTAAGACTGTTCCTCCAGAGCAATTTTCATAGTTGTAGGGAATCTCCTTTACAGAACTATAGCCTTAGTAACAGCATAGCAACGACTTAAGTCGTTTTATGAATACGACCCCCGGATTACTAATGTAACATAAAATTATCATCAGAACACTTCCTTACTTTTAGCTCACATTTATATATATATTATCAATGGTAATTCCCCCAAACTCACCCATATGTGGCTCCCAAGAATTTATCCAGCTGTGTTTGTCTCCCATTTATGTCCTTGTGGGTTGTATGGAAGCTTCTTAATGCAGATAATTGTGATTTAGGGAGACAAAATGTCGAGGTGCGGGAGAAGGTAGATTTCAGACCCTGCTTCCTAAGCTTAAAAGTAGCGGAAAGAATGAAGAGAAATAGTTAATCTCTTCCCTTGACCAAGCTGATTAAAGGGAGATAAATTGTCAACTACTACTAACCCTATAACCTAGAAAGAACTTGCAAAACACAGAAATATTTGAGCAATGACACGAGAAAACCAGCAAAGTGGTTGTGTGCCCAATGCAGACTCAGATCAGCCTGGGCATCCGCTTAGACCCTTAGCTACCCTTTCTGCACTTAACACAGAGTCTGATCAGACTGGGAAGATGCCCAGGTTGATTTGAGGCTGTGCTAGGCGCACAACCACTTTGTTGGTTTTCTCGTGTCGCGGCTCAATTATCATCCTATGCAACATTTTCATAATCTATTTTTCTGCATCTTGGTCAAGGGAAATAACTTGAACATTCTTAAATCAGAGCATGATTTAGTGAATAATTTTAGCTGCGCTAGATCCAAATCCTGTATACTGCCCAGGCTAATTATGTTGTCCAGAAAGCTTATTGTTTTTAAAATGTAGTACTACAAGCATGGAAAATTTTGAGAGCTCTAGATGAGAATGGTCTTTGATTATAATTTTGTGATAATGTCTGTTCATACTGTGGGGCGTTAGTAGATGTTTTTATAGAGAAAAAAATTATCCCAGTGTTATCTCCAAAAACCTCTTAGCTATGGAGCTTTGAGTTTTACTAAATTTGGTATGTGGATCTGTATAGGCATATGATTTTTTTTTGTACAGTATAATGGTTCATTACACCATACTGTCTTGGTGTTCATAGAAAGGCATAGCACTATAAGTGAATAGCCTTATACTGAGATGAAACTACAAAGACATACAAAGCAAATGAACATTAAATGCTCATTTGCCTTATATTTCTTTGTAAGTTAGTTTCAGTGAGAGTTGTGTCATGAAAATGTCATCAGTAATAGCGTTATAATGAAGAGCATTATAATGTAGCTTTGCTGTTTTACAATACATATTTCTTCGGTTATGAGACCGGGATTTTCCTCCTCTAAAGTAATCTGAAAAATCTAAATCCCTCCTTAGGAAGGAAAAAACCCATCCATAAGCAAAATAAAATGAGACTGATATAGCTATATGGGGCCTTTCTAGACGGAGAAAGTCTCAGTCTTATAGCCAAATTGGTACATGAATATGTCAATGAAGGTCAGTCAGAAGTTGTGCACTCATACATTTTATCATTAGAGACCCTTACACAAATAAATATTATATAAAATCATTTAACATGTCTTTTTAGTTAGCAAATGAGCCACTCCATGAGAAAAGGTGCCTATAAGCTTATGTAAACCAACATTCACATTCAAACATACTGATCATTTTCATACAGTTTTGCATGAACAATCTAGGAAATATCAGACATCTTCTAGCATGAAGCATTTAGGTGTTACATGCCACATGTTTTGGTGCTGTGACCAGGATATGCATTGTCTCAAACAATTTTGAATATTAATTTTAGATAATTGTAAGTATTTTGTGTTAAGATATCATCTTAAGTTATGGGGTACCAGATGAGTCAGCCATCACCTGCCCAAGTAAGCTGGTCATAGCATATATGCTATATATATCATATTATGTGAGTCTGTTCAAGATTTGAAAATACTCTTTTACTGAACACATTTTATGCCAGAATTAATGGTCAGTGCACCATATCTAGCAACATATGTAAAAGGAAACATTTACTTAGCACTCCTTCTTGGGTTGAATATTAGCTAGAAATGAAGATTCACTACAGCAAACCTGGATATCAATACCCAGATTCATGTTCCGAAATGGAACTAGGCACCTTTTCTTTAGGTTATGCTCTTGATATATTATTCACTTAATTTTATCATTGCACTTTTACAATATTTATATAACTAATAAATCATTAAGAAATGAGTTTTAAACTACAAAATTCTAAACATTGTTGTATATTATTATGACAAACAAACTAGCAGAATCTGATGCAGACTGTTGCTGTGCTTTGTGTGCTCAGTTATTTTAATACCAGTACAGTATTAGATGGAGTGCATTTTTTTTTCATTTATTTCGGAATGACTCTTTTCATTCCATGTAATTTGAAAGTGAACTTTTATATCTGTGTGGAGTGAACTTCCTTTATTTCATTTTTTGATGCTAAGGTGAATGTGTATGTGGAGGGAAGGAGGTTAGGTTGGTGGGGGTGGTGAGTGGGAGAGGGGCAGGGTGTAGAGGGGAGGTGAGAGGGGACAGCGTGAAAAAAAAAACCCCTCACATTTGAGAGTACAGGGCTGGGAATGGAGGTTGGGGGTGGGGTGTGAAAATTTCAAATCAGCATATTTGATAGTAGATGTTGTATCTAACTTTGTTAACAAGCTACCATAGTGACCCTAAATATTGGGATAGCATTGCCTGTCCAAAAACATGTAGACTCTGATCAGAAGTAGGGTCTGCACTGTTTGTCCTCCAGACAGAAACATTTTGACATAAAACCGGATGCCCCATCTTGAATAATTGTAGCCCGTATAGGTAATGCACAGGGTTGCTTCAGTCAGGGAGGAATTCTTTAAATTCCTTAATAGTAACACTAATTTTTCAAGTGATACGTTTAACATTTTTAAAGAAAAGAATATGATTTACTTTTGGATTTGTAAAAGGGTATTAAAACTTGGAAAATGTCAGGGAATAGTCAGGGAATTTTTATGCGGAGCATGAGTTGCTTCCCTGTACAGAATACCATACTGTTTTAGGTGTGTACAAACCATGCAGAAGCAAGATGGAGATACCCTAGTAATACAAGTTTTTCAGCTTTTAGTATAATAACATTACTTTGTCAAGCTAACCCAATATTTGGAGTTATGGTCCATTTTATTATTAGCACAATATGTGACTGTAAAATGCACATTTGATAGAGTATTCATAATGCTAATTTGTTAGTGTTAGTAGTAAAAGACTGAAATGTTATGCATATGAATGTGTTAACGATAAGTTGATTTTATGTTTTGAATGCATTATGAACTGATTTATATTTGTAGTTAGGTTATTTGTAGTCAGTGTTAGTCCTTGCTTTGTTATATGCATACAACAAGCAATGATAAAAGTTTTTTTCCTTTTTTTTTGCGTAGATTGTTGACAAAGTTACCAAAACCAACTTTTATGCTGCACACACCTAATAAGCAAACAATGACAGTGTTCATGTGGCTTGTATAAACTTGTGGAATCATGGCAACCTTAACCCATTGCATTCTGGGTATTTTTTGTCGTCTGCTGAAATTGTCGTCTGCATCAAAAATCAAGAATATTTTGACAATACTGGTCAAACTAACTCTTATACAAATGATGTCTTAGCAGCAAACAGTTTGGATCTCAGATCAGGCCCCACGTTTGTGGGGCCTGATCTGGATCCAAACTGTTTGCCCAGAAAGGGGTATCCCGAATAGAACGGGTTAATGTCTGATGTCATCAAATTATGCCATGGCATAAACATGATGTCATGACATTCAATCAAAATATGCTTTACCTTCTTCTGTCAGCCCAAAAGATGCCTGATAAATAGAAAACCATGTTAGTTTCTTTTGATTTCATGTTTATCAGGCTTAGCCTGAAAACATGGAAAATTGCTTGTCAAGTCTCGCCACTCTTGCATACTTTTCTTATCTTGCCTGATAAAAGTGGTATCAAATAAGTGAGTTAACGTTTCAGTTCCTGGTCTTTGCATACTTTTTACTTTTAGTATCCCAGCAACATAGTTCATTCAGAGAAGGACCTCTTTTTAAGTTGTGATCCGAAAGACTGGCTGGATATTGACCCTGCGACCCTGGGTTGTAAGTCTAGCATGTAAACCACTAGACCATGGCCACACCTAAGATGATACCAAAAAGAGCTAACATGGTATCCTCTTTGTATCATCCTTGAGAAAAATAATTATAGCTTGAAAGTGGTGTTTTGGTAAAATGTTGACGTGAATATCATAGTTGATGTACACCTGTAATTGTTTGGTACAGAAAATACTGAACTAACACTGAGTATACAAACTTCTAACATGACCACTGTATTGTTTACTTATTAGACAAAGAAAGAAACTTGTTTTAAAAATAATCAATAAAGTATGGTGACCCTTAATGGAAAGAATTTGCTCCCCTAGGAGCAAATCCTTTCCTATAAGAGTACCATTTGACTTCCCTTGAACAAAGGCTGTGCTGACAGAGAAGCTTATACTTAATCCACAAAGTTGTTTCCCTTAGAAAAATGGCAGAAAAACATGGAGATAAGCCATTGACCTTGACATTAGAACATTCAGCTGTGATTTTTGTTTTGAATATGGTGAAACTTACTAACAGCAATTATTCTCTATTTTTAGGGAGACAAGCTGATGAGATTACCAAGTTATTCCTATGACAAGGATGACCTTGCCCGTCACCTTAGTGTTGCAGCGGAGGGCCCAGAAGAGGTCATAGAGGCTGATGAATACCTTCAGCCCCAGCCAACAACCCCACAGTCTGCTGATAGCAGTCAGAAGGTCAGTCTTTATGGTCAAGGTCATAAATTACTTACACAGCTAAAAGTTGAGTCTGTCTGTAAGGTCAAGGACATTTACAGCTTTGCTGATCGATACCTGTCACTGGATTACTCTCATTTACTCAGCCAATTGCAGATAGAGATGGGTCATTAAAATCAAGCTTACAGTCATTAAAGTCAAGCTTGTTTACTATGCTAATAAATACTTGGTCAGTTTTTGAGGTCAAGGTCAATTACTCTGCAGATAGCAGTTATGAAGTCTGTGCAAGTCCATCATATTTTTATGATATCGGTCACTTGATCAGTCTTTAAGGTCAAGGTCATTTACTCTGCTAATAGCCGTCAGTATACTGATACATTTACAGCTATATAAAAGTTTTGGCCATATAACAATGTCACATAGAAACAATAAAGAGATACAGGAGCGTTAGAATAAATGTGATTTCTGTTGTGCATTGGTGTAAAGGCAAGTACATGTATGCTAGTGGTGAATTATGCATGGTTAACAGTAATACATATATTGTATCAGCATATTTTAAATGTCTACAGACCCAGCTGGCTTACACTTACAAGGTCAAGGTCGTTTTAATACATGTAGCCTGAAGTTTATATAGGAGACTTAGCAAAAAGATATAGCAGATGGGTGTCCCTTTGCTCATCATGAGATGAGGAGATAGGCTTACTTTATTGTTTTTAATGTAAAGCTTTATTTATGTTTCACTTCAGATGCCTTTATTAAGTCCAGGAGCATCCAATAAAGAGCAACCACGTTTAATAAGAGACAAGAGGTACGGCCATCTTGAATCAGCAGCAGCACGGCAACAGAATGACTTGACCCCAAAGAACCGTTACCGTGGAGACAGCATCAATGGAAGATACAGTGCAGATCCTGTAAAATATGTGAAAGAAAAACAAGGTTGGTGAATGGTGACATATTTCTATTCTTATGAATGAATTTCTTATGAATGAATGAAGGAATGAATTTCATTTTTCTGAGGTTTATGGAAGTGTAAACTACATTGGGTCACATGCAAAGAGAATGAACCCCAAAAGGGTTCATGTTTACTTTGCTAGTGACCCAATGTAGTTTACACTTCGATAAACATCAGAAAAATTAAGTTCATTGCTTATATTTACATTCGTTTCAATCAAAACCTTGATGAAAACTCTTATATAAGCGCTAAATTTGAAGCAGTAATTCATGTACACACAATTTTTCTGCTAACAGCGGAACAGCGTGAATGACGTCATGGTGTCACTGACCTCCAGTCAGATTGTAGATGACATTGTTTATTTGTTCATTGACGTCGCATGGCTCAATGTAATTATTGGAATGTAAACTACATAAGATTCCAATGGTTTACTATAGGGCCTTTTAGTAAATACACCAAAAATGTAAATATTTTAAATTCATAATATATGTGCCTAGTTTTTTTTGCTAGAAATGCCTGTCAGTAAGCAAACAATATGCACAAACAATATGATCATGGTCTATACTGATGCTTGTTCAAATGACAATTTTATTACACAACCCTTGAAAAAACATAAGGTGTATGGGTACACTGCCGGGTTCTTAATCCATTTTTGCAAAGGGGAACAACTTTAGCAACTTTGCTAGCTTTCCTTGACAACAAAGACCCTCCAAAATGAGCTCTATTTGTTTAAGAAAGAATTTGCTCCACTATTTCTTCATATTAGCATCTACTGTGATCCTTATGAGAACAATTGGATGAGACAGTTCTACGTTTTTATTGAGAAATTAGAAAAAAAATTATCTTGTTATTATCCTCAAAACTCCACCGTATCTGTGGCTAATGAAATGTCACCTTTACCTGGAGTGCTGTAGATAGTTATTATAAAGTTTAGTGAACCTGTTTTCTTCTCCTAGATGAACCCGATGGTGGTATCACCTTGAAAGTATCCCCTCCAAGGACCAGTCCCCGCCAGGAGCCCATAATACAGATGCCGTTGCCAGTTGATGAGGACGACTATCTCCAGCCTAAATCATCTAACCCCAAAGCTTACCTTGAGTTAGAAAATAATAAAGGTAATGTGAACCAGGAGTTAGAAAAAAAAATAAAAGTATAAAAATAGGATTTAAATGATAATAAAGGTGCTGTAACTTTAATTGATAAAGGTACTGTAAATCAGGAATTAGAAAATAATGAAGGCACAAAAAATGAGAATAGACAATAATAATTGTACAATAAACAAGGAGTTAAAACATACTGTAAATTGGGAGCTAGTAAATTATAAAGTTACTATTAATAAGGAGTTAGAAAGTACTAAAAAATTAAATGATAAAGATGCAGTAAAAGTAAAAAGTATGCAAAGACCAGGAACTGAAACAATCAAAATCCAAATCCAGCCCTCAAACCATAGTTGGAAACAACTAAGATTACAAATAATCAAGATACAGAGAACATATGGCCAACCGAGTGAGCAGCTTGTTCCCAAAAGGTGGCCACTCAGCAACCCAAACCGAACCAAAAATAATAAGAACATACATAAGGTAAAACATCACAGAAACTCTGACACCAAAAACAGGCAACAGAGAACCACAACAGAACTACCGCCTTGGAACCGTCAGTAATGAATTACTGGGGGGAATTAAAGTGGGAGTTAGTGGATTAAAGTGGAATTAAAGTGGGAGTTAGAAAATAGTAATGTACTTTCATGAGTTAGAAAGTGATAAATTGAGAGCTAGAAAATTCAGATACTGTAAATCTGAAGTTTGAAAATAATAAAGATACCTGTGAATTAATAAAGGTACAAATAAATTGAGAAATATTCACAGATTGTTTATTTCAGTGTATTTTTTCATTGCAAAGTTGTTTCATGAAAATAGAACATTCATGAAATGTTTGTAGGCTACAAAATTTATGTGAATTTACAAAAGAAAAAAAAGAAAGAAAAAAAATTGAGAAATTGTTATGGCCTTTACTGACACAGAGAACAAATATAAGGATTGCAAATTCAAAATATTTCAAATATTTTCTTAATCTCTAACTCCTGAAAAAACAAAGCTTTTATGAAAATTTGACATTTTGTGTAAGATAGACAAGGAAATTACAATAATTCACTCAGAATTCCTTTTTATCAGCCATTTTCAAAATCACTGAGTTGAAAAGATCTGTCTGTGTTGATTTTACATTGAACACATAGCGTACAAGTATGGTGTTATGAAATTAATATTTTTTGGTAATTTTCAAAATATATGAATTATAGCTTTACTCTTTATAAGTAGACATTAACTTTGACATAATACCTGCTATTTCTTTACCCAGCGGGCACATGAGGTCGCATTGACGTCGATTTGACTTCATTACGTCCCATCGACGTCGTTACGAGTTATTTCAACGTCATGTGCCTGCTGGGTAAAGTTTAGCTGATGATTTTTTACCGATGTTGTGAAATACAGTTAAGCAGAATATGTTTGCGATCTGACATGCATGCCTACATAAAGTTTTGTTCTTTTCTGTTTCAGACTATTACATTAATGAACAACAAATGCCCCCTGCCCCACCCACCCCTCTAGAGCAATATAATGACATTGGGATTGTTCCTAGTGTGTTTGAAAATCCAGAATACTTCGACAGAGACGCTAGTGTAGTTGATAGACAAACACGGGAAAATAATGTGACAAATAAGAAAGTGAAACCCAAAGTGGCTCCAAAACCTAGGAAATTATCAGACTATTATAATGAACCAGATAAACTGGAGCGTGAACGGCGGCCTTTATTAGTGTCTGATCCAAATTGCTCAAACAGTGAAACGACGATTTAAAACCATATATTTGATCGTTATGTGTGATATTAGTGATACATAATAGGAAATGTGCCAGCGGCAAGGTAGTTTTAAGCTGCGAGCTATTTTCCAGAAAGGTTAACGAAATCTGGAAACTGACCAGTTACTTACACATATACCAAATATATGTGCTCAGTTGCTAATTGTTTTTAATGTTTACGAAGTTCACTACTTGTAAAGCTGTTACCAGTATTCACATTAGATATCTACAACTTAAATGTTTTCTATTCTGATTGAAGCAGCCTTCAAGGGAGGTGTTAGCCACAATAAAGCATGCAACATTCAAGCAATATAAAAGGGAGACAACACTGGAGCAATATAAAAGGGAGATAATACTAGCTTTCAAGCAGTTTAGATGTAAGATTAACATCAATGAGACATTTTGAAGCAGCAATAACTAAACTACTTTGAAGAGGGCATTAACTGATTTGGAGATAAAGTGGGAGCTCACAACAGCAAAGAAGGAAGATAATCTTTGAATTATGTCTTTAAAAGGGAGATAATAACAAGGACATGATCAGCAGTTTTGTGCACTACATAATGGCTTTCACCAAGCTTTCTTGTTGTTGGCATATAACCTGTTGTTTATAAATGGGCTGTGCTACAGAAAAAAGGTGTCTTACGACGTGAACAGTGAAGACACTAATCTGACTGCACGGATAGATCCGTGCAGTCAGATTAGAGTCTTCCCAGTTCGTCTCAACAGTACAGGGATCCTTAGGAATCTGTCATAGTGATTCCTGACTTTTGTCAGTCAGAGCACATGTACAGGCTGATCCTAGATGAAGGATTGTTCTTGCCGTAAGATGCCGTTTTTTCGTTTGCCCGGCTCACATTGGAGTAGCATCATAATGCGTTAAAAGTGCCTTAAATGGCAGTGTTCAGGTCTTTTAATGTAATATAAATTAATATGCACTAATAATCAATGTCAGCAATCACCAGCTCTTAATGACTTATCTCAATTCAAATGCCAGTAATTTTTGGAACAGTCTTTGAATGGAAGGATAGTTTGAAGATGGCTGATATTTGACAATGGTATGTAATAGTGGTGTGATAAAATGACTTGTTATGGGCTATGGTCTTTCAGGGGTCCAGATTAGGCGGGGTTATACAATATGCAATAAAATGTGTCCCCCCAACCCCCCTATAGTTCTAAAATAAGAATTGACAGGGGATCAAGATAATATTTTGGCATATTGTAAAAACAAGACTGGCCCTTATAGCATATCGGGTTGACTGTAGAGCAGGTGTTAAATTTGTTAGCGGTCAAAGATATTTGTAAACTAAAGTTCAGATATAATACTGTACTGTATTTGTATGTTCACTTCTTGGAAGTTATTTGTGTTGATCAAACTAACGTGCCAAAATTCCGTGGCCATTTTTATCCTCCATAATAAAGGGATAGAACAAGTTGGTCTAATATACTAGGATTTCAGAACTTGAAAAACTCAACAGAAGAATGACCCGCCTTTTAAGAGGGAGAAAATATGAGTGTTGTATAATTTAGGGGGAAGAAATTTTATGAACAGACTTAATATAATGGATGGAATGTATATACTAGTGACAATGAAAGGCATTAATTATGGCCATGTTATCCAAAGGATTATGATTGGCCAAGCAGAATCATGTGACCATGTGATCATCTTGAAGGTTTTGATTTGTCGAGATGCAGTGGATAGGTGTTCATGTGATCAAGAAGCGTTTTGATTGGATGGCAGTAAAAATACAGAGATCATG
This sequence comes from Ctena decussata, assembly GCA_963989385.1. NCBI lineage: Eukaryota > Metazoa > Mollusca > Bivalvia > Lucinida > Lucinidae > Ctena > Ctena decussata. The sequence continues at coordinate 41,548,114 of OZ022514.1, forward strand.
TCTTCTATGAGGATTATTAACATACATTTATTAATGATGTGATGTAAACGGATTTTGATTGGCTGACTAGAAACATATATTCTGAGCATGTGATAGGTTGGCAAGAAAACGTGATCTTATAGTCATGATATGGGCATAAAATTTTGTAAGTCTGAATCTGATTGGGTTATTGCTGAATTTGTTCAAAGGCTCACTGAAGATAAAGAATTTGAGATTCAGGATAAAATAGGAAAAGGGAAAGGAAGACAGACCAATATTGATGTTAACCCTTAATGCGCCAAAAAGCAGACGACAAAATTTACGTCTGCAGAAATTTAAAAAAATGTTTTGTCCAAGCTGTATCATATTGAGAATTCAAAAACTATAGGGCAAACACTGTAGATCCAGATGAGGTGGCTCATAATGAGCCACCTCATCTGGATCTACACTGTTCGCAAATTCAAGGATTTTCATTTTTGGCGCTTTAAGGGTTAAATAAAGTTGGTTGTTATAAAAAGTGTTTTAAACTCACTGATTTATGCAACATATTGCTGCAGCATGAAAATAAACCTACCGTATTTATTTGGTTATAAAATATGTTTTTTTGTTTCCAAAACGATCCCAACAATCTAGATCCATCTTATAAGATGGATCTAGATTTTTGGGATTGTTTTGGAAGGAAAAAACCCCATCTCATAGCAGAGATTTGTAAGACTGAGCTAGATATTTGGGCCCGGGTCATTCTAGAGCTGGAAAAATATCATTTTATAGCCGAAGAAATATAGGGTATGGTAATAAAAATTGGAGCTATGTTTTTATACCACATATGGCTGCTCCGAGCATGCGTTAACTGCCCAATGGTCACTCCGAGCAGGTTCGATATTGAAGAAAATTGCATTTTAGAGCAAGAGTTCCTGTATATTCTATAGTCAACCTTTTTATAGTCTAGCGGTATATATAATGTGTGACACTACTTTTGAGTATACTTATATTGCATTTGGGGAAGCCCAACACACATGCACAATCCTACTTCTATATGCTTTGAGCAGCGGTTGCTCCGCGCACAATTTATTTTTGCGAGCACGCGCGTACTTTCCAATTTATGTGGTTCCCCATCATGATTTAAAAAAACGCTCAGAGCACCCTGGAGCATGCTCTGGGTAACCAAAACTGGATTGTTAACGCATGCTCGGAGCAGACAAATGTGGTAATAAAACATACTTGAAAATTGTGATGTTTTCTGCTGTGTGTACAAAAATGCATGAATTTGATCTGTTAGAATGTATAAAAAAATTTATTGGTTGTTATGAAATTTCTGTTCACAGTTGTTTTTGCACACTCAAGAGAAGTTGTGAATTAATAAAGTTGTGAATTAATAACTCTGAAAGTGAAAGGGGGCACTTCAAAGGGAGATAATTTTGATTTATAAGCATTATCCCTCATTCTCATTGGGTCTACTCTTAAAGGAAAGAATTTGCTCCCTGGGAGCAAATTGTTTCCATTAAGAATAGACACCGTTTGACTTAAGGGGATTCAAATACTAAGAACAAAATGCTTTTCTGCTGGACTTGCCTCCCTTTGAAAAGGGAGACAAACACAGCTTAAAAATGCTATACATAGAGTGCTGTACCTATAATATGTATCACTTCACTTTAAGAGTTAATAAATGTATGTTGTAGAAAAAATAAGCTTTAAAAGCCTGCTCAGTCTACTTAAATTGTTTTATAATCTTCAGATCAAAGCTTTTTATGTTCTCTTTTATAATTTTCATCAACCTCATTCATCCAACATGGCTGTCCAAGATGCCATGCAGCCATCTTGGAAACTAGATATAATAACATGGTTCGTAACTAGTTCTGTATGAGGGTAGTTTAATATGTTAGTTAGTTTGTAATAAAATGATCTCATTCTTGTAGCGGGGGATAGGAAGTCTTCTGAAAGCTATATTAATCCTCGAGTTGTTTTGTTCCCTTGTGTTTTATAGTGCTAATTGTACCTCCCGCTCTGAAAAAGTAGGAGTTCTGTAATGTGCCTAAATTTTGGGACACCTAAAATAATTAATTTTCCATTTGGGACAGATGGAAAATTAATGGTTTTAGGTGTCCCAAAACTTAAGCACATTAAGGTGGCATGTAATAAAACATGGAGTGGAGTTAACTTTTGGAGTGGAGTCTTGGAGTGGACTGTTTTTTTGGAGTGAATATTTGGAGTGAACTTATCTGTCAGGAAAAGTAACTGTGCCTCACCTTTCACGGGGAAATGGCCAGTTCTGGCCTGACCCAGCCCAATTATCTGAAATGACATAACAGCTTGCTTGATGTCAAAATACTATGGACCAAGCAAGGCCAGGCCAAGTATACTTTGGGAAATAAATAATAAAACATTATGGCCATTCTGCATATGAAGTATCAGCAGCATACAGTCTTAGCGGTTTGAAGTAGGTCTCTTGGGATATGATAATGAGTCTTGTCAAATAAACAAATTAAATTGTATCTTCTGAATGTTGGAAAAGATGTATTCTTACTTGCTTACTGACTCACTGGCTGGCTGGTGTATATACTTACTTGGTTATAGGGTCTGTATTTCCTTTACCAGGGCCAACATATTTGTAAATTGAAAATGAACCCATGAGCAAAGTTGTTTCTAACTTCTATAGCCTCTGAGTCAAGGAGAGGTCGTCTTCTGACCTTGTGTGACTTATTTCCTGACTCCAAAAACCACCCCAAAAACCACTCCAAAGTACCAGCCCACTCCAAGGCTCCACTCCAAAGGTTGACTCCACTCCATGTTTTAATATATGCCCATTAAGGTATGCTGGATTACCCTTGTCAGAAATTCTTCCACATTGTGACGCTAACACCATTTTACATTAAACAATATTTAATTTGTTATAAGACAGGAGTTTCTCCTTCCAAAAATACCGCAAATCAGTCTTGTGGAATTCAGCTATAAATTGGATTTTTTCTCTTCCAAAACTATCCCAAAGAACTAGATTTGTCTCACAAAATAGATCTAGATATTTGAGATTGTTTTGGAACGGAAAAATTCCTGTCTTATGACTGAGTAAATATGTAATAACTTTGAAATAAGTTCTGTGAATTCTCTCCGTAAAAGCAAGCGTGGCTCCTCACTTGAGGCAGTATTATTGAGAGATAACCAAATGGGCTTCTATAAAACATTTCTGATAAGGGGTCAAAGTTTCTAGGTTTATGTTGAGAAATAATTTAACAGAAGAAAGACTGTTTTTGATATTTGGGTTCATTTTAGATGGGAAAAAAAAATCATATAGCTGAATCAGGGCTTGACAAATTAAAATTTTATCGACTTGTCCGGTAATTAGCTTCTACAAGAAAATGCTGTAATATACATGTATATGTTTTCCCTATAACTTATACATTTTTCTGGGCAAGTAACAAAATAATTTACTTGCCCTGCAAAAATTTTCACTTGTCCTGGGCAACCGGACAATGGATTTGTCAGGCCCTGGCTGAATCCTAACTAGCAGATGTGTGACATAGCACATGTATTGCTTTTCAGGCATCGGCAGTGTCTGCAGTGGTATTGGCAATATAAACCTTTGTCAAGTTTTATGGTTTAGCTGTGTAGGTAATATAGGCACCTCTTTGTGACAGCGCTTGCCAGGCAAGACATTTCCGTGTATTTCTTGTGGTCAATGTATATATACTCATCATACTCTATGTTTACAGTCTGACTTAAAATGGCATTTGTATTACACCATGGTTTGTGGAGGTCAACCGTTGCAGTGTTCTTTAATCATGCAGTTGTCAGTTGTAGAATTCATTGCCTAATGAACAAGATAATCAACATAATGATTTTTAAAGTGTGTCATCGTTACTCCAAACCATCAATACATCAATATGATGTTAGCTGTTAAAACGAAAGTTGAAAACCCGAACAATCCATCGGGTATTAAAACTTACGTTTTGACGGCTGATTTACCATACTATCCGTATGTATATGTATTTGCCAAAACATTCATGTGTATGCCTGTAACTTGTGTCTAAGTATCAACAATAACAGGGTGCCGGTAAATAAACTTCCAGGGGAGATCACTATGACTGAAATAGTATCTTTCCTTTTCATAGGGGGATCCTCTTGAGGTCGATTGGTACTCTTCTCGGCAAGGCAACTTTACCATTTCATTTTTGCCTTCCTTCACAGTGGGAGGTCAACTATTTGAAGAAAAAAAATTGCTGCAATTGGAGGAAATTTAACCCTTTAAGCGCAGACCCTGTTTTGGAAAGTTTTCTTCCTCCAGAAAAGCATAAGAGAAACCACAAAAAGGGTCTTCCTTTGAAAAAGATATTAAACTCTTCCATGTTTTCTTGCCACCATTTTTACGAAGGGAAACAACTTCCATGATTTCCTGTTTGCTTCCCTTTGAAAACAAAAGGCTTCCAAAAAGGGTCAACTCTTATAGGGAAGAATTTGCTCCTTTAGGGAAGAATTTGCTCCCAAAGGGACCAACCCTTAAAGAAAAGAAATTGCTCCCAAAGGAGCAAATTCTTTCCTTTCAGAGTTGGTCCCTATTGTGAAGAGAGACAAAAAATGAAAATGTTAGGGTTGCCGCCCATGAAATTGTATTCAGTCGCCTTGGAAGGAAAGAATCTGCTCTCAAGAACAGCAGTATGGTACTTACCTTTAAAAGTAGCTGTTCATTTAGAAAGGACACACTCGCCACTGAAACAAATACTATTTAGCTATTAGCTGAAGTTTCTCAAACACTTGGACATCAACGTGCATTTTTCAAAGCCAAGAATATATACATGTACTCTGATGATTTCAAGACGAAAAAATTACAAATAAGAAGGAAGAAAGAAAAAAGTAGTTTACAAAATTGTTGATATTTGTGAGTAGATTTAAGTACAGAATCCATTTGAAAGGTAAACTGTTTTAAATAATTTCAGGTTGTTCAATTCAATTCTTTATTCACTCTAGGTCATATATTGCAACAACAGGAGGTTGTGAAATTGTGAATTCAGCAAGTATAAGCAATATATGGCATTGAGGGAATTTGCGCAATGCTTCAAAAACGGAATTTGAGTGGGTTTCACTTATGACCCTGGGTTGAGTTTTCTTGTGTTGTCTGTTTGACTTAAACTTAAACGGTTGTGTATATCATAATGACATTTATTTTTATCACATACATGTAGTTTTATATGACTGTCTTTTAAAGATTAAGATATATGGGTACACCACCATATTTTCAACCATTTTTCCAAAGGGAAACAACTCTTGTGAGCTCCTGTTTGCTTCCTTAGGAGCTCCTGTTTGCTCCCTTGGGAAATGAAACCCCTCCAAAAGGGGTCTATTCATAAAGGAAAGAATTTGCTCCTTGAGGAGCAAATTCTTTTCTATATGAATTGACTCCCATTGAAAAAGGGGACAAAATTGAAAGTGACAGAGTTGGCTCCCTTGAAAGTGTACCTTTCCACCTAACACCCTAAAAACCGGGAAATGTTTACCTGAGCAAAATTTGTCAACCCAGATCAGAATTTTTGTTCAAAAATGTTCAAAATGTTCAAAACAAGCATAAAAAAAAATCTAGAATTTTTGAAATAATTCATTCATAAATGATACGCTAGGAGCATCTTTTTCATTAACCATACAGGTGTTCCAGTTACTGTTACAGCCAGAACCAGGGTTTTAGAAATTTGCTTACCGTATTTCTTTGGTTATAGGATGGGAGTTTATCCTTACAAAATTTAGCCAATTATGAAACTCAGTCAAGTGTATTTCAGCTGTCAAAATAGGATTTTCTCTTCCAAAATAGTCTCATAGATCAAGATCCATTTTATAAGATGAATCTAGATCTTTGAGTTTATTTTGGAAGTCGCAAAGATCTAGATCCATCTTATAACATGGACCTAGATTCTTATAACGTGGATCTAGATCTTTGAGATTATTTTGGGAGGGAAAACCCCCATCTTTTCACCGAAAAAAATACGGTATGTTTTAGTAATTCCCACATTTCATATTCAAAGGGAAATTCTATTTTTAGAAAATTCTGTGTGGGTAATTAGTGCAGTAATCATGGTTCATTTTCGAATTTTTAGGGTAACTAACTTAATGAATTACTTAGAGCCGAGCCTGCATGTGCTAAAATGCTGATTTTAGAATACCTTTTTGTATAGTTTTATTTTTATCATTTAATAAGGCGCATAATTGCCAATAATTTTGTAAAAAATATGTACTTAAGATTAATTTTACCTCAGTTTAATTTGATTATTTTTAATACTAACTGAATGCAGATTTAACCTTGATGTTTGAATAGTTCTTTTAATGCATGCTAAAGAAGAAATTATTTCAATACAATGCTGGTTGTAAAGAGTTACTGAATTATAATGCATTTTCTAAAGAAATGCTGCATTATAATAGATGTTTTAAATAATTATTAGATTATAATGCAATTTGTAAAGAAATAATATTACTAATTCATGTTCAAAGGAACTATTGCATGGTAATGAATTATTTAAGCCTTAAACTGCCCAAAAAATGCAGACAACAAAATTTACATCTGCAAAATTTAAAAAAATATTTCATCCAAACTTACTGTATTGAGAATGCAAATACTAGTGGGCAAACAGTGCAGATCCAGATGAGGTGGCTTGTCATGAGCCACCTCATCTGAATCTGTGCTGTTTGCAGATTGAACTTTTTAGCTCACCAGAGCCGAAGGCTCCGGGGGAGCTTATAGGATAGGCAGTGGTCTGTCGTCGTCGTCGTCTGTCGTCGTCGTCGTCTGTCGTCCGTCAACACTTTTAAACAACATCTCCTCTGAAGCCACTAAGCCGATTGAGCCCAAATTTCATTTGTGGCATCCTTGGGCTGGGGGATTGAAAGTTTGTGTTTTTTATGAAAATTGGCCTTTTAGTTTGGTTGCTATGGCAACTTAGAGTTCCCATTGACTTATAATGGGGAAATTGAAAAATGGCATTTTCTGCCAAGCCATTGCAGATATGTTGATAAAACTTTTATAGAAATGTTCCTTGAAATGACTTCTATCAGCTATATGTTTTTTGGCCCACTGCTCCTTTTATTGGTTACCATGGAAACCAAAAGGTTAAAAAAAAATGGAAAAAATACTTAAAAAATTATCTCCTCTGAAGCCACTGGGTCGATAAGGCTTAGATTTCATCTGTGGCATCTTTGGGCTAGGGGATTGAAAGTTTGTTTTTTTTATGATCATCGGCATTTTAGTTTGGTTGCTATGGCAACTTAGATTTCCCATTGACTTATAATGGGGAAAATTGAAAAATGGCATTTTCTGCCAAGCCATTCCAGATATATTGACAAAACTTATATAGAAATGTTTTTTTGAGATGTCTTCTATCAGCTATACGTTTTTTTGGTCCACTGCTCCTTTTATTGGTTGCCATGGAAACCGAAATGTAAAAAAAAAATTGAAAAAAAAATACTTAAAAAAATATCTCCTCTGAAGCCACTGAGTCGATAAGGCCCAGATTTCATCTGTGTCTTTTATAGAAATGTTCCTTGAGAAGTCTCTTATTAGCTTTGTTTTTTTTTCCTCACTGCTCCTTATATTGGTTGCCATGGAAACCAAAATGCAAAAAAAATGGAAAAAAAAAACTAAAAAAAAATCTCCTCAGAAGCTATTTGGCCTTTTAGGCCCAGATTTCATCTGCAGTATCCTTAGGCTGGGGGATTGAAAATTTATATATTTTTTTATAAAATCGGCTCTTTAGTTTGGTTGCTATGGCAACTAAAGAGTTGCATAGACGTGTAATGGGGAAAATTAAAAAATGGCATTTACTGCAATCAATATATATGGAAAATAGTTATATATTTTGTTATCAACTCAACAGACTGTCAAACTGAGACTTTGTAGTTGTATATTTTGTATTAGCCTGTACAAATGTGACAGCCATTTTGAGCCAATACAAATTTGATAGCAATTTTGAGCTAGAGATCTGGTGAGCTTTGTGGCCCATGGGCCTCTTGTTTTTTCATCTTTTGGTGCTTTAAGGGTTAAGAATTGTTTCATTACAGTGCATGCCCTAAAGTTATTGCATTATAATGCAATCTAATAAGGTTATTGCGTCATAATGCATTATAAAGAATTATAATGCTGCATGTTATAAAGAATTATTTTAGACAAAGCAGGAAGCTTTATTGTTTGTTGTTACCAAGTGTTAAGAATGTATATGTTGCTTAGAGAAGAAATATAATACTGAACAAAAAGGGTTTAGACCAAAAATAATTTCAGCCTTCCAGTCAAGGTGAAGGTCGGGTGAAGTTTGGGTTTTCAATGCTTATTCTGTGATGGCCCTCCCTTTTCCTGTATAGAAACATATGGTGTAGCCCCTAATAAGAATTGCCTTTTGACGGCATTTGGCAGTTTTTATGAAGGTCCTCAAGGAGTGAACAGCAAGAAATAAACAGGAATTACTTCCCGAGTTGTCTTCAAAACTACTGAGCTCAGTTATTCAAAGTTAACAAATATCATTGGTTGATGAGACATTACACTTTATCATGCATTTTACACAAAAACTAGATTTTTGCTGAAAACCAATTTGAGCAGCTTTTGCACTGCAAAAGCTCCTCACATTTTTCAGCTAAAATATCAGCAAAGCTGATTTTAAGTACACTTGAAGACTTAATGAATCCTTGACTGACAATCTTGTTAAGCTTACCATTCTTTGAACAGCTTGACCCTAATCTGAGGAGCTCTGTACATGTTGTTAATGATACCTTTGATAAATATTTTGAGATTTTTTTTTCATTGGCTCAGGTAAGCCACCGTACATCACCAGATGTTTCGAAATTCTTTTTGTAGACTGTTGTTCTCTTTTCCATTGTCAGGTAGACATGTCAGTTTAGTTTTGATTTTGCCATAATTTGAACGTATTGTGCTCAGAATTTTTCAAATTTTGATACAAACATTATTTGAAAAAAACTTACGTTCATAGTGCACATTCAGATGTTGAATATCTTTTATTCTACTCAAAAGATTCAGTTGAGTGAATAAAAAGGCAGAGAACAAAATTTAATTTAATGTGCCTAAATTTTGGGATACCTCAAATAATTAATTTTCCTTTTGGGACAAATGGAAGTTTCACTTATTTTAGTTGTCTCAATATAAATTTTTGGACATCTCAAATAATTAATTTTCCTTTTTGCACAAATGGAAAATTAATTATTTTAGGTGTCCCAATATTTAAGCTCATTGCATCTACAAAATTTAAAGAAACATTCATCCAAGTTATTCAGTATTGGGAGTTCTAAGAGCAGAGTGCAAACTGTAGATCCAAATGAGGAGGCTCATTATAGAGCAGCCTCCTCTGGATCTACACTGCAATTCAGCTATTTTCATTTCTGATGCTTTAAAAGGCAAAGGTTTTAAGCACAAAAATCTTGTGGGACAATTTGAATCACAGTTTCAAACCTTATTTTATGCAAAATATAAGAAACATATTTCCCAATGCTGTCTGCTGCTATTTAAATTGAGCATGCTTAGGGTTAATTCCATACCAGTAACGTCATAGATAAATTTTTCAGAATTTTATCTTCAAAAAATCAATGTGATGGACCCAGATTTAACTGTTGTTACCATGTCACCTCATAATATATGTGATATCATCTTCGCCTTAATGATGATCTTTGAAATCATTGGCTGGGTCCTGAGCATGTGAAGAAGCATATCATTTTCTATTCATGTGTTGTTTACCAAAATACATTTATTATTTGTATCCCCAGAAAGGTTGAAAGCACAGAATCATATCTTATGTTTATTCATCTCTGCTGTTTTGCTTTGTTTTCATCTTGAAGTCTTGTTGATTTTTAGTGAGATTTAACCAAAAAAAAATTTTTTTTTGGTTAAAATCCATGCCCATTCATGTTCAAAATCAGCTGCCCCAGGAGAAAACTGGACTTAAGAAAAAAGATGACAGCATATGCCCGGACTAGCCTGCACAAGTGCAGTCTGGTTAGGGTCTCTGCAGTTTATTCAGTCTGTGACCCAGACTTTAGAGAGTTTTAAAGAGTCTGGATACACCTCCATGTTTTTCTACTAATATTCAAAAGGCAACTTTTTGACTTCTTGTTTGCTTCCTGAGACAAAAAACCCATTCAGAATGGGCTCTACTCTTAAAGCAAAGAATGGAGCAAATTCTTTACTGTAAGAGTTGAACCCCATTTAGAAGAAAGACAAAAAAATGGAGTTACTTCCAATGAAAGTGTATCCAGTCACCTTTAAACAGGTGAGCCATGACACGACAAAACCAACAAAATGACATGAGCGCCCAGCGAAGTCTCAGATCAGCATGGGCATTTCCCAGTCTGATCAGAGTCTTTGCTGTGTGCTTATAGGGTAGCTAAGCAGCTAAGCTAGCTCCATGCAGACAGGGAAGACTGGTCAGACTAGGTGGATGCCCAGGCTGATCGAGTCTTCGCTGGGGGCACATGCCACTTTGTTGGCTTTGTTATGTCTCGGCTCAGGTCTTCTTTTGAGGCAGCTGAGATAAGTAAAGCATGCAACATATGTTTCAAACGATCATCACTTAGTTATTTTTTAGTATTTTACTACCATTTAGTTTATAGTAAATTGTTTAAGATGTTTGTTTTTGCATTGAGAAAATAAACATGCTATTGTTTACAGTTTCCTGTTTTTACTGCAGTCTGTTGGGTTACCTCTAGCCTACCAATCCAATGATTTGTAGGACTTTGCAACTGTGAATCAGGCACCCTGTGAGAATCAGGCACCCATGAGGTGCGCTTTGTTGTCTTCTGACCACTCTTGTTAATATTTTCAATTAAGAACTGTGCATGCTAGGGTCTAGAAATTTTATATGCTATTTCCTTATGAAAAAATAGCTGACCCATGTTTTTTTTCTTTTCCAAGTTATGCCCCTTTTTTTGAGTTATGCCCTTTTTCAAAAAATGAGATTGATATCTTGTTAGCAAGATATCTCAAAAAGTATTTGAGCTATGGCCTTTATATTTTTAACACTGATTTGGTATGAAGTGTAGACTACTTGATTAACTGTTGGGAAAATTCCTTAAAATTTTGATGGAGTAATGGCCCTTTTTTGAAAAGGAAATTTTCCAACTTCTGAAATGCTTGATGTAGGAAGCTGATTTTGGTATAATTATGTCTCCCCCCTTCAGGGTCGGGAGACATATTGTTTTTCCCCGGGCGTCTGTCCGTCCGTCCGTCCGTCCGTCCGTCTGTCCGTCTGTCACAAATCGTGTCCGTTCTATAACTTGAAAACCGCTCAAGCTATATTCGCGAAACTTCATATAAATATCAATCAACATGAGACGACGTGCAGAGCGCAAGAATGGTAACTCTGGCATTTATACTTTTTGAGTTATTTCCCTTGGAACTTAGTCCATCACAAAATTGTGTTTCAATCGTGTCCGTTCTATAACTTGAAAACCGCTCAAGCTATATTCGCGAAACTTCATATAAATATCAATCAACATGAGACGACGTGCAGAGTGCATGAATGGTAACTCTGGCATTTATACTTTTTGAGTTATTTCCCTTGGAACTTAGCCATCACAAAATTGTGTTTCAATATCCGTCCGTTCTATAACTTGAAAACCGCTCAAGCTATATTCGCGAAACTTCATATAAATATCAATCAACATGAGACGACGTGCAGAGCGCAAGAATGGTAACTCTGGCATTTATACTTTTTGAGTTATTTCCCTTGGAACTTAGCCATCACAAAATTGTGTTTCAATATCCGTCCGTTCTATAACTTGAAAACCGCTCAAGCTATATTCGCGAAACTTCATATAAATATCAATCAACATAAGACGAGGTGCAGAGTGCAAGAATGGTAACTCTGGCATTTATACTTTTTGACTTATTTCCCTTGGAACTTAGTCCATCACAAAATTGTGTTTCAATTGTGTCCGCTCTATAACTTGAAAACTGCTCAAGCTTTATTCACGAAACTTCATACAAATATCAATCAACATGAGGCGATGTGCAGAGTGCACAAATGGTAACTCTGGCATTTATACTTTTTGAGTTATTTCCCTTGGAACTTTGTCAATCACAAAATTGCGTCTCAGTCGAGTCCGTCTATAACTTTATAACCATTCAAGCTATATTCATGAAAGTTCATACAAATACCATTCAACATCAGACGACGTGCAGAATGCACTCTGGCGTTTATAATTTTTTAGTTATTTCCCTTGGAACTTTGTCCATCACAAAATCGCGTCTCAGACGAGTCCGTCTTTAACTTTAAAACCATTCAGGCTATATTCATGAAAGTTCATACAAATATCAATCAACATCAGACGACATGCAGAATGCAAGAACCATAACTTTAGCATTTATACTATTTGAGTTATTTCCCTTAGAACTTTGTCAGTCACAAAATCGTTTCTCAGTCGTGTCTGCTCTATAACTTGAAAACCATTCAAGCTATATTCACGAAAGTTCATACAAATATCAATCAACATTAGAAGAATTGCATAGTGCAAGAACCATAACTCTTGCATTTATACTTCTTGAGTTATTCCCCTTGGACCTTTGTCAGTCACAAAATCGTGTCTCAATTGCTTTATTACTTGAAAACCGAACAAGCTATATTCACGAAACTTCATACAAATGTTAGTCAGCACTAGACAACCTGCAGAGCACTGCATTTATACTATTTGAGTTATTTCCCTTGGAACTTTGTCATTCACAAAATCGTGTCTCAATCGTCTAAGCTCTATAACTTGAAAACCGTTTAAGCTATATTCATGAAACTTCATACAAATATCAGTCAACATATAAATAGACGACGTGCAGAGCACTGTAACTCTTGCATTTAAACTAAATATGAATATCAGTCAACATAACATGACATGCAGAGCATAACAACTATAACTCTTGCATTTATACTTTTTACTTATAATGAATCCCTGCTTCAGGGTAGGGAAACATATTGTTTTTCCCTTGGCGTCTTAATGACTGATCCTTTTGACATCAAAAAGGGGGGGAGACATTCTGTTTTTTAGTAGAAAAACAATTCTAGTATAAGATTGATGACATAAATATTTTACTGAAAATAAGGTTATTGCTTTTCAGGCTTAGACATCCGCAAGTCAAGCCTCAAGTCAATCTTCAGTGGCAAGCATATGGTTGGGGTCATAGTGTTTCACAAACACAATTTCTAGTTTCCATAGAACTAATTTCATATATTTTCACCTGTGAAAGATTCGTATGAGTAGAACTGAATCACATGGTTATTTTGTATGATTAACTAGTCTTCTGTTTCAATCAATATTATAAATGTGAAAAGTTGGTCTTCCTGATTCCGTCCGTCTTGGTAGATATATGGCTTTTTACCTTTAGCATGCTATAGCCACCCAAGGGGGTATGGGCCAACTGAAGAGGTTACCAGGACCATAAGAATTCAAATACACCTTATCAGTGGAGCTCCTCTTAAACAGGAGGAGATGCTCTTTCTACTAAGAGGACACATTTTACCCGGATTACTGGGTATGGGGTTTTATACCCCAAAATAATGTCAAAACGAGACCAACTTTTAGACACCACTTTTTCCAAGGGCTACCCTTACCTGCTTCCATAATTTTATGGAAACAAGACTTGACCCATGTAAATCAAATCTAGTGAGAAGTATGCACTAATAAGGGGTTCTAGTGAGGGGTCAGAACATGTTTTCATTGAGAAATAAGTAAAAATATCTCGGAATTATCCTTAGAACCTCTCTGATAACCCTGAGGACTTAAATATTGGCTGGACAAGAAGGGTAGTAAATATTTGCATGTCAGCGTGAACTGCCTTAGAGGTGTGTATTCATACACATATCATTCATTGGTTATGATAGAGGGGTACACTTTAAGGGGAAGCAATTCTAGCCTTTTTAGTTTTTTTGGCGGCGGAGTCGGCGTTCAATTTTATGATTAATTTTTTTAAGAGCTTATATTCTCCTAACCAAACGATAGATTTGACTCATATTTGGTATGAAGATAAATATAGGTCCAAAGTTTCAGGAAAACCCTCACCCATGAAATTGAAATACAGTGATCTTAACTTTTGGCACTGTCTATTTTTATGCCCCCGCCATGAAAAGGCAGAAGGGCATATAGAGTTTACCCTGTATGTGTGTATGGTGTTTGTATGCATGTGTGTTTGTGTTTTACCAGAATCGTGTCTGGGCCATAACTTTGTCCTGCATGGTGCCATTTAAAAATTATTTGGCACAAATGATCATCATAACAAAGTGTCGCGTGCAAAAATTTTGTCGCTAGCTAAAAGGTCAAGGTCACACTGTACGCTTAAACTTTGTGCAAATGCTATAGTGAAAACGTGTTGGTGTCCGGCCTATAACTTTATCCTGCATGGTGGGATTTCAAAATTATTTGAAATAAATAATTATCTTGACAAGACGATGTGTCTCGTGCAAGTTCCATATGTTGCTAGCTTGAAGGTCAAGGTCACACTGCACGCTTAAACTTTGTGCTTAGGCTAGTAAAATATGTTCATGTCAGGGCCTTAACTTTGTCCTGCATGGTGGGATTTCAAAATTATGTGGCACAAATATGTATCCGCTATTCATGTATCCATGTCTCCTGTATCATGACAAAACAATGTGTCATGTGTAAAAATCATTTCACTAGCTTCAAGGTCAAGGTCACCCTGGGCACATAAACTTCGTGTATAGGCTATAGAGAAAACATTTTTTGTGTTTGGCCCATAACTTTGTCCTGCATGCTGTGATTTCATAACTATAAGGCATAAATAAACATCAAGAAAAGACAACATTTCGCCTGCAAGAATCCTGTCTCTAGCTCAAAGCTCAAGGTCAATGTCCACACTATGTGCATAGGCTAGAGTGAAAACCTGTTTGTATCAGGCCCATAACTTTGTCCTGCATAGTGGGATTTCAAAACTATGTGGCAAGACAATTTTTTGCATGCAAGAAATGTCACTATCTTAAAGGTCAAGGTCACAGTGCACACTAAAGCCATGTGAATAGCTTATGATGAAAGCATGGTTGGCTCATTTTTGTGTCTGACATTTGACTCCAGAATAAATGTAAGTCACTTTTACCTATAGTTCCTGGTCACTTGATTTCTTTTTTTATATTATACAAGTTTTCCTCTGTGAACCTAGCTATCCTACAAGTGTCAGCAATACTGGCTATCTTACAAGTACAAGTAATACTGGCTATCCTACAAGTGCCAATAATACTGGCTATCATACAAGTGCCAGTAATACTGGCTATCCTACAAGTGCCAGTAATACTGCCAATAATACTGGCTATCCTACAAGTGCCACAGTAATACTATCCTACAAGTGCCAGTAATACTGGCTATCCTACAAGTGCCAGTAATACTATCCGACCTGGGAAATACTCCAAATTTGGCCAAAGTGGGAAATACTGGGAAATATGAAATTTTAGAGCTGTTTTTCAAAAAATATTCTAACATATTTCTAGAAATTTAAGTTGATAGCACAATATTTGTTATCATTTATATGCATATCATGCAGATAAGGTTATAAATCCAGGACTGGTTCATGCCAGAGGACACAGCACAGTAATACTGGCTATCCTACAAGTGCCAGTGGTACCTTAAGGGGCCAGCTTACTCAAGGTACTGGGCCGGGGCATCCATGTCCTATGGACACATTTCTAGTTTATTTATTTATTAACTTAGAGGTACATAGTCCTCATGTTAGTAAAACTGATCTTCCCTATGACACTCAATACAAACATAGAACTTTCTAATACATGTAAATCAAATGGAGAGAAAGAAGCATGCAAATAAAACAAAATAGTATATTAAAGTAATATATCATGTAATAAATTTTAGATCATACAATGGCATTTGTCTTCTTTTGAAATCATGTAAAGTAGAAGAGTGTCGAAATCCCACTTGTACCGGTAGATCAGTATAGGTCACTGGGTAGATCATTCCACAAAACTGAAGTTGAATACTGAAAAGTTTTCTGAACAGAACAGAACAGAACACACCTTTACTAAAACTCAGGTCAAAGACATGACATGAGTTATCATACAGCAAAAGATCAAAAGAAGCACCGAAGACAAGTTGTAAAGTTAACATGGAAGTTACATATACAAGGGGGGCTGGTGTTAGCAAGCGTAGGAAATCATTGACATCATTTCCTATGATTGCCAGCCCCACGCCGCTTCATTACATAAGGTGGAGAACAGTTATCAGTATATGTATTGCAGGTAAACATATATGTTTGGGAATTTCTGGGTGTAGGTTAAAGCTAGCATAAGAAAATTTCTTGTAAGGTTCAGGTTTTGGTTTTTCGACATGCAAGTTACATTTTTAAGACAGTATGGATTATTTTCCCCAAAGTTTTTGACAAGTATTCAGGTGCTCGGCTGTGTAAAGATTAAAACAAGAAATGTGTCCATAGGACACGGATGCCCCCGCCTAGCGCCCTAAGTAAGATGACGTCTTGTTTAAGGTACTGGCACTTGTAGCATAACTAGGTTCACAAAGGTAGACTTCTGTGGTACATGTTTTTTTGTTTTCCTTGGACAGATGTATTGTGCTTCTTGGATCAAGAGAAGTGTGTGTGTGTGGGGGGGGGGGGGGGCTTGGAGAGGTGGGGGTGTCATGACTGTGATATGTGATAACATTCTGTATCTTATCACAGAAATGGATGCCATGCAACTTTCCAAAAGAAATAGCCCCGAAACAAGTACCTTTTCAAAAACTAACAAACGGAAACCATTATTGTATGAAATGAAGTCGAAAAAGAGCCATAACTCCCACAATAATTGACTGATTTTACCAAACATCGAACTTGACCTGCATTTTATGATTATATACCTGTGTATAAAATATGAATTCAATACACCGATGCTTTTTCAAAAGACAATCCACAATAATCGACAGATTTTGTCCAACATCGAGCTTGACCTGTATTTTATGATTATATACCCGTGTATAAAATATGAATTCAATACATTAATGCTTTCAAAAGATACTGATCGAACGGAAACCATTTTTTCATACAAAATAGTCGAAAAAGGGTCATAACTCCCACAATAATCGACGGATTTTGCCCAACATCGAACCTGACCTGTACAGTACGATTATATACCTGTGTATAAAATATGAATTCGATACACCAATGCTTTCAAAAGATATTGAACGGAAACCATTTTTTTTCATAGAAAATGAAGTCGAAAAAGGGCCATAACTCCCACAATAATCGACGGAGTTTACCCAACATCGAACTTAACCTGTATGTTATGATTATATAGCTGTGTATCGGATATATGAATCCAATACACCAATGCTTTCAACAGATATTGAACGGAAACCAGTTCGTACGTACGTACGCTACGATACGTACGTATGCTACGTACGTCCGCTACGTACGTACGGACAGCGGTGATACTATATGCCCCCCCCCCCCCCCCACATTTTTAATGTCGGGGGCAAAAAAACTAGCATCAGTTTATGATACTGAATTACTGAATCCTTGTTTCGGTCTTTATCCAGTGCAGTTCTCTAAAGAGTGGTTCTCATGGTGCTAGGGGATCTGATTCAAGAATGATTCTTGCTGCTCTTTTCTCCCACTGGGCACACAAGTTTGACATATCAGCGGTACTCTGTATCAGTTTTATTTGCTTTTTGGTTCACCATTAATTTTGCTAAACTTTTGGCGAGGAGTATATTTCATAGGGTCCAAGCAGCGACCAGATCGCGCAAAATGGTCTGCAGCCTCGTCAGGGCATGGCCAGACATTGGGTATAGACGCCCCGACCCAAACTTAGGGAATTCGCAGTTTGCGTGTACTTAAAGGTATTCATGCTGAATGGTCGATGAATGAGCCGCGACACGATAAAACCACTAAAGTGACAGGTAGGTACATCCAGCGAAGATTCAGATCAGCCTCGGCATTCGCCTAGTCTGATCAGAGTCTTAGCTGTCGGCATGAAGGCAGCTTAGACCTTAGCTACCCTTTAAGCGCACTGCAGACTCTGATCAGCCTGAATGCACAGGCTGATCTGAATCTTAGACTTCGCTGGGCGATCATGCCACTTTGTTGGGTTTTTCGTGTCTTGGCTCATTTAATGAATGTACTTTAGAAATAAATGCATACCCGGGATCGATAGGATCTATTTTTACCTGGTTGTGTGGACTGAAAATACTTTAACAGGTTTAAGGAATGTGGCCTGTTGTACTAAAATGTTTGTTTTCCTGAAATTTGTCCATAGATTTAAAAAAAAAATACTCATGGGGCAGCAAAGTAAGACATAAAGCACATAGTAAGTATACTATAGTCACCACGTACCAGAAATTGGACTCTTCTAGTGACGTCACCACTCTACACATACACTATGAAAAAAAAAAAAGAAATAAAAAAAAGAGCCGCGACACGACAAAACCAAGAAAGTGGCATGTGCGCCCAGGGAAGACTCAGATCAGCCTGAGCATCGGAGTCTTCGCTGTCCGCACTAAGCTAGCTTAAACCCTTAGCTCCAATTTAAACGCACAGCGAAGACTCTAGTCAGACATTGCGGATATCCAGGCTGATCTAAGTCTTCGCTGGGCGCTCATGCATCTTTGTTGGTTTTGTCGTGTTGCGGCTCATTAATGAAACATAAAAGACATAAATAGCTGTAAATACGACAGACCGGTAGATAATATTTCCAAATGATACAAAATGGCTGAAATGTTAAAATCGTTTAGACTAAGTGTGATTCTCTTTCTTTTCATAGCTCTGTTAATTGGTAAGTAAATTCCTAGTCGACATAAATTTTATTTTCGACGTTCCTCAACGTTTTGTGTCTGTTGTGTTTATTTTATTATTTTGCTACTTAATGGTATTTTTCGCCAATTCATCATGTTTTTTAATTGTAATTATTGTAAACGATAGGCGATTATGAAATACGAGCTTCTTGAAACGTAGCTCATTTGCAATACGAGCCGCGACACGAGAAACAACAAAGTGGTTGTGCGCCCAGCGCAGACTCAGATCAGCCTGGGCATCCGCCCAGTCTGAGCAGTCTTTGCTGTTCGCATGGAGGTAGCTTAGACCCTTAGCTACCCTTAAAGCGCCCGTCTCCATATGACCTCGTTGTTGGTGGGACGTTAAACCCGAGCTCACTCACTCACTCACCCTTAAAGCGCTTAGCGAAGAGTGTGATCGGACTTATCGGATGCCCAGGCTGATCTGAGTCAAATATGCAATGTATTTCGACTAATGTATGAAAACAATGTAATGCACATGTTTAAGAACTGGTGGAATTGCCAACCACATTGTTTGTTTTCTCGTGTCGGGGCTCAATTATCAATAACAAACATAGCAACTAACAACACATAAAACACCAAGAAGAACCGAAACAGAACTGCCGCTTTGGAACGGCCAGTAATGAAATTACTTGGGGCTTAACCGGTTTGTGTTCGACCTGCCCTTCCCTTTGTTCGTCTGAGTCGAATGTCGCTGTGATACCCTGGCTATTTTGTTTGCAGAAGCATTTTATTATGAATTTGAGCCGCGATATGAGAAAACCAACAAAGTGGCATGTGCGCCCAGCGCAGACTCAGTTCAGGCTGGGCATCCGCCCAGTCTGATCAGAGTCTTCGCTATCCGCATTGAGGTGGCTAAGACCCTTGGCTACCCTTTAAGCACACAGTGAAGACTCTGATCAGACTGGGCGGATGCCCAGGATGATCTAAGTCTTCGCTGAACGCAAATACCACTTTGTTGGTTTTGTCGTGTCGCGGCTCACTTTCTATATGGGGCTGAAAATGCACATTTGAGCCGCGACACGTGAAAACCAACAACGTGGCATGTGCGCCCAGGCTGATCGGACTCTTCGCTAAGCGCTTAAAGGGTAGCTAAGGGTCTAAGCTACTGCCATGCAGACATCGAAGACTCTGATCAGACTGGGCGGATGCCCAGGCTGATCTGAGTCTGCACTGGGCACATAACCACTTTGTTGGTTTTCTCGTGTCGTGGCTCATTTACCATCCGCACCTACTGCACTCACTCCTCACCGGTCCTGATACGAGCAATAATGAATGTGTTAGTGAACTCGGGCTTCACATCCCACCACACGAAGGTCAAACAGAGACGGGACCTCGGTTTACCGTTTCATTCGAAAGACCGGAGAAGCGGGAGAGAGTCATACTGAAACTTCTTTGTTCAAGGAGCAAATCTTTAAAGGGTCAATAGCATTCCGATCATTGAGTGTTTATAGAGAAAAGCTGTTAAAACGGACTGTCATATATCGCATCGTGACTGTTTTTAAACCGATGTATTTTCATTCGAATGTATTGGTTTTTCTCGTCGGTGTATAAATTTATGTTGTTGTTGTTTTTATTGTTTTATGTCCGCGGTAAACAGCTATGGTCATGTCGGGATGGTCAGTAACCCTATCCATACTATTCCAGGGCAGGCTTAGACCTCCTAAGCGGTTAACAAATACTAAGTGCACTAACTGACAACTGCCCTTCTTGAATCAGCGGAAGGAGAAACGAAAGTATGTGGCCGGACCGGGTATCAAACCCGGGACCTCTGGCTATTGAGTCAGACGCGCTACCGACTGCGCCACGTGGCCCGGCGTAAATATTTAAATGAAGTACCATTTGGTAATGGCTCCGACAAACCGCTGCACTCAAAGAAGCGGAAGTTTAACTACTAAACTTTATAGATAACACGCTGGACTATCACTCCAGGTGTCGCAAGATCGATCCCCCACTTCTCCGGTCTCTCGGATGAGACTTTAACTCTTTCGGCGCGACTTTGCAAACAGTGTAGATCCTGATCAGACGGCTCTTCAGGATCTACACTGTTTGCCATTCAAATATGAACTTAAAAAGCCTGATTTTATGAAAAATGTCTTTAGATTGTTAAAATTTCCAATTACAAATCTGTCGTCTGATGATTTGAGCAGACGAAAATTTGTCGTCTGAAAAATTTGGCGCCGAAAGAGTTAAACCAATGTTTTTTCTCCGTATGATGTAATTGTTGGTGGAACGTTAGACCCGAGTTGACTCACTCACTCACTGGTAACAGACATTGGTATAAATGTCACACTTTGGATTTATTTCAGGGTTATATCATGAAGTAGAAGCCAGAGGTGGGAGAGGCGGTGGGGGAGGGAGTAAGGGTGGGAGTAGAGGCAGTAGTTCACGGGGTAGGGGTAGCAGTAGCAGCAGGGGAAGTAAAGGCGGCGGTAGCAGCAAGGGCGGAAGTCGGACTAGCAGCAGGGGACGACCCAGCATCGGCAGTGTATCGACAAAAACAAGAGTCGCCATTAGCAAATATACCGGCCCTAGGTACAAGAGTTCTTACTGGAAAATTGGAATGGCTGCCGACAGCATATATGGGGCCACCAGATACCTACGACACGACATGAGTAAGAAGGAGCAGGATTATGAAAAAGGTAGATTTTCCACTATGCATGTTTCTCTAATATGAGCCTTGACACAAGAAAGCAAAGAAAGTGGGATGTGCGCCCAGCGAAGACTTAGATCAGCCTGGGCATCCACCCAATCTAACTAAAGTCTTTGCTGTCTGCATGGAGCTAGCTAAGACCTTTAGCTACCTTTAAAGCGCACAGCAAAGACTCTGATCAGACTGGGCGGATGCCCAGCCTGATCTGAGTCTTCGCAGGGCGCACATGCCACTTCGTTGGGTTTGTGGTGTCGCGTCTCATATTATGCCGATTTGAGCGTTTTGGTAAAATAATTCTTTCAATGAGTCTAATCGTCCGAATTATCAACTCGATACCTTCATTTTCTGTAAGGTTGGTTAGCTGTTTTAGGTTTAACTGCTCTTTGAGACAGTATTTCAGTCTATATCGGGCCGTCTCCGAAAGAAAAGAGTACTGATAGATGAGAGAAAAGCATGTCCAACCAATCCTCCACCCGCACCCACTGCAAGCACAGTGGGGCCTTGCCTTACTTTTATCCAAATAAGTAGGACGCCCCGGCACTGGAAAATATAACCAGCACCATTGCCCGACCACCACCACCTAATTTTCTATGTTTACTGCGGTGTAATCCCAGCAGGGGCGCGGGGGTGCCTGATAACAGCAAGCATCCCAAGGTGCTATTATTTTTTGTCAAATTTAGGCAAATAGAGATGTGATGAAATTACCCAGAGGGCAGCGATTAGCTGACTGTTTGTTTCAATGCTATAAAGCTGAGAGCTGGTAAATATGGCTATCTCGTGGGGGTTGAATTTCAGAGCTGGATGTTTCAATAGTTTAAAGCTGAGAGCTGATTGATATGGCTGTTTCGTTTGGTTGTGAATTTCAGAGCTGGATGTTTCAATAGTATAAAGCTGAGAGCTGGTTAACCCATTCCATTCAGAATACCCTTTTAGGGGTATCTGGGCAAACAATTTGGATGTAGATCAGGCCCCACAAACGTGGGGCCTGATCTGCGATCCAAACTGTTTGCTGCCTAGACATCATTTCTACAAGAGTTAGCTAGACAAATATTGTCAAAATATTCTCGATTTTTGACGCAGACGACAATTTCAGCAGACGACAAAAAAATAAATAAACAGAATGCAATGGGTTAATATGGCTATTTCAATTGGTTGTGAATTTCAGAGCTGACAGTTTGTTTCAATGCTGTAAAGCTGAGAGCTGGTAAATATGGCTATTTCATTTGCCCGGAAGAAGGAGAACCAGAAAACTATGACCAGTGCTGTGGCGAGGAAGGGGACCAGGAATGCTGTAAACCATCTGAAGGGTAATATGATCCCGAGTTATCCCAAACATAACGTATCGGGACCGAGTCGGGTAATTTCGGACAGCTGGTAAATTCGGACCTACCATTGCAAACAGTGAAAATCCAGATGAGACAGCTCATAATGAGCCGTGTCATCAGGATTTTCACTGTTTGCCCGGTTATTTTTTTTTATTTGATGTCACTATAAGGGTAACGACGTCAGTTATTTGTAATTAAAACAAAATTAACTGGGCAAACACTGAAAATCCTGATGAGACCATTATGAGCCGTCTCATCAGGATTTTCACTGTTTGCCCAGTTAATTTTGTTTTAATTCCAAACAACTGACATATAAAGAAAACAAGGTCACCGTCCGAATTTACCCGCTGTCCGAATTTACCAGACTTTCCCCTAGTATGCGGAAGAGCTTTTATCTGATAGCAGATTCCTCAGGGGCCTTACACAGTGTGTGTGTGAACGGCAAAGTCTCTGATCCTGTTTCTGTAATTGACAGCGCCAGCGATTTTTTGGTCCGTGCATACATCTAAAGGAGTAGATCTCAATGGAATTTGGTTCGTGCAGTCATCTGGAAGAGTAAATCTCAAAGCCATTATCAATATTGAGTCTTGACCTACATTTTACGGTTGACTGACTTTGCAATTTTTTGTTGTTTTTGGGTTTAGGTCATTTTCTCAGAAACTATAAATGCTAGAGCCATGAAACTTGGGTCATGGAGTCATCTGGAAGAGAAGAGCCCAGGGCCATCATTAATATTGCGTCTTTTCCTACATTTTATAATTGACTGACTTTGTAATTTTTTTCGAGTTTTCGGGTTTAGGTCATTTTCTCAGAAACTATAAATGCTAGAGCCATGAAACTAGGGCCATGCAGTCATCTGCCACGGTAAGCAACACTTTGGCTAACAACACTATATATATAAAGCCAGCAAAAATTTGCATCAGCCTTGACAAGGCAAAAAACAACTGACACATGGCATCCTAATGACGCCGTACTGACGTCGATGTGACGTCACCATGTCATGTGCCTACCGGGAAGATGGTTTTCATAAAATGTATTATTGAGCTCCACGTTATCCATGGTTTATGATATAGAGTTATCTCCCATTGTCCATACAGTCCTTGTGGTGGCTTACCACTAAATATTTTACATAGACCACAATGGTACCAGTTCAAGGCCTGCTTGATAAACTACACATACATTTTTTTCCAAACCTCTTTTGTTTTACTAGTCCATTCTAGTACTTTAAATTTCAGTGGAAAAAGAAGACATGCTTCCCTGCTCCGGAAGCCATGATTCTGTCATGTGTTTGTTTACCAACAGATTCGCAGTAAAAAAATATGATATTTTCTGTGGAGGGGGTCCCACACTAAAATAGCTACAAATATCTCATGGATGAATGGAAAAATTTATAAACCCCTTCCAAATATTTTATTTGGACTCCTCTTTTCTAATCTTAGTATAAATTTAATCCATCTGACCAATGACAAGCTCCATATGAATTTTCCTCTGGACCTAACCTTCTCCCCCAAAGGGGCGGACCCGCACCTTATGAATATTTAGTGTAAAGCTACCTTGTTGCAAACAGTGGGAATTTTTCGCACCGAAATGTTGCATTTATCACGCGAAAACTGGTATTTTTTCAGTGCTCACCATCTACCAGATGATGTCATACACAAAACACGTGTGTCCAGACTTGTCGGCTAGTACCTGTACAAATTTTAGAATTACTACAATAATTTTAAGGTGTCCCACTACAGAGGGTATATCAAAACAATGCGAATTGTTTGAACATCATTACAAGACACCCATGCCACATTGCCGTCAATACGACGTCATTCAGACGTCAATACAACGTCATTCATACGTCAATACGACGTCATTCAGACGTCATGTGCCTGTTGGGTAGTAAAGTTTTTCCGAGCGGCACATGACGACGTCATCAGGTTTCGACGACGTCAATGCGACGGAATTATGACGTCGTGTTCCTGCTGGGTAGTATGTATCAATGTGGAGATCTAATCCGTCTCTTTGAGCTTTCCGTTCTGAAATGCGAATCATTCCACCTTTGTTTCCTTGCCTTCAAGATTTACTGCACGCAAATAGTTCCCTGGTTCACTGGTCTCCAAGATTGCCACTAGGAATGAATATTCTGGTTGTTACGGCAAACTGAAAACAGTCTTGTATAAGCTTCTTGAAAATGTAATATAATTAGTTCAGAATCCTATCACAAGGGGTAAGTGGAGGAACAGAATCACACTCTTCATATAGGTTCATATAGGTGTCCTTACCCAGCGGACACATGACGTCGCAGTGACGTCGCACTAACGTCGATGCTAGTCTGTCATGTCTCACAACATTGAAGAAAAGAGAGCATCAGCTGTTAGGAATGTTGTGAAAAAGTTTCATTGACGGATGAAAAAAAAAAATAAAGTATGGACTATCTTTGAAAATTGGTCGTGGTCTCAAGCCAGAAAAAATAAATAAATAAACAGAACTAGAAAATCTGTCTAAATGGAACTTGCGTTTTCCAATATGTAAACTTTATAAATGTTAAAAATCGGCACTTTGTTGTCTACGGCCATATCACGTTGAAAACACCGGTTCTCGTCCGATCACCGAAGTTAAGCAACGTTGAGCCCGGTTAGTACTTGGATGGGTGACCGCCTGGGAATACCGGGTGCTGTAGACTTTTATCTGCTTTTGTTTATTTATTTCCTAGTTTTATTTTATTTTATTTTCTTTGATAGTTTTTTTTCTTCAAAACTCTACTATGATTATACATGTATTTCTAAGCTGTGCGAGTGAAAATAGGTTTCTCTCAACGTTAAAGACCTTTGATATATTCTGCCGTTTACCGTCTACTGTGCACTGTCTACTCGCTCTTCGTTTTGGAGCAAGCTGAAAAGAAGTGCATGCTGTTCGCGTTTTTCTGTATACTATTTGTTGCTGCCTGCCTACTGCGTCCTGGATACGGTTTACTGCGGTCTGTGCAAGCACAGGGCATGGGTACAAGGTAGCAGTATGTGCGCCTGTTTAAGCGCATTCGACCAAAGTGAGTCGCACAAACAGATGAAACCCACACAGGCATCATAGTAGCCTGCACATTATGGGAGCTGAACCCTGGTGGCCCGTTAGGATAATAAAGGAATGCAAAAATTTCCATGTAGCACATACTTATATTTGGGTAGTAAAACAAACACGCAGACACATCTTTGTTTCTGTACATTAAAGTTCTGCAATAGTTAAAACAAATAAAATAAATAAATAACTAAAAAGGCAGTTATGACATTTGTACTTGTCAGTTATAGTTTTGTATGGTCGAAATGCACAATTTATCAATTTTTGCAATATGTACAGATTTTGGCATCATTTCTTTCACCTATTGAAGTGTTTCCTTCGTCTGAAACTCGACGTAAATGAAACATGGACCTAGAAAACTTAGTTGTGACTGTGGACATTCAAATTTCATGGCTTTTTTATGATTCAGATAAACAGATATCTATTAAATAGAAAGCCCTAAGAGACGGATCAGATCTTCACATTGATACATACTACCCAGCAGGTACACGACGTCATGGTGACGTCACATTGACGACGTCATCATGACGTCGCATTGACGTCGACGCAACCTGATTACGCCGCATCAACGTTATTCCGACGTCATGTGTCCGCTCGGAAATATTCCCTGCCCAGCAGACATATGACGTCGGAATGACGTCGTGTCGGCGCCGACGCAACCTGATAATGCCGCTTCAACGTAATTCCGCTGTCATGTGCCAGCTGGGAAATACTTTACTGCCCAGCAGGCACATGACGTCGGAATGACCTCGTATTGACGTCGGTGCGCCATGGCGATGTCGCATCGACGCCATTTCGACGTCATTGTGACGTCATGCTCCTGCTGGGTGTCTTGTTATGATGTTCAAACAATTTGCATCGTTTAGATTTACCCTTTCTATTTGTGACACCATAAAATTTGTGTAATTATTCTAAAAAATTGAACAGATGCTTATGTTAGCTGACAATGTGTCAAAAAATACTGACAGGATATGACGCATTGCACATCTTGATCTGAGTCTGAAGTTGTTTCTCAGATACATCTATCCAAAAGTTTAGGATCACTGCGGTAAATTTTTAATAATCTTGGAGCTCATAGGTTACATCATTTGCACGTGCATTTTATGTTCATCTCTTGTGTCGAACGTTATGAGCCTTGTCCGGGCAAATATGTTTGACACTATACGCAAACAGTGGGTACCAAGAGAAGTCTATGCAACTGCGTAGTCTGTAAGAGTTCGCGCAGTTCACCGTTTGATTCCCCGAAGGCATACTTATTGTGCCTAACTTGTCCTGGTTGTGCTAGTGCACAGTCTGGTCAGGACATAGATGATTTGCATATACCATAAGGCTGATTTTATCACGACACGAATCAAATGGTCCGCGCAAGGAAAAATGTGTTTCAGCCAATAATGTTCACAGCGAAATATGTACGTAAACGCAACCAGGAGATACTAAGATATGTCTATGATCATGTGTAGTCTACCCTGTTCTGATTGTGCATGTCTAGTCTCTGGACACGCGTGCTTTGCGTATGACATAAGACTGGTTTTATCACGACACGAGGTATGCGCAAGGAAAAAAGTGTTTCATACCATATTGGTAAAAGCGAAAAGCAGTCCGATTAGTGTCATTTCTTTTCGCACACTTTACGGCGCTCCAGTGTATGATGCTCAAGATTGTTTAAGCATGTAGTGAACGCGTAACTCTTACCACAGACTGGGCTGATTCTTCTCGTCGCATGAGGCCCTTTTCCGAGGGTGTGGCTCTTAAAGAATGCGCATGAATATTAGAAAAAAAGGAATTTGTTTTTTTCGCGTAGTAAGCAACACTTTGGCTAGCAACACTATATAAAGCCAGCAAAAATTTGCATCAGCCTTGACAAGGAAAAAAACAACTGGCACATGGCATCCTAATGACGCCGTACTGACGTCGATGTGACGTCACCATGTCATGTGCCTACCGGGAAGATGGTTTTCATAAAATGTATTACTGAGCTCCACGTTATCCATGGTTTATGATATAGAGTTATCTCCCATTGTCCATACAGTCCTTGTGGTGGCTTACCACTAAATATTTTACATAGACCACAATGGTACCAGTTCAAGGCCTGCTTGATAAACTACACATACATTTTTTCCAAACCTCTTTTGTTTTACTAGTCTACTCTAGTATTTTAAATTTCAGTGGAAAAAGAAGACATGCTTCCCTGCTCCGGAAGCCACGATTCTGTCATGTGTTTGTTTACCAACAGATTCGCAGTAAAAAAAATATGATATTTTCTGTGGAGGGGTCCCACACTAAAATAGCTACAAATATCTCATGGATGAATAGAAATATTTATAAACCCCTTCCAAATATTTTATTTGGACTCCTCTTTTCTAATCTTAGTATAAATTTAATCCATCTGACCAATGACAAGCTCCATATGAATTTTCCTCTGGACCTAACCTTCTCCCCCAAAGGGGCGGACCCGCACCTTATGAATATTTAGTGTAAAGCTACCTTGTTGCAAACAGTGGGAATTTTTCGCACCGAAATGTTGCATTTATCACGCGAAAACTGGTATTTTTTCAGTGTTCACCATCTACCAGATGATGTCATACACAAAACACGTGTGTCCAGACTTGTCGGCTAGTACCTGTACAAATTTTAGAATTACTACAATAATTTTAAGGTGTCCCACTACAGAGGGTATATCAAAACAATGCGAATTGTTTGAACATCATTACAAGACACCCATGCCACATTGCCGTCAATACGACGTCATTCAGACGTCAATACAACGTCATTCATACGTCAATACGACGTCATTCAGACGTCATGTGCCTGTTGGGTAGTAAAGTTTTTCCGAGCGGCACATGACGACGTCATCAGGTTTCGACGACGTCAATGCGACGGAATTATGACGTCGTGTTCCTGCTGGGTAGTATGTATCAATGTGGAGATCTAATCCGTCTCTTTGAGCTTTCCGTTCTGAAATGCGAATCATTCCACCTTTGTTTCCTTGCCTTCAAGATTTACTGCACGCAAATAGTTCCCTGGTTCACTGGTCTCCAAGATTGCCACTAGGAATGAATATTCTGGTTGTTACGGCAAACTGAAAACAGTCTTGTATAAGCTTCTTGAAAATGTAATATAATTAGTTCAGAATCCTATCACAAGGGGTAAGTGGAGGAACAGAATCACACTCTTCATATAGGTTCATATAGGTGTCCTTACCCAGCGGACACATGACGTCGCAGTGACGTCGCACTAACGTCGATGCTAGTCTGTCATGTCTCACAACATTGAAGAAAAGAGAGCATCAGCTGTTAGGAATGTTGTGAAAAAGTTTCATTGACGGATGAAAAAAAAAAATAAAGTATGGACTATCTTTGAAAATTGGTCGTGGTCTCAAGCCAGAAAAAATAAATAAATAAACAGAACTAGAAAATCTGTCTAAATGGAACTTGCGTTTTCCAATATGTAAACTTTATAAATGTTAAAAATCGGCACTTTGTTGTCTACGGCCATATCACGTTGAAAACACCGGTTCTCGTCCGATCACCGAAGTTAAGCAACGTTGAGCCCGGTTAGTACTTGGATTGGTGACCGCCTGGGAATACCGGGTGCTGTAGACTTTTATCTGCTTTTGTTTATTTATTTCCTAGTTTTATTTTATTTTATTTTCTTTGATAGTTTTTTTTCTTCAAAACTCTACTATGATTATACATGTATTTCTAAGCTGTGCGAGTGAAAATAGGTTTCTCTCAACGTTAAAGACCTTTGATATATTCTGCCGTTTACCGTCTACTGTGCACTGTCTACTCGCTCTTCGTTTTGGAGCAAGCTGAAAAGAAGTGCATGCTGTTCGCGTTTTTCTGTATACTATTTGTTGCTGCCTGCCTACTGCGTCCTGGATACGGTTTACTGCGGTCTGTGCAAGCACAGGGCATGGGTACAAGGTAGCAGTATGTGCGCCTGTTTAAGCGCATTCGACCAAAGTGAGTCGCACAAACAGATGAAACCCACACAGGCATCATAGTAGCCTGCACATTATGGGAGCTGAACCCTGGTGGCCCGTTAGGATAATAAAGGAATGCAAAAATTTCCATGTAGCACATACTTATATTTGGGTAGTAAAACAAACACGCAGACACATCTTTGTTTCTGTACATTAAAGTTCTGCAATAGTTAAAACAAATAAAATAAATAAATAACTAAAAAGGCAGTTATGACATTTGTACTTGTCAGTTATAGTTTTGTATGGTCGAAATGCACAATTTATCAATTTTTGCAATATGTACAGATTTTGGCATCATTTCTTTCACCTATTGAAGTGTTTCCTTCGTCTGAAACTCGACGTAAATGAAACATGGACCTAGAAAACTTAGTTGTGACTGTGGACATTCAAATTTCATGGCTTTTTTATGATTCAGATAAACAGATATCTATTAAATAGAAAGCCCTAAGAGACGGATCAGATCTTCACATTGATACATACTACCCAGCAGGTACACGACGTCATGGTGACGTCACATTGACGACGTCATCATGACGTCGCATTGACGTCGACGCAACCTGATTACGCCGCATCAACGTTATTCCGACGTCATGTGTCCGCTCGGAAATATTCCCTGCCCAGCAGACATATGACGTCGGAATGACGTCGTGTCGGCGCCGACGCAACCTGATAATGCCGCTTCAACGTAATTCCGCTGTCATGTGCCAGCTGGGAAATACTTTACTGCCCAGCAGGCACATGACGTCGGAATGACCTCGTATTGACGTCGGTGCGCCATGGCGATGTCGCATCGACGCCATTTCGACGTCATTGTGACGTCATGCTCCTGCTGGGTGTCTTGTTATGATGTTCAAACAATTTGCATCGTTTAGATTTACCCTTTCTATTTGTGACACCATAAAATTTGTGTAATTATTCTAAAAAATTGAACAGATGCTTATGTTAGCTGACAATGTGTCAAAAAATACTGACAGGATATGACGCATTGCACATCTTGATCTGAGTCTGAAGTTGTTTCTCAGATACATCTATCCAAAAGTTTAGGATCACTGCGGTAAATTTTTAATAATCTTGGAGCTCATAGGTTACATCATTTGCACGTGCATTTTATGTTCATCTCTTGTGTCGAACGTTATGAGCCTTGTCCGGGCAAATATGTTTGACACTATACGCAAACAGTGGGTACCAAGAGAAGTCTATGCAACTGCGTAGTCTGTAAGAGTTCGCGCAGTTCACCGTTTGATTCCCCGAAGGCATACTTATTGTGCCTAACTTGTCCTGGTTGTGCTAGTGCACAGTCTGGTCAGGACATAGATGATTTGCATATACCATAAGGCTGATTTTATCACGACACGAATCAAATGGTCCGCGCAAGG
Organism: Ctena decussata; assembly: GCA_963989385.1. Lineage (NCBI taxonomy): Eukaryota > Metazoa > Mollusca > Bivalvia > Lucinida > Lucinidae > Ctena > Ctena decussata. The sequence continues at coordinate 41,579,248 of OZ022514.1, forward strand.
AAAAATGTGTTTCAGCCAATAATGTTCACAGCGAAATATGTACGTAAACGCAACCAGGAGATACTAAGATATGTCTATGATCATGTGTAGTCTACCCTGTTCTGATTGTGCATGTCTAGTCTCTGGACACGCGTGCTTTGCGTATGACATAAGACTGGTTTTATCACGACACGAGGTATGCGCAAGGAAAAAAGTGTTTCATACCATATTGGTAAAAGCGAAAAGCAGTCCGATTAGTGTCATTTCTTTTCGCACACTTTACGGCGCTCCAGTGTATGATGCTCAAGATTGTTTAAGCATGTAGTGAACGCGTAACTCTTACCACAGACTGGGCTGATTCTTCTCGTCGCATGAGGCCCTTTTCCGAGGGTGTGGCTCTTAAAGAATGCGCATGAATATTAGAAAAAAAGGAATTTGTTTTTTTCGCGTAGTAAGCAACACTTTGGCTAGCAACACTATATAAAGCCAGCAAAAATTTGCATCAGCCTTGACAAGGAAAAAAACAACTGGCACATGGCATCCTAATGACGCCGTACTGACGTCGATGTGACGTCACCATGTCATGTGCCTACCGGGAAGATGGTTTTCATAAAATGTATTACTGAGCTCCACGTTATCCATGGTTTATGATATAGAGTTATCTCCCATTGTCCATACAGTCCTTGTGGTGGCTTACCACTAAATATTTTACATAGACCACAATGGTACCAGTTCAAGGCCTGCTTGATAAACTACACATACATTTTTTCCAAACCTCTTTTGTTTTACTAGTCTACTCTAGTATTTTAAATTTCAGTGGAAAAAGAAGACATGCTTCCCTGCTCCGGAAGCCACGATTCTGTCATGTGTTTGTTTACCAACAGATTCGCAGTAAAAAAAATATGATATTTTCTGTGGAGGGGTCCCACACTAAAATAGCTACAAATATCTCATGGATGAATAGAAATATTTATAAACCCCTTCCAAATATTTTATTTGGACTCCTCTTTTCTAATCTTAGTATAAATTTAATCCATCTGACCAATGACAAGCTCCATATGAATTTTCCTCTGGACCTAACCTTCTCCCCCAAAGGGGCGGACCCGCACCTTATGAATATTTAGTGTAAAGCTACCTTGTTGCAAACAGTGGGAATTTTTCGCACCGAAATGTTGCATTTATCACGCGAAAACTGGTATTTTTTCAGTGTTCACCATCTACCAGATGATGTCATACACAAAACACGTGTGTCCAGACTTGTCGGCTAGTACCTGTACAAATTTTAGAATTACTACAATAATTTTAAGGTGTCCCACTACAGAGGGTATATCAAAACAATGCGAATTGTTTGAACATCATTACAAGACACCCATGCCACATTGCCGTCAATACGACGTCATTCAGACGTCAATACAACGTCATTCATACGTCAATACGACGTCATTCAGACGTCATGTGCCTGTTGGGTAGTAAAGTTTTTCCGAGCGGCACATGACGACGTCATCAGGTTTCGACGACGTCAATGCGACGGAATTATGACGTCGTGTTCCTGCTGGGTAGTATGTATCAATGTGGAGATCTAATCCGTCTCTTTGAGCTTTCCGTTCTGAAATGCGAATCATTCCACCTTTGTTTCCTTGCCTTCAAGATTTACTGCACGCAAATAGTTCCCTGGTTCACTGGTCTCCAAGATTGCCACTAGGAATGAATATTCTGGTTGTTACGGCAAACTGAAAACAGTCTTGTATAAGCTTCTTGAAAATGTAATATAATTAGTTCAGAATCCTATCACAAGGGGTAAGTGGAGGAACAGAATCACACTCTTCATATAGGTTCATATAGGTGTCCTTACCCAGCGGACACATGACGTCGCAGTGACGTCGCACTAACGTCGATGCTAGTCTGTCATGTCTCACAACATTGAAGAAAAGAGAGCATCAGCTGTTAGGAATGTTGTGAAAAAGTTTCATTGACGGATGAAAAAAAAAAATAAAGTATGGACTATCTTTGAAAATTGGTCGTGGTCTCAAGCCAGAAAAAATAAATAAATAAACAGAACTAGAAAATCTGTCTAAATGGAACTTGCGTTTTCCAATATGTAAACTTTATAAATGTTAAAAATCGGCACTTTGTTGTCTACGGCCATATCACGTTGAAAACACCGGTTCTCGTCCGATCACCGAAGTTAAGCAACGTCGAGCCCGGTTAGTACTTGGATGGGTGACCGCCTGGGAATACCGGGTGCTGTAGACTTTTATCTGCTTTTGTTTATTTATTTCCTAGTTTTATTTTATTTTATTTTCTTTGATAGTTTTTTTTCTTCAAAACTCTACTATGACAATACATGTATTTCTAAGCTGTGCGAGTGAAAATAGGTTTCTCTCAACGTTAAAGACCTTTGATATATTCTGCCGTTTACCGTCTACTGTGCACTGTCTACTCGCTCTTCGTTTTGGAGCAAGCTGAAAAGAAGTGCATGCTGTTCGCGTTTTTCTGTATACTATTTGTTGCTGCCTGCCTACTGCGTCCTGGATACGGTTTACTGCGGTCTGTGCAAGCACAGGGCATGGGTACAAGGTAGCAGTATGTGCGCCTGTTTAAGCGCATTCGACCAAAGTGAGTCGCACAAACAGATGAAACCCACACAGGCATCATAGTAGCCTGCACATTATGGGAGCTGAACCCTGGTGGCCCGTTAGGATAATAAAGGAATGCAAAAATTTCCATGTAGCACATACTTATATTTGGGTAGTAAAACAAACACGCAGACACATCTTTGTTTCTGTACATTAAAGTTCTGCAATAGTTAAAACAAATAAAATAAATAAATAACTAAAAAGGCAGTTATGACATTTGTACTTGTCAGTTATAGTTTTGTATGGTCGAAATGCACAATTTATCAATTTTTGCAATATGTACAGATTTTGGCATCATTTCTTTCACCTATTGAAGTGTTTCCTTCGTCTGAAACTCGACGTAAATGAAACATGGACCTAGAAAACTTAGTTGTGACTGTGGACATTCAAATTTCATGGCTTTTTTATGATTCAGATAAACAGATATCTATTAAATAGAAAGCCCTAAGAGACGGATCAGATCTTCACATTGATACATACTACCCAGCAGGTACACGACGTCATGGTGACGTCACATTGACGACGTCATCATGACGTCGCATTGACGTCGACGCAACCTGATTACGCCGCATCAACGTTATTCCGACGTCATGTGTCCGCTCGGAAATATTCCCTGCCCAGCAGACATATGACGTCGGAATGACGTCGTGTCGGCGCCGACGCAACCTGATAATGCCGCTTCAACGTAATTCCGCTGTCATGTGCCAGCTGGGAAATACTTTACTGCCCAGCAGGCACATGACGTCGGAATGACCTCGTATTGACGTCGGTGCGCCATGGCGACGTCGCATCGACGCCATTTCGACGTCATTGTGACGTCATGCTCCTGCTGGGTGTCTTGTTATGATGTTCAAACAATTTGCATCGTTTAGATTTACCCTTTCTATTTGTGACACCATAAAATTTGTGTAATTATTCTAAAAAATTGAACAGATGCTTATGTTAGCTGACAATGTGTCAAAAAATACTGACAGGATATGACGCATTGCACATCTTGATCTGAGTCTGAAGTTGTTTCTCAGATACATCTATCCAAAAGTTTAGGATCACTGCGGTAAATTTTTAATAATCTTGGAGCTCATAGGTTACATCATTTGCACGTGCATTTTATGTTCATCTCTTGTGTCGAACGTTATGAGCCTTGTCCGGGCAAATATGTTTGACACTATACGCAAACAGTGGGTACCAAGAGAAGTCTATGCAACTGCGTAGTCTGTAAGAGTTCGCGCAGTTCACCGTTTGATTCCCCGAAGGCATACTTATTGTGCCTAACTTGTCCTGGTTGTGCTAGTGCACAGTCTGGTCAGGACATAGATGATTTGCATATACCATAAGGCTGATTTTATCACGACACGAATCAAATGGTCCGCGCAAGGAAAAATGTGTTTCAGCCAATAATGTTCACAGCGAAATATGTACGTAAACGCAACCAGGAGATACTAAGATATGTCTATGATCATGTGTAGTCTACCCTGTTCTGATTGTGCATGTCTAGTCTCTGGACACGCGTGCTTTGCGTATGACATAAGACTGGTTTTATCACGACACGAGGTATGCGCAAGGAAAAAAGTGTTTCATACCATATTGGTAAAAGCGAAAAGCAGTCCGATTAGTGTCATTTCTTTTCGCACACTTTACGGCGCTCCAGTGTATGATGCTCAAGATTGTTTAAGCATGTAGTGAACGCGTAACTCTTACCACAGACTGGGCTGATTCTTCTCGTCGCATGAGGCCCTTTTCCGAGGGTGTGGCTCTTAAAGAATGCGCATGAATATTAGAAAAAAAGGAATTTGTTTTTTTCGCGTAGTAAGCAACACTTTGGCTAGCAACACTATATAAAGCCAGCAAAAATTTGCATCAGCCTTGACAAGGAAAAAAACAACTGGCACATGGCATCCTAATGACGCCGTACTGACGTCGATGTGACGTCACCATGTCATGTGCCTACCGGGAAGATGGTTTTCATAAAATGTATTACTGAGCTCCACGTTATCCATGGTTTATGATATAGAGTTATCTCCCATTGTCCATACAGTCCTTGTGGTGGCTTACCACTAAATATTTTACATAGACCACAATGGTACCAGTTCAAGGCCTGCTTGATAAACTACACATACATTTTTTCCAAACCTCTTTTGTTTTACTAGTCTACTCTAGTATTTTAAATTTCAGTGGAAAAAGAAGACATGCTTCCCTGCTCCGGAAGCCACGATTCTGTCATGTGTTTGTTTACCAACAGATTCGCAGTAAAAAAAATATGATATTTTCTGTGGAGGGGTCCCACACTAAAATAGCTACAAATATCTCATGGATGAATAGAAATATTTATAAACCCCTTCCAAATATTTTATTTGGACTCCTCTTTTCTAATCTTAGTATAAATTTAATCCATCTGACCAATGACAAGCTCCATATGAATTTTCCTCTGGACCTAACCTTCTCCCCCAAAGGGGCGGACCCGCACCTTATGAATATTTAGTGTAAAGCTACCTTGTTGCAAACAGTGGGAATTTTTCGCACCGAAATGTTGCATTTATCACGCGAAAACTGGTATTTTTTCAGTGTTCACCATCTACCAGATGATGTCATACACAAAACACGTGTGTCCAGACTTGTCGGCTAGTACCTGTACAAATTTTAGAATTATTACAATAATTTTAAGGTGTCCCACTACAGAGGGTATATCAAAACAATGCGAATTGTTGAACATCATTACAAAGACACCCATGCACCATTGCCGTCAATACGACGTCATTCAGACGTCAATACGACGTCATTCAGACGTCATGTGCCTGCTGGGTAGTAAAGTTTTTTTCCAAGCGGCATGTGACGACGTCATCAGGTTTCGACGACGTCAATGCGACGGAATTATGACGTCGTGTTCCTGCTCGGTAGTATGTATCAATGTGGAGATCTAATCCGTCTCTTTGAGCTTTCCGTTCTGAAATGCGAATCATTCCACCGTTGTTTCCTCGATTGGTGGTGAACACCTTCAAGATTTACTGCACGCAAATAGTTCCCTGGTTCACTGGTCTCCAAGATTGCCACTAGGAATGAATATTCTGGTTGTTACGGCAAACTGAAAAGAGTCTTGTATAAGCTTCTTGAAAATGTAATATAATTAATTCAGAATCCTATCACAAGGGGTAACTGGAGGAACAGAATCACACTCTTCATACAGGTTCATATAGGTGTCCTTACCCAGCGGACACATGACGTCGCAGTGACGTCGCACTAACGTCGATGCTAGTCTGTCATGTCTCACAACATTGAAGAAAAGAGAGCATCAGCTGTGTTAGGAATGTTGTGAAAAAGTTTCATTGACGGATGAAAAAAAAAAAAATAAAGTATGGACTATCTTTGAAAATTGGTCGTGGTCTCGAGCCAGAAAAAAATAAATAAATAAACGGAACTAGAAAATCTGTCTAAATGGAACTTGCGTTTTCCAATATGTAAACTTTATAAATGTTAAAAATCGGCACTTTGTTGTCTACGGCCATATCACGTTGAAAACACCGGTTCTCGTCCGATCACCGAAGTTAAGCAACGTCGAGCCCGGTTAGTACTTGGATGGGTGACCGCCTGGGAATACCGGGTGCTGTAGACTTTTATCTGCTTTTGTTTATTTATTTCCTAGTTTTATTTTATTTTATTTTCTTTGATAGTTTTTTTTTCAAAACTCTACTATGATTATACATGTATTTCTAAGCTGTGCGAGTGAAAATAGGTTTCTCTCAACGTTAAAGACCTTTGATATATTCTGCCGTTTACCGTCTACTGTGCACTGTCTACTCGCTCTTCGTTTTGGAGCAAGCTGAAAAGAAATGCATGCTGTTCGCGTTTTTCTGTATACTATTTGTTGCTGCCTGCCTACTGCGTCCTGGATACGGTTTACTGCGGTCTGTGCAAGCACAGGGCATGGGTACAAGGTAGCAGTATGTGCGCCTGTTTAAGCGCATTCGACCAAAGTGAGTCGCACAAACAGATGAAACCCACACAGGCATCATAGTAGCCTGCACATTATGGGAGCTGAACCCTGGTGGCCCGTTAGGATAATAAAGGAATGCAAAAATTTCCATGTAGCACATACTTATATTTGGGTAGTAAAACAAACACGCAGACACACCTTTGTTTCTGTACATTAAAGTTCTGCAATAGTTAAAACAAATAAAATAAATAAATAACTAAAAAGGCAGTTATGACATTTGTACTTGTCAGTTATAGTTTTGTATGGTCGAAATGCACAATTTATCAATTTTTGCAATATGTACAGATTTTGGCATCATTTCTTTCACCTATTGAAGTGTTTCCTTCGTCTGAAACTCGACGTAAATGAAACATGGACCTAGAAAACTTAGTTGTGACTGTGGACATTCAAATTTCATGGCTTTTTTATGATTCAGATAAACAGATATCTATTAAATAGAAAGCCCTAAGAGACGGATCAGATCTTCACATTGATACATACTACCCAGCAGGTACACGACGTCATGGTGACGTCACATTGACGACGTCATCATGACGTCGCATTGACGTCGACGCAACCTGATTACGCCGCATCAACGTTATTCCGACGTCATGTGTCCGCTCGGAAATATTCCCTGCCCAGCAGACATATGACGTCGGAATGACGTCGTGTCGGCGCCGACGCAACCTGATAACGCCGCTTCAACGTAATTCCGCTGTCATGTGCCAGCTGGGAAATACTTTACTGCCCAGCAGGCACATGACGTCGGAATGACCTCGTATTGACGTCGGTGCGCCATGGCGACGTCGCATCGACGCCATTTCGACGTCATTGTGACGTCATGCTCCTGCTGGGTGTCTTGTTATGATGTTCAAACAATTTGCATCGTTTAAATTTACCCTTTCTATTTGTGACACCATAAAATTTGTGTAATTATTCTAAAAAATTGAACAGATGCTTATGTTAGCTGACAATGTGTCAAAAAATACTGACAGGATATGACGCATTGCACATCTTGATCTGAGTCTGAAGTTGTTTCTCAGATACATCTATCCAAAAGTTTAGGATCACTGCGGTAAATTTTTAATAATCTTGGAGCTCATAGGTTACATCATTTGCACGTGCATTTTATGCTCATCTCTTGTGTCGAACGTTATGAGCCTTGTCCGGGCAAATATGTTTGACACTATACGCAAACAGTGGGTACCAAGAGAAGTCTATGCAACTGCGTAGTCTGTAAGAGTTCGCGCAGTTCACCGTTTGATTCCCCGAAGGCATACTTATTGCGCCTAACTTGTCCTGGTTGTGCTAGTGCACAGTCTGGTCAGGACATAGATGATTTGCATATACCATAAGGCTGATTTTATCACGACACGAATCAAATGGTCCGCGCAAGGAAAAATGTGTTTCAGCCAATAATGTTTACAGCGAAATATGTACGTAAACGCAACCAGGAGATACTAAGATATGTCTATGATCATGTGTAGTCTACCCTGTTCTGATTGTGCATGTCTAGTCTCTGGACACGCGTGCTTTGCGTATGACATAAGACTGGTTTTATCACGACACGAGGTATGCGCAAGGAAAAAAGTGTTTCATACCATATTGGTAAAAGCGAAAAGCAGTCCGATTAGTGTCATTTCTTTTCGCACACTTTACGGCGCTCCAGTGTATGATGCTCAAGATTGTTTAAGCATGTAGTGAACGCGTAACTCTTACCACAGACTGGGCTGATTCTTCTCGTCGCATGAGGCCCTTTTCCGAGGGTGTGGCTCTTAAAGAATGCGCATGAATATTAGAAAAAAAGGAATTTGTTTTTTTCGCGTAGTAAGCAACACTTTGGCTAGCAACACTATATAAAGCCAGCAAAAATTTGCATCAGCCTTGACAAGGAAAAAAACAACTGGCACATGGCATCCTAATGACGCCGTACTGACGTCGATGTGACGTCACCATGTCATGTGCCTACCGGGAAGATGGTTTTCATAAAATGTATTACTGAGCTCCACGTTATCCATGGTTTATGATATAGAGTTATCTCCCATTGTCCATACAGTCCTTGTGGTGGCTTACCACTAAATATTTTACATAGACCACAATGGTACCAGTTCAAGGCCTGCTTGATAAACTACACATACATTTTTTCCAAACCTCTTTTGTTTTACTAGTCTACTCTAGTATTTTAAATTTCAGTGGAAAAAGAAGACATGCTTCCCTGCTCCGGAAGCCATGATTCTGTCATGTGTTTGTTTACCAACAGATTCGCAGTAAAAAAAATATGATATTTTCTGTGGAGGGGTCCCACACTAAAATAGCTACAAATATCTCATGGATGAATGGAAATATTTATAAACCCCTTCCAAATATTTTATTTGGACTCCTCTTTTCTAATCTTAGTATAAATTTAATCCATCTGACCAATGACAAGCTCCATATGAATTTTCCTCTGGACCTAACCTTCTCCCCCAAAGGGGCGGACCCGCACCTTATGAATATTTAGTGTAAAGCTACCTTGTTGCAAACAGTGGGAATTTTTCGCACCGAAATGTTGCATTTATCACGCGAAAACTGGTATTTTTTCAGTGTTCACCATCTACCAGATGATGTCATACACAAAACACGTGTGTCCAGACTTGTCGGCTAGTACCTGTACAAATTTTAGAATTATTACAATAATTTTAAGGTGTCCCACTACAGAGGGTATATCAAAACAATGCGAATTGTTGAACATCATTACAAAGACACCCATGCACCATTGCCGTCAATACGACGTCATTCAGACGTCAATACGACGTCATTCAGACGTCATGTGCCTGCTGGGTAGTAAAGTTTTTTTCCAAGCGGCATGTGACGACGTCATCAGGTTTCGACGACGTCAATGCGACGGAATTATGACGTCGTGTTCCTGCTCGGTAGTATGTATCAATGTGGAGATCTAATCCGTCTCTTTGAGCTTTCCGTTCTGAAATGCGAATCATTCCACCGTTGTTTCCTCGATTGGTGGTGAACACCTTCAAGATTTACTGCACGCAAATAGTTCCCTGGTTCACTGGTCTCCAAGATTGCCACTAGGAATGAATATTCTGGTTGTTACGGCAAACTGAAAAGAGTCTTGTATAAGCTTCTTGAAAATGTAATATAATTAATTCAGAATCCTATCACAAGGGGTAACTGGAGGAACAGAATCACACTCTTCATACAGGTTCATATAGGTGTCCTTACCCAGCGGACACATGACGTCGCAGTGACGTCGCACTAACGTCGATGCTAGTCTGTCATGTCTCACAACATTGAAGAAAAGAGAGCATCAGCTGTGTCAGGAATGTTGTGAAAAAGTTTCATTGACGGATGAAAAAAAAAAAAAAAAGTATGGACTATCTTTGAAAATTGGTCGTGGTCTCGAGCCAGAAAAAAATAAATAAATAAACAGAACTAGAAAATCTGTCTAAATGGAACTTGCGTTTTCCAATATGTAAACTTTATAAATGTTAAAAATCGGCACTTTGTTGTCTACGGCCATATCACGTTGAAAACACCGGTTCTCGTCCGATCACCGAAGTTAAGCAACGTCGAGCCCGGTTAGTACTTGGATGGGTGACCGCCTGGGAATACCGGGTGCTGTAGACTTTTATCTGCTTTTGTTTATTTATTTCCTAGTTTTATTTTATTTTATTTTCTTTGATAGTTTTTTTTTTCAAAACTCTACTATGATTATACATGTATTTCTAAGCTGTGCGAGTGAAAATAGGTTTCTCTCAACGTTAAAGACCTTTGATATATTCTGCCGTTTACCGTCTACTGTGCACTGTCTACTCGCTCTTCGTTTTGGAGCAAGCTGAAAAGAAGTGCATGCTGTTCGCGTTTTTCTGTATACTATTTGTTGCTGCCTGCCTACTGCGTCCTGGATACGGTTTACTGCGGTCTGTGCAAGCACAGGGCATGGGTACAAGGTAGCAGTATGTGCGCCTGTTTAAGCGCATTCGACCAAAGTGAGTCGCACAAACAGATGAAACCCACACAGGCATCATAGTAGCCTGCACATTATGGGAGCTGAACCCTGGTGGCCCGTTAGGATAATAAAGGAATGCAAAAATTTCCATGTAGCACATACTTATATTTGGGTAGTAAAACAAACACGCAGACACACCTTTGTTTCTGTACATTAAAGTTCTGCAATAGTTAAAACAAATAAAATAAATAAATAACTAAAAAGGCAGTTATGACATTTGTACTTGTCAGTTATAGTTTTGTATGGTCGAAATGCACAATTTATCAATTTTTGCAATATGTACAGATTTTGGCATCATTTCTTTCACCTATTGAAGTGTTTCCTTCGTCTGAAACTCGACGTAAATGAAACATGGACCTAGAAAACTTAGTTGTGACTGTGGACATTCAAATTTCATGGCTTTTTTATGATTCAGATAAACAGATATCTATTAAATAGAAAGCCCTAAGAGACGGATCAGATCTTCACATTGATACATACTACCCAGCAGGTACACGACGTCATGGTGACGTCACATTGACGACGTCATCATGACGTCGCATTGACGTCGACGCAACCTGATTACGCCGCATCAACGTTATTCCGACGTCATGTGTCCGCTCGGAAATATTCCCTGCCCAGCAGACATATGACGTCGGAATGACGTCGTGTCGGCGCCGACGCAACCTGATAACGCCGCTTCAACGTAATTCCGCTGTCATGTGCCAGCTGGGAAATACTTTACTGCCCAGCAGGCACATGACGTCGGAATGACCTCGTATTGACGTCGGTGCGCCATGGCGACGTCGCATCGACGCCATTTCGACGTCATTGTGACGTCATGCTCCTGCTGGGTGTCTTGTTATGATGTTCAAACAATTTGCATCGTTTAAATTTACCCTTTCTATTTGTGACACCATAAAATTTGTGTAATTATTCTAAAAAATTGAACAGATGCTTATGTTAGCTGACAATGTGTCAAAAAATACTGACAGGATATGACGCATTGCACATCTTGATCTGAGTCTGAAGTTGTTTCTCAGATACATCTATCCAAAAGTTTAGGATCACTGCGGTAAATTTTTAATAATCTTGGAGCTCATAGGTTACATCATTTGCACGTGCATTTTATGCTCATCTCTTGTGTCGAACGTTATGAGCCTTGTCCGGGCAAATATGTTTGACACTATACGCAAACAGTGGGTACCAAGAGAAGTCTATGCAACTGCGTAGTCTGTAAGAGTTCGCGCAGTTCACCGTTTGATTCCCCGAAGGCATACTTATTGCGCCTAACTTGTCCTGGTTGTGCTAGTGCACAGTCTGGTCAGGACATAGATGATTTGCATATACCATAAGGCTGATTTTATCACGACACGAATCAAATGGTCCGCGCAAGGAAAAATGTGTTTCAGCCAATAATGTTTACAGCGAAATATGTACGTAAACGCAACCAGGAGATACTAAGATATGTCTATGATCATGTGTAGTCTACCCTGTTCTGATTGTGCATGTCTAGTCTCTGGACACGCGTGCTTTGCGTATGACATAAGACTGGTTTTATCACGACACGAGGTATGCGCAAGGAAAAAAGTGTTTCATACCATATTGGTAAAAGCGAAAAGCAGTCCGATTAGTGTCATTTCTTTTCGCACACTTTACGGCGCTCCAGTGTATGATGCTCAAGATTGTTTAAGCATGTAGTGAACGCGTAACTCTTACCACAGACTGGGCTGATTCTTCTCGTCGCATGAGGCCCTTTTCCGAGGGTGTGGCTCTTAAAGAATGCGCATGAATATTAGAAAAAAAGGAATTTGTTTTTTTCGCGTAGTAAGCAACACTTTGGCTAGCAACACTATATAAAGCCAGCAAAAATTTGCATCAGCCTTGACAAGGAAAAAAACAACTGGCACATGGCATCCTAATGACGCCGTACTGACGTCGATGTGACGTCACCATGTCATGTGCCTACCGGGAAGATGGTTTTCATAAAATGTATTACTGAGCTCCACGTTATCCATGGTTTATGATATAGAGTTATCTCCCATTGTCCATACAGTCCTTGTGGTGGCTTACCACTAAATATTTTACATAGACCACAATGGTACCAGTTCAAGGCCTGCTTGATAAACTACACATACATTTTTTCCAAACCTCTTTTGTTTTACTAGTCTACTCTAGTATTTTAAATTTCAGTGGAAAAAGAAGACATGCTTCCCTGCTCCGGAAGCCACGATTCTGTCATGTGTTTGTTTACCAACAGATTCGCAGTAAAAAAAATATGATATTTTCTGTGGAGGGGTCCCACACTAAAATAGCTACAAATATCTCATGGATGAATAGAAATATTTATAAACCCCTTCCAAATATTTTATTTGGACTCCTCTTTTCTAATCTTAGTATAAATTTAATCCATCTGACCAATGACAAGCTCCATATGAATTTTCCTCTGGACCTAACCTTCTCCCCCAAAGGGGCGGACCCGCACCTTATGAATATTTAGTGTAAAGCTACCTTGTTGCAAACAGTGGGAATTTTTCGCACCGAAATGTTGCATTTATCACGCGAAAACTGGTATTTTTTCAGTGTTCACCATCTACCAGATGATGTCATACACAAAACACGTGTGTCCAGACTTGTCGGCTAGTACCTGTACAAATTTTAGAATTATTACAATAATTTTAAGGTGTCCCACTACAGAGGGTATATCAAAACAATGCGAATTGTTGAACATCATTACAAAGACACCCATGCACCATTGCCGTCAATACGACGTCATTCAGACGTCAATACGACGTCATTCAGACGTCATGTGCCTGCTGGGTAGTAAAGTTTTTTTCCAAGCGGCATGTGACGACGTCATCAGGTTTCGACGACGTCAATGCGACGGAATTATGACGTCGTGTTCCTGCTCGGTAGTATGTATCAATGTGGAGATCTAATCCGTCTCTTTGAGCTTTCCGTTCTGAAATGCGAATCATTCCACCGTCGTTTCCTCGATTGGTGGTGAACACCTTCAAGATTTACTGCACGCAAATAGTTCCCTGGTTCACTGGTCTCCAAGATTGCCACTAGGAATGAATATTCTGGTTGTTACGGCAAACTGAAAAGAGTCTTGTATAAGCTTCTTGAAAATGTAATATAATTAATTCAGAATCCTATCACAAGGGGTAACTGGAGGAACAGAATCACACTCTTCATACAGGTTCATATAGGTGTCCTTACCCAGCGGACACATGACGTCGCAGTGACGTCGCACTAACGTCGATGCTAGTCTGTCATGTCTCACAACATTGAAGAAAAGAGAGCATCAGCTGTGTTAGGTATGTTGTGAAAAAGTTTCATTGACGGATGAAAAAAAAAAAATAAAGTATGGACTATCTTTGAAAATTGGTCGTGGTCTCGAGCCAGAAAAAAATAAATAAATAAACAGAACTAGAAAATCTGTCTAAATGGAACTTGCGTTTTCCAATATGTAAACTTTATAAATGTTAAAAATCGGCACTTTGTTGTCTACGGCCATATCACGTTGAAAACACCGGTTCTCGTCCGATCACCGAAGTTAAGCAACGTCGAGCCCGGTTAGTACTTGGATGGGTGACCGCCTGGGAATACCGGGTGCTGTAGACTTTTATCTGCTTTTGTTTATTTAATTCCTAGTTTTATTTTATTTCATTTTCTTTGATAGTTTTTATTTCATTTTCTTTGATAGTTTTTTTTCAAAACTCTTCTCTTCTAAGCTGTGCGAGTGAAACTCTTCTCTTCTAAGCTGTGCGAGTGAAAATAGGTTTCTCTCAACGTTAAAGACCTTTGATATATTCTGCCGTTTACCGTCTACTGTGCACTGTCTACTCGCTGTTCGTTTTGGAGCTAGCTGAAAAGAAGTGCATGCTGTTCGCGTTTTTCTGTATACTATTTACTGTCCAGTGAGTGTTGCTGCCTGCCTACTGCGTCCTGGATACGGTTTACTGCGGTCTGTGCAAGCACAGGGCATGGGTACAAGGTAGCAGTATGTGCGCCTGTTTAAGCGCATTCGACCAAAGTGAGTCGCACAAACAGATGAAACCCACACAGGCATCATAGTAGCCTGCACATTATGGGAGCTGAACCCTGGTGGCCCGTTAGGATAATAAAGGAATGCAAAAATTTCCATGTAGCACATACTTATATTTGGGTAGTAAAACAAACACGCAGACACATCTTTGTTTCTGTACATTAAAGTTCTGCAATAGTTGAAACAAATAAAATAAATAAATAACTAAAAAGGCAGTTATGACATTTGTACTTGTCAGTTATAGTTTTGTATGGTCGAAATGCACAATTTATCAATTTTTGCAATATGTACAGATTTTGGCATCATTTCTTTCACCTATTGAAGTGTTTCCTTCGTCTGAAACTCGACGTAAATGAAACATGGACCTAGAAAACTTAGTTGTGACTGTGGACATTCAAATTTCATGGCTTTTTTATGATTCAGATAAACAGATATCTATTAAATAGAAAGCCCTAAGAGACGGATCAGATCTTCACATTGATACATACTACCCAGCAGGTACACGACGTCATGGTGACGTCACATTGACGACGTCATCATGACGTCGCATTGACGTCGACGCAACCTGATTACGCCGCATCAACGTTATTCCGACGTCATGTGTCCGCTCGGAAATATTCCCTGCCCAGCAGACATATGACGTCGGAATGACGTCGTGTCGGCGCCGACGCAACCTGATAACGCCGCTTCAACGTAATTCCGCTGTCATGTGCCAGCTGGGAAATACTTTACTGCCCAGCAGGCACATGACGTCGGAATGACCTCGTATTGACGTCGGTGCGCCATGGCGACGTCGCATCGACGCCATTTCGACGTCATTGTGACGTCATGCTCCTGCTGGGTGTCTTGTTATGATGTTCAAACAATTTGCATCGTTTAAATTTACCCTTTCTATTTGTGACACCATAAAATTTGTGTAATTATTCTAAAAAATTGAACAGATGCTTATGTTAGCTGACAATGTGTCAAAAAATACTGACAGGATATGACGCATTGCACATCTTGATCTGAGTCTGAAGTTGTTTCTCAGATACATCTATCCAAAAGTTTAGGATCACTGCGGTAAATTTTTAATAATCTTGGAGCTCATAGGTTACATCATTTGCACGTGCATTTTATGCTCATCTCTTGTGTCGAACGTTATGAGCCTTGTCCGGGCAAATATGTTTGACACTATACGCAAACAGTGGGTACCAAGAGAAGTCTATGCAACTGCGTAGTCTGTAAGAGTTCGCGCAGTTCACCGTTTGATTCCCCGAAGGCATACTTATTGCGCCTAACTTGTCCTGGTTGTGCTAGTGCACAGTCTGGTCAGGACATAGATGATTTGCATATACCATAAGGCTGATTTTATCACGACACGAATCAAATGGTCCGCGCAAGGAAAAATGTGTTTCAGCCAATAATGTTTACAGCGAAATATGTACGTAAACGCAACCAGGAGATACTAAGATATGTCTATGATCATGTGTAGTCTACCCTGTTCTGATTGTGCATGTCTAGTCTCTGGACACGCGTGCTTTGCGTATGACATAAGACTGGTTTTATCACGACACGAGGTATGCGCAAGGAAAAAAGTGTTTCATACCATATTGGTAAAAGCGAAAAGCAGTCCGATTAGTGTCATTTCTTTTCGCACACTTTACGGCGCTCCAGTGTATGATGCTCAAGATTGTTTAAGCATGTAGTGAACGCGTAACTCTTACCACAGACTGGGCTGATTCTTCTCGTCGCATGAGGCCCTTTTCCGAGGGTGTGGCTCTTAAAGAATGCGCATGAATATTAGAAAAAAAGGAATTTGTTTTTTTCGCGTAGTAAGCAACACTTTGGCTAGCAACACTATATAAAGCCAGCAAAAATTTGCATCAGCCTTGACAAGGAAAAAAACAACTGGCACATGGCATCCTAATGACGCCGTACTGACGTCGATGTGACGTCACCATGTCATGTGCCTACCGGGAAGATGGTTTTCATAAAATGTATTACTGAGCTCCACGTTATCCATGGTTTATGATATAGAGTTATCTCCCATTGTCCATACAGTCCTTGTGGTGGCTTACCACTAAATATTTTACATAGACCACAATGGTACCAGTTCAAGGCCTGCTTGATAAACTACACATACATTTTTTCCAAACCTCTTTTGTTTTACTAGTCTACTCTAGTATTTTAAATTTCAGTGGAAAAAGAAGACATGCTTCCCTGCTCCGGAAGCCATGATTCTGTCATGTGTTTGTTTACCAACAGATTCGCAGTAAAAAATATATGATATTTTCTGTGGAGGGGTCCCACACTAAAATAGCTACAAATATCTCATGGATGAATGGAAATATTTATAAACCCCTTCCAAATATTTTATTTGGACTCCTCTTTTCTAATCTTAGTATAAATTTAATCCATCTGACCAATGACAAGCTCCATATGAATTTTCCTCTGGACCTAACCTTCTCCCCCAAAGGGGCGGACCCGCACCTTATGAATATTTAGTGTAAAGCTACCTTGTTGCAAACAGTGGGAATTTTTCGCACCGAAATGTTGCATTTATCACGCGAAAACTGGTATTTTTTCAGTGTTCACCATCTACCAGATGATGTCATACACAAAACACGTGTGTCCAGACTTGTCGGCTAGTACCTGTACAAATTTTAGAATTATTACAATAATTTTAAGGTGTCCCACTACAGAGGGTATATCAAAACAATGCGAATTGTTGAACATCATTACAAAGACACCCATGCACCATTGCCGTCAATACGACGTCATTCAGACGTCAATACGACGTCATTCAGACGTCATGTGCCTGCTGGGTAGTAAAGTTTTTTTCCAAGCGGCATGTGACGACGTCATCAGGTTTCGACGACGTCAATGCGACGGAATTATGACGTCGTGTTCCTGCTCGGTAGTATGTATCAATGTGGCGATCTAATCCGTCTCTTTGAGCTTTCCGTTCTGAAATGCGTATCATTCCACCGTTGTTTCCTCGATTGGTGGTGAACACCTTCAAGATTTACTGCACGCAAATAGTTCCCTGGTTCACTGGTCTCCAAGATTGCCACTAGGAATGAATATTCTGGTTGTTACGGCAAACTGAAAAGAGTCTTGTATAAGCTTCTTGAAAATGTAATATAATTAATTCAGAATCCTATCACAAGGGGTAACTGGAGGAACAGAATCACACTCTTCATACAGGTTCATATAGGTGTCCTTACCCAGCGGACACATGACGTCGCAGTGACGTCGCACTAACGTCGATGCTAGTCTGTCATGTCTCACAACATTGAAGAAAAGAGAGCATCAGCTGTGTTAGGAATGTTGTGAAAAAGTTTCATTGACGGATGAAAAAAAAAAAAAATAAAGTATGGACTATCTTTGAAAATTGGTCGTGGTCTCGAGCCAGAAAAAAATAAATAAATAAACAGAACTAGAAAATCTGTCTAAATGGAACTTGCGTTTTCCAATATGTAAACTTTATAAATGTTAAAAATCGGCACTTTGTTGTCTACGGCCATATCACGTTGAAAACACCGGTTCTCGTCCGATCACCGAAGTTAAGCAACGTCGAGCCCGGTTAGTACTTGGATGGGTGACCGCCTGGGAATACCGGGTGCTGTAGACTTTTATCTGCTTTTGTTTATTTATTTCCTAGTTTTATTTTATTTCATTTTCTTTGATAGTTTTTTTTTCAAAACTCTTCTATGATTATACATGTATTTCTAAGCTGTGCGAGTGAAAATAGGTTTCTCTCAACGTTAAAGACCTTTGATATATTCTGCCGTTTACCGTCTACTGTGCACTGTCTACTCGCTGTTCGTTTTGGAGCTAGCTGAAAAGAAGTGCATGCTGTTCGCGTTTTTCTGTATACTATTTACTGTCCAGTGAGTGTTGCTGCCTGCCTACTGCGTCCTGGATACGGTTTACTGCGGTCTGTGCAAGCACAGGGCATGGGTACAAGGTAGCAGTATGTGCGCCTGTTTAAGCGCATTCGACCAAAGTGAGTCGCACAAACAGATGAAACCCACACAGGCATCATAGTAGCCTGCACATTATGGGAGCTGAACCCTGGTGGCCCGTTAGGATAATAAAGGAATGCAAAAATTTCCATGTAGCACATACTTATATTTGGGTAGTAAAACAAACACGCAGACACATCTTTGTTTCTGTACATTAAAGTTCTGCAATAGTTAAAACAAATAAAATAAATAAATAACTAAAAAGGCAGTTATGACATTTGTACTTGTCAGTTATAGTTTTGTATGGTCGAAATGCACAATTTATCAATTTTTGCAATATGTACAGATTTTGGCATCATTTCTTTCACCTATTGAAGTGTTTCCTTCGTCTGAAACTCGACGTAAATGAAACATGGACCTAGAAAACTTAGTTGTGACTGTGGACATTCAAATTTCATGGCTTTTTTATGATTCAGATAAACAGATATCTATTAAATAGAAAGCCCTAAGAGACGGATCAGATCTTCACATTGATACATACTACCCAGCAGGTACACGACGTCATGGTGACGTCACATTGACGACGTCATCATGACGTCGCATTGACGTCGACGCAACCTGATTACGCCGCATCAACGTTATTCCGACGTCATGTGTCCGCTCGGAAATATTCCCTGCCCAGCAGACATATGACGTCGGAATGACGTCGTGTCGGCGCCGACGCAACCTGATAACGCCGCTTCAACGTAATTCCGCTGTCATGTGCCAGCTGGGAAATA
The DNA here is from genome assembly GCA_963989385.1 of Ctena decussata. Classification (NCBI taxonomy): domain Eukaryota; kingdom Metazoa; phylum Mollusca; class Bivalvia; order Lucinida; family Lucinidae; genus Ctena; species Ctena decussata. The sequence goes on from OZ022514.1 coordinate 41,598,598, forward strand.
CTTTACTGCCCAGCAGGCACATGACGTCGGAATGACCTCGTATTGACGTCGGTGCGCCATGGCGACGTCGCATCGACGCCATTTCGACGTCATTGTGACGTCATGCTCCTGCTGGGTGTCTTGTTATGATGTTCAAACAATTTGCATCGTTTAAATTTACCCTTTCTATTTGTGACACCATAAAATTTGTGTAATTATTCTAAAAAATTGAACAGATGCTTATGTTAGCTGACAATGTGTCAAAAAATACTGACAGGATATGACGCATTGCACATCTTGATCTGAGTCTGAAGTTGTTTCTCAGATACATCTATCCAAAAGTTTAGGATCACTGCGGTAAATTTTTAATAATCTTGGAGCTCATAGGTTACATCATTTGCACGTGCATTTTATGCTCATCTCTTGTGTCGAACGTTATGAGCCTTGTCCGGGCAAATATGTTTGACACTATACGCAAACAGTGGGTACCAAGAGAAGTCTATGCAACTGCGTAGTCTGTAAGAGTTCGCGCAGTTCACCGTTTGATTCCCCGAAGGCATACTTATTGCGCCTAACTTGTCCTGGTTGTGCTAGTGCACAGTCTGGTCAGGACATAGATGATTTGCATATACCATAAGGCTGATTTTATCACGACACGAATCAAATGGTCCGCGCAAGGAAAAATGTGTTTCAGCCAATAATGTTTACAGCGAAATATGTACGTAAACGCAACCAGGAGATACTAAGATATGTCTATGATCATGTGTAGTCTACCCTGTTCTGATTGTGCATGTCTAGTCTCTGGACACGCGTGCTTTGCGTATGACATAAGACTGGTTTTATCACGACACGAGGTATGCGCAAGGAAAAAAGTGTTTCATACCATATTGGTAAAAGCGAAAAGCAGTCCGATTAGTGTCATTTCTTTTCGCACACTTTACGGCGCTCCAGTGTATGATGCTCAAGATTGTTTAAGCATGTAGTGAACGCGTAACTCTTACCACAGACTGGGCTGATTCTTCTCGTCGCATGAGGCCCTTTTCAGAGGGTGTGGCTCTTAAAGAATGCGCATGAATATTAGAAAAAAAGGAATTTGTTTTTTTCGCGTAGTAAGCAACACTTTGGCTAGCAACACTATATAAAGCCAGCAAAAATTTGCATCAGCCTTGACAAGGAAAAAAACAACTGGCACATGGCATCCTAATGACGCCGTACTGACGTCGATGTGACGTCACCATGTCATGTGCCTACCGGGAAGATGGTTTTCATAAAATGTATTACTGAGCTCCACGTTATCCATGGTTTATGATATAGAGTTATCTCCCATTGTCCATACAGTCCTTGTGGTGGCTTACCACTAAATATTTTACATAGACCACAATGGTACCAGTTCAAGGCCTGCTTGATAAACTACACATACATTTTTTCCAAACCTCTTTTGTTTTACTAGTCTACTCTAGTATTTTAAATTTCAGTGGAAAAAGAAGACATGCTTCCCTGCTCCGGAAGCCACGATTCTGTCATGTGTTTGTTTACCAACAGATTCGCAGTAAAAAAAATATGATATTTTCTGTGGAGGGGTCCCACACTAAAATAGCTACAAATATCTCATGGATGAATGGAAATATTTATAAACCCCTTCCAAATATTTTATTTGGACTCCTCTTTTCTAATCTTAGTATAAATTTAATCCATCTGACCAATGACAAGCTCCATATGAATTTTCCTCTGGACCTAACCTTCTCCCCCAAAGGGGCGGACCCGCACCTTATGAATATTTAGTGTAAAGCTACCTTGTTTCAAACAGTGGGAATTTTTCGCACCGAAATGTTGCATTTATCACGCGAAAACTGGTATTTTTTCAGTGTTCACCATCTACCAGATGATGTCATACACAAAACACGTGTGTCCAGACTTGTCGGCTAGTACCTGTACAAATTTTAGAATTATTACAATAATTTTAAGGTGTCCCACTACAGAGGGTATATCAAAACAATGCGAATTGTTGAACATCATTACAAAGACACCCATGCACCATTGCCGTCAATACGACGTCATTCAGACGTCAATACGACGTCATTCAGACGTCATGTGCCTGCTGGGTAGTAAAGTTTTTTTCCGAGCGGCATGTGACGACGTCATCAGGTTTCGACGACGTCAATGCGACGGAATTATGACGTCGTGTTCCTGCTCGGTAGTATGTATCAATGTGGCGATCTAATCCGTCTCTTTGAGCTTTCCGTTCTGAAATGCGAATCATTCCACCGTTGTTTCCTCGATTGGTGGTGAACACCTTCAAGATTTACTGCACGCAAATAGTTCCCTGGTTCACTGGTCTCCAAGATTGCCACTAGGAATGAATATTCTGGTTGTTACGGCAAACTGAAAAGAGTCTTGTATAAGCTTCTTGAAAATGTAATATAATTAATTCAGAATCCTATCACAAGGGGTAACTGGAGGAACAGAATCACACTCTTCATACAGGTTCATATAGGTGTCCTTACCCAGCGGACACATGACGTCGCAGTGACGTCGCACTAACGTCGATGCTAGTCTGTCATGTCTCACAACATTGAAGAAAAGAGAGCATCAGCTGTGTTAGGAATGTTGTGAAAAAGTTTCATTGACGGATGAAAAAAAAAAAAATAAAGTATGGACTATCTTTGAAAATTGGTCGTGGTCTCGAGCCAGAAAAAAATAAATAAATAAACAGAACTAGAAAATCTGTCTAAATGGAACTTGCGTTTTCCAATATGTAAACTTTATAAATGTTAAAAATCGGCACTTTGTTGTCTACGGCCATATCACGTTGAAAACACCGGTTCTCGTCCGATCACCGAAGTTAAGCAACGTCGAGCCCGGTTAGTACTTGGATGGGTGACCGCCTGGGAATACCGGGTGCTGTAGACTTTTATCTGCTTTTGTTTATTTATTTCCTAGTTTTATTTTATTTCATTTTCTTTGATAGTTTTTTTTCAAAACTCTTCTATGATTATACATGTATTTCTAAGCTGTGCGAGTGAAAATAGGTTTCTCTCAACGTTAAAGACCTTTGATATATTCTGCCGTTTACCGTCTACTGTGCACTGTCTACTCGCTGTTCGTTTTGGAGCTAGCTGAAAAGAAGTGCATGCTGTTCGCGTTTTTCTGTATACTATTTACTGTCCAGTGAGTGTTGCTGCCTGCCTACTGCGTCCTGGATACGGTTTACTGCGGTCTGTGCAAGCACAGGGCATGGGTACAAGGTAGCAGTATGTGCGCCTGTTTAAGCGCATTCGACCAAAGTGAGTCGCACAAACAGATGAAACCCACACAGGCATCATAGTAGCCTGCACATTATGGGAGCTGAACCCTGGTGGCCCGTTAGGATAATAAAGGAATGCAAAAATTTCCATGTAGCACATACTTATATTTGGGTAGTAAAACAAACACGCAGACACATCTTTGTTTCTGTACATTAAAGTTCTGCAATAGTTAAAACAAATAAAATAAATAAATAACTAAAAAGGCAGTTATGACATTTGTACTTGTCAGTTATAGTTTTGTATGGTCGAAATGCACAATTTATCAATTTTTGCAATATGTACAGATTTTGGCATCATTTCTTTCACCTATTGAAGTGTTTCCTTCGTCTGAAACTCGACGTAAATGAAACATGGACCTAGAAAACTTAGTTGTGACTGTGGACATTCAAATTTCATGGCTTTTTTATGATTCAGATAAACAGATATCTATTAAATAGAAAGCCCTAAGAGACGGATCAGATCTTCACATTGATACATACTACCCAGCAGGTACACGACGTCATGGTGACGTCACATTGACGACGTCATCATGACGTCGCATTGACGTCGACGCAACCTGATTACGCCGCATCAACGTTATTCCGACGTCATGTGTCCGCTCGGAAATATTCCCTGCCCAGCAGACATATGACGTCGGAATGACGTCGTGTCGGCGCCGACGCAACCTGATAACGCCGCTTCAACGTAATTCCGCTGTCATGTGCCAGCTGGGAAATACTTTACTGCCCAGCAGGCACATGACGTCGGAATGACCTCGTATTGACGTCGGTGCGCCATGGCGACGTCGCATCGACGCCATTTCGACGTCATTGTGACGTCATGCTCCTGCTGGGTGTCTTGTTATGATGTTCAAACAATTTGCATCGTTTAAATTTACCCTTTCTATTTGTGACACCATAAAATTTGTGTAATTATTCTAAAAAATTGAACAGATGCTTATGTTAGCTGACAATGTGTCAAAAAATACTGACAGGATATGACGCATTGCACATCTTGATCTGAGTCTGAAGTTGTTTCTCAGATACATCTATCCAAAAGTTTAGGATCACTGCGGTAAATTTTTAATAATCTTGGAGCTCATAGGTTACATCATTTGCACGTGCATTTTATGCTCATCTCTTGTGTCGAACGTTATGAGCCTTGTCCGGGCAAATATGTTTGACACTATACGCAAACAGTGGGTACCAAGAGAAGTCTATGCAACTGCGTAGTCTGTAAGAGTTCGCGCAGTTCACCGTTTGATTCCCCGAAGGCATACTTATTGCGCCTAACTTGTCCTGGTTGTGCTAGTGCACAGTCTGGTCAGGACATAGATGATTTGCATATACCATAAGGCTGATTTTATCACGACACGAATCAAATGGTCCGCGCAAGGAAAAATGTGTTTCAGCCAATAATGTTTACAGCGAAATATGTACGTAAACGCAACCAGGAGATACTAAGATATGTCTATGATCATGTGTAGTCTACCCTGTTCTGATTGTGCATGTCTAGTCTCTGGACACGCGTGCTTTGCGTATGACATAAGACTGGTTTTATCACGACACGAGGTATGCGCAAGGAAAAAAGTGTTTCATACCATATTGGTAAAAGCGAAAAGCAGTCCGATTAGTGTCATTTCTTTTCGCACACTTTACGGCGCTCCAGTGTATGATGCTCAAGATTGTTTAAGCATGTAGTGAACGCGTAACTCTTACCACAGACTGGGCTGATTCTTCTCGTCGCATGAGGCCCTTTTCCGAGGGTGTGGCTCTTAAAGAATGCGCATGAATATTAGAAAAAAAGGAATTTGTTTTTTTCGCGTAGTAAGCAACACTTTGGCTAGCAACACTATATAAAGCCAGCAAAAATTTGCATCAGCCTTGACAAGGAAAAAAACAACTGGCACATGGCATCCTAATGACGCCGTACTGACGTCGATGTGACGTCACCATGTCATGTGCCTACCGGGAAGATGGTTTTCATAAAATGTATTACTGAGCTCCACGTTATCCATGGTTTATGATATAGAGTTATCTCCCATTGTCCATACAGTCCTTGTGGTGGCTTACCACTAAATATTTTACATAGACCACAATGGTACCAGTTCAAGGCCTGCTTGATAAACTACACATACATTTTTTCCAAACCTCTTTTGTTTTACTAGTCTACTCTAGTATTTTAAATTTCAGTGGAAAAAGAAGACATGCTTCCCTGCTCCGGAAGCCATGATTCTGTCATGTGTTTGTTTACCAACAGATTCGCAGTAAAAAAAATATGATATTTTCTGTGGAGGGGTCCCACACTAAAATAGCTACAAATATCTCATGGATGAATGGAAATATTTATAAACCCCTTCCAAATATTTTATTTGGACTCCTCTTTTCTAATCTTAGTATAAATTTAATCCATCTGACCAATGACAAGCTCCATATGAATTTTCCTCTGGACCTAACCTTCTCCCCCAAAGGGGCGGACCCGCACCTTATGAATATTTAGTGTAAAGCTACCTTGTTGCAAACAGTGGGAATTTTTCGCACCGAAATGTTGCATTTATCACGCGAAAACTGGTATTTTTTCAGTGTTCACCATCTACCAGATGATGTCATACACAAAACACGTGTGTCCAGACTTGTCGGCTAGTACCTGTACAAATTTTAGAATTATTACAATAATTTTAAGGTGTCCCACTACAGAGGGTATATCAAAACAATGCGAATTGTTTGAACATCATTACAAAGACACCCATGCACCATTGCCGTCAATACGACGTCATTCAGACGTCAATACGACGTCATTCAGACGTCATGTGCCTGCTGGGTAGTAAAGTTTTTTTCCGAGCGGCACATGACGACGTCATCTGGTTTCGACGACGTCAATGCGACGGAATTATGACGTCGTGTTCCTGCTGGGTAGTATGTATCAATGTGGAGATCTAATCCGTCTCTTTGAGCTTTCCGTTCTGAAATACGAATCATTCCACCGTTGTTTCCTCGATTGGTGGTGAACACCTTCAAGATTTACTGCACGCAAATAGTTCCCTGGTTCACTGGTCTCCAAGATTGCCACTAGGAATGAATATTCTGGTTGTTACGGCAAACTGAAAAGAGTCTTGTATAAGCTTCTTGAAAATGTAATATAATTAATTCAGAATCCTATCACAAGGGGTAACTGGAGGAACAGAATCACACTCTTCATACAGGTTCATATAGGTGTCCTTACCCAGCGGACACATGACGTCGCAGTGACGTCGCACTAACGTCGATGCTAGTCTGTCATGTCTCACAACATTGAAGAAAAGAGAGCATCAGCTGTGTTAGGAATGTTGTGAAAAAGTTTCATTGACGGATGAAAAAAATAAATAATCAAGTATGGACTATCTTTGAAAATTGGTCGTGGTCTCGAGCCAGAAAAAAATAAATAAATAAACAGAACTAGAAAATCTGTCTAAATGGAACTTGCGTTTTCCAATATGTAAACTTTATAAATGTTAAAAATCGGCACTTTGTTGTCTACGGCCATATCACGTTGAAAACACCGGTTCTCGTCCGATCACCGAAGTTAAGCAACGTCGAGCCCGGTTAGTACTTGGATGGGTGACCGCCTGGGAATACCGGGTGCTGTAGACTTTTATCTGCTTTTGTTTATTTATTTCCTAGTTTTATTTTATTTCATTTTCTTTGATAGTTTTTTTTCAAAACTCTACTATGATTATACATGTATTTCTAAGCTGTGCGAGTGAAAATAGGTTTCTCTCAACGTTAAAGACCTTTGATATATTCTGCCGTTTACCGTCTACTGTGCACTGTCTACTCGCTGTTCGTTTTGGAGCTAGCTGAAAAGAAGTGCATGCTGTTCGCGTTTTTCTGTATACTATTTGTTGCTGCCTGCCTACTGCGTCCTGGATACGGTTTACTGCGGTCTGTGCAAGCACAGGGCATGGGTACAAGGTAGCAGTATGTGCGCCTGTTTAAGCGCATTCGACCAAAGTGAGTCGCACAAACAGATGAAACCCACACAGGCATCATAGTAGCCTGCACATTATGGGAGCTGAACCCTGGTGGCCCGTTAGGATAATAAAGGAATGCAAAAATTTCCATGTAGCACATACTTATATTTGGGTAGTAAAACAAACACGCAGACACATCTTTGTTTCTGTACATTAAAGTTCTGCAATAGTTAAAACAAATAAAATAAATAAATAACTAAAAAGGCAGTTATGACATTTGTACTTGTCAGTTATAGTTTTGTATGGTCGAAATGCACAATTTATCAATTTTTGCAATATGTACAGATTTTGGCATCATTTCTTTCACCTATTGAAGTGTTTCCTTCGTCTGAAACTCGACGTAAATGAAACATGGACCTAGAAATCTTAGTTGTGACTGTGGACATTCAAATTTCATGGCTTTTTTATGATTCAGATAAACAGATATCTATTAAATAGAAAGCCCTAAGAGACGGATCAGATCTTCACATTGATACATACTACCCAGCAGGTACACGACGTCATGGTGACGTCACATTGACGACGTCATCATGACGTCGCATTGACGTCGACGCAACCTGATTACGCCGCATCAACGTTTTTCCGACGTCATGTGCCCGCTCGGAAATATTCCCTGCCCAGCAGACATATGACGTCGGAATGACGTCGTGTCGGCGTCGACGTCGACGTAACCTGATAACGCCGCTTCAACGTAATTCCGCTGTCATGTGCCTGCTTGGAAATACTTTATTGCCCAGCAGGCACATGACGTCGGAATGACCTCGTATTGACGTCGGTGCGCCATGGCGACGTCGCATCGACGCCATTTCGACGTCATTGTGACGTCATGCTCCTGCTGGGTGTCTTGTTATGATGTTCAAACAATTTGCATCGTTTTAATTTACCCTTTCTATTTGTGACACCATAAAATTTGTGTAATTATTCTAAAATTTGAACAGATGCTTATGTTAGCTGACAATGTGTCAAAAAATACTGACAGGATATGACGCATTGCACATCTTGATCTGAGTCTGAAGTTGTTTCTCAGATACATCTATCCAAAAGTTTAGGATCACTGCGGTAAATTTTTAATAATCTTGGAGCTCATAGGTTACATCATTTGCACGTGCATTTTATGTTCATCTCTTGTGTCGAACGTTATGAGCCTTGTCCGGGCAAATATGTTTGACACTATTCGCAAACAGTGGGTACCAAGAGAAGTCTATGCAACTGCGTAGTCTGTAAGAGTTCGCGCAGTTCACCGTTTGATTCCCCGAAGGAATACTTATTGCGCCTAACTTGTCCTGATTGTGCTAGTGCACAGTCTGGTCCGGACATATATGATTTGCATATACCATAAGTCTGATTTTATCACGACACGAATCAAATGGTCCGCGCAAGGAAAAATGTGTTTCAGCCAATAACGTTTACACCGAAATATGTAAAGGTAAAGGTAAAGGTTTCCCATAGCCTAATAGCCGTAGGGGCAGTGGGGGTTAGAGACCCACTGTATCTTGGGCACAGCTGATGAAAGGCGGAGCCCATCCCTCTCCTTTCGCTGCCTTATCCTTCCCTGATTCGAAAAAGGTACCCATTTACTGCTGGGTTGACAGAGAGAGTTTTCCAGTCATCGTATGGCGACAGTGAGCCGCGAACTCACGACCTTACGGTGACTTTCTGCACAATAGCCGAGCCACTCTAACCACTCGACTACGGCGCCTCTCTGAAATGTGTACGTAAACGCAACCAGGAGATACTAAGATATGTCTATGATCATGTGTAGTCTACCCTGTTCTGATTGTGCATGTCTAGTCTCTGGACACGCGTGCTTTGCGTATGACATAAGACTGGTTTTATAACGAAACGAGGTATGCGCAAGGAAAAAAGTGTTTCATACCATATTGGTAAAAGCGAAAAGCAGTCCGATTAGTGTCATTTCTTTTCGCACACTTTACGGCGCTCCAGTGTATGATGCTCAAGTTTGTTTATGCATGTAGTGAACGCGTAACTGTTACCACAGACTGGGCTGATTCTTCTCATAGCATGAGGCCCTTTTCCGAGGGTGTGGCTCTTAAAGAATGCGCATGAATATTAGAAAAAAAGGAATTTGTTTTTTTCGCGTAGAGAAAAGCTCAATGTCGTCATCAAAAATGAGTCTTTGCCAACATTTTACGGTTGACTGACTTTTTAATTTTTTGTCAAGTTTTTGCGGTCAAGTCTGTTTCTCAGAAACTATAAGGGCTAGAGCCAAGAAACTTGGTTCATGCATACATCTTTGCTGATTTAGCTCTGTTTTGTGACAAAGCGCTAGCAGGCGAGACACCGTATTCCGCGGAATTCTTGTTATTCATTTGGACCATTTTAGATACTAATCAGTCTTAGTAGCGACTGCCTTTCAAATTAACAAATTACAGTACGTTTTTCTCTGGTTTTCGTCACCAGATCATGTTAGGGTCACTTGTGGGTCTTTGGTAGACGAAACTTCAAAGTATGGCTCATTTTAGCCGCGACGCGAGAAAACCAACAATGTGGTTGTGCGCCCAGCCCAGACTCAGATCAGCATCGGCATCCGCCTAGTCTGCACAGAGTCTTTCCTAAGCGCTTAAAGGGTAGCTAAGGGTCTCAGCTACCCTCATGCGGACAGCGAAGACTCTGATCAGACTGGGCGGATGCCCAGGCTGATCTGAGTCTGCGCTGGGCGCACAACCACATTGTTGGTTTTCTCGCGTCGCGGCTCATTTTTCCTTCTTTCAAGTGTGTTCTCTGCTCTTGAAGGAACCATTTTAGATTTTTATTATTGAAAATAAAAACGTGTAGCTTTAAATTATTGCTCAATACGTGTACTCAGTACTTGATTTAGTTTTCGTTCAGTCCTTAGACGATACCAACAACAATACTAACAAACAAAAATTTCCTTTAGTTGAACCTATAATGAAATGGGGGCATTTTTTGTATAATTAACCCCGCACCCATCCCCGCCCCGGAACTGTTTCCATTCACGTTAAAATAATATTATCTGTATTTCAGGGCTGGCGTTCTTGTCGGGGTGACCATTGGCTTCCTGGTGGGTGCGGGCATTGTTCTCGGCATAATCGTCTTTTGTTGCCGCAAGATTGAATATAAATGCTGCATGAAAAGTGAGTATAATTCCAACTCAACTTACTTATACTAATTTCGCGCAATTTGATTGGTGAAGAGCGAACAGAAAACGGCGTTCAAACTACGATAAACCCAATAACAGTTGGAACGCAGCTCCAAGGAGTAGGGATATAATCAAACACATAGCAACGGATTTTTGTTCGAAATTGTCGCCATCAAAATGGCTATCGACGAACCCCTCAGTAATTTCATGCAACCATACAGATTTATGAAATTGCCTCACCGGTTGAAATTTTAAGAGCACCTCTCTGACTTTCATTAGTAAATATTTCCGTTAAATTAAGGCCAAGACATTCTTTCCTGGCTGTGTAATTATTAACGAAACAGTGCCCTTTACTTTTACGTCAAACATGTGAACAAAAAATTACGATTTATAGCCTATTCGACTTTCTCCAGGTCGCAGACCTATGCCATGAAAAACATTGAACTATACTCTATTATCATGTGAAATTTCAGAAAATTTGGTTTTGGAACATTTTAAAATTGCAAAATAATATATGCCTTACCAGTTTGTAAACAAACCAAAAACATGGCGTCGAAATCATGCCAGCCTTAGGCCTACGTGACATCGCACGAATTGTTCATTGCCAAAATAACAAACTCGCAAATCTGCATATTCGTAGAAACCTTACCACCTAACACTGATTAATTTTCGACCAAGACAGAATAAAACAGCTAAGCAAATATATTATACATCATTTATTGAGAGAATAATGTCAACTCTTACCTCGATACTGTAGCAATTTGTAAACACGTCACTTATTGATAAACTTATGACGTAATTTTGTATGGGATGCCGTTTTACTATTTAGGGACGAGTCATTTATCAGGTGGGGGGCCGGGTACATTTTCATATGAATCACCAAAATTTTTCCGACCCACTCAGTCTCAACAGAATTATTCCCCCACCCCCTTCCCCCAGATAGGCGACAAAAAAATTCATGACATGACCCGCCCCATCCCCCAATCACAGCTACCCCCCCTCCCCCCCCCCCCCCCCCACACACACCCCACACACACACCATTTTACCTATTTAATGTCAGACTGACCTCAATCAAAAGCTGTATGAAATACAAAGAACATTTTCTTATTCTAGTAGGTTAATTAATCATGGTCTGTTTAAACTTTGTCTGCATTTCTTTGACTTTCTTCTGCACGTGACCATCCAAAAATCTGTTGTTGAATGCTTGATAATTATAACTGTTGATAATAGCCTATTAATTGGGTCTCTGGGTGGCGGGGTCTGGGGGAGACACTGTAGTTTTGCTGATGGAAAGGCATCTGGACAACTGATATTATCACAAATGCAGGCATTAAAATTAATTACAAAATCATCTACTTGACATGAATTTATAGACACGTTCATACTGTTCTTCTAGCAAATCAATGAAAAGATCTGTTTTAGATATGAAGCTGCACCCCCCCACCACCAAATGTCTTAAAGATTTGAGTTGAAAGGAATGAGTCTGAAATTTGAGGGGTAATACAATTTTAGGGTAAAAATGAAGGCTGATAGAATAATTTTGACCCCCCCCCCACACACACACACACTCATACAATAATATGCCTAATAAAATATATGACCCCCGCCTGCTCCGAGGCTTATTGATTTCCACCCCCCCACCCCCTTCCAGTTTATCCTCCTCTCCCTCCCCCACCTGGTATTAAATGACTCGTCCCTTATCATGTTTATTCCTTACTTATTGATATCCTAAATCCATAATTAATTTACGGATATCCGGAAACACGCGAATAAAGAAATCACAACAATGGAAATGTTTGCCAGATTTTGGACCTGCAGGTTTGCTAGAATTTAAAATCTTATGGTGGCACGGTGGGTATGCCTCCATGTATTTCCGGCTGCTATTTCTACAAAGGAGAACGGCTGCCATTTCTACAAAGGGGATCAACTTTATTGACTTCCACATAGTTTTCCTGTACCGGAAAATTCTTCAAAAAACACTTTGCCTCCAAAGGAGCAAATGCTTTTCTAAAAGAGTTGATTCCCTTTGGAAAGGTAGGTATAAATCAAAATTGCCGAGATTCTTCCACATGAAATGTACCCAGTCTCCTTAAGCGCGCACATTTACATACATGTACGTTCTCAATTTCTTTTCGGTGCATTCTTCATTTGTGTGCCAATTAGACCTTTAACTGAAATTGTGTGGTCTTATCTTTCTTTGACTAGCAGTCCCAGGTATCTTAAAGGTCACCAGAAAATTTGATATTTTTGCATTCACAAATCTTCCTGAAGGCAAACGTAAAGGGCAATCCGGTACACTTTATGCTCAACCCTGGGTTTATTCTTCATACTCTGTGTCCTGAAAGTAAACTCTTGGACAGTCGATTTCCGAATCGAATCAAATAACAGTTAAAACACATTCATTAGGCAGTGATAGGAATCGAGCGGCCTCCAGATTCGCATCTAACACTGGTGAAGTGCGGGAAGGTTTTCACTTTTTATTTTATTTTATAAGGGTCAGAAAGTTTACGGGTGATAAGATGAACATCTTGCATTTGTGCATTCTAGTTTGGATTTTTGGTGGTGGTTTTTATATTCATGTTCAGTTTGCTGTTGGTTGAATAAATATACAAAGTACGTGCGTATTTTAACAGTTCCTCACACCTCTTCTGTTTTTAACTTTCAAGCAGACTGTTTAAGTACACAGTCAAAGGTCTTAACAATTATTCAAGGTATGGAGTTTGCCGAAGTTTAGCGATTCATACACAGTTTAAGTATATATGTACAGTATTATGGCTGCTTTTTGGGCCACGCGCCAAACGTCGGATGGCATGTACATGTAGCAAGCCTCCAATCCCCAGCCCCCACTCGCTCACCCACTCACCCACGCACCCCGACACCCTTTTCAGGTTCATCGTCGAACTTCGTAGTCGCCAGACTATTTCAGAATGGAAAGGTATTTTTGCAAGCAATTCCAGTCAATCAGGATTTTGCTGTTCGCTTATATAAACAGCTAGTCGTCAGACTAAGCACGTTTTTGCTGTTGTCACATGCGACAAGAGTCCTCTTTTAAATTAAAAAAAAGAGTCCTCTTTAAAGATTCAAATGTTATAAATCTCAGTGTGTGTAACAACAATGTAGCCAAAACTCTTCTATTGAATTGACAGAGAGAGAGAGAGAGAGAGAGAGAGAGAGAGAGAGCAACGACTGTTCAGTGTTCAAGTCGTGTTTGGATGTTTGGTACCAAAACATCACTACAGGCGTCATTCCAGACTAAATTAATATTATACCAATGTATAACAACACATCTTCGTCTCATTTGTAGATATATCTGTGATTAAATAGGAATTCGTTAGTCTAAATATGATGTAGTATGTGCTACTCGCCACCCCTCCACACAGCCCCCCCCCCCCTTCCACTCCGCGGCCGCCCAACATCTTTCTATGGATCCCCGCTCGGCTTGTTTCTTTCTCACTTAAGTATATACCACTGGAAGTGGTAATTGTTGAGCAAATTATATAATCAGATTGTAAATTCTTTCGAAAACTAACACCCCCCACCCCCGCGGCCACCCAACCTCCTTCCATCCCCGCTCGGCTTGTTTCTTGTTTCTTTCTCACTTAAGTATATACCACTGGTAATTGTTGAGCAAATTATAAAATCAGATTATAAATTATTTCGAAAACTAGACAAACAAAATGACAAGAAAGAAAAAAAAAACTCTCTTACTTCGTACCGGGTTCTAATGAAATTATCTTGTTAATTCAATTACACGTTTACATGGCATGCCGGCTGCCTATAGTTCTAGGTAATATGAATACGTCATCATTTTCAACAATGACGTAACAACAAAGTGACCTAATAAATTATTTGACAGATAACAGATGACTGTTTGAAAGATAAATAAAGTTTGAAAAGGATATTATTGTCATAAATTGGAGTGGCAGGTCAGATTTGTACAATGCCAATCAGGCCAGCAGTCGGGTGAGCCCCCGGTGAGGTATGTTCTACCAGTTTGTAGTCTATTTTAGCTCACTAAACTCCGTACTTTTTCCCCTCTTCAAGTTTTTTAGCAATTTGAGCTCATGTTTGACAAGCTGTCGACCTTAATTTAATTTTCTGTCTAAATTGTGGCTGTCCGGCAAGTACTGCTGGTGCTCATATCACGTGCAAGACCGTTTCTTGAGCGTTAAAACCATTGATGCCATCTTTCATTTTGCAATTTAAAAATGTTCCAAAACGATATTGCTTGAAATTTCACATGCACCAAGAAGAAATAATAAAGTTTTCGATGGCATGGGTGTGCGCATTGGAGAAAGTCCCGGCTCTCTGTAAATTATGTTTTATGTTGATGCAAGTTTTCGGTAGAACCAAGATAGTGTATTGTACTTTGACGATGAATATTTTAGCATTTCGAGCAATTTTGGCCCTCAATTTTGTTGAGAAAGCCTGCTTAATACTAGTTAACAAAGCAATTTTCTGTGTTGAATCATTTTCATATAGCCAATACCTCTAAATACATTTGAGAATAATGGGAAATTTTGTCAAGAACCATGTTCGCCATTTTTAGGGCCTATTTTTTATGTGGAAGGATCCACCGTTGTAAATACAATCACCGCTTTTCGAGGGTTTGCGTTCCAACTGTAAAGCCCTTGTGTAAACGCCGGCGAATCACTCACAAACTTAACATAAAGCCCGAAGGAAGGCCTTTATGTTAAGTTTGTGAGTGATTAGCCGGCGTTTACACATCCATAAAATTCACAAAAATAAAATTCATTTCTTCTAATTCCAACTCGACCATCTTTTTCTCAAAATTGTCAGCTATAGTGAGTATCTAAGAAATCGCCGCCAAGAAAATAGTTCCATGTAGCTCCAGAATTCTGGCTTACAGTTGGAACGCAAACCCTCGAAAAGCGGTGATTGTATTTACAACGGTGGATCCTTCCACATAAAAAATAGGCCCTAAAAATGGCGAACATGGTTCTTGACAAAATTTCCCATTATTCTCAAATGTATTTAGAGGTATTGGCTATATGAAAATGATTCAACACAGAAAATTGCTTTGTTAACTAGTATTAAGCAGGCTTTCTCAACAAAATTGAGGGCCAAAATTGCTCGAAATGCTAAAATATTCATCGTCAAAGTACAATACACTATCTTGGTTCTACCGAAAACTTGCATCAACATAAAACATAATTTACAGAGAGCCGGGACTTTCTCCAATGCGCACACCCATGCCATCGAAAACTTTATTATTTCTTCTTGGTGCATGTGAAATTTCAAGCAATATCGTTTTGGAACATTTTTAAATTGCAAAATGAAAGATGGCATCAATGGTTTTAACGCTCAAGAAACGGTCTTGCACGTGATATGAGCACCAGCAGTACTTGCCGGACAGCCACAATTTAGACAGAAAATTAAATTAAGGTCGACAGCTTGTCAAACATGAGCTCAAATTGCTAAAAAACTTGAAGAGGGGAAAAAGTACGGAGTTTAGTGAGCTAAAATAGACTACAAACTGGTAGAACATACCTCACCGGGGGCTCACCCGACTGCTGGCCTGATTGGCATTGTACAAATCTGACCTGCCACTCCAATTTATGACAATAATATCCTTTTCAAACTTTATTTATCTTTCAAACAGTCATCTGTTATCTGTCAAATAATTTATTAGGTCACTTTGTTGTTACGTCATTGTTGAAAATGATGACGTATTCATATTACCTAGAACTATAGGCAGCCGGCATGCCATGTAAACGTGTAATTGAATTAACAAGATAATTTCATTAGAACCCGGTACGAAGTAAGAGAGTTTTTTTTTTCTTTCTTGTCATTTTGTTTGTCTAGTTTTCGAAATAATTTATAATCTGATTTTATAATTTGCTCAACAATTACCAGTGGTATATACTTAAGTGAGAAAGAAACAAGAAACAAGCCGAGCGGGGATGGAAGGAGGTTGGGTGGCCGCGGGGGTGGGGGGTGTTAGTTTTCGAAAGAATTTACAATCTGATTATATAATTTGCTCAACAATTACCACTTCCAGTGGTATATACTTAAGTGAGAAAGAAACAGGGATCCATAGAAAGATGTTGGGCGGCCGCGGAGTGGAAGGGGGGGGGGGGGGGGGGGGCTGTGTGGAGGGGTGGCGAGTAGCACATACTACATCATATTTAGACTAACGAATTCCTATTTAATCACAGATATATCTACAAATGAGACGAAGATGTGTTGTTATACATTGGTATAATATTAATTTAGTCTGGAATGACGCCTGTAGTGATGTTTTGGTACCAAACATCCAAACACGACTTGAACACTGAACAGTCGTTGCTCTCTCTCTCTCTCTCTCTCTCTCTCTCTCTCTCTCTCTGTCAATTCAATAGAAGAGTTTTGGCTACATTGTTGTTACACACACTGAGATTTATAACATTTGAATCTTTAAAGAGGACTCTTTTTTTTAATTTAAAAGAGGACTCTTGTCGCATGTGACAACAGCAAAAACGTGCTTAGTCTGACGACTAGCTGTTTATATAAGCGAACAGCAAAATCCTGATTGACTGGAATTGCTTGCAAAAATACCTTTCCATTCTGAAATAGTCTGGCGACTACGAAGTTCGACGATGAACCTGAAAAGGGTGTCGGGGTGCGTGGGTGAGTGGGTGAGCGAGTGGGGGGTGGGGATTGGAGGCTTGCTACATGTACATGCCATCCGACGTTTGGCGCGTGGCCCAAAAAGCAGCCATAATACTGTACATATATACTTAAACTGTGTATGAATCGCTAAACTTCGGCAAACTCCATACCTTGAATAATTGTTAAGACCTTTGACTGTGTACTTAAACAGTCTGCTTGAAAGTTAAAAACAGAAGAGGTGTGAGGAACTGTTAAAATACGCACGTACTTTGTATATTTATTCAACCAACAGCAAACTGAACATGAATATAAAAACCACCACCAAAAATCCAAACTAGAATGCACAAATGCAAGATGTTCATCTTATCACCCGTAAACTTTCTGACCCTTATAAAATAAAATAAAAAGTGAAAACCTTCCCGCACTTCACCAGTGTTAGATGCGAATCTGGAGGCCGCTCGATTCCTATCACTGCCTAATGAATGTGTTTTAACTGTTATTTGATTCGATTCGGAAATCGACTGTCCAAGAGTTTACTTTCAGGACACAGAGTATGAAGAATAAACCCAGGGTTGAGCATAAAGTGTACCGGATTGCCCTTTACGTTTGCCTTCAGGAAGATTTGTGAATGCAAAAATATCAAATTTTCTGGTGACCTTTAAGATACCTGGGACTGCTAGTCAAAGAAAGATAAGACCACACAATTTCAGTTAAAGGTCTAATTGGCACACAAATGAAGAATGCACCGAAAAGAAATTGAGAACGTACATGTATGTAAATGTGCGCGCTTAAGGAGACTGGGTACATTTCATGTGGAAGAATCTCGGCAATTTTGATTTATACCTACCTTTCCAAAGGGAATCAACTCTTTTAGAAAAGCATTTGCTCCTTTGGAGGCAAAGTGTTTTTTGAAGAATTTTCCGGTACAGGAAAACTATGTGGAAGTCAATAAAGTTGTTCCCCTTTGTAGAAATGGCAGCCGTTCTCCTTTGTAGAAATAGCAGCCGGAAATACATGGAGGCATACCCACCGTGCCACCATAAGATTTTAAATTCTAGCAAACCTGCAGGTCCAAAATCTGGCAAACATTTCCATTGTTGTGATTTCTTTATTCGCGTGTTTCCGGATATCCGTAAATTAATTATGGATTTAGGATATCAATAAGTAAGGAATAAACATGATAAGGGACGAGTCATTTATTACCAGGTGGGGGAGGGAGAGGAGGATAAACTGGAAGGGGGTGGGGGGGGGGTGGAAATCAATAAGCCTCGGAGCAGGCGGGGGGTCATATATTTTATTAGGCATATTATTGTATGAGTGTGTGTGTGTGGGGGGGGGTCAAAATTATTCTATCAGCCTTCATTTTTACCCTAAAATTGTATTACCCCTCAAATTTCAGACTCATTCCTTTCAACTCAAATCTTTAAGACATTTGGTGGTGGGGGGGGGGGTGCAGCTTCATATCTAAAACAGATCTTTTCATTGATTTGCTAGAAGAACAGTATGAACGTGTCTATAAATTCATGTCAAGTAGATGATTTTGTAATTAATTTTAATGCCTGCATTTGTGATAATATCAGTTGTCCAGATGCCTTTCCATCAGCAAAACTACAGTGTCTCCCCCAGACCCCGCCACCCAGAGACCCAATTAATAGGCTATTATCAACAGTTATAATTATCAAGCATTCAACAACAGATTTTTGGATGGTCACGTGCAGAAGAAAGTCAAAGATATGCAGACAAAGTTTAAACAGACCATAATTAATTAACCTACTAGAATAAGAAAATGTTCTTTGTATTTCATACAGCTTTTGATTGAGGTCAGTCTGACATTAAATAGGTAAAATGGTGTGTGTGTGGGGGGTGTGGGGGGAGGGGGGGGGTAGCTGTGATTGGGGGATGGGGCGGGTCATGTCATGAATTTTTTTGTCGCCTATCTGGGGGAAGGGGGTGGGGGGAATAATTCTGTTGAGACTGAGTGGGTCGGAAAAATTTTGGTGATTCATATGAAAATGTACCCGGCCCCCCACCTGATAAATGACTCGTCCCTAAATAGTAAAACGGCATCCCATACAAAATTACGTCATAAGTTTATCAATAAGTGACGTGTTTACAAATTGCTACAGTATCGAGGTAAGAGTTGACATTATTCTCTCAATAAATGATGTATAATATATTTGCTTAGCTGTTTTATTCTGTCTTGGTCGAAAATTAACCAGTGTTAGGTGGTAAGGTTTCTACGAATATGCAGATTTGCGAGTTTGTTATTTTGGCAATGAACAATTCGTGCGATGTCACGTAGGCCTAAGGCTGGCATGATTTCGACGCCATGTTTTTGGTTTGTTTACAAACTGGGTAGGCATATATTATTTTGCAATTTTAAAATGTTCCAAAACCAAATTTTCTGAAATTTCACATGATAGTAGAGTATAGTTCAATGTTTTTCATGGCATAGGTCTGCGACCTGGAGAAAGTCGAATAGGCTATAAATCGTAATTTTTTGTTCACATGTTTGACGTAAAAGTAAAGGGCACTGTTTCGTTAATAATTACACAGCCAGGAAAGAATGTCTTGGTCTTAATTTAACGGAAATATTTACTAATGAAAGTCAGAGAGGTGCTCTTAAAATTTCAACCGGTGAGGCAATTTCATAAATCTGTATGGTTGCATGAAATTACTGAGGGGTTCGTCGATAGCCATTTTGATGGCGACAATTTCGAACAAAAATCCGTTGCTATGTGTTTGATTATATCCCTACTCCTTGGACTGTTATGTTAAGTTTGTGAGTGATTCGCCGGCGTTTACACACATCGATAAAAGCCACAAAAATAAACATCATTCCTATAATAAAGCACATGCATCTGTTTATATAGTTAAAGTGAATGGATTCATGTCCATTTCCCCCATTCTTAACAAGGAACTCAACTTTTGCTGTCACGATTGTAAGCATTTCGAAAGTTTGAAGGTTTTGAAGATTTTTATTATCGACTATCACTCCTACCGTGTTACAAGTCTGGGCCCAGCCTAACGAGGTCGTTAAGAGGTCAACTTGTTAAGTGTTTTACAACTTTATAATCAAATACACTGATACTTTTTGTTTAAAAAATGTGAGAATCTTTTGCAGTGCAAAAGCTTCTCACATTTTTTTAACAAAAATGTTGGCTTATATGCGCTATTAACATTTGAAATCTTAACGAAACGTTAGCTATCGACATCGTTAGTTTTGAGCAACTGGGCCCAGCATTCTAACCATGAAAGTTAGTCTTTCATGACCTTTTGTTGAACAATACATTTCGGCTGCATTAGTTCATGGACTATGCTATATTGGTGGAGGAAAGTTACATTTCTGATGAAGGAAATAGAGGATCTTACATGAGTGCTCATGTATTATTGAATATTTAAAACGAGTTGGGGAAAAAGATGAGATGCGAGGCTTTGCCGAGCATCTTATCGTTATCACCAACGATTTTAATTAAGTCAATAATACAGGGGCACGAATGCAAGATTCTGTTTATCATATGACACTAAAATCGCATTTTATTAGCAAATTTTGCATTAAAACGTCACGATTTCGCCATTAGAAAACGCGACGTTTTTTTTGGACGTCAACGCATAACGTTACGGCGTAATTTGCATATTTAAACCACCAGTGGATTATCGTTTTTAATGCATAGCTTTATTACACGCTCAGATGCGATGTCATATGATAATATGGAGCTCTACTTTTCCAAAATTTGGCCAAGCTCAAGGTAGAATATGACTAATTTAATAAAAGTTGATTTTTCATTCAGCAACAAAAATATTAACTATAATATGCATACCTTATCATTATTTCAGTAATATATAGAACAAGAGCGCATATTGTTCTTGTTACAGCTCAAATACAAGGCATCCGTATATTTTAGCCACCAAGTCATATTGACAGTTAGAACTACCTTAAATGACTAATAGACTTATCCAGCATATCAGGATAGAAGACTCCACTACGCAGAAATGGGTTAATGTCTAGTGTCAAATATTGTAACTTCAGATGGCAACACAAAAGAAAGCAAAGCTCAACCGCCGATACATTCAGACAAAGCATACGAACCAGAAATGCAGCCATTGACAAACGAAAACGGATTTGTTATAAGTAAGTATACTGACTGTGTAAAATTTTACTGGTCTGCCATGGGCGTAGCTACCTATGCGCAAATACGCAGATGCGTATTGAAATTTTGTCAAAATGACAAAATTTCAACACACTTCTGCGTATTTGCACGCTGTAATTATATACTTTAGTCAAGATTTTAATACCAATTGCCAACGGACATAAAATCTGAAGAAACTTGGGGAACTAATTCCCTACATGTCCCCTCAAGGAGTATAAAATAACATTGTGCGCATGATAAAATTGCCTCCAACTACGCCCCTGTCTGTCATTCATAACAGGCAACAAAGACAACGCATAGGATACGACGCCAAAATTGCTTGCTTTCTCCTCAGTAGGGTGTGTTTGTTTCACAAGTACCATCCAACTGCCGCTTCTTTAACACGCCGGCTAGGCGGCAATCGAAAACACTCACGCAGTCGACGAACGCGGATCCAAAACAATTTGAAACAGCGTTTTCGATTGCAAATTGTCGCCAATTTGCAATCGAAAACGCTGTTTCTAACGGTTTTGGATCCGCGTTAATCGACTGTTGAGAGCGTTTTCGATTGCCGCCTACCCGGCGTGTTTAAACTGGAATCAAAAGTTTTACTGAATCAGTATGCATATCAAAGAACAACTTTCGGGCTACAACAAGCATGGCAATAAACTGGTGCAAAAATGCTTAATTTAGACCAGAGGGAATTCAGTCAAATTATGACCTATTCTAGGAATCTAGCAAACTACCGGATCCGCATAATGATTTGAAATTAAGTTGAATAATACATACGTGAAGCTAGTGCTTCAATAGTGCTGTCGTGGTCTTTTATGAATACCAGACGAGTTTGATCTATGACAGCATATCAGAGTCATAGTTCCCAAACGACTTTGTCATCGCTAAACAAAATTTGTTTAGCCACGGTGACAAGGTCGTTTGGGAACTAGGACTCTTTTTCGTTTCGTAACAGCTCTTTTTCGTTTCGTAACAGTCTTGAACACATAGTTAACCAGCTGTGTATTGTGTCTACTTCCGTTTACCATGCGGTCTAAGTTCTCACGCGGATCTGAGGTATCTTACTGTACACTGTCTATCGGTTACAATGATTCTGCCTGTTATAGAATATTGATAACATATGAGACATATAGTCCTTAATATGGAAATCAAAAAGTCGTTTAAAAATCGGTTTGGCTGCACCCCGAGAGGGACAAAGGTTTCTTAGTCTCATTTTAAAGCTTAGAATGTGCAGATTTCGATTCTGTTTGTCTTCCGCTTGTACATGTGTCCGTTTGCATTTTAGACAACTTGGAACAGACCCACCCTCTTGCCAGCATAAGCGAGTTTGTCAACCATAAAATTGACACCATACCAGGGCAGATATATGAAAACATTGTACATTTATTTGATAAAAGCATGAAGTTTGGGACAATGATAGACAAAGCTATTGTTAGCATTTTAAACGTGGATACAAAGCTAGAAAAGTTTGTTCATGGCAGCCATCTTCAATTTCAAAATGGCGGCCGCTGAAAATGCATTTTATGGCAAACACAATTAAAGATTATCCAAAACGTTAGTTTTATCTCTATACATGTTCTATAAAAGCTTTCAGCATGGTGTACTTAATTCTGTTTGCTATTTCAGCATTTGTGATCTATCTATGATACTGGGCGTAGACATGCCACTGATCAATACTCATCACTTTTATAGGTATAGATGGTAGTGAATGTCTTTGTCGCTCCACTTGGTAGACAAAACTTAAAAAGAAAACACCGTTTTGCAATTACATTGTTTCTACAGTAAAGAATACTTGTTTACAGGATAGTTACAAAAATTGTTTAAGTTGTTTCATTTTATTTGTATAAAATATATCACATGTCTAGCTATATTACATGCCTAGCCCACAAATTTTAAGGCTTGGTCGGGTCGGGCGATGGAGCTGGGTAAATTTCAATGCCGGTATGTCCTATAAATTTGGATTACTATAGGACAATGGCCTACTGTGCTTCCAGTAGGTGCAGGGGGGTCGGGGGTGCATATATTTTCTCTCGTCCATCATCCCTTTTCTTTCTCCCTCTCTTTTTAGAGGCAGTTCAATATAGACCGAAATACTGTCTCAAAGAGTCTTTAAACCAAAACCAACCAACCAACTAACCGAGTCATGAGAGGCAGAAAACATTATTCAGTCCTGTTATATATTGTATTTATTTTAATACATAAAGCAACATAATGTTTTTAAAAGCAAAGGCAATCATATAAAATGTGTAACGTAGATAACAATGACACAAATACAATTAAACAATCAGGATCTTAATAACTTGTAATTTAAAGTTTGTATTTTAGATTCCCATTGAACATATACTATCATGCATTTTCAAATCATGCCTTATCGTCAGAATGATTGACACCGTTTAAATGAGAGTTATGTAGCACTTGCAAATCAACTGAATCAAGAATGAAATTTATTTTGTAAGAATTCATACAAATTCGACGAATGACTGTTAGACACAGATGAAAGTTCAAATTGTCGATAGTGTTTCTTCATTGTGATCATACTTAATCTTATGTAGCCCAACACAGACGTCACTTTATCGAGCTACGAATTTTATATGTCTTCAAATTATAATAATCTGAGTTAGACGGATTTTAAATGGAAGTCTAGCAGTAACGTTGAGTAACATAGTTGTAGTCTATACATAATTTAATTTAGCTTCAATGGTCCCAGGATAAAATGTGTAAAATTATGTGTAAAGGGTCATTTGCGGCCCACAATCTACCTTTCATTGCTTCATTATATACTTAAGATTGGTTGGTTGTCGTCCGTATATATACTTAAGAACTCAAATTCAAATGCATGTATTATAATTAGATCTTGAATAGTTCAAATATCTTAACAAGACACATGGGGGTCTTTAAAGATGAAGAAGTTTGCTCTTACTCCTTTACAAATGTACCACTATAGCAACAATACTAAAACAAGCTTTTAAAACAAACATTTAAATCAGATTCAGCAAGTATATATATTGGTGCGCATTTAACTATAGTAAAACGTTTACCTTCTGAGCTGTAATCAACATTACCTGTGTGTATAGCCCTCGTCAGTAATACAGCAGCATATTCTGACATTAACCCAACCAACACCAAATCTTTTAGAATTGAGGGCTTAAACTTTGAAGCTTAGAATAAAACTTAGAGTTTCCCATAATCCATCTGTTCCCAAGCTCTATTTATCACCATCATATTACCATTTTTTCCTGACCAGTTATTTTCATGCCCTTTGCCTATTCCGTTATGCTTTTAGCAGTGCATAAACTTTTATGAAAGACTAATAACATTCAAACATATGTATTGGTTTATTATTTGTTTGGATACAGCCAAAATGTTGTATCATCTTTATTTGTTATGTCTGACAAAGGATGCTGTTGATAAGTGGTAGGACTTTATAAATAATTCACCCTAAAATGATTGCAACAAAATAGGCTGTTTAAGGCGAGATAATAAAAATAACGTTTTGTATTAATCCCCGATAAGTAAAATGATAAATTACCTATGTTATTTGTTTAAGGCTTACTCAAAATGCCATATTACTACACATTTGGTGGGATGTATCAGTGAATTGCTCGACAAAATGGTTATAAACGTTACCCGTTGTGTTTTGCTGCCTTTTCTTCTCTTATCATGCTGCAAAACATTATAGGAGAAACAGACAAATCAGCTTGGCCAATAAAGCCCTCATCATCATTGTCCTAAATTAATAATTTCTGTCCTTTTTCATTTGCAAATACACATTGATTGAACCATTTAAACTAATCCTACTACTGATACTTCAACTTAAAAAAAAAAGACCTTTGACAATAAAAAGATCATAAGGTTCCATGCTTTAGCTACTCTTTAAAGTACTGTTGAAAAGTATATGTTACACGAGAAAAAGCAAAAGTAGTATTACGGGAATTAAGACAATCATAAAGAGAAATATTTCTCGAGCCCAACTCTAGCTTGCTGCATAGCAAATTACTCATCTCCTCGCATCACTAGTACAGTAATTTCAATTTCATGTTTCTAATAATATACTCCAAAAGTCCTGCTTAACTGAGACATCATCGTTACTCGTTAGGAACATAAATTTATAGACAATTCAATATAATCTATGACATAATGTAATTATTTCCCGATTTTATCCAAAAATTCAGTTTAGCAAGAACATTTTTCTTCGTAACATAAACTGTCCCTAAAATCTTAACAAAAGCAAACGTGCCCAACAAGAAAATGTTAAGCTAACATTCAGTCAAAAAGAAAAAAAAACTTTTATTGTCAGTTCACATTTCTCTTTTCAACAGTATTTCTCTTTGCATGCTCTAAAAATCCAAATCATTTTAATAAACACTATAACAATTTGTACATGTATTGTAGATTACCAGTGAAACTAGGCATTTTGACATGAAAAATTCATGCACAAAGCTGATGAGGCAGTTTCTTTACTAGACCAACTGCTTACTGTTTGTCATTTGATTTGATTCACACATGAAAAATGCTGACCTACAATTACAGTGACTTTATATAATGTATTTGGTTTGTTTTAAGATTTATGTAATGTCTTTGGTTTGTCTTAAGACTACCTATCAAGTATCTAGTGCAAAAAGAAAGACAGCAGGTATGCTGTGTTGGGAAAGTACAACAGTAAATCTGTTGATTTATACAGCAAGAATCTAGAACACTACAACAAAACTGATTGTGTTCAGAATTTGTCCAAGTTATAATCAGTATAAGATTGGATTATTCTAATTTTGTCACGTATAAAACACACACAGTGACACCGTAAACCTAAATTGTAAAAGTGTCAACAATTCTTAAGCATCCACAGTTAATAAAATTGGTCAGAATATAAAATGAGAGGTTTTGAAAATATTTGGGAACGTTGATTAGTTTGCTGGAATGGAATAATATGAAACATTGTTATTTACGTGACCTCCATAACAAAAGAAATCAAGCAGATTGTTATTTTTCAAATTCCTTAAGAAAGCGCAATGGGCAAATGCTAGCATGAAACATATCAAACTGATTTAGCGGCTATACCTTAATAGTATGGAATTATTCACAAGTAACATATGTAATTTACAGGCACAGGCTTAAGCCAAGCAGTCAGAGGGTTAACAGATGTTAGTCAATACCAGTTTGACAGGACTTTCTGCAAATACTACTTACTAGAGTTCCACTTTAGAGAAGGGAATCTGTTACCAGCTCTATACATACACGAAATGGGCTCTGATCATTATTTACAACATGTAGATATTGGCATTTCAGTTATATTGACGACAAAAAGGTGACGGAGGGTACCTTTACAAAAACGTGTCTACAACCCAAACGGACACCTCCACAAGTGGAAGACAAGCTGATTCTGAAAGCTGACATTCATACCTATAAAATGATACCATAAAACCTTTGTCCCTTCTGGGGTGCAGCCAAACGAAAATTTAGCCGGATCATCTCAAGGACTAATATATCCGATGATTAAACTGCCAATCTTGGTCAACAGCAAATTTAAAGCCTAATAATCTAGATATCCTTTGCTTATCGAAACCTTGGGGTAAAACTCCTTTTCTAAACCGAGTAGGCCATGAGCCAGATATGGTTTACCTCCCCCCCCCAGGGGGAGTTTTGTAGACCATACTTTTCTTAAAGACCAGCATCCTAGAAGTATTTTGCAGCATGTTAGCCCTCTGGCGAGTGGGGCGTTAAGCTGTAACAGCCTGTTACATTACGTTACCCATTAAAATAATAAACATAAAATAAGAATTATCAAAAATTATGAAAAATAGAAGTCACTTACCTATGTTTAAAATTATAATAGAGTCTAATAGAACAACCCAATAGCTAAAAGTTATGATGTTTGAAACGTCACTTTAGCCTACGTGATGTAGTATACGTGACGTTTTTCTTCACTCTCCATTAAAATTGCAATTTCCATCAAAAATACTTTCTTTTTGTAAGTTATTCCTTTAATATTAGACCAAATGTTTGTTTATGTGTTAAAGAAAATTTATTGATCTTTTCAGATCTGCAAAAATTATTATCCTATCTTGTATACTTTGGGAGAAATAGGATGTTGAACACAGTAACCCCTTATGAATGTTCCATATTACAATTATCACTTTCCGTATAATTCAAGCGCTTGAACTACACTGTTGGAATGGAAAACAACAGCAATAACATTAATATTTAAAATATTTTATTATAATACCTTTAATCAGTTTTTTACCACTGTCACATAAAAAATAACACATATAAGTTTGGGTGTTCTTATTATATATTGTGTACTTGGACCTATCAATATTTCTCTCAGTTATTACTTTTAGGGATTCACGAGGTGTGTTTTATACGTGATTAAACACAGAATACTTCAAATTGTAATGTTAAGGGCATTGGCATATTCTGCACATGTAAAATGGGTTTTGCTGTTTACTTTGTTATCATATCAAAAATAAAAGTATTTCATAATGACATTGCCCAGTTTGTTTCTTTAACAAATTGTACATTTGCGTTCTAAACACAGTAACATACCTAAAAAATTTTATATACAGCTGAAAAATCCAAAAAATCTAAAAAATAATAAAAAAAATAAATAAATAAAATAAAAAATACTCCAGAAAAGATAAAGCCGCAGCTATTAAAAGCCAGCATTGATTTTGCATATAGGGCTAGAATAAAATGATATGCAATCAGTTTGATACCATTAAAAGCTAAGCGGTTTTGACGTGTTTAGTTTAAAACTATAAAATAATCAGCAATCAACAATGCAAACTGGGGTTCCACCTTGTTTATTGACATGATTTGTTACAGCTTTTACGTGCACACTGAAAAACTATAAAGCAGAACAGTAACCTGAAGTTTAAAGGCTTAAGCCAAATACAATTCTGCATCAAAGCTAATGTAGATATTTGCTGGCAGCGTATACTTACTTTTGTAAGACTATTGTATATTTTACGTTACCAGAGAAAACAACATTGCTGAGTTACAGTTTAAGAAACAAAACAAACTTTTGAAAATAATTAATAGTAGTGTCAATACATTGCTTTACTTAGTTCATTTATGTAACTAACAATTATGTGTCAACCAGGAGTTTGGGAGAATAGTATTAGAAATATTTAATACAGAAAAGAGACACTGGCAGTTTACTAGTATACTGTGGCTATCTATAAATGCTATGTTTAAGATGATCTACATTTCTATGCTTTTGTTTCTTGCTCTTTAA
The DNA here is from genome assembly GCA_963989385.1 of Ctena decussata. Lineage (NCBI taxonomy): Eukaryota > Metazoa > Mollusca > Bivalvia > Lucinida > Lucinidae > Ctena > Ctena decussata. The sequence goes on from OZ022514.1 coordinate 41,626,977, forward strand.
AGTCTAACTACATTCAACCATCTCCTAAAGAATCTAACTACATTCAATCATCTCTTAAAGAATCTATTCACAAAGAACATAAAGACACGTTTAGTTGGACAAAAATGTTGTTTTTTTTTTTCAAGCGACAGTGTTCCAGTAGTTCTGCACACATAATAAAATGGCAAATGAAAATGACAGAATATTTTAATGTTGGTCATCGCTGTTCAGATATTTATGAGCAAATCTTAGTTGTTCTCCTTCAGAATGTATCTGCCTATACTGTAGTTATATGCTTGGAGAATAATACTGGGGAAAAAAGAAAGACCAAACAAGTAACGTATACAACGTATCTAGTGAGAGTTTATGAATTCTTCATCTCCGATATCCTTAACTAGTAATACAGTATTTCTGCGGGGCAAATAATCAAACAATAGAAACAGTGCATACCTATACACGCCAAGGAAAGGCTAACCTAAGTAACTTTCTCCATTTGATCTCCGTGACCTTGTATTACCATATTGTTTACTTTTTAGCAATAAATGTGGTTGTAAACTGCCTATTTATGATATCTTACTGCTTATCAAATTATCCTTGTCCAAATATGTTAAATACTGTTAGAGAATAAAGCCCCAATTTTAGTTGTTACATTATTGAAAATTGTCTGACTGAAATTTGTATTTTGTAACACCTTTAGTCCTTGATAGTATCAACAAGTGGGAATAAAACCATGGGGTTTGCAAAATTACCTGACAATTTGAATATTTGTAACAACATAATGAAAAATAGAACTCCTGCACAGGCTGGAGACAGAATGTTGTATGCGTTATAAAGTATGTCACTTTCTATAATCCTTAAATTTTCACATTGTTAACATTTTGTAATATATTTGATGGCCGGGAGCTGCATAAACAGATCACGTAGATCACAAATTAACATATAAGTTATGATCACGGGGGCCACACATATTTGCTAACCCATGTAAAGCAGTTACTGTGCAAAGAGGCTCGTGGCTGACGATTCGACTGACATCATAGAAAAATGGTGTTAATGGATGCTGGCAGAGTTTGTACTGCTTTTGATTGCCTCGGCTGGTAGTCACAGTTGCATATTTGTATGTAGGGTAATTGAATGGCTCAGCAAACAGCACAGGTAGCGAAACTGGTTTTATCCCCATCATAACGAGAACCTAAATATTAATCAGTTGCAGCATTTATCAAATTATACTTACTCCATTTAATGCATAGAATTAAAAAAAATCATTTTCATGAAGTCACTTTTAAGTGAGACTGAACTGAAGGCAAGGTCGAACTGCTTCAGCTGTAACAATCTATGTGCGTCTTGCTGAACTCTTGTGTATTTCAAAGAGCTAAATTTGCCATCTGACTACCAGTGGTAAGCTTATACTACAGCATTCAATACTTCATGCCGCCAGGGAACTAAAATTTTGATAACAGATGACTAATAAATCTTATTCCTCGACATATTACAATTATGTAACGTAATGTTACTGTTAGATTGTTTTTCAAATATCCATTATTAGATCATGTTTTATAGTTTGAGGACACATAACATTGACATTTCTTCATATTTACATATACAACAGTATCTACTGAAGACAAATTAAAGATAACATTGAAATATAAAATGCAGCTAATGTTGGCTTTCGTAGCTTTTCTGGTCATTTTGTAGCTTAAATTCTTCAAAAATAAGATAGTTTCTGTCCCCATTTAATGTATCCACTGCTAATTTAACTGCTGCCTACATTATCTAAGCTGGGCATGAATAAAAGAAGATTGATGGAGCATGTATAAACTTCAGTCCACCAATTCAGCGATTTAGTCTGATTCTGTTTTTTTTTTTTTCGTATTTATGTTGTGGTTATATACGTTACATATTTATCGTGACTGCTGACGAGTTTTGTAAGACTTTAGATGTTTCTTTCTTATAATAGAATATTGAAACAGTCATATATATGACATTAACTTTTCGCTACACTTAAATTCTTAAAATTTGCTCCTTATATTACATGTATTTAGACACTGAAGGGAAAACAAACGTCAAATGCAATGTAAACTACGTTATACAGGCTAGTCAACTTATCCTTGACAATGTCAATAACTTTGAAACAGTGATTTATGTACTAGCAGACAAAACCCAACATTATTTAGGGCGAATACTAGCATGTGTACAACAATGCGTATCTTCTATTATAACGTAAATATGTAAATTTGGGTAGTGTAATTGACGTTGACGTCATACGTTAACGCCCCAACGTACAGAGGGCTAACATGTGTCATTTTGTTTCTTATATAATGTAGTTTCAGAAAATCATAGGGTACAAAACTCCCCCTGGGGGGGAGGGGGGGGGGAGGGGGGTCTATTGTCAGCTCAAGGTCTAGAGGAGGAAAAATGAAGTTCATTGTGGTTTAACTACCCCTCAGTAAGCCATCGTAACTCTGTTTATCACCAGGAGACAGCTTAGAATTTGTTTGCGCAGATTACACCCCGGAAAGAATCCAGTATCTTATTGGTAATCAAAATTTTCGTTCCGTGGAACTTTCACATACGAGGCAGATTATATACATGCAAGTATTCAGCTTTCAATATCTGCAAGCTGTGCATCAATAGTGGAGATAGTCTGTTTGAGAACTATTAAAAGGCAAAACAGACTGGATGTTTTGGGAAGATTGTACTAAGAACTCTTTCGGAAACTGGAACTTTCTTTGAGACCGTTCAGATTGGGATATTATGGAGGAAATGTATTAATCTATCGTACTGTTTTAGATGACGTGTCTGGATAAAACACGGTATTAAATAACCGGAGAATAATTATTTGTTTGAGGAAACTTGACTTTTCCGTTGTATGAATTTCAGGTAGTATTTCACTTATAATTCGAGAGGAGCATGGCATACAGTTCACTTCTTATTCGAGAGGAGCATGGCATACACTAGGAGCATGGCATACAGTTCACTTATTATTCGAGAGGATGTCATGCTCCTCTCGAATTATAAGTGAGTTGATGCCATAGATTTGCTACTAGAGCAACTATGGAATTACCATCTGTTGCACCCAGTACATTGGCAGAATTACTTGTCGATGATGTCACTTAGACATCAATATGAACTCCTAGTTGCTATGGTAACAGATGTATGACGTCATTGGTCCAGGAGGTCCTGGGTTCGATACCCGGCCTGGCCACATACATTCGTTTCTCCTTCCGCTGATTCAAGAAGGGCAGTTGTCAGTTACTGGCGAGTGTATGTGCACTTAGTACTGGTTAACCGCTTAGGCGGTCAAAGCCTGCCCAGGAATAGTGTGGTCAGGTTAACTGACCATCCCGACTTGACCATAGCTGTTTACTGTTGACGTATAGCTACAAATCAATCAATCATTGGTTCAGGAGCATGGCAAACAGTGTATGCCGTGATCCGCCAATTTTTCAATGAGGTTGCAAACTGAAATTATTTCAGCAGAAGCTTTAGATTTTCGCAAACAAATAATTATTCTCAAGTCATTGTATTCGCTGTTATAAGAGTGTACCAAAGAGGACTGAAGGATGTTATCAAGCCTTGAAAATCACTTTCTTGGCTTCATTTATTTTCTCATCCAACGAAACATCTAAACTATGCAAAATAAATGAATAAAAATCTCCTTGTTTCAGATGGTGGCAAAAACGAAATTGAGGATCAACAGTCGAAAGATTTAGCCAAACCATATGACCCGGAAATGCATGCACTACATATATCTAAGCATCCAAAAGGTGTTGAAGGAATGCGGGTCGTTAGGTTTGGTATGTGTTTCCATTGTAGTTATTTACTGTTTTGTTTATTGTTTTGCCGGGCCGCGTAGCGCAATCGGTAGGGCGTCTGACTTATAAGCCAGAGGTCCTGGGTTCGATACCCAGTCCGGACACTTACTTTCATTTCTTCTTCCGCTGGTTCAAGGAGGGCAGTTGTCAATTTCTGGTGAAAGTAAGTGCAGTTAGTACTCTTAAACTTCTCAGGAGGTCTAAGCCTGCCCAGGAATAGTGTGGTTAGTGAAATTGACCACAGCTGTTAACCGTGGACGTTAAACAATAACACAATAACATTAATTGAGCCGCGACACAAGAAAACCAACAAAGTGGTAATGCGCCCCGCGCAGACTCAGATCAGGCTGGGCAACAATGGTGACCGCCCAGTCTGATAGGAGTATTCGCTGTCTGCATGGAGGTAGCTTAGACCCTTAGCTACCCTGTAAGCGCTTAGGAAAGAGTCTGATCAGACTGACCGAATGCCCAGGCTGATCTGAGTCTGCGCTGGGCGCACAACCACTTTGTTGGTTTTTTCGCGTCGCGGCTCAATTATTATTTACTGTTTAGTTTATTCAAATATGACATTGAAATTTAATTTTTTATACCCCGCTTCACGTAAGTGGCGGAGTATTGTTTTCACGTTGGCCGCCCGTGTGTCCGTCCATCCGTCGAATGTACGTCCGTCTGTCCATCCGCACTTCGGTGCTGTTCGACAACTAGCGTAATTATTAACGGATTTAGTTCAAATTTTGCATGTGCATTTGTATCAAGAATGTCACGATTGGGATTGTAAATGGGCAAATTTCGATAATTTATGACAGAGTTATGGCACTTGTCAATGTGCAAAAAATGTTTGTTTTTTGTCCTGTAGTTCCTTCACTATTTGGAATATCATGGTTAAACTTCACAAAAATTATCAAAGCAACAACATATATGTGTTGTCCACTGGATTATCTGCCCCTACCCTGGGGCTATATACATGTATAAAATCATCAAAAACCTATATAATATCAGAGTTAAGCATTTTTTCTGAAATTTACAACAAAAGATAATGGTAATAGTAGCCTTCTGTGATGCTCAAGATTTACCCCATGTGGGGTTTCTGCTCCTGGCCCAGGCAATACAGATGCACGAAATGATGAAAAAAATCTATATAAAATTATGATTTAAACAGATTCTTCTGAAACTTGCAACTATTGATAGAAGTAATGTAAGCCTAAGGAGATGATCAAAATTTGGCTCCATTTGGGTTATCTGCCCCTGCTCCATGGCCACATACAGGTATAGAATTAATAAATCAGCCAAGAAAATAAATGGACGAGTGAAATAGTTCCCAGTGGCGGGGTATCACGCAGTCGTTTGCGATGCTTTTATCTTAAGCATCTTTCTGTCTCATATAATTCATTGGAACACTCAGTTTCAGGGGAGGCAACTCTCGTTTTCATGTTTGCCTTTCTCAATAGGGGTCAACACTTAAAGGTAAGAATTTGCTTCTAGAGAAGCAAATTCTTTTCTTTAATTGTAGACCTTATTTTGGAAGGGCTTTGGCATCCAGGGAAGCAAACAAAAAAAACAACAAAAAACAGAAGTTGTCCCCCTTCAACGTGGCAGACAAATATAGAGGTAACATGAATTCAGTGTTTTTATAAGGAGCAGTATTGTCTGCAATTATCTTTGTGATGCTGCCGACACTAGGCTCCGCTTTTTCCCAAATATTTTAACACAGAAAATTAGGTTTAAACGAATCAGTACATATATGTTAAGCATTCATTTTTGTTTTAGTTGAAAAAATGTTGGGCCTGTCACGAAATGAAAGTCAAGCCTGCCTAAAATAAAGATACTCTTCTAATTGTCAATACGACAGATAAATCTAGAATCAGTAGAATGAATTGAAAAAAAAAACAACCTTAAGGTTATTAGATAAATTGAACTTTATACCCTTTCGGGCACATATGCAAAGAGTGCAGACCCAGTTCAGGCGCCTCCTGATCAGTGTCTACACTGTTTGCTTTAGTTATTGATGTTTTAATGATAACTTTTTAAAAGGAAACCTTACATCTCTTAAATTGGAAGCGGGCATATACAAAGAACCAGGGGCCGTATTTATAAAATGATTTAAGTCGTAGCTATGCTGTTGCTGAGGCTAAATTTCTATGTAGGAGACTCCCTACAACTATGACATTTGCTCTGGAGGAACAGTCTTTTTCAGACTGTTCCTCCAGAGCAAATTCCATAGTTGAATAGAGTCTTCTTCATAGAAATTCAGCCTTAGCAACAGCATAGCAACCACTAAAGTTGTTTTATAGATACGGCCCCTGGTAGAAAAGCCCATTCGTCATCAAAGGTTTAACAGTGATTTGGGATCTCTTTCCAGGGAATGTAATTCTTACCAAGAAGAAATTTTCTCGCATTTTACTAGGGACTTCTCCAATAAAAAAGAATATGTACCCTTGAGGAGAAAATAAGCCTGTTTTCAAAAGTACTTTGTCCCGGGAAGCAAATAGAATGTGACAAAAGGTATTGGCCTTTGTAGGAAAGGCGAATAAAGTAAACGGAGATGTATAGATTAACCTTAATGCAGCATATAATTTTGAGCCGCCACACGAGAAAACAAACAAAGTGGGTGTGCGCCAAGCGCAGACTCAGATCAGCCTGGGCACCCGCCCAGTCCGCTCGACTCTTCGCTTAGCGCTTAAAAGGTAGCTAAGGGTCTAAGCTACCTGCATGCGGACACCTAAGACTCTGATCAGACTGGGCGGATGCCCAGGCTGATCTGAGTCTGCGCTGGGCGCACAACCACTTTGTTGGTTTTGTCGTGTCGCGGCTCAAAATTTTTCAGTTTAAAATCTAATTGCAGATGACAGTACAAATGAAAGCAATACTCAACGGCCGAAACATTTAATCGAACCAGATGACCCGCCGGATTCGCAGCCTGAGACAGTACATATATCCCAACTCCGGTTAATAAGTATTGATGGAATGCCTGTTGGTAAGTTGTTAAATCTGCATCAAGTTCATTTGAGCCACATCATGTGATTTCAAACAATATGACATTGGTGACAAGCAAATGCTCTGATCAGACTGCACTGGAGTGCAGTCTGTTCAGAGCCTTTACTTGTCACATCAGCCATCTATGGAATCGACCCAAACCATACATCTAACATTGGGGCCTCTATAGACCCGGTGTACACGATACGGCTGATCTAAATATCACATTATCACATGACAAAATCTGCCACATTGTTTGAAGTCACATGACGTGGTTCACTTGTAAAGTTATGACGTCTTGAAGACAGAAACTCTCTCTCTCACTCTCTCTCTCTCTCTCTCTCTCTCTGTTCTATTTCTTTCAATAACCATACTGTTTTCCGTTCCCATTCCTTTTCTGTTTACTCGCATACATGTCGAATGTTACAAAACAGTATAAATGCACTATGGTAACAGACATGTAAACGTCTTACGGCATCCACACGACACTTGACACCAGGGGACGTATTCATAAAACGACCTAAGTGGTTGCTATGCTGTTGCTAAGGCTACTTTCTTTGAAGGAGATTCCCTACAACTATGAAATTTGCTCTGGAGGAACAGTCTTACAAAGACTGTTCCTCCAGACCAAATTTCATAGTTGTAGGGAATCCCCTTTATAGACATTTAGCCTTAGCAACCGCATGGCAACGACTTAAGTGGCTTTATGAATACGGCCTCAGGGCCCAGTTGTTCAAAGCATCGTTAGCCTAACGAACTCGTGAAGAAGTCAACTCTTTAAATGTTTTCACGTTTGAAATTTTAACGAATCGTTAACTAAAGATGCCGTTATTTTTTGAACAACCGGATCCAGTTAGTGATTAAAGACATGGGCAACTTTTTTTCTCAGCCCCGTATAATCTACCTGTAAACGACGATATCGCGTGAGCTTGAAATAACATTAAATTAGATAGGACATTGACAGTCTTTCTCTTTTTTTTTTTGTCTTCCTTGAATAAAAAATAAAAAATGTTGTGTTAGGTCAATTTTGTACACTTTTTTAGCTGCACATCGATATTTTTTTCAAACTTTTAAGTTTACATTTAATGCGGTCATTTTTGCTCTGATTAATATGGCCATCATTTCCTAATAGTATATAGGGAAAATAGAGAAAATGAGCAAAAAGTTACTCAGTTTTCTACGTTTTTCTTAAAGCACGGATCTTAAGTCAAAAATGTTGTGTTATCCTAGTATTAGACACTATCTTACAAATCTTTTGATATATTTTGTAGGAAAATCAAAGAAATATTAGTGCGGTCATTTTTTACAAACTTAATACTACCCTACATCCAAAAACTGAATTTTCAGTACCGTGCGTGACTATATCGAGGTGAGGAGAATTGTTGGGGACGATTAACAATTGAGAATACAGCTGACATTCATTATCTCAAATGCATTTATCATCAAGTATCCTCATAAAACAAACTTGTTGGCAAGCTCTAAACTGTTTCTCATTTCTTCATCTGTAGATTCATTACGTGCTTTGTGCTTTGTTACAATTAGGGGATAACTGTATTCAAAATTGTCATTTGGGGAGGTAAATCGTCGGTTTTATGGTCGGAAATTTCGTTTTACGGCGACGCGCTAGCGGAGCCGTAAAACGCAATTTGCGACCATAAAACCGACGATTTACCTCACCAAATGACAATTTTCAATATAGTTATCCCCATTCTAATGCACTTTTTCACATTTTCACCTTTCAAAGGGTACTTCTTTGCGCCCATTGCAAGCACTTTTAGCAGCGTAAAACCAAATGCCAGCCAATGAGAAGCGACGTTTTATAATGACGTCGGGTTTGCGACGCGACAGTATATCGTAGAATTTACTGTCGCAAATTTTTGACGTTATCCAATCAGACGTCGCGTTACATACGTAAGTGCATTAGAATAGCGGTTCCTGGTATCTATCTTACTTGAGGCCTACTTTACTAGTAGCATATAGTATGTTCCAGTACTTTTTTTTTCATTTCAGACGACAGAAAACACGACAGCAAAGTTCATCAGTCGAGACACATAGCTGAACCAATGAAACCATACGCATCAGAAATGCACACATTAACGAAGATTCCAGAAATTCCGTCTCTAACAGATGTAAATGGATCGGTTGTTGGTATGCATGCTAAATTTCCAATATTAATACGCTATCCCCAGAGCTCCAGATAAGAGTGGGTATTGAGGATAATTCAAAGATAATTTTTCTTATTTCTCAACGAAAACATATGTTGTGACCCCTCATTAGAACCGGCTCGACGAGACGGTTCTAATGATGAGTCACAAAATATGATCTAATCGAGAAATATGTATAATTATCCCTAAATTATCTTTGTTACCCCTTTTTATCTGGAGTACTGTATCCCTGACCTAAGTGGCTGCTGTGAATAAAAAAGAGGTCCCTATGATTTGTATTTTAACCCTTTAGATGGAATAGAACGAACTAAACGATATTCAGTTTTCGTGTGAGAGATTAATAATAAAGAGTTTTCAGCCTGTTTCAGCCTGTTTTTTTTTTATTTTAGTGTGAAATAAATACTTATTTTCCATGACAGCGTAAACTGTGACCATTTTTCTCATGCAAAATAAATAAATAAATAACGCTCGGCTATACTGGCAAATTTCTCTTATTTGCTTTTCTGTCCGTTTAAGCCTAAGTCACACATTCACGGTTCAGGCAACGGTTCGCCACTGTTTTATAAATTGTAACACATCGTCTTAGTTCGTCGTAGCACTGTCGATGCATCCGTAATGGACCGTCATGATCCCGTAGAACCATGGTAAACCGGGAGACGCCTAGGAAATTTTAAACTGTTCAAAATTTATGTGATGAACCGAGGTGGCTTTTTGGGCGTGGCCTTCAGCGAAAATATTTGGAAGAAGTCATAATATATCTTTAAAGGTCTATTGATGGCTCGCACTTTGGCATGAAATTTATTTAAATACCTTCATGGAGTGCAAAAACAAATGCGAAAAAGTGTTATTCGAGCCTTGTTAATGCATAAAAGAACGTCCAACGTCATTTTTTTTTCTCGGTGTCACAGAAACAGAATTATTTGCTTCACACTCAAAAGCAAATCATTGCGCGTCTTAGAAAATGCTGAACTTCTTGGTCATTATTCTTTTTACACGAACATTGAAAAAAAAATGGTTTTGTCCAAGTCCACCTTAAGCGAAAGGAATATCAGGCAAAAACGATTCTCTAACGCGTTTAAACCATTTTCCCTGGAAGACTAAATAAGGTGGTGTGTCAGTCTTTTTGTTTTTCATGCCGTTACAATTTCTAGCACTGATCATAAATGAGCCGCGACACGAGAAAACCAACAATGTGGTTGTGCGCCCAGCGCAGACTCAGATCAGCCTGGGCATCCGCCCAGTCTGATCAGAGTCTTCGCTGTCCGCATGGCAATAGCTTAGACCCTTAGCTACTCTTTAAGCATTTGCCAAAGAGTCTGAGTGGAATGGGTGGGTCCCCAGGCTGATCTGAGTCTGCCCTGGGCGCACAACCACATTGTTGGTTTTCTCGTGTCGCGGCTCAAATGCTTTACTAGAAACTACAGACATGCCGGAGAAAGCGCCTCGGACCCATCTCCCTTTGACGTGGAAAGGAATGCCGTTATCGGAACAGGGTATAGTCTAATACAAAATATCAAATATATGTGAAATATTTACTCAGTGAAACCTTTATATTGTTTCGCAAAAATACATTTCGTTAAAACATATCAAAATTGCAGATATTTTTTGGAGACATTTTTTGTTCTCTTTAATCTGGAAACAAAAAAAATCAGTGGCATTATATGTATGATTCTTCGATCTTTTTTTCGTACAGGTTCTGACAGCAAACCTCAGCCCCCGACTTACAGTATGGTCCACAATTACCCAAAAGACCACTGTAGTTGACCGATAGTGGTAGGTATTTCCGAGCTCCTTCCCAGCAGGCACATTACGTTGAAATGACGTCGTGCTGACGTCAATGACGTCATTTTGACGTCATGTGCCTGCTGGGTTACAAGGAGAGTATTTTATGATAATTCTAGATTGTTTTACTTTTTTTCTTTCTAAAGGCGGTCTCCAAAATCGATAGGCGCCGTGGTTGAGAGGGTAAAACGTCAAGGGTCGAAATCCCGAACGGGCTACACAGCGACTATTTTTAAATGAAATGGGCAAAGTTTTCGAACAAAGGAAGGTTAAAGGTAGTGCAAGGAGAGTGATGGGCTCCGTCTGTCATATGCTGTGCCCAAAATTCGTTTGCGTTGCCGTTACGGTCACATGGTCACCGGAAACATTTACAGTTGTATACTGCCCAAGTAAATGAACATGTGTTGTAAAGTTCCCCTGGAACCGCCTTCACAGGGTATAATCGATTCCGCTAATTTTCGCTTCCTGCAGAGACTGTCCGTCATAGTTGGCTTCCGCCGAGACTGTCCGCGAACTCTTGCTTCCTGCAGAGACTACTGTCCTCGAAAAATTGCTTCCTGCCGAGACTGTCCGCGTGATTCTGCTTCCTGCCGACAGCCTCGGCAGGAAGCAAAATCACGCGGACAGTCTCGGCAGGACGCCATTTATCATGTACAGAAGTCTCGGCAGGAAGCAAGAGTTCGCGGACAGTCTCGGCGGAAGCCAAATATGACGTACAGTCTCTGCAGGAAGCGAAAATTAGCGGAATCGATTATACCCTGTGGCCTTGGTGGAGGCACCTCATAACTGCCTTAGTGTCAGCGGGCCACTTTAAGAACACTTTTTTGATTGGCAATGCATGTCTTGTTTTTTTTCCAGTTATAGAAAAAAAAGATATCATACATAAATATTAATATTTCGGAAAATTAATTTCCTTGAAAAATATTTGATCTGTTGTGGAGACAATGAACTTTTTTGACGTTATATCAACTGATATGAGCAGATACACGATAAAACCAACAAACTGGTATGAGCGCGAAGCAAAGACTCAGATCAGCCTTGGCATCCGCCCAGTCTGAGCAGCAGTCCGCCTAGTCTGATCAGAATCTTCGCTGTAAGTTTGGAGGTAGCTTATACCCTTGGCTACACTTCAAGTACACAGAGGAAACGCTGGTCAGACTGTGCAGATGTCAAGGCTGATCTGAGTCTTTGCTGGGCGCACATGCCACTTTGTTGGTTTTGTCGTGTCGCAGCTCATAAATCGATGTTTATGTAATGGTTTTTGAAAATCTTATTTCAACCAATGTAAAGATGATGTATACTTTTAGGAATCATGCGGAAATGTGGCTTGCATTGAAATTTACATGAATGGAAGCTGTTTGATATTTTTGATACCTTCTTTTTGTTATGTTTGCAGCCGCGGAAAAGCTCTTCTATGCACCTCTAATGAATTCGTTGCCCGATAGACGTTCGCTCTTGCCAGAAAACAGCCCCATATGTTGGCTGGTCATCGTGACAAACTATCAAGGCCTTCGGAGTCTCTGAATTCAGTAACATATAAAAACAAATCCCTCAGCAGGCCACGTCATAACAACGTCGTTTAAATAGAGGACCTTACATGAGTAGCTATATCAAATGAGCCTTTGCACAGGGTATAATCGATTCCGCCAATTTTCGCTTCCTGCAGAGACTGTGCATCATATGTGGCTTCCGCCGAGACTGTCCGCGAACTCTTGCTTCCTGCCGAGACTTCTGTACATGATAAATGGCTTCCTGCAGAGACTGTCCGCGTGATTCTGCTTCCTGCCGAGGCTCTCGGCAGGAAGCAGAGTCACGCGGACAGTCTCGGCAGGAAGCCATTTCTCGAGGACAGTAGTCTCTGCAGGAGGCAAGAGTTCGCGGACAGTCTCGGCGGAAGCCAGATATGACGGACAGGCTCTGCAGGAAGCGAAAATTAGCGGAATCGATTATACCCTGTGCTTTGGCAAGTTTCCTAATCTTTTTAGAAACGAGCACTCGTGTGAGATAATTTTCAAATGGGATTTCATTGCTTAAAAGTTGGCAAGTTATTTTAACAGAAATTTAACTTGGCCACGGACGGCATCATGATGTTGCTAGCCAGTAAATGGTTCCAAATTATGTGTGGTCATAAGATTTATGTGACATGGTGTTAGTCACTGAAGTACAACGACGCAATGTGATAAACGTCGATGCAACTTCATTACGTTGAATGGATGTTAATTCGATCTTGTTTCAACGTTCTGTGACTGGCGTAGTATACTGAAGCTCGGTAGATGTTAGTATTTCAATTTTATACAAGTTATGTACAGGTTACAAATAGTATACAATAGCAAAAGGATCTGAACGGAAGCCAGGGGCTTATTTAGTTCATCGCCTGTGTTTATTTAGTTCATCGGTAGATGTTCGTTTGTTCTTTCCGAGCGGCAAGCACACAAGGTAGACACGCCCACACCTGGTTAAATATGTATATACAACAGCTGTTACGAAACGAAAAAGAGCTGGTACGAAACGAAGAAGTGTCACAGTTATCAAAGGACCTGGTCAACATCCTTGAAAACATAGTTAACCGGGTGTGACGCCATGGCCTAATCCCCGACCGCAGGCAGGGGCGTAACTAGGGGCAATTTCATAATACGCACAACCATGTTTTATTCTCTACTTCTTGAAGGGAAAGCTAGTATTTCAGCCACTTTGGTAATAGGTATTGAAATCTTGTCTAATTTATAAATATTCAGCATGCAAATATGCACTCTAATATTAAATTTCCATATCTGCGGTTATTGTGGAAGGGGAAAATCTCGCCTTGTAACCGAATAAATAGGGTCCGAAAAATAAAGGGTACAGTGAAATGTAATCAACCCCGGCTCCAGGAGGTGCGCTCCGCTACTTGGGGTTCTGTGTCCCATATAATGCAGGCATAGATAGGGTTCAGAAAAAGTGCTGGGTATAGTGGAATGTAATCTGCCCCAGATCCAGGCGTGGGCTTTGGGCTTAAGCCCCGCCACTTGGGGCTCTAGATCTGTGTCCTATATAATGCATGGATGTAGGTAATAAGGAAAAGCCTTCTCATAACTTGAGATGATATTCCATAGATAAGATTGAAATATATGTTGTGACATCTCATTGGAATCGCCTCGCCGAGGCGATTCCAATGAGATGCCATAACATATATTAAAGGTAAGCATGATATTATCTTCATTTTTCATCGAATATTGTATTTTATCTGGAACCCTGATTATGGCCTCTATCTTAGGGCCCTTAGCCCCACCAGTTCTAGAAAGAGCCCCACCAGCTCGTTGGGGTCTAGATTCGGGCATGGAAATGCAAACAAATGTTATGTAGTTAGCACTGATGCTTAGACAGCGGCGATCTTGACGTAAATAAGGTAATTATTTTTGTAATACAATAAATCTGCTGCAAACATTTAAACAACCAAGTACACATGTATCTAGTCTATGTGGTTCCGATTGATGTTTTGGACTCCATATTACCAGAATGAACACAAAATACTTTCTGTCTGCAAACACTTCAGTACAATGGTCTGTATCGACTCTGCTTAATACATATTTCTCTAAGATCACCAGATCATAAACTGATTAGATATGAGGTGTTCTTTTGACGAGTCGTGTACTATCCCAGCGGACACATAGTGTCGAAATAACGTCGCACTGAAGTCGATGCGACCTGATTCCGTCGCATCGACATCATTACGACGTCATATCGACGTCATGTGCCTGCTGGGATATATCTGGAGAAAAATTGAATGTAAGCACCGCATCGCCTCTTTTTCGTGTGATACAATCCTGTCTGACAGTGTCACATTTTTAAACGGGAAAAAATGTCTGAGATTCTTCAAAATGGCTATCGAATGATTAGTTTCGAACCCGCGATATGACGAAGGTTGTTGTTACACCTGATGTTATTCAGGGTTCGAGGTTACAAAACTTGAGAATAATCCCAAACTCAAAATAAAGCACACTGATTGGCTGCTTCCGAGCGTGCTCGGAAGCAGCCAATTAGTGTGCTTTATTTTGAAGTTGAGATTGTTCTCAAGTTTTATAACCTCGGGGCCAAGTTATAAAGAGATTTACATATAGACTTTGAAAGTCTGAATATTTATATTTCTCAAGTTAGTATGTATATTTCCATAATTTTTAAATGTTATTTTTTTTTCAATGAATATTTTGTTTTAGAAAACATTTAATTGATCCATCTTAAACATTTTGCCTTAAATGAGGTTTTGTAATTCTATATTTATCATGTCTTCTATATTTATCATGTCTTTCACATTTTGTAATAAACGAATAACAAAAAGCTTCAGTGTTTTATAACGTTTCCGAAAAATATATTACATAAAAAAACAAAAGCTTACATTGTTAGATAGGGGGCCTACTTATGGACTGAACATTTATCCAGCACATAATAGTTACCTAAAAGCTATCGAAAAACATCGGCGGCGTACAATAAGATATCCTTCTCCACTCGTTCTGATGTTCACTCGGAGCGTTTCAGAACTTAAGGTGCAGTGGCACAGAATACCAATCTGAACAGCTTTCAGTGAAAACAAAAAATGTTGTGAGCCTCGACACGACACAACCAACAAAGTGGCATGTGCGCCCAGCGAAGACGCAGATCAGCCTGAGCGCCCGCCAAGTCTAATCAGAGTCTTCGCTGTCCGCCTGGAGCTAGCTTAGACCCTTAGCGACCCTTTAAGCGCACAACAAAGACTCTGATCAGCCTGGGCTGATCTGAATATTTGCTGGGTGCACATGCCCCTTTGTTGGCTTTCTCGTGTCGCGGCTCAAATGGTGTGTACTTGTTTTATGGTGTAGGACTACATCTCCATGTTTTCCGGCTTTTTTTTTTTTTTTTTTTTTTTGACAAATCTGTACATTATGTTTTTCTGCTGTATTACTCTATATGAATGTTAAAACCTTTAACCATCTCTTGTGATTCAAATTTCCTACATTCTTGCGTTTCTAAGGTTTTTTATTCTGCGCCTCCAACTGAGGCTCCGAGTGCCCTACTCAGCTGAGCTGGCAAAATTGCAATAGAATTTGTAACAAAGAAATTAGCTATGTAGATGGACACAGAAAACCTTACTCATATAAGCAGTTTGATTTTGAACAAAGTATATTTTACAAAGAAAATGTGGCATGGTTGGCCCCTGACACGGGTAAAGATTATCCCTCCAGGCAACTTTGTCGGAAAGACTTTGCTCGTGGGAACACTGCTGTAAGCTTTTCCTTGCCAAAGTTAATTTGGCAAAGATTCTTTGTTACATTTTCTATGACAATTGATTTGTTCCGTGTGAACCGGCAAAATATTTGACAAAGTTTCTTTGATATAGGTTCTGTGACAAAGAACTTTGCTCATATAAACAAAATCTTATGCCTAGCATAAAAAACAGGCACTGGCAAACAATGCAGACCTAGATCAGATGTCGCAGGGTCAGATTGTGACCAGGGTCTACACTATTTGCTCGAGAAAATTGGGTACTTCCCTTCGAAGAACATATAAATAATAAAACTAAACATAACCAAACACCCCTAATATGACAGAACAGAACAGAACTTTATTCCTGTAGGTAAAGATGTCAGATCACACACAGGTGACATGAAATTTATACAAGTGACAAGAAAGAAAAGAAAAAAAAGCGTTTCGCAGTTACTGTCAGCTGATTAGTCAACATCTTCAGATGCACAAACCATTCAGAGAAGTCAATATCTGCTATAGACCACAGGCATTTGACGTTTTGGGGGCCTCAGAAATACACTTTTTAGGGACGTAAACCATACAGATCGGAAAGCACGTTCCGGTTTGAGACTGCCTTTCTTCATGATTTTCTCCACAAACACGAAAATTTCTTTTAAACAACTAACAAAGAACTCGTACGATTTGTCTATTTTTATCCAAAACCGATTTACCTAATCTGCTAAAAATAACCGATGGAAAATCTATTAAATTTTTGATAGTGCATAGTGCATGTACTTTGTTTTGATATTTCCGTTAAAAAACACGTTTTTCTTTCACAAGTGCCTTGAACTTGGCCACATATCTTTTACTTAATATAAACTGATTGCATAAATATAAATTTCTGAATTTAATGCAAACTATTTGGCTTTGCATCCTAAGAAATAAACCAAAACCTGTGTAGTAGTAGTATTTCCATTCTCATGTAAGACACAGTGTTTATATATAGCTTAGCTTACAAGCATTAGCTTTTCCAAGAATCATGCAGCGGCGTCGCGCAAAATAAGCCTTAGGGCATCGCATAATATGACTAGTCAGAGCAGCCGGCACACTGTTCAGAGCCGGTGCATTCTTGGGGTCTGATCAGTCTTTTTCGGCATATATATTCTTCATGATGCAGACATCTTTCATGCTGAGGATAGACTGATCAGACTGCGCTTATGCCGGAGCGGGCTGATCTGTGTTCAGCGTATCTGTAAAACCTAAAGGAGCATCAAAAATAGCGAAGTTCAAATTCATTGCTTAAATTTAGAAGCAGGCGCTTTTGACAATTTTCCCCTTATCACTCATCACATTTACTGACAAAAAATGTATCCCATCTATCCGTGTGTGTGGCTTATATGTACAACTGAACGTGTTATATATGTAAAAGCTGGTAATGCAGGTGCGTAATATTAACGCATACGCATTGCAACAGGCATTTCCATGACAGGAAGCGATTTAGCATCTGATAAATTTCCTATTGGCTATCAACATGTCCATGCATAGCTGAACTGGAAACCTCTTGCAATGATACAAGTACAGAAAAAGGGGAAAATTCAGAATCGTTAAAATTTGAATCTCGTTGAGGATAATTGTTAGGAATTCATGTACAGCTTTATGACAATGAAGGGGCGCAGGCAGTTATACCCAGCATCATCGCACCATCCAACCAACCGGGACGTCCTACTGTTTTGGATTAAAGTAGGGCAAGGGCCTACTGTGCTTGCAGTAGGTGCGGATGGGGGTTGTGTGGACATTTTTTTTTTGCTTTTATAACACTCTATTTTTGCCTTTATACTTCACCTATACAAATGTACAGAGAAATATTTACACTCGTTGACGATTTCCTTAGATGAACCCATACTGAACTGACGATGTTCATACATCCATGAACAACACTCATTGAGCATAAATATAACAGATAAATTTCATTTGTCGGAAGTTCATGGAAGTATGAACGCAATGGGTTCCATGCTTTGTTGTTCCCAAATGGTGTTAAGCAAGTTATTGTCTCAAACAATAGCAGCATGCATTTTCTTCTCAGAGTATCCAAATTTTGTTTTAGTCACAGCAACTGATGCCACTAAAGCCAAAAATAAACTTCAGTAAATATAAAATTGTCTTCTTTTGATGCCAAGTTCAGATGTGCAAAGATTCCATAGACATGGTTTTGAAACAGTCTTTTCTCAAATTTGATTCAAACTGTATGCGACTACCAAAACGTTGGAAAACTTGTGTGTGTGTGTGTGTGTGTGTGTGTGTGTGTGTGTGTGTGTGTGTGTGTTTGTTTCCTCAATTTGTTTTTAAAATAAATTTTACACTTGTTTTAATCTCACACCTGTGGACACAGTGTCCGAACTCTCTGTACCAGCTCTTCCGGTTTTCATAGCGTCGAATCGAGAGTACAGACATTCGCTTATAACCAGTAGTCGGAAATCATTAGGTTTTGGGATATTATCCGGCATGTACTATATGTCATTTATAGTTATCCAGCTTCAAAAATGTAAGGAGGTAAGTTTAATATAATTGGTTCTTCGGTCTTTTACTTTATTGCCCTGTACAATGTCGTGTATTGGTGGGTAGTAAACGGTACAATATTCAAGTGGCCCTTGGCATGATTCTAAATCCATTTTCAGCCTTTTCTTACATGTTTTATAAAAATCTTTAAAATAAACAGAAGGCGTTATCAATCTACAGTTTGTTAGTTTTGATAATAGGATGATAGCTAGGTTTTGTACGACACAAACTCGTGTTAAATTAAGCTGTTCGGAATAAAATTTCTTTGACGGTCATGAGGTTTTCATTGTACAGGGTAATAAAGTAAAAGACCGAAGAGCAAATTATATTAAACTTACCTCTTTACATCTTCGAAGCTGAAAAACTATACATGACGCAGCAGATTCCGGATAAAATCTCAAAACATAATGATTTCCGACTACTGGTTATAAGCGAACTTTGTACCCTCGATTCAACGCTATGAAAACCGGAAGAGATGGTACAGTCAGTTCGGATACTGTGGTGGATAATGCCACCATTCAAGAAGTTAAGAAATTAAATACTTTGCTAAATAACAGCTAGCAACAGAAAGTGCACTCTTCAATAACAACTCATGAAAATTTCACTGTCTTAGCTGGACAACCCTTCCTTTTAAAAGGAAATTTTATTTTCTGTAAATACACCAAGAATGTAAATATATTTTACTTTCCCGCCGCGGAGCCGTTAAACACATTTTGCGACCAAGAAACCCCAAATATTAAACTTTAGTACAGTTGTCACCATTCTAATGCCCTTTTTCACATTTTCATCTTTCAAAGTACACTGTTCTTAAGCAACGTGAAATCAAACTTCAGTCAATGAGGGGCGATCTTTCGTCGTATTTGACGTCTGGTGCGCGACAGTTTATCTAGAGATGTTTTATGTTATCCAATTAGACGTTGCATTATGCTCGTAAGTGCATTAGCATTGCTTTTTTTGATACCCGTCAGCCTATACCCAGCAGGCACATGACGTCGTAATGACGTCACAGTGACGTCGATGCGACGTCACCATGTCACATCGACGTCACTGCGCACCGACGTCAATTTGACTTCATTTCGACGCCATGTGGTGCTGGATAGGGTTAGTTTATGACAACTGAAAGCGGTCTAGTGTATCCCTGTTAAAATCCCAGATGAATATTTCATCCGTTCTCTCACAGTAAACAATGTCCCAAAGATTCGGCTGACGACCGGTGACGGACAGAAGAATCCTACTTCGACGGAAACCAGCTGACCAAACGCATATGTCTTTTGATTTCCTGTAGCAAACATAGATATTGCCACTATTATCTACAGTAAGACCGTGTGGATTCTTCCCTTTCACATCAATTATCTTGATAACATCCCCTCTGGTTGCATCCAGTACTGTTATTTTTTCCATGACCGCGTCAGTAACGACGACAGCTTGATTGTCATTCATGATATTTGTTGTTACAAAACAAGGCTTCTTAAACAATTGTCTTCCATTGTGATCTTTCGACACAGACCACACCTCATCTCCTGTCTTGGTAATCATTTTCACGCATCTAGGTTCACTCGACTTAATCACCGCAAGGTTATTGCCGCACGACGCTAATCTAGTTGCTGGGTATCCCAAAGTCACAGACCTCTCTTCATACAACGCTCCTGGATTAGATATATCCAACGTGTGTAGTTTGTTATCGTCAGTACTAACTACTGCCGTGGTCTCACCTGTCATACAGATGTGGTACGGTTTACCTTGCAGCACCAGCGACGACAAGAGCTGATCGTCCGAAGAGAACACCTTCACTTTCTTGTTTTTCCCGTCAGTTACCAGTAGCAGGTTATTACTTGTAACAGCCATTCCAGTGATATCGCAAGTGTGTCGATCATCCACCATATTTACATTCAAAGACGTGGCCTTAGTAGCTTTGATTTGCATTACATCTCTGGCAATCCTACCGGTCCATGTTTTTGTTATATTTGCTTTTCTTGACGTCGAGGGAAATCTTACCTCTTCTGTCGGCGACTGTTTGTCTAGTCCTGATGAAACTTCTTTAACTTTGCCAAGTGGATTAATTGCCGAGAGGAAATCAGATATTTTAGGATTTGTGGAGAATTTTAGGTCAACTTTGATAAGTTGTGTCGTCAATTTTTCCAACTCTGCCTGGATCTGACGGACAGTTGATGCTACGCTTGGAAGTTGTATAAATACTTGGGGATTAACATCCACAGCAACGATTTCTCTAATTCCAGAGAGTCTCTGATCAAGCGAATCGATTGTGCTGATATGACTGGACTGGCATGCAAGTTTCTTGTCACAAACATCATTTATATTGGAAATCATACATGAACATGCATCTTCTACTTCCAGAATTAGTTTATCGCGCAATTCTTTTACCTGCTTAATCATTTCACTGTTTTGGTGTTTGATGTTATATTTATGTTGTTCCACAGTGTTTTTGACTAATGTTACCGTATCCTTAACTGTCTCAGTTACATTCCTAAGATCCTGAATATCAGTGGAGTCGAGATCTGTATGGTCCATACAAAAGCGGTCATTAACATAACCTGAATGTATGTCACTGACAAAATATTTGGCAGGCTTATCAGTTTGTGTCTTTGGCATTCTTGTACCTTGTAGTACATTGTGGTTTTGCTTGGCAGAAAACCTGTTAGAAAACCTGTTGTGGGCTTTGAGACATGCGGTGCATAAAAATGTACATTCCGGACAAAATCCTACTGCTTCAACTTTTGTTTTGGTCTCCTCATAGCAATGGTTGCACCATGGGTCTATCAGCTGGTCGGAAGATCCATGATAGTCAGCCCTATTTGATAATTTTCCACCATCGTCTACGACGTCAGTAGTAGCCATTCTGGTGGAAGAAAAAAACTGAGTCGCGACACGAGAAAACCAACAATGTGGTTGTGCGCCCAGCGTAGACTCAGATCAGCCTAGGCATCCGCCCAGTCTGATCAGAGTCTTCGCTTTGTGCTTAAAGGGTAGCTAAGGGTCTAAGCTACCTTCGTGCGGACAGCGAAGACTCTGATCTGACTGGGCGGATGCCCAGGCTGATCTGAGTCTGCGCTGGGCGCACAACCACATTGTTGGTTTTGTCGTGTCGCGGTTCATATGTACTTTGAGTCTCGACGCGTGCAACGGAACCTCACGCTTTTAGGGTGGGGAGTCACTTGATTTTTATCTTGATACACTGCTCGTAAAGAATAACTACCTCTTTGTTCATGTCAATGTCAATAGCTCTTTCCGCTTCAAACAGGAAGCGGCAGTAATGTAGTGGTTTATGCAATAGTCTATTAATCCAGGTATCGTAGATTCGATTTCCCGCTCTCCGGTCTTTCGGATAAGACTTTAAACCCAGGTTTGACCAATGAGTTGGTGGGACGTTAAACCCGAGTTCACTCATCCACCCTGTTTCGAATATTTTGCATTCGCTGAGCTATCCATCATTTTCCTGTCCACATTTGTCCAATTCTTACGACACACGGCTACATCGCTTCACATGTCTCCTAGTAGGCACATGACGTCAAAATAACGTCGTACTGACGTCGATGCGACGTTGTAGCGTAGCATCGACGTCCGTCCGACGTCATTACGACGGACGTCATACTGACGTCGATGCTACGTTATAACGTCACATCGACGTCCGTCCGGCGTCATATGCCCGCTTGGGAAACACTGACACTAAAACGGCGACGCAATCTAAATGGGCTTCAATTAAAAATTTGTAACAGAGTCTCTGTCTAATTAAAATAAACTTGTTTGTGGCACCGTCTGCGTTTGGAAAAAAAATCGGTAGATATGGTGTGTAAAGTGATGCATAGTGCAGTGAACGATATCTATTTTAAACGGAAAGAAAAAACTATTCACCATGAATTAAGAATTTGTCATTGTCAGTCAATGAATCGTCATTATTCCGTGCGCAACGGAATAAAAATCATGTGATCCCCCACCACTGTATATTGCCAAACCATTTCTGAAAGTTTAGCTGGAACAAATTCCTATGCCTACATTTGAGCTTCGACAAGAGAAAACCAACAAAGTGGTTGTGCGCTCAGATCAGCCTGGGCATCCGCCTAGTCTGAACAGAGTATTCGCCGTCGACATGGACTTGGCTAATACCCTAAGCGTTTAGCGGAGACTCTTATCAGACTGGGCGGATGCCCAGGTTGATCTGAGTGTGCGCTGGGCGCGCAATCACTTTGTTGGTTTGCTCGTGTTGCGGCTCAAATTACATGTATTATCTTCATCTACCTTTATGACTCATTCAAAAAAGTTAATTCCTGCTAAACTTTCTCCATTTTGATTCAGGTTTTATACGTATAATGAGCATTTGATTCCAGCTGGCAAAATGTCAAATGAATACACTTTCAGAGGTACATGTAGCAACTCTGCCGTTTTAGGTAATTGTACCTCAAGATGTTAATTCTTTCTGATTATACCGCTTTTGAATGGGTCCTTTTTCCTTGTCCCTTTTGTAATAAGTGCTCCGCTGAGCGGGGAATATACGCCCATTTGGGTTTCTTGTAGGATAGGGGGTGGTTGGGTGGTGCGATGGTGCTAGGTATAACTTCCAGTGCCGGGGCGTCCTACTGATTTTGATTATAGTAGGGCAAGGGCCTGCTGTGCTTGCAGTAGGTCCGGGTGGGGTTGGGTGGACATTTTTCTCTTGTCTATCATTTCTCTTTTCTTTTCTTTCCCCCTCTCTTTGGGAGACGGCCCGATATAGACTGAAATACTGTCTCAAAGGGCCGTTAAACCCAAAACAACCAACCAACCAAAATCTTGTAGGATAGCAGGAAAGGAAACAACAGCTAGGGGATTAAAACTTTGTCAGGAAGCAAAATCTTCAGTGCGGCAGGCAGATATGAAATCACAATAATAACAGTTGTACAAAGAGTCATAGTTCTGTCAAAACTGCAAGTAGCTTTTTGATTCGTTTTGATTTCAACATATTTTATTCATATAATTTTGCACATCTACATATGCCGCGACATGACACAACCCACAATGTGGCTGTGCGCCCAGCGCAGACTCAGATCAGCCTGGGCATTGGCCCAATTCCATCAGACACTCCGTTAAGTGCCCAAACGGTAGCTTAGGGTCTAAGCTACCTCCATGCAGACAGCGAAGACTCTGATCAGACTGGGCGGATGCCCAGGCTGATCTGAGTCTGCGCTGGACGCATGACCACATTGTTGGTTTTCTCGTGTCGTGGCTCATTATATACATTTACCATAACAATACATTGTAAAAGGGGGTCCAGAAAGAAGCCAGTCGGCTTCTCCGTCGTGAATCAATAGTTTGTGGTGTGCCCGTCACAGCATGTGTCAATCAGCGATAAATCACGGGTAAAGAAAAGTATTTCTTAAATAAAATAGATAAAATAATAATATGGAACATCATACCTGTACTGGGAAACATCTGTCCCCAAATTCATCTTCACTCCGTTTTTTCGTAACAAAGTCTCTGTTTAATTCTATCGAAACAGTTTAGCCTTGAAAAGAGAGAGTTAATCATTTTATTTGACAAAATTGAATATTTTTGTGCCAGGCCAGTCTTGCATATTATAATTTTCAGATTGCTTCAGGAGATGGCTATTTCGGACCTATAAGCACTTTGCTAACTGTCAGAATCTTTACCATTGTGTATTATATTAACATATGTATTTTCTACGAATAAAATATTGTTTAAAACAAAATTGAATATTTACAAGTCAGAGTCTTCGAAATAAAATATTGAAAAAAAGGAGAAATATTACTACGAGCCCTTACAGCTGAGTGGGTTAAGCGCTGGCCTGTTAATCTAACTGTTTTGGTTCGAATCCCGCTGAAGTCGGATTTCTTTTCAACCATCAGTGGGCTTTCATTGCACTCAGAGTTTCGTTATCGGCATTCCGTTGATTCGATATGACTAAAATACTGTTGAAAGGGCCATACAACCTCCCTTGAACGTTGTTCATACGTTAAAAAGAGTTGAGTCCGCGAAAATGGTCCCTAACGCATATGCGAACAGCAAAGGCTCAGACCAGCCCGCGCTTTCGCGCAGGCTAATCAGAGCCCTTTCTGTTTGCACACATCATGATGTATGGGTCCTGAGAAATCCCCCATCTCCGTATGACCTATGTGTAGTTTGGACATTAAAACACACTTAAAAGTATCCCTTTGCTCTTGAGAAGAAGAGTTTTAAAGATTTTTGCCATATATGGGCATGACGGCAATGCTGCTCATGTGACCCGGAACATTTGAACAAACTTTCGTTCCCCCAATCCCTGTAGGCTCTATATGGAATTGGTTTTAATTGGCCCGGCGGTTTCAGAGAATACGTCGACGGAAAATATTTACTAACGACGATGACGACTGAGCCTGCCCCGCATCGTATAAGCTCCCCACGGAACCTTCGACTCAGTCGATCTTAAAATTGCACTCTTTATTCTGACCTTGATAAAAAAAAAAAACCCACGTTTTGCTTAAAAATTACAAGCACTTGACAAACACTTCATCACTTGATTGAATAGCTTCTTAAAGTCCCTTAATGACGTCATACAATTTTTCGACCAAAAAAAACCCAATGTGTTTGTCAGAAGCGGCGGTAGTGTAGTGTAGTGGATAACTCGCTGCCCTACCAACCCATAGGTCGCAGGTTCGAACCCCGCTTCTCCTGTCTTTCAGATGAGACTTTAAACGGGTCCCGTCTCCGTATGACCTATGTGTTGATAGGACGTTAAACCCACAAAGTGTTTGTCAATTCCATCATAAGGTTAGAGATATTCATTGTAGTCCCAAACTGAAAGTGTAGCCATTTTACTATTTAATTTCAATTTTTAATATGCACATTTGGTTTTATGGATGTACAGCCACAATGTATAAGTTAATAGAAAAGGAAGAAAAAAATGTATCAATTTTACATCAAATTTTCTTTACCATCCGGGGCCGTATTTATAAAACCACTTAAGTCTTTGCTATGCTGTTGCTAAGGCAAAATCTCTGTGAAGGAGATTCCCTACAACTATGAAATTTGCTCTGGAGGAACAGTCTTATTCAGACTGTTCCTCTAGAGCAAATTTCATAGTTGTAGGGAATCAGACTGTTCTTCTAGAGCAAATTTCATAGTTGTAGGGAATCTCCTTTATAGAAATTTAGCCTCAGCAACAACATAGCAACCACTTAAGTCGTTTTATAAATACGGCCCCTTGAGTCATAGTACATCGTTAACGCCAAAATTAATCTGTTCCAATATGTCATTTTCAATACATGTAAACTGCAAAATTTGGATACCGCATATATAAAGTATTTTAAAGTACCTTTTCACAAAGAAGATTGATTCGACAGGCCACTCATACTGCCTTTTAGAAAGATTCAAGTAATATGCGACAGCAGAAGAGGCACACGTGATTTGGGGAGGAAACAAAAATCTTCATAAAATGCTGAAAATAAAACCGGTCTTTCCAAAACTTAGCAGGTGCCTTCTTTACCGTGTTTCTCACAATTCAGAATCACAAAATGCGGAACTTGTTAAGGTTAAAAAGGGCTTATATAAGAAAAGATCAAAGGGTAATTTTGTGCGCAAAAATCTAAAAAATAACATCGCGGCTCATGTATTATTGATACTGTGAGTATGATACAGGTATAACTGCCCGACCTGTATTTAATGAATGCATCCAGTATACATGCACCATATACATGGTCAAACAGTTTAGGAAAAGCTACTGTTTTCATCTGCTCTGCCGTACACTTTCAGAAAGAGACGGACCAAATAATTGCCATGACGCTCTTTCTTATAAATTAAAGTTCCTTCAGAGCTAAGTCCATTTTAGTTATTTTTTTTTAAATTTCTGCGCAGAAATTACCCTTTGATACATTTTTTCAAACAGCATACCCCTCTATTTTGTACGCTAAACTGTAGCGAACAATAAAATAAGATGCCCGTTAACTTTCTGGGAGATACATTATTTTTTATGGATTTATTCATTTTTTTTTTTAGTATTTACCACAGATCACCACCTTAATTAATATATCTCTCCAAAAGTTTCCAGAATTCTTATATTTGTTGTTCTCTACAGTTTATAATACAAAAAAAAAGAGCAACATGCTGATAAAAATGTGTTTTATGAGGAAAGAAGAAAGGGCAATTTTCTGTGCAAAACTCTAAAAACCTAACATCGGTATTTAAATGTATTTAGAGCTGAAGTTGCTTTAATACATTACAAAGAGCGTGCTAGCAATGGTTTGTTCCAACTCTTTTTCAAGTTTAGAGGGAGACCAGATGAAAACAGTAGCTTATTTTCAAATGATCGACCATGTACAAGGTGCATATATACTGGATGCATTCATTAAACATGGGATATGCAGGTATACCTATATCATACAGACAGTATAAAATTACTGTGACCAAGATAGGTGCGTAAATGAAATTGGAAATGGTCAATACAAGCTATGAGCTTTCGACCGAATCATTTTCATGAAAATTGTACTTTGAATGTACTAAATGTAGATAATCGAATAAAACATTGTTTAAACCAAACGAAATTGCTCAACCTAGCAAAAGAAGACTAAGCTGTGTATCCTTCATAATTTTGACAAAAATTTGGGCACAGGCCACTTCTATTTTTTATCTGCTCAGCCTGATAATGTTTGAAAGAGTTGGTACAGATAATTGCTGGCATGCTTTTCGTACTGTATTGAAGTACCTTAAGACCTTAATACATTTTAATAAAGATTTTTTTGTTTTGTTTTGTTTTGTTTTTAGACTTTTGCGAAGAAAATTGCCCTTTGATCTTTTTGGTATAAACCTTTTTTACATCAACACGCCAGAAATTTTTGGATTCTAGATTATGAGAAACAATATGAAGAAGACATCTTGAGAAGATCTGTTTTTTTTTTTTCAGCATTTTATGCAGATTTTTATCTGCACTATATATCAAAGATTATCACCACCTTAAGATCAATTTAACGAGAGAGGAGAGAGAGAGAGAGAGAGAGAGAGAGAGAGAGAGAGAGAGAGAGAGAGAGACTAGCTAAACAAAGTTAGCGACTTTCAGAGAGAGAGAGAAAGAAAGAGAGGATGGAGTGAAAGTCTGAGAGAGAGAGAGTAGCTGAAGAAAGTTAACGACTTTTACATCAACTTACATGCAAGAGAGAGAGAGAGAGAGAGATCAGGTGTTTTTTTGGTTTTTTTAACGGATGGCTAATCTAAAAGAAGAAAAGAAAAAAAGGCAAACCTGATTTCGCAGGATGAGAAAATCTTTAAATGGTCATCGTCTCACAGTCACATTGAGAAGACTAATCATTGATACTTGCAGCACTTGAAGTACTTTAATCAGTGGCAACTTTAAATATACAGTGTCCTTAGCGCAAATTTTAGAGCGCTCCTGATAAGAAGGGGTTTTGGGGATAAGTTTGCGATAAAATTCCGCATTTCTCCATAAAACATATGTTGTGCTTCCTCATTAGAACCGTCTCAACGAGACGGTTCTAATGAGGAGTCACAACATACATGTATGCTTGCATTGAAAAAATAAGAAAACATCCCCAAAACCGACCTTATCTGGAGCTCTGTGACAAATCCGAGGAAGAAAAATCTGGAAAAAATCTTGAAACAAAATAGTCCTTGGTAATCACCCAATTCATTTAAATTAATTATGAGTCATTCAAAATAAGCTAATAGAGTGGTGGGATGAGACCAAATTAGTTCACTAATCGATTCAAGCACCAAATTTGGTATGTAGGACTCTTAAGAGATACAATAATAGCGTAAATAACGTTCATTGTACATAAAACCAAGGACTACACCACAAAAGACTGTTATTAACTCATTTGAAATTGCTATGTTTAATCTTTGGAACCAAAGTTCCCATCCCCTATCCGCTATCAAGGACATGTGTCAGTGTATGTCACTGTATTCCGTCATGTGTGATTTCTACTCAGCTGCTACTATTCTCTCCTGTGAATCTTTGTTCAGGCTGTAGATAGCCGCTGGTGGACTTGTGAGGCAGAATCTTTCCTGTTCTTACTCTTTCTGTTGCCAAACCTTTCTGTCTCTGAAACAAACTCATTCAGGTGCTCAAGTACGGTCTCTCTCCAGTGGGGATAGTTCTTCCAATATCCCAGCTGTATCTCAGTATTAGTTTAAACATATTTTATTCATAATTTCACTGACATGCAACGTAAGATATACACAAATTACGAGTTAATGGGATTGGAATGATAGCAAAATGCTTGTAGGATTCCTTTCCCTATCTCAGTATAAAGGCTTATGATGTCAAGCTCTTGTTGCAAACTTATATGTAGCCTGATCCTTACATTGTCACGGAAGGGACAATGCAGGAGAAAATGTGGTATTGTCTCCTCTTCTCCGCATTCACACTTATTTGAAATGGCAGTGTCTGCCTTATTTTGGTGCTCATTCAAGGTCGAATATCCTGGGGCCGTATTCATAAAGCCTTGTAAGTCATTGCTATGCGGTTGCTAAGGCTAAATATCTATAAAGGGGATTCCCTACAACTATGAAATTTGGTCTGGAGGAACAGTCTTTCAGTCTTTGTAAGACTGTTCCTCCAGAGCAAATTTCATAGTTGTAGGGAATCTCCTTCAAAGAAATTAGCCGTAGCAACAGCATAGCAACCACTTAAGTCGTTTTATGAATACGGCCCCCGTTCTGAGGTGAGTTAAGACTTTGAACCCTCTGGTAGATAGTAAATCAACCAGGCCCTTCTCTTCTACTAATGGTTTGAAGTGGAAGAGAGTGTGATTTTCCACCCTTTTCTGCCTTTTACTCAATACAAGTTCCTTGACAGGCTAATTTTGTCTTGCATGGTCACCATTCAGGCGCCAAAGTTATAAAACTTTTTTCATGCTTAACTCAGCCGAGCATGAAATTTTCTCTGCTGATAAATATGAAAATGCCAACTAATGTTGGCATTTTCATATTCATAAGCAGAGAAATTTTGATACTCAGCTAAACTGAGCAAGAAAACAACTGTACATGTACTTATCTGTAATTTGCTATTTATTAGCAGTTAAAATTTCATGCTCAGCTGTGTTGAGCATGCAATTTTTTTTATAACCTTAAGGCCTGGTGTCCTTAGGCACTGATGCTGCTTCAGTGGCAGCTACCTTTGCCAGCTTGTCTGCAAGTTCATTCCCCAAACTTTCAGCATGGCCTGGAGACCAGAGAAAGTAAATAGTCTACTCATTAGCACTCCCATCTTCCACTTAATATCTGCATGCAGCTACACATAGCATTTATTGCTCCATTTAAGCGTGAGGATGCCTACCGTTGAGTCGTTGACTGAATGTCACTGAATACCGTATTAATCCTATTAAACGCCCCGGGGCATTGCCTTTTACGAAAAGTGTGTAGAAGCATTATTTAGAGCCAAAATTACAGTGAATCAGCCACTGCAAAATACCTCTGATTAATAGGATTAAGGTGAATGGGTACACTTGCAGAGGGAGAACCTCTACTATTTTTGCCTCTCTTTTTAGTAGGGTCAACAGTTATAGGAGAGAATTTACTCCTGTAGGCTCAATGTCAAAGAGCTACCTCATCCAGGGAAGCAAACAGGAATTCATTCAAAATAACATTATTTTTTGAAAAAAGGCAGGGGGAGTGTTTATTAGAGTAGGGGCGCTTATTAAAATTCATACGGTATTTGGAGATTCTTGTAAGGTCCTGTTAGCATTCGGATAGCAACATGCTCTAGAACTGACGGGACTGCTACCATCTCTGCATGCGGATTGATCCATGTATGTAGACAGGTCTCCGCAAGTGGACTATTTCTGAGTCAGGAATAATAAATAGCTGCCCCTGCTTCACATGGCCCGGGATTGCCTTGACAACAAGTTTTCAGTGAAATCTATGATGCTTTGAGCTGCTACTTCTTTCACTGGGCTCTCTATGACCTGCCTGTCTTGCTTTCCTGTCTGATCTAGCGGACCAGGTTCGAATCCCGTTTTAGGTGAGAATCTTCCCTACCGCAAATGGGGTTCCATTGCACACAGCCTTTCATTATCATCCTCCTGTAATCCTGATATAACTGAAATACTGTTGAAAAGGACGTAAAATCACAAGTCATCCATCCATCATCCATGCTTTTCCTGGGGCCGTATTCATAAAACGACTTAAGTCATTGCTATGCTGTTGCTAAGGCTAAATATCTATAAAGGAGATTCCCTACAACTATGAAATTTGGTCTGGAGGAACAGTCTTACAAAGACTGTTCCTCCAGACCAAATTTCATAGTTGTAGGGAATCTCCTTCTAAGAAATTTAGCCTTAGCAACAGCATAGCAACGACTTAAGTTGTTTTATGAATACGGCCCCCTGTTCTTTGGACCTTGACTCGGAGAACCTAAGTGTACTCCAATAAGAGGCTGTACTGTCCTTATCAAGATGCCCTTCTGGAATTCTGGCTCTGGTTGCTTTATCCTGAAATTCATTCCTCTGTCTCTCTGCATCTCATCACATTGGTGTGTCGTACCTCCCTGTGTTCACTGTACCTCCCTGTTTTCACTTCTTCCTCAAAATACTGTTTTTGTAGCTGTTTAACTGGCTCATCTGGTTCCATGATCGCAACTTTAACCATGTCTCTAAAGATATTCAGCAAACCGGATGTCAAGTGGTATTATGTTGGTTACTTCTTCTAATACATTTCTTCCTGCTGTTTTAGGAAGACCCAGGCACAGAATCATGCTTTCCTCTTCACTCTATGTAAAAGGTGCTAAGTCTTCTGACTTTGCCACTTGCCAAACTGTACTCCCATACTCAAGCATTGACCTCACAAGGGTGGTATGTAGCTGTACTAGCTTTTTGGTACCCACACCAGATATGTCCTTGACCCAAGTATCACATTAAAAGCTCTCATAGCCTTAGCCTCTGTTCTGGAAATGTGTTCCCTGAAGTCCAGATGCTTATCCAATGTTATCCCCCATAGCTTTAGAGTTTTGTTGTGAGGGAGATTTGCACGATCTATTTGAAACTGTGTCTAGTCAAACATGGTAGCCTTTGCTAAAAGAAACGCTATTTCTGTCTTTTGCAGGCTGAACTTCATTTCCAGTCTTTACACCATTGTCCGACATTGACCATATCTTTGCATGTGGCATTTGCTGCAACAGCCTGTGTTCTGTCCCCGGCCTACACTGTTCCATCATCTGCAAACTGACACCCCAGGCCCAGGCCCCGAGGTTATAAAACTTTTTTCATGCTCAACTCAGCTGAGCATGAAATTTTTTCTGCTCATAAATTTTAAAATGCCAACAATTGTTGGCATTTTAATATTTATGAGTAGAAAAAATAGCCTTCTTGGCTTATCTGAGCCTGAAAAATGCTGAATTTCTTGGTATTTTTATATTAATGGGCATTTTAAATTTCATGCTCAGCTGAGTTGAGCGTAAAAAAAAGTTTTATAACCTCGGGCCCAGAGGTTATAAAACTTGAGTACATTCTCAAACTCAAAATAAAGCACACTGATTGGATACTTCCGAGCATGTCAAACTCAAAATAAAGCACACTGGTTGGCTGCTTCCAAGCACATGCTCGGAAGCAGCCAATCAGTGTGCTTTATTTTGAGTTTGAGATTATTCTCAAGTTTTATAACCTCGAACCCAGTTGCTAGTAACTGCTTCTCGCATATCTGTAATATATAAACTGCATAACAGCAAGGCCAGAACGCAGCCCTGAGGCAGACCTTTGTTGTGCTAAAAGTGCCTTGCGTCTGCATCAGTTCCTTGTATGTGACTCAATAAGCCGTATGGTCACTATGAAAATCATTTAACCAGTGCCACATCCTCCCTGTTATACCTAATGTGCTCAATTTGTGCATAAGCCCAGCCCTCCACACTTAATTTTGCTAAATTAGTTAAGTTTCATTAAATAGAGGATCTTACATGAGTGCTCATGTATTATTGAATTTATCACATGAGTTGGGAAAAGATAAGATGCGAGGCTATGCCGATCATCTTATTGGTTTTCCCCAACAAGTTTAATAAATTCAATAATACAGGAGCACAAATGTAAGATACTATTTATCATATTACACTAAAATCGCTTTATATTAGCGAATTTTGCACTAAAACGATTATGCCATAAGAAAACGTGACATTTTATGGACGTTACAGCGTGATTTGCATATGATTAATGCATGGCTTTATTACACTCTCAGATGTGACGTCATATGAAAACTATTTTACAGGTTGGTAAAAAAATTTATTGACCTTTAAACGTCTCAGCCATACGGTATTTATCAATATATTTTGTCCAATTCTCATAAAGATGTTTCCCATGGGTTCAGTGTCCCCAGATGTGAAATATATTAGAATGAGAGTAAACATAGCAAATGTGTTGTTGTTGTTGTTTTGATTCTCATAACAATGTTCTCAGTTCCCCTGAACCACCTGGAGAGCATTGTCATGAGAAAAGCAGACGACAAAATTTACGTCTGCAGAAATTTAAAAAAAATTTTTTTTTTGTTTTTTTTTTTCAAAGCTATATCATATTGAGAATTCAAAGACTATATGACAAACAGTGTAGATCCAAATGAGGTGGCTCATGATGAGCCACTTTATCTGGATCTACACTGTTTGCAAATTCAACAATTTTTCATTTTTGGCGCTTTAAGGGTTAAACAACACATTTGCTATGTTTTCTCTCACTTTCTAATATACTTTCACATCTGGGGACTCCGCACCCATGTTCATATAATTATCTTGTATTCTAATGCACTTACAAATAAAACGCTCATCTGATTGGATAACGTCAAAAATTTGTGACGGTATATTCTGCGATATACTGTCGCAAACCCGACGTCATTTAAGAAATAGATCAGCTCTAGCAGTGAATTGTTGAGTAATTATTCACTGTATGGAGGTCAGTTGTAAAGTAGATCATATCACGAGCGTGGAGCGCGAGTGATATATCTACTTACAACTGACCAACAAACAGTGAATAATTACTCAACAATTCAATGCTAGAGCTAAACTATTTCGATTCTTACACTCAAAAACGCCGAAAAACTATTCTTTTCATTCAAATCTCCCAACCTTCCTGCCAGCGTGTTCATGCTCCCGCCAATATTCTTAACTGTATCTAAGACAAATGTACGGTTTATGGGGATTTTAGAAATAAATAAAGAGACGTTACACCGTCTAACGTCTCAAGCGTCACAAAAATATGTCAGTAATTGCAGTGGCATCAGCAATTAGACTAACGCACTCCGAAACAGTGAATTGTTGCAGAATAAAACACAGTAACTTTCCATTGCTTCTATAGGCGCACTTTGTTAGAATATTTAAACATCGCTTCTCATCGGCTGACGTTTGGTTTTACGCTGCTGAAAGCGCTTGCAATTGGTGCGAAGAAGTACACTTTAAAAGGTGAAAATGAGAAAAGGTGCATTAGAATGGGGATAACTAAATTGAAAATTGTCATTTGGGGAAGTAAATCGTTGGTTTTATGGTCGCAAATTCGGTTTTACGGCTCCGCTGGCGCGTCCCCGTAAAACGAAATTTCCGACCATAGAACCAACGATTTACCTCCTCAAATGACAATTTTGAATACAGTTATCCCCTAACTGTTTTACACGAAGAATGGGCCTCCGTGGCCAGGTGAATAAGAGTGCTGACCTTAAACCGCTGTGGGTTCAGACCTAGCTTGGCAAAAAAGCCACATTCTGCTTGCGTCAGGTCAGGTGGGTTTTTTTCCCTAGAGAGATGGTTTTCATCCACCTCTGCTTAGCAATTGGCTAAATATAAGTGAAATATTCTAGAAAGGGGCGTAAAACATGTATAAATATATGAAGAAGTCTGTGAGGGTCGACTAAGAAACCTTATGCATAAGCCAATAACAAGAACTCCTGTTAAGGGGAATGGATACACCTTCATGGGAAGCAACTCTGTCATTTTGATTTTTGGCTCCCTTTACAAATGGGGTCAACTCTTAATTTAAGGACAGAATTTGCAGAGAAGAAGCCTTTGTGCACTGAAGTCAGATAGTTGTTTCTGTTTGTAAAAATGGTGGAAAAACATGGAGGTTTACTAGTGTACAGCTTAACTGCACATGCTGATCGTTTGTTTTCTTTCCTCTACAGTACAGTGAATTTGGGGATAACTGTATTCAAATTTGTCATTTGGGGAGGTAAATCATCGTTTTATGGACGGAAATTTCGTTTTACGGTGACGCGTCAAAATAAATACAGTCCTTCTGTACATGGACTATCTTTCCTGAAGGGGCTATTGGTATTTTGCGGAACTTCATCTCCCCCTGGTTTCTTAATCATTATTATTATAATAAAACTGGTTGCCAAATTTGCATATTATTTTATGGAATAAAGCGCAATGATAACCTCCATTGTCAATCTTATAAATTACCATTGCGTTTTATTCCATAATAAGTCGAATGTTCTATTCCGTTCGGCTACGTACCGCAAAATACCAATAGCCCCTGAAGGTGTATCTTTTTTTCCAAGTGAGCAGAATTTTAAAGCACAATAAGACTGACTAACTTCAAGTATATTTAAATTTTTTTCAACTTTTATAATGTTTGAACAACTTGAAATACATTTAATATCTAACAGCAGCAAAAAGTTCATTGACAATTGTGAAAGTCAGTTGTCTGCAGAAAATCACCTAAAAGTTTGTGGTGTAAAATTCAAATTTCATAAACTGTTATCAGCAAATAATTTAACTTTAGGAAGTTTTAGGGTTGCAGTGTTGAACAAGCATGAATTTGTGATTTATGCTTGTTCAGTGCTGCAACCCTAACGATCATTATATAAACATGAAGAACAAAATTAATGTGATCAAAATTTCAAAACTCTGAGCAACAAAAGGGAGACAAGACTGTTTTTGTCCCATTTGTTGGTTGGTTGATTTGATGCTTAACGTCCACGGTAAACAACTAAGGTCATGTTGGGACGGTCAGTTAACCTAACCACACTATTCCTGGGCAGGTTTAGACCTCCTACGAGTGCCCTACCGATTGCGCTACCCCGCCCGGCTTGTCCCATTTGTATGCAAAAAGTCTACTGTTTGGAATTAGTGTCCCGTAAAAATGTCATTTAAAATTCTAACAAAATTTCATGGCTTATATTCTGCATTAACTTTGAGAGTTCTGATTTTATATCATTTGATTTTTTTTTTTCCTTTTTGTCCTTTACAGTGCAATTTTAACATAAAACAAAAAATTATATTCTATTATATTCTATCCCAACAAAAAATGCATGAAGACAAATCGAAGCTTATCAGGACAAAATTACAGCCTCACATGAAAAAAAATACATCAAAGAAAAACACATGAAGAAAACTCAATGCTTACCAAGACAAAATACACCGCACATGAAAAAAATTAAGGTTTATCAAGCACAGTCAGATTCAGTTTTCAGAAATATCACAATTCTTTCTTCATCTTTCCTTCTTACTTGTCCTCTTTTCATTACAAAGTGTCTCTATCACTTCAATATCCCCTGATACCATAGATACCCATCTGGACAGTAATGTATGAGAAAACATTGCAGGCCCTGGTAAAATCTCACTTAAACCACAAGCCTCAACACAACAAAACCAAGCATGTGCGCGAAGAGAAGACTCAGTTCAGCCTGGGCATCCTAGCAGTCTGATATGAGACTTTGCTGTTGGCATAGAGATAACTTAGAACCTAAGCTACTCTTAACATCTAAGACTCTGATCAGACCGGGTGCATGCCCAGGCTGATCTGAGTTTTTGTGTGGCGTACATGCCACTTTGGTGCTTTTGTTGTGTTGCGGCTCCCATCAGATCTTACAGACTGTTCTCCAGAGCTTATAGCACATGCATGAGTCTGATCAGGGTCTATACAATTTGCTTATGCACCACTGTTCAAATACTTAGCCAAAATCACATGTGTCTCTGTCAACAGAACATTCAAACGTTGAGATTTACTTCCGTCTGTTTCCACCAGAAAGAATTATAGCAAGTCTGATAAAGATATTTAATGTGTCCAGATATATTCCCATTGATCTGAAAAAGAAATTGATAATTATTACCTATTTACTCTATTAAATGTACCCCCTCCCTTCCTCTAATCTATGCTCCCAATGTCCCAGAGAATGCCAAAGATTCAACTCTTCTTCCTACTCTTGCAAGATTTTATTTGCCCCGTATGGCATTGGGAAAATCTTATTTTTAATGGATGAAAAGAGCATTAGGATCTCATCCAAATTATAAACAAAGTTTGTGTGTTCTTATCAACACACCTGCAATACTCTGTAATTCCTGACTGTGTGAACAGAATAAAGTTAACCAACTATATAGATCAAAGTGTCCACCCACAACACAACCCACTTGACCCAGATGCTATAAAACTTGAGAAGATTCTCAAACTCAAAATAAAGCACATTGATTGCATTGATTGGCTGCTTCCGAGCATGTGCCAATCAGTGTGCTTTATTTTGAGTTTGAGATTATTCTCAAGTTTTATAATCTCAAACCAAGTTTTCTCTCAACCAGTAACAGTCTTGATGGAACTTTTTCTATAGAGTGAATGGGAACAAAAAAAAAAATAAAAAAATCCCCCCCCCCCCCACACACACACACAGTACAGTCACAGAGACCAAGCAATTTAAACACACAGTAGTCGGTATCTTTAAATCAAATGTCCATTTCAGGAACTAGATTTTTTTTCTTTTTACACTAGACAAGGCTCTCTAGCTTTGTTTTCTACCTTACTGAAACAAACTTTGGAATGGTGTCCAGTCCTGTTTGAAAATGCTTACTGTTATTGATCTTACAGCTAGTTCCATCAGTGATTTCTAGTATGATTGCACATGTCGCCCTACAAACCATTCCCAAACATGTTGGCCCATGTTTTAAGACTTGAGAGAAAAAAAAGGACTTGATTTTGACATTGTAGATTGGTACAGTCTTATAGCCCAATTATTATGGCACTAACAAAGTTTGAGGAGGCTCTGGCCCACAGAAAAAGAAAGCTGATGCAAGAAATTTAACATGGTGCCAATTTTCACAAATGTACACCATGGTCAACTGAAAGCAACCTGGAGTGACATAATGCAAGCATAGATGAATTTTCAGACATCTGGGCCAGGAGGAACTGAAGTAAACATCAAAGTTCAAAAACATTTCTGAACTGTTAATGTCATGTACAGTCAACTCTTGATATCTCGAACACTGATATCTCAAAGTACCCTCTGATATCAACGAAAATAGTTTGGAAGAATTTTCGTATATCTATTTACATTTCAACTCCTGTTATCTCAAACTATTGAAAAGTTCATTACTCGGGATCACTGTTCGGCATCCCTCAGCAAGCCTCGTGATGCCGAACAGTGATCGGATTTTCTATCCACACCTCACACCCATGACAGATACTTTTTCTTGCACATCATGTTTTGTTTTAGCTTTAGAACTTGTTATAATGCGTAATTTTAGAGTTTGAGAGGATTATTTTCTATTTTAAAACAAGGCGCCACTTTCAACAACCGCCATTCAGTTCTTTATGTCAACGTCTGGCATGCATAAACTGACATCATATTTGCCATCCTCATGACGTCATTATCTAAAATGCCAACGTCACTTGTAGACGCAGAAGCATGACCCCCAATACAACCAATGCATTGAATGCTCGTGATTTTTATCCGGTCCTGGGAACACTTGGGTAAAGTAAGATTTTTTATCCCAGGTGAAAATAATGGCATTTTCTATCCGGTGTGCAAGAATATTAGCTCTTCCCTATTTGGATTGCTCAGGATCGATCAAAATGTGAACAGCCTCAGCTGTCTGTACCGTTTGCAGAACTTGACTTTCTCACATGTGCCCCACTGATGCTTGCACACATGGTGGTGAGTGACCTAATGTTAAAGACTAGGCGCTTTTATCCATTAGGCAATGGAAGCCTGTCAGAAATATCTGTCCCAATACTTAGAATTTTTGTGAGATACTGCAGGGGCCAGCCTGGAGCTTTCAGACCGGGAGAAGTTTTGCGACATATTCTGGACTTAATTGAGAAGTTTTGGGCCAAATTTTGGATTTCCCTTTATGTTCTATACATTTTTACTTCTCCCTCAGCTCAAAATAGGGAGAAGTCAACCTGCTTAGGATGACTATTTCTCCCAAATCGCTGAGCCCCGAATACTACTTGAATCTAGGGTACTATGAGAGACTTACGCATTAATAGGATCATAGGGTCTCGCTGAATACACTGGATGAGTCTCAGCCATCCTGACAATCTTTTGTGTGTCATAGAGCAGGAACGCACCAAACAAGACCAGTCCACCGTAAATACTGATCGAGTACAGCCCAGCACCAAGAGCTGTTGTTGGCGGGAAAAACATACCACCTACAGAATATAATGAAACCTAAAATGATATCTGTTAAAAAATTTCAAGTACCGTATTTCTTCTGTGATAAAAAGGGCTTTTCCATTTGCTAGAATGACCC
This sequence comes from Ctena decussata, assembly GCA_963989385.1. Lineage (NCBI taxonomy): Eukaryota > Metazoa > Mollusca > Bivalvia > Lucinida > Lucinidae > Ctena > Ctena decussata. The sequence continues at coordinate 41,665,865 of OZ022514.1, forward strand.
CAAATATCTATATCAGTCTTATCAAATGCTGCTGTTAAATGGGGTTTTCCCTTCAAAAACAATCTAAAAATCTAGATCCACCTTGTAAGATGGATCTAAGTTTTTGGGATTGTTTTGGAAGAGAAAAACGCAGTCTTTTTACCATAAACAAGACCTGTCACAGGGACAGGATAGCTCGCCAGACAGCGCCTTGCCCATCACATAAAAAACTTTAACGTAAAACTTTAACGTTTTGCTAACGCCGACGCCGCCGCCGCCGCCAACACCAACGCCGGGGGTAGTGATATAGCTCTTCCTGAACTTCGTTCAGGCGAGCTAAAAATACAGTAAAGTCAACCCTCTCAATACAGCACTCATTACAACAGCAAAATTCTTAACGTCATTTTGATATGCACCAAATGCCTTTATAGTTCAAAAGATGTATTCTGTATAACAGCAAATTCAGTTTAATGTCAAAATGTTTGGGAACAAATGGCGTCATTGTAAAGAGGGTCCACTGTACCTTATTCCTCAGAAAAATCTTTGGAAAAAATGGATTTTTTCCCCCTCAAGAACATTTTTTTGAAATTACTCTGTATTTGATCTCTGCTAGTTCCTAGTTTTGAACAAATACCTTCCATGTTTTTAATTAAGCTTTACAGCAGATGCAATTTCAATATTCAAAATTACAAAGGCACAAAATTCCATTAGAAGGTTTAAATTCAAAGACAAATAATTCCAGTCTTCAAGGTGAATGTACACAATTTCTTAGAATTAACTCTGCTGGCCAATTTTGCCTCCTTTCTCAATGGGACTCAACTCTTAAAAACAATTTTCTCCCTTTGGAGCAAATTCATCCTTTAAGGGCAGCCCCATTTTCTGAAGAGGAAGTTAAGAGGAAGACACAAAAATGGTTCCCCTTCAAAAAAAAACTAGAAAATGTGTTTATGAAACACTATGCCCCCAACCATATGCTTGTCTCTAGAGAAGGTTCATCCAATAATGCTTGTACCTTTGTACCATAGGCTTACAATGCACTAAGTCGAAAAAGGGGCTTAACTCAGTCAAAAATTTACGAATTGTTTTTGAAAGTTAATCAGGTCATCTACACCTTGGGCAATATCAACCTGCAAAAATCATGATCCTAGCATCAGGGGTTCTCCAGATATTTTGTTCACAAGCTTCCATAGGCAAATAATGCACTAAGTTGAAAAAGGGGCATAACTCAATCCAAAATTTACAAATTATTTTCAAAAGTTAATCAGGTCATCTAAACCACAGGCAGTATCTTCCTGCATAAAATCATGCTCCTAGCATCAGGTGTTCTTGAGATATTTTGTTCACAAGGTTCCATAGGCTTACAATGCACTAAGTCGAAAAAGGGGCATAACTCGATCAACAAGAGGGCCATGAGGCCCTGAATCGCTCACCTGAACAATTGGCAAGGTGGCTGATACTTATCATGTCTGAAATTGTCAAAATATGAGTTTTGGGTCAAAAGTCAAAGAATGACCATGACCACTTGTACTCATAAATCTTCATGTACTCATTAGACAACCATATGTACCATTTTTAGGCCAAAATCTCCAAAACTTTCCATGAAATCTTATGTTCTAGCATTTTCCCATATTTGACCATGCCGCAAAAAAGGTCAAGGTAAACCCAAGGTCACCATTTGAACAGTCTTGGTGGTACTCTAGTATTCCATGCTATTTACCACGTTTCAGGGCCATAGGTGTATTGGTTCTGGGGAAGAAAAATATTAAAGATTTATCCCGTAAGCGGTAATGGCGGCCAAGTTGGTCATGTGACCTGGACCGTTTGAACAAATTTTCATTCAATTAACCCCTGGAGGCTCTATATGAAATGTGTTCACAATTGGCCCTTTGGCTTTTGAGGTAATGGTTGAAAATGTCAAAATATGAGCAATCTGGATCAAAGGTAAAAAAATGACCTTGACCTCTAAGTCTTGTGCTCATAATTCTTCATGAACTCATTAAGACAACTGTATATACCAATTTTTTAGGTCAAAATCTTCAAAACTTTCCATGAAATCTTATGTTCTATCATTTTCCCATATTTGACCTTGCTGCAAAAGGTCCAGGTCAACACAAGGTCATAATTTGAACAATCTTGATAGTACTCAAGTACCCAATGCTACTTACAAAGTCTCAAGGCCATCCGTCAATTGGTTCTGGAGAAGAAGATTTTTAAAGGTATTTACCATATATGGGCATGGCGGCCATGTTGGTCATGTGTCCAGGACCGTTAGAAAATATTTTCGTTCCATCAACCCCTTGAGGCTCTATATGAAATTTGGTTTCAATTGGCACAGTGGTTTTAGAGCAGATTGTTTGAAATTGTCAAAATTTGAGATTTCTGGGTCAAAGGTCAAAGAATGACCTTGACCTCTTGTACTCAAATATCTTCATGTACTCATTAAGATGATTCTATGTACTAATTTTTAGGCTAAAATCTTCAAAACTTTCCATGAAATCTCATGTTCTAGCATTTTCCCATATTTGACCTTGCCGTAAAAAAGGTCAAGGTCAACCCAGGGTCATAATTTGAACAATCTTGATAGTACTTGAGTACCCAATGCTACATACCGAGTTTCAAGGGCATCGGTCTACTGGTTCTGGAGAAGAAGATTTTTAAAGGTTTTTACCATATATGGGCATGGTGGCCATGTTGGTCATGTGACCTGGACCGTATGCATAAATTTTCATTCCCTCAACCCCTGGAGGATCTATATGAAATTTGGTTACAATTGGCCTTGCGGTTTTTGAGGAGATTGTTTGATATTGTCAAAATATGAGAGTTCTGGGTCAAAGGTCAAAGAATGACCTTGACCTCTTGTACTCATAAATCTTCATGTAGTCATTAAGATGACTGTATGTACCAATTTCTAGGCCAAAATCTTAAACAGTTTCCAAGATATCTTATGTTGCAGCATTTTGTCATATAAAAGCATGAGTAAGCAAATTTGACCTTACCGTAAAAAAGGTCAAGGTCAACCCAAGGTCATAATTTGAACAATCTTGGTAGTACTCGTGTACCCGATGCTACATACCAAGTTTCAAGACCATCGACCTATTGGTTCTGGAGAAGAAGATTTTTTCAGGTTTTTACCATATATGGGCATGGCGGCCATGTTGGTCATGTGACCAGGACCGTTTGGACAACTTTTCGTTCCTAAGGTCTCAGGAGGCTCTATATGAAATTTGGTTACAATCGGCCTAGCGGTTTCAGAGGAGAAGTCGTTTGAAATTGTGGACGGACGGACGACGGACGGACGACGGACGACGGACGACGGACGCCGGAGCCTTACCATCCTATAAGCTCCCCCGGAGCCTCTGGCTCAGGTGAGCTAAAAACTCATGATTTCTTTTCAAAAGTTAATCAGGTCATCTACACCACAGGCAGTATCTTCCTGCATAAAATCATGCTCCTAGCATCAGGGGTTCTTGAGATATTTTGTTCACAAGGTTCCATAGGCTTACAATGCACTAAGTCGAAAAAGGGGCATAACTTTGTCAAAAATTCACGAATTTGTTTCAAAAGTTAAACAGGTCATCTACACCTTGGGCATTCTCATCCTGCAAAACCTCATGATCCTAGCATCAGGGGTTCTTGAGATATTTTGTTCACAAGGTTCCACAGGCTAAGTCGAAAAAGGGGCATAACTCTGGAAATACATGACCGGCGAAAAAAAGGGCATAACTTTGTCAAAAATTCACGAATTTGTTTCAAAAGTTAATCAGGTCATCTACACCTTGGGCATTCTCATCTTGCAAAACCTCATGATCCTAGCATCAGGGGTTCTTGAGATATTTTGTTCACAAGGTTCCACAGGCTAAGTCGTAAAAGGGGCATAATTCTGGAAATACATTGCCAGCGGAAAAATAAAAAAATACAGGCCTGCTTATTTTCCATACTGATCATGTGTATAAAGTTTCAAGTTCCTAGCTCTTATTGTTCTTGACTATGTGTAAGGGTACCTTTGTACCATAGGCCTCAATGCACTAAGTCGAAAAAGGGGAATAACTCGATCAAAAATTCACGAATTTTTTTCAAAAGTTAATCAGGTCATCTACACCACAGGCAGTATCTTCCTGCAAATAATCATGCTCCTAGCGTCAGGGGTTCTTGAGATATTTTGTTCACAAGGTTCCATCGGCTTACAATGCACTAAGTCGAAAAAGGGGCATAACTCGGTCAAAAATTCAGGAATTTGTTTCAAAAGTTAAACAGGTCATCTACACCTTGGGCATTCTCATCTTGCAAAGCCTCATGATCCTAGCATCAGGGGTTCTTGAGATATTTTGTTCACAAGGTTCCACAGGCTAAGTCGAAAAAGGGGCATAACTCTGGAAATACATTGCCGGCGGAAAAATAAAAAAATACGGGTCTGCTTATTTTCCATACTGATCATGTGTATAAAGTTTCAAGTTCCTAGCTCTTATTGTTCTTGACTATATGTAAAGGTACCTTTGTACCATAGGCCTCAATGCACTAAGTCGAAAAAGGGGAATAACTCAATCAAAAATTCACGATTTTTTTTCAAAAGTTAATTAGTTCATCTACACCACAGGCAGTATCTTCCTGCAAATAATCATGCTCCTAGCTTCAGGGGTTCTTGAGATATTTTATTCACAAGGTTCCATAGGCTTACAATGCACTAAGTCGAAAAAGGGGCATAACTCGGTCAAAAATTCACGAATTTGTTTCAAAAGTTAATCAGGTCATCTACACCTTGGGCATTCTCATCTTGCAAAGCCTCATGATCCTAGCATCAGGGGTTCTTGAGATATTTTGTTCACAAGGTTCCACAGGCTAAGTCGAAAAAGGGGCATAAATCTGGAAATACATTGCCGGCGGAAAAATAAAAAAATACGGGTCTGCTTATTTTCCATACTGATCATGTGTATAAAGTTTCAAGTTCCTAGCTCTTATTGTTCTTGACTATATGTAAGGGTACCTTTGTACCATAGGCCTCAATGCACTAAGTCGAAAAAGGGGAATAACTCGATCAAAAATTCACGAATTTTTTTCAAAAGTTAATCAGGTCATCTACACCACAGGCAGTATCTTCCTGCAAAAAATCATGCTCCTAGCATCAGGGGTTCTTGAGATATTTTGTTCACAAGGTTCCATAGGCTTACAATGCACAAAGTCGAAAAAGGGGCATAACTCGGTCAAAAATTCACGAATTTGTTTCAAAAGTTAATCAGGTCATCTACACCTTGGGCATTCTCATCCTGCAAAGCCTCATGATCCTAGCATCAGGGGTTCTTGAGATATTTTGTTCACAAGGTTCCGCAGGCTAAGTCGAAAAAGGGGCATAACTCTTGAAATATGTGACCCGTGGAAAAAAGAAAAAACACGTGTTCGCTTATTTTCCATACTGATCATGTGTATAAAGTTTCAAGCTCCTAGCTCTTACGGTTCTTGATATGACAGACGGACAGACAGACAGACGGACTGACGGACAGGCCCAAACCAATATGCCCCCACAATTTCTCCGAAATTGGGGGCATAAAAAATAAATAAATAAATAAAAGCATCGTAAATGACTGCGTGATACCCCGCCACTGCAAACCAATACCCCGTCTTCTATCTTTTATACATTTTTTTTATCATGACAGAATTTTTTCATAACTTTATACATGTATATAGCTCTGGGGCAGGGGCAGGTAACCTATGTGGACTTAATACTACTTGTAACAGAAAGCTTATGTTATTTTAATCATTTCTATGAAATTTCATCAAGATATACCGAAAATCTGATTTTATATTGATTTTTTCATGATTTCATACATGTATATAGCATGTGTCAGGGGCAGATAACCACTGGGGGACACAATTTTGATCACGACATAAAGCTTATATCAATATGATAATTTGTTACAAGTTTCAGAAAAATCCCTTTCGACTCTAATTTTATACATTTTTTTTCATTATTTCATACATGTATAAAGCCCTAGGGCAGGGGCAGATAATCCAGGTGGACAAAATTCTGTTTATAACTAAAAGCTTATGTTACTTCGATCATTTCTGTGAAATTTCATCATGATATTTCAAAGTGTAAAAGAACTACAGACCAAAAACTGTTTTTAAGACCATGAAAAGGGCAATAACTCCATAAGAAGACATCAAAATTTGCCCATTAACAATCCCAACCGAGATCTTCCCAAGACCAATGCACATGCCATGTATGAATAAAATCCGTTAATAAATACTCAAGTTATCGAACAGAAACGAAGTGCTCACGGACGACCGGACGGACAGACGTACGTACGACGGACGGACAGACACACGGACAGCCAGCGGGAAAACATAATACCCCGCCACTAACGTGTGGCGGGGTAAAGCATACACCATGAATCAGCAACCTGCAACATAAAGGTACAGTACGATATAAATTCGAAAAATTGGGACACCTAAAATAATTGCTGTAATTGTCCTAAAAATGGAACAGTTAGATTTACAATACAGTAAGTCATCCAGGAGCTGCAGATGGAATGACAAACAGTGTAGACCTCGATCAGACTGCTCCTGAAGGAGCAGTCTAATCTGGGCCTGCACTGTTTGCTCAGTTCTGCTTGTCCAAATACTCAGAAGTTTTTTTTTTGAAAAGTGTAAAATATGCGACATACCAAGAGAGGAAACCAGTACCACACCAAGACCTGCTGCAAGTGGGCCGCCAATGTTTAAGAACTTGTCGCTAGGGGCTGACATAGCAACCAGAGACAAACCTGGAATAACAGATATGTTAATAACAATAGATCATGCTGAAGACTACATTTGCTAAAAATCTTACAGTGTACTTCATTCAGACAGTAATAAATATACACAATGTACATGTATACCACAATTTAAATGATCTGAGAATGAAATATTTATTGGTTTGAAAAAATGCTTCTGTTTGATCATGATAATTTCACTATGTTTACTGCACTAGTTATAGTATACATTACAGGGTGCCCACTCTTCATTGCAAACAAATTCCCTGACTTTTCCCGGACTTTTCCATGACTGAATTCCATTTTTCCGTGACCATAATAAGGTTTGTGTGTGCAGCACTTGTTTTGAGACGCAGAAAAATCAGCAAAGCATGTCAGTATATATCTAGCTTGGAAATATATCGCATATTTCCAAGCTAGATATATACTGACATACTGTCTCAAAGAGCCAATAAACCCAATACAACCAACCAACCAACCTTGCTGGTATGCAATGGGTCACATCATACTGACATCATCATGACATCACAATACAATTATAGGTGATATATGAGATACCATGACATCACTATAAGGGCACTTGTAGCTGCAAGGTATGCTGTCATATGCATCACAATACAATTATGGGTGATATATGTGATATCATCAGAGCTCTAGATACAAAATGTAAGAGGAGTATTTGATGATAATTTTTCTTATTTCTCACTGAAACCATATGTTGTGACCCCTCATCAGAACCGTCTCGGTGTCTCGGTGAGATGGTTCATATGAGGCACATACAAACTTCCTTTGGTAATTTAGATCCGCCATTTTGTTGCGCAATCAGCTCGTGTTGCCTCCCTTGACATTTTGCGGGTAGTGTATGCGCATTGCATCCTAAAAATCTTAGACATCATCTACATGTGCGCATTAGCCAAATACCTTTCGCGTACATAATATATTACATTTTAAACAAAGAAAAGATACATTTTCGGTAAACGTTTACCTTAAAATGCAACTGTATATCTGTCTGCTTCGTTATCCACAAAACAACATCTACTTGGTTTAATGAAAAAATAAGACTTTCCCGAATTTTCCCTGGTTCACAAATATTTTTCCCTATTTCTCCGATGAATATACAATATAAAAATATATTGTTGCTATGGTAAACATACTAGTTTTAAAGGTAAACATTAGCTCTGAAGGTCACAGCAATGGCTAAGCTGCCACGCGCTTTCACTGTGATGTTTAAATTTCAACCTGTCAGCTTTGTGATAAAAGATATTTAAATTGTCTTATTTATTCTGACGTGAGAAAAGCATGTCATAAATAAATAAATGGTATTTACTGCTTTATCTGTCCTAGTTTTGATACTCCTGAATCTATATAAAAGGACAAATGCACAAATGCCCGTAGGGCACTAGTTATCGATATGGCGAATTAAACTTTCTGGATGTCAAATCCAATCATGGATTTACCATCTCAAGGTTTGTTGATCATGTTGATAACATTTAAGTTAACGGCGGCAGGTTTTGTCATTTACATCGCTGTATCCTTTGATTTACAGAAAACTTTTACAAACATATTAATAACAAAGTGGAGTGATAAAGATCTGACAGGAAGCATAACGCTTCTAATATGTCATTTCGCTGTCCTTTTTCGTTGTTCATACCCCCATTAAACTATGGTAACAAAGGGGAAACTGGATTAATGTCATATCTGACTAGGAAATGGGTTTGGTTGTCCTACGCCAATTAACAAACACTCAAATTGCACAGAGATTGACATTAAAGTCAATACTCTCGGCCGAAATCGTTTTGGGCGAATGTAACCTATATACGCTTCCTTAGCAACTCACGTGGCGAGATCGCTTACTGCGCATAATCGGCAACTGGGTACCGTCCTAGTTTGGTTGGTTTCTGACATATTGACTATTTACCAAGGGTAATAGGGAAAGTTTGTATGTGTGAGGGGTCACAACATATGTTTTTATGCAGAAATAAAAAAAATATCCCTGATTATCACCAAATACTCCCTCTTATCTAGAGCTCTGTATCATGACATCACTATAAGGGCACTTGTAGCTGCAAGGTATGCTGTCATATACCATAATCTCTATTACAATCAAACTACAAAATGAGCTATACATGCCTGTGCACTTATGACCTGATGTATTCATTTATAACAATTTGCTTTCTTATGGACAGTATTAACCCATTAATGCCTAGTGGACTCTTCTTTCTGTGTATATTGGACAAGTCCATCTGACATTTAAGGGGTGTCAGGTTTAGTTTATTTTTCGATTTTTTGTTTTGTTCTGAGGAAAAATATCATTTGTCGTCATATGCAAAAAGTGTAGACCCTGATCAGACGCCGCGTTTTGCGGCGTCTGATCTGGGTCTGCACTGTTTGCCTATATCCCTTTTTTGAGGCGCTAGGCATTAATGGGTTAAAACACAGCATTAGAAATGGATTGTAGAGTACATACCGCCAACAACTCCAGCTGTGTACCAAGCAGCCCTTATCAACAAAGGGCCACCCATCAGTGTCAAAGGGGCCACCACTGCCCCCATGACTCCTCCATATGTCAACCAGGCCAGCTGCTTGGCCCCAAACCCCTCCTTGTAGGGGATAGATCTACAGACCATACCAGTTCCTATCATTGCTGCAAAAGTGGCTCCAATGGCCTAAAATGTACAAGGTGAGATGAATAACAGAGCCGCAACATTACAAAACCAACAATGTGGCATGCTTGTTCAGCGAAGACTCAGATCAGCCTGGGCATCTGCCCAGTCTGATCAGAGTCTCCGCTGTGCGCTTAAAGGGAAGCTAAGGGTCTAACCTACCTCCATGCTGATAGCAAAGACTTTGCTCAGACTGGGCAGATGCCCATGCTGATCTGAGTCTTTGCTGAACACATATGCCACTTTGTTGGTTTTGTTGTGTGTGGCTCAATATTTCTTCGATAACCTAACCATGATACACTGTCAGAAACCCAAAATCAAATGTCAATGCTAACATGACCATAACAATTTCCTCATTGAACATATAGGAAGTGGTGTCATGAAAATCATGTTGCTAACATTGAGGAGTGTCAATTTCCCGCCTTGATGACATGGAATGTAAACCTTTACTTCTATCAATGTCTGCCTCAAAAAGTTTTTAGAAAATGTTGCAATGTACTTGCATATTCCTTCTGCATAATGGTAGAACTGAAATTGTTTCCTGTATCCATGAACTATCTTTGACTGACAAGAGTTCTCAGGTATATGGTAATATTAATTCAATCCTGAGTTCCTGTTGTGAATGACTTTTTCACGATCTGGGCCCGGTTGTTCAAAACTAACGACATCGTTAGTTAACGAGACGTTAAAATTTCAAACGTTAATATCTCAAATACACCAAAATTTTTTGTTGAAAAAATGTGAGAAGCTTTTGCACTGCAAAGTTCTCACATTTTTTCAACGAAAAATATCAGTATATTTGGTAATGAAGTTGTAAAACACTTAACGAGTTGACCTCTTAACAAGCTCGTTAGGCTAACGATGCTTTGAACAACTGGGCCCTGCTCTCTAACATCATGTGATAATTAGTGATTATTCATAGATAATGAAAAATCTAATTATCATATGCCGATGCCTGGTTAACGTTGCTGTTAGTATTTGCCTGGAGTGCAAAGTAGTACAGTCTGAAAGGTGAAAATGAGCTTAAGAAAGGTTTCAACTGTATCGCATTCGCAAACTGTCATTTGTGGTGTACTTAAAGGATAGCTAAGGGTCTATGCAACTTCCATGCCCACAGCAAAGACTGATCAGACTGGGTGGATGCCCAGGCTTATCTCAGTTTTTGCTGGGGGCACATGCCACTTTGTTGCTTTTGTTGTCTCATGGCTCACATACACACCATCCAGGAGTTTTTCATCATCATTCCCATCAGTCTCGGGTTCCTGCTCACAGCTACAGCAGACAGTGCAGTAACACCGACAGTTGCTCCAAAATACATGTACGTATCTCTGATCCTCAATTTCACTTCTTTCGGCCATAACCTGAAACAGGAATTCCACAGAATGCTGAGTCTCACCTGTCAGCACATAGTCACAGAAATGAAACTAAATAAGAACAGTCCAACCTATATTAAGCAAACACCTAAGGGAAAATCAAAATCTGCTTGCTCAAGATAGGTGCCTGCTTTATACAGGTAGATCTCAATGCATTTGCCTATTTTGGAAACTGAATACAAGCTTGCTTAATACAGTTTGCTTGCTTAAAGACAGGACTTCTCTGCCTGGCAGTCTGGTTCCTAGCAATAGGATATGTCACTTGTACAGGTAAAGGTGTGAAAACTTATTCCAACAAATCAGTGGGCCAGAATTACCAGTTATAGTAATTTCATTGGCTGACTGGAGGTGTCGACACTATGTGATCAGGAGACAGAATGACACTGTGGAAGTTAATCCTCCTTATATAGTACCATCCCTGTCTTTAATAGAGGTGGCCACTAAGACAGGTTTTGATGTAATGCCTCCAAAAGTTTTTACCTGTAAAATGACAATGCTGTGGAGTACTGAAAAGTTGTACCTATTTCTTGCTTTCTACTAGTTGCAGTCCAGTCAATAATTCAAACTATTGCCATAGAACCTAACAAGTCATGAGGTCACCTCTACCAAAGTGTCGGCTGAACCATGGACCATGATGGACATACAATCCATCTCAATGCAGAATACTAAATAAATGTTGATGTCATTTTTGCTTCTTTTTCTCTATGGGGATCTGTTCTTAAAGGAAAGAATTTGCTCCCTTAGGAGCAAATTCTTTTCTTTAAGGACAGATCCCAATTTGGTAGGGCTTCATCTTGTGGGAAGCAAACAAGAATTCACAAAAATTTCTTGCCTAAGTAAAAATTGCGGAAAAACATGGAGGTGTGCCCCAATAAAGGGACAGTCTCATATTGCAAACCATTTTCTGGCAGCAGTTTCCGCAGTTCAGTGAGTTAAGCGTGGCCTACTGTTCTACATACAGTTGTGCCGAGTTGGATTCCCAGAGGAGAAAACCTCCTCAACCATAAACTGTGTCCCATTACACACGGCCTCTCATTATCACCCTCACATCATCCTGATATGACTGAAATGAGGTTTCAAAGAAGGTTAAGTTGCAAGTCATCCATCCATCCATTTCCATCCATTTTCTGGCTGCCTCAAAATATGTCTTTTGTAATACAACATTGTAAAGTATAGGATCAACTGCCTCAAAATCAGTGGATAATCCCTCCAAATATTCTTAATGAAACTCCTTCTGGATTCCAGTCTGCAACAGATATAAAGCACTGTACTTACACTGATCTCTCCATGGTTCCCGGTTCATTTGACAGGCCTAGTCCGTAAAAACATAGTGCTCCTATACCCAGCGCTGATGCCCCAGCTACAAGAGCTCTGCCCAGAGAAAATGCTGAAATTATTGCACAATGTTAATACATGTACATAGTATCAATACAGATCTATGAGTAAACATTTAGTCGAAAACTTAAAAAGTTAATTTTGTAAACAGTGTTGATCCAGATCAGGTGGCTCATAATGAGCCACCTCATCTGGATCTACAATGTCTGCCCTCTAGCCTTTGAATTCTCAATTGTGATAAACTTGGTTGAACTTGTTTTAAATTCTGCTGATGCAAATTTTGTCAAATTAGGCAGCAAAAAACCTAATGAAAAAAAGGGAGACATGTTAATGTCAGAACATGAAAAATGTTAATGTCAGAATATGAATCTCTCAAATGGTCTTTAAAAGCTCTCATATATTTCTCTCATATATAGATAGATCTTACACGAGTGGTCATTTCATATGAAATTTATGAAATGAGCCTTTGGCGAGTTTCATAAATTTCATTCGAAATGACCACAAGTGTACGATTCTGTTTATCATATGACCCTTTAAAATGGGATTTTATCACCGTCAAACTGGATATTATGTCAACAAGAAATCGCACTGTTGACTGAATGTTGTCAATGAAGCTACATGTAGCCCCAAAGTGTTACTACATGTGTGGTCACACAATTTCTAGACATGACGTTATCCACTGATTATCAGCGACGTCATATGATAAAACCTTTTATTGACAGGTTTCATTGCAAAGGGATGCAAATAGGAACAGAGAGCCCTAGATAAGAGAGAGTATTTGGTGATAAATAGGGATAATTTTTGTTAATACTGGATAAAAACATATGTTGTGACCCCTCATCTGAACCGTCTCGATGAGGCGGTTCAGATAAGGGGTCACAACATATGGTTTCAATGAGAAATAAAGAAAATTATCCCTCAATTATCATCAAATACCCCTCTTATCTAGAGCTCTGTAGGAAGGCATTTAAGTTGTCTTCCTTAAAAAAAATGACAGAAAAAAATGGAGGAGTATTTGTTCACTTTAAACTCTGTATGTAGTTTTGACTGTATTTTACAAATGTACCTCCTTCTCCGGCTGGTGCCATCAATTTTTCTTTCAGTGACTGTGACTGGGTACCAGTCTGGACCATTTTCCGACGACCAATCCGTGCAGTTCGGCTAGTAAAACTCTGTACCCTGGTGGTGAAGTTGCATGGCTGTAGCATAGGTTTGATGCTCATACCTGGCCTACCAATGCCAGTTACAAAGGCCGTTAACGGCACCTGTGTCATTCTTGCTGCCAACATACTGGACTGAAATTTAAAAGATTAAAGATTACATAGGCCAAAATAAAGAAAAATGAGCAGCGACACGAGAAAACCAACAATAATGTTGTGCTGCCAGCGCAGACTCAGATCAGCCTAGGCATCTGCCTAGTCTTATCAGAGTCTATGCTAAGCGCTTAAAGGGTAGCCAAGGATCTAAGCTACCTCCATGTAGACAGCAAAGACTCTGATCAGGCTGGGCAGATGCCCAGACTGATCTGTGTTTGCGCTGGGCGCATAACCACTTTGTTGGTTTATTTGTGTTGCGGCTCAAATATCTTAGTTTTATTTATTTTGGGTAGTAAAATTAATTTGGAACTTGTTAAAATGAAAAATTGGTAACCTTTGCCTTATTTAAGCATGGCTAATTAGCAATAATATCAGCACATGCGCCCTAACAAAGTTTTGTGCCTTCTCTTTTATTTACAAGTTGGCAGACACATGCTTGTCAAAGCATTGAAAACAACAGAAACTGGGATCGCAGAGTCATTATTTTTGCCATGGCTGTTGCAAGAGGGATTAATTCAAGTTATAGTGAATTAAATTGCAGCCGCCATATTGTCTACTGCGGAAAAAAGCTTATGACCTAAAGGTACTGAAGTTTGGTACATCGAGGATATGCTACATGTAGCTAGACCTAAAATGGCATGCCCATTTCAATTTGGTTGGTTGGTTGATTTGATGCTTAACGTCCACGGTAAACAACTAAGGTCATGTCGGGACGGTCAGTTAACCTAACCACACTATTCCTGGGCAGGCTTAGACCTCCTAAGCGGTTAACCAGTACTAAGTGCACATACTTTCGCCAGTAACTGACAACTGCCCTTCTTGAATCAGCGGAAGGAGAAACGAAAGTATGTGGCCAGACCGGGATTCGAACCCAGGACCTCTGACTTACAAGTCAGGTGCCCTACCGATTGCGCTACCCGGCCCGGCGCCCATTTCAACCCTTTATCTTAATTCGTATTATATCATCCCAGCATGTGTTTCCGTGCGGTATGTGTTTCAGAGCCCTAACTATAATCATAAATTGTACATGGTAGAGCATGCGCATTGAGGAAATTTATTGACATCTATATTCTGCAGAGGGTCTTGTTCCTCACCATAATAAAGAATGACCAAAACTATCATCTGGGAGAAAAGAATTTAAAAATCAAGACATGATGTGCTTCAAATAGCCATTTTTCTTAATGCACTTTTGTTATGGTTGTTGTGACCCTGAAATTTTTTTAACTGACAAAATTTTGTAAAAAAAACTTACTGTCAGTTAATGGTATGCTTAATATCTTTAATATCATGCAATAGTTGTTGTTCACTGAAAATATGTTAGAACTTTTCAAAAGTGGTTTTAACAAGAGGGTCCTTATATCCAGAAGAAGTGTTTAGCAGTACCAATAAGTAACGATAGGTTGTATTGTTTTTATTTATAATCTGAGTTGTAAAGATCAAAACTATTTTTTTCTTTTGCAGTTATGTCACCAGGTCCAGTTGTAACACAGTGTGCAGATCAGTCTTTAACACTGAAATTAGGAACTTTGTAGAAATTTCCAATTTGAGGCATAAGGGGTTGACAACTTTGAAAAAGGGCGCCATTGCACCAAAGGTTGGCATGCTATCTGAAATTATTACCACCATGTCAAACAGAACTGATTGATGATCAATACCTTTTAGTATATTGTGTCA
Source organism: Ctena decussata (assembly GCA_963989385.1). Classification (NCBI taxonomy): domain Eukaryota; kingdom Metazoa; phylum Mollusca; class Bivalvia; order Lucinida; family Lucinidae; genus Ctena; species Ctena decussata. The sequence continues at coordinate 41,680,951 of OZ022514.1, forward strand.
ACAGTAGTATGCTTACTCCTGAAATCCATATTTTCGGGTTACTAGAATTACTGGAATCTACCTTATTACCGGAATACACCAAAATATACATTTATATTATCAAAATAAACTTAAATGTTGCCAGAATAAATGAAATAAGTACCATTTCCATATAAGTATTAGCTTTTTTTTATTGGTAGTGAGAATAAATTTATTGGTGGTGAGAATAAATTGACCAACGTATGAGTATTGGATAGGTATCACTGTGCAGATTGCAAGCTGGTTTGGGTCTTTGTAGGGGTCAGTCACTTGTCAGCAATTACATGCAGCATATATTAAATGACATATTCTAAATAAAATTGTTTATGTTCCCGTCAAAATAAAGTGTATTTCGGTAAACAAATATGTGTAGTTCGGTAGATTCCGGTATATTCCGGTGTATTTTGGTATATTCCGATAATTAAGTGTATTCCGGTATTTCTAGTAACCGCATATTTTCTAATCAGCAAATAAAATAAAATTTTATTTTAAAGTTTTAAAAAGGGCTCTGAAACACATACCGTGCTAGAAGGATAAGTATAAATAGATAGTCCCCTCAAATACAAACCCCTGATTTTAATTCTATACAATATTTCATGAGGAGAAGCGAAATGGTAGTTATGCCCTTTGCTCCTATTTCCGTAGCACTAAATGGAAGTCAGAGAAAGAATGTTTTCGCTAGCGCATTTTAATAGTTTAATAAAGTGCAATAAAGTGTCATGATATTGAGGACTTGCATGTCAAAAATGAAGTTACAGCATCAAAGAAATGTTAGTTAAATCTTTCTTTAAAATCACTGCCCACTGTAAGGAACTTTCTCCTGAGGTCCGTAGGTCAAACGGAAGTTTTGGTTCATGAGGTCAAACGGTGGGAAAAAGTTGTAAACTACAGTACAGTTCAAAGAAGTGGATTTGCTTAATTCACCTGTGTAAAAATTTTCTGGTTCAGTGGAAATTTTAGTTTCAAAATATCATTTTGAACTGAGGCCCTATATTTTTATTAACACATTATTTCCTGTTATCTATCTAGTGAATTCATTGTGGAATAAAAGAGTAAAATTGCAGTGAAAACAGAAAATTTCAATATCTGGTGATTTGAACTGGGCTATAGATATTGTACTGGCAATGCCAGGTCATGTGATCAGCTGTTGACATAGACGCCGGCAAACTACGAAAATAGCGGAAACTACGGAAGTAGGAGAATTGGGTATAATATGTTTTTGGGCCAGCCTAATCCGAGCCTTCTCTGACTGAAAAAGCCTATTTATAATTTTGATTGGCGGCTTATTGACATCAGAGGAACGAAAGTGGTGAAAACTCTAATATTGTATTTCCCTCAGATGCCCTTGGTTTCTGGTTGAATTTCTATTGCGTATTATGTTGCAGTTATATGTAAACTTTGCAATCATATCAAAAAATACCTTTTGATGACTCGGCACAGTAATTCAATGTGATACTCCGTCTAAAAGCAGATAAATAACAATTTTTTAGAGGGAGTCGAGATTTGTAACATATCTCCGCCATTATTGTTTTTGTTGACATATCGTTTGAGGTCAATCCGGTGTTTATAAGAAAAAATACTATCGGTCACTTTATCCGTTTCGTAGGTACGGTCATTTCGGTCCTAGTCGTAACGCGCTGGTTTGTACCAAAGACGTTTTACTCCTTTCAACTCTGAGAGCCAGGGACTAATTTTTTATCTAAGCGCGAAATGCGAATTGTCCAAGCGTGAAACGTCCGGATTTGTGATGTTGAAATAATGGATATTTTTACCTGTACACCGGCACGCGCAAGAACTGTCAAATCAAAACGAGGTCATCAACAAAAAGCGATATTTTTCTTTACCTCATTAAGTTGGATCAAAGATTATTATGGTTCAAAATGGAATAAAATGTGACAAACACTGCAGAATGGTGCAAAAATGAATAAGGAATTAGCCACTGTATATCTTTTTGCGCAGGTAATTGATAAAACTAACCAAAATTAGCGGTTACTAGAAATACCGGAATACACTTAATTACCGGAATATACCAAAATACACCGGAATATACCGGAATATACCAAAATACACATTTTTATTTACCTAAATACACTATTATATTACCAGAATAAATGTAATATTATCCAAAATATGTCTTTTAGTAACAGCTGCATGTAAAAAACGGCAAGTGAATGACCCATACAAAGACCCTAACCAGCTTGCAATCTGCACAGTGATACCTATCCAAGGCCCATACCCTGGTCCATTTCTTCTCACTATAGATGCAAAAATAGCAATATCTGAGCTGGAAATAGTTCTTATTTATCTATTCTACCAATATTTAAGTTAATTTTGATAATAAAAATCAGGGCTTCCACTAACTTTCAAAATTTGGAAGTCCAGACTTCTATGGTGTCAGATTTGGACGTATTGAGAGAATTTTTTGGAAGTCCGAAAGTTTTAGGAATGACTTATGTATGCATGGTTATTTTTACCCCCCGCACCCCCCCCCCCCGCCTCCCCTTACACGTCTCTCTCTCTCTCCCATACTGTAGAGAACTTTTTGTTCGAAAGGAAGCCTGAGCATTTGCACAGTCCTCTGAAGACTCGCCGTTGCACTGTCTGCTATTGCATAATGCCGCCAAATGGGCCGCGTCGGAAATACGGTGACTTACGGAACGCAGTCTAATCAGAGTCATTTCTGTTTGTTTGTGAACAATACGCAAGTCCTCTGAAGACTCGCCGTTGCACTGTCTGCTATTGCATAATTGTCCCTTTCATTGCCGCCAAATGGGCCGCGCCGGAAATACGGTGACTTACGGAACGTATAATGACACGCTTCCACCGAAGAACTCGGTTGTCGCTAGGTCAATGTTCATTATTATTCATGTTAGATGAAAGACCGGTCTGACTGCTTAGCTGCGCCGGCTGATACGATTGTTAGTTATCGGTATGTGTACTGAGGTACCTGTCTCACGGTATGACACTGCGTACGGAACGTGTATATACTCGCAGCGGCGTCTTTGATCTTTACATCAAAGAGAAAACGTGCTTGACCCATATACGTGCAGGTAATTGTATATCAACGCTACCGTATATATAATCGCGTAGACCTTGATCAGAATGCGCTATTTCTGTGCACACTGTACTGCATTATTTTCGCACTGGGTTGCATGACGATATGACGATACAACTAGGAAATCGGCGAAATGGACGTTTCAGTATTCGTATTTTAATAGTACCATTAATCAAAACAATGTATAGTACCAGAGCGTACAACCATAACACGTCGGAAATAGCGACTAATAATATTAACAGTGTATCTTCGCTTTGAATCAACACTTTTCGCGGAAGAGGTTCGTATTCCTACAAACTCCATTGACGACAGTATGGATCATGACAAGACCTTCGTTGTAAGGGCAAGCGTTAATATGAATGTTATGTTTCTTAAAAACTTTGGATAGAGTTTGTCAATACGTGCATCAGTATTCGTGTGTTATGGATACATTCACAAACTTTTGAAGTCGGAATACGCCTTACACATACAGGTCAGTTACGTTCTCACGATCGTAAAAATAGATGGACACTTTTCATCCAAAAGCTCAGTCATCGTGATTTGGTAAGTTGTTTTTTAAGAGGTTGAATCTACGAGTGGGCGTTATTTTGATAATCGTTTTTGACAGGTAGGCGGTCCGACATATATGTTACCTGGGTCAGTGCTCCATACGGACAATCGCGATTGGCCCGTAGGCGGTCTTTTCGTCTGGCTGACACCTGCGTTAATCCGATTAATTATGACACATGCTAGAATTTTTAAAGACAGTGGCGATATTTTATACGTCGGGACAAGATCAAACGGCCGTATGTGACAATTATCGGGCGTATGCCAGACGCCAGAGGTCCCATTTCTCGACGTACGGGAGCAAATCGTGGGCGTAATATACGGCCATACGCCCGTTAACGGAAGCCCTGTAAAAATGTTTATTTTGGTGTATTCCGGTAATAAGGTGTATTCCGGTAACTCTAGTAACCCAAAATTAGAATTTTGCTTGGCCGATCCACCGATGGATTGGCTGAATTGGAGTTTTTAAGTGCAGTATCGCTCTGGCTGCAAGACCCAATAAGGGTTTGCAGCCAGAGAAGACTCGGGTAAGGGGCCAGCCTTGCTGCATGTGCATTAAAGAAGTTGATTTTGATCTTTTGGGCTCTGAAACTGATGTCGCTCGGTTACTAGGCCCTAAAAACAGATATAAAACTTCGATCTGAAAAGATCAAACGCAAGAAACTGCTTATGTAATGATGCAATGACTGAATGAGCACTGAAAGGCCCATAAACCGATTTTATGGCATGAGAAGCACAATAACTGTCAACAGAAATACGAAAACGTTGACTTACACGAAATAAATATATCGACTGTTTGCAAAGGAGCCAATTATTGGCCTAGAGCATCGAAAAATATGACGTTTTCAATCTTTTACTCTTTTTGCGACTTTTCTGAAACAAACAGGAAGTTAATACTAGATTACCTGCCCTTGTATTGTGGGTAAAACTCAGCCCTATTGCGTTCTTGTTGTATATCTTTTCCTCCTTCATAGGAAACCAAAGAGCAGTTGAAGGAACACCAAAACATCATATACAGTCTGCATAGAAAGTAGTAAGGGAGATCATCTATTATCATGTTTAGGGAGGGCTACACTATGGGTGAGTGGGGATGGTGTCGGGTTGGGTGGTCTACCGGGGTGGCCGAAAATCAGTGGAGGGGCGGGGCCGGGGAAGTCATATATTTTGTAAGGCATATAGAGGGCCAGAAGTCTCCCATCAGTTTCAGAACATTTCTCAGCTTTTAGGCGGTTTCGCCTCCTCCCCCCCCCCCCCCATCCCCTCCCGACCTTACTACTCCTATATTTTCAGGTAAATTCTGTTCTTTTTCAACCTAAATTTCTAGCTTCCCTGATCATAGGTCCTGCTGAATGATTGTCTTTAGACGCATCACCAGTAACCTCTGATTCTGAAACCATTTACAACAAAACAATAAACCAATTGGCAGCTTCACATCTGATTTTTAATGCTAAATTAGAAAGGCAGTCTACAATGCTCTCTAAATCGGTGTACCTAAAACCAGTAATGTCCAGTAGTGTACAGTAATGTCCAGTAATGTACAGTAATGTCTAGTAGTGTACAGTAATGTCCAGTAGTGTACAGTAATGTACAATATTTTATGCCCTAGTGACGTTATTCAGGGACAGTAATATCCGGTCCTGTATGTTTGTCTGTCTATCTGTCCGTCTTCATGTCTGTCCGATCGTCAAACTTCTGGGATAAAGTTAAAGCAATCATCAACTTCTGCAATTTTGCACATGTTGTGGACATAAAACCATGCAATTGGCTTTTGACTTTTAATAAAAGCAACATTAACATAATTAATTAAGGACTTTTGAACTTGGTCATTTTAAGCAACGTAGAGCATTCATACTCAGCTCCCGAATGTTTCTTTGTTGATATTATGAAAATATGTTTTTGTCTTTTTGACAGAAATAATAGAACTTTTGATAAAATTGTGGACTGTTGAACTTAGTATTTTTGAGCAACGTATTTGCAGTTTGGAGTTTTTGCTATTTCAGTTTTTTCCACAACATATATATACACACTACAGCATGAAAGTTTTAGGATTATAAACGAAAGCATATTGCTTATTCAGTTCTTCTCCTAGCATTAATGAATTTGCAAATGTTATATGACAGAAAAGTAGTTGTAAGTGAAAACAAACTATAGAAGTGTACAATAAACTCCCACACACGCACAGTCACATAAGCGACCACACACTCACGTGCACATTGAAATGCTAGTAAAGAGTAAATGGAAACAATGCGCCAAGCGAAATAAATGGATGAGCGGCATCACACGGAAACTGACCTCATGGCATGCACAAACATAAGATACTCAAATCAGCCTGTGCATCTACACAGTTCCGACACACTCCTCCAAGTTTCCATAAAAATGTAAATCACAGGGACTACATTAACACTATAGTCTGTACATATATTTACCGTCTTACCATTTATTATTGACAAACTAAATCAGATGGATGGCTGGATGGATGTCTTGTGATTTTACGTCCTTTTTAACAGTATCTCAGTCATATCAGGACAATGGGTAATGATAATGGAAGGCTTTGTGCAGTGGAGCCAAGTTTACGATTGAAAAGATTCCCGCCTACAGCGGGGTTCGAACCCGGGAACGTTAGATCAGCAGGCCAGCGCTTGAGCCACTGAGCTATTGGGGCTTCTTACAAATTACATTTAAATCATATTGACAGTAACTATTTCTTTATAAACCGTATTGTTATAGTGACATTCTGGAATGGAGGGGATGGGGATGGTGTCTAACTTTATTTCAATATCCTTTTGAAAACATTATTCCAAAAATTCTACCTTGATTATGATTGTACATCGAGTGTTTTACATACAGCATTGACGCATTTGCGAAAACGGTTTGCAGAATGATTGGAATTTTTGGACGGGTGCATGGAATTTGGGGGTGTTTCATAAAAAGTGTTTTTGTAACTTTAATTAAATGCAGTAAGACTACGACCGCGTAAAAAGATTTGATCTATAATGCGTTCTCAAGGCAGAAAGGAAAATTCTAATGTCGATAAAAAGTGCAAATAATATATGGTCAATTTATTTTCTACTTTATCTCATTTTTTCCCCTCTCCTTAAGTATTTTATTTATTTATTTCGATCATTTTCGTAAACGAAGCGTGATTTTTAGCGTTATAGTATTGGTGGCAGTAGTTCGCAGAGGGGAGTAATAATTATCAGGCAGGTGTCAATCTTCTTTTCTAATAGAAATCTATACATAACTACTCTTAAAGTATTTTACCACTTTCAAGAAACTGTCGGTTGTTTGCTATACAACAGACCTACTACATTTATAGAATTTCACTACTTTCAAGAAACGTTGGCATGATCTCCAGTCCGGTAGTATTTTCACTACTTTTACAGAAATATGCTACACACCATATACAACATGATCTCTCCTGGGCATATATTCCCTACAATTTTCCACTACACCTCATTTTCACTACATTTTAGGATTTCTCTACAATTTCGTCTTTACATCATCAGTCCATTCACATTTTCCTGCCCTATCTTTACGGTGTTTGCCATAATTTACAATTCACTACATTAAATAAAACACTACAAATGAAATTGTAGAGAAATTCTAAAATGTAGTGAAAATGATTTGTAGTGGAAGATAAATACAAAGTAGCAAATAATGATATCAACATTAAACTGATCAGAGACCTCAGAATGTAGTGGAAAAAAGAGTAACATTAACCTGAATGGCCTGATGATGTAAAGATGAAATTGTAGAGAAATCCTAAAATGTAGTGAAAGAGTTGTAGTGGCATTTAAATAAATAGCAGCAATCAGATGGCATCTGAGAAATCTTAGAATGTAGTGGAAAATGAAATAAAGAGTTTGGTTAGTCTGAATGGCCTGATGATGTAGAGAAATTCTAAAATGTAGTGAAAATGAGTTGTGGAGGAAGATAAATGCATAGTAGCAAATTATGATATCAACATCAAACTGTTTAGAAATCTTAGAATGTAGTGGAAAATAAAGAGTAACGTTAACCTGAATGTACAGAAATTCTAAAATGTATTGAAAATGAGGTGTAGTGGAATTCAAATACATAGTAGCAAATAACGGCACCAACATCAAACTGTTGAGGAAATTTGGAATGTACTGGAAAATGAAATAAAAAGTAAGATTAATCTGAATGGCCTGATGATGAGATGTGAAGATGAAATTGTAGAGGAATCCTAAAATGTAGTGGAAGAGTTGTAGTGGCATTTAAATAAGTAGCAGCAATCAAATAGCATCAGTATCAAACTGATGAGAAATCTTAGAATGTAGTGGAAAATAGAATAAAGAGTTGGGTTAATCTAAATGGCCTGATGATGTGAAGATGAAATTGTAGAGAAATTACCAAATGTAGTGAAAATGAGGTTTAGTGGAATTGAAAAGCATAGTAGCAAATAATGTTACCAATATCAAACTGTTGAGAAATCTTAGAATGTAGTGAAAAAATATAGAAAAGCTTTAATATGACTGGCCTGATGATGTAAAGATGAAATTGTTGAGAAATTCTAAAATGTAGTGAAAATGAGGTATAGTGGAACTCAAAAAGCAAATAATGTTATTAACATCAAACTGTTGACAGAATCTTAGAATGTAGTGGAAAATAAAGAGTAGCGTTTATCTGGATGGCCTGATGATGTAAAGATGATATTGTAGAGGAATTCTAATATGTAGTGAATATTTGTAGTAGTGGACTTCAGATACATAGTAGCAAATTATGGTATCAACTTCAAACTGTTGAGTAATCTTAGAATGTAGTGGAAAATAAAGAGCGCGTTTATCTGATTGACCTGCTGATGTAAAAATGAAATTGTAGAGAAAATCCAAAATGTAGTGAAAATAAGGTATATAGCGAAAATAAAAAGGAAAGAAGGGAATAATGTATAAACATCAAACTGTTATGAAATCTTAGAATATAGTAAACTAAAGAGTAGATTAGCTAAACAGCCTTAAACTGTAGAGAAAAATGTAGCAAAAACGAAGTGTAGTAAACAGGTAGAGAATTCTTACATTGTAGTAAAAAAATAAAGAGTAGGGGAATCTAAACGGTTTTGAAGATATAAACATATATTTTAAATGCAGTGAAAAATAGTAGTGGTAACAAATTTCTTAGCAGGAAAATAATAAAAAGCAGCAAATTATGAAGAATTAAATATTAAAGATTGTCTCCCTCGTTTATTTCATGTTTTCAGAAACAAATATTTTAACAAAATTTCTTTAGAAAATATGTAATAGTCTCTTAATTAGCCGTAAAAGTTTTGAGAAATGCATGTTTATTCGATAAATGTGGAATGAAAAATAATCTTCAAATTAAAATGCAAATTACCTATTTCCTCACGGCCTGTAAGAATATCGATTTTGACCACGTGTGTCATGTGATCATGTAGAGGTATTTTTCTTATTCGTACACGTGATTGTGACGTATGAATAAATTATTTTTGTCCAATAATGCGATTTCAACCGCGGTCCTCTATTGTATAAAAAATTATCTTACTTTTTGTTTAAAGTCACTTTTTTCAAATATTATTATCTAAACTCTAATTCAAATGTATAGTTAGACCATGTCGGAAGTATTGCATGAATTTTTTTCATCAAATCATTTTTGTTATTATTATAAAGGGAGTAAATCTTTAAGTTGAGAGGTGAAAGCAAAGTAAAATCGGATCAAACTGATTAAGGTTTTGGACATTATGTCATGTTGAAATGTGTTTAAATTTTGATATGAACATGAACAAAAGGTTGCATGAACAAAACTTCTGAAGAAACCGCTGTTAAATATATTACATTTGCACTACAGGAAGGTACATGCTAAACACATCTTCCCCATATCGTGACATGTATCATAAACCGCTAATTAAAAAAAAAAAATCCCCTATTATATGACTCAGTAAGTGCACATTAAGCGACATTTGATCACCAAACAGGAAGTTTGAGCTGCTTTTCATTTGAATTGTGTTTTGTGTTTAGATGCTTTTATATGGACACTTTAAAGTCTCCATGGTCCTAACAGTGATAAAAACGTCTAAACACAAAACATCATGATCATTATGTGGGTTGATGGCATATATTGAGTCATATAACTGGTAAAATTACGGGAAACATGTTCTAGGGAAAAATGACAAATTGCTTCAAAAAATGTTACGCAATATAAACAAAAGCGGAGGACTGGATTGGACCCAACGCCTGCACATTGTATTTTACCATTTTTAATATTCAAGTTTATGATTTCGAAAAGTCAGTCTAGTTGCAAACTAAAATGACCTAAATCATTCTTAAACCATTTTTACGAGGAAGTCGATGATGTTTTATTCGTTTAAAAGTTGGCTTTTAACGGTCATTTACAATGACGAAACTATAATGAGAAGCTTGCAGCGATACCTCTCATGGATGTTTACCACTGATAGAGTAATGGGGCCTTTATTGTACTCGACCTTGGCTTTCTCACATATAACCTATGGACGGCTCGAATAACACCGATGAGATTCCTAGTGAAAGAGTCGGTACTTTCATATACGATACATTTTTTCCTAGGAAAGTTTACCGTATTTGATTTACCTAGGACGTCTGGAAGTTGGGTGATGGTAATTGAGCGTATTAACTTATTATTGGTTGCAGAAGATAAGGTAATAGACCCCATACAGTGAGGTTGTTAATAAAGTGCCGGTTATAAATTAGTGTCATTAATGTTTTGATACTTCAAAATACAAATGATAAAATGAAATTCATAAGCATAGATTTTAGTTCCGATTTTTTTTATTAATCTCATTTCGTTCGCTAGAATTTTAGGTTTCTGATTTACAAAAGGTTCAATCGCTTTGTTCGCTCAAAATTAAGTCGATTGTTGCAACCAGTTCAAAGCACTATGCGCAGTAATTCCCTACAGTAATTCCATAATAAAATTGACGGCTTGGTATTTAGAAATGTAATTTGCATAGACGCATTTGCTCCTTCTTAACACTACAGTCACAAAAAAAAAAAAAATGTATTTAAATGAAAAACTGAAATAATAATAATAAAAAATAATAAATAAAATTAAGTATTCTGAAATCTTATGAAACCTTATTGTACGTTTTATTGAAAACGTCACAGTGCTATGTTTCTTTTAAAGTTAAAAATTAACATAGCAGTTCTTCAAAATAAATTTATCTTATTAATCTTACTTATTTATTTATTTATTTTGTAGAAATGCGTTGTTATTTTTCCAGAGCCTACAGTTAAATTGGTCATGTTTTCAACATTAATATTCCTGTTTATAAAAACTAATTTAATCCAAGCAAAAGGCGTTATTAAATAAAAAAAATGTGCTGAACTTGGGGCAAAAATAACAACATTTTAGAAATCGTTAGTCAAGTTATGCAAGAAAAATATTTCAAAATTAAATATACATTACTGTACATTACTGTACATTACTGTACACTACTGGGCATTACTGTACATTACTGGACATTACTGTACACTACTGGACATTACTGTTTTTAGGTACACCCCTCTAAATCACGTAGAACAGGTGATTTCGTTTTCATTTTAATGCATGCTTTTATATCAGATCTCCAGTTCCCTTGTCATCAGCAAAACTGCTCTGATTTATTGCGGCTGCGTCCCTAGGCCCCGCTTAATACTATTTACAGCTTTATAGGGCATTCAGCATCAGATGATCTGAATGAGCGTGATAAGGGTGGGGGGTGGGGGGGGGGAGATGTGATAACTAAATAAACGCATGATTAATCTGTATATATATTTTAGTTGGACTATAAAAAGGAGAAGTGGTTCTTTTTTATTCATACCCGTAGGTTTGTTTAAGGGAAGCCTGACACAAATAGAAATAGCAAAACAGGTAAAAAGGTATATGTGGAAGATTGTGTGTGTGTGTGTGTGTGTGTGTGTGTGTGTGTGTGTGTGTGTGTATGGAGTCGGGGGTCATCATTTTTGTCACCTATCTGGGCGGGGGAGAGGGCGGGTTAAAAAGGAATCTGGGGCGCGTTTGATTTACCGGTATCAGAAACAGGGTTCCAAATTGTGTTTCTGTATCAGTGTTTTATTTGTGCGAAACAGAAACATGATACCGAAACAAGTGAATCATGCCCCATTTATGTTTCACAGTGATTCAGGTACATTCAAAATGGCGACACTGGGTAAAAACACACACATGCGCACATTTCAGAACCAACATTGTTGTCTAATAGACAATGGTCTAGCATTATATTGATTTACTTAAAGTCTGCAATTTTAGAAGTAAACCCAGCAGTAGAAGCAACTGCATATATCTTGGCATGCAATTTGAATCATTACATCGAAACATAGTGTTTTTAAAGTGGCAGAAACATGTTTACGATTACGAAATCATGATTCAGAATCCTGTTTCTGTTTCTGGTAAAACAAACGCACCCCTAGTGAGACTGGGAGGGTCATTAAAGATTTTGTGAATCATATGAAAATGTACCCGGCCCCTCACCTGATAAAAACCTACATGCCTATTCCCTAAAATGGGATGGAATGACCTCAGACATTACTCAAGTCCGATGGAATGACCTCAGACAGTTTTGAAATACAATACATGTAAGGGGTTAGAAAGGGTGGCATATTGAGTACAGATATGTATAAGGAAAAAGAAGTGATGACATAATAAACGTACAATAAATGTGTATATATATTTTAGTTGGACTATCAAAAAGGAGAAATGGTTCTTTTTTATTCATACCCGTAGGTTTGATTATGGTACGTCTGACGTGAATAGCATAAACAGGTAAAAAGGTGTATGTGAAAGGTTGTGAGCGTGTATGTGTGTGTTGGTGTGTGTATGTTGTTGGGGTGGGGGGGGGGGGGGAGGGCGGCGGGGTCATCATTATTTTGTAACCTGTCAATCATATTGAGTACAGATATGTATAAGTTCTTCATCAACAAGCTCCTGGATCGTCTTCATGCAGTCATGATGTGTATGGGGATGGGTGGAATAAATTGCGTTGCCACCACCATTGATGATGTCGCTATTGTGATTTCTAATCGCAGCGTACCGACAACACTTATTAAGTAATAGATATATCCATTCTTTTTGAAATGTATCAGTAAATATCAGGACTGATTGACAGGGGTACAGGATAATTGACGAGCCCTTTAGGGCGAGTCCAATTAATTTGTACTCCTGACAATCAGTTCTGATATTTACTAATACATCTCAAAAAAGAAATGGATATATCTGTTTTAATCCACAGCTTTATTGAAGTTTTCATCTAAAAACATATAATTCAACCAACAAATACATATATATTATTTATTTGTTAATTTTAATTTATCTTATTTAACTGCCTCACTCTGGCTGGAAAATGGACCTTCCTGTCTGATGGGTAATCAAATATCTGACCAATCTGAAACGGCCTGAGTTATCAGAGAGAAATTTGAATCAGACTGTTGTCTCATTTTAACATTGTACACAGAAGAGGAAAGACCAGAAAACTGAGCTGCCGTTTCAGCAAATTTTGTTGGGTAAGCTCTGCTGTTTTTTTTAATCACATAGAAAATGTTTGTTCAGGGTATTTATTAATCTCACATTGTTTGGGTTGTTTCAAAAACATACGTTTTAATGCTCATTTTTTCAACTACCAGGTATGTTGTGTGTGTTCGATCAGAACCCAAGACTTAGAGGCGGGTTTTTTTCAGCTAAAACATATTTTGTGCTACTAAAATAACCTCACTGGTGGGCCGTTTTATATGTATACCAACAAGTTTCAGTGGTTAATTTTAACATTTTTCTACTAAAACATATGTTGTGGGGACTCACTTAATTGATGAGTAAACACAACATATGTTTTAAGATACATGTATGGGTACACATCCATGTTTTTCTGCCATTTATGCAAAGGTAACAATTGCTTCTCTGGATGACGTAGCTTTTCCCAGTGGTCTACTCTTAAAGAAAAGAATTTGCTCTTAAAGGAGCAAATTCCTGCCTGCTTTCAAGAGTTGTCCCCCCGAAGAGAGGCAAAAATGAAATGGCAGAGTTGCTTTCCAAAAAAGTTTACCTAGACCTGAATTCAGTGCTCATTTTTCGCATAAAAATAATTGGTAGCCATCAATAGCCTCTGTGGTGAGTCTAATGCAATCGTATGGTTTAATAGATTAATATAACTTATGTTGTGGAGACTCATCTTAGTGAGGGGAGTCAAATAAATACCCTTAACAAATATTCTGTGGCCAAAAGGAAAACAGCAGTCTGAGAGTTTACGGCAACAGAAATTTTGTTTAATTGTAACTCTGTAATGATTGGTCTATTCAAAACTGTACATGATAACTGTACATGATAACAGTACATGATAACTATACAGTTATCAGAATTTATCAGTACTGGCAACTTAAAAAAAAGTACTGTCAGCTGTGGATTAAAATTGCAACTTACTACAGTGCTATGGGGCGCTACTTACTCCAGCTAGCTGTGAATGTCATCCTCAGCCTCAAGATTACATATAAATGGACCTCAAACGGTGAACCGATGCTCAGTTTCTCAGACACTATGCATATAGATATACTTCGATCTATATCTACCGGGGATTCTGCACTTAGGGACGACATTAGCAAAGCTAGACACACGTTATTTAGCCTAATGTCATCTGAGTAACATGCTGAAAATGGACTAAGTCCGGATACATTTATACATTGGACGCAGACTCGCAGACTTATGTCATCCCAGTCCTAGCATATGTAATAGTTATACCATGGTTTGTCCGCCTGTAAGTGGAGATAATCCACGAGCTTTAGCGAGTGGATTATCTCCCGTACAGGCGGACAAATCACTTTTGTATATAAATCTGTTTTATACATAAATATCATTCAAGTAACACCAAATAGGAACAAGTGTCATTTGAGCTTTCGAGTTCATGTTTTAAATTGAAATTTTAACGTGTTACCACAGCAACATATGACACCATGTCCATGCTTGGTACGGCATGTGAATGATTTCGACGTCGTTTTGGTGAGGATGTATTTGTATTATGTTTATTATGTAGTATATTTAAAGAGAAATTGAAAGTTAGGGGACATTCACCTATTAGTTAGGCTTTGGTTTTACAAACACAAATATAATGATTGCTTCTGAAAATGTTCTGAAGTCGAGTAAATATTAAAGCAAGAAGAGGAGTTGAAATAATTGATTTTTAGAGCTTGTGACATTTTATTCCGTAATATTTTGTATAATGCTCAATATGCTGAAGCCAACTGACCGGTTTCAAGTATGGGATTTTTTGTTCTTTCTGCTTTACAATTCTCCCAAGACTCTTCTTAAGTGAAATGACGTCAAAATTTTGGTCTCTCAGCCTTAAATTCAGTGAAAATGTCGCAGTTTGCTCGATCGAAAGCAATTCGCGAACTGTATTTCTGCCAGGATTGAGAGGAGGTCATGAATAACTTTATATTTCTTTGAGTATCTGAGACTTACATAAAGCCATCACGCCATCACAAACTTTTATCCATTCTTTGTTGAATATCAGTAGCATGTACACATGGGAATTTGCAAAAAAACTAGAGACTTAACCCTCATAAGTTTAAGGCATCTATGCTATGGCAACGATATTTCCAAACAGTACTTTAGAAATTGATTATATGTCATATGCTTGCCTCTTAGGTATTATAATCTAGAAAACTATTCTAACACATAGCTAATGACATAAATTCTAGGTGTCATTATTTACTGATCACCCCTCATACTAGACTATAGTGCTTTAGTTAATTCCATGGGCAGACCTTAACCTGAACAGCTTGCATAGCAAAATCTTTCATTGTCGAAGACTGCTCCATAGCAAAAACTTTCATTGTCGAAGACTGCTCCATAGCAAAAACTTTCATTGTCGAAGACTGCTCCATAGCAAAAACTTTCATTGTCGAAGACTGCTCCATGCTCTTCACTGTGGGAAATACAAGCTGCTTTACCCGTAATTGGTCCCAGACGCAAGAAAATAAAAAACAGGTGTGCGATAGTCTGTGCCACTTACACGAGCGCGCTATTTTAACAAGTTTTATGTGAGTTTAAAGTGTAAATAGAAAATGCCTAAAGTCTAAAATAGAGAAATGGTGGGATCAACCATTCTATATCAACTGTTTTATTCCAACTCTGGAGGCGTGTCGAGACGGACAGAATTTTTACAAACAACAATATGGTTGTGTACAAAGGGTCGGCCCAGTGGATATCTTGCGACTAATGGAATCTGGAAAACTCACAACATGTGAACACTGAAAGAACCTACATACATGTACCTATCTATCTATTTATCTATTTCCTAACCTTGAATTCCAACATTACGCGGGAGGGTGCTATATCCATAATGCTGTACACCAGAACTCCTGACTTTCAGGCCATGGCGCCTTTGATGTTAGGTTTTGCTTAACTTTGCCGCTTTCTTGTCGTTGTAATAGGCAAAAGCAAAGTCTTTTATGGAACTTCCTGGCAAAGGCCTAGGGTCGATAAGCATCAATTTCGGCCTCAAAATTTCACAGAAAATAAAATTTGGATATTGGCCTTAAAATTCTTTTATATGAATATGTTATGGTACGTTATTTTCAAATCAAATGTCTATTTTTAAGTTCTGTTCATGACGTTGCCATGGTAACGCTCCAAAAATGCTACATATTCGCTTTTTTGCACTTTTTAGCCAATTTTAATGTATTCAGACAAATATTCTAATGCCTCCACATTCGACAAACAACTTCATACTTTAGCAAACGATTTTGTTACCACAAAGAAACTTTGACAAAAAATTTCTTGTTGTTTGTTGCATGTGGAGGGGTTTTTAAAATTAAATATGTCCTCCAGCCACGTGCGCCTTGCAACCTTGATAATGTATCTAAGGCTGGCAAAAACGTTTTGAACTTGACATAACTCAGAGAGTTCGATGGAGTAAGACAGTATATAATTAGATTTATGTAAGTCACTCCTATATTAAAGTTCGTTTCCATTGTAACAGTAATTGTGCCGTTGTCATGGTAACCATGATCATTCCACGTGTGTTTAGGCAATCAGTTTAATTTGTAAAACATTCAAAAACGACCTTTTTGAATGTTTTAATTTGTTTCTTGTCGTTGGAGAACTGAGGATTGAAAAATCAAATAGAAAGCGTATTCCTCTTGCACTAATGTCGTTGTCATGGAAACCAAGGACAAATCCTCATTTCTTGGTCAGCAAAAATCAATGAAACACCTTTGAGTATGGCTACTTCTCAAGGTTTTATGTTGTTTCTTCTTGCTCCTGAATTGAAACAAATAACATGGATCCACTTCTATTGCTTTTATGCTGTTGCCATGGTAACCAAGAGAAATTTATCGCCTTTTTTTTGACCAATATTGTCAGTTATAAACCTTTCAATGTGTATTTTTAGCTTTCATGTTCTTTCTTCTTGCTCGAGACCTGAGGGTTAATATCATCATCTGTCTTCTTTTGCATACATTTTCTCACTGGTACAAGTATTATTACGTAAGGGCTCCACCATAATTTAATAAATCGACTATTTACATAAAAGTATACATATTTCACTTAAAAGAATGAGCAGAGAGAGGCTTATGATGCTTAATTGTCAACATGAACCATTTTCTTACCTCTCGTGTATGATGTAAACATTTGATCTTTCTGTCGTAACCGTGCATGTATTTTGTACAGAGAGAGAGGGAAAGAGAGAGAATTGATGAATGACTTGTTTGCAAATTTACGTCCTTTTCAACAGCATTTCAGTCACCGTCATACCAGGACTATGGGAGCGTGATAATGAAAGGCAGTGGTGGGCAATGGATTCCCGTTTACAGTTTAAAAGATTGCCGCTTCCAGCCTCCATCGTTAGTCGAACCCGGGACAGGTAGATCAGCAAGCTAGCGCTTAACCCAATGAGCTATCGACCAGAGAGAGAGAGGGAGAGAGAGAGAGAGAGAGATGAACACATTTTCGCGTATACGTACTGCAGCAACTTCAGTGCTAATCGTTTCAAATGATTATTCTGTACCCAAACTTTATTCTTCCGCTAGTAAATAAGAAAACCTCCTTTTCAAGAGCCAAGTATTATTAAGGCGGTGGTAATCACTGATCCGTGGTGAGAATCTTCAAGCCCTACCTCGCGATAAAATATTTTATACATTTATACCACTGAAAGAGCAGTGGAACTTTAAGCCAATACCTGTAGAATGTCCCAAAACCGAACGTTTCTTGGCATCCTAGCGTATCCAACCACCACCAATTGACTTCTTCAGAACTGGTGTCAGTGCAACGCTAATGTTGTATTATGATGGCACTATTAATATTATTCTTATCTTTAATCACGATTTTTTAAATGATTTTGTTAATCCTCCCGGGCTTGACATTAAAGTGTAAGTTCGCTTGTATTCTTTTCTATTTCTGCCAGCTTACATTACCCTTCCGTCATTATGGTTGGTTGGCTGTTTTGGGTTTAACGGCCCTTTGAAACAGTATTTCAGTCTATGCCGTCTCCTAAAGAGAGGGAGAAAGAAGAGAAAAATATGTCCAAACAACCCCCACCCGCACTTACTGCAAGCACAGTATGCCCTTGCCCTACTATTATCCAAATGAGTAGGACGCCCGGGCACTGGAAGTTATACCCAGCACCACTGCATCACCCAACACCCCTTCGTCATTATGAAAGAAGCTTTAACACAAAATACTCGAAGAAACTATTGCCTGATAAAAAGTGCTAAAAATTACCTGAATATTTTCTTTTGGAAAACTCATGCCCAATTATTATAAACTTTAATATATAGTATAAATACAATGTACAGGACGAGGATCCCGCTCCTTGTTTCGCTTTTGTTTATATTTTGGTATTCGATGTAAAACCAGACGAATATCGTTTTGTTTTTGAGAACATATTTGTCAGGTTTCAAACATTCTGACCACCTCCCCTAATCCCCCCTCCCCATTCAAGAACCAGAACAAAATCGTTTTTTGAGGACAGATTTTCCAGGTTTCAAAGATTTTGACCACCTGCCCTCCTTCTCCCGCCCCCCCCCCCCTCCTCCTCCCCATTCAAACACATATACACCACACACAAGCGTGTTTTATTGTATGTATATTAGCCAATATACATGTACAGGCTTTGCAAAGAAAATTACCATGCTTTTCTTCGTTTATGATAATATATTTTCACGGGATTTACACCACTCGCGGTGGATCGTTTATGATTAGTTTTGCAGTTTTATTTGACTTTAACGTGCGCTAGCCTTATATACTGAGGGCAACTGATGAATGTCGTATTTGTTTCTTTAAGAATGCTAAATACAGAATGAATAGTTGGTGTTTCATTTAAAAAGTAAAAGTAAAAGCAATAAAAATGATTCAAAATAGTCCTTTTGAATAATAGATTTAATAGATTGTTCGCAAACTAGTATGAACCAGCTAGTGTAATTTTCTCTCTGTCATATGGGCGGTTGTGTGACAGATTTGGTCAGACAAGCTCGATCCGAGATTCGTGCAAAGCTAAGCTTCTATGAGAACATCCTTACGCATTGTCTTTCTTCTTTTGGCGTCGATGACGTCAGAAATCAACCGTGTTCGCCTACATGACGTCACAGAGATTTTTATTCACAAACAACGTATAAAAAGGGCAAAATTTTGAAATAAAATAAGGATTTGTTTGAGTCAGCTGAATCGTGACGGTATTTTCTCTTTTTTTTTCAAAATCTAAACAAACATAAGGGTAAAAAGATAGAAAAGGGATAAAAACCCAACTAAACCAACTTTTCAGATCGTTGCTAAGGATGTCCACGTGTTACTAAGGAGCGATAATTACCGTTCGCCACTTTATAATGTCGATTAACCATAATACAGTGATATGCAACTGAAATCACTTCAAGCAAATCAAAAGAGGGTTTCGTGCAATCACAACGGTAGACAACCGTATAAAAATGAAAGAAAATTGCCTATGCTCTTGTAAAACTCGTTGCCATGGCAACATGCCTTAGATAACAAAACAATGCCCGTAATAGTAATCCCAAATGACTATACAATAACTTTACAGCGTAAAACTTATTTTGGACACGGGGCCAAAAACACCCCTTATCGACCCTAGGCCTTTAGTCTGCTATGATGCAGACTTAGAATCCGTCCAAGGAAACGTCCTACATGTATGTGTTTCATTATTATTAGAAAGTTGGGTGAATAACCATACATGTCATGGAAGGTATTATTAGTGCCATCAAAATATTATCAGTATCATTATTCTTAGTAGTATCAATATTATTCTAGTCGATCCTTTGGTATTCCTGCAAGTCCCAGTATCTTCGGGTATGTCTGACTGAACAGCTAGCAGTTACCATCCCCTATCGAATTGTTGGACATTGTTCAAAACTTATCTACCCCAGCGACACAGCACACTTCCTTCATAAGGTTGGACTCAGAAGTTTGCCCTTGACCATTGTGTCGCCTCGAATCCATAATAGAAGAAAAAGTTATCAAGCAACACTATGACTCTCTTTCGGGTCCTCTGATTCCGCGTGGGGATGGCATGAGTGTTTCGAGTAAAGAAAAATGCAGTCATAATTATTAGTTCAATTATTAGTATCGCTTTTTTTTTTATCTATTTAACACTTTTAGGATTAGGTTTCAAAATAAATTGCTCAGCAATATTGGTTTTCTGTCGTTACGGGTATCTTAGCTCATGCACAACAACACCCCTATCCCACTTCTTCATAACAGATACCTCTTCTTATTGGTAGGGCTAGGACGGGTAGAAGTTTTGTACCCAGGTGCCCGAGTCTCGATAACCCGCGGGTACCCTAGTACCCGTTACCATAATATTTTGAACTTGTCCACACTTAAAATATACTTTTAGACCAAATAATAATATAGGATATTTATCGGTTGCACACGTGTGCATGCGAAGGGTACGAAAATGCAGAAAGCTGCCTGTTATAATTTACCAAAATGGTTTGTCAATATAATATGAATGCAATTCATACAAGACAGTCATGCTTTTTAAGCTTTGTTCTATTTGCTTGAAATTCTTATGAAATAAGAATATTTATACATTGGACGATAATAAGCAGTCAGGTAACGGGTAATAAAATTGTACCCGGGTAACTGGTCTACCGAACCCGAACTCGGGTACCGGGTACCCTGCCCAGTCCTACTAGGCCATGAGCCAGATATGGTTTACCTCCCCCCCCTCTCCCCCCCCAGGGGGAGTTTTGTAGACCATACTTGTCTTAAAGACCAGCATCTTAGAATTATTTTGCAGCATGTTCGCCCTCTGGCGAGTGGGGTGTTAAGCTGTAACAGCCCGTTACATTACGTTACCCATTAAAATAATAAACATAAAATAAAAATTATCAAAAATTATAAAAAATAGAAGTCACTTTCCTATGTTTAAAATTATAATAGAGTCTAATAGAACAATCCAATAGCTAAAAGTTATGATGTTTGAAACGTCACTTTAGCCTACGTGGTGTAATATACGTGATGTTTTTCTTTACTCTCCATTAAAATTGCAATTTCCATCCAAAATACTTTGTTCTTGTAAGTTATTCCTTTAATATTAGACCAAATGTTTGTTTATGTGTTAAAGAAAATTTATTGATCTTTTCAGATCTGCAAACATTATTATCCTATCTTGTATACTTTGGGAGAAATAGGATGTTGAACACAGTAACCCCTTATGAATGTTCCATATTACAATTATCACTTTACGTATAATTCAAGCGCATAGACTACACTATTGGAATTGAAAACAACAGTAAACGGTAATATTGAATATGCCAACCTATTTAAACAGCAAGGAGCAGTTCACCAATATTTTGAATGCATTTTAGTCGGCCATAATGATCGATTATATACGTTACCTATGGCTACTTTTGTTAAAATCATATAATTTGAAGATAGAATCATTTTATTTTCTTTGGTAGCAGTTTCTTCATAAAAGAATCTATTAATATAAGAGAAAATGCATTCTGGTTTATTTTCTATGATAAGCTATTACTAGTAGTAACGTAAATAACATTAATATTTAAAATATTTTATTATAATACCTTTAGTCAGGTTTTTTTCCACTGTCACATTAAAAATAACACATATAGTCTGGGTGTTCTTATGATATATTGTGTGCTTGGACCTATCAACATTTCTCTCAGTTATTACTTTAAGGGATTCATGAGGTGTGTTTTATACGTGATTAAACACAGTATACTTCAAATTGTAATGTTAAGGGCATTGACATATTCTGCACATGTAAAACGGGTTTTGCTGTTTACTTTGTTATCATATCAAAAATAAAAGTATTTCGTATCAAAAATAAAAGTATTTCATACTGACATTGCCCAGTTAGTTTCTTTTACAAATTGTACATTTGAGTTCTAAAGACAGTAACATACCTGAAATTTTGTTATATACAGCTGAAAAATCCAAAAAATCAACAACAAAAAAATAAAATAAAATAAAATTAAAAGTAAAAAATACTTCAGAAAAGATAAAGCCGCAGCTATTAAAAGCCAGCATTGATTTTGCATGCAGGGCTCGAATAAAATGATATGCAGTCAGTTTGATACCATTAAAAGCTAAGCGGTTTTGACGTGTTTAGTTTAAAACTATAAAATAATCAGTAATCAACAATGCAAACTGGTGTTCCACCATGTTTATTGACATGATTTGTTATAGCTTTTACGTGCACACTGAAAAACTATAAAGCAGAACAGTAACCTGAAGTTTAAAGGCTTAAGCCAAAAACAGTTCTGCATCAAAGCTAATGTACATATTTGCTGGCAGCGTATACTTACTTTTGTAAGACTATTGTATATTTTACGTTACCAGAGAAAACAACATTGCTGAGTTAATAAACAAACAAACTTTTGAAAATAATTAATGGTAGTGTCAATACATTGAATTACTGAGTTCATTTATGTAACTAACAATTATGTGTCAACCAGAAGTTTGGGAAAATAGTATCAGAGATATTTAATACAGAAAAGAGACACTGGCAGTTTAGTGGACTAGTACAACTAAGGCTCGACTAACGACCAGCGACTAAAGACTAAAAACTATGCCAAAAACTAACGATGGCGGATTGTCTGACAAGTTTGCGAAAACGAAATTCCCGACTTCAGAAACCTTTGGTGGCATATATAAGGTCTCTAAGTTCGTAAACAAAGTTTTCCAGTTTCTTTCTTGAATAGTAATAACATAATAAATCACAATCCCTTCTTTTCAAATAAAGCAAAAAAAAAGGAAAACGAGCTAGATCCGCCACGCTTTGTTATTTATTTAACCGTGTCCAATGACGTGTATTTCACCGTTGTGCATAGTTGTACATCTTTACTACAATGAGTTGTTGTTTTTCATTTTGGGTTGAAAATGGCTGAACAAGCCAGTGGAACAAGCATGAGTTGGATGAAAATTCGAGTGGAAAAGTCCTCCGAGGGCGAGAAAGCCTCGGAGTGTTTTCTACCTCTAGTGGGTTAACTGGGCGGTCGGGTCGGGCGATGGTGATGGGTGGTTTCAGTACTGGTGCGTCCTACTTATTTGGATTATTTGGGGCAAGGACCGGCAGTGCTTGCTATCTTGCAGTAGATACGGGAAGGGTTGTTTGGACGTTTTTCTCTCATCTGTCCTGTCTCCTTTCTCGCCTACTCTCTGGGAGACGGCTCGATATAGACTGAAATACTATCTCAAAGGGCCGTTAAAACCTAAACGACCAAACAACTAATTACCCCCCGCTGTCATTGTCGTAAACAAAGAATTTTTTTTAAAAAAAATTCCTACAACTACATATAGTACCCTGGTACAATGGTATGCGAGTCGGACCTGTATATCGATGTGAATTTACCCTCTGTAAATAAAGACGATTATTATTATTATTATTATTATATGGGCTCCGGCTGAAAGCAAATATTTTCAAACATCTTAACGCGTTACAGCTCTTTATTTTCCTTCTGTCACCTCCCCCCCCCCCCCCCCCCCCCCTGCAAAAAAAAAGAAAAAAAAGTAAAACGAAATTATCAATGAAATGGTTTCATTAGTTTTCATCACCTCCAGAGCTTTCAATTTTTCTCATTGTTTTGAAAAAAATTTCGTAGCATACGGGGCAAATCGGATATTTTGCCAATTCTAGTAAGCTCATAACAGTGTAGAGCCTATATAAATACATGTATACTGCGATAGTGACCTAGCATACACATTTTTCCCCAATGCCTCCTAAAACGGGTCCTTCCCAGCGGCTCCGCGGAACGAATCCACAATAGAACCGTCTGGGTGCCCGAGTCCGTCTGTCATCTGTGTCAAATTCAAAGATAGTGTGCACGTTGTTCCTGGGATCGGTATCCGACCTAGCCGCCCAAAAACGTGCCTGAGTACGATCGATTGATTGGGGCCTCGGTTTAAATTATTATCTGGAATAGAAGAAGAGCGAAACGTCGAAATATATGACAAGAACGCTCATACGAACGGATAAGCAATGCTTTTGTGTAAAGCGCTCAGTAGACTTACAAGACCAGCACCACTATCCGAGGTATAGGTCCAAATGCAACATAATGGCATGTAAAACACTTCGAAGAAAGCTTCAGAATAGAATAGAATGACGACATTAGGAGAATAAGTTGCAGAGTTCTAGATGCGAGTGGGCATTTGGTGACAATTTTTGTCAGATCTGCTTATAAACCCCTCATCCGAACCGCCTCGACGAGGCTGGATGAGGGACCACAAGCTTGTCAGTTCATCTGCCGTCACACTGTGTCTGGGCAGGCTTAGACATACTAAGCGGTTAACCTGGTTACCAATACTGAGTGCACATACTTCCGCCAGTAACAGACAACTACCCTTGCCGGCGGCCCGCTAGCGCAGTCGGCAGCGCGTCAGACTGCAGGTCAAAGGCCTTGAGATCGATTCCCAGACAGACCACATAACGCTCGTGGAGACTGATCATGAAATATTTTCTACGGTCATTATTTCCCTTCTGCTGATTCAAGAAGGGCAGTTGTCAGTTACTGGCGAAAGTATGTGTACTAAGTACTGGTTAAACGTTTAGGAGGTCTAATTAAAATCTTAAAGAGCTTCTTCGAGAGCAGAGAACACATTCGAAAGAAGGAACATGGCCCATACCATGGAACAGTGTCATGGAACAGTTTGAGTAGGTTAACTGACCGCCTCGACATGACCTTAGCTGTTTACTGGGCCGTAAATACTCAACAAAACAAACAAACTCACAACTGCCCTTAAGTCAGCGGAAGGGAGAGAATGAGCGTAGAAAATATTTCATGATCAATCTTCACGACTGTTCAGGGGCCGGGCTGGGAATCGACCTCGCGACCGCTTGATCTGCAGACCGACGTGCTGCCGACTGCGCTAGACGGCTCGGTAGGACACATGTCAAATTCTGAGGGTACCAAACTGTCTGCATAGGGTAAAGGTGATTTCTAGAATCTCCATGTGTAACGCCTTTCGTGCCTGAACTGGCCCTCCATGTGTGAACGAGACCTTGGCATGTTAATGGGCGAGTCATCAATGAAAACAACGAAAACAACAACAACAAAAAGAAAAAAAAAAAAAAAAAACAAAAAAAAAAAACAGGTAATGTGAATTGAATCTCCTCCAGTGACCGGGTCCTCCATGGTCGGAAAGGATTCACCACGTGTGAGCGAAACCGTTATAGGTGAACCAAACAAGAAGATGTAAACTTGACCTGCACGTGTGAACATGTATTCTACGTCTGACAGGGCCTCCATGTATGAATATTTCTGCTTGTTAGAATGGCTTCTCCAGGTGTGGACGAGATCCCCACATATAAACGGGATGGGACGTGTGAACAAGATAAGTACATATGTACGTATGGACGAGACACCCACCTGTGAAAAGGTGCTGCACGCTAGATGGAGACCTTCGCGGGTCCTGTATTTTTCAAAGATCCGGCACGTAAAACGGGACATGCAGTCTGATTATCCAAGTATGCAAGGGATCGCCATAGGCGAACGGACAATCCACGGTTGAACGGGCTCTGCGCCTGTGAAGTGTAAACGGGACCTCCACGTGTTAACGGGATCCGCATGTGAGAAAGGAACCTTCATTTGTGAACGGGTCCTCAACTGCATTTGCGAACAGGACCGCCACCTGTAAATAGATCTTCCACGAGTGAACGGACCACCACATGTGTACTGAACCGCTACATGTGAACGGGGTCTGCACAAGTGAACGACATATGCAAGGCTGTACCTGCGAAAGAGAACTACATATGCGAACGGGATGTCCATATAGGAACGGGGCGGGCAATTTTTCAACGGATCCTCTACGTGTTAATGGGACTGTCCATGTGTGAACGAAACGTGAATGTATGAACAGGACCTCATTCCGATGTAACATTTAGCCGCAGATGCGCAATACGTGAATATTATACAAGTTTCTATCATAAATATGTTTGGACTGTATTGACTAGTTCCAAGGAAACATAGCGAGTTGCGACTCTAGACTGACCCTAGATGAATCCCCCTCCCAAGGAAAAAATGCTATACGAGATTCTATCACAAATATGTTTGGACTGTATTGATAGGTTTCAAGGAAACAAAGCGAGTTGCGACTCTAGACTAACCCTAGATAAATAAAATAAAATTCACGTGTCTTGTCTAAGTAATGCAGAAGACAACTTTTAAAGGAAGGGACCATTTGCCATTTAAAATTGTCCAGGGGTAGCAAGTTTTTCATTTTAAAATGGTTCCTAACTGGCTAAGTAATGACTTTGATCTGACTGCCACTGTTTGGTGTGATGGACTTTCGAATAGGGACAAACTACATCTTCAAGACTAAAATGCTTGCAATAGATCGGCGCGGAGAGTTGGGGAGGGCGGAGGGGTTGGGAGTCCTGTGGGATTATAATTTTCTCTGCCTCGTCTTTGTCTCAACCCTATCTTTCCTTTCTACTATCGCGTTGTGAGACGGCTCGACGTAACTCAAATATTATTACTCAGTAAAACAAACAACAAACCATCAAACCAAATGCCGATTCAAGTATTGGATTCAAGCAAGTTATATTATAGTTTTCATTATTTACTGTCACTCAACGTTCAGGACCGCCGTGCAGTGCAAAGTTAATTGTGGCGTCGGCTTAACGAAAGCACTCGTAAATCGCATAATCTATCTATCACATTTTGAAGTCATAGAGGCAACAGCCCTAGCAAAAGAGAGAGCAGTTATCGCTTTGGGCTCGGCCATATCGTAACGTTACACTTGAACGTTTTGAAGTTGGAGTGATAGAAGTTACGTTTAACAAATAAGAGTCATTGTCTTACCCTAAGGTGAATGGGTATACTTTCAAAGGAACCAGCTCTGCCATTTTCATTTTTTTGCCTCCCTTTTCAACGAGAGTCAAGTGTTGAACAGAATATCTTGTCTTGCCCCCCGCCCCCCCCCCCCCCCCCGTGCAGAAAAGTTTTATTCCTTTAAGCGCAGACCCCATTGTAATGGAATTTATCTTCCAGGAAAGCAAATAGGAAGTCACTAACATTGTTGTTGTTTCCCTTTCCAAAAATGGCGGAAAAACATCGACGTGTACTCTTTTACCTAAATTTTTTTCAGGTGACCTTTAGCCTTTCTTACTTATTGTTGAGGATTGGGGAAATGCGTGCACACATAATAAAATGGCAAATGAAAATGACAGAATATATTAATGTTGGCCATCGCTGTTCAGATATTTATGAGCAAATCTTAGTTGTTCTCCTTCAGAATGTATTTGCCGACACTGTAGTTATATGCTTTGCTGCAGCATAATACTGGGGGAAAAAGAAAGACCAAACAAGTAACGTATACAACTTATTTATTGAGAGTTTATGAATTCCTCATTTCCGATATCCTTAACTAGTAATACAGTATTTCTGAAGAGCAAATAATCAAACAATAGAAATAGTGCATACCCATACACGACAAGGAAGGGCTAACCTAAGTAACTTTCTGCATTTGATCTCCGTGACCTTGTATTACCATATTGTTTACTTTTTAATAATAAATATGGTTGTTAACTGCTTATTTATGATATCTTACTGCTTATCAAATCATCCTTGTCCAAATATGTTAAATACTGTTAGAGAATAAAGCCCCAATTTAAGTTGTTACATTACTGAAAATTGTCTGACTGAAATTCGTATTTTGTAACACCTTTAGTCTTTGATAGTAACAACAAGTGGGAATAAAACCATGGGGTTTGCAAAATTACCTGACCATTTGAATATTTGTAACAACATAATGAAAAACAGAACACCTGATCAGGCTGAAGACAGAATGTTGTATGCGTTATAAAGTATGTCTCTTTCTATAATCCTTAAATTTTCACATTGTTAACATTTTGTAATGTATTTGATGGCCGGGAGCTGCATAAACAGATCACGTAGATCACAAATTAACATATAAGTTATGATCGGGGGGCCACACATATTTGCTAACCCATGTAAAGCAGTTACTGTACAAAGAGGCTCGTGGCTGACGATCCGACTGAAAGCATAGAAAAATGGTGTTAATACATGCTGGCAGAGTTGGTACTACGTTTGATTGCCTCGGCTGGTAGTCACAGTTGCATATTTGTATGTAGGGTAATTGAATGGCTCAGCCAACAGCACAGGTAGCGAAACTGGTTTTATCCCCATCATAACGAGAACCTTAATATTAATCAGTTGCAGCATATATCAACCTATACTTACTTCATTTAATGCATAAAATTAAAAAAAAATCATTTTTATGAAGTCACTTTTAAGTCAGACTGAATTTAAGGGAAGGTCGAACTGCTTCAGCCGTAACAATCTATGTGCGTCTTGCTGAACTCTTGTGTATTTCAAAGAGCTAAATTTGCCATCTGACTACCAGTGGTAAGCTTATACTACTGCAATAAATACTTCATGCCGCCAGGGAACTAAAATTTTGATAACAGATGACTCACAAATCTTATTCCTCGACATATTACAACTATATAACGTAATGTTACTGTTAGATTGCTTTTAAAATATCCACTATTAGATGTTTTTTTATAGTTTGAGGACACATAACATTGACATTTCTTCGTATTTACATATACAACAGTATCTACTGAAGACAAATTAAAGATAACACTGAAATATAAAATGCAGCTAATGTTGGCTTTTGTAGCTTTTCTGGTCATTTTGTAGGTTAAATTCTTCAAAAATAAGATAGTTTCTGTCCCCATTTAATGTATCCACTGCTAATTTAACTGCTGCCTTATTATCTAAGCTGGGCATGAATAAATGAAGATTGATGGAGAACGTATAAACTTCAGTCCACCAATTCAGCGATTCAGTCTGATTCTGGCTGTTGTTGTTTTTTTTTTTCGTTTTTTTTGTTGTGGTTATATACGTTACATATTTATCGTGACTGCTGACGAGTTCTGTAAGACTTAAGATTGTTTCTTTTTTATAATAGGATATTGAAACAGTGATATATATGACATTAATTTTTCGCTACACTTAAATTCTTAAAATTTGCCCCTTATATTACATGTATTTGGACACTGAAGGGGAAAAACGTCAAATGCAATGTAAACTACGTTATACAGGCTAGTCACCTTATCCTTGACAATGTCAATAACTTTGAAACAGTTATTTATGTACTAGCAGACGAAACCCAACATTATTTAGGGCGAATACTAGCATGTGTACAACAATGCTTATCTTTTATTATAACGTGAATATGTAAATTTGGGTAGTGTAATTGACGTTGACGTCATACGTTAATGCCCCAAAATACAGAGGGCTAATATGTGTCATTTTGTTTCCTATATAATGTAGTTTCAGAAAATTATAGGGTACAAAACTCCCCCCTGGGGGGGTCTATGGTCAGCTCAAGGTCTATACTTATTGGCATGTCGTGGTTATGGGATTAAACACAAGCTGTTGTGTAATATTTTGTGAACAGGTATGGGATACTAATACAAACGTAGAAGTGTTTATATACCCAAACCCGTTACATTACGTTCTAGAGGAAGCTGATAAAACAGCGACCCCGAACTCGTCTTGATTCCAAATTGACAGTTGGACACAAAACAAGTCGCGCTATTCTCATTATATCACATAATTCAGACTAAAGACCCTAATGACCGTTAATTGTAATATGCTACTCAAAGATAAGACATCCTGGAAGACTTGTCAAACATACAGGTTTGGGGCATGATAAAGGGAAATCAACAATCAAGAAAAAAGGAAATTATGGTTATAAATAGATTATAATTTGATCAGGCTGTATTTTTGAACACCTACATGGAACTGTGTTATCAGTCTGCGCAGTCTAATCCGTCTTTCCTGTTCCCATGAACAGTCTGCGATTCATGATAAAAAGCAAAAATGAAGACCCTAATCAGTCTACACAGATGTGCTTGCTAATTTGAATATTTACCGTTCAAATAAAAGTTATACCAACAGTGATTATTTTAATCAGCTGCGCAGATTAAAATGGAAAAACGAAGATCCTGATCTAGATAATTAAACATGTTTTTTGTGCGTATACTTTGACAAATAATAAACTCACTAATAAAATAAAAGTAGTATTTACCCTATTTTGTATCAGATCAGAACAAGATAATTAAATTGATAAAAAAATATTATATTTATTATGAATCATTTACATGCATATGCCTTTATTTATCATTATTGATTCTTGAATAGGATACTAGCACTTTCCCCAAATTAGTCCCCACTGATAGGGCTACATCACTGGCTTAATCCCCTCATTATGATTTATGTAAGATAAGCCTTCGATGTGAGCTATGACCCTATGCAGTCTTTATTGGAGGCAATCATTTTGTGGTACCACTCTGAGTACTAGGAAAAAAGTGTCTTGAAAATATTCGTTGTTGTCGATCGCCTGGAAAGTGTGGAAGTTAACTGAGCAAGTCAGCTTGCTGGATTTTATGATTATTTGGCTTGAGGCATTTGTGATGGTAGAGTTCTACCCGCTGAAGGTGTTTGCTGTCGTGGGCAATTCTGAACCTTAAATGAATAGTAGTAGTATTTCAATTCTCCTATCGACGTTCTCCCCGCACCTCAGCGGAACGAATCCATAGCCGCAGTAACGTTTTTTTTAATGAATAATATCTAGATTGGTGTTATTTATAAGTAATTAATTGCATTATTTTTTGTTGGTTACATATAATGATTATTTTATTTTAAAGTTTCTTGATCACTGATTAATCTGCTGTTAAAATATTACCCTAATTACTGTTTTTTGGGCAGAAATATTATTGATTTCTGTTTTATTTTGTTTTCATTTGAAATGTTTTTGTTTTATTGATTATTTACTTCGGGGTACCCCACTAATTTCAGTTACACCAAACAGTTCGAGAAGAGGCTCTCTGAGAGATGAGACGTTATCATAAAAGCAGCGAGTTTATTTTTTATTGATACTTTTCTATTCAGCCACACGTCTCGCCCTGTCAAATAGTATAAAAATAAGTGTCATCACATAAAATATATACCCAAAATTCTTTTATGATCACTGATTTGCGATGAATACAAAATCTGCATAAAATGCTGAAAATAAAATAGATCTTCACGAAACGTAGCAAATGCTTTCTTATGTTGTTTCTCACCATTTTTGAATCCAAAATGCAGGTCTCGTTGATGTTTGAAAGGGTTTGTATAAGAAAAGATCAAAGGGAAATTTGCTGTGCAAAAATATACACAATAACCATCGTTATTAAAAATGTATTTAGGTCTGAAGATACTTTAATGCATTAAAAAGGTCGTACCAGCAATTTTTTTAAACTCTTTCATACGTTAGCAGGATACAAATGAAATGGCCGGTGTCTAAATTTGTGTCGAAGAAATAAAACTCACACACGCACACACACAAGGAATTCGAGTTTTTCAAGATTGACCAATTTCACTTTCACACCTGTCTAGGTCTCTGTCAGTAATGTAGTACTTTTAGTGTATGTGTTATAAAGGTATACATGTACTTGCCTAGCCTATGTTTAATGAATGCATCCAGTGCGCATGCACCTTATACATGATAGAACATTTGAGAATAAGCGACTGTTGTCATCTGGTCTACCTTACAATTTGAGAAAAAGACAACAAATAATTTCTTGGACACTCTTCTTAATGCAATAAAGTTCCTTCAGAGCTAAGAACGTTTTCAATAACGATGTTATTAGTCAAACATTTTTTACTGCCATACAATCTTTACAGCAGTTGGGTTGCACCACAAATTCTTACAATATTAATTATGGTCTTCCCCGTAAATATGTATAATACAAAGTTACAGGCAATGACATGAAAAATATACATATTTTAGGTAAGACGTAAATCCCATACAAATCAAACATGCAAAATACAAAAGTTAAGAAACATGTAAGTTAAGAAACACGTAGAGCCAAGAAACTAGTAACTTAATAAACATATAAGTTAAGAAACATGTACATGAATATAATAATAACGATGTTATTGCTTTATATTTATGTGCAGAAAAAATACCATTTGATCTTTCCAAATAGAACACTTTTTTAAACAGCATATCTCTTTATTTTGGTATTTTAAACTGTAGAGATCAACGAAAATAAGAAGTCTGCCAACTTTCAGGGAGATATGTTAATTTTTTATGGTTTTATTTATTGTTTTATTCTTACCACAAATCATCATTTCAAACTGATAAGAAGCAAATCAAAATATACTTAGGACAGTCAAGGAAATAAAACAATTAACAGCAAAGGTACTAAGAAAATAACACGCACGCACGCATGCACAAACGCACGCACGCACGTCTTATCAAACGTTATGGGAATTTAAAATGAAAGTAATCGTATTGTCAGAATTTTATTTTTTAACTGTTTCTGTAAATAAATCTACTCTTATGATACACTATACTGCGACAAAACTATCGGTTTCAAACTTACCATAATTATAGCTACGTTGTTTCAGTTGCTTATTAAGACTGGGTATATACATGACTAACCGTTTTACTATTCAATTTCATAGGTATATGATTTCATATATCGGATATCTGAGATACCACTGAAAGGATGACTAAAATACGGGAGATCCCTTAAAGATCGATAAAAGAAGCTCTACTCTATTCGTACGTCTTCAAAGCAGGTTTCAAATGACAGCCTACTGCTCACACAACGTTTAATAACATTAAATATACATTGATTCAACGTCACAACTTTGAATAAACATTTAATCGACGTTGACTGTAATGACGTTATATGCCTTCTGGAATTGCTCCCCTGAAGAACAGAAAACGATAAGGCTAACACTTTAAATGATCAGCTTCAGTCTGTGTTTAGTCCCCTAAGGCCGGAGTAAGTCTTAAGTCCCTTTCCAAAAGTCATCGAAGGACCTGCACGAATCTGATGTTAACCTGCCCTTCCATCCCAGGGTCTACACCGAAATGCCTGATATAAGCATTTTAGCTGAAGGCATTGTCAAGCTCCCCATAGGCTTGAACCCATATAAGGCTGCAGGCGAAGACAAATTGAAACTCATTGACTGTTTTACCTTATGTATGTTCTTATTATTTTTGGTTCGGTTTGGGTTGCTGAGTGGCCACCTTTTGGGAACAAGCTGCTCACTCGGTTGGCCATATGTTCTCTGTATCTTGATTATTTGTAATCTTAGTTGTTTCCAACTATGGTTTGAGGGCTGGATTTGGATTTTGATTGTTTCAGTTCCTGGTCTTTGCATACTTTTTACTTACATACATTACTCAAGGAATTGTCCCCTGGCCTGCAGCTGATTTTCTAAAGATCCTTGGATTTTGGAAAATTTCCCGATATTCGGAAAGAGAAAAATGAGTCTCCAATTGTTAGGAAAGGGGACAAAGCCGATCCGTCCAACTATATGCTAACTTCATCGACCTGTGTCCTTTGTAAGGTACTAGACTGTATTGTTTCTTCTAGCCTATCTAAACACTTCATCGAACTGAACATACTTTATGAACTTCAGCATGGGTTTCGAGATAAGAGATCCAGTGAGGCGCACCTTGTCATGCTGACTGATGTATTGCCTAAAGCTATACAGATGTGCAAACAGGTTGTTTGATTTTGTTAGATTTTAGTAAGGCTTTTGATAGAGTTGTCCATGAAACTTCTTAAAAACAAAAACAAAAAAAAACTGGATCACTACAGTATCAGAGGAGGTACTTTGAAATGGATTAAAACTTTTTAGATAACAGAAGGGCCGCAACTGGCGTCCACTAGGTAAATGCAACCGTCTTGTAATGTTGTACAAGATCACCTATAACCGCATCTAAGTACAATTTCTAGACACTCAAGACATATCCATCTACTTTCATGCTGACAGATCCCCACTCTGAAAGATTTATACAGGTTCACAATTTTTCCTATGTCTGTTAATCAACGGGATCCCCTCCCATCCCACATACCGGTCTTACCACCTTAACGAGATATTAGATGTCTAACATAGGATATAATACATCTGTTATAACAGACAGTTTTTCAAATTTGTTTGAAATATGTAAAAATCCTACATATAATTTACGATATCTTTAGTTATATAAGATAACATTTGCAATATTTGGTATCTATATATAGTGTATTATCTCAGTCTTGTGCATTGAGTAATTAAGATATCTTATATCTTTTCAAGTATAAAATACTTTATTTAATAATTTCGATCTTTTATATATCATATCGGATATCTATTATCTTAATTCTCCCATAAAGTTATGAATATAAGATTTCTTACATATAATATGTTATATGATAAGGCATATCAGATATCCGGTATGATTTAGAAGATATCTTATATGCTATAGAAGATAAATACTTTAGTTAACTTAACTTAAAGTCTATTAGAGATCTATCTCATATAGTTTTGAATATAAGATATCTTAAGATATTTTATAAAATATATGATATTTTAATTATGAAATAAGACGTCATATATTCAAATATATGATCTCTTCTAGATCATATAAGATATGCACTTTAAAAGATCTCTTATATAGTCTATAAGATAACTTCTAAAAAAAAGTAGATGTTGATGCTGTTATTGGGGTAGCTGAATGATCAGCTGTTTGGGAAAGAGCTGCTCATTCGGTTTACTGTGCGTGTCTTTCGTAAACTTGTGTCACTTTCTGTGTATATGTGCGTCTTTCCCTATTGGTTTTGAGAGCCCAATGTGGGATTTGATTGTATTAATTCCTGATCATTGCCCATCTTTTTTCTTTCTATAGTAGATAAGATAGTTACATGTTTGACGACCATAAAAGATATGTAGTTTGATAATTAAGATATTTTTTATGTAATAAGTTATCTACTACAATATGAACACATTTTTGATAATAAAATATAAAAGTGGTCAAAGTACAGAATCAAAAGCCTGAACTCATAAATCACTGAAAACATGACAAATCTGAAATATTTAACTACACAGACATGGACCCAAAATGGAAGTGTGGTCAGGTGCTGGCGAGTAATAAGCATCACTTTCCTTTAATAAGACGTCTTCTATAGAGAAATATTAACGATATTTTAATAACTTATAAGATATATATATACTGCATATCTTGTGTGTCATATTAGAAGTTTGATATTGCATTCCGAATTAACAAGTCAAGTAAGATTTCTTACATTAAATCAGATATCTATTAAAAAGAATAAATAGTAAAATGGTTTGCAATATAGTTATAGTAAGTTCTTATTGTCTACATTTATATGTAATATATTTATACCGATGGACTTACCATGACGAAGAAAACCAATAGACACTCACAATGATCATTGTCTATCCTTTTTCTTTGCATTACACAAAACCTTTTATTTTCACACTCCCATTGTCCTGATATTACTGAAGTACTGTTGAAACGGGAGTAAAATCGCAAGCTTTCCATCCATCCATCCATCCATCATATACAGTTATGTTGGAATTGAGTGTGGTGGCAAACAAGTTCATGGCTGCTGTTATTTTGCCCTGTAGGATACAAAACCAGGAACATTACAGAATCGTAAATCGTTCGATAGTATTGCAACCCCAACAGCTTATCAAGAGCTCACATGATACTGGGTTGAACACAATCGCATTAGGTCTTTGAATGCCATCTTCTTCAGACAGTAGGACTTTATGGTCACTCATATTATACGACCACACGCAAATCCCCGCTTTAAAGCAGTATCCAACATACACGTTACCGAAGCTATCTGTCGTCATACCATGAGGACCTGTTTTACTCTGGGGGCACACTCTTTTCAGGTTACCAGTCGTTGCTTCTATAATAGTAACAGTGTGCAATTCTTTATCTGATACAAAAATATGTGGAGTGTTATCAATTGTGTGAGTAATTATGTAGCCTGGTGCCTTGAACATTTTTCTTCCTTCTGGACTGAAAGCGCAACTCCATTTAACATGTGCATCTCTGTTGATTAATTGCACGGAAGGTATGAGATCATCACAGGATATTGCCAAATCGTCGCCAACAGCTGATATGCCATATATTCTGTTCCTTAACTTGATGCTGCTCTTAATTGTCAACTGCTCTTTTTTTAAGTCAATTAGTAATATTGTCTTCATATTCATCCACATACTGACCGCTGCTTCGTCTTTGCCAGTTATTGTCACATCTAAGGGCTCTCCGGACGTCTGAACACACGATAAATATGTACCAGTCATTGAGAAAAGTTTTACTTTCTTGTTATAGTTATCTGCCATTAGTATGCAACCATCGGTAGTGACACAGAGTCCTGTAATACAGCAGTCGCCTCCATCTTCCATAGTTTTAACATCCAATACATCCGCTCTCTTTGTGCTGATCTGATGAAAATCCTTAGGCACTACGTCAACTTTACAGTAATGCATGTTGTCTGTTGTGGAATCATAGCTTCCCCCATCGTATTCAAGATCACACATATCTCTCGAGAAACAATCAAGAGTACTTCTACACTCTTCAGTTTTCATGTCAGTAGATCCTAGTGTCTGAACACTCATACCGCCAGAAGACTCAGCTTTCTGATAATCCGTGCTCTCTACAGACGTATGCTGCTGACATCTTAAGTCATCGGTCAACTTATCTTTTTGAAAACTTAAACATTCTTTAGATTCATGATTCTGACAGCTCATATCACTGACAATTTTATCTAATTTGTACCAAACATCGGGAATTCTTATAGGTCGCATCGGTTGGTAAATTTTGCTTGTTGTTTCTTTGATTTTCTTTATGAGATCCGAAAGAACGGTAACAGTATGCCGACATTGTATCAATGATATTTCGAGTTTTTTCAGTTCATCAATCGTTTGCGAGGTTACATCATCCATTCGGTTAATTTTTTCTGTGAAGGCTTTATCTACTTCTTTTCTACTTTGGTGCCTGCACTGTTTAATTTGTATGATGATGTTTCGACAAAACTCATCAATCTGTTTTACGGCAATCTCTTTTTGCTTTTTGACATCCTTTAATATATGTTCCCTTGTTTCTAAAATAGATTTTTGAAATGCATTCATTTGATTTTTCAGAAGCGTCTCTTCATATTCTGTAAAACGTGTTGCACCGTGAATAGAATTCACATGGCAATCGTAATGCAACTCGTTCACACAATCCTCGCAGATTAACTCGATATGGTTGTAGCAAAACACATCCAAGTTTCTAAAGCTATGTTCATCGCATAGCTGTCGCTCCTCTAAGTACAACTTCTTAACCTTGTGCGTTCTGGTGATAGCAAATCGTTGATGATACATAAAACAAGCTTCACACAAAATTGTTTCACAGTCCTTACAGTATGCATGTTGTAGCTTGAACATGCTACATTCTCCACAATAGCTCGAATTACCAGTTGGCGCTTTGTACCGATATCCAGGAAGTACAGAGTAGCGAGGATCCATCGCTGAAACAGAAATTGAAAAATAATGTACCAACATATTTCCACTTGTCTGTATAATATTGTGTCATATTTTAATATAAATTTATCAAGCAGAAATGGCCGACCCTTCTACAACCACTCTACAATCTATAGTATCTTCTTTCAATAGTACTTGATATCTCCATTCCCCATGGAGACCTTAGTTTGTGCTAATCCTATGAAATAAACGTACTTACGTTTAGTAAAAAAAAAAAAAAAAAAAAAAAAAAAAAAAAAAAACAGCTGTTGACACAGGACATCTGATGTGACATCATGCAGGTGTTATATACTGCGGGGCGCCTTTCTCTCACGAAGTAAAAATTAAAATTATAGGATAAAGCTTACCTGCATGAGGTCTAGTCAAGATATTCTGTGCGATAGGTGCGCAAATGTATACATAGATATATCATTTTTGTTCTGTTTCTATCTTATGATAGATAGAAAAGCTTTGTTAGTTCTAATCACCTGTTGTTTCACAGTTAATGTTATTGCAAAATGGGATACAGATAAACGTAAATGCTGAATTCCATTTGTATTATATTGTATTTCTGCTAATATTAAATTAGAATGTATTGTAACATGCAATATGTACAAAGAAATAAGGTTTAAAATAAATGGAAAATGCTTGAAATATTTGGCAAGTCCATGGTTGTATTTTGGATTTCATGATCTGTTGCTCAAACATCTTCATCATGACGTTTCATATCAGTCAAGATTGAACTCTCTTCCTATGGGCTCTCGATCACATTTTATGCCAAGGTTCTGCTTTGTAAAATGGAGTAAGGCTGTAAAAAGATGGAAGCGTTCGCCATAAATACTTGGTTAAACCCGAGCAACACGACAGTATTCCTCGGGCTACTCGAAGATATGCATACATACGTAGCATACAGTAAGAAAGAAATGCCAACAAAATGAGGTCGCAAACATTATCACTTTAGTTAAGTTCGTAAAGCTGGAAGTTGGCGCTATACTCTCTCTATGTGTTTTACGCCATTTATCAACATGTTCATTTTAATTATGTCCCCCCTACCTAAGGTATATTGTTTTCAGTGCGGATCCCGGGCGTCGGCGTAACAGTTTCTTGCGTGCGCTGTATCTCTTGAACCAATGAATGGAATTTCAACAAACTTGCATGGATACATTATTGGAACATGTTTAAAGGCTGATTAGATTTTGTTGACCTTGACCTCATTTTCAAGGTCACTGGAGGACTTAGATGACAGTCGGCGTTGGCGTGACAGTGTCTTGCAATATCTCTTGAACGAATGGATGGAATTTCACCAAACTTGCATGGATACATCAGTGGGATAATTTCAAGAGCTGAGCAGATTTTGATGACCTTGACCTAATTTTCAAGGTCACTGGAGGACTTAGATGACAATTTATTGTACCCACTATAACTTCTAAACCAATAAATGGAATTTTCTCAGACTTGCATGGATACATCATTGGGACTAGCTTAAGAGCTGATTAGATTTTGGTAACCGTGATCTTATTTTCAAGGTCGCTGGACAATTTCATGTACCCATAATATCTCCTGAACCAATGGATGGAATTTTACCAAACTTGCATGGATACATCACTGGGACAAGTTTAAAAGCTGAACAGATTTTGGGTACCTTGACCTCATTTTCAAGGTCACAGGAGGACTCAGATATGTGAAAATTTCACTGAAATTGATATATCTCATTAGCCTTTAGCTTGATGTCCACTTAACTTTCATAGATATGCCTTTGGGACAATCTCGAGAATTTACTATGTTTTGATTGCCTTGACCCCATTTTCAAGGTCAAAAGCTCACTTAAAATGCTTATTTTTTCTCTTAAAAATCAGTTATATCTTGATCCAACTGACAGATATTCATTAGACTTGCATGAAAATATCGTTGTGACAGGTTTAAGACTTGTATAGTACTTAGTGACCTTGACCCATTTTTCAAGGACATAGTCATCTATGCAGGATATCTTTAGAACCAGTGGATGGATTTTCTCCAAACTTGCCTAGATATTTTTCTTGTACAGGCTTTTTATTCATTAGAGTGGATGGGAAATGGTCTGGACGAGGGACATCAGTTTTTCTGTGAAAAACATTTCCAGTTTAATTGGATTTCAGTTTTTGTTTTTAGCATTGTATCTAACAAAAGAACGTGTTAAACTTCAATATTGTCTGTTACTAGCGTTTATTTAGATATTAAAATTTGACGTTATAATCTTAGGTTATAAAATGAGACCAAAGAAATTCTAGATACCTTAAATTTGACTTTAGTGATTTAGTTGTCACATTGTGACAAAAAATGGGGTCAGAATATTTACTTACTGTAGATCACTTGTTTGCATAATATTTATAAGTACATTAACTGGTTTAACGTTGCGTCCAGTCAATGTATCTGTGACTCAGAAGCCGTCACAGCAACAATAATGTCATGCGAAAATTAGGTATTCACTAAGAATCACTGCAATTTCCTTGGGATGGTGCTGATCATTTTTGCATTAACAGGTAGACTTATGTTTTTATAAAGATTTAAAAAAAATTATTACTTTTGCACACTAACTCTAGTTGACTTTCTCAAGAGGGGTTAGTGAAATTTTCGATCGTCGAAAACACATGCAATTTTTTTTTTCGATTTTTCTTATTTATTGAATTTGTTTTGTTAGATATGCTAAAATAAAGAAAGTTACTATAGCTACTGACAGTTTGCAACAGCATTTCTTTAAAAGTGTGCTTTAGCCTTATCTTTAAACACAGAGGGTCTAACTGTCCAGCTCTTTCTATCCCCCCCCCCCGCCCCACACACACACGCACACTCCCCATCTTGCCTCATATAATGTCTCTATAGATAGTACACACAAAGTAAATTTACATTTTAACTATCAGAGGTCTTTTGCTCTTCCATTTGTGATAAAACAAGACGACAATCATGTTGTTGCGTTTTTAATCAGTTCAGTATATTAGTTATCAATGTAGGTAGGTTTTCAATACCATTGTTCAACAAGGAAGTTTCAGTTTCAACATTTTTCAAATAAAACTTCCCTGTTAACTGTCTCGTGACATAAAAATAAAGAAATATAGAATATGCAATGGCGCAGGCCACGACCTTCTTCTTTCAAGTTATTGTCCTGACGAACTGCGCAAAATAAGTAAGGGATATTCAACTTTTAGGAAAGCAGAATCAAGAAACATAAGTATTAAACTATTATAATACAGTAAACAAATATTTATAGAGACCTTCAATAGAAATATTGATACGTTTAAGCTTGTCACGTGACCGAGAATCAATGGGAAAAAGACAAAGGGTCGATACGCAAAATTCGCAGGAATCAAGCACAACAATGACTGATCACTTTTATGCAAACTTCATTCAGACAGATGCTTAATACATTAGTTAACGAGATACAGATACTTTCTTCATGCGGTTTTAGTAAAGGATAAAATGGTAGGAGTAAACGATACCATTGTGTTGTGAATTGTCTCACCGATGGTGGCATTTGCAAGGCCCCTACACCTTAAATGACGCAATAAAGCCTGCGAATTCGGATTTTTTTTTTAAGTTTGGACAATTATGAATCTAAATATTTACAGAATAGGAGCCTCCAAAGAAATGTTTTTCGCCGATGCGAAATCGAATTGTAGACCCCCAGTCCTTTATGTGTTTCCTTAGGTCACGTGATCTGCTGTGATTGTTTCTGTTTTAGCTGACTATCGTCAAATAGATAATGTTCTATCAATATACAGTAATAATCTGACCCAGCCATTATTAATAAGTTTTATATTCACTTCTATGTCATAATATTCCTCACTTTTTATAAGCAGTATATCATTTCTGGTCTTCTTGAATCAGTGAATTCATTCTGAATCGTTTTGAAAACAAGTCCCGCTAAAACCATTAATGTGTAATGAAATTAAATTCTGAAAGAGTTCCTTCAGGAGAAGAGAAAACATTCAGAAGAAGGAACATGATCCAGACTACGTAGTTTCGGCTTATAAAGCCTCATCAGTGACCCTGACAATATCTGGTGACGAAACCAGAGAAAAGCTCACTGATATTTCGTAATTTTTATTGAGTAGTCGATTCAAAGACCGATTAGTATCAAAAAGGGTCCAAATAAAATAAAAGGCGATGATCTAGAATAAGAGTCTAAACCAATCTAAAATTTCAGATTTCCCAGAATTTATCCTCTGATCTCAAAGGACGAACACAAAATAAAATCTGAGGTATGGATGATGTACGGGAAGACGTTTTACGGCCAGTACACGGCACAACACAAGCTGCAGTGAAGTGATATTAGAATGTGCACGAGTTCCTTCAAAAGCAGAGAGCAGAGAATACATTCAGAAGAAGGAACATAGGCCTGATACGCTAGATGAGTCCATTAGTAATTTAAGGGTATCTGGGTCTACACTCTTTACCTAATACCCCTTTTATGGGACACTAGACATAGATTCTTTAAGCGGGTGCCTGTGGAGTTTTGCCTGTGGGGTTTTGCCCGAGTTACACCTTTCAATAACGGTCATGATCAGATTCAGCTATTTTCATTTCTTTGGTGTATTCCTTGCGTTCAAATGATTTTACTTTCCAGAACTTATTTACCTGTAAAGTTGTTTCATTGCTAAATATTATAAGGTTAGAAAATGCACATAATGGAGTTAGATGTGTTAAAAGTGAAAAATACTATGCTTTAAACGATTTTAATTAAATGTATTTGTCCGAAGATGTGTACTTCAGGCATAAGATGAATGAAAGGAACAAACAAAGGATGAAAAAAATGATTGATTGATTGACTGTTTTGGGTTTGACGACCCTCTGAGACAGTATTTCAGTCTATATCGGGCCGTCTCCCAGAGAGGGAGAAAGAGGAGAAATGATAGATGAGAGAAAAATGTCCAAACAAGCCCCACCCGCACCTACTGCAAGCACAGTAGGCCTTTGCCCTTCTATCACCCAAATCAGTAAAAACCCCGGCACTGGAAGTGACACACAGCACCATCGCATCACCCGGCCACCCCTGAAAATAAAAAAACAAACAAACAAATCTTTGACTGATTCTATTCAAAAAGAGCTAACAGAAAGAAAATTAATCTGATCATTTTATTGTCCTAACAGCAGCAATGGGTCGAGCTACAAGCTCTCACAACATTCGTGATATCTCTCCACAACAACCTCAATTATATGGTAAAAAGGTAAAGGTTTCCCATAGCCTAATAACCGTTGGGGCGGTGGGGGTTAGAGACCCACTGTATGTTGGACACAACTTATGAAAGGCGGAATCCACCTCTCTCCTTTCGCTGCCCAACTTTATGGCAGTAGTGTTAATTCAGTTTTCATGAGTATAGGCTCAAATAGCAAGAAAAAAGTTTTTCGTGGCGACATTTGACGACCTCAACACAACAATCTGGAAAGTGGGAATAGTCATTTAAATAAAAAAAGACCATTTAATGTAAAAAAAAAAAAAAAAAGTGATACAAGCAGATCCAGTACAAATAAAATCAGCAGCTTACTCGTAAAATATATGATTAAGAAGTTATCCAGGTATCAGAATTGTTTACTGGTGATACGTTCAAACCAAGAAAATCCACCTTCTTTCCTGCCGTACCAACTCAACCAGGACGACAAAAGAAGAACAAAAAATAAAGCAAACCAAAAACGAAATAACCTATTTATGACTCAGTATATAAAGTTATTGGGTTCACGTTCAGGGGAAACAAATCTGCCACTTTCATTTTTATTTCCCTTTTCAATTGGGTCAACTCTTAAAGGAAAGAATTTGCTCCTCTAGGAGCAAATTTTTTCCTGAAAGAGAAGACCCATCTTAAAAGGGCTAGGTCATCCATCGAAGCAAACAGAAAGTCGCAAAAGTTATTTCCCTTTGTGGAATAGTGTAAAGCATAGAAGTGTATCCATACACAATTGGCCCTACAAAGTACAAATACTGCCTATATCTAAAATGAGATTGCATATCGATTTCTTGTGGCAAGGACAAAAACCAAATAAAAAAGAAACGTACCACGAGAAGAAGGACTTTACAGGTTGTGAAGACTCAAATCTTCCTGCACATTCATGCAATCTCATTAGAGTCTTCCCTATTAAATAAAATATCTAGTTTCTGGGGAAGTCCATAAACTGAAACACACATTCTCCGATCGGTAGGTGCATATTCACAGCTCTGAAGATAGGTTAATCACACAGGGTACACCCAAAATTTACCTGTGACGGGCTGAAATATGATTACCCAACTTGTTGTTCCTCTTAAGAATACTTGAGAAGAGGATACCATGTTAATTCATGGAAAAGAACATAATCGTCACGTTAACATTTAGACGGTTTTAAGTTTTTTAAGGTATAGGAGGGATGATCAAAAAGTTCCTGTAAAAGCGTTGCCTTTCTTTACCATTGCCCTTTCAATGAAGAGATTTCACCCTATGCTGCTTTATTAGTAGTAACAAGTTTTATGGACGCACCACCGAAGTAACGACCGGTAACGTGACCCGTCCCAGCTAACGTTACATTTCATTTTTATCGTTTCTAAAAGCAAATTCTGAACGATTCTTAGCCACAAATTGTTTACAAAAACATCGATTAATAGACCTTGAGCTGACCATAGACCCCCCTCCCCCCCCCCAGGGGGGCTTTGTACTTTATGATTTTCTGAAACTACATTATATAAGAAACAAAATGACACATGTTAGCTCTCTGTACGTTGGGGCGTTAATGTATGACGTCAACGTCAATTACACTACCCAAATTTACATATTCGCGTTATAATAGAAGATACGCATTGTTGTACACATGCTAGTATTCGCCCTAAATAATGTTGGGTTTTGTCTGCTAGTACATAAATCACTGTTTCAAAGTTATTGGCATTGTCAAGGATCAGTTGACTAGCCTGTATAACGTACTTTACATTGCATTTGACGTTGATTCCCCTTCAGTGTCTAAATACATGTAATATAAGGAGCAAATTTT
The DNA here is from genome assembly GCA_963989385.1 of Ctena decussata. Taxonomy (NCBI): domain Eukaryota; kingdom Metazoa; phylum Mollusca; class Bivalvia; order Lucinida; family Lucinidae; genus Ctena; species Ctena decussata. The sequence goes on from OZ022514.1 coordinate 41,725,357, forward strand.
AAGAATTTAAGTGTAGCGAAAAGTTAATGTCATATATATGCCTGTTTCAATATTCTATTATAAAAAAGAAACAATCTAAAGTCTTATACTCGTCAGCAGTCACCATAAATATGTAACGTATATAACAAAAAAAAAATACGAAAAAAAAATCAGGCTAAATCGCTGAATTGGTGGACTGAAGTTTATACGTGCTCCATCAATCTTCTTTTATTCGTGCCCAGCTTAGATTATTTAGGCAGCAGTTAAATTAGCAGTGGATACATTTAATGGGGACAGACACTTTCTTTTGAAGAATTTAACGTATAAAATGACCAGAAAAGCTACGAAAGCCAACATTAGCTGCATTTTATATTTCAATGTTATTTTTAATTTGTCTTCAGTAGTTACTGTTGTATATGTAAATATGAAGAAATGTCAATGTTATGTGTCCTCAAACTATAAAAAAACAATCTGACGGTAACTTTACGTTACATAATTGTAATATGTCGAGGAATAAGATTTGTGAGTCATCTGTTATCAAAATTTTAGTTCCCTGGCGGTATGAAGTATTTATTGCTGTAGTATAAGCTTACCACTGGTAGTCAGATGGCAAATTTAGCTCTTTGAAATACACAAGAGTTCAGCAAGACGCACATAGATTGTTACAGCCGAAGCAGTTCGACCTTGCCTTCAATTCAATCTCACTTAAAAGTGACTTCATAAGAATGATTTTTTTTAATTTTATGCATTAAAGTAAGTAAGTATAAGATTATATATGCTGCAACTGATTAATATTTAGGTTCTTGTTATGATGGGGATAAAACCAGTTTCGCTACCTGTGCTGTTGGCTGAGCCATTCAATTACCCTTCATACAAATATGCAACTGTGACTACCAGCCGAGGCAATCAAAAGCAGTACCAACTCTGCCAGCATGCATTAACACCATTTTTCTAAGCTGACAGTCGAATAGTCAGCCACGAGCCTCTTTGCAAAGTTACTGCTTTACATGGGTTAGCAAATATGTGTGGCTCCCGTGATCATAACTTATATGTCAATTTGTGATCTACGTGATCTGTTTATGCAGCTCCCGGCCATCAAATACATTACAAAATGTTAACAATGTGAAAATTTAAGGATTATAGAAAGTGACATTCTTTATAACGCATACAACATTCTGTCTTCAGCCTGTTCAGGAGTTCTATTTTTCATTATGTTGTTACAAATATTCAAATGGTCAGGTAATTTTGCAAACCCCATGGTTTTATTCCCACTTGTTGATACTATCAAGGACTAAAGGTGTTACAAAATACAAATTTCAGTCAGACAATTTTCAATAATGTAACAACTAAAATTCAGGGGCTTTATACTCTAACAGTATTTAACATATTTGGACAATGATTATTTGATAAGCAGTAAGATAGGTAGTTTACAACCATATTTATTGCTAAAAAGTAAACAATATGGTAATACAAGGTCACGGAGATCAAATGCAGAAAGTTACTTAGGTTAGCCCTTCCTTGGCGTGTATAGGTATGCACTATTTCTATTGTTTGATTATTTGCTCTTCAGAAATACTGTATTACTAGTTAAGGATATCGGAAATGAAGAATTCATTAACTCTGAATAAATACGTTGTATACGTTACTTGTTTGGTCTGTCTTTTTTTTCCATTTTATGCTGCAAAGCGTATAACTACAGTGTAGGCAATTACATTCTGAAGGAGAAAAACTAAGATTTGCTCATAAATATCTGGACAGCGATGACCAACATTGATATATTCTGTCATTTTCATTTGCCATATTATTATGTGTGCAGAGCTATTGGAACACTGTCGCTGGAAAACAAAAACAAAAACATTTTTGTCCAACTAAACGTGTCTTTATGTTCTTTTGTGAATAGATTCTTTAAGAGATGATTGAGTGTAGTTAGACTATTTAGGAGATGGTTGAATGTAGTTAGACTTTAAAGAGCAAGAAACAAAAGCACAGAAATATATATCATCTTAAACATAGCATTTATAGATAGCTACAGTATACTAGTTAACTGCCAGTGTCTCTGTATTAAATATTTCTGATACTATTCTCCCAAACTCCTGGTTGACACATAATTGTTAGTTACATAAATGAACTAAGTAAAGCAATGCATTGATACTACTATTAATCATTTTCAAAAGTTTGTTTTGTTTCTTAAATTGTAACTCGGCAATGTTGTTTTCTCTGGTAACGTAAAATATACAATAGTCTTACAAAAGTAAGTATACGCTGCCAGCAAATATCTACATTAGCTTTGACGCAGAACTGCATTTGGCTTAAGCCTTTAAACTTCAGGTTACTGTTCTGCTTTAAAGTTTTTCAGTGTGCATGTAAAAGCTATAACAAATCATGTCAATAAACAAGGTGGAACTCCAGTTTGCATTGTTATTAAAAACTCTCAGCCATTACGTCATCGACAAAGAAACGGAAGGATAATGACCCTTGGCACAACCAACCCATGGCACTTTCAACCCCGGTCTCCCCTACTGATTTTTTTTTAGTTTTAAACTAAACACATCAAAACCGCTTAGCTTTTAATGGTATCAAACTGATTGCATATCATTTTATTCGAGCCCTATATGCAAAATCAATGCTGGCTTTTAATAGCTGCGGCTTTATCTTTTCTGAAGTATTTTTTACTTTATTTTATTTTTATTTTCATTTTGTATTGTTTGGATTTTTCAGCTGTATATAACAAAATTTCAGGTATGTTACTGTGTTTAGAACTCAAATGTACAATTTGTAAAAGAAACAAACTGGGCAATGCCATTATGGCATACTTTTATTTTTGATATGATAACAAAGTAAACAGCAAAACCCGTTTTACATGTGCAGAATATGTCAATGCCCTTAACATTACAATTTGAAGTATACTGTGTTTAATCACGTATAAAACACACCTCATGAATCCCTTAAAGTAATAACTGAGATAAACGTTGATAGGTCCAAGTACACAATATATCATAAGATCACTCAGACTTATATGTGTTATTTTTTTAATGTGACAGTGGAAAAAACCTGATTAAAGGTATCATAATAAAATATTTTAAATGTTAATGTTATTTACATTACTACTAGTAATAGTTTATCATAGAAAATAAACCAGAATGAATTTTTCTCTTATATTAAATGATTCTTTTATGAAGAAAGTGCTACCAAAGAAAATGAAATGAATCTATCTTCAAATTGTATGATTTTAACAAAAGTGGCCCTAGGTAACGTATATAATCGATCATTAAGGACGACTAAAATGCATTCAAAATATTGTTGAACTGCTCCTTGCTGTTTAAATAGGCTGGCATTTTTCAATATTACCGTTTACTGTTGTTTTCCATTCCAATAGTGTAGTCCAAGCGCTTGAATTATACGGAAAGTGATAATTGTAATAATGAACATTCATAAGGGGTTACTGTGTTAAACATCCTATTTCTCCCAAAGTATACAAGATAGGATAATAATTTTTGCAGATCTGAAAAGACCAATAAATTTCTTTAACACTAAAACAAACATTTAGTCTAATATTAAAGGAATAACTTAAAAAAAGAAAGTATTTTGGATGGAAATTGCAATTTTAATGGAGAGTAAAGAAAAACGTCAGGTATACTACACCACGTAGGCTAAAGTGACGTTTCAAACATCACAACTTTTAGCTATTGGTTTGTTCTATTAGACTCTATTATAATTTTAAACATAGGAAAGTAACTTCTATTTTTTATAATTTTTGATAATTTTTATTTTATGTTTATTATTTTAATGGGTAACGTAATGTAACAGGCTGTTACAGCTTAACGCCCCACTCGCCAGAGGGCTAACATGCTGCAAAATACTTCTAAGACGCTAGTCTTTAAGAAAAGTATGGTCTACAAAACTCTCCCGGGGGGGGGGGGGGTGATCTGGCTCATGGCCTATAAGTTTTAGTCACATCAACTTAAAATATACTTCTCGCCAAACGTTTAGCATACTGAAAAAACTAAATATAACAAGATCTTAGATATAATTACATTTGAATTCTACTTTCTGTGGAAGTAAATGTATTCTATCATCGACACCAATGGTTAATCATCGTAAGATTAGCAACGAGGGTTGATCCAGAAGTAATGTCACCGCAACTATAAAATCGTATAGAATTGAAGTAGAGCAACAAAATTTCGTATAAAATTACAAAACTGTAAAATAATATTGAATAAAATAGTGTTTAAACCTAAATTTCGTATACGAGTACCTTAATGTATTTGCATTACGGTCTATAAATGTCATAAAAATATAGTTGACAGTAATCGAGATAGCGAGATAGACAGTAGACATGGTAACGACACGCGCCGCACGTCAGTGACGTTGTTGACGTTCCAGACGAAGTTTCGATATTTATGAGTGACACTTTCCCGCTATTTCCCTCTCAAGCAATCCATTCATACAAATGGGTAGCTGGAGAGAAAAATAAAATCGGTACTCTGTTTTTGGATTTATGCGTAGCAATAGCATAGATGAAGTTCCGCAACACTGCACTTGCCAGTTAACAAGTCACATAAAGGCGCTGCACGTGCAAATCGTCACGTTTAACTAAATTGGATTACATGTCTTACAGGTAAGGTTAACATTTCTTTTTGTGCATAAGTTCTTGTTCCCCGGCGGCTACGTCGCGCAGATAAATCAAGTAAATGCGAGAGACACAGTTGTGTGCCGATTTTGCCCATTTTTGGCTTGCGATGACGGTCGCAAGCCAGTATTCAAGTGGTTTAGTGATACCGAGCTATTTTCGGAAGAGACGATACGTCACGCTTAGTCGGAAAATACCAATAGAGTCTATTTTTATCCATATCCGATTTACCTCATCTGCTAAAAATAACAGACGGAAAATCTATTTGTGATAGTGCATGCACTTTGTTTTGATATTTCCGTTAAAAAGCGAGTTTTTCTTTCACAAGTGCCTTGAACTTGGCCACATGTATTTTGCTTTTTATAAACTGATTGCATAAAAATGAAATTCTTAATTTAATGCAAAATATTTGGCTTTGCATCCTTAAAAATATATCAAAACCTGTGTAAGAAACAGTGTAAATTTATAGCTTAGTTTACAAGCATTAGCTTTTTCCAAAATCATGCAGCGGCGTCGCGAAAAATAGGCCTTAGGGCATCGCATAATCTGACTAGTCAAAGCAGCCGGCACACTGTCCAGAGCCGGTGCATTCTTGGGGTCTGATCAGTCTTTTTCGGCATATATATTCTTCATGATGCAGACATCTTTCATGCTGAGGATAGACTGATTAGACTGCGCTTATGCCGGAATGGGCTGATCTGTGTATCTGTAAAAAAAATGGCGAAGTTCAAATTCATTGTTTTAATTTAGAAATATGCGCTTTTAACGATTTTTCCCGTTATCACTCATCACATTTACTGAAAAAAGTATCCCATCTATTCGTGTGTGTGGCTTTTATGTTCAACTGACCGTGTTATGTATGTAAAAGCTGGTAACGCAGGTGAGTAATATTAACGCATACGCATTGCAACAGGCATAAGCGATATAATGTACGCATTTTTAGCTTCTGATAAATTTCCTATTCGCCATCAACACGTTCATGAATAGCCTGAACTGGAAACCTCTTACAATGGTACAGGTACAGGAAAAGGAGACAATTCAGAACCGTTAAAATTTGAATCTCGTTGAGGCCGACTGTTAGGGAATCATTGACAGCTTTATGACAATGGAGTGGTTGGTTGGATGATGCGATGATGCTGGGTATAACTTCCAGTACCGGGACGTAGTACTGATTTGGATTATAGTTGGGCAAGGGCCTATTGTGATTGCAGTAGGTGCGGGTGGGGGTTGTGTGGACATTTTTCTTGCTTTTATAACACTCTCTTATGTTGCCTTTTTACTTCACCTATACAAATGTACAGAGAAATATTTACACTCGTCGACGTTTTCCTTAGGTGAACCTATACTGGGCTGACGATGTTAATACATCCATGAACAACACTCATTCATATGTAAGCGTAAGCGACGTCACGGATAATTCAAATAGATGATTGGCCGATGTAACGTTTGATATACGTCATGTCATAGTGGCGGCTGTTGTACATCATTATAAAACACGTTGGTTTATAGCTATTCTACATCCTTTCCTCGGCGTTAAATTAGTCAGAACTTCACGAATAAGTAACAAAATTAATGTGAAAACATAGCATAAATATAAAAGATAAATTTCATTTCTCGGAAGTTCATGGAAGTATGAACGCAATGGGTTCCATGCTTTGTTGCTCCCAAATGGTGTAAAGCAAGTTATTGTCTCGAACAATAGCAGCATGCATTTTCTTCTCAGAGTGTCAAATTTGCCACTGATGCCACTAAAACCAAAAATAAACTTCAGTAAATATAAATGTATTGTCTTCTTTGATGCCTAGTTCAGATATGCCAAAATTCCAAAGACATGGGTTTTAAACAGTCTTTCCTAAAATTTGATTCAAACTTAGTGACTCAGCAGCCGTAAAGAAAAGACTTGAAATAGGTTCATATGGTAATTTTCCTTGAGACATGCCTAACGGCCAAAACGTTGGAAAACTCTCTCTCTCTTCTCTCTCTCTGTGTGTGTGTATGTGTGTGTGTGTGTGTGTGTGTGTGTTTAAATATTTCCTCAGTTTGTTTTTCAAATAAATTCTACATTTGTTTTTACCTCACACCTATGGATAATGCCACCATTCAAAAAGTTAAGAAACTAAATGCTTTGCTTATTAAAAGATAGCAACAGAAAGTGCACCAACAATTGGGTTCACTTCAATAACAACTCATGAAAATCAATGGCTTAGCTGGTTAAGCCGTCCTTTTAAAAGGAAATTTTATTATAATTTTTTAAACAAAATTATGACTGTAAACGTAGCCAATCTTATCAAGAACATTCCCATAACCAAAGTAAAGTAAGTTATTTGTCACTGAATTACTCCACCCCCACATATTTACTGATTAAAGGACGCGTTGGGCTTGGACATCGTTTTTCGTAGAGCGGATCGAAAGAGCTTACAAACTTTGTAATGAGCATCAAGATAAGATATATATTCTAAGTTAGTATTAAGTAATTGATGTTTGTGTAAATAATTTGTGACTAGGCAACTTTCACATTTTCCTGTAAATTCAATGTAAATGAATAAATAAATCAATAGATAAACTTTTCGGTATCTTGGCCTGGTCACGCTACCGGTCATTACGTTAGTTTAGCGTGCATAAAACTGGTTAAACATAAGTCAATAATTTTCTATAATATGAATAAAAAAAACACCAGATGGTTGCATAGGATGAAATTTTGTAAGATGAAGAAAGTAATTAAAATAATAAAGAGAATATACCACTTTTCTGGGAACGTTTTGTCATCTCTCATAGTTTCACGCTGTTCTATGTTTACCGACAGAAACCTCATGTTTTACCTACCTTTTTCATTTCAGACTTCCATTCGGGAAGTGAGCCACCTTAAATGGCTATGTCTTGCAATGTAATGCAGCCTAGACGTAGAAAAATGCATTGGTAGTCCTTTGTGGCAGATAGCATAACAGCAGTCATAAAGGTATAATAACATGAGTAGCTTAATTTGAAACATTGCCATTGTAACAATAGTAAATCTTGTATTCAGCATTCCGTTTGGCTTGCAGGATTCGAACCATCGGACTGGGTTTTAGGTAGGTGCCCCATTATGTTATCTTCTGTGGATGTAATTTTGTACTTTTGATGAAACTTATCTTCTGATAAGAGCATTGCATTGGTATTGAATATTTTGTAGTATAAGTTATACATATAGAATGATGTCACCAGTATTTAGGATACCCTTCGAGGGGGCGTAGCCCCCCGAGAAGGGTATCCTAAATATGAGTGACATCATTCTATATGTATACTGAAAGGATTTAAAAACTTCCACTTTTTATTGCTGGCTGCTGATGCTTTCACTTGTGACAGTGTTAAATATTTTACGATAAAATGCTTGAAACTTCTCAAATTGATAGATTATGCAGTTTATTCGTATCTTTTACTTATATGGCGTCAGAAAAGAGCGTTACGTCCCTGAAACGCAAGAGGCAATGACGACGTTAGCTTATTCAACACTCTTTCAGACGATTTCTTACTGTCTTACTACTTATTGTTACGTCATCCACGTTGGTTTTCAATTATCATTTCAGTTGATGCTGTCACGTAAACCTATTACGGCGACGGCGTCGACGTGAGTTAACGTCATGACCTTTGGTTGTTCTTGTCGGGTAGCTGCTTTGCTGGCGGTCTTTTGACCTTCCTATAAACCGTGCTAGTGGTCTGAGGTTGTAAATTGCTGTAATTATCGCATGAAATTATCTCGCGACGTCACTTTTTGAAATTTCAGCATTTAACTGGCCCCAAACTCTGCACCTGCTTGCGATATTTAGGCGCGATAGGCCAAATAAAGCCACAGACCGAGTTCAAACTTTTAAAATTCAATTTGATATTCCAAGAGTAATTGGTCATCAGAAAACTCTATACATAAAGTGATCCGTCTGTATGTAAACGGCACTAAAAACCCGAGGAGCACCTGCTTATTTCTTACCGATTCGGTTTAACGATTTCAAGTTCAAGATATGGACATAATCAAGTATAAAAGAATATATATGTTGTAAAATTTCGATGGATGTAGCTGCACTTGTTTTTGAGATATTCAAAATTAATGGGTGGAAGTTTTTAAATCCTTTCAGTATATTTTGTATCATGGCAGCCAATCACCTTTGTCTATTTTGAATTAAAAACAGCTCTTATCCAGTTTTTAATGAAGAGTGGCATATCTACTGCAATTATATCTGCTACAGCTGTATTGTTCTTGACCTGAAGGTCAAATAAATCACCTGGCAATTATAAAGCCCAGCACAGCATCAACTGAAACTAACATAAAATTATGTCTGCATATTCTGTTGAATTTATATTACTTGACACACATGATGATTTTCAACATACTGATTTTACAACTAATTTCTTACGAATGACAAATAGAGCAGTCTCAAAGGGCATTTTTTCTTTTGCTTATTCAGCTGCCTTATCTGGGTCTATACTGTTTGCCACAATACTTTGGGTCCATATGGTAGAGTTTGGTGGAACAAGATAAATTGTCTCTGTAATCTTAGATATGGCCTGGTTCCTTCTTTGAATGAAAATTAAATCGAGCTGTGCTCAATAAAATAGGTCTTCATCCATGTGTAAACTGTGAAAGCTTGGATCAGTTTGCAGTCTGATCAGAGTCTTTGATTTTGGCAAAACAGATCCCTCAGGTTCCATACCTTGTTGATATGACACTGATCAGACTGAGCGGATGCGCAGGATGATCAATACATATTTTTTCTTTGCATATGCTCAAAGACCCTTTTCGTTATGGTGCTCATCAGATGTTCCATGTAAATCAAACTTGACAGAACTGTGCTATAAGTTGCCTGTGCAGTATATCTAATATACGCACAGCTATCCCGACACACCACAATTTAAAATGAATGCAGAGTTTAGCTCCGCCTACCTCAGAATTTTCTCACAGTGCAAATTAATAAAGTTAATAAATGGGCTAGTTCAAAGGAAAATAAAGTAGGCCATGAAAATACACATACAATGATATCACAAATATTTAGGATAATCTACCATGGGGCAAAAATATGAGTAAGATTTTGTTTTATGTGTTTTGTATTATGGCCAAGGAAACTTCACTTCAAAATAACTCTTATGTAGTGGTATAGCAATGCAATTTAAAAAAATCTTATCATATCTTGTGGCATAACTATGCATTTAAATTTTAAGATAGCTATGTCATTATATCCAATATAGATTTTTTTATTCTCGACCTGAAGATTAAATAGAATATATTACAGCACATCATCATTACGTATTTATTTTACACAGATACAATTTAACAAATAGTGCAGTCTAGTCTCGGGTTGAAGGGGTTGGGTGAGGGTGAGGAGAAGGCAATTACTACTGCTCATTCAGCAGCCAGATTCAGGTCTGTCTGTGTTTTTAGATCAGCCTGCGGTCTGATCAATTTTTGTGTTTTTCGGAATACAGATTCTTCGGGTTTCATACATTGTTGGTATTGTACTGATCAGACTGAGCGGACACGAATGCTAATATGGATTTACGCTGTTCGCAAATGCTCAAACATCTCCTTTGTCATGCTTATTTATTTTATATAATCAGACTTGATAGAATTGCCTTATGAGTACATTAAAGGTACACCAGTTTTCCCAAGGCGGTACTTTCGTTGCAGTTGCATTTGTTTTATGGTAGGTGCTGTTTAACTTATTGTGTTTTCATTTTAACCCTTCTGTTGGTCTAAATTATTTAGTTCAGTAAAGATAGCTTAGTTACCACCTATTTGGGAAAGAGCTGCCGACTCGGTTTATTTGTTTATCACTTGTAATTTATTGTTTATTGGGATGTCTTTGTCAATCTTTCCCTTTGATGTTGGGGAATCTGACACCCAGTGAGATTATGGATGACGACAAAGGGGCTTATCATCAAATTAGCGCAAACGAAAAATTTCCCCTATCATCGATTGAGCGCGAAACCTGCTCATTGATTTAGCGCAAATTCCGTGTTCGCTCAGCTATACAATCCTGTTGTTATGAGCATACGCACTAACATACTCAACATTTAACGGTTCTTATGTAGTCATTTTGTTGTCATTTTACAGTCAGTGTTTAACCGAGATGGGCGAAATTATTCGTACAACTACAGAGAGGGGCGTGGGAGTATTATCTATGATGGATTTTCATATAGATTGGATAGAGCTGGTAAAAAAGTTATAGATTGGAGTTGTACAAAAGTAAAGTGTAAAGCACGAATGGCACAGAGAATGGACATTATATGGTATAAGTGTACTGTCTGTTGCCGAACAAGACTTGGTTGGTTGGTTGATTTGATGCTTAACGTCCACGGTAAACAACTAAGGTCATGTCGGGACGGTCAGTTAACCTAACCACACTATTCCTGGGCAGGCTTAGACCTCCTAAGCGGTTAACCAGTACTAAGTGCACATACTTTCGCCAGTAACTGACAACTGCCCTTCTTGAATCAGCAAAGGAGTGACGAAAGTATGTGGCCAGACCGGGATTCGAACCCAGGACCTCTGACTTACGAGTCAGGTGCCCTACCGATTGCGCTACCCGGCCCGGCACGCCGAACAAGACACAAGATACGTACTTTTTAATGGAACTTTTAGAAACTTAAAAAAAAAAACAGACTTAATTTATCCTGTACATTCTTCCACCTCCCCGCGTTGAGCAGGGGGGCAACGGATAATACACGAACACAGACAATTTGTTCGTGTATTATACGGCTAACGGAATATTAATACAGGTAACTCCACAGGTAACTGCCCGATTTTTTTGCGCTGAAACGATGAGCAGGGTTTCTGAAATCTATAGAAATCCCTGCGCTGTTTTGATGAGCACTTTCGCTAAAATGATGAATCACCACTTTCAAGACATCTTCTGTAAACCACTTGAATTAATTGTCTACCTCTCAGTACTTTCAGTACTTCAATTTACTTTACAAACATTTTCTGTTTTCAAAACAATAACGTGACTTTGTTTTTAATTCGCACTCATTATGAGCTTAAGGTACAACACAAAAAGAGCATGACGTTGCATGAAATTTATATAAAAGAGAATCAGTATCGTTAATTACGTAAAGAGATGTCATTATGGATTAAAATGGTAGATAATACATGGCGATTTAACAATGTCTTTAATAACGAGCAGCGACGGTACCGTGAAACTGTCTCATAACAGTTGGTAATGCTACACAAAGGCCTGCTGTACTTGTAGGTGCGGCATGTGGTTGTTTGGATTTGCTCTTGTTATCTATCGTGTTACACTTTTCTCTCCCCCTCTCCGTGAAACGGTCTGAAATCGGCTGAAACACTGCCTTGTAGGATCGTTCAACTCCAGTATACCTTCCAGGGTATATTTAACTGCATGCATATGTGGCCCCTTGCAATATTGACTATAGACTGACAATTGCTTGCTGTGCTTGCAATTTGTACGGGAGGTCTGTTTTGTTCCCTTTTAGTCTTGGTTCTTTGGACGCAGGTGCCGTGAATATTGTCAAATCGATAAGCTAGTCAAGAGCCTGCTACGCTTGCAGCAGGTGCGGCATCCTTTTTTTTTTTTTTTTTTTTTTTGGTTTCTGGTTGGTTGATTTGATGCTTAACGTCCACGGTAAACAACTAAGGTCATGTCGGGACGGTCAGTTAATCTAACCACACTATTCCTGGGCAGGCTTAGACCTCCTAAGCGGTTAACCAGTACTTAGTGCACATACTTTCGCCAGTAACTGACAACTGCCCTTCTTGAATCAGCGGAAGGAGAAACGAAAGTATGTGGCCAGACCAGGATTTTTTTTGGTTGCTATTCCCATAAAATATTAAACGTCTTTTTCCTTTCTCCCAGTAGGGACGAATGTGCCGTCTCTGGGGAACAACCAACAACCCACCAAACATAACTTCATTTGTAATGAAGTTTCTCGGTTTCACAGACTGAAACACAGCGAGACTTGACTCTTGTTAATGTCCGTTTTGATAGTTTTGATTGTTGTAGCGTTGTGTTTATTCCTGTATGTGCAAGACAATTGCATAACATTCAGATGTTATCAGCCATTTTAGTGTCATAATTCGGACTGCATGGCCTCCGCTAAGGGAATTTTTTGTTCATTTGTGTTTCTAGAAGCTGGCCTTTTTTTATAGACAGACATCTTTCTCAAAATGTAAATATTTTGCTTATTTTTTTTATTGTTTGAAACCTCTGCGAAAGCGCTTAGGTAAGATCTTGGAAATTGCACCGTTAATATAATAACAATTATCTCTCCATTTATAACTAAATTTAAATCGTTTTAGCATCCCGAATGGAGCCACTGCCTCCGAAATATTGTGTTTGTTAGTTATATTTCCCTAAATCTTACCATTATATTTACGCCATTGCTGCACTTTGGATCAGCTTCAGCGTCGACCTCCACCATAGCACTGCATTACAACTGTACTCAATATATTCAGAAATGAAAAAAGATGAAATAAAAAACGGTTATCACGAGGAGGATTCTCATCTGATCATCTTGATCACCAGAATTCCTGAAGTGACAGCATTAACCTCTAGCCACTAGGAAAGCCAGCTTTTACTTGCGAGTTCGTCTGCGGCACTATGCAAGAGGTAGTGATCATTCCAGCATTATACTTTCATTGTAACAAAAGACCCACCAAGCAATAAGGGCATTTGAAAGAAATCGTTTTGTTACATTTCGTTTGATATTATATTATCATATCTAAATCCTGTGTGAACGTTCATAAACATATTATGATTTAAGACAAGCGATAAATTAAAATCGCGTAGACAAATTAGCAACATCATCAGCCGGTAAGAAACTCAGTATTAGGTATCACAATCAAGTGTTGATGCCGAGATAATGTTCTCATTCGTGCACGTGAGTGTCACGTCTAGAAAAATAACTAAACCTGGCGTTTATACCAATTAACCGAATTAGAAGTCTTCGTTTTTTTCATAAAAACAACTTTGTGGATTTGCATGGATATATTCCAATGATTCTCGATAACATTGTTGGATACATAGATAAGTTTTTCTTGCGTTTCTGAGTCATTTTGTGATGTTTTGATGTATACATATTGAAACTCGTGGCGATTTCAGCAACTGTCTTTCAAGTTTAAACATTCAGGAAAAAATTGTCGACCACAAACCGGTTACCATCACCCCGCCCCAATTCCTGGCCGTTCCAAAGCGGCACTTCTGTTTTGGTTCTAGTTGATTGGTTGTTTAATCTGTTGTTTGTTGCTATGTATGTTATTGATATATTGTTTGTGATGTAAAGGAAAGCCCGGTAACCGGCTACTGGGAAATGGCTGTTCGCATGACTGCCGCTGGGGATGTCTTTTGTGGTGACTAATTTTGTGTTGTCTTTTTCCCCACATGGTCTTGGGTGGAATCTGGGATTGAACTGGTCAGTTCCTGAGAATTTATTCTACTTGATTCTGTACATCGATATAATGCTGCGAGTTTGAATCTCACATGCACTTTCAGTGAAACACATTGCAGTTATCGCTAATATGAAATGTTGATTAACTTGAAATTGCAACCAATATAACTTAAGAAAAGCTACAATTGCAAAGCGCAACCCACCCATGACACCGACCAAAGGGACAAACGCAAGCTACAAAAAAACAACAACAGCACATCTTCAGTAACAGTCAAACTAAGTAAAAAACAGAGGAACCACAATATTAAATTCCATATAAAACATCTATTTTTGCTTATTTTCTAACGAAATAGGAAATAAAGTGGACAGCTGTATAGCTGGCCACAATGCTAAACTACAACAATCGGCCTTCACATCAGAAGTTTCCGCTTTGAAGCAGAAATAAATTTAAGCTACTGGAGGCGAAACGCAGCCCCCACAACATGCAGGTGTATGGTCTTTGAGAAGCCTCCTGACTCATCAGAGGGACATCACAGTAAACATATATGCACCGCGACACGAGAAAACCAATTAAGGTGAGGTGGGAGTAATTCAGCGCCGCCGTGCGGCAGTTTCTGTCGCAACGTTACGAAATGACGTCAAACGTTCCGTCTGAGAAAAACAAGATGGCATCAACATTGTCCGCTTCTGTGATTACATGTACTACATGGTCTGGTTACAAAATGCAGATAGGCTGAGCGCTGGTTGAAATTGGAGGGAAATAGAAAGTGTCGTAGAGAAGAAGCTAGTTACTACCAGCGGGAAAGCTTTTCTCTGGCGGTTTCTCATCAGCTTGTTAGATGGAGTTCGCAACTCTTGTTGCAATAATTTTATTACAAATTTCATACGATACCGCCCCATGAAATCGAAATGAGAAGTCAGATCACCGTCTTCACTTCGACCACGCATTTTAGATTTCCGCCTCCAGTGGTTCTCGAATCCGAAACCGCTAGATCAGAAGGCCAGCGCTTAACCTACTGAGCTATCGGGGCTCCTCGGGTGTTATCAGATAGATCGGGATGGATGGATGGGTGATTGATGGATGGATATTTTACGTCCTTTTTAAGCCGGGCCGGGTAGCGCAATCGGTAGGGCACCTGACTCGTAAGTCAGAGGTCCTGGGTTCGAATCCCGGTCTGGCCACATACTTTCGTTTCTCCTTCCTCTGATTCAAGAGGGGCAGTTGTCAGTTACTGGCGAAAGTATGTGCACTTAGTACTGGTTAACCGCTTAGGAGGTCTAAGCCTGCCCAGGAATAGTGTGGTTAGGCTAACTGACCGTCCCAACATGACCTTAGTTGTTTACCGTGGACGTTAAGCATCAAATCAACCAACCAACGTCCTTTTTAAAAGTAATTCAGTCATATCAGGACCATTGTTATGTGATAAGAGACCAAATTATGTCGAAAAGAAGAGAAGATCTTGAGACAAATGACATAGCGTGTCTTTGGTTGGAAATTATGCCAAAAAAGGGTAAATCGTTCTTGGTAGGTAATCTTTATAGAAATCCTTCAGAGAAAATCGAATGGAATGATCGTTTTGAACTCTTTTTCGAACACGTTTTAGCGGAAGGCAAAGAAATTATTTTATTAGGAGATTTTAACGAGGATTTATTGAATTTAAATGCAAGCAGAGAATGGACAGTTGTGCTGTGTGGCGGCCCCAAAAAGTCTCCCCGCACATCCATTTAATGCTCTTATTCTTCCAATCCTCAGGGGTTGTTGCAATCATTTTCCATTATTCAAGTCCCTTAATACCATTCCATTTCGACTATGGTTTGAGGGCTGGATTTGGATTTTGATTGTTTCAGTTCCTGGTCTTTGCATACTTTTTACTTTTAACAGAATCATTAGGATTAAACCAAGTAGTCATGCAGCCAACTAGGGTTACGGTTAGTACGAGTACACTTTTAGATCATATCTACACGAATAATGAAGATAATATATTTTCTGTTCGTGTTCCAAAATTGGGTATAAGTGATCATTACGCAGTATTTTGCAACAGAAAATAAACCAAAATTTTAAAACTCATGCTCACAGTTCCATTACGTATAGGTCGTTCAAAAAATTTAACGAAAATGAGTTTTTAAGAGATTTATTGTCAGTTAAATGGGATAGTTTGGAAGCTCTAGAAAATGTTGATGCCATTCTTGACAAATGGTATTCATTATTTACAGAAGTTATTAACAAACATGCACCTTTGAAAACTCATCGAGTCAAAAATATCATTCAGCCAGATTGGATCACTTCTGACATATTAGATACTATGAAAGAAAGGGATAATCATAAAAGACAGGGAAATATAGAGAAATCAACATACGAAAACAAAATCGAAATTGGTAAGGATGATCCTAAATCTATTTGAAAAATATTCAAGGAATTTGGTGCCTCTAGTAAAAATAAAAACAATAACAATGAGATTTTGGGAATTCATATAAACGGAAAAACTGTGTCTGATAATGCGTCGGTAGCAGAATATTTCAATGACTACTTCATAAATATTGCATCCAATCTTAAAGAATCTATGCAGCTATATGACTTTACCAAACTTAAAAATTATATTAATTCGAAAGTACCGGAAAACATAATTTTCGATTTACCAAACATAGACCAAAACTTTGTTTATAACTTTTTATCATCTCTTGATACATCCAAAGCAACAGGTTTAGATGGTATTGGGCCAAGACTTTTAAAACTTTCTTCTGCTGTCATTTCGACAAGCATTGCATTCATTGCTCAAAAATGCATCGAAACTTGTGAATTTCCTACCTTGTGGAAACAAGCTATCGATTTACCAAACATAGACCAAAACTTTGTTTATAACTTTTTATCATCTCTTGATACATCCAAAGCAACAGGTTTAGATGGTATTGGGCCAAGACTTTTAAAACTTTCTTCTGCTGTCATTTCGACAAGCATTGCATTCATTGCTCAAAAATGCATCGAAACTTGTGAATTTCCTACCTTGTGGAAACAAGCTAAAGTAACACCACTCCACAAAGGAGGCGCGAAAAACGAATTGAATAATTATCGCCCCATTTCTATATTACCAACTCTGTCGAAACTTCTCGAAAAATTCATACAGAAGCATTTAATGTCTTATTTAAATTTTTTCAGCATTATTCATCCAACACAGAGTGGTTTTAGGCCCGGTCATTCCACAGAAAGTGCATTGACATTAATGACTGAAAAATGGCTGAAAGCAATTAATGAAGGGAAAATTGTAGGTGCAGTCATGGTCGATTTCAGAAAGGCATTTGACCTTGTAGACCATAATTTACTACTGGAGAAAATTAAATGCTTTAAATGCAGCGATAACTTTGTTACGTTAATGAAATCCTATCTAAGTAGTAGATCGCAAGTAGTATCTGTAAACAATAAAAACTCTAAAAATGGCTTCATAAAATGTGGAGTTCCTCAGGGATCCATATTAGGCCCTCTACTATTTTTAATATTTATCAATGATTTGCCTTTATATTCATCAAACGAGATTTATTCAACTGATCTTTATGCTGACGATACAACCATTTACGACATACAAAACGATATACATGAGCTTAAGTCAAATTTGCAAAGCTCGCTTTTCGAACTTCATACATGGTGTCAGCAGAATGGAATGGTACTTAATACAGAGAAAACAAAAATAATGCTTATAACAACGCGACAGAAGCGTTTGCATATAGATGAAAACAACTTAACGCTTTCATATAATAATATTGATTTAAATATAACTACGGGTGATAAAATCCTTGGCGTATTCATTGATGAAAATTTGCAATGGAATAACCAGTACCAGGCTGTTTGTAAAAAAGTTTCCACTAATCTTTGGCTTTTGTCCAAAATATGCAATTTTCTTAGTCGCGACCATAGGCTACTGTATTATAAGGCTTATATCCAGCCACATTTTAATTATTGCAATATCATCTGGGGAAACTCATCCAATCAATGTTTCTAAAGTAACGAGGCTTCAAAAACGTGCTTGTCGGCTTATATTAAGAGACGAATATGTGGATTTTGATAGCGCTAAATCAACTTTGCAAATGTTGTCATTTGAAGAAAGTGTTTTCTTAAACAAAGCGAAAATGATGTATAAGGTGGTAAATAATTTGGTTCCAGAATATGTGTGTGAGCTATTCGAAAGAAGACCATTGAATTCACTTAACATGTCTCTTAGATCCATTTCAAATAGTAATCACATGTTCACTATTCCTAAACCAAATTTAACTAAATTCAAGGAAAGTATTTCGTATACGGGACCCATTATTTGGAATACTATTCCTAATGAAATTACGACTACTGCAACAGTTAGATCTTTTTCAGATAAACTTGTTAAGTGGATGAAACAAGCATAGTTTTTTATTAGAAATATTTCAGTATTTTATCTTACTTTTGGACAGTATGCCTTCGTCACCAAACTTGCCTTATGTCAAGTTAATAATTCTATTTTATTGATAGTCATGTGTCATGTGAAAATTTTATTTTATTCATTTCTAAGTATTTCATTGCCTAGTTACTATGTAATTTATGTATATTGTGTTTGTATTTGTTTTGAGGGCCTCATGGAAGATTGGGGCAACCCAAATGAGTAACCCTCTTTAAAAAAAGAATTTACTTACTTTACTTACTTACTATAATGAAATGTTGTGTGCTATGGGGTGTTATCGTTATTATACCACCCACAGTTAAAATACTAATCAGTTAAAATTCGGCCACATTGCAGTGATATTAAAAATTCTTAGACTGTCCCTAGCGTTTGAACAACGCCAGGCAGCCGTATCAACGTCGATGCAATATCAGCAGGACCTTTTATGAACTTTGATTCGGTAATTCAACGCTCTTTGCTGTCAATAAAAGACAGCAAGATGCTTAAAGGAATGTGACGTTTCTTTTTCTTGCCTTTCTTTCATTTTTCTGTCTTTCATTTCTTAATTTTTTTTCAAGTGTATATCAAAGAATCGATTCATTGAATCTCCTAGACGCTACGTGAATTCAAGCTGCATTTTCACAGTCATTTTCAGAGAGAGAGAGAGAGAGAGAGAAAGAGAGAAAGAGAAAGAGCGAGTTGCCAAGGTCCAGTCGCAGTACGAAATATTATATATAGGTTCCTTTCTTTGGTCGGGTCATGTACTGGAAAACTTGACTCGCTAACACTGTACAAACGACAAGGGACAAGGGAACTGTTCAAATGTCATAATACTTGGACGCCCAACCTAAAGTTGTTGCTTCAGAGAGTTTGTCAATTCGGGTGGTGCCCGTAAATTGTATGGATGGGCAAAATGGCAATGTTTTCGATTCCTTCTTTTTTTGTCAATATTAAAGAAAAGTTAGCCAAGGCGGCTAATGCATTGAGAGTTTCCCGAGGATGAGAACATGAGTGACGAAAGTCCTAGACAAATTTTGCCGGGATCCTACAATAAGCGACGATTGATATCTGGCGCGAAAAGTAAAGTAACGTTAGTTGTGTAGTTGTACGTCACCATGCGCGACGTTAAACATTTCAGTCTAAAGAGACAGCACGCTGGGCATTTTATGCTCTTTATCTCAAAAGTTAAGTCGGCGACCTACTATTTTCATTACTTTAATGTAAACTTCTAAAATTTGGCCATACTGTGTTAGTTTTTAAAGAGAAAAATGTGTTTTGTTTTCTCAGAATTAAGGTTTTTATCAAAGAGAGACGTGCAAAAAAGTACGTTTTCCATAGAACGCCATTATAACGCCGCGTCGAAAATGAGGAAAATTGACGTTTTCGAGGTCAGATATCTTGAAAAGGACAACGGCGACATCCCCTTTTTATTACATTTTCTGAAAGAGGAGCTAAAATGTACAATATAAGGGAGTATGAATAAAATCATGTGTTTTGTCAATTACTCCTACCTCACCTTAAGTGATTGTGCGTCCAGCGCAGACACAGATCAGCCTGGGCGTACGCCCAGTGATCAGACTCTTCGCTAAGCGCTTAAAAGGTAAATTAGGGTCTGACCTACCTCCATGCGGACAGCGAAGACTGATCAGACTGGGCGGATGCCCAGGCTGATCTGAGTCTGCGCTGGGCACGCAACCACTTTGTTGGTTTTGTCGTGTCGCGGCTCAATAAATATACTCATTGAATCATGAGGGTACATGTCTAAAAGGCTAAATTGCATTTTTTTCGAAAGCTGCTGTACATCTTCCTTTCATAAAATGTAGGATGTTCATCGAAAAAATAATTATCGCAGATGGCTTTCAGACACAGGTTGTGTTTGTTTTCTACAAACCTTTTCTAAGATTACACCCCGCAAAACTTTTATCCTTGAGCATTTTGATCGCAAGACCTATATGTCACAAGGCAATGAAGACCTTATAGATTGAAATATAAGTGACAAACTTACGTACCTCGTCAGTGAATTATCAATTAGTCAAAAACTAGTTAACATTTATCTAGTCAGCTACAGTCATTATAAAAATATAGCCGAGGCCCAAAGCAGTACATTTGTTCCTAAACATCTGTGTAGACAATGCCTTGAGTACACGGAAAACGACAATTTGGGGTCCGTGAAATGTTCGTGTTATACATGTAACCGTTTTTACTGAACCACTTTATTCAGAGATTCAAGTACGTCATGAACTGCAGCTAAGTGACTGAAATATTCTAATGACGAAAGCTAGTTTAAGGTGTACATGCATACCTTCATGTTTCGCGCCATCATTAAAAAGAGGAACAACTTTCGTGACTTCTTGTTTACTTCCCTGGAGGACGAAGCTCGTCCAAAATAGGCAGCACTTTTTTCTTTTAGGAATAGACTGAATGTATAAAGGAGAGAAAATGCAAATGGAACAGTTGCTTCCCCTGAACTTGTGTGTCCATTCACCTTGATGAGAACTGAAGTCTGAGATCAGTCTGTGCTTCTGGGCAGAAAAGTAAGACCCTTTCATATTCGCACCAACAATCTATGAATCGAGGAGAATCTACGAAGTGAAACGAAATCCATCAATGTTGCCACTGGCAACAGCGAACACACATAACGGAAATCGGAGTCTCGTGTACTGAAATCTCGAATGACAGTAGGGTCAAGTCGGATAAATTCGGACAGCAGGTAAATTCGAACAGTGACATTGTTTCCTTTGCATGTGAGTTGTTTGGAATTAAAACAGAATTAACTGGGCAAACAGTGAAAATCCTGATGAGACGACTCATTACGAGCCGTCTCATCTGGATTTTCACTGTTTGCAATGGTATGTCCGAATTTACCTGCTGTCCGAATAAACCTGACGACCCTAATGTCGTTTGCAAGGCTGCACACACCCCCTAGCGGCGGTCTTAAGTTGTATTTGAGTTTCAAAGTTAAAATATGGGTTCATTGATCCGAAAGGATAAAAGCTAAAACAATGACATTCCGCAAATATGGGGACAATCCGATTCTGTTAATTCTTTTTAATGTTCCCTCAACAAGGACAAAGTAAAATGATTAGCAATGATCAGGAACTAATACGATCAGATCCCATATCCCATTCTCAAAACCAAATGGGAAAGAAATATATACACAGATTGGCAAAAGTCCACGAAAGACAAGCATGGTAAACCGAATGAAGCATCATTGTAATTTGCAATTGTGAAAATAAATCAAGGTACTAAAAGGCAGGCATTTAATTCAAGTGGTTTAGAGGAGAAATTATGAAAATGTTAACGCACAGACAGATGATGGGTGATGACAGAGGCACTTCATCCTGTAAGCTCCTCGTGATCAAATTTAGATTAAAAAAATAGTGTTTTGTCAATTATTTAAATCATTTTATTGGATACCAGAAGCCAAAATCGTTAGGCAAAGAAATTAAAAGTTCTAAAAAGTGCTGTTTTTATGGAGTAGGCGTGCCATTGTAATTGGTTTCAATTTTGAATGGAATGGGTGAACGAAATTTTCCTGGCATTTTCCTTCACCCCTGTTACTTGTTCAATGAATATTGCCTGATCTTCGCAACCGTAGCATGCTCAAGGTTTGAATCACATTGGAGGCAAAATTCTTGTCGACGGCGTTCCATTGCAAATTTTACCAGCAATGTCAGTTGTCAAAAAGTCCCCATTTTTGTCTGTAGTGTTGAAGATGAAGTTTATTCTTTTTAATGGTAGCAAGGGTGCAAGCATACGCATTAACGCATAAACCAATTTTTATCTTGGGACTCCACATACCGCAAGGTAAGCATTATGAAGAAATACAGGATAATAAGTTATCCACAAAATTTTGAGATTTGGTAGATTGAGTTATATTGGAGTCTGGCCGTTGTTTGTGTAAGGGATACATATATTGGGCAAGCAGAATTCTCGGAGGAGAATTATCACGTAAATGGTTTATTAGGTGTGGTAATAGTCTCCCTTGAGCTGAATTGAACAGAAAATTATGTCTGGAAAATGCTATATATTGTGCAGTCTGCAGGTTCGAAAGCCGTTCTTTAATCAGCAATATAATCTGTCTGAACTATGTATTTTCTCAGGTGCTGTCAGTTTGTGTTGTTAGTGTAATTTAGTTTGAACGGCTGAGAATTGGAAATATGCTAATAGAGATGGCATTTGTCTATAATATCTGTTTAATACTTAGTATAATTTATAAGCCACAGTCAAGTGTGACTGTATATTCTGATACAACTAATACGATTTCCATTAGGTACCAAGTTTTACCTAAGAAGTCGTTTTTGGGACACAAGTACCATGTTTTGCTTGATCTCAAATATCTAAAATCTAAACTTGGCTAAGTTTCCTGACCCCCTAACTCTGGGGTTGGGTTGTAAAATATGCACATTTAATATAAGATAAATTTGCTAAATATTGTTAGGCTGTAGAGGAAACATAATCTGAAATCATGCCATTTTTTTCATTAATGTAATAAAATCATTCAATACAAATTACCTTTTCTTTCATATTCTCAGACAAGCTCAAAAGAAGAACCCGTAGGGAGAAGGTTTGCTCTTGTTCGTCTGTCTGACTGTCTGTCCTCGACTGGGACTGGTCGTCCGTCTGTCTGTCCTTATCCGAGTCTGTTCGTCTGTCTGTCTGTAGGACAGTATTCGTTCATCCGTACAACACTAGTGTACGTGTGTAGTGTTTAACAGGGCTATTGACCTGCCCGGGTGTGCTGATTGGGGCTGAACGGACAAATACTTATGCGTATAAACTTGTGTGCAAAGCATAAGAGAGCCAACATGATAGAACAAGTAGTGTAATATACTATTTCAGGACAGTTTAACACTTAAGTTGAGTAACAACAGTTAAAGTGTAAGAGCTCATTCCCTTCATATTATTAAGGGACTCATTCCCTTACAATTAGGGATCTCGTCCCGTTACATTTTGGGGGCTCGTCCATTCTTTTGAGTTAAAATATGTCTGAGGATAGGAAAGTGAAAGATATATATCCTGACTTTGACCTTGAAGCTCTACAAACCATGCATTTCCCTAAGCAATCGCAGGTTCAGCAAGTAAATACTGCTAATACAAGTGAAAGTCATGAAATTAGCCAAATACACCCAACAAACACGGGCGCTAGGCCAAAACAATATACATCTACTCCTGCAAGATTTTGTGCTGAAGATAGTGTTTTTTCTAATACAAGTTTTGAGCAGAAAAGTAAGTCAGATTTAGACTCTTTAATTAAGCGGCAATTAGAGAAAATAAATGCTGTGACAGAAAAATATGAGCAAATTGCCTCGTCAAAATTAGGTCACTTAACATCTGAGTAGTTACTTAGTTAGTATGGTGAATCAGAATTTCCATCGTCTCATACTTCCGTCTGTGAGGATGATATAGACAATTCGCTCATTGCACCTCAGTTAAAACCTGTCTTAAGCACTTCCTCTTCACAACAACCTTTTTTGGCTTCAAATGTTAGGTTTCAGACAAGTAATGCAACATACAAAGAAACAAGGCCAATACTTAAGAGTGATAGGTCACAGTCCACCAACTCTAATTTTAACTTCAGAACAAGCTGCGTTGACTTCAAATGCAATGTTTCAGACTACAAATACAACACAAATAGAAGCAAAGCCAACCTTTAATTACGACAGGTCACAGTCCACTAAACCGAATGTAAGTTTTACTTTTCAACATGGCCTAGGATATGATGCTCCAAGAAATAATAATAACTTGAAAAGCCATACCACAGAAGTTATCAATCCCCCTCTGCAAAGGGACAGAGTTCCCTTTTCCGTTTCAGATGATTTAGGGCCCACATATCCTTCTGCGAATGAGCAATATTTTTTAGGGTCTGATACCACCAAAGCAAATGAAAACTTGCCTATAACTATGCAATCAAGCATAAATATTCCAGCTGATAGTTCTACTACTGGAAGTCAATACACGTTTAGGTTGCAGTCAGCCAAGCAAAGTGATACACTACCTTTCACATTGTACACTAGTTCAAATGCACAAAAACTTACAACAAATGTAACAAGTGAATTTGTGTCTGCTGATAACATACACCAAGCATCTACTTTGAAAAATAGGTCACAGAAAAGTGAGGCTACATTTCCGTCAGCACAAGTTACACAGTCACATGACTTGACTGGTCATCATACTCAAAACACAACAGTAACAAGGTGCACCACAGTTCCATTTACATGTTACACTTCCTGTCAATGCACTTCAAGTTTAGAAAACGCAAATACGCCTTCACTAAGACCTTTAACAAGTAGAAATTTGACTTCAACTTGTGCAAATAATCCTGTGCTGAATACAAACGTGCCACAAACAGGGCACGTTACAAAAAGAAAAGAGAAAGAGCCTGACAAATTTGATGGTAGAAATGTAGAATACAGAGATTTCATTGCCCATTTTGATACAGTTGCATTATGGAATAAGTGGGATCAAACAGAAAAGGCACAACAACTTGCCATGTGTTTAAGGGGGCAAGCCCAAAAACTTCTCGGTGAACTTAAACCAAATGAACTTAATGATTATGACCACTTAAGGAAAATACTGTCTCAAAGATATGACCCTCAAGAACGCAGTGTTGCATACCGCTGTGAATTCCGTTCACGAAAGCGACAGAAAAATGAAAATCCATCTGACTTTGCATACGCACTAAAAAGACTGGCTTGTTTAGCCTACCCAGAAATGCCAATTGATTGCAGAGAAATTAATGTTCTTGAACAGTATTTAAATAATGTAGGAAGTTCAGAATTGAAAGAGCATGTAATTTTTCGCCATCCTAAGTCAGTTGATGAAGCTATTGCATATACCGTAGAGTACGAAGCAGTAAAAGGCATTCAAGTTTTTCCTTCAAAACCAAAAGCTGAACAGAAGCAAGGATTTGTTCAAGCACTAAAGTCAAATCAGAATTCAAAATCGGAGACAACACCAGACATTCAAGCATCACTGAACGACTTGTTACAAACACTTAATGTTTGCATGGAAAAATGGAACAAAACACTGCATGACTTACAGTGTGTCAACAAAAGCAAAGCACGCAAACGAAATTCAGATTATTCAAAGTACACATGCTTTTCTTGTCATGAAACTGGTCATATAGCTAGATCTTGCCCTAATAAGCAAACCAAGAAAGCTGAACAAAATTCTGTTCCTCTTTCGGAAAACTAGGAAAGGCTGCCCTTGTGGCCGAAAGGCCAGCCTCTCCTAAAAGCACTGAACTGAAAAGGCCACAAATTAACAAGTTGTCAAACTCAAGTTTACTAGCAAAAGTTGTTATTGATGAACAAGTACATAAATTAATGGTAGATACAGGTTCATTATCAAGTTTGCTTTCTATTACAGTAGTAAATCAGCTCCTAGGTGATTTCAAAGAGGTACAACCGACTGATGCCTCCTGCAGGTTAACGACAGCTGATGGTACTCCTTTAGATATTATAGGAAAAATAGATTTGCAATTTTTCCTTGGTGATCAAATGTTTGAACACGAGTTTCTGGTTGCTAACATAGATTTGCCAGGCATCTTAGGTTTAGACTTTTTGGAACAATATGACATTGTTATCAAGGCGGCTAGTGCATCGTTACAGGTAGGAGACAAAATAATAGAGTTAGAACGTGAAGATTCTGTCAAATGTGCAAGAGTGAAACTGTCTAAAAGGGCAATTGTTCCTCCTGAAGCTGAAATGGTAGTTAAGGCTTATGTTAAAGGTCAGTTGAGCTCAGATGGTGAGGTTATGTTGGAACCCTATAAGACTTTAGGTATAAAGGGTCTTCTTGTCTCTAATTCACTAGTACAGCCAGATAATGTATTAGTGTCTCTTGTCAATGTAACAAAGAAGCCGATTCACGTAAAACAACATAGTTTGGTAGGTAGTTTGACACCAGTTAGTGAAGCATTTCAGTCAGTGTGTGACGAAAAGACTAGCATGTCTACAGGTCTCACTGAAGTTCCTGAGCACCTACAAGATCTGATAAATGGTGCTAGTGATAACCTTACTAATGAGCAACAGGAATCATTAAAACATTTAATAGTAGATTATCAAGATATTTTCATGAGTCCTGATGGTAAATTAGGTAGGACAGATCTAGTTAAACACACCATAGATACTGGAACGTCTAAACCCATAAAAATACCGCCAAGAAGAGTACCTCAGAAACAAAAACAAATCATTGAACAAGAACTTGACAAAATGTTACAAAATGATATCATAGAACCTAGTACAAGTCCTTGGTCATCTCCCATTTTATTAGTTACCAAAAAGGATGGTTCCATACGCTTCTGCATAGACTATAGACGTTTAAATGCAGTTACAATCAAAGACGCATACCCATTACCTAGAATGGATGATTCATTAGATGCTCTTTCTGGCTCCAAATGGTTTAGCACAATTGACCTAGTTTCTGGATATTGGCAAGCAGAAATTACAGAATTTGATAGGCCAAAAACAGCATTTTCTTGCCATAAAGGACTTTTTCAATTCAAAGTCCTACCTTTTGGACTTTCAAATGCCCCTGCCGTCTTTGAACGCCTTATGGAACTGGTCCGTAGAGGTCTGAATTGGGAAAAGTGTGTATGCTACTTGGACGATGTAATTGTCTTTGGGAAAACTTTTCAAGAAGCACTTGAAAATCTAAAGACCGTGTTTCAAAGATTTAGGGATGCCAATCTAAGATTGAAATAGTCTAAATGTGCACTGTTCAAAACTGAAGTCAGCTTTCTAGGACACATTGTATCAGAAGCAGGAATATCGTGTCATCCCAAGAAAACTAACGCAGTACAAAACTGGCCTGTTCCAATGAATGTATCAGAGGTCAAAAGCTTTTTAGGCTTAGTCGGATACTACAGACGATTTATTAAAGATTTTTCGACGCTAGCTTTTCCTCTGACTGAATTGACGCATAAAGCAAAAAGGTTAATTTGGACAGAAGCATGCCAAGTAGCATTTGAAACACTAAAATCCAGCTTAGTTTCTGCTCCCACACTAGCCTATACTACAGAAAATGGAAGCTTTATTTTAGACACAGATGCTAGTTTACATGGGATAGGTGCAGTCTTATCACAAATACAAAATGGCGAAGAAAGAGTCATTGCCTATGCTAGTAGGACACTCAGTAAATCTCAGCAAAGGTACTGTACTACGTACCGTGAACTGCTTGCTGTAGTTACTTTCATTAAGTTGTTCAGGCATTACCTTTGGGGACGTAAATTCGTAGTTAGATCAGATCACTCTTCCCTCAAATGGTTAAGGAACTTCAAAAATCCAGAAGGTATGATAGCAAGGTGGCTAAGTGTACTCTCAACTTACGACTTTTCCATTGAGTTTCGACGTGGCTCTCTCCATACGAATGCTGATGCAATGTCTAGGAAAACTCATAAAATCTGTAAAAACCCAACCTGTTCAGACTGTGTGAAACTTGCAAAAAAGAGTGAAAAGGTATCAAATGTAGTACCTACACAAACAGATCCTTTGATCATCAAAAAATGTGTCATTATGCGTATTGTTGATCAAGTAGTTTCTAGTGCAGGTCACACGATTTCAGAGGACTCAGATTCTCAAAATTATCATTCATTTGATTCTAGTCAGTTTTCATGGATTCAGACATGGTCCGACGACCAAATAAA
Source organism: Ctena decussata (assembly GCA_963989385.1). Lineage (NCBI taxonomy): Eukaryota > Metazoa > Mollusca > Bivalvia > Lucinida > Lucinidae > Ctena > Ctena decussata. The sequence goes on from OZ022514.1 coordinate 41,753,384, forward strand.
GCATTGGCAAGCATTAGATTCTGATATAAGTAGAATATTTCGTTAAAGAATAGTCATACTAGTCAGCCTTCCAGAGAAATAATCGCTGGAGATAGTAGAAACGTCAAAGCCCTTTGGTCATTATGGGATTCTCTCATAGTAGAAAATGGTGTCTTACGATATATATGGCATAATGCAATAGATGATAGCACTAGTAGATTGCTGGTAACGCCTCCAGAAATTAGAAAGGTAGTTTTTTAGCTCACCTGAGCCAGCGGCTCCGGGGGAGCTTATCGGATGGTAAGGCTCCGTTGTCCGTCGTCCGTCGTCCGTCCGTCCGTCCGTCCGTCCGTCCGTCGTCCGTCCACACTTTCAAACAACTTCTCCTCTGAAACCACTGGGCCGATTGTAACCAAATTTCATATACAGCCTCCTGGGACCTTAGGAACGAAAAGTTGTTCAAACCGTCCTGGTCACATGACCAACATGGCCGCCATGCCCATATATGGTAAAAACCTGAAAAAATCTTCTTCTCCAGAACCAGTAGGGCGATGACCTTGAAACTTGGTATGTAGCATCGGGTACACGAGTACTACCAAGATTATTCAAATTATGACCTTGGGTTGACCTTGACCTTTTTTACGGTAATGTCAAATTTGCTTCCTTATGCTTTTATATGGCAAAATGCTGCAACATAAGATATCTTGGAAACTGTTGAATATTTTGGCCTAAAAATTGGTACATACAGTCATCTTAATGACTACATGAAGATTTATGAGTTCAAGAGGTCAAGGTCATTCTTTGACCTTTGACCCAGAACTCTCATATTTTGACAATATCAAACAATCTCCTCAAAAACAACTAGGCCAATTGTAATTAAATTGCATATAGATCCTCCAGGGGTTGAGGGAATGAAAATTTGTTCATACGGTCCAGGTCACATGACCAACATGGCCACCACGCCCATATATGGTAAAAACCTTTAAAAATCTTCTTCTCCAGAACCAGTAGACCGATGGCCTTGAAACTCGGTATGTAGCATTGAGTACTCAAGTACTATCAAGATTGTTCAAATTATGACCCTGGGTTGACCTTGCCCTTTTTTACGGCAAGGTCAAATATCGGAAAATGCTAGCACATGAGATTTCATGGTAAGTTTTGAAGATTTTGGCCTAAAAATTGGTATATACAATCATCTTAATGAGTACATGAAGATATGTGAGTACAAGAGGTCAAGGTCATTCTTTGACCTTTGACCCAGAAATCTCAAATTTTGACAATTTCAAAGAATCTGCTCTAAAACCACTGGGCCAATTGAAACCAAATTTCATATAGAGCCTCGAGGGGTTGAGGGAATGAAAAAATTTTCTAATGCGCCTGGACACATGACCAACATGGCCGCCATGCCCATATATGGTAAATACCTTTATAAATCTTCTTCTCCAGAACCAATTGACCGATGGCCTTGAGACTTTGTATGTAGCATTGGGTACTTGAGTACTATCAAGATTGTTCAAATTATAACCTTGTGTTGACCTTGACCTTTTACAGCAAGGTCAAATATGGGAAAATGGTAGAACATAAGATTTCATGGAAAGTTTTGAAGATTTTGGCCTAAAAAATTGGTATATACAGTTGTCTTAATGAGTTCATGAAGAATTATGAGTACAAGAGGTCAAGGTCATTTTTTTACCTTTGATCCAGATCGCTCATATTTTGACATTTTCAACCATTTCCTCAAAAGCCAAAGGGCAATTGTGAACACATTTCATATAGAGCCTCCAGGGGTAGATTGAATGAAAAATTTGTTCAAACGGTCCAGGTCACATGACCAACTTGGCCGCCATTACCACTTATGGTATATTTTTCTTCTCCAGAACCAATACACCTATGGCCTTGAAACTTGGTAAATAGCATGGAGTACTAGAGTACCACCAAGAGTGTTCAAATGGTGACCTTGGGTTTACCTTGACCTTTTTTGCGGCATGGTCAAATATGGGAAAATGCTAGAACATAAGATTTCATGGAAAGTTTTGAAGATTTTGGCCTAAAAATGGTATATATGGTTGTCTTAATGAGTACATGAAGATTTATGAGTACAAGTGGTCATGGTCATTCTTTGACTTTTGACCCAAAGCTCATATTTTGACAATTTCAGAAATGATAAGTAAAAGCCACCTTGCCAATTGTTCAGGTGAGCGATTCAGGGCCTCATGGCCCTCTTGTTCAAAAGCTACACTCATATAAAGTAGCTGGTCACTTCGACAGAAGACGTACTGTTGATGCTATACGAAAACGATTTTTCTGGCCTGGCATGTCTTCTAATATCAGCATTTGGGTCAGGCAATGTGACTTGTGTGCCCGTAGAAAACCAGGTCCCGGTAAAGGAAAATCGCCCTTACAGCAATCTAAGTCATACTATTCTTTATCCCGTATAGCTATAGATATCTTAGACTGTCCACAATCTACCAATGGTAATTCATATATTATTGTAGTATGTGACTACTTTACAAAATGGGCCGAAGCATATCCTGTTCAAGATCAAACAGCTTTAACCGTAGCTGATAAACTTGTAACTGAATTTATAACAAGATTTGGAGTACCTGCTGTTATTCATACAGATCAAGGGAGAGAATTTGAGTCCATCCTTTTCTCTAGGCTCTGTCAAGTATTACAAGTCATGAAAACAAGAACTACCCCATATAGAGCTCAATCTGATGGTCTCGTAGAACGTTTTAACAGAACGTCACTTCAAATGCTGTCTATGTATGTTAACAGCAACCAGTCAGACTAGGATGATCAGTTACCATTCGTATTAATGGCGTAGAGGTCTACTGTCCATGAGAGCACTGGATGCAGTCCAAATTTGCTAATGTTGAATAGAGAATGTTCATTCCCAATTGACATTATAGCAGGAAATCCCCCAGCTCATGCCCAAACAAGTTGTCCGGTTCAGTTTTTAAACTGGCTTACGTACTCAGGAAATAAAACCCACGAATTTGCTTTCAAGAACCTTAACCAAGCTGCGAATTCGCAAAAGAAATACTATAATGTTGGCTTGAAAGTCAGAAAATACAAACAGAACGAGTCTGTATGGAGGTGGTATCCACCTTTAGCAGGTTTAAAGCTTGGTTTGGGTTGGACAGGTCCCTACAGAGTTATAGATAAACGGTCTAGTGTCATATACAGAATTCAAAGAGATCCAGCATCAAAAACATTAGTTATTCACGTAGACCATCTAAAACCTTACCAAGGAGATGGCACACCTAGAAACTGGCAAGTATCAGACACAAATACTGAACAAGACACAGAACGTACAGATACAAAAGTGTCTGACACTATAGCTGACGATACTGACAACACAGAAACTGTAGTGTCTAACACAATAAACGATCACACACATACAGAAGCATATCGCACTAGATACGGTCGAAAAGTAGTTCCACCATTAACATACTGCCCTCAGTAAAATGTTTTGGTAATTACAGCGCGTAACATGAGATTACATGTTTATCAATCTTCAGTGACCTAGAAGATTAAATCATTTTATGTAGCTGTTTTTAAAATTTTACATATATATTAAACACGAAATGTTTAAGATATTGCTCATAATTGCTTCATTTACCCAGAGTAAAATGAATATAGAACAGTAGAAGACCAAGCTTGTTTTTCCAATATAGCCTAACAACATTTTTTTTCTCACTGTTAATAGCCCATTGATTTTGTTTTTCGATCATTTCAAGTCATTTCAATTCATTCTCTCAAATACAGTCACCCTCCTACATATGAAATATCTGTGCATATCCTAGTGCACTCTTCTTTATTACTTTAACTTTACCTAGAAGTATCAGACTTCTCATGTCTGACATTTGTTTCATTCCTACTAAATGATTCTATTATTCTTTTCAACAAAATATATTCATACATTCTTATATGGTAATGTTTTGTTTTTGTGACTAAGCTTCACTTGACAGTCAGCTATCATTTGTCCATGATCTAAATATGGTTTTATGTTGTTTACAGCTGATGGTTCACTTGAAAATTTTGTCACTTAAACATATACTTGCTGAGTCTGTTATGAGAACCAGTCTAATCTGTTTAAAGTGTAAAATACAGATAGTCGGCATTAGCCATTCCATTACTTAAATATGGATAAAGGTTGTGCATATGTCAGATGTTTCTGTATTTGTACTTAACATACCTCTTTGGATCATATTTAATTTATAGGTTGCAGGCTCTGATGGGTAAAGACACCATATGTTGACATAAGTAAGGTTATTTTCTTGAAGTTGAGATACATTATGTATGTCGTTAGACCGGTCTGTATCTGCAATTTGGAAGTTACCGTTTCACTGCAGTATTTTTTTTAGAGATTCACATATTTTGGGTACCCTGTTTGTGTTAATGGGTAGTTGCACTTTGTGTCTGAATATGTGCTAGTTAAAATGTGTCAATTTCAGCTTGTTAAATTTGATCCAATTCCCCTATCAGTCAAACTTTTGTCCTTGAAGTCTGTAAACAGCATTGTATGATTTCATATAATGTGCCCGTCACATAACTGAGACAAAACCATGCTGCAGAAAGAATTCATAATGCTTATTTCCATGTATAATTATCAGAAGTTTCATAGATACTTTGTCCGCCTCGTTTCAGATTCAGAATGTCTTCCAGATCAAAATATCCGCTGGGTCTTGAACTTCAATTAAGTGTTGATGAGGATGACCTGGATTCCTTGGACAATGATTTACGTCCAATGTTCGTATCGGGTTTGGCGTGTCAAGTATCAGCATGTTCCAATCATCCGTACTACAGCATTAATACGTTATGGAAACATTGGAAGAAAGTTCACAGGCCTTACATTCGTCTGTTCAAGTGCGTGCATAAAAAATCAGACGGAGTGTGTGGGTTCACAGCGACCACTGTTGGGGTTGTGAGAAAACACTGTGTAAATACTCATAAACTAGAACCTTCGAAGTTCAAAATTATTAAAGACATGGTACTTAATAAAAACTATGTGAATCCAAAAGATGTAAAATGTCCTAAAAGACCGTCATCTATAAACGAGGAAGGCAGACAAGCTGCAGCTGCAGAGCGCCACTCGAGACCTATCTTGGGTCAAATTTAGACTGGAGAAAATGTGAACAGAGACGAAACAGTAACTATCATCAAACATACAGTGTCAGGAAAAACTCAATTCAAACCTCACATTTATCAGAAACCACATTGGAAACCTAATCCCCACCGGAAGTAAACAGTCATGATTTACATTTTGTAAATCTTATTTTCTGTCTTCTTTAGTGATATTATTGTTTGTTTTCTGCTTGCCTTCTTGAAGTCTTTCACAACCTTTTTTAGCTCACCTGAGCCGAAGGCTCACAGGTGAGCTTATAGTATAGGCAGGCATCCGTCGTCCGTCGTACGTCGTACGTCGTCCGTCGTCCGTCAACATTTTCAAACGACATCTCCTCTGAAACTACAAGGCCCATTGTAACTAAATTTCATATATAGCATCTATAGGCAGGGGGAACCAATAATACTGTTTTTTATCCAAATTGCTTCGGAACTTTGGTTGCTATGGCAACTTAAAGTTTCCATTGACTTGTATGGGAAAAATTGAAAATTTGCATTTATTGCTATGTCACTGCAGATATTTTGACAAAACTTTTACAGAAATGTTCCTTGAGTAGTCCTCCATCAACCACATGAAATTTTTGTCAATTGCACAATTTGGCTGGTTGCCATGGCAACCGAATGGTTAAAAATAGAAAAAATATTAAAAAATCATCTCCTCAGAAACTATGCAACCAATAAAGCTCAAACTTCACAGAAAGGATCTTGGCACTGCCCTCTATAAAAGTACTGTTTTTCTTGGCAATTGCTCTAGCAGTTTGGTTGCTATGGGAACTTAAAGTTGCCATTGACTTATAATGGCAAAATAGAAAATTTGCATTTATTGCTATGTCACTGCAGATATTTTGACAAAACTTTTACAGAAATGTTCCTTGAGTAGTCCTCCATCAACCACATGAAATTTTTATCAATTGCACAATTTGGCTGGTTGCCATGGCAACCGAATGGTTAAAAATAGAAAAAATATTCAAAAATCATCTCCTCAGAAACTATGCAACCAATAAAGCTCAAACTTCACAGAAAGGATCTTGGCACTGCCCTCTATAAAAGTACTGGTTTTCTTGGCAATTGCTCTAGCAGTTTGGTTGCTATGGGAACTTAAAGTTGCCATTGACTTATAATGGCAAAATAGAAAATTTGCATTTATTGCTATGCCACTGCAGATATTTTGACAAAACTTTTACAGAAATGTTCCTTGAGTAGTCCTCCATCAACCACATGAAATTTTTGTCAATTGCACAATTTGGCTGGTTGCCATGGTTAAAAATAGAAAAAATATTCAAAAATCATCTCCTCAGAAACTATGCAACCAATAAAGCTCAAACTTCACAGAAAGGATCTTGGCACTGCCCTCTATAAAAGTACTGTTTTTCTTGGCAATTCCTCTAGCAGTTTGGTTGCAGTGGGAACTTAAAGTTGCCATTGACTTATAATGGCAAAATAGAAAATTTGCATTTATTGCTATGCCACTGCAGATATTTTGACAAAACTTTTATAGAAATGTACCTGGAGTAGTCTTTAACCAGCCTTGTTAAATTTATACAAATTGGGCAATTTTTCTGGTTGCCATTGCAACCGAAAAGTTAAAAGTGGAAAAATATTAAAAAATCATCTCTGCATAAACTATGTGGCCAATAAAGCTCAAACTTTACAGAAAGAATCTTAGTACTAGCCTCTACAGAATTACTATTTTTCATTACTCCAGCAGTTTGGTTGCTATGGCAACTAAGAGTTTCCATTGACTTATAATGGGGAAAATGGAAATTGGCAATTTTTGCTGTCTCACGGCTTTTATTTAGATTTTCTTTCTACAGAAATGTTTCTTGAATAGTCCTCTATATTTCATATGAATTTTCTCCAAATCGCTGAATTTGATTGGTTGCCATGGCAAAACAAAGGGTAAATTTTCGAAAAAAAAGAAGAAAAAATGAAAAAATCTTCTGCTCAGAAGCCACATGGGGGATGAAGCTGATATTGTGCAAACATGTTGATGACAGAAGCCTCTACATGAATTTTGTTTTTTCTTCCAACCCAATAATAACTTTGGTTGCTATGTCAACTTATAGTTTCCATTGACTTATAATGGGGAAAGTGAAGCCATGAGGAGGATGAAGCTGATACTTTGCATACATATTAATAACATTAGCCTCTACCTAAAGTATATTTCATATTATCATTGCCCATGTGAACTGGTTGCTATGGCAACTTAAAGTTTCCATAGACTTACAATGGGGAAAGTGGACATTTGGTATTTATTTCTGTGTTACGGCAGATATTTTGACAAAAGCTTTACAGAAATGTTCCTAGAGTAGTCCTCTATCAGCTATAAGAATTTTGCCCAAAGACCTGATTTTGATTGGTTGCTGTTGCAATTGAAGGGCCAAATTTTCAATTTTTTATTTTTTTTTTTTTTGCCAAAGATCTCCTTCTCAGAAGCCATTAAGGGGGGATAAAGCTTATTTTTTGCATAAATGTTTGTGATATTATCCTCTACATAAATGGTGTGTTTTATTGCTGTTGTGCATGTTGTTTTGTTGCTGTGGCAACTTAGTTTTTCCAACATAACCTCAGTGCTCAGGTGAGCGATATAGGGCCATTGGCCCTCTGGTTTAAACAAATGTTGTGTCTACTTGCAATATTTGTTTGGAAGGGGGGAGTGTAAGGGATACATATATTGGGCAAGCAGAATTCTCGGTTGGAGGAGAATTATCACGTAAATGGTTTATTAGGTGTGGTAATAGTCTCCCTTGAGCTGAATTGAACAGAAAATTATGTCTGGAAAATGCTATATATTGTGCAGTCTGCAGGTTCGAAAGCCGTTCTTTAATCAGCAATATAATCTGTCTGAACTATGTATTTTCTCAGGTGCTGTCAGTTTGTGTTGTTAGTGTAATTTAGTTTCAACGGCTCAGAATTGGATATATGCTAATGAAGATGGCATTTGTCTATAATATCTGTTTAATACTTAGTATAATTTATAAGCCACAGTCAAGTGTGACTGTATGTTCTGATACAACTAATACGATTTCCATTAGGTACCAAGTTTTACCTAAGAAGTCGTTTTTGGGACACAAGTACCATGTTTTGCTTGATCTCAAATATCTAAAATCTAAACTTGGCTAAGTTTCCTGACCCCCTAACTCTGGGGTTGGGTTGTAAAATATACACATTTAACACGCCTGGTAAACTATCACAGGTACCTCCGGCGGAGGTACCGATAAAAAGTTGTGACAGGCACCTGGAGCTGCCTGTGACTGTCCAAAAAATGACAACAAACGGTAGGTATTCCTCTTTTTTGACAAAATATAAAATAACCAGGGAGTTTATTAAAAATCAAAAAGTGCTATTCGACCCTTATAGACATAAAATTTTGTCACACATTATATCCCCCTGAACTTTCCATATTAACCAAAGATACGACTTTTGAAGTGGCTTTGATGTCAGTCCACAGTACTCAAAACATAAAGAATTCGGCCGTTTTTGGTCTTAAATGCAGTGATCTTGCATACGAATCTGTTTTTCTCGGCACACTGGTGTTAAGGCAACCTCCTTGCTCAAATATAAATGTCGATTGACTACAAGTAAGGCTTGATTTTTCGAAACAAGAGCTGGAGGTGCCTGCAATGGTGTGGAGGAGCCTGTGATGTAAGCAAATATAGTGAAAATCTGAATAGTTATTGTAGCTGGAAATATTGACATCTTCTCTAAACCACTGCCTGGAAAGAATCGTTCATTCAACGCCCCATTAAGCTATCATAATGCGTAAATTCCATGTTAAAATTTCTAAACCACCATCTCAAAGAGTTATTGCCCAATTTGTTTCCGCTTCTGTAAGTCAAACATTGACGAATTTCACATAGTTGCTGAAAATTAACTGCCTAATTCAGTGTTAGAATCGTTATAAAATGTGCGCTTAAATAAGAGTCAACATTTTGTGACTGGTGATGACTGTGATCGGGAGGTGCTGGCTGCGAGTCATTCCAACTTGTCAGAAATTGTCGAGGTCACACGTCATGCCATCTACACGTATGGTGTGTCAAATTGTCAAAATTGCCGATACCCGTCAACAGGCATACACGTACAGGTATCTATAGTGTTGATCCTTTGGGTACCTCATATGTGTCGCTCGCAAGTGTCGTATGACGCTCGCTGTATGTGTTAACTTTGTGGTAACTGGAGTGATAGGTGCTACAAGTGATTCAGTCTAGGTAGTTTTGAATTGTTGGCGCTAGAATCCAAATACATTCGTAAGGCCCACAGATTACGTCATCGGCAGGTGACATATTCTCAGTATTACACCGTTCAGTATATTGAAGTGTTCGGAATCTTACTGTAAATAACGTGTAATTCAAAGTCTCCGAACAGCCGCTGCATCAAATTTGGTAACAAAAAAGCACTTTTACTACATAAAAGTCATCTTCTGAAACGTTGTTTTTGCAAACGTTTCGAGTAGCTAGCATGGCGTGTGACCTCGACAATTTCTAGCGATTAGGAATGACTAACAGGCAGTCATCGCCAGTCACAAAAACGCTGCCTCTTATTTAAGTGCATTTCATAACTATTCTAACACTGAATTAGGCAGTAAATTTTCAACAGCTACGTACAACTCGTCAATGTTTGACTAACAGATATGGAAATAAAACGGATAATTACTCTTTGAGATGATCTGCTTTGGATTTTGGATTTCTGTTGTGAAGCATCAATGTAACGTGTTCTTATGTCCGCTTGTCTGTAGTCTTCTGGCAGTAAGGTCCTGTACAGCTGCCCACTTTGCTTTCTGGTTACTTTTGTAATTTAAAGTATAAAATAGGAAAACAGAAGTTAGCGTTGTTTTCATTTGGGGTAGGTGAATTTCCACCTGTCTGGGAAAGAGCTCTTTATTCGGTTTACCATGCGTGCCTTTTATGAACTATTGTCAACGTTTACTTACTTCCATCTTGGTTTTGAGAGCAGGATGTAGAATCTGATTTTAGAAGTTCATGATCATTGTTTGCCCTTTTTAACAAAACTATGCTTGATATTCGCATTATGATAGATTAAATTGCGACGTTGAATGAACGATTCTTTCAAGGCAGTGGTCTAGAGATCAAGAATATCGATATTTGCAACCGCTTTCAATCTTCAGATTTTCGCTATATTTTCTTACATCACAGGCACCTCCATTCCGTCACAGGCACCTCCAGTTGTTTTTTTTACCGATCCAGCCTTATTTTGAGTTTATCGGCATTTATATTTGGGCAAGGAGGTTTACTTTACGTCCGTATATCCAGATCAACAGATTCTTACGCAAGAAAAGTGCATTTAGGACCTAAAACAACCGATTTGTTCTTGTTTTGAGTACTTTCGACTGTCCTTAAAGCCACTTCAAAAGTCATATCTTCTGTTTATGTATAAAGTTCCCGGGGATATACTGTGTGACAAAACTTAATGTATATAAGGGTCGAATAGCATTCTTTGATTTTCAATAAACTCCCTGGTTATAATGTATTTTATCAAAAAAGACGAATACCTACCGTTTTTTGTTTATTTTTGGTCCGTCACAGGTAGCTCCGGATGCCTGTCACAACATTTTATCGGTACCTCCGCGGAGGTACCTGTGATAGTTTACCAGGCGTGTTTAATATAAGATAAATTTGCTAAATATTGTTAGGCTGTAGAGGAAACATAATCTGAAATCATGCCATTTAAAATCACTCAATACAAATTACTTTTTCTTTCATATTCTCAGACAAGCTCAAAAGAAGAACCCGTAGGGAGAAGGTTTGCTCGTGTTCGTCTGTCTGACTGTCTGTCCTCGACTGGGACTGGTCGTCCGTCTGTCTGTCCTTATCCGAGTCTGTTCGTCTGTTTGTCTGTAGGACTATTCGTTCATCCATACAACACTAGTGTCCGTGTGTAGTGTTTAACAGGGCTATTGACCTGCCCGGGTGTGCTGATTGGGGCTGAACGGACAAATACTTATGCGTATAAACTTGTGTGCCAAGCATAAGAGAGCCAACATGATAGAACAAGTAGTGATATATACTATTTCAGGACAGTTTAACACTTAAGTTGAGTAACAACAGTTAAAGTGTAAGAGCTCATTCCCTTCATATTATTAAGGGACTCATGGCCTTACAATTAGGGATCTCGTCCCGTTACATTTGTTTTGGTAATGGATCATTTAGGCCGGGCCACCATGCCTTTGTCTGACAGTAGCCACTTTATAGGAAAAACAGCAGTACAGCAATACTTATGAAGTGTTTTGTTGGCACTTGGTGTGTAAATTTAAGTTGCCTTGACTGCATATTTACGGTTCTCTACATTTCTTTCAAATTAACTAGGGAATGCCATTAGACTAGGCTTTTTCTCCTAACGATTAAAGAGCGACCGTAGCCGGTCTAAACTGGATAAATGCTGACTGCGGTCACTCTGCAAAAGACTAAATATTCAAAGCATCCATCTGCAAAAGGTCAGTTTTAACTGCAGTAATCTGTAAGATATAAAATGACGACTGCTGTCTTTTTCTTGTTCAGTTAGATTAGTCAGACAAGAACAAAGTCATAACAACACTGCCTAGCCGCCACAACTTAGTAATCTCATCCTTCCAAGTTCCTTAATGTGTATGGGTACAGCTCTATGTATTTCCACTATTTTGCAAAGAACGTCACATCTGTCATATATGTTGGCCTCCCTTGACGACATAGCCCTTCCAAAATAGTATCTACTCTCAAAGTAAAGAATTCGATTTCAAGGAGCAAATTCTTTTCTTTGAGAATGAACTCTTATAGGAAGACAAAACTGGCAGCGCTGCATCCCTTGAAATCTTTCACTGTTGTGACCTATATTCCCAGTGCATTGGTAATGAGGGCCTTTTCATAATTGAAATACCTAAGCCTCTTTTGCTTAGAAGTGCTCTTTGAAACAAGCGCGACCCAGTGGGCAACCATAAAATACATATTGCTAGAGAAGTGTAGCGCAGTAGCCTAACAACTGAGCTACTACAGAAGAGCAAGTTGACTGCATTGTTTCGTCTAGTTCTCATAACGATGACCCCTGAAGGAGGAAGAGAACAAATCCATAACCCTCACCTCCTGAACCGAGTCTGTCCGTTGTCTCACCAGAGAGAGCTATTCTGATTGACTGCAGTCAATCTAATTAAAAATTATATTATAGCGACATTCAAAATCAGAATAGAGTTTAATCTAATATGTCTAATGGCTACAGTCTGCTGAATGTAGTCAATCTGTAGAGGATTCAAAACCATTATAAGCATAGGTTGGTCGCCCACCACCCGCACCCGCTACTGTGCTTGAAGCGCACCACTAGACACTTTAGTATCGAAAATTGAGATATAAAGAAACGTTGTATTCTAGATTTTTACGTTTATACATGTAATGGTTCTTTTGCTAAGCATTAACAATTGATGGTTGTTAAGAGTAGACCAAGCTTTTTGTAAAAGCTATATTTGTCGAATGGTAATATATTGTAATGGCCCAGTTTCCTGTGACACGATTCTAGTTTTGTTCGCAAGTCAGCGGTTTATATACTGAACTAAAAAAAAAACGTTACATGCACATTCAATACACGTTTTCTTTGAACTGAATTAAGACTTTACCAATTTTATTTTATATCTTACTGCCAAAAAGTATCCGTATTTACGAACATGAATATCACAACATAAGCTGCGAGATTAGTGTCTCCAGATTAATTTGATTCAATGAGGGGTCAGAATTTGAAAGTGCTATTTTGAGGTGCCTTTCGAGGACCCGTGCTTCACTCAAGTTGTCAGCCCATGTAAGCAAGTCACTTCTGAGTCGTTAATCGGACATATGTTGTTACGAAAACAGTCCAATCGCCGCTTCCAAAGGGTTGATCAGTGAAGCACAAGGCTTGGAATATCGCTTTTCATTACACTTGACTCTGACTTTCATGCTATGCACTTAAACTCCCATAGACAATGCAAGATGATATACCATGGACAATTAACCAGTTTGATCAAACTTTTTCATCATGAACCATTGTCTGGAGAAGCTGGAATAAGATACATGAATTAAACTTGAAAATTTTATTGAAACGTACAGGTTAATCGGAGTAAATGATTTGCTATACTTTTAACTGCAAGGGAGACAATTTCAAAGACATAGTGTCTTTAACATCTTATTTCTTTGAGCTGCTGGCTAAGTGTCATACGGTTCATAGGGTTTCTTATTGGCGATTACAAGGCAAATCCGAAAGTGCAAATATTTAAGCGCTTGCGCATGCGCATCGAGCGGTTCACATTGTCAGTGATGTTTTCAGTCAGAGTGGATTAAGTCTGTAATAATTTATGCAAATCACAAACCGATTAGTTCATAAGGTTGTCTTGGGAGAATTACGTAGCATTATTTAAAAATAGTGTTCTTTAGCTTAAAATTCATGAATTGTCTATGTAACGTTTCTTTTTTTGTTCAGTATAGTTTCTATGCGATACGCAATCAATACTCGGTTGTTTTGAAAGATGCAAATCTGTCGCTCATTGTCTGTGTTAACAAAGTGCTTACTCTTGTTTTGCAAATTAATTTAATCCTGTATGTGTTATTAATAAGTTGTTTATCTCAAAATTGAGCAGATCGAAGTGTATTTATGTTCACTGTCTTCCATCCTGTCAGCTGCTGTGTGTAATATTGGATTGTGGGATTGAGTGCGTATCTGTCACAACAACAAAGGTTACTACGAATAGTCAGGCTAGATTTCACAATGAATTCTAAGCAATCGGTACCTACAAAAGTTTTCTAAATATGACAGTCATAAAATTCATTCTATTGGGGTCATTTTGATAATAATGATTAGCCGGGTTTCATTTAAGATAGTCGTATAATTGCAGATTAAAGCTTGGTACCCGGGGTATTTATCGGCAAATCCAACATGGCGGCTATTGGATTTTTCCTTTAACGGCATCTTCCCTGAGGCGTTTGTTGCGGGATCACGTGATCCAGCGTTTCTTCTGTCGGCGGACTTGGGAATTCCAGAACATACTGGCCTGGGGTGCGGGATCCCTGAACAAAACCTGACGGGTTTTGCGGGACGGGAACATAAGCAGCTTTACCAGGAATCCCAGTAATCTCAGAATTCGCTTTGGTTAGAGACAGTCACGTTTATTTTTGCTGCGGAGATAGGATTTTACAGCACACTTCATGCTCATATCCCTTGTAAATTATCTGAAACTTCTTTGCATTATTCAGTCATCAAGACCAACACACCCTCCATTTATCATGATTTGCTAGCATATTTTAAACCATTAGTTTGCATTAGTTCGTGATCACTGTCGTTGCGAATAAATCGGTAGCATCATTTAACTCTCATTTTCAAACTTTCTTCACTGTACATAAACATGTGTTAATTTATTTTATGAAATGTTAGTTTAAACACCTAGTCATAAAATAACAAAGATCTCATTTGTCTGAAAATAAATTTTATTTGCATTATTGTAAGGATAAAATTACTTTTATTGATACAATGTCTTGTTTCTTGTCTTCAATCCCTTCAATAAGGTGCTGAGTCACCTGCAATACTGAATAGAACAGAACTTCTGCCTGTTTTTACACCATTTTTCACCATTCTGTTCATCTGAAAAACTGACACAATTCAGTTCATCTAAAGAACGGAATAGAACAGAACTTCCTGTTTTTACACTGTTTTACACCGTTCAGTTCATCAGAAGAACTGACACCATTCAGTTCATCTGAAGTACTGAAGTGAACAGAACCTCTGCCTATTTTTACACTATTCAGTTCTTCTGAAATACAGAACAAACATCTGCCCATTTACACCATTCCGTTCATCTGAAATACAGAATAGAACAGAATATCGGTCTATTTTTACCCCATTTATTTCATCTGAGATTCACTTATACCCCTCGAACGAGGCTTAGACACACAGAGTTTTAGCGAATCGGCTAAGCAGCTGGGGCTTTTGCTGTGTATCCAGCTTGAGCGTCTGTCTGCTGTTAAATACTGCTGTGGAGAAGTCCTGCGGAAGCTGCTAAACCCTCGGCGCATAACAATATATACTATGCAAAATATATTTAACAATTTTTCATGTTTTGCACTTTTTCTCATCACCGAAGTGCAACACTGAACAAAATTAATTTGCAAGGAAAGGAACCGTATATGGGGCTAAAGATAACATGGAATTACGAGAGCCATCTTTAAAATCGGTATTCGGGAAAAGTGATAAGCGCGGAAGGGGTCAGCGGCCAAAATTCGCAGCCATTAAAAGCAAAGCTAAAATGTGTAGCATGTGGGTTTTTGTACCGTTTTTTTCGTCCTTTTTTATGTGCATATTTCTTACCAAAGCTATAGATTGTATAAAAGATATGATTAAGCTTAACCACTGACAAATCTTAGCCTGCGTCATTGACATTAAAACGGTACAAATCGGTCCATTGTTCGATGCTTCACCGGTCTTCCGTTCAATGGAGAACCAAAATCCGAGAAAAACAATAGGCTAAACTTAAAGACCACAGCTTGATAAATTTAACTAAGAAGTTCTTTCAGCGAAGTGCAACGTAACTGTAAGATAAAAGTGACGTTAGTCTAAGACTTTTGGCTTTTACTCAGTAGCCTGGAAGATTTTTGATTTCAGAATTGATTACGTTAGCATATTGGTAGATACCAAGCAATCATACACTCGAAAGGGATTTAAGAAATACCGAATGAAACAATGTTTTAAGATCATAACGTAAAAACAAGGGAAAACGTCAATTTTTCAGACTTTGTAAACCCTATACACGTAGCATATTCAAATGTTTTAAAGCGGTTTCCCTTGTTTTAGCAGTGAGACAGCCGCGTCATTATTATTTTGACTTTTGCATATGATCAAAAATGTATTTTACATACAATGGTCTTAAAAACTGACGTCACGGTAGTACAAACGCTGCAATAAATCATTCTTGATTTTTTCCTGGTAATCAATCTCGGACGATCGGCGCTTGTATCGTGATGCAATAAAGGTGACAATAAAAGCCTTAAATCGTGGATCTGGCACATACAAAACTATTGCTAAATTTATTTTGCATAGTATATTATTGTCACTCCATTTGAGGTCTCAGTTGATTCACCTTCAGTGATGGTGTGACTTTAATGATAAATCAAAACACATTTTGACTAAGTTTCATGAAGATTGGATCAAAATTGTGCCCTCTAGGGTGTGCACAAAGTTTTTCTAAGATTTGACCTAGTGACCTAGTTTTTGACCCTATATGACCCAGTTTCAAAGTTGGCCTGGATATTGTGAGGATAAACATTCTGACAAAGTTTCATTAGGTTTGGATCAAAACTGTGACCTCTAGAGCATACACAAGGTTTTTCTTATATTTGACCTAGTGACCTAATTTTTGAATCTACATGACATTCTTTCAAATTTGGCCTTGATATTGTGACAATTTACATTCTGACAAAGTTTCAAAAAGATTGGATCAAAACTGTGCTTTCTAGGGTGTACACAAAGTTTTTCTAAATTTTGACCTAGTGACCTAGTTTTTGACCCAATATAACACAGTTTCAAACTAGGCCTGGATATTGTGAGGATAAAGATTCTGACAAAGTATGAAGATTGGATCAAAACTGTGCCCTCTAAAGCGTACACAAGGGCGTTTTTATATTAAACCTAGTGACCTAGTTTTTAAACCGCACATAACCTAATTTCAAACTTGACCTATATATTGTGACGATAAACATTCTGACAAAGTTTCAAAATAATTGGATCAAAACTGTGTCCTCTAGACCGTACACAACATTTTAGTAATATTTGACCTAGTGACCTTGTTTCTGACCCGACATGACCCCGTTTCAAACGTGTCCTACATGTGGTGAGGATAAACATTCTGACACAGATTCATGAAGTTCGGATCAAAACTGTGACCTCTAGAGCGTATTACGCGTGCTAGGTTTTTCCGTGTCAACAGTATGAAACAACTGTTTGACACGGTTGAACCGGCGAAAATCTTTTCATTTTTGAAAGAGATTGGCATATATAGTAAAATATAGTTTAGTTAAGTTGCGGTATTTTTACAACAGTGGATTTAAATTTGTGTTTACTCATCTCGCTGGCCAAGAGTTCGTTTTATGTTATCAGTCTTAAGCTAGCCGTTGATCGGCGTGTTTTACCACATACCCGACTTGATTCATTTTTATACTGTGCACTCATTTCTGACCTTATGCATATAACACGTTTTCGTTTATAGCGTTTTCGGCGCGAAATAGCCCTTTTGGTGCTGATATGCCGTAAAATCCATATCACTCACTCACTCTAGAGCGTATACAAGTTTTTTTTCTAATATTTGACCTAGTGACCTAGTTTTGGACCTAACATTACCCAGTTTCAAACTTGGTCTAGATTTTATAGAGATAAACATTCTGACAAAGTTTTAAAAATGATTGGATCAAAACTATGCCCTCTAGAGCGTTCACAAGGTCGTTCTTATATTTGACATAGTATCCTAGTTTTTGACTCGACATGACCTACTTTCAAACTTGGCCTAGATATTGTGACGATAAATATTCTGACAAATTTTCAAAATGATTGGATCAAAACTGTGTCCTCTTAAGCGTACACAACATTGTTCTAATATTTGACCTAGTGACCTTGTTTCGGATCCGACATAATCCAGTTTCAAACATGTCTTAGATATTGTAAGGATAACCATTGACCTAGATTTTATGAAGATAAACATTCTGACTAAGTTTCATGAAGTTTGGATCAAAACTGTGACCTCTAGAGCGTATATAAGGTTTTTCGAATATTTGACCTAGTGACCTAGTTTTTGACCCGACATGACCCAGTTTCAAACTGGGCCTAGATTTGATAGAGATAAACATTCTGACAAAGTTTCATGAAGTTTGGATCAAAACTGTGCCCTCTAGAGTGTACACAACGTTTTTCTAAGATTTGACCTAGTGACCTAGTTTTTGAAGATTGAATTAAAACTGTGACCTCTAGAGCGTATACAAGGTTTATCTAATCTTTGACCCAGTGATCTAGTTTTTGACCCGACATAACCCAGTTTCGACTTTGGCCTAGATTCTAGTAAGACTAACATTCTGGCAAAGTTTCATAAAGATTGGATCAAAACTGTGCCCGCTAGAGTGTACACAAGCAAAACTTGACGGACATTATAACTCTATGGGGGCTATCTGTTGCCATGGAAACCAGAGTTCTGAGTTGATCTGCACCAAAACCTAATGCAGCCTTTCTCCGACCCCAATGATGCTTCAGATAAAATTTGATTGCGATCGGCCCACTGGTCTCTGAGATATTTATGTTTGAAAGTGTTGACGCACCCACCCACGCACGCACGCACGCACGGACGACGGCTCGACTCCCATCCTATAAGCTCACCTCTGGGCCTTCGGCTCAGGTGAGCTAAAAACAGGAATATGTAAAGCTCTGCCCAAAACTTTTGTCAACCGTAGCTACAGACGGGCTTACAGCCCGCCTAAATATGGTTAAACTAAGGACTTGGAACATTTTACGGCCGCCAAGATACAAGAGAAAATACAAGGTACGAAAACTTTATTCAGAATCGATTTCCAAATCACAGCATATAGGACATTAGCCGTCAAGTCTATTTTACCGCCAAACCCAGAGAAAATATTATACATAAAAAGTAATTATCACAGTAAGAATTCAGTTATCACAGATATATACATTCCAATGAGTTACTTACATTTAGAAATAGATCAGCACTTACAGTGAACTTTTGCGAAATAATTCACTGTTTGGCCGTCAGTCATAAAGATGATCATATCATGAGCGCGGAGAGCAAGTAATGTATCTATACTTACAAATGACTGACAAACTCTGAATTGTTAATCACCTATTTACTGCCAGAGCTGAACTCTTTCGATTCTCATTCTTAATATTATGCTAGGAATATACTGAGAGGATGTAAAAACTTCCACGTTTTAATTGCTGGCTGATAATCCTTTCACGAGTGACACCTTTTAACATTTTATGATAAAATGCTTGAAACTTATCAAATTTAAAGACTATGCAGTTTATTCGAATCATTTACGTAAATAACGTCAGTAGAAGAGCGTTACATCTTTGAGGTGCATAAAGATATGACATTGTTTTCTCCCACCCATACAAAAATTTTAGGCCTTTAGATCATATAAATGGAACATATCAAAACCATGTTCCAAGTAAGAGTAAAATCTGATTAAATTTCACATGCAAATGAGGCTTTGGATCACTAATTATTATTCATGGGAAAACAAGATACAGGGAAAAAGTTCCTTTATTTTGCAAGTAAGACATAAAGTAAACATATCAAGATCATATTAAGATTACTTCTATATCATATTAAGACCACTCCACTAAATCATATCAAGATCACTATAATTTAAAACATATTACAATCGCTGCCCAAATCATATCAAGATTACTCCTGGCTGATCTGCAATATTAATGCGATTCAGTAGGTGATTTTGATGTGATCTGAATGTGATCCAGGAATGATTCTAATAGATCTAGAATCTGTTGAATTACATTAAGATCATTGCAACCAAAACATATCAAAATCACTATCTCACTATCACAAAACCAAATTATATCAAGATCACTACTAATTTCTAAATACAGGTCTGCAAGGGCAGGGTCACATCTGACAGGGCCAAGGTCAAGGGCAAAGGTCAAAACGTATCAATAGTGGTCAATTTTGGGGTCATTTCAGGCACCACATTTCATCAATCAAACAGTCTTCCAGACACAAGGAAAAATCACATGACCACAAAATAAAGGTCACACTGACCTACATATATTTGAGGTCATTCTGACCTACATATATTTCGAGGAAGGTCCAGGTGTCACATGGAAATAATTATTTTAGTTTATCCCTGGTTAACTTGAAAAGTGTCCATCGGACACATATGCCCCGCCAAATGCCATTAACTACATGGAATTCAGTTGGGCAGACAATTAGAAAAAGAAACACAAAAAACTAGCAAGAGGTGTCTTCTTGTTCGTAGCATATCGACCCAATTTGATGCATCCATCAGTGATGTTTAATAAATATATTCCATATGGTTTAGGAGTTATGGCCCAGACAGGAATTTTCAGTGTAACACTACAGGGAATGTAGTCAATGGCAGATAATTCAAAACCAAAATTAGCAAGAATTGTCTTCCTTGTTTGCGACATGATCATTAAAACTGCAAAAAGTATAGTCAAATATACTAAGTTTATTTGGATTTACATAAATCACTTATGAATTTTAAAGTACAATAGAATTATACTGTAATCATAGAGTCTCAGGCCATCAAAGTTAGAGATGAAAAAAATCACACTTAGATTATTCATTCAGATTACAGCAAAATCACTGTGTTCAGCCATTCAGTGATCTTGATATGATCCATAATCCACATCACTCTTGAATCGTATTTACAGATCACAAATCTATGACTTCAATATAATTTTGATATGATTATGAGGTGATCTGAAGGATCAAATTTTTGTATGGGACACCTTTGCGTATATAAGATAGGCCCTCAGCTCATATAAGAAAGTTCTATCTTACACCTGGCAACATCTTTCTAATATTAGCAACCAGACTTTTACAGTTTTGACTTTTGACGCAGATCAAGCCTCGTCCCCGGTTGAAATTCCGACCCCTCGGGTGAGATTTCCCTATCATACATGGACACTCATGATGGATTGTTATAATCTTTAGACGATCTTTACTGCCTATATATTGTTTCGTCATCCACGTTGGTTTGTAATTATGATTGCAGCTGATGCCGTCGCGCAAAACCTATTACGGAGACGGCGTCGACGTAAGCTAACGTCATGGCCGCTGGTTTTTAGTTTCGGTTAGCTGCTTTTCTAGCAGTCTTTAGAGCTTCCTGTAAACCGTGAACGTCGTCTGAGATTGTAAATTGCCGTAATTAACGCATAAAATTGTCTCGCGACGTCACATTTTGAAATTTCAGCATTTAACTGGCCCAAAAAGCTGCATCCGTTTGCGATATTTAGGCGCGGTATGCGAAATAAAGCCACAGACCGAAATCAATCTTTTAAATGTTGATTTGATATTGAAAGGGAAAGGCTTCCTCAGAAAAAGTGTATACATGAAGTGATTCAACAACTTTGTAAACTGTACTAAAAACACGAGTAACACGTGCTTATTCCTGGCCGATTCGGTTGAACGATTTCAAAATCGTGATAGTGACATAATAAGGTATAAAAGAGTATACATCTTATGAAATTGTTGTGGACGCAGCTGCATTTGTTTTTGAGATATTCAAAATTAAAGGGTGGAAGTTTTAAAAACCCTTTGTATATATTCTTCTTCTTCAAAATTGTCCAAATCTTTTCGTACCGGTGTAACGAAGTAAAGTGACCCCCATAGAATAACGACCCCCCCGGTCATTATTCTTCACAAAAAGAGACTCCTTTTCTATAAAATACTGACCCCCTTTAAAAAATAATGACCCCCTGATGAAATCTATAAAATAGTGACCCCCGGTCATTTTTCTTTAAAGAATAGTGACCCCCACCCCAACCTCGGTCATAATATCATGAATCCCCATGAAGCAATGGCGTCTTCATATATGCTTATGACATATAGGATTTGTGTCCAGTCTGTTACAACTCTTGTTTGGTGATAGATTTTGAAATAACTTGGCATTAATTTCAAAATGATGTGTCGCGCGCAAGTCCTAGGTTCCTAACTCGGAAGTCAAGATCACAGAGATCATTTAAAGATAATGGTGTCCAGCTATATGACTCTGGCAAAGACTGTCGTGTCTGAACTGTCACTTTGTCATTTATGAGTAGACTTTCAAATGTTAGCCACATAGAGCCAATGTATCGCGTGCAAGATATAGGTCCCCGCCTCAAAAATTAAAGTCAGTGTCACAAATAAGACGACAATGTGTTCAGTATGACTTATAGCGTTAATATACTATAAGATTTTAATATTAGCATGTAGACTTATGCACTATAAAGAGGTTTTGCTGTTGAGCCTGCAAAATTATCGCGTCTGCACACTTACTCTCACTGCCTTTCTCAAGAGGGGTACATGGCATTTTGAGTCTTCCAAATGTATTTTCGATTTTTCTTATTTACTGAATTTATTTTCGTTCAATATGCTTACAATGAAGAGAGTACAACAGCTGATCATAGTATGCAATAATTTGTAGATGAATAGTATGCCAGCTTTAGTCTAAGATGCAGAGGGTCTAATTATCTCAACCACTTTTTCAGTGTTTAGCTGTATACTATCTTCACCTCCTCTTCGCCTAAGCATGTCACTCACATATAATGCATATATTAAAATCCTACGCATACATGCAAATTGGCTTGCTGAGGCACGGGGGTTGGGGGACAGTATCTCTATAAAACTTTGCTTATTTTCAATGCCTTTCAGTTATCAAAAAACACCAAAAATCTAAGTCTATCTGCTTAAAAATGATACAAAATGCTATTTATAGGCAATTCAGAGCAACACCTTTTGAAAGGAAATTTTTAAGTACACCGAAAGTTCATTTTTTGACCAATTTATACGCAATTTCTTCACATATCGTCATTTAACTTCGCGTAGAGGTGTCATAATATTATGACCAAGGTACTTTTCTTTAAAAACAATAATTGCCGGCGATCAATTTTCCTAAAACAAGTGACGGTGGTCGTTATTCTAGGCGGTCACACTTCTTCGTGAGGCGTGTTTTAACTTCGAGTGGGAAGGGTGTGTATTTGTAAAGGGTTGCGGTGGGGGTCATAATATTTTAATGTTATGACCGGGAAGTCAAAATATTATAACAGGGGGTCACTATTCTTTAAAGAATAATGACCGGGGTCCTTATTCTATGGGGAACTCAAGAATAACGACGCCCGGTCATTATTCTATAGAAAAAAAGAATCCGTTTCTTAAACATACTGACTCACGTTCACCCCCTCGATGACAGATACAAAATTTTAATCCCCACCTAATCGACCATTAACCGACTATGAATTACTGCAAGTTTTATTATTGGTAAAACTTGCTGATGTTGTTGGAAAGTGTGTGTGTGTGTGTGTGTGTGTGTGTGTGTGTCTGTGTGTGTGTGTTTAGAGGGGGTGTATTATAATATTATAATTTTATGACCACAGATTCATTATATTATGACGGGGCAGGGGGGGGGGGCAATAATTCTTTAAAAATAATGACCGGGGAGTCCTTATTCTATGGGAAATCCATAGAATAACGACCCCCATGTCAGTTGTCTATAGAAAAATGAATAGAATAACGACCCCCTTGTCATTTGTCTATAGAAAAAATGACTTCGTTTCTAAAAGATACTGATACCCGTTAACTCCTCAATAGTAGCTATAAAATGATAATCCCCACCTAATCGAGAACTAACTGACTAATTTCTCATGCAAGTTTTATTATAAGTAAAACTTGTTGATGTTGTTGTTGCTACTGCAGCTGCTTCGGCTATCGCAGCAATAGTAGTGCTTACAAATTTCATGAAGAAAATTTGTTTTCTTGCTACTCAAGGAAATTTGACAAAATTTCAACCCGGATAAGGACCAGACACATTTCATTTCGATTAGTTTGTAAAATAGTATCATTCTACACAAGGTACTTTTCTTTAGAAACTAACAAACTAACTAACGCACCCCTCCTACCCCCCCCCCCCCCCCCCGCCACACACACACATCCTTCCTATGCAAAGTTAAATCGCTTCTCACGAAGAATTGTGACCGCCTAGAATAACGACCCGAGTCACTTTATCTTTTTAAATTTGACTCCGATCATTACTTTCTTAAGAAAAGAACATTGACTAGAATGATACTTATTTACACTACTCGAAATGGTCCTTATCTGGTTTGAAGATTTCGTCAAATTTCCTTTAGTAGCACGAAAGCAAATTTTCTTCAAGAAATTGTCAGCACTACTACTGCTACGATAGCAGCAGCAGCTGTAGTAGCAACAACAACCTCAACACGTATTACCAATAATAAAACTTGCAGGAGTTCAGTTAGTGATCGATTAGGTGGGGATTAATATTTTATAGTTATCATCGAGGGGGTTAACGGGAGTCAAAATCTTTTGGAACGGTGTCATTTATTTTTTTCTATAGAATAATGACCGGGAGATCGTTATTCTATGGATTCCTATAGATCAACGACCCCCGGTTATTATTCTTTAAAGAATAGCGACCTCTTCATAATATAATGACTCCGCGGTCATAACATAATAACACTATGACCCCCTCCCCTCCCCCCCCCCCCCACTCAACCCAACAAACACACAGCATGAACAAGTTTTACCAATAATAAAACTTGCAGAAGTTAATATACAGTTAGTGGTGGATTAGGTAGGGCTTAATATTTTATAACTATCATCGAGGGGGTTAACGGGAGTCAAAATCTTTTAGAACGGTGTCATTTAATTTTTTTCTATAGAATAATGACTGGGAGATCGTTAATCTATGGATTCCTATAAATTAACAACCCCCGGTCATTATTCTTTAAAGAATGGCGCCCTGCTCATAATATTATGACTCCGCGGTCATAACATAATAACATTATGACCCCCTCCCCACAACCCAACAAACACACAACATGAACATGAATCCCCGGTCATTATTCTTTAAAGAATGGCGCCCTGTTCATAATATTATGACTCCGCAGTCATAACATAATAACATTATGACCCCCTCCCCACAACCCAACAAACACACAACATGAACAAGTATTACCAATAATAAAACTTGCAGAAGTTAATATACAGTTAGTGGTTTATTGGGTGGGGATTAATATTTTATAGCTATCATCGAGGGGGTTAACGGGAATCAGTATGTTATAGAAATGGAGTCATTTTTTCTATAAAATAATGACCGGGGGTCGTTATTCTATGGGGGTTATAATTCTTCGCGAGGGGTCGATTAATTTCGTGTGTGGGGGGCATAATATTATGACCGGGGAGTCATGATATTATGACCGGGGAGTCACTATTCTTTAAAGAATAATGACCGGGGGGTCGATATTCTATGGGGGTCACTTTACTTCGTTACACCGGCGTGCATGATGCCGCCAATATTTTTAACTGTCACTTACATTAATGTACTTTTTTCTGAGAATGTATTCTGAAAAAGAGACGTGACATCGTCAAAAGTCAAAAAAGTAACGATAATAATAATAATAAAATTAAAAAAAAAAATCACAAAAATTATCAGCAATTAAACTCATGCGTCCACGACAGGGAATCGTTGCAGAATAAAACACGAAAATTTCCCATTGCTTCTATAGGCGCACTGTCTTAGAATCAAAAATAGTAACTATAAAAACAGACAATGTAAATTAGATTTTACTATGGCTATCATAATGACAAACATTGTTCTGAAAACGAAAATTATTGTAGGTCACTGACAATTGCCATGTCATTTTGGCCAGGGACCTTGAGTGAAAAGCTGAGAGGGGTAAATCGTAGATAGACTACTGTGCAGAGCACATTCATTACATATATTAAGTCAATTTAAAACATTTAGATAAGATCAGATTAATTATCAGAGCAATAAAAAGCAAAACACATGCAAAACTAAAATTTGTGAGCAGCATATCAAGACATCTACAAACATAAAAACGCGAAATCAAACGAAAACTGATTAAAAATCAGCTCAAAAGGAAAGGTTAACAGAAATCAGATAAAAACTGGAAATACAGAATTAAAATCAAAAACTAAACCTATATAAAGAACATTTGCATGAGGCGCCTCCCTAAGTACGTTTTAATCCTCCCAAGTGTCTATAGACCTCTCATGTCCTCAGATCATTTGGAAGATTGTTCGAACACTTGCGGCCTCGTAGTGAAACGTAGCTTTACCGTATCTATCAGTTCTCTCTCGAGGGGCATCTACCATGTCTACCCAAAAGAATAACTGGTAACTTGAAAACAAATTAGATTATTAAATAACCAGGTGTCATATTGCGTACAATTCTAAAACCCTCTTTAGCCATGGCCCTCAGTCTACTGTAATGTAATGTTGCCATACTGGCGGCTCTAAGTAATACATCTTAACACTAGCTGCAGTGACTTCCGATATAATCTATAAAGATCGTCCTTGGAAAAAAAAAAACACACACACAAGAATGAACATCAGCTGGTGTCCGTTTCACTAATGATCTTAAGCTTAAGATTTTCGTAAATTCTATACAGTTTGTGTGGAACTTTCGAAAATTTCAGGCTTAAGATGTTAAGTGAAACGGGCACCAGGGGCCGTATTTGTAAAACGTCTTCAGTGGTTGCTATGCTGTTGCTAAGGCTTAATTTCTATGAAGGGGATTCCCTACAACTATGAAATTTGCTCTGGAGGAACAGCCTTTTCTTTTTCAGACTGTTCCTCTAGAGCAAATTTCATAGTTGTAGGGAATCTCCTTCGTTGAAATTTAGCCTAAGCAACAGCATAGCAACAACTTAAGTGACCCCAGATTCTCAGTGTTTGAGACTTTTATTACAGCAATGTCGTTTGATCGTCCTCTAGCGAAAACCGAATACTGATCAGTTTCTGCCAATGCGCATAACAAAACGAGAAACGTATGCAAGGCGGCCAGCGCACAGCACGGTCACTTGCTTATTACGGTAAATATCTTATGTATCCGCGACATGACAAAACCAACAAAGTGGCATGAGCGCCCAGCGCAGACTCTGATCAGCCTGGGCATCCGTCCAGTCTGATCATAGTCTTTTCTGTGCGCTAAAACGGTAGCTAAGGGCCTAACCTACCTCCATGCCGTCAGCGAAGACACTGATAAGGCAGGGCGGATGCCCAGGCTGAACAGAGTCTTTGCTGGGCGCACATTCCACTTTGTTGGTTTTCTCGTGTCGCGGCTCAAATAAGTTATATTTCAGGTCTTAACTAGCGTAAAACAGCAGTTACCTGGTGCTAATGATATTTGTCTGAAGCAACCGTCATCAATTTAGGAAACGAAGCCAGTGGCCAGTACAGGTACACGTAAAAATAACCGTTTTATAGAACATATTTCCCTGACTATGAGATCAGTGTTTCGAGATTCCTGGTAACTGGCTTCATCTCATAAAAATGTGAGTTGCTCAGACGAATGGCATTAGTACGGGGTAACTGCTTTTAACGAATTAAAATCGTCCTCGTAACGCATGAGGTATAACTTATTTTTTTACCTGGTTCGACTTTGTTTTTCAATAAAGCACATCCTCTACTTTCTCCTTTATTACACTAAAAATAAAATGCTTCTTTCAGGTTAAGAGAAGCTTTTTGGAGCTTCTCTATTAGCTAACTATCACCGTTCTAAAATAAACATGTCAAAATTAGTCCTCCTAATTTTCGACGTAGACTTAATACGAATTTAAGTGTGTATGATTATATTACCTGTTTCCTGCATTAGGATTTTCGATAGAAAGTTTCAGAGAAGAAGGAAAAACATCTCATCTCAACATGCACAGTGTGTTATCTTTGTTGAGTTATCACTCTATCACCCGGTGCTAAAAACTCTCCCATTTTGGAATGCAACAAATTTCTGAAATAATCTTGGGTTTTCACTAGTGTCATCATTTATATAATACTGTGAACATTTTTCCGCGGTCAATTATTATCAAATTCAACACTTTCATTCTTCGTGTTATTTTCAATGTGTGTTAATTATGTTTAGCAATAAGAACTATATTTTTTCAACAGGTGTCATTTTTGCTTTCTTTTTTACTTTCCCTGCCCAGCTATGCAGTCAGATGAAGTTGAACCAAACACGGATGTTTCAAAATAAATAAGTAATTATCAGAATAATCAGAAAGAAAATAAACCGAAAACATATTAACATGGTGAAAGAATATATACACAGAGGTCCAGATGAAGAGAACTTAAGTTGTTTATTGTGAAGTAATATCCCTTTATGTCCTTTAAACCTACGTTGTGACTCCTCGTTAAAATCACCTGGCCAAGAAAGTTTTAAGGAACGTAACAAATGTTTTTTCTTCAGAAATAAAACATATGAAATATATTTCTTTATAAAATGAAGCTACCTTTATTTTCAAACTGTTTTATATTAGCTAGCTAATTGTATTCAAAGACAGATATTATGTAAATAAAGTTATCTGTAATTTTCCTAAAACAATGCATATACTGCTAACTATCAACAGAGATATCTGCATTTTAAATAAAGATATCTGTAACAAACTATTAAATGGGTAAAAGTCCAATGCGATTGTCACGTACATGTAGACAAACATACGAGGAATGTTTACATAACTAAAAACCTTTCATTGCTACATAGGCATGCATTCTGGGTCTATAATGTTTGCAAATCCCGCTTACTTAAAGTAGAGTTGTACATAAGAATAAAAGCCTACAATTTCTTTTACGGGTTATCAGCTAATGCTGTGAGCTCTTGATTCAAGGAGTATTATACAAATAATTATCATTGCTTGATTTGCTTCTGCACTGTTTGCTAAGCCCCAGTTTACAGTACACCATTTTGTCACACACTTTTTGCTCTAGTTTGTCAAAAACATTTGGTGATAATGACAGACAATTTGTTTGAAAACATATGTTGTGACCCTCATTAGGACAACATCATCGAGGGTCGCAACATACGTTTTAATAAGAGATAAAGAAATTATATATAGCTCTAAATTAGTGAAAAAAATAACATTGCGGAAATTGAGTACATAAAAGTTAATTGAAACACTGAGTTATTTCTGTATTCCACTTTATAAAGTGTCTTAGGACGAAAGGATGAGTGAAAAGCCTTCTAAGTGTACATTAACAGCTATGTCGCTGAATTCTAAGTTTATTTTTCCAGATAAGAAACGATGCTTTCTAGCATGCACAAAATAGATAACAGGGGCTCACTTATTTGTCTACACAGTCTCGGCGGTCTACACTTGTCTATGAACAATGAGAGACTCGGCATAGTCCTACCATTCTGTACGGAAGCATGGGCTGATCTAAGTTTGCTGTCCTTTTTAACCCATTGTGGTAGTGGTGACGGTTCTAGTATGCTTTTCGTGTGTCCTAAGTATCGCTGAAGTCCATTTATTGACAAAGTGTGGTTCTCGGGCTCGTTTGGGTTCGATAAACTTTTTTTAAGTCTTACAAAATTTTCGTCATGATGGCCTGTGGTGTATATATGTAGTGTGTCGTACCAGAATCACTGTGTATGAAGAATAAAAAGGTCTTCTTACTAATCGGAAATGTGTAATTCCTGTTCCAGGTCACTAGCAATAGCGTCAACGTCCCCAGTAGCTCCACCAGCAGCTCCACCAGCGGCGTCTGCAGCTAGAAAAGGCAAACTTTTGCAAAAAAAAGGGTGACAAGAATTCGAACTCGAAACTCCATCTACCTATGGCACTCCCTCTCTCCCTTTCTCTCCCCTCCCCCACCCTCCCCTCATACACACACATGGCAGCTTAACGACAGGTCTTCCTTACAGGTTATGACTGCTGAGTACTATCGAACGTCCTTTATGTCGAAGGAGGTCTAAATGCATGTAGATAATTCAAACTACATCAATTTAAAGTGTATGGGTACACTTCCATGTTTGCTTGCCATTTATATAAAGTGAAACACCTTTTGTGACTTCCTCTTTGTTTTCAGAGGATGAAACCCTTCATAGGAACTACTCCTAACGGGAAAAATGTGTTCCTTTCAGAGTTGATATCCACTGAGAATGGAAGCAAAAAATAAAATGGCTGAATTGCGTCCCCTGAATATGTACCCATTCATCGCAAACTTCGTGTTATGGATCAGTATTTTAATATTGCCCTACTTTAGTAAGCATGCGCGACAAAATGCCTCATTTCCATCCTTTCTTCCATTTGCTCCTTAATTCACACTGGTGTAGATGGACTGGCTGCAGTCTGAAAATTGGTTTGCATTTTCATTTTTTAAATAACCTCTCATTTGCCACTTTTATTTTGGTCTAATGATAAAACAGAGAGATATTTTTTTTTCTTTTTCATACTCCGATCCGATCATATCTGATCATAACATCAGAGGACTATTCTGTGATGGAAGAAAGCCAGAAGTAGTTCTCAGCTGTATAGGGGCTGGGAAATACTCTGTGAAACCACCGCGACCCCGAAGGGAACAGTCAACCATTCATACTTGCCGGCGCCGAGTTTGAACCTACGCGACTGAGGTATGTAGCCAGTGTACGGATTATAGGCAAATCTGGCTACCGACTGAGCTATCGGGCCGATAATAATGACTTGCTACAGATCCCTTGGATAGACTAGCATCATGTCAGAGAATTAAATAATCAAAATATGTTTTATGGACTGAAGCCAGTCTATGGTGTAGAGTATTTGAAATATTCGGAATGGATGGATGACTTGAAATTTTACGCCCTTTCTAACAGTTTATCTGTCATATCAGTGATGTTCCGCATAAGCTTTTCGTATAACCATAATCACGCTATTGACGATTAATAGACGCTATGGAAGCACAGAAGTGATAAACAGTAGATAACAGGGTTCATGATTATTAATTTGATATCAATCCGGCTTTGTGAGCGAGACATAGTTGTCTGTTTGATGCGTCCGTCCGTTCGTGCGTATGTGGGCATAAATTACCTTCCCGATCTCAGTCCCAGTATCTCCCACAATTAAGAAGCGTGAAACATGAATGTGTGAGGCATGAAATAGAATTTATGAACTATGAACTGTAATGAGCCATGAAGTGTGATGTATGAATTGTGAACTGTAAACTATGAATTGTGAGGTATGAGCTGATAAGTCGGAACTGTGAAATGTGGAATGTGAAGTATGAGATGCGAAATGTAAATTAATAGCTTTGAAGTTTTAAGTAAGAATTTGGAACTTGAAAGTATAAAGTATAAATTTTATGTGAGACATCTAAATTGAGAAGTGAGAGGTATGAACCATGAAGAAAGCATTATGAGTAATGAACTATGAACTATGAAATATGAACTGTGAAATAGAATTCGAAGAATAAATTGTGAAGTGCGAAGTATCAGCTGTAAGTGTGACGTATGATTTATGAGCTCTGAAGTACGAAGTGTGAAGTGAAAAGCATTAAGAGGAGTTTGATATCATCACTGCATGATATTTGAATGACTGAACACAGGTTGGGAGCGTAGTATAGAATGTTGCAATCTGTATTGTGGCAAACTTTTTGTCGCACATTTATTTGTTCGACATCTCATACAGTCAAAAGTCTATTTTCATTTATTGTTTTCGTTTTGGACCTAGTTTTTAACAACATTGATATGACTAGTAGCATCGTGATTCGGTAATAAATGTGGGCTCTTGTTGTTGCTGTGGTGGGTTTATTGTATGTTGCGGCTAAAGAATGGACAGTTAAGGTGGAATAAGACAAAACCCAAACTTTCAGTTTTCGTGTAAAAAGAACAACGATCAAGAAGCTCAGCGCTTTCTAAAGTACCAAATGACTTTCTTTAAAGTGTGAAACAAATAGTGCATTTTCTATGACGTCGTGAAAATGTGAGGGTTGTGCGCGTTTTTACGCAAAATAAATAGCGCTGGTTTATATATGATTTTCGCATTTGTTTTGCTGTCCGTAAAGATATTGCAATAAATTTCATACCAAAGTGTGAGCCGTCAAGAGGCCTTTAAAGATATATTATTACCTTTTTCGATTATTTCCACATTTCATGTTGATTTGGACAAATATACTAGTCAAAAGTTCTAACCGACCACTTACTTTTGATCATTTTTCTTCAATGCTATTCGCAATCGCACAATTCCGATTACAGCCACGGATAGGCAAATATGCTAGTAAACCATACCACTAAAAGGTTAAGCGTTATTTAGTTCACTGTATCCAGGAGTCACAGATGAATGCAGGTACCCCCATTTTCAAAATTAACAAGAATTTGCATTGAGTGGTGGGGTAAGTTTTAACATTTTGACCCAAAGCAGCCACTGTCATGCAGGAAGAATGTTCATTTCTGCATAAATCTGTTTATTCAGTCATTTGCTTTAGTAATGAAGTGGTTTTGCTCACGTAAATCGGATATTTCAAAAATTGATTTTTCACAAATTGTAACGAAATGCTTAATTTTGTGAATTTTAAAAATGGGGGTACTTCTGTTCATAGGCACATCCTAGCTGTAATGTTAAGAATTTTGTCTAACCTTTTCATGACTGAGTTGACTGACATATCTGCCTATTTGGGGATGTAAATAGAATTGTAAGATTTTTGGGGGCTCTGAAGAAAATCGATAAAATGTAAGTGGCCGGTTAGAACTTTTGGCTAGTATATAATCTTTCATTATCTATCGAATATTGCTTAATCTTACATAAACGCTTAAATAGAGAAACAATGTCTCCGAAAAAGATATCTAAAATTTTGTAATGTTTTGATGAAATATGATGACATGTAGTTTTTGTTTAATCATTTTAAGTTGTCGCCGTGCAAATTTTTCACAAAGTATATTTGGTTAACTATAGCCCCTGTTCCGATGATGTCGTTTCTTTCAACGTCAAAGGGAGATTATTCCTAAGAATGTTTTCCAGTTAACGTTTTGTTTCTAGTAAAACATTTATGATCTCTTCTAGAGAATATAACTGTACGAAAAACGAAAAAACTGAATTAATATCTTATTCCTTCTTCCAGGGAGGAAGATTTCAATGCATCAGGGGTTCATTTTTGCCATGATATTTATTTTGCGTAACGTGACGTCCCGTTATTTGAGCTCTTACGAACCGCGTATTGGCGACGTCAGTTACTTCCGAAAACAGCAAAACCGGGAAAATGAGCCCCTGACCTGTTTGAACTCTTCTGTCTAGAAAACGGAATGAGATATTTTTTCGATTTTTTCGTTTTCATTTTCATAGGTTTTCTAAAATAACTCGACATTGCTTTATCGGAATTAAAGATATGTCGGAAACCGCTCTTAGCGTCAAATTTAGTTTGACGTTAAAAAATCGACGTTATTTGAACAGGGGTTATGGTTTGAAAAGTCTACTTTAAGAAATATTCACACGGTAAAATATTAATATTCTTTCATTAATATTCCAACTTAACATTTCATTAAAACATATCAAACTTTGAGATTTATTTCTCGGAGGCGTCTTTTCCTATTTCATTTTTTACGTGAAAAAGGCGAAATTTAAACAGCTTATTAAAAATTAATGTTTGCCTTAGTTTACTCGTAATGCAAAGAGATTGCGCAGAAAGTATAGCACAGATTTATGGAACTCTTGATGGCACGTAATTTGGTATGAAATTTATTTTAATACCTAAAGTGACTGTAGAGCAATGTCGATTAATGCGGATATCTGAGAGCTATAAATTTTGCGTCAAAAAGGCCAAACCATCACATTTTCACGACGTCATTGAAACAGGAATTGTTTATTTTACGTTCAAAAGAAAGTCATTTAATCCATGATTACCGTGGCCAGGTTTTTGCCTCCGATCTGTATTTGGCGATATAGGTCCGACTGTCATAACTATTGTCATACCAAAAATGCCCATTATCGTTTGGGAGATGGACTTTTAAATCATCCAAGATCCGTCTCGTCATATAATACACGAGAAATCGATATTAACTTGCAATATGATAGTTATTTAGATGGCCATTAGCGGATATTCCGCAGCTCGCCGTTGTGCACCATATCGCAAAATTAATTTGATTCTGCCATCAATCGAAGGGTGTGTTTTTCGTTGCTTCCCATTTCGCATTGTTTTCAACGACGTTCCCAGTAAGATCGGGATTTTGATAGCCATCGAACATATAAAAAAAGCCCACCTGAAAGTAATCTCCTTCGTCGATCACAGCTATATCTTGATGGATCAGTTGCTGCGATAATTCTCGCTTTTCTTTGTAGTAACCACCTGTCCTATACTTCGAATTGTTGTTGAACCGAAATGGATTTATATTTAAGACAGGCTTTCTCTACTGGGGTGGGGTCTGGCTCCCAACCCAAGTTTCTATAAATTCAAACTTGCTGGGAAATGTTAGACCCCTAACGCAATATGTTTATTTCTTCGATTACGATATTTTTAAATTATTAAAAGAAATTTTGTATCTTTTGAGCCTGTGCCTTACGATACCAAGTGGAGGATTTTGCGCACGGCAAAGACAAAGATCGGCCTAGACATCAGTCCAGTCTGATGGGGGTCTTTGCGGTGCGCTTTATATGTAGCAATAAGATTTCTTCCAGCGTACAGCGAAGACCCTGATCAGACTTTGCAGATGTCCAGGCTGATCTTGGTCTTCGCTGGGCGTGGTTTATCGTATGCGTTGGTTCTAGTAAGTATTTATCCATTTTGCTGTACAGACACTCGGGTTTGCATTTCAAGGTATAGTGACGTTGCGCATATTATTTGTCGCGATACAGTTTAGTTTAAACAATATTTTATTCGCATAAATTACATACAAACAGCAATTGTACTATTACAATCAACAAGTAATATATGCAAATGTCGCGATACAGTTTCATTAACGGACGTGACGTTACTTGTTTTTCAAATACGATCTAGTTTCTGAAAGAGACGAAGGTCGAAACGTTAAAACCTGTGTTTGTCTTATTTCTGTACTTTATTAAGATACTTCTAGTAAATCTGCGCATTCGTGCTCAGCGCGAATGTAATACGAGTAAGTTGTCATTTACTAGCTTTCGATGGAAGATTCAAATATATTTGGCGAAAGGTTCCTTTTTACAGAACCTTAAACACACGACGGGTGGCATTTTTTAAAATAACATTAGAATCGATTTGTCTTGCCTTACTTTGAAAAATCATTCTTCACATTCTACAAGATTTAAACGGTTCTTGTTGTAGTACATGAAATGTGTTGGTTTGTTGATATTTCGATTGAAATGCAAAATATTGTGGCATCTGGTGGCTTTACCGTAAACCCTTAAATATTGCAACCCTGAAATTTAGAGACCCATATCCTACTTTCGTGTTGGTAAGGAACATAGTGAGCAGAATCAAACAATGTTCACATACATATAAACATTGACATCTCACATGATTTTTGTCGAAAAGAGTTAAAAGATACCCGCTTCTGTGCACGCAGAGCATGCGACTCCGAATGTGCACTGTCTGCAGAAACTCTCAAAATAGACATTTTCTGAAAATTAAAATTTTGCGTTTTATTCTACGATGGAATAAAGTTCTGTTTCCATATGCTTCCATATATCATCAATTACCGGGATGCTGTAGAATATATATTTGCAAAAAAAAAAAAACAATTGCAAATGTTTGACTCTGCTAAAGTTATTGTCGGTCAAAGAGTTATACAGTGCACGCATTGAGGTAACTGTAAAAGGTTAAGGCTTATCCAATTGATATTTAAGATAAACTCCTAAAATTTGGTGATTGTTGCTCTGTAGAATGGCTGTTTTAAATCAATAAATCGAATTTTGCTCTAAACGTTTCAAAACATGGTAGGGCTTAGAACTTTTCGACTGCCCCTCGTAAATGTTGACGAGATAAGTACTTCTGATAATCTAATCAACTGTCGTCCCTCGAGAACGAAAAGTGTGGCGGAGGTAGAACTGAAACATTTTCAATCTTAAAATATAAAAGGCTGATATCAGGTATCATTCCACAGCTGACTATCTCAATATTAGACTCGAGTGCTAAAAAATCAAAATTCGAATGTCTTTGTGCGACTTTACATATAAGAAACTAGAAATATTTTTTCAGAGAAAAACTGATATCCCCTTCCCCCAACCAGCCCATTTCCCAACCCCTCTAATGAATTTAAAAGCCTGTACAAGTAAAATATCTGGGCAAGTTTGGAGAAAATCCATCCAATGGATCTAAAGATATCTTATATAGATGACTATATCCTTGAAAAATGGGTCAAGGTCACCAAATACGAAACATGTCTTCACCCTTCTCATGCTAATCGCGTATATATACGTTTTTTTGGGGGGTAGGTCACTTTGTGAGGCTGTCAGGCACGCTAGACACCAGGTATACCCCAACAGTGGTGGTTGTCCTACGAAGGAGAGATTCTGCTTTCTATCAGAGCAAGTTTTTACCCACACCACTGGTATTGAGGATGACTAAACACCGAAAATACGTCAAAAATTTACGAATTTCTTCAATCACCTAATACATATGAGTCACTCATGATCTCAACTGATTCGGATACTTTGACAAGACTTGCACTGTTCCCGAAAAGCATAATGTCAAAATTTTCCTGATGCTTTCAGAATGGCATCTGCTTTGAAGCAGTACCTATTCTTTCAAGTTAACATTTTAATGTTTGTGTATATTTATATGCTTTTTTTTATTTTGTCTCTCCATGTTTATATGTATGTATGCTGTTCTAGTCAACTCTGATGCCTGTATGGGCCAAGAGTAATAAATCTTGAAATCTTGAAATCTCGATATCGTCTTTTTTCCAGACACTTCCACACTTACTTGATCCGTGTTTGTTCAAACAAGATTTGATCCATCTAAACTTTTACAATTGATAAATGTTCAGCCATAATCCCGGCCCCCAGGGAAGCAATCACTTTGTTCCTACGAAGCATACATTTGGGGCTAATATCTTGAACCGTTCTTTTTTTTAAGTGTCTTGAATGAACACCGGTTAGTCACAAGACAACCATATGACGTCACGTGACAGTCTGACCAATGCAAAATGGCGGCTTATATGTCGTTGTAATTGAGTAAAAATTTCAACAATATCGGTGAAATGTTGTGGAATGTATGGCTTCTTAGGTAAGGGTATCCCCTTTTTAGCGTCAGATGAGCTGAAAATGTAGCATGAGAAGGGTTAAACCTGTCACAACGATATATTTATGCAAGTCTGATGAATATCTGTCAATTGGATCAAGATATAACTAATTTTTAAAAGAAAAAATGTGCATTTATAAGATAGCTCTTGACCTTGAAGATAAGGTCAAGGTAATCAAAACACAGTAAACTCTTGAGATTGTCCCAAAGGCGTATCTATGCAAGTCAAGTGGAAATCAAGCCAAAAGCTAACGAGATATATCAACTTCATTGAAACTTTCACATATCTAAGTCCTCCTGTGACTTTGAAAATAAGGTCAAGTTCATCAAAATCTGTTCAGCTCTTAACCAAGTCCCAATGATGTATCCAGTCAAGTTTGGTGAAATTCCATCTGTTGGTTCATGAGATATTATGGGTACAAGAAATTGTCATCTAAGTCCTCCAGCGATCTTGAAAATGATGTCACGGTCACCAAAATCTAATTCACCTCTTAAGCTAGTCGCAGTAATATACCCAAGCAAGTTTGGTGAAATTCCATCCATTGGTTCATGAGATTATATGGTAATAGGAATTGTCATCTCAGTCCTCCAATGACCTTGAAAATGAGCCCAAGATCACCAAAATCTAATCATCAACTTTTAAACTTGTCCGAATGATGTATTCATGCGTGTTTGGTTACATTGCATCCTGCGGTTCAGGAGATATCATGGGTACAAGAAACTGTCATCTGAGTCCTCCATTGACCTTCAAAATAAGGTCAAAGCCACCAAAATCTAGTCAACTCTTAAGCTTGCCCCAAAAATGTATCCATGCAAGTTTGATGAAATTCCATTCATTGGTTCAGGAGATATTGTGGGCACAAGAAATTGTAATCTAAGTCTTCCTGATACCTTGAATATTAGGTCAGGGTCACCAAAATATAATCAGCTTTTAAACTTGTCCCATGATGTGTCCATGCAAGTTTGGTGAAATTCCACGTATTGTTTCAAGAGATATCGCGCACGCAAAAAAAACTGTCACGCCGAGGCCGACGCCGACGCCCGGGATCCGCACTGAAAACAATATGCCCCTCCCCCTCACCTTTGGTGGGTGGGGGGACATAATGGTTGATCCATGTGGTCTAAGGAGCATTTGAAAATGCCATGGAATAGCTTTGGTTGATCTCGGTGACACCGAAGGTATCGATAAAGCTGGTAAAGAAGATAGTTTATATGCTTTTCAGCTATCCGATTGGGTGTATAAAAGAAAAGAAGTCACTTTCGAGGGAACATTAAATTTCGGTGAGCTAAGTGACATCAATACTTCAGTCGCCGCTCCAAAGCGGTTTTCAACACTAGCTTTCACGGGGAGCAAGTGGATTGCCTTTCCAGATCCTGTATAACAAACGGGATGGTTAATTGATATAAAAATCATTTCTCCGCGCGTCATAACTGAAAAAAAAACCCACAAAATCCGAAAACTGATAAACAGTGGAACTAAGTTGTGCTCTTATATTCTTGAGAAAAACAACAACATTATTTTCGAAACGGAAAATAAACTGAATTACATGCTAAATAAGTAATACTCGGTCAGGCATCATAATTCCTTCCAGCAGGAATAATCGATTTCGGGTTAGGGTTATCGAAGATTCTCCTTGAGTTTATTCTCGGCGACAGACCTAACGACTTTGTCGATATACTACCCGGTTTCAAACTCAAGTTGCATCAAAAACATGTAAATAAAAGTATTGGGATTCATATATTGGACCAAGAGACACCTCAAGTACAATTCACACCCGGAGATATTCAATACCAAGCTAATTACAACTCGTTTAATCTAAACAAAACCCATCTTGGTGCAATTTCTTTTAAAAGGCTGCGTTTAAACCCCCATGAGATCACATCAGATCAGGTTGCAGTAGTAATTCAACAATAAAAAATAATTATAAAATAAATCCACATTATATATAAACATGGATCTATACCCACCACTTGAAACTGGGAACGGCCAGCGACTCCAGCATACAGCCAAAGTTTAATTCCGTCAGGAAAAGAAAGGTAATTCAGATCTTCGTGATACAAAAATATAAACGCGGGGTCAATATTGTGGATAGAATTAAAACCGCACTTCGACAGCTAGTATTGGTTTAACTGCTTCCGGTATTGTACTCTTGTCAACAATTATTGCGACGCCTATGGCTATCGGCATTTCGGCAGGCGCGGCTACATTGGTCTGCTTAGCGCATGCGGAAAGCTAATAGGTCAAAACTTCAAACGAAAGCTAAAAAAACACACGACAAAATCCGAGTACTGGCCGAATCTAAGCTTAACTCAATAGCAGACCGTATCTCTGTCGCTCTAAATGATGATTCGATTTCCGGATGAGGAATTCCGCTTGATATTGTCGACAAATTTAATCAAATAAAAGAGGAAATTTAAGACCAGCAAAAACCAAACATCGGCTTGTCAGATGCAAAAAAAAAGAGTTGATACAACGTGGCAGAGAAGAAGTGATGAATTTACTACGCACCAAACGGTCGAAAACCGAAAAAATCTGGTACTTCAACATAGATAATTCTTGCGTTCAGACGCAACGCGTTTTGCGAAGGATTTTGCCCAATAATTTATTAGGCTTCCATCATATAAAAGTGATCGAGGGTAAATCAGTTCTCTGGATGATATTCCTCTTTTAAGGAGATATTGCATTAATTCTTTGGGAATTCGTCTTATCTAAAATTGTCTATTATCCGTAACACTATTAATCACAGGTATTACTTGCTATCTCGCAAATCTATCGGACACCCAGAGAAGATATTCAACCCCAAATTCATTAACGATAAACTCCCACCAAGTTATCATGTTTCTCAACTCAGACTTAATGAGAGTCCGTAAACATGATTGCTCTATCTTAATCAGATCTTTTTCGTAAGACATGATTTATATCATAATGATTTTTTTTTGCTCTAATAAATACCTGGTTTTAAGTAAGCGACATTATTTGATCACGCGCACCCACAGCGTTCGATAACAGCAGCTTCCGATGGAAATACTGTCCAGTAAGAAACGGTGATTTATGCGGTTATATGATATAAGTCTCGCAAATCAATATTAACACGGGGAAGTTTACATATCGGTTAACATAATCTCTGCTCTCGAATGAACATATCGGTTTACATAATCTCTACTCTCGAAGGAACCCTTTAATTTTTTATTCTTAATGATCTTGCCACGCTATACCCCTTAGTGTTCATAGAGGAACGCCGTTGCTAAGGCTTTGTTAACCTTAGATACCGCGCTCCCGTATGAACGGGAGGACCATGTATATCAAAAAAGTAAACTGAGTGCTTGGTATCACGTGGTCATAGATGGGAAGAACAACAGTGACTTTTATCCTATGAATACGCGTGCTGTGTCCCATTATCTCCTTCGAATCCACACCCAAAATG
The DNA here is from genome assembly GCA_963989385.1 of Ctena decussata. NCBI lineage: Eukaryota > Metazoa > Mollusca > Bivalvia > Lucinida > Lucinidae > Ctena > Ctena decussata. The sequence goes on from OZ022514.1 coordinate 41,793,581, forward strand.
TTGCCTGTCTATATGAAAAGGGCTTCTAAATAATGACCACCTCGAAAAAAAAGCCAAGCACCCACCTTAGTCTTCGAAATACACGCTCCGAAATGCGCTACATCCTGTCAAATCTTTGTCTATATTTACAAACTAGAACATACTGGAAGGCCGACTCACTATTAAAGGCCCCATTGCTCTATCAGCGTGAAATATTTTATCGTGAGGTATCACTGCAAGCTTCTCCTTACAGTTTTGTCATTGATTATTATCGTAATTGGCCGGATTTAAAAAATCAAAACGTCCTTGAGTTTACCATAAAAAGATTTAAAAAAATAACTAGGTCATTTTAGTTGCCAACTAAAATGACCTTCTTTCGATTTCACACAAGGTACAGGTGATAAAAATACAAGGTACAGGAATTTAACAGGTGATAACAATACAATGTATAAAAAGGTAAGGCAAGGATCCCCTTGATTGTGCCGCTATTGTATTTTTTCATTGCTTAACAGGGAACCAGAGACGAAAACGTATTTTTATGGAGAGAAATCAGTTTTTTCAAAATACTTTGTTTCTTCTTTTTTGCCAGTTACATGATACAAAAAAGCACATCAACCAACATATCATCATCAATTCTGAAGGCTATACAGGTTTTATAATGATTCGTATTTCGACGATTTTTACCACTAGTAGGACTATGGAGACTTTAAGGTAGATGGATACTGAATAAAAATATTTGTGGAGCATTCATTTCATTATACCAGCTGAATAACCCAAAGGGCTATAAAACATTTGAATAAGAAAAAATATTTTCACCGTTTTGTTTTGCTAAAAAAAATTTATTTCGACATACATGTTTACACATTATCCATTTAAATTCATGTCTCTAGCACATGAATGCACTGTTATTTCTGCAAATCATATAATCTATAATAGGATATTTGAAACAAACTGGTCAGAAACGCAGTTATCTTGGTAATAAGTATAATTTTAAATTTAAAAAAAATGCAAGAAAATTGAATTTCATGAAAAAATGTCATGAAAATATATTCAATCGATGGGGCATGCTTATGCATATTATTTCAGTAAAACTTAAATTGTATGATACAGAATAAAGCAAAAAATTAAAATAAACATTTCACCTAGAAAAACGATATTTAAGTTAGAAATATCCCCAAAACAGACTGTCCAAATTCTGCACTTGCTGCAAACACAGCAGGTTCTTGCCATATTATTCATTTTACTGTTATTCCGGGTCTACCATGGAGTAATGCCTACAAAAATGCGCAGATGAAATGGAAATATCAAAACCTTGATCATTCTGGCTTCTACGGAACAGACTGATCTCGGTTTCTACTGTTTGTACAAGCCTATCTGCCCTAAAATTTGTGATTTTTACGGTAGACATTATTAGTGTGTGTATATACTCCACAGTTGATCGACTTCACCATGAACAATAACTATCTTTAGTTTTAACAAGTAAATACAGAGTTATCCTGTATCCATCTACCGAAACTGCGTAGTTTTACACATTATACTAACCGCAAAAATGTAATCCAATACGTTTCATTATTTACCGTTGTGACCCTTAATATTGGAACATAACCTATATAAACCCGAGTGTCATTTTTTCGGCGATTTTCATTTAGTTTTTAACCCGACTGAACAAGTACTTTATAATAAGACCTTGGCGAATTCGATTTTGATTGAGTAAACCCTTAATTTAAGACAAGAATTCCGCGGAATGCTATGTCGCACCTGCATTGTGCTTCCACAGTAGGAAAGGTCATGGTGAGAAGAAAGTGAAAGCAAAACCTGAAAATTAGAAAACCGAAATAGTTTCAGGCAAGGATTAATCTGACACAAATGTCGTCAAAATCCATCTAGTGGATCTTAAAGAACTGCCATTTTCATGTCCGTGCTATTTTTAGTAATGGTAGATGGCAGCCATCTTGGATGGCCAATATGCCAGATAAAAAGTGTAAAAGCTATATGCAAGGATCATTCTGACACAAAAGTGGTCCAAATCCATTCAGGGGTTCTTGAGATATTGTCATTTGCATGTTTTTGCTATTTTTAGTAACAACAGCTGGCGGCCATCTTGGACGGTATATTCTCACAAATTTGAAGAAAAAAAAACCTTCAAGAATCATTCAGATTAAATTTGAGCAAAAATCTATTTAGCGTTTATAAATTTATTGGCATTCAAGCAAAACTTGTTGGACTTTTTGACCAATAGTAGGTCACTGTGACCTTATTCCGCTACATAGTTTTTTGATTTTCATTATGTTTTAAAATAAGGCCTTATTAATGTTCCATACCAAATTTCTGCCAATTATACTCAGTGGTACCAGAGAAATTGTTGATTTTTTTGTTTTCTATTTTTAGTAACGGCGGCCATATTGAATTCTCGACCAGGCTGAATTTCTCTAAACTGAAGCCGTGTAGTGTAATTACATTCCATATGAAATGCATGAAAAATACGCATTAATGAAATCGTTGGCAATGGCCCCTTATTGAAAACTGTTACATGAAAACTGACCCCTGCCTTGTTCAGAGATGCGTCACAAAGTACGGAATTGACACAATTATATGAAATTTTCGGGTTGAACTGCCCGATTAACTACCTCTAACACTGTATAAGTTATTTTTTTAAATTGTTTATAATTTCCAACAAAATGCCAAAATATTACTGTGTGCGTTTCTTGTTTTGTTTGGTATAATTTGTTAATCCTAAGTTTTGATATGTGAAAAGGCTCAGAACATAACATGTCCTATATCAGCCCATTATAAACTGAGCGAGCCACTAAGACATTTACCGATATGGCGGCTAGGTGACTCGATACGTCATTTCTGCGAATGGTGCGTTTAAAGGGTAGCTAAGGGTCTGAGTTAGCGTTAGCTCCATGCGGACAGCAAAGACACTAATCAAACTGGGCGAATACTCAGGCTAATCTGATTCTTGGCTGGGCGCACATGCCACTTTGTTTCCTGTGTCGAGTCGCGGCTCATTTATGAACAAAAATTTTGAAATAAGCAATAAGCGTCACCGGTAATAATACCTACCATGCAGTCCTCTGTGGTTACACACACGAAAGCAAAATTTCTTAGGCTGTCTAGAAAATTGCTTACCTGCTATAGACTTCGCTTCATCTTTCAATTTTTCCCATATTTCCATCAGGTTTTCGTCCTCCATTTGTCTACTGCATCCCAACTTGGTTTTCTCTGTGTACGGACCATCTAAGTCGCGACCTAATTCTAAAATTGTCTTAAGATCATTCCATATATACAAGGAACCGATTGGCTTCAGTTGGATTTTGTCTTGTTTAAGCAACATCCCCAGGCCTTTCAAATTATCAGTGTTTTCGGCTTTTTCTACACCGACGCAGGCTTTAAAGAAACACTTCTTCTTTAAAGGGCACTTTGGTTTGTTTATGTAATATAAAGATGAAAAATAAATATCGAACTTGCAGGTAGGATGATTGTTCTGATAATTCCAGACCTTTAAACAGCAGCTGTAACAAGGGGACCAGTTAAGATACATGCAAATGTAAACTGGATTAGCCGTCCCTATCTGGTCAAGCACCACAACTTCAGCATGTTTGCCTTTCTTGTTTTTTTCCTTTATCACATATTTTGTTTCTTTGTCATTCTCATCAATGACAATGTATTGGCAAATGCAGTGTGTTTCATTAGGCCATTTGCCACCGTGTAACCCAGACTCCCAAAATATATTCCAGGTCTCCTGGGCGATGGTATCCATGTCACTTCATTTCTATTATCAGCCTGTTAGTGAAAAGAAGATGACTATTTAAAGCTCCTGTAAAATAAATTCCAATGAAAGATCCTCAAAACATCAAAGAAACAAAAACAGTAGTCTCCGTTTAATTGATTCTCTTCATGACCAGTAATGCAATGTTGTAACAGTGTTCCCTTCCCCCACCCCCTCTAAAATCGGCTTCAGTATTACACTACTTTCAACTGACTTGCAATGAGTTCAATGATCCCGAAAGAGAAGAAAATGTATAACTTTTGTGGCCGCCATACTACAAAATACCAGTTGCAAAATACAAAAATATACAAATACAAATATTTTTATTGGTCTAAAATCCAATTACAGGATTGTCACCATAAACATCACAAAACCTGCAAATAACACATGCTTTACCAAACCTTTTATATTACAAACTTATATTTATTAAAGTCGTTCTATTCACTTATAAAAATCAATATGATTATTATAATATATGTGAATATACCATTCAATCCTACGTTATCATTAATTTGTGATTCCATTATTAAGTAAATTATTCCTTTCGTTATACAACTCAAATATAAAAGATATACTAAGGGCATTCAAGTCATAATCTTTACTTGACATTATGAAAATAAAAATGTCTGAATTATTCATAATACTAAATGCTGGGTAAATATCACTTATATTATCAAACCAAGATTTTCTGATATTTTCTAGGTTGCAGTGAATCAATATAAATTCTGAAGGAACATCCTCAGGAAGCAGTGATCACATCAAAGAAATGCAAATAGCAGTTGCATTTGTTTTATGTTCGGTGCTGTCTAATTAATTGTGTTCTCATTTTAACCCTTCTATAATAAAAATAGAAAATTGGTAAAAATAGTTGTTAAATGTTTTTCGTATAATTTGCTTAGTCTGTTGTAACTCTTCTGTTGGTAAAACTTATTTAGTACAGTAAAGATAGCTGAGTTGCCACCTATTTGGGAAAGAACTGCTGACTCGGCTTATCACTTGTGATTTATTGGTTGTTGGGATGTTTTTGTCAATCTTCCCCTTTGATGTTGGGGATAGGGTTTGGAATCTGATTCAGTCAGTTCCTGGAGTATAGTTACTCTTTAAATTTCAATGATCCTAGCAATAGCTGATTTATCACGGTTTGACAGCAGTTATGCGTAACCTTAGTTTCAAGCTATTATGTCATTCTTGTGAGTATTCTTCACTGGACATATAGTAAAATTATTTGAGAATTGAAGCTTTCCATGACAACATCATAAGAAAAATATAAGGATGTGAGTCGCTCATATTTTTCATTTATGTGCGTTTAAAACACGAAAAAAAAACAGAAGTGGACATTAGTTTAAGACAGAAAACAGATGAAGAGAAAACTGTAATTTTTACTTATAAACAAAGATACAGACAGGCAAGCAGCTTTGACTCCTTGAAAAGCACGGTGTCCACGAGTCATAAAATATCTACAGTGGTTTGACTTATTCTGACGCACTCGCCTGTTTGGAAGTATTTTGATTCTATCTCCGGCGGTAAACAATGTTTTGGCAAAATAAATATATTGACACGTTTTACAAAACTTACTTGTCAAATCCACATATAGTAATGGATTTGTTTCTGTATTAAAGGTGTCGAAAACTGGATTTAAAAATGGTAAACATTGCATATTTTTTCAAGACAATTTGAACGCGTTTTCAGACCAAGTGTGAATAACGGTCAGGACAATATCTGTGTACACAGATATGTGGTGAAAACATTAATAAGTCGATTCCTCACCGTCACCTGACGTAGGCGGAGGGGGGCTATAGAAATGACCCTCGTCCGTCCGTGTGTGCGTCCGTCCTTCCGTCCGTGTGTGCGTCCGTCCTTCCGTCCGTCCGAAATCTTGTCCCCGCAACTCCTCCTACATCTCTCATCGGATTGATTTGAAATTTTACAGATTGTATTTTAATGATATGAAGATGTGCATGTGTTTTTTTATTTTTGTTTTTGGCTATTTTTGATGGAGTTACAGCCCCTGCTGAGTCACATCTTGTCCCAGTAACTCCTGTCATATCTTGTATCAGAATGATTTGAAATTGTGCAGAATGTTTTATCATGATCTGAAGATGTGCATGTGATTTTGGATTTTCAATTGTCCTATTTTTTTACAAAGTTATGGCCCTTTGTAGTTTTTGGCATTTTTCCAACTTTTGAACCGTTTGACCGAGAGAACTGCAATGCGGTATGCTATTATCATTTGGTTAATTGATTATTCTGATTGTCACCCGACGTAGGCGGAGAGGGACTATAGAAATAACCCTCGTCCGTCCGTGTGTGCGTCTGTCCGTCCGTCCGAAATCTTGTCCCCGCAACTCCTCATACGTCTTTCATCGGATTAATTTGAAATGTTACAGATTGTATTCTTATGATGTTAAGATGTGCATGTGGTTTTTTATTTTTGTTTCGGCTATTTTTGATGGAGTTACAGCCCTTGCTGAGTCACATCTTGTCCCAGTAACTCCTATCGTATCTTGCATCAGATTGACTTGAAATTGTGCAGAATGTTTCGTCATGATCTAAAGATGTGCATGTGATTTTGGAATTTCAATTGTCCTATTTTTTACAAAGTTATGGCCCTTTGTCATTTTTTGGCATTTTTCCAACTTCTGAACCATTTGACTGAGAAAGGTGAAATTTGGTATGCTATTAGTATTTGGTGAATTAATTATTCTGATGATTGTTAGGATGTGCTAGATTGATTAATGACAGAGTTATTCCCCTTTCATAGATAGTGGACATTCACTTAAAGGTAAAAGGATAATTCCAGATCTATTCATATCAATGGGCTGAATTTTCATTAATGCATTGTTCATTTTTCATCAGATTCATATGAGCAGGATTCTATTCTATTCTATTCTATCCCATATAACCCTACTTGGTCGTTGGGGCGCCACAGATGACTTCCAACAATCCCTTTCCACCTTGTCTTGTCTTCAGCTGCCCTAGTTGAGCTGACAAAATCCATTCCTGTCCACTCCTTGATATTGTCTTCCCACCTCTTCTTCTGTCTACCTCTTCTTCTTTTTAGCTCACCTGAGCCATAGGCTTGTGATCACCCAGTGTCCGTCGTCCGTCGTGCGTCGTCCGTCGTGCGTCGTGCGTCGTCCGTCGTCCGTCGTGCGTCGTCAACAATTTGCTTTAAATGACATCTTCTCTGAAACCGCTAGGCCTAGGGCTTTGATATTTGGTATGAAGCATTGCCTAGTGGTCCTCTACCAAGTTTGTTCAAATGGTGGCCCCAGGGTCCAAAATGGCCCTGGGGCAGGGGGTCTTGGGTTCGAAACTAAAAAATACTTAAAAATCTTCTTCTCCAGAACTGCTTGGCTCAGATGCTTGAAATTTGGTATGTAGCATTGCCTAGTGGTCCTCTACCAAGTTTGTTCAAATGGTGGCACCAGAGTCCAAAATGGCCCTGGGGCAGGGGGTCTTGGGTTCGAAACTAAAAATTACTTAAAAATCTTCTTCTCCAGAACTGCTTGGCTCAGATGCTTGAAATTTGGTATGTAGCATTGCCTAGTGGTCCTCTACCAAGTTTGTTCAAATGGTGGCCCCAGGATTCAAAATGGCCCAGGGGCAGGGGGTCTTCGGTTCGAAACTAAAACATACTTAAAAATCTTCTTCTCCAGAACTGCTCGACTCAGATGCTTGAAATTTGGTATGTAGCATTGCCTAGTGGTCCTCTACCAAGTTTGTTCAAATGGTGGCCCCAGGGTCCAAAATGGCCCTGGGGCAGGGGGTCTTGGGTTCGAAACTAAAAAATACTTAAAAATCTTCTTCTCCAGAACTGCTTAGCTCAGATGCTTGAAATTTGGTATGTAGCATTGCCTAGTGGTCCTCTACCAAGTTTGTTCAAATGGTGGCCCCAGGGTTCAAAATGGCCCAGGGGCAGGGGGTCTTCGGTTGGAAACTAAAAAATACTTAAAAATCTTCTTCTCCAGAACTGCTCGACTCAGATGCTTGAAATTTTATATGTAGCATTGCCTAGTGGTCCTCTACCAAGTTTGTTCAAATGGTGGCCCCAGGGTCCAAAATGGCCCTGGGGCAGGGGGTCTTGGGTTCGAAACTAAAAAATACTTAAAAATCTTCTTCTCCAGAACTGCTTGGCTCAGATGCTTGAAATTTGGTATGTAGCATTGCCTAGTGGTCCTCTACCAAGTTTGTTCAAATGGTGGCCCCAGGGTTCAAAATGGCCCAGGGGCAGGGGGTCTTCGGTTCGAAACTAAAAAATACTTAAAAATCTTCTTCACCAGAACTGCTTGGCTCAGATGCTTGAAATTTGGTATGTAGCATTGCCTAGTGGTCCTCTACCAAGTTTGTTCAAATGGTGGCCCCAGGGTCCAAAATGGCTCTGGGGCAGGGGGTCTTGGGTTCGAAGCTAAAAATACTTAAAAGTCTTCTTCACCAGAACTACTTGGCTCAGATGCTTGAAATTTGGTATGTGGCATTGCCTAGTGGTCCTCTATCAAGTTTTGTTCAAATGGTGGCCCCAGGGTCCAAAATGGCCCAGGGGCAGGGGGTCTTGGGTTCGAAACTAATAAATACTTAAAACTCTTCTTCACCAGAACTGCCTGCCTCAGATGCTTGAAATTTGGTATGTAACATTGCCTAGTGGTCCTCTACCAAGTTTGTTCAAATGGTGGCTCCAGGGCCAAAATGACTCTGGGGCAGGGAGTCCCAGGTTTGAACCATAGAAATACATAGAAAAATAATAAAAAATCTTCTACTTCAGAACCGCAAGGCTCAAATGCTTGAAATTTGGTATGTAGTATTGCCTTAAAAAGTAAACCTTTACCAAGTTTGTTCAAATGGTGGCTCCAGGGTCCAAAATGGCCCATGGACCGGGAGTCCTAGGTTTGAACCATAGAAATATATAGAAAAATATTTAAAAAATCTTCTTCTTCAGTACCACTTGGCTCAGATGCTTGAAATTTGGTTTGTACCTTTGCCTAGTAGTTTTACGAAGTTTGTTCAAATGATGACCCCAGGGTCTATAAATGGCCCCACCCCAGGGGGTCCTGGGTTTGAACCATAGAACTACATAGAAAAATATTAAAAATTCTTCTTCAGAACCACTTGGCTCAGATGCTTGAAAATTGGTTTGATGCATTACCTCTTTGTCCTTTATCAAGTTTGTTCAAATGATGACCCCAGGGTTCAAAATGGCCCTGCGGCAAGGAGTCCTGAGTTTGAGCCATAGAAATACATAGGAAACTATTAAAAAATCTTCTTCTTCAGAACCACTTGGCTCAGATGCTTGAAATTTGGTATGATGCATTGCCTGGTGGACTCCTACAAAGTTTGTGTAAACGGTTGCCCTGGGATCCAAAATGGCCCTGGGGCAGGGAGTTTGGGGTCGAACTTAAAATGTACTTAAAAAACTTCTACTCCGGAACCCCTTAGTGCAGATGCTTGGAATTTTGTATGATACATTGCCTAGTGGTCCCAAGTTTGTTCAAATGATGGTGCCAGTGTCAAAAATGGTCCCGCCCCAGGGGGTCCTGGGTTTGAACCATAGAAATACATAGAAAAATATTCAGAAATCTTCTTCTTCAGAACCACTTGGCTCAGAGACTTGAAATTTAGCTTTTAGCATTGCCTAGTGGTCCTTTACCAAGATTATTCAAATAATGGCCCCATGGTCCAAATGGCCCTGCCACAGGGGGTCCAGGGTTTGAACCATAGCAATACATAGAAAAACATTCAAAAATCTTCTTCAGAACCATTTGGAAATGGTTGCAAACTATCTGGTTTGTTCAAATTATGACCCTAGTTTGACCTTTAACCTTTTTGCTCAGGTGAGCGATTCAGGGCCTCTTGGCCCTCTTGTTCCTTTCATTGTGCCCTGAAGAATTATCTTTGCTAAACCAGAAGACCTTGAGACGTGGCCAAACCACCTTAGTTTCCGTTTCTTGACCAGCGTCATCACTTTCTCCAATGGCTGCTTGGATCTTCCTGCGAACCTCCTCATTGGCTATATGGTCCTTGTACGAAATGTTCAGTAACCTTCAGTAGCATCTCATCTCAAAGGCCTGTGTTCTTTTCTCTAACTCTGCTGTCAAGGTCCACGATTCACAGGCATATAGAAATATGGAAATGACAAGGGAGCGCATAAGTTTCACCTTTGATCCAAGAGATGTGTTATCTCTCCAAATTGGTTTCGGCCTGGTAAGAGCTGAGGTGCCTTGTGCAATCCTAAAGAGAACCTCCTGTTTTGAGCCCTCATCTGAGACAACTGCTCCAAGGTATTTGAAGCTGCTTACAGTACCCAGCTTCTGCCCCTTTACCTTAATCTCCCTCTGGATGCCATCTGCGCTGTTCGTCATCAGTTTGGTCTTCTCAGCACTGATCTCCATTTTATATCATGTGCAGGTTTGGTCGAGACTTCCAACTAGAGATTCTAGTTCCTGCTCTTCCTCAGCTGGAGCGTCTATGTCATCGGCAAACCGCAGATTGGTAATGTTTCTGCCGCCTATGTTAACCTTTCCGTCATGTTCTTCCAGAGCATCAGACATGATCCGTTCGAGAAAAATGTTGAAGAGGGTGGGTGACAGAAGACATCCTTGTCTTACTCCAACTGTTGTTCTGAAACGTTCTCCTGTGGTGCCATTTATCAGGACTGCACTTGTAGCCTTGTCGTATAGCTGCTCAATGGTGCGAACTAGATTTGCACTGATATTGTACTTGGTTTAAACACTATGTTATTCGTATAATAATCATATAATATACAACAAATACAAGTACAAACAATGCAAAAATCATACAAATGGGATTCAGAAGAAAGTCCAAGGACTTAGTTAAATCTGTATCCCAAATTTAAATCTGTATCCCATTTGTATTGTACTTCCGCATGGTGGCCCATAAGGCTGCATGCCATTGCCTGTTTAAGGCTTTTTTTGAAATCAATGAAGACATAGTACAGATTGTGCTGATGTTGGAGATACTTTTCACACAGGATTCTAAGGTTGAAGATCTGTTCTGTGGTGCTCCTTCCTGCTCGGAACCCAGCCTGTTCCTCGGCGATTATCTCTTCGGCTTGTGGTTGAAGCCTATTCAAGATTACTTTCAGCATGACTTTGCTTGAATGACTGATGAGGCTGATGGTTCTGTAGTTCTGGCAGAGCTGTAGGTTGCCTTTTTTTAGGGAGTGTAATAATCAGCGACTGAGTCCATGGGGTAGGCCATTCTCCTAGCAGGATTATGGCCCTTGTTATTTTGTTATTTGATATACAGTCTTGATGTTTTGGGCATTCTGTAAGGGCCTAAAGTTTCAGTCACCTAATTTTACACAAAAATGCCCCTTTCTAAACTTAAGTATTTTATAACTTCATAGAGGCATAGTAACTGGATATATGTGTTTGCTTATGTTTCAGTTATTATTTGCTTACCAGGTTCTGTAATACACATATTTTCTGTTGTTTTTTGCCATATCGTTACTCTGAAACTGAATAAAGGGCTGCAGTATGTGTCACATTTCAAATGTCGGGTGACACTTGGCCAATGGCCATTTATTCTATAAGGAATCTCTGCTGTTAAATGCCAAAGGCTTATAAAATTGTTTGCTTTGTTTCAATTTACGAGTCATCAGCCTAATAAGCCTATTCAGATGGATAAATATTTGGCTTTCACGAAATTCTATCTCCAAGGTACCCAGTGTGATTCTCGTCATGCCGATTAGCATATTTGAGTTGAATTTAATGGAAAAGACAATTTGGTGTAAATGTTTAGAAATAAAGGCATCCTTTGGTCACTGAATTCATGGCAACACCGTTGAGTATTCCGTTCTCGGGCCACTGAATGACTGAATTAATTTTTTTAATACAGAGCTATATAAATTTGTTGTTACGAATAATCGTGATACCAAAAAGCTATTTTTTTTTGCATGAAATAAACTTATAGAGGGTTAGTGATAACCAAATAGGTTACCGTTTCGGAGCCCTAGTGTTACGTGTACTGTATGGCAAATGATATACTGGTCTGCCGAAACTTAAAAACTCTGCCGGAATAAGCTGAAGACCACGTTAGGGTATCTTAACATTTCTCTAGGACTCTGAAATACGAGGGTTGATCCAAACGTAATGTCACTGCAGCTATATAATCGTGTCATGAGAATAAAGAGAGAGCAACAACATTTCGTATCCATGTACTTTATTCTATTTGCAGTACAGTCTAAAAATGTCATAAAATTATAGTGCACAGTAATCGAGATATCAAGATAGACAAAAGGCATGGTAGCGACACGCGGCGTGCGTCAATAATGTTGTTGACGTTACTGACGAAGTTTGGATATTGTGTCATGTCTTGAGTAGCATATTTATTGTTCTAGCAAAGCACTTATATCTGTTCACCCATGTTTATCTCGTCTTTCAATATTATTTGAACAGCCCCGCAGCTCGTATTCAAGATTTTACAAATCTTCGACTTGCAGAACATCGATCTTTATATATGGGGTCCAAGCAAGATTGACGTCATTGTCTTACACTGCACATAAGGGTCTTCCGGTATTCGGTCGATCCTCTAGCGACTCATCTGTACCCTTACAGCGCATATTGCACCTTTGCACAAGCCTCATAATCATATGTCTGACTTGTCCTTCCTAGTAGACGCCCTCTCCACTCAGGGCGGTTCTGGGGGTCCGTAGAGTCCATACCACGCTTCCATCGATCTTTCGGTAACAGGACACTTTGGCCCCAAACCATCTCGGCCGCTACACATCTCGGCCCCTAGTCATCTCGGCCCCAAACCATCTCGGCCCCACCTAGAAATAAAATCCTGGAAACTTCGGCCCCTAGTCACTTCGGCCCCTAGTCATCTCGGCCCCAAAGCCCTAGTCACTTCGGCCCCAGTTTGACGAATTTAAATAATTCCGATTGTTTTTCACTATGTTTGTCCATTTAACTGTTTTAAATCTTTTTTAAGTAATATTGCTCGAGATTCCAAAAGAATCCGATAAAATTATGAGCTCAGTATCTGCCCGGTCTTGCGAATTTGGTTGGTGGTTAGTTTTGTGTTTTACGGGTTTTTTATACAGTTTTTCAGTCTATATCGAGCCGTTTCGCAGAGATGGGGAGAAAGGCCGGAGCACCTATGATACGCGCGAGAAAAATATCCACTCAAAACCCTCGCACATACTGCTAGCATAGCAGATCCTTGCCCTACTATCTTCCAAATTAGTAGGACGGCCCAGCACTGAAAGTTACCAAGCACCATCGCCCGACTGCATCCATCCCCAGTCTTGCGTCGTGTTCGTGCTGATATTTTGCTATTCCATGAGTGGTCTGGTGGTGCGATGGTGCTGTGTATAACTTGCAGTGCCAGGGCATCCTACTCAGTATTTTGAAATATTGTAGGACAAAGGCCTACTGTGCTTGCAGTAGGTGCGGGTGAAAGTTGTTTGGTCATTTTTCTTGTCGTCTATTATTTCTACTCTTTCTCTCTTTCTCTGGGAGACGGCCCAGTATATACTGAAATATTGTCTTAAAGGGCCGTTGAACCCAAATCAGTCAATCAATCAATTTTGTGGTTCCTTTGTAATTCATAGAACGATTAATCAGAAATGCTTGGAGGTACGTTTCTCGTTTTTTTTTTCTTTGTTATTTTTATTATTCATATTATTTCTATTTTTTTCATTTGGTAGGCAGGAGGAACCAAAATATTTCTTACAGGGCAAATAAAAAGTGTTCCTTTTTCAAATTTAATCTATCCTGTTTTGATGAAATAAGAGGTAGGAATTTTCATGTCTAGAGACTCGGTATTTCAGCACAACCTGCCTTCGCTGTAATCATGAAAGGTTAAAAACTTGGTCATTTTATTATTATTTTTTCTTCCTCTTATTTATTTTAATGTTCAATACTATGATTTTCATTTATTTAATACCACACATTTTGTCATGCCGATCATTTAGACAGAAACGGTGATGTTTTTTATATTTTTAAGAGGATAAAAAGGATATGATCAAAAGCTGCATGCGTATAAACTGTAAATCGTTTTATATTCGCAATACCTTCATTTTTACTAATCCATGCAACACCTTCATATTTGCTAACATTCGCGAATCGGATTAAAGAATCTCATCAATGTTCGACAAATTAACTGTCGTATAGTAACGTAGTCTGATCATGATTTCAAGAACTCGCTGATATCTTGAAAGCCATATTACTGTAAAAAATAAAACGCGAAACTAAAACGCCAGTTGCAATAGCTAGTTTTATGAAAGCTGATATTTCAAGCTTAAGGTTCATTCATCAAAATTCAGTTATATCTATCATATATCTATCTATCTATCTATCTTTTTTCGCCCGATCGTCCCTCTGTCTGTGTATTCCTTCTGTTTATCTAGTTGAAGGACATTTGCCTTGCCTGACGTCCAGGTAGGCAACGGTATCGATTAATCGTGACACACGACATCGATTAGTGAATGATAACCTCAGGTGTGATATTTATCGATGAGTAATAAACAAACGCACACGAGCAAGATAAGCCGTCTTTAATTATCATGGCTGGATATACGGAAAGAAGAGTTTATATTTGAGTCCCACAATATGTGAATATATAACAAAATGCTCATTATTACATGAAGCTTACAAATTAATACTACCGATGATGAGGAAAGACAGCAAATGTGACATGACTTTAATATATAAAATGTATATCAAACAAACGGAAAACAAGGAAGAAAAACTGTATGGGGAAAGGTTCGATGCCAAAGTGCAATAACACTGTTCGAAAAAGATTATCTGGTATTTATAAAAGTTTGATACTTGTGTCAGTCTAGAGAATTACATTCGCTTCCTCACTATATATTTATGAATTTGTACATGGCAGCTCTTAAATGGTTCAAACAGAATATTAGCTATCAGTGTGGGGCATAATATTGTGTGATTTTTTTTAACATATCGGGAAGATCTGCGGACCGCAATCGAATTTGCGAGACTCTATTGTGGTAACAATGCCGCGCGCGAATGAGAAAATTACCCGTGTGTTTCTTTATTTCTTCCATAGGAAATAAACATACATATAAATATCATACTGTGAAATTATGCGAGACCTAATATTGATGTTCTTACTGGCTCATTATTTTGTTTATATGTAGATATACTTTATCATATACTTTATTTAATTCATAGTTATCTTAAACTATAACAATTTATAAACTTTCATCCAGAATTTAGATATTTTTAACTGTTATCAGTTAAAGCTGTTGTCACAGAGCGCGAAAAAATGAAAGACGGCGATAATGCTACTTATTGGCTGCACGTGAACAAGTACATGCGGTATGCGAATACTCAGATCAGTCTGCGCGGCCGATACTGCCATCTTCATAGAAACAATCTTTGATTTATGTAGAATCTAAAACAAAGAGAGAAGTAAGTCTGAACTAATGCGTAGACTGATTTCAGTATTTACAATTTCCATATATGGCATATGGTCCTTTCTCAGATTAAAGACGCCTTTTCTTCCCTAAGCACGTTGTTAAATCACACCTACATTGATTTTTATATCAATAATCGATTATAGCTGATGAATCGATACCGCGTATACACCTGGGATTTTTTTTTCAGACAGAAGTACAGGCAGACGGTAGGATGTACAATGAGATAGATAGATAGATAGATAGATAGATAATTATGTCTGTGTAAAATGGCCCAAATTGGCAAAAAGCAAACTTTTGATAGGCTAAACGTACCCAAACAAATCTAAATTACTACCGTTTTTTTACTCATAAACTTGGAGATGAATGATCTATCCTATCACATCATGGTCTGTGCTATAATAAATATCATCATAAATATATTTAGCAGCTCAGTGGGTTCAGGCAACTTCTGCACCTCTGGCAACAGACTCCCACCTCCAACACATCCACCCCCCCCCCCCGCGCTGCCCCATCCCCCCTTCGCTCTTAACTTTCTGCTTTGCAAACACTGCGCTATCTGTATTAACTTCATTTCTGTTTTCTTGTTTAATTTCCTTTCTAATTTTCTTGTATGAATTTCCATTTATTTTTCTTTGTTTGAATTCCTTTCTGATTGTCTTGTTTTGATTTTCTTCCTTACTTCTGTTTATTTTTCTGTTTTTTTTTTTTTTTTGTTTTCTTTTTTTTTTTATTGTTTCAATTTCTTATATCGGAAAGGAAATGTCTCTTCTGGAATTCCGTAGGTTAAAGCTTGACGATATTTTCTATCGACGAAAGCGCCTGTTATGCGGAAAATGTGACAATCCGATTTGATGCGATGAAAATTGCTCCCATCCAAGGAAATGGTGCAGTGGGAAATTCGATTTACGGAAAGGTCGTCAGCCAAGGGTAGTAAGGATCAAAGTTAACTTAGTACCATTGGCTTGCGATGATGGTTGATTTGCTACTCATGATCAGATTAATTAATAATGTTCGTTCCTTTTGTTTGTGCTTATTCGCCATTTCAGCGCTATTGAAATTTGTTAAATTTTGTTAGAGCCGTATCACTATATGGTAATTTGTTAGCCATTTATTCAAGATACTGCAAAAATAATAGCTGTGTACATTAAATGGTAATGCAACTACACTGACATTCCTCTAAAAAGCGTTTCGTATAATATTTCACATAAATATACTTCAAAAATACGAAAAAACAATTGGGGCCGAAATATCTTAGCGGTCGAGATGACTAGGGGCCGAAGTGTCTGTGGGGCTGAGACGACTTGGGCCGAGGTGACTGAGGCCGAAGTGACTGGGGCCGAGGTGACTGAGGCCGAAGTGACGGGGGCCGAGATGGTTTGGGGCCGAAGTGTCTAGGGTCCGAGATGGTTTCGGACCTCAGTGTCTGTAAATCGATCTTTCGACACCACTTCCTCTGAAGTTTTATTTTGGTCTGCTGGGTCTCCTCCGAGCGACCACCTCAAACTTGCGTACTTGGGTAATCCAGCCGGTGCTGTCCACCACATGCCCGAGCCACCTCATTCTACTAGTGCATGCCGGGCCGCGTA
The DNA here is from genome assembly GCA_963989385.1 of Ctena decussata. Classification (NCBI taxonomy): domain Eukaryota; kingdom Metazoa; phylum Mollusca; class Bivalvia; order Lucinida; family Lucinidae; genus Ctena; species Ctena decussata. The sequence goes on from OZ022514.1 coordinate 41,810,322, forward strand.
GCGCAATCGGTAGGGCACCTGACTCATAAGTCAGAGGTCCTGGGTTCGAAACCCGGTCTGGTCACATACTTTCGTTTCTCCTTCCGCTGATTCAAGAAGGACAGTTGTCAGTTACTGGCGAAAGTATTGCACTGAGTACTTGTTAACCGCTTAGGAGGTCTAAGCCTGCCCAGGAATAGTGTGGTTAGGTTAACTGACCGTCCCGACATGACCATAGTTGTATACCGTGGACGTTAAGCAACAACTCAATCAATCAATCTACTAGTGCAGAGCACAAAGGTCACGTCCAGGACGCCAAACTTTGCGAGAAGGGAGTCTGAGTTATCTTCGTCCTTAGACTTGCCGTTGCTGATCAAGAGGATCATAGCGCGGTCATTACGCCTGAGGCGGTTCAAAGTGTCCGCCGACATGGTCCACGTCTCCACTGCGTAGAGCATCACACACCTGACGCACGCAGAGTACACCCGCCTTCGGGCTATGAGCGGCAGATTACGATTGGTGAGAAGAGGGAGGAGTATGCGGAGCTATCCCTACGAATATTCGCAGCGTGTGATTGCAGCTAGCTCGCAGCCGCCCCCTGCGGTGATCGTGTCACCGAGATAGCAGAAAGAGCTTTACATCGGCAACCATAACCTCCATCGCTGGTCTTTCATTGATCGGCCGGTTGTGCCCAGACATCGGGCGCATATGAACTGAGGTTCTTTACGGAAGGGGGGCCCTGATGCCGCAGCATTTCTAGTGCACCAAGAGCAAGCAACCACCACAGATGATTGCATCTTTACCCGTTCCTGTCAGACAGACGGCGCAAGGGTCCTTTTCAGACTCCTTCAGACTGCTTCTTTCTTGGCATTCTCATCAAGCCACAATTCGCTGGCGTCGGTCTTAACACGTTTCTTCCCTGTGACTTCCTGGCTTTCGCGCCGCATTTGTTTGGCGAGCTTATAGATCCATGCCGACTTGGGGGCTATATCCTCGAGAACAACATTGTCAGTCTCACTCATGTCATGGTGTTCTGCGCTATTGGAGTCGCGCTTGGTTGCCTTGTCCTCTGCCCGACGGCCCCTCCCGCCCGCCTTTCATGGTATATCCCGTCTATCCATCTATAAGCAAAAAATCACTCAAAATGATCCACTCAGGAAAACTATTTCCGTTTACAAGTTACTGTTTTTGTGTCACTCGTTGACCGTTTTGAATTCCAAACTGCCGGTTAACATGCTATATCCGAAAAGAAAGTTCTGATGCCAGAAATATAAGTGCAAAAAAACTTCTTGGGTCGGAATGTCGAAATAATAACAGGGCACAGTGTGTTATATCGAAGAAAATTGTTAAAGGTGTCCGTTTCTGGTTCTCAGTTTCCGTTTACAAAGCATAAGTTCCCGATTATTTTCATTTTTTATAAAATTTTCGATTTAGCATTCACACGCCTGGTAAACTATTACAGGTACCTCCAACGGAGGTACTGATTATCGGTTGTGACCGTCATCTGGAGCTTCCCATAACAATAAAAAATGACCAAAAAAACGGTAGGTATTCGTCTTTTTTTTGTCTTTTTTTTTGGACAAAATACAAAATGATTAGGGAGTTCATGAAAAATAAAAAAAGCTTTTCGACCCTTATAGACATATAGACAAAGTTTTGTCACAAGTCATATCCCGAGAACTTTCAATATTTACCAAAGATACGACTTTTGAAGTGGCTTTGATCTCAACCCACGGTACTCAAAACATAAAAAATCGTCCGTTTTTTTTGTCTTAAATGCAGTGACCTTGCATACGAAACTGTTTTTCTTGACACACTCATGTTAGGCAAACCTCCTCGCCCAAATATAGATGCCGATTAACTACAAATAAGGCTTGATTCTTCGAAGCAACAACTGAAGGTATCTGTAATGGCCTGGAGGTGCCTGTGATGTAAGGAAATATAGTGAAAATCTGAATAGTTATTGCAGCTGCAAATATTGACATTCTTCTTCTCTAGACCACTGCCTGGAAAGAATCTTTCATTCAACGTCGGAGACTTTGAATTACACATAATTTACAGTAAGATATTAAAAGTGTATTGTCGAGAATATGTCACCTGCTGATGATGTAATATGTAGGCATTATGGGTGTATTTGGATTCTAGCGACAGCAATTCAAAAGTAGCCAGACTGAATCACTTGTAACACCTATCACTCCAGTCACCACAAAGTTAATACATAAGGCAAGCGTCATACGACACATGCGAGCGACACGCATAAGAGGTACCAGGATCACCCTTATAGATACCTGTACATGTATGCCATATAGTTTAATATGCGTGCTCGAGTATTATGAATAAATCTACGTTGACAAGAATCGTTAATTTTGACCATTTTGACACACCATCCGTGTAGCTGGCATGGCGTGTGACCTCGAAAATATCCAACTAGTTCGAATGACTCACAGGCAGCAGATCTCACAGATCTCAGTCATCATCATCTTTCACAAAAACGTTGACTCTTATTTAAGCGCGCATTTGATATCGATTCTAACACTGAATTAGACTGTAAATTTTCAGCAGCTAAGGACAATTTGTCAATGTTTCCCCCCAGATATGGAAACAAAACGGGCAATAACTCTTTGATATGATATGCTTTGGATTTTGAATTTCTGTTGTGAAGCATCAATGTTACGCGTTTTTGTGTCCGCTTGTCTGTAGTCTTCTGGCAATAAGATCGTCTGTACAGCTACCCACTTTGCTTTCTGTTTTGTTTCGTAATATAAAATAATAAATAGGTAAAAACAGAAGTTAGTGTTGTTTTCATTCGGGGTAGACGTTGGCCACCTGTCCGGGAAAGAGCTGCTTATCCATGAGTGTCTTTTGTGAACTATTGTCAGTTTATCTTTATACTCACTTCCATCTTGGTTTGCGGACAGGATGTAGACTCTGATTGTATAAGTTCATGACCATTGTCTATTGTTTTACGCTTAAACAACAACAACAGCAACAAAATGCATGATATACGCATTATGATTATTGCGACGTTGAATGAAAGATTCGTTCAAGACAGTGGTGTAGAGATGAAATATTGAAGAATATCAGTATTTGCAGCTGCGATAAATCAAATTTTCACTACATTTTTTTACATCACAGGCACCTCAAGGATTTTTCACAGAATCCAGCCTAATTTGGAGTTCATCGGCATTTATATTTGGGCAAAGAGGTTTACTTTACGTCAGCGTGTCCAGATAAACAGATCTTATGCAAGAAAACTGCATTTAGAACCTAAAACAACCGATTTTTTTCTTGTTAGCTCACCTAAGCCAAAGGCTCAAAGGTGAGCTTTTAGTATGGCAATACTCCGTAGTCCGTCCGTCCGTCGTCTGTCGTCCGTCCGTCCACCAATTTCAAAGGTCTTCTTCTCCAAAACCACTTGGCCGATCAAAGCCAAGGTCAACTGAATGAACAGATGAAGATATAACATCACTAAAGGTCAAGGTCATTCTCTCCATCCATCTGTTGACAAGATTTTAAAACATCTTCTCCTCCGAAACTACTGGCCCGATTGAAGCTAAATTTCATATGGAGTCTCAGTGGCATGGGGTTATGAAAGTTTGTTCCCGGGGTCTGGGTCACATAACCAAGATGGGCATGGAGGTACCTTTGATAGTTTACCAAGCGTGACTCAGTAATACAAAATAATCTGACGAGCTCTATTGCACTTTTATAATGTGCCTAACACCTAATTCTATACCAGAAAAGAATTTGTTGTCCATAAAAACAAAACCCAATATTTTTAGCTCACCTGAGCCAGCGGCTCCGGAGGAGCTTATAGGATGGTAAGGCTCCGGTGTCCGTCGTCCGTCCGTCCGTCGTCCGTCCACAATTTCAAACAAATTCTCCTCTGAAACCGGTGGGGCGATTGCAACCAAATTTTATATATAGCCTCCATGGACCTTAGGAACGAAAAGTTGTTCAAACGGTCCTGGTCACATGACCAACATGGCCGCCATGCCCATATGTGGTAAAAAGCTTTAAAATCTTCTTCTCCAGAACCAATAGGCCGATGGCCTTGAAACTTAGTATGTAGCAACTGGTACGCGAGTACTACCAAGATTGTTCAAATTATGACCTTGGGTTGACCTTGACCTTTTTTACGGCAAGGTCAAATTTGCTTTCTAGTGCTTTTGTATGGGAAAATGCTAGAACATAAGATATCTTGGAAACTGTTGAAGATTTTGGACTAAAAATTGGTATCTACAGTCATCTTAATAAGTACATGAAGATTTATGAGTACAAGAGGTCAAGGTCATTCTTTGACCTTTGACCCTGAACTCTCATATTTTGACAATTTCAAACAATCTCCTCAAAAGTCACTGGGCAAATTGAAACCAAATTTCATATAGAGCCTCCAGGGGTTGAGGGAACAATAATCTATCCATACGGTCCAGGTCACATGACCAACATGGCCGCCAAGTTCATATATGGTAAAAACCTAAAAAAGTCTTCTTCTCCAGAACCAATATGTCGATGGCCTTGAAACTTAGTATGTAGCATTGGGTGCACAAGTACTGCCAGGATTGTTCAAATTATGACCTTGGGTTGACCTTGACTTTTTCTACGGTAAGGTCAATTTTGCTTCCTTGTGCTTTTATATGGCAAAATGCTAAACATAAGATATCTTGGAAACTGTTGAAGATTTGGGGCTAAAATTTGGTACCTACAGTCATCTTAATGAGTACATGAAGCTTTATGAGTACAAAAGGTCAAGGTTATTCTTTGACCTTTCTTTGACCCAGAACTCTCATATTTTGACAATTTCAAACAGTCTCCTCAAAAGCCACCTGGCCAGTTGTGCTTAAATTTCATGTAGCGCCTCTAGGGGTTTAGGGAACAAAATTTATTCATACGGTACAGGTCACATGACCAACATGGCCACCATGTTTTCATAAAAATAGCGTGTTGCTGGTTGATGGCCTCCAATTGTTGTAGGAAAAATATCATCCGCTCTGACGATGTGAAAAGATAATGTTGAAATAAAATTCACCTTCTCTACTGAACCTTTCTAGTTTTCTTACTAACTCTTTTCTCTGGTTTCCTCACCAGGTATTGTCAGGGTCACTGTGGAGGCTTTATTAGCCCAAACTACGTAGTCTGGCCCATGTTCCTTCTTCCGAATGTGTTGTCTGCTCTCAAAGGAACTCTTTAAGACTCTTTAAGATTTTAATTCCATACACCTGGTGTTAAGTGCTGTTTGACGGCTATAAGATAAAATGTTTTTATGTACTTCCTCTCAGTGCATATTTGTTTTTAAAATTCCTTCGGAATCTTTTTTAAAAAAATCGTTAGTAGACAAATTCTCAGGTACTGAGACAATTAAATTCCAGATTCCACCAAAGAGACCATACACAAAGTAAGTCACCACCAAAGACATCACCAGCGGCAGCCAGATGAACGGCCATTTCCTGTGTCACAAAACATCACAAAGAATATGTCAATAACAGACATAGCAACAAACTTATCTATAAAAGACATAGCAAGAAATAACAGATAAACATCCAAGAAGAACCAAAACAGAAGTGCCGCCTTGGGAAAGGCCAGCAATGTAATTACTGGCAGAGGAGGGGGGTTGGAGGAGGAAGAGGGGGCGGGGCTTAACTACTTTGCGGTCGCCCTCGCTCTTGGTTCGGCTTAGTTGCTAGTTGCTAGGTTTGTGTGAAAAATTCCTAGCTCATAAGTGAAATATCCCAGAAACATAGAAATCAAAATTAAAACTAAAAGCATGTATGAGGGCTCACTGAAATAGCAACATTAAAATTCTTGAGCAGAAGAAACCTACCAGTTAAACCACAGTGGGCCCGACCCAATACGTTCTGGAAAGGGAATCAGGCGCCAACCGTCTGTATAAGTATTATGTTAGGTTTACTTTGGTGCCTTCACAAAATCTAAGGCCCGATCCACCGTCATGCAATCAAAGGTAAGCAACGTAGTTAAGCAATCAAGCATGCGTTTGCTTTAAAACCTGTATATTATAACCATTTGTTTTAAATCGAATTCTTGTCTTTCTGAAATGATAAGGGAAATCATTTTTCCAATTATTTGTCTGAATTTATACACCAAGTCGCCATAACATTCAGGGTCCGAAAGACCTTGAAGAAGAAGTTTTTTCAATCCAACATTATCTTTAGACACTAAGTCAAAATGCCGTCGATAAAATATTTAAAAACGTTTTACGAAGTTTATGTTATCTACAACCTAGCTGAGACGTTTAGCTGTAAAAACTTTATACGAATATTAAAGTCATCAGCATGACTGGACACTTGAGCAAAACGAATATGTTGACAAATATAAACACCATAGGATGTAGAAAGAGGAAAATCACCATCTAAAAATGGAGAATTAACAATACCAAAATAGAAATTATCTCGTTTATCGTTAAGTTTAGTAGAAACAATTCATCCGATATAGATAAATGTTCATCCATTTATGAGGTCTCGGTATCTGACACCCTGGCCTTATCTAAGTGAAGTTCAGGAAGGTAAATTTGATTGACCATACTTTCAAAGAAGTTACTGTCAATATTCAGTAGGTTATACAGATACCTTGAAGTGGATTGAAAGCTTCAATAACTTCAGATTGGGTATCCTATGAAAGAGACAGCATGAAGTCTCTCTCATAACAAAGAAACAAACACTGATCAGCTGAAAAGGGGCACAATTAGTGCCCATAGGTCCTCCAACAATGTGTCTTTATAATTTAAAGCAAAATCTAATATAAATATTGTCCAAAAGGAAGGTGATAGCTTCACACACTTTCAAACAACTCCATAAATTATAATTTCTGACCCCGTCAGAGGTGCAGAAAGCATGCCTATCATTAAATGCAAAACAAAGAGAGCCTTCCCTTTAAAAAAACGCTTTCAGGTATATCTCCTGTTTATCCTTAGTATGAGTGCGGGGCAAGGTAGAAAAATGTCGAAAAATCATATATGAGCCGCGACACGAGGAAAACAACAAAATGGTTGTGCGCCCAGAGCAGACTCAGATCAGCCTGGGCATCCGCCAAGTCTGATCAGAGTCTTCGCTGTCCGCATGGAGGTAGCTTAGACCCTTAGCTACCCTTTAAATGCTTAGCGAAGAGTCTGATCAGACTGGGTGCATGCCTAGGCTGAGGATGCCTAGGCTGATATGAGTCTGCACCTGGCGCACAACAACAATATAGACATAAGCCCATGCTCATTACTTTGAAAATCGATTACAGGTTACGCCGGCGCTTGTGGGTTGGGGTGTATGCATGCAGCCCTGCAAATGACATTGTTGTAATAGGAAGAGTCTCATTAGGGTTGGATAGGAAACAGGCAAATGTTTCAGTTTTCTAGTCAAACAATAAATCATCAAAAACTTTAGTCCCTTGCGAATCACTAAATGTCTTTTTTGAGCATGAAACAAATATGTGGCACGGTGTAACATTGAGGTGTTGCATTGACGCCGATGAAGCGTTGTTCCTGTGCTGTGTGTGCAGGACTGAGGCGTTGGTTAGCCTTCTATTACTAGAGCGGGAAAGGTATTTTCAAATCGAGTTCGATAATCATTACTTTCATGCCGCACGAGCATCGACGTATCGACGTTGGTATACCATTGAGATGTTGCATTGATGACGATGCAGCGTTGTTGCTGCGCTGTGTGTCCGGGACTGATGGGTTGGTAAGCGTTCTACATGTATTACTAGAGAGGACAAGCTATTTCCAAAATCGATTTCGATAAATATTAAACGCATGCCGCTTGAGCATCGACGTCGGTGTAACATTGGGATGTTGCATCGACGCCGATTCAGTGTTGTTTCTGCGCTGTGTGTTCAGGACTGATGGGTTGGTAAGCGCTTATGTCTAAATTGAAATGGTCGTATTTTGACTGGACAGTGGAATCTGTGACATTTCTAGTGTCACGGACTCGACTTCTGCGAAACAGGTCGCTGGACGGCGCTTTATATTATTTGGTTATCTGCACTAGCATGACTAGTGGACCCTGTCTTGACGACGACGCTGTTACACAGTTTCATTGCATCGGCGTTGAGGTGGTGCTCTATTTAGAGGGTTTAATAAGCCTTGGTGGAAACCTATAAATCGCGCCAAATTTTGAGTTATACCCGTTGCGCTACCTGATCTGAATTTGCAAATGCAAATTTGGGTGAATAATAATGTCCGACATGGTATTACCTATTTTAGTGATATGCAATGTGCGTAATTAATTACTTGCTCATGAATTTGCTTATTTCTTACATTTGTCTATCAAAGAGTCGAAAAGATAATTAGTCAGCACGCACCCATGGGCAACGACGTGCCGATGTCAATGTAGCGCTACGTGGCGTTGCATTGACGTTGATGCGGGGTTGCTCCGGTGGTGTGTGTCTGATTTGAACAGACGATTCAATCCTTCAGGCGCCGGAATGAGTTTATATTTATATTCTATTAAATTTAGAAAACTGCCGACAGTATCGCATAGTGGGACTCTCATGCTTATTTTCATTTTCACTGATTTACTTGTGTACATACTAGGGGAGCAACCCCAGCACGTCTTTTGTTCAGCATTTTGAGGAACAGCTGATCGAACGGCGCCTTATACATATTATTCGAGTGAGTGAGTGAACTCGGGTTTAACGTCCCACCAACAACGAGGTCATATGGAGACGGGACCTCGGTTTAAAGTCTCATCCGAAAGACCAGAGAAGCGGGGGATCGATCTCGCGACCCCTGGATTGGTAGTGTGGAGTGTTATCCACTAAGCTACAGCCGCTCCTTATATTATTCGAAGGGAGGCAATTCAAACAGATGGAGTTATCATAGTTGTGATAGTACATCTCTTCACGGAAAGGCTGGAAGACCTGAAATCTTGTTGCGATTAACGATTCAACTAACCTGTTATTTTTATACATGTAATTAGAAAGGTTCGATTATGTAACCGGGGTCTGCATTGCACTATTATCTACTTGTTCATTATGACTGATACTGATGCTTTCATCTTATAACCAAGGCGATAGACCTTTTACTACATTGTTTCTGCGCGAGCGAGAACCGCTCACGTGACGCGTTACTTTTCGATAATCCGTGAGACTTTACACGGATGGGGCAGTCATATTTAAAGCCATTGAGTCTCGATGTGCTCAGTGATAATTAATTGTTTTAATCATGTGTATTCTCATTTCTATTCGTCGTAGAGTTAACTTTATTAAACATTTTTTTTCTAAAATCTTATAAAAGTGAATATTGCAAAGAAATCATTCCAAAAGATACGCAGAAAGCAGAAATAGATAAACGACCTCATATAAGAGTCAAATCGCGAAGCTGTTTAATTTGAAATTAAAAGATCAACTACATTTTTTTATCTGACATCTAGTTGCTGTTGCTTTCAATGAAGACTGAACAAAGAGAAAATCATATGTGCGGTTGAAATTTCACTGGCTTTACCAAATATGAGAGAAAATGAATACTCTAATGATAAAATAATTCTTTTATCACTGTGTAAATTGTTTTGTATTATATATTTTTTCTAATTGATTGATTGATTGATTTGGGTTTATCGGCCCTTTGAGACAGTATTTCAGTCTATATCGGGCCGTCTCCCAGAGAGAGGGAGAAAGAACAGAGATGATAGACGAGAGAAAAAATGTCCAAACAACCCCCACCCGCACCCACTGCAAGCACAGTAGGCCCTTGTCCTATTATTATCCAAATCAGCAGGACGCCCCGGCACTGGAAGTATCCGATGGATTGACACATATATCATCTTTCTATTGACACGTAATGCAGTCATCAGAGCATGTAATACAATGACACCTTGAACAGTCAACCCATAAAAAAAAAATAAATAAAATAACCGTTGCTTGAATAATGACGCTAACTGCAAAAATTGCATGTTAAGACTATTTTCCTTTTTTACATTTAAAGTTCATTGTATATCGGACGGCAAATTTCTATAATAATAATAATAACTATTATTATTATTATTATTATTATAAATGCAAAGGACACAATAACCTTTTAATTTTTATTATTATTATCATTTTTATAAATGCAAAAAACACAATAAACTAGTTTCCCCATATTGCGAAACTGGAAGTAAAACTGACATTTGATTTAAGTTTTATCAGTTACTGGCCTTTTATTTAATTCATAGAGGCAAACTTTAATTCGGAACCCGGAACTTATTTCTTCAAAACTAATTTGATGACAGTACCCAAATATTTAAAACAGCATATTTAATATTTTATACGAATTTATAACTGTTGAAATCATTACATGAAAATTCCGAGCTACATGATTGAAAATACATTCAAGTCAAGTCTTTCACTTTGCGTGTAATACTAATCAGATAGTTACGTCGGAAATTTGATGCGTTAAAAACAGAACAGCATAAAAGATAAAACAACTTATACGTATAAAAATCATTTAAAATCTGGGGGCAAAGGTCTGAAAGCTATAGTTAATTAATATTGGTTTATGTTGATTTATATTGCCCATGCGTTCGACATAAGACATACATGTATGTACAGGAATACTGATTTTGCATGCGTTATAAATTATCATTATGCTTATAATTTAGTCAGCCAGTAAGCTTTGAATAATTTGAAATCATTATATAGTCATAAACCTACTTATTAATAATTCTATTTATACATACTATTCCGTTATTATCAAGTACCCTTTGATATGTGCTGCTGGATCTAAAGATTACCCCACGCGTGTGAAGAAACACGAAGTTTAGCCAAGTCACGGTCCGTGAGACTAAGGGAGATAACAATTTGAAAAAGGTCTATTATGTAAGCCCACACTGTTTGGACAATGCCGTACCTACGTCCATGTGATGCTATGACGTTCCATTGACGATGGTGGATTGTTCCGGCAGTGTGTGTCGGGTTACAGCAGAATTCACAGTCGCTCTGGCAAGTTTTCATTTATACTATGTATACGAGGGGCATTTCAGAAACAATGTAAATGATCTTCGGGCATCCTTTTGATTGATATTAAACAATCATTCTATATATCATTGGAAAGGTACATTCAAGTGTTTTAAAAGAATTTCTAAGTCACTCATACATGACAGCACGTGCTTATATGTCATAAGGGTGTGGGTGCTGGAAACTGTAAAATTTTATTGAAAGTTTCTTGTGTTCATTTGCTGTTTGCTCAATTAGACAATGATATATTCTAATAAAAACACGTAATAATGTTCTTTAAAGGTAAAATAAGAAAGTTTTACAGACATCGTTTCCAGGCTCTGCATAAGTAACATGCTAAACGAGCTTTTACCTCTACTATGTGGTTATGAATGCAAAATTTTTATAAATGCATTATATCAATAAATTGTGGATTGTGACTTATTCACGTCCGATTTCAACACATGACAGGTATTTTATTACTGAAATGAATAGTTCCCTATGTTTTGTTACGACTGGCATCATATGGCTAATAAAACTGGAATGTACATGTCCAGACTCCACGCTGGATGTTGCAAAGTAACATCAATTCATGTAAAATACAAACAATTGAAACAAATTATCTTCTAATTAAAAGACACAGGACAAAAAAAATTTAACTTTGTCTAATATCAAAAACTAGAGGGACATATCGAAAGCAAAATTCATACATAAAGATTTGAAAGACTTGATATTTAATATGACATACTGACACTGAAATATGTAGGTGGATGGGGAAAACTATCGTTCAAAATTAGATAGGTCACTGACAAAAGAACATTAGGTGCCGGAAAAGATAATCTATTACAAAAAAACAAGCACGACGAATTAAATTATATTCATTCTCTGTTTCATATCTGTCATCAAACATTCGATTTCACTTACACTGACCCCAGAAACGAAGTTGAAACAGCTCACTATGCATTTCAATTTAGCACAGGAAATGACGTCATAATAAATGCACACTGTTCCATGATTTGCCTATCTTGCAAGGTAAATCTTATGTTTTAGCAAAGCTGATACAATGACTTTCATACTGGAACATTTTCAATATAACAGATAATATAGGTATCAATCCAGAGTTGTTTGTATCGAGAGTTAAGAAAATATGAATTCGTCTTCGCATAAACATTTCGTCCCTTTCTACTCAGTGTCGCTACCTTAACAGCAATTGTCAAGGCATATTTTGAAGAAAATAGTAGTGACTCAAATGTTTGAAGTGGAGGTCATTGAGTGACATATAAACCCAAACATTAAGACATAATTTTAAAAAATCGGCCATCATTCATAGGAATTGCACTCATTTACACTATTTCTGAAATGCCCCTCGTATAGTGGGATAATCACGTTCATTGGTTTGTTGTTACTTATATTTGTATTGTTTGCATAACCCACTAGTATAGTTTTAACTCACCTGAGCCAGCGGCTACAGGGGAGTTTATAGGATGATATGGCTCCGGCGTCCGTCGTCGTCCGTCCGTCCACAATTCAAAACGACTTCTCCTCTGAAACCGCTGGCCCACTTGTAACCAAATTTCATATGTAGCCTCCAGGGGTCTTAGGAACGAAATATTGTTCAAACGTTCCTGGTCACATGAGCAACATGTCCGCCATGCCCATATATGGTAAAAATCTTTAAAAATCTTCTTTACCAGAACCAATAGGCTAATGGCCTTGAACCTTGGTAAGTAGCATTGGGTACGCAGTTATTACCAAGATTGTTCAAATTATGTCCTTGGGTTGACCTTGACCTTTTTTACGGCAAGGTCAAATTTGCTTTCTGGTGCTTTTATATGGGAAAATGCTAGAACATAAGTTTTCATGGAATGTATTGATGATTTTGGCCTAAAAAGTGTATATACATTCACCTTAATGAGTAAATGAAGATTTATGAGTACAACAGATCAAGGTCATTGTTTTAGCTCTGACCCAGAACTTTCGCATTTTGACAATAATTATTTAAAACAATCTCCTGAAGGCCAGAAGGCCAAGTGAAACCAAATTTCAAATAGAGCCCCCAGGTGTTGAGATAATGAAAATTTGTTTAAATGGTCCAGGTCACATGATCAACATGGCCGCCACGCCAATATATGGTAAAAACTTAAAAAAAAAAATCTTCTTCTCCAGAACCTATAGACCGATGGCCTTGAAACTTTGTTCAAATTATGATCTTTGGTTGCCCTTGACCCTTTTTACGGTAAGGTCAAATATGGGAAAATGCTAGAACACAAGATTTCATGGAAAGATTTGAAGATATAGGTCTTAAAATTTGTATATATACATTCAACTTGAAGAATACACGAACATTTGTGAGTACAAGAGGTGAAGGGCATTCTTTGACCTTTGGCCCTGAACTCTAATATTTTGACAATATCTAACAATCTCCTCAAATGCCATGGAGCCAATCGAAACCACATTGATATAGAGTCTCCAGGGGTCTCAGGAACGATTTTTTTTTCAAAGAGTCCAGGTCACATAACCAAAATGGCTGCCACGCCAATATATGGTAAAAAGCTTTAAAAATCTTCTACTCCAGAACCAATAGACTGATGGCCTTGAAACTTGGTACGTACCATTGGGTATCAGAGTATTATCAAGATTGTTCGCATTATGACTTTGGGTTGACCTTGACCTTTGTTACGGCAAGGTCTAATATGAGAAAATGCTAGAGCGTAAGATTTCATGGAAAGTTTTGAAGATTTGGGCCTAAAAATTAGGATATACAATAATTTAATGAGTGCATGAAGATTTTTGAGTACAAGAGGTCAAGGTCATTAGCATAGCGCTAATATCTGTTTACCCGTGTTCGTCTCATCTTTTAATGTTCTTTTAACAGCCCCGCACCTCATGTTCAAGAATTTACATATTATTCGAATAGCAGGACATCGATCTTCATGCATGGGGTCTAAACAAGAGTGACGTTATTGTCTGACATTGAACATAAAGGCCTAACGGGTTTCAGCCTATCCTCTAGCAACTCATCGGCATCACTAGAGTCATGGTTGCACCTTTACACAAGCCTCGGGATCACTGTTATATCGCCACATACCTAAATGAACAGGTCTAGAGTATCAGATAATGATATTCTTAATTTTTGGCAGAACCGCATAAATATATGCTTACGCGTTTGTTAGATATTATTTTTTTTGCATTTGGCCGAGAGAAGCATTAGCACTAACTGGCGTTCATCAAATTGAAGTTACGTTATTAAAATTTCAACGGGGGGCGGCAGAAATATATTTCATCATCGGATTAATTTTTTATCTGATTTGGCGCGTTAGTTTGATTTTGATTTCTGATTGCCTTTAAAAATTATATTCATGTTATTAACGCGTTAATCTTACGTGCGGCGCGATGGCGTCAGTGGCATACTTTGAACGTCTGAATAAATGGAACGGAAAAAAGATTCAGAACCTTATATTTATTCTTTTAATCAGAACTGAATTAAAGTGTTACCTGATAAAAAAAAATATAATAATGCTACGATCATTAAGCTTGCAATGGTAACAGTGACATTACTTCTGGACCGACCCTTTTATTTAATGAAAATAAGTGTATATAGAATAAAAACAAAACTTACACAATAGAAATGAGCAGACATTGAGTACAAATGATCGATTATAGAATTGAAAAAAAAAATGTAAAATATAAATGAACAGAGATTGAATACAAATATGAAACTATACATTACAAATGAAAGAAAATCAAATACAAATATAAAAGTATCGAATTATGCAACGTTTGACATGCCATACCTTAACAGTTTCATGACGTCATAGAAAAAGAAGTTTCACACTTAAATGAAAATCATTTAATGCTGAACTTCTTGATGATCATTCTTTTTACACGAAAACTGAAAAGTTTGGTTTTGTCCTATTCGACCTTGAAACTGAAATCCCGGTTTTCGTTCTATTATTTCCAAAGCATTTTTATACATTTCTGTTCGATGACATACGACCCAATGTCTTCATTCTGTAAATCTAGAGTCTTCTATAGTGTAAGCAAGAATACAGTGGCGTACAAATTAAATAATTAAACGATATAAAACACAATACAGTATGAAAATTATATGGATTGAATTGGGATCGCAGTAAGAGCCTAAGCAATGTTAAGTGCTAACAATTTCTGGGAATACAAAAAAAATGACATAAAAACAGATAAGTATTAGATAAATCTTACCTTGAAATGTGGGGTCTCCCTTAATATGTATTCTTCTTGTATTTGTGCTGCGAACGAGAGTGATTGTCGTTGTCGTCCAGTATATAAGCCTTGAATATTTAGTTATGATTCGAGCGCACGAGCCTCATACAACGTGCAAACAGTGGGTGACCAATACTCGATGCAGTCTTGTAAGCATATTTTTCTTTCGTATGAACAGTCTGTAGATCCCAAGGAAACCGTAACATGAAAACAGAAGATTGTTCAGCCTGCGCAGATACGTGGACTTATATCAGTCTTCATTCCTGCTGTAAGGTAGGTTTATATCAAATATGATCGATTTAGGTGTCATATGATCATATAATTTGTTGTTTATCTAATCAAAACAGATGTTCGTGGCGTGTCAGGATGAACGGCACCAGCATTAGTGAAAATGTAACTTATCGGAAACAGCTCTTAAAGCACTCATAGTACTCCGAATGGTGCAAGCCTCTGAACATATATAAACATATGTATTTAGTTATGATTCGAGCGCACAAGCCTCATACAACGTGCAAACAGTGAGTGACCAATACCCGGTGCAGTCTTGTAAGCATATTTTTCTTTCGTATGAACAGTCTGTAGATCCCAAGGAAACCGTAACATGAAAACAGAAGATTGTCCAGCCTGCGCATACATATGGACTGATATCAGTCTTCATTCCTGCTGTAAATTAGGTTTATATCAATGACCGATTTAGGTGGCATATGATCATATGATTTGTTGTTTATCTAATCAAAACAATTGTTCTTGTCGCGTCACGATGAACGCTACCAGCATTAGTGAAAATGTTATTATTCGGAAATCGCTTTTAAAGCACTCAATGTACTCCGAGTGGTGCAAGCCTCTGAACATACATCTTTACGAGGGTCATCCTATAAGTCCTGCGAAAACGAATCAAGCAATCCACATTCCTACATTGCAGCTTCCCTTTTTAGTCCGGAGTCCAAGCGGATAAAAAATTGGAAACGTAGTATTCAGCGTACAACAGCAATTACAACAGCAATGTCTTTGTTTTGTCATTAAGGGCTGTACCTGGGGTACACGTTTTGCTTTGTTGCCAAGTATGAAAATCCGGCGTAATTGCACAAGGGAGATAATTTGTCAATACCCCAAAATCGCTTGGTATTAGAAGGTATTTTGTTTTTAGTCGATTATCTTTAATACACCACTTGTATAGGGACATTTTATTTATATTTCATCAGTCAGTATTAGTGTTCTACACTATTAATACTTTGAAATTCAGTTTAAGATGTATGACGGTATAGTGGCTATGTAAAGAACGAGGTCATTGTTTCCTATGTTTTTGTAGTAAAATTTTCTGTAATGGTCCTATTAATAGGAAACTTCATGATGACACGTACAGTATTAGCAGTTACGGCTTGTTTGGGATCCATTGAAAGACATATTCTTTCAGAAAACGGTTACTACATATTACATTTGAAGTCACATTGTATTTTTTTTTTCAATATAATGAAATATTGGTGCTTCCATGAGACCAGGTCAGAAACTATTTATGTTTGTTAGAAATCCTTTTATATCGATTCGTCCCATTGCTTACATTTTGGATGCAAACAGCTGATAAGCCCAAATGCTTTTTCATGTTAATTCATCAATAAACACAATAATACTGGGTTTTATCTCCGTAGATTAAGTGTATATTTGCAACCATGCTATCGCTAGATCACATAATATTTCAGTTAATTATAAATAGTTATGGCAGCAGTATTTTGCCATGTGCATTTGAGGTATCAATTCTTTGTGCAGTACAAGTTTGAGTTATTGCACTGTGTGGATTCAGGTTGACCAATATAATTAGTAGTCATAAAACTGAACAACGAAAAGATAGATCAGATATCGCAGATGCGCAGTCTGATCTGTGTGTTTGTTGTCCCTATGTGGCTTTCTGTAAGGATATCCAATTGAGTATGGAGAACCGAGTGTTGTTAAATGATATTAATCCTTGCATAATATTATTCTGAGATATTTTCCTGCACCGGCTGTCTGATAAATATTCTGTCGTCTTCTAAGACTTTGTTGATTTACATCAACAAAGTTTACATGTCAGTTAAATTAATATTTTCAGAAATAAATAACATGATCATTTACATTATCATGCGTTTCATATATATGAATAATTTGGTATTTCATATATATGTAGGTATATTTTGTTTTCAGGACACCTTCAATGCAATGATTTCTGATGTCACCACTGAGTCTCTTCTCATTTCACCTGTGACACTAACATAATAGTAACACAGACGGCTGACGCCTGACACCCGTTCCGGGAAATCTTGGGCCGGGCCAATAGTGCTTAAGTGGTAGGTTTCTTCTGCTTCGGAAAATCAGTGTTGCTATGTCTGTGAGTCCTCATGTTTTTTATCTCAGTTTTAATTTTGCTTTGTATGTTCCTGAGATATTACACTTATGAGATTGGAATCATCCACGCAAACCGACAACTAAGTGTCTGATGAACCAAAGCAGGACCAAAGGCTCGACCGCAAACCGGTTAGGCCCCCATTTATTTCATTGCTGGCCGTCCCAAGGCGGCACTTCTGTTTTTGTTCTTCTTAATTGTTTCATATGCTGTTTGGTGCTTTGTCTGCTTTGATATATGGTTTGTTATGTTAAGGCTAGCCCTGTTATTAAAAAAATGAAAGTAAAAAGTATGCAAAGACCAGGAACTGAAACAATCAAAATCCAAATCCAGCCCTCAAACCATAGTTGGAAACAACTAAGATAACAAATAATCAAGATACAGAGAACATATGGCCAACCGAGTGAGCAGCTTGTTCCCAAAAGGTGGCCACTCAGCAACCCAAACCGAACCAAAAATAATAAGAACATACATAAGGTAAAACATCACAGAAACTCTGACACCAATAGATGTTTAATGTTTTTCGTACAATTTGTTCTTGTTGTCAGGACTGGTGCCTTTTGTAAGTCTTCTGTGTGGGCGGTGGTTGTTTTTGTTGGGTTAAACAAATAAGTATCTGATGAACCAAGACAGAACAAAAGGGCGAGGTTAGGTAGACCACAAACCGGTTAAGCCCCCCAAGTAATTTCATTACTGGCCGTCCGAAGGCGGCAGTTCTGTTTTGTTTTTTCTTGGTTGTTTTATGTGTTGTTAGTTGCTACGTCTGTTATCGATATATCATTTGTGATGTTCAGGCTAGCCCGTTGACCACCTACATGGGAAAAGGCTATTCACATGGCTGCCGCAGGTGTTGTCTTTGATGGTGACTAATTTTGTGTTGTCTCTTTCTCACATGGTGTCTTGGGTGGGATCTGGGATTGAATCGTGTCAGTTCCTGAGAATTTTCCTCCTGACTTTATCACACCACCCACGCGTTGTAGAGAGCGATGTGCTCGACTATAGGCAGTGCCTATTTTCAAATTTAACTACAATATTGTTCCTCACGGAGAAAGCGTGAATACCGTTTTATCATTTGTCAACATTTTAAAGATATATTTCTTATGTCGCAAACCTGTAACTGTTCAATTTATTTTAGTCAAAACATATTGGGCTTTCCGAGCTCTGTCCCTTGATATAATCTAATGATAATTTGTAAGATTTAGTTTCTGAAATTTCGCAATAGCAGAAGTTAACTATGCTAAGTCTTATGAATAAGTTGCATAATTAGATATAAAATTTAATGAAAAGCGTCTGCATATTCCAAACTTACAGGACAAGACATACAGGCGAGGTAGAAGTGGGGAAAAAAGGCAGCGTTGGGGACGTAATTGTGAGTAATATATGGCTTGAACCACAAAGATCTTGAATAAATGGAGAGATTTCTTAGCAGCTTTGAAATTCTAAATATGCCATGAATCTGTCTTATTTTAAACTCTGCAAAGTGCCGATAACCGTTGATTTGCAGTGAAGACAAAAATCTGCACAAAATGCAGAAAATACAACAGATCATCCAAAAACTTAGCAGATGCATTCTTTGATTTGTTTCTCACAAGCGGAGGACTTGGATTTGATGTTCAGAAGGGTTTTTATACAACGAGATATATGTTGTGGGTAACGAGATTGATTTGGACCTGTATACGAAATACGAAACCTAAGGACACACATCAATACCTTTTACCCTCAAGCTGCCATCCGAAACAGTACAGTAGAAATGTTTCACACAGTTTGGCCCTCCGTATAAGGCGAATATGCTCAAACCTTGATACATTTGAGTCTATGGCAACAGATTTGTTGACTCATCTTCAAAAATGAGTTCGCAGCATTCAAGCAGTTGCCACAGCTTACTATGGGCAAGAGGCAAGGTTTGGGTCCAGTAAAACATGTTTAAGCGCCCCAGTTATCTTTGCTGACCGTTCCAAGGCGGTACTTCTGTTGCGGTCCTTTGATGTTATATTGTGCTGTGTCAGCTGGTGCTGGTCTCTGGCGGTTTGATCACCCGTATTGCTGCCCAATCTGCCTTCTGTATTGTTTTCTAACAAAAATAAAAAATAAGTAAAAACAGATGTTGACGTTATTATTGGGGTAGCTGAATGACCATCTGTTTGGGAAAGAGCTGCTCATTCGGTTTTCTGTGCGTGTCTTTCGTAAACTTGTGTCACTTTCTGTGTGTATGTGCTTCTTTCCCTATTGGTTTTGAGAGCGGAATGTGGGGTTTGATTGTATTAATTCTGGATCATTGCCCATCATTTTACTTCGAAACAAGAGAAGACCCACTACGTTACAAGTCAAAGCCAGAACCATCAAACACATTGATCCCTTTCCTGCTGACACATCATCCAGAGGTACCTAAAGTCAAGGAATTGCCAACAAACACTGGCCAGTCTTCGAGTTTTCAAAACGCTTGAATAAGAGTTTCCCTCAGAAGCCAATAATGGCATACAGACGGCCAAACCGTCTTAGGGATATTCTTTTTCGCGCAAAGCTAAACTCAGACCCAAAGCCATGTGGTAGTAAAAGATGCTTTACTTGTAAATGAAAGTGTCCAAAGTACCCGAATCATAAGTCCGAACTCATATGTTCAAATACCCGAATCATAAGTCCGAACTCATATGTCATTTGAACACTGACAGTTCCGGAATATTTTAGATACATAGATATTGACCCAAAAATAGAGGTGTACTCAGGTGCTCGCGAGTAGTAAGCATCACCTACAACTGATGACACCAACCTAAATAGCCAACTCATCATTAGGAGCGTCAGTAAGACTCAGGAAACAGACAAACAGCAAAAATGCAAATGTAATCTACCTAATTACCTGCACTCACTGGGCAAACAGTACGTAGGCGAAACAAAACGTGCATTTAATGAGCAAATGAATTGCCACCGCTCTCACTGGACGAAGCGAAGATTTCAGAGGTCACCTGTTGCCGAGCATTGCCACGTATATGACCACCACTTTAACAGCCTGGGCTCCTTTTTCTGCATCGAACATGATGCACAGTGGTCGGATGATACCAGAAAAGCCCATGAGAGCTACTGAATCCGACGATTGAATACCATACAATCTCAATAAGGGTGACAAGGACTGACAAAAATGGTAACGAGGGTCATCCAAGAAATCTTGCAAATGCCGTCATAACTAGTTTATTAATTGAGCAAGGGTAAAAAGAATCGACCATAAAAAGGTCATGCATAGCATACAAACTCGTGCCAAATATCATATGTCTTGCTTATCTTTCCAAGAAATTAGAGGGTTTTGAATACAAAGATGTAGGCGACATCGGCGGTAAAATTACATTAACACGACGTCTTCTACAAGAGGTGAGGGAAAGAAAATCCCTTCAGATTCGTTTAAATTTCTTTGGAATTGTATGGACATGTGTTTAAAAATGATTTCTTTATATTAAAAAACTCAAATAAGAAGCAGTTATTTATTCACATTCCAAAACAAACATGGTTGCAAGGCAAGTAGAGAATTTTACAGAGTCTTAGCATATTTCTAGTTTTTATCCCCCGACTGAAAGGTTCGAGGGATATAGCGATGAGCCTGGCGTCCGTCCGTCCGTCCGTAAACATTTTCTTGTCCGCTCTTTATCTTGAATACCCTTTGGAATATTTTCATGATACTTCACAGTTATGTAGAACAGGTCATGACGAAGTGTCGCGTAAAAGAATGGTAACTCTTGCTATTGTACTGTTTGAGGTATCTCCCCTTTCGTGAATTTTTGGCAGATTCGTGTCCGCTCTGTAACTCGAATACCCTTTGAAATATTTTCATGATACTTTACAGATATGTAGAACAGGTCATGACAATGTGTCGCGAACAAGAATGACAACCTAGCTTTCTTACTTTTTGAGTTATTTTCCCTTGATGATTTTAGCTGTGATTTTATGTTGATTTCGTGTCCGCTCTATAACTTAAATATCCTTTGAAATATTTTCATGATACTTTACAGATATGTAGAACAGGTTATGACGATGTGTCGCGAACAAGAATGACAACCCTTCCTTTCTTACTTTTGAGTTATTTCCCCTTGACAGTTTTAGGTGTGATTTCATGTCCGCTCTATAACTTGAATACCCTTTGAAATATTTTCATGATACTTTATAGATCAGATCATGATGATGTGTCGCAAACAAGAATGACAACTCTTGCTTTCTTACTTTTTGAGTTATTGCCCCTTGATGGTTTTGGGTGTGATTTCGTGTCCGCTCTATAACTTGAATACCCTTTGAAATATTTTCATGATACTTTACAGAGGTCATGACAATGTGTCTCGAAAGGATGACAACTCTTGCATTCTTACTTTTTGAGTTTTTTCCCTTTTGATTTCGTGTCCACTCTATTACTTGAATACCCTTTGTAATATTTTCATGATACTTCACAGATGTGTAGACCAGGTCATGATGATGTGTCTTGTCGCGCACAAGAATGACAACTCTTGCTTTCATAGTTTTTATCCCCCGATCGAAAGGTTCGCGGGATATATCGATGAGTCTGGCGTCCGTCCGTCCGTCCGTAAACATTTTCTTGTCCGCTCTATATCTTGAATACCCTGTGGCATATTTTCATGATACTTCACAGTTATGTAGAACAGGTCATGACGATGTGTCTTGTACAAGAATGGTAACTCTTGCTATTGTACTTTTTGAGATCTCCCCTTTGGTAATTTTTTGGCCGTTTCGTGTCCGCTCTGTAACTTGAATACCCTTTAGTATATTTTCATGATACGTCACAGAAATGTAGAACACGTCCTGGCGATGTGTCGCGAACAGAAATGACAACTCTTGGTTTCTTTCTTTTTGAGTTATTTCCCCTTGATAGTTTTAGGAGTGATTTTTGGCAGATTCGTGTCCGCTCTCTAACTTGAATACCCTTTGGAGTATTCTCATGATACTTCACAGATATGTAGAACAGGTCATGACAGAGTGTTGCGAACAAGAACGACAACTCTTGCTTTCTTACTTTTATGAGTTATTCCCCCCCCCCCCCCCCCCAAAAAAAAAAAAAATCCAGATTTGGATTCCCTGTCCAAATTCACTTACTAGAGAGCTAAGAATTAGGTTTGTAGGGCTTCTACTTTAGAAATTGTTCACACATTTTGAAAGTTGAATGTATCGTATGCTATACATTTGTGTATATGGTGGCTGTTTGAGATGTTACCTCTTTTTAGCAGTCAAGCATACTGTTTTAGACTGAGTGTTAGATAACCATGCGTCTGTTAACAGATAATGTTAATCAGAAGCATAAAAGAATGACAATATATTACTAAAATGTGTTTTGAAGTGCACCCTTTTTACCAAGGCCCATGGGGGTCTTTGGTCGGGGGATTTGCCATCTCCTCTGATGGCTATTTTTAGTTATTTCTCCTTGATGGTTTTAAGTGTGATTTCCTTTCTGTTCCATGACTTGAATACCCTTTGAAATATTTTCTTGATACTTTATAGATATGTAGAACAGGTCATGACAATTTGTCTCATACATGAATGACAACTCTCTCATTCATATTCCCACCACCAAAAAAAATCTTTCAGATTTGGATTCTTTGTCCAAATTCACTTACTAGCTATATATAGAGAGAGATCAAAATGAGATTTGTAGGGCTTGTACTTTAGAAGTTATTCATACATTTTGAAATGTTGAGTATATCGTATGCTTTACATTGTGTACATGGTAAACTAGTATTTCTTGATGTGTAAAATATTTTGATAACAGTTAGGTAACCCTGTATTAAGTAATTACCGAGTTACTCCCCGTGATAGTCAGTACTTATGCAGCTGCTGGGCTCAAGAACGACTGGATGTAGGGTTTTGAAATTTAGTTTATGAAGAGATCATGAAAAATTAGAAGACCCTTATCTTTTTAGCTCCGTGAAACCTGTACTTAAAGAATTACCTCCCCTGTGTAAAAAATCTTGATACCATGATATCTCAAAAAGTATTTAAGCAAGGATAGTGATATTATATATACAGGTTCATGGTGTGATCTGCAAGGACTGATTAACTTTTGGCCAAAATTACGCCCCTTGTTTGGATTTAGCACTTTCCTAACTTCTGAACCGCTTGGCTGATTTTTCGTATATTTGTTGTTTTAGATATGTAAAATATTTTGGTAGAGACTTTTAATAATTTCGGAGTTATTCCCCCTGATATTCAGTTCTTATTCAGCTACTGGGCTCAAGAACACAGGGGCAAACGGTTGTTGTTCTTTGCTTCCAAAGGATCTTACTTTTCAGAACATATTTATCTTCACTGCAGCTGGTGTTTGTACCGTGTGGCGGTTGTAAAACGTCTCCCCGTCTATAATCATAGTGCAGATTATATTTCCTGATCCTTTGGGATCATTGGGTTCATTTGAGTAATTTTGAAAATAGAGTTGCGCTTAAGCCGGTACTTGGGGGCGTGCCTGGTGTCGCACATTTCATAACTAGTCAAGAACAGACTCAATTAAACCAAGTCTGCTATGTTCTATTCTTTGGTGTGTTCCTTGCTTCCGAAGATCGATCTTACTTTTCAGAACATATTGAAATTTTGATTCTAAATAGCTTATGAAAAATGAGCAGACCCATATGTTTTTAGTTCACTCAAACATGTACAATTAGAGTAACCTCCCCTGTGTTGAAAATAAAAAAAAGCATTTGAGCTAGGATATACAGGCTGATGGTGAGATATGCAAGAACTGATTGACTTTTGGGCAAATTATTCAAAAATGACCAAGTGATGCCCCTTGTTTTAATTTGGCATTTTTCCAACTTTTGGACCGCTTGACATGGAAGCTGATTTTTTTTATATTAGGGAGTTATTCCTACGCTAATCAGCACTTAGCAGTACTGGGCACCATTTCCCAACCCAACTACCCCTACCGATTTTAGATTCTGACTTAGGCATGTAGCTAATACAAGAATTGAAATTTTAGAGAACTATTTGAGCTTGGATATTTAGCATGCAGCTGGGAATCAGTATGTAGATAATCTTATTACATACCATAAAAAGTGGCAAAAAATATGCCCCTTTCTAGGCTAAGACATCTAAACCTTTAGTGGCAAGAATATGGTTGAGGACATAGTGTTTCGCAAACACACTTTCTATTTGTCTTGGTTCTTTGGTCGTAGATGCCGTGAACATTGCCCGACCGATAAGATAGTCATAAGCCTGCTGCGATTGCAGCAGGTGCGGCATTGAATTACCGTTTTGTTTCTATTCCCATGCAATCTTAATTTTCATTTCCCTTCTCCCTGGTAGGGGCGAATCTGCTGTACCCGGGGATCATTGAATTCAATACACCAACAACCCGCCAAACATTACTTCTGTTGTAATGCAGTTTCACGGTTTCACAAGCTGCAACACAGCGAGACTTGACACCTGTACATATCCGTGTTTCATACTTGATTGTTGTAGCGTTGTTTGACGGCTACATTACAGCAATACTTTAAACCAGGAACTTGGCGGAACAAGGGCCTACAAAGAGACATCTGCAGATGGGAGTTCTTTAGTTAAAAGACATTGTAGCCATTTACCCCTGAAGTTTTCTGTTCATGTTAAGGAACGCCAAGATAGGCTTCCTACCTTGTATTGGTTATCATAGCTTCATAAAAAAACGTATAAAGCACGGTTTATTGCCAGTTCTAGTTCTTGTACTACTACTGAACTTTCTAAATTATTAACCTACAAACCTATTAAATATTCTGGTGAGGTAATTAATAAATTGAAGTTAAGAGGGTTCCGTGAGACCAGTTTGTCCACTTATGATTTTTCTACACTCTATACGACATTGTCACATAATTTGATCAAGGAACAACTTATAGATTTAATTGAGTGGACCTTCCAATGGGACGGTTCAATTTTTCTTGCATGTAACGAAAGAAACGCTTTCTTTACCTCTGAACACCAAAACCGATATAAATTTTGGTCATGTCAAAATATGTGTGAAGCGTTAACATACCTTTCTGATAGTATTTACATTAGATTTGGTACTAAGTTATACAGACAAATTGTTGGTATTCCGATGGGTACTAATTATTGTGCTCCTCTTGTAGCGACTTTGTTGTTTGTTTTATTATTATTATTATTGTTTTTTTTGTTGTTGTTTTGTTTTTTTGCTATAAAAGAGATTTCATGGCTTCTCTTTATAATGATAAACAATCTGAAATTGTTGAAGGTTTTAATTCTACATCTAGATATCTAGATGACCTTTAAAATATTGACAATTCTTACTTTGAGAGCATGGCGAATCAAAGGACCTCTGACAGTTTCCATGCAAATTTGCCTATTTTTCGACAAATTACTGCCGCTTTCCTGGGAAGCCAAAAATGAAAATTTTAGCATTTACGGGTAGACTTATTCATTATAAAGAGGTTTTGATATTGCTTTTGAACAATTATTACATCTGCATACTAACTCGCACTGATTCTCACAAGAGGGTTAAGTGAAATTTTCAGTCATCCTAAATACATATTTTTTTTTGCTTTTTCTTATTAAATGAATTTTATTTGTTAAATATGCTGAAAATGAAGTAAAGCACTATAGCTGCTCACAGTATGCAATAATATGTAAATAAAAAATATGCTAGCCTTATTTTTAGACACAGAGGGTCTAATTACCCCACCCACTTTTCAGTTTTTCAGCTGTAGACTATCTTCCCCCCCCCCACCCCCCCCACCCCGTGCCTCAGCTAGCTCGCCACTCATATATAATTTGTATATTGATAGTACACATATGCATGCAAAGTGGCTTGCTGAGGCACGGGGGGGAGCATCTCTATAAAACTTTTCCTATTTTCCATCCATTCAATGGTAAAAACTTGCTTTTTACACCAAAAAACTATGTCTGCGTGTCCTATACTTGAAAAATTATTTTTGTGCCAATTGTAGGGAGTTCAGAGCAACACATTTCAATAAAAATTTTAAAGTATACAGAAAGTTCATTTTTCCCCATTTTTATAGGCAAATTTACATTACAACCGTCAGAGGTCCTTTATCCGCCTGAGCTACAGTTAAACAAATCTAATACAGCGATAATGAAGCCTCTTTTTTGGATTTACATTTATCTGTTTCAAATGGATTTGTTTCATCCAAAATTTATGATAAACGCGATGACTTTGATTTTGACATTGTAAATTTTCCATTTTTGGATGGTGATGTTCCCCTTTCTACCTCTTACGGGGTTTACTATGGTTTGAGGGCTGGATTTGGATTTTGATTGTTTCAGTTCCTGGTCTTTGCATACTTTTTACTTTTACATTTCTTAACTTACTCGGTTTGCTAGAGTGTCTAGTCATGTGACTGACTTCAATGCCAATAATAAAATTTTAACTGCTAAGCTTCTCCAACAGGGCTATTGTTACGAAATGGATCCGATCGTCGACTATGTCGTCGAAATTGTTTTAATCCTTTCAATCAGTAGGGCTACAGTTTTTTAGGGCAACTGTGGTAATAAACATTTACGGAAATTGTGGCTACGTTATGCATGGGTTGTTTGTGAATACCTCTCCTGGACAGCGTATTGCATGATTTTAAGGTGAATACCTGCACGTGTCTTTTGATTGTGGACAGCGTGTTGCATGATTTTAATGTGAATACCTGCACGCTTAGATTCGTGTCCCATGATTTAAAAGTGAGACGCATAGTATTTATGCTCCTATTCTTGAATGAAAAGTTAGACGTGGCTGTTTAATTCTAAGGTGAATTGATGGGAGTTATATTGTTGTGTGCCCAGATTCTGTGTTAAGACCAGAACGGTAAGAGTTTATTATATTTACTTAGAATAGTTTGGCTAAGAATGAAAAATGTGACTTCTGATTGATATGGTATGATTATATGTGTCGACTGATTTGATTTTGTTGACAGTGATCAGGCTGTGCATATGTCGACCGATTTTGTTTATACTGACCATGCTGCGCATGGTATTTGTATATTAGGAAGTTTTGTAAATTACGGAAATAGTTTATATCACTGATGTTGGTTGCAATGGTGTGCGTCTTTTTTACGTCCAGTGACGTCAGTTGCATTCATGTTATTCATGTGACGTCAGTTGCATTCATGTTATTGCGACGTCAGCACTTTTTATATTAGTTTCACTGATGTGCATCTATTTGACGTCCAGTGACGTCAATTGCAATCATGTTATTCATGTGACGTCAGTTGCATTCATGTTATTCATATGAAGTCAGTTGCATCATGTTATTGCGACGTCAGCACTTTTTATATTAGTTTCACGTATACGTGGCTTATAGAAGTAGATTGATTTGTAATGGAACTAATTTATATACTCGTGACGTCAATTGACGCCATAGCATGCACCGCATTAAGGGTTTTTTCCATAAGTTATAATGCTAACATTTGGTTGTCATGCGTTTGATTTGCCTTCACTAGATGACGTCATATGGTATAACATCATTGGCGTCATGATGTCAGATCAAACGTTATGATCCCAAATGTGTTAGAAACGTTTATTTAGCTATTATATTCTATGGCAAATGGTAATACGCTTTGTTTAAAGAAATGAATTAATACATATGCGGGTTAGATTTTTGGTAAATCAATTTAATGTAAATAGGTCGTTGTTTAGATTCATTCATGTTTTATGTGGGATATGTCATGGTAATACCTGTTGACGTCAGTATACTTCTCGACAATGTTTGGCGTCAGATCCTTCGACGCACATGCGTGGTAGGATCTACGTTTCTTCATTGGCGGAAGTGGTAAGCACAATTTTGGCTTTACATCGTGAGCGCGAGTCGTGTCTAGTGACACGGCTGGCGTGTGCACGTTATGCTCGGCATTCGCCGAGGGCGTTGTATGGTATTTCCAAGACAGGCCCAAGTCTTACGTATTGTTATTATGTAGTTACAATGTATTAAGTGTAAGTTCGTTATTTTAGGCACATCAAGTCCGGCAGTCAGCTGTTAGGGCTTAGAGCCACGTCTCACCTGGAGATTCGATATACGTCTCCAGTTTAATACCAACCCGGGTAGAGCAGTTACAACGCCCTTGTGCATGTTTTCCTAGCAGAGGCGGGAAGCACAAAATGTCGGCGAATGCGATCTAATACTGCGGAGGTGAAAGTGGTACAGTGTTCGTCCACTATAGTGTGTCTTGTTATATATAGACTGGTCCCTGGTACGATCCAGGGAGCGACCAGTATATAATCGTGCACGTGTTAATATTAGTTGGTGTTCCTCATGATATATGGACTGGCCCATGACATGATCCAGGGAACGACAAAGTGAAGTCTACCAACATAAGGCCTTGTTTTTTTGTATGAGCTCAAACTAACGTTTTTTTTTTGTTCTTTGTATTTTTCTTTAGTTCATGGCGCTGAGCCGAGTACGGTGTTGACGTCAGACGGTAATCTATTTGCGTATTGTACGCAAATCGATTACAGATTTGAAACAAACACCTTACTTGGGCCAGCGACATGAACTGATATGTGTTGTATATTATTGTAATTGTGACAGTTGTAAATTGTATTGTTGTATATAGAATTTACATTATATATAAACTTCAAAAAATTCTAACGTTGTTAGAGTTTCCTTGTTAGTGTAATACACTGGTAGATAACCCTTTAACCGGAAGTCACCCTCCGCCGTCCTGGCGACGCATAAGGCTCTACACCCGTGTCGACCGTGTGTAAAACCTTCTGCGTAACATGGTGTCAGAAGTGGGATTTGATTTCCGGTTAATATCTGCCAGTGTAAGACATTGACAATATATATAGAATCTAGGCACAATTTTGTCAGACATTTTTTTTATTGACTTTCTGATTGTTTTTTTCTAAGGTGACCTAAGGCTGTGAATTTTAGGGGAGCGATTATGCCACTAAATTCTTTGTAAATGTAACCTACACTCAATTAAGGTCAACTATCCTTATTCCCTGCGTGATGAAGTGCGATAGCCCATGCATTAATTTGTGATAGAATGTAACAGGTTGCATATCTGAGTGGGGAAACTGAGGTATATAGACCTGAATTGTCTTGGCACGGATGATACATATTTAGTTTTAAGGTCCGGTTGAGTACCTTGACACTGCTGTTGCATGACAATCTGTTAGTGTATTAATTCAAACGTTTGTACGTTGTGTCGTAACCGTTACTGAGGTCCATTTTATGTCCTGATTTAGTAACGTAGGTCACCCGTAACGTTGTACAATATCGTTACAGTGAGAAACCTAATAGCAGAATCTTAAGTTCGATTTACCGTGGGTATCTTGTAAGGTTTTGTAATGTAAGACGTACAGTTGTCATGTCAGTGTTAATACGATGCGTTACATACGTTACGTTTGTATATCCGATACGCTAGATCAAGTTGGGCGTAATTGTAATGTGGGTTATTTACGTCATCTAATTGTGTCATTTGAAAGTGAAAAGTAATTCTCGGCAAAGTCAACGTCAGTTTATGACGTCATTTCCTGTCTGTTATGAACGTAACTTTAATGTCTACGTCCAGATCGCGAGTATACTAATTAATCAACGTTTTAGTTGGATTAGTTCGTTGTTATTATTGTTAACGTTTTAGTTAACTTGTGTGACTATAAGTGAACGTCGGTTTCAGTTAAATTAACGTGAGCATTACGTTAAGCGTCATGGATCAGTTAGTTAAGACGGGAAAGGAGTTAGGTTATGAGGGGCAGGCATTGCAGGAATTTGTAAAGCAACAGCAAGAGACTGAGAGGGCAGAAAGGCACGCGGTAAGGGCACTTGATAAAGAAAAGATTGCGCAGGCCGAAAAAGACAGGGAAATTGAGTTAGCTAGGATCGCGCAGGCCGATAAAGACAGGGAAATTGAGTTAGCTAAGATCGCAGCGGAGAAAGAGAGGATCGCGCAAGCCGAAAAAGATAGGGAAATTGAATTGGCTAGGATCGCGACGGAAGAAGCTAAGATTGCGGCGGATATGGAAATCGAGATGGCGCGAATTGAAAGTATAGAGCGGCAAGCCGAGAAAGATAGGGAAGCTAAGTTGTCTCAAGTCGAAAGCGATAAGGAAGCAAAGTTGTCGAGCGAAGTTGAGTTAGAAAAGTTGAAGTATAGTTTTGAATTGCAGCAACGCGAGTTAAAGAATCAGATAGAGATGCAGAAGGTAACGTTTAGAGTTGAATTAGAAAAACAGAAGGCTGAAAAGTTAGCGCATGCGCGAGATCCCAAATTACCGTATTTTGATGAAAGTAAGGACAAAATGGATAGTTACTTATCAAGGTTTGAGAAATACGCGACGGCGAATAAATGGGATAAAAACGTTTGGGCTGCATATTTAAGCGCATTACTTAAAGGTCGCGCGCTTGATGTTTATGATAGATTGTCTGTAGATGATGCAGCAGATTATGACAAGTTGAAAGATGCGTCGTTAAAGAATTTTGATATGACTGAACGCGGATTTAGGAAGAAATTTCGCTATGATAGGCCTGAAAAGTCCGAAACGTTTATTCAGTTTAGTAGTAGACTTAGGTCGTATCTTAATAAATGGTTGAAAATGGCGAAAGTAGACCAGTCTTACGAAGCTGTTTGCGATTTTTTCGCTAGAGATCAGTTTTTAGAATCCTGTAGTAAAGAACTATATGTTCATTTGAAACCGAAAACATTCACGAATCTAGGTGAGATGGCTAGGGAAGCAGATTTATTTGCAGAAGCACGTGGCGGTGTCTACGCTTGTGTTAATAAGGGGCAGCGTGATAGTAAGGGCGTAACTCAGAGTAGATCTGATAATAAGCCGAGTGCGAAGCCAGAGATAAAATGTAGTATTTGTGGTAAGGGACATTTAACATATAAATGTTTTAAGAATCCCGATAGGAAGCAAGCATATAGTGCGGAGGTAGGTGCAAGTGCAAGCGGGTATAGCGGAAGTAAGGGCAGTAGTTATGCACCGAAAGATGAGACGCAAAGATCACAGAGTAAGAGCGATACTGTACAGACGAAGGGTATTAATTCAGATCGTGGCCGTGGTCGGGGTTATTCCCGCGGACGTGGTCGGGGTGGCGGACATCAAATGAGCTTTTGTAAAACTACAATGAATAGGTCTCATGAAATTGAAGGGCTGTATAAGAGTAAGGAAGAAAGTCCATTAATCGATGATAACGTGGATAGGGAAGGTGTCTGTTACTTTTTAAGGTCGCGATTACCAACAGCGCAGGGTACGGTTAATGGTAAAACAGTTGTAGTTTTAAGGGACACAGGTTGTACTGGGTGTGTCGTTCGTAGAAACTTGGTTTCTAATGATCAGTTACTTGGTAGAGAATCTGATGTAACTTTGATTGATGAATCTACCCAAAGGTATCCCTTAGCAATGGTTGACATAGATTGTCCATTTTTCACAGGAAAAACTAAGGCATTGTGCATGGAGGATACATTGTATGACCTGGTTATTGGAAATATTGACGGGTCAAAACTTCCCGATATGTCCCATTTTGCAATGGCGGCAGTGACTAGGTCACAAGCTAAGCAAGGTGAAGAGGTCTATAAGAAACTTAAAGTTCCTGATCAAATTATTGCTAGTGATAAGGAGGCGTTGAGGCAGGCCCAAGTTGTTGACCCGAAATTGAATGGCATAAGGCGAAGAGTGGAATCTGGGAATGTGACTATCAGTCGTGGATTGAACCGGGGTGAAACTAAGTTTATCCGAAAGAAAGATTTATTGTATAGCCAGTTTACTAAGGGAAACAAGGTCACTTTGCAACTTATTATCCCTGAAGGTTTTCGTGAAAAGGTGTTAAGATTGGCGCACGAAACCTTGATGTCAGGTCATTTGGGCATTAAGAAAACTATGGATAGAGTGTTAACTGAGTTCTTTTGGCCTGGAGTTTGTGGTGATGTGGCAAGGTTTTGTAAATCTTGTGACATATGTCAAAGGACTTTTCAAAAAGGTCGTGTCACTAAGGTACCTTTAGGAAAGTTGCCACAGATTGACACACCATTTAAACGAGTCGCTGTTGATATAGTTGGACCGATAGAACCTCGTTCTGACAGGAAATCCCGCTATATTTTAACAATGATAGACTATGCGACGAGATATCCCGAGGCGGTAGCGTTACCCGGCATTGAAACGGAACGCGTAGCCGAAGCGTTAGTTGAGATGTTTAGTAGAGTTGGCATACCTGATGAAATGTTAACAGATTGCGGAAGTCAGTTTACTGCTGAAGTTATGAAAGAAGTAAGCAGGCTGTTATCACTCCAGCAGTTAACCACGACGCCGTATCATCCTATCTGTAACGGTCTTGTAGAGCGTTTTCACGCGACGTTGAAGCAAATGCTACGTAGGATGTGCGCAGAACGTCCAAAAGACTGGGATAAATATCTCCCAGCACTACTGTTTGCAATAAGGGAGGTTCCGCAAGAGTCATTAGGGTTTTCTCCGTTCGAATTGTTATACTGTTATACGGACGTAACGTTAAGGGCCCTATGGCAATATTACGTGAATTATGGTCTGAAGAGGTACAGGATGAGCAGGTTCTGTCTACGTACCAGTACGTAATTGAGTTGAGAGAACGGTTAGAGCAGATGTGTAAGTTAGCACATGATAATTTACGGAAAGTACAGGTAAAGCAAAAGGCTTATTATGACAAACGCGCTAGGTCGCGTAAATTTAACGTGGGAGATAAAGTACTGTTATTACTGCCAACTGACAGTAATAAACTGTTATGGAAGGGTCCATATGAAGTAGTAGAGGTGGTGAATAGAATGGACTATAAAATCGACGTCAATGGTGTCGTGAGTACATATCATGCTAATATGCTGAAACAGTATGTCGAACGTCGTACTGTGCCGTCACATTGTTTATTGTCGACTGAGACTACAGAGTCGGTTGATGACGATGGTAGTGATGAATTTTCTCTTGATGATTGTGCTTTTCCGACAGCTAAAGAGCCGGAAACTTATAATGACGTCAGTATTTCAGATACGTTAACGTCAGAACAACGTATGGAGGTTGAAGCGTTGATTAAACAGTACCCGGATGTACTATCAAGTTTACCCGGTCGAACTGATCAAATACAGCACGATATCAAACTACTCACGTCAGAACCCATACGGACGAAAGGTTATTCTATCCCGTATAAGACGCGTAACGTCATGGAGACGGAGATACAGGATATGTTAGATTTAGGGGTAATCGAACCGTCGATTTCACCGTATTCATCTCCTGTTGTCCTAGTTCCGAAGAAAGACGGATCAGTTAGATTCTGTCTCGACTTCCGGAAGCTTAACAAAGTGACGGAATTCGATGCAGAACCTATGCCAAATATGGAGGAGGTTATCAATAAAATGTCAGGACATAGATTCTTTACAAAGATGGACCTGAGTAAGGGTTATTGGCAAGTCAGTCTTACTGAAAGGTCTAAACCTTTGACAGCATTTGAAACGCCTAAGGGTTTATTCCAGTTTAAAACTATGCCCTTCGGTTTGGCAATTCGGGAGCCTCGTTTTGTAGGTTAATGAGAATCATATTGTCCAATCTCCCAAATGTTGACAGCTTTGTTGATGACATGTGGATATTTACTGAAACATGGAAAGATCATGTGACGTCATTACGTCAAGTGTTAGATCGGCTCAGGTCGGCCAAATTGACGGCAAAACCATCTAAATGCATGATCGGATACGGCAGTATCGAGTGCCTTGATCACAATATCGTCGGACAGACGGTACGACCGCAAGAGGACAAGATACAGGCTATCAGAGATGCTCCTCGTCCATGTACGAAAAGGCAAATTAAGTCTTTTCTGGGATTAGCTGGGTTTTATCGTCGTTTTATCCCAAATTTCTCATCCATAGCTTCTCCTCTGACTGATTTAACTAAACGGGATAGACCTAATTCTATCAAAGATTGGCAAGATCAGCATGAAAGGGCATTTCAAACCCTGAAGAGTGGGCTCACGTCTAGTCCTATTCTTCGCTTACCTGTTTTTCAAGAAGGTAACCCGTTTGTACTCCAAACAGACGCTTCAGACGTTGGTCTTGGAGCTATTTTACTTCAGGAATTCGAAGGTGAAGGTCGTTTGCCGATTGCTTATGCTAGCAAGAAATTGTTACCTAGGGAAAGGAATTACTCTGTAATTGAAAAGGAATGTTTGGGTATAATCTGGGGTGTTGAGAAATTTCGTAAATACCTGTATGGGGCGGAGTTCCTCCTTGAAACTGACCACAAACCTTTGTCCTATATGCAGACAGCTAAGGTGCTCAATCCCCGAATCATGCGTTGGGCCATAAAATTACAGCCGTACAGATTCAGGATCGTTGCTATCCGCGGCCAAGATAATTTGGGGGCGGACTACCTTAGTAGATAGTTTGGCCACGTTATTCATCGCACCGTTGTTGTGTATATAGCTAGTTTTCCAGTTTTGACATAGCCTACGATTCGATCGCATTTCGTACTATTTCAGAAAAGAAACATTGTTATGTTTTTTTCTCCGTAAGGGGAAACCTATGTTACGAAATGTATCCGATCGTCGACTATGTCGTCGAAATTGTTTTAATCCTTTCAATCAGTAGGGCTACAGTTTTTAGGGCAACTGTGGTAATAAACATTTACGGAAATTGTGGCTACGTTATGCATGGGTTGTTTGTGAATACCTCTCGTGGACAGCGTATTGCATGATTTTAAGGTGAATACCTGCACGTGTCTTTTGATTGTGGACAGCGTGTTGCATGATTTTAATGTGAATACCTGCACGCTTAGATTCGAGTCCCATGATTTAAAAGTGAGACGCATAGTATTTATACTCCTATTCTTTAATGAAAAGTTAGACGTGGCTGTTTAATTCTAAGGTGAATTGATGGGTGTTATATTGTTGTGTGCCCAGATTCTGTGTTAAGACCAGAACGGTAAGAGTTTATTATATTTATTTAGAATAGTTTGGCTAAGAATGAAAAATATGACTTCTGATTGATATGGTATGATTATATGTGTCGACTGATTTGATTTTGTTGACAGTGATCAGGCTGTGCATATGTCGACCGATTTTGTTTATACTGACCATGGTGCGCATGGTATTTGTATATTAGGAAGTTTTGTAAATTACGGAAATAGTTTATATCACTGATGTTGGTTGCAATGGTGTGCGTCTTTTTGACGACCAGTGACGTCAGTTGCATTCATGTTATTCATGTGACGTCAGTTGCATTCATGTTATTGCGACGTCAGCACTTTTTATATTAGTTTCACTGGTGTGCATCTATTTGACGTCCAGTGACGTCAATTGCATTCATGTTATTCATGTGACGTCAGTTGCATTCATGTTATTCATATGAAGTCAGTTGCATCATGTTATTGCGACGTCAGCACTTTTTATATTAGTTTCACGTATACGTGGCTTATAGAAGTAGATTGATTTGTAATGGAACTAATTTATATACTCGTGACGTCAATTGACGCCATAGCATGCACCGCATTAAGGGTTTTTTCCATAAGTTATAATGCTAACATTTGGTCGTCATGCGTTTGATTTGCCTTCACTAGATGACGTCATATGGTATAACATCATTGGCGTCATGATGTCAGATCAAACGTTATGATCCCAAATGTGTTAGAAACGTTTATTTAGCTATTATATTCTATGGCAAATGGTAATACGCTTTGTTTAAAGAAATGAATTAATACATATGCGGGTTAGATTTTTGGTAAATCAATTTAATGTAAATAGGTCGTTGTTTAGATTCATTCATGTTTTATGTGGGATATGTCATGGTAATACCTGTTGACGTCAGTATACTTCTCGACAATGTTTGGCGTCAGATCCTTCGACGCACATGCGTGGTAGGATCTACGTTTCTTCATTGGCGGAAGTGGTAAGCACAATTTTGGCTTTACATCGTGAGCGCGAGTCGTGTCTAGTGACACGGCTGGCGTGTGCACGTTATGCTCGGCATTCGCCGAGGGCGTTGTATGGTAATTCCAAGACAGGCCCAAGTCTTACGTATTGTTATTATGTAGTTACAATGTATTAAGTGTAAGTTCGTTATTTTAGGCACATCAAGTCCGGCAGTCAGCTGTTAGGGCTTAGAGCCACGTCTCACCTGGAGATTCGATATACGTCTCCAGGTTAATACCAACCCGGGTAGGGCAGTTACAACGCCCTTGTGCATGTTTTCCTAGCAGAGGCGGGAAGCACAAAATGTCGGCGAATGCGATCTAATACTGCGGAGGTGAAAGTGGTACAGTGTTCGTCCACTATAGTGTGTCTTGTTATATATAGACTGGTCCCTGGTACGATCCAGGGAGCGACCAGTATATAATCGTGCACGTGTTAATATAAGTTGGTGTTCCTCATGATATATGGACTGGCCCATGACATGATCCAGGGAACGACAAAGTGAAGTCTACCAACATAAGGCCTTGTTTTTTTGTATGAGCTCAAACTAACGTTTTTTTTGTTCTTTGTATTTTTCTTTAGTTCATGGCGCTGAGCCGAGTACGGTGTTGACGTCAGACGGTAATCTATTTGCGTATTGTACGCAAATCGATTACAGATTTGAAACAAACACCTTACTTGGGCCAGCGACATGAACTGATATGTGTTGTATATTATTGTAATTGTGACAGTTGTAAATTGTATTATTGTATACAGAATTTACATTATATATAAACTTCAAAAAATTCTAACGTTGTTAGAGTTTCCTTGTTAGTGTAATACACTGGTAGATAACCCTTTAACCGGAAGTCACCCTCCGCCGTCCTGGCGACGCATAAGGCTCTACACCCGTGTCGACCGTGTGTAAAACCTTCTGCGTAACATGGAATAGATATCATAAACTTCGAAAAACATTTTCAAAATTCTTTCGCCGACACTATGAATTGGTTTCTAAATTCAGTGTCGGATTAAAACATCTTTTGCAACAGGGCCTATCGGAACCAGAAAATTATGGTGGCTTAGTTTATAAATTCAAACAAATTGTAGGTAAGTCCGATTTTTCTGATCAGTTCAGGAAAATTATCGTTCGTTACAAACGTATCGGACATAATATAAATGTAATGCTACAGTCTGCGTGTTTAGTGGTTAACCTAATTATGGTTAAACACTTTGCTTCCCTCTTTAATTGTACGCCGGTTGGTCAGGCATCAGACTCAATGGTGGACCCGACATAAAGCTACTCAATTTAGTTGGATGGGGCCGGAGTTTGCCTTGTCAATTGCTTGGTTATTCGGGATTTCACTGATAGTTTTCTTTTGCTCCGGTATTTCAGTGGTGTTGTCTGACTTCCCAGGGGTCTCCTGGTGTCGCAATACGTTCTTTCCGTTGAGTCCTCATCTCTGATTCATCAAAGACCTTATCTGTGATTTGTGTGTTTCTGGTGATGATTAATTGATGGGTTAGGAAATCTTCATGCGGACCATACATCTTACTTAATGTTGCAAACCACTTCAGAAGCAGAGGGCGAGGTTTGGGTCCAGTATAACATGTTTAAGCCCCACCCCCAAGTAATCTTTTGCTGACCGTTCCAAGGCGGTAATTCCGTTGCGGTTCCTTGATGTTCCAATATTAAGTCCTGCAAACGACTGAGATTCCGGCAAATGCTAATCAATAGCAAATCAGGCGGTCCATATTCCTCCAGTTCATCTTCCCTTCTTTCCAGTTAATTGTTTCCAGGAACGTCATTATCTTGCAAATCCTGTTGCTAGGCAACGAAAGTATTCTAACATTAGGGATGCGGAGGTGGCTTCTAGTCGTCTGTAAGATCCGTTAGCTTAGTGGAAACCACTTATACGTATTTGAATTTTGTTTGGGGGCATGAAAAATAATGCTGATGTAAACATAAGGTACCAAAGTCAAGGTATTGCCGTCAGTCTAGATATTATTATTGTTCCAAGTAAAGTCAGCATGTCATTCGGGGAATCTACAATACCATATAAAATGTGTAGTCACAAAGATGCGTTCACGACAATTTAAGAATTTCCTTAAATGGTATTTACTTGTCATCACAATGTATTTGCGAGATGTTGAAAAACAAAAATTAAAGAAAATGTTAAAGACGTGCCTCGTTTAATATCATTTGCAGCCTTCGAAAACCAGAGGCAAACGTCCAAGAACAGAAATTTGTTTAAATTCTGTAATATTCCATTGTTGCCTAGCAACCACATTTGTTCGGTAATGTGAAATGATAACTATCTCTTATTCGAGTTCCTAAATACAAGACAGTCATCTAAAACACAAATGTCTATAATTCGAAAGAATCATAAACAAATCTGCAGGGATTGTCTTCCCCTCAACTCCTGTAGAAGACGTCATATTGTTGCAATTTTACCGCCGGTATCGCCTACACCTTTGCATTCAAAACCCTCTCATTTCTCAGAAAGGTAAGCCACATGTTTGATATTTCGCACATACGTGTATAATATGCATGACCTTGTCATGATATAATATTAGTACCTTAGCTTAATTAATGAACAAGTTATGACAGCGTCAACTTTGCAAGACTTCTTGGATTACCCTCGTATTGTGCTGTGTCCGCTTGTCTATGGTCTCTAGCGGTTTGATCACCGGTATTGCTGCCCAATCTGCTTACAGTTTTGTTTTGTTTTGTAGCTAACATAAAAAAATAAGTAAAAATAGATGTTGATGCTGTTATTGGGGTAGCTGAATGACCATCTGTTTGGGAAAGAGCTGCTCATTCGGTTTACTGTGCGTGTCTTTCGTAAACTTGTGTCACGTTCTGTGTATATGTGCTTCTTTCCCTACTGGTTTTGAGAGCGGAATATGGGGTTTGATTGTATTAATTCCTGATAATTGCCCATCTTTTTACTTTGTGTATACTTCCGCATGTGCAGTTGCAAAACATTTAAGCGTTGTCAGCCATTTAGGTTTTATAATTTGACCCGCATGGTCCCTGCTAAGGGGATTATTTTTTATTGTATCTATACGATTTTCAAAACCACATCATAAATATACCTGTTCGTCTTCGAAATTGTTCAAAAACACTTTTTTTAATACAGCATATTACTAAGTTATAAAGCAAAACAAAAATCAAAAGTTTTTTTTTTTATTTTCGGGGAGATACCTAAATTTTTTATGGTTTTATTTAGATGTTTGTATTTACCACAAATTACCACTTTCACTTACGTATACTCGAATTTGAATCTTTCAGTTATAGTTTGAAGTGTCCATTTTAATTATTCTGGAAAGGAGTTTTCAAGAAAATTGGTGAACATATTAATTTAGCCGCGCCACGAGAAAACCAACAAAGTGATTATACGACCAGCGCACACTCAGATCAGCCTGGGTATCCGCCCAGTCTGATCAGTCTTCGTAGTCCGCATGAAGCTAGCTAAGACCCATAACTACCTTTTAAGCCCACAGAAGAGTCTGTGATATGACTAGGTGGATATCCTGGCTGATCTGAGTCTGCGCTGGGCGCACAACCACTTTGTTGGTTTTCTCGTGTCGCGACTCAATTATTTATTGATTGATTGGTTTAAACATATTTTATTTTCAAAAATGCACATAATAACCTACAAATAACACAATTACACAAAGCAATAGGATCAGAACGAAAGCTGATAGCTTATATAGCTCTTCTCCTGGGAGAAGATTGATTGATTGATTGTTTTGGGTTTAACGGCCCTTTGAGACAGTATTTCAGTCTATATCGGGCCGTCTCCCAGAGAGAGGGAGAAAGAAGAGAAATGATAGACGAGAGCAAAAATGTCCAAACAACCCGCACCCACTGCAATAACAGTAGGCCCTTGCCCTACAATGTTCCAAATCAGTAGGACGCCCCGGCACTGGAAGTTACATGCAGCACCATCGCACCACCCAACTACCCCCCTCAATTAGTTAAAATATCCAGATCTGTAGGTCAGTTTTCCCGAGCTTAGGTCAGAGTGGTGCGTATAACGATGATCAACGATCAATCCGGTAACTTTAAAATGGTTAAGTCGGTATAAAAAAATGGAATGGGTATAAAATCTTTATTTTTTTCGCCGTTTCATCTTGCTCTGTGAGGTTAATTAGGACAAAATGTAAAGGGGCAGAAAACTAAACTACAACAGGGAGTCGAATTCTACATCACCAAAATTCCGATGAATGGCATTAATAATGAATGCTTCCCTTATGTATATTTGGCTTATTTTCATTTCGACGAGTGACTTCAAAGCTAGAACTGCCGATCAGTGTGCAGATTTCTTTAATAGATTCAGTACTTGGTTAAAAGCAGACATTAAGGTGCTGAAAACTCCCTCTTTCTAACATAGGTGAAAGAAGCGGATAAACTTTACTGGTGAGGAGGGAAAGATTTATATATACCAGTGAAACACGCCGATACCCTTCTATGGTATGGAAGAAAAGATTTGTAGCACGTGGATGCCCCTTAGCTGGTATGAAATAAATGATTTGTAGGTACAGGCGAAACACGTGGATATCCTTATCTGGTGTGGAAGAAAAGATTTGTAGTGACAGGTGAAAATTATTGATACCCTTACCTGGTGTGGATGAAAACTATTGTAGGGCCGGTGAAGCACGTGGATACCATTACCAGGTGTGGCAGAAAAGATTAGTTGGGACAGGTGAAACACATGGATACCCTTAACTGGTGTGGAAGAAAAGATTTGTAGGAACAGGTGAAACACGTGGATACCCTTACCTGGTTTGGAAGAAAGGATTTGTAGGGACAGGTGAAACCCGTAGATAACTTTATCTGGCGTCGAAAAAAGATTCGTATGTGCATGAGAAACACGTGCATATCCTTACCTGGCGTGGAAGAAAAGATTTGTTGGGAGAGGTGAAACGCGTGGGTATCCTTATCTGGGCCAAGGCCTACACTCATTCCTTAAGTTTAAGTTCACCTTAACTTTATGGGAGGTATTTTTGTGCCATGAAATTCAGTGTTTATTTAGTACTTTCGGAATCCCTCTGTAATTACATGTGATAAGTTGAGTACAGGGTTCATTCACTTAAAAATTTCATGATCATTATTAGTATATCAGTACAAAATATGACCTTCAAATTTCAGAGCTTAAGGTAAACGGTGACCTTAATTCTAAAGAATTATTGTAATTATCCCCCGCCATCTTATACATGGGTTATTGCCCCCTTGATTTAAAGTAAACAGCTTCAGTCGTAACTGAGTAACCAGTGAACGACATTGTATCAAACTGAAAATAAGCCATAAACAAATCAGCCATTTCGGCGGGGAATATAAAATCAATGAATTTACTTGTTCTGGACCTGGAATGGAAGAAAAGATTTGTAGGTACATGTGAAGCACGCGGATTCCCTTACCTGGTATGGAAGATATTGTGATACCTTTGTCTAATGTGCAAGAGTGTACATTTTCCCATGTACCCCCAGGTTAACTAGTCAATTTTGAATGCAAGATAAAAATATTATCTGTTTTGATCATGTTTTAATTGTTTTAAACTTTTGTAGATAAGCTGTTGACAATGTACGAGGGATGATCCAAAATAACGTAGACTTTCGCCATAACTTCCACGAGCGTGGCTAGATTTTAGAAAAAAATATATTGCAATAAATCGGAACATTTATTTAATAAGTTTAGTAATAAAAAAAAATAATTTAATAAGTATCGCAAGCACGCCGTGCTATTTTATAACCATGGTGACGCATAGGCGGCGCACGCCGTTTTTTCATATAAGTATAAAGTTACATATGTCTTAATAGAATAAAATTTACACATGCGAAACGCGCCAAACTAGGCAACGTTACAGTGCGATATGCTGAGGACGTCATATCAAAATTCGACGTCATTTGAGCCTCGCGTTTTTTAAATAACAACATTCATTGCGTGGTTGTACTAACACGTCTAACGTCAAAATGTCGTCGTCAGACCAGCTGGAAAGCCGGGCGATTATTAAGTTTTGCCACGATCTGGGAAAAACGCCAACACAGACGCTGAAGATGATTGAGCAAACAAAGAGGGAACATTCAGTAAGCAGGGCGCTTGTCTTCAAGTGGCACCGCAGATTTTCCGACGGCCAAGGCAGCCTAGAAGAACAGCAGGGTCGCGGAAGAAAGATACAGTATGGCGCGACGATAGTGACGTCAGTTCGTGATGCACTGGCTGCTGAGAGATGCTTGACGATTAGAGAACTGGTTGAGCGGTTTGACATGGGTTATGGTACGATACACCGGATCTTGACGGAAGATTTGCAAATGTCGAAGGTAATTCTAAGTAATAAATTTGATTTATACATGATGCATGCTGATCATAGC
Source organism: Ctena decussata (assembly GCA_963989385.1). Taxonomy (NCBI): domain Eukaryota; kingdom Metazoa; phylum Mollusca; class Bivalvia; order Lucinida; family Lucinidae; genus Ctena; species Ctena decussata. The sequence continues at coordinate 41,853,011 of OZ022514.1, forward strand.
TACAGTATAGTGAATCGTAATAATCAGTTTTGTGAGTTGAATATTGACTTCTGCCCGATGTCACATAATTTCAAATAGGGCTGTATCAATGACAACACCTTTCTTTGCAAATACATGTAAAGCATACATGTACACACAATATATTAAACTTATTATGTTGTGTATCCATGTAATATCAAGGAATACTATTTTTTTCTAGGTTCATGCAAGGTGGGTTCCGCGGCTTTTGAAGGAAGACGAGAAAGAGAGAAGAGTTTACGATTCCAGAGTGTTTCTTAGACGGTTTGAGAGAGAGTGCGATCGCTTCCTGAATCAAATCATCACGACAGATGAAACATGGTTGTGGCTTCATGACCCGGAGACCAAACAGCAGTCCGCGGTATGGAAACGGTCAGACTCCCCTCCCCTAGAAAAGACCCGTGTATCCAAATCTGGCGGGAAGTTCATGTTCATCATGTTTTGTGATCGGAAGGGGATGTTACTACAACACGCAGTATCGAGGGATGATACGGTCAACGCTGCATATTATTCTAAGGTAATTGCCATAAAGGTTTTGATCAAACATTATTATATTTTCACAAATAATTGATATCCAAAAGGAACGAAAAACACTCATTAATATAGAGATGTCTCTACCAAATATGAAACTATACATAAACTAAACATTATTTTAAACTTCAGTCGTCGTAAATATCTTAATTATAAAAAAAATAAATTTGATGATTTTTTTCTAGGCCTATATAGGAAAATGAGATGAAGCGTTTTGTGTTTTAGTATTTGACATGAACGCAACAAATGACACATTTTGCAGGTGCTACGACGTGATCTTGTTCACGCGCTCCAGAAGAAGCGACCGGGGATTCCGCTGGAGGACTTTATACTGCACCAGGATAGTGCCCCGCCCCATACAGCGCAGATGACGACACTTGAGATCGGCGTTCTTGGATTTAATACCATCAGCCACCCTCCATATTCGCCTGACTTGGCACCTATGGACTTTGCCATTTTTCCAACCGTTAAGAAACAGTTCAAGGGAATGCGGTTCCGTTCTCTACATGATCTACGGGCAGCTACTAGCCGAATAGTCGCACAGTATGACCAACAGTGGTACGAGGACGTTTTTGAACAGTGGATCCATCGTCATCGCCGATATGTCGAGTGTGAAGTGTGACTATCGTCGGCATTGACGTTCATACGTTAATGTCGTCAACGACGTCATAAAATAAGTGCCGACGTGCGCCGGGTAGCCCATGTTGCCTATTTTATTTTGAATGTAGTTTTTTAAGTATTAATATTTTAAACTGAAATTTGTAAGGATATGCTGGACATATTCCGATTCATGTTCATGTAATTTTATTTACGATAAATTGAACAGTATAAAAGTTATAACAAAAGTCTACGTTATTTTGGATCATCCCTCGTATGTATACATTGTTTACTAATGGTGGCCTTTTCTATTTCTACTTATTTACAGTATGAATATTCGAGCTGCACGGTAAAAACATGACTATGGTTGGTGCCGATTTGTAGCCTCAATTAGACAGCATGTAGAAGCTGTAAATATCGTTTTCTTATTTTCGACCGTACCCACTGCACAGTGAAATAACTTATTTTGAAATTTGGTGTTGAACTATTATTTGTTATCAGCAATTATGGCAACCGTATGTGGATAAATCGTATTCAATAAACTCAAAATAACAAACTCAAAATAAGGCACGCTGATTTGCTGCTTCCGAGCACATGCTCGGAAGCAGCCAATCAGTGTGCTTTATTTTGAGTTTGAGATTATTCTCAAGTTTTATAACCTCGAACCTCGGTCAAATGAATCTTTATGTGAAGCAATGTTGCAACACTGCCACAACCTCAGCACGGGCTTCAGCGGATCTCAGTTTTCAAACTGACTCAGAAAGAATCAAATGATCCAAATGACCCATTCTGATTAATACCTTAGTTTTAGTAGAGAATGTATTGCATATTTGGACCGTGAACCACCTAGTTTGTTATCAGTAGTTGCGTATCCATATAAGTATATTCTTGTACAGTCTAGGGTCAAAAGTAATTCTCACAAAAATAGTTTCCTATAGACTTTAGTGTACAGTGTTCACAAGAAAATTAATTCTGTCAGTCCTACCAGGCCTAACAAAAATATTTCTGTGGTTGAAAAGCTAACTAAACAATGCAATAAATTCTGTTTACAGAAATAAAGTAAAAAGATAGGCAGTGATCAGGAATTAATACAATCAAATCCCACATCCCGCTTTCAAGAAGCACACACACACACACGAAAAAGTTGACGAAAAACACGCACGGTAAACCGAATGAGCAGCTCTTTCCCAAACAGGTTGCCATTCAGCTACCCTTATCAGAAAAGCACCGACATCTATCTTTTATCTATTTTATTTTTGACTTACAAAAACAAAGCAAAACAAAAGGCAGATTGGATAAATGTAGCAAAACAGGTGACCAAACCGCAAAAGAACATAGACAAGCGGACATAGCTCAATGTAATATCAAGGAACCACAACAGAAGTGCCGCCTTGGAACAGTCAGTAAAAGATTAATGGGGAGAGGGGGAGGCTTCAACATGGATCCAAACTTCACCCTCTGCTTCTGCAGCTTTTCGAAACATTTAGTTAGCTGCTCGGTCCGCATGAATGTTTCCTAACCTATCAATGAAGCATCATCGGAAACAAACAAATCACTTATAAGACCTATGATGAATCAGAGATGAGGACTCGACGGAAATAACGTATTGCGACACCAAAAGACCCCTGGGAAGTCAAACAACACCCTGAAATACCGGGGCAAAAGAAAGCCATCAGTATAGACCCCGAATAATCAAGCAACAGACAAGGCAAACTCAGGCCCCAACAAACTAAACTGAGTAGCTTTATGTCGGGTCCATCAATGTGTCTGATACCTGACCAACCGGTGTTCAATTTAAGAGGGAAGCAAAGTTATTAACTATGATTGGGTTAACTGCTAAACATGCATTACATTTATGTTATATCCAGTACGTTTGTAACGAACGACATTTTTTCTGAACTGATTAGAAAAATCAGAGCTACCTACATTTTGTTTTAATTCTAAATTACCATAAATTTTTGTTCCGACAGGCCTTTGTTGCAAAAGACTTTTTAATCCGACCTTGAATTTAGAAATCAATTCATAGTGTCGACGATAGAATTTTGAAAAAAACTTTTCGAAGCTTCTGATACCGATAGCCCAGTTGGAGAAGCTTAGCAGTTAAAATTCAGTTAAAGGCACTGAAGTCAGTCACATGACTAGACACTCTAGCAAACCGATTAAGTTGACAAATGTAAACCCCATAAGAGGTGGAACGGGGAACATCACCAGCCAAAACTGGAAAAAATCAAAGTCAAAATCAAAGTCATCGCGTTTATCATAAATTTGGGTTGAAACAAATCGTTTTGAAATAGATAAATGTAATTACAAAATGGGGCTTCAGTATCGTCTGCATTAGCTTTGTTTAACTGCGGCTCAGGTGGATAAATTCTATTCACCATGCCTTCAACGTAATGATTGTCAATATTTAACAGATCATCTAGATATCTAGATGTAGAATTAAAAGCCTCAATAATTTCAGATTGTTTGTCATTAGAAAGATTAATCTGATTAGTCTGTGCCCTCAGTGTTAAGATATAGATTGTCAAACTTAGCGTAAGTGATGAAATCAATAAGTTTCTATCATCGCTAATGGTGACGTCGCGCAACAAAATGGACCAAACCTCAAACGTTAAAGTTTACGTCAAGCTATTTAGCTATATCTTGAGAGACTTAAATGAAACAAAATATACATATACTTTAAACATTATTTATTTTATTGCTCATTAAGTCAAATACAAGCAAATGGCACGGGTCACAAGCTGTAACACCATTAGTTACGGCCCTTACCGCAAATATATTACATGCATTTTTCTTTGAGCTTTCTACCTGTACCAAAATAATTGTAATCCGTTCACAAGAAATGCCAAAATCAATTTCCAGTAAACATGAAAATACCCTTAAGTCTATGGGAAAATCAATGCTGTGGAATTACTTTTGACTCTTGACTGTAGCTTACAACAACAGTTTTGTTAATTATTTTGCTCCAAATTGGCTCTATTTCATAAGATATGAACTACCCTTCGTCCACACTTACGTTATGACATTATTTGTGTGACATTTAAGCGTAATTGCCTTCACCTGTTGGCGAACTTTTAAGGTTCAGTTCAACATAGTAAAACTTACTTTTATCAACTGTGTTTCAGTCCAGGGGCCAGTTTCACAAACGATCTAAGCAAGAACTTTTGACTTAAGTTATAACTTAAGTCAAAAGTGAATACTTATGTGGTTTCACAAAAAATCTTAGTTGAAACTCTTTGCTTAGATTTTGCTATAAACTTAAGTCAACCAGCGAGGTGACTTAAGTTCTAACTTAAAATGTGCAAGGTATATATTCTGATGATGGGCTGTCATAATTCAGGCTCTACCACAAAATGCGTTTATAAATGAAGACTATTTAGTTCATTCATTATGCGCCTCGAATTCTAACTTGTATTTCATGTTGTATTGTAACCTATAAGCGGCTCGGAACACAAGCAATTTTGCTACTGCACGTCCAATATGTGGTTTCTGTTCCGATTCCTCTTTGTTCATTTAGTAGACACTGTACATGATAAGCCCCCCAGTAATTCATTACTGACCGTTCCAAGGCGGTAGTTCTGTTGTGGTTCTCTGTTGCCTGTTTTTGGTGTCAGAGTTTTTTATGCCCCCGTGACGATAGTCAGGGGGCATTAAGATTTGCTCCTGTCTGTCCGTCCGTCCATCCGTCCGTCAGTCTGTCCGTCCGTTCGTCACACTTTACGGTATAGAGTTTGTGTAATCAACTCCTCCCACAGTTTTCAGTGGATCTTTTTCAAACTTCACATACTTGTTGTGGACATAATGAAGATGTGCATGTGGGTTTTTGTTGGAGCTAGAATTAATTTTGACAGAATTACGGCCTTTTGAACTTAGTCATTTTAGGCAAATTTTTGCAGTGTAGGGTATGCAGTTTGTGTAATCAACTCCTCCCACAGTTTTCAGTCGATCTTTTTCAAACCTTGCATACATGTTGTGGACATATTGAAGATATGCATGTGGGTTTTGGTTGGAACTAGAATTGATTTTGACAGAATTACGGCCTTTTGTACTTAGTCATTTTAGGCAAATTTTTACATTTTTAGGGTAAGGAGTTTGTGTAATCAACTCCTCCCTCAGTTTTCAATCAATCTTTTCCAAACTTTGCATACATGTTATGGACATATTGGAGATGTGCATGTGGGTTTTTATTAGAGCTAGAATTGATTTTGACAGAATTATAGCCTTTTGAACTTAGTCATTTTAGGCATATGTTTGCATTGTAGGGTAAGTATACTTTGTGTAATCAACTCCTCCCACAATTTTCATTGGCTGTTTTTCAGACATTGGAGACTTATTGGTTATGATAGGAAAAAAATAATTCTGAAGGAATTATGGCCTTTTAAACTTAGTCATTTTGGGCTGCATTTTGCACTATAGGGTATAAAGTTTGTGAAATGTTTTCAGTGGATTCTTTGTAAATAGCATTTGTGCTTTAAAGGTGCTTTAGGGATGTACACATATCCTGTGACAGGCGCTGCACGGGGGCATCATTAGTGTCTTACAGACACAATTTTCTAGTTTGTGATGTTTTACCTTATGTATGTTCTTATTATTTTTGGTTCGGTTTGGGTTGCTGAGTGGCCACCTTTTGGGAACAAGCTGCTCACTCGGTTGGCCATATGTTCTCTGTATCTTGATTATTTGTAATCTTAGTTGTTTCCAACTATGGTTTGAGGGCTGGATTTGGATTTTGATTGTTTCAGTTCATGGTCTTTGCATACTTTTTACTTTGATTTCGTCCTCCTTCAGTCTTCTACTGTTCGTGCTCCGAAAACCCTATGTTCTGTGATTGTGGCCATTTCTGGGTAAATTCACAGCTCTGCCACAGCTGAACCAAAGCTACTTAAACTGTTTACATGAGTCATATAGACGAAGACAGGGCTCGGACAGGACCCATTCCCTGCGGCACTGAGTGTTTACCAAGTAAAACGGTATGTACATGGCAGCCCAGGTCTGTATCTTCAGAACGTTTTTTCACGACACGGCCGATAAGTTTATGAGAGCCTTATACGAACGCACGCTTTCGTATATACACACTGATGTGTGTCTCTTTTTTATAATCAATTAAAATACATCATCATCATCATCATCACCTCTCTCTCTCTCTCTCTCTCTCTCAGGGGTGTGGTTTGGGGATGTTGGTAGCGTAAAAGCGTCAGCGAATGAAAATGACTTTATCATTACTCCATGATATAGTCCCCTTTTCTTTATTCATTACACCTGGAGACAATCGGGAAACATTTAACTCCCAAGTTACATAGTTAACTAAAAGCAGAATCAAGCATTAGAGAGAAAAAAATGGAGTGCTGAAAGAAAGTGTGTGTCCGTATGTTTTATTTTTGCTCATGGGAAAAACAGCCATCGAAATATTATCTCCGTCTTTCTGTGCCTGTCAGTCATGCAATGTGTGTATGTGTCGGTGTGCGCATACGCTCGTGTGTGTGTGCGTGTGTAACTTTGTATTCCGACAAACGTGCATTTGCGTGTATGTGCATGTTTAGTGAAGGGGTAACAGGGATGATTCTGAGATAATTTTCATTATTTATGAAGGAAAACATATACTGTGACCCTGATTAGAACCGTCTCGGTAACACGGTTCTAATGATGGGTCAAAACGTATGGGGGGGGGGGGGGGGGGGGGGTTATGGATAAATATTAAAAATTATCCCTTAATTATTCGTGCTTCCCCTTCTTATCTGATGAAATGAAAGAGGGACCCTCCTTTTTGGCACTGACCATTTTACACACTGCTAATAACGGCTAAAGATCTCAGCAGTTCTAAACATTTCTTTTCCATTGATCAAGTTTTCGACCAGCCAACTCTATCACTTCCGCACTTACTGTGTCTGCCGCAACTGAATGAGGCATAAACGGTTGGAGATTCAGTTGGTTGGTCGTGTTTGGTTGCACGGCTCTTAGAGACAGTATTTAAAGCTAGTATCTCACTGGGATGCGACAACTGACGACTAGTTTGAGACAAAGATTTGCGATAAAATCCGCGACTTTGCGACATTTTTCATATTTGGGTCTCACTGAAATGGTGATTACGACATATTTGCGAATGTCGCACGAATGTCGTACGATTATCTCACGAATCATGCCCAAATTCGCCTGGAGTTCGCACACACATCGCACGACAGTCGCGCGACGTTCGTGAGACACTCTTGCGACGTTCGCACAATAAAATTGCGATTATTTCTCTCCAGCGAATGTGTCACGATACTCTCGCGAACGTCGCACGACTGTCGTGCGAAGGTCGTGCAACAGTCGTACGATGATTTTGCGAGAAAATGAGAACCTATTGACATACCAGCAATTTTTTAATCATCAGACGTCAGAAAGATGGATATTGTGTTTTATCATAAAATATGGGGTGGTTCAGCCAGAACTCAGCCAGTACATTCTGGTGGGCATCCTTCCATGGGTACTGTTTCTCACTCTCAATGCCCAGTTTCTTTTTCTTCATTGTTTCACCCGTCAGGAAAACCGTTGTAGCTCCCGAGCTCTCGTCGTCGGAGGGAACAGGAGCTGGGACTGTTTCGGCTTCCTGTGGTGATTGTATGGCCGGGTGCAGTGGCAGTCCTACCCCTCCCTTGCCCTTTTCTGACCTTTGCTGGCATGATGCCCAGTTGGAACTGAATGAGTGCAAACTGTTTGCGAGAAACATAATTGTCCGAGTCACGTGGGACGAAAATACGAAGCATTCACGACACTTTTGCGACATTGCGAGTAATTTAAGACACTCGCACGATAGTCGTAAGATATTCGTATGAATGTCTCACGACGTTCGCGCAAAAGTTACTCAGTTTTATTTCCTCGCAATTTAGTCGGAAGTGTCTTATTTATGTCGCAATTTGTTCGCAATATAGTCTTATTTATTTCGCAAATTTTTCGTGTTCACGGTCATTGCGACTCGCCGGAAACTGAATTGCGACGGGTCCGCGACGTGTTCGCGACACCCGCGATGACTTTGCGACTATGTTGCGACTATATTGCGAGAAATTTTGTCGCATAAAAAAGTTTTACATGTAAAACTTTTTTGTGCGACAATGCGAACCGTTTGCGCCAGTTTGCGACTCACGCGAGGATATTGCGAATCCCCGCGAACGTTTCAAGACAGTTTTGAGACTCATCCGCGAATGCAATTCGCAATCAGTCGCAAACAGTCGCATCCCAGTGAGATAGGGGCTTAAGTCTATATCGAACAGTCTCTCAGAGGGAGGGAGAAGGAAAAGAGATAGGAGAGAGAAAAATGTCCAAACAATGCCCGCCCGCACCTACTGTAAACACAGTTGGCCCTTGCCCCACTATTATCCATATCAGTAGGACGCCCCAGCACTGAAAGTTACCCAGCATCATTTTCCGACCACGACCATCCCCAAAAGGTTGGAGAAGCTTGAAACATAATTTTCGATAACGACAAGCGTGTCAGGAAACCTGTATACTCCGTATAACTATAGAATGCATAAAAATTAGGGAACACATTCAAAGCAGCACCATATTAAATTAAAGTATCGTAAACAAATTTTAAAAAAATTAATAAAACAAAATAAACTGACAAAAAAAAAGAAAGGGAAAAGTGGAGATTCGAACCCGTAACTGTCTGTGCTACAGCGCAAAATGCTATCCACCACACCACCGCCTCATATACGTCATCACGTTGTTTGGTACATAAAAGTATATTGCAGACTTTTAACACAGCTAAAAATAGACTCCTAAAAATAGACAAGACTTAAGTCAAAACAGACTGAGTTTTTGCTCAGATGAATTTGTGAAACGGCTTAAGTACGAACTTAAGTCATTCTTACTTTTTTACTTAAGTTATAACTTAACCCCTTGAGTGCCAGCGGGCCACTTTTGGGCCACTACATGGTATCCTTTGAGTGCCAACGGGCCACTTTTGGGCCACTGTATACAGGCAATAAAGAAAGTGCGTTTTCGGCAAATTTATGCTCTTAGAAATATACATGTTGTAAAATAAGAATAATGCTAGCAATAAAAGGCAAGAAAAAAGGGAAAAGATGGTCTGGTTATGACGTAATTTGTCTACATACGTGACGTCTTTATGCACGTACAATAACGTCATAAGGTAGGAAGACGTCATTACGTAGGAGAGATCATGGCAGGCATCTGGTTCAGGGTTTTACCACCTGAACCAGAGATTGCGGTTAATTTTCTTTAACAAACAGGGCCCATAGACTTGCCTGCAAGGAATTCCCGACCGATTCACTACTTTAACCTTTATATGACAATGACCCTCATACGGGAGATGTGCCGCTAACGTCTCAGTAGGCTTACAGTTTACAGAGCCTGGTGGATAGATGGCATGCGATTAGGCCCTACATGTAATTACGTCCTCTACAATGGTATTCCTGTCATATCAGGACAATGGGAGGGTGAGAATAAAAAGCTGTATGCAGTGAAACCCTGTTGATGGTTGAAAAGCAGGAACCCAACCCAGGACCATTAGATGACCAGGTCAGCGCTTAATCCATTGAGCTACCGAGGCGCATGCCTCCTGAATTCACTGAGTTTCAATTCGTAATACACTTAATGTTAACAGCATATAATATGGTTGAAAAAAAATTGTTTGAATAATTTCTTTTCTTTTAGCGCTTGCTTTTGGAAATTACCCTGGTTGCACAAGGAAAAATTATCCGTAGATTTTACGGTAAAATAATTGACATTTGGCTGGCATTTGCCATATTTTTACAGCAATCTGCCAGTAGATCATTTGCAGAAATCATGGTAGGGCTATGTGATCCAAACAAAACTGGTCCGATTCTGTCCTACGCTGCAAGATGATTCCTGCAAATATTTACGGACGGCAGTAAAAGCTACGGGTTTTTTCACCGTGCAAAATATATATAAAGGGAAGAGCTGCCAGAAAGTAGTTTACCCCTCTACCCTCCTGAAAAATGACTATAAAAAGCCGATTATATATTATGGATCACCCGCACCTCAAACAGCCACTTTTCCCTCACAGGGGTTGAGAAAATTCGACCATGTTGTATGCATTCCCGCAACCGTATTACCAGGGGAAACTCCACTATAGAGGATAAAACGGGTTTGCAAAAACAAGTGTCCGGGGAGAAATGTACAATAAAGCCATTTTTTCAGGAGGGAAATTCTACTATTAAAAAGAATCATAACCAGTTTTCCGTGAGTGTGTGTGTGTTTCGTGAGGGGGGGGGGTGGGGGGCGGGGGTTGGGGGCTACCAGGAGGAAAAGCCTGATCAAGATTATGCAAAGCATATCCATTCTGGTACGCTCAAGGCCTCATGCCCCACACTGTAAAAAATCCGTAGATTTTACGGTAGAATAACAGGCACCCAGCTGCCAGTCCATTTCCCGTTGTTTTTACGGGCGTTTGCCCTTAAGACATTTTCGGAAATCACGATATGGTAGTGATATGATCACTGGCTGCACTCGAAAATAACTTTATAGTGTTGAAGGGCTGCATGATAAAACAACACCTGCTGTAATCTATCTTTTAAATGTGCGTGATGGTTCCTGCAATTTTTACGGGCGCCCGTAAAAATAACGGCAGCAGGTTTCCAGTTATTCTACCGCAAAATCTACGGATTTTTTTTACAGTGGCAGGAGCATAGCAAGATTTAAAACTTTGCTGAAGCAAACATTTTCCATTTTGGATTTATACCTGAATGCATCCACCTCCGTGAAAAATCACCACAATATGCAAACAGCTGACTCCTTCTCGTTTACAGGACATGGGAGCCAATGGAACGGATTTTCTTAGTTGAAAAATAGGCTTTTTTCTTTTTTTTCTCCCCGCCCCTCCCACGCCCATTGAATGAATTTACCTTCAAGGGACAAGGGATGGAGGCGCAAATGACATTCTGCTAAAGTTGTCTTCCTTTTAAAGCATGGTATATAGCCAGTCACGTTAAGGTGTGAAGGTACAGCTCCATGTTCATCGGCTATTTTTTACAAAGGGGAAAAAACTTTTGTTACTTCTGCTTTGCTTCCCTGGATAAAAAAAGCTTTTCTTAAATAGAATCTATTATGAAAAAAGAATTTGTTTCCTATAATAGCTGATCCTTAGTGAGGAGGTGTGTGTGTGTGTGTGGGGGGGGGGGGGGGGGGGGGGGTACAGAGTCCTTCTGGCTACGCCCCTATACAGTGTAAAATTTCCGTTACGGTAGGGTTTACGGTAGAATAGCTGGCAACCAGCTGCCAGTCCTTTTCCCGTTATTTTTACGGGCGCCCGTAAGACTTTTAGAAATCATCAGGAAGAGTAGGATAGAATAGGACAGTTATTGTTTCAGTCATACATGTATAGCCCTTCAGCACTTTTAAGGTATTTCTAAGTGCGGCCGGTTAACATAGTTCCATATCATATTGTAATTACCAAAAATGATCTACAGGCAGACACCCGTAAAAATAACGGTGAATTAACTAGCAGCCATATTCAAGGTATATTACCGTAAAATCTACGGATTTTTTTACACCGTACATTTTATGCTATTGACGACGCTGATGAATGTTGAAATGACGGAACTCAAGCCCTTGACCTCAGTATGACAGCATGACACAATGGTAAAATCAAAACACCACGATAAAAAAACAAAAAAGAATAAGAAGAAAACTCTAAGCCCTTGTTTAAAATCATTCCTTTTTGCGGAATATCAATTAGTTTTCTGAAACATAACAGGACCATATCATGTTGTATCCGCCATTAGGCATGTTTTCTCAAATGGTATTCAGTCATATTGGTATTTATTGCAACAGAATCTTATGTGGCAACATGCATTAGTAATTATGTGGCAACATGCATTAGTTTTGTCCTATCACAATGTCATGTATCAAGAGAGAGAGAGAGAGAGAGAGGGAGAAGGGATTTAAATTTATAATATAAAATTATAATACTTCAATTTCTTAAATATTCAGGTAATACATGACTACATGATTACAGAGTTAGTTCACGGTTCGCAGTCCATGGCATGGTTCGCACTTCACCATTCACGGCTTACAATTCATGATTCGCGGTTCACTATTTGCAGTTCGCATCAGAGTTCTCAGTGGAAGACTTTCGTGACTTCATGTTAATAGAGAAGAGTTTGTTTCTTTAATAAGTTGACCCATATGGGGTGGGGGAGGGTGCAAAACTAAATTGATACAATTTCCTCCTTCGGGTGTGCCCATTTACCGTAAATTTGTGACCTTGTATTTGAAATTTATATTTTGAATTTCAAGTTAATACTTGTCAAGGGGTTTGTCATTTTTTTTCACAATTAATTGTGTTTTGTTTGAGATGGGGAAACATTAATGACTCTGTCTCTACGTATACAGTCAACTTGAATTCTAATATCTCAATGTGCGCTCTTAATCAAAGATAATAGTTTGGGCTAGTTTTCTATTTTCATTTACCGCAAATTACTGATATCTCAAAGTAAATTTTCTGGGACCAGAAAATTTACGTTGAGATATCAGTAGTTTGAAATGAACTTCGACTTTGAGATATCCAGAGTTGACTGTAATTCGAAGTTTTCTTCACGAAAAAAGAAATATGGAAGTTCTGAAGTATCTAAGTTTCAGTCCAAATTTGGGATATGAGCTTTGGATGAAAATTATATTGCAAGATATTCCATGGTTTGCGTATGCGGATGTTTACTGTGAAGATTTACTGATGCTTCTCATTGAAGTACATCTACTATGATACGGTTATTCTATACTGTTTGCTATTTTTATTATACATGTTGTATCCTCAAAGTCCAGTTGGGCTATAAGAACTGAATATCTATCTATCTATCTATCTATCTATCTATCTATCTATCTATCTATCTATTTATTGTTGTTGTCATATTGATCGACCGTTGTGTTTACTCTCCTATTAAAAGTCTGAAAATTATGTTAAAAGTAATATTATATTATCATTATTACTTATGTTGTTGTTTCTCCTGTTAGCAGTCCCACTTGTAGGTACGTTTAACGAGATCTTTTTTTCTATTTCTTAGTTTTCAAGTATGGCACTCTCGCTCATATCATTCTTGGTATAACAAAACAATGGCAATAATAATATTTCTTTCAAACGGCAAAATTGCGATATAGATGAAACATTTTTCTCTCTTTATTTTCAGTTATTTATTTTTTTTTTCATTTATTTATTCATTTATCTATTTATTTATTTTTCATTTCGGAGCCCCGGTAGCTCAGTGGGTTAAGCGCTGGCTTACTAATTTTGAGGCGAGAATCTTTACTTCCGTAAACGGGGTTCCATTGCACACAGCTTTTCATTATCACCGTCCCATCGTTCTGATATAACTGAAATACTGTTGAAAAAGACGTAAGATCGCAAGTTTATTATTTTTTCATTTCGCTTACCTCGCAATTTCGCCGTTATCTTTTTGTCTATTTTGCATTTCATTTAATCTCGCCAGTTCGCCATGTGGAAGAAATAGCGAGGTATGCGTGAGGTTGTAAGATGTTTTCTTTCCTATTCTTTCTTCTTTTTTTTTTCAGCCAAATAGTATGAGCAACAAATAGTTTAGTTGCATAAGCGAGGAATCGTCAAGGTTTGCGGAGGGAAATTTTTATAGCGACATAGGAAAGGCTTGAATAGGATACGCAGACTGACCAGTCAGAAAAAAAGGCTGACGATCACACTTTGAACATAACGCTAGACTGACATAAAAGATCACATAAAATAAGATCTAGACGACTAACGATTCGAATGGTGGAGCCTTTACAGTCAACCGATCGACTCAAAAGCGTACGCCAAGACATCAAGTGCGCCAATTTTATTAGCGCGTTAACGCCATGACATAACGCTGAAAAATTGTTTTGCCGTTAACGTCATGACGTTGCAAATTTGGCACTGTACGTTTTTTGCTTGGCACGCAAAAGGTTAAGTTGTAACTTAAGCACAAATCTAAGATATGTTCATGAAACTGGCCCCAGGTCTCGAGGTTATGAAACTTTTACATGCTCAGCTCAGCTGAGCATGAAACTTTACCTGCTAATAAAAAGCAAAGTACAGTTGTTTTCATGCTCAGTTTAGCTGAGTATGAAATTTTCTCTGCTTATGAATTTAAAAATGCCAATATTATTTGGCATTTTCATATTTATCAGCAGAGAAAATTTCATGCTCAGCTGAGTTGAGCACGAAAAATGTTTTATAACCTCGGAACCATTTATCACCTACTGTAAAGCATTTTCGTCCATGTCTGAAAAGCTCCGTCGAAGCTTAATGTGGACTTTCATCCGCATGAAGTTTTTATGGAAAATTATAAATTAAATTTACCTTCATAAGAACGTTTGTGCGAAAGTTCTACATACCACTCAAAAGAAGTTTCGCATCACCATATATTCTGCCATAGACATAATGCTAAATCAACTTATTAAGAAAGAAATGTCCCTGTTTTGCTTTATGGTTTCTGTTACCCATCAGTTATGACTCGTTAAACACTAGACAAAATTTAGGACATAACTGACCCCTGTCGGGGTACAAAAACCCGAAGACCGACTTTCCACATGTATAATACTGAAACGTAAGATTTTTAACCATACAAAATAACCATGTACTTCATTGCTGCTCACATGACTTTTACGTGAAATATGACTATTTTACATTAGCTCTAAGGCAAAAAGTTTGGTGATGCAAAACTTCATTTGAGTAGTATAATAAAGTAAAACCGGTTTTAACCCCCAGTCCCAAGGCGGTACTTTCGTTGCGGTTGCATTTGTTTTATGTTCGGTGCTGTTAAATTTATTGTGTTCTCATTGTAACCCTTCTATAATAAAAATAGAAATAGGTAAAAATAATTGTTAAATGTTTTTCGTATAATTTGCTTAGTCTGTTGTAACTCTTCTGTTGGTCTAAATTATTTAGTTCAATAAAGATAGCTGAGTTGCCACCTATTTGGGAAAGAGCTGCTAACTCGGCTTATCACTTGTAATTTATTGTTTGTTGGTCTTTCCCTTTGGTGTTGGGGGTAGGGTTTGGGATCTGGTTCAGTCGGTTCCTGAGGTGTGGTTACTCTTTAAATTTTGCCTTTTCAGCAAAGCTTCTTTTGAGTAGTATAATAAAGTTTTGCCTTTTGAGCCGTCCGTCTTCCGTCCGTCCACATTATCAAACGATCTCTTCACTGAAACCACTGGGTCGATTCTAACCCAACTTCATATAGAACTCCAGAGCTTGCGGGAACGCAATATTGTTCAAATGGTCCGGGTGACATGAACAACATAGCTGCCACGCCCATATACGGCAAAAAAGTGCGTGGCGGCCATGTTGGCCCTTCGGCTCAGAAGGGCAAAACATATACTACTCAAAAGAAGTTTTGCATCACCTTACTTTTTTCCATAGAGCTTATGCAAAATAGTCTTATTTCACGTAAAAGTCATGTAAGCAGCAATGAAATACATTATTATTTAACAATCTTACGTTTCAATACTATAAATGTGGAAAGTTGGTCTTCGGTTTCGTCCGTCTTGGTAGATACAGGCTTTTAAAGTGTAAAACCCTAATTCAGGATGATTTCCCATATGAATTGTTAAGAGACAATACTGCTGGTTAGTCAGAAACTTTTTTTCTACCCCAACAGAGGTCCTAATTTTTTTCAGGTGTTTAAAATGCCATAACTGATGAGTTACAGAAACCATAAAGCAAAACAGAGGCATTTCTTTCTTGTATACCTCTTGGAAATAAGTTGATTTAGCATTATCCTCTCCAGAACCAACTGACCTGTAGCTTTAAGACTTGGTATGTAGCATTAGGTATTTGATAACTTTCAAAATTGTCAAACTGGTGTCCGTGGATTGACCTTGACCTTTTTATGACAAGGTCAAATTTGCTTTCTAGTTATTTTATATGAAAAAATGCTAAATCATAAGAGTTCATGAAAATTATAGATTTGGCATTAAAATTTGTAAAAACATCAATCTAAACGAGTACATAGAGTTTCTGAGTACAGGAGATCAAGGTCATTCTTTGTCCTTTGACCAGTGTCTCCCATATTTCGACAGTTTCAAACATCATATCAAAAGCAATCGGGACAATTGTAATCAAACTTTAGGGGTTTGGGAAACAAAAGTTTGTATAATCTGTCCCAGTCAAATGACTTACATGGCTGCTGTGGCCAATTATGGTAAGAACTTTAGAAAATCTTCTTCTCCGACCCGTTGATCAATTGCCTTGAAACTTGGTATATAAACTTGCTTACCGGGCTGTATTATGAGACAATGCTAGAAAATTAACCGTTAAAGTATTCTGCACTGGAACCAAAAACGTAATGGCCTTGAAACTTTGTATATTTCACTAGGCACTGGATCTATCATTTTTATTCAAATGATGACCTTGGATTGACCTTGACCTACTTTACAGCATAGGCAAATTCATTCCTGGAGTTTTTATATGAGAAAACGCTAAAACATAATTTTGAAGACTGTGGTATATCCAATTGACTATAAATGAGGACTTGAAGGTTTCTGAGTACCAGGGGTCGTATTCATAGAACGACTTAAATGGTTGCTATGCTGTTGCTATGGCCAAATTTCTATGGAGGAGATTCCCTACAACTATGAAATTTGCTCTGGAGGAACAGTCTTTTTCAGACTGTTCCTCCAGAGCAAATTTCATAGTGGTAGGGAATCTCCTTCAAAGAAATTTAGCCTTAGCAACACCATAGCAACCACTTAAGTCGTTTTATGAATACGGTCACAAAAATCAAGTTCTTTCTTTGCCCTTCGACGACGGACATCCATAGTTAACGCAGCATCAGATGTCTACGCCAAACTGAAGGGACTTTACTGATTGAAGAAATTTGTCATAATGAACCCCAGTGAGTCAGGGAAACGACAGTATGCTTGAATGACCATGGTCACATGACGAAGATTTTTATCATGCCAATATATGATAAAAAAAACTCGAATGTCGTTGAAACTGATATGCAGCATTTGCTAAAAACTATCAGGTTTATTGAAATGATGACCCTAATTTGACTTTCGTCGTTTTACTAAAATAAGTGATATAGGGCCTCATGGCCCTCTTGTTAGGGACGAGTCATTTATTGTCAAGTGGGGGGGGGGGGGGGGGCGGGTACATTTAGGGGGGGGTCAAATTTTTTTTGGTGATGTACTGGGGGGTCGGAAATAAAAAAGCCATGGAGCAGGGGGGGTCATATATTTTATTCGGCATATTGGGGTGTCAGAATCTTCCATCAGTCTTCTTTTTTTAAAAAGGTCTCAGCTTCTGGGGGGCTTCGCCCCCCAGACCCCCTTACTTATATTCTTGTTAGCTTTTACTCAAGCTGAGAGACATTTATAGAACTGACACACAAAACTTGACCACTTCATATCAAAAAAAGATATTTTTCATAAATTTGCTAGTAAGACAGTATGCAATTGGCTATAAAATCATGTAGACCAGACGATTTTGTTCTGGATTATTTAATGCCTGCATTTGTGATATCAGCTTTCCAGTTGCCTTGTCAACAGCAAAGCTATTGTGGCTCCTGGGGGCTGCGCCCCACTATTATTAACAGGTTCATTGGACATTCAACAACAGATTTCTGTGTGGCCATATGCAGGGAGAAAAAGTGGGAAATATCAAAATATGCTGACAAAAGTTAAAGACCATTTATGTGTATGATTTATCAACCTGTCAAAGTAAGAAAATGTTCTTTGTGTTTCATACAGGTTGGATTAAGGTCAGTCTGGCTTTAAAAAAAAAGGTAATGCAGTATGTGGGTGAAGGGCAGCTGGGGAGTTGGGATGGTGGTGGGTCATTAACTTTTTTGTCACCTATCTGGGGGGGTCAGAAAAAAAATTCTGGTGAGACTGGGGGGTCGGAAAAATTTTGGGGACTCGTATGAAAATGTACCCGACCCCCCACCTGATAATAAATGACTCGTCCCTTAGTTCACATGAGTTACAGGCTCAGGGTGAAGTATGGTCATCACTCAGGGTCCTTCGTCCGTCTTCAGTCGTCCGTCGTCTGTCGTCAACAATTTGCTTTAAATGACATCTTCTCTGAAGCCACCAGGCCTAGGGCTTTGAAGCGTTGCCTAGGGGACTTCTACCAAGTTTGTTCAAATAGTGGATCTGGGGTCCAAAATGGCCATGCGGCGGGGTCTTGGGTTCGAAAATAAAATATACTTAAAAATCTTCTTCTCCAGAACTGCTTGGCTCGGATGCTTGAAATTCGGTATGCAGCATTGCCTAGTGGTCCTTTACCAAGTTTATTCAAATGGTGGTCCCAGGGTCAAAAATGGTTCCGCGGTAGGGAGTCCTGGGTTTGAACCATAGAAATACATAGAAAAATATTCAAAAATCTTCTTCATTAGAACCACTTGGCTCAGATGCTTGAAACTTGGTATGTAGCATTGCCTAGCCTTTACCAATTTCGTTCAAATGGTGGCCCCGGCGTCTAAAATGGCCCCACAGGAGGGAGTCCTATGTTTGAACCATAGAAATACATAGAAAAATATTCAAAAATCTTCTTCAGAACCGCAAGACTCAGATGCTTGAAATTTTTATATAGCATTTTCTTCTACGAAGTCTACAAAGTTTGTTCACAAGGTGGCCCCAGGGTCCATAATGGCCCTGCCTGAAGGGGGTCAGGTGTTTGAACCATAGAAATACATAGGAAATTTTTCAAAACTCTTCTTCTTCGGAACCACAGGACTCAGATTCTTGAAATTTGGTATGAAGCATTGCCTGGTGAACCTTTACCAATTTTATTAAAATTGTGGTCCCAGGGTCCAAAACGGCCCTGAGGCACGGGGTTTTGGGTTCGAAAATATAATATAGTATTACTTAAAAATCTTCTTCTTTAGAACGGCTAGAGGCTCAAATGCTAAAAAATAAAGTACGTTGCACTGTTTTATGGTCATTTACCAACTTTATTCAAATGGTGGCCCTAGGGTCCAAAATGGCTCCACCCCAGGGGTCCTGGGTTTAAATCATAGAAATACATAGGAAAGTATTCAAAATCTTCTTCTTCAGAACCACTTGGCTCAAATGCTTAAAATTTGGTATGATAGGGGTTGAGCGAAGGAAATTTGTTCAAGTGGTCCAGGTCACAGGACCAACATGGCGGTCATGCCTCTATGTGGTAAAGAGCCTTTAAAAAGTCCTTCTGCAGAACCAAATGACCAATTGCCTTGAAACTTAATATTTAGCATTGAGTACTGGAGTTCTACAAAGATTGTTTAAATGATGTCCATGGGTTGACCCTGACTTTTTTACGGCAAGGTCAAATTTGCTTTCTGGTATTTTTTATATGGGAAAATGCTTAAACATAAAAGAGAAAATAGAAATCATAGAAGATTTTGGTGCAAAATTTGATAAATGCAGTCTGACAACTAAATGAGTACATGAACGTTTTTTTGAGAAATAGAGGTTAGGATCATTTTTTACCTATAACCAATGTCTCCCATATTTTGACAGTTTCAAACTATCATGTTTGTTCAAATGATGACCCTAGTTAGAAGTTGTTCATTTTTCCTTAGGTGAGCGATTCAGGGACTTCCTGGCCCTCTTGTGTAGCTCACCTTAGCTCAAGGCGACCGGCGGAGCTCTTAGGATAAGCAGACTTTATCGTCCGTTGTCGTCCGTCGTCCGTCCGTAACATTTTTAAACGACTTCCACTCTAAAATCACTGGACCGATTGTAACTTTTCATTTAGGGCCTCTAGGGCTTGCGGGGGTATTCAAATGATCCATTTCACATGCCCTACATGGCGCCACACCCATCATTATATGGTAAAACCTTAAACACATCTTCTTCACCAATAGTCCTATGGCCTAGAAATTTGATATGTAGTATTGTGTGTTCGAGTACTAGCAAAGTTGTTCAAGTGATGACTTTTGGTTGTCCTTGACCTTTTAATGGTAAGGTCAAATCAAATTTGCTTTCAGCCTGACGGAGCCCATCCCTCTTCAAGGTATATGTTGACCACAACCGATATCCATGTTTACTGTATGGCTCGCCTTGGTTAGGAACACATGGTCGTTGACTCAAAAAGTTTTTCCGCCCTGGCCGTTGACTTCTTCTAGGAAGACTTCCGCCCAGTAATGTTGTGTTAACACCACTTCTTATTAACCCATTGGGTTTGGAGACTCATGGAGGTTGGAACATCTTATTTCCTTCCATCAAGTTGATGACTTGCCCACTGCCTATAATATAAACAACCAGACTCAAAAACCTAAGTGATTGGGTCATATCCCTACCTATCAGTAACCCTCTAAATCTAGCTATTTTACCAAGCTGAGCAGGGCTCGCTCGGGTCTAACTGTTAACACTTGACTCAGCTTTGAGTCCTGTCCTGGCCGTTGACTTCTTCTAAAAGACTTACGCCCATGATGCCGTGTTCACAGGTTTTGTTAAATAGGTTTTGATTAGAGACCTAGCAATGAGCACTGCCCGCCAAGGCTAAGAGCTCCACCTACACTCTCCAGTTTTAATTAGAGACTAGTAACTCTTCGATAGGACAACTTCACAGGTTGATGAGCCCCATCTGCCCACATGCAACAGGAAGGACTGGGGTACTAAGGCTAAATTACTATGAAGGAGATTCCCAGCAACTATGAAAAAAAGCTCTAGAGGAACAGTCTTTTTCAGTTCCTTTAAAGCAAATTTCATAGTTGTAGGGAATCTCTTTCATACAAATTTAGCCTTAGCAACAGCATAGCAACCACTTAAGTGGTTTTATGAATATGACCCCAGATTCTCAGTTTTTGAGATTTTATGACAGCAATGTCGTTTGATCGTCCTTTAGCAAAAACCAAATACTGATCAGTTTCTACCAATGCGCATAACAAAAGAAGAAATACGACCCCTGGACTACATGATACCAGTAGCAGGTTCTGCCTGACCGATAGATCAGGCATTGAAAATGCATAAGTGAAAAAATATGTGTGTGCGCATCCTCTCGCAATTTTGCAGGAGGCAGAAGACAGTAAACAAGACAAAAAATAGTATACAGTAGGCAAAATCGAATAAGTGTAATCACGAAATATGTTTCATTTAGCGATATCACGAAATCGAATCAGTGATATCACAAAATCAGTGATTTCACTAAATCACAGCTATTTTGTGTTATCTCTAATTCGAATTTATGATATTTAGTGACATCACTAGTTAGATTTTGTTATATAACTTATTCGATTTGTGATATCACTATATCGATAATAGTGATATCACAAAATCAAATTACCGCTATCACAAAATAAACGTGAATAAGTGTCATCACAAAATCGCAAACAGCATAATGGTTACTTCTTTTAAAACATGATAGTTACGATTTAGTGATATCAAAAAGTCTATCTTTGATATCATAAAATAATAGCGATTAAGTGATATCACTAAATCGAATAAGTGATATCACTAAATCGAATAAAGGAATCACAAAAATTGAATGGAAACTGGATTTCTCAAAAGTTAAATTAATGATATCACAAAACTGAATAAGTGATATCACAAAATAATATCCACTTTTTGATATCACAAAGTCAACTTAGTGATATCACTAAATCGACTTTGTAATATCACAAATTGCATTTAGTGATATCACTAATTCATCCCTATTTAGTGATCACTAAATCGATCTTGCGATATCACTAAATCGAATTTGTGATAACACTAAATCGATTTAGTGATAACACATTTTCGATTTTGTGATATCACAAAAGGGAATTTATAGTAGAACGGCACCTTATAGAGCAGAGACATGTATTATCGACACCTTAAGCTATGAATTTCGTTGTGAAAGAAATTCATATGAAAATCATAGTTAACGGATGTGTTCTCATTAGTTAACTCATCTGTCAACAGGATGAGATTTTTTTTTTTTGTAAATCAAAACCACGTCTAACTATTTCAATAGTAAATGTATAAATTTAAGAAAAAATAAGTATTAAAATTGGGTACATTTTTTCATTTTTTATCCCCAAAATATAAAAAAAAATGAATAAAAGGCACCATTACAAAGCCTAGGAATGTTTTGTTTGCTTTTTAAACACAATTTTCCTTCAGATAAAACTAGTTTTCTGAACAGTAAATTTTAGGGAACTCTTAAATTGGTGTGTCGATAACTGTATTTACGCTGAAATTAGGGCAGTAGTTATCAACACGCTGGTCACATGACCACATATTATTTTGAAGGAAGCGACATAGTCAGCTCCTATCATTTTATATGTTACCTACTTTAAAGAATAAAACTGGGCAAATATGCATTATGATAGTCAGAATAACTCCATGACTGAGCTACCTCTACAGCTTTGTATAAGAGGCATCATAGTTTTTCATGGTAGGTGATGAAAAAGTCTAGATTTTTCTCCAAACACTCAATCTTTCTGAAACTTTCATAATAACTTCTTGCAATATTGCAACACCCAGTTTGCGTGACAATGCCATTAAATGGACAAGAAAACTATGGGATGTTGATAATTACTGACTGTCGAACATACATGCAACTGCTGGTTTTAATGCAACTGCTTGTTTTAATGCAACTGCTGCTTTTAATGCATTCTTTAATATCGGTGTCCGCCATCAAAGTGGTGTTTCAACAAGATGCCCTTTAAATAAACTTTTAAGGATTTAATTTTTCTTTTCAAAACTTTAAACACTTGTGAATCGCCTATTTTGCCAACTATGACAATTAAGCTTCATTTGACTAAAATTATCTTTTTCTGCCTCAGCTTTTTGCCCCAAATAGAAAAAATCATTGACAAATTGGAAAAAAATCCGGACCACTGTAAGAAAACTCGTTGATGATTTTCATTAAAAATCACATCCTATCGGAATCAAGCAAGTACCCTGTGGAGAGGTGGCCGTGCGACTTGCAGACTCACATTTTTAGCGTTAAGCTGCTCTCTCTCTCTCTTCTTTATTTACATTGATTTCCTGAGACCACCTCTCTCTCTCTCTCTCTCTCTCTCTCTCTCTCTCTCTCCGATATGCAATACTTAATGAGTGAATTTTCCTTGTCCTTGCCATGGCATACTTTTTCTCAATTGTTTCTCAATATTATTCCTTCTCGTATATTGTAACCGGGCGCTGACAAATTTCATTGATTTATTTGTTTATAAAAGAAAATATTTTACTTAACATGAACAATTGTGATTTATAGATGGGACTGAAGGTAGGTGTGAAAAATTATTTCTCTACTGCGAAGCGAGAGTGAAATATTTTTCGCATGTGACCGACAGTTTGTTAACTGATTGATGCAAAACAATTATTTCACATCAGATCGACAGCTATGAACCTTACGTCATGTACAGTAAACAGTAAAATGAGCTGCGACACGACAAAACCAACACAGTGGTTGTGCGCCCAGCGCAGACTCAGATCAGCCTGGGCATCCACCCAGTCTTATCAGAGTCTTCGCTGTGCGCATGGAGGTAGCGAAGGCCTTTAGCTACCCATAAAGCGCTTAGCAAACAGTCTAATTTAATTGGGCGGATGCCAAGGCTGATCTGAGTCTTCGAGGGGCGCACAACCACTTAGTTGGTTTTGTCGTGTCGCAGCTCAAATCAGTCTGCGCATCAGAGTCTTCAAGTATTTTGTTTTAGATTCCCCAGGAATCATAGATTATTTATGCGTAAGGAAAAACTCATATCTGACTACGCGAATTGATCAATCTTTACACATTACGTCACAACAGCTTTCTTCAAAAATTTTAAGAATATGATTTTAGCAATGGAAAGAAAGTAATTCAGTTGTATCATGGTATGTACATGTGCACTTTTATGCAATTAAGTGTCATTTTAATGACTTTGACAGGAATAATCAGACATGCGTTGCATTTGAACCGCACAATTAAAATTTATCTTAAGACAATAAACAGACTTGTTCTGTGACATTTTACTGTTACAGTATCTGATTTTATGCACATACTTGACAGTAGACCAGCCCACCTGTCTAAAGCACCATGGTCACTGAAAACTGTTTGGGATGTGCGATTCGAGGAATTGGATAGAAGCGCACGAAAGTTTGTAACATTGGCATTTCCGATAGCATGGGCTAAATGTATTCTCTTTGTGGTCATTGAATTTGTTACCATCATAAAGTTGTTTGTGTTTTGCGATTTTCTCTGTCCCGGCCGTCGGAGCGGGGCTGTAGTCGGATGGCATGAATGGAAGTATATATATAGGTGGCGTTTTGAAGCTCCTCAGCAACATTGTCTACATTGTCATTATAATTTAGCCTGCCATGTTGATATGCATACTGTTGTTGTAGGGGAAAGGCTATAACTAATGTTGCGAGAACTTGTAGCCCGACCACTTTGCTAAGTTATTTAGGTTATAAAATATGTTTAAACTGTCCGATAATATATGCGGACTAACGGAGCCACATTTCCATATGCATTGTAAGCAAAAACACTAATTTCAGTAAAAAAAAAATGAGAAGAGCTTTAATTTATTTTGCCGTGCACAAGCTGCTCTAATTTTTTTCAGCCAAAAATTATTTGGTTACTTGACTGAAGACCTTTTAACTTAATGAAGCATTCAATAGTTCATATTTAACATTTGCTTAAGCAGTGGTGCAGTTGAATCCAGAGACTCCGAAAAACATGGAAATAGTTGGAAGCTGCCAAAATCAAGGCAAATACGCAGATGCAAAATCTGTCACCAAATCAGAGACAAAATTTTGCATATTTCTATAACAATACGTCAAGTCATTTTTCTTGAATGCGTATTTTATTGGCATAATAATGCTTACAAGAAACCCAATAAACTAAACAATTTGTCATCAAGACTTTATTTAGGATGCATAAATATAATGAGCACCAACAAAGTGGTTGAGCGCCCAGCGTAGACTCAGATCAGCCTGGGCATCCACCCAGTCCGGTCAGACTCTTCGCTAAGCGCTTAAAGGGTAGCTAAGGGGCTAAGCAACTTCCATGCGGACAGCGAAGACTCCGATCAGACTGGACGAATGCCCAGGCTGATCTGAGTCTGCGCTGGGCGCACAACCACTTTGTTGGTATTCTCGTGTCGCAGCTCAATTATGCTTTTGAGTCGGTCTACCAAAGGCCAGCTATGTACTATTAGTGAACAAACAGATACTGCTAAAATTACTTTTTCTTGGTGGCTGTATGGATGGATGACGCGATTTTACGTCCTTTTCAACAGTATAACAGTCATATCAGGACTATGGTAGGAAGATAATGAAAGGCTGAGTACAATGGAACCCCCATAACTGTTGAAAATATTTCCGTCTCCAGCAAGAATCGAACCCGGGACCACTTGATAAGCAAACCAGCGCTGAACCTACTGAACTACAGGGACTCCGCTTTTCCTTGAAAATTTCCTTTCAAATATAGACATTTAATTGGCCTATTCGTATGCAAGGTCATGATGAATTCTTAGACCGTGTGCCAAGCATTCTTTTCAAAACACATTATCAACAGTGACTTGAATTAATTAATGGGAAAAAAGACAAATTTTATTTTCATTTTGATACAATGCATACACATGAAATAATTAAAACTGAAAGTCACCACAACATTTTAGGTTTATCACAACTGTTTACTCGGCAAGTTAATTCGGTGCGGAATTTTGGAGTTACTTTGTAGATATTTTCCATTTATGGTTCTTGGATTAGTTCTAACATTTTAAACTCCTAAAGCGCCAAAAAAGCAGACGACAAAATTTACGTCTGCAATATTTCAAAAAAATGTTTAGTAAAAGCATATCATACTGAGAATTCAAAGACTAGAGGGCAAATAGTGTAGATCCAGATGAGGTGGCTCATGATGAGCCACCTCATTTGACTCTACGCTATTTGCAAATTGAACTATTTCCATTTTTGGCGCTAAAATATTCACGTGAGCAGTGAAACAAGTGGCCTATGGTAAATGCGGGCAGAGAAGACTCAGATCAGCCTATTAAGTTGCGAAGGCTTTGGGATAAGCAGAATCTTTTAATTTTTCATGCTGACATGGAAGACTCTGATCAGCCTGCGCAAATGCGCGGGCTGATCTGAGTCTTCGCTGTTCGTTCACACCGTATGGTTCTTTTTGCTGCGCGACAGATTTTACTGTCGTGTACAATAAAAATGGAATAAGCAAAAAAAAAAAAAAAAATAAATAAATAAATAAAAAAAAACGTTCTGGTAAATTTATTTGTTGGTAATCATACGAAATAAAAAGATACTAATTAGCATAAAGATTTATTAACTGTTGCATACTGCTTCTATTATTGTCTAATATCAACACTTTATATCATTATTACAAAAAGATATCCAAAAACGCTTTTTTGACAAACGAAAATCACCTTAATCGGAATTAGATAAAAACATGAGTGAATAACTTATTATTTTCGTAATTAATTCTACACAACGGAATCTTCATGTGCGGAATAAAAATGAAAGGCAAATTTCTGGAGTTAAAATGGATTACTAAGTTAACAAGTCTCGCATTTGTTGCACTCTTGCATACTTCTGATGGTCGGGAAAACGGATTCGTTAATCCGAGTAAGTATCATAATTTATTATTATTATTATTATTATTATTATTACTTTCATGAAACTTCAAATAGCTTCGCATTTTTAAACCATTTTAGGCGCGACACGAGAAGACCAACAATGTGGTCGTGCGTCCAGCGCAGACTCAGATCAGCCTGGGCATCCGCTCAGTCTGATCAAAGCCTTCGCTGTCCGCATGGAGGTAGCTTAGACCCTTAGCTACCCATAAAGCGCTTACCAAAGTGTCTGATCAGACTAGGCAAATGCCAAGGCTGATTCGAGTCTCTGCTGAGCGTACAACCATATTGTTGGTTTTCTCGTGTCGCGGCTCATTTATGCTTATTGTCTCATAAAATGGACAAAAGCCAACACGCGGTGTCTGTTTCGGTTCTCCACTACTTTTTGCACAAGGTAAATGGTTAGTTTCCTCAAAATATGATAACAGCGAACTAAACCAGACGCCCCTTATTTTGACAATGCACTCTTGATAGAGGGGTCCTCATGGCTAAATGGGTTAAAATGTCCTTCAAATCACACGCAACGTGTCCGCTGATTTTCGGCGACATACGACTGGCGTCGAATTAAAAGGTACCTTACGTGCGAACTGGAAAGACTCAGACCAGCCTGCACATCCGTGCAGTTTGATCAGAGTCTTTTCTTTTTTCGATATATAATCTGTGAGCTTTTGTTACCTAAAACAGAATAGTTAAGACTCTGGTCCAACGGTGAGACGCGCAGACTGAATTTAGTATTTACACTACGCTCCCTTTTCAAACGACACAAAGCCGGGCCACGTAGCGCAATCGGTTGGGCACCTGAATCATAAGTCAGAGGTCCTGGGTTCGAAACTCGGTCTGGCAACATACTTTCGTTTCTCCTTCCGCTGATTCAAGAAGGGTTAGGTGTCAGTTACTGGCGAAAGTATGTGCACTAAGTACTGGTTAACCCGCTTAGGAGGTCTAAGCCTGCCCAGGAATAGTGTGGTTAGGTTAACTGACCGTCCCGACATACCGTGGACGTTAAGCAATAAATCAATCAATCACACGACACAAATTATATGAGCTAACATATCTTAAAAATTCCGTTATTTGGTCTTTGTGTGCGCGCGAGTGTGTGTGTGCGTGAATGGACTGTTTGCTCATTGCCGTACACTCTCTGCTGAAACTCTGACTTTGCATGTGCAAAATGCATGCAAAGTCAGTCTTGCAGAAGTTGTAGATGGAATTCCACTGTTAAAATAAATAGGATCTATCATTGGTGCCGGAGATGTCAATCCGAGGGTCTGCCGTTCAAGTGGGAAACTTGGCTCTGCCGAGTTTCCCATTTGAACGGTAAACTCGAGGCTGGGATCCCTATCCCCACTGGACACCAGTGATTGATTATTATTCTCACCTACCATATTAAAAAGATCATTTGGCTGACTGAACAATAGCTTCTACATTAAGACAAGCTATTTTGACGTCATTTAATGGGTGTCTTAGACAGTGACATCCTAAATCTCACATCATCGCCTCAGATGGGAAAGCGAACAAAGCCAAATCTGGTAAGCTAGAAGCAGATTATTTAATGACAATCATTATGTAAAATAAACGTTTCTAAATCCTGTCTTGGAAGCAAATGAGCAAAGAAATTAAACGACTTCACGTGTAGCTTATCCCACATTGCTAGACGTGTGGGATAAGAGTTGCTAGTGTCTTGAACACACACGGATGACTCTTTCCTGTGAGAAATGGAGATCCAAACCCGAGAGTCAACCATTCAAATGGGAAACGAGGCTCTGCCAAGTTTCCCGCTTGAACGGTAGACCCGAGGGTTGGAATCCCTGTCCTCACAGGACACCAATGATAGATTATTTTTCTTACCTTCCAATATTCAAAAGATCATTTGACAAACTGCTTGCTTCTATCTTAAAACGAGTTTTTACATCATTTGATGAGTGACTTAGAGAGTTACGTCATAAATCTAAGAAATCACAATATGGGAAATCAACATAGCCAAAGCTGGTAAGCTAGAAGATTATTCAGTGACAATTATCATGTAAAATGAATGTTTCTAAATCATGTCCTGGCTGGGAAGCCACTGAGCAAAGAAATCCGAACGCTTTCACGTGTAGCTTACATGGCTAGACGTGTGGGATAAGATTTGCTGCAATCTTGAACGCACACGGATGACTCTATCCTATACACTGTGGTAGGGGAGAAAACTGCTGTCTTGTCTTCGTCGATCACTGTGACTATTCTTTAAAAACATGTGAGATCATCATTGCAAATCATCATACAATGCGGGTGAATGACAAATGAATAAAGAATTCAAAATAACATTTCGATTTTGTTGCAGTAAATGTCAATAGTATGTCAGAATGAGCAGTAAATAAACAAAGTGCATATATGAAGTTTTGTTTGTTTTCAGTTTCACTACTTATTCACATTATACGAAGCTTGTCATGAGTCTGACTCTGTAGGCGTTCGTTCGAGCACTAACAGTTATTCGTCAAAGTTTTTGACCTTTCAAAGGACCTCTGACGGTTGTAATGTTAATTTGCCTATAAAATTAGCCAAAATTAAATTTTTGATATACCCAAGAATTTCTCTTGAAATTTGTTGCTCTCAACTTCCCCTAATTTGCTATGAATTTAATTTCTGATTTTTTAGCACATGGACTTCAATTTTTGGTGGAAAAAGCTAAATTTTATAATTAAACGTAATGGAAACAGGAAAAAGTTTTTTAAAGATACTCCCCCCCCCCCGTGCCTCAGCTAGCCACTTTGCATGTATGTGTGTACTATCATAATACACATTATATGTGAGTGGCTTGCTGAGGCACGGGGGAAAAGATAGTCTACAGCTGAAAAACTGAAAAAGTGGGTGGGGTACTTACAAAACCCTTTATATCTAAAAATAGGCTAAAGACCTTATGATTGAAAAAAAATATTGCATGATATCAGTAACAGCAGTGTGTACGTCAGTTTTAGCATAGTTATAAATTAAAATTTCGATATATTAGAAAACCGAAAAAATGGACTTATTTTCAGAGTCTGAAAAATTCACCTACCCCTCTTGATAAAGTCGGTTTAAGTTAGTCTAGAGGCATAATAATTTTTCAAAATTACTGTTAAAATGTCTTTATAGTACACACGTCTACATATTAATGCCAAATATTTCAACTTTTGCTGCCCGAGGAAGGTGCAATAATTTGTCGAAAAAAAAGGCAAATATGCATTGATACTTTCATAGGTCCTTTCTCATAACTTCAAACATCACCCCATGCATCAGCTGCCCTAGGGTATGCAGATGAAGACAAAAATAACCCAATTGAATGTGGCTAAAAAGTGTTAAAAATGACCTTGATGCAGATAAAGAAGTATTCTATAAAGATATAACACATTTTATTTATTTACTTTTTATTTATTTATTATCCCCTCGCACAACGGGTCTGTCCTGTACGTATACATGTACGTACGTGAATACGTATGTCCACTTTTTGTCATTGCTCTAGCGACCTCATTTATTCACCTATTTTAAAATAACTTCACAGAAATATTGGGAATGACACATGCCTCGAACAAGTTCGCGTTTCAGGGTCGAAGGGCTAAGGTCAAGGTCACAGTGGCTATTTTTAGAAAAACTTTGTCATCGCTCTAGAATCAGTTCTTACTAAGTCCATTTGCCAGTTAAGGGATGTTCGGTTTAGTTTACCTTTATATTTTCTATATCATTTTAAGAAGAATTACCCACTTGTCATATGCAAACGGTGTAGACCCTGACCAGACACCGCGTTTTGCGGTGTCTGGTCTAGGTCTGCACTGTTTGCAAATGCCCTTTTATGGGAAGCTAGGCATTAATGTGTTCAACTGCAAGTCGCACGCTTTGGGTTAATTTTTTATGTTTCCAAATTCTTAAGTGGAACCTCTGTCGGCCCTCTGATTGGCAAGAGTAATCTAGCGGATTCTGTTTGTATGTATGTCTCTTCTTTTGATATGAGGAAAGATTTTTTATTTTTTATTCATGAACTTTACCAGTCTGACAGAAAGTTGACAGGCGTAGTAAATATCATAAAATGTATGTACGTATAATAATTTAAATTTCAACAAGAAACGTAGTAAAATTTAAATCAAGTGCTTTGTACTTGCACAGCCAGGTATGTTTTAACCTTTTCAGTAAATGAGCCGCGACACGACAAAACCAACAATGTGGTTGTGCGCCCAGCGCAGACTCAGATCAGCCTGGGCATCCGCCCAGTCTGATCAGAGTCTTCTCTGTCCGCATGAATGTAGTTTAGGCCCTTAGCTACCCTTTGAGCACTTAACGAAGAGTCTGATCAAATTTGGCGGATGCCCAGGCTGATCTGAGTCTGCCCTGGGCGCACAACCACATTGTTGGTTTTGTCGTGTCGCGGCTCAAATTGCTTACGAAAAACCAAACTCTCGTCACTACTGTTAATTCTATCTTATCCAGCTATAGGTAAATTTAAAGAGTAACTACACTTCGGGAATTGACTGAATCAGATCCCAAACCCTATCCCCAAACTCGATCCCCAACATCAAAACAAGTTGGCCTCTTTAAAAAAAATCCAATAGAAAGGTCTGCTGCAGTGTCTTATACACCTTAGAGTAGCCGGTTTTCAATCAGGACCTCGTCAGTGGCTGCATATAATGTAATGCATGCCAGATTTTACTAAATGATCCTATACGAATGCTTAAACCGCAATGGCAGCCATTTACATTACCCTCATCACTGTATATACAACAGCCAATCACTTGCGAAAGCAGAAACGGTAAGGCTTTTAAAGGTCTCGATACCAGGTGTGCGACTGTAAGAAGTCAATGGAGATATAAATAGTCACCGTGGACATGGCCCTTTTTTGCAATTTAGTGATACCTGTGCTGGTTCACCCACTTTTTGAATGAACTGCGTTTAGGTTTTAAAAACTTGCATACGGACTGCTAATACAAATGTGAATTACACATGTCCCGTCCAAAAGAACGAAAATATAAAAAACACATTACATGCACGTGTGTGCGGCGCGAAACAAAATTTTACCCATTCTTCTATGACTGTTGCGTTTCAGTGGCTTCCATTCAGCTTACTTTTAAGATCAGTTGAAACCATTCTTTTTACAAAAATGAATGATGCAGAAAACTTGAAAAGAGAAGAATGTTAAACCCAGTTTCAAATCTTAGTGTTTACTCGCATCGTCTTATCATCATTCTATCGTATTGATATTGTTGCATACCACATGGAGAAACGTTGTCATGGTTGTTGTCCAGTTTTAGTTTGCTAAGTAATAGTTATACCATGGTATAACTATTTTATACCACACTTACCAGTGTAGACCTTTCTCATTGCGAAATATTTTATACTAAAGTTGGCATTTTCTGGTAAGGGTGGTATTATAAGATGTAGTAGGACAATTCATATTTACAAAAAAAGATAAAGAAACAAGAGGACCAATGGTCCTGTAGCTCACCTGCGATCTTACTGTCAACAGACACATTTTGTTACTTCACTCATTTGTTACAAACCTTAAACCAGTGGTTTTAGATGAGTGCAGATTTTGAAGTCAAACAAGTCCAATACAGCTGTGAAGTTATACTGGTAACAAACTGGTTAATAAAGGAGGTCACTAGGGCACCATGTCCTAAATTACATAGAAATAAATTTTTTGAACAAAGACTGAATCAAAACTGTGCCCTCTAGAGTGTACTCAAGGTTTTACTCATATTTGATTTAGTGACCTAGTTTTTGACCTGACAAGACCAACTTACAAACCTGTCCCAGATTTCATAAAACTGAACAGTCCGTTTAAGCTTCATGAATTGGATAAAAACAGTGCCCTCTAGAGTGTACACAAGATTTTTCTAAGATTTGAGGTAGTGACCTAATTTTTTACCTGCACTGCTTTCATCTGAATAGCACCACTGGGGATTCTACGTGTACACGGATAAAGGGTAACAGTTCGTGTATATGTGGTAAACGTTTACAAAATTTACATATCGTTTAACCGAACTTGAACACATGGTTGACCGCCAACATAACCAATTGTCTTAGAGTCTTCAGTATTAGTCTATTTTAATGTACTTGACGGCGTCCTCGGAAACATCTAAATCTTCATACTCTAAATTCTGCGTATTCTTATGCAAACTATACAAGAATACTGTTTCATCATAATCGGCAACTAGTTTTAGACATTGCTGAAAGGAAACTTTGCGGACAGCACATGCGGTGTAATTGAAAAATTCGGCCTACCTGTTTGTCACAGAACAGGCATACCGAGAAGGCTAGATAATTGTACTGACAGACAGAAAGAAGGCACTAGAGCTATGACAATGTTTTTCTAAAAATAGCCACTGTGACCTTGACCTTGACCTTAGAATGCTAAAAAGCGAAATTGTTTAAGATATTATCATACTAAACATTTGTGTGAAGTTAAATCAAAATCGGTCGATAAATGAAGTCGCCCGTGTGATGACAAAGTTTTTGTAAAACAGCAACTGTGACCTTGACCTTAGAACACTAAAACATGAGCTTGTTCAAGATATTGTCATACTAAACATTTGTGTAGTTGGTCCATAAATGAAGTTGCCAGAGCGATGACAAAGTTTTTCTAAAAATAGCAACTGTGACCTTGACCTTAGAATGCTGAAACGCAAACTTGTTCAAGATACTGTCATACTAAACATTTGTGTGAAGTTAAATCAAAATTGGCCCGTAAATGAAGGCACAAGAGTGATGACAAAGTTTTTGTAAAAATAGCCACTGCGACCTTGGCCTTGACCCAGATAGATGAAATGCAAACTTGCCCAAGATATTGCCATACTTATCACTTGTGTGAAGTTAAATCAAAATTGGTCCATAAATGAAGGCGCTAGAGCGATGACAAAGTTTTTCTAAAAATAGCCACTGTGACCTTTACTTTGACCTTAGGATACTGAAACATGAGCTTGTTCAAGATATTGTCGTACTAAACATCTGTGTGAAGTTTTAATCAAAATCGGTCCATAAATGAAGGCGCTAGAGGGATGACAAAGTTTTACTAAAAATAGCCACTGTGGCCTTGACCTTGACCCCAGAAGGCTGAAACTCAAAATTATTTAAGATATTGTCATACTCATTACTTCTGTGAAATTAAAATGAATTCGGTGCACAAATGAAGGTGCTAGAGCGATGACAAAGTTTTTCTAAAAATAGCCACTGTGACCTTGACCTTGATCCCAGAACGCTGAAACGCAAATTCATCCAAGATATTGTCATTCTAATCATTTGTGTGAAA
Organism: Ctena decussata; assembly: GCA_963989385.1. Taxonomy (NCBI): domain Eukaryota; kingdom Metazoa; phylum Mollusca; class Bivalvia; order Lucinida; family Lucinidae; genus Ctena; species Ctena decussata. The sequence goes on from OZ022514.1 coordinate 41,886,893, forward strand.
TTACATCGAATTAGGTCCACAAATCAAGGGGCTAGAGCGATGACAAAGTCTATGGGAAAATATTTTATCGCTCAAGGGCAAGTAACTCTGAAAAGAATGATCCAACCTTGCCCAAATTCGAACTGGTCCGAGATGTTTTGGCTGTCCTAGATACCTGCAAGTTACAAGAAGTTGCGATCAAAAATGATGAAGCTAGGACCCGGACAACATTTTCCCCATTATAAGTCTATGGGAAAATATTTTATCGCTCAAGGGCAAGTAACTCTGAAAAGAAGGATCCAGCCTGGCCCAAATTCGAACTGGTCCGAGATGTTTTGACTGTCCTGGATACCTGCAAGTTACAAGAAGTTGCAATCAAAAATGAAGAAGCTAGGGCCCGGACAACATTTTCCCCATTATCGCTATGGGAAAATATTTTATCGCTCAAGGGCAAGTAACTCAGAAAAGAAGGATCCAACCTGGCCCAGATTCGAACTGGTCCGAGATGTTTTAACTGTCCTGAATACCTGCAAGTTACAAGAAGTTGTGATCAAAAATGAAGAAGCTAGGGCCCGGACAACATTTTCCTCATTATAAGTCTATGGGAAAATATTTTATCGCTCAAGGGCAAGTAACTCTGTAAAGAATCGTCCAACCTGGCCCAAATTCGAACTGGTCCGAGATGTTTCGGCTGTCCTAGATATCTGCAAGTTACACGAAGTTGCGATCAAAAATGAAGAAGCTAGGGCCCGGACAACAGTTTCTCCATTATAAGTCTATGGGACCTTTTTGTTGCCATGGTAACCACAGTTTTAAACCAATCTGTACCAAAACTATATGCAATCAATCCCCCACCCCAACCATGCTACACATAAAATTTGATCAAGATTGGCCAGCTACTTTAGCAGATATTAATGCTTAAAAGTGTGAACGGACGACGGACGACGTACGACGTACAACGGACGACGGACGGCGGACCGACCCTATACTATAAGCTCACCTTGTGAGCCTTTGGCTCAGGTGAGCTAAAAAGTACATTCGTTGCTTCATACAACATACTTGCTTTACAAAAAATACTACTCCGTACTTTGTCCAAAACCGTGAAAATTTGCAATTAACACGCGATCGATTAAACAATGTTACCTACAGTGCTGGAGGAGCCCTGGTAGCTCAGTGAGCTAAGCGCTGGCCTACTGATCTAGCGGACCGGGTTCGTGTCCCGCTTGAAGCAAGACTCTTTCCTACCGTAAACGGGGTTCCATCAGTGTACACAGCCTTTCATTATCACCGCACCATCATACATTTGAAAAGGACGTAAAATCGCAAGTCATCCATCCATCCATCCTATCGTGCTGGACATGATGCCAGATTAAGAGCAAACGGTCAGAACCAGATTAAAATGCGCTTCTTGCAAATTAAGCACTGTGGAAAGGTCTGAAGACCTTTTCCAATAAGGGCCAGTGACACATTAAATCTTGACCCAGCTGCAAAATGAACCTCGGAGTCATTGAGAATTGACACTTGGTCTTTTTTCAACGAGGACACGCCTGCCCCCACCCCCTTACACACACACTCCCTGATACATAGTTATAAGTATCTTTGACAAGCCTTTTCTGTGTCCTTCTGGGTGTCTAATTTCGAGTCTGTGAACCTCATTACATGCATGTCTTCCCCTGTACTCAGTATAGGTCTTATTTCAAAATTTAACAGGTCGCATACATGTATATTAACACTGTTGAGACTGGAAACCCGTTTTGGAGACATATTCAAACAGTGCAGACCCAGAACGCGGCGCCAGATCAGGGTCGACACTGTTTACTTACAGGAATTACCATCCAAAATTCAACCTCTGCATCGTCTCGAGAAAGACGATTTTAAGAAATAGAAAACAAACAAAACCAAAAACTCTTTCTTAGTCCAAATGAAAAAAAACAACTTGACTTTCTGTCGGTGTAAAAGAAAATAGAAAATGATGTACCTTGCCTTAGCCTTTATGGTTCAGTGGTTGTCTATCGCACAAACCGGTCTGGGGTATTCGTATTTCGTAGATCCGAGTAATAATATCAACCACAAATGTAATTTTGACAGTTTTCTGACAAGTTTTTTACATAATGACAATTTTTTGACAAGAGACATGAATTTTTGTTTGTTTTATTACAGGTGGTTGATGTAAATATTCAATTTAAATTTAATGAGAAGGTTGCGAGAAATTGATACATGAAGGTTTGTGCGAACAGTTAAGACTAAGATCAGTTTGCGCATGTGCGCATGTGCGCAAACTGAACAGAGTCTTCCCTTTCGCAAGAACAAAGTATGACGTACAAATGTATATCCGAGAAGCGGGTCTTAGAGCTAGGATGTGAATTCTGTTTTTTTGCATAAGTATTAATGTACATTATTCCGCAAAGTAGTTTATTTACTTTATTATTCTATTCACTAATTTGCGTCATAATTAAAAGCGGGATGCTTCGCAATAAAAAGTGTGTTACGGCCTGTTCGATAACAGCCAAGATTTAGATCTCTCCTCCCTTTTCTAAAATGACTTCTAATCCTAGGCGCTCGACAGAAAATTTGTAAAATTTTCTAAAGATTATGAAATGAAAATTCATCGTTTTACCTCACTGTAAAATTTCAAGTCAATCGGTTGCGAAATAAGAAAGTTACTATGCAGCCACTGTTTTATCATAAAAAACAAGAAGGTGCGCCAACCCTGATTCCTCTAAATTCTTTAGTTTAAACATACATGTATTTTATTCGGAATTTCACTGACATGCAACATAAGATATACAGAAAATAAAACTAATGGGATTGGAATGAAAGTAAAGCGCATATAGAATTCCTTTCCTTAAAATCTTTCAGAATACATATAGACAATAAGAAAATTGACAGACTAGAATTGTTTATTCAAAAGTATTTTCAACATTGTAATATATCGTTTGTATTGCAAATGATTGTCCTAGGGTGTATCACTGACCTGATAACTTGACCACCATTAAAAAAAGGGGGGGGGGGAGGGGGGCAAGATATACCTGTAGGATACCTGTAGGATGGTTTTCGGGATATTGTAGTGAATATTAGTCTTATCATATATGACCTACAAGATTTGAGGTCATACACCCAGTAATCAGACATTTTATAAGCCTCCAGTGAAGAAAACCTAACATCACCGCGGATGGTATTTCTCCAGCTATCGCGTAACTGCCATATTTTTAGAATCAAGTTTTATCACTACTCACGAGAGATATCATATTAGCATGATTAGGACACGAACTGAAAACATGAGAAATGTGCTTTTCTTTTATATATCCATGGTTGGTTACTGAGCTGAGAGAAAATTTTGGCACTTTTAACTGTTTTGTAGAGCTCTCTTTGATTTTAATTAATTAATGATTATAGTTTTGAATTTAATATTTCTAAACTTATAGAAACGTAAAATATGCATGTAATAGAAGATGGCGGGGCATAGTTTAAAACATGGACTGGAATGGATGAGATAATCAACATTCCATTGGCTACAGTCCGGGGCTACAGTATGTCCCCAGAGCTTGGGGTGTTACTCGTACTGAACGGAATTTATCGCCTTGAGGGCAAACCAACTAAATGCCATCCCAAGTGGAGAACATTGTCCATTCCATTCCACTTCATAAAATAGCAGTTCAAAGTTTAAACTATACCGATTAATAGACCTCATAAATAACTTAACAACTGACATTTATTCCCGAAAATGTGCTACAAAACTCTGAAGTTTATACAGATCAGGTCGCAACGCGAAAAAGTGGCTTAACGTCATGGTATCAATGGTTGTCAGTGGGAACGCGTATCCATGGCGGAGTGATATTTTTATACAGATAGCAACGAAATAACGTTCGAAATTTCTCAGACTCAGATTCAATCGACGAACGTGTCGCAATTTCAGTGATGCTTTGTCGGCGAATCAAGCTACACAAAGCCGAAAATAAGATATGGTTTTATTCCTTACATCTTAATTTAATTCTCTATGCCTTTAAGAGCAGAGCTAAACACCGAGATATTCTGCAATCGAACGTTTTACGTGATCATGTAAAGACGACTCTTATCCGCCAACTTCAACAGCAATTTTCAAAATAAATCGACTTTCTCCCGTCGGCGGACATATGCCATGAAAAACCATGGTGTCTGCCCTTTCTCCATTATAAAAATTAAGTAATTCGGTGTTTGGGACAATTTCCTTTGCAAAATAATGTTTAGGTACCCTATTTCATTTTCTCAAATTAATGGCGGATTTTTTACCTGATCGATAGACAGCAAAATAATCTGTAATAAATTTAAACATTACCGAAATGTTCTTGAATCCTGAAATCCGACACACGAAGAGGAACGCATCTAGTAATTCAACATACAACAATATTTTTTTCTGTACTTTCTTCAGAATGATTGGGAAAAGAATTCTGATCAGTAGCCTACACCATACTGTAAACAAATCGATCGATTTATGACAGTTGTGACGCAATTACAGAACTGCGTCAACTGTTTCAAACTTCGCATTTACTTGCTTATAAGTTATTAAGACCGGTACATTGTGGTCACAATCAGAGGGACTGCTAGAAAAAAATAATTTTGCCATCCAATTAATCCTGCACGTGCCAATATTTCAAAGCCTCTCCTGCAACTCACACGATCACCCTACCCAACTTAAGGCCCCTCTACCCCCCCTTCTTCCTCCACCCTTCCTCCATCCCCAACCCCCACCCCTACACACACACACACGCACACAACTTTTAACCTTTCTTTTACATGAAAAACTAAGCAAAATATAATAGATGTTTAGCCATGTTTAGCCATAACAAATACTTGCAAAACTTCATTGACTAAAATCCTTGATTAAAAAGTGCAGTGTAGACCTGGGTTAGACTGTACTATCAAAACAGCAGTCTAATCAGGGTCAGTACTATTTGATTTTCCCAGCAATTTCGACACACTGTCAGATGGTGAAAGTGGTAGGACAATTGCAGTAATGAAGATTTTGTTTCAACTTTAAGCTTAGAAAATAACTTGGCCATACATACTTATACACTCCTTTACACTCCATATAATTTCAGCCAACATTGAGAAGCAGCATATGTACTGTTAAATGAGCTTTTGAGCATTAAAATTGCAGTATGCATTTTTATAACATAGGTTTTGGCCCTCTGTGGAACTACCTTAATGAGGAGTTCTAATGAGGGGTTACAACATATATATTTACTTGTTAGTTGTTTATCCCCTTTTTAAGAGTGTAAACAACTAACAAGAATTTATTGATTCTTCCTAAGAAGAAACCAGGGATTTAATAAAATACATATTTATTATGAAATGCCAGGTGTGTCAAATACTAGCTCATCAGGTAGGGGTGGGGGCTGTCAGCTCTGCAATGCCCTTGGTTCATAAATTAAAATGCCACAGTGTGTTTATATACTCAGTGATCTTTTGAGGGATTTGCTCTAACTGTTGCCAAAAATCTCATGGAAATCTATCAGTAGGGGCAAATCTCATGCAAAAATTATATAATTTATAATGAATGGTACCTTAACTTTTCATTGAGAATGGAGAATTTCTCAAAATTTTAGTTCAATGTGATGTGTTCTCTAATATGATTCTGAGTCACACTCACAAAAAACAAAACAAATAAAAAAGCACAGCTGTCCAGCAAACCAGAAAACTTGATTAAATATGTGGCAAAGGCTCAGGACTTGGTAATCTATTCTCTAAGTTGAATAATGGTAAGATATAAACATGATTAAACAAGAAAAATAATAGGCCAATATCTAGTGAGCCAAAGTGGAGTTATTCTTTATCATTTCTCTTCAAGTAAAATGTACAGTATGTTGTGGTGTCTCATCACAGTTGCTTTTGATCAAAAATTAAAATTTAACACAATTTTCAAATGAACAAATTAGTACTATATAGGTATTCTAAATGTATAAAGCTCTGTCCAAATTATTATATTCACATGCAGTCTGACATTGCCCTTCAGTGTTTCCCTATAAGTATAAATAAATAAATAGCCAAAATAAATTATAACATATGTACATAATAAGAAAAAAAAATCTGGAGACAGTTCCACAAGTGATGATTTTATGATAATGATTATACAAAGACTCAGCTGGAGCATGATAGCAATTCTGGGGATTCTGTCTTATTCAGCCATAAAACATTTGTTGTGATCCATTAATAGAACCATCTATGCTCTTGCTGAAGTGCTTCTAATGAGAGGGCACAACAGGTGTTAATATGAAGCCCATTGATGCTGGTGCAACAATTATGGTGGAACTGTGTAATTGTTTTCATTCTAACATAGTCTTGACTTGTAGAAGGACAAACAGCATTATGCAACATTCCACATAAAGTGCAGGGTCCATCAGTTAGCAGGGCATGCCCCATTCATTATTTTGTGCACTTATAATGATATAAAAAAGCTTGCTAGCATAATAAAGTCCTAAATATTTGGCCAATAAAATCCTCCGTGAAAATGCTTTTTAATAGGTTGGTGTGTGTGTGTGTGTGTGTGTGTGTGTGTGTGTGTGTGTGTGTTTGGGGGTGGGGATAGACAGGAAGGGGCTACCTCTCATTCAACTGCACTAAACTGCATCCCTTTACAGTCATGACTCATCATTTAATGTCTGTCATCAAGGTTTTCTCTCTAGTAACTTAATAACTGATTAGTAATTACAAGTTTCTTCGCTTTGGTCAGAAGCTGCAAACATTTAAGATGGATTAAATTAATCAGGAAATATTTTTTTTCAGTTTATGGTATCATTTCTATTAATATAACTTCAATATGAGCCTTTTAATTTTCTTTATGAGATTTAAGCTAAAACATAACTTTTGGCATTTAATTCTATAGAATATGTATTTCTTCATGCCCTTCCCCCCTCCTCCCATCTCAGCCACAGGCCAATCATAAAAAGTATTTTGTTTGCAGTTGCCTATTAACTAGGATTTTTTGGAGAGTACTTAGGTAGGTAGGCTTTCTTTTTAATCCCTGCAAACTATGAAAACAACAAAAACAAATAATAGTTCTACAAAAATGTCACACACAGTTACAGTAATTACCCATAATACTAAGATAACAGCATCCTACATTTTGAACATATCTATATCACCCACAAATGGAGTACCCAAAATGTGCAGGTATTAAGGAAAAATTGCTGACCCAGATCAGACTGCTCCTGGGTCTACACTGCTTGCTCAGACCTGTTTGTCTTACTATGCAGGTTGATCACGGTAAATGTGCCGTTAAATAAAAAAAATAGATCTAGGGTGTCCCAAGGGGAGGGGAGGGGGCGGGGGGAGGGAGGGGTAAGGTGAATTTTGGTGTGTAGGTAAGCAGTTGCTATCTACCCACCAAAAGTGCAGGATCCAGACTCAGGGGTAAGGTGAATTTTGGTGGGTAGATAGGCAGTTGCTATCTTCCCACCAAAAGTGCAGGGCCCAGACTCTTGTTTTGGAAATTTTGGGTGGAGCCAGGTTATTTTTTTTTTCACTGATTTTTGAGGCCAGATTATTTTTTCAAATCCCCTTATTTATGAGCTGATTTATTTTTTACTTGCATATTTTTTCTTCCAAAGACAGGGATTTTTTTCGAAAAATATACCAGCCCCCCCCCCCCCCCAATCCCCCACTCCAATCCCCCCCCCCCCCCCAAGAATATCAAATGGTCGGTCCCTTAGCGCCTAGCGGGACAGGGTTTTGGCAGATTTATGAGGAAGGACAAGCTGTCTCTTGTACTTTTTGTTGGATGACTTCTGAAATGGTACGTGTGTGTTAAGGGGGTAGGGGGGGGTGTCGTTCGGGACAGAATTCTTTAGAAGAGCGAGTGGTCTCAGAATGTGGGGCGCGTTATCTTGGGGGAAGTTGTCTGGGGGAGTTTTCTTAGAATCTGGGGCGAGTTGTCACCTGAAGATGGGGCGACATGTCTTGTGGCTTTTTCGTTTGTCAAACTTTGTGGTTGACCAGTGTGTTTGTTTTGCTTTCTCTCATTCTCGGCGTGTAGCCTAAATTCAGAAGCCCAAAAAATCGCAGGCAGACAGACTAACGCAAAATCTTAATAAATTCACAGTATGCTAAATGATTACAAGCTTTACTATACCATAAATGAAGAAACAGTTGGTCTCCTCAAGTCGATCCAGCTGAAAAAATGTCTGTGTGTTGACGAACGCACGTGCCATGTATACGTAAAAATGACCAACTTCATTATCGATTTTCAAACTAAATAGACTTTCTCCCGAAGATATACCACGCTAAAAGACGGTCGAATGTATGAACTACGGTTCACTTATAATGGCATCTAATTTGATTTTTGGGACAATTTTCTTTGCAAAATAACTTTGGGGTACTGTCGTAGGGTTTTACTTTTCTGAAAAACGGTTGTCAAACTGTGATCGTTGTTTTGGGTGTGCAAACTGCATTGAGGTACCGATATGCGTCTGATTTCAATAACAAAACATCAAATTTCATTCTGATCTGGTCCGTTGGAAAATTATGACTGCTATCTTATCAAACGAGCATTATTTTGGGACTGTTTCTGTTCAAAATTTCCCGCCATTTTTTTTTCCGGCGAAAAAAAGGGATTATTTCTTTGTGCGTAGACGACCGCTCAGAAAATGATTTACTCAAATGTGATGAGTCTGCGTTCCCACTGTTTATAATATTGTAGAGCCACCCAACCTGTGCAAACCACCACAAAATTATTACGAAAGAATGGAGGGTATTGTCACATAGTGTAACCCGTGCTAATCTGATTCTTCTAAGTTCTAACAAGAAAAATATCTATTTTTCTCACAAGGCCCCTTATTTTTAAACCACTGTTGTACTTCTAGCAGACGATTTTTATAATCTGTGAGAATGCGCAGTTGCCCGCACACCAAATATTGTATGCAGGATTTACTGGGTGCCTCACAGCCATTGCGTAGGTTTAGGGGAGGAAACTACCACACTAAGTGAATATAACATATTATTATTATTATTATTTTGATTCTGCCCTTGGAGTAATTACTTCATCATAGCGCAGATGACAGTGTACAGTACTTTTTGCACTGTGTGATTCTTTGATTTATCGTACAACGGTTATTCGTCTCACCTGGTGTTACCTTGCGGTGTTTAGTATAACCGCTGTTGAAATGAAAAACAAGTACGAAGCGGATTCCTTTTGACAGATGGCGGGAAAAGATGTAAAACGAAAGTATGAAGTTTAACAACAGTAACCTCAGCTGGTATTCACTAATACATACTTTAAACCGGAAATTAAGAACTTAAGCAACGCACTACCTAAACAATCATACCTGTGAGTTTATACTGAGGTTAATTTACAACTGAAGAATTATACCAGAGAGTTTCTGCGGCTTAAAGGCTTAGATACAGATACAGATCAGAATTGTTTATTGGTGATACGTCCAAGGACAATCATTCACCAGGACCTGTGGTCAGGGAAGCTAGTCCCTAGCCCTTACAAGTCCAGTTTCTTCCCCCGGGCCGGGTAGCGCAATCGGTAGGGCACCAGACTTGTAAGTCAGAGGTCCTGGGTTCGAATCCCGGTCTGGCCACATACTTTCGTTTCTCCTTCCGCTGATTCAAGAAGGGCAGTTGTCAGTTACTGGTGAAAGTATGTGCACTTAGTACTGGTTAACCGCTTAGGAGGCCTAAGCCTGCCCAGGAATAGTGTGGTTAGGTTAACTGACCGTCCCGACATGACCTTAGTTGTTTACCGTGGACGTTAAGCATCAAATCAACCAACCAACCAGTTTCTTCCCCCAGACTATTATAAATCTGATAATTAGAGATTGGAATTCCCTGGAAGATTCCGACTCTGAAACCAGAGGTCGTGGGTTTGATCCCCGCACAGGGCGATGTCTTCCTATGTAAGAACGCATTTTTCTTACTTCATTTGCAGGGATGATAATGTGCATTCCCAAGTATCCCATATCTATCTATCTTCGTATACTGCCTACGCCCTCGTGAGCATTCTTGCAAGTATCTTTCTATCTATCTTGGAAGGATGAAAATTTGCCGGTGATGTGATTTCGCTGGTAGCATTGAATCTTACATTTTTGTTTGCCTCACATGCGTTTCACTTCATCTGCAAATATCTCAACATAAATCTTAATGTGTATTACAATTTTATAAAGTTAGGTGCTATTTCAGGCTCTAAGTACACCATGCTGGGATGAAGGAATTAGTGTATTTTTGTTGCTGTTTTGTTTTGATGAAAAAAAAAAAAAAGAAATAGTATCTAGTAAATACCATCAAACACATTGTCTGTAAAACCAGTAAATGCATTTAGATAAAACTGTTGACAGAGACCCTTATCAGACTGTTCCAACCAGCAGTCTAATTAGGATCTACACTCTACACTGTTTGTGCAGGCATATCAACTATATTGAAATATTTTAGTCCAGGTTTTACAAAGTCCAGAGTCAAAAGTCCAGGTTTTACATATACAAAGCCCACAGTCAAGGTTTTACACAGTCAGAAGTACAGAGTCCAAGTCCAGTCCACGTTTTACATAATGCCCACGAATCGTTATTTGACATAGGACTATTAAGAAACATTCAAATCACCAGATAAATGAAAATAAAAATAATAAGTATTTAGGACAAAAATGCTAGATGTGCTCGATTATTTAATGTGCCAGATTGTGGCGTGTCATTATTTTACGGTGCTCAGGTACAATAGTGCCACCTGCAAAAGAAACAGTCAAAAGAAGTTGCGCCCCATAGACGTTCTCCATATATTGGTTCTCCACTTATAACTATGTACGATTCTCGAAGCTGGGAACAAACCAGCGTCTTCCGCTTGAGTGCGCATGACAGGAAGTCATATTCCATCTGAATACATAGGCTCGCCCGCCGAAGCGGGCAAGCCAAAAATTAGTTGGTCTGGAGGACCAGCTGATACAGAAATCAGCTGGTCCTACCCAAAAATCACTGATCTTGGACCATCAGACTAATGGTTAATAAAACCCCTGCATCCTGCACATAATCCTCGTGAGGGGGTGTTGTAGTATAACTAGATAGATAGATTGAAGTGTGCAGCCCTTCGGATCGGGACGTTAACTGGGGGCCCTCTGTGCTCTATTCTATCATCCACTATAGCTATATACATGGCTATATGTTGGGTTTCTTCTTGAATTTTTAAAATCTGTTTATAAATAAAAAAAAATTATGCAGTGTTGAACATTACTACTGTCTGTAAGTTCTCTGTCACTTAAGGGATAACTGTATTCAAAATTGTCATTTGGGGAGGTAAATCATCGGTTTTATGGTTGGTAATTTCACTTTACGGCGACGTGCCAGCAGAGCCGTAAAACAGAATTTGCGACCATAAAATCGGCGATTTACCTCCCCAAATGACAATTTTCAATATAGTTATCCCCATTCTAATGCACTTTTTCACATTTTCACCTTTCAAAGTGTACTTCTTCGCACTCATTGCCAGCGCTTTTAGCAGCGTAAAACCAAACGTCAGCCAATGAGAAGCGACGTTTTATATTGACGTCGGGTTTGCGACAGTATATCGCAGAATATACTGTCACAAATTTTTGAAGTTATCCAATCAGACGTCTCGTTATGTTTGTAAGTGCATTAGAATATTGATTATGCTTACACAGGTGAATAGCCGGGCAGTCGGTAGCGGGTTTGACTCGAGAGCCAGAGGCCCTCGGTTCAATATTGTTCCATAGTGCTTGGATGGATTTAGTTTACACTTGAACTGATGTTAGACATTGGCTTAAGTTTTCACAAAATACTAACCCAACCCTACTAGGTGACCCTGAAGTCAAGGTCATTGATATAGACTTTTATTGTAAAGCTTTTGTTTATAAATATGTTGACAATACATAGGCTTGCTTGCATGAAGTTTTATGAAGTGCAAGTCATAGGGTCAAATGCCTGTGAGATGGGGAGGCACCAGTTCAGGCGAGCTATTCTGTCAGGCGACAGCTCTTGTTTTTTTTTTTGTTTTTTTTTGCCTGATGCTGTACTGTTTTTCCAAGAGGACAAGTAAGATACTGGAAATAAATTCTAAGACAGTATCTGTTAAATCTCCATAAAGTCATAAGTTGTGACCCCTCATTAGAACCGTCTCAGTGAGACGGTTCTAATGAGGGGTCACAACATATGTTTCTATGGTGAAATAAGAAAAAATATTCCAAAATTATTGCCTTACCTGGGCTTTTCTTATAATTTCAGACTGCAGTTATCCTTGTTCAGAGAGTGAGTTCCAGTGTGGCAGCTGTAACTGCATCAGGGCAACTTACTTCTGTGATAAAGTTAATGATTGCGGAGATTTTTCAGATGAGCCGCAAAATTGCAGTAAGTACTTGTAGTTTCTTAAGTTTTGTTTCTCTTTATTTGTAGCACATGTATTGGTTTACTCTTTTAATGCCAGCCCCATCACAGTGTTTTGTTCATTCTAGACATCACCATAGCACCATTGGTGCATTTTTAGCTCGCGTGTACGAATGTACAGGAAGAGCTATTGCACTACCCCCGGTGTCGGCATTGGCGTCAGCGGTGTTAGCAAAATGTTAAAGTTTTAAGTTAAAGTTTTTATGTGATGGGCAAGGCGCTGTCAGGCGAGCTATCCTGTCCCATTGACAGGTCTTTTTATCATTCATAGTGTAGAAAATGACCCACACATGGCTGTATGGGCACAAAAATCCCAGTGACTGTCCTATAAAACTATTTCCATCTGTGTGTAAATGCCACAGCTCAACACTAAATTTGCACTGGCTTGTTTTATAATTACATGTATTCCTTTTTATCCCCCGACCGAAAGGTTCGGGGGGATATAGCGATGAGCCTGGCGTCCGTCCGTCCGTCCGTCCGTCCGTCCGTCTGTCCGTCCGTCCGTCCGTCCGTAAACACTTTCTTATCCGCTCTATATCTTGAATACCCTTTGGAATATTTTCATGATACTTCACAGTTATGTAGAACAGGTCATGACGATGTGTCGCGTACAAGAATGGTAACTCTTGCTATTGTACTTTTTGAATTATCTCCCCTTTGGTGATTTTTTGGCAGATTCGTGTCCGCTCTGTAACTTGAATACCCTTTGGAATATTTTCATGATACTTCACAGAAATGTAGAACAGGTCATGACGATGTGTCGCGAACAAGAATGACAACTCTTGCTTTCTTACTTTTTGAGTTATTTCCCCTTGATCATTTTAGGTGTGATTTTTTGGCAGATTCGTGTCCGCTCTATAACTAGAATACCCTTTGGAATTTTCTCATGATATTTCACAGATAGTTAGAACAGGTCATGAAGGTGTGTCGCGAACAAGAATGACAACTCTTGCTTTCTTACTTTTTGAGTTATTTCCCCTTGATCATTTTAGGTATGATTTCGTGCCCGCTCTATAACTTGAATACCTTTTGGAATATTTTCATGATACTTCACAGATATGTAGAACAGGTCATGATGATGTGTCGTGTACAAGAATGACAACTCTTGCTTTCTTACTTTTGGAGTTATTTCCCTTTGATGATTTTAATTTGTTTTAGGTGTGATTTCGTGTCCGCTCTATAACTTGAATACCTTTTGGAATATTTTCATTATACTTCACAGATATGTAGAACAGGTCATGATGATGTGTCGCGTACAAGAATGACAACTCTTGCTTTCTTACTTTTGGAGTTATTTCCCTTTGATGATTTTAAGTGTCCGCTCCATAGCTTGAATACCTTTTGAAATATTTCCATGATACTTCACAGATATGCAGAACAGGTCATGACAATTTGTCTCATACATGAATGATAACTCTTGCTTTTAGACCTAGTGAATTATTTCCCTTTGGTAGTTTGAGCTGCTGTTTGAGTCTCTGCTCCATAACTTTATAACCTTGGCCAGCTCCAGAATTTGAATAACCGTGAACCTTTTAGAATATTGATGATCATGCTGTGATATCTTATCAGTGTTTCCAACTCTCTCTTACCCCTCCACATTCCCGTGCCCCCCCATTCTTTGTCCAAATTCACTTACTAGAGAGCTCAAAATTAGGTTTGTAGGGCTTGTATTTTAGAAGTTATTCACACATTTTGAAAGTTGAATGTATCGTATGCTATACATTTGTGTATATGGTGGCTGTTTGAGATATTACCTCTTTTTAGCAGTCAAGCATACTGTTTTAGTCTGAGTGTTAGATAATCATGCATCTGTTAACAGTTAATGTCAATCAGAAGCATAAAAGAACGACAATATATTACTGATATGTGTTTTGAAGTGCACCCTTTTTACCAAGGCCCATGGAGGTCTTCGGTCGGGGGATTTGCCATCTCCTCTGATGGCTATTTTTGTCATTGTCCACATCTCAACCAATGAGTCGGACTGGGCATAAATGAAATGGTAAAAGGTCAATGGCTATCCTTTCAGGGAAAACACTGTGCCATTTTCATTATTGCCAGTTTGCCACCCTTCTCAACTCAAGAATCTTCTTTCTCTAAAGAAATGACCCTGTTTGGAAGGGCTTAGACTTGCCCAAGTCTGTAAATTAATATTACATTGTATTATTTTTCAACATTTTGGGATAAAAGAAAGAAAGAAAATGTTCCTCTTTAAAACTGTATTAAATTTACCTATATTCATAGATAACTCCTAAACGGACTTTCACATATTATTCCATTTAAAGGGACTTTTCTGTTTGAAAGTGAAATTTAGATAAATGTAGGGTCTTGAGAAAGTCTAGGAAGGGCTTTGTTAGCCAAGCTGGCAATTAATTTGAAGTAACAAAAGTTGTCTTCCTCTGCAAAAAATGTTGGAAATCCATTAAGATGTATGGATACTCCTCCATGTTTTTCTGCCACTTTTACAAAGGGGAACAACTATTGTCACTTCCATTTTGCTTCTCTGGACAATGAAGCCCTTCTAAAAGGGGTCAGCTTTTAAAGGAAAGAATTTGCTGCTGGAGCAGCAAATTCTTTTCTTCAAGAGTTGACCCCCATTGAGAAGGAACACAAAAATGAAAATGACAGAGTTGCTTCCCCTGAAAGTGTATATAGTCATCTTAAGATGTCCCAGTAGTTTGTGTTGTTACAGTAAATTATTATTTTTTTTGCCAGCCAATTCTGGGTGTAGTGGAGCGGAGTACCAGTGCAATAATGGACGATGTGTATCAAGTGGCTCCCTCTGCAACCAGTCTGATGACTGCTCCGACAACAGCGATGAAGAATTCTGTGGTAAATATCATACTGTTGGAGTTCGAAAAACTGGGGTGTAAATAATAATTATCATAAATGTCCTTAATTGGAACAGCTTGGTGGTTTTATAATGTAGTAAAGTGTAAGAAAGAGTCAGATGGAATGGCAAACTGATCAGACTACTCCTAAAAGCAGCAGTCTGATCTGGGTCTGCACTGTTTTCTGAGACCAGCCTGTCCCAGTTCTAAGAATCTCAGCAGTATATCATGAATCTTATTTTGTAGTGGCTGTCAGCAGATCTAGGCATTGATGTTAAATACAGCCATTTGCAAAATACATATATCTGAACTGAAGTTGACAGCACATCAGTTGAATGTTTCAAGCAGCAAGTCTGGTCCCTCCTCCAGATAACTCACTCTTCTTTAGGACCTGTTATTTCATGGAGGATGCATTATAATAGACATCACCAGTACAACTTATGCCAGACACGGACAGTAGTGTATTTGAGGAAGAATAGGAAATAAATACACTTTTAAGGGTAGTAACTCCACCATTTTCTATTTTTGCCTCACATTCTTGATGGGGGTTTCCGAGGAATAAGTTTTTTTTCTATAATAGTAAACCCCTGTTCGGAAACTTTTTGTCATACAGGTATGGAAGCAAACAGGAAGTCACAAAAGTTGCTCCCCTTTGAAAAAAAAAATGGTGGCAAAACATGGAGGTGTATCCATACTCCTTAAGCCTATTGCGCTCAGAACAGCCAAAACTCTATGGAGTTTTGGCTGTTCTGAGTGCAATAGGGTTAAACTTCCATAGAGTTTTGGCTGTTCTGACTCTTGAGTGCAATAGGGTTAAACTTTGTCCTTAATTTCAGAGGCAACACCAAGATCACTTTGTGAAAGTTATCAGTGGCAGTGTCCTGGGAGTGACACCTGTATACCGATAGAGAAAGTTTGTGACGGGGTCAGCTCAGACTGCCCCCATGGGTGGGATGAAGGAGATTTCAGATGTGGTGAGTTAAAATTGTGTATGTCTTTATATTTACAGTGGTTAATTTTCAGTAGCATCATCAAATTTAGGTGTCAAGTTTTTAGCTCACCAGAGCCGAAGGCTCCGGGGAAGCTTATAGGATAGGCAGTTGTCCGTCGTCGTTATCGTCGTCTGTCTGTCAACACATTTAAACGACATCTTTTCTGAAACCAACAGGCCGATTGGGCCCAAATTTCATCTGTAGCATACTTGGGCTGGGGGATTAAAAGTTTGTGTTTTTTATGAAAATCTGCCAGTTGGTTTGGTTGCTATGGCAACTTGAGTTCCCGTAGACTTATAATGGGGAAAATTGAAAAATGGCATTTACTGCCAAGCCATTGCAGATATGTTGACAAAACTTTTATAACAATGTTCCTTAAGAAGTCTTCTATGAGCTATACATATTTTTGGCTCACTGCTCCTGTTATTGGTTTCCATGGAAACCAAAATGTAAAAAAAATGGAAAAAATACTTAAAAAATTATCTCCTCTGAAGCCACTTGGCTGATAAAACCCGGATTTAATCAGTAGCATCCTTAGGCTGGGGGATTGAAAGTTTATGATTTTTATGAAAATCGGCTCTTTAGTTTGGTTGCTTTGGCAACTTACAGTTGCATTGACTTATATGGGGAAAATTGAAAAATGGCAGTTACTGCCAAGCCATTGCAGATATCTTGACAAAATTTTTATAGAAATGTTCCTTGAGAAGTCTTCTATCAGCTGTATGCTTTTGGCCCACTGATCCTTTTATTGGTTGCCATGGAAACCAAAATGCAAAAAATGAAAAAAAAATAAAAAATAAAAAATTATCTCCGCTGAAGCCAGTGGGCTGATAAGACCCAGATTTCATCTGTAGAAGTCTTAGGCTGGGGGATTGAAAGTTTATTTTTTTTATGAAAATGGGCCCTCAAGTTTGGTTGCTATGGCAACTTACAGTTGCAGTGATTTATAATGGGGAAAATTGAAAAATGGCATTTACTGCCAAGCACTTGCAGATACGTTAACAAATCTTTTATGAAATGTTTCTTGAGAAGTCTTCTACCAGCTGTATGTTTTTTGGCCCACTGCTCTTTTAATTGGTTGCCATGGAAACCAAAATGCAAAAAAATGGGGAAAATAATACTAAAAAATTATCTCCTCAGAAGCAACTGGGCTGATAAGGCCCAGATTTCATCTGTAGTATACTTAGGCTGGGGGATTGAAAATTTTTATTTTTTTTTATTATTTTTTTTTTTTTATAAAAATTTGCTCTTTAGTTTGGTTGCTATGGCAACTTACAGTTGCATTGACTTATAATGGGGAAAAATTGAAAATGGCATTTACTGCCAAGTCATTGAAGATATGTTGACAAAACTTTTATAGAAATGTTCCTTGAGAAGTCTTCTTTCAACTATATGTTTTTTGGCCCACTGCTCCTTTCATTGGTTGTCATGGAAGCCATTAAGGATAAAAAATGGAAAAAAATACTTAAAAAAGTTCTCTTCTGAAGTCACAGTGCTGATTGGGTCAGATTTTTTCTTAAGTATCCTTGGGCTGGGGAACTGAAAATATGTGTTTTTTGTTATGAACATAGGTTCTTTTGTTTGGTTGCTAAGGCAGATTAGAAATGCATTGACTTACAATGGGGAAAATTAAAAAATGGCATTTACTGCAATCAAAATACGGAAAATAGATATATATTATGTTATCGACTCAACAGGCTGTCAGACTAAGACTTTGTAGTTGTATATTTTGTATTAGCCTGTACAAATGTGACGGCAGTTTTGAGTCTGTACGAATTTGATAGCAATTATGAGCTAGAGATCTGGTGAGCTTCGTGGCCCATGGGCCTCTTGTTTGTTTGCTTGTGTGAAGTTTATGGTGACCTACCATATTAATACTTATAAACGCCCCCTGCCTCATTTCCGAAAATAATGTTATATTAACTTGCAAGAATTCCTGTTTGCTTGTCTAGCTCTTTGAAATGGGGTCTACTCTTAAAGGAACCAATTTTCTCCTAGAGGAGAAAATTCTTTCCATTAAGAGTTGACCCCTACTGAGAAGGGAGACTAATAATAGTAGAGTTGCTTCCTCTGCAAGGTGTAGATGCCCATCTTGTTTATAAGAGGTATTTGGGTATTTGGCAGTGGCTAATTTACTACACTTAAGGCACTAAATCCCCCCCCCCCCTTGGGGAAAGTGCAACCCCCCCAACCCACCCCTCAAGCTCTAGGGGCAGTTTAATAGGATTAATCCCCCCATCCCCTCCCGGGGCAGTTTAATAGGATTAATACAATCTTGTATTTTTCCCAAAATCGGTGTCAGAATTTAAGTTCCTAACCAGGGTCGTAGTTTTACGCTTGAAGTTGAGTGCATATTTTTCGAACCTTATAAAGGATTTTGTTTATATATTCACCATGATAGATTCTGGTCAAAACTTTTACTTAGTACCATCTGCACCCGTAGTGGTGATATAGAGGTCATGATCACCAACTTAAATGTAAGTTTTAAGTTAAAGTGATCCAAGAGCTCATATTTTCCAACCCCAGTCCTTTAGCTCTGTCTGATAAACGGGTCTATCCTTTTCACATAAAGTATCTGAATCCTGGGTCCCCATCAAGTGAAAAGTGAAGACTGTTATCTGTTTGTGCGGAAGCGCTGGTTGATTTAAGTATTTGTTGTGCAGCTATTGTTTCTACTTGTTTATACTAGAGAGGAGCCATGGTTGAGTGGTTAGAGTGACTTGGTTATGGTGCAAAAATTCACTGGACGGTCATGACAGCTGGAAAACTCTCTCTCAACCCAGCAGTAAATTAAGAGCAGTTGTTAGTTATTAGCGAAAGTATGTGAGCTTAGTACTGGTTAAGCGCTTAAGAGGTCTATGCCTGTCCAGGAAAAGTGTGATTAGGTTAACTGACCATCCAGACATGACCACAAGATTAGCTGTTTACCGTGGACGTAAAGCAACAACACAACAACAAATGGGTACCTATTTGGAATCAGGGAAGAATAAGACAGCAAGTGGAGAGGGATTTTGCTGCACCCAAGATTCAGTGGGCCTCTAACCCCCACTGCCCCTACAACGACTAGGCTATGGGAAACCTTTACCTTTACCGTTTTTAGTGGCGCAGGATCTAAGGTCCCTTTTAACATGCTCCAGGAAAGAAAATAGCTAAATTTGCCAAACATTACAGATCCAGATGATGCAGCTAATCATGAGCTACCTCATATGGATCTACACTGTTTGCTCTCTATTCTTTGGATTTTCAACATGAAATAGCTTAACCAAACATTTGAGCCACGACACGACAAAACCAACAATGTGGTTATGCGCCCAGCGCAGACTCAGATCAGCCTGGGCATCCACCCAGACTGATCAGAGTCTTCGCTATCAGCATGGAGGTAGCTTAGACCTTTAGCTTAGACCCTTAGCTACCCTTTAAGAGCTTTCAGAAGAGTCTGATCAGACTGGGCGGATGGCCAGGCTGATCTGAGTGCACTGGGCGCACAACCACTTTGTTGGTTTTCTCGTGTTGTGGCTCATTTGTATAAATTTCGCAGGGTAAATATTGTCCTCTGCTTTTTTGGTGCCTTAAGAGTTAATACAACTCCATTCAAAACTTTTATTCTTTCAGTAAAGGTGCATGTTTGTAAGTTTTAGCTACAGTAAAGGTTCAACTCTAGAGGGATAGAATTCACTCCTAGAGGAGAAAATACTTTTTTTTAACACTTAAAGCGCCAGTGACGAAAATGACAGAATTTGCAAACAGTGCAGATCCTGATGAGGTGGCTCATAATGAGCCACCTCATCTAGATCTACACTGTTTTCCCTCTAGTTTTTGAATTTTCAATATGATATAGCTTGGATGAAACATATTTTGAAATTTTTGCTTCTTTCAGTAAAGGCAAATGTTTGTAAGTTGTTGGTGTGTCATCAAGGGTGCTTTCATCCGCCCTATTCCACAGCAAGATGTTATTGTAAAAAAGGCTACAAGATGGACCAACAGGGCATTAGATGTGTGGGTAAGTAGGGGAAAGTCGGGTAACTTCGGACATGCGGGTAAGTTCGGACATACCATTGCCAACAGCAAAAATCCAGATGAGACGGCTCATAATGAGCCGTCTCATCAGGATGTTCACTGTTTGGCCAGTTATTTTAGTTCCAAACAAATGACATATAAAGGAAACAATGTCACTGTCCGAATTTACCCGCTGTCTGAAGTTACCGGACTCTCCCCATGAATTTTCTCTGCTTTTTATCCCCCGACCGAAAGGTTCGGGGGATATAGCGATGAGCCTGGCGTCCGTCCGTCCGTCCGTCCGTCTGTCCATCCGTCCGTCCGTCCGTAAACACTTTCTTGTCCGCTCTATATCTTGAATACCCTTTGGAATATTTTCATGATACTTCACAGTTATGTAGAACAGGTCATGACGATGTGTCGCGTACAAGAATGGTAACTCTTGCTATTGTACTTTTTGAATTATCTCCCCTTTGGTGATTTTTTGGCAGATTCGTGTCCGCTCTGTAACTTGAATACCCTTTGGAATATTTTCATGATACTTCACAGAAATGTAGAACAGGTCATGACGATGTGTCGCGAACAAGAATGACAACTCTTGCTTTCTTACTTTTTGAGTTATTTCCCCTTGATAGTTTTAGGTGTGATTTTTTGGCAGATTCGTGTCCGCTCTATAACTAGAATACCCTTTGGAATATTCTCATGATACTGCACAGATATGTAGAACAGGTCATGACGGTGTGTCGCGAACAAGAATGACAACTCTTGCTTTCTTATTTTTTGAGTTATTTCCCCTTGATGGTTTTAGGTCTGATTTCATGTCCGCTCTATAACTTGAATACCTTTTGGAATATTTTCATGATACTTCACAGATATGTAGAACAGGTCATGACGATGTGTCGCGAACAAGAATGACAACTCCTGCTTTCTTATTTTTTGAGTTATTTCCCCTTGATGGTTTTAGGTCTGATTTCGTGTCCGCTCTATAATTTGAATGCCTTTTGGAATATTTTCATGATATTTCACAGATATGTAGAACAGGTCATGATGATGTGTCGCGAATAAGAATGACAACTCTTGCTTTCTTACTTTTGGAGTTATTTCCCTTTGATGATTTTAGGTGTCCACTCCATAGCTTGAATACCTTTTGAAATATTTTCATGAGTCTTCACAGATATGCAGAACAGGTCATGACAATTTGTCTCATACATGAATGATAACTCTTGCTTTTAGACTCAGTGAATTATTTCCCTTTGGTAGTTTGAGCTGCTGTTTGAGTCTCTGCTCCATAACTATATAACCCTGGCCAGCTCCAGAATTTGAATAACCGTGTACCTTTAAGAATATTGATGATCATGCTGTGATATCTTATCAGTGTGTTCCTAACTCTCTCTTACCCCTCCACATTCCCGCGACCCCTCCCGCACCCCCCCCCCCCCCCCCCCCCCGCCCCCCCCAAAATTTTTTTTTTTTTTTTCCAGATTCGGTTTCTTTGTCCAAATTCACTTACTAGAGAGCTCAAAATTAGATTTGTAGGGCTTGTACTTTAGAAGTTATTCACACATTTTGAAAGTTGAATGTATGGTATGCTATACATTTGTGTATATGGTGGCTGTTTGAGATATTACCTGTTAACAGTTAATGTCAATCAGAAGCATAAAAGAACGAAAATATATTACTAATATGTGTTTTGAAGTGCACCCTTTTTACCAAGGCCGATGGGGGTCTTCGGTCGGGGGATTTGCCATCTCCTCTGATGGCTATTTTTAGTCAAGAAGGGCAGCTGTCAGTTACTGGCGAAAGTATGTGCACTTAGTACTGGTTGACCGCTTAGGAGGTCTAAGCCTGTCCAGGAATAGCGTGGTTAGGTTAACTGACTGTCCCAACATGACCATAGCTGTTTACCATGGACGTATAGCAACAAATCAATCAATCAATCTCTGCTTTTAGCTCGCTTGAACAAAGTTTAGGAAGAGCTATTGCACTTTCCCTGGTGTCGGAATTAGCAGCAGCAGCGGCGTCGGCTTTAGCAAAATGTTAAAGTTTTTTGCGTTAATGTTTTATGTGATGGGCAAGGCGCTGTTAAGCGAGCTGTCCTGTACAGAGCCAGATCTTGTTAGTTTTCCTTTACAAAAGTTCAGGTAGACGTTTTTTTGTGGTAGCTTTTGTCACGCCTGCAGCTAGCATAAAGGGAGACCTATCCTAATATGCCAAGTACTGGGACACCTAAAAACCATTAATTTTCCATTTGTCCCAAATGGAAAATTAATGGTTTTTGCGGTAGCTTTTGTCACGCCTGCAGCTAGCATAAAGGGAGATGTATCCTAATATGCCAAGTATTGGGACACCTAAAACCATTAATTTTCCATTTGGGACAAATGGAAAATTAATGGTTTTTAGGTATCCCAATATTTAAGCACAATATGGTACATATTGCTTCATCAGCCCCGGGGACTTAATCTTTCAGTAAGATTTCCGGTTTAGTCAGAAGAAGTACATATTGCTTTATGAGCCCAGATGACATAATCTTTCAGTGAGATTTCTGGTTTAGGTCTGTTTGTGACAATGCCCAGACAGGGGAGATACAGTTGTCCATGGGATTTTTGTTTTTCCCCTATATTAGTGGAACTCTTCATCTGCGTGAAATCAAAAGCAGCGCAAAAATACGAAGATCTTTGAAGATTTCAAAGAATGATCACATACTACTTTGCTTTGAAAAGAACATGGAAAGACAGATTAGTTATTGGATAAAAATTCTATTCTTTAGTTGCTGTACTAGTAGTTGTATTAAAACCATCTTAGTATGATTACACATGCAGTTTTCATTTTACTATAATAAGATGGAATTACTTCTGATTGCCTGCCCAGGAATAGTGAGGTTAGGTTAACTGACCGTCCCGACATGACCATAGCTGTTTACCATGGACACAACAACTACCTCTAACTGGTAGAGAGTATGCAATTATTGATGACATGTGTACACAAACATTCACTAGACATACTCACATCCGTGTAAGTTAAAAAATCTAAACCTCCCTATTGACCACCATAGAAGTTCTAAGTATTGAGACAGATAGGTCTGAGCAAACAGTGCAGATCCATATCAGACTGCTCATAGAAGAGCAGTCTGATCAGGGTCTACACTGTTTTCCATTCCAGCTGCATCTATAAGTTTGCATTTTTAGGACATTAATGGTACATGTAGTTATTTTGGATGTCCCAAATTTTAGAATTTTTTAGGAACCTTTGACCATAATTTAGCCAACTTGATCATATGACATCACATCTGAAAGTGTAATAAAGCCATGCATTAAAAAAGATAATCAACTAGTGGAATGAGTATGCAAATTACATCGTAGCAGTATGGGTTGATGGCCTTAAGCAGGTTGCGTTTTCTAATTGCAAAATCGTGACGTTTTAGTGCAAAATTTGCTAATAGAATTTGATTTTAGTGTCATATGATTAAAAGAATCTTGCATTTACGCTCCTGTATTATTGAATTTATTAAACTTTCTGGGGAAAATCGGTAAGAGGCTCGGCATTGCCTCGCATCTTATCTTATTCCACAACTCGTTTAATAAATTCAATGATATATGAGCACTCATGTAAGATCCAGGACCTCTATTTAATTAATTGTAGATTTGAATGAGTGCTCAGTGTACGGCTATTGTGATCAAAGATGTGTCAATACAGTCGGCTCGTACACCTGCTCCTGTGCTAACCAGTATAAATTGGATGTAAACAACAAGACGTGTAGAGCACTAGGAGGTAAGATTTATCATGTCCTTGAAGCATGACCTTGACATTTTCTAAATTGCAGTTGTGTGGGATCTGTGGTCTCTCACTTGGCTAGTCACTGGCCTAGCTGGAGAGCTAGCTTGTCTGTTGTAGGTCGTTCCCACTTTAACTTGTAAACACACTTGAGGTTACATTGTTCAAGCAATCAGACTTACACTATAGAGATCAAACATGGTTTTTCATGCAGTAACATTTGCCAGGTCCCAAGCAAGCAGTTGAAAATGGTGGCCGAAGGCTTAGGTTTCAACAGCCCATGAAGGACCTGGCCAATGCTAATGCAATGAAAAACCATGTTTGATTGTTATCATTGCATAAAATTAACCATAATGCTTAAAAATAAAGAAAATATTTGGGCACTAATTGTTGGCATCATCACCATTA
Source organism: Ctena decussata (assembly GCA_963989385.1). Lineage (NCBI taxonomy): Eukaryota > Metazoa > Mollusca > Bivalvia > Lucinida > Lucinidae > Ctena > Ctena decussata. Next base: position 41,911,229 of record OZ022514.1, read on the forward strand.
TCTTGCTGATTCCTATATGCACTATGCATTTCTATAAAAATCCTCATTTCAGGCCATGGTCAGCAGTAGGGAACTTTTCACAAGTCAAAATCATTTTCACTAAAATTTTCACTCAACGTCTCCTGCTGTTCCATTTTTACAATGGCTAAATTGGCATAAAACTGTCATACAAGTCTTTTATTTATAACTGTAAATGCAATCATGCCACTTCCTTCTGTACTGACAGAGTATTGCCCTGCAACTTGCATACGAAAGTCGCAAAGGTGGTCATTATGGCACATTGAGGTTTTGTTTTCATTAAGATAGGCTAATATGCCTATTAATAGTGTGTGGCACCAGTATTGATGCAATAAATTGTGTTCATGACCACAAGCTCATGGCTGGTCCAAAGGGTTGGCAGCTATAAAAATGCACATTTTAAATGTTTGTGTGATTTCTGTTTAATTTGAAGAAGCTGACAGTTTCAGTCACTGATGTTGGGTTCTTTACGTTAAAGTCAAGTGTGGCATGAACTGACATCATTTTGCCATTTTCATGATGTCATCCTCTGTACATCCCATATCATTTGACTGGCATAGGTAAGTAACCACCTATATGGTGCAGTATATAATGCAGTGACTACACATGATAACCATGTGATTTTTGTGACAGTCCTGGTTGAGATCACAGTGCTCCAGATAGCGTCCGTATCTACGTATATTACGGATCATTTTTGGCCGATACGGATGTATTGAAAAAATTATCGGTACCCGGTACGGACGCTTTCAAGTCGATACGGATCATTTTTTCCGGTAATCCGTACCACCTGGACGAGTTCCCATAGACGCTTGCATTATAATATTATCAGTTAGGCTGAACTTCCTTATGCGTCGCACTAACCGAGAAGCTGACTGATTCTAAATATTTCCTTCCGAATTAGTCTTTCTAATGTGTGGAAAATAGATGGACTGTAAACCAGTCGATTCAAACTGAAAGTAGGAAAGCATCGTTAGCATCGCTTCGATCTCTCAAGAGGACAAGCAGGCCTTTAATCTGCGGTTTTTTAGACCTACTGACAAATCAACCGAAAATCATAGATGCGTCTATGAGATAATAAATGCTATTATCTCAGGTGCGGTTTTGACTGCATGTAGAAAAGGGAAAAAAACATAATAAACAAGGTAGAAAATTGCAGTTCAAATCCAAATGTGATTCGCATGAACCCAGTTCGTAATAACTAATTATATTAGCACTGTAAAATTAATTTTTTTAACGCAAATACATGAGGCATAGAACATGTTTGGAACATCTTGAAGTGTCTGCTGAGACAGGTAGTGATAATATTAAATATGTTTTCATGTTACATCTGTCGGTTCAGTGCAAATACTGAAGCAGAATTGTGGATACTGATCCAAGAAAATTTTGACCAGTACGGTACTGATTGAAAAAAAAATTATCTGGAGCACTGGATCATATGGAAGAGGTAAGAAAATTAATTGAGCTGCGACACGACAAAACCAACAAAGTGGCATGTGTGCCCCTCGTAGACTCAGATCATCCTGGGCAGTGGGAATCTGATCAGTGTTTTGGCTTTGCGCGTAAAAAGTAGCTAAGAGTTTAAGCTACCTCCATGCCGGCAGCAAAGACTCTGATCAGACTGGGCGGATGCCCAGGCTGATCTGAGTCTTCGCTGGCGGATATGCCACTTTGTTGGTTTTGTCGTGTCACAGCTCCATTGTCTGTGCAGGTGAAACTGTTGGATATCCTTATCTGGTGTGCAAGAAAATTTCTGTTGTTTGTTCAAATCCACATAAGCAAGTATTGTGTTATTCAGATTGGAGGAGAGGGATGTTGTAGTCACAACGTATTTCAGAATTAGCCATGGATACTAATTTTTGTCTGCAGCACTGATAAATTCTAGAGTAATTTAGTAATTTCCTCGTCTTCCTTTTTTTTTTCAGATAAACCTATGCAGTTGTTAGTTGGCTCCGCCCACAATATCACACGACTCAGTTCTGATGGAACAGGTGTTGAGCACATTGTTGTGGGTAAAATTGGGGACCTAGACTATGATATAGCCAGGAACAGGTTGTTTTGGATTGATATGGAAGAAAATAAGGTAATTTAGATGTCTCAAGTAAGGCAGAGTTTTGAGAACAATTTCCCAACAGTGTTTAGCTCTCCTATGCCAAAGCATTGGGAGCCCATAGAATAGGCAGTTGTCAGTGATCAGTCATTGTTTGTTCATCCTCCATCTTAACCATTATCAAACGACATCTTTAAAAACAAAGCCTTCGGTAACCACATTTCATACGAAGCAACTACGGAAGGGGGGTACCGGTAAAAAAACATGGACTTCTTAATCTGAGTTATATCAGTTATGAGATATAGGGCCTTAGTCTGATTACTATCCAATTCTTTATTGAATTGGATGTCAAGTAAAACGGTGGGAAGATTATGCCTTACATCTTATTTTAATGCACTTACAAATATAACGCGACGTCTAATTGGATAACGTCAAAAATTTGCGACAGTATATTCTACAATATACTGTCACAAATCCGACGTCGTTATAAAATGTCACTTCTCATTGGCTGACGTTTGGTTTTACGCTGTTGAAAGCGCTTGCAATAGGTGCAAAGAAGTACACTTTGAAAGGGGAAATGTGAAAAAGTGCTTTAGAATGGGGATAACTATATTGAAAATTGTCATTTGGGGAGGTAAATCGTCGGTTTTATGGTCGCAAATTGCGTTTTATGGCTCCGCTGGCCGCTCTGTCGCCTTAAAGCGAAATTTCCAACCATAAAACCGACGCTGGTGCGTCGCCGTAAACAAAAATTTCCAACCATAAAACCGACAATTTACCTCCCCAAATGACAATTTTGAATACAGTTATCGCCTAAATGTTTTAGTAGCTAGTCTCATTTCTCAGGTTCTCACTCCTATGATGAAGCTTAAAATGCATGTTGGAATTTAGACATTTGCGCCGTGACATTACAAAACCAATAAAATGGCATGTGCACCTAGTAAAGACTCGGATCAGCCTGGGCATCCACCCAGTCTGATCAGAGTCTACACTGTGCATTTAAAGGGTCGCTAAGGGTCTAAGCTAGCTCCATGTGGACAGCAAAGACTCCGACCAGACTGGGCTGATGCCCAGGCTGATCTGAGTTTTTGCTGGGTGCACATGCCACTTTGTTGGTTTTGTTGTGTAGCAGCTCATGTATCTGTTTTAAGCTATAGTGATATGGATTCAAGAAAAAAACTGTTCATTAATCGCCTTCTTTATTTGATGGCTAGAAAATAGACTGTTCAAAGAACTTACCATGATAGGTATTCAATAAAACGTGTTCCTTACAGGTATATGATAATTCCTATTTCCTTTCAGGTATATACTTCTAAACTAAATGGCGAAGACAAAAAAGAATTGTATATCCATACTTTACCAAAGCCGTGTAGTTTGACATACGACTGGATTGGCGAGAATCTTTATATCGCTGATTGCCTGTTGAAGAAGATAGTGTTGTATAACGTGAACAATGGTAAACAGAGAAATATCATCAGTGATGGAATACAGAGTGTGAAATGTGTCGTCGTTGATCCAGTAACCGGGTAAAACATAGTACAGAGCGTTTCCTTAATAACAATTCACTACATTTACCCTTTGTAGACTGGAAACCCATTTTGGGTACATATGCAAACAGTGCAGACCCAGTTCAGACGCCGCAGAACACGGGGTCTGATTAGGGTCAACACTGTATGCTTACAGGAATTTCTATTCAAAACACAATAGAAAAGAGAGTATTTGACAGAAACCCCTAAAACTAGAAATGGACTCATCTATTAAATAAGGATGGATAAGTCCACCAGTCAACAAAGGGTTAAAATCTAAGACCTGAGTGATTTAACCTTATAGTCGTGCTCATGGTGTAAGTTGTCCAACTTACATTTGCGGATGTCAAACAGTGCAGACTCATACCATACTGTTCCGCAAACTTTACCCTCTTGAGTTTTAGGGTCATTTATTGTGCAAGTTAATTCCTTTTTGAATAATTGCAGACATAAGGCAAAAGATTCTGTTAACAGATTTCCCTAGCCCTACTACTTTACTGGTAAAAAGTGCTCATACTAAAAACATATTGGTCCGGGTTTTGAAAATGAAGCTATTTTTCTACAAATTTGGTTTCTGGCTCAGCTCATATTTATTCTGCCACCTTTAGCAGAGTGTAAAGAACACAATTGTGGCCAAATTTTATGGTACCCTGTTTATTTGGCTATGGTAAGGGATGTTTTACCTTCCAAAATGACTCAAACATTTGAATAATTCTCCTATGTTTTTTTTTTCAAACCAAACACAAAAATATAGATCAAGCCCTCTTGGACAGATCTAGGTTTTCGGGGTTGTTTTGAAGGGATAATCATTGGTCTTATGACCAAATTTTTGCCATATAAGCATACGTACTAAAAATACCTTTATAATAAGAAACTTACTATTATTCTTTGTTCCCCATATTCTTTTACCAAACAGAATAATATATTCCAAATGCACAAGATAGCTTATAAAATGTTGCTCAGCTGATAGCGTGATATATGTACATGCCTTTTCTATGCACGGACTGATCGGCAGAGCGTAACGCACCTATGGGTTTTATGGTGTATATATCAGCATATAAACTACCACTTTTTATGTGAAAGGTACAAAGCTCTGTAAAGCAAAGTACATATTCCCTGTACACATGTATAATGTTTTTGTGGATTTGTCTACCATGTAGTTCATGTTTTAGATTTAATGCTGTTTGTATATGTATATCTTGTTGTTTGAGATGTGAAATATTAAGTAAATTATAAAAAAAAAAAAAAAAAATTTTTGCCATATTGTTTTCACAGGTACCTGTTTTACACTGATAAGGGTCGTAAGCCGAGCAAGTTAGCCCGCATTGTCAGAGCATTTATTGATGGAAGTTCTGTCATAGATCTGAAGCTTGGTAATGTGGTTGCTCCGTCCAGCGTCACTGTGGATAGTGTGACAAGAAGAATCTACTGGACAGATTATAGACTGGATCTTATTCAGACTGCAGATTATAATGGTCTACACAGGTGAGCAATCAGCTGTTCTTTGACTACAGGTACTACAGAGCTCCAGATAAGAGGGGTTATTAAGGATAATTCAAAGATAATTTTTCTTACTCCTCCATAAAATCATATGTTGTGACCCCTCATTAGAACTGTCTTGTCAGGACAGTTCTAATGAGGGGTTTCAACATATGTTTTTTTGGAGATATGTGGAAAAGTATTCCTAAATTATCCCTGTTACCCCTTCTTATCTGGAGCACTGGAGTCTGGTAAAAGGCAGAGATCACCTTTGTGAAATTGTTGCCTTGCTTTGATCATACTTTGAAATACTTATTATTTGTAATGCATGAATCTACAAGCTTGCTTATTCTAGAATCGTGACTGTGTTTGATTATTTGACAATCTAAATTAAACCATTTTGATTCTAACAAGCAAGAAACGACGAAAACGAAGGTGTTTCCTTCAGATTTTTCCAGTTTTCCACCATGATTACACGAAGAAATCCTGCCAACAACTAAGACTATAATAGAGACGTTGACCTGTATTTAGTAAGTTTTTGATTCGAGAAAACGACATTACACCGTCTATCCTCGTGGAAATGAAATTGACGTCACCAAACGAATCAAAATGACGTCGGAGTGGCGCTAAATAACGTCATACTAGTCCGCCCAGTGATTTGTCACGCAATATATCACTAGATTTTAACATTGGCTATATAGGTGACCAGTGTTAGAATCTAAATTAAACCATCTGATTGACAGCAGCTTGGTTGGCAATTCAAGAACTTGCAAAACATTTCAGTTCCAGAAAAAAAAGAAGAAAAATAAAAAAATAAACCAAAAAAAAATAAAAAATCACTAACTGAAAAACACATAAAATAAGGCAGTTACCATTATGCATTCTCAGGAGGTTTCTGTATAACAATACCGTCACACTGTGAAGTGAGCCGTCATAAGAACTACCTTTGGTGAATGGTTCATATTTTCCCATAATTTGACAAAGGAGAACAAGTGTGATGGCTGAACAATTAAACCCTCCCATGGGGAACTTCTCTTTGAAAGTTGATTCCCACAAAATGAAAATGGCAGAGTTGCTGTTCTGACACATTGAAAACACGTTATTACTGTTAAAGGGTTCTAACGAAGAGTGACAACATACTGATAATACCCTGGTATTTGGTACTTATTAAAGCACCAAAAATAAAAAAAAGGAACATTTTTAAAGCTTGAAATATGTTTCATCCAAGCTATATCAAATGGAGAATTCCAAGAATACAGGGCAAACAGTATAAATTCAGAATAGATCTGGATCTGGGCTGTTAACAGATTCACCTTTTTTCACCTTTTGCATTCTAAGTGTTATTGTCTTCAATGTTACCCTTTATGCCTGACCTCGATTCTAATAATGGTTTATAGGGAGTGAACAAAAATCATCCAAGCCCATCTCTTTCTGGAATCCTTATTAATAGTACATTGAAAATATCCTTTACTATTACCTCTGGAAAATTGCTATAGGTGTCAGAACCCAAAAATTAAGTCAGTGTACATCATATGTATGCCTAAGCCAGCAAGGGGCATTTAATGTTTAGGTATTGCATTGCTTTCATAACTGTGTAGTGGTGATTGACTCAGGTAAATGATTTGGATTAAAGTTTTCCGACAATGCATGAGGCAGAGCATCAGGTGGTTTTGGGCACATTTCTAGTTTCATGTCTAGTTTTCCTTTCAGACAGACTATTATTTCTGGAGGTATAAGGATACCAGCAGCAGTGAGTTTGACACATTTTGAGGACAAACTGTATTGGGCAGACATAACCAAGATGGCTGTCATGTCCGTCTCTAAGTTTGAGCGGACAGAACCAAGCGTCATCAGGCAGATGGACGTGAAGCCTGTTGCCTTGAGAGCTATGCATCAAGTCTTGCAGCCATCACATGGCAGAGGTAACTACTGTACTGATTTTAGGTGAGCCGGAACATGACAAAACCAACAAAATGGCATGTGCGCCCAGCGAAGACTCATATCAGCCTGGGCATCCACCCATTCTAATCAGAGGCATGGAGGTAGTTTAGACTCTTAGCTACACTTCAAGTGCATAGCACTGGGCTGATGCCCAGACTGATCTGAGTCTTTGCTGGGAGCACATGCCACTTGGTTGGTTTTGCGATTTTGCGGCTCATTTAGTTTCATAACATTTGGGTGGGAAAAAATTCCTGAAACTGAATCACTGCAAAACATTATTTCTGCCATGGTAATTTGAGGAGGATGAACCTTGCAAAAATTTATTGTCTTGAAAATGAGTGCCATCAACAAAGTTAGAAACATTTTGACTGCATAAATAAATTAGGGTTTACAACTTTCTCATGACATCTTCAGCTATACAACCAATATCACATGAGCCGCGACACGAGAAAACCAACAATGTGGTTGTGCGCCCAGCGTAGACTCAGGTCAGCCTGGGCATCCCCCCAGTCTGATCAGAGTCTTCGCTATCGGCATGGAGGTAGCTTAGTCCCTTAGCTACCCAATAAGCGCAAAGCAAAGACTCTGATCAGACTGGGTGGATGCCCAGGCTGATCTGAGTCTGCGCTTTGCACACAACCACTTTGTTGGTTTTGTCGTGTCACAGCTCTCATGTTGCAGGTATAGGTCCTCCTAGACAACCAATTCTTTGGCTATACATGATTTTTTTTTCTGTATAAAGGGTGAAGCTATTAGATGAAATAGTAAAAATTCTTGTCTGATATAAAGAAAAAATAATCCTTTGGCTAGAGGAGAATCATGGCCAGAACCAAATTTTATGGCAAATAGGTACTCTCTTTCCATTTTTTTGCCTTCCTCCTCCATCGGGTCCCCTCATTAAAGGACAGAATTTTTCTGTTAGGTACAAATCCATTTTGGTTTGACCTGCCAAGCAAACAGAAAGTCACAAAAGTTGTTTACCTTTCAGTTGGGGGTAATCCATGTAAGACAGCAGCTTGTTCCCACTTGTGTGTTCTCACCCACACCTTGGACAACAATGGTAGAGGCTACAGGTGTCTCTGTGAAGCCGGGTTCCAGATTCAGCAAGATGGAAGGAATTGTATAGGTAAGTCAGTTGCAGAAATGTATGCTGGTGGCCCTCAGTTTACCAGATAACCACAATTTTAGGATTTTAATTGTCCATGGGGTTTTACTCCACAAAAGCAAGGGCCTCCATGGCCTAGTGGTTCAGAGTGCTGACTCTTTATCATTAGATCCCTCACACCTGTGGGTTTGAGCCTGTCCCAAAGTGTGAGTGAGAAAGCTGTACTTACAGAAGGTCATGTGGCTGCCCATCTTTGCATTAACCCTTAATGTGCCAAAAAGCAGACGACAAAATATACGTCTGCAGAATTTCAAAAAATGTTTCATCCAAGCGATACCATATTGAGAATACAAACACTAGAGGGCAAAAATTGTAGATTCAGATGAGGTGGCTCATAATGAGCCACCTCATCTGGATCTACACTGTTTGCAAATTTAACTATTTTAGTTTTTGGCGCTTTAAGGGTAAAAAAAGACAAGTATACTGTAAAGGGACATAATTGCAAAAGTTTTATTTCCATGAAACTTGACATTTGTGGAAATAAACAATCATGAAATCCTTTTGGCCTATTTTAATAAATAAATAAATAAAAAATGTAACAGGAATTACAAATTCAAAATGGATGTGTAAGCTATGGCCAACCACTGGAAAGCTGAAAGAAATTTACCGGTTGTTCAAAACTAGCCATGTCCTTAGTTAATGAGACTTTAAATTTTCAAACCTATTGTACCCCAAAACACTGCCATTTATTGCTGAAAAAATGTGAGCAGCTTTTGCAGTGCGAAAGTTCCTCACAATTTTTCTGACAGCAAAAAAATAGATTACCGCAATTGATTTTGGAAATCCTCAACTAACAATTTCTTTAAGCTAACGATTCTTTGAACAATGGGTCATTTAACAGGGCCCGGTTGTTCAAAACTAACAACGTCGTTAGTTAACGTTTTGTTAAAATTTCAAACGTTAATATCACAAATATGCCAATATTTTTTTGTTGAAAAAATGTGAGCAGCTTTTGCATTGCAAAAGCTTCTCACATTTTTTCAACAAAAAATATCAGCGTATTTAATAATAAAGTCATAAAACACCTAAAGAGTTGACCTCTTAACAAGCTTGTTAGGCTAACGATGCTTTGAACAACTGGGCCCAGATCGTTAAAATACCACAAAACTAAAAAAATTTTCCTACACTTCCAGCTCAGTCATCTATTGCAACATTATTGACTATATTGATTACATTATGAACTGGAACAAAAAGAAAAAAAAAGAGTTCTGGTTCAGGGCATTAAGTAATGTAACCGTAAATCCCCAAAAAGAGAAGTCATTCCAAATGTACTCTCAGACTTCCTATATGATGTACCACCTCTCCTTTTATGATGTTTTAATCTCTTTCAGCTATTAAAGATTTCCTGCTGTTTGCCACAGAGCATGCTATTCGGGGCATCCCTTTCACTGGACCCTCGGTTGATGCCATGGTACCCAAGATTGGCGTGACCAATAGTAGAAGGCCTAACAATTTTGTAGCAGTAGACTATATAGACAGGACTGTTATTTTCTCAGACATATACAACAGGGCATTGTTTTTTCAACATATGGATGATTTTAGTCGTAAGTATATTGTGTCGTGCAAATATGTGTAGCAAAAAGCAAGACATAACATAAAAATTCAAGTATCGGGACAGACAGGTCTGAGCAAGCAGTGCAGACCCAGATCAGACAGCTCCAAAAGGAGCAGTCTGATCAAGGTCTGCACTGTTTGCCATTCCAGCTGCATTTTATGCATTGCCAAACCAAACACTTCAATTTTTAGAACAATTACGGTGTTTCAGATCAGCCTGGGCACCCGGCCAATCTGAAAAATCAGAGTCTTTGCTTTGCTTTTTGAGCTAATGTTGCTCCCCTCAAACCGAGAATGAACCTGGGACCGCTAGGCCAACAGGCTAACGCTCAACCTAATGAGCTACCAGGGCTCGGCTTTGAAGTGTACATGGGGTATGGCTACACCTCATTGTATCACCGTCTTTTTGTCGCACGGTTTTCCATCCGTATGTCAGTCTGTCCGTCCGTCCGTTTACAATTTACGTCGACCCTAGCATTTTAGTTCATTCAAAAGACTTATTCTCTGAAACCACTGCACCCATGGTCTCAAATTTCACATGCAGCATGATCAGACAGCAGGGCTTCAGAATGATTAAATTCAGGCGGGTCGAGAATCCAAGATGGCAGCCATTACTAAAAATAGCAAAACCAATAAAACCAAGTTTAACTCCAGAACCACTTGGTATATTTGGCTGAAATTTTGTATGAAGCATAAGTGGGACCTTGGTATTCAGAATTATCAAAATGAAAAAAATCTGTAGCGGAATTAGGTCACAGTAACCTTACGTTGACCCAAAAATAATTTACGTCGACCCTAGCTTTTAAGTCCATTCAAATGACTTATTCTCTGAAACCACTGCATCCATGTTCTCAAATTTCACATGCAGCATGATCAGACTGCAGGGCTTCAGAACAGTAAAATTCAGGGGGGTCAAGAATCCAAGATGGCAGCCGTTACTAAAATTAGCAAAACCAATAAAATCAACTTTTTCTCCAGAACCACTTTGTATATTAGGCTGAAATTTTATATGAAGCATAAGTGGGACCTTGGTATTCAGAATTATCAAAATGAAAAAAAATCTGTAGTGGAATTAGGTCACAGTGACCTTACGTAGACCCTAGAATAATTTAGGTTGACCCTAGCTTTTAAGTCCACTCAAATGACTTATTCTCTGAAATCACTGCATCCATGGTTCTCAAATTTCACATGCAGCATGATCAGACTGCAGGGCTTCAGAATTGTAAAAGTCGAGAATGGTCGAGAATCCAAGATGGTTGCCATTACTAAAAATAGCAAAACCAATAAAATCAACTTTTTTCTCCAGAACCACTTGGTATATTTATTGAGTTCTTAATGTGAAGGCACACAGCAGGTGCGACATAGCCTTCCGCAGAATTCTTGTTTTACAAGGGAAACTTCCTGTTTGTTTTCCTGGATGACATAAGCCTTCTTACAGGGGTCTACTTTGGAGGAAAGAATTTGCTCCTACTGGAGCAAATTCCTTCTTTGAAGAGTTGGCCCCACTGAGAACAGAATCATTTAGATGACATAAGCCTTCCAACAAGGGTCTACTTTAAAGGAAAGAATTTGCTCCTACAGGAGCAAATTCCTTCCTTTAAAAGTTGACCCCACCGAGAACAGAATCAAAAATAAAAATGACAGAGTTGCTTCCCCTGGAAGTCTAACCTTTCACCCTAGAGATTTGATTTACTCGAGGTTCTGGCAATCTTTTTCAGACACACTTGTCATGCGATCAACGGGAATCCGGTCAGTGGAGGGTATGAGTGTAGACTGGGTCACAAATCTCCTTTACTTCACAGATTTCTACTACAAGACGTTATCAGTCACACGGATATTTGACAGTAGCCAAATACGAGTTCTCTTGAAAGATCTTGGCAGCCCAAGATCAGTTGTTGTCCATCCTGTCCGAGGGTAGGAAGTTTATTTCTGGGTCAAATGGTGTTGTGGGATGATTTTGTCTTCAAAGTTAGGAATTTGAAACAAAATAAACAAAAGATGTTTGTTATATGCTTATACGGTCAAACCTGCCTTAAGGGGTCACTGTATTAAGGGGTCATCTGTCTTTAGCAGCCACTTTTGGGGGGTACCTTAGACCAAAGTACAGTGCAAATGAACCTGTATTAAGGGGTCACCTGTCTTAAGCAGCAATTTTTGTTGGTCCCATGGGGTGACCCCTTAAAATAGGTTTGACTGTATTTACATTTGCGATATATATATATATGAAACTTTAAGATCTGGTATAGTTCATACTTCCATAATGGTATCGGGTTGATTAACATGATGTATGGTCAAAACAAATTTACAAGCCAGCAACTATGGGCAATGTGTAAAGAAATGGTGTATTATATCTTTTATGTTTCAAAATCAGCCGAAACTGCAAAGGTTTGGAGGGAGGGAGGGAGGGAGGGAGTAGAGAGAGTGAGTGAGTTATTGTCCCTGTAAACAGTATTTCAGTCATGTGAAGACATTTCCTCAGAATTTACATGACTTATACTTGACCTGAGATAAATGACACATAGGTCCTGCTACATTAACAGCTCTGCAACTGATGCCAGACAGCCCATCTGTTTTGTGGGCCCCAATGGGTGAGACCAAGATTTTGCCAATTTATGAGAGGAAAAAAATGCAAATGTGAGAAATGAGTATCATTTTTTTCACATTCATAAAAGTATTTCTACAAGTGAATTGAGCCATTTAATTTTCCAGATATGTATACTATGCTGACTGGTTGAAGTCGGGCAACAGAATTCCATTTATAGGTCGTTGCTATGGAGATGGTAGTCATAACATAGCAGTCCATAAATATGAGCTTGGCTGGCCTAACGGGATGTGTATTGATTTTGAAGACGACAGACTATATTGGGTGGATGCATATTTTGATAGGTTTGTTGCCATAGTTACATTGAATATTGAGATGTTCGTATGGAATGAATTTTATTTTTCTGAGGTTTTCGAAGTGTAAACTACAATGGGTCTAATGCAAAGTCAGTGAACCCGAAAGGGGTTGCTAGTGACCCAATGTAGTTAACACTTCCATAAACATCAGAAAAATGAAGTTCATTGCTTATATTTACATTCTTTTCAATCAAAATCTAGTGGGATAGACCAGACACATCTTCCTCTTCGTTGGGGGCTACCCTGTGTGAAGCAAATTCTTGTCTCCCACCTTTGCATATATAAGATAGGCCCTCAGCTCATATAAGAAACTTCTTTCTCCCACCTTTGCCTATATAAGATAGGCTCTCAGCCCATATAAGAAATTTCTATCTTATACCTGGCAACATCTTTCTTGTATTAGCAACCAGTCTTTTTCATTTTATGACTAATATATTAAAAAAATTTTTTAAATGAACCAAATGGACACGCAAGCATGTCGGATGACGTTTGATAGCAGATCATGGGTTTGTGACGTCACTCAATTTTAATGACGTCACTAAAACCGGATAAAAACGTCGCTAGCAAACTTGACACGCCTGACGTGAGAGGCTAAGTTGCATTTTGTTTTCGCCCTCTGGAAGATAAAATAGTCCACATATCGTGTTTTCCGTCTAATTTTGAGGTGCAAACTGTGTTTACACCCATTTTGGGACCTGATAAACACACTGGGCTGCTCAAAATTTACTTCAGATCATTGGTTAAATAGTTAAAAGTTTCCTGTTCTGAAGCCTAATCCGACTTGAGGTTTAAGCCTCGTCCCTGGTTGAAATTCCGAGCACGAGGGTGAGATTTCCCTATCCTACATGGACACTCATGATGGATTGTTATAATCTTATACCTGGCAACATCTTTCTTATATTAGCAACCAGACTTTTTCTATTTTTGACTAATATTTTAATTTTAAATGAATAAAATAGACACGCAAGCATGTCGGATGATGTTTGATAGCAGATAATATGTTTGTGACGTCACTCAATTTTAATGACGTCACTAAAACCGGTTTTGAACGTTGCTAGCGAACTTGACGCGCGTGACGTGGGGGCTAAGCTGCATTTCGTTTTCGCCCTCTGGAAGATAAACTAGTCCGCATATCGTGCTTTCCGTCTATTTTTAAGGTGCAAACTGTGTTTACACCTGTTTTAGGACACGATAAACACACTGGGCTGCTCAAACTTTACTTCAGATCATTGGTTAAGAAGTTGAAATTTTCCTGTTCTGAAGCCTAATCTGACTTGAGGTTTAAAATCTGCTAATAGTGGGAGAAAAATAATCCATCATGAGCCAGTCAATGTAGGATAGGTAAATCTCACCCTCGGGGTCTGAATTTCAACCAGGGACTCGGCAAGCCTCGTCACTGGTTGAAATTCCGACCCCTCGGGTGAGATTTCCCCATCCTACATGAACACTCATGGATTGTTATATTCTTTAAGAGTCGCCCCATATTTTCAAGTGATACAGTTAGCACTGCTGAAGTAAACAGTAAAACTTAGTTTCAGATCCATAAAAAGGGTGTGGAAAACTGTAAAATGTTGGGAAAAATCAGGGAAAAGTCAAGGAATTTTAAATTGGGAGGATATGTGGCAACCCTGATAAGGTAATTCTGTTCATTATACATGGAAACCTCATATTTGAACTGTTTTAAAAAATCTTGGTGTTTGGTGTTTTTCATTATTTCAGGTTACAGCATTCAGATTTAGATGGTAACGATGTTCGTACTCTGCAAGGTCTAAAATTGGTTCATCCCTTTGGAGTGGCTGTCTTTCGTGGTAAGATTTTTTTGTCACTTTTGTAGGCCACTTTAGTTATTCTGATGCACTTATTGTATTTCGACGCCTGATTGGATAATGTAAAAAAATTGCAACAGTATATCCTGCGATACACTGTGAGAAACCCTACATCATACAGAAAAGTCACTTCTCATTGGCGAATGCTGGTTGTACGCTGCTGGAAGCACTCCTTATGGATGTAAAGAAGCAGACTTTGACTTTAAAGTGCTTTAGAATGAGGATAACTGTACTGAAAATTGTCGGTTACTTGTCGGTTTTATGATTGCCAATTGCATAATATGGCTCAGCTGGCATAGTTGAGACACTTGAAGGTGAAAGCAGAACTCTAGATAAGCGCCAGCCATATTATGCAATTGACTGGAAATTACAGACAAACTGCCAAATGTTAGTATGGGGCGAACAGGCTAGGATCCAGACCACCACATACTGGTAGGGCTGTGGATAACTGGTGGGGCTGGGAGGTGCGGAGGATGGGGGGATGGGGGGGGTGCTCTTGAAAATTTGACAGATGTAGGGATCATTTTGATGAGAATTTTTATAATGTCTAGTTTGCTGTGAAATATATGTTGTGATATCTCATTAGAATCGCCTCACCGAGGCGATTCTAATGAGATTTCACAACATACTTTTTAGCTCGCCTGTACGAAAGTACAGAGAGCTATTGTTGTCACTTGGCAATCATAAAACCGATGAGTAACCAACAGTTATCAGTACAATTATCCTTATTCTAAAGCACTTTTAATTATCATAGTTTACTTTTTAAATATGAGCTGAGGGCCTATCTTATATATGCAAGGGTGGGAGAAAGAAGTTTCTTACATGAGCTGAAAGTCTATCTTGAATATATGAAAGTGGGAGAAAATAGTTTCCTGATCTCATTTCCAGTTTAAAGGCATGATGGGAGCCAGGTTGAATCTTTCTGTTACAGGTTATATATACTACACCGACTGGAAATTACAGACCATCAACCGAGTGGACAAGGCAGGAAATAACATGACTACTTTACTAGAAGGTGTGGAGTTTCTTAGAGGCTTAAGAATATTTTCCCCAGAACTACACAAGAGACCAGGTTTGTTACGTAAATAAGTTTATTTTTGCATGCTCTTTATTTCAAGAATGTTTTATCTCAGAATATTGGAATTTTTTGAAAGGTTTTAAGTACATTTATCATATGACGTCGCATCTGAGAGTGTAATAAAGCCATGCATTAAATGCGATAATCCGCTAGTGGATTAAATATGCAAATGACGTCGTAACGTTATACGTTGACGTCCATAAAAACGTCGAGTTTTCTAATGGCAAAATCGTGACATTTTAGTTCAAAGTCTGTTGATAAAATGCGATTTTAGTGTCATATGATAAATAGAATCTTGCATTCCTGCTCCTGTATTATTGAATTTATTAAACTCTTTGGTGAAAACGATAAGATGCTCGGCAGAGCCTCGCATCTTATCTCTTTCACCAACTCGTTTAATAAATTCAGTAATACATGAGCACTCATGTAAGATCCTATATGTAACCACAGAATTATGGTTAATGGGTACTCTTTCAGGGGGAGTAACTCTGCCATTAATCTTGACTGTCCTATCTTTCTCTTCCTTCTCTGGCTGTCTGGGTCATGGCCTGATAAAGACTGAAATACTTATCAGAGAGAGCTTAAACAGCAAACAGTCAAGCAAACTCATTTTTTTCTTGAACAGTTTTAATTTTGTAGAAACTGTCTTAAGTGGAATTTATGCCATGCAGATAAAATTGACAGAGTGTGAAAACTGCCAAATGTTAGTATGCAGCGAACAGGCTAGGATCCAGACCACCACATACTGGTAGGGCTCTGGATAACTGGTGGGGCTGGGAGGTGAGGAGATGTGTGCGTGTGTGGGGGGGGGGGGGGGGGAGCTCTTGAAAATTTGACAGATGTAGGGATCATTTTGATGAAAATTTTTATAATGTCTTGTTTGCTGTGAAATATATGTTGTGATATCTAATGAGATTTCACAACATACTTTTTAACTCGCCTGTACAAAAGTACAGAGAGGTATTGTTGTCACTTGGACATCGGCGTCACACTTTAATGTTTTACTTTAAGTTTGTTTATGTGATGGGCAAGGCACTGCAGGCGAGCTACATGTATCCTGTACGTGGACAGATCTTGTTAATCTAACCATGGATAGATTATCTCAGACTGTCGTCTGACAAACCTTATGATCTGGAGGTCTGCAGAATATATATAACACAAAGGCCCAGATGGCAGGCCTAAAGCCCCAAAGCCCACCTGCTGGATCTGGGGCTGGCAAACATTTACACAGCAGAGCCCTAGATAAGAGGGAGTATTTGATGATAATTAAGGATAATTTTTGTTATTTTTACATAGAAACATATGTTGTGACCCCTCATCTGAACCGTCTCGACGAGACTGTTCAGATGAGGGGTCACAACATATGGTTTCAATGAGAAATAAAAAAAATTATCCCTCAATTATCATCAAATACCCCTCTTATCTAGAGCTCTGCACAGTTAAAGTATATCAGAGCTCCGGATAAGTGGGGTTTTGAGGATAACTTTTTCTTACTATTCAAAGAAAACATATTTTGATAAGGCAGTTCTAGTGATGGATCATAACATATATTTGCCGGGCCGTGTAGCGCAATCGGTAGGGCACCTGACTCATAAGTCTGAGGTCCTAGGTTCGAAACCCGGTCTGGCCACATACTTTCGTTTCTCCTTCCGCTGATTCAAGAAGGGCAGTTGTCAGTTGCTGGCAAAAGTATGTGCAGTTAGTACTGGTTAACCGCTTAGGAGGTCTAAGCCTGCCCAGGAATTGTGTGGTTAGGTTAACTGACCATCCCAACCTGACCATAGCAGTTTACCGTTGACGTTAATCATCAAATCAATCAAGAACATATATTTTTATCCAATCTGTAGCAGTGAGTATATGGAGTAAATTATGTCTGATTTATATTTACAGCGAGCCACCCTTGTGTAACTGATAATGGAGGATGTTCACATTTCTGCTACTCTGTTCCCAAAGAAAACACAACATCTGTTGACAGGAAGTGTGGCTGCCCTTTTGGTAAGTTCAGCGAACATTTAGGGTTAAGTCTGGTAAATTCGGACAGCGGGTAAATTCAGACAATGACATTGTTTCTTTTATATGTCAGTTGTTTGGAATTAAAACAAAATTAACTGGGCAAACAGTGAAAATCCTGATGAGACGGCTCATTATGAGCCGTCTCATCTGGATTTTCACTGTTTGCAATGGTATATCCAAATTTACCTGCTGTCCGAATTTACCTGACTTGACCCTAGTTCGGCTATAAGATGGGATATGGCCCCCTCTAGTATGACTCAAAATATTTACATAATGTCCCATGAGTGCAAAAAGGTGCTAACTACAATTAAAAATATAGAGCACTTTGCACCTTCTTGCACTCACGGGATAAGTCTTGTGTAGTTCTGCTGTGAG
This sequence comes from Ctena decussata, assembly GCA_963989385.1. Taxonomy (NCBI): domain Eukaryota; kingdom Metazoa; phylum Mollusca; class Bivalvia; order Lucinida; family Lucinidae; genus Ctena; species Ctena decussata. Next base: position 41,929,149 of record OZ022514.1, read on the forward strand.
AGGAGACTTTATCTTTAGAAACAAATACAAAAAAATTTAGAATTTTACAGAAGACATACATGTATCTACATTTTTCATTTAATTTTTATGGGCTTAGAGACAAGACAAACCTGTCTTATAACCTAAATAATATGGTATACACTGTTAATTGGGAAATACTCACACTAGTTTTATTTTAATGAAACTTCACAAAAATAAGAGATATATTGCACAATGATTTACGCTTTTACAAGAGCAAAGACACATTAAGAGAGTAGTGACTATAAAATTTTGGATATATTTCCTGTCACTCAAAGTTGAAGTGAGGAGGTTCATTTGCAGAATTGTTCCACTTTAGAGTACCTTGCACAGGGTGATTATATGATAATGGGGAGAGAAGGGGAATGAAAAGGAGATGAGATAGAGGAGATAACTTTAAAGAACTTTTCATATTTTCTATACAATTTATCAATAAAACTGGTTTGTCCACACAAATTGGGTTGCTAGGGGATCAGTACCATGTTTGCCATACCATCAGCTTCTTCCAAACCAAACTGATCTAGTTTTAGAACAGTTACAAATTATTTAGATGTCCCAATTTTTAGAATTTTGTTTTACAATAATCTGGGGAGTCTGTTGCAGGTTTGAAGCTTTCTGGAGATAAGCAATGCATAGATGATCTAACAGAGGTGAATAAGGAAGAGTGTGATTCTCCGCTGACTTTTAAGTGTGCTCTGGGTAGATGTATACCAAAGCACTTTAGGTGTGACAAGGAGAATGATTGCCTTGATAATACTGACGAACTTGGCTGCGACAAAGGTTTGTTATAGACTTTAATAACACAGTATATACAGTGCTCCAGATTAGAAGGGGTAACAGGAATAACTTAGGGATAATTATCCATATTTGTCCATAAAAACATATTTGTGACCTATCATTAGAACTGTCTCATCGAGACAGTTCTGATGAGGGTTCGCAACATATGTTTTTGTTGGGAAATAAAAAAAAAATTATCTTTGAATTATCTTCAATACCCCAAGGGCAGTTGTCAGTTACTGGCGAAAGTATGTGCACTTAGTACAGGTTAACTGCTTAGGAGGTCTAAGCATGCCCAGGAATAGTGTGGTTAGGCTAACTGACCGTCCCGACGTGACCATAGTTGTTTATCGTGGGCGTTAAGCAACAAATCAATCAATCAGTCGATCAATCTTCAATACCCCTTTTAACTGGAGCCCTGTTAAGGAAAAAGGCTGAAAAGATACTGTGTCGATATTTTTGTACTCCCAGAATACAGAGTATGACTAGGGCTATATTGCTTGGTGTTGTTGGTTTATTGTTTTACGTCCACGGTAAACAGCTATGGTCATGTTGGGGTGGTCAGTTACCCTAGCCACACTATTCCTTGACAGGCTTAGACCTCCAAAGCTGTTCACTAGTACTGAGTGCACATACTTTTGCCAGTAGCTGACAACTGCCCTTCTTGAATTCCCGGAAGGAGAAACGAAAGTAAGTGGCCAGACTGGGTATCGAACCTGGAACCTCTGGCTCTTGAGTCAGAGGTGCTACCGACTGTGTTACGCGGCCCGGTGGCTATATTGCTTTTATTAGATGTTTGTCCATCTGTCCTTATGTAATATTTGTGTTAAAGTTTTTGAGATCTTATTTTATCCAAACCTATTAAGACTTACCCGTTTTCAAGTGGTTTCATTAACAGTGTTAAAGTAAAGAGTACCAGTATATCCAGCCTTTGGGTGCATAAAAGGGTATGAAAAATTGGGAAATTGAAGAGAAAAAAGGGAAATGTCAGGGAATTTCTAAATGAAGGATTATCTATCTATCTATCTCTCGATACTGAGACGATCATTTTCTGATGATTACCTCAGGTGTGGTGGGTGGCTAAAGTTTGGATTTAGCTCAAAGGGGTTACAAACTTTCGGGGTGGGCCATTAAAACTATTTACAAGAAGCAGATCAGAGGCATGCTAAAACACATGCTCTGTACCGATAATCTAAATAAGGGCCTTAAACTCCTCAGTGATTTTGGCAGAAACCGCCGAGGAGGGGAGACTATTCCACATAGGAATAGGATTGATAGCGACACTGACTGGCTGTCTAGTATTGTTACATACTTAAGAACAGAAGTTCTACACGGATATTAAATTAACATCCTGCAGAACTTTTTTCCTTAAGTATAGTACTGCAAATCTTTCTTCTCCTAATGCAATCAGCCGATGATACGGCTATTATTTGTTGCAGATGCACCATGCCCGGCTGATAAATTCCAGTGTGACAACGGTAAATGTTTGAGTTTACAGTGGAGATGCGATGGAGATAATGATTGTGGAGACATGAGCGATGAGAAAAATTGTCGTAAGTTCAGTTGTTTCATACTCAGTGCTATTTTGGTTACTAGTAGTTTAGAAGGAAATAATAGAAATTCTTTTCAGGATGTATGATGGATGACTTGTTGGTGGTTTTACGTCCTTTTCAACAGTATTTCTTTCATATTAGAACAATGGGAGAGTGATGTCAGGTTAGTTATGAACAGAGTCTCGTCTGCAGCGGGACTTGAACTTATAACTCCATTATCCAAATTTGGAGTGATAACCACTTGGCCATGTTGATGCTTTAAAACTTTCCTGGAGGAGCTGTTCTTCCCTAGACACAGCATGATGTAACTTTTCTTAGACACTTGAAATCAAGTCCTCTTCGGCAGTTAAGATGTAACCAAATGATAAAAGGTAGAGAAGTAGTGGCATGGCATACCTTAAAGCAGCCCATATGACACCATCTTCAGAAGTTAAGCAAATGAGATGGCAAGGTTTAGGATCAAATTGGTTGGGATTTGGCAAGGGTTGGGATCAAATTGGTTGGGATTTGGCAAGGGTTGGGATCAAATTGGTTGGGATTTGGCAAGGGTTGGGATCAGATTTGTTGGGATTTACATGTGAGTCGTGACACGGCAAAACAAAGTAGCGTGAGCGCCATGTGAAGACTCGTATCATCCTGGGCAGCAGCCCAGTCTGATCAGAATCTTTTTCTGTTGGCATGGCGGTAGCTTAGACCCATAGTTACCCTTTAAGTGCAAAGCAAAGACTCTAATCAGACTGGGCGGATGCCCAGGCTGATCTGAGTCTTCGCTTGGCGCACATGCCACTTTGTTGTTTTTGTTGTGTTGCGGCTCATTTTTCAATTTTTCTCAAACAGAAATTAAGGTGTATGAATACACAGTCATGGGGAACAACTCTGCCATTTGCCTTTTTGCCACTCTTCTCAATAGAGATCAACTCTTAAAGAAAAGAATTTGCTCTGAGAGCAAATTCTTTGTTTTAAGAGTTGACCCATTTAAGGAAGGGCTTTTATGCCTAGAAATGCAAACAGGAAGTCACAAAAGTTGTCTTGCTTTGTGAAACTGGTGGCCAATGTTTGAACATGCATGTACAGTCGAACCTGTGAACAAAGGCCAGCCATGGGAAATAACATAATTGGCCGTTGTTTACAGGTGGCCATTGTTCAAAGATTCAATAATTCCACGATTTTGATCGACAGACAGATAAATGTAAACTTCGTCAGAGGCTTTTTTCGCGTGCTTTTGTTTGCAGGCTAGCGTTAATATTTTCCCGCGTTTTTTGCACGTGCCCGAAATCAATATTCAAAGTGCATATATACCATTAAAATACTCCCGAAAATAGATTTCCTAAATATTATTGTTGGTATGGGTTTAAATTCTGTAATAATTTGTTTTCAAAATACACACACGGATCGGTAAAAAGATTTTGGCTTTCACGGTTGACACACACGACCTTTCAGGGATACGTGCGATTGACTGATTAAATCAGTTAGAGATGATTAATTATCGGTTGACTGAGCATACTGTATAAGACATGATTAGCCGAATAAAACTGACCTTAATTTCTTTTCAGAAATTAACACTTATAGAATTAAACGCATTATGCGCTATTAAATTGTGTAGAATACACTTTGTTACATTAATTATACTGCACCCGAAAATCAATAACCAGTCTAGTGCTAAAAATAGATTAGGTAATACACAAACACGTGTGTCTGAAAGTGAAACTGTGTTTTGACACAAGGACTGACCGTTATTCGGAGAAATTAGCGTGTCTCGGGATGGATTCGGATGACCATTGACCGTAGTTCGCAGTTGACCGCTATTCCCAGGTAATTTAACACAGAAATATGACCGGAGGAATCCGAACTGACCGTTGTGTACTGGAGACCGTTATTCGGAGGTGACCGTAAGCACAGGTTCGACTGTATACCCAATTATTTCAGAATACATGATCCTTATACCCATCATTCTTATATTTTCAGCCAAGAAACAATGTGCTCCTGAGGAGTTCCGGTGTAACAACACACTGTGTATTCATAAGAGACTTAAATGCGATACAGATAATAATTGCGGGGATGGAAGTGACGAGGGACCTTTCTGCGGTATATAACTATAATTATTTTTAAGAAAGTTATTTTTCCACATTTAGAATGACCCCAAATATCTGAACCAGTTTTGTGTAATTCTGCTGTATCTAAATCACTCTAATGATATTCTGCTGTGAAACAGTGTTTTTTCTTCCAATGAAACAGTATTTTTTCTTCCAATCCCAAAAATCTATATTTGGCTTAGAAGGCAGATCTAGAATTTGGGGTTATTCTGCAAGGAAAAAAATCCCATCTGATTTCTGAATAAATACTGTTTTGTTTGATATTTTGTGTGAACTGTTGAAAATATTAATATTCTAATTGTATGATTTTTTCAAAGCTGTTTTAGCAGTCGGTATTGTTACCTTCACATCATAGAACTTTCTTTCCAGCCACTCACACTTGCCACATTGGATACTTCCAATGCCTTGACAAGCGATGTATACCGGAGAGACAGCGATGTGACGGTGATTATGACTGTTTGGGCGGAGAAGACGAGACCAATTGTCCCCCTTTGAAATGTTCTACAAGAGAATTTAAGTGTGCCAGTCACCGACAGTGTGTGCCAAAGCAATATAGATGTGATGGAGCACCGGATTGTCTTGATCAAAGCGATGAAAAAGATTGTCGTAAGTGGATTTTAGGTTTTGATGACCCTGAGCTCATTTTCAAGGTCACCTTGAAAATGAGGTCAAGGTCATCAAAATCTACAATCCGCTTTTAGAGTTTGATGACCTTCAGCTCATTTCAATGAGCTGAAGGTCATCAAAATCTAAAAGCGGATTGTAGATTTTGATGACCTTGACCTCATTTTCAAGGTCACCAAAAGACTCCCAGAGAAGGCGTCGTCTAATCTCTGTCTCTTAGTCCTGGCTGTACACAAGTACAAGAAGAGCTGTTGTTGTCATGGCAACATCTGTGTCATCTAGTGGCTTGACTCTGTTCAGATTTGGTGTATGAAAGTGACCAATGATCAAGTATCCATTAATGAGACTTTTGGAGGTCTCTCTAGAACCTACATCTGGATTTTATCCAAAAGTTATTCTCCGCTATGTTTTATTGTGTCACAAGTACCATACTGAATAGGAAGAGTAAGTCCAAATAATATTCTTACTCTGTCCTTTTTAAGTCAGAGGAGCAGCAGTTAGGCAGTAGAATGCACAAACTGGAGATAACAGTATACCTTTGTCAGCCATCAGGGAATATGTGTTTAATATCTCCTTTGATCTTCATGTACAGTCGAATCTCGGTAGTTCGAACGCCGATTTTTGGAAACTACCGGATTTTTCGAAGTTGAAACACGGCCCCAATTGTAAGCCCATTAGTTCTATGCAAAAACACTTCCGCAAGTTCGAATTTCGAATATTCGAAAAAATCGGATTTTTCGAAAGAAAAATGAGGTCCCGATTGAGTAAATTCATTATATATTTTTTTTTTTATTCATGCAATAAGCCATATGGCCCATGAGCATATTTACATATACAATACTCTGTCAATATACAGGATAACAATTATAAATACCCCTGTATTATTCGAAATCAGAATTCATGCTCCAATTTCGTGCCGGAAAATAACGTCTATTGTCATCGATGAGATAAATATTTACAGCTTCGGGTCATCACTGCCACCTGTATACAGGTAATTATCACTTCACGACCATGAACGTTTTGATGGCTTGGTCATTAATTACTGTTGAGCAAAAGGTGTCTGTCTAATTGCATAATTGGAGAGGATTATCTCGCTTGAAGTTAGTAAATTTAAAGGCTAAATGTGATGGCTTTTGTAACAAGCAAAGGCTCGGACTAGCATGCGCATCCGAACTTAGGTTTCGTACTGTTTGCGCACGGATCATAGTATTTGCACACGGCACTAAAGAGTCTCTAACTACACTTTGCAGACTTACAGGCTGGTTTGAGTATTCCTTGTACCCAAATACATTGAATCCGAATGACTGAGGACGGGGAACCTTTCCGGTGACACGGCTCAGATGACCGGTTGAGTCATTTTTTTTTGTTTTGTTTTTTCTGAAAACGAAAGTAGCCCAGTTCTCAGAAACATGAACGGAAAGTGAAAGTACAGTAAACAAGTCAGCCTTTATAAAGCGGCTATTCGTTCCGCTGATGTGCGGGGGGAACGTCAATAGGCGAATTGAAATACTACTACTCCGTTCAGTCTGGCTTTGATCTTTGCCGTCCCTGCATTGTCATAGACAGTTGATTTGCAGAGCAAGGAAAATGTTCGATACTTTGCTGTTTTCGAACAATACACATGTACATGTACATGTGCCAAACACGAGGGGTGGTCTCGGGATATTAAATGATTGTGGATGTTGGTATGTAATATTAATTATCCTACGTTCTGGTTTTGTTTTCATTAATTTGTAAATCCATGAACGTCAGTAAGCATAGAGAAATAAAATATCGGACTGTCTGAAAACATCCGTAATAACGAATGAACGGAAATGAACGGAAATGAGGGGGAATGACCGAATTCGAAAATTCAAACTACGGATAATTCGAATGAAATATTGAGGTCCCTGTCAGTTCGAATTATCGAGGTTTGACTGTAAATCTTTACTTACATCTCTGAGAGTTGGTAACAGCAGTGAAGAAATACTACTGGAAAAGAACTGGTGGGGAAGATCTATTTTTCTCATTACTTATTCATTCTATGTTATTTCTTATCTTAATACATATAGCCAAGCGACCTGAAGGTGGATGTCATCCAGATGAATTCAAGTGTGTCCTGGGTGGGTGTATCCCAGAAAAATGGAGGTGTGATTTACAAGCCGACTGTCTCGACCAGTCAGATGAAGCTGGATGTGAAGGAAAAATAACTGGTACCAGATTTGGCTATAGGATATTTTTATGCCCCCAACTTTGAAAAAAGTTGGTGGGGCATATTGCTTTTAGCTTGTCCGTCCGTGTGTGTGTGCGTCACACTTTTCATGATTGCTGTAACTTTAGAACCCTGCAAGCTAGGGTCTTGAAATTTCATATATGGATTCCTCATGGAAAATTAGCTGACCCTTATTTTTTTTCTATTCACAGTTATGCCCCTTTATGGAGTTATGCCCCTTTTAGAAAAATGAGATAAATATCTTGTTAGCAAGATATCTCTAAAAGTATTTAAGCTATGGCCTTGATATTTGGTACACTGATTGGGTATGAGGAGTAGATTACCTGATTAACTTTTGAGACAATTCCGTAAAATGTTGATGGAGTTATGGCCCTTGTTTGAATTTGGCATTTTTCCAACTTTTGAACCGCTTGAGCTAGGAAGCTGATTTTTGGTATAGTAGTAGTTCTTGGTGTGTTAAATACTTTAGTACAAGTTAGGTAACTCTGCAATCATTATTTACTGAGTTACTTCCCCTGATCTTCAGTACTTTTGCAGCTACTGAGTTCAAGAACCATTAGGAATAGGGTTTTGAAATTTCATATATGGATTCCTTGTGGAAAATTAGCTGACCCGTATTTTTTTTCTTTTCCCAGTTATGCCCCCTTTTTGGAGTTATGCCCCTTTTAGAAAAATGAGGTGACTATCATGTTAGCAAGATATCTCAAAGGTATTTTGCGCTATGGCCTTGATATTTGGTATACTGATTGGGCATGAGGAGTAGATTGCCTGATTAACTTTTGAGACAATTCCGTAAAATATTGATGGAGTTATGGCCCTTATTTGAATTTGGCATTTTTCCAACTTTTGAACCGCTTGAGCTAGGAAGCTGATTTTTGGTATAATAGTAGTTCTTGATGTGCTAATACTTTAGTACAAGTTAGGTAACTCTGCATTTATTATTTACTGAGTTACTTGCCCTGATGTTCAGTAGTTATGAGCTACTGAGTTCAAGAACCACTAGGCATAGGGTCTTGAAATTTCATATATGGATTCCTTGCGGAAAATTAGCTGACACATATTTTTTTCATATTCCAGTTATGCCCCCGTTTTGGAGTCGTGCCCCTTTTAAAAAAATGAGATACTGTAACAATCTTGTTAGCAAGATATCTCAAAAAGTATTTTAGCTATGGCCTTGATATTTGGTATACTGGTTGGTTATGAGGAGTAGATTACCTGATCAACTTTGGGGAGAATTCCGTAAACTTTTGATGGAGTTATGGCCCTTGGTTGAATTTGGCATTTTTCCAACTTTTGAATCACTTGAGCTAGGAAGCTGATTTGTGGAATAGTAGTAGTCCTTTATGAGTTTGATACTTTAGTACAGGTTGGGTAACTCTGCATTCATTAATTATGGAGGTATTAAAAGTATTTGAGCTATGGCTTTGATATTTGGTATGCTGATTGGGTATGAGGAGTAGATTACCTGATTAACTTTTTGGACAATTCTGTAAATATTTATGGAGTTTTGGCCCTTGTTTGAATTTGTCATTTTTCCAACTTCTGAATTACTTGATCTAGGAAGCTGATTTTTTGTTTAACAGTAGTTATTGATGTGTTTAATATTTTAATAAAGATTAGGTAACTCCTTTTCAGACTTAGACATTCCAAAGTTTGACACCTTTAGAAGCAAGCATATGGTTGGGGGCATAGTGTTTCACAAACACAATTTCTAGTTTTTCCTCCAAAGCAACCCAAAAAATACAGGGCCTAGATGTTTGAAATATTGGTAGCTTAACAAAGTCTTTAATCAATGATACAGTGGACTCGACAGTATCGAATCATCAACAGTATCGGATCACTCATAAGTTATCACCCATTTTTCTCAGAATTTTACCATTATATTACAGTCACCAAGTTAGACAAATGACAAAGTGCAGGGTGAAATATTGGATTGAACTGTGCGGCTATGAAACAAATCAGAGTTGTTGAAAAGCTTGGCCCCTCTTCAGCGGCGCTTGTATTTCATCTGTTGCTAGTTACCCCAAGAATAGACTTCGGTTATTTAAACTATTTTATCATCAGGCAATTGAAACCAATTCTTCTTTCTAATGTGTCCTAACATCCCTAAAATTGCAGGCAGTCATTATTTTTGTGACATCCCAGTATTTGATGAAACTAAAGACTTTAAAAGTGGGGCACTGATGTGCGACAGTAATGGATCATGATATAATTTGAACTGAAATACAGGTATCAGCTGGAAAACTCTATGTTGGATGCATCATGTGCATGGTCTGATGCTGAAAGATCATAAATCAACCGTACCTGAGTGGCTGCTGTGCCTATTTTCAAAGAAGATCAGAAAATATCCCCCATCCCCGACACATTAGCGTATGATAATGAAGGTTATGCGTAGCACAACTCAGCTTTTGCTAAAATTCTGAAGAAATGTTTGAGATCGGCTCTTATGTGTGTGAATCCATCCATGACTGGCTTTCATCAGATGAACATTTGTACACTGTGTAGACTCAGAATAATGGCGCTCTACTCGTTGATTGGCCACGTGGTGTTTATACACTGCGGATTGCATTGAAATATCAATGTTAAGGCGGAAAATCACCGTATATTTGTTGACCCTGATCAGACACTGCGGTCTTATCAGGGTCTACACTTTGCAAAGGCAGATTATGGTCTTAACTGTTTGAGTGGTTCCTTGCTATGGGGCACAGGGGATTACTGAGTTAAGAATTTTTGGCATGCTTGTTCATTTTTATACATTCAACGCCATATCCCTTGCTGTTGAAGGACCACATGAAAAATATTGTTGAAAGGCGGTAAAAGTTTTCTCTGAGAGTTTGAGGTCCAACTGTTTATTAGCCAAATTATTGAAGCTATAAATATTGGCAGAATGCCTCAGAGGAATGCTGCTGTAAAATAATATCGAATTATCCGATACTGTCGCAACTGATTCGTTACTGTCGAAAGACCCTCCTGTAAGTCTGGATAGGTTATCTGCCCTTAAAGGAATAAATTTTGTAAATATTTTGACATGGATAGACAGAAAGGATATTTTGCAATTGTTGTGTGTCATAACATACATAATTTGAGCGTTCATATACAATTAAACAGGAGTTTTATTGAACTTGATCCGATACTGTTGAGTCCATTGTACAACTCAAGCAGGCCCATATTTTTTGCTGTCAAAATATGAGGCACTGTTGCACTGCTGCAACATTGCCTCACATTTTTTCGACAAAAAATGGTAGCGTTTTGTATATTACATGTATGGGTTTGAAATTTTAACGTCAGTTCAACTAACAACACCCTTAATTTTGAACTGGTGGGGCCAGATTGTTAAAAATCTAAAGCCATCACATAAGACCATTAATTTAGACCCATCTTATAAGACAGAACTAGATTTATGGGGTTGTTAAATCTAGATTTATTATATAGACAAAAACTGTAACGATTGATCTAGATTTTTGGGGTTAGTTTTCTTTCCAGAACAATTTCAAAAGTCTAGATCTATCTCATAAGATTGAACTAGATTTTTGGGATTGGTTTGCAAGGGTCTTATAAAACTGATTTAGCATTTGGGAATTGCGCAGGTTATGAAAAGTCTGTCTAATTGTCTTATGCAGACTTATCAGTCATTGGTGTTCTCTTCATTGAACCCATACATTTGTTTATGTGAACATGGATGGATGGACAGATAATTTGAGGTTTTATTTCTTTCATTTGTTTTTTTAGCTAGCAAATGTACAGATGACCATGCAGTGTATCGATGTGCCAACGACAAATGTATTTCTCGTGACCGTGTTTGTGATGGCAGAAGTGATTGTGGAGACGGCAGCGATGAAGATAGCAGAGCCAAATGTCGTAAGTATATGAGAATAATTTTTGTCTTTTCTGCAAATAGTAGGATGCAAGATAGAAGTATTACCTTTTTTGACTCAGTGTGATCATCAGCGTTGTAAATTTTTTGGTTTAACCCTTTCCATTCGGGATACCCCTTTAGGGGTATCTAGGCAAACAGTTTGGAATCAGATCAGGCCCCACAAATGTGGGGCCTGATCTGAGATCCAAACTGTTTGCTGCCCAGACATCATTTCTACAAAAGTTAGTTAGACCAATATTGTCAAAATATTCTTGATTTTTGATGCAGACGACAAATTTCAGCAGACGACAAAAAATACCCAGAATGCAATGGGTTAACTGTTCTGTAATAATGCCCTGACAGGTGAGATTGTGTCTATTGAGAAATCAATGTAAGTGATTAAACATGAAATCAACTCTTGATATCTCAAAGTCGAAGTTAATCTTAAAGGTAGGTTCCTGTACTTTGGAATGCATCTTGATTTTGATGATCTTTCATCCAAGTTGTTGGAAAGCACTTATAAAAGGGAATGAATAAGTTTCACTAAAAGGTGTAAATCAAAAACATATTAGAACAGTTGTTTTGCAAGGGATTTCCTAACTCTGCTTCGCACACCAGTTAGCGCTGTTTTTAGTTCGCGCCAAAAGTAGATAACGCAGCTGACGTCATGCTGCATTGCATTTTGGGATAGTTTTAACCCATCCACCATGGCAGGACCTCTAGGAGAGCTCACGGCAAGGGAAATTTAACCTTTGGGGAATGGCATCAGAAATCAAGCACTTATAGACAGGATAAACATAGTTATTTTTAGAACTGGAATTCCAACGAAAGAAAATAAACCAAAAGGGAAAACGACTATTTTCTTCAACATCTGACGAGTTTCTCAGTGGCAACAAATTCAGAAAAACAAGAGAATTCAATACTGCTCAGAAAAGACGAAATTATTTTGTGGACATAATTGTTATCGCTAGTCCAGGAACCTACCTTTAAACTACTGCCAGAAAATTTATTTTGAGATATCAGTAGTTTCAGATAACAGGAGTTGGAAGGTAAAGAAAAACAGGACATATAGAGTTCTATTGTTTGATATAAGACGTTACTTTGATATAGCAGAGTTTGAGATAATGAGAATCAGCTGTAATTGTCATTGGGACAAAATCCATCTGTACAATTAAATTTACTGAAATGTTTATTGTACTATCTCAATATCTAGAGATCAGACCAGAGCTATAGATAAGAGGGGTATTTGATGATAATTGAGGGATAATTTTACTTATTTCTCATTGAAACCATATATTGTGACCCCTCATCTGAACTGTCTTATGGAGACAGTTCACATGAGGGTCACAACGTATGTTTTTATGCAGAATTATTAAAAATTATCCCTAATTATCACCAAATACTCCGTCTTATCTAGAGATCAGACTCAGATATTAGGTTTGGGCAAAGACTTAAGATGTCAGAGAGAGAAACTTAGCAGCTGGCAAATGCAATACATAGTTATTACATTTCTTACGTTTTCAGCATTACAATCGGTGGGTGCATGAACTTCGCATTGAGTTGTCGGGTATAGATCTGTGTTAAGACAATACCCAGACTGACAAGACACCCTCTTCCATGGAAATCTTGCTCAAATATTTCGCTCATAATTTTAACATTTCAGCCCCTCCTGCCTTCACATGTCCCCCTGGCCAGTGGGAGTGTCCTAGTAAAGAGCGTCAGTGTATTGACATAAAGTCAGTCTGTGATGGAACTGAGGATTGTCCAGAAGGCACAGATGAATCACCAGCTTGTAGTACGTAAACGAGCCAAATAATGCAGAACTGCAAACAGAGACTATTCTAACTTATCTAAAGTCTTGCTATAAACCTCATTTTATAGATTATCAGGAACCACACCTGTCTGTGAAGAGGAAAGGTTCCGACTAGACTGCTCAGATAAAAGCAGATGTCTTAAGCAAGCTTCTGGCCTACAGTGACTTGGATTGTTTTTTCTTACTTACGGTTCCCAAGACCTTCATTTAAGCAGATACTGCTTGTAGTGGTCCATCATAGCAGCTAAACAATCTTCTTGGTTAAAATTCTCAGCAAAGCTTCAGATTTGTCAGGCAAGGTCCTTGGGCTGCTATAGAGGCACTGACCGAGTTGCTCATAAACCTGCTTGTAGGTGGGGGTACTTAAATATAATAGGCATGTCTGGTATTATAGTAGGCAGAAAATTTCTAAAACTAACTTATAGGGAAGAAGTATGAGCACACATGTATCTGAGAGCATTCCTTGTTTCGGTGATGAATCTCGGATAAATAGTTTGGCTGTTGCTTCTGTATAGAAGCTGTCTTCAAAAGCAATCTTTTTTGTAAATCTCATAATATTTGCTAGAGTTGTATTTTGTTAGTACCCACAAACACAAACCTGTTGGCATGCTAAACAGAAAGTCACACAAGTATGTAGGGGATCTTGCACAAGTGGTCATGTCATATGAAACATGAAACAAGCCTTTGGTAAGTTTCATAAATTTCATATGAAATGACCACAAGTATAAGATTCTTTTTAACATATGACCCTTTAAAATGGGATTTTAATGCCTTCAAACTGAACATTATTTCTATAAAAAAATGCATTCAGTTGACATGGATATTGTCAGTGACATCACATGTAAGCGCCAAAATGTTATTACACTTGACATTGCGTCAGTGTTGTATTAGGAGGTTTTCTCTGCATAGTATGCTGACTGGGAATTCCAAGATACCAAATTTATTAAACAAAGACCATGCCAAAATAAGTCAGTCTACAGCAGTGTGTTGCATGTTGATTCCACATAATTCAGTGCTCGAGATAAGAAGGGGTAACAGAGATAATTATCCATTTTTCTAAAAAAAAAAAAACATATTTTGTGCCTATCATTAGAACCATCACGTCGAGACAGTTCTGATGAGGGGTCACAACATATGTTTTTGTGGAGAAGTAAGGAAAATTATCTTTGAATTATCCTCAATACCCCCTCTTATCTGGAGCTCTGCATAGTTACATGTATATTTCAGACAATGATGAATGCATGGTAGATAATGGTGGCTGTAGCTTCAGCTGTCTTCAGACACCCCAGGGAGCTGTGTGTGTGTGTCCTGCAGGACAACAGCTTAATGGGACCAAGATCTGTGATGGTAAATATTATTTGATTATTTTTCAACACATTAATGCATAACCTTCCATAAAATGAGTCAATTCCACAACCCCAGTTCCATAGCCCCTTTTAACCCTTAAAAGTGCATAAAAGGCAGAAGACAAAATTTACCTCCTTGGCACAAAATTTCACAAAAAATGTTTCGTCCCAGCTATATCAAATTGAGAATTCAAAGACTAGAGGGCAAACTGTGTTGATCCAGATGAGGCAGCTCATTATGAGCTGCTGTTTGCAAATTTGACAATCTAAGTTTTTGGCGTTTTAAGTGTTAAGAGAAGTCCGAGTGTGTTCAGTTTGATAGTAAATACTTGTCCAGATAGTTTGGGTAAATACCGAATGTATATTAGTTAATTTAATTATAAAAATGGGACCTGTCTAGCATTTATCTTTTTGTTGTCAATGTAAAGCTGATACTAAAGTGACAAGCTCACAAGATAAAAGTGTTGGACAAAAATAGTTCTAGGAACTGTAACAGAGTGTAATTCACGTTCAAAATTACACATAATCACAATGCTGGAGTTGAAAATTTAAAAGCTCAATTTAAATATAAGCATAGTTTAAATGCAAAATATTTCCAAGCCACTAGGCACTCTTTCACTTCATGCCAGTGTGATTTCATCTTTATTTCTGATCTGTGACCTTTTCTGTTTGCAGATATAGATGAATGTCTGGTTCCCAGCAGTTGCAGTCAGAAGTGTGTAAATGTGAAAGGATCTTACAAATGTCTGTGTGAGGACGGGTACCAGATTCTTCCAGATAATAAACATTGTGCTGCATTGAGAAGTATGCCTATAATTTTTACATTTCAGTAGTTATTTATCTATGATTCATACTTTACATTTTAATGCTTCTTTTAGTGCAATATTACTGGTCAAGGGTCTGTGGAAACACCCCAAACCACCCCAAACTAGGGCTTCTACGTTTACACGGATAAACGGTAACGGTTCGTGTATATGTGCTAAACGTTTACAAAATTCACACATCGTTTAACCGAACTTGAACACCCGGTAAACCACCAACAAGTTATAATATCTTATACAGTCGTCAGTAGTCAATCTTAATGTACCTGACGGCGTCCTCGGAAACATCTAATATTAAAATCTTTATTTTCTAACTTCTGTGTACCTTACGCAAAGCATGACCTGTACACGTTTTGCCAGAAAATTGTTACGTCATAATCGGCAGCTAATTGTATAAAGAACAGATCAAAGGCAAGGTTATGTCTGCCGACAACACATGTTGTGCAATAGAAAAAATTAGGACCACCTCGGTACCTGTGTTTCACAGTATGGATAAGCTTACCGCGAAAGTGAGATAATTGCAGCTTGTAACGTTGACAGTAAGTATCAATTAACATGATAATTATGTCCGATGTTTTATAAATCTCCCAGATAAATCTAATCCATGTAATTATCAAATACGGTGGAAATAATTGCTGCCGTCGGAAATTGGTCAATAGTAAATACATTTTCTTAATACCATCGGTTACTGTAAACTTCGAGTTGACCCCCCGAAAATGAAAGCGCATTATTGGATGACACTGTGGTAACATAATTATAAGGTATGGGGGGCGTCTCATAGACGTCCAATACTAAGAATAAAATTTCAACGGTAATGGTCGTTTAAACGGCATCGTTTCGTTTTCTAGCGCTCGTGTAAACGTTTACAATATTTTGTAAACGTAGAAGCCCTACCCCAAACTACCCCAAACATTTACCAAACCACCCTTATCCAGCCTCCCCGGATTCACATCACCCCCTCACCCTTCCACGCATATACCAACACTTCTCCCACCCCATTCCAAACAGTATCTAGTCTATATAGATTCAAAATAAAAAGAGTACTTCAATAAGTGATTGCCCCATGATATATATGTATGTAACTTCGAGTTTAAATATTAACAAAAAATAATAATCACAGTATAACAGTATAATAAAGTTAATTATTTTGTATGTTTGTGTATGTACGGAGGGGGGGGTGGGGGGGGGTTGCGGCCATTTATACCACCCCAAACCATCCACCCTGGATACAACTAGAACCCTACCCCTAGCGCAGCGGCACAGTAATAGACCTGAGATGGTGGTGTCTTGGTGGGGGAGGGGGTGGGGTTCTAGTTTGTATCCAGGGATGCTACTTTGGGGTGGTATGAAAGTGGTTTGGGGTGGTTTGGGGTGTTTCCACGGACCGCTGGTCAAGAGCAATTGTAAAACTGCTTTATACATTGATCAGTCACTGAACTTAAACTAGAAAGAACTTGGCACTATTTTTTGTCTCATAATCTACATTTAAATTCTGTGTTTATTTGAGTTTTCTTATCTGCACATGCCTCAGAGTCATCTGATGGCATCTTCTCCTTGTATCAATGAAAAAAGAATTGCAATATAGGTAAAATACAAAACATGGTATTTGTCAGACATTAAACTATTATTGTCATCCATCGATTTAAGTGTATAGCTTATATAGAGAAACTGAAACAATTTCCATAGGTGCCAAAAGTATCTCCCCTCTTTATTTTCATGGGTTTTAAAAATGATAAGTTGTTTGGTAACAGATTTTTAAAAGATCCATCCTAATACCCCCAGTGTCAGAATAAAGGTTTTTCCAATTATGGGCTTATGTTGCAATTTAAAACAGTGCATTTTTATTCTGAATGTAACAGTTCTTAACTTTCAATGCTATTTATCTTTTCTGCTTATTGCTATAGATGAAACCATGCCTAAGCTTATCGTCAGCAATATGGAGCATTTTGTTGTTGCCGGCACTGATCTCTGGAACCTACAGGAGGTAGTTCATGTTCCCGGGGCCATCTCCTTGGCGGGGGTTGACATACATGTTGAGACACAGAGGCTGTACTTCTCGGATTCTAAACTGAAGAAATTAAGAAGCATGAATTTAGATGGTTCCAATTTAACTGAGGTAGGAATGATCAAACAAGCCTATGTAACATTTGGCAAGTAAGATGCTGTAAGAATTTTAGAAAAACAACAACCCGGTGCCATTACTCGCGAGAATTTACAGGGTAGACATGGAAAATTGCAAATATCTTGGCAATTATGAATTGAACAGACATCGAGAATGTTACTAGATGAAAAAGATATGATTTTAAGTAAGCCTTACAAAGGAGAATATGAAGTGGGGGTCTTTCTATGTTTAAATTAAAAAAAGAGTCCTTGACAACCAGCAGCTTGACACAGCCTTGCTTTCATGCACGCAGTGACCTTGTATTTACACACTGCAGAATCAAGACACATTCAACAGCACACAGGCAGATAATTTGGGACGTATTTTGCAAAAATAATCTGCATTTACAGTAAAGAAAACAGATAATTCACGCTTAAACAGAGCCCTAGATAAGAGGGAGTATTTAGTGATAATTAGGGATATTTTTTGTTAATTCTGGATAAAAACATATGTTGCGACCCCTCATCTGAACCGTCTCGTCGAGACGGTTCAGATGAGGGGTCGCAACATATGGTTTCAATGAGAAATAAAGAAAATTATCCCTCAGTTATCATCAAATACCCCTCTTATCTACAGCTCTGTTAAAAGAGGTATCTTCAACTAGTTTGCACAATGGTTCAAACAAATATGCGTGCCATCCCAGATAATTGAAATACAAGGAAGAATCGTCCCAGTAAACAACGAAGTGCTTGAGATTCATAAGGACTAGTATGTGGCACCTGTGGTATAACAGTACACACATTGTTATCTCTTATAAATCTATGGACTCTGAGGGCTTAGTATTCTGGAAAGCAAAGCATGTAATCATTCAGAGTGGATGAAAGGCTGATTTGAGACCAGGGTTTAATGGCAGATGCTTTAAGGCATTTTTGCGTAGCACAGAAATGTCTCTGACTTTTGGCCATGTGGTGGCTGTTAAATGCTCCCTGTACTTCATTGTAGGGCAGATTATATATTTTCTGTTCCTTAGGGATCATTGGGCTCATTCTGTGTCAGTTTGAAAATAGAGTTCACTGAAGCCGATGCTACATACAAACAGACTCAGTTAAACTGAGTTTTCTATTTTCTTTCCTCTGATGTGTTCCTTACATCCAGAGGGCCTTCCTTCAGAATTCATTTTGGCTTTGATTAATATCCTGTAGATTTTGTTTTAGGTGATATCAACGAGTATGAATGTTGTTGAAGACATTGCGGTTGACTGGATTGGCGGTAACCTGTATTGGAACGACTTCAGTTTTGAGACTATTGAAGTCGCAAGACTGGATGGAAGCTATAGGAGGATTCTGATCAGTGAAAACGTTACCAAGCCACGAGGAATAGAACTTGATCCAAGGTGAGGAAATCTGTAATGACCAAGATTACTACCTAAATCTTGATACCACTCTCATATGAGCCGCGACACGACAAAACCAACAATGTGGTTGTGCGCCCAGCGAAGACTCAGATCAGCCTGGGCAGTGGTCAAGTTTGATCAGACTCTGCATTAAGTGCTCAAAGGGTAGCTAAGGGTCTAAGCTAGCTTCATGCGGACAGCGAAGACTCTGATCAGACTGGGCGGATGCCCAGGCTGATCTGAGTCTGCGCTGGGCGCACAACCACATTGTTGGTTTTGTCGTGTCGCGGCTCATATATACTCAGCATCATTGAAAACGCACCAGTCTTATAATGTCATAATTTTTCCTTGAGTTCAATGATCATACTATATCAACAGGGTAAAGTAATTATTTCGAACCATCTTATTACGCCCATGATGTCGTTTTGCCTAAAGGCACACTGTAAGTGTGTAACATAACGTAAGCTCTGAATGCAAGAAAAACAGAATTCCAGCATAATTTCACATGGCAGAAATTCCTCAATGATGGATTTTGCCAGAGAATAGATAGCCTATCAAATCACCATAGTAAAGAAATCCAGATCGCCGAATGCAACAAAGTGACCTGGATTCGAACGTCACTATATTGTCAAGTTCATCAAAGACAAACAATTGACAGACAAAAGTAACTTTTGGTAAATTTCTAACTTTTTTGCAACCCAAGATGCTGAGATAAGTAGTAGAGACTGAATTTCAGAAGTTTTGTGGGGCAAATGTCAACCATTATCCAGTACAAGCATGACGTTACATGTAAAATGCCAACCTTATTTGGCGAACTGCGTTATAATTCCATGGAGGAAAAGTGGTTTTATGTTGAAACCCTTCAATAAACGTTTGTTTTTGCAATCAAGTGTCTGGCAGAATGCGAAATATGGATTTATTGTGCTTTAAATGTGTCATTTGATATCAACAGATTTCAAACACGTCAGTATTGACTCATGCTTGATGACGCCGACTAATGAATGATTTTTTGTGTAAACATCCTATCTCAGTACCAGAAAATAAGGATTTACTAATTTGTCTATTACATTAAACTAAACAAACTTAATGTGCCATAAGTTCTAAACTGGTGCATTTTCATTGATGCCGAGTATATAATTGAGTGTCTCACCATTGAGTTTGGAAGCATGAATTTAGATGGTTCTAACGTAACCTAAGTATGAGTGGGCATAATCTTTTGTCGAGTTTGTGGGGCCTGATCTGGATGCAAACTGTTTGCCCAGATACCCCTAAAGGGGTATCCCGAATGAAATGGGCTAATAGATTGGCACTTGATCTGCTCATAGTAACTGTCAGGTATAAAAAGGGAATAACTGAATGCAAAATTGTGATTAGGGTAGGTAAATTTTCCGTTTTATAGTCACAAATGTTGTTTTACAACAGTGTGTCAGCAGAGATGTAAATCGCAGTGAACAACAAAAAGATATTCAACATCGCCTAATGACAATTTCAAACACACTCATCCCATTCTATTGCACTATTTTCATATTTCACCTGTCAAAGCGTACACTTGCACCCCAAGCAAACGAGCATTCAGCAGCATTAAATATTATGCTAATTAACCAATGAGATGCGACATTTCATAATGATATCGGGTTTCCGACAGTATATCACAGGCAATTTTGTTACATTATCCAATGATGCTGCATTATATGTATATTGTTTGTTTGTTTTGTTTTAATGCTTTAAGTCCACGGTATACAGCTATGGTCATGTCGGGACAGTCAGTTAACCTTACCACACTATTCCTGGGCAGGCTTAGACCTCCTAAGCGGTTTAACTAGTACTAAGTGCACATAATTTTGCCAGCAACTGATAACTGCCCATCTTGAATCAGTGGAAAGAGAAACGAAAGTATGTGGCAGGACCAGGTACCAAACCTGAGACCTCTGGTTCTTGAGTCAGACACTTTACCGACTGTGCTGCGTGGCCCAGCACTGCATTATACAGTTGAACTTTGATCACTTGAACAGGCTTGGGACCATGAAAATTAGTTCCAGCCACCGGTAGTTCTAGCCATCCTGGGTTGGTTTCTATATGAATTGACCTCAAGGGACCCAGGAAGGAGTTCCAGTCAGGCAGGGCTAACAAACCATCAGGGTTCGAGCCATTGAAGTTCTACTGTATATGCAACTGTATTAACCCTTAAAGCGCCAAATATTAAAATTGTTGAATTGGCAAACAGTGTAGATAATGAGCCACCTCATCTGAATCTACACTGTTTGCCCTCTAGTCTTCGAATTCTCAATATGATATCGCTTGGACGAAATATTTTTAGAAATTCTGCAGACGTAAATTTTGTCATCTGCTTTTTGGCGCATTAAGGGTTAGAATGTGTTATGTCAGTGACACTTATTATTATTTACATGACAAACAGATGTTAGATGTACACTGGAGCGCCGTTATATCGCGGACCGATATATCGCGGAAATCAGTATAACGCGGTTGTCCTGTGGCTCCCAAATTTTTTCTACAGATCGCGGATTTTTCGGCGGTTTCCGTCGGTGTTCACGACATTGGAATAGAAAATAACCATTAAAAGTTAATTGGGTTGTTTACATAATTTTAATCAACGGAGTGTCAAAAGTTATCACAGACAATCAAAGCGTCGGTTGTCTTGCCAAGGTGTGAAAGACTTCGATAATTAGCGCATATCATGTGTCACCAATTAGCGAAGGTCATCTCATATACACAATACACAACCCGACGCTCAGGAAAAAGGCTGTGCGTAGCAGTCACTGATTACTTCCAAAGAAAACATTATAAAAGAATTTTATAAATGAAAAAAAAAACAAAGCTTAAACCCGATTTGGTTATCTGTAGGCTGCTTAGAAATTTTATGTTTTAAGCGACGTCAGTACTCGCGCAAATAAGTATATTATATTCGTCCGAAGGTACCTTTTTGCAAGTGTATATACAAGGGAATTAACTCGAACAAGTCTACTTTCGCTCAATCGGACATCCTCGTCGATATAGGTTTAATTCAGGATACGGAATTGGCCGATGTGTTCCGATTGTACTTTCGCTTTGTAAATGGTTTTCAACCGTTTTGCAGCGCATTTTTCACAATAAGTAAGAACATAGGGACTGAAAGCTTACTTCAGCGATGACTTTCGTTGTGTCAGGTAAGCAGTAAACATGTCTATCTACCTCGTAAGGGCTAAATAAGCGCTACGAACATGTAAACATGGGGTTTTTCATTAGTGGGTGGGGTATTTCTGTGAAGATCGTTATAAGGCGTGATCACTTATAACGCGGTTCTATTTTATGTCTCCCGACACCCGCGTTATAACGGCGCTCCAGTGTACTAACAAAATGTTGGTAAACTGAAAATTATTTTAACCCTTAAAGCGCCAAAAATGAAAAAAATTTGAATTTGCAAACAGTGTAGATCCAGATTAGGTGGCTCATCATGAGCCACCTCATCCGGATCTACACTGTTTGTCCTATAGTTTGAATTCTTGATATAGCTTGGACAAAACATTTTTAAATTGCTGCAGACGTAAAGTTTGTCGTCTGCTTTTTGGCAAGTTAATGGTTAAAAATTGTTTGTGGTACAGATCACGCCTGTTATTCTGGTCAGACTGGGGTCAGAATCCACGGATTGAAAGAGCTGGGATGTGTGGCTGTGACAGGACTACGATTCTTTCAACAAAACTTTACTGGCCTAATGGACTGTCGATAGACTATCCAAATAAGAGATTGTACTTTGTTGATGCGAGACTGGACTTCATTGAGTTCTGTGATTACGATGGAGGCAACAGGCATCAGGTTATTGCAAGCGATCATGTGAGTAAATTTGTTTATGTTCATTTTCATGTCGCACTAGGAGTGGCAGTAGTATAATGGATAAGGCACAAGATCGATTCCCCGCTTCTCCAGTCTTTTGGATGAGACTTTAAACCGAGGTCCGGTATGACCTAGTTGTAGGTGGAACGCTTAACCCGAGTTCTATCTCTCACTCATGTAGTACTGTGCAGTATTAGCAATGGTTCTGTGCATGGAGGCTGGGCTACAATGGAAAATGAATAAAACGCAAAGAATAAAAAAAACACAAAAAAAACCAACAACAAAATATTCGGTACTTATCTTCCTATGACTATGATACAAAGGGTTTTCTCTTCCGAAATAACCCCAGGTAGGTAAATCAGTTGTGTGTTATTCAGCTGCAGGGTAGTTTTTCTCTGTCAAAACAATCCCAAATACATGTATGTAGGTCCATATTTTATTTGGGATTGTTTTGGAAGAGAACACATCCACCACGTCTAATCTTAATCTTATAATTGAATGAATACAATTTGAAATTAATGACAAGTCATTAAACTTCTATATCCTCCCCCCCCCCCAAACCACACACACACCTGTCTTCTTATAATTGAATAAATACAGAATTGAATGAATACAATAATTAATGACAAATTGTTAAACTTGTAAATATAGAAAATATAAACAGGGACACTGCCTGTGCTTTGGTAAAGTCTAACCATTTCAAGATTGTTATATTTTCAAAAAAAGTTGTATTTTTTGGAAGGCAGTTTAAACAAAAAAACATAACGCAAAGCAGTTCTTAAATAAGTTGCCAGAATACTTATTTAAGAAATGAATGTTATTTTTTAACGTTTACTGAAGTATAAACTACATCGGGTCACGAGCAAAGCAAGTGAACCCCGAAGGGGTTTACGTGAACTTTGCTCGTGACCCGATGTAGTTTATACTTCAGTAAACGTTCAAAAAATAACATTCATTCCTTATATTTATATTATTAAACGATGCTTTTGATCAATAAAAAAAAAAAAAAAAAAAAAAGAAATACATATATAAGAATCGTTTTAAAAACATTACCGGCCGAATTTTGCAATAGTTTGGAACAGCCGCATTGTCACTGCCTACCAGTAAATTCCACCTCCTGTTGTAGATTGCATGTGCAAGTAGGCGTAGCGAGCTGTCACTCAATGTTTAATAGCCATTCAAGTACATGGCATGTTGTAGATTTCACGTGCTAGTTAGTGGGATGAGCTGTCACTCTGAAGCGCGTGACACAATGTAATTATTGACTTGTAAAAACATTGACTCCCGCATCACTTAAGTGGGTTTACAGAGAGCTTTGCAGTGATAATGTAAATATTTACAAATATTTACATTCTTGGTGTATTTACTGAAAAGCCCTATAGTAAACCATTGGAACATAATGTAGTTTACATTCCAATAATTAGATTGAGACACGTGATGTCAATGACGTAAAAATAAACAATAGCTGTCTACAACCTGATTGGACATTAGCAAAGTCATGACGTCATGCATGCCGTTCTGCTGTTAGCAGAAAAAACTTCGTGTAAATATTTTAGTGCTTCAATTTTAGCGCTTATATAAGATTTTTATGAAAGATTTGATTGAAACGAATGTAAATATAAGCAATGAACTTAATTTTTCTGATGTTTATCGAAGTGTAAACTACATTGGGTCACTAGCAAAGTTAACATGAACCCCTTCGGGGTTCATTCACTTTGCACGTGACCCAATGTAGTTTACACTTCGATAAACCTCAGAAAAATGAAATTCATTCCTTAAATAAAAAAAGAAACAAAAAAACTGCTTTTGAATTATCATAAACAGCAGCCCTTAGGCTACCATGCACCTCTCCCTTTCTCCCACCCCTGTGGTTTATCTGATGATCTGCGGGGATGGACTCCTCACTGCCATGCCAAAGAGTGACATTAATATGAATGCTCACTTTCTTAATGATTTCAGTTTCTACGACACCCACATGACCTTGTTGTGTTTGAGGATTTTGTTTTGTGGACAGACAGAGCCGCGAACAAAGTCAGTCGATGTAACAAGTACAGCTGTAAAGATAAAGAAGTCATTGGCTCAAAGATGGAAAAACCTTTGGGGATAGTGGTGAACCATCCAGTTAGACAGCCAAATGGTATGTATAATAAAAAATGTGGTTGTGCTTGTGGCAGAGCTCTAGATAAGAGGGAGTATTAATTGATAATTAGGGATAATTTTTGTTAATTTTGCTTAAAACGTATGTTGTGACCCCTCATCTGAACCGTCTCGACGAGACGGTTCAGATGAGGGGTCACAACATACAGTTTCTTTGAGAAATAAGAAAAATTATCCTTAATTATCATCAAATTCTCCCTCTTATCCAAGGTTCTGCTGTGGAATGAGTGTGGATCCAGATCAGAATGCTCTCAAGATGAATGGATACACTTTCAGGGAAAGCAACTCTGCCATTTTCATTTTAGTCTCCCTTCTGCTCATAAAGGAAAGACTTTGCTCCCTTTACTAGGGAAAGATGCCAATTTGGAAGGACTGTGTTGTCCTAGAATTGATTGATTGATTGATTGTTTTGGGTTTAACAGCCCTTTGAGACAATATTTCAGTCTATATCGGGCCGTCTCCCAGAGAGAGGGAGAAAGAAGAGAAATGATAGACGAGAGAAAAAATGTCCAAACATCTCCCACCTGCACCTACTGCAAGCACAGTAAGCCCTTGCCCTACTATTATCCAAATTAGTAGGACGCCCCGGCACTGTAAGTTACATGCAGCACCTCGCACCACCCGACCATCCCCCGTGTTGTCCTAGAAAGAAATCAGGAAGTCACTAAAATTGTTAACCTTTTTAGAAATTTGAGAAAAAAAAACATGAAGGTATTTATCCATACACCCGGAACCTTGAAAATGTATGATGGTTGTACCTGTTTTAAGAGCAGTAAAATTTGATCACCACATAATATAACATTGGATTATGAATGAAAAGCAAACTCTGATTGTCATGTCTGCTGTTTATATCATGACTATAACCATGAGCTTATGTTTTCAGCATCTAATCCATGTAAAGACCAGCCCTGCAGCCATTTGTGTTTATTGTCTCCAAGAGGATACAGGTGTGAATGCCCAGAGGGTATGACTTTAAAAAGCCGTACTGTTTGTATGCAAGGTAAGATAACTATGACTATTATCATGAGCTTATGTTTTCAGCATCTAATCCATGTAAAGACCAGGGGCCATATTCATAAAACGACTTAAGTGGTTGCTCTGCTGTTGGTAAGGCTAAATTGTTTGAAGGAGATTCCCTACAACTATGAAATTTGCTCTGGAGGAACAGTCTTACAAAGACTGTTCCTCCAGAGCAAATTTCATAGTTGTAGGGAATCTCCTTTATAGATATTTAGCCTTAGCAACCGCATAGCAACGACTTAAGTGGCTTTATGAATACGGCCCCAGGGCCCAGTTGTTCAAAGCAATGTTAGCCTAATGAGCTCATTAAGAGGTCAACTCATTAAGTGTTTTACAACTTTATAACTTATTACACATATATTTTTTTTGTTGAAAAATGTGAGAAGCTTTTGCAGTGCAAAAGTTGCTCACATTCTTTCAACAAAAAATGTTGGTGTATTTAAGATACTAACGTTTGAAATTTTAAGAAAAATGTTAACTAAAGATGCCGTTAGTTTTGAACAACCAGGCCATTTGTGTTTATTGTCTCCAAGAGGATACAGGTGTGAATGCCCAGAGGGAATGACTTTAAAGAGCCATACTGTTTGTATGCAAGGTAAGATAACGACCAAAGCAGTATTTGTAGTTTTGTCCCATAGAACTGAGGGGTTCAGATAACGGAAAGGTTTAATGATAGTTCTGAAATGATTTCCATTCATTCTGCTTAAAAACATGTAGTTGACATTGGTGAAAAAAGGACCTTAATCCATGTGTTGTAAATTGTAAATACTCAAATCAGCCTTGCAGCTGCATAAACTGGGCGGTGTCTTCACATATCTTTTCGAAGATGACCCAGAATTTATAGATTCTATATGCCAAAAGGAAAGGCTCTGATCAGACTGCAGGAATGCACAGGTTAATCTGTGTTCACACTGGCCATAAAGTACTTTTTTGTTTGATGCCAATCAAATAATCTGGCCTGTTATGATAGAGGCACAACATTAAAATTATAAAGGGAAAAGAAAAATTATCCCAATATTAGCATTCAAACCCCACAAGCCTGAAATATTATAGTTTAGGGACAGGTAGGAAATACATTGCAACTGACTAAATCTGTCTTCAGGTGTGGATGAACTGCTCAAAAGTGAAAAGGCCTTCCACAGGTATTGTCTGGTTAAAGCATTGGCAGGTTTCCTAGAGTCATTGGGCTACAAATGAGCCACAACATGAGAAAACCAACAAAGTGGATGTACGCAGAGTACAGACTCAGATCAGCCAGGACATCCGCCCAGTCTGAGCAGAGTCTTTCATAAGCATTTGAAGGGTAGCAAAGGGTCTTAGGTACCTTCATGCGGACAGCGAAGACTCTGATCAGACTGGGCAGATGCCCAGGCTGATCTGAGTCTGCGTTGGGCGCATAGCCACTTTGTTGGTTTTCTCGTGTTGCGGCTCATATTATATTCAAACACCATACGGAATTGCACCTGCTTACTGTAACAGTTTCTGTCTTTCAGAAAGCAAATCCTACCTCATATATGGATACAAGGATGGGGTAGCTGCAATAGATCTGCCTGTAAGGTACAGTATTGCACCCGTGTTTCCTCGTCGCACCAAGATGATTGATACACCTGTGACGCCTCTAAGCAGCACCAAGATGATTGTTGACTTAGAATTTGACAGCAGAAATAAGACAGTCTTCTTCATACAGGGGGGGCCTAATATTAATGTAAGTACATTATTGTCAGAGCCTTAGATATGGATGGATGGGTTTTGTTGATAAAGTGCAGTTCATTAAAACATTATGTGTAAAGTCATAAAAAAAGCATAGCTTTATAAGTGAATAGAGTTATACTTACTCTTAAACTACAAAGGAATATAAGGCAAATGAGCATTATAAATAGAGGATCTTACTTGAGTGCTCATGTATTATTGAATTTATTAAACGAGTTGGGGGAAAAGATAAGATGCGAGGCTTTGCCGAGCATCTTATCGGTTTTCCCAAACGAGTTTAATAAATTCAGTAATACAGGAGCACGAATGCAAGATTCTATTTATCATATGACACTAAAAGCGCATTTTATTAGCAAATTTTGCATTGAAACGTCATGATTTCCCCATTAGAAAAGCGACGTTTTTATGGACGTCAACGCATAACGCTATGACGTAATTTGCATATTTAATCCACTAGTGGATTATCGATTTTAATGCATGGCTTTATTACACTCTCAGATGCGACGTCATGTGATAAAGCTTCATATGATAGGATAAACTTTGCAACAGTACATCCTGTGATCTGCTGTTGGAAACCTGATGCCATTATGATATTTTTATGATTATGATATATGTATTATTGAATTTATTAAACGAGTTGGGGGAAACGATAAGATGCGAGGCTTTGCCGAGCATCTTATCGGTTTTCCCAAACGAGTTTAATAAATTCAGTAATACAGGAGCACGAATGCAAGATTCTATTTATCATATGACACTAAAAGCGCATTTTATTAGCAAATTTTGCATTGAAACGTCATGATTTCCCCATTAGAAAAGCGACGTTTTTATGGACGTCAACGCATAACGCTATGACGTAATTTGCATATTTAATCCACTAGTGGATTATGGATTTTAATGCATGGCTTTATTACACTCTCAGATGCGACGTCATGTGATACAGCTTCATATGATAGGATAAAATTTGCAACAGTACATCCTGTGATCTGCTGTTGGAAACCTGATGCCATTATGATATTTTTGCATCTCATTGGCTGACGTCTGGTTAAACATTGCTGAAAGATCTTTCTTTAGATGCAGAGAATTACACTATGAGCTGTGAAAATGTGAAAAAGTGCATTAGAATGGGAATAAATGTATAATGAAAATCGTTATTTTTTTTGAAGAGATGACTCATCAGTTTTATGGTTGTGAATTTCAGTTTATGGTTTCGCTTGAGCATTATCATATTGTCATGTGGGGAGGTAAATTGCTGGTTTTATGGTCACAAATTTTGTGACCATAAAACCAGCAATTTACCTCCCCACATTACAATTCTGAGTACAGCTATCCTCTATTTTAAAAGTCTTGCTATATATTCCTTTATACATGTAGTTTAGGCTAAATGGGAGCCATGATATGGTTGTTAGCGCGCCTTTGCAAAGCAAAGGAGAGCTGAATGCTATACCCCTGGCGTCGAAGTCCTAGTATGCATCAGCCTTCGTGTCCATGTTCGCTTTCACATCCGTGGCTGTGAGCATTTTAACCTATGTTAACCATTTGCGTTTGGGTACGTGTTTTTCTCCGAAAGTATAGGGGATAGAGTAATGAAACTTGGTACACACTTACATCAGCACATGATCACCTCAGTATATGCACCATGTATGACCTTGACCTACTTGTCATGGTCTACGGACTTTGAAAAAAATTAGGTCAATGTGTGTTAAGCATTTGTGTTTGAGTCAGTATGAAAGTAGCGATTAGGTTTTAAGTCATGATATTTGGTCAGCACTTGTGTCTCGGCAAGAGCATCTGAGTGTACCCAACCATCTGGGACAGTGACCTACATTTTACGCTTCACTGACTTTATGATATTTCTCAGTTCCTATACGGGTAACAGTCATGATACTTTGCACACACTTACATATGGACAAGATCATTTCAGCATCATCATCCATGTATGGATTTGACCGCTAGGTTTTGCTTCAATGACTTTATGATATGCTTCACTGATTTTATTATATTTCTCAGTCTTTGTATGGGTTAAGGCCATGGTTCTTGGCACACACTTATATATGGACAAGATGATTTCACCATTACAATGTACCATCCATGAACGGATTGGACCTGTATTTTTGCTTAATTGACTTTATGATACGCTTCACTGACTTTGTGATATTTCTCTGTCTGTTTATGGGTTAGAGCCATGATACTTTGCACACACTTATATATGGACAGTCACCATCCATGTATGGATTTGACTTATATTTTATGCTTCACTGACTCAATTATATTTCTCTGTCCCTATATGGATAGGAATCATTATATGTGACACTCACATACATTTGGACAAAAGCCTTTCAACACCACAATCACTGTGAGAGTCAAGCGCCTGTTAGGCGTGCGTTGTTTTCTTCTGACAACTCTTGTTTTATATCCAGAATAGTGTTATACCGCGTGGTATAAAGTGGCTTGCTGTAATTCCAAGGACCGGTATTCTCGTATTTTTTCCGATAAAAACCTATGTTTTGACAGCTCAGTAGAACTGCCTCATTGAGGGGACTCTAATAAGGGGTCACAATATGTTTTGTGGAGAATTAAGCAAAATTATCTGCTCCAGAATGACTCCAATATGTAAATTATGCTTTAATATTGGCTTTTCTTTACCAAAATGGCCCCAGATTTTTATACCCCGCCACACTTTAGTGGCGGGGTATTATGTTATACCTTTCGGTGTCCGTCCATCCGTCCGTCCGTCCGTCCGTCCGTCCGTGCTCACCATTTCCGATCGATAACTTGAGTATTTATTCACGGAATTTTTTCAAATTTTGCATACATATTGTTATCGGCGATGAGTGGTATGGGATTGTTAATGGGCAAAATCTGTCCATTTTTAACGGAGTTACTGCCCTTTTTCATATTGGAAAAATGGTTTCTGGCCTGTTATTCCTTTACTGTTCATGATATCTGAATGAAACTTCACAGATATGTTGCACATCAAAGGTTACATATTGTGACTAAGGACCGTCACTCTGACCTTCCCAGTTTGTGAGTTATCTGCCCTTGATAGGTCTGAAAAAAGGTTTTTGACCTATTGTTCCTTTACTATATGGAATATCTGAATATACCTTCACAGATATGTTTCACATCAAAGGTAACATATTGTGACTAAGAACCGTCACTCTTACCTTTCCCGTTTGTGAGTTATCCGCCCTTGATTGAATTAAAAAATGTTTTTTAACCGTAGTTCCTTTACTATGTGGAATATTTAAATGAAACTTTACAGATATGTTTCACATCAAAGGTTACATACTGTGACAAAGAACCATCACTCTTACCTTTCCCGTTCATGAGTTATCTGCCCTTGATAGGTCCGAAAAATGGTTTTTGACCTGTAGTTCCCTTTCTATATGGAATATCTGAATAAAACTTCACAGATATGTTTCACATCAAAGGCTTCATATAGTGACTAGGAACTGTCACTCTGATCTTTCCGGTTTGTGAGTTATCCGCCCTTGATTGATATGAAAAACGTTTTTTTTTATCTGTAGTTCCTTTACTATATGGAATATCTGAACGAAACTTCATAGGTATGTTTCACATCAAAGGTTACATATTGTGACAAAGAACCATCACTCTTACCTTTCCAGTTAATGAGTATTCCCCCTTGATAGATCTGAAAAATGTTTTTTGACTTGTAGTTCCTATACTATATGGAATATCTGAATGAAACTTCACTGATATGTTTAACACCATAGAATAGGAAACAGAGTCTCTCAGCTCAAAGAAATGCTTTACAGCCTGATCTAAATCTACACTGGTCAGAATGCTCCACGTTGTTGGGTGGTTTATATTAATATTTATTTACAGTAAGGACATCATATCTCTGTCTATCTCAGTTCTGTGGCTCTTTAGCTATTATATATCTCAAAAAATAAGTTAGGATGCACTGCAGTGGCGGGGTATCATGCAGTGCCTGCGGTGCTTTTATTGGGATTGTTATAGAGGGAAAAAACTCGTCTTAAAACTGAATAAATACAGTATGCTTATGTACCGATCGGGAATAATGCATTACAAAGGGACTGTACTGTATATATACTATCAACTGTATACTATCAACCTTTACAGTATGCTTGTCTACTGATCTGAAACATGGCATTACAATGGTACTGTACTGTACATATACTATCAACTGTATACTATCAACCTTGACCAGTAAGAAGGGTTAACTGAGATAATATAGAGATAATTTAGGGATAATTATTCATGTTTCTCTATAAAAACATATTTCGTGACCCATCATTAGAACCGTCTCGTCGAGACGGTTCTAATGAGGGGTCACAACATATGTTTTCGTTGAGAAATAAGAAAAATTATCTTAGAATTATCCTTAATACCCCCTCATACCTGGATCTCTGCTTGACCTTATTGCAGGATACTGTGAGACAGCTGAAGATGTTCACTTCTAAAGAAGAATCATTCCTACCAACAGTCTTCACAGGTTACCCAGCATCCTTTGCTTATGACTGGATTTCTGGTAAGTGAATAATATTTTTTCAAATCTAAATGAAATTAGGCATAGGTTTCCACAGTTAACAGAAAATATGGACAAACTTGCTTTAAGTGCAAACAGCGAGTAAGTGAACTTGGGTTTAACGTCCCACCAACAACTAGGTCATATGGAGATGGAATAAAGCAAGCAATGTAAACCCAGATTGGACAGTCTGATCAGGGTCAATACTGTTTGCTGAATTTTTTAAAAATATCCTTCCTACTATAAAGCAGGGTTTCCATGGTCGAGGAGAAACGTCTGGAAAATGAAGAATTTTTTTTCCTATAAGAATTCACTCCATTAAGAAGGGAGGCAAAAATTAAAAGGCAGAATAGCTTTCCTTGAAAAGGTACTTTCATTCACCTTACAAAAGTAGCTGAGGCAAAATCAATAAAATAAAATAAGTTGCTTTATACAGGTGCTTGCTAATACAGGTATATTTTTCACTTACTTGCTTTTGTTTGGGATGCTCTGGAAAATTGGACTCAAAATTGGGAAATTGGGTAATGTTTATTGTAGGTGGCCTTTAAGGCTTTAATACAGATTTGACTGTAAGGTAAACTTTTAACATCCAAATCCAAAATAGTAAGCTGAATATATTATAGGAATGAATTTTATTTTTGTGGATTTTATCGATGTGTAAACACCGGCGAATCACTCACAAACTGAATAAAGCCCGAAGGGCTTTATGTTAAGTTTGTGAGTGATTCGCCGGCGTTTACACATCCATAAAATCCACAAAAATAAAATGCATTTCTTTTAATTCCAACTCGGCCGTCTTTTTCTCAAAATTGTCAGCTATAGTGAGTATCTTAGAAATCGCCGCCAAGAAAATAGTCCCAAGTAGTTCCAGATTTCTGGCTCAGGGAGTTTATCGAAGTATAAACGCCGGTTCATGTTCGCTCTTGACCAATCAAATTGCACTATATTAGTATTAGGAAGTTGAGTTGGAATTATACACTTACAGGGGAAGCACCTATGCATCCCTAATGGGTCAACTCTTACAGGAAAGAATTTGCTCCCATAGGAGCAAATTCTTTCCCGTAAGAGTAGACACCATTTTGGAAGGGCATTGTTTTCAAGGGAAGTAAACAGGTAGTCATAAAATTGTCTCCCTTGGAATAAAAAAAAAAAAAAGAAAAAAAAAAAAAAAAAGAAAAAGAAAAACATAGCAGTAGTGAACTCATACACCTTACGTTAACAGGTGCTTATTATTTTTCAGGTAATTTATTCTGGGCTGACCCTGACCTTGGAACCCTTAATGTGATGAGGCTGGATGATGACAGACATTATAGAAAAGTGTTGCTTAGTAACACAGGAAGGACTGTGGATTGTGTGACCCCTATTGCAGTTGTAGTAGATGCTAAAAGAGGGTAAGAAAGACTCAATAGTTAACAGCAGTTTCCAATACTTTAGTAAATATCAGTGACCAAGAATGGATACTACTTTAGTAAGTATCAGCGACCAAGAATGGATACTAAATGTGGATGAGAAAAACTTGATATTTAATATTGGCAAATAAAAAATTGGTATTGAATTTTCCTCGGCTGAATGCTATAATGTTCTATGTCCAGTTTCTGAAAAGCAGAGAAAATGGGGTTTGAAGTTTGCAGCCCTCAACTGAGTTTGGAAAAACGCATATGAATTAAATAATAGCACTGCAAATCATGCAAATAAGTGGAAACATGTTAAGTTTCAAAAATTGCTGTTGAAAGCCAGTTTATTTTGGAGAAAAAATGAACTTTTCAGTTTTGACATAGAACAATTTGTTTAAAAAATCAGAATGTTTTTCAATAACCCAGAGTTAGAACAATTTCATGACCTAGATTACATAACCAGCACTGCAGTGTTTTATAGTTCTAATTTGCATATACATACAGTATCCAGATGGACTCAACATTGATTGCTACTGCTTTCTTTTATGATGTAAATTGAAGTATTTTCCTTTTCACTACTGTTTGTCTCCTCATTCTCTGATAATCACTAAACAATAGTACTGAACCAATGGCATGAAAGGATTTGATCATGTGACATCAGAAGTCGTGTGATCAAATATTTCTTAATACTTACATTTTGTTGGATCAGAATAGACATAGAACAGAATACCATTAGCAAAAAGTCAAAGATGCCAAATTAAATAGCTTATAAATGCCCACAGAGACATGACATGCAACATCTATGCTGCTGGATATAGAACATTGGATTCTGATATATGATACTTATTTTTCCAAAAAATGGATATGAACACTTTAGCATTCAGCCGACATTTTGAATGTGGGTAAGCAAAACTGGATCTGAATATTGATAAACAAAACTTGATGTTGAACCTTAGGGAGCAAGATGTGATATTAAATGTAGGTAGGCAAGACTTGATACTGAATGTTGGTAAGCAAAACTTGATACTGAAAATTGGTAAGCAAGACTGATACTGAATATGCGTTAGCAAGACATTGATAATATAAACTGGTTGGATGCTTTTTGACACTGGGAATCAGATAGCAAAAGTTTACACCAAAATTGTGTATATCAAACTGCCATCTTAAAATTTGTTAAACAGTGTTTTGATAATTAGTGAGCATGTTTCAATGTATTCTCCACCTGCTTATTTCCAAAATGATTTTCTGTTGTGTTAACAGGATATTGTATTGGGCAGATCAAGGTGGTCATGGAGTTAGAGCCAAGATAGCTTCTGTAACAACTGACGGTTCTCGCAGACTTATTTTAAATCAAAGACGGGTTGATCATCCAGAATATCTAGCTAGAGACGACGTCAGTGGTGACCTGTTCTGGTCAGAAGGCCGAAAGCAGCAGGTGAATTTGTAGTATTGTGTTAATTTGGCTTTAACATGGGGAAGCGGAGTGGGTGGGGAGGGGGAGGGGAGTGAGTTCAAATGTCTAAATCAGTCTTGTATAGTTCCGATGTGAGCTGGGTTTTCCCCTTCCAAAACAACCAAAAAAATCTAGATTCGTCTTATATAAGACAGATCTAGATTTTCTTGATTGTTTTAGAGGGGAAAATCTTCCCCGTTCAAACAATAAAAGAACAGTAGGCCTGTCTTATATAAGATGGATTTAGATATTTTTGATTGTTTTAGAGCACAGGGTATAATCGATTCTGCTAATTTTCACTTCCTGCAGAGACTGTACATCATATTTGGCTTCTGCCGAGACTGTCCGCGAACTCTTGCTTCCTGCCGAGACTTCTGTACATGATAAATGGCTTCCTGCCGAGACTGTCCGCTTGATTCTGCTTCCTGCCGAGGCTCTCGGCAGGAAGCAGAATCACACGGACAGTCTCTGCAGGAAGCCATTTTACGAGGACAGTAGTCTCTGCAGGAAGCAAAAGTTCGCAGAAGTCTCGGCGGAAGCCAAATATGATGTACAGTCTCTGCAGGAAGCGAAAATTAGCGGAATCGATTATACCCTGTGTAGAGGGAAAAACTCCTGTCTTATACCTGAACAAATATGGTATTGACCAACTATATTGGGACAAGTGCTTGATGGATGGGTGAACAGCTTACGATTTTTCATGTCCTTTTAACAATATTTCAGTCACATAGAGCTGATGAAGGTGTGATATTGAAATGTTGTGAGCAATGGAATCCTGTTCACAGTTTGAAAGAATTATGCCTCCTGAGGGATTTGAACTCTGACAACTTGCTCAGCAGGCTAGCACTTAATCCACCAAACAACAGGGGCTCCTGAGTAAACTCTTCAGGCTTAGGGCTATTCCAGATAAAAGTACCTCCCTGGGCAGGACCACGTTTTTTTTTTTAGGGGTACTGGTCAGCACGGAAATTTTAATTACATTTACAATAAGAATTGATACTTTTTCCATCTTGTTAAACCCCCATCACCAAAACTTTAATTAGTTTCCGGTCCTGCCCCAGGATGTGGTTTTTCTTGGATAAGCATTTAGGTTATTTAGGAGACAACTACATGTACATGCATAATCAAAATTGTAATTTTGGGAGGTAAATGTTTGGTTTTATGGTCTCAAACTTTTGATTATGAGGAGGAAGCTGTGAAGCCTTAAATTGTCTTTGCAACCGTAATACTGATGCAGAGCTCAAGATGAGAGGGAGTATTTGGGGATATAATTTTTGTTAATTCTGCATAAAAACATACAAGCTGTATTGTTGGCATTAATAAACAATCTTGCAACTTAGTTTCTGTGTGGATGTGTCTTATGAGTCGTGACATGACAAAATCAACAAAGTGGAAAGTGCGCCAGCTGAAGACTCAGATCAGCCTCGGCATTCGCCAAGTTTGATCAGAGTCTTTGCTGTGTGCTTAAAGGGTAGCTAAAGGTCTAAACTAAAGCTCTTATACAAATTTTAAGAGCTGGTCTAATGCGTAACCGACAAGTCCACTTTTTGCTATGGTTTACTGCCCATTTCAGCACAGTTTAAACCTTTTCTGCTACAAGCTGACTGCTTACTGACATAATACCTTACCATGACTGCTTTAATATTGACATAAGCTATCTCTGCAGCAGATGCGATTGAAAACCGAAATTAAGCTGATTCGACTTTCACTGATTTGAATATCATCAGTTTGACACAAAAAGTGCGGGCAGAATGGGAAATACTACTGCACTCCCTGAACAGTCTGGCCTTGGTCTACAAGGTTTGCTAAGACATTCCTGTCCCAGTATTTAGTGAGGTGGTCACCTTTTACAGATCCTTTTGGAAAATGTATTTGCTTGTAAGACCAAATTCGTACCTGTGTTTATATCACTTGTCAGAGTGAAAATCCAAGTATATTCAATTTTTTGTACAGGCTATACCGTAAAATGAATAAGACAAAGAGGCTATCAGAATCCAATCATGTCTATGCAAAGAGATATATTAATTAGCATCAGTTTCTGGAAAGCCTAAACTGCCTTGGTGAAAGCCAGTCAACAAGTTCTTATAGTTTGAAAAGACCGTATGCTCAAGACCTTGTATTGCCTGTATGCCGTTTATTCAAGGCCTTCTAAATACAGTAGAACTTCAATGGCTCGAACAGGTATGGGACCTTGAAAATTAGTTCCAGCCAAAGGTATTTCCAGCAATCCAGGGTTAGTTTCTATATAAACTGAACTCTAGGGACCCAAGAACGAGTTCTAGCCAGGCATGGTAAACCAGCCATCAGTGTTCGAGCCATTGAAGTTCTACAGTTTCAGGTCCAGTTTCCACAAATATCTAGTTTTAGCTAAGAAACCAATTCGAATATTTCAGTAGCAGAGTCTTAGCATTCGAATCAGGATTCAAGTCCAAAATTTGGCCTTTTCCATGCTTTCATTTTTAGGAGCCATAGAGATTACTTCTAAGGAAGTATTTACGAACAACTAGGCAGGTGAAAGATTTTGAATGGTGCACTGATTGCACATGCACAGTATGCTAAATCATACAGGTCTGACATCCCTTATTCAGTGAATAAATCTTACCACCACTGAACTAGAAAGTGTAAACAGTTTTTAAAATTCGTAGAAGATCTTTACCTCCATGCCGACAGGGAAGACTCAGGGGATACCCACGCTGATCTTAGTCTTTGCTGGGCACACATGCCACTTTGTGGTTATGGTCATGTTGCGGCTCATATTGAAGAATACTAAATGTTTCTATATGATGTATTTGTTCAAGGAGAGAAGAAAAAAAATCTAGCTTTTGCTATAAAAAGTTTAGCTGTGGCCATATTCATAAAGCCACTTAAGTCGTTGCTATGCGGTTGCTAAGGCTAAATATGTATAAAGGAGATTCCCCACAACTATGAAATTTGGTCTGGAGGAACAGTCTTTGTAAGACTGTTCCTCCAGAGCAAATTTCATAGTTGTAGGGAATCTCCTTCAAAGAAATTTAGCCTTAGCAACAGCATAGCAACGACTTAAGTGTTTTATCAATACGGCCCCTGGTCTATGAAAGAACAGTAAACTTGGTCCTTTGGAATGTTTTCTTCTAGATTTTGCGATGGGACGCTAGCACAAGACGTATCTATGCTGTTGTCAGACATCACCATCACCCAGCAGGCCTTGCAGTTCATGAAGGGATCTTGTACTTTGCCGACGCTATGTCAGAAACTCTCAATATGCTTAATATTCGAGAGCCTCGCTCAGAGCTTGTGGTGCTTAAGCGTAATTTACGGGGTATTTTACCAGTGACGGTGTACTATGAAAGGCAGTTAGATGGTAAGAACTGAAGTTTACATTCTATATGCACCCCAGATCACTCATATGACTAAAAAATCAGAGCCCATGGCTCAGTTGTTCAAAACTTACAACGTCGTTTGTTAAGTTAACCAGATGTTAAAATTTCAACTTTAATATCTCAAATACGCCAATTTTTTTTATGCAAAAAATGTGAGAAAAAAATGTGAGAAGCTTCTCACATTTTTACATAAAACATTTCAGTGTATTTGATTATAAAGTCATTAAACACTTAACAAGTTGATCTCTTAATAAGCTCATTAGGCTAATGATGCTTTGAACAACTTGACCCAGTTGTTTAAAACTAACAGCATCATGCCGGCCCACATAGCGCAGTCGGTAGGGCATCTGACTCAAGAGCAAGAGGTCTTGGGTCAATACCTGGTCTGACTTCTTACTTTCCTTTCCCGTTCTGATGATTTAAGAAGAGCAGTTGTCATTTGTGACGTTAGTACTTGTTAACCTCTTGGGAGGTCTGTGCCTGCCCAGGAATAGTGCCGTTTGGTTAACTGATCGTCCCATCATGACCATAGCTGTTTACCATGGACATAAAGCAACAACGCAACAACAACTAACAGAGTTGTTGTTAACAACATGTTACAGTATCTAGTTTGCCGGTACAAAGTACAGGAAGACTTAAAGAGCTATTGCCAGAGCTCTAGATAAGAGGGCGTATTTGATGATAATTAAGGATAATTTTTCTTATTTCTCATCGAAACCATATGTTGTGACCCCTCATCTGAACCGTCTCGTTGAGACGGTTCAGATGAGGGGTCACAACATATGTTTTTATCCAGAATTAACAAAAATTATCCCTAATTATCACCAAATACGCCCTCTTATCTAGAGCTCTGTATTGCACTGCCCCCGGTGTGGGAGCTGGTGGCGACATCAGTGTTGGCAGTGGCATCAAACTTAGCAAATTTTTTTTTTGAGAAAAACAAAAACAACAAAACATATCGTCAGACTAGACTGAGTATCAAATACTATTCTAATGCAGTTACAAATACAACGCGACGTCTGATTGGATAACGTCAAAATTTTGCGACAGTATATTCTGCGATATACTGTCGCAAACCCGACGTCATTAAGTAACATCGCTTTTCATTGGCTGCCGTTTGGTTTTACGTTGCTGATGGAGCTTGAAATGGGTGCAAAATAGTACATTATGAAAGGTGAAAATGTGGAAAAGTGCATTAGACTGGGGATAACTGTATTGAAAATTGTCATTTTGGGGAGGTAAATCATCGGTTTAATGGTCGCAAATTGCGTTTTACGGCTCCGCTGGCGCGTCGCCGTAAAACGAAATTTCCGACCATAAAACCGATGATTTACCTCCCCAAATGACAATTTTCAAGACAGTTATCCCCTAACAGTTCTCCAGATAAGAAGGGGTAAAAGGAATGATGTGGGGATAATTTTCCATGTTTCTCAGTGATATCATTTGAACGTCACCGAGACAGTTCTAATAAGGGTTCACAACGTACGTTTTTGTTGAAAGATCAGATACAATATCTCCAAATTATTTTGAAAACCCCACCTTACACGGAGCTCTGGGCCTAATGTTCAATTCATCATTAGCTTAATGATGTGGTTTGTCAAAGATTAGTTCAGTCATCTTGTACACATAAATTCTAGGGTGCTCATTTTTTTTGCTGACATATTGTGTCAACACAGTGCAAAAGCACTCCACATTTTGTTGGCAAAAAATGGTAACTTTTTTGCTCACAGAATGTTTGGAAATTTAATTTAATGTCTTATTTAATGTCTTTGTTAGTTTTGAACAACTGGACCCAGAATACTATTCTTACCATGTGCTGTTATTTTAACAGGTATTAAAGACAAATGTCATGTAAACAATGGTGGCTGTGAGCAGCTCTGTCTACATTACAATAGGGGTCCTGATGATGTTTCTTGTGAATGTGGCACTGGCTTTGAACAACTAGAAAATGGCACATGTTCAGGTTTGTTTCATAGTTTGTTGTCTCTTTGTTGTCTCCCTTTTGAATAGCAGAAGCAAAAACAATAGTATGTTGTCTCCCTTGTGAATAGTAGAAGTAAAACATTAAATTGTTGTCTCCCTTGTGAATAGTAGAAGCAAAACATTAAATTGTTGTCTCCCTTGTGAATAGTAGAAGCAAAACATTAAATTGTTGTCTCCCTTGTGAACAGTAGAAGCAAAACATTAAATTGTTGTCTCCCTTGTGAATAGTAGCAGCAAAACATTAAATTGTTGTCTTCCTTGTGAATAGTAGAAAGAAAACATGGGTATTATTTTGCAGGTGGTGCCTGTGGCGTAAACTTCTATTAAGTTTTTGTCGTCTGTGACAAGCAGAAGCAAGAAACCGGTATTACTTTTCTGATGTTATCAGCGGCAGCAGCAATGTTGACTTTATGTCAAATTTTCTGCTTTAGCCCTGTATCAGTTTGAGATAGGCAAGACAACTCATTCTATAGAATTCTTGTTTGTTTTAGCTCTGTTTTGTGACAATGTATTATAAGCCTGCAGGTAAGACACTGCCTTTTGCAGAACTCTTGTCTCATTCCCTGGCAATACTGCATTTTAGGTCATTTTCTTTTCTCAACTGTGGCTTGTGGCATTTTTATCACCTGTTGCTCATGGTTGGCAGTGACAATCTTTGAGTTTTCTTGTTGACCCCCTTAACTGTGACTGCATGTTATTATTTGAGATAGTCTTTTTTTTTTTTTTTTATTTGAATCACCATTGGCATTGCTGAAGGCATGTAGTATGTGGGTTCAAGCTGGTGTGTGTCAGTATGAAGAATCCTTTAATATGCATTCATGTTAAACATACTGTATTTTGTCTTTTTTGACTTTTTTTTCTTCTTTTAAATCATTTTCATTACTAGAAGACATGGGTTTCCAAGTTCATTTACTTTTTAGATATTTGAGCCGCGACACGAGAAAACCAACAATGTGGTTGTGTGCCCAGCTGAGACTCTGATCATCTTAGGCATCCCCATGGTCTGCACAGACTTTTCGCTAGGCGCTTAAAGGGTAGCTAAGGGTCTAAGCTACCTCCATGCGCTCAGCGAAGTCTCTGATAAGACTGGGCAGATGCCCAGGCTGATCTGAGTCTGCGCTGGGCGCACCACCACTTTGTTGGTTTTGTCATGTCCCGGCTCATTTTATTTCATGCTTGTTCCCTGCTTTATTTTCCAGCATTTGATTCCTTCCTGGTTGTGTCCCAGCTTCAGGTGATTCGTGGATTCTCTCACCCATGGCATGACCATGCCGAGGCACTGGTTCCCATTGCAGCTCCTGGTAAATTTCATAATTATAATACATGAAGTTTATTTAGCACTTACACTAATTTCAAGTGGCATTTAAATACCATCTGTGGTTTAAACTATGAATCATCCCATCCACCATATTGCAGAATCTTATTCAGAGATTATTCAAGATTTTATACCACCCTTACCAGAAAATACCAACTTTAGTACAAAATATTTGGCAAAGAAAGGTCTCCACTAGTAAGGGTGGTATAAATAGTTATACCATGGTTTGTCCACCTGTACGAGGAGATAATCCACTCGCTTCATGGTATAACTATTACTTAAAGTGATGTGAAATTGGACCTTAAATTGCCAAAAATGAAAATTGTTGAATTTGCAAGCAGAGTAGAGCCGGATGAGGTGTCTCATTTTTTAAAATTTTGCTGACATAAATTGTGTTGTCTGCTATTTTGATGCTTTAAGGGTTTAACTATTTGGTTTTGTGGTATAAAATGTTAATGGTATACTTGTCAGAAAAACTTATTCAGAGATAAGACAGGGTTTTTCATCCTTTAAAATAAACTAAAAAATCTCGAGCTTTTTTCATCCTTTAAAATAACCTAAAAAATCTCGAGCTTTTTTCATCCCTTGAAATAACCTGAAAAATCTCGAGCTTTTTTCATCCTTTAAAATAACCTCAAAAATCTCGAGCTTTTTTCATCCTTTAAAATAACCTAAAAAATCTCGAGCTTTTTTCATCCTTTAAAATAACCCTAAAAAATCTCGAGCTTTTTTCATCCTTTGAAATAACCTCAAAAATCTCCAGCTTTTTTCATCCTTTAAAATAACCTAAAAAATCGCGAGCTATCTTGGAAGATTGATCTATACTTTTTGGATTGTTTCTGAGGGGAAAAACATCTTCTAGCATAATTACACTAGACCCGTTTATTTAGGTACCGTAATGACCCTAAAATTTTGGACACATGGAAGATGGACTATTATAGTTCCAAAATTCTTAGAAAGTAGATTTTACATATGTTAATGCATCCAAATGATACTTAGTGAAAGGCAAACGTTGTAGACCCTGATCAAACTGCTCCTTGAGGAGCAGTTTGATCTTGGTCTATAAAGTTTGCTTAGACCCCTGTATGTTCAATTATTTAGGGTCATTACGGTATTTGGGGCATTCTAGAGGAGAAAACGTTTTACGAATTAATAAATACAGTACATTCACCATATTTGGTCACCTCATTTCCAGGGCCGACTTATATTTGGTCACCTGTATTCTGGGATCACTTGTCTTAAGCAGACAATTAATTGAAAAGTTGGCTGCCTAACCAAAATGACCTCGGAATGGAGGTAACCAAATATGCGGAATGTTTGCAAAGCCAAAATATTTGAGGTGGTGGAATTGCAAACCATGCAGTCCCTGATCAGACTGCTCCAAAAGGGTCATTACCTGAAATTACAGGTAAGATGGCATCCCAAATTGATGTCCATGTTGCTAAGCGACACATTTATTGGTGTGACCATGGTAACAAGGCCAGTGATGGGGGAGGAATCCACAGAATAGGTACAGATGGTGCCGGGTACCAGAGAATTATTTCGACTGGAATTGGAGCAAAGGGTATCAGAGGACTAGCTGTTGATTGGAGTGCAGGTAAAGTAAATATTGGATAGCAGGTACAGAAAATATTGGATAGCAGGTACAGTAAATATTGGATAGCAGGTACAGTAAATACTGGATAGCAGGAACAGTAAATACTGGATAGCAGGTACAGTAAATATTGGATAGCAGGTACAGTAAGTATTGGATAGCAGGTACAGTAAATATTCTGAGTATTGGGACAGATAGATTTGAACAAACAGTGCAGACCCAGATCAGACTGCAGTGTCTACACTGTTTGCCATTTCATGGCTTCTGTCTGACGCATTATTGCACTGGGAAATCAAACTGTTACATTCAAGAGACAGTTATTTTTTGGTGTCTTAGTTTTAGCTCGCCTGAACAAAGTTCAGGAAGAGCTATTGCACTACACCTGGCATCGGTGTTTGCATTAGCAATGGTGTAGGCAAACGCAAAATCATTTATGTTAAAGTTTTTATATCATGGGCAATGCGCTGTCAGGCAAGCTATCCTGTATGCAGACAGGTCTTGTTAAAAGTTTAATGGTAATTTATTTTTAGCTCGCCTGAACGAAGTGCAGGAAGAGCTATTGTACTACGCTGGCATCGGCGTTGGCGTTGCCATTAGCGGAATGTTAAAGTTTTACGTGTTGAAGTTTTTAAGACCTCATAGTTTCTAAACCCTTTGATCAATTTGAATTATATTTGGTATGATGATAGGTATTGGTCTAAAATTCTCTTCAAGACTATCCCAACCCCTGGTCATGACCCATAAGTCAAGGTCGCAGACTTAGAAATTCTATGTTAAAGTTTTACTATAAAGTTTTTAAGATTTCATAGTTTGTAAACCTTTTAATCAATTTAAATTATATTTGGTATGATGATAGATATTGGTCAAAATTCTCTTCAAGACCATCCCCACCCCAGGTCATGACCAATAGGTCATATGGTCACGGACTTAGAAATTTTATGTTAAAGTTTTACATTAAGGTTTTTAAGATCTAATAGTTTGTAAACCTTTAAATCAATTTAAATTATATTTGGTATGATGATAGATATTGGTCCAAAATTTTATGCAAGACCATCCCCACCTCTGCTCATGACCCAAAGGTCAAGGTCACAGACTTAGAAATTTCAGACATGTTTACAGCTACGGTTTTGGCGTATTTTCTACGTTTTTTGGCTTTAAAATACGCTCTACGTTTTAACCATCTGAAACTACGCAAGACTGCAAATCCAGTTTTTTCAGTCCTTTTCCTGTGATTTTGAACCATATTTGGATGTTTTGGCCCCTTATTAAAGCGTCTATTCAACTCAGATTATTACCTGGAGAGCTGTGCATTTTAGCATGAACAAACAATCAAATTATGCCAGGCTGCAACTGCCAGTCAACAACCATCAATAAAGTTAAACAGTGGCAG
The DNA here is from genome assembly GCA_963989385.1 of Ctena decussata. Taxonomy (NCBI): domain Eukaryota; kingdom Metazoa; phylum Mollusca; class Bivalvia; order Lucinida; family Lucinidae; genus Ctena; species Ctena decussata. Next base: position 41,973,469 of record OZ022514.1, read on the forward strand.
TATTAGTCATGGTCTAGTGATTTTATATCATCATTTAAACTGTTTTTGTCAGCTACACTGTGTTGTCATGTGTTTTCGCGATCACAAGTTGATCAAACAATGAACAGATTAACTTGGTTAAAGGTAAACACTCACTAAAATGCATGTTGGACTCAAATTGAAGATTCTAATAAAACATAAAATTTGCCAAAAATTTCATGAAAATCTGACTCAAATGAAGAAAGATATGACAGTTTAAAGATATTAAAATGTTGAGCTGGGAACCAGCAAATCTGTGAGTTAATGACGTCAGAAGCTCACAGTCAAAAATAAAAATCCTAAATAAATTAAGTTTGAAACAAACTGTAGATAAATGAAATGCATAAATCTGTATTTTACTTCATAAAGAAATGATCAAAACTAAATAATACTCTAAGAGTACGCAGTTTATGCTAGATTTACATATTTATCACGTGACATGAACATCCAAAATGGCGGCCTCCAAGACCGCCATTTTGAATTTTTAAAACCTTCATAGCTTTCTTATTTTAAGTCCGATTTTCATGAAATTTTCAGCAAATTTAATTGCTAATCAAGACCTATAATTTGAAGTCTGTTCATATTTAAGTGAGTGTTTTCCTTTAAAATTAAGGCTGCAATGAAGAAGTCAGAATAGTATTATTTATAATCATTACCAAATTCAAAATAGCCCCTATTTCCCCCCCCCCTCCCCACAACCACCACAGATTTGGACTACACATAAGTACTGCAAAATACGCTTAGCTGCCTTTCTGATTACACATGGCGAAGTCTGAGAGTAAACAGGTCTGAAATTTTATGTGAAAGTTTTACGTTAAAGTTTTGAAGATGTCATAGTTTGTAAACCTTTTAATCAATTTAAATTGTATTTGGTATGATGATAGATATTGTCTGAAATTTTATTCTGCAGTATCCCCACCTCTGCACATGACCTTTAGGTCAAGGACACGGACTTAGACATTTCATGTTAAAATTTTCTGTTACAGTTTTTTATGATCTCAGAGTTCCTAAATCCTTTAATCAATTTGAATTACTATTGGTATGATGATAGATATTGGTCTGAAATTTTGTTCAACCATATCCCCACCCTTGGACATGATCTATAGATCAAGGTCACGGACTTAGCAGTTTTATGTTTGTTTTCTTCAGATGTCATAGTTTCTAAGCAGTTTTATGTTTGTTTTCAGATGTCATAGTTTCTAAACCATTTGATCTTTTTGAATTATATTTGGTCTAATGATAGATATTAGTGGGTTTTTTTATTCAGTAGCATCCTCACCCCTGGATATGACTTATAGGTCAAGGTCACAGACTTAGCAATTTTATGTTAAAGTTTTACAAAGATTTTTAAGCTATCATACTTTCTAAACCCTTTGATCAATTTGTTTTATATTTGTTTAGATATTGGTTAGGAATTTTATTCAACTTCATCCCAACCCCTGCACATGACCTATAGGTCAAGGTCATGGACTAAGAGAATTTTATGTTAAAGTTTTATGTCAAAAGTCTCTGAAATCTTATAGCTTCTAAACCCTTTGATGGATTTGAATTATATTTGGTATGATGATAAACATTGATTTGGAAATTTTACTCAGCACCATCCCCACCCCTAAGAAACAAATACAAGCACTTGAAGATGGACAAGCGCAGGTTCAGGCGAGCTGCCCTGTCTGGCGACACCTCTTGTTTAGGATGCTAGAAATACAATCACTGTATGCAAACAGTATCCTGTTTAGTTTCCAATAAAAGAGCAGCTATTTCCTGCCAAAAACTGGCATTTTGATTTACCCAGCAGTAAATGGATATCTTTTTCAAATCAGAAAAGGATACAGCAGCAAAAGGAGAGGGATAAGCTTTGCCTTTCATATGCTGTGCCCAAGATACAGTGGGCCTCTAGCTCCCACTGCCTTTACTGTTGTTGTTGTATTGTTGCTTTACGTCCATGGTAAACAGCTATGGTCATGTCGGGAGGGTCAGTTAGCCACACTATTCCTTGGCAGGCTTAGACCTAAGCGGTTAACCAGTACTAAGACTTACTTTCGCCATTAACTGACAACTACCCTTCTTGAATCAGCGGAAGGGGGAGAATCAATCTTCATGAAAGTAAGTGGCAGGACCAGGTATTGAACCTGGGACCCCTCTGGCCTCTACCTTTACTGCCACTAAGCTATGGGAACTTTTATCTATGAGTCGAATAGCATTGTTGTTTTGCTGAATGTTGAGTTTTCAGTTTGCAGATGGAAATGGAATTAGGGGATAACTGTACTCAAAATTGTCATTTGGGTAAGTAAAATCATCGTTTTTATGGTCGGAAATTTTGTTGTACGGCGAGGCGTCAGCTGAGTTGTAAAATGCAATTTGCGACCATAAAACCGAGGATTTACCTTCCCAAATGACAATTTTTGTCGAGCCCGCTTGCTGTAAGCGAGACATAGTTGTTACAATGTCAGTTCGGTGTATGTCCGTGCGTTTAAGTGTGTGCGTGCGTGCGTGCGTCCGTCCGGATTTGTCCAGGCCATAACTTCTACATTTACTGACGGATTCAAAATAACTTGGCACAATTGTTTTCCTTGATGAGTAGAAGTTCCCTTTGAAACATTTGTTCAGGTAGGTCCAAGGTCAAGGACACTTGAAGGTCAAATGATAAAATGGCCATAAATTGAGCTTGTCCGAGCCATAATTTCTACATTTACAGATGGATTTCAAAATAATTTGGGACAATTGTTCTCCTTGATGAGCAGAAGTGCTATTTGAAACATTTGTTCAGGTCGGTCCAAGGTCAAGGTCACACTTGAAGGTCAAATGATAAAATGGCCATAAATTGGCTTGTCCGAGCCATAACTTCTACATTTACAGATGGATTTCAAAATAATTTGGCACAATTGTTTTCCTTGATGAGTAGAAGTGCCGTTTGAAACATTTGTTCAGGTCGGTCCAAGATCAAGGTCATACTTGAAGGTCAAATGATAAAAAGGCCATAATTTGAGCTTGTTCGAGCCATTACTTCCTTATTCATGCATGGATTTCAAAATGATTTTGCATAATTGTTCTCCTTGATTTGTACAAGTGCATCTTGAAACATTTGTTCAGGTAGGTCAGAGGTCAAGGTCTTACAGGGTTCGCACAGACCTTGAAAAGTCCTTGAATTTGACTCTGGTCCTGGAAAACTCCTGGAATTTGAAAATAGTGCCATTTGTCCTGGAATTGTCCTGGAATTTTGTAAAATTGCCCTTGAAAATGTGAAATTGTCCTTGAAAATAATAAAATACATTGATTCTTTTTTATTCTTTTGGATTTATGTGATGCGCAAAAGAAAACCGAGTGAAAATCGCTAGATACGTCGAAGAGCGAGGTGAGACTGTATTCAGATTCATTTTCACCGGTAGTCTCGGTATTTATCAATACCATCATCTGGTTGTAGAAATAAAGTGAGACTTGTTTCCGTTTCGCCGTTTCCGGCTATAAAAAGTGCAAATTTTGCGCAAATTTAAATCGAAGAAGATCAACAAACACAATGGCTTGGAAAGGCAAATGTGTATACAAAAACGAGTGGGAGAGGAACCCCGCTTATTCCAAATGGATTCGCCGCTTCAAGACTGAAAAAAATGTTAGGTGAGTGACTGATCGATAGTTAAAATTGAGTCCTTGAAAAACGAAAAAAGTCCTTGAAAAGTCCTGGAAAAGTCCTGGAATTCTGTTCTCTTATTTCTGTATGAACCCTGTCTTAATTGAAGGTCAAAGGACATAGATAGCCATAATTTGAGCTTTTCTGAGCCATTACTTCTATGCTTATGCATGGATTTCAAAATAATTTGGCATAATTGTTCTCTTTGATAAGCAGAAGTGCCATTCCAAACATTTGTTCTGGTTGGTCCAAGGTCAAGATCACACATGAAGGTCACACTTGAAGGTCAAATGATAAAATGGTCATAAATTGAGCTTGGCAGAGCCATTACTTCTACATTTATTCATAGATTTCAATATAATTTGGCATAATTGTTCTCTTTGATAAGCAGAAGTGCCATTCCAAACATTTGTTCTGGTTGGTCCAAGGTCAAGATCACACATGAAGGTCACACTTGAAGGTCAAATGATAAAATGGTCATAAATTGAGCTTGGCAGAGCCATTACTTCTACATTTATTCATAGATTTCAATATAATTTGGCACAATTATTCTTTTTGATGAGTGGAGGTGTCAAGTGACATACATGTTTGGATGTTCCAAGGTCAAGGTCAACACTTGAAGATCAGATAATATAATTGTCATAAATTGGGCTTGTCTGTGTCATCACTCCTACTTTAATAATCTTCCTTTGTGAAAATTTATAAAAAGAAGAAATATGCTAAGCATGATGTTGTTTGGCTTCATTCTAGAGTGAAGCAGTAACTTAGTCTTGACATACTTATAGGTTACTTACGCAACCAGCGGGCTCGACAAGTTGTCCCTGGACAACCTTCTAGTTCAATATAGTTATCCCCATTCTAATGCACTTTTCACATTTTCACCTTTCAAATTGTTCTTCTTTGCACCCATTGCAAGCGCTTGCAGCAGCGTAAAACCAAGCGTCAGCCAATGAGAAGCAACGCTTCATAATGACGCTGGGTTTGCGACAGTATATCGCAGACTATACTGTTGCAAGTTTTTGAGGTTACACAATCAGGTGTCGCTTTACATTTGTAAGTGCATTAGAATTGTGCATTTACGAGGCATTTCTATTTATTTAAGGTAATTTGTACTTCTCCAATGTTTTGAGATCTGAAACGATAATAGAAGTTTGCCGACTTGATGGCTCGTTCCGACTGGTGATAGTGAAAGACTACAATAGTTCCCCAAGAGCTTTGGCTGTCAATCCAATTAAGAGGTAATAGAAATGAGCCACAAAACGACAAAACCACCAAAGTGGTGTGTGCACCCAGTGAAGACTCAGATCAGCCTGGGCATTTGCCCAGTCTGATCAGAGTCATTGCTGTCTGCATGGAGCTAGCTTAGACCCTTAGCTGCCTTTTAAGCACACAAAGAAGACTCTAGTTAGACTGGGTGGCTGCCGAGGCTGTTGTGAGTCTTTTCTGGGTGCACATGCCACTTTGTTGGTTTTGTTGTGTAGTGGCTCAAATACAATCTGCCGTAAAAGTTCTAAGTACGGGATGGCTGGATGATGACTTGCAATTTTCAACACTATTTCAGCCATATCAGGACAATGGGAGGGTGCTTTTGATAGGCTGTGTGCAATGGAGCCCTTTAAGGTTGAAAAGATTTATGCTCCTGGTGGGAATGCAGAGCTCTAGATAAGAGGGAGTATTTGATGATAATCAAGGATAATTTCTCTTATTTCTCATTCAAACCATATGTTGTGACCCCTCATCTGAACCGTCTCGTCGAGACGGTTCAGAGTCGAGACGGTTCAGATGAGGGTTCACAACGTATGTTTTTATGCAAAATTTACAAAAATTATCCCTAATTATCATCGAATACTCCCTCTTACCTAGAGCTCTGGGAATGGATCCTGCTGGGACCACTAGCTAATTTAAAGCTTAAAGAGTTCCTTCCAATGTCTATTCTAGAGAGGGGGATTCACCCACATTTCTGACAATTCACCCCTAATTCTTAGCAGAAGAGGGGAATTATTTTCTTTATTTAATTTATAAAAATAGATTTAAATGATATCTAAAAGCATTGTGTGTACTCATTGATACTAAATTAAAGCTAAAATACAAGGTACAGTTGTTTTTTTTGTAGTTTAAGCCAAATTGTAGAGTTACAAGTGTGAGTGATTTCTTTTCTCTGTCAAAAATCCCCATTATTTTTTCAATCCTAGAATAGACACTGCCTTCAAGAGCAGAGGACAAATTCAAAAGAAGGAACATGGGCCATACTTCGAATTTTCGGGTATTCAAGCCTCATTAGTGACCTTGACATAATCTGGCGACAGTCTAAGTTTTGAGACATAGATTTGAGCAAGCAGTGCAGACCCAGATCAGACTGCTGCTTTCTGTTGTGAAAACAAGAATAAAACACAAGACTGCTAGATTATTGAGTGAAAAGAGGAAATGCAATAAACAGAGCACATGATCTAAGCATGAAATTTGATCCAACGAAAATAATAATAGAAAACGTGATGACGTCGCATTGACGTCAGTGCAACGTCAGTATGACGCCATATGCCTGCGGGGTACAGGCTGGGTACTATATTACTTTGGATTGGGGAAAACCGATAAGATGCTCTGCATAGCCTCAGATCTTATCTTTTTCCCCAGCTAGTTTAATAAATTAAATAATGCACGTTTTCTTATTTCTCAACGAAAACATATGTTGTGACCCCTCATTAGAACCGTCTCGATGAGACGGTTCTAATGATGGGTCACAAAATATGTTTTTATGGAGAAATATAGATAATTATCCCTAAATTATCTCTGTTACCCCTTCTTATCTGGAGCACTGAATGCACGAGCACTCATGTAAGATCCACCATTTAACTTTCTTTTGAGATTCCTATACTGGATTGATGGTGGACAGTTTCCTAAAATTGAGCGTGCTAACTTGGATGGAACTGGACGTGTTGCTATGGTGACAAGTGGTATAGTTCGGCCAAGGGACATAACTGTTGATATAGTAACACATGATGTATACTGGGTGGATAGTGCAACAGATGGAATACAGGTTTGTACATAGTAAATCTAAAAAGGAAAAGGGTTCTTAAGGTGGATAGGTACACCGCCTTGTTTTTCCACCATTTTTACAAAGGGAAATTACTATTGTATGCCATTTTTGGCTTCCTTTAAAGATGGAAGAAACTGTTCCAATTGTGGTCTACTCTTCAAGAAAAGAATTTGCTCCTATAGGAGCAAATTCTTTCCTTTAAGAGTTGACCCCTGTTGAGATGGGAGGCAAAAATGAAAAGGATGGATTTGATTTCTTTGGAAGTACAGCCATTCAACTTAATTGCTTATATCATGCCATTCCTTTGCCCTTGGTAATGGAATGCCTTTAGAAAGATAGTAAGCTGTGTATCAAATTGGGGGTGATGGTACCAATTCATTTCCCGTAGAGCTCAATACAAACATTTTGGAAAATACAACACCTTTCCTGCGCATTGTGGCTATTTTAGGCCATAGCTCCTTCAAGCTGGTGCTCAAAATTTAAACAAGCCAAGAAAACCAATACCTTATATTGCATTTAAGAGAGCCCCTTAAACCCAAACCCAACAACCGTCTGCTGAACTGCTTTTTCCTGAAAATAACTGTCAAAAATTCAAAGAGTTTAGAACTGCAAAACAAAATTATTGGTAGCCATTAAATAACTCCTCTTCCTAATATTACATGTTCAGCCACTGAATTTAGAAGAAAAAATAATAACATTAACTCAGCTTCCGTTTTCAGCCAATAGCAGCAGCTGATGCTTTTTTCGTGTTCAAATTGTGTGCCAAAACTTTTGTGTACCCATAAATTGATAATGTAATTGGTACTTTTCTCCTCTTTTCTGTGTCATGCAGAGCAGTGGGATAGTTAACACTTTAAGTACCAAAAAGCAGACAACAAAATTTACGCCTGCAAAAATTTAAAAAATGCCTTGTCCAAGACATTTCATATTGAGAATTCAAAGACTAGAGGGCAAACAGTGTAGATGTCGATGAGGCGGCTCATTATGAGCTGCCTCATCAAGATCTATGCTGTTTGCAAATTTTGCTAATTTTGTCACTGGGGCTTTAAGAGTTGAATCTTCATTGTGGTGGTTCAGTAACATACATGTACAGATTTCATGACGAGTATTTCAGTCATTTTGTATAAGTCTGATGAAAGAAGAAAAATAAAAACATAGAGATTTTTATCATAATTATGAGCATTTAATGTTATTTTTTTTTCAATAACTTTTGTTCTAATGCACTTACGTATGTAATGGGATGTCTGGTTGGATAATGTCAAAAATTTGTGACAGTATATCCTGCGATATACTGTCGGAAACCCGACATCGTAACATAAAGTCGCTTCTCATTGGTAGACCTTTGGTTTTACGTCACTGACAGCATTCGCTGCGGGTGCAAACTAGCACACTTCTAAAGGTGAAAAGTGCATTAGAATGGGGAGAACTGTAATGAAAATTGTCATTGGGAGGTAAATCGTCAGTTTTATGGTCCCAAATTGTGTTTTACGGCTTCGCTTGTGTGTCGGTGTAAAACGAAATTTCTGACCATACAAATTAACGATTTACTTCCCCAAATGACAATTTTGAGAACAGTTATCCCCTAAGTATAGCCCTTAATGTGCCAGAAGAAGAAAAAAAATACAAAAACAAAGACAATAAAGTTTATATCTGCAGAGTCTGAAAAAAAAAAATTAAGGTAGATCATATTGAGAATTCAAAGAAGCCGGGTAGCGCAATTGGTAGGGTACCTGACTCATAAGTCAGAGGTCCTGGGTTCGAAACCCGGCCTGGCCACATACTTTCGTTTCTCCTTCCGCTGATTCAAGAAGGGCAGTTGTCAGTTACTGGCAAAAGTATGTGCACTTAGTACTGGTTAACCACCTAGGAGGACTGAGCCTGCCCAGGAATAGTGTGGTTAGGTTAACTGACCGTCCCAACATGACCATAGTTGTTTACCGTGGAGGTTAAGCAATAAATCAATCAATCAATCAATCAATCAAAGAATTGTGGACAAACAGTTTAGAGCCAGATGAGGCGAAGCTACGCTATTTGCAGTGAAGCGTTTTTCAGTTTTTAAACCATACAAATAAATAAACAGAACAACCAACCAACAACAGGCTGTTTTGACTGGATATTTTATTTTTGACTGCTTTCTGTCATACAATAACCTTTTTCAAGATGTTAGTTAGAATCAAATTGCTTACTGAAATAGTGTAAAACTGATAAATAACGTCACGTGATCTTTGTTCTTAAAATAGTTACGATTGTCTCTGTGACTTCCATGGCAAACAAAGGTAGTGATAGCATTGACGAAAATTAGAAGTCTTAGCAGTTTATAACGAAGTTCAGGAAGAGCTATTGCACTACCCCCGGCGTCGGCGTTGGCGTTTGCGGCGGCGGCTGCGTTAGCAAAATGTTAAAAGTTTTACGTTAAGATTTTTTATGTGATGGGCAAGGCGCTGTCGGGCGAGCTATCCTGTCCCTATTACAGGTCTTGTTAAACACAGAAGTTCTTTTCACAAGAGTTATTGTTGAAGCATTTCTAATTTTTTGAAGAGGGAAATATAAGAGTGACAATCTGTTGTGAAGGTGAAAACCAGCGCAGTGTCCATTAGACCCATAAAACGTTAGAACTCACAGCTAGTATGAGTCCATTTTTATACCCCGCCACACTTTAGTGGCGGGGTATTATGTTATACCTTTCGGTGTCCGTCCGTCCGTCTGTCCGTCCGTCCGTCCGTCCGTCCGTCCGTGCTCACCATTTCCGATCGATAACTTGAGTATTTATTCACGGAATTTTTTCAAATTTTGCATACATATTGTTATCGGCGATGAGTGGTATGGGATTGTTAATGGGCAAAATCCGTCCATTTTTAACGGAGTTACTGCCCTTTTTCGTATTGGAAAAATGGTTTCTGGCCTGTTATTCCTTTACTGTTCATGATATCTGAATGAAACTTCACAGATATGTTGCACATCAAAGGTTACATATTGTGACTAAGGACCGTCACTCTGACCTTCCCAGTTTGTGAGTTATCCGCCCTTGATAGGTCTGAAAAAAGGGTTTTGACCTATTGTTCCTTTACTATATGGAATATCTGAATATAACTTCACAGATATGTTTCACATCAAAGATAACATATTGTGACTAAGAACCGTCACTCTTACCTTTCCCGTTTGTGAGTTATCCGCCCTTGATTGAATTAAAAAATGTTTTTTACCCGTAGTTCCTTTACTATGTGGAATATTTAAATGAAACTTTACAGATATGTTTCACATCAAAGGTTACATACTGTGACAAAGAACCATCACTCTTACCTTTCCAGTTCATGAGTTATCTGCCCTTGATAGGTCTGAAAAATGGTTTTTGACCTGTAGTTCCCTTTCTATATGGAATATCTGAATAAAACTTCACAGATATGTTTCACATCAAAGGCTTCATATAGTGACTAGGAACTGTCACTCTGATCTTTCCGGTTTGTGAGTTATCCGCCCTTGATTGATCTGAAATACGTTTTTTTTATCTGTAGTTCCTTTACTATATGGAATATCTGAACGAAACTTCATAGGTATGTTTCACATCAAAGGTTACATATTGTGACAAAGAACCATCACTCTTACCTTTCCAGTTAATGAGTATTCCCCCTTGATAGATCTGAAAAATGTTTTTTGACTTGTAGTTCCTATACTATATGGAATATCTGAATGAAACTTCACTGATATGTTTAACACCATAGAATAGGAAACAGAGTCTCTCAGCTCAAAGAAATGCTTTACAGCCTGATCTAAATCTACACTGGTCAGAATGCTCCAAGTTGTTGGGTGGTTTATATTAATATTTATTTACAGTAAGGACATCATATCTCTGTCTATCTCAGTTCTGTGGCTCTTTAGCTATTATATATCTCAAAAAATAAGTTAGGATGCACAGCAGTGGCGGGGTATCATGCAGTGCCTGCGGTGCTTTTATTTTTTGTAGTTTTTGGTGTTTTTCGTGTTAAGCATTTTTTCCCCAAAATAGTATAGTAGGGTTGAACTACAAGTTCTGCCAACATTAGTTTAATACAGTCCTTCCCCTAGAACAGTATTCAAGGATACACAAATGGCTAAAAGGGAATTACCTTAAAAATTCTGTAAAGAAAATGGGACACCTAAACTGATAACTGTTAACTGTTATTTGTCCATAAAATGGTACAGTTTTGTTTTACAGTGTAGTGCTGTATCCGAAAGATGCAGATGGAATGTAAACAGTATGGGCGTTGATCAGACTGCTCCTGTAGGAGCAGTCTGATCAAGGTCTACACTGTCAGAGCTGTAGATAAGAGGGGTATTTGATGATAATTGAGTGATAATTTTTCTTTTTTCTCATTGAAACCATATGTTGTGACCCCTCGTCTGACCCGTCTCATCGAGACGGTTCAGATGAAGGGGTCACAAACCGTATGTTGTGACCCCTCATCTGAAGCGTCATGTTGAGACGGTTCAGATGAGGGGTCACAACATATGTTTTTAAGCAGAATTTACAAAAATTATCCCTAATTATCCCCAAATACTCCCTCTTATCTAGAGCTCTACACTGTGTTGCCCAGACCTGTCTGTCTGTCCCAATACTCAGAATTTCTATGATAATGCTTGAACTACTTCCAGTCTATCCACTATTGCAACGTATCCTTGTTGGAGCAGTTTCAGAAATGTTCCGTTACCCAAAACCGGGCCACGTAGCGCAGTCGGTAGGGCTTCTGACTCCAGAGCCAGAGATCCAGAGTTCAGTACCGGGTCCGGCCACTTTCATTTTTCCTTCCACTAATTCAAGAAGGGCAGTTGTCAGTTACTGGCGAAAGTATGTGTACTGAGTACTTAGGAGGTCTAAGCCTGCCCAGGAATACTGTGGTTAGGTCCATCCCAACATGACCATAGCTGTAAAGCATGTAAAGCATGTAAAGCAACAACAACAAACAACAACAACCATTCCCCCAAAAAATGATAAAAAGAACAAAAACATCTTAGTCATTTGTTCAAAGACACTGCTCAGTTGATCTTTGTCACAAAATTTACCTTTAACGGTACCTGTCAGCTATATTATTAACAACTTCTGCGGTGATCATTTTATCAGCAAGAAGTTCATAGAGTACAGCAAACGTCTGATATAGTATGATGTCACAAATTTAGTTACCACGATTTTAACTGAATTGTTTTAATACAGTTATAATTGAACAAAAGAAATCAGATTATTGGCGTATAGATGATCTGATAGTTGAGTATAACAAATTTTCATGTCTTATAGTAGGATGTTTGAGCAGCGACACGACAAAACCAACAAAGTGGTTGTGCGCCCAGGGCAGACTCAGATCAGCCTAGGCATCCGCCCAGTCTGATCAGAGTCTTCACTGTCCGCATGAAGGTAGCCTAGATACTTAGCTACCCTGTAAGGTCTTAGCGAAGAGTCTGAACAGGCTGAGTGGATGTCCAGGCTGATCTGAGTGTGCGCTGGGTGCACAACTACTTTGTTGGTTTTCACGTGTCGCGGCTTGTTTGTTGCATTAGACGGTAGGTGTATAGTTCTCTTTCAGCATACATCCTGGCTAGGACTAGGAGGAACAGGGACATATGTAATCCCCAATCTTCCAACTCCATATGGTTTAACAGTATTTGGTAACATCATCTACTGGGTTGACAGAAATCTGAAAAAGATCTTTAAATCCCCTAAAAGGGCCAAGATTATGCCTGCTCCTAAATGGCTGAAAGCTGGCTTACATTCATTAACAGATATTGTGATGTTTGATAAAAATAAACAACCCAATGGTAAGTAATGTTTTTATTCTATATATTGGAATTTCATATATGAGCCACGACATGACAAAACCAACAATGTGGTTGAGCGCCCAGCGCAGACTCAGATCAGCCTGGGCATCCGCCCAGTCTGATCAGAGCCTTCACTGTCCGCATGGAGGTAGCTTAGGCTCTTAGCTACCCTTTGAGCATTTAACAAAGAGTCTGATCATACTGGGTGGAATAATGCCCAGGCTGATCTGAGTCTACGGTGGGCACATAACCACATTGTTGGTTTTGTCGTGTCGTGGCTCATATACTGCATACCAAAAGAAACGCCTACAAGTTTATGTTCTTTTTTACAGCACTGTGACTGGGAAATTTCAGTTTGATCATTGTACAGAATATGATTTTCATCCAACTACAATACATGATGAAGCCGTCAAGATTTTAGTCTTGAGTAAAACAGTTATTTCACTTTCTCAATAAACATTGAATGGCATTAAAAGAGTATCTTCCGTTTCCAATAAAGCATATTGTGTTAAGAAATGTCCTCTGATATGCAGCTGTTAGAAAAACGCTTAATTTGTTTGAATGATTAGGCTATTCGCTAGACGACAGCGTTTTGAAATCGGTCAATTTGCAAATTACCTCCCTTTGCTTTAAACAAAGAGTAAATATAAAAAATCTATATGCCCACTGTTTGTGGCTTGATGCTGCAATTTAAAAAAAAGAAAAAATGACTAACCATGCTGTGTTTCACTACAGTATTACTACTGATACAAACATTTTCCTTTTCTGTTAGAACAAAACAGAGTTAGAACGTTCAATAGAAATCCCTATGTTAAAGTGCAATACCTGTTTACATTTTCTGGATAACTGACTTTGGTTGTGTTGTTTTTCAAGAGCAAAAGACAACCAAGGCCAAACTTAATTATGGTATATTGTCTTCAGACCCAAGAATATACAACTGCAGGTAAATTTCGTTTCCCAAAGATTTTGCATTTAAAAATGTGACCTCTTAAACATGCCTGTCTTTTGTAACTTTGAATTTAAAAGATTTGGTTGTCCCAGTCACAGTGTAAAAAATATTGAGCATTTCAGAAGTTCTTTTACTTTAAAACAGATAGACACGCAAAAATAACAAGATAAAAACTGGTAGCAGTAGTATACTTTTGCAACTTTGTTATGTATACTTTGTAGGCATTTCTTTTGGTGTTCAGTATGCATTATCATATATATATAAAGGATCTAACAGAAGTAGTCATGTCATATGAAATTTATGAAACGAGCCTTTGGCTCGTTTCATAAATTTCGTATGAATTGAGCATGAGTGTAAGATTCTGTTGATCATATTACCCTTTAAAATGGCATTTTATCCCCTTTAAAATGAACATTCAATGAGAAAACATGTTGGCATGCTGGGCAGTGTAGCGCAGTCGGTAGGGCACCTGAGTTGTAAGCCAGAGGCCCTGGGTTCGATACTCGGTCCAGCCACTTATTTTCATGTCCCCTTCCGCCAATTCAAGAAGGGCAGTAACTCAGTTACTGGTGAAAGTAAGTGCACTTAGTACTGGTTAACCGCTCAGGCGGTCTAAGCCTGCCCAGGAATAGTGTGGTCAGGTAAACTGACCATCCCGACATAACCATAGCTGTTTACTGTGGACATTAAACAATAACACAACAACAACATTGTTGACATGGTTGCTGTTTGTGACAGGTGACATACACCTGGGCCAGGTAAACATCGTCATTATACCCCTGACATATGAAGTATATTGTGGGGTATATAGTTTTCATTTTTCTGTCTGTTCATCTGTCTGTCTGTCCGTCAGTCCGTTCGTCCATGCGTGTGTGCGTCCGTTAACATTTGTGTTAATTTGACTTATCATCATCTGGATGCTGCCGCTGACCCAAGGTCAAGGCCACAGACTTTAACCATTGCGTTAAAGTTTTGTGTTAAGTTTTTAATTTTGCTTATGTTTCCAATATCCTTTGATGAAGCCTGTTGGTATGTGCCTAGATTTACTTACAGGTTCAAGCAGAATACTTATCTTCATCTGGATGCTGCTGCTGACCTAAGGTCAAGGTCACAGACTTAGGCATTTGCGTTAAACATTTGCGTTAAATTTAAAGTCTTCTTTTATAGTTCTTATATCCTTTGATGGAACCTTTTGATATTTGACTAGGGTTACTTTTAGGTTCATACAGGGTAGTTTACATCATCTGGATGCTGCTGCTTACCAGTCACAGACTTGTGTATTTGCATTAAAGTTTTGTGTTGAGTTTATATTCTTTGCTTATATTTCCAACATCCTTCAATGAAACCTTTTGACATATGACTAGGTTTACTTAAATGTTCATGTAGAATACTTGACATCATTGGATGCTGCTGCTGACCTATGGTCAAGGTCACAGACTTAAACATATATGTATTTAAGTTTCGTGTTAAGTTTATATCATGTTCATGCAGATTAGATGACATCATCAGGATGCTGCTGCTGACCAAGGTCATGGGCCCAGACTTATATGTTTACATTAAAGTTTTGTGTTAAGTTGGTACACTTTGCTGATATTTGTAATATACTTTGATGGAACCATTTGATAGGTGACTAAGTTTACTTCTAGGTTCAAACCATGTATAAAATTGGTTTATCATATGACGTCACCTCTGAGAGTGTAATAAAGCCATGCATTAAATGCGATAATCCACTAGTGGATTAAATATGCAAATTACGTCGTAACGTTATACGTTGACGTCCATAAAAACGTCGCTTTTTCTAATGGCGAAATCATGACGTTTTAGTGTAAATTTTGTTGATAAAATGCGATTTCAGTGTTATATGATAAATAGAACCTTGCATTCGTGCTCCTGTATTATTGAATTTATTAAACTCGTTGGGGAAAACCGATAAGATGCTCAGCAAAGCCTCGCATCTTATCTTTTTCCCCAACTTGTTTAATAAATTCAATAATACATGAGCACTCATGTAAGATCCTCTATTTCATTAGGCATAGTTTCATAAGGCGGTGGTTTCCTTAAGCGGTGGCGCTGGTCGGGGGTATACGTGAGCCCCTGCTCACTTGCTCTAGTTATATCTCCGGCATACAAAGTAGGTCAGGGTGTATAGTTTATGTCATTCCATCTGTTTGTCTGTCCGTCAACTTTTACATCGACATTTTGCTGTAAATCTTTTGGATTGCTCATCTCTTGTAACCCCGGGCCGTATTCATAAAGCAACTTAAGTGGTTGCTATGCTGTTGCTAAGGCCAAATTTCTTTGAAGGAGATTCCCTACAACTATGAAATTTTGTCTGGAGGAACAGTCTTTGTAAGACTGTTCCTCCAGACCAAATTTCATAGTTGTAGGGAATCTCCTTTATAGATATTTAGCCTTGGCAACCGCATAGCAACCACTTAAGTGGCTTTATGAATACGGCCCCACATGTCATGTATGGATGCTGACCTAAGGTCAAGGTCACAAACTTTGTATTTTGTACCTGTATAACATTGTATTGAAGTTTTGTGTCAAAATTACGCTTTCATTAGGCGGTGGCACTGGTCGGGGTATACGTGAGCCCCTGCTCACTTGCTCTAGTTTGTGCAGCATAGTTTAGCTAGAAAACTTAATAAAGCCTTGACATTTGACTGTAGGCTAATGATGCTTTGCACAGCTGAGTGTTCTTTTACCTGGGCCCTGTTGTTCAAAGCATCGTTAGCCTTATGAGCTGGCTAAGAGGTCAACTCGGTGAGTGTTTTACGACTTTTAAAGTAACCGCCAAATACACTGAAATTTTTTGTTGAAAATTTATGAGGAGCTTTTGCACTGATATTTTTTGCTGAAAATATGTGAGAAGCTTTTGCAATGCAAAAGCATTTCATATTTTTTCAACAAAAAATATTGGCATATTTGAGGATATTAATGTTTGAAATTTTAACTAAGTCATTAATTTTGAACAACTTGGCCCTTATAAACACACACTAAACTTGTCTTTTTTTGAAACTATGTTTGACATTGTAATTTCAGTGACCAACCCCTGTTCAGAGAACTATGGTGGATGTGAACAGTTATGTTTTGCCATGTGGCACAGGAAGAAGCCGGAGTGTGCCTGTGCTGTTGGGCAACTTGCTGGGGATGGCAAATCATGTCAAGGTAAGAGGGACTGTTGGAATTAAAATCTTAAAAGAGTTCCCTTAAGAGCAGAGAACACATTCAGAAGAAGGAAAATGGGCCAGACTACGTAGGTTTGGCTAATAAAGCCTCGTCAGTGACTCAACAATATCTGGTGACGATACCAGAAAAAAGCATGCTGTAATTTCTTGATTTTAATTGGGCAGTCAATTCAAAGACTGAATAGTATCAAAAAGGGTCCAAATAATATAAAAGATGATGATCTAGAACAAGAGTCTAAACAAATATAAAATTTAAGATTCTTCAGAACATATCCCCTGATCTCAAAGGACGAAAATAAGATATAATTTACACTGTGGATGATGTACAGGGAGACGTTTTACGGCCACCACATGGCACAACACCAGCTGCAGCAAAAAAAAAGGTAAAGGTTTCCCATAGCCTAATAGCCGTAGGGGCAGTGGGGGTTAGAGACCCACTGTATCTTGGGCACAGCTGATGAAAGGCGGAGCCCATCCCTCTTCTTTCGCTGCCTTATCCTTCCCTAATTCGAAAAAGGTACCCATTTACTGCTGGGTTGACAGAGAGAGTTTTCCAGTCATCGGATGGCGATGGTGAGCCGCGAACTCACGACCTTCCGGCGACTTTCTGCACAATAACCAAGCCACTCTAACCACTCGGCTACCACGCCTCTCAGCTGCAGTAAAGTAAAATTAAAATCTTAAAGAGTTCCCTTAAGGGCAGAGAACACATTCCAGAGAAGGAAAATGGGCCAGACTACTAGTTTCAGCTAATAAAGCCTCGTCAGTGACCCTGACAATATCAGAAACAAGACCTGTCACAGGGCCAGGATAGCTCGCCTGACAGCGCCTTGCCCATCACATAAAAAACTTTAACGTAAAACTTTAACATTTTGCTAATGCCGACACCAACGCCGCCACTGATGCTGACGCCGGGGGTAGTGCAATAGCTCTTCCTGAACTTTGTTCAGGCGAGCTAAAAAGCAGATTGTAAAAGCAGATTGTAATTTCTGAATTTTAATTGGGCAGTCAATTCAAAGACAAGTTTTTCAGCTGATAGAGACGAAGTCCCAGTAGAGCTACTGAGATTACCTTTTGCCTATCATCCATGGGTATATATTTTTTGTTTTGTTTAACACTTTAAGTACCAGTGACGAAAAATAGCATAATTTGCAAACAGCGTAGATCGTGATGAGGCGGCTCATGATGAGCCGTCTCATCTAGATCTACACTGTTTGCCCACTAATCTTTGAATTCTCAATCTTAAATGCCATGGATTTTGGTCTTTGAATTTTTTGCAGACGTAAATTTTGTTGTCTGCCTTTTTGTGCTTAAAGAGTTAAACATATTCTCACGAGCTGCTGGATGGATTTTGACCAGCCATGATAAGAAGCAGCAGGCAGCAATGTCCTTCAAGTATGCAAAACAAAAAATATACACTCTGATGTACGATTTTAAGCCATGTCCGGACTGAAATTAAAATCTTTATAGATTTTTTGCAAGAGCAGAGAACACATTTAAATGCAGGAACATGGCCTATACTTTGAAATTTTGGCTACTCAAGCCTCAATGGGGACCCTGACAATATCTGATGATGAATCCCAGAGAAAAGCATACTACAATTTGTTTTTGATAGGGCAGTTGATTCAAAGACTGATTTTTTAATAGTATCAAAAAGGGTCCAAGTGATTAAAAAGCGATGATCTAGAACAAGAGTCTAAACCAATAAAAAATTAAAAGCCTGCTTGATTGTGCTTACTGATTAGTCCTTATTCGTCATATTTTAGATTTACCAGGATTCTTTGTTGTTGTTCTATTGTTTAACGTCAACAGTAAACAGCTATGGTCATATCGGGACGGTTGACCTAGCCACACTATTCCTGGGCAGGCTTACATGTAGGCTTTCTAAGCGGTTAACCAGTATTAAGTGCACTTACTTTCACCAATAACTGACAACTGCCCTTCTTGAATCAGCGAATGGAGAAATGAAAGTTAGTGGCCAGACCGGGAATCGAACCCAGGACCTCTGACTTATAAGTCAGACACCCTACAGACTGCACACGTGGCCCGGCTACCAGGATTCATAGATTGTGTATGCAAAAAGGGAAGGCTCTGATCAGACTGTGCATTTGTACAGGCTGATCTGAGTCTTTCCTTAATGCAGCTGCCGTAAAGTACTTTTCACACATTGTTAGTCAAATGTATGCTCTATCCCTTTCAGCTCCATCTGAGTTCCTGATATTGGCCGCTGAGACAGAAATAATGAGCATCTTCCTTGACAGGTCTATAAAATCATCCCCATTACCTGCCCTTCAGAATCTGAGTGGTGCCGTTGGTATTGATGTGGATTTCGAGGATAATGAGATCTACTTTTCTCAAGTCGGCATGAAGCAGTTGTCAAAATATGTCCCTGGAAACAGTTCAGGGTATCAGAATTTAACACAAATCAACTCTACAAGTGACAGGACAGGTAATTGCCTTAACATATTTGCGAAGAGATAGGACTCATACAGTCACTGAAAACATGTAGTCTGGCAAGAAAAAGAAAAAAATCATTGTATACCTGAAGATTCTGTTTGTAGACAGCTAAAGGCTTTGCAGTCATTTATTTCCAGGAGTTGTTTATTATGTCCCCCCTACGATGGAGGGTGGGAGGGACATATTGTTTTAGTGTGGATCCTGTCGGCATCAGTTAGCTTCTTGTCTGCACTCTATCTCCTGAAGGGAAGCATGGATTTTGACCAAACTTGCACAGATACATCACTGGGTCGGGGAGGGGGGGACTGATTAGATTTTGGTGACCTTGACCTTATTTTCAAGGTCACAGGAGATCAAAGAATAATGAAAAAGTAGCTTTTCTGCACCCTATCTCCTTAAGGAATAGATGGATTTTATAAAAATGGCACAGATATATTACTGGGAGATGGCAAAGAACTGGTTAGATTTTGGTGACCTTGACACCATTTTCAAGGTCGCAGGAGGTCAAAGAGTGTTGAAAAACACCTTGTCTGCACCATATCTCCTGAATGGATGGATGGATTTTACCAAACTTGCACAGATATATCACTGGGAGATGGCAAGGACTGTTTAGATTTTTGTGACCTTGACCCCATTTTTAAGGTCACAGGAGGTCAAAGAATGTTGAAAAATGCCTTGTCTGCACCATATCTCCTGAATGGATGGATTTGAACCAAACTTGCACAGATATATAATTGGGAAATGCAAAACAACTGATTAAATTTTGGTGACCTTGACCCAATTTTCTAGGTCATAGGAGGTCACAGAATGTTGAAAAATGCCTTGTCTGCACCATATCTCTTGAACAGATGGATGGATTTGAACCAAACTGTCACAAATACAACACTGGGAGATGGAAAATAAGTGATTAAATTTTGGTGACCATGACCTCATTTCCAAGGTCAAAGGAGGTCTTAACTTGGCAGCTTTTAAGGAAAATTATACTGCTAGGAAAGCACAGGTGGGGGGGCATCTGTTTTTGTCCAAAAACATTTCTAGTTTCAAAAGTGATGTTTTAGAAATTTCATTTATGTATATTGTACATTGTTAAGTGGGCCTTGAGGAAAAGTAGTTGTAGTTAATTACCCACTGAAATAAAGTCTTAATCATTATTTGAGCCGCGACACGACAAAACCAACAATGTGGTTGTGCGCCCAGTGCAGACTCAGATCAGCCTGGGCATCCTCCAGGTTTGACCAGACTCTTCGCTAAGTGCTCAAAGGGTAGCTAAGGGTCTAAGCTACCTCCATACGGACAGCGAAGACTCTGATCAGACTGGGCGGATGCCCAGGCTGATCTGAGTCTGCGCTGGTCGCACAACCACATTGTTGGTTTTGTCGTGTTGCGGCTCATTTCAGTAATATTTTGTGTTTAGAAAATGGATCAGCCCTAGTCCTGGGTTCGCTACCCAGTCTGGCCACATACTTTCATTTCTCCTTCCGCTGATTCAAGAAGGGCATTTGTCAGTTACTGGCGAAAGTATGTGCACTTAGTACTGGTTAACTGCTTAGGAGGTCCAAGCCTGCCCAGGAATAGTGTGGATAGGTTAACTGGCCGTCCCAACATGACCTTAGCTGTTTACCGTGGACATTAAGCAACAAATCAATCAATCAGTCTGGTTTGTGATTTGTTGATAAAAATTCAATGTTTGAGGTTAGTTACAAAGTAGATCATATTCCAAGGATGGAGCACAAGGGGTATATCTACATATAACTGTATAACTGTATAACAAACTGTGAATTATTACTCGACAATTCACAGATTGAGCTGAACTATTTCAATTTATCACTCAAAAATGCTGGAAAATTATTCTTTTCCATCAAATTCTCGCACCTGTTTTTCCACTTTAAGGAATTAACAATATCCCAATACTTGCAGTTTCAACAGAACCAGGTACTATTCCACCGCTGTCTGTACTCGCTACAGTAGCCGAGGGTTTGGCATATGACTGGATCAACAAGAGGCTATACTGGTCGGACGCGTCAAGCAGCAGTATTGTGGGGATGTATGCTAATGGCACGGATAAAAGAAATTTGGCAGTGGTAGCATCCCCGAGAGCTGTGGCTGTTAATCCATGTAAAGGGTAAGTAGATTTTGACGGTAATAAATGGGCTTTGCTACAGGGTTTCAGTTAAGCATTAGAAACAACACTAACATTCTTTTGTCAGTTGTTCAAACCATTGCTAGCCTAAAGCAGTTGTTAGTCAAAAAGCAGTTGTTAGTCAAGGATTTGTTAAGTGTTTTTGCATACTTAAAATCTAGTGTGCTGATAGTTTTTGTTAGAAATCTAAAACCACACCTGGTTAACTATGTTTCCAGAGCTGTTACGAAAGGAAAAAGAGTCATAGTTCCAAAACTACTTGGTCATTGTGGCTAAACAAATTTGTTTAGCCACGATGACCAGGTTGCTTGGGAACTAGGACTCTTTTATGTTTCGTAACAGCTTTTGTATATACATAGTTAATCAGGGGTGAAAAACATGCAAAAGCTTCTCACATTTTATCTGCAAAATCTGGCAGTGTCTTTACATACAGTGTATGTAGAATGTAATGTTTTGTTAACTAACAACATCTTAAGTTCTGAACTACTGAGCCCAGATGCCTGAACAGCTAACAGTGCAGAAGCTGTTCAGTCTGCTCTTTATCTGTACTTCTTGCCCAGATGTTGTTGCCCCATTCTTCAAATACTGTATTAATCCTAATAAATGCCCCTGCATTAATACACACCCCGTGCCTCATTTCCAAAAATTATGTTATATTAACTTGCATTAATTCCTGTTTGCTTCTCTGGATAAGGTAGGTCTTTGAAATGGGGTCTACTGTTAAAGAGAAGAATTTGCACCAAGAGGAGCAAATTCTCTTCTTTCAGGGTTGACCCCTACTGAGAAGTAGAGTTATTGCCTTTGAAAGTATACCCATCACCTGTTTATTGCTTATCATAGGTACTTTGGCAGTTTCTATTTACTACACTTCAGACTCAAAATAACACCTCATTTTGCAAAATGCAACACCCCAGGGTGTTTTTATAGGATTAAAACGGTAGTTTTTAGCTCATCTGAGCCGAAGGCTCACAGGGGAGCTTATAGTATAGGCAGGCATCCGTCGTCCGTCTGTCAATATTTTCAAAAGACATCTCCTCTGAAACTACAAGGCCCATTGTTACCAAATTTCATATACAGCATCTGTAGGCAGGGGGAACTAATAATACTGTTTTTTTTATCCAAATCCCTTTTGAACTTTGGTTGCTATGGCAACTTACAGTTTCCATTGACTTGTATGGGAAAAATTGAAAATTTGCATTTATTGCTATGTCACTGTAGATATTTTGACAAATCTTTTACAGAAATGTTCCTTGAGCGAGAAATTTCTATAAATTACACAATTTGGCTGGTTGCCATGGCAACCAAATGGTTAAAAAATTTAAAAATCTTCTCCTCAGAAACTATGCAACTAATAAAGCTCAAGCTTCACTGAAAGAATCTTAGTACTAGCCTCTATAAAATTACTGTTTTTTTTGGCAGTTGCTCTAGCAGTTTGGTTGCTATGGCAACTTACAGTTGCCATTGACTTATAATGGCAAAATGGAATATTTGCATTTATTGCTATGTCACTGAAGATATTTTGACAAAACTTTTATAGAAATGTTCCTTGAGTAGTCCTGAACCAGCCATGTTAAATTTATGCAAATTGCGCTATTTGGCTGGTTGCCATTGCAACCGAATAGTTAAAAATAGAAAAATATTAAAGAATCATCTCCACAGAAATTATGTGGCCAATATAGCTCAAACTTTACAGAAAGATTCTTAGTACTAGTCTCTATAGAATTACTGTTTTTCATGGCAATTGCTCCAGTAGTTATGTTGCTATGGCAACTAAGAGTTACCATTCATTGACTTATAATGGGGAAAATGGAAATTGGCAATTTTTGCTGTCTAACTGCAGTTATTTAGATTTTTTCTACAGAAATGTTTCTTGAGTAGTCCTCTATGATTTATATGAATTTTCTCCAAATAGCTGAATTTGATTGGTTGCCATGCCAAAAAATATGGTAAATTTTCAGAAGAAAAAAAATCTTCTGCTCAGAAGCCATATGGGGTTTGAAGCTGATATTCTGCAAACGTGTTGATGACAGTAGCCTCTACATAAATTTTATTCTTTTTCTTCCAATCCCATAAGAACTTTGGTTGCTATGGCAACTTATAGTTTCCATTGACTTATTATTGGAAAAATGAAGCCATGAGGGGGATGAAGCTGATACTTTGCATACATATTAATAACATTAGCCTCTACCTAAGGTATGTTTTATATTATCATTGCCCATGTGAATTCATTGCTATTGCAACTTCAAGTTTCCATAGACTTATAATGGGGAAAGTGGACATTTGCTATTCATGTCTGTGTTACTGCAGATATTTTGACAAAAGCTTTACAGAAATGTTCCTGGAGAAGTGCTCTACCAGCCATATGAATTTTTTTTCAAAATACCTGATTTTGATTGGTTGCCATTGCAGCTGAAAGGCCAAATTTTCATTTTTATGCCCCCAACTTCGGAGAAGTTGAGGGGGCATATTGGTTTGGGCCTGTCCGTCTGTCCGTCTGTCCGTCTGTCCGTAACGCTTTTTGGCAGCTGGGAAACTCAAGAACCGCTTATGCTAGGATCTTGAAATTTTGTATGTGGCATGTATATGAAAAATAAGCGGACCCGTATTTTTTCTTTTTTCCGCCGGTCACGTATTTTCTGAGTTATGCCCCTTTTTCGACTTAGTCTATGGAACCTTGTGACCAAAATATCTCAAGAACCCCTGATGCTAGGATCATGATTTTTTGCAGGATGACATTGCCCAAGGTGTAGATGACCTGATTAACTTTTGAAAAAAATTCCTGAATTTTTTACCGAGTTATGCCCCTTTTTCGACTTAGTGCATTGTAAGCCTATGGAACCTTGTGACCAAAATATCTTAAGAACCCCTGATGCTAGGATCATGATTTTTTGCAGGATGACATTGCCCAAGGTGTGGATGATCTGATTAACTTTTGAAAAAAATTTGTGAATTTTTGACCGAGTTATGCCCCTTTTTCGACTTAGTGCATTTTAAGCCTATGGAACCTTGTGACCAAAATATCTCCAGAACCCCTGATGCTAGGATCATGACTTTTTGCAGGAAGACATTGCCCAAGGTGTAGATGACCTGATTAACTTTTGAAAAAAAATCATGAATTTTTGACTGAGTTATGCCCCTTTTTCGACTTAATGCATTGTAAGCCTATGAAACCTTGTGACCAAAATATCTTAAGAACCCCTGATGCTAGGATCATGATTTTTTGCAGGAAGACATCGCCCAAGGTGTAGATGACCTGATTAACTTTTGAAAAAAAATCATGAATTTTTGACTGAGTTATGCCCCTTTTTCGACTTAATGCATTGTAAGCCAATGAAACCTTGTGACCAAAATATCTTAAGAACCCCTGATGCTAGGATCATGATTTTTTGCAGGATGACATTGCCCAAGGTGTAGATGATCTGATTAACTTTTGATAAAAATTCCTGAATTTTTGACCGAGTTATGCCCCTTTTGCAACTTAGTGCATTGTAAGCCTATGGAACCTTGTGACCAAAATATCCCAAGAATCCCTGATGCTAGGATCATGATTTTTTGCAGGAAGACATTGCTCAAGGTGAAGATGACCTGATTAAGTTCTGAAAATCATTTGTGAATTTTTGACTGAGTTACGCCCCTTTTTCGGACATAGGCATTTTTATAGGAATAAGCTTGTGAACAAAATACAGTATCTGAAGAACGGAATAAGCTAGGATCCTTATGTTTGGCATGCAGGTTTGGACTAAGGTGTAGATGACGTGATTAACTTTTGAGCCTATTTCATAGATGTCTGATAGAATTTTTCCCATTTTCGAACATAGGCATTTCGAATAGGAAGAAGCTAAATGAATAACATTGTGAACAAAATATTTGAAGAACCGCTAAGCTATGTTTCTTATATTTGGAATACAGTTAAAGGCTAAGATGTAGATGAACCGATTAAAACCCCACCCCTTTCTGACTTAAACATTTAGGGATAAACATTCTTTAGAGGCAAGCATATGTTTGGGGGCATAGTGTTTCATAAACACATTTTCTAGTTTTTTTTTCAGTTTTTTTATTTTGCTGAAGATCTTCTTCTGAGAAGCAATTAAGAGGGGATTAAGCTTTTTAGCTCACCTGAGCCAAAGGCTCAGAGGTGAGCTTATAGGATGGGAGTCGAGCCGTCGTCCGTCCGTGGGTCCGTGCGTGCGTGCGTCAACACTTTCAAACATAAATATCTCAGAGACCAGTGGGCCGATTGCAATCAAATTTTATCTGAAGCATCATTTGGGTGGGGTAAAGGCTGCATTAGGTTTTGGTGCCGATCAGCTCAGAACTCTGGTTTCCATGGCAACAGATAGCCCCCATAGGGTTATAATGGGGAAAATGGCGTCATCACGTTTTCTCAACTGTTTTTGATTAGATCCTTATCATACTTGCAGGTAATGATGACATACACAAGAGCTTGGATGAGTACGAAATTTGGCCGGATTCGAGCACAGACTACGGAGTTAGCTGCCCTTGAGCGTTTGAAAAAAATCCCATAGGGTTATAATGGGGAAAATGGCATCATCACGTTTTCTCAATTGATTTTGCTTAGATCCTTATCATACTTGCAGGTAACGATGACATACATAAGAGCTTGGATGAGTTCGAAATTTTGGATGATTCGAGCACAGACTACGGAGTTAGCTACCCTTGAGCGTTTGAAAAAAATCCCATAGTGTGTTAATGGAGAAAACGTCATCACATATTTTTAGAAAAACTTTGTCATCGCTCTATTGCCTACATTTCTCAACGGATTTTAAAATAACTTCACACAAATGTAGGGCATGACAATATCTTGAGCAAGTTCGACTTTCAGGATGCTGCGCCCAAGGTCAAGGTCACTGTGGCTATTTTTAGAAAAACTTTGTCAGCGCTCTAGCACCTACATTTCTCAGCAGATTTTAAAATAACTTCACACAAATGTAGGGCATGACAATATCTTGAGCAAGTTTGACTTTCAGGATGCTGCGCCCAAGGTCAAGGTCACTGTGGCTATTTTTAGAAAAAAATTGTCAGCATTCTAGCACCTACATTTCTCAGCAGATTTTAAAATAACTTCACACAAATGTAGGGCATGACAATATCTCGAGCAAGTTCGACTTTCAGGGTGCTGCACCCAAGGTCAAGGTCACTGGGGCTATTTTTAGAAAAAACTTGGTCATCGCTCTAGCGCCTACATTTCTCAACAGATTTTAAATCAACTTCACACAAATGTAGGGCATGACAATATCTCAAACAAGATTGACTTCCAGGGTGCTGCGCCAAAGGTCAAGGTCACTGTGGCTATTTTTAGAAAAAACTTTGTCAGCGCTCTAGCACCTACACTTCTCAATGGATTTTAAAATAACTTCACACAAATGTAGGGCATGACAATATCTCGAGCAAGTTCGACTTTTAGGGTGATGTGCCCAAGGTCAAGGTCACTGTGGCTATTTTTAGAAAAACTTTGTCAGCGCTCTAGCACCTACATTTCTCAATGCATTTTAAAATAAATTCACACAAATGTAGGGCATGACAATATCTTGAGCAAGTTCGACTTTCAGGATGCTGTGCCCAAGGTCAAGGTCACTGTGGCTATTTTTAGAAAATTTTTGTCAGCGCTCTAGCACCTACATTTCTCAACGGATTTTAAAATAAATTCACACAAATGTAGGGCATGACAATATCTCGAGCAAGTTTGACTTTCAGGGTGCTGCAATCAAGGTTTTTCATTAGATCCTTATCATACTTGCAGGTAATGATGACATACATAAGAGCTTGGATGAGTTTGAAATTTGGCCGGATTCGAGCACCGACTATGGAGGTAGCTGCCCTTGAGCGTTTGAAAAAATCCCATAGTCTTATAATGGAGAAAACAACGTCATCACATTTTCATTTTTCATCGGATCCTCTTCATACTTGCAGGTAATGAGGATATGCATAAAAGCTTGGATTAGTTAGCATTTCGGCTAGATCCCACCACTGACTATGGAGTACCTGCCCTGAGCATCCAAAAAATCAATGTCGCCACTTTTTCTTGGTTTCTGCTGATCCGATCCTTTTCAAACTTGCAGGTAATGAGGAAATGCATAATAACTTAAACAAGTTCAAATTTTGGCCAGATCAGGCCAACCACTACGAAGTTAGCTGCCCTTGACAGCTCTGTCTATTGTGCTCTTGATCGGATACTTTTTAAACTTGCATATATTAAATGAGGGCATACATAATGTTTTGGATGAGTTTAATTTTCAGCCTGATTGGACCACTGACTTTGGAGTTAGCTGCCCTTGAGCATCTTAAATATCCCTATAGGTTTACAATGTCTCTCAGGTGAGCAATTGTTGCCCTTTGGGTTACTTGTTTTTTTTACATAAATGTTTGTAATATTATCCTCTACATAAATGGAGTTTTTTATTACTGTTGTGCATGGTGTTTTGTTGCTGTAACCTCATTGCTCAGGTGAGCGGTATAGGGCCATTGGCCCTCTGGTTACAGTATTTTTTGGTATTGCCCTTTAATAATTTTGCTTTCATTTCAGCTATCTGTTTTGGACGAGCTGGGTTATGTTACCCAAGATAGAGCGTAGTTCACTGACGGGCAGCAAGAGAACAGTTATTGTTGACACTGACCTTGGCTGGCCAAACGGACTGGGCATAGATTACATTGAGAACATGCTTTATTGGGTAGATGCTCTCAAGTGAGTATTACTAAAGAGTT
This sequence comes from Ctena decussata, assembly GCA_963989385.1. Taxonomy (NCBI): domain Eukaryota; kingdom Metazoa; phylum Mollusca; class Bivalvia; order Lucinida; family Lucinidae; genus Ctena; species Ctena decussata. The sequence continues at coordinate 42,001,390 of OZ022514.1, forward strand.
CCAGTAAATAGTTTGAGCTCTTGATATGAATTTTGTGTAGCCAGATATAGATGTTGATATTTCCAGCAGCGGTGTAAACTTAGGTCGCTTCAGGTTCTAGAAGGCCTTTGTAAAAGTATGAGAGTTTCCACTGTTGTGGTAGACTGAGTATGTGTTAGCATTCTTGTTCCCATCTGCACCCCCTGTTTGCACATACATCTGCATCTGGGTCAGACTCACCTAGGTTAACCATCTGCATTTAGGTATGTTTCTCGCAATTTAAAGGACTATGAAACTTACAATAATTTGAGTAAGAATTTGGACACCCAAAGAATTGGAACAAGCTTCAAAATCGTGAAAATAATTATTTTAGCCAATCCAAAGTATTGGTCCATACTTAAAAAACGCAAAAACATTTGTAATTTTAGTGACCCAATGAATTGGGACAGCGTTTTTGGGCCTCAAAGTGATCTAAAACGTGCCTGCTTTTGCTTGTTTACAAGCGCTGTCCACATGCATTATCTTCATACTCGCTTGTAAACAAAGGTAAAACGGCATAAACGAAAGCCGTAATTATTGTTTTCTATGCAGTATTGCCTCAGAGAATATTTTAACTGAAATACCTGCCTTCTAGAATGTCTGAATGTTTCGCTGTTACATAAAATTTGTCTTGGAATACCTGATAAAATAAACCTGTGCAACAGTCGGCCATTTTAATTCGTCATGCGCGCTGAGTGTTTGCTGGAAACACATACCAGTTTGTTGGTTTTGTCGTGTTGCGGCTCAATTCTTGAAAATTCAAAGACTACAGGACTACAGGACAAACAGTGTAGATCCAGATTAGGTCCGAATTTGAATCTATGCTGTCTGTAAATTCGGCTATTATCATTTCTATCGCTCTAAGGATAGTGACTGTGAGTGAGTGATATGGATTTCACGGCTCATCAGCACAAAATAGGCTATTTCGCGCCGAAGCTTTAAGAATGAACAGAGACTTTGGACAGGTTTCTTTCACAGTGCCACTAGAATAAGAGATTTGCTTTACAGGGACAGAATACAGAGTCTATGCTGTCTGTAAATTTGGCTATTATCATTTCTATCGCTCTAAGGATAGTGACTGTGAGTGAGTGATATGGATTTTACGGCTCATCAGCTAGCTATTTCGCGCCAAAGCTTTGAGGATGAATAGAGACTTTGGACAGGTTTCTTTCACAGTGCCACTAGAATAAGAGATTTGCTTTTCAGGGACAGAATAGAGAGAAGTGACTTTAGCGGAGAAAGAAGAGAAATAATTGTACAGTCAACTGTCCATCCTTTCTCTGTGACAGTGTTTGGGAACTTTGTTTACTGGACCGATTGGATGTTACGTAAGTCATGATTTTTACAGCACAGCCTTTGCTTTAGGACTATTCCAGATAAAAGTACCTCCCTGGGAAGGACTGAAACTTTTTGTGAAAGGTGCCACAGTAAGAAATCATAGATTTCTATCTCTTTAAACCCCAACCACCAAAATTTTAATTAGTTTCTGGTCCCGCCCCAGGATGTAATTTTTTAAACGGAAAAACACCGTTCCGACATGACCATAGTTGTTTACCGTGGACGTTAAGCATCAAATCAATCAATCAATTTCCCGGAAAAGCCCTTGGTGTTTTCATAAATAGAAAGTGTATTGGCAAGGAAAAACTACATGTTGTCATAAATATCACGAAATGTTTTTAACATGTTTGTATAAATCATTGACTGAAACCAGCATTATCAACAACATGCAGACTTGCTTAAGCCATCATACTTTTCTGTCAGAATTATACATATGTTAATCAAAGTACACTAACTAAAAAGCAGACCACCAAATTTACTTCTGCAAAATTTAAAAAAAGTATGTTTTGTCCAAGATATTTGAACTAGAGGGCAAACATTGTAGATCCTGATGAGGTGGCTCATCTGAATCTACTCTGTTTGCAAATTTAACTATTTTCATTTTTGGCAGCTTATAATATCCACTTCATCTGGATCTACACTGTTACGCCTGTAGTTTTTGAATTCTCATTATGATATAGTTTGGACGTAACATTTTTGAAAGTTTGCAGATGTAAAATTTTGTCATCCGCTCTTTGCACTTTAAGGGCTAAGTTTACGGTTATAATTGCAGATGGAGTATACCGAGCTGAGAAGAACACAGGTGCTGATATGAAGGTTATGATAGAGGGGATCAGCCAGAGACCCATGGAAATTACTGTCTTCACCAACAGAACTCAGATGTGTAAGTTTGTAGGGTTTCCATGGGATAGATTTTCCTAGTTTTGAGCAGTTGTCTTCCCTGTGACAAGCAGAAGCAAGACTTAGATATTACTTTTCTGTTGTCTGTTATTGCATAAACTTTGCATTGGCGCTGGGCAGCATAGCATAGAGCGTCTGACTCAGGAGCCAGAGGTCCCTGGTTCGATACCTGGTCAAGGCACTTACTTTCTCTCCCCTTCTGCTGATTCAAGAAGGGCAATTGTCAGTTGCTGGCGAAAGTAAGTGCACTTAGTACTGGTTAACGGCTTAGGAGGTCTAAGCCTGCCTGCCAAGGGATAGTATGGTTAGGTTAACTGACCATCCCGATATGACCATAGCTGTTTACTGTCGACGTAAAACAATAACACAACAACAATAAACTTTGCATCGAGTTATGAGGCTTAGCTCTGTTTCGCAACAATGGGCAAACAGGCGAGGCACCGTATTCTGTGGATTTTTGTGATTGGCTGAACAGAGCATTAGATATGTGGGGTTACTGTGAATGATTTCTGGAGGACAGGCAATGGTTTACAGTCTGTCATCTGTAACTGTTAAGAATACCTCCTCTGAAATTTTAGACCTTTCTAACCAAAGTTCAGAAATGAAAGTAGCTTAATTTTCAAACAGCTTAGATCCACATGAGGTGGTTCATTCATAATCTTAAGTGTCCCAATATTTGAGCCACATCATGTGATTTCCAACAATGTGGCATTGGTGACAAGCATAGGCTCTGTTCAGACAGCACATAAGTGCAGTCTGATCAGAGCCTATGCTTGTCACATCAGCTGTGTATGGAAGTGGCCCAATCTATAGAGCTAATGGTGAGGTCTATGATTACCCGGTATAAATGAGAAGGATGATCTGAATACCACATGACAAAATTGCCACATTGTTGAAAGACACATGACGTGGCTCGTTTAGTTTTTATACGCCCGTTTTGAAAAAACGGACGTATTATGTCATGGCGCTGTCCGTCCGTCTGTCAGTCCGTCCGTCCGTCCGTCCGTAAACATTCTTGTGCGCTCCATAACTCATTAACCGTTTGGGATATATTCATGATATTTGGTAGGAATATGTATTAGGTTGGGGGAACGTGTCGCGTACAGAAGTGGTTGCTCCCCCTTCCTTAGTTTCCAAGTTATGCCCCTTTGATTAATTTTTTCCCTGCCAGTCTTGTGTGCGCCATAACTAGATAACCGTTTGGGATATCTTCATGAAACTTCATAGCAATGTGTATGAAGTCTCAACGATGTGTCTTGTACAAAATGGCTGCTCTCTCTTTCTTCATTTTAGAGTTACATCCCTTTCATTAGTTGATTATGGTTATTTTTGTGTATACATATCTTGTGCATACCTTAACTTTGTAACTGTTTGGAATATCATGATGAAACTTTATAGCAATGTGCATGATCACAAGACAATGCGTGGCATACAAGAATGGTTGCTCCCCCTTTCTTCATTTTGGAGTTACTTCCCTTTGATAAGTAATTTTAGGCATTTCTCAGTCACTCCATATCTCCTTAACCTTTTGAAATATTAGAATGGAACTTTGAAGGAATATGTATAATAATGGGGCAATGTATCCCGAGCAAGAACCACAACTCTGGCTTACTGAATTATCTGCCCTTGCATAAATTTCCTGTTTCCTCTGTGATTCCTTAACCCTACATGTGATTTTGTCAGGGGAATGTAGTAGAGCCAAGAATCTAGTATATTTAGTTTATGAATTATCTCCCTTGTTCAACTATGGCATTACTCAACTTTTGAGCCACAATAACTTTGAAGCTGATTTTTAGCTCACCTGAGCCAGCGGCTCCGGGGGAGCTTATAGGATGGTAAGGCTCCGGCGTCCGTCGTCCGTCCGTCGTACGTCGTCCGTCGTCCGTCCACACTTTCAAACAACTTCTCCTCTAAAACCGCTTGGCCAATTGCAACCAAATTTCATATGTAGCCTCCTGGGACCTTAGGAACGAAAAGTTGTTCAAACGGTCCTGGTCACATGACCAACATGGCCGCCAAGCCCATATATGGTAAAAAGCTAAAAAAATCTTCTTCTCCAGAACCGATAGGCCGATGGCCTTGAAACTTGGTATGTAGCATCGGACACGCGAGTACTACCAAGATTGTTCAAATTATGACCTTGGGTTGACCTTGACCTTTTTGACGGTAAGGTCAAATTTGCTTCCTTATGCTTTTATATGGCAAAATGCTGCAACATAAGATTTCTCGTAAACTGTTGAAGATTTTGGCCTATAAATTGGTACATACAGTCATCTTAATGACTACATGAAGATTTATGAGTACAAGAGGTCAAGGTCATTCTTTGACCTTTGACCCAGAACTCTCATATTTTGACAATATCAAACAATCTCCTCAAAAACAACTAGGCCAATTGTAATTAGATTTCATATAGATCTCCCAGGGGTTGAGGGAATGAAAATTTGTTTATACGGTCCAGGTCACATGACCAACATGGCCACCATGCCCATATATGGTAAAAACCTTTAAAAATCTTCTTCTCCAGAACCAGTAGACTGATGGCCTTGCAACTTGGTTTGTAGCATTGGGTACGCAAGTACTATCAAAATTGTTCAAATTACGACCCTGGGTTGACCTTGACCTTTTTTACGGCAAGGTCAAATATCGGAAAATGCTAGAACATGAGATTTCATGGTAAGTTTTGAAGATTTTGGCCTAAAAATTGGTATATACAATCATCTTAATGAGTACATGAAGATTTGTGAGTACAAGAGGTCAAGGTCATTCTTTGACCTTTGACCCAGAAATCTCAAATTTTGACAATTTCAAACAATCTGCTCTAAAACCACTGGGCCAATTGAAACCAAATTTCATATAGAGCCTCGAGGGGTTGAGGAAATGAAAAAAAATTCTAACGGTCCTGGACACATGACCAACATGGCCGCCATGCCCATATATGGTAAATACCATTAAAAATCTTCTTATCCAGAACCAGTTGACCGATGGCCTTGAGACTTTGTATGTAGCATTGGGTACTTGAGTACTATCAAGATTGTTCAAATTATGACCTTGTGTTGACCTTGACCTTTTACAGCAAGGTCAAATATGGGAAAATGGTAGAACATAAGGTTTCATGGACAGTTTTGTTTAAGATTTTGGCCTAAAAAATTGGTATATACAGTTGTCTTAATGAGTTCATGAAGAATTATGAGTACAAGAGGTCAAGGTCATTTTTTTGCCTTTGATCCAGATCGCTATTTTGACATTTTCAACCATTTCCTCAAAAACCAAAGAGCCGATTGTGAACACATTTCATATAGAGCCTCCAGGGGTTGATTGAATGAAAATTTGTTCAAACAGTCCAGGTCACATGACCAACTTGGCCACCATTACCACTTATGGTATAAATCTTTAATATTTTTCTTCTCCAGAACCAATACACCTATGGCATTGAAACTTGGTAAATAGCATGGAGTACTAGAGTACCACCAAGACTGTTCAAATGGTGACCTTGGGTTTACCTTGACCTTTTTTGTGGCATGGTCAAATATGGGAAAATGCTAGAACATAAGATTTTATGGAAAGTTTTGAAGATTTTGGCTTATAAATGGTATATATGGTTGTCTTAATGAGTACATGAAGATTTAGGAGTACAAGTGGTCATGGTCATTCTTTGACTTTTGACCCAAAACTCATATTTTGACAATTTCAGACATGATAAGTAAAAGCCACCTTGCCAGTTGTACAGGTGAGCGATTCAGGGCCTCATGGCCCTCTTGTTGGTATACTCATAGTATTTGATGTGTTAAATATTTGAATAATGTTGCCGTCATTAGTTATAAAGTGGTTGCCCCTGTTTGTCTGCCTATCCATCCTTTTGTAAACAATCATGTTCATTCCATACTCCTTTATGACATTAAAACGGGCGTATTATGCGCCGCTTGCGAAGCCCTTGTTTTTTTTCTTTTATGATATCTTTTCTCTTTCAGGTACTCCAAGCCTGTGTGACATTAACAATGGTGGCTGCTCTGATATCTGTACTGTGACGGCCAGTGGTGGGGTGCAATGTGGGTGTAATGATACCAGTCTGGTACTCGGCAACAAAGAAAAGATGTGTATACCTGTCAACCATACGTGCCCACCTGATGAATTTGTGTGTCAGGATGGAGAGTGCTTAAAGTAAATAACATTTAGAAGTCTTACATAAACATAACTTAAGCATAACAGCTTGACCAATGCTGAAAGCAGTGATTGAGAGCACTGACTCTTAAACATTAGATCTCTGACTGCTATGGGTTTGAGCCTTGGCCGGCGCACAAGTGAGAAAGCCAGATTTGACTTACAGGTGTTTTCCTTGAGAACTCCAGTTTTCACCCACCTTTGCTTAATGATTTGTTCAACATAAATGATACATTGTTGAAAGGGCTGTAAAACGTGTATCGATAAACTGAATCAGAGATAAAATAGCCTATATATCTACCATACATACCATGAATATTTTGCCATCTTGACCACTTTTGTTATAAGCCTGTCTTGAGATGGCACAAAAATATACTATCATGTTGTTGATTTGCCAAAGTATCCAGGCTCGTGCTCAACTCAGCTGAGCATGAAATTTTCTCTGCTGATAAATAAGAAAATGCCAACTAAAGTTGGCATTTTCATATTCATAAGCAGAGAAAATTTCATGCTCAGCTAAACTGAGCAAGAAAACAACTGTACATATCAGCAATTTGCTATTTTTTAGGAGGTAAAATTTCATGCTCAGCTGAGTTGAGCATGAAAAAAGTTTTATAACCTCGGGGCCTGTCTGCCTAACTTTTCATGTCTGCTTGGAATCTCTTAACTCTCTGGAAAAATTTTCTTAAACTGGGTAAAATGCTCACCTTATCAATACAATGTGTAGAACTCTGGTTTAAATACACTGATGTAAGGTGTATGGGGGACCCTTTGTAACAGCATGTGACAGTCAAGGAAATTCTTTCTAATATGATTTCTTCTGTAGATATCGCTGGGTGTGTGATGGATATGAGGATTGTGACGGTGGAGATGATGAAAATGAAAACTTCTGTGGTGAGTGATAGTATAAGCCATAAGCTGTACAGAGCTCCAGATAAGTACAGTATTTAATGAGAAATTATGGCTCATTTTCTTATTTCTCAACAAAAGCATAGGTTGTGACTCAAAGAGGCATTTCAGATGAGTGGTCACAGCTTGTTTCTGTGCAGGAAAAAGTACAGCCAGAGACAGGATCAGAAACGTTTTGGTAAAGGGGGCTAAAGAGTTAGAAAAATACAACCATTTCTTTGTGTATTTAAGTATGATTAAAATTTATTGGTAGTGCCCCTTAATTAAGTTTTGCTCATGCACAGGGAGATACTTTTATCTGGAATAGCCCTAAACAGGTTTAAGGTAATATAAGTATCTACCATGGATGTGAGGTGTGGATAGAAAAATCTGTCACGAGGGTCACTGTTCCGCATCCCGAGGCTTGCCGAGTGATGCCGAACAGTGATCCCGAGTGACGGATTTTTCTATCCACACCTCACAGCCATGATAGATACTTTTTCTTGCACACCACATTTAGTTTTAATGTCAGAACTTGTTAAAATGTGTAATTCTAGTGCTTGAGAGGTTTCAATTTGATTTTGAAAGAAGGCGCCGCTTTCAACGATGGCCATTCGTCTCTTTATGTCAACGACTGGCTGCATAAACTGAAGTCATTTTTACCGTCTTGGTGACGTCATCATCTTAAATGCCAACGTCACTTGACAACGCAGGTACGTGAGCTCCTATACAGCCAATGCATTGACAGCTCATGATTCTTTTCCGGTCCTGGGTCAGAACACCAGGGTAAGATAAGATTTTCTATCCCAGGTGAAAAGAATGGCATTTTATATCCGGTGTGCAAGAAATAGGTATACTTTCAGGGAAAGCAAGGCTGCAATGTGATTTTTGCCTCCCTTCACAAATTACTCAGGAGCAGATTCTTTCCTTGAAGAGTATACCCCATTTGGAGCGGTTCTGTTATCCTGAAAGCTAACAGGAAGTCTAAAAAATTATCTCCCTTTGTAAAAATGGCGGAAAATCTTGAAGATGTACACATGCACCTTAAGTGAGACTTAACCAAATTAGTGACATACTCATAAAAGTTTCTTTCAAGCTGATCTCAACAGGTTTAAAACCTTTATTTTGTGCTTTTATGCAAGACATTAACATAATAGTACACAATTTTTGATAAGTTCTGCAGTTCTTGTTTAGGTCTTAAACTGTGAAATCGGATGAAGCATTTCACTTTTAACTGGCAGATTTTGTATCATTAGCAGGCTTATTGGTGGTAGCTGTTTCCTTTCAGCTGATTATTCCTGTGATACCTCATACTTCCGATGTAAGAATGGCCGCTGCATCCCACCAGAGTATCGCTGTGATCATGACAATGACTGTAAAGATAATTCTGATGAACTTGAATGTGGTAAGAAGAGGTCTTGATAAGAAAGGAGTTTAATGATAATTCTTAGGTCCCTCCAGCGGGCACATGACGTTAAAATGATGTCATACTGATGACGATGCAACATTAGCGCATCACATCGAAGTCTGTATGACATGTTATGACCTCATGTGCCTGCTGGACCCTTGTGACTAGCAGAAGTGGTACATAGGTACTACTTTTCTGGTGTTGTTTGCATCAGCAGCTTGAAAATCAATCTGGGCCCATTTGTTCCAAACTGAAGGAAGTCATTAGTGGAGAAAATTTATTAAGTCTTCTAGTGCATATAAATGAAGTGTGCTAATACTGTTTACAGAGAAAAATGTAGGGTGGTTTTGCACTGCTAAAAGCTCCATTCATTTTTGTATGGCCGTTTTGAAAAAAAAAACGGACGTATTATGTCATGGGGCTGTCCATCCGCTGTTCGTCCGTCAACATTCTTGCACGCCCCATAACTCAGTAATCCTTTGAGGTAACTTTATGAAATTTTGTAGGAATATGTATTAGGTTGGGGGAATGTGTCGAGTACAAGAACGGTTACTCCCCCTTTCTTAATGTCCAAGTTATGCCCCTTCGATGATTTTCTGTCAACATTCTTGTACGCCTCATAACTAAGTTACCCTTTGAGGTATCTTGATGAAATTTCGTAGGAATATACAATAGGTAGAATGTATGTGTCGCGTACAAGAATGGTTGCTTCCCCTTTCTTAGTTTCCAAGTTATGCCCCTCTGATGATTTTTTCAACTGACTAGTCTTATGCGCACCATAACTAGATAACTGTTTGGAATATCTTGCTGAAACTTCATAGCAATGTGTATGAAGTCCCAAAGATATGTTGCGTATAAAAATGGTTGCTCTCCCTTACTTTGTTTCAGACTGACATCCCTTTGATAAGTTTTTTAGGCTATTTTTGTGTATATAAACTCTTGTGCATACTGTAACTTGGTGACTGTTTGGAATATCTTTATAAAACTTTATAGCAATGTGCATTATCACTAGACAATGTGTCACATATAAAAATGGTTCCTCCCCCTTACTTTATTTTGGAGTAACTTCCCTTTGATTAGTTTAGGCAGGCTTACAAGTAGTCCTACTTTTTCCTACTTTTTCCTACTTTTCCTACTTTTTTGCCCTGTTCCTACTTTTTTCCTACTTTTTTCAAAAATACTCCTACTATTCCTACTTTTTGAATGAAACTGAAAATAAAAAAAATGTATATTTCAAAATATTTCAGTCTGTTGCAGAATGAAAAATGCTACATGATATAAAGACTGATGGCATATACTACTGATGAGGTTCCTATAGTCTTTGAACATGCTACTGTTGACCTCTTATGCAAGCTGCTTGGTGCCTTTCTGAGAAATGTGTTGAATATTTTGAACATGCATGTTGCTTAATATGAAGCATGATCCAGGGTAGCTTGGGAGAATGGCCATTTATTTTCAGGGAGCTAGGGAGCAAGCTCTTAATTTTGAGGAGCTGGGGAGTACTGTCAGAATGTGATTTTCTAAATTGTTTTGGGCTTCTGGGGGGCGCAGCCCCCCAGACCCCCCATAAGCCAAATTGACTTCTGATGGGCATTCAGACTTGCAAATGCTAGAATTACAGGGGCTGACTAGAGGTAGAAATGACAGAGAAAGACATTGGGACGCTGTCCATTCAACTCTGAAATTAAATTTCTGACTGCTCTCATTCCTTGTGCCCTGACAGATCACACTCAGGTCCTCCTATTTCATTTAAACTACCATTATATCTTGTTCAAAGCAACATTTTCATACAAGCATCTTACCACCTGGTTCTCTTTCTCTCTCTCTGGAACAACATTGAACAGTTCTTTCACTATGTTTTATGGTTTGTTTAAATGTTCAATTTGATTAATAAATAAAAAACAAAAAATCAGGTTGACAGCAGCATGTACAGTAAGATTTCAGAGCCTCCTGAAGTTAGACAGCCCTTATATCTTGTGACTAGAGCTTTTCTGAACTGTTCTGCAGCGTTTAAGTCAGTTAATATATACAAGATTTATTGGTAAGTTTGTATAAATAACTCCTACTTTTTATCATAAGATTCCTACTTTTTTCCTACTTTTTTCTTGAAATGATTCCTACTTTTTTCCTACTTTTTCATGAAAAGTCACTTGTAAGCCTGTTTAGGCTATTCCCATTCACTCCATAACTCCTTAACCCTTTGATATATTGTAATGAAACTTTGTAGGAATGTGTATAATAATTGGGTTATATATCATGAGCAAGAACCACAATGCTGGCTCACTTACTTCCTGAATTGTGCCCTTATATAAATTTCCTGTTTATTCCTGTAACTCCTTAACCGTTTAAAGTATTTTAACGAAACTTAATGGTGATATGTATATTGTCAAGGGAATGTATAACGATCAAGAATGGTAACTTAGTTTGCTTATTTTGTGAGTTATTTCCCTTGTTTGACTTTGCCGTTTCTCAGCTTCTTAACCGCTCCACCTTGGAAGCTGAGTTTTGGTATACCAATAGTATTTGATATGTTAAATACTTAATGCTGCAGTCATTAATTAGAGAGTAGTTGCCCCTGTTTGTATGCTTGTCCATACTTTTGTAAACGATCTTGTTCATTGTGTAACTCCTTCGTGACACTAAAACGGGTGTATGATGCGCCACTTGCGAAGCTCTTGTTTTTCTTCAGCAAAAGATGTCAGTATTTCTGCGTACAATAGGTTAGAAAAAGAAAATATTTTGTCTCATTAACCCTTATATTTTTAGTTTGGAACAAATGGGACCTGGTATTTAAGTATTATCAGGGATACTTCCATACATTGTTTTGGGTTTTAACAGCTTTGTGATACAGTGGTTCAGTCTACATCAAACTGCCTCCCACTTAGAGAGACAGTTACAATTAGGATAGATGAGAGTGAAAAAAAATCATTTATTCCATGGTGAAGCTACTGGGCCTCCTTAAAAACTAGCTAAATATATAAAAACAGTCCCTTCTGTACCTACTGTAAGCACAGCTGGCTTTTGCCCTAGCTACTTTATATTGGTATCAGTATGATATTCTGATGCCAAAAGTTTTACAGCATCTTTGGTTTACCTTATCACCACCGGTTAACATGGAAAACATGAGAAACTCCCCATACCTCAAGATAGAAAATTTGTATGATACTGTCTGTCATACATGTAATTATACCCCCGGTATACGAAGTATATAGGGGCTATATAGTTTTTGGTCTTTCCGTTAATATGTTTGTGTGTATGTTAACATTTTTTCTGTCAAAGATTTCTCAGGAACCACTAAAGCTAGGACTTTGAAATTTGGTACAAAGGTTGGGTATGACTAGTTGTACGGTGTAAGAGAGAATCAGCCTCCTGCTGCTTATCATTCCCTTTATTTATCCTTTTTTTCTTTCTCTCCAATTAATTTTCTGTCAAAGATATCTCAAAAATTTCTACAGTAAGGGTATTTGATATTTGGTAGAAACGTTGGGTATGACTAGTTGTACCGTGTAAGAGAGAATCAGCATTCTCCTGCTTATCAGTCCCTTTGTTTATCCATTTTTTCTTTCTCTCCAATAATTTTTTTGTCACAGATTTCTCAGGAACTGCTATAGCTAGGACTTTGAAATTTGGTACAAACGTTGGGTATGACTAGTTGTACTGTGTAAGAGAATATTAGCCTCCTCCTGCTTATCAGTCCCTTTGTTTGTCCATTTTTTCTTTCTCTCCAATGAAAGTTTTGTCACAGATTTCTCGGGAACCTCTACTGCCAGGACTTTGAAATTTGGTACAAATGTTGGGTATGACTAGTTGTACTGTGTAAGAGAGAATCAGCCTTCTCCTGCTTGTCATTCCCTTTGTTTGTCCATTTTTTCTTTCTCTCCAGTTAAATTTTTGTCACAGACTTCTCAGGAACCACTACAGCTAGGACTTTGAAATTTGGTACAAACCTTGGGTATGACTAGTTGTAAGGTGTAAGAGAGAATCAGCCTCCTCCTGCTTATCAGTCCCTTTGTTTGTCCATTTTTTCTTTCTCTCCAATTAACTTTTTGTCACAGATTTCTCAGGCACTACTACAGCTAGTAATTTGAAATTCGGTACAATGGTTAGGTGTGAATAGATGTATCATGTAAGAGAGAATCAGCCTCTTCCTGCTTATCATTCTCTTTGTTTGTCCATTTTTTCTTTCTCTCCAATAAAATTTCTGTCAAAGATTTCTTAGGAACCACTTTAGCTTGGATTTTGAAATTTGGTTTAAACGTTGAGTATGACAAGGTGTACTGTGTAAGAGAGAATCAGCCTCCTCCTGCTTTTCATTCCCTTTGTCCTTTTTTTCTTTCTCTCTAATTTTTTGTCACAGATTTCTCTGTTCTCATGAATCCACAGTCTTCAAATTTTGTATACATCATGAGAATGGCCATACATATTGGTGGAAAGAAAATCAAGATGCTAAGATTTCTTTTGGCCTTCTTTTTCTTTTTTTCTTTTTCCCATCTCTCACTCCAATGCAATAAATGGGAAAATTTATGTCAAAAATTTCTCAGATTGCTATGTTATTAGGTTTACATCTAGCTTTAAACTGATTAGTTGACATCATTTGGATGCTGCTGACTTTAGGTCAAGGTCGCAGACATAGAAGTTTATGTAAACTTACGTTGAAATTTTAATAACATAATTTGCATTTATTTTAATGGAACCTTTTGGTATTTGTTAATAGGCCTTTCACTGGATTTGTAGATTGTCCATCTGTCTGTCTGTTAGTTAACATTTGCTTGTATGAAATGTGTTTTTATTTTGCGGTGGAGCTGGCCGGGGGTATACGTGAGCCCCTGCTCACATGCTCTAGTTATAAAAGCATACTAAGTATTAGAACATAATTTTGAAAGACCTGCTTTATACACATCTAATTGAAGATATTGCATCATATAAATGACTCAGAAATGGCATATATGCCGCCATAATTAAGCATTTACTTGGTTGAAAAGTCAGTTCATTTTGATTCAGTACAAATTAATACTGAAAGCGCTAAATTAATACTGAAAGCTACAAAACTGAAAGTAATTGAATTTGGAAACATTGTGGATCCAGATGAAGCTGTTCATAATGAGCCATATCATCTGGATCGACACTGTTTGCCCCCTTGTCCTTGAAGTCTGAGTATCACATAGCTTGGATAAAACATTTTTTTAGTAGAACTTTTGCTGACGTAAATTTTGTCATCTGTTTTGTTTGGCGCCTTAAGGGTTAGTGGAAATGAACTTGTGATGAGCAAGCACTATACATACCGGTACATTCTTTATTCCCAGATTATCCAAAATGTGGTGAAGACCAGTTTACCTGTGGTAACTTTAGATGCATTGATGAAACTATGAAGTGCAATGGTGTTGATAACTGTCGTGATGGTGTCCGCTCTGATGAACAGGATTGTCGTAAGTTTGAGGCTGCTCAGTATCTATCCAGATTACTGTGAAAATTCGTAATATACTCGAAAAAAATATTAAAGGGTCAAACTTTTACCCCGCGATTTCTGGAACATTTCAAACATTTGGTAAAATAAATCATTTCCACCTTCCATTTCATTCATTTTACAAGTTTTGTACACATGAAGTTTGAAAATATAGCATATATCTTGGCCAAGTCCAGACTTCAATTCACACTACCCTCAAAAACAGAGTTGTTTGAAGCCCATAGGGAACAAATTCACCAAAATTTTCGATTTTGCCAATTCATGAATTTTTTGAAAAATTGCTCGATAGTCATCAAGGTTAATCATTTTTAAGGTCAGCAAGCTATAAGAAGTTTCAAACTCATAGCAATTTTAGAAGTTATTCCCGACCAAACTGACACACTATCAAATCTCTATGGGAATTCAAACAACGTTCATTTTAGGGGTAGTTTGACTTAAAGCTTGACCTTGGTCAAGACAAAGGTATAGGTTCAAGCTTCATATGTATAAAACTTGTAAAATGAATAAAATGGAAGGTAGAAATGATTCATTTTACCAAATGTTTGAAATGTTCCAGAAATCGCAGGGTAAAAGTTTGACCCTTTAATATTTTTTTTGAGTATATTATAGGGACAGATCAGACTAATCAGGTCTTCACTGTTTGCTATTCCACTTCATCTTTTCAACACATTAATACAAAATCAAAATGTCCTATTTTTAGAACAATAACGTTAATTATTTTCCTGGTCCGCTTAGGGCAGTAGGTAGTGCGTCTGACTCTTGAATGTGTAATTGTGTGATGTATATTTCATGGTACAGTGATTTTGCCTTGTATCTCCAACAGTATTTGTAGGTCTTTGTAACCCTGAGAATCAGGCACCCATGAGGCATGCTTTGTTGTTTTCTGACAACTCTTGTTTTTCCAAGTCAAGGAAGAGTCAGGGAATTTGAAAGTTGGTCAGGAAATTTTGGATTGGACTTGAAATTTAGCAAAAAATAAGGTAATTCGAAAATTAATGACTATGACAGTCTTTAGAATATATACTTATTCTGTTCAAGAGGGAAAGATATACTTTCTAGAGAGATAGTCCAGGTACATCTCCCTCCTGGTTTTTCAGATAACCCAAGATCAGTGAGCTGGAAGGCACCATAACTTACCCGTTGAGTAAGAAATAAGAAAATCATCAAAGAATCTTCATCAGAATCACATTTTTCAGGAACTACTGTACATGTATTTCTTTGGCTTTGCTTTCTAGAATGACCCCAAATATCTGACTCACTCTTATAAAATTCAACTGGCAAATGGGTTTTTCCCTTCCAAAACAATTCCTGAAATCTAGATCCATCTTATTATAAGATGGATCTAGATTTTTGGAACTGTTTTGAAACCCCTTCCAAAACATTTCCAAAATCTAGATCCATCTTATAAGATGTATCAAGAGTTTTTGATTATTTTAGAAGAAAATATCTGTCTTAAAAAACAAAGAAATGTGGTATATTTACAGCACCAAAGAACTGCTATGAAGGCCAGGCTAAGTGTCCAAAAAACAAGATGAAATGAAACTTGCAACCATAAAACCATTGATTTTCCTCCCCAAGTGACAATTTTGAGTACAGTTACCCCCTAATTTAACATTGAGCTATGTTTACAGCACTAAAGAACTGCTCTGAGGGCCAGGCTAAGTGTCCAAACAACAATATATGTCTGGACAGAAGATACCTGTGTGATGGAGACAATGATTGTGGGGACAATGAGGATGAAAATCCACTGTTTTGTAAGAATTTCACCTGCAGAAAAGGTATGTATTGCAGGGCTCGAGATAAGAGGGAGTTTTTGATGATAATTAGGGATAATTTTCCTTATTTCTAATTGAAACCATATGTTGTTACCCCTCATCTGAACCGTCTCGGCGAGACGGTTCAGATGAGGAGTCACAACATACAGTATGTTTTTAAGCAGAATTATTGCTAATTATCGCTAATTATCTTCAAATACTCCCTCTTATCTAGAGATTTAGAGCTTTGGTATTGGATGAATTGGACTTAGCTCTAGATTAATGGGACTTCCTGGTGATAGTCAAACCTGTCTTAAGGGGTCACATAGGGGAACACACCAAAACTGCTGCATAAGACGGGTGACCCCTTTATATAAACTGCTCTGAGGGTCAGGCTAAGTGTCCAAACAACAGTATAATTATGTCTTGATAGAAGATACCTGTGTGATGGGGACAATGATTGTGGAGATATTGAGGATGAAAATCCCTTGTTTTGTAAGAATTTCATGTGCAGAAAAGGTATGCAAGAGATGAATCTAACAAAAGTCTAGAGTAGAGGGAGTTTTTGTTGATAATTATGGATAATTTCTGTTAATCTATACAAAAATGTATTGTGTGACCTCTCATCTGAATCGAGGGGTTCAACTGAGCTGTCACAATATACGTTTTAAAGGAGATTACCCCACAATTGTCATCAATTAACCAGTTTCTTCTAATAAAAGCCCCTTCTCTGATAAATGCCCTTCACTTTTTTTCTGGGAAAAAGTGCCCAAAATTCCACCACCAAAATATTTCAGTTATTGCCTCAATTTTATTTCCAAACTACCAGTTAAAGGACTTTTGAATTGGAACGCTTCTGAGGTGTTTATTAGAAGCAATACAATCCTATCTAGGGCCCCCACTATCTGATGTTAGTTTTGTGACATTTTCTGATGATTATTAGCTCACCTGAGCCCAAGGCTCAGAGGTGAGCTTATAGGATGGGAGTCGAGCCGTGGTCCGTCCGTGCGTGGGTGCATCAACACTTTCAAGCATATATATCTCAGAAACCAGTGGGCCGATCGTAATCAAATTTTATCTGAAGCATCATTTGGGTGGGGGAAAGGCTGCATTAGGTTTTGGTGCCGATCAGCTCAGAACTCTGGTTTCCATGGCAACAGATAGCCCCCATAGGGTTCAGGGCTCGGGAAATATTGAAAAATGAATTGGTCCAGCCGATGACGTCATCACTTAACTACCCGGGAGCGCCGTTACAACGCGGGTGCCGGGAGACATAAGATCGAACCGCATTATAAGTGATCTCGCGGTATAATGATCTTCGCTGAATACCCCCACCCACTAATGAAAAACCCCATGTTTACATGTTCGTAGCTCTAACCAGGTAGATAGACATGTTTACTGCTTACCTGACACAATGAAAATCAGCGCTGAAGTAGCCATTTTGTCCCTATGTTCTTACTTATTGTGAAACATGCGCAAAAATGAAAGTGAAAGTAGCCATGCCGGAAACGCATTATTCGTCTTACTGCCGGTTGGTATTGGCCAATAAGCTATTGAGCGAGTAACCAACATTTTATTCAAGTTTTTATTCAAGTTAATGCCCTTGCCCATGAAATTTGTGTTTTACTTTCTAAAAGGTACCTGTGGACGAATAAAAAAAATACTTATTTGCGCGAGTACAGACGTCGCCTAAAAACAATAACAAGCCTACAGATAATCAAATCAGGTTTAAGCTTTGTTGCTGTATTTTTTTGCATGGAAAAGTCTTTTATAACTTTCTCTGGAAGTGTGAACAGCCTTTTTTCCCCGAGCGTCGGCCTGTGTATTGTGTATATGCGGTGACCTGAGATTGGTGACACGTGACATGCGCTAATTATCGAAGTCTTCTGAAAACCACTGTTCTCACCTTGGCAAGACAATCGGCGCTTTGATTATCTGTGATAACTTTTGACACGTTGTTGATTAAATTTATGTAAACAACCCAATTGACTTTTAATGCAATGTCGTAAACACCGATTCATATAGCCGAAACATCCGCGACCAAAAAATATCTGACAGAATCGGAGAAAATTTCCTAAGTATTGGGCCAATATGGGACCGATTTTTTGGGGCTTTGGGCTGTTTCCAATCGGTCCCAATTTCTGAATTTTGGTCTGGGACCAAAAGAAATCCGGTTTTCCCGAGCCCTGATAGGGTTATAATGGGGAAAATGGCGTCATCACATTTTCTCGACTGTTTTTGATTAGATCCTTATCATACTTGCAGATAATGATGACATACACAAGAGCTTGGATGAGTTCGAAATTTGGCCGGATTCGAGCACAGACTACGGAGTTAGCTGCCTTTGAGCGTTTGAAAAAAATCCCATAGGGTTATAATGGGGAAAATGGCGTCATCACGTTTTCTCAACTGTTTTTGCTTAGATCCTTATCATACTTGCAGGTAATGATTACGTACATAAGAGCTTGGATGAGTTCAAAATTTGGAGCCGGATTCGAGCACAGACTACGGAGTAAGCTGCCCTTGAGCGTTTGCAAAAAATCCCATAGTGTTATAATGGAGAAAACAACGTCATCACATATTTTTAGAAAAACTTTGTCATCGCTCTATTGCCTACATTTCTCAACAGATTTTAAAATAACTTCACACAAATGTAGGGCATGACAATATCTCGAGCAAGTTCGACTTTCAGGATGCTGCGCCCAAGGTCAAGGTCACTGGCTATTTTTAGAAAAACTTTGTCAGCGCTCTAGCACCTACATTTCTCAGCAGATTTTAAAGTCACTTCACACAAATGTTGGGCATGACAATATCTCAAACAAGTTTGACTTTCAGGGTGCTGCACCCAAGGTCAAGGTCACTGTGGCTATTTTTAGAAAAACTTGGTCATCGCTCTAGCGCCTACATTTCTCAATGGACTTTAGATCAACTTCACACAAATGTAGGGCATGACAATATCTCAAACAAGTTTGACTTCCAGGGTGCTGGGCCCAAGGTCAAGGTCACTGTGGCTATTTTTAGAAAAACTTTGTCAGCGCTCTAGCACCTACATTTCTCAATGGATTTTAAAATAAATTCACACAAATGTAGGGCATGACAATATCTCTAGCAAGTTCGACTTTCAGGGTGCTGTGCCCAAGGTCAAGGTCACTGTGGCTATTTTTAGAAAAACTTTGTCATCGCCATAGCACCTTCATTTCTCCATGGATTTTGAAAGAACTTGACACAAATGTAGGGTATGACAATATCTCAAGCAAGTTTGACTTTCAGGATGCTGTGCCCAAGGTCAAGGTCACTGTGGCTATTTTTAGAAAAACTTTGTCATCGCTCTAGCACCTACATTTCTCAACAGATTTTAAAATAAATTCACACAAATGTAGGGCATGACAATATCTCGAGCAAGTTTGACTTTCAGGGTGCTGCAATCAAGGTTTTTGATTAGATCCTTATCATACTTGCAGTTAATGATGACATACAAAAGAGCTTGGATGAGTTCGAAATTTGGCCGGATTCGAGCACAGACTACGGAGTTAGCTGCCCTTGAGCGTTTGAAAAAAATCCCATAGTCTTATAAAGGAGAAAACAACGTCATCACATTTTCATTTTTCATCGGATCCTCTTCATACATGCGGGTAATGAGGATATACATAAAAGCTTGGATTAGTTAGCATTTCGGCTAGATCCCACCACTGACTAAGGAGTACCTGCCCTGAGCATCCAAAAAATCAATGTCGCCACTTTTTCTTGGTTTCTACTGATCCGATCCTTTTCAAACTTGCAGTTAATGAAGAAATGCATAATATCTTAAACAAGGTCAAATTTTGGCCAGATCAGGCCAACCACTAGGAAGTTAGCTGCCCTTGACAGCTCTGTCTATTGTGCTCTTGATCGGATACTTTTTAAACTTGCATATATTAAATGAGGGCATACATAATGTTTTGGATGAGTTTAATTTTCAGCCTGATTGGACCACTGACTGTAGAGTTAGCTGCCCTTGAGCATCTTAAATATCCCTATAGGTTTACAATGTCTCTCAGGTGAGCAATTGTTGCCCTTTGGGCTACTTGTATATTTTGACCCTTCCTTTGAACCACCTTATTGAGGCTGGTCTTGTAAGGGTCAACAAGTTGTTTTTGTTATACCATATGTATATAGGTACATGTATAAGGAGGGGTCTTCCCCCTCTGAAACACTAGAAATCTGGATTAGTCTTGTAGACCACATGATCTTATTGTTTATAATTCATTCAAGTTTTTTGCTTTTTGCACCTAGACACCAAGGTATGTATGCTCAGATCTCTCCACCTGAGAAAGTATGAAGTAAAAAGAATATTTACTATTTTTGCAGTGAATACCATAAATGTCTTCATGTTGTATAGTTAGTTTAGACATATTTTATTGCCAAATAATCTATAAAGCAATTAGGTTGGACTACAAGTTCTTACAACAGTATTTAGGATCCTCCTGGTTATCTCATATGATGAAAACATTGGAATTTTTACTCCTCCTTTGCACAGGTGAAAATGCCAATCAATGAATGCCATCGCAGCCAAAGAAATCATTTTTGATATCCGCAGTAAAAGAGTAAAGTTCCTCTTTTTAGTCAATGATATTATGGCCATGCCAGAACAAAGCCTGTATTATGAAAGGCATTTGCAAATTTTGCATGATAAGGTAGTCTGGCTACTTGACCATACTCAGTTTGATAAATTTATGGACAACAGGATGGGGTTGTCGTTCGAAAATTACCCCAGATATGTGGACCACTCTTGGTAATTCAGCTGTAAGGTGTGTTTTTCTCTTGCAAAACAATCCAAAAAATTTAGATCCTGCTTGAATTTTTGGGATTGTTTTGGCAGCAAAAAAAATTGTCTTTTAACTGAATAAATAGCATTGATTTCAAAATCAAAACTCATCAGACTGTGTGCTTGTCTTGTAATGTGTCCAATACAGTACTGTGTCACTGTTTTGACTGCATATATTACAGATGACTTCCTGTGTAAAAAGATGCACAGATGTATACCACAGTCATGGGTGTGTAACGGAGAGGATGACTGCGGAACCGGGGAAGATGAACATGAAGGATGTGGTAGGCATATATTTTAATCATACAACCAACATTTAAAGCACCAGAAAAGAAATGAATTGAATTTGTAAACAGTGTAGATCGAGATGAGGCAGCTCATAATGAGCTGCCTCATCTGGATCTACACTGTTTGCCCTTTAGGCTTTTAATTCTGAAAGGGATATAGCTTGAACAAAATGTTTGTTTTTTTTGTTTTGTTTTTTTAACTTATAGAATTGAATTTTTTTCATCTGCTGTTTTTGCACTTTAGTGGTTAAACTTGTCCCGAAATTTGACTTTATCTTTAGCTCTGTTTACATTATTCTGAACCTTATGAAATGAATGCCGAAAGAATTCCTGTATGGCAAATAATTCCTATCCTGAATTTCTGTATGCTTATTTCAGCGAAACATGCTTGTGTACCTGGCCAGTTTGAGTGTGATAATGGCAGATGTATTTCCAAAATGTGGGTATGCGATGGAATTGCCGACTGTAGTGACGCTACAGATGAGAAGAAGAGCCTTAACTGCTGTAAGTTGGGCTTCTTGGACTTAGTAGGCCTGGTACAGGCAAATCCCATTTCCATCTGGAAATTACAATTGAAACTTCTGCAAATAGTTATAATATAACAATTCTATTCAACTTGTATGTATCAAAAGCATGTTTATTTTATGACGTTGCTGTTATTCAGTGGATAATGTCAAGTAATAAAACTCATATGACCACACATTAAATAACACTTTGGCGCATACATATAATGTCATTGATAACGTTTTTGTCAACAATGTGTTTTCCTATTGAAATAGTGTTAATTTTGAAGGCGATAAACTACCATTTTAAAGGATCATAAGATAAACAGAATCTTACACCGGTGGTCATTTTGTATGGCATTTATGAAACTCGCCACAGGCTTGTTTCATAACTTTCATATGAAATGACCACTTGTGTAAGATCCTCAATATTTGCTATGAAGTAAAAGAACTGGTGGAGTTCGTTATCACAAAACTCCTGAAACTGCATTTACCAGGCATGTGTAGGGACTTAGACATTGAGATGGAAGTTTCTGAATAAACAGTGTTGACCCATAAAATACCAGACTGAAGGAGCATTCAGATCTGGGTCTTCTCCATTTGCCATTCAGCCAGCTATTTCTGGCACATCTGGGCCTGGTTGTTCAAAGCATCTTTAGGCTAACGAGCTTGTTAGGAGGTCAGCTCGTTCAGTATTTTACTACTTTATAGCCAAATACATGGATATTTTTTCAGTAAAAAAGAAATTGGCGTATTTGAGTTATAAACGTTTGAAGTTTTAACGTCACGTCAGGTTCTGTAATACAGGATATAGTCTATTTTGGCCATGCAGTGACTCTGAAACTGTATAAAGGGCTTCAATTTGTGTCACATTTCAAACTCAGCTAAGCTTAGCCTATGGCCTTTTGTATTAAACAAAGTCTGCCTCTATGAAGCTAGTTATCCTACAAGTGCCAGTACCTTAATCAAGGGCCCATCTTACTCCAGGCACTAGTCGGGGGCATTCGTGTACCATAGACACATTTCTAGTTTTGAAAGGGAACACTTTCATGACTTCCTGTTTACTTCCCTGTATGAAGAGGCCCTTGAAAGATGGGGTCTGCTCTTAAAGGAAAGAATTTGCTGTAAGTGGAGCAAGTCCTTTCCTGTATAAGAGTTGCTCCCATGGAGGCAAAAGTGAAAAGTGCAGAGTTGTTTGCCCTTAAAGTACCCATTAAAGTTTGAGCTAGATTGTTTTTTCAGTGAAAAGGGCGATAAGTCTTTTACCCTAGGGGTAAATATAATTGAGCCGCGGACACGAGAAAACCAACAAAGTGGTTGTGCGCCCAGGGTAGACTCAGATTAGCCTGGGCATCCGCCCTGTCCGATCAGACTCTTCACTAAGCGCTTAAAGGGTAGCTAAGGGTCTAAGCTACCTCTATGCGGACAGCGAAGACTCTGATCAGACTGGGCGGATGCCCAGGCTGATCTGAGTCTGCGCTGGGCGCACAACCACTTTGTCAGTTTTCTCGTGTCGCGGCTCATATATAATTATGTGCACTATAAATTCTGATTCTTGTAAAACTATTGTTTCCATTGCAGCCTCAAGATTGTGTCCGAAAGATAAATTTGCATGTCGGTCAAAGAATTATACATCTGAGCCTGTTTGTATATCTAAAGATAAGGTAAGATAATTACATGTACTTGGAAAAAAAGCATTTTCATCTATTCCCAGTCAACTGTATTTATAGCAAGATGTGGTTCTCAAGTCAATGGATTTGCAAATATTAGCAAAGATTTTAGTGAGTTAAAATACCTGGGCGCGGTTGTTAAAAACTAACGACGTTGTTAGTTAACGTTTCGTTAAAATTTCAAACCTAAATATCTCAAATACGCAAACATTTTTTGTTGAAAAAATGTGAGAAGAAGTTTCTCACATTTTGTCAACAAAAAATATCAGTGTATTTGGTTATATGGTCATAAAACACTTGACAAGTTGGCCTCTTAACAAGCTCGTTAGGCTAACGATGCTTTGAACATCTCGGCCCTGTATTTTAGTGATTTATTGTTGCCATACATGAAATTGAATATTTGCAAATATATCTGAGCTATGATGCTCATGTATGGTCATTTGTGTATACTTGTCCAAAAACAAAAAAAAAAAAAAAATCCTATTCCTTTATAAAGGTTTGCAATGGTGTGAAGGACTGTTACCATGGAGATGATGAGAAGCAGGATTGTCCAACCAATCAAACATGCAACCCTGGCGAGTTCCTGTGTAACAACAACAACTGTATCCCAAGTACCTTGGTTTGTGACCATATTGATGATTGTGACGATAAAAGTGATGAACCAAGTACTTGTGGTAAGTGACTCTTTCAAGGGCCAAAAACGGATGACAAAATATACATGAGCTGCAACAATGACAAAACCAACAAAGTGGCATGCGCGCCATGGAAAGGCTCAGATCAGCCTGGGCATCGATCCAGTCTGAATAGAGTCTTTGCTATGTGCTTAAAGGATAGCTTAGGATCTAAGCTAGCTCTATGTGGACAGTGAAGACTGATCAGACTGGGCAAACACCCAAGCAGATCTGTCTTTGCTGGGGTGCACATGCCACTTTGTTGGTTTGTCGTGTTGTGGCTTTCATCTGCTTATAAATTTAAAAAATAGTGGAGTAAATACAATAACTGTATCTCAAGTACCCTGGTTTGTGATCATATTGGTGATTGTGATGGTAAGTTTACCCTCAAAGTGCCAAATGGCAGACAACAAAGGCAGACAAAATTTGCATCTTCTAAATTTATTGTGTAAAAACAGTAACTGTTTATCCCTAGTGCCCTAACCTAGATTTTTGGAAAGGAATAAACTTTGTCTTATAACCTAAGAAATATGGTAAAATTAAGGTGAATGGATACACTTCCATATTTTTTCTGCCTGGGAGGGAGGTGTTGAAAGACTGAGCCTGAAAAACAAGGGTTTCAGCACCTCCCGAGGGGCTTGGCAGATGTAAATGCATTAGAATATCATGTTTGATCACTGTATAAAAACATTCTGTTATGCAAGAATGCTAGAAAATGTTGGAGAAAATGCATTAAAAGTGCTAAGTTTCACTGGTTATTATGCCACTTTTGTACACGTTTCTTCTAGACAAATGGATACGTCATCTTTGATGTTGTAAATTTCTGTTTCATACTGTACATGCTACTGATGATGTTATCTGATTTTAGTTTAAACATATTTTATTATAAACTTTTCAATAGAACATACAAACAGTAGGATAGAAAACAAACACAAATACTTATAGAGTTCCTCTCCTTATAAAGTTCCTATCCTGATTTTGTTATCAGTAACACCTGCATGCATACAAGCCAAATTGCACGGTAGATTTATAGCAGTCTGTGAATAGCATGCAGAACCACTTTACATGTATTTGAATTAATAATTGAACTGCAACACGACAAAACCAACAAAGTAGAAAATGTGCCCAGTCAAGACTCAGATCAGCTTGGGCATTGGCCCAGTCTGACCAGAGTCTTCGCTGTCCACATGCCCAGGCTGATCTAATTTTTTGCTGGGAGCACATGCCCTTTTTGTTGGTTTTCCCTTGTCCTGGCTCATATACTTTCTTTTTTGTACTTCTAGATTATCCTGCCTGCAACACAGAACAGTTCACATGTACTAACAAGCGTTGTGTCTCACTAGACTGGGTCTGTGATGGTGAGGATAATTGCGGGGATAATTCTGATGAAAACCAGTCACGCTGTTGTAAGTAGCAAGTTATGATAAATGGGTACACATTCAGGAGAACAACTCTGCCATTTTCCTTTCTCATTGGGGGTCAGACTATTGAGGTCCAGATAAATAGGGGTAACAGGGATAATTCAGAGATAATTTTTCTTATTTTATTTCTCAATGAAAACATATGTTGCGACCCCTCAATAGAACCTTCTCAGAGAGACGGTTCTAATGAGGTGTCATAACATATGTTTTTATGGTAAAAAAAAGGGAAAATATCTGTGTTAATCTCTTCTTACCTGGAGTACTGAAATCTGTTAGAGGAAAGAATTTGAGTTGACCCCAGTTTGGAAGGGCTACAGCATCCAGGGAGTCACAGAAGTTGTCACCCTTTAAAAGAAAGGCAAAAAAGATGACAAAAACCTATACACCTGAATTAATTTCAAATACACTGTGAATTGACTGCAGTCAGGTTGAAAATTGTTCATCTTGTCAAAGAGTTGTTTGGTTGGTTTGGGTGTAACAGCCCTTTGAGACAGTATTTCTGTCTATATCAAGCCGTCTCCTGGAGAGAGGGAGAAAGAAAAGGAAGATAAGATGGAAGAGAGGAGAAAAAATCCAAACATTTCCTATCATGCACTTGTTGCGAGCGCAGCAGCTGCTGGCCTTTGCCTATGCCCTGTCACTGAAAGTTACCTAGGGGGTTGGGGATGGTGATTGGGGGGGGGGGGAATTAATTCCTTAAAGAGTAACCCCAAATTTTCGTGATACCTTTAGTACTGTTAAATAAAAGAGTATGATTAGCTAGTGGATATGCTAGGATATGGAAAATTTGAAACTGTCAGGGAAATATCAGGAAAAAGTTAAGGCATTTTGATGTGGAGGACAATCATCAACCCTGCGACAGTGCACTAGCACTATTATGCATGCATTACCGTGTTTCCTCTCCAGATTGATGTAAAAATGTACCAGTTTTTGTTAGCCCAATGGCTGTAGGTGCAGTGGGGATGAGAGACCCACCTTATCTTGAGCACAACATGAAAAGCAGAGCTCAGCCCTCTGCCTTGGCTGTCTTATCCTTCCCTGATTCGAAAAAGGTATCCATTTACTGCTAGTTTGTCCCCATCTAGCCAAACAGTGATTCAAACCTGCAACCTTTTGCACTATAAGGGAGCATCTGTTACCTCTGGACCATGCTGCACATGTGAGGTGGATTTGCATTGCTTGAAAAGGGACCTTAGGTCATTATGTAATCATAAATACTCAAATAAACTTGTGCATCAAGGCAAGATACTCAAGTTAGTCGCACATGTAGGGAACTTGCAAGAGTCTTCAGTATTCACCTTAGACTCTCCAGTATTCAGAGACTGCTCATAAAAACAGTTTCTAGGTTGAATCTTTTCACATGATGTCTGTCAGTTACTGTAAAAATTCTGAAAATTGGGACACCTAAAATAAGTACTGTAATTGTCCTACAAAAGGGACGGTTGGATTTTACAATGCATTAATGTGTCTAAAAGGTGCAGATGAAATGGCAAAAAGGTAGACCTTGATCAGACTGCTCCTGCTGGAACAGTCTGATCTGGGTCTGCACTGTTTGCTCTTGAAATGGCAAACAGTGCAGACCCTGATCAGACTGCTTCATTAGGAGCAGTTTGATCTAGGTCTGCACTATTTGCTCAGACCTATCTGCCCCAATACTTAATTTTTTTACGATATGTTCTATTTCAGCCAATAAAACTATACAGTGTTCTGAAGACAGTTTCACGTGCGCTAACGGACAATGTATAAACAGTACGGGAGTATGTGACAAACAGAACGACTGTTCTGACTGGTCGGATGAGAAAGCTTGTGGTATGTATGTTTTTTGTTATTTACTCTCCTTTGATCATCGTATCATTCTGCAAGGTCAGAATATACTTTTCTTGCACACTGGATAAGGATATCCGCCTGCTTCCCCTGTACCTACAAATCTAATCTCACCCATGTTATCTCACCCAGGACCGGATAAAAATCACGAGCATTCAATGCATTGGTTGTAATGGAAGTCACATATCTGTGTCGTCGAGTGATGTTGGCGTTATAGATGATTACGTCACGAAAACGGCAAAATGACGTCAGTTAATGCAAGCCAGACGTTGTCATAAAGAACCGAATGGCAATCGTTGAAAGCGACGGCTTCTTTATAATCAAATAGCAACCTCTGAGGCACTAGAATTATGCATTTTAACAAATCTTAAAGATAACACAAAACCTGGTGTGCAAGAAAAAGTATCTATCATGGGTGTGAGGTGCGGATAGAAAAATCCGTCACTCGGGATCACTGTTCGGCATCACTCGGCAAGCCTCATGATTCCTAACAGTGACCCTCGTGACTTGTTTTTCTATCCACACCTCATACCCATGATAGATACTTATAATCTTCAGTACCATGCCCTATTAAAGGCCTGGGTGGGCTATAAAAGGCAGAATTACATGTAGGTTGCTTATCTCAATAACGGACGGACAAATGGTGCCTTGTTGCTGCAGCTATGGATATGTTCCGCTGAGGTGTGGGGGTAACATTGTAACTAGATTTGAAGTACACACACACACTCACTTATCTCAGTATTTCACCAGAGCCAAAGGGTAAACATCTGGCGGTCATAAAATCCAATAACTGATCTGATTGGCTGTAGGTTGTGTAGAGGAACTTAGCTGGAAAATGATTGACATCTGACGAGGCTTATATTTATCAATTAGACTGTTGATTGGGATTAATTATCAGTAAGGGGTAGTTAATCCTCTGCTGTTGGGTACTGAGTCTAGGCCTTTAAATGAGAATTTTATTTTTAGTAACAGTCAGCCAGCCAATCAAGTGGTCAAAATTAGTTTCAGTAACTGTTAGATCTAATGAGAGCTAGAGCAGATGTATTCAAGATTGATTACATGATAATTATTAATCAGTCGACAGTCTGTTTTTGCAGCAGCCAATAAGAAGCCAATATGATTATTTTTAATACCTTGAAGAGCCATATCTTATGCAACATTATGTCATCAGTCAGAAAAAAATGTTACTCACAATAGCCTTGGTGGGTCAAGATGCCTTATGATAATACATATAGCTCTTATTTTTAGCAACATTCATGACCCAGTACTCCAGATAAGAAGTAACATGGACAATCAGCACCTCCCTACCCCACCTTAGCCCTCCATTCCCTCTCTGCTCATTTGAATCGTCTCACTATGACAAATGTAATAATTCAGTGAGATGCATGTTACGGCTTCATTCCCTTGAGCCTTCTGTGAAACATCATTATTACAATTTAAAGAAAAAAGGAGTTATATTCATTGTTTTATTTGTAACAGGAGTTGATGAATGTAGCAGTGTGGAACAAAACCAATGTGCCCATGAATGTGTTGACAGGCCGGCGGGTTATGAGTGTAGATGCAAGACAGGATATAGGCTGATGGGAGATAAGAAATCTTGCAGAGGTTTGAGCTTTTGATTTTAGGGGAAAGTAAATAACTTTTTACCGGGGAAAATGCAAGAGAGGGCTTTAGATTGTTACGCCCTGAATGGAGGAATGGATTGCACCATCCATTCTTACAATTTTGGTTTTATATAGCTTTTTTAGCTCACCTGAGCCAGCGGCTCCGGGGGAGCTTATAGGATGGTAAGGCTCCGTCGTCCGTCCGTCCGTCCGTCGTCCGTCAACAATTTCAAATGACTTCTCCTCTGAAACCCCTGGGCCGATTGTAACCAAATTTCATATAGAGCCTCCTGGGACCTTAGGAACGAAAAGTTGTTAAAACGGTCCTGGTCACATGACCAACATGGCCGCCATGCCCATATATGGTAAAAACCTGAAAAAATCTTCTTCTCCAGAACCAATAGGCCGATGGCCTTGAAACTTGATATGTAGCATCGGGTACGCGGGTACTACCAAGATTGTTCAAATTATGACCTTGGGTTGACCTTGACCTTTTTCACGGTAAGGTCAAATTTGCTTCCTTATGCTTTTATATGGCAAGATGCTACAACATAATTTACCTTGGAAACTGTTGAAGATTTTGGGCTAAAAATTGGTATCTACAGTCATCTTAATGACTACATGAAGATTTACGAGTACAAGAGGTCAAGGTCATTCTTTGACCTTTGACCCTGAACT
Organism: Ctena decussata; assembly: GCA_963989385.1. Taxonomy (NCBI): domain Eukaryota; kingdom Metazoa; phylum Mollusca; class Bivalvia; order Lucinida; family Lucinidae; genus Ctena; species Ctena decussata. The sequence continues at coordinate 42,030,780 of OZ022514.1, forward strand.
CTCATATTTTGATAAGTTCTAACAATCTCCTCAAAAGCCACGGGGCCAATTGAAACCAAATTTCATATAGAGCCTTCAGGGGTTGAGGGAACAAAAATGTATTGATACGGTCCAGGTCACATGACTAACATGGCCACCACGCCCATATATGGTAAAAACCTTTAAAAATCTTCTTCTCCAGAATTAGTTGACCGATGGCCTTGAGACTTGGTATGTAGCATTGGATACTTGAGTACTATCAAGATTGTTCAAATTATGACCTTGTGTTGACCTTGACCTTTTTTACGGCATGGGCAAAAATGGGAAAATGCAAGACAATGAGATTTCATGACAAGTTTTGAAGATTTTGGCCGAAAAACTGGTATATACAGTCATCTAAATGGGTACCAGAAGATTTGTGGGTACAAGAGGTCAAGGTCATTCTTTGACCTTTGACCCAGAACTCTCATATTTTGACAGTTTCAAACAATCTCCTCAAAAACCAGCGAGCCAATTGTGACCAAATTTTTTATAGAGCCTCCAGGGGTCGAGGGAATGAAAAAAATTTCTAACGGTCCTGGTCACATGACCAACATGGCCACTATGCCTATATATGGTAAAAACCTTTAAAAATCTTCTTCTCCAGAACCAATTGACCGATGGCATTGAGACTTGGTATGTAGCATTGGGTACTTGAGTACTATCAAGATTATTCAAATTATGACCTTGTGTTGACCTTGACTTTTTTTACAGCAAGGTCAAATATGGGAAAATGCTAGAACATAAGATTTCATGGAAAGTTTTGAAGATTTTGGCCTAAAAATTGGTATATACAGTTGTCTTAATGAGGTCATGAAGAATTATGAGTACAAGAGGTCAAGGTCATTTCTTGACCTTTGATCCAGATCGCTCATATTTTGACATTTTTAACCATTTCCTCAAAAGCCAAAGGGCCAATTGTGAACACATTTCATAATTATAGAGCCTCCAGGGGTTGATGGAATAAAAATTTGTTCAAACGGTCCAGGTCACATGACCAACATGGCCGCCATTACCACTTATGGTATAATTCTTTAATATTTTTCTTCTCCAGAACCAATACACCTATAGCCTTGAGACTTGGTAAGTAGCATGGAGTACTAGAGTACCACCAAGACTGTTCAAATGGTTACCTTGGGTTTACCTTGACCTTTTTTGCGGCATGGTCAAATATGGGAAAATGCTAGAACATAAGATTTCGTGGAAAGTTTTGAAGATTTTGGCCTAAAAATGGTATATTTGGTTGTCTTAATGAGTACATGAAGATTTATGAGTACAAGTGGCCATGGTCATTCTTTGACTTTTGACCCAAGACTCATATTTTGACAATTTCAGACATGATAAGAAAAAGCCACCTTGCCAATTGCCCAGGTGAGCGATTCAGGGCCTCATGGCCCTCTTGTTTTGGTACAGAATGGCTTTTTGTTGTGAGTGGGTAAGTGGGTTTGTATGGCTAGAAAGGGAAGAAAATGCTCTGTCTTAAGAATGTCCTCTGTGAGAAGGGAGACAGGTTCTTTCAAGGTCAAAGTGATTTCCTTTGGAGGTGTGTCCATTATATTAAGGTGAATAGATGCTAGAATTACCTCCCCTATATGTGTTACCATTCATTTTAAAATAAGTAGTACATGTGTAGGGGAAGCAACTCTCCCATTTTCATTTTTGCCTACCTTCTCAATAGGGATCAACTCTCTCAGAAAAGAATTTGCTCCTCTATGAGCAAATCCTTTTCTTTAGGAGTAGACCTCGTTTTGTAAGCACTGCTTCATCCAGGGAAGCAAACAAGAAGTATCAAAAGTTGTCTACCTTGAAAGAATGGCAGTGTACCCATAATCTTTTAAAATCTTTCAGCAAATAAACAACACCATGAGAGACTGACATGTGTCTTGCGAATTAATTCAGCTTTCCAAGCCACACCCAGATTGTCGCTCAAAAGTCATCTGATAGTATATACTTGGCCAATGCAATGACAACTTGGCATGTGACATAGTTCCACAAACAAGATTGCTCATGGAGAATGTCTCACAGTATAAGTTTATGATTTTAGCTTACAGTTAATGGAGGGATGCACACCTGTTTAAAATAGGCGTGGTTTCAGAAAGATGAATTACTTTCCAAATAAATTCACTTTATCAATTTGCTTAAATAAACCTGAAATTGTGTCGTCAACTATGCAGATGCAAAGTGATCAATATTTTAATGTATTTCAGATATCAATGAATGTGTTGAGACTCCGGCAGTGTGTAGTCAGGTGTGTGTTAACACAGAAGGCAATTACACGTGTAAATGCAATGAGGGATACCTTAAAACAGCGACTGGCAGATGCAAAAGAATAGACAGTAAGTGAAAATCTGTCCTACAGAGCTCATCATAATTGAGCCGCGACACAACAAAACCAACGATGTGGTTGTGCGCCCAGCGCAGACTCAGATCAGCCTGGGCATCCGCCCAGTCTGATCAGAGTCTTCGCTGTCCGCATGGAGGTAGCTTAGACCCTAAGCTACCCTTTTAGCACTTAACGAAGAGTCTGATGAAACTAGGTGGCTGCCCAGGCTGATCTGAGTCTCCACTGGGTGCACAACCACATTGTTGGTTTTGTCGTGTCACGGCTCATATTGATTCTGCTAGAAGAGCCTGAATTTTAGGATGCAAAATTTAAGAGATAACTACACTCAAAACTGTCTTTTGGAGAGGTAAATCTTTGGTTTTATGGTCCCATATTTCATTTCACAGTGACGCCTTAGTAGTTTTTGGTTACTTTCCGTCACTTTTATAGAATTTACATCAAAGTTTTTGGTTAAAGTTTCTTTAAGTGGGTACATCTCTCCTCTCACTCATCAGAAAGTATTTATATTAGATAAAAGCTTTGTGTTTAAACTTTTTGATTGCTCATAGCTTAGTTACCAAATGTTAGATTCTTTTCTGAAAAATGGAGCAGTCTGATCTAGGTCTGCACTCTTTGCTTAGCTGTCTCAATATTTAGAATTTTTAAGATAACAATTGTAGTATTAATGCTTCAGATATAACCCCATGGCTGATATTCACCAATCGCTACTACATTCGAGAGATTTCTGTTGACGGAGAAAACTACCAAAAAGTAGATGATGATTACGCCAATGTCGTAGCCCTAGATTATCTTTATAGTCAAGACCAGCTGTATTTTGTGGATGTGAAAAGCAAAAATATGTACAGAATGTTCATGAACACTACAGGAAAAGAAGAGTTGATTAAACATGATTTGCCGATGGTTGAAGGCATGGCTTTGGATTGGATTGGTCGGTAGGTTAACCTCAATGTTTTTCTGCCAATTTTACAAGGGGAAATTACTTTTATTACTTCCTATTTGCTTCCCTGGATGACTCAACCCTTCTTTGACAAGGCACAGACAGGCAGGATTAACATTCCTCAGCATACTTGTATTTATAGGAACACAAATATAAAAAAATTCATATGACAAACTATCTGATCCTTCCATAAAGAAAAAAAATGCTTTGACAAGCAGCTGTCATTCAAAAATTGTCATATACACTGGAGCGCCGTTATAACGTGGGTGTCGGGAGACATAAAATCGAACCGCATTATAAGTGATCATGCGTAATAACGATCTTCACGAAAATACCCCACCCACTAATGAAAAACCCCATGTTTACATGTTCGTAGCGCTTATTTAGCCCTAACGAGGTAGATAGACATGTTTATTGCTTTCCTGACACAACGAAAGTCATCGCTGATGTAGCCTTTCAGTCCCTATGGTCTTACTTATTGTGAAAATGCGCTGCAAAACGGTTGAAAACCATTTACAAAGCGAAAGTACAGTCGTAACACATCGGCCAATTCCGTATCCAGAATTCAACCTATATCGACGAGGATGTCCGATTGAGCGAAAGTAGACTTGTTCAAGTTAATTCCCTTGTATATACTCTTGCAAAAAGGTACCTTCGGACGAATAAAATATAATTATTTGCGCGAGTACTGACGTCGCCTAAAAATCTCTAATCAGCCTACAGATAACCAAATCGGGTTTAAGCTTTGTTTTTTTTTTTTTCCATTATAAAATTATTTTATAATGTTTTCTTTGGAAGTAACCAGTGACGTCTACGCACAGCCTTTTTCCCGAGCGTCGGCTTGTGTATTGTGTATATGAGGTGACCTTTGCTGTTGGTCAGATTGGTGACACATGATATGCGCTAATTATACCCCCCGCAAACTTGTTTGAGGGGGGTATACTGTTTTCAGGTTGTCCTTCCGTCCCTCTGTCTGTCCGTCCGTTGGCAACATTTGCTCCGATTTGTTTCAAATTTTGTCCATGGATGCAGCATGTGAAAAGAGTTGATAGGTATTTTTCAGTTTTTCCCGGAAGTGTTTTCCTGCTGAGTTATGCCCCTTTATATTTTTCGTAAAAAAAGTTTGTGATCGCAACTCCTCCTAGACCGCTTGACCGATTTTCTTGAAATTAAGTATGTGAACACATATTGGTATGAAGATGTGCATTAAGGTTTCAAATTTTGAAATCCGACCCCTATTTTTTGAGTTATGCCCCTTTCTGATATTTTTGGCCCTAATTTTGGGGGGTTTTAGTCGTTTTTGCTTTGATTTTATTCAAATTTGGTTCATTGATGCATCATAAGAAAATAGTTGACACGTGTTTTCCAGTTTTTCTCGGAAGTGTTTTCCTGCTGAGTTATGCCCCTTTATATTTTTCGTAAAAAAAGTTTGTGATCGCAACTCCTCCCAGACCGCTTGACCGATTTTCTTGACATTAAGTATGTGAACACATATTGGTATTAAGGTTTCCATTTTGAAATCTGACCCCTATTTCTTGAGTTATGCCCCTTTTTGATATTTTTGGCCCTAATTTTGGGGTTTTTTAGTCGTTTTTGCTTTGATTTTATTCAAATTTGGTTCATTGATGCATCATAAGAAAATAGTTGACACGTGTTTTCCAGTTTCTCCTGGAAGTGTTTTCCTGCTGAGTTATGCCCCTTTATATTTTTTCGTAAAAAAAGTTTATCGCAACTCCTCCTAGCCCGCTTGACCGATTTTCTTGAAATTAAATATGTGAACACATATTGGTATGAAGATGTGCATTAAGGTTTACATTTTGAAATCTGACCCCTCTGTCTGGAGTAATGCCCCTTTTTGATATTTTTGGCCCTTATTTGGGTTTTTTTTAGTCATTTTTGCTTTGATTTTATTCAAATTTGGTTCATTGATGCATCATAAGAAAATAGTTGACACTTGTTTTCCACTTTTTCCTGAAAGTGTTTTCCTGCTGAGTTATGCCCCTTTATATTTTTCGTAAAAAAGTTTGTTATCGCAACTCCTCCTAGACCGCTTGACCGATTTTCTTAAAATTAAGTATGTGAACACATGTTGGTATGAAGATGTGCGTTAAGGTTTCCACTTTGAAATCTGACCCCTCTTTCTGGAGTAATGCCCCTTTTTTGATATTTTTTATCTAATTTTTTTTTTGTGGGGGGGGGGGGGGGGGATTTAGTCATTTTTGCTTTGATTGTATTCAAATTTGGTTCGAAAAAAGTTGACCTGTGTTTTCCATTTCTTCCCAGAAGTGTTTGCCTGCTGAGTTATTCCCCTTTGTAATTTTTGTAATAAAAGTTTGTTATCACTACTCCTTCTAGACTGCTTGACCGATTTTCTTGATTTTTTCTACAAGGTTTTTCCAGCTTTGCTCACGAGAGCCAATATTAGATAAAAGTAGACATGTTCAGTTACCTTGATAGGATTATAGGATGAGCTATATTTGTTTGTAGTTGTCATAACATGTATGCTTTGTATAGCTTTGTAAAACTTAGATGATGAAGGTCCATGCTTAACTGTCAAATGCGGGGGGTATTTAGTAAGCCATGCTTACTGCCATCTCTAGTTATCGAAGTCTTCTAAAAACAATGACCAGTGTTCACACCTTGGCAAGACAACCGACGCTTTGATTGTCTGTGATAACTTTTGACACGCTGTTGATTAAAATTATGTAAACAACCCAATTCCAATGTCGTGAACACCGACGGAAACCGCCGAAAAATCCGCGATCTGTTGAAAAATAATTGGCGACACAGGACAACCGCGTTATACCGATTTCCGCGATATATCGGTCCGCTGTATAACGGCGCTCCAGTGTGTAGTCAACTATCGTTTTTTGAAGTCAACTTTCAGCCTAAACTACTGATATCTCAAAGTAAATTTTCTGGTACCAGAAAATTTACTGTGAGATATCAGTTGTTTGAGTTAAACAGGAGTTAAAATGTGAATAAAAATAGGAAACATATTCTTTGATACAAGAAAATATTTTGAGATATCAGTGTTCGAGATATCCGGTGCTGACTTTATGGACATCTAAATTATTATTATATCAAATTTTTATTCCAGGAAGGTATACTGGTTAGATGCCAAGCTTCTGTCTATCATGGTGTGTGAGCTAAATGGAACAAACAGGTTGTCCATTATAAAAGGAGGCTTTATCAAGAGACCAAGAGCTATTGTTGTGAATCCTTTTGAGGGGTAATTGTTTCTCAGATTTGATGCTGAGTAATTGGCAGTGATGGTAGTGTTGTAATTATTTGGCAATGAGAAGTTTTTAGCTCGCCTGTACAAAAGTACAGGAAGAGCTATTGCACTACCCCAATGTCAGCATTGACAGCAGTGGCAGAGTCTTTAGCAAAATGTTAAAGTTCTACATTAAAGTTTTTTTATATGATGGGCAAGGCTCTGTCAGGCAAACTATCCTGTACGCGAACAGGCCTTGTTTTGTATTCATTGCAGCCTTTTTATCTGGGCCATCATGGGATAAATGCTGAAGTTTTCTTTTCCTCGGGGAAAAAATGCCCAAGTTTTCTTTGCCTTGCTCACTTTGCTTCCTATAATGTATATTTTTTCAATATTTAAAAGTGTGTGCTTGATCCTGTTACAATATTTATTTTTTAAATTGCATAATTGCTGAGCTACATTTCTTTGTGCTAGGAAGTGGATTTTAACATATTTATTGACAGTAAGAAAAGTAAAAACCAATGTCATTTGTGTCAGGAAAAACGGATATTGATCAGGGAAAAGTCAGAGACTTTTCTTTCTAACTATTGTGGCTTTTCTGAAGATGCTATTTGCTCAGGAGCTTAAAACTGTGAGCCATGAGCAAAAAGGGTGCTTAGGGCAAGTGCAAACAGCAAAAGATTCTGACCAGCCTGCGCATCTACACAGCCTGTTCAGATCCTTTTGCTGTTCTCACATGACATGCACGGATCCTGAGGGATCTACAAGCAAACACAGAAGGCTCTAAGCTAGTCTTCACAAGTTCACAGACTGGTTTGTGCTGTCTCTGTTGTGATGCATTTTAACCCCTGGTTGACTAGTGGACTTGTCCATCCTTATAATTTGGATGAGTCCATTTCTAGTTTTAGGGTTTTCTAATGGATAATTTTATTTTTATTGAATCTTCCATAGAAACTACTGTTAGCACACAGTGTAGACCCTGATCTGATGCCACATTCTGCGGCATCTGAATTGGGTCTAGGCTGTTTCCATTATACCCCAAAACAGGTTTCAAGTCTAAAAAGGGTTAAATAAAGACATCCTGTACAAGTAAAGAGGACCTACATGTGTTTTGACCTTGCAGGTTGGTTCCATGTATGCATATTTTTAGGCGTTCATATCTTGGAAGATAAGCCTTTATGAAAAATTCCTGGTCTTGCCTTCAACTTGCAGAAGTGAGTTATAAATATAACATTTGCAGGGTTAGGGACATAAACTGATGTTGAGTTTATTTCATAAACTTTTGTCCAATTTTTAGCTCGCCTGAACGAAAGTTCAGGAAGAGCTATTGTTGTCACCACGGCGTCCGCGTCCGCGTCGGCGTCGGCGTCCGAAATGGATGTTTTGGTTAAAGTTTTTTTATGTGATGGGCAATGCGCTGCAGGCGAGCTATCCTGTACGCGGACAGGTCTTGTTTGGTTTGACTCTGCTTTAATGACAATGCGCAGACAGGCACGACTCCGCCTTCCACAGAATTCTCATTTACATTAATTCTTTCATTTCTCAGGTTTGTTTATTGGACAGACTGGGGAGTCAGCTCATACATTGGCAAAATAGGGATGGACGGTTCAAATGCAACTCGCCTGATTACGGAGAAACTAGGCTGGCCAAATGCTTTAACAATTGACTTTGAAACTAACAGACTGTTCTGGGCAGATGCACATCTAGATTGGATACAGTAAGTTCAGGTTTATATGTCATCAAAGGTCCTTTAGAAGACAAACTTTATATATCTGATATTAAAGTTTCTACCCATTAAAGCAATGCAAAAAAAAAACCCAGGCATATACATAGCCATGCTTAATGTAATAGTTATTTTGGCAAAAAGTTGTTTAATATATAAAAACTCTATATATTGGGACAGTTAGGTCTGACCAAATAGTGCAAACCCAGATAAGACTGCTCCTCAAGGAGCAGTCTGATCAGGGTTTTCACTATTTGCCATCCCATTTCCATGCTTTGGACACATTACTGCACTGTAAAACCAAACTTCCAATTTTAGGACAATTATGGTATTTATTTTTGGTGTCCCAATATTTAGAATTTTTACTTTGCTGCAGAAATCATCATTTGTAAAAGTGAGTGGCTGACAAGCTCCAGTCTTATTCATGAACATTGATCCCGACCGGACGGAGTGTGTGTAGCTGGTAGATCCAGTAGAGTTCTCTGTTTCTTCTAGTAACAGCTTTTTTGGTGTTCCGGATCTGTGGACAGGATTTCAATAGTTTGAAACCCCATGTGTTCTGTAGAATGGTTGGGTAAGTTAAAATGTGTTGTTACCAGAGTGTCCCGTTTATTGCGGGTGTCACGCTGGTGTTCTGTCATTCTAACTTGGTGACTATTCTCATAGCGAACATTTGTGGTTCGGGGTAAAGCCGTGGTGGGTAATTGTTCTTTGTAGAACGGCATGACCTCAGCTTCTGTAGAATGGTTGGGTAAGTTAAAATGTGTTGTTACCAGAGTGTCCCGTTTATTGCGGGTGTCACGCTGGTGTTCTGTCATTCTAACTTGGTGACTATTCTCATAGCGAACATTTGTCGAAAAAGCTCGAAAAGCAAATGGGGACACCCTGCTACGGCGGGGAAACAAGCCTGTTCAGCAAAACAGCCGAACCCATTTGTACTAACCCATGATCGTGACATATGTCATTTCAAGAAAGCAATAATACAATTATGATCATTGCTAACAATTACCCACCACGGCTTTACCCCGAACCACAAATGTTCGCTATGAGAATAGTCACCAAGTTAGAATGACAGAACACCAGCGTGACACCCGCAATAAACGGGACACTCTGGTAACAACACATTTTAACTTACCCAACCATTCTACAGAACACATGGGGTTTCAAACTATTGAAATCCTGTCCACAGATCCGGAACACCAAAAAAGCTGTTACTAGAAGAAACAGAGAACTCTACTGGATCTACCAGCTACACACACTCCGTCCAGTCGGGATCAATGTTCATGAATAAGACTGGAGCTTGTCAGCCACTCACTTTTACATTTATGTCTCCTTCCGTTCCAGTACTTATTCATGAACATGCAACCAAGCGGATAGCTCAAAGCATTTGCGTGTAACGGCCAGGACTCCACACAACGATCCGCCATTTTTAATCTCCTAAAAACAGGAGATAAACACACTGAACCAAGCGTCACGCTCAACAGTAAGAAAATGGCGGAAAGCAACGTCACCGGCCCCCGGGGGCCGGTCGACGTCGCCATACACGCCTACAATGGCGGATAGCAACGCCACCGGCCCCCGAGGGCCGGCGAGAGGCGCAAAACATGCCCACCGGCCCCCGGGGGCCGGTACAACAATGGCCGTCCACGCAGGCGCAATGGCGCCAAAAGGGCCGGTTCACCGGCCCCCCGATATGGTATATAAACAGCGCAAAAACACATCTCACCAGAATCGTGACAATCCTCTGAAGAAATCCATATTATTGGAAGAAACTAGTTAGGAAAATTGCGAAAGAAAGCCATGAACCAGCATGAGCAAGACCGAGGAGCGCCTGGCCCTTGTCGTCAGTCACAATCCTCTAGAAATCATCATTTGACCTGAGTATATGGGATTAGCCTTCCAGATTAGCAAAATAGAGATCTGTCTCACATTTTTACTGTCAGTATAAAGCTGCTTTTGTCTCACCTTTGACTAGCAGAGAACCAGTCACAGGTATACTAGCAGAGAACCAGTCACAGGTATTACTTTTCCGGTGGCATTGTCTATGGTCTAAAACTTGACAAGTTTTCTGGTATTTCTCTGTTTTGTAACAATGGCTGATAAGCCTGGGAGATACGCCACCATCTGTGGAATTCCTGTTATCCTGTATCCCGTGTTTATCTGGAGCTGTGTTTCTCTATTCAAGATTCGCCAATACTGATGGCACCAATCGTCACACCATGCGTAGAAGTGTACCCCACCCATTTGCTATGACCATGTTTGAGGACTGGGTGTATTGGACTGACTGGAATCATCTGACAATTGAGAAGGCAAACAAATACTCCGGCAAACAACATCAAGTACTTCTGAACAGTACACACAGACCTATGGACATACATGTATATCACCCTATGAGACAGAAGAAAGGTAAACAAACTGGTATTGTGTAGTAGCATCAGGTATGGATGGTTTTCATAATAACACTTACAGAGCCAAAAAGGAAAGTTGTTGAATTTGCAAACAGCCTAGAGAGGGGGCTCATCATGAGCAGCCTCATCTGAATCTACTTTGTTTTTCCTCTTGTTTTTAAATTCTCAGTATGATGTAGGTTGGAAGAAAAAAAAAAAAAAATTTTTTTTTAAATTTCGCAGATGTGAATTTTGTCGTCTGCTGTTCTGGCACTTGAAGGGCTATTTTAGATATAAATTCACTGATGTTTCCTCTACAAAAAACACAAGTTGTGGCCTTTTATTAAAACTGCCTCAGTGAGGTGATTATTACGAGATGGAAAACCACGATTTGCATGATGTGGACAAGGAAGAATCAGATCAGCCTGTGCATTCGCTCGTTTCCTTAATATACCTTGGAGTCATGACAGTAGCATTTCATCCAAAATGGTTTTATAATTGGTATCATAATAAAGAAGTTCTAGTGTACAGTAACTATCCAAGAACTTTTCTATTTATTTGACTATAAGACCAGTGTTTTCCCTCCAAACTGAACCCAAATATGAAAATAAGTCATCTATTGATTGATTTGATGCTTAACGTCCTAGGTAAACAACTATCAGGGTGTCCACGGTCAGGGAAAAAGTCAGGGAAAAAAATATTTTTTCAAGGTCAGGGAATTGTCAGGGAATTTTGAAATTTGTCAGGGAATTTTGAATTTAAGCAAAAAGTCAGGGAAAAGTCAGGGAATTTTGAAATAACAAGTCTATGAATGATAAAAAACATCAAGAATAAAGGCTAAGGCAGTTTCTTCCTGTTTGGCTATTATCATCATAATAATAATCATAATAATAATAAGTAAAATGACTGGACTGTATTGAGAAGGGTTCTCCAAACAAAGTTCAGTTTAGTTTTATCAAGTTTGTGCATCTGGTATGATATGTGGAAGATTCTGTAGAATCTGTACCATACCACATACCTTACTTCTGTACCATACCACTTGATGCAATATGAATTGGTCATGGTGGTTGTTGTATTACCTTCGCTTGAGCTATAAGTCACTTATAAAAATTATGTTATTTTTCGCATTTTCAGTACTGTTGGCTGTGGTTTCTTGTTTGCTTTATAACACTTCATCTTCTGTCGTGTTTATTTAGTCTATCATTTTGACTCTACTCACTAAATGTCTACAAATTATAAGTTGTCAACATTTCTAACTGATATAATTTAGTATCATATGCATTGCTTACTATTTTAGATATGTTAAGAAAACTTACTGTACAACATATACATGTATGTTTTAATATGTGGCAATTAAAACATTCTTATAATTTGTTTGTATTAGTTAAATTTCATTCTATCTTTTATATGATTGACCAGTTATTCTATGATTTGGAGCTCAGTATATCTGTGGATAAGGACATTGTGGATTAGCATGCCAAAATGGACGAAATACAAGTTAACCTAATTAGATTTATATCTGTTCATAAGTATGCACTTCAACATGAAATTGATATAAGTCTTTTTAGGCACTTGGAAATTTTAATGATATAAAACAGCCTTGTATCATTAAATTTTGAAGTACCTAAAAGACTTATATCAATTTCATTTTGAAGTGCATACTTATGAAGAGATGTAAATCTTATTTGGTTAGCTTGTATTTTTGTCCATTTTGGCATTCATCTAATTTCAAGCACCACATCCAACAGTATAAATTACTTTTGTTAATACATGTACATATATGTATGTAGAAAAAGAAAAAAATAGAAAACAAAATCAAAGAAAAACAATTAAAAAACAAAGTTAAAAGTACAAAGAGTAATACAATGACAATTGGTAGTAAAAAAAGGTAGTAAGGGTTGGCTGTAGGGGAGGAGAAGGCCAAGAGATTTCCCTGTATTATGACAAGCATTTAATTTCATGCACTCATCCAACAGTATAAATAACTTTTGAAAATACATGTACATGTATGTATGTAGATAAAGAAGAATAGAAAAACAAAATTAAAAATACATGTATAAAGAGTAATACAATTACAGTTGGTAAAGTAAAAGATGGAAAGGGTTGGTTGTAGGGGAGAGGCCAACAGGTGTCAGAACTTTACGTGCAAAATACAAACTCGTTAGTCAGGGAAATTTGATTTTAGTCAGGGAAAAGTCAGGGAAATGTCAGGGAAATTTGCTTTACTCAAATTGTGGACACCCTGACTATGGTCATGTCGGGACAGTCAGTTAACCTAACCACACTATTCCTGGGCAGGCCTAGACCTCCTAAGCGGTTAACCAGTACTAAGTGCACATACTTTCACCATTAACTGACAACTGCCCTTCTTGAATCAGCGGAAGGAGAAATGAAAGTATGTGGCCAGACCGGGTTTTGAACCCAGGACCTCTGACTTATGAGTCAGGTGCCCAACCGATTGCGCTATGCGGCCGGGCAAATAAGTCATATAATTAGATGGAATTGCCTCTTCTTAAAATTCCAAAAGTCTAAATACATCAATGTATTTTGGGCCAGTGGCTTTGCTACTCAATGAAACATTGTACCTTGTAAGATAGATCTAGATTTTTGGGGGATTGGTGGAGAGAGCCACCATTTTACAAAGAAATTTATGTGGCAGATTACAAATTTTACAGGAGAAAATCCATGTGGTGACAACAATGGTGGATGTTCTCATCTTTGTCTGATAGCCCCGGGAGGGAAAAACTTCACCTGTGCTTGTCCTGATAGTTTTATTCTGGATCCCAATAATCGTACTTGCTCGGCTAACTGTAGTTCCTCAGAAATTAGATGTGGGGTTGTGGATGACAGGTAAAGTCTCTGTTTATGGTGTATGGGTACACCTCCAGGTTATTATGCTGAGCCGCAACAAGAGAAAACCAAAGTGGTCATGTGCAAAGCGTAGACTCAGCTCAGCCTGGGTATCTGTCTAGGCTGATCAGAGTCTTCCGTAAGCACTTAAAGGGTAGCTCAGTGTCGAAGCTACCTCCATGTGGGCAGCAAAGACTCTGATCAGTCTGGGCGAATGCCCAGCCTGATCTGAGTATGGGCTGGCAGCAAAACCACCTTATTGGTTTTCTTGTGTCACGGCCCATGCTATTTTTTTTACAAAGGAAAAATAATTATGACTCTGTCTGCTTTCTTGACTTTGTAACCTTCCAAAATGGAGTCTACTCTGAAAGGAAAGCATTTGCATCTAGGAGTAAGTAAGTAAGTAAGTAAGTAAAGTCTTTATTTAACGAGGGTGACAACATTTAGCAAATGACAAAGCTAATCTTCCATGAGGCCCTCAAAAATGTAACACAGTAATATAACAGTAACACAGGAAATAAATATTGTAATTTAAATCTCTACAAAAACAGTCAAACCTACCTTAGGGGGTCACCCAGAGAAAAGCCAAAAATTTGCTGCTTCTAACAGGTTATCCCTTAATGCAGGTTCACAATTTCATTCAAAGGGCCTGGAAAAGGTGGCTGTTAAAGGCAGGTGGCCCCTATATAAAGGTGACTGCATATTAAATCAGGTCTACCAGAGCTTATTAAGGAGACTCAGAAGAGTAAAAAGTAATGTACTTCCCATTGAACCTAATCCAAATTGGTAAAATCACAAACTTTTGTCCAGGTTAAAATAAATACAATTGTGGAAAATATCTCTACTTCTGTTGCAGATGTATTTCTCGGCAGCTGTTATGTGATGGATCATGGGATTGTAAGGATGGAACGGATGAGCCAGCTGATTGTCGTGAGTTGTTATTGTTAGTCTGTATTTTGGTGTGCCTCCAAAGTGGCACTGCAGGATTGATGGATGAATTGGGAGTTTTACATAGAGGATCTTTCATGAATGCTCTTGTATTACTGAATTTATTAAACTAGTTGGGGAAAAATATAAGATACGAGGCTATGCTGAGCATCTTATAAGTTTTCCCCAACGAGTTTAATAAAATTCATTAATACAGGAGCATGAATGCAAGATTCTATTATTCATATGACACTAACTTGCATTTTATTAGCAAGTTTTGCACTAAAACATCACAATTTCCCCCATTAAAAAATGTGACGTTTTCATGGACGTCCATGCATGACGTTGTGACATATTTACATATTTAATCCAGTAGTTGATTATCGTTTTTATTGCACAGCTTTATTGTTCTCTCAGATGCAACGTCAAATGAAATTGAGCCGCGACACGACAAAACCAACAATGTGGTTGTGCGCCCAGCGCAGACTCAGATCAGCCTGGGCATCCGCCCAGTCTGATCAAAGTCTTCACTGTCTGCATGGAGATAGCTTAGTCCCTTAGCTACCTTTTGAGCACTTAACGAAGAGTCTGGTCAAACTGGGCGGCTGCCCAGGCTGATCTGAGTCTGTGCTTGGCACACAACCACATTTTTGGTTTTGTCGTGTCCCGGCTCAATTGTTTTCAACAGTATTGAAGTCATATCAGGATGCTGGAAGAGTGATTCCATGAAGGCTGTGAGCAGTTAAATGGCATTTAGGTTTGAACAGAATATCCATTCAAGTACCATGATTCAAGTTTGATGAGAGTAGACAGTGCTGATCAAGGTCAGCTTGTTCTCAAGGGGCAGCCTCATATCTGTTCACGCTGTTTCCATTGGGATGTGGAGTGATAAGTATGGATAAGTTCTTTTAAATCTTCAATAAACATTATGTCATGACTCAACATCTGCACAACCATGATGAGATGGTTCACATTGGTGTTACAGCATGACTTTCAATGAGAAGTGAAGTTCTTTTGTGTTTTTTTCCCCTTGGAACATGTCTGAAATGTCACATCCAGGTTATACAGATACATATCAAATACTTTCTGCTATCTTGAGCACTATATTCTTTTTCATACATTTCTATTTTAGCTGGTTCCCTGTGCTCACCAGGACAATACAGATGCAAGAACCACAACTGCACCTACAGTTTCCAAGTGTGTGACCTTGATGATAATTGCGGGGATAACAGTGATGAACTATTCTGCGCCGAACACAAATGTGAGAAGTGGGAATTTAGATGTAACAACCATAAGTGTATACCAGATGGTATGTAAATTTTCTTTGCTGTAAAGCACTCATTGTTCTTGTTTTTGTTTTTGTTTTTTTTCAAATATGTGAATTTATATGCTTCAGACTGTAACATATATTACTGGAAGTCATATTGATTTTTCATGGCAAAAGAATAGAATTCAGGATCAGTTGTTCGCCATTGTTGTTGTTGTTGTTATAAGTTCTGCCTGTCTCTGCACACCTCCTCACGGAGTAAGAATACTTCAAAGTCTTAAAACACCAGGTTTAAAATGTTTTTTTTTACATCCACCACTCTATTTACAAGTTAGCCTAACACTATTTACAGTCTAAAACTTCTTTGTAAAACATTCTGATAGATCATTCTGCAGTAGAACTTCAGTGGCTCAAACCCTGATGGCTCGTTCACCCTGCCTAGCTAGAACGCTTTTCTTGGTCCCTAGAGATCACTTTATATGGAAACTAACCATGGGTGGCTAGAACTACCCTTGGTTGGAACTAATTTTCATGGTCCCAAGCCTGTTCGAGCCAATGAAGTTCTACTATATATGAGAACATACCAGTTACTGCATGTAAATATGGAAGTTCGATACAGTGCTGTAGAGTAGCTGAGCTTTTGTGGTTAATCTTTTGTAACACTGTATTGGCTCATGTAACTCTTCAAATTCTTTGACATACCAGTATTTCATATGTTGACAATAAAAAAAAAAGGGTAAACTATTTTCATACCACAGTTGGGCTTTTTGTCAGTTACTGGCGGAAAGTATGTGCACTTAGTACTGGTTAACAGCTAAGGAGGTCTAAGCCTGCCCAGGAATAGTGTGGTTAGGGTAACTGACCATCTCGACATGACCATTGTTGTTTACAGTGGACTTTAAGCAATAAATCAATCAATCAGTTGCCTCCTGCCAAATTCACTACTAACACTACAACACTACTACATTGTATTTGGACATCTCTATGCTTAATCTATTAATCTATTAAGGTGTATAATCGCCATTTTTAGCCCGCCAGTACGAAAGTACAGAGAGCTATTGTTGTCACTTGGACGTCGGCGTGGGCATGGGTGTCACACTTTAAAGTTTTACGTCAAAGTTTTTTTATGTGATGGGCAAGGCACTGCAGTCCAGCTATCCTGTACGCGGACAGGTCTTGTTACAAAGGGAGACAACTTTGATGATATCCTGATTGCTTCCCAGGACAACAAAACTTCACCAAAAGACAGTCTACTCTTAAGGGAAAGAATTTGCTTTTAGAGGAGCAAATTCTTTCCTTTAAGAGTGGACCCCACATTGAGAAGGGAGGCAAAATTGAAAATGACAAGAGTTGCTTCCCTTGTAAGTAGACCCATTCACCACAATATTTAGGAAACTGTATTTCTTCTAATAATGACACCCTTCTCTAATAAATGCCTCCTGACTGTTTCTGTGGAAAGTCATGTGGCCAAATACCTACCAAGATTGTCTCTAGACCACCAAAATTAGTTATTTATTGCCCAGATTTTGTCCCAAGAATTCCTTTTATAGGGCATGTGAGTTCAAAAACCCCAGGGGTGTGTATTAGAAAAATAGGGTATTTTAGGATATGTTCATTTTAAATCAAACACTAATCATACCTGAAAATACTCTATTTCTTCTAATACATGCCCCTGGGTTTTTTTGAACTCACAGGCCCTATAATTGGAATTCTTGAGACAAATAACTATTTTTTGATTAATATTCTCTGTTTGTTACAGGTTGGAAATATTTCTTCTAATACATGCCCCTGGGTTTTTTTGAACTCACAGGCCCTATAATTGGAATTCTTGAGACAAATAACTATTTTTTGATTAATATTCTCTGTTTGTTACAGGTTGGAAATATTTCTTCTAATACATGCCCCTGGGTTTTTTTGAACTCACAGGCCCTATAATTGGAATTCTTGAGACAAATAACTATTTTTTGATTAATATTCTCTGTTTATTTCAGGTTGGAAATGTGATAAATCAGATGATTGTGGAGATAATTCTGATGAGGCTCCCAACTTATGTGGTAAGACTTTCTGAGAGTTGCAGTTTCTGTCAAGTCGCACAGTTAAAAGAAAAAAAAAAATAACTCATCAGATCTCATAGACTGATGGACAGAGCTTATTGCTTATGTAGGAAATAGTGTATTTCTTCAAATAAATGCTCCCTTCCTAATGCTTCCTTTGCCCTCACTCACTTTTTCTATGAAAAAAGTACTCAAATTTCATCAAGATTGACTTTGAACTACCAAAATTCTATTACATGTACTTAGTGCTCAGAATTTGTCTTATTGGCATTTATTAGAAGAAATACGATAGGTAAATTTTTAACAAAAAAAAAAACAATGCCAAAGTGAATCTTCTATCATCTCTCTCTCACTCTCTTTTCCTTGATGCAGCTTGAATGTGTGTATACCTTTGAATTGATTCTGACGTTTATGTGACATACCCAAAATGAAATAAATGTTTTCACTTCTTTTAGCAAATACTGACTATTTCCATCTTGCTCAGAGGTCAGAAGTATTGGATGATTTTCCACCAACCGCTCTTTTGGGTTATATCCTATTACCGTGAAAATTCTAAAAATGAGGACACCTAAAATAATTACCATAATTGTCCTAAATATGGAACAGCTTGATTTTACATTGCAGTAATACATTCAAAAGATGCAGATTGAAATGAGAAACAGTGTAGACCCTGATCAGACTCTGATCTTGCTCTGCATTGTTTGTTTACATCTGTATGTCCCAGTACTTAGAATTTCCACGGTATTCTGTTGTAGGGAAAAGAAAATGTGATTCAAATAAATTTCTCTGTGATAATGGCAGATGTATTCCAAATGACTGGAAATGTGACTTTGATGATGATTGTGGGGACGGCAGTGATGAGAAAGAGGAATGGGGATGTCGTAAGTTTTTATCAAAACTACCATTGCTAATGGAGCTACCATGATTATCAGCTATAAGACGGGGGCATTTTCTCCCTCCAAAATGCTTCTGTCTTATAGCTGAATAAACACGATAAACAAGTCTGTCAGATCGATTGGAATATTCTTTGAGACAGTTGGCAGTATCTATGTTTTATGATACATTTAGTTTGTAATACATTTACATGTACTTGTTTCAGTGGGGAGTTGTACAAATATATAATGTATATTTAATAATGGGAAAAACAAACTGACTTGGGAAAAAGTGCAAAATTCTACACATAAAATTCTCAGAAACTGTACATTGTACATGGTCACATGTTCATCTCGGGGTTTGCAAGACAACTTTTTCTCCCACCTTTGCCTATAATAGATAGGCTCTCAGCTCATATGAGAAATTTCTACCTTACACCTGGCAACATCTTTCTTATATTAGCAACCAGACTTTTTCGTTTTTTGGCTAATATTTTACATTTAAATGAACAAAATGGATACGCAAGCATGTCGGATGACGTTTGATAGCAGACCATGGGTTTGTGACGTCACTCAATTTTAATGACGTCACTAAAACCGGTTAGAAACGTCGCTAGCAAACTTGACGCGCGTGACGTGAGAGGCTAAGTTGCATTTTGTTTTTGCCCTCTGGAAGATAAAATAGTCCACATATCGTGTTTTCCGTCTAGTTCTGAGGTGCAAACTATGTTTACACCCATTTTAGGACCCGATAACAACACTGGGCTGCTCAATATTTACTTCAGATCACTGGTTAAAAAATTAAAAATTTTCCTGTTCTTATGCCTAATCTGATTTGTGGTTTAAAATCCGCTAACGGTGGGAGAAAAATAATCCATCATGAGCCAGTCCATGTAGGATAGGTAGATCTCACCCTATCCTACATGGACACTCATGATGGATTGTTATAATCTTTGTAGTGAAGACAAAAGATAGCTGTTATTGTTACATGGTTAAAAATTCTTAATACTGTTTATTGGAATCATCTTGGTGAGTGGATGATATGCCAGCTTTTCAGGCTCTAAAATAGCGTCCCCTTCTGTAAAATGCCCATGATTAATATGGTACTTTCAGTTTGGGATAGCTACCTTAGGTATATATATACATTGTATTTCTCTGTAGGAAATAAAACATGCAAGCAGGGCTGGTGGAAGTGCCGTTCCAACTACCGATGTATCCCAGACTATCTACGTTGCAACGGAAAGGACGATTGTCGTGACGACTCTGACGAGAGGAAAGAGAACTGTCCGACTTGTCATCCTACAGGAGATTTTCAGTGTGCCAACAAGAGATGTATTCCTAAGCGATGGTTGTGTGATTTTGAAAATGACTGTGGGGACGCCAGTGATGAGGACCCTTCTATGTGTGGTAAGGCAACTACAAACATACCATATTACTGTAATGATTCAGCTGTAATTGAGCCACAACACAACAGAACCAACAAAGTGGCATGTGGCCCAGGGAAGACTCAGATCAGCCTGGGCATCAGGCCAGTCTAAAAAGAGTCTTCGCTGTCCACATGGAGATAGCTCAGTCCCTTAGCTGCCTTTTCAGCACACAGCAAAGACTGATCAGACTTTGCGGTGCATGCCCAGGCTGATCTGAGTCTTTGCAGGATGCACATGCCACTTTGTTGGTTTTCTTGTGTCGCGGCTCAGATGGTGATTTCTGCCCTTCAAAATGATCCCAAATGAATAAATGAGCCGCGACACGAGAAAACCAACAATGTGGTTGTGCGCCCAGCGCAGACTCGGATCAGCCTGGGCATCCGCCCAGTCTGATGAGAGTCTTCGTTTTGCACTTAAAGGGTAGCTAAGGGTCTCAGCCAGCTCCATGCGGACAGTGAAGACTCTGATCAGACTGGGCGGATGCCCAGGCTGATCTGAGTCTGCGCTGGGCGCACAACCACATCGTTGGTTTTGTCATGTCGCGGCTCAAATCAGTTTTGTTGATTGTGCTCTTAGTATTTTTTCTTTACAAACTAGTTTTTCCCTTCCAAAGCATATACTAGGCATGACAGTGTACTATCAAATGCAATGACCATCCTTCTAAAGGCAATGAAAATTCATTATGGTCAATTGTCAGATGAGACGTTTCGCCAAAATACTGATTTCTTTTGGTAAGAAAACCGCTCAGTTAAAGTAGAGGCAACTGGATTTGTGACATTATTCTATATCGGAGCCCCACTGTACCTTGTGAACCTCACGTTAACAAAGTGACCGCTGCCATCAATTATGTATCGTTACAGCTAAATTTTGTGACAAGGATCAAGTGAGTCGACGTCCTGGATGAAATGATCTTGATAGTTTATCTTTTTATCATTTTGTAGTAACAAAATGTTTCTGAACCTGCTCCAACAATGAAATGTTGCAATGGTTAATGGACTGGTAGTATATTGGCTGACTATTTGCAGAAGCCTGAATTTTTAACTCTTCAGCACCAAAAAAGTAAAGGACAAAATTTACTACTGCAAAATTTCAAAAAAAGATTCTTCTAAGCTACATCATACTGAGAATTCAAAGACTACAGGGCAAACAGTGTAGATCCAAGCAAGGCAGCTCATTATCATCATGATCTATGCTGGTCACAAATTCAACAACATTTTCATTTTTTGGCACTTTTGCTGGTGGGATGAAATTGTGGGTTTACCAGGCCTGATCTTGCAAATTCCTGCCTCTACCCTAGTGAAAAAAATGAGCCATGACACGACAAAACCAACAAAGTGGCGTAAGACTCAGATCAGCCTGGAATACAAACCCAGTCTGATCAGTTTCTTTGCTGTGCACTTGAAGGGTAGATAAGGGTCTATAAGCAACTCTGTGCCGACAGTGAAGGCTCAGATCAGACTGGGCAGATGCCCAGGCTGATCTGAGTTTGCTGGGTGCACATGCCACTGTTGGTTTTGTCATGTTTTATAATCTGTGGCTGAATGTCAACAATCGGTGATGTAGACCCTGATCAGCTTACTATGCTCCTTTCTTCTTCAGCCCCATTGTATCGTAACTGTTCGGAGACAGAGTGGCGCTGTAAGAATCAGAAATGTATTAGAGCTAAGTGGATTTGCGACCATGAAAATGATTGTTTGGACAACTCAGATGAAGATCACAGTGTCTGTAAAGGTAGGAAGTCAGGATTCTAATGTCATTAGCCAATATGTCTTAATACCGAGAATTTTGATCCATTGCCACATAACAGCACTCTGTTGAGCTAAGAATTTTTACGGATACACTTTCAGGGCATGCAGAGCTCTCTGGCATGGCAGCTTCTGTCTCCCTTTCGTCAGGGGACTGCCCTTGAAGGAAAGACTTAGCTCTCTAGAATGCAAATTCTTTCCTTTAAGAGCGGCTCCCTTTGTGTATATGTTGTGGACCCTTATGGGGATAATACTGTTCAATTATTGACTTTCGTCGAGGTGGACATGAAGTGTTATTGAACAGTAAACTTCATATTAACCGACCCAAAGCAGAGATCAATATAAAATTACTCTTTAGTAACACTTCATGTTCACCAAAACAGTAGTGAATAATTGTTTTATTATTATACCCCTCCACACGTTAGTGGTGGGGTATTATGTTTTCACGTTGGCCGTCCGTCCGTCTGTCCATAGTGTGTACGTCTGTCTGTCCGTCCGTCCGTCCATCCGCACTTCATTTCCGTTCGATAACAAGTATTTATCAACGGATTTCCTTCAAATTTTGCATATGCATTTGTACCAAGAATGTCTAGCTTGGGATTGTTAATGGGCAAATTTCTATAATTTCTGGCAGAGTTAGGCAAAGGTTTGCAGGGGCGGGATATCACGCAGTAGTTTGCGATGCTTTTATTGTCGCACCTGCTTTAGGAAGGTGCGATATAGGCGTCCGGTTTTCCGTCCGTCATTTCGTCCGTCCGTCCGTCCGTCCGTCAGTCCGTTCACATTTACGTCAACCCTGGCGTTAAATATTAATTTCTCCAAAACCACTGCACCCATGGTTCTCAAATTTTATATGGATCATGACCAGACTGCAAGACCTCAGAATGATAAAAGTCAGCCAGGTCCTAAATCCAAGATGGCCGCCATTGCAACAAATTTCCCTTCACATTAATTTTACGTTAACCCTGGCGTTAAATTCTATTAAATTAAAAACCACTTTACCCATTGTTCTTAAATTTTACATGGAGCATGACCAGACTGCAAGACCTCAGAATGATAAAAATCAGCCAGGTCGAGAATCCAAGATGGCCGACATTGCAATAAATTTCCGTTCACATTGATTTTACGTTAACTCTGGCGTTAAATTCTATTTAATGAAAAACCACTGCACCTTTTGTTCTCACATTCCACATGGAGCATGACCAGACTGCAAGACTTCAGAATGGTAAAATTCAGCCAGGTCAAGAATCCAAGATGGCCGCCATTGCAACAAAAAAGCGCTCACATTTACATTAACCCTGGCATTAAGGTCTGTATTTAGTTAATTTCTCCAAAACCACTGCACTCATGGTTCTTAAATTTTATATGGTGCATGACCAGACTGCAATGCTTCAGAAAGATCAAATTCAGCCAGGTCAAGAATCCAAGATGTTTGCCATTGCAACAAAAAACATTCACATTTACGTTAACCCTGGTGTTAATGTCTGTTCAATTAATTTCTCCAAAACCATTGCACCCATAGTTTTCAAATTTCATATAAAGGTAAAATTCAGCCAGGTCGAGAATCCAAGATGGCTGCCTTAACTAAAAATGTTAAAAACAACAAAATCAGCTCCTATTTCTGAACCACTTGGTATATTTGGTTGAAATATTGCATGGAACATCAGTGGGCCATGACCTCTGCTACCGTGGAAGTGCAATGCAGGTGCGACATAGCATTCCGCGGAATTCTTGTATAATAATTATAGTTGAATGGGCTGCCATTTTAATTAACAAGGACAAGCTTCGTTTGATGTTACTTCACAAAATGTTAGCCAGACGTTACGTCACCAACCATGCAACATAAAGAAGTTGCGTCACAAACTATTTGACATGAAGTGATGTCTACCACATGTGATCAGCCTCTAAACCAATGAAATGAGTTTTATTTATAGATTATACAATAACAATCTTTATTTTATTACAGATAAAGCCAAGAAATGTGCAGAAGAGGAGTTCCCCTGTGGTAATGGCCACTGTATCTCCAACAAGTACAAATGTAACGGAAAAAGAGATTGCTATGATTTAGCTGATGAGCTAGACTGCAAGGAGAAGTGGGCTTGCCCAAAGGAAAAGTTTCAGTGCAGTAATAAGGTAACCATGCATTTAAAGTTTATGGGTGTACTTTCAGGGGAAGAAACTCTTATCACTTTATTTTTGCCTCCCTTGGCGCAATAGGAGTCAACTCTTAAAGGAAAGAATTTGCTCCTCTAGGAGCAAATTCTTTCCTTTAAGAGTAGACCACTTTTGAAAAGGGTTTGGTCATCTAAGGAAGTAAACAGGAAGTCCTGAAAGTTGTTTCCCTTTGTAAAATCATGGAAGTGTACCAATACTCCTTAGGAATTTCCACAAAAAGCTGCAAAGGCTCAGATCAGGTTGCACATCTGTCTGGACTGATCAGCAGCATCACTATTCACTATCAGATGCATAAAAGATGGATGACTCAAAGTTTTACATCCTTTTTACTGTATTTCAGTCATATCAGGGCAGTGGGTGAGTGAAAATAAAAGACTGTGTGCGATGGAAACCCGTTTACAATTGGAAAGAGTCTCGCTTCAAGCCAGGCTGGAACCCAGGTCCACTAGATCAGTAGGCTAGCACTTAACCCACTGAGCTACCTGGACTATCAGATGCATACACGGATGATTGAAACCAGGCTGCATTTAAGCATAGGTGGATAAGAAACATCATTGTTTGCATATTTGGCATGTTTTCTCATGGCAAACTGACCCCAGCCCAGCCGGGCCTGCATAATAGATTTTCTGCCAGGCGCTGTGGCAGAGCTGCTTGTAGCTGTAACCAGCCCTGAGGGTCATTTACTATAAAAGTTCTATATATTGGGACAGTTAGGTCTAAGCAAATTGTGCAAACGCAGATCAGACTGCTCCTGAAGGAGCAGTCTGATCAGGGTTTACACTATTTGCCATCCCATTTGCATTTTTTGGACATTACTGCATTGTAAAACCAAACTGTTCCAATTTTAGGAGAATTATGGTAATTATTTTTGGTGTCCCAATATTTAGAATTTGTATGGTATATCAGGTTGGGTAAAGGTCCTACAAAGTCCTGTGACCAATCAGGTTGGGTAAAGGTCCTACAAAGTCCTGTGACTTTATTTATTTTTTGTGACAACTTATGCGCCACACCAAAAACCTGTCATCATGGTCAAAGTTGACCGAGGACAGTATCGATAGAAAGAAAGAAAGACAAAGCATTCTGCAGAATTCTTCCAGAATTTAGTAATGGAGTAAAAGGGTGCAGATGGATTTGCAAACAGTGTAGAACGTAATTGCTCAGACCTTTATTTCAGAATTTTATGGTACTGTATGTTCCAGGTTTGTATTGAGTTGGACTGGCTTTGTGACGGGCAGGACGACTGCGGGGACCAATCAGACGAGAGCTCGGCAGTTTGCCAAGATGTCGAGTGTGATGACGACAAACATTTCAAATGTGCAAACGGAATGTGCATTCCCAAGTGGCGACTCTGCGACAAAATTGATAACTGTGGCGATGGTTCAGATGAAACAAATACTACATGTATGTAAAGATTGATTCAGTTTTGTCTGAATTCTGTATTTTGTGTGGGGGGGTTGAGGGCAAAATATAACGTAAATACTTTTAAGATTGAGACTTCAGGACAAGATTTTGTAATAATCGTAAAACTTGAGTTTTAAAATGTTGATCTTGTTATTTGGCAATGTGTTTGAGACTTATACTTGAATTCACTCACTCACTTTCCAGTAATATAGAGAGGGGTGGTGGGGGGTGGTTAGAGATGCTCAGTTATGGTGCAGAAGGTCGTGAATTCAAATCAAATCCCGGCTTTGGTCATCTCGCAACTGGAAAACTCTTTCTGTCAACCCAGCAGTAATGGGTACTTTTTTCCAACCAGGGAAGGATAAGGCAGCAAAAAGAGAGGAATGGGCTCTGACTTTCATATTCTGTGCCCAAGATACAGTGGGCCTGTAACTCCCACTGCCCCTACGACCACTAGGCTATAGGAAGCCTTTACCTTTACTTTCCATTAAATAAATGGTGCTTCATTGCACAGAGCCCTTCAAAGTCATACTCCTGTTATCCTGATATGACTTAGATACTGTTGAAAAGGACATAAAAATGCCAAGTCATCCATCCATCACTGATTTTCATATCTAATGTTACTGTGCTAGTGGTTTTGGTTTGATTCCTCAGGGTTGCCATAGTTAGAAAAAAACATCTGGAAAATGAATTTTTACCAGTGTCAGTGAAAAGTCTGGGAAATTTGTGGTTTGTCAGGGAAATTTGGAAAGGACTTCAAAAGTCAGGGAAAAGTCGGGGAATTTATTAATTAGAGGGTGTGACTGTCTTTACAAAATACACTTTATGCTGTTCAAAGAGAAAGGATGTGTTTTCTAGAGAGATAATCCAGGTACATCTCCCTCCTTATTGGGGGTTACTCTTAAAGGAAAGAATTTGCTCCCTGGGGGAGTAAATTCTTTCCTTTATGAGTAACCCCCAATTTTATAGATACTGGATCCCTGGGGGGAGTAAATTCTTTCCTTTAAGAGTAACCCCCAATTTTATAGATACTGGATCCCTGGGGGGAGTAAATTCTTTCCTTTAAGAGTAACCCCCAATTTTATAGATACTGGATCCCTGGGGGAGTAAATTCTTTCCTTTAAGAGTAACCCCCAATTTTCAAATCTTAGTTAGTACTATTAAAATAAAGAGTAAAATCAATTTTTAGATCCATAAAAGGATATGAAAACTATAAAATGTCATGTCAGGGAAAAATCAGGGAATTTCGACGCGGGGGATAAGTGGCAACCCTGTTTCTGCTTGAGTGGAAATTTTTTCAACTGTAAACTGAGTGGAAATTTTTTCAACTGTAAACAGGGTTCCTTGCACACATTTCATTAGCACCCTCCTTTCATCTTGATATGACAGAAGCATGTAAACTTACAAGTTTGCATCCATCCATTACAAAAATGTAGATAAGAGGGGATATTGAGGATAATTCAGAGATAATTTTTCTTATTGTCAATGAAAGCATATGTTGTGACCCCTCATTAGAACCGTCTCATCGAGACGGTTCTAATCAGGGGTCACAACATTTGTTTTTATGGAGAACATATTTTTATGAGTAAACCACCCTAAAACAACATACGTTTTTATGGAGAGCATACGTTTTTAGGAGGTAACAACCCTAAATTATCCCTGTTGCTCCCCTTATCTGGAGCCCTGCATTATATTGAAAACTGCTAAATACAGTATTGTATGTAAGTATTGGGACACCTAAAATAGTTAAATTTTTCATTTGTCCCAAATGAAAAAATTATTCATTTTAGGTGTCCCAAAATTTAGGCACTTTATAGTAGTTCCTTCTTTATTATGAATGTTTAATGCACCAGTCATTTGCACGGACCCCACGGGGCAGGGGATAGCGGGGGCATAGTGGGGCTTAAGTACAGTGTTTTTACCTAAGAGGTGTCCTGGCAGTGCTGTGGATACGCCGGGCTTTTGATTCCTGCAAAAATAGGGGGAAAAATAGTGGAGTGTTTTTAATGAAATTAACAAAATTAACCCCAACACATTGTCAGAATATTGATTTTTATACTTATATGATCCCCTTGGGGGCGGAGACCTTTACCAGGGATTTGACATAGAAAATGTCCCCACAGTGCAGGGCATATACCAGGGCTTTGCAGAGTGAAAAGTCAATATCCCCTCTATTCCCCGGCCCCAGGGGGGGCATGGTTGCAAATGACTGGTGCATAAGTAAAATTGTCAGTTTTCTACACTTACATATCCCAGGTGCCCCAGCTCCACCCAAGAACTGCACCGAAGAAGACCTGTACAGGTGTGCAAATGGTCTTTGTATATCTCCTTACTTGATCTGTAACAACATTGATGATTGTGGTGACGCAACAGAAGAACAGTTTTGTGGTAAGTAGCCCCCCCCCCCCCTTACCCCCACATACTCCCATGTATATATATATGTGTCAGTGCACCAAACCAGGCCCGGATCCAGACTACAGCTAGCTGGCGGGGCTGTCTCTGGACAACTGGTTGGACTTAAGACCAGATAATAAGATTCCAGATAAAATAAGAGTAATTGATGAAAAACCAAGATAATATCATGCTTACCTCTAAATATATGTTATGGCATCTCACTGGAACCGCCTCATTGCGGTGATTTCAATGATATGCCGCATGTTATGGCAACTCTTTGGAATCGCCTCAACGAGGTGACTCCAATGATACGCCTTAAATAGAGGATCTTACATGAGTGCTCATGTATTATTGAATTTATTAAACGAGTTGGGGAAAAAGATAAGATGCGAGGCTTTGCCGAGCATCTTATCGTTTTCTCCAACGAGTTTAATAAATTCAATAATACATGAGCACGAATGCAAGATTCTATTTATCATATGACACTGAAATCGCATTTTATTAGCAAATTTTGCACTAAAACGTCACGATTTCCCCATTAGAAAAAGCGACGTTTTATGGACGTCAACGCATAACGCTACGACGTAATTTGCATATTTAATCCACTAGTGGATTATGGAATTTAATGCATGGCTTTATTACACTCTCAGATGCGACGTCATATGATAATATATATTTCAATCTAACCGTATGGAATATCCTCTCACATTATCATCAGGTGCTCCTTATTACGTACATTCCTGCATTATATCGGACACAGAGTTCCAGGTGGCGGGGCTTAAGCCCCAAAAACCTCCCCCTGGATCGCGGGCTGCTGAACAAATGAGGAGTAGTTTTGATATAAGGTAGGTTGTGTGCCAGGATTCGAAGAAGTGCATATGATTTTGGATTTTCATATGTCTTATTTTTGACCAAGTTATGCCCATTTTGCATCTTCTGCTTTTTATCCCCCGACCGAAAGGTTCGGGGGATATAGCGATGAGCCTGGTGTCCGTCCGTCCGTCCGTCCGTCCGTCCGTCTGTCCGTCCGTCCGTCCGTAAACACTTTCTTGTCCGCTCTATATCTTGAATACCCTTTGGAATATTTTCATGATACTTCACAGTTATGTAGAACAGGTCATGACGATGTGTCGCGTACAAGAATGGTAACTCTTGCTATTGTACTTTTTGAATTATCTCCCCTTTGGTGATTTTTTGGCAGATTCGTGTCCGCTCTGTAACTTGAATACCCTTTGGAATATTTTCATGATACTTCACAGAAATGTAGAACAGGTCATGACGATGTGTCGCGAACAAGAATGACAACTGTTGCTTTCTTACTTTTTGAGTTATTTCCCCTTGATAGTTTTAGATGTGATTTTTTGGCAGATTCGTGTCCGCTCTATAACTAGAATACCCTTTGGAATATTCTCATGATACTTCACAGATATGTAGAACAGGTCATGACGGTTTGTCGCGAAAAAGAATGATAACTCTTGCTTTCTTACTTTTTGAGTTATTTCCCCTTGATCATTTTAGGTATGATTTCGTGTCCGCTCTATAACTTGAATACCTTTTGGAATATTTTCATGATACTTCACAGATATGTAGAACAGGTCATGAGGATGTGTCGCGAACAAGAATGACAACTCCTGCTTTCTTACTTTTTGAGCTATTTCCCCTTGGTGGTTTTAGGTCTGATTTCGTGTCCGCTCTATAATAACTTGAATACCTTTTGGAATATTTTCATGATACTTCACAGATATGTAGAACAGGCCATGATGATGTGTCGCGAATAAGAATGACAACTTTTGCTCTCTTACTTTTTGAGTTATTTCCCTTTGATGATTTTAGGTGTCCGCTCCATAGCTTGAATACCTTTTGAAATATTTTCATGATACTTCACAGATATGCAGAACAGGTCATGACAATTTGTCTCATACATGAATGATAACTCTTGCTTTTAGAATCAGTGAATAATTTCCCTTTGGTAGTTTGAGCTGCTGTTTGAGTCTCTGCTCCATAACTGTATAACCCTGGCCAGCTCCAGAATTTGAATAACCGTGTACCTTTTAGAATATTGATGATCATGCTGTGATATCTTATCAGTGTTCCTAACTCTCTCTTACCCCTCCACATTCCCGTGACCCCTCCCGCACTCCCGCACCCGGCCACCCCCCCACCCCACCCCCACCCTCCACCCCCCCCCCCCCCCCCCAAAAAAAAAAAAAAAAAAAAAAAAAAATTCCAGATTTGGATTCTATGTCCAAATTCACTTACTAGAGAGCTCAAAATTAGATTTGTAGGGCTTGTACTTTAGAAGTTATTCACACATTTTGAAAGTTGAATGTATTGTATGCTATACATTTGTGTATATGGTGGCTGTTTGAGATATTACCTCTTTTTAGCAGTCAAGCATACTGTTTTAGTCTGAGTGTTAGATAATCATGCATCTGTTAACAGTTAATGTTAATCAGAAGCATAAAAGAACGACAATATATTACTAATATGTGTTTTGAAGTGCACCCTTTTTACCAAGGCCCATGGGGGTCTTCGGTCGGGGGATTTGCCATCTCCTCTGATGGCTATTTTTATACCCTGGCATACGAAGTTTAAGGTGGATGGCTATGCTTTCAGGAGGAGCAACTCTGCCATTGCCATTTTTGTCTTTCTTTTCTAAACTCTGAATGGAAAGAAAGGATTTCTTCATCCAATAAGGTAAACAAGAAATCACAGATTTATTCCCCTTTGTAAAAATGACCGAAAAAACATGGGGTGTACCCATACATGGTAAACTGCTTGACCTAGAGAGCTTCCTCTGCATAAAGGGCAGCAGTTTGTGTCACATGTCAGATAACACAGGGATAACAGCCTTTTGCACTCAACTCGTGATATCAAAGTCGCAGTTCAGCTCAGCTACTGATATCTCAAAGTAAATTTTCTGGTCCCAGAAAATTTACATGGAGATATCAATAGTTTGAGGCAACGGAAGTAGAAATATTAATAAAAAAAATGGAAAAATGTCTATACTGTATTTGAATTATCAGTGTTCGAGATATCAAGAGGTAACTGTATTTTAATCTTTATAGTGGCTTTCAGTATGCGGGTACAACTCCATGCTTTTCCACCATCGGGTGTGGTTGTATTTATTTTAGATAAAAAAACTGGCTTTACAAACTGTACATTACAAAATGGTGGGTGTGAACAGATATGTACAGACCTGAGCGAGGGAAGTTTCTACTGTTCCTGCCGAGAAGGTTTTAAAATGTCATCCACAAGTCATAAAGCTTGCGATGGTAAGTCAATTTATATTCAATGTTTCTTGAAATGTATGCTTAAATTTTTTAAATCTTTGTGTAATTGACTTGTCATAGTTTGTCAGTCAAAATGTGCACTGACCAGTTATTTGAGATAAAAATCTCGAACAAACAAATGCTCCTGCACTTTGTGACAATAGTTTCTTTTGTAAAATATACTCAGACAAATTGGAAAAGCAGAGCTGCTAGCACATTCCCATATGGTCAATTCACCAAGTTAGTTATTTAATCCTTTTCAGACTGGAAGGCCATTTTCGGGTCATATGCAAACAGTGCAGACCCAGTTCAGGCGCCACAGAATGCGGCATCTGATCAGGGTCAAGATTGTTTGATTACAGGAATGTCTATGTAAAATACAATAAAAGTGAAAAATCCACCCAGAAACTTGGAAATAAAAAGTTGAGCCGCAGCATGACAAAACCAACAAAGTGGCATGTGTGCCATGCAATGACTTGGATCAGCCTGGGCATCCGCCCAGTCTGACTGGAGTCTTTGCAGTGCACTTAAACGGTAGCTAAGGGTCTAAGCTAGCTCCTTGTAGACACCAAAGACTCTGATCAGACTGGGCGGATAAGGATGCCCAGGCTGATCTGAGTCTTGGTGTGGCGTGTATGACACTTTGTTGGTTTTGTCGTGTCGCAGCTCAATTCTATATTTTGCAAATGGACTGCCAAAGTAGAACAGAGCTATTTGACATGTTTTCATATAAAGCATAGTAGTACAAAATTTCTGTAAAAGATAAACTACTGAGGCCAGTTGTTCAAAACTAACAACATTCGTTAGTTAGCATTGGTTAAAATTTCAAATGTTAAAATCTGAAATACTCCAGTATTTCTGATTTCTTGTTGAAAAAATGTGAGAAGCTTTTGCAATGCTTCTCACATTTTTTCAACAAGAAATATTAGGTTATTTGGTAATAAAGTTGTAAAAGTAACGAGTTAACCTCTTAAGGAGCGTGTTAGGCTAATGATGCTTTGAACAACTGGGCCCTGGTCATTACAAAACTCTTATACATGACGAAACAGAAATTTTGGTTCAGTCACTTTCAGGAGTTTTTTTGGTAACATTACCAGTTCTTTAACTCAGCCCTATCTGTCCCAGCCTACATGTACTTAGAATTGTTACAGGAGTTCAACTCAGCCCTATCTGTCCCAGCCTACATGTACTTAGAATTGTTACAGGAGTTTAACTCAGACCTATCTGTCCCAGCCTACATGTACTTAGAATTGTTACAGGAGTTCAACTCAGCCCTATCTGTCCCAGCCTATATGTACTTAGAATTGTTACAGGAGTTTAACTCAGCCCTATCTGTCCCAGCCTACATGTACTTAGAATTGTTACAGGAGTTCAACTCAGCCCTATCTGTCCTAGCCTACATGTACTTAGAATTGTTACAGGAGTTTAACTCAGCCCTATCTGTCCCAGCCTATATGGATTTAGAATTGTTTACATGTACTTAGAATTGTTACAGAAGTTTTAACTCAGACCTGTCTGTCCCAGCCTACATGTACTTAGAATTCTCACTGTATCATTCCTTCTTTCTACAGATGTAAATGAATGCTCCAAATGGGGTAACTTCTGCCCGCAGTTATGTAACAATGTGAAAGGATCCTTTAAATGTCAATGTGCCGATGGTTTCAAGGATGACAAAGGCCAGGGAACAGAATGTAAATCAGAAGGTTTGTCCATTATTTTCATAGGCCATTCGCTGCACAGATCAACATTTTTGAGAAGACGTATCACTATCATACAGAGGATAATATTTGCATTACATTTAGCTTGCTGAGACTTGCCCAAAACAAATAGCTGTCAAAAAAGGCATAATGATGTCAAAACAAACTGATCACATTTATTTATTTTTTTTTTTTTTTTTCATATTTTAGACTAGGTGAAGGTCAGTCATTCTGATGTTGAAGGTACTATTCACACAGGTTTCTGAGGCTGAATGACTGTTTTGTGGTGCTTCTTCCGGCTCTTAACCCAGCTTGCTCTTCAGTGATAACCTCTTCAGCTTGGGGTTTGAGCTGTTCAAGATGACCTCCAGTATGACTTTACTTGGATGACTGATGAGACTGATGGTTCTGTAGTTCTGGGAGAGCTGTATATGAATCAACATAGCAGAATCTGTACCATGTCTTCATAGATTTCAAAAAAGTATTTGACATGGTACAGCATGCAGCCTTATGGGCCACCCTGGGGAAGTACGATATCAATGCAAATCTAGTTCGCACCATTGAACACCTTTATTACAAGGCTGTAAGTACAGCTCAGATGAATGGCAGCACAGGAGATTGGTTCAGAACAACAGTAACTGTTAGAGTTAGGTAAGGATGTCTTCTATCACTGTTAGAGTTAGGCAAGGATGTCTTCTATCACCCCATAAGTCTGAGGTCCTGGGTTCGATACCTGGTCTGGCCACATACTTTCGTTTCTCCTTCCGCTGATTCAAGAAGGATAGTTGTCAGTTACTGGCGAAAGTATGTGCACTTCATACTGGTTAACCGTTAGGAGGTCTAAGCCTGCCCAGGAATAGTGTGGTTAGGTTAACTGACTGTCCCGACATGACCATAGCTGTTTACCGTGGACGTAAATCAACAAATCAATCTTCTATCACCCACCTTGCTTGAACAGATAGATGCTCTTGAAGAACATGATGGGAAGGTTAGCATAGGAGGCAGAACTATATTTAACAATCTATGGTTTGCTGATGACATTGACACTCTTGCTGAGGAACAGCAGAAACAGGAACAAAAAGCCCCAGTTGACAGTCTTAACAAAACCTGCGTAAAGTATATAATGGAGAGGAAGATCAAGGTTAAAAAACAAGCTTGGAACGTTTGCAAGCTTCAATTACCTTGGAGCAATTGTCTCGGATGAAGGCTCAAAACTGGAGATTCTCTCAAAGATTGAACAAGCCTCTGCAGCTCTAACAAAGCTAAACCCAGTACAGATAAATAACAACAAAGGTAAAAATGTACCCATTCACCTTAAAAAAAAATGAATAGGAATGACAGATGATGTTTTATTATGACTGGATTAAAGTCAAAATGTGAAGCTTTGTAGTAGTTCAAAATATACATCTACATGTAGTTTCCTTAAGATGTTTTGAAATACACATATTTTCAGCATTGCATGACTTGTTCACCTGATGCTTCAAAGTTTTGTCTCATCTGCGGACATAGGTATTGCTTTTTAGTGTTGGCAGAATAAACTGTTATGGAGTTTCCCTGATTTAACTCTTTTTTGTAAAGTGATCCTGGTAGGTGAGACACTACTTTCTGCCGGGCCGGGTAGCGCAATCGGTAGGGCACCTGACTCGTAAGTCGGAGGTCCTGGGTTCGAATCCCGGTCTGGCCACATACTTTCGTTTCTCCTTCCGCTGATTCAAGAAGGGCAGTTGTCAGTTACTGGCCAAAGTATGTGCACTTAGTACTGGTTAACCGCTTAGGAGGTCTACGCCTACCCAGGAATAGTGTGGTTAGGTTAACTGACCGTCCCGACATGACCTTAGTTGTTTACAGTGGACGTTAAGCATCAAATCAACCAACCAACCAACCAACACTACTTTCCGCAGAATTCTTGTGATTTTTCAGATGTGGATAAAGTCTTATTCTTCTCCACTATACATGAAATCCGAAGGTTTGTGCCTCGGAAGAAAGAATATATGGGAGTGATTAGTCAGGGATCTCGTATAACAGCTCTGGATGTTAATGTCAGACAAAAAGTTATATACTGGACAGATGACACAAAAAGGTAAGATACATGTATGTTTTCACAACTGAATACGTTAAATTTTGCTTTTCTATGTTCAAGTGAGAGGAGCTGAAATTTCATGAAATGAATTTTAAGGTTTCTGGGTATACATGCATGTTTTTCTGCCATTTTCTCAAAGAATGACAACTTTTGTGACTTTCTGATAGCTTCCTGGACAATGTACCTTTTCCAAAATGGGGTATACCAGAGCACTAGATAAGAGGGGTATTTGATGATAATTGAGGGATAATTTTTTTTTATTTCTCATTGAAACCATATGTTGTGACCCCTTATCTGAACCGTCTCGTCAAGACGGCTCATATGAGGGGTCACAACATATGTTTTTATTCAGAATTAACAAAAATTATTCATAATTATCACCAAATACTCCCTCTTATCTAGTGCTCTTGATATACTCTTAAAGGAAAGAAGTTCTTCTCAAGGAGTAAATTCTTTCCTTTAAGAGTTGACTCCTATAGAAGTGGGTGGCAAAATGAAAATGGTTGAGATGCTTCTTATGAAAGTGTAGCCATTTACAATAATGAGATGCACTACATATGTTTTTATGGAGAAATAAGAGGAGAATGAAGAAAAGTAGCAAAGAAACAAAATCAGTATTTGATTTGTTTACGTAATAATTCTATGTTTTGGGACGCCAAAAATTAATTACTTTTGCAGCTGTCCCAATACTTACAAGCCGGTAAATTAATTGATTTCTTCAGTGTCCCAATTTTTACGATCACGCTCCCGCCATTTCTATAAAATCCAAGCATAAAATCTGTTCCAGTGGGCAGTGCTTCAGGCATTGTAACACGTCCTGCAATTAAAGAGATTAGCTTCGGTACCTTAATTTGTATACAAATGATGAAATAAAATAGATTAGAAAAACTTACAACGTATTTGTTTGTTTTTTAACTCCGGTAATTATATCCTTAGATCACCAATTACTAATTGGTTTCACACTTTTCCTTATACAGTGGCCTTTCAAGGTATTTTTTTTTGGTCTTTCATGTGCCTCTTTGATCGGATCGGCCGTGACGGCGGACTTGATTAGCGCATTGGGGAAAAAATCGGTACGTTTGATGTTGCATGTGCAGTGTCCGATTGGGTATCGTCAAAGTACAAAGTCGCACATCAGCGCAGACTGATCGTTGTTCAATTCCGTCAGTTTTCATGTACGTTCGAAGACTCCAATAAGACTGCGTGGATGTGCAGGCTGATCTATGTCAGCTCTCTCTGCATATGCAATAGGTATCTTTCTTCTGACACACCTGGACAAAACTGCACGTGCCACGGATTGATTGTCAGTGTCTGGCGGTGTCTTTGAAGTTTACACTTACAATCAGTGCGTTGCGACACCGAATGTACCAATGAAGTCTCCGACAGCTTACGCATCTGCAGAAACTGTTCAGAGTCTACGTCTTGGCTATTTGTTATTTAGAATCCATAGAATTATTGATGCGCAAAGACAAGATGATATAGGGCTGATCCGAGTCTTGTTTGTTCGTTCAAGGTCCTCTGTTCCTTGCATGACTTCCGCGCGGGAAAACCTTGATCTGACTTCGAGATTTCGGTCGTCGGCTACATGCCTGTCCTGGGTTTTCTCCAGTAAATTTTACGCCAGCGCCGTACATAGCGCATTCTTGTTCCGAGGCAACTGGTAGTGCTAAAACAAAATCTGGCCATCTTCAAGTTTTACAAAGGATAACTATAGGTACCTATATAAGGACAAGACTGCGCAGGCTGGTTTTGGATATTTGCGCACCCACAGTTCCAAACGCGTGGAAGTGATCTCACCATGAAATTATGCTGTAACGGCTATCTTATAAAAGCCACCTAACGGCTTGTGCATACAGAGACGACGCAGATTAGTATGCGCACTCGAAAAATCTGATGACAGTTAACTCTGTTCGGATGAACAATCTACCCCGGTATATTAATCCTCGTCAAAAACGGAGAATTCATTTCAGATTTTCACGCGAAACAGCTTAAACTCACAGCGGACGGTCGTTGCATGGGAAGTTAAGTGAGCCGCATCACATAAAATGTATCTTATGAAGCAAGCGCAGCCTGATAAGCTTCCACGGAAGTATTCGCTTTTCTTGGGAAACGTTGACACTCATAACCTCAAGACCCTATTACCGAACAGGAAACGCCAGTTGCATTACAATATTGCGCAGGCTGATACGAGTCTTTGCTATCAGCGTTTGCCTGGGTTAAGATACCTTCTCCCGCCTCTCGGTTCAGTCTGACACATTGAGCTGCACGTGACAGACGGCGGCGTCCTTTGATCTGAAACTGAAATCAACATCTAGGATTTGACAAGGTTACCGTCTTTAACCATTGCACTACCGATTTTACGCTCGATGATCGCGTATGTATTTATCAGAATGAGTAACTCGCACTGGTTGCCAATTTTAGCCCGTTCATCCCTAAATTATATTGACACGTTGATATAACGTAGACTGACCAGACTGCGCAGATGCACAAGACCGTAAGATATCTGTTTCACACGACGGCTATCAAGCGTAAAATGAGCCATACCACAATAAAAAGCCTCACAGTGTGTTATGGCAATGAAATCTCCGATCAGTCGGCTCATCCGCCTAGACTCATTTGTCAATGGAAATTCTGTGCCGGTGCGCCGTCTGATCAGTCTGTTTCACTTGGGGCCACTAAATTTAGGTCAGTCAGTCCTTTTCGTCGGTACCTTTGAACTCGGTGAAAGGCTTACCGTATAGACCTTAAGTATTGGACTACCTAGGTAAGACAGTTAAAATGATCGTTAGAAATACTCGGTAACGAGGTGTTACCCAGTATATTTTACGATTAGAGCGTCCCAATTATTACAGTCACAAAATTACTGAAATTAATCTGAAATCTTAAATAGTCCCAATATATATAATCATTTAATTAATTACTTTTCCCCAAAACAGCAGGTGTCCCAATACATACAGGGTCCCAAAACATAGAATTATTACGGGTAATTGAAAATGTTTGAATATTTCAGAGATTTATACAGATCTTCTATACCAGAAACTCAAGGTAGATATGGTATCCCCGACAGATTGGGTATTAAGGCAGCTAAGCCTTGTGCAGTTTCTGTAGACTGGGTAGAAGGGTGAGTGTTACTTCTTCTATACTTGAAACTCAAGATAGGTATGGCATACCGGACAGACAGGCTCTAAAGATGGCAACAAGATACAAGACTTTATTTAACATCGGATATATAAAACAATTCACATTGGCATGAGCTAATTTGCTGACAAACAAAGGTATAAAAATAACATAATGTAACACAGCTAAAAATTCAAGAAAAATTAGGACATAAAGTGTCACAGTCCTTTGCAGTAGTGATAGCTGGGTAGAAGGGTGAGCATACAACTTTTCTATACCAGAAACGCAAGACAGATATGGATTGCCCCAGGTGACTGGGTGTAAAGGCTGCTAAGTAGGATGCACTAGCTGTAGACTTAGTTGGAGAGTCAGTCTACTAAGCTTCCATTCCTGAAACTCCAAGATAAATATGGTATACCTGACAGACTGGGTGTAAAGGCAGCTAGGCCTGTGCAATAGCTGTATGCAAGGTTCAAGGGTGAGTATGTGGGTCTTCTATACCAGAAACTCAGGGCTCCGTTGTTCAAAGCATCGTTAGCCTAATGAGCTCGTTAAGAGGTGAACTCGTTAAGTGTTTTATGACTTAATTATCAAATACACTGATATTTTTTGTTGAAAAAATGTGAGAAGCTTTTGCATTGCAAAAGCTGCTGACATTTTTTTCAACAAAAAATATTGGTGTATTTGAGATTTTAACATTTGAAATTTTAACGAAACATTAACTAACGAGGTCATTAGTTTTGAACAACCGGGCCCTGGATTCATATGGCATACTGTATTTATTGGGTTACAAGATGGGAGATTATCCTTCCAAAATTACTGCAGATATGTAAATCAGTTTTGTGAAATTCAGCTATAAGATGGGGTTTTACCGTTGAAAACAAACCCAAAAATCTAGATCCATCTTTTAAGATGGAACTAGATTTTGGGGATTGTTTTGGAAGGGAAAACCCCTGGCTTATAATTGAAGAAACAAGGTATTTGACTGACTGGGCGTAAAGATTTCTTAGCCCTGTGCAGTAGCTGTATTCTGGGTCGAAGAATTAACCACTATTTCGCAACTATCGCCAGTTATCTCCAGGGTGTAGAACTGTTAAGGTAGAATACTCTCAGGTACTTTTTAAGAAAAACAAGGGACTTTTTAATTCATACTGAAAGATAAGTTCTATTTCAAAATATTATAGAAATCTGTGGCCCATAAATTTAGATGATTTTCACTTCACATTATGAACCTTGGGAAACCTTGCATTAGCAAGGTACCATGTAGGGTACCAATTTAAAAACATGACACATGAGGGGTAACATGATACAACCAAGAAAATGGCATGTGCTCCCAGGGAAGACTCCTGTAAACATGGGCATCAGCCCAGTCTGATCGGAGTCTTGGCTGTCGGCATGGAGGTAGCTTAAACCCTAATAGCTACATTTTAAGCACACAGCGAACACTCAGATCAAACTAGATGACTGCCCAGGTTGATCTGAGTCTGCTGGGCGCACATGCCTCTTTATCTGTTTTATTGTGTCACGGCTCATTTTTCTATTGCAGCAATGTATATTGGACAGATATGGGGACTAAGTCTATATCAGTTGCCATGAATGATGGCAGATATCAGAAGGAATTGATTAAAGAAGATATAAAAGAACCTTTAGCAATTGCTGCTAATCCAAAACTTGGGTAAGTTTAACAGTTAAAAAGGTAAAGGTAAAGTTTTCCCGTAGCCTTATAGCCAAAGGGGCAGTAGGGGCTAGAGGCCCACTGTATCTTGGGCACAGCTGATGAAAGGTGGAGCCCATCTCTCTCCTTTTGCTGCCTTATCCTCCGCTGATTTGAAAAGGTCCCCATTTACTGCTGGGTTGGCAGATAACAGCTACAGCACCAAAAAAGAAAATAGTTTAATTATTTGCAAACAGCTTACATCCATATGAGGTGGCTCACAATCAGCTGCTTCATCTGGATCAACACTGTTTGCCTCTAGTCTTTGAATTCTCATTATGAACAAAGAAGCATTTTTGGATAAGTATGTTTTGAAATTTTGCAGACATAAATTTTGTTGTCTGCATTGTGGCACTTCAAAAAAAGGATTCAACTGCTTTGAATCAGGAAATAATAAAGTTATTTTTTGTGAAACTTCACATATGTGAATTTCCACAAAATAAAATTGTCACAAAATGGTTTTGGTTTTTATTATGCCCCCGAAGGGACTTTGGGTGGCATATTAAAATCGCAGCGTCCATCAGTCCGTCCGTAACAAATCGTGTCTCAGCGATAACTTAAAAACTACTGAAGCAAATTTGATGAAACTTCACAGAAAGATAGAGCATAATGAGAAGGTGTGTCGCGCACAAGATTTAGGTTCCCATGCCCACGGTCAAGGTCACAATTGGGTCAAAGGTCAAATTATATCTTAAATCGTGTCTCAGCTATAACTTATAAACTATTGAAGCAAATTTGATGAAACTTCACAGAAAGATAGAGCATAATGAGAAGGTGTGTCGCATACAAAATTTAGGTTCACACGTCCAAGGTCAAGGTCACTGTCAGGGGTTAGAGGTCAAATATTGTCTCTGTGATTACTTTAAAACTACACAACTGAATTTTATCAAATTTCACAGAAATATAAAGCATAATGAGAAGGTTTGTCACATATGATATTTATGTTCCCAAACCCAAGGTCAAGGTCACTGTCAGGTGTTAGAGGTGACTGCTGAAGTAGATTTCATCAAACTTCATAAAGGTAAAGCATGATAAAAAGGCATCTCACTTGCAAGTTTTGGGATTCCTTGCTCAAGGTCAAGGTCCCAATCAGGGTCAAAGGTCAGTCTAAGGGCCTTCGGGGGCATTTGTTACATACTGTAACATTTCTTGTTAGTGCAGAAATTAGTGTTAGTTAATTTTATTAGTGTTAGAAATTAACTTTTTTTGCAGGTAGCAAATACTTGATACCTGATATAAAAGCTAGTAGCAAAACTCACATACCTGGTAGCAAAGAACTGGAGGCCAAAAAAAAGAAAATCATCTTGCCACTCAACAGTGACCAAACAAAATTCCATAAGGTCAAAGGCATTGATAATGCCTTTGACTTTATGGAACTGTGTTTAGTCCGACATATAGAATCAGTATTTTAATGCAAATAAGCTAGTAGTTCAAAAAATGAACTTTTACTAAGGAATTCATAGGCAGCAACATTTTGCTACCCACTTTTTCTTCAGGTGGCAAATGAGATTTTAGGTGGCAAATTCGCTACTGTTAATTTCGAACCTTGCCATTATGCATCTTGTGCATTCAAAATTTCAAAGTGTGCTGCGTAAATTCTTCAGGGACTTAAGCTGGTGATTTTAGTAAATACAAAAGTCTGAATAAAACCATGAAAATACACTATTCCTCACTAGCAGACCTCTTCCCGTTGTGCCGGGCCACGTAGCGCAATTGGTAGGGCACCTGACTCATAAGTCAGAAGTCCTGGGTTCGAAACCCGGTCTGGCCACATACTTTCATTTCTCCTGCTGCTGATTCAAGAAGGGCAGTTGTCAGTTACTGGCGAAAGTATGTGCACTTAGTACTGGTTAACCGCTTAGGAGGTCTAAGCCTGCCCAGGAATAGTGTGGTTAGGTTAACTGACCGTCCCGACATGACCTTAGCTGTTTACCATGGACGTTAAGCAAGAAATCAATCAATCAATCTTCCCATTGTTGTTTTCTACAATTTAGAATAGAAAAATAAGTGGCATGCTGATGAAAAGCATAGCTTATATATGAAAAGACCAATGGGTAATCTGAGGCACAATAGTCTGAAAATCATCATCATCGAAAATTCATTGAGGTCTGAAGGTACTTTAATGCATTGGGAGTATTGCCCTATCAAGAACTTTTTTTCCAATTCTTTACAAATTATCAGGTGTAACAGATGAAAAAAGTAGCTTGATCTGAAAGGCTAGTCCATGTTGTTGCATATGTACAGTTGGCTTTGTTATCTCAAACACTGATATCTCTGGGATCAGAAAATTTACTATGAGATATCGGTAGTTTGAGATGAGCTTCGACTTTGAGATATCGAGAGTTGACTGTATATGGTTGATAAATGGATGTATTCATTAAATATAGGATAGATTGGTATACCTGTATGACATGTACAGTATATAAACTCCATTGCTGTGAAAATTCAGGGGTGTAAGTGAAATGATTCAATATAGATGGATGGCTGAATGACTTACAGTTTTACATCCTGTTTAACAGTATTTCAGTCTTATCAGGATGACGATGGATGATAATGGAAGGCTGTGTCCAGTGTGCAATGGAACCGATTAAAAAGATTCCCACCTACATAGGGGCTTGAACCTGGGACTGCTAGATCAGCAGAGCAGCGCTTAACCCACTAAGCTACCAAGGCTCCCTTATTCAGCATTGAAAAAGTCAACTCATCTTTGCTATTATGTACATAATGTAGTCTACTCTCTTGTTGACACACTCCAGCAAGTGGTTTTTCAAAGTTTATACTTAAAGGATAAGAAATCAGCAAATTCCACTTACCTGGTTCAGTTTCCTACCATTTCTCGTGGTCAGATTTATCCAGTAGAGTTTTAAAAATTCACTGGCATGCTCTCAAGCATGTAAAGTAATCTCTTGTAATGTATTTTTTTCATTTTCATAATGGCCGCCTCGGAATGACCAGTATTGCTGTAGGGGTGGCATGTTTCAAGCATATTCTTGAAATTTAACATTTCATATAAAATTTACATGAAAACAGTTCAGAAAAATCTATTCTTATATCTTATAGCAGTTATTTTCATAAGTAATATCTTTTTGGAAAACAAAAAGATGCATAAGTGTAGCTGACGCTGCAAGCACCCCTTTGCTGAAATGATCATATTCCAAAACAGATCAGGTGATTAGTGTTGACATCATTTCTGTTGTGATGTCATAATGGGTGGTTCCCAGCTTAATTAAAATTAAAATAAACCTCAAAGGCTGGAAACCAGAAGGAATATCTTTACTATTGGAAAACCCACCTCCAAACAAAAAATGATAAAAATAGACAAAAGAGGTCATGCAATATGCTGCAAGTCAGTATTTAGTTACGAGAAATGGTTTTGGGTATGTTTAACCTAAAATTTTGATATTTAAGTATCTTTAAAGAAAAAAGTTCCACTAAAAACCACTTGCTGAAGTGCCTCAACAAGAGAGTAATTGAAATAGTCTTAAGTTTGGGCACACACTTCTTTTGGTTTACCTGTTCAACTTGATGTCTTTCAGTGTAATGTACTGGACAGATGCAGATGTTAACAGTCCAAAAATAGAAATGGCCTGGATGAATGGTGAACATCGACAGGTTTTAGTTTCTACCCGACTCCGCAGACCAGCAGCATTAACCATTGACTGTCTGATGTATGATCGGTTGTACTGGGTAGATTCGAAAGAAAACATCATTGAATCTATGAAGTGGGATGGTACTGATAGAGTTACTGTTCTTATGAAAGGTAATGTAGTTTCTTTAAATATTGGGACACGACATAGAAGATATTACCCAAGTTTTCTTTTGATATTTCCATATGAAACACAATGAACCCATAATGTGCTTTAACGACTGATGGAAGGATGGATGACTTGCAACTTTCTGTCCTTTCTAACAGAAGATTCCTGCCTTCAGTGGGTCTCGAACCCTTGACGGCTAGATCAGCAGGTCATTGCTTAACGTACTGAGCTACTAGGGCTCTTTTTAGAGAATGAAAAATAATAATAAAAGAAAAATCTAAAAAAAGGTCTATCATATGACGTAGTATCTGAGTGTAATAAAGACATGCATTAAAAAGAATAGTCAACTAGTGGATTAAATACGCAAACTATCTCGTAACATTATGCACTGATGTCCATAAAAGCGTTGCATTTCTAATCACAAAATGGTGACGATTTAATGCAAAATTTGCAAACAAAATGCTATTTTAATGTCATATGATAAATAGAATCTTGCATTCATGCTCCTGTTTTATTGAATTCATTAAACTTGTTGGGGAAAACCGATAAGATGCTTGGCATGGTTTTTCTCCAACTCATTTAATAAATTCAATAATACATGAGCACTCATGTAAGATCCTCTATTTTAACAATCTGTATCACAATGAGATTCCAAACAGTGTAGATCATGATGAAGCAGCTCTATGAGCTGCCTCATCTGGTTCTATGCTGTTTGCAAATTCAACTACTTTCGATTTTGGCATTTTAAGTGTTTTAATGTTAAATCATGCTAATATCTTTGCAGGTGTTTTCATACCAGTTAGTATTGACGTGTTTGAGAACAAGCTATTCTGGGCGTCCCAAGTCAACGGTACAGGATTCTACATGGATAAGTTTGGGAGAGGAAATGCTTCAATTATACAGACAGGGTTATTGTTGCCAA
Source organism: Ctena decussata (assembly GCA_963989385.1). Classification (NCBI taxonomy): domain Eukaryota; kingdom Metazoa; phylum Mollusca; class Bivalvia; order Lucinida; family Lucinidae; genus Ctena; species Ctena decussata. The sequence goes on from OZ022514.1 coordinate 42,075,075, forward strand.
CGGCTGTTAGGATGTTTCATTATAGAAGAGTAGATTTAAATGGTAAAATTAGATTTAATGCCAAATTGAAATTATTGAGTAATCCATATTTATTCAGTTATGAGACAGAGTTGCTCCCCTTCCATAATAATACCAAAAATCTGAATCCATCTTGCAAGACAAAACAATACCAAATCGTAAGAACATTAGAATTAATTTTAATTATGATATGTTTTTTTAGAAATCCCGGTAATACTAAGATTATGCTTCATGATCAGATACCATGTTCTGCTGCCTCTGATTAGAATATACACTGTTTGTCAAGGCCATATGTAAAGTTTAATAGGCATTAAGGTATATGAATGCCTCTTAATGTTTTACTGCCACTTTTACAAAGGGGAGCAACTATTGTGACTTCTGTTTGCTTCCCTGCATAATGAGACCCTTTTACAATTATGCCATTAAATCAATTATGCCAATTATGCCATTTGATTGTATGTTACTTGTAACTGAGAAACAATAAATATGTTTAAACCAATTATGCCAACTCTTAAAGGAAATAATTTGACTTCTAGAGAAGCAAATTCTTTCCTTTTAGTGTTCAAAACTCTTGAAACTTTAAGTTGTCCAACAAGACCACAGAAATGGTGACTTCAGTAATTTGCATTAGGAAGAGTAAAAAATTTCAGTCATTCTTTAGCATGAGTTTTCTAGCCCTGCTGATAACGAAAGCCAAAATGAAACTGGCAGAGATATATCCCCTGAAAGTATACCCATTTACTTGCTACATGTGTTAAACAGCCGGACCGCGTAGCGCAATTGGTAGGGCACCTGACTCATAAGTCAGAGGTCCTGGGTTCGAAACCCGGTCTGGCCACATACTTTCGTTTCTCCTTCCGCTGATTCAAGAAGGGCAGTTGTCAGTTAGTGGCGAAAGTATGTGCACTTAGTGCAGGCTAACTGCTTAGGAGGTCTAAGCCTGCCCAGGAATAGTGTGGTTAGGTTAACTGACTGTCCCGACATGACTATAGCTGTTTACCGGGGACGTTAAGAATCAAATCAAATTAAAACATGTTTTAAACAAATGTTTTGGTAAAAAGAATATGTATTTAATGATACAAATCTTCTGAAGTATTTCTTTCTTTCACTTTTGCCACAGTTAAATATCGCTGTCCAACGAAGGGTCCTACTTGCAGCCATCTTTGTTTATTGGTACCAGGAGGGTTCAGCTGTGCCTGTCCCAACAACTCATCTTTTATAGAGGGGAGCAAGACAACTTGTGATGCTGGTAACTGTTTTTATATAGAGAAAACAATAATAGTGTCTTTTGATATCTAGTTTATCAGGCTCTACCAGAAACACATCTGACTGGCTCGGCAAGCCTCGCCATTCCTACGCTGTTTCTGGTCTTGCCTGATAAACTTGACTTGTCCCTCCTGCTGCCATCTTTGTTTATTGGTACCAGGAGGGTTCAGCTGTGCCTGTCCCAACAACTCGTCCTTTATAGAGGGGAGCAAGACAACTTGTGATGCAGGTAACTGTGTTCATATAGAGAAAACAATAATAGTGTCTTTTGATATCAACTTTATCAGGCTGGACCAGAAACACATCTAACTGGGTCGGCAAGCCTCGCCATTCCTGCACTGTTTCTGGTCTTGCCTGATAAACTTGTCCCACCAGCAGCCATCTTTGTTTATTGGTACCAAGAGGGTTCAACTGTGCCTGTCCGAACAACTCATCTTTTATAGAGGGGAGCAAGACAACTTGCGATGCTGGTAACTGTTTTTTATATAGAAGATACCATTTTAGTGTCTTTTGGTATCAAGTTTATCAGGCTCGACCAGAAACACATCTGACTGGCTTGGCAAGCCTCGCCATTCATACGCTGTTTCTGGTCTTGCCTGATAAACTTGACTTGTCCCACCTGCAGCCATCTTTGTTTATTGGTACCAGGAGGGTTCAGCTGGGCCTGTCCCAACAATTAACTCGTCTTTTTTAGAGGGGAACAGGACAACTTGTGATGCTGGTAACTGTTTTTATATAGAGAAAACAATAATAGTGTCTTTTGATATCAAGTTTATCAGGCTCACCCAGAAACACATCTGACTGGCTCGGCAAGCCTCGCCATTTTTAAGCTGTTTCTGGTCTTGCCTGATAAACTTGACTTGTCCCCCCTGCTGCCATCTTTGTTTATTGGTACCAGCTGTGCCTGCCCCAACAACTCGTCCTTTATAGAGGGGAGCAAGATCACTTCTGATGCAGGTGACTTTTTACCATAATGACCTTAAAGTTTCGGACACCTGAAAGCCAGACAATTATTGTTGGAAAATTCTTAGAAAGTGGATTTTACACACATTAATGGATCCAAATGATGCTTAATGAATGGCAAATGTTATAGGCCCGGATCAAATTGCTCCTTCAGGAGCAGTTTGATCAGTGTTTACAATGTTTGCTCAGACCTATCTGTCTGAATATTTAGGGTCATTACAGTATATACTCTTGGTATATAATATTAGATGGAGTTCTGACCACTGTTCGATCTATCTGTACTCATAAATCATATACATACATGCCAGAAGATGTTCCAGAAAAGTTTTTAAAAAATCGGGACACCTAAACTATTTACTATCATTGCTCTAATGTTTAACAATCTGTGTCCGGTTGTTCAAATCTAACCACTTCATTAGTTAACGAGATGTTAAATTTTCAAACATATTTTATGGAAAAGCATTGCCATTTTTGTTCTCCAAAAATGTGAGGAGCTTTTGCACTTTAAAAGCTCCTCAGAGTTTTTCAGCAAAAAGTATTAGCACAATTGATTTTGGTAAACAGTGTAGACCCTGATCAGACTGCTCCTGTAGGAGCAGTCTGATCTTGGTCTGCACTGTCCCTATATTTTAGAATATTACTGGTAAGATCAGAAAGCTTTAATATCTGGACAAGAAAAATGATAATATTTCAGCAACGGAAGAAGCCAAACCCATAGTGGTGCAATGTGACTGCTGGAATGGCGGAAGCTGCTTACACAGAAAGAATGGCTCCACAGTCTGTGTATGTCCACAAGGTATGACAAATATCCATGCAGGGCTCCAGATAATGAGGTGGGGAGGGATTTGGGGGTAGGAGTGAAGGTTCTCTTGCCTGCACCTAGCAGAAACCTAGACCTAGATACTGTTGTTCTGGAGCCGTATTCATAAAGCCATTTAAGTAGTTACTATGCGGTTGCTAAGGCTAAATATCTATAAAGGAGATTCCCTACATCTATGAAATTTGGTCGGGAGGAACAGTCTTACAGTCTTACAAAGACTGTTCCTCCAGACCAAATTTCATAGTTGTAGGGAATCTCCTTCAAAGAAATTTAGCCTTAGCAACAGCATAGCAACCACTTAAGTCGTTTTATGAATACGGCCCCAGGTGTTGTTGGCAGCAGAGTAAACTTTTGTCCAGTTGTCTGGTTTACTGTGGAAATTTAAAAAAATGGGACACCGGAAATAATAATTCTAATGCACTTATAAATATAATGCGACGTTTGATTGGATAACGTCAAAAATTTGCGACAGTATATTCTACAATATACTGTCGCAAATCCGACGTCGTTATAAAACGTGGCTTCTCATTGGCTGACGTTTGGTTTTACGCTGCTGAAAGCACTTGCAATAGGTCCAAAGAAGTACACTTTGAAAGAGGAAAATGTGAAAAAGTGCATTAGAATGGGGTTAACTATATTGAAAATTGTCATTTGGGGAGGTAAATCGTCGGTTTTATGGTCGCAAATTCCGTTTTATGGCTCCGCTGGCGTGTCGCCGTAAAACGAAATTTCCGACCATAAAACCGACGATTTACCTCCCCAAATGACAATTTTGAATACAGTTATCCCCTAATTGTTATTATCCTTAAAGTGAAACAGTTTGGTTTTATAATGCAGTAATGCGTTCAAAAGATGCGGATAACAAACAGTATAGAGGTTAATTAGACAGCTCTTGATTTGGGTCTACAGTCTTTGCTCAAATCTATCTGTCTCAGCACTTAGAATTTTTACCCTAATGTGCTTAAGTATTGGGGCACCTAAAAATCATTAATTTTTCATTTTCCCCAAATGGAAAATTAAAGGTTTTTAGATGTCCCAATATTTAAGCATATTAGAGTATGGTAGCTCTATTTTGTGACAGTTGATATACAGGCAAGACTCGGTGTTCTGTAGAGAATTCTTGTGATGATAATAGGATATTTTCATTTGAGCTTTGACATCGCAAAACCAGCAAAGTGGCTTATGTGTTCAGCAAAGACTCAGATCAACCTGGGCATCTGCCCAGTCTGATCAGAGTCTTTGCTTGTGCTTAAAAGGTATCTAAGGGTCTAAGCTACCTCAAAGTAGACAGCGAAGACTCTGATCAGACTGGGCAGATTTGTCTTCACGTGGTGCATATGCCACTTTGTTGGTTTTGTCATGTTGTGGCTCATTTCTTTATAAAATTAAATGTTTTAACTTATTAGAACTGCCCCACAGAGATGGTTCTTATTATTTTTCTTACCGTTAGAAACTTCAGAAATCATGATCACACAATTACATTGAGATGTTAAGGTCACAGTGAATTAAAAGCATGCTTGTACAGTAATAGTTCTGCAACTGAAAGATAATGATTTGAGCCGCGACGTGACAAAACCAACAATGTGGTTGTGCGCCCAGCGCAGACTCAGATCAGCCTGGGCATCCGCCCAGTCTGATCAGAGTCTTCGCTGTCCGCATGGAGGTAGCTTAGTCCCTTGGCGAATCTTTAAGCGCTTAGCGAAGAGTCTGGTAAGACTATGTGGATGTCCAGGCTGATTTGAGTCTGCGCTGGGCGCACGACCACATTGTTGGTTTTCTCGTGTCGCGGCTCATTTTAGTTGTTTAGTCTCACTATAATGCCATTCTGTTGGGGATAACCATAGAAAAAATTATCATTTTGGGAGGTATGTTGTCAGGCTTTTAGTTGCAAATTTTGTTTTAGAGCAACGCTTTGGGGGAGACATAAACCGCAGTTAGGGATAATAAAACTGATAATTTACCTTCAAATGACAATTTCCAATACAATAAACATGACTCCAATGCATTGTTTCATAATTTTACCTTTCAGAGTGTACTTTTTAGGGCCCTGCCAGACGAAGTCTGTGGAGGCCCAATAGTAATCACCTTGTCCGTCCGTCTGTCTGTCAGCATTATTCTTTTTTTCTGTCTCTGGGAGATGGCTCAAAATAGACTGAAATTCTGTCTCTAACAGCAGTTAAACCCAAATACTTACATTGTCTGTGCAATTATTGAAAAGTCTATGGTAAACCATTAGAATGTAGTTTATACCTCAATAACTACATCAGTTCATGGACAATACATGAAGTTACAATGTAAGTGAAGTCAAAATAAACCAAGGTTCTCCAATCTGATTGGATGTAGGCGAAGTTACAATGTCATCACCTCATTGAAGCTGTTTTGCTTTTTGTAACTGCGTATAAATGTTTTTCTGCTTCAGCTGTAGCCCCTAACACAAATTTGTGGTCAAACAATAGATTGAAAATGTAAGCAGTGAACTTAATTTTTCTGGTGTTTATCGAAGTATAAACAACATTTGGTCGCTAGCAAAGTTTACATGAACCCCTTCAGGGTTCCCTTACTTTGCACATGACCCAGTGTAGTTTATACTCCGATAACAATCAGAAAAATGAAATTCATTCCATAAAGCATCCAACCAAATTTAGAATAATAATGCTATGTCTGTATTTACCCTTAAACATAGTGTCATAAATGAAGAATCCGATCTAGGTTTCGTCCTGGAGTGGACTCTTCAGGGGTATCCTGTATAATGTGGATTCTGTGAGTGTTAATGTTGTCAGAACAAGTGTTTCATTTTAGGTTATTCTGGTGTCCTGTGTGAGCACTTGGAGCCAGTTAAATTGGAAAATAATGAGAGAATGTCTCGTACGTATAACACAGTGCTCCAGATAAGAAGGGGTAACAGAGATAATTTAGGGATAATTATCCATATTTCTCCACAGAAACGTATTTTGTGACCCATCATTAGAACCGTCTCGACAAGACGGTTCTAATGAAGGGTCACAACATATGTTTTCATTGAGAAATAAGAAAAATTATCTTTGAATTATCCCTGTTAGCCCTTCTTATCTGGAGCTCTGTAACAATATTAGAATTATTTCATTTCTTTTATGTCTGTACTGCTTCAGCCTGCAAGTACACAGGGAATAATCAATTCCTCCAATTTTCGCTTCCTGCAGAGACTGTACACCATATTTGGCTTCCGCCGAGACTGTCCACGAAGTCTTGCTTCCTGCCGAGGCTTCTGTACATGATAAATGGCTTCCTGCAGAGACTGTCCGTGTGATTCTGCTTCCTGCCGAGAGCCTCGGCAGGAAGCAGAATCACGCGGACAGTCTCAGCAGGAAGCCATTTCTCGAGGACGGTATCCTCTGCAGGAAGCAAGAGTTCGCGGACAGTCTCGGCAGAAGCCAAATATGACGGACAGTCTCTGCAGGAAGCGAAAATTGGCGGAATCGATTATACCCTGTGAAGTATGACATGAGAGTCTCTTTCCGGCAGCATGGCGTTGTCATCTCCATTTTTCAGAGCTCCAGATAAGAGTGGGTATTGAGGATATGGCAAGGATAATTTTCCTTCTTTCTCGATGAAAACATACATTGTGACCCCTCATTAGGACCGTCTTGCCGAGACGGTTCTAATGGTGAGTCACAATGTATGTTTTTATGCAGAAATATGGAAAATTATCCTTGTTACCCCTTCTTATCTGGAGCACTGATTTTTGCTCTCAACACTCAACAATTTATTATACCCCCGGCATACGAAGTATGTCGAGGGGTATATAGTTTTTGTCTTTCCGTCCGTTCGTCCGTCTGTCCGTTCGTTCGTTCATCCGTACGTAAGTTAACATTTGCGTTAAAGTTTTGCGTTAAGTTTTTTTCTTTTGCTTCTGTTATCCAGAGCTTGTTCATAAGTGCTTAGTGTAACCACAGTATGGATACTGATCAGTGTGCATCAGCTTGATGCTGCTGCTGGCCAAAGGTCAAGGTCATTGACTTAGAAATTTGTATAACAGTTGCGTTAAAGTTTTGCGTTAAGTTTTTGCTTTTGCTCTGTTTTCCTGAAAGCCTTTACTGGAACTTATCGATATGTGCTTAGTGTTACTACAAGATGGAAACTGACCAGTTTGCATCACCTGGATGCTGCTGCAGGCCTAAGGTCAAGGTCTCAGACTAAAGAATTTGTACAACAGTTGTTTTAAAGTTTTGTGTTAAGATTTTGCTTATGCTCTATTTTTTTGAAAGCTTCTATTGGAATTCGTTCAGATGTGCATAGTGCTACTATAACATGGATACATATTAGTTTGCATCATCTGGTTGCTGCTGCAAACCGAAGGGCAAGGTCACAGACTTTGAAATTTATATAACATTGGTGTTATAGTTTTGTATTAAGATGTATCTGTATGCTTATACTTAAATACACTTGAATGGAACCTTTTGATGTGTGACTAGGTTTACTGCAAGGTTGAAACAGTTTTGTTGACATCATCTGGCTGCTGCTGCTGCTGACTGTAGGTCAAGGTCACCGACTTTGAAATTTATATACCATTTGTGTTAAAAGTGAACTTTAAGTTTGTATTGTTTTGCTTATTATGAAATCATTAGTTAGAACCCATTGATATGTGACTACATGGGCAAGTAAACTTTATTTCCTGTAGGCGGTGGCGCTGGCCGGGGTTATACGTGAGCTCCTGCTCACTTGCTCTAGTTTTGCTGTATTTCTCAAAACTAAAATTATTTTTATATTGAAACGTAACACAAATTTACGATTCCACATTGTCTCTTAAACACTGCAGCATTTACAGGCTTGACCTATTTTTAGCTCCCCTGTAGGAAAGTTCAGGAAGAGCTATTTTTGTCAGCGTCAGCATCCGCATCCGCGTCCACGTCCATGTCCGTGTAAGCGTCGGCGTCCGAATTGGATGTTTTGGTTAAAGTTTTTTAAAGACCTATATCTCCTTAACCCATGGATGGATTCTTTTCATACTTGCACTGTAGTTAGATATTTGTCCAAAGTTTAATGGGGTATCACCCCCCACCCCACTCAGTGACCTTGATATCAAGGTCATGGACTTAGAAAATTGTGAGTTTTTTGGACTGGATGTTTTGGTTAAAGTTTTTTAAAGCCCAATATCTCCTCAAACCATAGATGGATTCCTGTGATACTTGCACTGTAATTAGATATTGGTCCCAAGTTTTTCAAGGTACTACCCCCACCCCCCTCAGTGACCTTGAGGTCAAGGTCATGTACTTAGAAAATTGTTTTTTTTGATTGATTGGATGTTTTGGTTAAAGTTTTTTAAAGACGTATATCTCCGGAACTCATGGATTGATTCTTTTGATATTGGCACTGTGTTAGATATTAGTCCATAGTTTTACAGAGTACTACCCCAACCCCGCTCAGTGACCTTGATGTCAAGGTCAGGGACTTAGGAAATTTTGGTCTTTATTAAAGTTTTCTAATTGCATGCTGATTCATTATGCTTGGCAGAGATTTAGTTTACACTTGAACTGATGTTAGACACTTTTTGAGATTGTACAAAACACTATATACTTATATTGTACAAAACACTATATACTTGTATACTTACCCCACTGGATGACCTTGAAGTCAAGGTCATTGACTTATAATTTTGTCATAAAGACTTTGGTTAAAATCTTATATTTATGAAGACATAATTTCACAGTGCCAGGATTGACCTCGGTTGATACGAATACTTGGACTGATGTTAGATAATATTTTATGGTTCTGATACATCCTGCCCACCCCACCCCGCCCCCCACCCCACCCTTTTTTATTTTCATTTTATTTTAACACTTATTTCTGAGATAGCTTTTGTTTATAAATGTGTTGTCATTATGGATTTGCTTGTCTGAAGTTTTATGCATAGCAGTCCACATCATCATGACTGTGCAATGGGCAAGCACCAGTTCAGGCGAGCTATGCTGTCAGACGACAGCTCTTGTTTATGCTGTGTTGAACGTTGCCAGATTAACCTCTACGCACTGCATTTAACCCTGTTTGTCAGAGGCTGTGGTAGCCTAGAAAATATACAGTTTACAGTCATTTTATCCTCAGCAAATATCCATGCATTTGATTGTACCTGTTATACAAAGGGGAACAACTTTTATGACTTCCTGTTTGCATCCCTGGAGGATAACAGGGTCTACCCCCTAAAGGAAAGAATTTGCTCTGGGAGGAGCAAATTCTTTCCTTTATGAGTTGACCCTCTTTGAGGAATTTCAGAGTCAAAAAGTAAAATGACAGAGTTACTTCCCATGAAAATGTACAAATTTATTATTTTATGAATTATTCTTGGACAACTTTTCATATTTCCAACTTGTTGGTAATTGCTTGGTGCCATTACATGCTTAACAGGCAGTACAGGGCCAGAGCTCTAGATAAGAGGGGTATTTGATGATAATTGAGGGATAATTTTCTTTATTTTTCATTGAAACCATATGTTGTGACCCCTCATCTGAACCGTCTCGTCGAGACGGTTCAGATGAGGGGTCACAACATATGTTTTTATCCAGAATTAACAAAAATTATCCCTAATTATCACCAAATACTCCCTCTTATCTAGGGCTCTGAGGGCCCACTTGTTCAGAGCATTGTAAGCTTAACAAAGTCTTTTGTCAAGGGTTTGTTAAGTCTTATAGTACTCCTATTATCATTATTAAGTGTGCTAATATATTTTGCTGAAAAAATGAGAGGAGCTTTTGCATTTTTCAGCAAAAAAATGGCAGTGTTTTTGCACATAATACCTTAGAAAATTTAACATCTTTTTAACTGACAAAGTCCTTAGTTTTGAACAACTGGTTGAAGAAGTTATCTTGGAAATGTTCATTGATTGCCATCATTATTTGAGCGTAATACAATAGTAGAACAAAGTGGCATGTGCGCCCAGCGAAGACTCAAATCAGCCTTGGCAACCCCCAAGTCTGGTCAGAGTCTTCGCAGTGCACTTAAAGGGTAGCTTAGTGTCTAAGCTTCCTACGTGCGGACAGGGAATCCGCTGATCAGACTGGGAGGATGCTCTTGCTGATCTGAGGCTTCGCTGGGCACCCATGCCACTTTGTCTTGTCATGTCGCGACTCAACTTTTTCAGATTTGGTGATCATAGTAGTGCCTACTATAGTTGTGTTTCTTCTAACCATTGGTGTGCTTGTCGTGGTTATCATCATACTGAAAAGACGGTTAGTCATTATACCATATTTCTTCATTATAAGATGGCATTTTTTCCCTCCAAAACATGTACAGAATCTAGATCCATTGTTTACCGTAAAAACTCTATATATTGGGACAGTTAAGTCTGAACAAATAGTACAAACTCAGATCAGACTGCCCCTAGATGAGCAGTCTGATCATGGTTTACACTATTTGCAATTCCCATTTGCATGTTTTGGACACATAACTGCACAGTAAAACAAAATGTTCCCATGTTAGGACAATTATAGAAATTATTTTTGGTGTCCCAATATTTAGAATATTTATGGTAAATTCAGTGTTTTCCCTCAGGAATTGTTTTAGGGGACATATTTCCCCAAAGTCTCCAAAATGCTGGACATTAGAATAATTTGAGGGGAAAAAAACGTTTTGACAGCAGCGAAAGTTGCATTCAACTTCTGAATTTGCACTTAGAGTCTTAAGAAATGAAACAACCTGGCTTTGATTGGCAACACGTTTCTACTTGTTCTACATGCATAATAATTGATTGTCTGTTTAAAAAAACCACGCTACTGTGTAACACTTATGCCAGTGATCATGTTAATCACCTTTGTTACAGCCCTTAGCCGATTTGCTTTCATGAGAATAGCTCATCTTCATTTCAGAAATGAAAATGTAAGTCAGTTTGTTTACGTTTTCAACACACTGAAAGCTGCATGGGCGCTGCCATTATTTTGTTCCATGAATTCTTGAGTGTGAACCCACTTGGTCAACCTATTAGCAACTAGCAGGATTGATGACACAAACCTAATTGGCTGCGATTTTTTGCTTCTATTTTCAGCAATTTAATTTTGATAAGAACTGATCTACTAGTCATTCAGATGCCTTTTAATATTTCACAAAATCTAAGAAAATAAAGCATCTACAGTAGAACTTCAATGGCTCGAACCCTGATGACTCGTTCACCCTGCCTGGCTAGAACTCATTCCTGGGCCCCTAGAGGTCAATTTATATGGAAACTAACCCTGGATAGCTAGAACTAGGGATGGGTATCGCAAAAAATTTCGTATCGCGATATATCGCGATACGCAATGAGCGTATAGCGATACGTATCACGATATTCTTGTTAATTTTTTGTGAGAGAAATTCTTATGTGTTTCGAGTGAAAGAAGTACATAATGAATAGACTGCAATTATTTAATGAACAGAACAAGAATTCAAACACATTTGAACACAAAAACTGCTTAACACAGAATGCTGTTGAACACAAGAACTGCTTAAAGCAGAACGCAATTAGCTCAAGAAGGGGAGCTGTTTCAATAGACAGTTCAATAATATGCACTCATAAATCCTGGATGAAAGGAATACCAGTTACACATGTCTGCAACTGTTAACTGCTAAATTTTTCACTAATCATGAGAGTTATCTCACTGTTTCTAAGTTTTTTTTGACTAGAACTATCTTTCAGCACAATTATTCAGAGTATCAGAAGTTTCAGAACAAACTAATCTGCTGGAAAAACATTCTGCTCTGCATTCCTGGAACACACTTATCAAATTTACTGTACCCATTTTCAAACAGAGGTCAGCCTCAGACAACCTGGTATTTTTAATCAAACTTTGAAATATGCAACAGACTATTTCATATTTTTCTTCAAAAATACCAGTTTGTCAACATGCTTAGCTTTTAAATTGGCCCTCTGAGCATTAAGAATGTCTCCAGCAGTGGAGAATACCCGTTCAGATGGAACACTAGTTCCAGGAATGCAGAGTAGCATCTTTGCCAGCCTTGCAACCATTGGGAACCCTTTGTATTCATTTTCCTTCCACCATTCTAACGGATCCATTTCAACTTTGATTGATGGGCATTCTCTATACAGTATTACTTGGGATTCTGCCAGAACACTTGGTGTTTTAGGGGGAGTTTGGCCACAGACATATACATCTCCAAATATGTCTCCAAAAACTGACTCAGTCACAGTGTCCATTTTCTCAACTTTGACCTTTTTTGGGGATGGAGGCTCATCAACAGCCACTTCAGGGAGATTAGGGAGGTTTGGGAGAGCAGGAAGTGGGGGTTGATCAGGATTGCCAGCTGCATCATCAGCGGGCTCTTCTTTTACAACGAGATGAACCCTAGCAACCTCCTTTACTAAGTTCCTAAAAACCTGATTTCGGTCTTCTTCAGGGAGGTATGGCATCTGCTTAAATTTTGGGTCAAGGGCCGTACACATGTTAAGAAAGTCCTCCTGTCCTTTGTATCGGTCCTTGAGGTCATTGATGAGGATAACCTTCATCTCTTTGATTGCTGGACTATCATCCTCCTTAGGGGCAAACAAGGTGCTGGCTAGTCGATCTTGGAGGGGCATGATCATAGATGCTGTAGGGGTTTTCTCAGTACATAGCAGTGTGGTGATGTCTTTCAGAGGCTTCAGTAGCTGTATCATGTCTTCAGCAACAGTCAGATCATCATCACTGAAGGACTTCATGTCTGTGTCTTTCTCCTTGCCAACTTCCTTGGACCTCAATGTTGCGAACACTGCTACCTGCATCTCGAGAAACCTTGCCACCATGTCATAGCCACTGTTCCATCTAGTGCAAACATCAATTATTAGTTTGTGTTGGGGTAAACCTAGACCTTCCGCTTTCCTTTTCAAAGCATCGGAGGCAATGTTGCTCTTGTGAAAATATGCAACTACTTTTCTCATACGGGCGAGAATCTGGCAAACACGTTTAACTTTCAGGGACTTCTGTGCAGCCAGGTTAAGGATGTGAGCGTAACATTTCACATGGACTCTGGTGTTGAAGAATTGTCCTGCTTTAATCATATTGCTTGCGTTGTCAGACACCAGTGGTGGATTATACGGGGCTGTCTGCATAGTTGGGATTCTCCATTCTTTCACCGCAGCTTCAAGTACAGCAGCCACATGTTCACCTATTAAAACAGATACATGTAAATTGATAATTTTCAGATTAAAAATTTTATTGATATAATAAAATAAAAAATGAACACAATAATTTATGTGTTGTTTGATTTATACCATAATGCACTTTTTCCTGCTTTCAGGTTTTTATTTTTAATATTACCATTTTTAGAATTTATTTTTCAGTTGTTGAAGTTTGTACTGCCTATTATTTTCAAGTTTTCAAATTTTAATGTTCAAGGTCTGTGATAAAAGTTTATTTATTGTTAAACTGTTGACTGTGATAATGATTTTAACCATTTTATGATTGCCAATTTCCCAAATCAACATTAGTTAATTACTAACCTGTGTGACTTTCTGGTAAAGCACGTGTTTGTAGAACGTAATTCTTCATCGTCCAGTTTTGGTCAATATGAGAGGAAGTAATGGTCATGTAAGACTCCGTCGCTCTGGAGCTCCAGCCATCAGTTGTGAGAGCCACCTACAAAATAAAAGTTTAACTGCTGAATGAATATGAATAAATTCCCCAGATAGGCTCTAGCAAACAGTTCAGACCCAGATAAATCTGCTTCATGCATCTTATCATATGAAGTAATTTCTCTACAGCTTACAACAATATCTTGGGTATTGCACATATTCAACTTCAGCCAATATAAATTAGCATTGAAAGGGCATGGTGCAGCCCCATGTTAAAACTGACTTGGGGAAAATCTAAAACTTAACAAATGGCAAAATTACAAATGGCTGTTTTCACTTTTTACCTGAAAATATTGCATGAACCCCGTATCTAGAATCAAACCTTGCAATTCAGCCTGGATAAGGTCAGCTTTCACTTCGCCATATACTTGAGTATACATATTTGGAACAATGATATCTGAAAATGTTTTTCTATCTGGTACAGAGTACCGGGGTTCACATTCAGCCAGCAGTTCCTTGAACTCAATTGACTTCACTATGCTGTAAGGTCTCATGTCTTTGACTATGAATCTTGCAATCCTAGAAGTGATGCGTTGAGCTTTTTGAGATGTATTGGGGTACTTCTTTACACTTTCAAAGGCATTCTTAATAGTAGATTGAGTTTGTTTGGGCACAGGATCATTCAGAATGTTCGATTTACTGTCCGTTGGAGCTTTAGTTTTTGTCTCCGAAACTTGCGAAAGGACATTTGGATGATGTCTTCTTATGTGTGTTGTTAGATTTGTTGTCCCGCCGCTGCATCTGACGACAGCTCGGCATATATAACAGGCGGCGGCATTTTCTTCAAACTGAGTGTCCCCTGGCCTTTTGATGAGCCCAAAATGCTGCCATACGGAAGACTTCCCCTTCACATTCTTGCAAATCGCAAATTCATCGGGCGCCGCCATTTTGATTTCGTAGCTAAGCGACCGCAAGGTACGACGGTTTGTTTTTATTAAATAATTATTTTTTTTCGCATTAATACGTAATAACGCTTTTAAAACATATAATCGGATGCAATTATATGCTTTTCTTTTAATTGAAAAATAAAATAAGACCAGAAAAGAAATTTTTCTATAAAATGAAACACATTTTACGGACATTTACGGAAATTGACGGAGATTCCCGAGCGTATCGATACAGCCAAATTGAACCGCGATACGAATCTTTCTCATGTCGCACCGCGGTAAATCGATATACCGATAATACCGCGCACCCCTAGCTAGAACTACCTTTGGCTGGAACTAATTTTCATGGTCCCAAGCCTGTTCGAGCCATTGAAGTTCTACTGTATTTGACAATGGCAGGTTTATCTAAAATCATTAATGAGTCTTTTTGCCCCAGGATAATTGCTGAAATCGTGATAGTGAGTGAACTCGGATTTAACGTCCCACCAACAACGAGGTCATACAGAGACAGGACCTCGGTTTAAAGTCTCATCCGAAAGACTGGAGAAAAAGGGGATCGATCTGGCGACCCCTGGATTGGTAGTCCGGAGTGTTACCCACTACACTACAGCCGCTCCTAGCTAATCGTGATAGTATTAGTGGCTCTTAACCATCTGCCTTTAGGGACTTCTCAGACTAGCTTCTGTTATGATATGACAGGCAAATAATTAAACTTTGGTGGCTTAGCCACTTAAGTTCGGAAAGACATGGCCTCTTAATTTATAATTGGACGTCTGTGAATATTGGATATCTAAAAATCAGTTTATGGACATCCATAAATTGATTTTTGGGCCAAACATCAAATTATGAATATCAAAAATTAACTTAGGATATCCAATACTATTTTACTATAACTCAAAATGAGTTATGGATATCCAAAAATCGGATATATATAACTAAAAGGGTGCCCCATAAATGAACTTTTTTCTATACTTAAAGCATCCATTACATTAGATTTCTGTTTCTTTTTCATTTTAGTAAAACCCCCAAGGAGAAGAGCTCTGCAGCTGTGATATCATATAACCCCAGTGGTAAGGTGGAGATAGCTACTGAAGGTCAAGGTCAAACTGAAACATCAGCTCCAGTGAGTACCATTTTTAGTGCACCTTTGCATAGCAAAGGAGAGCTTATGCTATACCCCTGGCGTTGCAGTCCGAGTATGCATCTGTGTCTGTGACCAGGTTAACCATTTGCGTTTAGGAATTTTCTCACAAAGTATTAGAGCTAAAGTAATGAAACTTGGTACACACTTACATCAGCACATGATCACCTGAATGTATGCACCATGCATGGTCTTGACCTGCTGGTCATGGTCTACTGACTTTAAAAAAAATTAGGTTAATGTATGTTAAGCATTTGTGCTTACGGTAAGTCAGTTTCAAAGTAGTTATAAGGGTTAGAGTTGCGATATTTGGTCAGCTTTTGCGTCTGCACAAGGGCATCTGAATGTAACGAAGCATGTAAGACATTGACCTACATTTTTATGCTTCACTGACTTTATGATATTTCTCAGTCCCTATATGGGTTACAGTTATGATACTTTGTACACACTTACACATTGACAATATTATTTCAGCAGCATCTTCTGTGTAAGAATTTGACCTACATTTTTTGCTTCATTAACTTTATGATACGCTTCACTGATTTTGTGGTATTTCTTAGTCCCTATATGGGTTAGAGCCATGATACTTGGCACACAATTATTATGCTTCACTAACTCACATTTCTCAGTCTCTGTATGGATGGCAGTCATTATACTTGACACATATATTTGGACAAGAGCTTTTCAATACTGCCATCACTGTGAGAATCAAGCTCCTGTAAGGTGCGCTTTGTTGTCCTCTGACAACTCTTGTTATACCCCAACATACAAAGTATGTCAGTGGGTATATAATTTTGTCATTAAGTCTGTTCATTCATTTGTTCATCCATCCATCTCTCTGTTAGGTCAAAGTTTTTCATGTCACAATATGTAGGGTTTTACAGTTATTGCTTATACTATGCCCCCATGACAGTAGTCAAGGGATTTATAGATTTGCTCCTGTTTATCTGTCTGTCCCTCTGTCTATGTAGTGTTGTTGTTAAAAGCCAGCAGCCGGTGAAAATCGCGGCTTACTTTGACATCTGTTCCAGCTACTTTTCCGGAACATATTTTGCGTCATTCATCTTTATTAAAAGTTCTTTCTTGTTACAATTCGGTTCCAGTTCTTTTGGACTGCGAAGAATCAGTCACAATCATCCTTACAAGTGGAGTGTGGCTTAGACCGGAAATTTATCTTGTGGGATGGGGAAACAACAAAATCTCTTTTTGATTTTAGCTTTTGCAAAAAGCAAAAGGTGATGGAAGCTGCAGGTGAACAGATTAAATGCACACAACATATCCCAGTGTAAAAATTGTTTGCCCTTGCCCAGCGCTGTCAGTCACTTGCTGTTTTAAATTACTGTCCCTAGTCAGTTCCTACCCTGGACGTTTCGTATCCAAGTTGATTCATACCAAAGCCTGAACATTTCATACCCTTACACTGGAGAGATAAATTTATTGTTTTATTCAAATTCTGTCTCCAGAGTATGAAGAAGAAACTTGCTATAGGCTGATTAGCTGTTCTGATTTTAAAACTTTTGACAAACTGGCCTGGGCAAACAGTGCCTCTCAATATCTTTGCTACAGTCAGTCAGTGTAGCACTGATCATGGTAGGCACTGTTTGCTTAGTCTCAGTGTTGTTTACTAGTGTTTGCCATTCAGCAAATGGACAAACTTAGTATGGAAAATTTTATGAAAATAATAATCTTTCAGCAGTTATTTAAGGTATATGTTACGTCATCTTTCCTAGCAGCAAAGCATTGTCTAAGCATAAACCTGAAACAAAATGACTTGTATGGGCATAAGAAACCATACAAATCACAACACCAAATTTTCTTCAGCTGTTTTATTCACAACATTCTGACAAATATTTTTGAAATATAACATAATAATATAAAAACTGCCGGAAAATAGAAGCCAATTTAGGCCCTTAGAGAGGCTGAGGTAGTAGGAAATCGCATGGTATACCTCAGAGCTTCCAGGGGCCTAGGAGCAAGTTCTTTCCTTAAAGAGGTAACCCTAAGCTTATTTGAAAGGCTTTTGTCGCCCAGGGAAGCAAACAGTAAGTCACAAAAGTTCTTCTCCTTTGTAAAACTGGCAGAAAAAAAGGAAGTGTACCTATGTAAATTAAATTCTTTTTTTTTTGTATTAATTTATTTTATTTATTTTTTTTCATTTTTTTTTTCAGGCCAGTATATCAGACATCAGTGGAGCTACACAGTTTTCGAATCCTATTTATGAAACATTGCAGGGAGCAGACCCAAATAGGCTCAATCTAAACCTCATAGAAGAAACATCATTTTATGAAAATGGCTCACAGACTTTAGAAATCAATAATGGTGATGATGAGAAATTTTCTAGTTAAGATTCACCAATTTCCAATACCAATTTCCTTACCTGTGCTTTCAACCGAGTCGGTCAATTGCCATACATGCAAAAGTGGCTTTTGACCGAGACAGTTGACTGCAGTATCAGCTTGGTTGACAGCCATTAACAATAGTACCTTATTCTGTTATTGGTAATGCCTCCTACCGTATTCTCAGTCAAAAGCCACTTTCTATAGTACAGACTTGGTTGACAGCACAGGTAGCCAAATTGGTATTACCCCTGTGAGATTTGGGGACAGGAATTGTTTTGCTATGGAGCTCCAGGAAAGGGAACCCAAAATGCACTGCTGGACAATTGGATACAGTAAATACTTATCTAATGCACTTACGTATGCAACACGACATCTGATGGGTTAACCTCAGAAATTTATGACAATATATGACAGTATCCTGCAAGATACTGTTGGAAACAGGACACCATTACGTAATGTCGCTTCTCATTGGTTGACATCTGGTATTGCTATGGATGTAAAGAAGCACTCTTTCAAAGGTGAAAATGTGTAGTGCAGTAGAATGGGGATAACTATTTTTAGAGTCTGTTTATGGTCACAAATTGAGTTTAATGGCTTCGCTGTCAAGTCGCTGTAAAACGAAATTTCCTACCATAAAACCGACGATATACCTCCCCAAAGGACAATTTTAAATACAGTTATCTCCTAATTAAAATGCTACTGTATTTATTTGGCTATTGAACAATGGCCCTCCACCTCTCCAAAACAGTCAAAAAATCTAGATCCATCTTTAGGGAAGGATCTAGATTTTTGGATTGTTTTGAAAGGTAGCAGAATTTCACAAGACTGATTTTTAGCTCACCTGAGCCTTTAGGCTCATAGGTGAGCTTATAGTATAGCCAGGCATCCGTTGTCCGTCGGTCGTCAACATTTTCAAACATTTCTCCTCTGAAACCACTGGGCCGATTGAAGCCATATTTCATATGGAGCCTACCAAGGTTGAGGGAACGAAAGTTTGTTCGGGGTATCCAGGTCACATGACCAAGATTGCCGCCATGCCAATATATGCACGGCCGCTTATCTCCGTCAGCACAACACCGTGTTGTGTATAGGAAAATGTGCAGGAGATTTCCGGTGGTTCTGCAGGCGATTCGAAAATAAAGGTCACGAAAGGTAGGTGTCTCGGTTTAAAAGGGATATATTCTTTTCCAGCGTAAAACAAAAGAAAAGGAAAATGTCATGCAACCCTTCAATCGTTTTTCTATGAATACGAGTCTTGATCGAAGCCAGATTCTCAGTTATACAACAGATTTCCATTTTTTCCCGGAGCGAGGTCATGGAGGTGGCCGTTTTGTTGACATGCAAACATTTCAAATTTGCATTCCTGAAGTCGCCGAGTATTTATGTTTTCTTCTATCACCTGTATATTAAAGGTCTCTCATATAAGCACCAGTTACGAGCCTAAACAGAATTTGCTACCTTCCTTCAGCCCAGATAATGAAAGTTGTTGTGGAATTCGTGATCCAGGAGATCGGTGGTGCTGAAGGCGATAGGTGGCGGTGCAGGAGATTGTTTTATGTTGTGCCACCAATGACCGTTTTTAACTGTTTTATAACGTAAATAATGTAGTAGCATGGCATGGTACAGATTCGCACAGTTTTCAGATTCGTACACTTGGCTGTACAATGCCTCTGCTGCATTAAGCATGCTAATTAAAATGAAAATAACGACTCCAGCAATAAGGGGATTGAATTATCAGTCAATCATTTGCACTGCAAAGCTTCTGTTAGAACTAAATGGTACGAAAGTAATGCTAGTTTGTCAATTGGGTACTTACATTCGTCCCACTTTCTTTGTTTAATTACATTGTGCACCACCAATCCAGCTCATTCATCGCATATACATTCGCATTCATTTGCATGAAAAAAGTTTCCTATGAGTTCCCCTAACATCAATCAGTTCCTTTGCCCTTGAATTGCCGTGTGCACAATGTAATTAAACAAAGAAAGTGGGACGAATGTAAGTACTAGTACCCAATTGACAAACTAGCATTACTTTCGTACCATTTAGTTCTAACAGAAGCTTTGCAGTGCAAATGATTGATTGATAATTCAATCCCCTGATTGCTGGAGTCGTTATTTTCATTTTAATTAGCATGCTTAATGCAGCAGAGGCATTGTACAGCCAAGTGTACGAATCTGAAAGCTGTGCGAATCTGTACCATGCCATGCTACTACATTATTTACGTTATAAAACAGTTAAAAACGGTCATTGGTGGCACAACATAACACAATCTCCTGCACCGCCACCTATCGCCTTCAGCACCACCGATCTCCTGGATCACGAATTCCACAGCAACTTTCATTATCTGGGCTGAAGGAAGGTAGCAAATTCTGTTTAGGCTCGTAACTGGTGCTCATATGAGAGACCTTTAATATACAGGTGATAGATGAAAACATAAATACTCGGCGACTTCAGGAATGCAAATTTGAAATGTTTGCATGTCAACAAAACGGCCACCTCCATGACCTCGCTCCGGGAAAAAATGGAAATCTGTTGTATAACTGAGAATCTGGCTTCGATCAAGACTCGTATTCATAGAAAAACGATTGAAGGGTTGCATGACATTTTCCTTTTCTTTTGTTTTACGCTGGAAAAGAATATATCCCTTTTAAACCGAGACACCTACCTTTCGCGACCTTTATTTTCGAATCGCCTGCAGAACCACCGGAAATCTCCTGCACATTTTCCTATACACAACACGGTGTTGTGCTGACGGAGATAAGCGGCCGTGATATGGTAAAAACCCTTCAAAAATCTTCTTCTCCAGAACCAAAAGGCCTATGACCTTGAAACTTGGTGTGTAGCATTGAGCATTGAGGCCCATCATAGTTTGTACAAATGATGACAGTGCGTTGACCTTGACCTTATTTATGACACAGTCAACTTCGATACCTAAGGCTTTTATATGGGAAAATGTCACTAAAAGTCAAGGATTTTTTTTCTGCCCGTCCGTTGTCAAGATGTTCAAATATCTTCTCAGAAACCACTGGGCCGATTGAAGCCAAATTTCATATGGAGTCTCATTGGGATTGGGGAACGAAAGTTTGTTATCGGGGTCTGGGTCACATGAAAAAGATGGCCGCCACGCCCATATATGATAAAAAAACCTTCAAAAATCTTCTTTTCCAGAACCAAAAGGCCTCTGACCTTGAAACTTGGTATGTAGCATTGGGCACTTGGGCCCATCATAGTTTATACAAATGATGACCGTGCGTTGACCTTGACCTAATTTATGACACTGTCAACTTTTGTATGTTAGGCTTTCATATGGGAAAATGCTTAAACAGTGGATTTCTCAGAAACTATATAAGTCTAAGGTACAATATTTGGTATATATGGTCAACTAAAGGAACAGCTGAAGATATTATGTCACTAAAGGTCAAGGTCATTCTGTCAGCCTGTCCGTCATCAAGATTTTCAAACATCTTCGCCTCAGAAACCATGGGGCAGATTGAAGCCAAATTTCATATGAAGTCTCAGTGGGATGAGAGAACAATAGTTTGTTACCAGGGTCTGGGTCACATGACCAAGATGGCCACCATGCCCATATATGGTAAAAACCCTTCAAAAATCTTCTTCAGAACCAAAAGGCATATGGCCTTGAAACTTGGTATGTAGCATTGGGCACTTGGGCACATCATAGTTTGTACAAATCATGACAGTGCATTGACCTTGACCTAATATATGGCAAGGTCAACTTTGGTATGTTATGCTTTTATATGGGAAAATGCTTAAACAGTTGATTTCATGGAATTCTTTTAAGCCTAGATATAATAATTGGAAAATATGGTTAACTAAATGAATACATGAAGACATAAGGTCATCAAAGGTCAAAGTCATTTTTTGAACTTTGCTCAAGGTCACTGAGATTTTAAAACTACTGGTTTCGAATTTGTAACAAATGAGCGAAATGACAAATTGTGTCTGTTGACAGAAGGTGTCAGGTGAGCTACAGGACCGTTGGCCCTCTGATTTTTTTATATTTAGGGGTCATTCTAGAGAGGTAAAAACCCTGTCTTAAAGCCAAATTATCACAGAATCTCATGACTTTGACAGTACTATTTCAAAATACACTTATCTGAATAGGACCATCCTGTATAATTGATTTCATCAAGAAAAAGGTACTTTAACCCTTTGGCACTCGGAACGGCCAAAACTCTATGGAGTTTTGGCCATTCTGAGTGCAATAGGGTTAAGGTCAGTGTGAATGGAAGAAGACTCAGATCAGCCTATGCATCTGCACAGTCTGATCAGTCTTACCTTTTCACATCTGCACTTTGTGAATCTCATGAAGAAAAGTATAGACTGACCATTTTATGCAGATGAGCAGGTTGATTTTGAGCGGTGACAAGACAAAACCAACAAAGTAGCAGGTGCTACTAGCAAAGATTCAGATCAGCCTGGACAGCTGCTAGGTCCATGAGGACAGTGAAGTCTCTGATCAGACTGGGCGGATGCCCGGGCTGATCTGAGTCGTTGCTGGGCGCTCATGCCACTTTGTTGGTTTTGTTGTGTCGCAGCTCATTTAAGTATTAACTGTTTACACATGGCTTACTGCCCCTTTCCATGCAGCATCATTCATTTGTTGAACAATCGAAACACCGCTCGGCCAATTCCGTGAATCAACCTCGGATGTATGACATGGGACTACTTTCTTCACACGGCTGTTGTTAGTATTAGCAAAGATGGCTGCACTATTGCACAGTGTAAATAATAAAATGAAAAGAAACAAATGTTTTTTTTAGTGTCTCAGCATCAATAATTGACTATTTTGTTTTGACAACAGCAAATATAAATGAATGTCCGTGCAACAGCTGAAAAGGTCGCAGGTTGAGAATTAATTATCATTCATAGACATAGAGAGCTACGCCTTCGTGGTATATTGATCTGGCGAACAAAATGTTGGATTTTGCTGCATATTTCACCGCCGAACATACGCCCAAGGTCTGATTCATGGAATTGGCCGAGCGTGCTCCGATTGATTTGTTGAATAGACCTTTTTCACATTGTCATCTCCCCTAGTCTCACGGCCCGTGATTTGGCAAGATTTTGCGTTACTTCACACGCGTGGGGCAAATTTTAGATACAGCAACACATATCAAAGGCTTTTCAATAATAATCGAATAATAAGTAAATATATTGATTTAAAAGGAGATTTAAAATTGCATAATAATTTCAAATTATTCAAAGCTGATTTTTGAGAAACAACGCATTACCTAGGCAGTACACGCATGCGCACAAACAATGTGAAAAAGGTCTTTTGTTAGCATTCCAGTTTACAAAAGGTTGTGACACCACAGAGCTACAGATTAGGTAGGGTTTTGATGATATACAGGATATTTGATTGCTTCAGTGTAAGACGGAATTTTATTTACCAAAATAAACATTGAAAGCAGTATTTTCAGGAGTGCAGGAGCCATAAATGAGAATAATGCTTTTTGGTGTACATTGTTGTTTCCATTCTCATAACTGTGTTCCCCAGCAGGCGTAGATGTTTCCAAGAGAAAAACAAGCAGAAAAAAACAAACATATTAATCCTAATAAACGCTCCTGTTCTAATAAACACCCCTGTCTCTTTTTCGAAAATAAAGTCATATTACCTTTCAGGAATTCCCAGTTGCTTCTCTGGATGGGATAGCTCTTGGACATGGGGTCTACTCTTAAAGGACAGAATTTATTCCTAAAGGAGCAAATTCTTTTAAGAGTTGCCCCTACTGGAATCGGAGGCAAAAATAGTAGAGCTGCCTCCTCTGCAAGTGGGGATGGTCAGGTTGTGCCATGGTGCGGCATATATCTTCCAGTGCCTGGGCGTCCTACTGATTTGGATAATAGTAGGGCAAGAGCCTACTGTGCTTGCAGTAGGTGCAGGTGGGGGGTTGTTTGGACATTTTTTTCTCTTGTCTATCAATTCTCTCTTCTTTCTCCCTCTCTTTGGGAGACGGCTAAATATAGACTGAAATACTGTCTCAGAGGGCCGTTAAACCCAAAACAACCAACCAACCAACCAAATCCTCTGCAGAGTATACCCATTTACCTTAACACTGTTTATTAGATGTATTTGGCTGTGCCTGATGTACATAACTTCAGGCCCAAATTAAGCTCCCTTTTGTCAAATGCAGTGCCCCAGGGGCATTTAATAGAACTGCCTTGTCAAGGCAATTCTAATAAGAAGCCAGAACAACTATTTGTATGGGTACACCACTATGTTTTTCTGTCATCTTTTTAAGGAAGACAACTTTTGTGACTTCCTGTTTGCTTTTCTAGAGGAGGAAATTCTTTCTTACAGAAGTTGACTATATTAAAGAAGGGGGACAACAATGAAAATGGTACAGTTGCTACCCCTACAAGTGTACCCTTTCACCTAAATTGCAAACAAGCTGAGTCTCAGGATTATCTTTGGAACCCCATCTTTTCTAGAGCTCTGTATTATCAGTATTTATACTTGTCTAATAAAATAATACTCTGTATTCTTTTCCTAAGTATATCCTGTCCAGCTTTAAGTGACTGATTTTAATTAGCACTTTGAATCCCACTCAGGAAACAAACAATGTTTTTACGAATTCTTTGAATTTGGGCTACCTTTATTTGGCATGGCTCAGGAATCTCAAGTTTGAAGTAATATCTTTATAACTTGTGTGTTTAAAAACAACAATAATTTTGCTAAAATTTGCCTGAGTCCGATTTTTAGCTCACCTGAGCTGAGGGAGAGCTTATAGGATCGGCAGGCTCCATCATTATCCGTCATGGTCTGCCCACTCTTTCAAATGACTTCTGCTCTGAAACCACTGGACTGATTGTAACTAAATTTCATATGTAGCTTCCAGTGCAAAGTTGCTCATATGGTCCTTAGAGTCAGATGACCAACATGGCCACCAGCCCATATATAGTAAAAATGTATAAAAAATCTCCTCCAGAACCAATGGACTGTTGGCCTTGAAACTTGGTTTGTAGCATCAAGTACTCAAGTACTACCAAGATTGTTCAAATGATGACCTTGGGTTGACCTTGACCATTTTTTAGACAAGGTCAAATTTGGTTCCTTGTGCTTTTATATAGAAAAATGCTACATGTGTAGGACCTAAGATTTTCATGGATATTGTTGAATTGGCATACAAAATTGGTATATACAGTTATCCTAATGAATACATGATACTTTCTGAGTACAAGAGTTCAAGGACATTCTTTTACCTTTGACACAGGTCTCATATAAACATGTGCTTCCAGGAAAAGAAAATAGCAAGAAATTAAAATTACAATCTGTAAGACACAATAGTGGTTTCAGCCTGAAATAGAAAGAAGAAACATTGACAATGCAACTACCGAAATAACTCAAACAGTGGGACAAAAGTGCCTGTGCAAACTAAACAGACCATGCAGAGCA
This sequence comes from Ctena decussata, assembly GCA_963989385.1. Classification (NCBI taxonomy): domain Eukaryota; kingdom Metazoa; phylum Mollusca; class Bivalvia; order Lucinida; family Lucinidae; genus Ctena; species Ctena decussata. The sequence continues at coordinate 42,100,502 of OZ022514.1, forward strand.
AACTGTTCCTATAAAGTCCTCTGATCAGGGTCTGCATAGCTGCCATTCTGTCAGTTGAGTTGAAAACTTAGTCTGACAATGTCAATGTTGACTGCTGTCTCTTGCCGAAGAAGGAATTGCAGGCAAATTATTATGTGCTGCCAAAACATTGACCATAACCTGCATCTAGTTATGTACCATGTGATTTTCTCAACCAATGAAAATTTGTTTGTTTTATCTAACCTATGAAGAGTATGTGTCAAACTTCTTGATGTTGAGGGGAGCCGCATTCCTTACTGAAATTTAGTATTATGTTAAGCGTAATAAATTTCAAAACCTAGAATCTGGTTGCAAATTCGATCCTCAATTATAGGGAGTCAAAAGAGGGTAGCATGACATTCCGCAAATTTTGATATTTGACTTTGGGAAAGTACAAATCCCGGTTCAACCAGTTCACTCTCCTCCCTGTCCGCCCAGTTCATGTCCTTTCTGGACAAGAGACGTCTTCTCAATTTCTATTCACAACAAGTTGTTTGATTGAGGAGATAAAAGGCTGTGCATGCAAGCACTCTATTCTTCTGTTCTTAAGATGGTCTATGGGACATTACCTTTCTAATGGCCCAAATGGAACATATTTTGGGTTTCGAGTGTAGTTTGAAACTGATTATGAATGTAAAACTACACTTAGCAAAAAAAAGCAACTTGACGGTTGTTAGCTTGTCATTGTTTTTGGAACACCAATATCTTTACAAACCTTAGATTCACAGCAATTGACTGATCAAATATTCTTGCCTTTCAGCTCTGGTAAAGCACTTACATAATTAGAAACGCTGAAGCCTGTTCTATAGAAAGGACGTCGGCCACAGGGGTTAAGTTTCAAAAAAAAAAAACAGGTTTTGATTTGACAAAAAAATGTATCAGTTTTATCTTAAAAGCAGTAAAATAAATGAAAATGTTAACAAAATATATACTCGAGGACTTTAAAAAGGCCTCACTAGAAAGAAGTTAAAATGCTGAATTCGTTTCACAATCAAATGAAATAAAACTAATAATAAATAAAATTCCAGAATATATCTAACGCATGAGACAATTATCAATGCAATCCTGGAATTAAGAATGTTTAAAAACATGTGACAATGTGAAAGGGTGCTTAAAAATGTGGGATTTTCATCAAAACTATTGTACTGCACTGTCCAAATGGTTATCGGAGTATAACTTGGTTCTCGTCTTCCGCTACATTTCAACATTGTCTGTATTGAAGCGAGGTAAACAAACGCTCATGGCATGCAATAATGGCATTTTAAACATGGCATCAAACTTCGCTACAACAGGAAGAAATCAACTCAAACAGTATTTTTTCCATGTCATCATGGTCTTTTCTAGAATCACATGTACTAAAAATGAGAAATTCAGAGTCGGTTAAGATAGAAATTAATGACATTAACGTCATTTACGGCACTGACAAACAGATGTTTCATGCAGATATCAAAGTAGCCATTAATGTCTAGGAATGCCTAAGAGGTTAATCTTTACGACGTTTGATTCAAATGCTATTCTTGTTAAGTACAAAATGTCAAATGATGTTATTTTTCAAAATGGCTGTTTTGGAGATGCCAATTAAATTTGTTCGTTCGAATTTACGATTCAATCTGTCTGACTATATGCAAAGTCATTGCGGCTTTGATGCTGTGTTTGTGCTGTAGAATATCATTCAATTCAAAGATGAAATCAGCTTCAAAAGCTGTAACATAAAACAGTTGAAAATAAAATTAAGAGGCTGTGATGTTGACCCTTTAAGTGCAAAGGTCGTCACACATGACATAAATTCCTTAGTGCGTAAGCGGCCAACATGGCTGGACGTGTTTTTTGTCTGTGCTAAAGTTTCGGACCTTGTGGTGTATTTGCTGGGTTAATTTGAATCCGGGTCGTTTCGGCCTTATTCCCCTTCGGCCTGGGTCGATTCGGCCTGGGTCGTTTCGGCCCGATTTCCGGGGTGAGTCATTTCGGCCCAGCTAGGTGGGTCGTTTCGGCCCAATTTCAAACGTGGGTCGTTTCGGCCCGATTTTATGGGTGAGTTGTTTCGGCCTAAATTTTTTAGTAATACTATTTTTTCCAAGGTTGTGATGCTGGGGAGAATTTCTCCGAGTATTTATACCTCGTTGTCGGCGCGTAAAAGAAATTCTTCCAGACTTGTCTTTAGCAATTAAAGAAATCTTTTCTCTTTAAAATCCAGCCTTTCAAGAACTTATTTACAATGAAATAATTTTCACACCTCTGAATTAATAAGCATACAGGGTAGTTAAAACATTTTGAAAATAGGTAATTAAAGAACCAGTGACAGTACAAACATTACTAATTGGCAACCGATAAAGATAATTAGGCATCAAAGGAAAATTAGAGATTAAATGGAAAACAAATTATGTAACAATGGTGTGTCTCGCCTGTCCTCGGATGGATAGATAGATAGATAGATAGATTAGATAGATTAGATAGATAGATGCAGTCCAGATACATACATACATACATACATACATACACACACACACACACACACACACATACACACACACACACACACACACACACACACATACATACATACATACATACATACATACATACATACACACACACACACACACACACACACATACATACATACATACATACATACACACAGTCCAGATACATACATACATACATACATACATACACACAGTCCAGATACATACATACATACATACATACATACATACATACACACACACACACACACACACACACACACACACACATACATACATACATACATACATACATACATACATATGCAGGCCATTCAGATAGATAGATATATGATATATATGCAGACCAGATAGATAGATAGATATGACTGGGATAAAGACACATTTTGGCCGTTACAACTATGGGAAAAAAGACAGGCCGAAACGACCCGCTAAAATTGGGCCGAAACGACCCACCCCGGAAATCGGGCCGAAACGACCCAGGCCGAACGGGGATAAGGCCGAAACGACCCGGGGCCGAACGGGAATAAGGCCGAAACGACCCGTTACCGGTTAATTTGGACTATAAAGGACAAAACAATGACCGTGAGTGGTTAATTATTATTCTTGGAGGTCAGTTAATTGAAGACTTGTAATTGGCACAATAAGAGCCTATTGAGTGACTTCGAAATTTGAGATGACGTGGCGAATTGCTTCGAAATGATTTTTTGTAGTGATGCACACTAGACGGTCCTATACATTGCAGTTATATTATCTCTGTCATTAGCTTGTTCAGTAACTACAAGTGTATGTCGTGGAACGGAAGAAAGTCTATCATTATTAACTTTTTGGTGTACTATTTTGTTCTACTTTATTTGACAACAATGTCTATCGAACCATCAGACTCAGTAATGGATATTGACCTTGAATCAAGGAAACGTAAACAAGATGGGGCACCAACTGGGGAGTCCCCAACAATGAAAAAAGTCAACTCTTTACCTGATTTCTGTAAGGCTATGCCTTTGGGTGAACCATTTCTTCAGGATGTTGCGTCGGCGTTTGAGAACCAGAGGTTTATTGATAAAGTTACACCTTCTCTAAATACAATTATGAAACCTATTATTACTCAAGCCATTAACGATGCTGTAGCAAATGCCGTCAGAAGTTTAGAATCATCAGTAATTAAACCATTACAAGAACAGAACAATATGTTACGACTAAAAGTGAAGGAATCTGAAGAATTAATACAAACAAGAAATGAACTACTTGAACAGAAGAACAAGGTTGTATCCGAACTACAACAAAAAGTTGAAAATTTGACCAATAAAATTGACGACTTTGAGCAATACGGACGGCGAACATCAATTAGGATGTACAATCTTACATATAGTTCCCAATCTGAGGAAGCGTGCACCGAAACTGTAGTTGGAGTGATCAAAAACCTAATGAAAGTCGACATTAGTGTCGATGACATCGAGCGATGTCACCCGGTGGGCAAACCGAACAGCAAGGGAATGAAACCACTTATAATAAAATTCAAACATTATCACTCTAAACAGAGAGTCTACAAAGCTAAATCAAATCTGAAGGGAAACCCACAGAAAATATTTTTGACTGAAGATTTGACCAAGAGAAATCACGATATGGTGGCCATCTTACTTACCAAAGTCAAATCTGACTCTATCCATTCATTTTGGACGATCGATGGTAAAGTTTTCTACAAAGAGTCTCAGCATAGTACTCCACGGCGCGTATTCAGCACATCAGAGGTAGTGACGTCACTGCCAGCAGCAGAATCCGAGGAACGCGACAGTGAAAATGTATAACTCTTCTCACAATAAGACTACGTAAATATAGTTTATCCCGTGAGGAGCCTCATTTGATAGTCTGCTTTCTTTCACAAGTGTACAGTAGTTCAATTCAAATTTGTTCCAATTCTGATTTAGAAATTTAATATTATTGCCAGTTTACTGATATGAGTGCCAGGTAATTTTGATTCGCTATTTCCGAGTCAACTGCGAGCGCTTTTTGACGATTCATCGAAACCGCGATTAGGCCAGGTGGCATGGACTGGGAGATAGAAATCCCTTATTTGTCTATTTTAGGTGTTATCTTTAAGGCTAAGATTTTGTGACTAGGGCGGCGACCAGCCTACTGAAGATGCTTTAAACTGTTGAAAAAGCAGAATGTTGACTTCCTTGTCGCATTTATGGGAGAAACATTGCTGGGCTGTTTCCATCATCCGGTGAAGGTGGGGCCAAGAGTTTTATATGGGAAAGCAAATATATATATTTTTGTCTTTAATTGCGCGGGCCCAGGTTATTGTTTGTTTTTGGCATCCCCCTTCTCTAAGGCGTTTCCTCTCCTAGCTTTTCCTGGATTGAGGGATGACCAGGCAATGTCTCTCGGTACAAGTTATGTTTCAATGCCGAATCGACATGCAGTCGCCTCTCGATGTCTCAAATTCTGATATCTCAAAATATCCCCTTGTTTCAAAGAATATAGTTGGAACACATTTCTCATTTCTCTTTAAATTTCAACTCCCGTTACCTAAAACTACTGATATATAAAGGTAAATTTTCTGGAATCAGAAAATTTGCTTTGCCGTATCAGTGGTTCTGAACAGATTTTGACATTGAGATATCGAGAGTTGACTATGAGTTTTCTTAAAATTATAGTATTCCTGTCAACTGAAGAAATGATATTTGGTCTTATACTGTATCATAGCGGTCCGTGAAAACCGCTTCATGTAATCACTGGCGCATTGAATATAAACAATTATAGTCTCAGTTATAGTACAGAGATTTGTATCCGCCTACCCGGCCTTTTATATGACGTATCTGTCCCAAATTGCTCGGACAGAACATCTGGGTAGGCAGCGAAGACCCAAATCAGGTCATTCACGAACGGCCTCGTTTGGATCTGCGCTTCTTGCCAGCCATTTTCTGGAGGTAAATGTGGATGAGCCCAGTTTCGACGAAAAAGGGCCAGCTACAATATGTTTTGATACTTAGTGTCGAAGCCGTATAACTGGGATTTTGGTGGTAGCACTATTGAATTGATTGTTAAGAATTCATCATTTTGACTGAAATGAATGGGCTTTGGTTTGGTACAGTGTATATATCGTTCGATGATATAAATAGTCTAGCCGATCTGTATAGCCGGACCCAAAGCGGGCGCACAGCATTGAGATGCGTTGAACCAGCGTTGATTCAACGTCATGGCGTTGAATCAGCGTTTATCCAATTTTCGTTCATGGTTGTGTACCCGATGGGCCCTTTATATGCCGTATCTGCCCCAAAATGTTCAAACTAAACTTTTGAGGGAACAGCGGAGACCCAAATCATGATGCGTACGGGCAGCTTGATTTGGTTCTGTGCTTTTTGTGAGCACTATTTAAATACTTTAGCTGTTTTTGTAGTGGATGCGGCATATCTGGGCTAATAAGGATGACATTTTTTTGGTTCAGGTCGGTGATACATGTAAATAATTTGATTGAAAAAAAAATTTAAAAAAAGCAACTGTTTTGGATTAAAATAAATGGACTTTGAACCGGTTTGGTATAAAGTTCGACGTCATTACTAGTCTTGTTTAGCCGGTTTGTTTAGTCGGTCTTTTATATGCCGATCCTGCCCCAGATACTTTGGATAGAATTTCTGAGTAGGTAACGAGGACCCATTACAGGCTGCTCAGGAGCAGCCTGGTCTTGAGCAGCCTGGTTTGGATCTACGTTATACGCGAGAAGTTTTTTTTCACATCCCTATGTGATACAAGTGGATTTATTCAGATCCGAAAATAATGTCGTTGTAGGTCCTAAATGATGTGTCCTGATGTCTGGTGTGGCTGCGGTATATCTGGGTTTATAAAGGTGTTTATGCGGGATAACTTTTCTTTAACTTTTCTTTAAATTCCTGTATTTTATGTTATGGACTTGGTTTGGTTCAAATTGTAATAGATAGCGAGTTCAGTGGTTGATATTATTTAATTTCGTCTGACATGTAATTGACTGTGTCGCTTAAGGTTTGGTATACATTGTTGTTGATAGTGACAGATATCCGATATGTACCTATGTAAGGGACAAAACTCTTAAATAACTATTTTCAGGCTTATCTAGGTCACGCTGGGGGACGGTGTGATGACGTGCCAGTGTAGGTATGTGTCAGCAGTATTGACACTAGCCTGCACTGGCACGACAAATGTTTTTGTCCTCCAGCCTGATGGCTCTCCTGGATGGAGATATATCACGGTCTCGAAGTTGCCGCAGTATCACCATGCTGCGGCGACGTTGAAGTTTCTATTGATTTTGTCAAATTGTTTCTTTGTTGAACCAGCAGTACCACATAGTTTATATTTACGAACGAAATGTACATATGTTATTGTTTTTCTCTCTACCTTTTTATATGTATTACTTATATACAAGATGATTTTGTGTGCCTCCATGGAATAATCGGCGTTTCGACGAGCGTACAGCCGGACAATCAAGGTTACAGTCCTTCTGTCATCAGAGTAATTTATATATGGTATTTTCTACTGCCCAATGGGTAACAACATTTGTCAGTGGCGGGTGACAGTGGGCCTGTTCTATAATAGATGTCAAAGACTTTCAGTTAGATGCAAGGTGAGTTTTAATATTTCATTTAATATATTTTTTTTACCCCTTATACTAAATATTATCTTCAAAATCGTTAAAGCGTTAATACGATTAAACAAACTGGTCTTGGGTGAATGTTTTCAATTTTTACTCACGCAGTTACTATTACTACTATGTGGGGATATCGAATCTAACCCCGGCCCTGGGTGGTTGGGCCACAGCTTGTCGGTACTACATGTTAATATTCGTAGTATCAGAACTAAATTAGAGTACATCAAAGACCAGTTCTTGGATTTTGACATTTTGTGTTTCACTGAAACACATTTAGACGATACCGTTTTGCCATCTGATATACATTTATCACAGACTTTCGACACATTCAGAAAAGATCGAAACTGTCACGGCGGCGGTATTCTTGTGTACCTGAATAAAAATCTGGCATATGAAAGAGTAGCCGAACTCGAAGTGTATTGGAGCGAATGTATTTGGTTTAAAATCAGTTGTTTCTCTTCGGAATATTTTATAGTCCTAAAACTTGTGATAAATTATTTTTTGAAGCACTTAACCAAAACTTGGAAAAGGCTTACGAATTTTCAAAACACGTTGTTCTATTCGGAGACTTAAATGAAGATTTACTTAATGCTAATAATCATAATTTAAAGAATGTACTTTTAGTCAACTCTTTGAAAAACATTATTACTGAACCAACGAGAGGTAATGCTCTCTTGGATCCTGTGATTACTCCCTTTGATCAAATCATATTAGATAGTGGAGTATTAGCTATGCCCCAAAATATCAGTGATCATTCTGCAACGTACATTACTATCCCCTTTGATTATTCTTTACACAATTCATTTAAAAGAAAAATATGGTTATATAAAAAGGCAGATTATAACAAACTAGATAACAAAATTAATAATTTTGACTGGGATTGCCTTAACTCATTATCATTGAATGAAGCAGCTGATTTTTTCACAACAACCTTTTTAAATCTTGTTCAGCAATGTATACCGTCTAAAGATATAACTGTTAGAAGCGATGATAAACCTTGGTACGATTCAGAACTCCGCAAATGGTCTAGAAAAAGAGATAGATTGAAAGGGATAGCAACAGTAAGCAAAAAGTCTACCGATTGGCGTAAATACAAAGATAATAGAAATAAAGTAAACAATATGAAGAAATATGCGAAGGAAAGATTTTTTAATAATTTAGAATTGACCCTTACAGACAGTTACGGTTCCAATAGACGAGACTTCTGGAAACTTACCCGTTATTTTATTAAGAGCAACTCTTCATCAGTTTTAATTCCTCCACTGTGTACCGTATCAGAAAATAATGACCCCATTCTGCATTCTACTGATAAAGAAAAGGCTGATTGTTTAAATGATTATTTTACATCAATATCGACTGTTTGTGATGATAATGTAGTATTGCCTGATTTTCAAAAGATAACAAATAGTTCCTTATGTTACATTAACATTTCAGAGAGTGAAGTTAAAGATATTATTGATTCTCTGGATATTAATAAAGCATCCGGTCCAGACCTTATCAATCATAAAATGCTTAAATATATTTCAAATTCCGTATCAAAACCCCTTGCAATTATTTTTAATCGATCTCTGAGAGAAAAAATATTTCCTGACTTATGGAAAAGAAATATGGTGGTTCCCATATTTAAGAAAGGCGAACGTTGTGACCCGTCTAATTATAGGCCTGTTTCACTCTGCAGTCCCTTGGGTAAAATAATGAAGCGCATTGTTTTTAAGAACTTATTTAACTACTTGTATACTAACGATTTATTATACAAATATCAATCTGGTTTTATTCCTGGTCATTCGACAACATTTCAACTTGTGGATATTTACCACCATATTTGTCAAACTTTGGACAACAAACAATACGCCTGCATGGTATTTTGCGATATTTCGAAAGCATTTGACCGTGTTTGGCATAAAGGTCTATTATTTAAACTAAAACAGAATGGAATAGATGGTGACTTTTTAGAATGGATATCGAACTATTTGAAAGAACGTAAACAGTATGTTGTGTTGAATTCTTCAAGCTCGGAAATTAAAGGGGTATCGGCTGGAGTTCCTCAAGGTTCAGTATTGGGACCATTATTATTTCTCATATATGTCAACGATATTACAGATCAGCTATTATGCTTAACTAGATTATTTGCTGACGATTTGCTCATTATTTATATCTGCAACTGATATTCGGGATATTGAAGGCATAATTAATCACGATTTATTGATTATATCACAGTGGGCAAAGCAATGGCTAGTTAAATTTAATCCTAATAAAACGGAAGCTATCTTATTTTCATTACGTAAGCTAGATGCACTGCCTGATTTGATTTTCAACGACGTTAAAATTGATCTGGTTGACCAACATAAGCATCTTGGTCTTACTCTTAATGCAAACGGTAAATGGCATGATCACATTGAAAACATTTTATCATCAGCATCTAAAATAATTGGAATGATGAGGAGACTTAAATTCAGTTTCAGTAGAATTGCATTAAACCAAATTTACATTTCATATGTTCGACCAATCTTCGAGTACTCGTCTATTGTATGGGATAATTGTACAGCTGAACAAGCTAATTCACTGGAAAAAATGCAAAACGAAGCTGCCCGAATAGTTACTGGGCTTACCAGATCAGTTTCTCTGGAAAATCTATACAATGAATGCGGGTGGGATTCTCTCTCTCTAAGAAGAAAAAACCAGAAGTTGAAATTTATGTATAAAGTGACCCATAATAATGTCCCTTCTTACATTTTGGATACTATTCCATCAACAGTTGGAGAAATTTCACGATATGAACTTCGTAATAGACAAAATATTTCCACTTTTTCTCCACGAACTAGCATATTTGCTCAGTCATGTATTCCGTCGTGTATAAACGCATGGAATAATCTTGATATACAGCTTCGTGGTGCTGAATCATTTTCTTCGTTTTGTTACAAGCTGAAAAAAGTTTTGTTTTCTTCAGTTAGAATACCAAATTATTATTTAAAGGGTAAACGCACATTATCAGTTTTACAGTGCAGACTACGTAATAATTGCAGTGATCTTTCCAATGATTTGTATCATAACCATCTTCGTGAAAATCCTATATGTGAATGTCTCGAAAATATAGAAGACGCTGAGCATTTTATTTTCAATTGTCCGAGATATGACCATAATAGAGTTGTATTTTTCAATAGAACGAGAGCTTTCCATCCATTAAGTGTTAACGCAGTATTATATGGGAACCCTAATTTGACTGACGATGACAACACACTTCTATTTAACGCTGTTCAGTCATATATTCAGGATACGAGACGGTTTAGTAACTAACCAATCTCAAAATTTGCATTTGAAGTTAATTAAATGAAAGTTCAAGTTTCTAATCATGCAAGGTTGAAGAAGCTAATCTTTGACTGCGGCCTGATGTTTAATAGATTGTTGTTTTCCCGTCAGTATTTTGTTCCGTGTTTATTTCGTTTGCTTTAACCTGACCGGTGAACAGGAATATATTACGCAGAGGGTCGCTCGTTGAAGATTTTCTGCCCAAAATTGAGCAACCTTGCTATAACTTGTCCTTATTTTCTTATTTCAGGTGAGGAAAAGAAGTCATCGGATGACCGCTCGTCGATTGGTCGCGTTCCGGGGAGGCACCCAAGGATTCTTTAGATACTTATTTTATATATTTATCGCAATTGATCGGTGGTTGGGCGGGGATTCCCCTCACTGTAGTGACTCCAGGAATCTAAAGTAGTTTTATATGCGCCTGTTTTTATCTATATATTTCCTATTAGAGCGGTCCCGAAACTCCAGATCTGGCTTAAAAGACCGATCTGGAGTTTTGAGATTATTCTGGAGTGAGGGGGCCTCCGTCTTGTAGCCGAAGAATTGCGGTATTCATTTATTTACTTACTATCATCATTATTTATTCTATTATCATTATTTTTCTTCTTTCTCTTATTTTTCTTCTTCTTCTTGTTCTTTTTCTTCTATTTTTTTTTTCTTATTATTAAACTATTGTGAATTAGTTGTAATGCCATGTTGGACGTTTTGTATGTGTTTTAGGGGGAGGGCTGTAACTAATGTTGTGAGAACTTGTAGCCCAACCCCGTTGTTTGTACTTATTGTTTGTACAAAGGCAATAAAATATGTTTGAATTGAATTGACATAATTTCCTACAATTCCTTTAATTTGATTATTTTTACGATTTCTAATATAACCTATACATATTTAGTAACTTGAAATATGGGATTCGCAAAATATAACATACTTAGAGGTGAGGCGTTTTTAGCTCGCCTGAACGAAAGTTCAGGAAGAGCTATTGTTGTCACCCTGGCGTCAGCGTCCGTGTCGGCGTCAGCGTCCGCGTCCGCGTCGGCGTCGGCGTCCGGATTGGATGTTTTGGTTAAAGGTTTTTTAAAGACCTATATCTCCTTAACCAATGGATGGATTCTTTTGATACTTGCACTGTAGTTAGATATTGGTCCACAGTTTAACAGGGTACCAACCCCACCCCACTCAGTGACCTTGATGTCAAGGTCATGGACTTAGAAAATTAGGAGTTTTTTTTGAGTGGATGTTTTGGTTAAAGTTTTTTAAAGCCCAACATCTCCTTAACCCATGGATGGATTCCTTTGATACTTGCACTGTAGTTAGATATTGGTCCAAAGTTTTCCAAGGTACTACCCCCACCCCTCTCAGTGACCTTGATGTCAAGGTCATGGACTTAGAAAATTGTCTTTTTATTGATTGGATGTTATGGTTAAAGTTTTTTAAAGACACATATCTCCTGAACCCATGGATGAATTCTTTTTATATTGGCACTGTAGTTAGATATTAGTCCAAAGTTTTACAGAGTACTACCCCAACCCCGCTCAGTGACCTTGATGTCAAGGTCAGGGACCTAGGAAATTTTTGTCTTTATTAATGTTTTCTAATTGCATACTCATTCATAAGGCTTTACAGAGATTTAGTTTATACTTGAACTGATGTTAGACACTTTTTTTGAGTTTTTACAAAACACTGTATACTTACCCCACTGGGTGACCTTGAAGTCAAGGTCATCAACTTTGAATTTTGTCTTAAAGATTTTGGTTAAAGTTTTGTATTTATGAAGACATAATTTCACAGTGCCACGATGGACTCAGTTGATACTAATACTTGGACTGATGTTAAATAGTTCAGGGTTCTTGTATATCATAGCCCTCCCCCCCTGCTCCCCCCCCCCCAATGGACTTTGAAATTTCATGTATTTTTAGCTCACCTGAGCACGAGGTGCTCAAGGTGAGCTATTGTGATCGGTCATTGTCCGTCGTTCGTCCGTCGTCAACTTTTGCTTTAAACGACTTCTTCTCCAAAACTGCTGGACGGATTTTGACATAATTTCACAGAAATGTTCCTTGGGGGACTCTTTACCAAAATTGCTAAAACGGTTTTGCTCCACTGAACAATATGGCCGCCAGAGCTAAAAATAGAAAAACCTTTAAACGACTTCTCCTCCAAAATTGCTTGGCAGATTTTGAAATAATTTCACAGAAATGTTTCTTAGGAGACCCTCTACCAAAATTGTCAAAACGAGTCAGCTCGGCTGAACAAAATGGCCGCCAGAGCTAAAAGTAGAAAAACCTTTAAACAACTTCGCCTCCAAACCTGCTGGGCAGATTTTGAAATAATTTCACAGAAATGTTTCTACGGAGGCCCTTAAACAAAATTTCTCAAATGGTTCCGCTCCGCTGAACAATATGGCCGCCAGAGCTAAAAAATAGAAAAACCTTTAAACAACTTCTCCTCCAAACCTACTGGGCAGATTTTAAAATAATTTCACAGAAATGTTTCTTAGGACACCCTCTACCAAAATTGCTAAAACGGTTCCACTTCACAGAACAAAATGGCCCCCAGAGCTAAATATAGAAAAACCTTTAAACAACTTTGCCTCCAAAACTGCTGGGCAGATTTTGAAATAATTTCACAGAAATGTTTCTTAAGACACCCTCTACCGAAATTCCTAAAACGGTTCCGCTCCGCTGAATAAAATGGCCGCCAGAGCTAAAAATAGAAAAAACCTTGAAACGACTTCGCCTCCAAAACTGCTAGGTATAGGCCATGAGCCAGAAATGGTTTACCTCCCCCCCCAGGGGGAATTTTGTAGACCATACTTTTCTTATAGCCCAGCATCTTAGAAGTATTTTACAGCATGTTAGCCCTCTGGCGAGTGGGGTGTTAAGCTGTAACAGCCTGTTACAAACGTTACCCATTAAAAAAATAAACATAAAATAAAAATAATCAAAAATTATTAAAAAAATAGATATCACTTTCCTATGTTTAAAATTATAGTAGAGTCTAATAGAACAATCCAGTAGCTAAAAGTTATGATGTTTGACAGGTCACTTTAGCCCACACGGTGTCATATACGTGACATTTGTCTGTACACTCCATTAAAATTGCTATTTCTATCCAAAATACTTTCTTTTTGTAAGTTACTCCTTTATTATTAGACCATATGTTTGTTACTGTATTAAAGACAATTTATTGATCTTTTCAGATCTGCAAAAATTATTATCCTATCATGTATACTTTGGAAGAAATAGGATGTTTAACACAGTATCCCCTTATAAATGTTCCATATTACAATTATCACTTTCTGTATAATTCAAGTGCTTGAACTACACTGTATGAATTAAAAAACAACAGGAAAAGGTAATATTGAATATGCCAGCCTATCTAAACAGCAAGGAACAGTTCCACAATATTTTGAACGCATTTTAGTCGGCCATAATGATCGATTATATACGTTACCGAGGGCTATTTTTGTCAAACTCACATAATTGATGATAGAATCATTTTATTTTCGTTGGTAGCAGTTTCTTCATGAAAGAATCTAATATAAAAAGAAAAAATGCATTCTGCTTTATTTTCTATGATAAGTCATTACTAGAAGTAACGTAAATAACATTAACATTTAAAATATTTCATTATAATACCTTTAATCAGGTTTTCATTATAATACCTTTAATCAGGTTTTTTCCCACTGTCACATAAAAAACAATAACATATATAAGTCTGGGTGTTCTTATGATATACTGTGTACTTGGACCTAGCAACACTTCTCTCAGGGATTCATGAGGTGTGTTTTATACGTGATTAAACACAGTATACTACAAATTGTAATGTTAAGGGCATTGACATATTCTGCACATGTAATACGGGTTTTTGGCTGGCAAATTTGTTATTATATCAAAAATAAAAGTATTTCATAATGGCGTTGCCCAGTTTGTTTCTTTTACAATTTGTACATTTGAGTTCTAAAGACAGTAACATACGTGAAATTTTGTTATATACAACTTAAAAAAAATAAACAAAATACCACATCAGAAAAGATAAAAAAGATAAAGCCGCAGTTAAGCCAGCATAGATTTTGCATATAGGGCTCGAATAAAATGATATACAATCAGTATGATAACATTAAAACATTGGCATGTTTAGTATAAAATTATAAAGTAGTCAGTAATAAACAATGCAAATGTAGTACCACCTTGTTTAATGACAGGATTTGGTATAGTTTTTATGTGCACACTGAAAGAACCATAAAGCAGAACAGTAAACCTGAAGTTTGAAGACTTAAGCCAAATACAGTTTGGCATCAAAGCTAATGTGGATATTTGCTGGCAGCGTATTCTTACTTTTGTAAGACTATCGTATATTTTATTTTACGTTACCAAGGGAAACAACATTGCTGAGTTACAGTTAAGAAACAAACTTTTGAAAATAATTAATGGTAGTGTCAATACATTGCTTTATTTAGTTCATTTATGTATTTAACAATAATGTGTCAACAAGGAGTTTGGGAGAATAGTATCAGAAACATTTAATACAGAAAAGAGACACTGGCAGTTTACTAGCATACTGTAGCAATCTATAAATGCTATGTTTAAGATGATCTATATTTCTATGCTTTTGTTTCTTTCTTTTTAAAGTAAATACTTTTGATAATCTCTTAAAGAATCGAACTACATTCAACCATCTATTAAAGCATCTATTCACCAAAGAACATAAAGATATGTTTAGTTGGACAAAAATGTTTCAGGGACAGTGTTCCAGTAGCTCTGCACACATAATGAAATGGCAAATGAAAATGACAGAACATATTAATGCTAGTCCTCGCTGTTCAGATATCTATGAGCAAATCTTCGTTTTTCTCCTTCAGAATGTATTCGCTTACACCGTAGTTATGCTTTGCAGCATAATATTGAGAAAAAAAAGATTTTAAAAAAGAAAAGAAAGACCGAACTAGTAACGTATACAACGTTTTCATTGCGAGTTTATGGATTCTTCATTTCCGATATCCTAAACTAGCGAAACAGTATTTCTAAAGAGCAAATAATGAAACAATAGAAATAGTGCATACCTATACATGCCAAGAAATGGTTAACCTAAATAACTTACTGCATTTGATCTCTGTGACTTTGTATTACCATATTGTTTACTTTTTAGGAAAAAATATGGTTGAAAACTGCTTATTATGACATCTTACTGCTTATTTTATCATCTTTGTCCAAATTTGTTAAATACCGTTAGGGAATACAGCATTTTGGCATTATCCAAACAACAATTTTAGTTGCTTACATATTGAAAAATTGTCTGACTGAAATTTGTATTTCGTAAAACCTTTAGTCCGTGATAGTAACAACAAGTGGGAATAAAACCATGGGGTTTGCAAAATTACCTGACCAGTTAAATATTTGTAACAACATAATGAAAAATAGAACTCCTGAACAAGCTGATGACAGAATGATGTATGCTTTATAAAGTATGTCACGTTCTATCAGCCTTAAATTTTCACATTGTTAATAGTTTGTAATGTATTTGATGGCCGGGAGCTGCATAAACAGATCACGTAGATCACAAATCAATATGTAAGTTATGATCACAGGAGCCACACATATTTGCTAATCTATGTAAAGCAGTTACTGTGCAAAGAGGCTCGTGGCTGACGATTCGACTGACAGCATAGAAAAAATGGTGTTTATTATCCCTGTTGGGAGAGTTGGTACTGCTTTTGATTGCCTCGGCTGGCAGTCACAGTTCCATATTTGTATGTAGGGTAATTGAATGGCTCAGCCAACAGCACAGGTAGTGAAATTGGTTTTATCTCCATCATGACGAGAACCTAAATATTAATCAGTTGCAGCATATATCAACTCTTACTTATTTCATTCTATGAATAAAATTTAAAAAAAAATCATCTTTATGAAGTCACTTTTATGTGAAACTGAATTGAAGGCAAGGTCGAAATGCTTCAGCTATAACAATCTATGTGCGTCTTGCTGAGTTTTTGTGTATTTCAAAGAGCTAAATTGCCATCTGACTACCAGTGGTAAGCTAATACTACAGCAATGAATAATTCATATTGCCCGGGACTAAATTTTTGATAACAGATGACTCACAAATCTTATCCCCCGACATATAACAATTATGTAACGTAACATTACTGTTAGATTGCTTTTAAAATATACACTATCCGATGATATATTTTTTATAGTTTGAGGACATATAAAACTGGCGTTTCTTCATATTTACATATACAACAGTGTCTACTTAAGACATAATATAGAAAATGTGAAAAATGAAATGCAGCTGATGTTGGCTTTCTTAGCTTTTCTCGTCATTTTGCAGGTTAAGTTCTTAAAAAATAAGATAGTTTCTGTCCACATTTAATATATCCACTGCTAACTGCTGCCTAACTTATCTAAGCTGTGCATGAATCAAAGAAGATTGATGGAGCACGTATAAACTTCAGTCCACCAATTCAGAGATATAGTCTGGTTGTTTTTTTTTTACGAATTTTTGTTGTGGTTATATACGTTACATATTTATCGTGACTGCTGATGAGTTTTGTAAGACTTTAGTTTGTTTGTTTTTTATACTAGACTATTGAAACAGTCATATATATGACAATTACTTTTCTCTTCACTTCATTCTTACAATTTGCTCCTTATATTACATGTATTTAGACACTGAAGGGGAAAAACGTCAAATACAACGTAAACTACGTTATACGCGTTAGTCAACTTATCGCTGACAAAGTCAATTACCTTGAAACAGCGATTTATGTACTAGCAGACAAAACCCAACATTATTTAGGGCGAATACTCACATGTGTATACCATTGTGTATTTTTCTATTATAACGTGAATATGTAAATTTGGGTAGTGTAAGTAACGTTGACGTTACACGTTAATGCCCCAACGTACAGAAGGCTAACATGTGTCATTTTGTTTCGTATATAATGTAGTTTCAGAAAATCATACTGTCCAAAATTCCCCCTGGGGGGGGGAGGGGGGTCTATGGTCAGCTCAAGGTCTAGTAGATTTTGAAATAATTTCACAGAAATGTTCCCTAGGAGTCCTGCTACCAAAATTGCTCTACCGGTTCCGCTCGGCTGAACAATATGGCCGCCAGAGCTAAAAATAGAAAAACCTTTGAATGACTTCTCCTCCAAAACTGCTTGGAAGATTTTGAAATAATTTCACAGAAATGTTCCTTAGGAGACCCTCTACCAAAATTGCTAAAATGGTTCAGCTCTGCTGAACAAAATGGCCACCAGAGCTAAATATAGAAAAACCTTTAAATGACACCTCTAAAGCCAATGGCTCGATTTCAAAATAATTTCACAGAAGTGTTTGACTCATGGTTCTAAACAAAAATTGCTGAAACAGTTCCACTCTGCTGTACAAAATGGCCGCCAGAGCTAAAAATAGAAATAAATCTTAGAATGAATCAGAGGGCACAGTTACGATCCAATCATCATGAAACATGGTCAGAAAGTTTATCTGAATGAAATCTAGACCAACTTTGAAACTGGGTCATGTGGGGTCATAAACTAGGTCAATAGGTCAAATCTTAGAAAAACGTTGTGTACACTCTTTAGGGCACAGTTATGATATAATCTACATGAAACTTTGTCAGAATGTTTATTTTTATGAAATCTAGACCTGATTTGAAACTGGGCCATGTCAGGTCAAAAACTAGGTCACTAGGTCAGTTCTTAGAAAAACCATGTGAATGCTTTAGAGGACACAGTTTTGTTCTAATCTTCATGAGACTTAGTCAAAATGTTTTTCTCCTACAAATCTGAACCAAGGGTGCAACTTGGTCATGTCGGGTCAAAAACTAGGTCAAACCTTAGAAAAGCATTGTTTACACTCTAGAGGGCACAGTTTTCATCCGATATTCATGAACTTTTGCAGAATGTTTATATCCAAGAAATCTAGACCAGGTTTGAAACTGGGTCATGTTGGGTCAAAAACAAGGTCATTAGGTTAAATCTTATAAAAACCTAAGGTACACAATAAAGGGTTCATTTTCCATTGAATCTTTGTGAAACTCTGTCTGTTGGACGTATGGATGTTTCTGAGGTTAAGTTCACAGGATACTCAGGTGAGCGATCCAGGGCCATCATGGCCCTCTTGTTTTTATTTAATACTTATTTCTGAGATAGCTTTTGTTTATAAATGTGTTGTCATTATGGACATGCTTGCTTGAAGTTTTATGCATAACAGTCCACACCACCATAGCGGCTGTGTGATGGGCAAGCACCAATTCAGGCGAGCTATGCTGTCAGGCGACAGCTCTTGTTAATATACTCCTTGCCAAAAGTTTAGCATAATGTGAAAGCAAATAATAGGAAGATTATTAGAGATAACTACAACTGAATTCCTACTTTCTGTGGAAGTTAATGTATTCTATCATCAACTCCAATGATTCATCAAATGGAATTAACAAGTTTGATTTGAATGTGAGTAACAACTGCACAGGATGAGCACAGACGTCTATGTCCAAAAAACACATTTTGGGTTGAAAAAAATGCTCTTGTAATGCGCTGTGAATAATTTTTCTTTGACATCAATTTAACGTTTAGTAATGCTGAATGTTTTTGACGAATATGAAATTACTGTTTCTGTTACAACTAAAACGAAGCATTTTCTCTCGCAAAAGTGAATTTCCGGGGCATTCATTTCTTATCTTGCCAAAATAAGTGTCAGAGGTGGCACCCTCTGCTATACTTAGTTCGAATGTATTTTTGAATAGTCTAAACCTTCAGAAACTAGGTTTGGTTGTTCTGCTCATCAAATTTTATTGTCAAAATAGTCAAATTAAGCGATGGATATGACTACCTATAGTTGAGCAAATATGATTCCATAAGTGGCCTAGAAAAGAGAGATAGTTGTCTACGAGGTATAACATTTGTTTTTATACAGCAAAATGATTGTCTTGATCTGTATTAATCAGATTCAGCATTAGCCACCTTGGCAAACCTTGCATAACTCTGTAATGGGCAGTTATTTACGTTACCCTATTAAATTATAAGTATGTAAAATAAGAATCGACGTAACGATTTAACTGTATCAAATGTAAATATTTTCTTTAAGAATAGTTAATATGCTATAAATTAAGCTACACAGGGAACAGTTAAGAGCCTCATGGCTGTTATTTTCGTTACAACAATTCATGTACCCCTTGAAAATTTAAAACAGAATTTAAGGTGTTACTTTTTTTACAAAGACTGTGATAAAATGACCCCAATATTGAATTTTTAAACTGTCTAACTGGCCCTTTACAATAATTATCTAATAAAGTTAATTTGGGACCCGTAGTTTTTATACTTGGTCAACCTTGTACTGTTGAACAAAGGCACACCTATTCATTGTTAATGGCTTCAAAGTCATTTTTCATGCAATTGTTTGACAAAACATAGCTATTAAGCTATCCAAAACTGAAAAATTTGACCTGTTTCATTTAGATCATACTAAACATGATACAGCACAACAGTTTAAACCTGTTTCAACCTTATAACACATATCTTAAGCAAAGTAACGTACTCAACAGATTAATATGCTTGCGTAAAAAGACTATCATTCCCCCCAGGAATACACTCTTTTGAAACTTTGCCTGATAAACAACACAACAGTGCTAAATATATGTATTATTCATCAAAATATTTAATTTTTGCATAGTTTAGTCGCCTTCTCAGACAGCAAACAATGTTCTTTACATGACAAGAAAATCTGAAGTCGTTCAAAAAATTTAAAAAAGAAGCACTCGTGAATTAATCTGTCCATGGAAAAGTTCTGAATCTTTCTATATTCATTAATATCTTAATGATTTTTGAGAATCACACAATACAAACTAAGTTTTATTCTAACACAGTGCGCCTATAGAAGCAATGGAAAGTGTCCGTGTTTTATTCTGCAACAATTCACTGTCTTGGAGCGCGTGAGTCTAATTGGTGACGTCAGTTGCATTACTGACGTAATTTTGTGACGTTTTGAGACGTTAGACGGTGTAACGTCTCTTTTTCTTTCTAAAATCGCCATAAAAACGTACATTTACTTTAGATACAGTTTAGAATATTGGCGGGAGAATGAACGCGCTGGCAGGAAGGTTGGGAGAATTTGAATGAAAAGAATACCTTTTCAGCGTTTTTGAGCGTTAGAATCGAAATAGTTCAGCTCTAGCATTGAATTGTTGAGTAATAATTCACTGTTTGTCGGTCAGTTGTAAGTAGATATATCACTAGCGCTCCGCGCTCGTGATATGATCTACTTTACAACTGACCTCCAAACAGTGAATTATTACTCAACAATTCACTGCTAGAGCTGAACTATTTCTTAAATAAATTACAGCTTTGTTCTCAGAAAAGTAATGTTTGTAGCTTCTATTTGAAAACATTTCTTGAGATTAACTGTTGCAAATGTAAAATTCGCCAAAGCCTTAGCGCTGGGCCGGGTAGCGCAATCGGTAGGCCACCTGACTCGTAAGTCAGAGGTCCTGGGTTCGAATCCCGGTCTGGCCACATACTTTCGTTTCTCCTTCCGCTGATTCAAGAAGGGCAGTTGTCAGTTACTGGCGAAAGTATGTGCACTTAGTACTGGTTAACCGCTTAGGAGGTCTAAGCCTGCCCAGGAATAGTGTGGTTAGGTTAACTGACCGTCCCGACATGACCTTAGTTGTTTACCGTGGACGTTAAGCATCAAATCAACCAACCAACCAAAGCCAAAGCCTTATTATATAGTACATGTAGTTTGAGTTATTTTTACATGCATGTGAAATCTGTTTAGACCTACCGTATGTAATTTATCAATTATATTTCGAAGGCAGTGTATCCATTGCGGTGTATTGATGGTAAAATTTGTGCTGTTAACTTTTCTGCTGTCTTCAAAACATTGGTTTATTTTGTCTGTTAATTCGCCATTATCCTATTGAAAATACACGTTGTGTGCGTCCGGTTATGTTGATGTAAGGCTAGCTTTGAAGTAATATGCATGGAATGGGCTGCATGTTTATTTTGCTTCTTGCTAGTATTATTTGAGTACTTGTCTTTTTACTTTACTATTTCTAGTTTGGTATCATGGGAGGGTTGTGGCACCGATTGAATCCATTCCTGGTCGCTGCCCGATTACACTAATTTATCTGTTTTGACATTTTCTTTTAAAAGCAATATTAAAACCATGGTTAAAAATATTTTGGCCGTTTAGCATATATTTAAACCAAAGTAACGTATATTACAGGTTAAAAAGTAAGTGTTATTTTTACCCCACTGCATCTAGTGTAAAGTGCCTTTTGGCTTCTGAAAAAAATGATTCCCTGTACTTCATTTAATTAAAAAATGTGTGTTTTTGGTCGTAAGGGATCATTAGGGCTCATTCGGAGTCGGTTAAAAAAAAGCCGAAGCTGGTGCTAGGAGGCTTTGGCAGTGTTATAACATTTTATTCTCGGACATCGAGTTTGATGTCTTTGTTCTCTGTGATGCATTCCTTGCGCCCAAAATATATTCATTCAGAATTAAGTTAAGCTCCTATCATTTCAAGAATATTAGGTGAATGGATACAATTTTATGTGAAATAACTGCCAAGTTTACCTTTCCTTCCCTTCTTAATGGGAGTAAACTCTTAAACGAAAGAATTTGCTTCTGTAGGAGAAAAGTGTGTTAAAAGTAAACATTTTTTGAAGGTTTGATCAATCACAGAAGCAAATAGGAGGTCGAAAATATTGTTTCCGTTCTAACAATTTGCTGTAAAACATTGAGGTGTGTCCATTAACATTAATGCAGTATTATTTCCATGACATGTTAGAAGATCATCTAGAAGTAAGGAACACACGCGAGAAAGAACATAGCAGAATCCTGGCAAGTATAGATGATATTGTCCAGGCACGGATGGTATGATTATGACATTATCAAAATGATTTTATATTTATGGAGTCAATGATAATTCACTTACTTTGTCTCATTTTTTTGATAGATAAAAAGGTAATGCATACATGTATATGTAAACGAATTGTCAGATTAGATATTATGATTTTTAGTACCACCGGTGTATTCTGTTTGAAATTCAATAAGATGAGGTATAGAAGGTTCCTCAATTTTCGGAACAAACCCTTTTATTGTTAAGGAGTTGTTGTTTATGGTCATCTAGCAACATGGTCACTTGAATAACTGCCTATTTTGCTTTCTGTTTTGTTATGTAATATCAAATATAGAATAGGTTAAATGTATGTTCTGGCTGTTTTCGATTGGGGTTGCTGAATGACCGCATGTTTAGGAAAGAGCTGGTCATTCGGTTTACCGTGCATGTCTTTTGTGAACGTTTGTCAATTTTATGTGTGTGCTTCTTTCCCTTTGGTTTAAGGGCGGGATGTGGGATCTGATTGTACTAATTCCTGATCATTGCCTATCTTTTACTTTTCATATTAATGCTCGGGTTACCGTGCAGAAAATAACCATTTAAGCAAAACATCTTAAACAGGCATAATACCAATGCAAATTAGGCGCTATAGAGACATTTTATGTGTATTTATGCTACTGTTACACGTTTTGTTTGTTACAGTTGCAATTTTAAGCAATGAAATGGGTACATCAAAATATTTTAATCTCTTCAGAGATTTATGGTTATACTGCTGTAATGTTAACATTCGGAAGCCTAATGTTTTGCTGTCAACATTTTAGGATTACTGTAGGACGGGTTACTTTCTGCTACAGGTTACTCAATCATAAATATAAAAACTTCTTAACAGTAAAATGGTAATCTAATAAATCTTTTACTGTTGAATGTTGTATACGTTACCTTTTTTGACTACCAAACTAGGAGTTTATATAAGTATTTTTTCATTGACAATTTAAAAGTCATTTTCATAATGAACTGAAAGTAATGACAATATCTCATAGCCATATTACCCATGGCTGGACAATATGATCTGCATTTTCAAGAATAGAATCAATGAAACCAAGCCAGGTTTGGTTTCATTGATTCTGTTCTTGAAAATGCAGTGCTTTGTTCTTTCTCGCAGATGGTCTTTGCTTTTAGATTATCTTCAAGCATGTCAAGGAAACAATAGTGTGAATGTGAATGGGCACACCTCTTTCTTTTATTGCCATTAGTTTGATAGAAGACAACGTCTGTTACTGCTTATTTGCTTCCCTAGATATGAAACACTTCCAAAAATGGTCAACTCTTTACACCCCTCGCCCCACCCCTCCTCAATTTATTAAGAAGGGAGGCTTAGATGAAAAATTGGAAGAGTAATATTGTAAGACAATATATAGGTTCTCTTTCATTAAATTCTGGTGGAATGATAAAAGCTTAACTAAATTCCAAAGAAAAGTTCTCTGGAAGCAAGTTATGCATCAGAGAAAACACTAAATTAATCTCGGTTTAGCTGAGTGTGTGTACAGTAGTACAGTAATGTGATGTTGCTAACTCCCCCCCCCCCCCCCGCACACACACACACATACCCTTAGTAATAGCTTGAGCTAAGTTCCTATTTTTTCAAATTTATTCAGAATGAGCTCAAATGATCCTAAACATGATTGATTTTCATTATGATGACGTAAAAGAGAGCTTTTCATTCTAGCCACATGTCACTTTACACTAGTGGCAGTAGAGTAAAATAACCCTTTCTTTATAACCTGTAATATACGTTACATGTACTTTGGTGAAAATACATGCGATATGGCATACCTGTCAACTCTCCCCCATAAATAGGGAGTCTCCCTATTTTTTATGGTACTCCCACTCTCCCGCCCTCCTTTGCCTAAAATGGCAAAATCTCACTATTTGAAGGCCATCTCCCTATTTTTTGTTGGACTTTTAAGATTTTTTCTTTAAATAGTATAAAATTTCCAACTATCTCCCCCATGAAAATTGTCATGACATTTTGAGCGTGTGCAGTTTTGTTGAAAAAGTCTGCTGAAATGGTCATTTTCACGCTTTCTCCCACATGAGATTTTCCAAAAGTTGACAGGTATGGATGTGGTAAAAAAATAATCTGATGTTATGCAAGGTTTTTGGGAAACGGTCAAAACAGATAAGTATTATTAGTAGTAGTAGTAGGGCAAAGAGTAGGCGTTTGACCATAATGTTGGTGTTTGTTTACATGTTTCATTTAAATATTATATTTACATATTTATTTGTATATATACACATTACCATGGCAATCAGCTTTAAGTGTGGAACATATTTTGTTAGTTTCTTGGACATTTAAATCACCCACTATGCCATTTAATAGACAAAATCATAGAGGGATATCTCTTTGAACAATTAAGCCTACATGTTTCTCAAGTGGGTAGGGTAAATTCATGTAGAAAAATGCTTAAAAACAAAGCAGAACGTCGTCTTGATGCATTATGGCTCTAATTAGTAATACCTGTATTGGGACGATATCCCTAGAGCGGAAAAATAATGGCACTGCTTCAAAACATGCCTTTCATTGAAGCGTAACAATGCAACTTTACATGCCATAATAGTGTTGTTTTCAGCCATAGGGTACCAATGAACTCATGTGAATTAAAGCATCATGACAATAAAATTTTGAGAGCAGAACAATCAAACCTCCTATCAGAAGGTTATGGCTTATAGAAAACGCAGTGAAACCAAGGATAGCAGAGGGTGCCACCTCTTTCAATTTTTAGCTGACTTGGCTCCTAGAGTATTTCATGATATTTCATAGTGAAATAGAACAGGTCATGAAGATAATGTTGCAAATACAGACCCTTGACCTGAAGTATGTTTAATGCTATGTCAGACTCAGACCCCAACGTCACAATTGAAATATACTCATCGCCAAATGTTTACCATATTTTAAAGATACATAGAAATCATACTTTAGTTTTAATTTTCAGTATTAAGACAAATGCATTCTTTTATCAACACCAATTACTCTAGGAGCCAAGTCAGCTAAAAATTGGTACCCTATGGCTGAAAACAACACTATTAAGGCATGTAAAGTTGCATTGTTACGCTTCAATGAAAGGCATGTTTTGAAGCAGTGCCATTATTTTTCCGCTCTAGGGATATCGTTCCAATACAGGTATTACTAATTAGAGCCATAATGCATCAAAATGACGTTCTGCTTTGTTTTTAAGCATTTTTCTACATGAATTTACCCTACCCACTTGAGAAACATGTAGGCTTAATTGTTCAAAGAGATATCCCTCTATGATTTTGTCCATTAAATGGCATAGTGGGTGATTTAAATGTCCAAGAAATTAACAAAATATGTTCCACACTTAAAGCTGATTGGCATGGTAATGTGTATATATACAAATATATATTTAAGGAATGAATGTTATTTTTTTATCGTTTACTGAAGTATAAACTACATCGGGTCACGAGCAAAGTAAGTGAACCCCGAAGGGGTTTACGTAAATTTTGCTCGTGACCCGATGTAGTTTATACTTCAGTTATTTTTTATCGTTTACTGAAGTATAAACTACATCGGGTCACGAGTAAAGTAAGTGAACCCCGAAGGGGTTTACGTAAACTTTGCTCGTGACCCGATGTAGTTTATACTTCAGTAAACGTTTAAACAATAACAGTCATTCCTTATATTTATATTATTAAACGATGCTTTTGATCAATAAAAAGGTAAACAAAAATAAGAAATACATATATAAGAATCGTTTTAAAAACAATACCGGTCGAATTTTGCAATAGTTTGGAACAGCCGCATTGTCACTGCCTACCAGTTAATTCCACCTCCTGCTGTAGATTTCGCGTGCAAGTAGGCGTAGCGAGCTGTCACTCAATGTTTACTAGCCATTCAAGTACATGGCATGTTGTAGATTTCACGTGCTAGTTAGTGAGATGAGCTGTCACTTTAAAGCGCGTGACACAATGTAATTATTGACTTGTAAACAAAATTGACTCCCGCATCACTTAATTGGGTTAACAGAGAGCTCTGCACTGAAAATGTAAATATGTAAATATAATATTTAAATGAAACATGTAAACAAACACCAACATTATGGTCAAACGCCTACTCTTTTCCCTACTACTACTACTAATAATACTTATCTGTTTCGACCGTTTCCCAAAAATCTTGCATAACATCAAAGATTATTTTTTTACCTTATCGCATGTATTTTCGCCAAAGTACATGTACATGTAACGTATATTACAGGTTATAAAGAAAGGGTTATTTTACTCTACTGCCACTAGTGTAAAGTGACGTGTGGCTAGAATGAAAAGCTCTGTTTTACTTCATCATAATGAAAATCAATCATGTTTAGGATCATTTGAGCTCATTCTGAATAAATGTGAAAAATAGGAACTTAGCTCAAGCTATTACTAAGGGTATGTGTGTGTGTGTGGGGGGGGGGGGGGGGGAGTTAGCAACATCACATTACTGTACACACACTCAGCTAAACCGAGATTAATTTAGTGTTTTCTCTGATGCATAACTTGCTTCCAGAGAACTTTTCTTTGGAATTTAGTTAAGCTTTTATCATTATGACTCAATATATGCACATCAAACCACATTTTATCACCAAACGTGAGCATTGAACTGTTTTTCATAATGATTTGTGTTTTATAGGAGGTTTTAGGGATTCCCCTTATGACGTAAATCTGGCGCATGCGCACAGAGCTGGCCGTCAATTCACCGGCCAGCACTATGTTTCACAGTGTAAAATGTAGATTTTCATCGTGCAAAAATCTGTTTGTCTGTGGTAGTAAACCGAATTATTTTTAAAACAGAATATTGAGAGTCTTATCTTTTAATATGTTTTCGCTCATTTTCAAAATATTTCGACGGAAAATCACAGAATTTGATCTTATTTAATACGGGATTCTATCACGGCGCTTGATAATCCAAGGTAGAAATTCTTCGGTAGACGCCGGATTTTTCTAAATTAGAGAGATAAACATGCTGTTTTGTATGCTTATTTATTTCTTGTCATAACCAAATTTATTAATAACATTGAAACAAAAGTGTAAAATAAATATGAAACTTTATAAAAAGAATTCAATCATGTAAAATGTGCACGGCACTGCCGATAGGAAAGACTTCACTTGCTAAATTCACAGGATTTGTCGCTCCAAAGTTGAGAAAATGAAAACGCGAGAACAGAACTAAATTAACTTACATTAAATGTAATCCAGTAAGAACATACTGTTTTCAAATTAGAAGAATAAGAAATTACTTTGTGAACAGTAGAGCACATCATTAGTCGCATCGGCAATTCATTGCCGAGTAATTCTAAATTCCAATCTATGTTCAGTAAGGCCACATTCGGAGACGGATTTTCCCGTGTCATACATGTACATGTACATCAAAGCACCGACAGGACACATACATCTGCGAAGTGTGAAATACTTAAAAATTTACTCACTCGTATATTAAAAGCCTATACGATTATGTCAGTTAAGTTAACAATTAAAGATTATCTAATTAGACACTTTGAAACCGCCTATTCAATCAGTCACAACTAAATGTTTAAAAGACATCTGTTACATTTTAATTGAATAATTTAAATCCAGTAAACAACTTCTATTTCATAAACGTGATCACGTTTTTTTTTTTCGGATCGTGGAGGAAATCAGCGCCGAGCGGCCAAATCGGATGACACCAACTTTTTCACATAACTCTTCCGGCGATCAGCTTTTACAAATAGACATGTAAAAGAAGCACACATGACAATAAATTATTATTATTATTTTTTTAAAGTAAATTTGATACGAGCTGGGTTAAAAAAAATATTTTGGAAGGAGTTTTCCTGCGCACGCCCTAGAAATTTTCGGGCAGCTCGTCGCCTTCATTGTATAAAGACTGACATTGACGATATTTTTCGTTGGCCACTGGATTATTATTATAATTCTCATCATTATTATTATTATCATTATTATTATTTATCATTAAAAGAAAAAGAGCAACACTTTCTAGTAGTTAACGAATACCTTTATCGAAAAAGATGAAATAAATAAATTTCAAAAATGCTTATATATCGTAAAAAGAATAAAATAAATAAATTTAAGAATGCCAATATATATCTAAATCATAATAAAGTAGTTTATCATGCATAATTTAAATATAAACTATTTATTTTTACCATTTATTATAAAAAAAGCAGCATTTCACCGTATTCAATTGGCTAGAAACATTGGTTTTCAATAGTAACTCTCGGCCAGGTTGACGGCCAGGGCTATCCCGAGTCTATTTATAGAACCGGAAGTGCGTCACGAAAAAACCTCCTATACGAGAATGGGGCAAATGTTTACTTATCAGAGTGACATCTCTTAGTGGTGTATGCATTCAGAATTGAAAATGTTAACTTCAACAAAGTATTAAGTCTGGCTACCTCTGAGGCCCCCTCCTCACCCCACCCCACTTTTTAACATAATTATAGTAATTGGATAAACTGTCAGCAAACCAGTAATTCTGTTCTGTTCTGTTCATTACTTTCATGTTTATTCTGAACGAAACCAGGAATTCATTTCAAAACAAACCGATTTTACAAGAATATAACATTTAATTTGCTACTTATAAGTATAAAAGATATAGACGTTTAAACATTCAAACATTCAACGAGGAAGAATTCTCAAAGCAACAAATTTATCACGCGAGGAAAAAACAAACAAGTGCTCCGCTGAGCAAGGCAAAATACGCACGTTAGGGTATGCAGTAGGAACCTAGCCGGCACACAACGTTGAATCAACGTTGATTCACATTGAATCAACGTTAATTTAACGTCATGGCGTTGAATCAACATTGATTCAACGTTATGTACGCAGTGGGAACGAAATGAATGGATAAGAACTTTGGCAGTTACCTAAATCGTCAGTAATGATATAAAATCAACATAAAAATATACATAGGATGTTTCAATGTCAAATGTTATTTTACAGTTTTAAAGTTAGTAAAGGGAGAGATCATGAAATAACCATAAGATACATATACAAAGGAGCATGATTCTGTCAATACCGGAAGTATGTTGATATTTTTTTCTTTGGAAAAAGCCTGATTGTACTTTGTATTCGTACAAACTTTCATAATGAAATCATAAAAAGTTTTAAAGCTAGGAAGCGGACACTAAATGTGAACCTCTAAGTGGGACCTTGACCTTTGTCAGACATTGTACAAAATATGAGTTCTGCACAAACAAACATTTGACCCAAATTTCAAGCATGTTTTTCCAGGGGTTTAGAAGATTCCGGGACATCTCGGCCCATAACAAACTCGGCCCATAACACTGTCGGCCCATAACAAACTCGGCCCATAGCAAACTCGGCCCATAAGACTAAAATAGTTCTGCTATGCAGTGTATACAAAGTGTTTTCTCACAGAAGAAACATGTCAGCCAATGCCTATTTATAATTACTTATTTGTATAATAACTGCACACAGAAGATAGTGTTAAAATAAAAGAAATTGTCAAGATAAGTAGGCCAAGGAACTCGGCACATAACAAAGTCGGCCCATAACAAAATCGGCCCATATATAAATTCATTAACACTCCCATGCTGAGGGTTATATTTAATATACTTGTAAACAAATACTGATGTAATTAGACAAGATAGCTCTACATATGTACTTGTTGAAAAAGGGCATTTTTCGAAAATTTAGTCTACTTTCTCGGCATACATGACGTAGCGCATTTATGGAAGACACTAAATTCTATCTATCTATCTATCTATCTATCTATCTATCTATCTGTCTGTCTGTCTGTCTGTCTGTCTGTACAGCAAAGGCTCTGACCTTACTGCATGGATACACAAAGGGGAAGTCTGTCACTTTCATTGTTGCCTCTCTTCTACATGGATCATGGGGATTGGTTGGGAGGGGGGCTTTCCTTAAAGGAAAGAGAACGTTCTCCAGTAGGGGTGGGAGGGGGGGGGCTCTCCTTAAAAGAAAAAAGAACTGTCTCTTCTTTCCTCTAAGTGTTGATTCCAGTTTGGAAGTGCTAAATTTGGTGAAAAGAAAACGGAAACTTGCTTCCCTTTGCAAAAATTGTTGAAAACATGGCAGTGTACCGATTTGGCTTAAGACAGGTTTGCAAATAGCTTGATGTAGGTTTGCAAATAGGTGGCTGTTTTAGCGTTGTCAGGAAAATATATATATACGAGCGTTATAGCTCTTGGGAACAGTAATGACTAAAATCAGCCTGCACTTCTACTCAGACGCGTTTTCCCTATACAAACACCTCAGGATCCATAGAATGTCGATGTAAAATCGTATGTACGAAGACTCCGCGAGGAGCAGGTTGATCTTGATCATCGCTGTTCGCACATTTTATAAGGTATCTGCTTGACTGCAGCTGTCATGATAAAGAGGCACAAAAAAGAAACTCTAGACCAGCATGAGCATAAAGGCATTCGTTCTCTGCTATATACGTTCTGCAAGGGACAAGTATTTGATGTTCCTTTTCAAGCCAAACAGATGCACCAACTGGCAGACTGTGAGGTCCTGGAAGAGACCCCTATCAGTCTCCCCCCCACTGGCCACTCTCCAATGGACAAAAAAAAGGAACGATAGCAGTGGCTAGCATCCTGGAAATTAGCCTTTTTGTTTCAAACCTATGGTCTTACATGAAGTAGTCTCTGGGCAGGCTTGTAAATTTGAGCACTTCGGTATTTCGAAACACAATAGTCCCGTGTTTAAGAAAAGAGGTATTGTTCGCTCCGTCTGTCGTATTATTTAACACAATATTCTAACTTCTCTGGTGCCTCACCTCCAAATCTGAGTCAAACATTGATAGATGCATCATGCACTATTATCACAGGAGAAAATATTGTATAGTTATTCTAAACTCGCAACCCGCCTGCGACCTCTATCTGCTTGTGGGCGTATATGTCTAGGGAAGTTACTGGATCACACCTGGTAAACGCACAGTTCCATTTTGTAATTTATGTACACTTTCATATATTTTTTTTTTCTTTCAATCATATTTCTAGACAGATGTTTTGTTAAAATACATGTGAGAGCTAGTGTGTATGGATATTATAATGTTCATGTTTATCTTTTTGTACAGCTCATCTTCATAATTTTTGTTTTCAATATATTGTTAGAAAATTAGTATTAGAGGGCCTCATGGAAGATTAGCTATTGCTAAATGTGTTACCCTCTGAAAATAAAGACTATTATTATTATTATTATTATTATTATTTCCCATTGGGGAAAATTCAAACTTTACAAATATACTGATGCTATTCGATCAATATGAAGGTAAAGTACCTAAGTACAAAATTTTAACTTTGTAAACCAGATACTGGTGGAGTGAACACAGACTTTCTGTTTGGGAACACTGAGGACTTTTGTTGCATTTTGGTTTACTGTTTGCTAAAGCCTGAATTTTCAGTTGCCAGGTGGAAATGGAATTGTGCGCTTATAAGCACCCTGTAAGGACACCGTACATATAAACATTGTCGTGTCGAATTTGGAACAATATGTTCTGTCTATACTGTCATTTTTACAGACAAGTTTTTACTTGTTCAACATTTAGGATAATTACAGTGACCAAGTTGTTCCAAGCAAACCATTTTGTGAGCAATGACCCCACCCCTGACCCCTCTACAATTCATTCTGTCAAGGTCTTACATGTGCAACTTGTGATAAAGCATAGGCGCTTGAAGTTCTATGCTCAACAAAAAAGAGGAAAAAGTAAAAACCCTTTAAACCTTTAAACTTGACGTAGTCTATAAGCCATTTCTTCAAAATGACTCATAGTCTGGATGTTTAGCACCATCATTGACATATATTTGATAGCATAAAACTTCAAGCTTCTGTGGAAAAAGTTAATGTGAAAGTCCGAGCGGATGCTGGGTGTACTCTTAAGATCTATATCAAATATGGTTGAAGTTTAAAAAAGACAAAAAAAAAAAAAAAAAACATTATTACCTAGTTAAATTATGAATCATTTTAGGATTTAGACTACGTTCAGTTCATACGACAATTTTATTTTCAGAGTAATAATTAGCAAATAATAAAGGTAGGTCTTGTGTGAAGCAGCAATATAACATCAATATACTTGAAAATATAAAAACTACTGAGTACGAAATACAAAAATCATATTTATAAAGACAAAAGTAAAAAGTGTGCAAAGACCAGGAACTGAAACAATCAAAATCCAAATCCAGCCCTCAAACCATAGTTGGAAACAACTAAGATTACAAATAATCAAGATACAGAGAACATTTGGCCAACCGAGTGAGCAGCTTGTTCCCAAAAGGTGGCCACTCAGCAACCCAAACCGAACCAAAAATAATAAGAACATACATAAGGTAAAACATCACAGAAACTCTGACACCAAAAACAGGCAACAGAGAACCACAACAGAACTACCGCCTTGGAACGGTCAGTAATGAATTACTGGGGGGCTTAAATCGATTTTACAGGCCCAACCTCACCCTCAGTTTCTGAAGTGGTACAAAACATTTAGTTGGTTGTTCGGTTCGCATGATAACCCTCTAACTCGTCAATGAATCATCACGGTAAACACATAAATCAAAATTCAACACCATGAAGAAGCAAAGACGAGGACTCAACAGATACAACGGGCCGTCTGACAGGTGGAGATCCCTGTCCTGCCAAACGACCCCACTGGAAATCTGAAGCAAAAGAAGGTCACCAGTTGAGCCCCGGTGGACCAAGCAACAGACAAAAAGGCTCCGGTCCCAACCAACTAAAATATATAGCTTTAGGTCGGGGCCATCATAGAGTCTGACGACCGATCCCCCGGTGTGCAATTAAAGAGTGCAGCAAAGTTATCAACCGTGATTGGGTTAATCACTAAGCATGCAGACTGTCGCATAACATTTAAATTATAGCCAATACGTTTGTGACGTATTATTTGTCGGAATTCATCAGAAAAATCAGTCCTACCCTTAATCTTTTTGAATTTGTATACTAAGTCACCATAAAATTCTGGTTCCGATAGGCCTTGGTGTAAAAGAAATTTTAATCCGACATCAAATTTTGAAACCAATTCATGGTGTCTGCGATAGAATTTAGAAAAAGCCTTTCTAAGCTTTTGATACCGATAGCCCTGTTGAAGAAGTTTAGCAGTTAAACATTTATTACGAGCATTAAAGTCATCTACATGACTACACACTCCAGCAAATCTTATAAGTTGAGAAATATACACTCCATAAGAGGGACGACGTGGAACGTCACCATCCAAAAATGGAAAATTAACTATATCAAAGTCAAAGTCATCACGTTTATCATAAATTTTAGAAGATACAAAGCCGTTAGAAATAGATAGATGTAAATCCAAAAAGGGGGCCTCGGTATCTGAAGTATTAGCTGTATTCAATTTAAGTTCAGGTGGGTAAATTTGGTTAACCATGCTTTCAAAATAAGGATTATCAATATTCAGAAGATCGTCTAAATATCTAGAGGTTGAGTTAAATGCCTCAATGATATCAGCTTGATTATCAACAGAAAGAGAAGTCATGAAATCTCTTTCATAACAAAATAAAAACAAATCGGCCACAAGAGGAGCACAATTTGTACCCATCGGAATACCAACAATTTGTCTGTATAACTTATTACCAAATCTGATGTAAATATTATCTAAGAGATATGATAAGGCGTCACATACATTCTGACATGACCAAAGACTATATCCTCTATATATTTTACGGTCAGTAGAAGTGAAAAACGCTTTCTTATCGTTACAGGCAATATAAAGGGTATCTTCATTTTTGGAGAACTTTTTGAAGGCCCTCTCAATCAAATCAACAAGTTTTTCCTTTATTAAATTATGGGGTAATGTGGTATAAAGAGTAGAAAAATCATGAGTGGACAAACTAGTCGCAAAAACAGTTACCCAGTAAATGTTTCAAAAGCATATACCGCAGTTTTATAGGTATGGGCCGAGTTTGTTATGGGCCGAGTTTGTGTGGGACGACTTGGTAATGGGCCGAGTTTGCAATGGGCCGAGTTTGTTATGGGCCGAGATGTCCAGTTACCGTTTAGAAGATATGGAGCGGTTACACAAAGTTTATGGACAGATGAACGGATGAGTAGACAGACAGACAGACAGACAGACGGATATCACAATATAATATCTCCTGCTGTTGATATTTTATGTTTGTACAAAGTTTCACATGAAAACCTTATACAGTGCTACATTTACGGAGCAGACAAGAAATCACTATAAGGAACTACAAAGGGGTGTAATTTCCACAAAAATGAAAGCAGGGGTTATTGTGCCTGTTCTCTGCATATCATATGATAGTGTATTGAATTCGTAAAATCTTTCATGAAGAAATCTTAAAAGTGTACTCCATCATTTTTTTCACCATCTCCGAAATAAACCATTTTCCTACTTTCATTAGATAGTATACATTCATGCCTAAATCTATTGTAAAATTCAGAAAAAAGTTTTCAAGTTTAATATGTTTGATAATTAAAACATAATATCGAAATTGAAAATGTAAATGAATACTATCGTCATCCAATAGAAAAGTCGATACCACGCCTTACGGTCATATGACAATACCTAGATATTTTTCTGATTCGTGCACGCGCTAGTGACGTCACAGCAAATTAATTCTATCCAATAAGGCGATTTTGATCGCGGTCCCGCGATCCTAAAGAAATAGTTTTATTTCTTAGTTTAAAATAAATTTCCACGAAATTGCTCTTAATATCTATTGTCAAATATATGCATGGGCCATTTCGGAGTTACTGTGAGAATATTTCATGGAAACGTTTTTGTGATCATAAACAAGGGCGTAAATCTTTAAACGCTTTAAATGATATAGGTCAAGTCGGGGAAATTCGGACAGCAGGTAAATTCCGACAGTGACACTGTTTCCTTTATATGTCAGATGTTTGGAATTACAACAAAAATAACTAGGCAACCATGAAAACCCTGATGAGCCGTCTTATCTGGATTTTCATTGTTTACAGCGGTATTACCGGATTAGACCCTAGAGCGGACACGAAGTTGATACGAAATCACTATACAACTAGAAAATGTGTTTATGAAACACTATGCCCCGAACCATATCCTTGCCTCTAAAGAAGCTTCATCCCATAATGTTTAAGTCCGAAAGAGGTTTTAATCAGTTCATCTTCATGTTAGCCTGTAATAGTGTGCCAAATATAAGGAACATAGCTTAGCGGTTCTTCAAATATTTTTTTCACTAAATTATTTCTATAGCTTCTTCGAATACAAAATGCCTATGTCTGAAAATGGGAAAAACTCTACCAAAAATTTATAAATTGGGCTCGAAGTTGATCAGGTGATCCGAACCCGCATGCCAATTATAAGGATCCTAGCTTATGCGGTTCTTAATATATTTTGTTCTCAAACTTGTTCCTATAAAAATGCCTATGTCTGTAAAAGGGGAATAACTCAACCAAAGATTTACGATATAGACTCAAAAGTTAATCAGTTCATCTACACCTTGGTCCAAACTTGTATGCCTTATAAGAGGATGCTTGCTTATGCGGTTCTTCATATATTTTGTTCACAAGCTTGTTCTTATAGTATATGACTATGTCTGAAAAGGGGGAATAACTTAAAGCAAAAATTTACAAAATCAGCTCGAAAGTTTATCAGGTCATTTACACCTTGGATTGTAACTGTATGCCAATTATCAGGATCCGAGCTTAAGCGGTCCGTCAGATATTTTGTTCACAAGGTTGTTCCTATATAAAATGACAAATTCGAAAAAGGGGCATATCTCCTAGAAGACAAGACCGATGGAGGAAAAATACGGGTAAACATATTTTCATGTTCATGAAACATATCAAATTGCAAGTTCCTATCTCTTATGGCTCTTGACAGTATGTAAAGATACCTCTGTACCATAGGCTTCAATGCACTAACTCGAAAAAGGGGCATAATTCAGTCGAAAATTCACTATATTTTTTTTCAAAAAATCAAGGACATCTACACCTTAGGCAATATCCTCCTGCATGAAAATCATGATCCTAGCATCAGGGGTTCTTAGATATTTTGTTCACAAGATTCCATATGCTTACAATGCACTATTTTGTTCAAAAGTTAATCAGGTCATCTACGCCTTGAGCAATGTCTTGCTGCTAAAATTCATGATCCTAGCATCAGGGGTTCTGGAGATATTTTGTTCGCAAGCTTCCATTGGCTTACAATGCACTAAGTCGAAAAAGGGGCATAACTCGCTCAAAAAAGTTAACGATTGTTTTTCAAAAGTTAATCAGGTCATCCACACCTTGAGCAATGTCTTTCTGCAAAATTACGTAATCCTAGCATTAGGCGTTCTCGAGATATTATATTCAGAAGGTTCCATAGATTTAGTTGAAAAAGGGGCATAACTCTGGAAATACGTAACCGGCGAAAAAAAAAAATAAAAAAAAATATTATTTTTCATATACATGCCACACATAATATGTCAAGATCCTAGCATAAGCAGTTCTTTAGTTTCCCAGATGCCAAAAGCGTTGCGAACGGAAAGACGGGCAGACGGACGGACAGGCCCAAACCAATATGCCCCTCAACTTCTCCGAAGTTCGGGAATAAATTTACAAAGGAATATATACTCAGCGTCCATGAAAACGCACCAGTCTTATAAATGTCATATTTTTTTCTGAAATTCAATGATCATGCTTTCTCACCCATTGGACAAGAGTAGCCCTTACTAGAGGTGTCTGAGATTTTTCTATCTCGGCCTGCTATCCCAGCCTAGGCTCTGAAAGCTGACTCAAAATGCCAATCATTGCTACATAGTACAACCCAATTAGATACACACTTAAATTCATCAAATCCACTTGCAGGTGCATTGCATGCAAAATGCAATTTACAGCCAGTGATTTGCATGAGGTGTCACTGTATATTTCTGATTAGCTGCCAGTCATTAAATATGCATGCACAAGGTGAAATTAACACATATGTCAGAACTATTAATAGAAAATTGGTTTGAAATTTATAGGAATGGCTTCAACAATGAGTTAAGGTATTCAATGGATATTCTTTTCTATAAAATAAAATGGGTGAGAAAAATAATCAATGATGGGGTTGAGGCCTCAACAAGGAAATCTCAGGCTCGTTTTCAGATTATTTAAGTCTTATGCTCGGCAAGCCTCGCATAAGACTAAATAATCTGAAAACTAGCTTGAGATTTCCTTGTCTCGGCCTCAACCCCATCATTGATTCTATTACTCTTCACACTGTCTGATAGTGATTTATATTTGTACAAGCTTCCATAGCGAAATCGCAGATGGTTAAAAAGATATGGGTCGGGTATGAAGCTGATACGAAACTACTAGGGTCGAGTCGGGTAACTTCGGAAAGAGGGAAAATTCGAACATACCAATGCAGACAGTGAAAATTCAGATGAGACGCTCATAATGAGCTGTCTCATGAGTTGTTTCACTTTTTGTCCAATTATTTTTTTGTTTTAATTCCAAACAACTGACATATAAATGAAACAATGTCACTGTCCGAATTTACCTGCAGTCCGAATTTACCTGACGACCCTATATGAAAAATCAGACCGCTCCTTTAGGTCTTGGACTACACTGTTTGCCGTTCCAACTGCAGCTTTGGACGCATTACTGCATTGTAAAACCAAACTGTCCCATTACATAAATTTTAGGACAAACACAGTAATTATTTCAGGTGTACCTCATATAAAGTATGGTCGATGTACCTGTTTTCGGGGTGCTCCAGAATTCGGGGTATTCTGATAGATTATACCTCTCCTTATGCCGAGGACGTCTACAGACGATTACTTTTGCAAATAGAAAGTTAGATGAGCATGTTTTATCATACACTAATTGACGCGCGAGAGCACGTTAGTTTTGACGTCATCCATGACGTCTTCGTTGGTGACCGTGGAGGCGGCCATATTGGAAACACTGCAAAGTTTATGGAAAGTACCGACGAACATGACACGGCGATTAATTCAATTATGATTTTTTTTCTGATAATTCAACGACCGTGTCTACATGCTAAAGAATTGCAGGTCTCCCGAAGGCAGTTGCTATCAGAAGAATCTGCAGCTTATGTATTTTGAAGGCGAGTTCTTTAACGAACCCCGAAAACTGGGGCAGTTTCGGAGAGCAGATTCAGTTGAGCATCTGTTTCGATTTGATCAACCTTGTAAATATGAAGAGATGCGGGCATGAAATGTAAGTTACATATTACTTAACACATATTTTTATATGCACACAGACTATCAGTTTGTGATCTTTGTTTATCACACAGTTTTTATGTTGCGAATAAACGTTAATACCCCGAAAACTGGTGCGACCATCATACAATGTAAAACAAACACAAATTCAAACAATACAAAAACCATGCAAACTGGATTTAAATCTGTATCCCAGACTGCATTAATATAAAATTTCTACATAAACGTGATTGTCATATATGATTTATTTACACACTTTTCTGTACAGTGATAACATAAGCGGAAGGTAATGAAAAAAAATACAGATAGAAATTAGGAAAGAAATGAAGGAAATACTCAGGTTGAGTGTGTTATAGTATTTAATGTTTTGGCACAAAAGTAAAGAGTTTAGAAATAGTAGGAAAACTCCACGGGGAATGGACTAACAACAACGTGTGCAAAGATAACGATGTTTAAGAATACGCTTTGTCTATTCGAGGACTCATTTAGCATATCTGAATGAGACAAAAGGCTAAATTCGATATTAGTTGTTGACTTTCATGTAAGATATTGGAATTCGATAATGGGTACAGTAATAAGTATTACGAGGAGTAGCGGCTAAAATGAGAATTTTTATGAAGTGACTGTTCACAAGTTAGATGTTTGTGATAAGCGATTCAACTGGAAACGTTTGGACTGGATAATAAAATTTCATACTACATGTATAATGCATATTTGCTTATTGGCGTCATAAGAAAGAGCCTGGTCTATATATCGAAGGAAGTTTAAGCTAGGACTACACAGCTTTGATAAAGCTCTTATCATCTTTTCTTATGACATTGTACTGAGGACAGCCAAGAAGAAATTATTTATTATCTTCAACAGCCCAACAATAGCAGCAGTGACTCTATATCTCCGTAAAGAGGTAGTAGTTCAGGATACTGAATTTGATTCTATATCTCGTGTGTAGGACTTGGCAGTTCTTTTTCCTGGGCAAAAGTAAGAGGTGGAAAATTTACATTTGAATTTGAATTGAGGGCTTTTTGAGCACTAATGTTCTAGCAGAATTTCTCATATCTTCGGGCAACAGGTTCAAATTTTGTATACCAGAAGAGAAGTAGGAGTTATAGTAGAGTCTGGAACCAGTAGGAATTGTCTGTATATTATTTGGATCACGCAAATTATATGTTACATTGGAACCTACAGTGGGAGGAATAAGTGAACATAAGTAAGTTAGAGAAAAACCAGAATACATTTAATAGAACAAGATAATCTTGTGTTTGTCCCTTCTTGGGGCAAGGGTCTCCCATTCAGTCTAACAGATACAGAGATACTTGTCTTGTTACCACGGTCACTATTCTGGCTGTCTCTCCTTTTATTTTTTCGAGTTCATTCGCTTCGTACTATGTACACAACGTCCGTGTATTTCAAAAGAGGTCGGATAAAGGTAAAATAGATTGTTTCTAGGGACTTTCTATCTAAAGTATATTTGAATTTTCTCATGACATTAATTCTATGCCAGGCTTTTGTTTTAATTAATGATCAGTGATCATGCCACGTACAGTCATTTGAAAACGTGAGACTTGGGTGTTTATTTACTTCAGAAATTGCTTCGCTCTTCATTATAATAGGTGGCTGGTGGGGTTTGATGTGCTTTCTAGCAATGTGGTCAAACTTTTATTTCGAAGGATTAAAGGTAACCACTAAACAGCCACTTTAAAACCCATTCATGATTTTTTCCATGTCCGAATTAAGAGTTAGAGCTGCTTCCAAGGGGTCATCAATAATTATATATAAACTAGTATCGTCGGCAAATAGTCTTATCTTAGAATCATTGTTTTTGACAATGTCGTTAGCATAAATCAGAAAAAGTAGAGGGCCTAGAATAGAGCCTTGAGGTACTCCTGCATTAATAGATTTCCAGTTTGAGTAAGCATCAGGAAGCATAAATCTTTGTAAGATTGATCAAGTAGTCACTGAACCAGCTTAGGAGAAAACCATTAATTCCTGCAGAATGTAATTTGTACAATAGACATCTGTCAAAAACTCGATCAAAGGCTTTACTGACATCACAGAAGATCGCCCATACTTCTTTAACTTTGACAAGAGCCTTACAAAAAGTATTGTTAATATCAACTAGCTGATTCACAGCAGAGTCGCCAGGGACAAAGCCCGGCTGAAGTGTAGTGATAACTGCATTATCACGAAAAAAAAAAAAAAAAAAAAAACAACTGAAGCTGTATTTAAAGATAAGTTTTTCGAGAACCTTACCGATAGTAGTAAGAAGGGAGATAGGACGATAATTAGATTGAAAGGAAGCAACATGTTTCTTATAGAATGGTATAATATTCGCTTGCTTCCACAGAGTAAAAAATGTTCCTGTAGACAAAGAATAGTTATGCAAATCACAGAGTAGAAAGGACAGTGGTTGGGCTTGCTCCTAGTCTGTTGTAAATGCCGTCGGGCCCAGCAGTCTCTTCTGGTTTCAGAGATTTTAAGACGAATTCTACCTCAGAAGGTGCTACAATTAGACAGTCGGGAGTGTTAGGATGGGTTGCCTTTGTTTCATTTATTGTATTTCTTTCGTAAAAGAAGTAATTCTACATTGTCCTTGGCTTCAGAAAAGACATTTCCTTGTTTACAGAGGGGTGGTATATTTGTTGAGTCTACGGCTTTTATTACGCTTTTGAGTGTTTTCCACCAGTCCTTGGCTCCAGATTTGCCACTTCTAAGTTTGTCTGCTTATTTATCATTTGCATTTTGTTTTGAGTTCCGAATTTCATTGTTGACGTGGTTTTTCATCTTTTTATATTTGTCATGAACTGTATTGGTTTTAGTATGTATTCTTTGTAAAGTCCTTTCCTTTTCCTTATTAGATTTTTAATATAATTGTTCATCGAAACAAGGTCTGACTTTCTTACATGTATCATTTTGTTTGGAATATGCTTGTCCGAAAGGTATAGTAAGTGTTGTGTTATATTATTTGCGTATGTGTTTATATCGCTATGTTTCTGGTTAGCCCAGTAAGTATTCATTAATTCATCAGAAATCGCCTGGGAATCACCATATATATATAACCAAATATGTCTTTTTTTTCATGTATTTTTATTAAACTGATTTTGTCTTTATCAAAGTTCAGAACACAGAACACAGGGCAATGGAATTTTATGTTTTGATCTAGAAAGTTATCTCCTTCTCCGCTTAAAAGAATATCGTTCGCGTAAGATGTCATAACTAAGTCAAAGAGAACTTAAATTTTCAGTAAAATGGGTTCGTTCAGAGATGAGTATTTCTTTGTGTAGTGTATTTGTACATGTGTTATATAATTCAAGAATGTACAAATGAGTTTTCACGTTACGATCAATACTGTATGTCATAGTTTGATTGGCTAACGTGTCGCTGATTTCTTTTTAATCAAATTTGTGGACTGTTCCATGCTACTACAAAAAGTTTTGAGCCTCACATTTTTTCCATTGGGATAGTACAATACACAATATGTACATCAATGTCTATCTACTGATTCCATGTAGGATCATATTGTTGGCTGCAATTGCTTAATCACAAAACATTTCGGTAGAGAATACCCCCATTGAGATTCTGCTTAGCCACGACAACGCACCAGTCCACACCAGCCGAGTTGCAATGGAAGCTATGCGCGCATGTGGCTATGTACTCCTCCCTCTTCTACCCTGTTTTCCAGACCTAGCCCCCAGCGACTTCCACCTCTTTCCCATGCTGAAACAGATACCTTCGGGCCAGAGATTTGAGGATGATGATGAGTTAACTGCTGCTTTGAAGGGCTACTTAGGGGACCAAAATATGAGGTTTTACCGATCAGTGACTGGCAAACTAATTAGAACAAGTGTGTGGAGTTGGAAGGGGTCTATGTTGAAAAATAAAGCAGTATAAATCCAAGTATCTTGCTACTTCTGTCTCACCTTAGGTTACATGCAAAAACAACGAGTATCTATCAAAGGCACATAGACGCCTAAAACATTAAATATGATACCAGATTTCTGAATACTTTGTCGTTATTTACAAACACGCATCTTCACTGGTTACTAATGTTAGAAAGCCACACAAAAACACAAAAAAATCATGTTAAGGATTACGATACGGGCTAGGCTGTGCGAATAAAGGCGCCTTGCACGTGAGTTCTGTCTACACTGTTATATGTTGATGAACTAAGTATAAAACATCCAGGATTTCTAAATCGCAATCCCTCTTAAAAAGTCATCACTCAAGACAGAATTGCTATTACTCATGACAAGAACAGGCCTCACTCGTCACATAAACAGAGATAGTGTGATACTAACATGCATATGAGTTATGTAAATAAAAATGTCTGAAATGGATAATTTAAACTAATTGAGAGGAATTATTTTGTATGAAAAAGAAATCTTCAATTGCAAACTGATAAATTTCAAGCCGTGCAAGCCCGGGACAAACACAGCCATCTCTCGGGAAAAAAAAACAGCCACCAATCAAGACAAAACATCTGCCACTCTGGACAAAACAAATTACAAAAACAGATATAAACTTTGAATATATTTAGATATTTGAGCCGTGTTATTAGAGGGACGAAAATGTACATTGTATAAGCAAACCAAGGAACATTCAAAATTAACATTGTAATTTTAGATACCTGTTTTCCATGTTACTATGCTCAGAGGCAGAACAGTATACACTATTTGAATACCCATATTTTTCTTATTTTTCAGAGCACGTCTGACATTTTGCAAGATTTCGTTTTTCTCAATGCACAAAAATGTGCCATAGTAAAATTACTGAATAAAATCTTGATTAACGACACTTTATGTAGATGTTGATTCTGCGCTTTCTCTACATGCATCATATCTGGCCATACGGTTTTGCAGTTAATCAGTAATTGCGTTCTCAGTCACTTTTCTAACATTTGGCTTTCATTTACATAATGGCAAGGTTCCCAAATGACAGTTAGAAATAGTGACATTGGGATGTAACAGGCTCCTTTGCATCTTTCGTAATGCAATATAATTAGGGGATAATTGTATTCAAAATTGTCATTTGGGGAGGTAAATCGTCGGTTTTATGGTCGGAAATTTCGTTTTACGGCGGCGCGCCAGCGGAGCCGTTGAACGGAAATTGCGACCATAAAACCGACGATTTACCTCCCCAAATGACAATTTTAAATATAGTTATCCCCATTCTAATGCACATGTTCACCTTTTAAAGTGTACTTCTTTGCACCCACTGCAAGCGCTTTCAGCAGCGTAAAACCAAACGACAGCCAATGAGAAGCGACGTTTTATGATGACGTCGGGTTTGCGACAGTATATCGTAGAATATACTGTTGCAATTTTTTTAAATCTTCCAGTCAGACGTCGTTACATACGTAAGTGCATTAGAATATTTGATATAAAGTATATATTGTCTTTTGCCTCTGCGTATATTTCTTATTATTAGATCCGTATAAGTAGAACATGCAGTGCGTTTGTCTTTCTTTTTATTAGATCCGTATAAGTAGAACATGCAGTGTGTTTGTCTTTCCTTTTTAGACATTGTGGGACACGTAACAATAAGACTCTCAGTCAGCATCTTGCTTTAAATGACATATGAATCAATGCGCCATCAGTTAGATTCGATTTAAAGCTTAAATAATTTGTCATGATTTAAAGATCTTAGTGATACTAATGATTTAAGCCGGGACATGACAAAACCAACAAAGTGGCATGTGCGCTCAGTGAAGACACAGATCAGCCTGGGCATCCGCCCAGTCTGATCAGAGACGTTGCTGTGCGCCTAAAGTGTAGCTAACGGTCTAAGCTAGCTCCACGCGAACAGCCAGGAGTCTGATCAGCATGGGCGGATGCCTAGATTGATCTGAGTCTTCACTGGGCGCACACGCCACTTTTGCGGCTC
The DNA here is from genome assembly GCA_963989385.1 of Ctena decussata. Classification (NCBI taxonomy): domain Eukaryota; kingdom Metazoa; phylum Mollusca; class Bivalvia; order Lucinida; family Lucinidae; genus Ctena; species Ctena decussata. Next base: position 42,144,864 of record OZ022514.1, read on the forward strand.
AATTTTGTAGCATGCCGTCAGAAGTTAACGCTGTATTTAAACGGAGAAGTATATCACCAGTCCTAAAGGCAAATATAGAAAAAAAGTATATCACCTATAGGCAACTATGGAGAGGTATATCACCTATAGGCAACTACGGAGAGGTATGTCACCTAAATGCAACTACGGAGAAGTGTATCACCTAAATGCAATTACGGAGAAGTATATCACCTAAAGGCAACTACGGAGAAGTGTATCACCTAAATGCAACTATGGAGAAGTATATCACCTAGAGGCAACTACGGAGAAGTATATCACCTGAAGGCAAAAACGGAGAAGTATATCACCTAAAGGCAACTACGGAGAAGTATATCACCAAAAGGCAACTACAAACAAGTCCTGTTGTGGAATGGAGTCTTATCTTAACAGTTAGCTCATTTCTACTGCCACTGTTTCAAACAGCTCTCTGTAAAGATAGGTTTGCAACATTTTCTAGTCTGTTCTTCCTGTCTGTTCTAGTCTTAAAGAGTCCAAGGCTTCCTGCTGGTATAGCTGAAGATTGTAGGCATCAGGTTGATCTGAACATGAAAAACGTATACGCAAGCAAATTCTTTCATCATTTTCAAGCAAAACAAAACTGTACAATGGTAGCATTTTAAAGAGTATATAACAGTGTCATCGTGCCAGAATTGGAACTCGCCTGAGTGGATGCAGGCAGGAAATCAGGAAAATGGCGGTTAAAAGATATAAAAGAACATTTCTCGGACATTCATTGCTGTGACCGTTGCCTCGTCCGCTATCTCGTTCTCCATTTTGTGAAACTACTTTGCCTGTAAGTCAATTTTAACACTCTTAATCAATTCCTCGACTCAAAAAGCCGACATTATGTTTCTAGCCCGTATAATCAAGAAGATATGGAGATTCTATGCTTTCCGACTTTGTGTAACTGATATGTCTGAAATAAATTTAGCATGCTTAACCGATCCTCGACCTTAGAAACCTATGTGTAAAAGTATGTTTCTAGCCGATATATTTAAGAAGGTATTGAGGTCTCAGGGGATAGTTTCGTATTGGCAGTGGTCAGGAAAATGATACTTTTTGGTAGAGGGTTAGAAAAAGCATGGTTGCTCCAATAAATTGAGTTTTTTTTTTAATATTTCTTTAATTTGTAAGGTTGTAGGAAGGGTAGTTATGTCAGCTGGAATTGTTTATGAAAATTTGCCCTTAGCTTTACTTGTCAGGGGAAACCCCTAAGTAATGGCGGATATGTCAAATCACAGCAGACAACTTCGTGGCGAGAAATAGGCCTGTTATTCATACTAAATACTGAAAAACTTCTATGGTTGTTACCCCATTTGGGATTTGTTTTTCTGACGGTATGTTGCTGAGGATAAGAAATAGCTATGTGCCAACTGTCAGGTGTTTGCAGGTATTTCTCCAGAATGTGACTTCCTAATGGTCAGTGTACCACTTTTTAGCACTGGAAATAGGGTGGGTGGGGTTATGTAAACATTGCCATGATAGCTTCTGAAGATGTTGGTGCTCATGTGTTCTGCTTCAATTAGTTTTTGTTTACAATGACAACACTTTGAAATAGTGAAAACCTGCATTGAAAGGCAATTTACTTCTTTTAGAATCATTCAAAAATTGTTCGTGGCCTCGGACTGAAAGTGCCAGATTTTACTATCCCCTGAGACCTGAGGACTTTATCCTTTGGAGCCCATCTTGGACGCCATGTTGAATATTCTAATTTCCACGGATGCCAAAGTCGCATCATTTAGTTTTTAGTTAATGATATTCTAATTACTAAGAATCTTCATCAAATATTTGTGTGACTATTTCGTCGGGGGGGGGGGGGGGTTCTCTTTCCGGAACGAAGACTACTACGCTTAATACCAAATATTAAAGCACTAGGTTATCAATTTCATGGGAGATGTCATTTAAAGCGGAAAATTTAGCAACATGAGATGCCCGAACGACGGACGTCGGACAAGGCGTGATCATAATAGCTCAACATGACTTCGTCTCGGTGAGCTCAAAATATCTTTGGCAAAATATTTTCTCAATTTCTACCCTACAAAGTAAATTGGTATGCCTAAGGTATCTCTTTTAGGTTTTCAGTAATTTTGAAACTGCGAATTCAATTTATTTTATTCTATCTCTGGAACCAAAGGATGGTTTCTTATCAAACATATGGGTTCACCGTTGCAAGAATGCTACATCTCGATAAAATTTCGGTGACCATGTACTCAGTTTTAAGTATACACAGCACATGTATTTATAAAGTCATTTTAAGTCAAGTTTTGACCATTGTAAACACATTATCTCCTGAACTGGTGTAAAATTCTGACCAAAGTGGCCTAAATTAAAAATGACAAAGCGTTAGAGCACTGGGGCCGTATTTATAGAGCCACTTAAGTGGTTGCTATGCTGTTGATTCACTACAACTACGAAATTTGCTCTGGAGGAACAGTCTGAAAAAGACTGTTCCTCCAGAGCAAATTTCATAGTTGTAGGGAATCTCCTTCATAGAAATTCAGCCTTAGCAACAGCATAGCAACCACTTAAGTCATTTTATGAATACGGCCACAGGTCACAAATTGCTATTGCATCAGCTTAAGTTCAAGATCAAGATTAGAGTAAACAGCGTTTGATCATAGCTTTCACACTGACAGTCAGCAGAAATATATGAAATATGTATGTTTCTAATTGTGAATCAATGCTCACTATGCATATAATGGCTTTGACCTTGTGTGAATGTCAACAGTAGCCAAACCATAATGAATCAGTACTGTGTTAAACTTAAAGGTTTTACAAATTTTGTGAAATGCTGAGCTTCTGAATCTATTGCTGACCTTCAGATTAAGATCAAGCTCACTGTATGCATATTAAACCCTTCACACGGCTGAAGCTGGTGATGTCTTTGGTGGTGACTAATTTTGTGCTGTCTTTTTCCCACATGGTGTCTTGTGTGGGATCTGGGATTGAATCGTGTCAGTTGCAGGGAATATTCCTACTTTACTTTTACAAATGGAACCATACAGATTCGATACATTTCTGCTGACTGGCTGTGTGAATAATAACTCCGTTTAGTTTAACCTTAACCTTTAAGTTGATAGCATGGTCAATTAATCATAAACAGTGATCTAAGTCTTTGTGTTTTTTTGTGTTTTGTTTATAATTTAGGCCACTTTGGTCAGAATTTGATATCAATTCAGGAGTTTATGTGTAGACAGTAGTCAAAACGTTACGTACACTTGACTTTATGAGTGTGCCTGTGACCATGAAACTGAGTTCAAGGTCACCAAAACTTTATCAACATTTTGCACTCTTCCAATGGTGAACCAATATTAGTTTGATAAGAACCCATCCTGTGGTTCCAGAGATAGAATAGAATTAGTTAACTCAAACTATCAAAGTTACTGAAAATTGACAGTTTCCCTGAAAGCTACATTTCACGACAAAACCATTTTCTTTCAAAAGTAGAAATTGAGAAAGTATACAGCCAAACACATCAGTTTAACGTTTCATCAAGGAATGTATGTATGAATGCAATCAATTTTGAAGGGTTTAAAATAACACCTCTGGTTCAAGCTGATTTACACCACCTACTTTCATAAATCAATTATTCCAAAAGTAGCGCTCACGAAGCATAACCAGTATCGTTTAAGAGCGAACACTACAGGCTAATTTTTAGCTGATAATAAAATGTTTTTCCGGTGGGCAGGAAAAGGGCATTTTATGCCCCCTCCCCCTCCCTCGCCTTTGTATGGTAAAGTTTATTTGTCAAAACATTTCAATGTTATTCCTGTGAACAGAACATTTCCCATGGAATATGTAACAACAAAAGCAGGTATGGGAATGACGACAGAAAACCTTGCTCAAAATCCAATCAGTTTGATTTTGAACAAAGTATATTTTTAAAAGATAATGCGGCATGGTTTGCCGTTCACACAGGTAACAGGTAAAGGTTAAATATCCAGTTAACTATGACAAAATAATCTTGGTTTTAGTAAATACTGCAGCAAATGATTCTTTGCTAAACTTTATTAAGCAAAAATTCTTTGTCAGTTTTCTTCGGCCAACAATTTTCTTCATAAGAACGCAAGATATTTCGCAATGTTTCAATTTTCATCGTTTTTTTGCAAAGATAATTTGCCCGTGTAAACGAAGCCCAATGTTAAACGTACCTCTTGCTCTGTTTCGTTCGTCTGCTTGATTACCCTTTCTCCAAGCGTGACGCACAAGTCGGACGTAAAGCTCCACAATGTTGAACGGTGGCGGAGATATTGTCTGTTTCTCATAATGAAGGGTTAATCTGTACCAGTTACTCTTCCATACGTACACTAGGTCACTTTTAAGATCGCCTGTCTTTGTACTGAAATAAAGAATTAAACTTTTTTATTCATTTCATGTGAATCTTTCAGGAAATAAAGAAGTTTGAGCATACGCCTTTATAAGAGATTTAGTGCTAGGGATTTAACGTCAAAATAACCAGAATTGAACTAAACGTATACACTTACGTAGGAAAGATATAACGTCGCGAGTATTGTAGTTAGCCCATTTGTCCTATAAAAAGGACAATGGCAAATCGATCAGACCCAAATCAGACGCCGCAGAACGCGGCATTTGATCGGGATGTACATGGATAGTGTTTGTTAAAAAATAAGCAATTGATATTAAAGTATCCACACTCCCATCAGTGGTAAAAACGTCTAAACTCAGATCACTGTAAAAACTGATACAACCTTCACGTTTGGTAATAAAATGTGGGTTGATGCACATACATAGAGTCATACGCCTGACAAAAAGTAGAGAAAACAAGTTTTTGAAAACTAACAATTCGCTCCACAAAATACAATTTCATGTTCTGGTTTCCCGTCTAACAGTGCTATACAAATATAGACGCGATAGTGACTGGGGCTCCACACATGTTCACTGTATTTTTACCATTTTATTCAACCATATGAAATCAACCGTAGGACATTTTAGTTGCAACTAAAATGACCCAGATAAGTTTTTAAACCCGTTTTATGTGAAATTCAATAATGTTTTATTTGTTTAAAGCTGGCTAATCCCGGTAATGTACAATGACAAAAATATCGTAAGAAGCTTTCAGCGATACCTCATAATAATTTTTTTCATGCTGATAGAACAATTGGGCCTTTAAAATGAAATAAAAACAAACAAACAGACAGTCCTTAAATGATTAATGGACTCTTCAATCAAAGAAAATATATTCAAAGCAGTTCCCATCGAGAAAGAGGATAAAGTCCAAACCCCACCCTGCCACGGCAAACTTCGGATTCGTTACCGAAAGCCCACATTTCGCTCGGTTAGGCTTTGGCAAAAAGAAGAGAAATGCATTATTGCCAGTTTTAGAGAACAGGCTTTCGTGAATTCCATTTTATAAAGTTTCATTAAAAAAAGAGTTCACAAAAATGTCATAGGGTATAGGTCAGGTATATCATACACTTATACTGCCTTGCGGTACAAGCCGGCTTTTACAGCGACGTGGTAGAGTGTTCGCCTATCGAGCGACTGGTGCCCGGTTCGATCCACGGCCGGGGAAAGTCCGTGACAATAATCAGCAATATCTTTAACCATGTGAAGATATTAGTTATGAAATCGCATGTTTAATCAACAGTCCAGTTTGAAATTAAAATTATTCGACCAATTTATGCTGTTTCTAGTGTATTTTAGACTAAAATGATATCCAACATATTTGCTGAACATGTGAAATAATATTTTGAAAATACAAGAGCCATTCTCACAAAACATTCCAATGAAAATGAATGAAACTGAACATTCTGCATTTAGATATTTTCGAACGAATTTGGCTATAAACGCATCTTAGCGTTTCTTTTTTTGTTATCTTTTGACGATCATAAGGCTCAAACTGCCACAGCCTGACAGTTATGGACAATGGAAAATTCGCTAAATCAACCACACGTTAATGACGTCAGTAAATGTTACGCAAAAAAGGTAATGATCTCCTTAAATACAATGGCAACACTGCACGAAAGACACGCATGAGAGCTATCCCAGTTGAAAACACCATCCACACAACAGAACAACAAAAGTACGGTATGGGCACCAAGATCAAGCAACAGTAACATCTATACTCAGCCATGTGTAAACAAAATTAAATGCACCATTTATAGAAATTATTATACTGACTACTCTAAAGTGAAGAAGGGGGAGGCTATGTTAATAACGGGGAGACTAATATAAAATACTATTTGCTATTTACAAAGATAAATGTTCTTTATTTATATAGGAGAGAACGGGAATCCCTGCAGTGACCTCATCGGATGATCACCTGGATACGTTGGTTGGCAAAAGATTAGCAGCAGACAGTCTTTTTCTATAGGGTTGTCTGAAGTGTAATCGCTAAAATGCGTAAAAGATAATTATAATAAAATTTCCTTTTAAAAGGAAGGCTTGCCCAGCTAAGACAGCGAAATGTTCATGAGTTGTTATTGAACTGAACCCGATTGTTAGTGCACTTTCTGTTGCTAACTTTTATTTAGCAAAGTATTTAATTTCTAACTTATTGAATGGTGGCATTATCCACGGGTGTAAGGTAAAAACAAGTGAAGAATTTATTTGAAAAACAAATTGAAGAAACACACACACACACACACACACACACACACACACACACACACAGAGCAATAATAACAACAACAACAAACAGTTTTCCAACGTTTTGGCCAGCTGTTTTAGGCAAGTCTCAAGGAAAATAACTATATGGGCCTATTTCAAGTCTTTTCTTCATGGCTGTTGAGTCACATTGAGTCTGAATCAAAATTTTAAGAAAGAATGTTTCAACCTCATGGAATCTTGGCACATCTGAACTTGGCATCAAAAGAAGACAATATATTTATATTTGCTGAAGTTTATGTTTGGTTTAAGTGGCATCAGTGGCAGTGACTGGAACAAAATTTTGACACTCTGAGAAGAAAATGCATGCTGCTGCTGTTTTGGACAATAACTTGCTTTACACCATTTGGGAACAACAAAGCACGGAACCCATTGCGTTCGTATTTCCATGAACTCCAAACAAATGATATTTATCTCTTATATTTATGTCATGTTTTGACATCAATTTTGTAACTGTTACGCAGAAGGTTTTACACACGGTCGACACGGGTGTAGAGCCTTATGCGTCGCCAGGACGGCGGAGGGTGATTTCCGGTTAAAGGGTTATCTACTAGTGTAATACACTAACAAGGAAACTCTAACAACGTTAGAATTTTTTGAAGTTTATATATAATGTAAATTCTATATACAACGATACAATTTACAACAATTCACAATTACAATAATATACAACACATATCAGTTCATGTCGCTGGCCCAAGTAAGGTGTTTGTTTCAAATCTGTAATCGATTTGCGTACAGAACGCAAATAGATTACCGTCTGACGTCAACACCGTACTCGGCTCAGCGCCATGAACTAAAGGAAAACACAAAGAACAAAAACAACGTTAGTTTGAGCTCATACAAAAAAAACAAGGCCTTATGTTGGTAGACTTCAATTCGTCGTTCCCTGGATCATGTCATGGGCCAGTCCATATATCATGAGGAACACCAACTTATAATTACACGTGCACGATTATATACTGGTCGCTCCCTGGATCGTACCAGGGACCAGTCTATATATATTAACACACCTTAGTGGACGAACACTGTCCCACACTTGATGTGACCTTCAAATCTTATCACAGAATCTGGCAAAACTGTGCTAACCACTTCCGCCTACATTTTGTGCTTCCCGCCTCTGCTTGGGAACCATGCACAAACGGCGTTGTAACTGCCTCTACCCGGGTTGGTATTAACCTGGAGACGTTTATCGTATCTCCAGGTGAGACGTGGCTCTAAGCCCTAACAGCTGACTGCCGGACTTGATGTGCCTAAAAATAACGAACTTACACTTAATACATTGTAACTACATAATAACAATACGTAAGACTTGGGCCTGTCTTGGAAATACCATACAACGCCCTCGGCGAATGCCGAGCATAATGTGCACACGCCAGCCGTGTCACTAGACACGACTCGCGCTCACGATGTAAAGCTAAAAGTGTGCTTACCACTTCCGCCAATGAAGAAACGTAGATCCTACCACGCATGTGCGTCGAAGGATCTGACGTCAAACATTGTCAAGAAGTATACTGACGTCAACAGGCATTACCATGACATACCCCACATAAAACATGAATAATCTAAACAATGACCTATTTGCATTAAATTGATTGACCAAAATCTAACTCCCATATGTATTAATTCATTTCTTTAAACTAAGCGTAATACCATTTGCCATAGAATATAATAGCTGAATAAGCGTTTCTCACACATTTGGGATCATAACGTTTGATCTGACATCATGACATCAATGATGTTATACCATATGACGCCGTCTAATGAAGGCAAATCAAACGCATGACGACCAAATGTTACCATTATAACTTATGGAAAAAAACCTTAATGCGGTGCATGCTATGGCGTCCATTGACGTCACGAGTATATAAATTAGTTCCATTACAAATCAATCTACCTCTATAGGCCACGTATACGTGAAACTAATATAAAAAGTGCTGACGTCGCAATAACATGAATGCAACTGACGTCACATGAATAACATGAATGCAACTGACGTCACTGGACGTCAAATAGACGCACACCATTTCAACCAACATCAGTGATATAAACTATTTCCGAAATTTACAAAACTTCCTAATATACAAATATTATGCGCAGCATGCTTACTAACAAAATCGGTCGACACATGCGCAGCCTGATCACTGCCAACAAAATCAAATCAGTCGACACATATAATCATACCATATCAATCAGAAGTCACATTTTTCATTCTTAGCCAAACTATTCTAAATAAATATAATAAAATCTTACCCTTCTAGGTCTTAACACAGAATCTGGGCACACAACAATATAACATCCATCAAGAATTAAACAGCCACGTCTAACTTTTCATTAAAAGATAGGCGTATAAATACTATGCGTCTCACATTAAAATCATGCAACACGCTTTCCACAATCAAAAGACTCGTGCAGGTATTCACCTTAAAATCGTGCAATACGCTGTCCACGAGAGGTATTCACAAACAACCCATGCATAACGTAGCCACAATTTCCGTAAATGTTTTATTACCACAGTTACCCTAAAAACTGTAGCCTTACTGATTGAAAGGATTAAAATAATCTCGACGACATAGTGGACGATTAGATCCATTTCGTAACATAGGTTTCCCCTTAGGGAGAAAAAAACATAACAATGTTTCTTTTCTGAAATAGTACGAAATGCGATCGAATCGTAGGCTATGTCAAAACTGGAAAACTAGCTATATACACAACAACGGTGCGATGCATAACGTGGCCAAACTATCTACTAAGGTAGTCCGCCCCCAAATTATCTTGGCCGCGGATAGCAACGATCCTGAATCTGTACGGCTGTAATTTCATGGCCCAACGCATGATTCGGGGATTGAGCACCTTAGCTGTCTGAATATAAGACAAAGGTTTGTGGTCAGTTTCAAGTAGGAACTCCGCCCCATACAGGTACTTACGAAATTTCTCAACACCCCAGATAATACCCAAACATTCCTTCTCAATTACAGAGTAGTTCTTTTCCCGAGGTAACAATTTCTTGCTAGGATAAGCAATCGGCAAACGACCTTCACCTTCGAACTCCTGAAGCAAAATAGCTCCAAGACCAACGTCTGAAGCGTCTGTTCGAAGTACAAACGGGTTACCTTCTTGAAAAACAGGTAAGCGAAGAATAGGACTAGACGTGAGCCTACTCTTCAGGGTTTGAAATGCCCTTTCATGCTGATCTTGCCAATCTTTGATAGAATTAGGTCTATCCCGTTTAGTTAAATCAGTCAGAGGAGAAGCTATGGATGAGAAATTTCGGATGAAACGACGGTAAAACCCAGCTAATCCCAGAAAAGATTTAATTTGTCTTTTCGTACATGGACGAGGAGCATCTCTGATAGCCTGTATCTTGTCCTCTTGCGGTCGTACCGTCTGTCCGACGATATTGTGACCAAGGCACTCGATACTGCCATATCCGATCATGCATTTAGATGGTTTTGCCGTCAATTTGGCCGACCTGAGCCGATCTAACACTTGACGTAATGACGTCACATGATCCTTCCATGTTTCAGTGAATATCCACATGTCATCAACAAAGCTGTCAACATTTGGGAGATTGGACAATATGATTCTCATTAACCTACAAAATGAGGCTCCCGAATTGACCAAACCGAAGGGCATAGTTTTAAACTGGAATAAACCCTTAGGCGTTTCAAATGCCGTCAAAGGTTTAGACCTTTCAGTAAGACTGACTTGCCAATAACCCTTACTCAGGTCCATCTTTGTAAAGAATTTATGTCCCGACATTTTATTGATAACCTCCTCCATATTTGGCATAGGTTCTGCATCGAATTCCGTCACTTTGTTAAGCTTCCGGAAGTCGATACAGAATCTAACTGATCCGTCTTTCTTCGGAACTAAGACAACAGGAGATGAATACGGTGAAATCGACGGCTCGATTACCCCTAAATCCAACATATCCTGTATCTCCGTCTCCATGACGTTACGCGTCTTATACGGGATAGAATAACCCTTCGTCCGTATGGGTTCTGACGTGAGTAGTTTGATATCGTGCTGTATTTGATCAGTTCGACCGGGTAAACTTGATAGTACATCCGGGTACTGGTTTATCAACGCTTCAACCTCCATACGTTGTTCTGACGTTAACGTATCTGAAATACTGACGTCATTATAAGTTTCCGGTTCTTTAGCTGTCGGAAAAGCACAATCATCAAGAGAAAATTCATCACTACCATCTTCATCAACCGACTCTGTAGTCTCAGTCGACAATAAACAATGTGACGGCACACTACGACGTTCGACATATTGTTTCAGCATATTAGCATGATATGTACTCACGACACCATTGACGTCGATTTTATAGTCCATTCTATTCACCACCTCTACTACTTCATATGGACCCTTCCACTGCAATAACAGTTTATTACTGTCAGTTGGCAGTAATAACAATACTTTATCTCCCACGTTAAATTTACGCGACCTAGCGCGTTTGTCATAATAAGCCTTTTGCTTTACTTGTACTTTCCGTAAATTATCATGTGCTAACTTACACGTCTGCTCTAACCGTTCTCTCAACTCAATTACGTACTGGTACGTAGACAGAACCTGCTCATCCTGTACCTCTTCAGACCATAATTCACGTAATATTGCCATAGGGCCCTTAACGTTACGTCCGTATAACAGTTCGAACGGAGAAAACCCTAATGACTCCTGCGGAACCTCCCTTATTGCAAACAGTAGTGCTGGGAGATATTTATCCCAGTCTTTTGGACGTTCTGCGCACATCCTACGTAGCATTTGCTTCAACGTCGCGTGAAAACGCTCTACGAGACCGTTGCAGATAGGATGATACGGCGTCGTGGTTAACTGCTGGAGTGATAACAGCCTGCTTACTTCTTTCATAACTTCAGCAGTAAACTGACTTCCGCAATCTGTTAACATTTCATCAGGTATGCCAACTCTACTAAACATCTCAACTAACGCTTCGGCTACGCGTTCCGTTTCAATGCCGGGTAACGCTACCGCCTCGGGATATCTCGTCGCAAAATCTATCATTGTTTAAATATAGCGGGATTTCCTGTCAGAACGAGGTTCTATCGGTCCAACTATATCAACAGCGACTCGTTTAAATGGTGTGTCAATCTGTGGCAACTTTCCTAAAGGTACCTTAGTGACACGACCTTTTTGAATAGTCCTTTGACATATGTCACAAGATTTACAAAACCTTGCCACATCACCACAAATTCCAGGCCAAAAGAACTCAGTTAAAACTCTATCCATAGTTTTCTTTATGCCCAAATGACCTGACATCAAGGTTTCGTGCGCCAATCTTAACACCTTTTCACGAAAACCTTCAGGGATAATAAGTTGCAAAGTGACCTTGTTTCCCTTAGTAAACTGCCTATACAATAAATCTTTCTTTCGAATAAACTTAGTTTCACCCCGGTTCAATCCACGACTAATCGTCACATTCCCAGATTCCACTCTTTGCCTTATGCCATTCAATTTAGGGTCAACAACTTGGGCCTGCTTCAATGCCTCCTTATCACTAGCAATAATTTGATCAGGAACTTTAAGTTTCTTATAGACCTCTTCACCTTGCTTAGCTTGTGACCTAGTCACTGCCGCCATTGCAAAATGGGACATATCGGGAAGTTTTGACCCGTCAATATTTCCAATAACCAGGTCATACAATGTATCTTCCATGCACAATGCCTCAGTTTTTCCTGTGAAAAATGGACAATCTATGTCAACCATTGCTAAGGGATACCTTTGGGTAGATTCATCAATCAAAGTTACATCAGATTCTCTACCAAGTAACTGATCATTAGAAACCAAGTTTCTACGAACGACACACCCAGTACAACCTGTGTCCCTTAAAACTACAACAGTCTTACCATTAACCGTACCCTGCACTGTTGGTAATCGCGACCTTAAAAAGTAACAGACACCTTCCCTATCCACGTTATCATTGATTAGTGGACTTTCTTCCTTACTCTTATAGAGACCTTCAATTTCATGAGACCTATTCATTGTAGTTTTACAAAAGCTCATTTGATGTCCGCCACCCCGACCACGTCCACGGGAATAACCCCGACCACGGCCACGATCTGAATTACTACCCTTACTTCCGCTATACCCGCTTGCACTTGCACCTACCTCTGCACTATATGCTTGCTTCCTATCGGGATTCTTAAAACATTTATATGTTAAATGTCCCTTACCACAAATACTACATTTTATCTCTGGCTTCGCACTCGGTTTATTATCAGATCTACTCTGAGTTACGCCCTTACTATCACGCTGCCCCTTATTAACACAAGCGTAGACACCGCCACGTGCTTCTGCAAATAAATCTGCTTCCCTAGCCATCTCACCTAGATTCGTGAATGTTTTCGGTTTCAAATGAACATATAGTTCTTTACTACAGGATTCTAAAAACTGATCTCTAGCGAAAAAATCGCAAACAGATTCATAAGACTGGTCTACCTTCGCCATTTTCAACCATTTATTAAGATACGACCTAAGTCTACTACTAAACTGAATAAACGTTTCCGACTTTTCAGGCCTATCATAGCGAAATTTCTTCCTAAATCCGCGTTCAGTCATATCAAAATTCTTCAACAACGCATCTTTCAACTTGTCATAATCCGCTGCATCATCTACAGACAATCTATCATAGACATCAAGCGCGCGACCTTTAAGTAATGCGCTTAAATATGCAGCCCAAACGTTTTTATCCCATTTATTCGCCGTCGCGTATTTCTCAAACCTTGATAAGTAACTATCCATTTTGTCCTTACTTTCATCAAAATACGGTAATTTGGGATCTCGCGCATGCGCTAACTTTTCAGCCTTCTGTTTTTCTAATTCAACTCTAAACGTTACTTTCTGCAAATCTATCTGATTCTTTAACTCGCGTTGCTGCAATTCAAAACTATACTTCAACTTTTCTAACTCAACTTCGCTCGACAACTTTGCTTCCTTATCGCTTTCGACTTGATACAACCTAGCTTCCCTATCTTTCTCGGCTTGCCGCTCTATACTTTCAATCCGCGCCATCTCGATTTCCCTATCCGCCGCAATCTTAGCTTCTTCCGTCGCGATCCTAGCCAATTCAATTTCCCTATCTTTTTCGGCTTGCGCGATCCTCTCTTTCTCCGCTGCGATCTTAGCTAACTCAATTTCCCTGTCTTTATCGGCCTGCGCAATCTTTTCCTTATCAAGTTCCCTTACCGCGTGCCTTTCTGCCCTCTCAGTCTCTTGCTGTTGCTTAACAAATTCCTGCAATGCCTGCCCTTCATAACCTAACTCCCTTCCCGTCTTAACTAACTGATCCATGACGCTTAACGTAAAGCTCACGTTAATTTAACTGAAACCGACGTTCACTTATAGTCACACACGTTAACTAAAACGTTAACAAAAATAATAACAAACTAATCCAACTAAAACGTTGATGAATTAGTATACTCGCGATCTAGACGTAGCTATTAAAGTTACGTTGATAACAGACCGGAAATGACGTCATAAACTGACGTTGACTTTGCCGAGAATTACTTTTCACTATTAGATGACGTAATTAGATGACGTAAATAACCCACATACAATTACGCCCAACTTGATCTAGCGTATCGGATATACAAACGTAACGTATGTAACGCAACGTATTAACACTGACACGACAACTGTACGTCCTACATTACAAAACCATATTAGATACCAACGGTAAATCAAACTTAAGATTCCGCTATTAGGTTTAATTCATTGTAACGATATTATATAACGTTACGAGTGACCTACGTTACTAAATCAGGACATAAAATGGACCTCAGTAACGGTTACCACACAACGTACAAAACGTTTAGGTTAATAAACTTACAGATTGTCATGCAACAGCAGTGCCAAGGTACTCAAACGGACCTTAAAACTAAATATGTATCATCCGTGACAAGACAATTCAGGTCTATATACCTCAGTTTCCCCACTCAGATATGCAACCTGTTACATTCTATCACAAATTAATGCATGGGCTATCGCACTTCATCATGCAGGGAATAAGGATAGTTGACCTTAATTGAGTGTAGGTTACATTTACAAGAATTTAGTGGCAAAATTGCTCCCCTAAAATTCACAGCCTTACAAACACCCTTACGTCACCTTAGAAAAGAACAATCAGAAAGTCAATAATAAAAAAAAAAAATGTCTGACAAAATTGTGCCTAGATTCTGTATATATTGTCAATGTCTTACACTGGCAGATATTCACCAGAAGTCAAATCCCGTTACTTCATGACACCATGTTACGCAGAAGGTTTTACACACGGTCGACACGGGTGTAGAGCCTTATGCGTCGCCAGGACGGCGGAGGGTGATTTCCGGTTAAAGGGTTATCTACTAGTGTAATACACTAACAAGGAAACTCTAACAACGTTAGAATTTTTTGAAGTTTATATATAATGTAAATTCTATATACAACGATACAATTTACAACAATTCACAATTACAATAATATACAACACATATCAGTTCATGTCGCTGGCCCAAGTAAGGTGTTTGTTTCAAATCTGTAATCGATTTGCGTACAGAACGCAAATAGATTACCGTCTGACGTCAACACCGTACTCGGCTCAGCGCCATGAACTAAAGGAAAACACAAAGAACAAAAACAACGTTAGTTTGAGCTCATACAAAAAAAACAAGGCCTTATGTTGGTAGACTTCAATTCGTCGTTCCCTGGATCATGTCATGGGCCAGTCCATATATCATGAGGAACACCAACTTATAATTACACGTGCACGATTATATACTGGTCGCTCCCTGGATCGTACCAGGGACCAGTCTATATATATTAACACACCTTAGTGGACGAACACTGTCCCACACTTGATGTGACCTTCAAATCTTATCACAGAATCTGGCAAAACTGTGCTAACCACTTCCGCCTACATTTTGTGCTTCCCGCCTCTGCTTGGGAACCATGCACAAACGGCGTTGTAACTGCCTCTACCCGGGTTGGTATTAACCTGGAGACGTTTATCGTATCTCCAGGTGAGACGTGGCTCTAAGCCCTAACAGCTGACTGCCGGACTTGATGTGCCTAAAAATAACGAACTTACACTTAATACATTGTAACTACATAATAACAATACGTAAGACTTGGGCCTGTCTTGGAAATACCATACAACGCCCTCGGCGAATGCCGAGCATAATGTGCACACGCCAGCCGTGTCACTAGACACGACTCGCGCTCACGATGTAAAGCTAAAAGTGTGCTTACCACTTCCGCCAATGAAGAAACGTAGATCCTACCACGCATGTGCGTCGAAGGATCTGACGTCAAACATTGTCAAGAAGTATACTGACGTCAACAGGCATTACCATGACATACCCCACATAAAACATGAATAATCTAAACAATGACCTATTTGCATTAAATTGATTGACCAAAATCTAACTCCCATATGTATTAATTCATTTCTTTAAACTAAGCGTAATACCATTTGCCATAGAATATAATAGCTGAATAAGCGTTTCTCACACATTTGGGATCATAACGTTTGATCTGACATCATGACATCAATGATGTTATACCATATGACGCCGTCTAATGAAGGCAAATCAAACGCATGACGACCAAATGTTACCATTATAACTTATGGAAAAAAAACCTTAATGCGGTGCATGCTATGGCGTCCATTGACGTCACGAGTATATAAATTAGTTCCATTACAAATCAATCTACCTCTATAGGCCACGTATACGTGAAACTAATATAAAAAGTGCTGACGTCGCAATAACATGAATGCAACTGACGTCACATGAATAACATGAATGCAACTGACGTCACTGGACGTCAAATAGACGCACACCATTTCAACCAACATCAGTGATATAAACTATTTCCGAAATTTACAAAACTTCCTAATATACAAATATTATGCGCAGCATGCTTACTAACAAAATCGGTCGACACATGCGCAGCCTGATCACTGCCAACAAAATCAAATCAGTCGACACATATAATCATACCATATCAATCAGAAGTCACATTTTTCATTCTTAGCCAAACTATTCTAAATAAATATAATAAAATCTTACCCTTCTAGGTCTTAACACAGAATCTGGGCACACAACAATATAACATCCATCAAGAATTAAACAGCCACGTCTAACTTTTCATTAAAAGATAGGCGTATAAATACTATGCGTCTCACATTAAAATCATGCAACACGCTTTCCACAATCAAAAGACTCGTGCAGGTATTCACCTTAAAATCGTGCAATACGCTGTCCACGAGAGGTATTCACAAACAACCCATGCATAACGTAGCCACAATTTCCGTAAATGTTTTATTACCACAGTTACCCTAAAAACTGTAGCCTTACTGATTGAAAGGATTAAAATAATCTCGACGACATAGTGGACGATTAGATCCATTTCGTAACAGTAACTCATTCGTGAAGTTCTGACTAATTTAACGCCAAGCAAAGGACGTAAAATAGTAATTAACCAACGTGTTTGGTAATGAAGTACAACAGCCGTCACTATGACATGACATATATCAAATATCGGATTTAGGGACAAGAAATTAAAAACAAAAATAATAGAAATAATAATATCTATCGATGGTTGCGATTCCTTAAAATTTTTATAAACAATAAAAAAAGAAAGAATAAATAAATAAAATAGATGAAGCCACACGTTTGTGCTAATGGATAATTAGACGCACTCGGCATACAAACAGTTTATTTTAGATACATGTTTATTTCCAATTGTCACCACAGAACACCAGCGGCGGAAACAAACTCACTAATAAAAATGCTAGCAAATGATGCAGCCTTTCGTTATGCATCATGTGATCTGCGACACGACAAAACCAACAATGTGGTTGTGCGCCCAGCGCAGACTCAGATCAGCCTGGGCAACCACCCAGTTTGATCGGACTCTAGATACGTGCTCAAAGGGTAGCTTAGGCTCTAAGAAACCTTCGTGTGGACAGCGAAGACTCTGGTCAGACTGGGCGGATGCCCAGGCTGATCTGAGTCTGCGCTGGGCGCACAACCACATTGTTGGTTTTGTCGTTTCGCGGCTCTATTGTATTATTAGTGAGAGTTCTTTATCTTAATCTGTTGTTTTGTCATTATCCTCCTTTAATGAAAACTATTTTGGCTGCCATTTTGAACAGAACATGGGCCCGAAACAAGTGAATCACTAAAAAATATATGCTGAACTTGATGCTCATATTACTGCATTTCTCTATTGAGGGCTGTTTCAAAACTCTGCAATAGCTTTTGAATAATTTGACCTATCCTGATAATAAACATACAATTTAAGGATTTAATGAATGTGCTTTCTCATAAAATAAATAAAGATAAGCATATTTTCATGCCTATCAATTTTTGAAACACCTATCATCTGATTGATTTATATTTAAAATTAAAATCTAAAAATGTTCCTTCAAGAGCTGAGAATACATAAAGTTACCTTATGACAGATATGAGAAGATTCATCAGCAACACATTTCCAATGAGAATGTGGAAACCAATTAGAACATATGACACCCACATCAGTGCTCGACTGTCTTTTATACATGCAAGGTGGTCAGTATCTGCAATATAGTAGTAGGCACGTTCGGCATTATTACTTGGGTAAACCCGAGCAATACCAAGTATTCCTCGGGCCACTCCAAGATATGTATATATACACTCAATAGGTCCTTAAAAGTTTTTCTGGTAAACAATAAAGTAAACGGATAATCATTCTTTACCGAGTCAGCTTGCCCATAACGGCCTGATGCTGTCAAAACGTCTCGGCATATCGGCCGTTATCTAGCGATTCGAGATGACATTTGCTGAATGTAGGCAAAATTCGAGCGCCACAAATTGATGCAACATCGGGCCCACAATGACTCCATATATCGGCACCTGAAAAACATCTCCGAAATTTTCTGTTTGGCATTGACTGCGAATACCCGGACAATTTACGTTTTAGTGAGTGTAATTTGACTGCAAGTGGCATGGTGGTAACTATTTGAAGTCTGTAGAGTTTTTTTACGTTTCTGCCACTGCATGTATTGAAAACGGTTCTGTTAAATTGTTTCTTTTGCAATCTTCCCAAAAAGAGAACTAATATAACTATATTTTATATTATAACTATAATTATAACTATAACTATAATATTACTAGCTTAATCCGTTATCGGATTCAGCAATATGCAACGTTAGCAATCCATTGAATACTATGAGCGGTATGAAAATCGAAAGCGATTTTTTAAAAATGACGGGAAAATAAGATAAGTGAAGACTTCAGCGGACCGAAAGCATAGAATAACAGACCGAAAGTATTGCCGACATTGACGGGCAAATTAACATCTTTTTTCGAATTTTCAGTCGGGCCGATATCGGTAACAGACATTAGCCGATACTGGTGTCCATATCAGACTCACATGGGGCCGATATCGGCATGTTTGCTGAGAAGTGGATAATGACTGAATTGAAAACCAAGTGACTATATCTGAATATTAGCAAACGGGTCGCCAAAAGCAAAGTACCATATAAACAACAAAGACTTTTGCTTTCCTATGTACTGGCGCAATATTGTCTAGGAATATGCAATTCGAAACACCAGACGAGTAGATTCTATAAGAGGTGCAGGCGCAAAATGATGACTAGATTAATGTTTTGTAAAGACTGAACCTTCGCTGTGGACAAGATGACGTCAATATTCTTTTTCTTATTTCGCAATTTAAATAATGATATTGGCATACTGAATTACATTTAATGAAAGAGAAATCAATTCTTACCAGTTAACTCAAAGGAGTATTCTCCGTAGAGAGACAAGTATAAAAGCCACGCCGCTTGGAGTGTATTCGCCCAACCTCCTGCAGTTCTTTCAACAACTGTTGTCTGACTTCCACTGGCATCTTTGATACTGTCGACCTTTTCTTCTAAACATAGTGCAGCGTGAAATACCATTGATCCAGACCACAGTAGCAGAATGATCAGTATCCAACATGACAATATGTCTCTTATCTGCAATTGCAAATCATATGTGGTGAGTGCATAGTTCCTATCAATAGTCATAAAACGTAATTATGAACAGATTTACTGCACATTAATTACATTATGTTTCAGTATGTGGGTACTCTACATAATAGCATATGGACTATCTTTTTAAGTCATTTTTTGGTAGTCTGTCAGATTAT
The DNA here is from genome assembly GCA_963989385.1 of Ctena decussata. Classification (NCBI taxonomy): domain Eukaryota; kingdom Metazoa; phylum Mollusca; class Bivalvia; order Lucinida; family Lucinidae; genus Ctena; species Ctena decussata. The sequence goes on from OZ022514.1 coordinate 42,164,688, forward strand.
GTAAGTAACGAGACTATTTAACCGATACATAGATGTCAGTGAAACACAATTCTAATGCATTTACGATGCACTTACGTATGTAACGCAACGTTTGATTGGATAACGTCAAAAACTTGCGACAATATATCCTGCGAAATACTGTCGGAAAAGCGACGTCATTACGTAGCGTCGCTTCTTACTGGTTGGCGTCTGGTTTTACGTCGCTGAAAGCGTTTGCTATGTGTGCAAAGTAGCACATAGTTAATGGTGAAAATGTTGTAAATGCATTAGAATGGGAATAACTGTATTTAAATTTTCATTTGGGGAGGTTAATCGCCGGTATTATGGTCGCAAATTGCGTTTTACGGCTCCGCTTGCGCGCGCCGTAAAACAAATTTCCGACCATAAAACCAACGATTTACCTCCGCTAATGATACTTTTGAGTACAGTTACCCCCTAATTTCACGACGGGTTCGATTTTATTATAAATTTCTGATATAAATACATACATTTGTGATAACAGACATATATATATATATATATATATATATATATATATATATATATATATATATATATATATATATATATATATATATATATATATATAGGGAGAAATGAGACAAACATCAAACAAAAATCTTCCCGGTAGCACTGGATCCAACAAATGGATTCAAAATGATTGAAATAAGTCTATGGTAGGATTAAATCATCAACAGTGCAAAACAATATTTACTGAGCGCTTTCGGCTTTCGCCTTCTTCAGAGTTTACAGGTACAAGAAAAAAAATCAAAATTTCAACATTTCTACAGGTAAATCAAGAAAAAACAAAATAATCATGAAAACGTTTCTCAATTTACTATTCAAATTCACATTAAACGACCAAAGAAATTGAAAAAAGGTCGTTTAACAAAGCAAAATTGCTACAAGGCGGCCGTTTCACGGCCCCAGTTCGAATTTGAAATTGCAAATGGCTGCCAAAATGAGAAAAATCGTATTATGCGATTTGTAGCGGTGTATTTATAGCGATATACATACATTCTGTATACTGGCCATTCAGCTGTGATGCAAAACTCACCATAATGAAGGAAAAAGAGAATTTTACATGTAATTACATCGCTACAAAAGCAAGAGTGGAACACTGTATGTCTGGAATAATGCAAGATGCCCCTGCAGAAATAGACTGAAGGTGGGACCTAGCCTCGGTCCCACCTTCAGTCTATTTCTGCAGGGGCATCTTGCATTATTCCAGACATACAGTGTTCCACTCTTGCTTTTGTAGCGATGTAATTACATGTAAAATTCTCTTTTTCCTTCATTATGGTGAGTTTTGCATCACAGCTGAATGGCCAGTATACAGAATGTATGTATATCGCTATAAATACACCGCTACAAATCGCATAATACGATTTTTCTCATTTTGGCAGCCATTTGCAATTTCAAATTCGAACTGGGGCCGTGAAACGGCCGCCTTGTAGCAATTTTGCTTTGTTAAACGACCTTTTTTCAATTTCTTTGGTCGTTTAATGTGAATTTGAATAGTAAATTGAGAAACGTTTTCATGATTATTTTGTTTTTTCTTGATTTACCTGTAGAAATGTTGAAATTTTGATTTTTTTTCTTGTACCTGTAAACTCTGAAGAAGGCGAAAGCCGAAAGCGCTCAGTAAATATTGTTTTGCACTGTTGATGATTTAATCCTACCATATATATATATATATATATATATATATATATATATATATATATATATATATATATATATAGGTAAAAATACAAAAATAATGTCCGGAACCAGAACTCTGTATATAAAAAATCAAACTAACGAGATGGAACGTCTGTAAATAATTTAATTTTCCCTATGCATTTCACTGTATAAGATCATCAGGGGAATAATGGCGTTGTATACATAGTAACGGCGTTATACCGTTACGTTATTGTGCACATATATTTATGACGTCATTTGAAACTGTTCAGTAATGGATTAAAAGTGTTTATGAAATGTTTTTCCATGTTTAACCTAGCTGAAACGTTTTCCGTAAACAATTTGTAAAACGGGAATATTTTAAATTTTGGTTCAGTTTTGCAACAGTCGTCTAAATGTTTGCTTACTGGTATTTGTCTTACCGAGGGGTCTCTAATCTGTTGCTTGTGTACCGTTACCCTATTTCTTAGTTTGTCACCAGTTTGGCCTATATAGTGTTCGCCGCATCCATTGCACGAAAGAGCATATATTACATTTGAAACTGTACATGACATTGACGTCTTCACTGTAAATATTTTACCTTTAAAATTGAATTGGTTGCCTTCTATCAAATATGGGCATAAACCACATTTAGCTGATTTGCACTTTTTGACTTCTGCCTTCCTGGTGTTAAAGTTAGATCTAATTAAAAGACCTTTAAGGCTTTTTGGTTGTCTTTTACTTTTTATAATTCTAGTATTTTTTAAAATTCCACTCATGGTATTGTCTTCCTGTAAAATCGTTAGATTGTTTTTTAATATACCAAACATTTCTTTGTTTTGAGGATTGCAAGTGGATACATAAGGTAGAATATTACTTCTTTCTTTCGTTTTGGGGGTTAAGCATTCTTTTCTGGACATTGACATAGCTTTTTCTATTCCTTTGTTAATTACAGTTTTAGGGTAGTTTCTGTGGCGCAATGCTGTTCTTAGGTCTGACATTCGTTTTTGTGTCAAAGTATCATCGGACACTATCGTTCTGATGCGTTTTGCTAAATTAAATGGAACATTTACTTTGGTATGCTTTGGATGACATGAAAAGAAATTTAAGTATTGTTTTGAGTCTGTCTTTTTATAAAATATATCTGTTTTAATATTGTATTTATCTTTTATTACCAGTACATCTAAAAATGGTAACTGCTTTTCATTTATTTCCATTGTGAACCTTATGTCTGGGTGTAGTTGATTCAGATGTACATGAAAAGATTTTAATAAGTGTAGATCTTTCTGCCAAAAGATGAAACAATCATCTAAAAATCTTTTCCAGTTTTCTTTCACAAAACTGGAAATTTCTATACCATAACTCTCCTGCAGTTTAGTATATAGTTTTTGCTCCAGAAATCCGAGGACTAGAGTCGCATATGTTGGTGCAAACTTTGTACCCATTGCTGTGCCTTTAATTTGTTTATAGTAAACATCATTGAATATAAAATTGTTATTCTCAAGAATAGTCCTGGAACCTTCTAATATGAATTCTTTTGTGAAGCGATCGTTTATTAGATCTGGGTATTTTGATAGCCAGTAATTTAAAGCATCAAAGCCAAGATTATGTGGAATGTTTGAATATAAACTAATGACATCAAAAGACACAAGCAATGTTTCGTCAACCACAGTTGTGGGAACATGTCTTAAAAAGTCCATATCGTCCTGAATATAACTGTCCACATGTTTTACAAAAGGTTTCAGTAGTATGTCTAGTAAGTTGCTTAATCTATGTGTTTCCGATATGGGACCGGCTACGATTGGTCTGAATTCCAAATCCTCTGGATCGTTAATTTCAATATAATCTGAGTTTGTTTTAGAACAGGCGTGTTGTATAAGTTTACTTTTATGGATTTTTGGAAGTCCGTAAAATGTGCTTGTTTTAAAATCGAAATTTATTAAATAGTCTTTTTCTTTTGTGGAAATATCTTTAGATAATTTGAATAATTCTTTTATTTTTGAAAATGATTCTTTGGAGCATTGTTCATTTATTTGTGTATAGTAGGTCTCATCTTTTAGCATATTCTGTACTTTCGTTTTATAAAACTCAATGTTCATAATTATTATTCCGCCACCTTTATCAGCTTCTTTTATTATTATATTCTGATCATTTGCTAATGATTCTATTGCCTTTCTTTCTTCCGAGCTTATGTTATGTTTTAATGAATTATTTTCTTGCAATCCTGAAAGTGTCGAAGTAATTGTTTTGGTTGTATCAATATATTTTTCGAGTGTCTCATTTCTTCCTCTAGGAGGCATAAAATAACTTTTATTCTTTACAAGAGAATCATCATCGTTTGTGTTGTCATTATAGAAATATTCTTTTAGTCTAAGTTTTCTATAAAATTCGTCAATGTCAGTATTTAAATCAGTTGTATTACTTTTAATTGGAGTTGGTGTAAATTTTAGACCCCTCAGTAAGATACTTATTTCTGGTTTTATTAATTTTCGTTTTGACAAATTAAATATTTTTATACAATTTTGAAAGTTTGAATTTTCAGCTAGGTTACCTGAATCTACGTCGGAAATGTTCTGTCGAAGGTGTCCTCTAAAAAATAATCATTTTCTGATGACGTATCTGTTTCCTGCATACAGTCATTGATGTTGTTTGTATTATAGTTTCTTCTTTGACCTTGATTTCTTTGATTTGGTCTTCTATTCATATTCCTTCTGTAGTTTTGACCTTGATTTTGTACCAGTGCCGAAAGTAATTGCTGTAACATTTGGTTGTTATGTTGTCCCTGAATGTAGCCTTGTTTTCTGTTGTTTGTATTTCGCTGTCCTGGGTGTTGTTTAACAATGTCGGCAAATGTCGTCTGGCGTCGTTGGTTCGTAGGGTTTTTGGTATTGAAGTCCACCGTTTTGAAAAATGGATTGCAGTTTTCATGCTCTTTAGAAAACTTTTCTGCATATGATTTTAGCCAAGCATCATTTTTCAGCCATCTTTTTTGTGAAATTTCTTCGTTTCGTTTTGTTTCGTAACACCATAGTTCGAACAGGTATTTGGCAACCTCCCCGTGGCATCTTGAAAGTATTGCTTCTTGTATTTCTTCATCTATTCTTTTCGTGGTCTCTATATTTGCGGATGTTCTTAATCGATGAAGTTCTATTTGCATTTGAAAGTCATTAATTACACCACGCTCTCGTATTGCTTTTTGTTCGTTATTTTCATTTGTAATCTCTTTCTTTTGTAGATAACGTGGAATGATCGGCGGTTTTTGTTCAATCCACTCAGAATATGCTTGAAAATGTCCTTGGTTTTTTATCATATTCCAGTACGCATTTCTGCGTTGTCCCATTCTTACACCCCACATTTTGTTAATCTGTGTCTTTATTCTTAAAGCTTCTGTCTCGATAATATTTTTTGCTACATTTGTGCTGTTTAATTGTGTTTGATTTGTTGCTGCACAGGATTGCGGCATTTGTTTTGTAATTTCTTCCACAGTTTTTGCAAGTTCAACCACCATTTCTTCTTTGTTACAAGCTTTACTTTCCGCTTGATTGTTCTGTACGGTAGCTTTTAAATCATTTATAGCTGTAATAATGGTAGATAATTTATTACTTATCTCTTGAAGTAGTTGTTGCTCATTCGGCTCCTTCGGCTCCTCTGGCAATATATATATAAACAAATGGAAATTGACGCACAAAAATCGGTCGTGCCGCGACCGGGAATCGAACCACGGATCTCCTGCTTACCGGGCAGACGTGCTAACCATTACACTACCGTGGCCTTCCGACGTTGTGCGCCAATTGTGCATCGTACAGATACGAGACCCCTCGACAAGAATGATACCATTAAGTGCGCATTTAGATGAATGTTGTAACACGGAGCCGAAATTCCAAATGTTTCCGTTTTTCAAACTTAGTACTGAGAGCGCTTCCGCTAGGTTAAATAAAGAAAATTACTTTATCAAATGTTTTAAGCCTACATTAAATAGTTTACATTAATATTAAACATCTGCCACCATTATGGTGTCATAGAATTTTGAATAGAATAGAATAGAACTCATATGACGTTACGTCATAAACTGTTGCTAAGAGCTAACGCCGCCATTTTTAATGTCACTTTAACACTGAAGAGTTGTTTAACGAAACGCGTTTTTTTATGTGACAAATAAAGTTAAAAAAGGAGCATGTGAAGTCATTTTATACTTCGTTTATATATATATATATATATATATATATATATATATATATATATATATATATATATATATATATATATATATATATATAAGGATTGGATGTAACCTAGGCCTATATTCATCCTCTACTAGACGGTACTGTAAATGTACAAATTATACATGTATAATCGGGTTCGATTTATAAATTGGCAAGACTTAGATTTTATCACCAAGTAATGAAATAAAGCCTTTGACAATATTTAACGATATCATGACAAAAAGGAAAAAGAAATTAACATAGATCAAGTCAAAGGTTTATGGTCTGTAACTTGACTGTCCTTTGCTTAATATATGAGCCCCGATACGACAAAACCAACAATGTGCTCAGCGCAGACTCAGATTAGCCTGGGCATTCCTCTAGTTTGATCTGATCTCCTCGTTCAGTACTCAAATGGTAGCTAAGGGTCTAAGCTACCTCTGTGTGGACAGCGAAGACTCTGATCAGACTGGGGGGATGCCCAGGCTGATCTGAGTCTGCGCTGGGCGCACAACCCTTTTGTTGGTTTTGTCGTGTCGCGGCTCATAAAGTGGGCTAACATTTTTATTAGTATTTCCTATTTCATATTTGTTTGTCAAAAATGAATTTGTTTGCTCAGCTAACCGATACTGAGTAAGACTTCAGACTGTAAAATGAAACTTAAAGGACAAAATAAAGTTTTGGGTTTTCTTTTTATCACGCGAAATTTGACTCTTGTTAGTTTGGTTTCGTTATCGTTTTGTCTTATTTTGAATTGAGCAAAGGAGCATGAACCACCTCACTTCACTTTACTTCACTTCACTAAAAATTTCAAATTATAGATTTTATGGTTTGGGGGATAATCTGTAATTTATGATTTATGTGTCAGTGCTAAACGGCAAGTGTAGAATTAACTATTGAAACCAACAAACACACGCGAATATGAAACAAAAGAACCCATGTCTGTGATTCTACACATTTCGGATGAGTCGAAATTTTTATAGATTATATGGGCTCGGACTAATGAAATTAGTACTTTGGCCGTTCTCATGTCAAAATCCTTTAATTATTAAAATGAATTTAAAACTAGAAATGTGTCCATAGGACATGGATGCCCCCGCCTAGTGTCTTGAGTAAGAATGCGCCCTGATTAAGTTACTGGCACTTGTAGGATAAATAGGTTCATAGAGGCAGACTTGTATAAAATAAAAAAGATATAATGAGGAAAATAAATCTACCAATTTTTCAAAAGGGTTGTAAAATTTCTTTAGGGATAGTTTTTTCAGGTTGTTGCTCACATACAGTTACTTTAAGTTAGGAGGCTGCGATTACATCAGACTTGGACGAAAAATGTGACTTAAAGAACGTTTGACGCCCCTTTAATAAATGAATTGACCCTTTGTGCGGACTGACGAACAATTAAGCAAAGAAAATTTCCAGAATGCTTTTGAGACCTTAAAACTAGCCACATGGTTCTTGCTCGCAACACATCGACTTGTCATGACAATTATTTATGCCAAATAAATATGAAATTCCATTATGCAGGACAAAGTATTGGGTCGGACATGAACGTGATTAACTACAGCCTAAGCGCAAAGTTGACGTGCCCGGTGTGACTTGACCTTCGAGGAAGTGACGTGATTCTTGCATGCGACACATTCTCTTGTCATTACAATCATTAATGCCAATACGTTTTAGGATCCCACCATGCAGAACAAAGTTATGGACCGGAGACGAACATGTTTCATTATAGCCTATTCACAAACTTTAAGTGTGAATAGGACCTTGACCTTTGAGAGTGCGACACGCATGCACAACTATTTTCATATCGCTATCGAGTGAAAATTACAGGTAAACAAGGGAAAGTATCGCCGATTTATCGATAATACCCGCAGGACTCTTGAGTACCTAGCGTAGCAGTCTATTTGGTAACAGGAAGCGATTAAAACAGGTAGGGGCAATATCGATTATTTGACTCTGGGAAGTGTCATAAAAATTAAACGTCGTTTTCTGGTTCTTTGCTTAGTTTGCGCATGTGCGACTGATCAGACTGCGCATCAGCACAGAGAAATGAATGGTCACAGGTTCTGGCGGTTGATGTACCTTTCGCGTATAACTTGTAAACAATTCTGATTCCAATGTAATTACCTATAATAGGACTGTGCATCTGCGCAAACTAACCCGGTCCCGTCTTGATCAGTATGCGCAGGCTAATCTGAATAGCTTATAAAACGGTTAAACATTCAACTTCAGCAGATGCGCAGATGATCAGGTTTCAAATGTGCATGCTGATTTATTTATTTATGCTGTTCCCATACTGCATATTCAAATATAAAACCACATTTATGTTCAAAAAATAAATAAATCGCAGTTTGAATAGCAATATGGTAATAAAATGCCCAATTTTGTTTGCTGAAGTTGTCAGTGTTGAATCATCTCTTGATAGCGAAGGGGTAAATGCCAAGCGTGTTTATTGCATGTGAAAATATCGATTATTGATTGTAAAATCAGAGATTACCTGGACAAAGCTGTCCTTGATTATTCTTGAAATAAATAAACTTACTAACAATAAACGATAAATCGGGAGAAAATAAAATAAGTAGATCATAATAAGATAAAGATAATTAATTTTGCAGAATCATTAAGTATGTGTGTGCTGTTTGCAAAATAACCAGCTTTTTTTTCCAAAACGTTTTAATGCGTGTGGCCAAATCAGCCTGTGCATGTGCGCACACTAATTGGGAAATCTGTTCGATGTTTGCGGGCGATTCTTAGGATACAAACTGTAGAGCTATTTTAGCCGCGACACGAGAAAAACAACAAAATGGTTGTGCGCCCGGCGCAGACTCAGACCAGCCCGGGCACCCTTTTCTACCCTGTTAACGCTTAGCGAAGACTCTGATCAGACTGGGAGGATGACCGGGCTGATCTGAGTGTGCGCTGGGATCAGAACCACTTTGTTGGTTTTCTCGTGTCGCGGCTCATTTGTTCCTCAGAACACTAATAAACATCAATGAAAATAGTGCATCTCAGATCAGCCTGCATATTTCAGCGTTTTATTATTATTATTGTTTTTCTTTTACTATTATTATTTCTGCTTTTTCTGCAACTGACTCTCTGAATACCCGATCAGAATGCGCAGTCTTTCACTGTCTAGTTTAGTCTAACAGATTATAAAAATACCTCCCCATCATTCAGCGCTTTGTAGTCAATATTCTGATGAGATTTAATTGATGCGCGCACCTTTTTTGTGTACAATTAACTTATTTAGTTTGAGTCAAAAGTGAGTAGTTTGAGTCAAAACTGAGTAAAGCGAACAATAGTTGCAATTAATTGGCATTAACACCTTTACTGTCAACATTAGTTCTCCCCGTTTCAAACTGTCGTCTACAATACCATCAAAGTCTTTACCGATGCAGCAAAATGAAGCATAATTAGCAAAAAGGATCTAATTCATAATTGGTAGTAAGTGTTACTAAGATTAACTGCAATCACAATACTGCCTTCAAATTCTAAGCAAAAAAAGATTAATAATAAAAATAAAACGTAATAATGTGATGAAAAGAAAGAAAGAATAGGAATCAACTTATTTGTCTTAAATTGCTTATTTGATAATTTGATGTGCAAAACGTATCGTATGAATTGGATTTTACAGCAATATATAAATAAATACAGTTAATCTACGCACCTACAGCATGCGATTATCTAGTACTTCAGCTGTTCTTTACTGTCTCAGCTGTTCGTAAACCATCGAAATTAACCGTACACCTCCGGAATGTAATACTAACTAAATGTGAAATTATGGTTTCTAATTTAAATCGCAAAATAGACTCAAAAGTCCAATGTTTAGCTAATAAATTTTATTTCAGTATAAAGGTCTAATATTAAGGAAACTGGAACCGCCAGCACAGAGTCAATAAGATCTCAAATCGTGTACTTATCTTAATTTAAAATGTACCAATCTGTCAAATTTATGCTGATTTTGCTATATATTTAATCATTTTACTGGTCATAACAAATAACCCGAAAAGAGACTAAAATGTTCTTACAATAAAATTATGAAAAACATATCAGCGTAATCGGGAAATATTGTAGTTTTCTATGCCGCCAGCACAGAGTTTCTATCTTTTGTAATTTCTTTATAGTTGGATGTTAAAAAGTCACCCCTATCTAATTCCATGCATTTTTGTGTATCACGTCGCACAGGTAGTGGCGAGACTCAGTTATTGGAAAGTTGGCCATGGTTCGTGCACGCATCACACGGTCTTGTCATGATGATCATTTGTGCCAATTAATTTTTAATTCCCGCCATGCAGGCCGAAGCTATGGATCGGACACAATACTTGTAACACACTCACACGCACACACACGCACAGTTAAGACTCTATATGCCGTTCCACAATTTCATGGTGGGGGCATAAAAACAATCTTTTAACAACATAATTAATTAACGAGATATATGTTTTGTAAAGCGTTATTAACTGACTGTCCACTGTTAGCTATTAATCCACTTAAGTAAAAAAGATTCTCTCTCAAGCACTTATACCGTTTCAAGCACACACCACTGAAAAATATTCTTATGAAAGAATTTTAATTTCTAAACATTATAACCAAATTTGGAATTGATCAAACTATTACTTATATAAACATACTACATATTTGGTACCGCCACATGTACTCTATTTGACACAGTTTGTTTGACACCTTAAACATTTTTTTCATGGCATTTATGTGAACGTTTGTGATCCAGACTAGTTATGGTTTTAGGTTTACTCTAGGGTTCATAACTGCTTATCAAAGGACAAGGTCACAGACTTGTATATTTGCGTTAAAGTTTTGCGTTGAGTTTATATTCTTTGCGTATATTTCCAACATTCTTTGAGGAAACCTTTTGATATATGACTAGGTTTACTTCTCTGTTCATGCAGATTAGCTGACATCATCTGGATACTGCTGCTTACCAAGATCATGGAGACAGAATTATGTGTTTACATTACAGGTTTGTGTTGGTACTCTTTGCTGATATTTGTAATATATTTTGATGTAACCATTTGATAGGTGACTAAGGCCCTGTTTAAAAGATTGGTTTCATTAAGCGGTGGTTTCTTAAGGCGGTTGTTTCATTAGGCGGTGGCGCTGGTCGGGGGTATACGCGAGACCCTGCTCACTTGATCTAGTTAATTAGGCCATTAATGTAGTTTAATCTTGAAATTTGCAGACCTGTTAAAACATTTAAACAAAGCGTTTAGTAAATTATATTCTGTGGTATTGTTCTATGAAATTATGCTATAGAAAATAGCCACTGTCTCAAAAATTATACTATTTTTAGCATTCCAAAAAATTGAGTTTTTTTTCTTTTTTTTTTTTTTTAGCAAAGTGAAAATTAACCACCGACAGTTGACAGATCATGTACAGAATTTATAGCCTTGTTTTCTTAGTAAATATCATCCCTTTATGAATGTTTTAGCATACCGGTATTACTAATATGTTTGAGTCAGAACCCTTGAATAACACCGCCCAGAGATTTTTTCCGACTGGAAAATTATGCACCATTACCAAATAAAATCAACATTTGTGGAAAAGATGAAGGAAAATCAAATGATTTTTGAATGGTTGTCTCCTATTGATAAAGTGCTGGTGAAATGAAAGAAAGGAATTTAGTGTGAGCTTGTCTGTGGTAGAAGCTGCTGAATTTCGAACATGTGCTTTTGTTTCGAAAAAAGAGCACAAAATTGAGGTATTTGCAATTTTGACAGAGGGTACGTTGCTTTGATTCATTCTTATTTTGTACATCTCGACGGAAATGGCATACAACCTATATTGTTTGTTAGGCGTAGTAAACGTGCTTTTTGGGATATGAGTTTTTACATGATTGTCTATACCTTGCTGGAAATATTTCGTCAGAGCAATAACAGCCCCAAATTTTTGCTATTTCACATGCAATCAATATTCTTTGTTTATTATAACAGCCAGTCCATGGCACAGAAACTGGAATTAGTAACAATTAATCATGCAAAATTTTAAAAATACCATCAAGAATGCAGATAATGGTGAACAATAAAGAAAATTAATTATTTCACATGAGATATATTTCTAGCAAAAATAGTAAAGCAAAACACAGCCAAAATCAAGTAACGTATTTTTCAGGGGTGTACCCTAGCCAATATTTACCGACCACAGATTCAACTAAATGCATAATAATTGTCATGTTACATATATCAAACTTGAAAATGATGTTCTTTTATTGTACTTTGCCCTTTCAAAATATTGTTAAATATGCATGACTAGCAATATTGTGGGCCAAAATACAATTCTCAATAATTTTGAGGAATACTGTATATAGATATGCCATGTTTACGCCTACTCTGATAATTAAAACCAGTGTTTATGAGGGGATATGTAAAATTTCCAGTAACATAATTTAAACCATTGCTCAATCACAAATTTTGGCTATGTTCATCAACTAAAATATTTTTTTCAAGTGTTTGCGTTTCTTGGGGGATTTGTGCTTATGATTTTGGCCTTGCCTAGATATCTTCATTTGTAATTTTTGAACATTACATTTGTAGCGTACTATATTTGTGGAATATGAAACAAACTTTGTTTACTTACATAATGTTTATATGTTTGAACCCCAAACAAAAACATTTTCATTACTTTAAGATACTACCATGTATCCAACGTATAAAAATGGAGTGCTGCTAATGTGATGTCTGCTTTACAGACTGTTCACTGCAGTTGGTGTTGTGCCACGTGACAACCCAAAATTCTCCCCGTATAGCACCGTAGTGCAAACAATATACGTTTTGGTCCTTTGGGTTTATTAACTGCATTGACAGTCATTTTGAGCATCAGGTTCTGCTTAAGCCGGTGCTAGGGTGTGTGGCTGGTGTCGCACATATCATTACTGGTCATCAACAGCCTCAATTAAAACCAACTCTGCTATTTCCATGTCTTTCTTGAATTTCTTACTTCCGAGGGATCTAATTATTCAGAACTTTTCTTAGAAATATACTTAGCAAAAAGAAGAAACTTGACGGTTTTTATTTTCTGACGTTTCTTAAATTTTGAGAATTCGAACATATGATATATATCAATATATTGCATTTGAATATGTTTTTCAAGACTTTGCACTTATTTTCGACTCGACTGAACCTGCAGAATCATTTGTATGCTACATTTACTAGTTTATGCATGTTTGCACATGCGCAGCTGTTCATTAGTAACTTTGAGAGCAAATAGCTATGTAGGCACTCTGCACTGATCACATTGAAGAATCGATGGTCGCCCAGAATTCAGTGAACGCGCAGCCAATCAGTGAACGCGCAGTTGATTTTAGTTTTTTGAAGCGGGGTACTGCTACTTAAAGTGGTAATTGGTGTTATTATTTGTGTTATAACCACTTCAGTTGCCCTTTATCCAAAGCTAATTATAATAATCTTCTGCTATTTTGAAATAAATTTTGTCCAAACAAGTTATTAGAAAAAATATAAGGAACTGATTGGCTTGCAAGGTGATTTCGTATCATAAATTTTCTGAACGGCGACTTTTTTCTATAAAACAAAGCTCATGATGTAAATTTGCTGTTGTAAGTGGTTACGACGGAAGGTAATCCTGAAACTATAAAAGTTTCGTGCCATAAAATGCAGGTATTTAGGAGATACAACCCATTTTAGCAATGTACGCTCTAAATCAGTGAACGCGCAAACTGTATCAGTGAACGAGTAGCACAATAATCTGTGTGTACGAAGCAAACGCGCTGCGTTGTACGAAGTGAAAGGGAAAAGGTGAACGCATTGAACGCGTCGAAAAGGTCGCCATTAAAGCCAGAGCTAAATTTAGCTTAACATTACAACCTGAACTCGTCTAAACTGCGTACCCATAATCCCATCTTGTATCATGGCCTACTATATTTTCCTTTGAAGTAGCCCGTTCAGCAACTTTTTTAAGGTCACCTGAGCCAGCGGCTCCGGGGGAGCTTATAGGATGGTAAGGCTCCGGCATCCGTCTGTCGTACGCCGTCCACAATTTCAACTTCTCCTCTGAAACCGCTAGGCCAATTGTAACCAAAGGACGGGTTACACTTTGGCCGTTTTTGTGCCCACGACCGATCTTGATAAAATTTATGTTGATAAATGCTTGACATATGGCAGTTTATATAAGCACATTTTTAAATTTGCGGTTTCATAAATAATCACGTGACTTCTGGTTTATTGCATATGGGGTGCTGAACGGGGTACACTAACTACCTGCGGTTTTTCGATATAATCAGCAATTCCGCTGACATATCAGTCGTCGAAACTCACAGATATAATACTTTTGGTTCTTATCCACAGTCTAAAAGAGATATTTCCGCTAAAAACATCTAGTAAGGAGAAATTTTATTTGAATTTTTACGAAACCTCAGAACAGTAGATTTTACAAGTGTTTATTAACACAATAATAAGCATGTAAAGCGTTTGTTTTTGTGAAAATAATGAAGCAAATGAACAGGAAGTCGATTATAAGCGACCGATACTGTTAAGCAAATGTATTCTCGGCGAAATGCTTTGCACGCTTGTGCTCTGGCAAGTGCGTGTAACGGTCATCAATCTTCTTCTTTTCTTAAGCATTATTCACTATTTATACATATAATGAAAGCTTCATCATATCAAATATTAATAAACACTTATGAAATATTACGTATTTATGGATGCTACACAGGTACAGATGTTTAAAATATTAGACAAAATCAGTGAACTAAGAAATTAAGGTCACAGGGACCTACATGTAGTACCAAATGAGACGCAGCGCTGAAGTGATTTACTATTCCAAGTCCGAGGAAGATTTAATTAAATATTAGTTCGAAATAAATCATTTATTCAATGGACCCTGAAATACAGATCACAATGACCTACAAATAGTATGACGTCATATGCAATGTCTGACTGAACCATTGTCTTTAGTATGATGCATATATAATGTTGAATATATAAGAAAAGAACAGTGAAATATATGTCATAGTAACCTAACAGTATGAGGATTTTTTTTCATCGTTTGACTGACCAACTATTTGTTATTATGTTGCAAATCCAAAAACCGTGTTGAGAGATAAGTGAAAATCCTGGTCCAAGCATAAAGTTTAAAGACTCAGTGTGCATGGATGCTTTGCAGTTCCTACATTTAATGGATATGATCTGATCAAATATCGGCACTCTTACCCCAATGCAAAGATATCAAAAGAGGGAAGGAAAAAGCTCACCCAAGTAACTTTTCATATAAAGTTAGTGGACCAAAGTTCAAGGTCACAGAATTTTACAATGCATCAGCTTCAGGCAGAGGAATACATAATCTGACCACTTCGCAACATTATAACATCAGAGGTTATATCACAGCATGATGGTGGAGGACATTCAGTCTAACGCCTTACATACGCATATTACGCCATACCGATACGCATGCCCAGCGCTGCGCTCCCCCCTCCGAATCCCCCCCCACACACACATACACACACATGGAATCCATGGTAGGGGCATTACGAACACATGCTACATAGATGAACACTTTGAGAAAGATAACTGTGTTGTGTCGAATAATGCCTCTATTTTCTATCAGTTACAAACTATACTGCTGCGATTTTGATATAAATCCTTTAGTTCTAGTGTTGGATACATGAAAATTTACCCAAAAAGTTTATTTTTCGTTTACTCCTACCCTCGTAACCACTGTAATAAAACCCGATTATGATGAACATGTATAATATGAGAAATAATTATATATAAAAATTGTAGTGGTTACGAGGGTAAGTTGAAGTGAAATTTGGATGCATAGTGGACGTTGGTAGTTCAAATTCCCATAGGCTCAATGTTAAATGTTGCAGACAGTACATGTATTTAACCACAAAATTAACCTAAAAGGCTTTAAAATACGGGAAAATAAAATCGCACAGAACAAACTAGAAACATATAGCTAACATTTCTGTATGCTTTTGTGGTTTTCTGCCTACCTTCGAAAATCGGCCTTTTCAGTGGGCACATTGCAACAGTAAAGTGTAACTCGTCCTTTCATATGTATCCTCCAGGTGTCTTAGGAATGAAAAGTTGTTCAAACGGTCCTGGTCACTAGGGCTGGGACGGGTAGAGATTTCGTACCCAAGTCCCTATTACCCGCGGGTACCCGGGTACCCGTTTCCATATCATTTTTAATATACTGTTAAAAACTATACATTTAGTTCAAAGCAAGGTAATTAGTTCAAAGTAAAGTATAAGTAAGGTATCTGTCGTATGTGCATGACGTGTGCATGGGAAGGGTGCGAAAATTTAGAAATATCTCAGTTATAACACTTAATAATTTTTTTGGCAATATATGATTGCTATTTATGGAAGGAAGGCACACAAAACCTTGCTCTATTTGTTTGGAATTCTATTGAAATAGAGTATTTATATATACATAATAATTAGCATCCGGGTAACGGGTAGTAAATTTGTACCCGGGTAATTGGTCTACCCGACCCGACCTCGGGTACCCGGGTACTCGTCTCAGCCCTGCTGGTGACATGACCAACATGGCCGCCACGCCCATATATGGTAAAAACCTTTAAAATCTTCTTCTCCAGAAACAATAGGCCGATGGCCTTGAAACCTGGTATGTAGCATTGGGTACGCAAGTACTTCCAAACTTGTTCCAAATATGACCTTGGATTGACCTTGACCTTTTTTATGGCAATGTCAAATTTGCTTTCTGTAGCTTTTATATGGGAAAATGCTAGAACATAAGATTTCTTGGAACCTGTTGAAGATTTTGACCTAAAAGTTGGTACATACAGTCATCTTAATGAGTACATGGAAATTTATGCGTACAAGAGGTCAAGGTCATTCTTTGATCTTGGACCCTGGTCTCTCATATTTTGACAATTTCACTCATCTCCTCAAAAGTCAACGGACCAATTGTAACGAAATTTCATGTAGAGGCTCTAGGGGGGTGCGGGGGAGGGGGAATGAAAATTGGTTTAAATGATCTTTGTCACCCAACATGGCCGCCACGCCCATATATGGCAAAAACGTCTACAAATCTTCTTCTCAAGAACCAAATGATTAATGGACTTGAAACTTGATATATAGCATCAGGTACTTAAGTACTATCAAGATTGTTCAAATGATGACCTTGTACTGACCTTGACCTTTTTAAGGCAAGGTCAGTATGGGAAAATGCTAAAACATAACATTTCATAGCAAGTTTAGAAGATTTTGGACTAAAAATTGGTATATACAGTCCTTTTAGTTAGTACATGGAAGATTTGCGGGTACAAGAGGTCAACGCCATTCTTTGACCTCTGACACATGTCTCTCATATTTTGACAATTTAAGAAATCTCCTCAAAAGCCACTGGGCTAATTGTAACCAAATTTCATACACAGATTCCAGGGGCAGAGGGAACGAAAATTTATTCACGCAGTCTAGGTCAGATGACCTATATGGCCACCATACTCAGGTGAGCGATTCAGGGAATAATGGCCCTCTTGTTTAATATGCACTGTTAGAAAATACTGAGGTAGAGCTCTAGTCAGAGCTAAACTCTACTTGTGCTTTACAACGAAGTGTTTCGGAATATCTGTGCGAATATCTTAGTTATATACTGCATAATTCTGCCAAACTGACTGACGAAAACGGTCTTTGTGCGTATGCAAACAACATACATTCCGATCAGCTTGCGCACTCGATCAGTCTGGTCTGATTAGTGTCACATAAACAATGTATGAAACCTGAGGAATCAGTATTGCGAACATCAAAGACTCTTATCAGACTACAGACTGATCCAAGCTTTCACAGATCGCACTTGCCTGACGATCCATGGTGTTGAGCGAAGCTCTGTTTAATTTTCATTCAAAGAAATAATAAGACCGTCTGAGATTAGCGAGTCATTTATTTTCAGGTGTGTGCGTGTTTTCATATGATTTACACACCTGATAATAAAAGACTCGTCCAGTAAAGAGGCAGTTTCGCTTATTGCAGCAAATTCTATAATATAGACCCTAAATATTTAATGGCAAACAGTACAGACCCAGATCAGGCAGCTAAATGAGCAGATTAAGACTGCACTATTTTGTCAGTTTAAAATTATTATTTGTATCAAGTAAAATGAATTCAGCAGTAAATTGAGACTCAATACCTGGTTAGTTTTCAGTTGCTGGAGATTACATTTTTAACTGCGTTCACTGAATTCTAGGCGACCATCGATTCCTCAGTGTGACTGATGTCAAAAGTAAATTTCTGCATAGATTTTACTTTATGTGTTACTATCATAATGCTATTCTTATCTTATCTGAAAAGCAGACGAAAACTGAAATTGAGATTCTTTGAACTGACGTTAACGTCGCCAAATACATTAGGCGTTCGACTGTAGTCATTACGTAACCATGAGTCTCAAACACTTTTTCTGACATCCAGAGACTTTGAATCGTTGCATGAAAGTAACCAACACAGAATAATCTTTATTTGCATTACGAGTAGTAAAGGCTACGTGAAAAGCAGACGCCAGCTCCAAAATTGAAATAAAACTTGCGTAGACATTTTCATTTATTGTTCTGCTTTTAATATAGACTTGGCACATTTCCTATTTAATCAAAATTTGTTCACGTTTTCAATTTTGAATTATTCTGAGAACTGACCGCTATCTTTACTCAAATAAGTTTTAGCCTTCCAATTATTAAAGTGCCCTATACTTTATCAGAATTAAGAGGTAAGAATATTTGATCAGTTTCAAGCGCAAAATATTGATGTTATCCTAAGGTTTCCAAAAATGTTGGTGTTCCAAACACAATGACAAGCTACGAGCGTATCAACCGTCAATATTCTATTTTTGCTCAGTGTATATCCATAGTTGGTTTAAGTCCTAGAAGTAATGATATTTAAGTTTTGCAACAACGTTGGAATGCACCTGCTACAAACATACCGTATTTATTTCGGTTATAAGAAGTGTGTTTCCCTTCGAAAACAATCACAAAAATTATGGTCCGTCTTATAAGACGGGTCTTGATTTTTTTTTGGATCGTTTTTGAAGAGAAGGCCCCATCTTAAAGCTGAATTACACAAGACTGATTTTGCCTAGTTGTGGCAATTTTCGAGGATAAACTCCCGTCGTATAACCATAATAATAGGGTATGCTGTTATCAGTAATTCTAGTTTGCTATCATCATGTTTAGATATCCACAAACATATCAGACACATATCGCTGGCATATATCTCGAAGCTATTTGGGATACATACTTATATAAGTCTCATGCCATCTTCTGAATCCCATTTGTATAACATTGATTCACCTAGTTCTGTTTGTGATATGAGTTTATACAAATGAGTTATTGTTTAAACCATGCTATTTGACTTACAGCACGCTGAAGGATTGAAATCTGTAGAGCAAACAAGCGGTAAGTAGACATGAAATGTACGCAGATGAATGCGATGAGTATCACACACGCAAGTCCATATGACAGTTCTCCCCAGGGACCGAAGCGAAGACGGTTATACACAAATCCACTAAGCAGTAACAGGAATAGCAGAAGTAGGTAAAGGTAGTTTCTGACGAACGGGAGCACACGTAGGTAAAGGTAGTTTCTGGCGAACGATAGATCTTTTTTCTTCTTTAAATGGAACCTGACGTGCCTTTGTTGCTGAAAAGACATTCATTTATCACAAGACAGCTTAGGCGTAACAACGCACTTTTAACTCAAGGTCGAAAATGATAACGTCTGGAAAATGTATACCAGTTGGAACGCAGCTCCAAGGAGTAGGGATATAATCAAACACATAGCAACGAATTTTTGTTCGAAATTGTCGCCATCAAAATGGCTATCGACGAACCCCATAGTACTTCAACGCCACCATACAGATTAATCAAATCGCCCCACCGGTTGAAATTTTAAGAGCACTTTTCTGACTTCCATTTTTGAATATTTCTGTTAAAATAATTCCAGGACATCCTTTTCCGCCTGTGTAATTATTGACGAAACAGTGCCCTTTACGTCAGCGTCAAACATGTGAACAAAAAATTACAATTTACAGCTTATTCGACTTTCTCCAAAACGCAGACCTATGCCATGATATATATTGATATATATTGTACTATTATGTGAAATTTCAGAAAATTTGGTTTTGGAACATTTTAAAATTGCAAAATAACATATGACCACCCGGTTTGAAAACAAACCGAAAATAGCGTCGAAATCACGCCAGCCTTAGACTCTACGCGCTAACTGTTCACTGCAAAATTAACAAACTCACAATTCGGCCTGTCTGTAGAAACGTAACACCTCTCACTGATTAATCTTCACCCAAGACCGAATAAAACAGTCAAGCAAATACATTTTATTTATATTATATTGTCAGATACAATAATGTCAACTCTCACCTCTAGCAAATCGTAAACACAAGCTTATGACGTGATTTTGAATCGATTAGAAGTTTGTATAATCATGGCTTAAAAGACGGACTTAATAAGCAATTGATGTTCATTTAGGTACAGTTTATGCTATCGTTCAGGATTAGCCTTTCCCTCATAATTGAATGGTAATTTAACGGTTATTTCTTTTTTTTTTTAATTAGCAGATCACGCGCTTGATTTCAAAAGTCAAATGAACGGTTGTATATGAGTAATCTGGGAGGGATGAGATATGCCCCCCAACCCCCACCCCCCTTCGTGGGACGGTTGTGCTGGAAACAGCCAGTGGCCCAGTGGTCAAATGCGCCTAACTTTTGTCTGGGGCCACCAAAAAGTTTCAAATTATGAACTTTAGTGGCCCAAATTTACCTGTCTGGCAATAATAAATGCATCGGATATTTAGCTAGTGGCTAATCTGGGCCACTGAAAATGTGGCCTGCTGAACTTTTGGGCCACCACATTAATCTAGGGAGTGTCAAGCAGCAGTGTAGGGGTTATTACACTTTACGCACAATTATGTTTATCCTTTGAGAGCAAGAATAAGAGGTGGGCCCCAAAGATACTTTATATTGCCGCTACTATTGAAATCTTGTTCAATTTACAAATACCAGCATCATCAAATATGGCGATACCTGTTGAAATTTTGTCTATTTGACAAAATTACAATAGGCACCTGGCTATTAGCGTACAGGTAGTTACGCCTTTGAGAAGGGTTAGCAGTGTACTGTATGCATGCGATGTTTTTGCATGGTCTGTATAAGTTTGAGAAACTCGTTAGGCATCTGAGTGTTTTTTGTTGTTGTTTTTTTGGGAGGGGGCGGGGGGGGGGGGGGGGGCAACATTTACAAATCTGCAGGTACACGGGTAGATCTATATAAAATAATAGAATAGAACATTTATTTCTCCAATTACGAACCCTTTCGGTTATGCAGTCACATATAAACAAACAACAAAAACAAAAAACATTTACTAATAATTCAGATCGTGTTTTCCTATTTCTCTATTAAAATGACTGATGTTGCCTCACATTAGAGTAGTCTTGGCGAGGCGGTTCTATATATCAGCCGCAACACGTTTTCATGGATAACTGGCACAAATTATCGTAGACTTATTATCAATACACAACTTTATCAATTTCCTGTTAGTTTTCCTGAACTGGGAGACTCTTCAAAAATTCTTTGCTCTCAAAGGAGCAAAAGCTTTCCTTAAAGAGTTTACTCCCATTGGAAAGGTAAGATAAATCAAAAATATTATTGCCGAGATGCTTCCCCTGAAAGTGTACCCGGTTGCCCTAGGCCCACACATTTACATGTACACTCTCAATTTCTTTTCGGTTTCTTCCAATGCTTAACATGCTCATTCTTCATTAGTATGCCGACTAAAATTGTAACATTGTAATTGTCCGGTTGACTAGCAGGCCCGGGTATCTTGCAGGTCACCAGAAGATTTGATATTTTTGCATTTACGAATCGTCCCGAAGGCACAAGTAAAGGGCAATCCAATACACTTTATACTCAACTCCGGGTATACTCCCTCGTATTTCATTACAAAATAATCAAAAAATTATGAAGCTGGTTAGTTGTATGCAACATAATTGAGATGTGTTAAAAAATCTTCAGCTAAAACATCTTTGTTACGGAGGCAGAGACGATATATCAATGCGTACCGTTCTTGAATATTCACGAATATTTTGTCGTCATAAATTGATTGACTCCCACAGGCGTTTCTGCAAGCATGTTTTGAATTTTATGATTGGTGGAGTAAATAACTTAACAATAGCATTAACCTCTAATCTGTGCACGTGAGTTGTTTTCAGCCAATAACTGTCTAAAGTTGAGTAAAGAAAGGGCTTAAAATTATTCATGATATAACTTTAACCTGATTAACTATGATTGCTGGGCGTATCAAGTCTTCAGTTTTGGCGGGAATGGTGACCCGCTATTACCGCTCTTTTTGTGTATTTCCTTAAATTCTCCTATTTTCAGTGACCATCACAAATCACAAATTTGGCAGATAAATGTACTTTTAATAGCAATCATTATCATGCCCAGAATATAATGTTTTGTGAGAAATTTAAAATTTAATAGAAATATTGTGGGTGTAAATCTTTAATCATTATTCTTCATTCTCTGCGTCCTGAAATTAAATAATTGGGCAGTCGACTTCCGAATTGAATAGGACAACAGTCGAAATACATTCATTAGGCAATGATAGGAATTGAGCTAACGGTCTTCAGATTCTCATCTGAACACTCTAAGCTACCAAATGTGGTGACGTGCGGGAAGGTTTTCACTTTTTCCCTTACTGTAGTATTTTCTGAGGGTCAGTAAGTACACGGGTGACCTGCAACAAGCAAAGACTAAGATAGTTTGCACCACAAAAGATGAACAGCTTGCATGTGTGCATTCTATTATGGGTCTTGGCTGGTAGCTTTTTTGTTCATGCACATTTTGCTAAATGAAGGCAATGATAGGTTGCTTGAATAAGTATACAAAGTACATGCTTATTTCAACAGTTTCTCACACGCCGGCTATTTTCAACTTTCAAGCAGATTGTTTAAGTACAGTCAAACCTGTCTTAAGGGGTCACTCAATGGAGACCCAAAAACTGGCTGCTTAAGACAGGTGACCCCTTAATACAGGTTCATTTGCACTGTATTTTGGTTCAAGGGATCCGAAAAAGGTGGCTGCTAAAGGCAGGTGACCCCTTAATAGAGGTGACCACATAAGCAGGTTTGACTGTATACTGTCAATGGTCTTTACGCTTATTCGGGCTGTGGAATTTGCCAAAGTGGAGCGATTCATATACAGTTTAAGTTCATGTAGAGTAATTTGCATCCACGGAATAAAAGGCTGTTTTTTGCCACGTGCCAAACGTCGGATGGCACGTAGCAAGCCTCCAAATTTTCCCCACATCTCCCATATCCGCACACTCCGACACATTTGAAATCATGCTCATCATCGAACACACGAAATGCTCTTCGTAACTTAATTCAGAACAGAAAGAGTTTGCTTGCAAGCCAGTCAGGGTATACGTGTATATACAGTTTTGTATCTTGAAGCAGTCTTGTTAGACTAAGCAGATTTTGCTGTTATCATATCCGACAAGATTCCTCTTTCCCTGTTGCGACTCAGCTGTTGGTAAGATTCAAATGATTGTTATAAATCTCAGTATGTGTAACAACAATGAAGCCAAATCGGACAGAGAGAGAGAGAGAGAGAGAGACAGACAGAGAAGGAGAGAGAGAGAGAGAATACGCTGTCACAGCATCGACTGCTCAAGTCATGTTTGGGACCTATACATCATTCAAGGCATCAGTCAAGATGAATTCCCCCACTTCCCTGGCCCCCACCCACCCCCACCCTCGTCACCAGCCGCCTCCTTCCATCCCCACCTGGCTTGTTTCTTTCTAAGTAACTTGAGCCGCGACGCGAGAAAACCAACAATGTAGTTGTGCGCCCAGCGCAGACTAAGATAATCCTGGGCATCCGCCCATTTGACCAGAGTCTTTGCTTTCTGCAGGTAATTGAGACCCTTAGCAACCCTTAAAACGCTTAGGGAAGACTCTGTGCAGACTAGGCGGATGCCGAGGCTGATTTGAGTCTGCGCTGGGTGCACAACCACTTTGTTTATTCTCGTGTCGCGGCTTATACGTTCTCTGTAATTGTTGAGCAAATTATAAAACCAGATCGTAAATTTTTCGAAAACTAGACAAACAAGACGACAAGAAAGAAACTCTTTACTTCGGACTGGTGCATTTCATGTTCGACTTATAATCTGTTTACATGGCATGCGGACTGGCAATAGCTCGAGGCAATATACGTCATTTCTTTTATTACGTCACAACACTGACCTAATTACTTATTTGACAGAAAACAGATGACTGTTTGAAAGATAAATAATATTAGAAAAGGATTTTATTTTCACAAATTTGAGTGGCAGAACGTCTGATTTGGACAATGCCAATCAGGTCAGCAGTCATGTAAGGTACGTTCTACCAGTTTGTATTCTATTTTAGCTAACTAAACTCCGTAATTTTTCTCCTCTTCAAGTATTTAGCAATCTGAGCTAATGTTTGACAAGCTGTCGACCTCAATTTTCTGTCTAAATTGTGGCTGTCCAGCAAGTATTGCTGGTGCTCATATCACGTGCAAGACCGTTTCCTGAGCGTTAAAACTACAGATGCAATCTTTTATTTTGCAATTTAAAAATGTTCCAAAACGATATTGCTTGAAATTTCACATGCAAAAAGAAGAAATAATAAAGTTTTCGATGGCATGGGTGTGCGCATTGGAGAAAGTCTAAGCTTTCTGTAAATTATGTTTTATATTGATGCAGGTTTTCGGCAGAATCAAGATAGAGTATTGTCACTTGACGATGAATATTTTAGCATTTCGAGCAATTTTGGCCCTGAATTTTGTTGAGAAAGCCTGCTTAATATTAGTAAGCAAAACATTTTTATATGTTTAATCATTTTAATATAGCCAATACCTCTAAATACATTTGAGAATAATGGGAAATTTCGTCAAGAACCATGTTCGCCATTTTCTGGGCCTATTTTTTATGTGGAAGGATCCTTCGTTGTAAATACAATCACCGCTTTTCGAGGGTTTGCGTTCCAACTGTACTAAACATTAAAAGAAACGCCTACAAGTTCAAAGTCAATATTCTTCTGTCAGCTGATTTATGGTTTTAAGTAGCATTCCGTGTAAGGCTCAGGCAGCTGTAGTGAAAACCGTGGAAAGTGACATCTCTCAGCTTTGACTTATATTCCAGTGACATCTCTCAGATTTGACTCATATTCCATGTATGGTTGCCTTTTGATGAAAAAAGTAACTCAAGCAAAATATTTCCGGGTTCTTTCGAACCGTTGCCATGGTAACCAAGATAACACATTTTTCACAAAAATCTAGGTTTTGTTACTCAAAAAATCACTTTTTTGGACATATTTAAGCAACTGTCTACTCCTTAACGTCCCATCCTTAAAAATAATGATTTGTCTCATGTAAATAGTTGGTGTATGGAGTGAAAACTAAAACTAAAATAAAGGTCAGCCATCATTCTCTTTGAGTGTACTAAGAGTTTGGAATGTGGTGGGGTCAGCACATTTTCAAAAATCACAAAAAGTAATGTTTTTAAACGAAATTATCTTCCGTCAGCAACACAACACAGCAAAATGGAAACTGTACGCATAATGTCAGTTGTCAGCACAAATAAGGACCATATTCAGATATCTGTGTTTTGGATCAAGGTTCAAAGATAAACCCCCTTGCATTTTACTACCATAACAAAGAAATGAACATCTCCTTATTTTATTAACCTTAGGTGATTCATAGGTATTTTATATGATGAATGTGTAAAAATGCATATAAACATTTATTAATACATGTTTAAGAATAATTACTCTTTGAGAACTTCAGAGATACATGAAAAGGACCTGAAATGGGGTCTGATTACCACACCCACTTTCTTACACTGGAATATAATTGCAAAGCGTCCTTCATAAAAATGATACGTTTTCATTTCTGATGAAATTTTATGCATGAAACACTTTAACATGGAGGTGGGTTTAAACATTAGTACACAGTTTGTATAATGCAAATGCCGTTACCATGGTAACCCAGGAATACACATGCATTATACCTAATTAGCATGATACAATGATCCTTTGACGTATCAATTTTGATACAAACTAGTTGTCAGTTTTCATCATTTGGTAGTCTGACTTCAGACACTTTACAACCAATAATTTACTTAAATGGGAACTTATAAAAATCGGGGCTGTATTGCCTCAGAGAACTTAGTTTAATTCAAATAGATTATGGATATCAGTTTAAGAGGCATTGGCAGTTTTAGCTGTGCAAATTAAAGCAGATAATATAACGCATTTATTCATTTCCTAAAGTATTAATAAGCAGAAACATATCTGGAGAATATGTATACCTGTGTTTATCAATGTTTAAGACATGTACATATGCAACGGGGTCTAAATATCCCACCCACTTACTCAAATACTTTAAAATTGACATATGAATATTTAGATTAACATACAAAGTACTATCATTAATAATGAGTCTCTTCTTTACCATTTTATGTAAAAATGGCATTTACTTTTGTTTAACACCCTCGAACATTTTATATGCAGAGGCGAATTTTGGTTAAGCATTTTGCTTGTTGTCCGGCCATAACCATTCATAAAACATATTGTGGGAAACTTTCTGTCTGGCCAAATTAAGTGGCTACAAAGTAAGCGGTATATTTTGTCGAGGACTACTAAATAAACATGTGTGTGCCGTTTGCAAAAAACGGGGCGTATTATGCTATGGTGCTGGCGTTCGTCCGTCCTCGACTTTTCGTTTCTAAATAACTCCTTTTACAGTTTAATCCGATTGAGCTGAAACTTTGTATATGGTAAGACTATGTAATGGAGCAGTGCATATTGGTTCGAGGTTATGCTCCAATGATTTACAGCAGAGTTTTAGCTCTTTACTTGGATTTTTAGCATGTTCGTTTCCGGATAACTTCTCTTAAAGTTTTCATCCAATATCAAGTTTATATTTTGTAAATAATCAAGCTACGATGTGGAGTAGGGCATTTGGTTTAGAGGTTTCACTCTGATGTTTTTTTAGCAGAGTTACACCCTTTTGAAAAAAGGAGTATGGCAGCTTGTAAGGTTATAGTTGTGCATTCCATTACTAGGTTACTTGTGAAGCTTGGGTATACGTAGGCAGTGTGTCTCGTACAAGAATTGTTGCTCCCCTTTACTTACTTTTGGAGTTACACCCTTTGATTATTTTTAGACTATTTTTGTACTCCTCATAACTAAGAAACCCATAGGTAGTCATAATGAAAATTGACAGCAATGTATGTGAGATTAAGACGATGTCCCATGTAACAATGATTGCTTTGTCTTACTTATTTTTGGAATAACGTGCCTTTGACTAATTTCTCAGGCTGTTCTTCTGCAAGCCATAACAAGGTAACTGTATGGAATGTCTTGATGAAAGTTTATAGAAATGTGTATTAGGTTAAATTGGTGTGTCACATATATATAAACGCTTCCCCTTCCTTATTATCCCCTCGCACCACGAAGTGGCGAGGGGGGTATAGGTTTTGTCCCTTACGTAAGTACCTACGTACGTACGTACGTCCTTACTTACGTACGTATGTTCACCTTTTGTCATCGCTCTAGCTCCTACATTTCTCAACCGATTTTAAAATAACTTCACACAAGTGTAGGGCATGACAATATCTCAAGCAAGTTCGACTTTCAGGGTGCTGCGCCCAAGGTCAAGGTCACTGTGGCTATTTTTAGAAAAACATTGTTAGCGCTCTAGCGCCTACAATTTTCAATGGATTTTGAAATAACTTCACACAAATGAAGGGCATGACAATATCTCGAGCAAGTTCGACTTTCGGGGTGCTGCGCCCAAGGTCAAGGTCATTGTGGCTATTTTTAGAAAAACATTGTCAGTGCTCTAGCGCCTACATTTTTCAACGGATTTTGAAATAACTTCACACAGATGTAGGGCATGACAATATCTCGAGCAAGTTTGACTTTCAGGGTGCTGCGCCCAAGGTCAGGGTCACTGTGGCTATTTTTAGAAAAACTTTGTCAGTGCTCTATTGCCTACATTTCTCGATGGATTTTGAAATAACTTCACACAAATTTAAGTCATGACAATATCTCAAGCAAGTTCGACTTTCAGGGTGCTGCGCCCAAAGTCAAAGTCACTGTGGCTATTTTTAGAAAACCTTTGTCAGTGCTCTAGCGCCTACATTTCTCAATGGATTTTGAAATAACTTCACACAAATTTAGGCCATGACAATATCTCGAGTAAGTTCGACTTTCAGGTCGCTGAGCCCAAGGTCAAGGTCACTGTAGCTATTTTTACAAAAACTTTGTCAGCGCTTTAGCGCCTACATTTCTCAATGGATTCTGAAATAACTTCACACAAATGTAGGGTATGACAATATCTCGAGCAAATTCAACTTTCAGGGGGCTGGGCTCAAAGTCAAGGTCACTATGGCTATTTTTAGAAAAACTTTGTCATCCCTCTAGCGCCTACATTTCTCATTGGATTTTAAAATAACTGCACACAAATGTAGGGTATGACAATATCTCGAGCAAGTTTGACTTTCAGGGTGCTGGGCTCAAAGTCAAGGTCACTATGGTCTTGTGCGAGGGGACTTGTATCGCCTGCGATGCCTTGTTTTTGTAGTTATATTCCTAAAATCCTTTGCCTAGTTTAAGGCTTTTCTTGTGGGCACCATAAATACGTAAGCTTTTTGTATATCTTGTGAAACTTGAGTGAAATAGGTTAAGAGGGTATGTCAAGTTTATGAATATTTGCTCCTCCTTCCTAAATTTTAGAGTTACATCCTTTTGATAAACTGTGAAGATAGCATCGCCTCGCGGAAGTCTTCCTAGAAGAAGTCAGCGGCCTGTATAGAGCTCAAACTTGAGTTCAACAGTCATATGTTACGAAAGGACTCGAGCGAGCCTTGCTTGCCCAGCTTGGTATACCATCTAGATTTCAGGGATCAATGTTGGTAGGGATCCATAGGCCCAATCAACTTGAACCTTTGAGTTTGTTATTTATTTATTTCTTTATTTTTTTCATATTGTTTTTGGTGCAGATCTCGTCGGCGTAAGCGTCTGCATAGCTTCTTGTCTGCATTCTATCTCCTTTAGGGATAAGTAGATTTTGACCAAACTTACATAGATATATTACTAGGTAAGGGGGAAAATCTGATCAGATTTAGGTGACCTTGACCCTTTTTTTATATCACAGGAGGTCCAAGTATGTTGAAAATGGCTTGTCTGCACTTCTCCTGATTGAATGGATGGATTTAAACCAAATTTGCACAATTATATCATTGGGAAATGGAAAAGAACGGATTAAGTTTTGGTGACCTTGATTTCATTTTCAAGGTCACAAGAGGTCTAAGAGTGTTGCAAATGCCTTGTCAGCCTTTTTCTTCTGAATGTATGAATGGATTTAAACCAAACTTTCACAGATATTTCACTGAGAGATGCAAAAGTACTGATTATATTTTAGTGACCATGACCCTATTTTCAAGGTCACAGGAAATCAAAGAATGTTAAAAGTGGCTTGTTTGCACCATATCTCATGAATGGATGGGTGGATTTTAACCTAACTCGCACCATATATCACTGGGAATGAAAAAGAACTGATTAAATTTTGGTGACTTTAACCTCATTTTTAAGGTCACAAGAGGTCAAAGGATGTTGTAAAATGGCTTGTCTGCAGCATACTCCAGAAGGGATTTATGTATTATGACCAAACATAGACAAGTGTATAATCCGGAGATGAAAAAAAAAAAAACAATATTGAATTTTGGTGCCATGACCCTGTTTTTCAAGGTCACAGGAGGTTTTAACATGGCAGTATTTAGGTAAAAATGATACTGCTGGGAAAACACAAGTGGGTACATCTGTTTTTGTCAAAAACGTTTCTAGTGTCTAAGGCTGTGATCAAGTCAGTGACTTGCTGGGAGGAAATAAGATGTTCTCACCTACACGAGATCCCAACCGTAGAGGTCAGTTAGAAGAAGTCAACGGTCAATGCGGAAGAAATCTTAAGTCAAAGGCCATAAATTCATGAACAAAGCGAAGCATATAGTTATGATGGATTTCGGCTGTGGTCAACATAAACAGGCTGGAGAGGGATAGGCTCCGTCATGCTGAATTTTGCCATAGATACACCATGGGCTGACTTAACTTCGAACTATTGCTGGTCCTATAGTAAGTACATTTGCAAATGAACACCAGCAGCACGGACTAAAGTAATATCACGTGACCATGCTAAAGTTACCATGCATCAAGCCATAAAAACTGAAGCTGTAGCTGGTTTTAAGCCTTTCATTGAAGCGTGTAATGGTCGAAAACCAGAACTGAATCTGATTGGTCAGTTCTTTATATGGGATGGGAACAACAACCATTTAAGCTAAAGTTCCGAGTGAAGGTCTCCATGATGGTAATGACAAACAGCGCCAATGACAACCAGAGAGAGATCAAGGTAAAAGGACAGAAGCTGGGAATGGTAAAACGCTTCTGATGCCTTGGAGCAATGTCCAAGATGATCGCTGGAAACCCGAGGTTTCCTCAGGAATTGCCTAAGCCACTGCAGCTCTGACAAAGCTGAAGCAAATATTAGAGACAACAACGTATCTCTGGGATCAAAAGTGAAACTTATGTGCTCCCTTGTCATATCCATATTTTTGTATGCTTTTGAGTCATGGACCTTGACAGCAGAGTTAGTGAAAACAATGCGGACCTTTGGGATAAGAAGCTACCGAAGGTTACTGAGCATCACATATAAGGACCATGCAACAAATTAGTAAATGCTAAGAAAGATCCAAGCATCCATTTAAGAATATGATGAACTCCTGACTATTGTCAAGAAACGGAAACTGAGGTGGTATTGCCACATCTGAATGTCTTCTGACTTAGCGAAGACAATTCCACAGGGTGCAGTGAAAGGAAATAGAACAGGTATACTTAGAAAGAGATGGGAAAACAATATTAAGGAATGTTCAGAGATGGACTTTGCGAGCACAACTAGGGCGGCTGAAGGCAGGACTAGGTGGAAGGGAATTGTTGTCAAGTCATTTGTGCTCCCCCCCCCCCCTCTTTATCCGCACAATCATATCACCACTTCCTATACATGCTGTATGTAAAACTTATATGACAAGGAACAGCTTCATGGCTTCAAAGAAGATATCGTTTGGAAATGTTGATAATAGTCGCACGGATCGACAACGGATGACTGCCTATATTATAAGCTCACCTATGAACCTTCTCCTCATTGAAATTGTTCTTTGGAACCAATAAGCAAATAACCTCGAAACTTTGTGAACAACAGTTTAAGTCTAACGACAAATCCCTTCTGTTAAGTAACAAATGGACTGTTTCATTGTTGTCCGGCTGATTAGCCTGATCTCCATCAAACTTTCAAGTAAACAGGACACCATAAAATCTCAGACAGATCCATCCAGACCAGATTTTTTCATTTTGTAGTTAGTTTGACCATGAGTGCAAATATGTATTTGTGTATGGAGCATAGCCTGATAAGCTTTAAGATAAGATAGAAGTCCTTAACAAAAACAAACTATGTAATTTAATTTTGGTGGTGCTTCTGGGGTGATTTGGTTTCTAAGTTTCATGGTTTATCCGTTTTCTTGTAGTCTTTGTCTATTTACATTATGGCAACCTGCTCTGGGAAACAGCTGACTTTGTTGGGGTAGGGGGGGGGGGGAAGGGGGGAGCAGAACTTGTGGCTTAATTGTTTTTGTTCCTTTCCAACCTTGTTGTTAACTGAAGATGAGGAATTTTATGGTAGCGGCGTAAAAGCATTGCCGTTTCATTTCATAACAATACTGACATTTTTATAGTTAGGGAAATTTCTCAAAGTATATCTCATTCATCTTTGATTTGATTGTCACTATTCTTTTAGATGAACAGAACATGCATTTAGTCTACAACAACTTACATTCCGCCAACGCAGAGTTATTGACCTTGATAGCCAAAAATGGCCATATTTGACTTTGCCAAAGCTTAAACCGTTTAGCCAAATGAAACTAAACTTTTTGTGTGTGTTTTCTCAGAATCACAGAAATCTGAATAAGCAATATTTCTGATGACTTACCTTTTGCGGAAAGTTACACTTTTGCTATTATATTGCCTGACAGATGTTAAAATGCAGTAAAAATGCTAAAATCATATAAAAGAATATTTGACAAAAATATCGAACAAACCATGTTTGATACAGTATTGCACGAATCAAACACAAGGATTAACACAGGTTAAAATTTGAATACATGTATTATTTTCATGCATCAGATATTTACAGAGTACAAGTAAGTCTTCTGAGTATGGTTGTTCTGTACTAGACCATTGCTTTAAATGGTGAAGACGTCTGGACAAGACCATTGCTTAAAAATGTAAAGAAGTTACAATTTATTTCATTTTTCAATCTACCTTTGGGCCATCCTGTCTGTGTGGTTAAGGCCGCTTTAGCCCTTTAAATCGCTTGTAATCTCCCCGCTGCGGGATCGATCCAAACTTTAGTCACATACGAGACAAGTTGAGTTCTGCTTGCGAGTAGTCAGGTGGCTTTGCTCGGGATCTCCTGTTTCCTCACCACCTAACAACAGACTCGGCTCAAAATGAGTGAAATAATCCAGAGTGGTCATGAAAACCCATATGAAAAGTTATTCTATATTCAGTAACCAGTTACACTGTGCAAATGGTTTGTCAAATGGCAGACATACATGAAATATAAGCCATAGCTGTAACATGTTGAGTTACACTGACTGACTGAGGATCACATCCATTGGTGTAGTACTTACAGTGGGTGGGATAGTTAGACCCCAAAGAATATTCATTCCTTTCTGAGGGCTATCAGCAGTCATAGTTCTACTGGAATTATTTATGACTATTTAAATGCACTTGTTAAACATTAACATGCACTATACTCGTCAAGTTCTTAAATTTTGAGAAATTTTCAAGTTTTCAAACTTTTCGAATATAATATTTATCACGGCCATTTATTCAGTAAACATTACTCAAATACACAGACATCTAATTTTATATCTGGATTGTGATAAAATTGATTTCATATGTACATTTATAAGGTTGAGGTATAAACAATCTTTAGAGTAAGCCATATATTTTGTATAAGTAGACTATGGCTTGAAAATATGCCAAAAAGTAGATTTTTACCAAAGAATAACATGTTTTTTGTTCAAAATTTGTTATCTCCGTTACCATGGCAACGGTTTTAAAAGACACTATACATACTTTGTTTCAGTTACATTTTTAATTAGAATAAATTCTCACACATTTTACAAGCCATATCTTAGCCATGCTAGTTTTGACTAACCATCTAAGTTTCACATTGATTTTACAGTGCTTTATAAGTGGGTGGGGGTACTTAGACCCCTAAGAATATGCATTACATTTATTTCTGAGGGTAACCAGATTTCCTGGTTCTTTCATATCTATTCATAAATGTTTATATGCACTTTTACACACTATTTATACAAGCTACCAGTGCATTCTACAAGGTTTGTGAAAGCAGAAAGTTTTTCACTTTTGTAAAAGTGGTGTAATTCAAAGCCAATTATTTTAAAAGATACCCACAAAACATAGATATCTGAATCTACATTTTGTTTGTGGTGACAACTGACTTTACTCAGGTAACGGCGGTTTTGCTATATGGTGTTGCTGTCAGAAGATAAATGCATTCAAAAGTGCTTAAAAATCTCATTTTTGAGGATTTGGCAAAAAACGCTGACCCTACCATGTTTCTTTCAGTGATAAGGCCAACCCACACTGTGAAAAAGTATAAATTTTAATTTGAATAATTGCGGGATACCTCAAATATTTATAGTGTATAAACTGTATGTTTGAACATGATATATATATATGAGTAGACATTGGCTTAAAATTGTGCCAAAAACATGAATTATTTTATAAAATTGTGTGATTTTCGCTCAAAATGTGTTATACTGGTTACCATGGCAACGGTTTGAAAGAAACTGGAAATATTTTGCATGGGTTATTTTTTCATCAATACTCCACTATACAATAAGTTTCAGCGATATCTGAGACATGTCACTTTCCACCATCTGCCTGATCCTTACATGGAACGGTACTTAAATCACAAATAGCAAAAAAAAAACAAAAAACAACTGACGTCTGGCAACAATATAAACTTAGCTTCTTGCAAAATTAAACCTTGATTAAACAGTTATCTCAATTTATCGTGAAACATTCAAAGCTGTTGTAAGAGTTGCCTTTCCTTTCGCAGTATAACAAATTAGTTCCAGAATTGGACTCTAATGTGTGGTTATGAAAAAAACGTCGGTTTTATTACCATAGTGTTCTCCTCTCCTTAGGAACATGACAGCAGTTTGAATTTGAACACTCGTCAAATTATCTCCCTTGCAATAAAACAAATAGCAAACTAGGAAGTCAAATAACATCAAAAGTTCTGCAGTGCTACAAAAAATGTCTTTAAAAATATTTTTATTTTACTCTTGTTAATTCATTTTCCCTCTTCGTATGAGTGTTTTCTGTTCTTTGCAAGAAATACAGGGTGTTTAAAGGTCTATGGGAAATCCAATGGTAATCTAGTGTTGCTGTTTCTGTTGCTAACTTCCACCTGATTGTTTCTCTAAAACGCAAGGCTCGATTGCTTTGATTTTTTCGCTGTTTCTTACGCTTGCTGCGGACAATATGTCTAGAGAAATAAATTGGCTGAGCATTTTATGGAATTAAAAATTCAGCTTCTGAAAATATGGTGACTTTAAGTTTTACCCCATCACAAAAGCAAGCGTTCTGGTCTCTAAAGTTTATAGAATATCGACGCGTTGAGGTGGTCATCCTGTCGGAATAACAGTAACAAGGTAACTTAACATGTCTAAATAAGAGCATATACCTATACCTTCAAATTATTTGGGCGTATACATTGTAGGCGTTTCTTTTGATGTTCAGTATACATACACACCATGCCAGACTCAAAGTCGAATTAAGCTGAACCCTAGAACGTCTGGAAAATGTGCATACGCACCATGCTTGACACAAAGTCTAGTTAAGCTGAACTCAAGAGACCACACTAACTGAGACCCAAACTGTGGTTTGTAGGGTATCTTCGTCTCATGTATATCTTAGTATTCCATTTTAATCTCACCTGAGCTTTTAGGCTCATAGGTGAGCTTATAGTATAGCTAGGCTCCGCCATCAGTCCGTCGTGCACATTTTCAAACGTCTTCTCCTCTGAAATAATTGGGCCGATTGAAACCAAATTGCTTATGGAGTCTCAGTGGGGTGGAGGAACGGAAGTTTGTTTGCCGGATCTGAGTCACATGACCACGATTGCCACCACGCCCACTTTTGGTAAAAACCTTTTCGAAATCTTGTCCAGAACCAAAGGTCCTATGACCTTGTAGCTTGACTCAGGCCCAACATAATTTATACAAATAATGACACTGCGTTGACCTTGACTTAGTTTATGCAAGGTTTACTTTGATACGTTTTCTTTTATATGGAAAAATACTTAAACAGTGTATTTCTCTATAACTATTTAAGTCACAGGTTTAATATTAGGCATATATTATGAACTAAATGAGCTAATGAATACATAATGTTTCAAAAGGTCAATGGTTATTCTTTCATCTTTTTTTCAAGGTCACTGAGATTTTGTCGCCCGTCAACATTTTCAAACATCTTCTTCACCCAAAACCCCTTGCCCAATGAAAGCTTAATTCATGAGGAGCATCAGTGGAATAGGAGAATGAAAGTTTGTTCGAAGGGCCTGCGTCACATGACAAAGATGGCCGCCACGCCGACATATGGCAAAACACATTAAAAATCTTATTCTCCAGAACCGCAAGGCCAATTGCCTTTTGGCTTGGTATGTAGCATTGGGGACTCAAGCCAATTACAGTTTGAACAAATCCTGACCCAGCGTTGACCTTGACCTGAATTATGGCAATTATGATTCTATATCGGAAAATGCTTAAACAGTGGAATTCTAACAAATTATCTAAATCTTAGGTACAATATTTGGTGTACATGGTTCACTGAAAGAACAGATGAAGACATTACGTTGCTTTAGGTCAAGGGTCATTTCGAACTTTATTCCAGACCACTGAGTTCTGTCACCCATCAACATTTTCAAAAATCTTCTTCTCTGAAGGCACTGCGCCTATTCATGCCATATTTCATCTGAAGCCTCCCTGGGTCAGGGAAAGGAATTTTGTTTAGGTTGTATTGCAAACATGACCAAGATGGATGCTATGCCCATTATGTGGTAAAATTAAAATCTTAAACAGTTCCTTCAAGAGCAGAGAATATATTCAGAAGAAGGAACATGGGCCAGACTACGTAGTTTCGGCTAATGAAGCCTTTTCAGTGACCCTGACAATATCTGGTGACGAAACCAGAGAAAAGCATACTGTGAATTTTTTAATCTTAACTGGACAGTCGATTTAAAGACTGATTAGTATCAAAAAGGGTCAAAATAATATATAAAACAATGTTTTAGAATATGAGAATAAACCAATCCAAAATTTCAGATTTTTCAGAATATAACCTCTGATCTCAAAGGACGAAAGTAAAATATAATTTGCACTATGGATGATGTACGGGGAGACGTTTTACGGCCGCCACACGGCACAACACCAGCTGCAGTGAGGTAAAATTAAAATCTTAAAGAGTTCCTTCAAGAGCAGAGATTATATTCAGAGGAAGGAACATGGGCCAGACTACGTAGTTTCGGATAATAAAGCCTCTTCAGTGACCCTGACAATATCTGGTGACGAAACCAGAGAAAAGCATACTGCGATTTTTTTAATCTTAATTGGACTGTCGTTTCAAAGACTGATTAGTATCAAAAAGGGTCCAAATTATATATAAAACAATGGAATCCTTTAAAACTTTCTTCTCCAGAAACGAAAGCCCAATGACCTTGAAAGTTTGTTTGTAGGATTGGGAACTCGGGCCCTACAAAGTTTGATCAAATGATGACCCTGCAATGATCTTGACCTAATTTTTTATGGCAACGTCATCTTCTGTATGGTATGCCTTTCATTGAAAAATGCTCAAACGGTGGATTTCTGAGTAACTACTAAAGTCTAAGGTATACTATTTGGTATAAACAAATAATAAAACGAGCAGATGAAGACATTATATTGCTTTAGGCCAGGGTCATTATTTGCGCTTTGTGCATGGGACAAATCTTTGCAATTTAAAACATTCTGATTACAAACAAGTCGAAATATTCGTGATAAACGCCCGCCTGTTTCGACATAATATAGGTTCAAAACTATGAAAAGCCGTCATGTAGGGAACAAGCGAATTGGGTAAATTTATTCACCAACCGAAGTACATCAATTTGTTTATATTTCACATAAGTTTCATGAAATTTCGTTCAGTGATTACTTAGTTACGACTGCATTTGTAAATTTTATATCAAAGCAGAGGCAATTGCGTGCATAAAAGAGGTCATTAAAAAACTTACCTCTCAACATCGCTGGACAATGATGATACATATTTAATTCAGTTTAAAGAAATTGTGTTCACTGGAACCTTATCTATGGCTAATTTGCGGGTTTTAAATCAATTCAAGGGCACCAAATCATGCACTACTAATGTCATTTTGACAAAAGTTAAGGTGCACTGCCGTGCCATGACGATACATAACTGTTTACGTTTTCTGAAATTTCTTCATTAGTTACTTAGATGTGAATCAATTTGCAGATTTCAAAGCAATTCAAGGGCAAAAACTAAAACATTTGCAAAGCAATTCTGACAAAACGTAAGATGCACTTGTATGTTAGGATGAAATATATTTAGCATAAGTTTCATAGAATTCCATTTATTGATTACTTAGTTACGGCTGCATATATCAATCTTAAACTGATTCAAGGGTGGGGGGGGAGGGGGCAATAACTTGTGCATTAATAATGAAATTCGAATGAAACTTTCTAGCATAGTCTTGCTAAGCTGATATATATTTGTCATAAGTTTTATGAAATTTTGCTGATTGGAAACTTAGTTACGGCTCATTTTATTGATTCTAAATCAATCCAAGGACAGTAACACATGACCTATTGAAAAAGTCTGATGGAACTTGACGTGCATCATGGCATTATATTGATATAATTTCCTTTAACTTTCATGAAATTCCGTTTAGTGGTTACTTAGTTATTGCTGTTTTTATTGATTTTAAATCAATTCAAGGGCCTAAATTCATCCACTACTAAAGTCAGTCTGACCAAACTTGACATGCGTCATCGTGTTAAATAGAAGGTCTTACACAAGTGGTAATTACATATGAAATTTATGAAACGAGTCTTCGGCGAGTTTCATAAATTTCATATGAAATGACCGCAATTGTAAGATTCTGTTTATCATGTAACCCATTAAAATGGGATTTTATCGCCTTCAAATTAACGTTATATCACTGAGAAAACGCATTGTTAACAGGGACGTTGTCAATGACTTTACCTGTACGCGCCGGCGTGTTATTACACGCGTGGTCATACGAGTTTTATGACACGACGTTATCCACTGAAAAACAGCGACGTCATATGATCAAGTATATTATGTCTTTTAAATTTCATGAAATTTTGTTCAGTGTTTTGTTAGAATTGGTTATGGGCAGACGGACCGAATGACAGACGGACTGAAGGACGGATCGACATGGAAAAAGCAACATGCCTCCGCCTCTCATGATTCTTAGATAAAACGACACAACATTTTCGTAATGTAAATATGATACCTGATAGCGAGCAGTTAATTCTCCGATCCCGTAACAGATTATCCATAATATCAACCAAATTTGGTGGAAATAATGAACTTTCGACACCACGGACGAACAGAATGCCAAGACCATCAGCAAGTAGCTCACCTAAAAAGATATGGAAGTAACAGTTATACCATAGTTTGCCCATCTGTACGAAGAGGTTATCCGCAATCTTTATAGAAAGGATTATTTTCCTTCCAGACGGACAGGCAATGTTGTACCTCAGTTACAAATCCTTCGCCACTGTAGGCCTTGAACTTTTCGAAACAATTTGCGTAGTTTGCGGTTTTTGCAAGGGTAGTATACATGTATAAATACAGAGCAAGCATCGCAATCACAAGGCAACCCCACCAAAGACGGATACATGAAACACGTTATTTATAATAATTGACACACATACAAGGAGAGACCCGATATGCGACAAGGGGCAACACATACTTAGGTGAATGGGTTCAATTTTATAATTTTCCGTCTTTTGTACTAACTGGTGCAACATATTTACTTAAGTCTTTGCCGTTACCTTTCCTGAGCAAAGACAGCCTAATAAAATGGTATCTACTCTTAAATGATTACTCCTAATGAGGCTGAATCTTTTCTTTAAGAGCTGACCCTCATTTGGAATGTAGACAAGCTAGAAAAAGTCTTTCAAAATGTACACATTTATCTTCATGCTAAGTAAAACCCCTAGTCTGTCTAAGCGCTCATGCCCATTTTGTAAATCTCCATTTTCTATCTTTTTCACACAGAGATTGTTTTCCGAAGTGTTTCACTTCTGCTTTACTCTGTACACGAAATTCGCATCCAGAGCCGGTGTAACGAAGTAAAGTGACCCCCATAAAATAACAACCTCGTCATTATTTGTCATAAAAAGGACCCTTTTTCGAAATAAACCTACTCCAGTCAAGAGATTATGACCTCCATTGATAATATCTATAAAAATGACCCCCGAGTCCTTATTTTTTAATAAATAGTGACCCCCGATAATAATTTTATGACCCCCTCGGTCATAATATTAGGTGTCTCTATGAATCAATGGTGTCTTTATATGTTTATGGCATACAGAATGCTGTGTTCGATCTGTTACAATTCTTTTACTTGTTGATCGATTTTATGTGGTGGATGTGGTGTGCGCAAAACCTAGGTACTCAACTAAAAGGTCAAAATCAAACAAAGATAATTGTGTCTTGCTATATGATTCTTGCAAACTAAATGTCGGTTCTGACCTGTAGCTTTATCGTTTGTGGGCAGATTTTAATATGACTGGAAACATATCTTAGCCGTATCAAGACAATGTATCGCGCGCAAGATCTAGATCCGCACCTCAAAATGACTGATGGTGTTAACGTAAGCTTTGTTGTTTTACTTCCTCACCCAAGCTGCTCGAAAACACACATAATTTGATTGGTTGTACTGACTGGTAGCTACGTCGTTGGAACAGGATACTAGCTATTATTAAACGAGCCACTGCAAAAGGGACTGATCAACTTAACACAAACTATGTCTAGTATTATAGGGTAGATGGGGGCGTCGTTATTTTGTTATTTTCTTCTTCATGAATTGTCATCTAGCTTCACGTAGG
Source organism: Ctena decussata (assembly GCA_963989385.1). Classification (NCBI taxonomy): domain Eukaryota; kingdom Metazoa; phylum Mollusca; class Bivalvia; order Lucinida; family Lucinidae; genus Ctena; species Ctena decussata. The sequence continues at coordinate 42,204,860 of OZ022514.1, forward strand.
GTGGTCATAATATTATGACCGGGGTAACTTTTCTTTCAAGATAATAAATGGAGGTCGTTATTCTATGGGGGTCACAATTCTTCACGCCCCCTTCTCGTTTTACTTCGCGTGGGAGTCATTATATTATGACCCATGGGACGAATAATGACCGGGGGTTATTATTCTATGGGGGTCACTACTTCATTACACCGGTTTATTTTCTGAACATGTCACGGACTTATAAAATATCCTCACGCCCCGGCCGAGGATCGAACCGGGGACCCTTCGATCTTAAGTCGAGCACTGTACCATGTCGCTTTAAAACCCGGCTTGTACCTTAAGGCAGTACAGGTGTATGATATACCTAACCTATACTCTGTGACATCTCCCCCAACCGCATATTGAATTCGTTCCCGAATTCTCAGGAGTACAAGAATCAATTGATATAAGTCTTAATGGGTGCTCATCCACATGTGAGTCATTTATGTTGGGGGCCTTTTGTCACGGACTCTTAAAAAAATCCTCACGCCCCGGCCAAGGATCGAATCGGGCATCCTTCTATCTAAAGTCGAGCACTCTACCACGGCGCTATAAAGGCCGGCTTGTACCGCTAGGCAGCACAAGTGCATGACATACCTAACGTATACCCTGTGACACAATAACGATATGGAACGAGATAAAAAGTATCTATCATGGGTGTGAGGTGTGGATAGAAAAATCCGTCACGTGGGTCACTGTTCGGCATCACGAGACTTGTGATGCCGAACAGTTACCCACGTGACGGATGTTTCTATCCACACCTCACACCGATGATAGATACTGTTTCTTGCACATCACGTTTTGTTTTAACTTCAGAACTTGTTTAAAATGCATAATTCCCGTGCTTGAGAGGTTACGGTTAGATTTTGAAAGAAGGCGCCGCTTTCAACGACCGCCATTCGGCTCTTTCCGTCAACGACTGGCGTGTATAAACTGACGTTATTTTACTGTCTACGGGACACCACCATCTAAAATGCCAACGTCACTTGACGACGCAGGTACGTGAACTTCTATACAACCAATGCATGGACAGCTCGTGATTTTTATCCGGTCCTGGGTGACATAACATGGGTAAGATATTATATTCTATCCCAGGTGAAAAAAATGGCATTTTCTACCCGATGTGCAAGACAATATTTTCTTGAACACACCGGTACATATTAATCATTATATAATTTGCTATTTTATATTTCCAATGAGCTCGTTTGTTCAAAGTCCTACTGCATGTAAACTGCTGTTTTTCCCAGCTGAATCTAATGGTACATAATAAATAACGGTTGGAAAAAAACAACAAAGGCTAAAAATTGGTAAGGTTTATAATCTTTCTCCTCACGGAAATGTGTATGTTCATCGTAGGTACATATATTTATATTTTGGAAAAGACTTTACAACAATGCAAGTCCATGATGAGCAATTCTGTCTTTTTACAAAACCATAGCGGTGTCCAGAACTTTGTAATATGAAATTATCTCGGGAATGAAAAAGAGTTTTTCTTTTTTTTTATATTAGTGCAATTTACTGTACGGTTTGCAAAATGAGGGGTCATATTTACAAGTAAAAAGTCCCCAAATTTGATACCAATATAGAATTATAAAATGAGCAAAATAATCAGGAGGAAATGAATTTTAAGAATCTGAATGCATAATAACTGATATATTCATAATATCGTTTGAAAGGTGGTTGTCCAATAAAACACCATACCTTCGTCGCTGCCGAATCTATTCATATCTGTTGAAGTGAAGGATCATAAAAGCTGCGCTTGACGCCTACTGTATCGTGGGCACAGCAGCTGCAGATTCAGGAGTAAAAGTGATTACGCCTTTTTCCATAGAACTTTATAAAAATTGTTAATACATCATTCATAGTGCAGACTATATTTGAGCCGCGACACGACAAAACCAACAAAGTGGTTGTGCGCCCAGCGAAGCCTCAGATCAGCCTGAGCATCCGCCCAGTCAACTCAGAGTCTTCGCTTTCCTCATAGAGGTAGCCTTGACCTTTAGCTACCCTTTGGGCACGTAGCAAAGAGTCTGGTCAAACTGGGCGGATGCCCAGGCTGATCTGAATCTGCGCTGGGCGCACAACCACATTGTTGGTTTTGTCGTGTCGCGGCTCATTTTATTTTGTCCTTCCTTTGCGATTAAAGGGTATATTCTGACAAATCATAAAAATCCCAGAAAGAGGTAAAACCTACTTTCACATTTAGCCCGGACCTTAAATGGGAAACTAATAAATATGAAATGGGACTAGTAAAGCCCAAGAAAGCACTTAATGTGAGAAAAAACCTGTAGCAAGCCAAGTGACCCTGTTTTTCGTAGGTAAGTGGTCACCAAACCAGCCTCAAGAAAAACTGACTGACACACAAACAACTAACACAGGACACGTTCAGCATACTTACCTAGGTGAATCCTGGCAATAACCAGGTGTTTACGGGCTAATCGAGTGTATCTTCGAATGGCCCGAGGAATACCTTAGTTTTGCTTGGATTCTGCTGCAGCTGGTGTAGTGACGTGCGGCGGCCGTAAACCGTCTTCATGTACATCAAAACACTTGATTGGTTTAGACTCTTATTCTAGATCGACGTTTTTTAATCATTTGGGCCCTTCTTTATACTAACCAGTCTTTGAATCGACTCCCTTTTTAAAATTAAGAAATTACATTATGCCTATTTCTGTCTTTCGTCAACAGATATTGACAGGGTCACTGATGAGGCTTTAGTAGCAGAAACTTCGAAGTGTGACTTATTTTTACTTTTTCTCAACGTGTTCTCCGCTTTTAAAGGGAACTCTTTAAGATTTGGAACCTGGATATTGCTCGGGTTTGCCCAAGTAATTCCACCGAAGTTGCCCAAAACATAACAAGCATGAATAAACAAGAGGGCTATGAGGCCCTGAGTCGCTCACCTGAGTATGGTGGCCATGTAGGTCATGTGACCTAGACCGCTTGAATAAATTTTCGTTCCTTCAGTCCCTGGAGGCTGTGTTCGAAATTTGGTTACAATTAGCCCCGTGCTTTTGAGGAGATGCCTTAAATTGTCAAAATATATATATGGAAGAAAGAAAAAGAAGAAAACTGAAGTAGAAAAGAAGTTAGAAATAGAAATAACACAATTAGAAGACCAAATAAATAAAGATTTTTTGAATACAGACGCCGCAAAATTACATGATTTAGAACAAAAAAGGTTAGGTCAGTTTAAATTAGGAAAGAAAAAATAGAAGGTGTTATGCTGAGATCAAGATGTCGAAATCAAGATCTAGGTGAAAAACCCACAAATTATTTTTTTAAATTAGAAAATCGCAATTATACTAATAAGGTTATAAATAAACTGGTAGAAGAAAATGGAACCGAATATACAAATGTGAAAGATATTTTGAATTGCCAGAAACAATTTTACGAAAAACTTTAGGAAAATAAAAATGAAATAGACGACAAAACAATCGAAAGCGTAATTGGGGGAGATAACGAAAAACTTACAAATACTGAAGCAGAAAAATTAGAAGGGAGAATTTTATATACAGATATGGCACAAGCTTTAAGAAACATGAAAAATGAAAAGAGTCCAGGACAAGACTGGTTTACTGTGGAGTTTTTCATTTTTTTTTTTGGACTGACATAGGAATGTTTATACTAAGGTCTATCAATTACGGGTATGAAAACGGAACATTGTCGATTAAGCAAAAACAAGGAATAATTACATGTTTACCAAAACCAAATAAATCTAGACAGTTTTTAAAAAAATGGAGTCCCATTTCCCTATTAAATGCTGTGTATAAAATAGCATCCGCTGTAACTGCAAACAGGTTAAAATCAGTCTTAAATAAACTTATTTATGAAGACCAAAAGGGGTTTATTTCTGGAAGATTTATTGGAGAGATCGTAAGAACGATTTATGACATTTTATTCGAAACTAAAAATCAAGACATACCAGGGTTAATTTTATCGATAGGCTTTGAAAAAACGTTTGATACCGTGTCCTGGAGCTTTATTGATAAAGTTTTAAAGTATTCTAATTTTGGCTCTTCAATAATAAAATGGATAAAACTATTCCAAACTGGAGCGGAATCGTGTATAATTCAAAATGGATTCATGTCAGATAGTTTTAGATTAAACGAGGCTGTAGGCAGGGAGACCCCATCTCTCCCGATACATTAATTTTATGTGCTGAAATTTTAGGCATGATGATAAGGAAAAATGAGAATTTGCAAGGAATAGTGATAAATGGAGAAGAGTTCAGAATGAGCCAATATGCGGATGATAAACAAATATTTTTGGATGGAACAGAAAACTCATTAAATGATTCATTAGACATTGTAAATACGTTTCATCATCTGTCAGGTTTAAAGATAAACGTGGAAAAAACAAAGGCTATTTCGATAGAATCTCTGAGTTATTCCACTGGACAAATTTGTAAAAATTATAAACTAGACTGGTCTCAAGGTCCTTTTAAAATTTTGGGCGTTACATTTACGACTGAAGTATCAGAACTTGGGATTTTAATACTAATGAAATTTTTGCTAAAATTGAAAATCTGTAAACAATGGGCAAAGCGGAAATTAACGTTACTAGGTAGAATGACAATTATTAAATCCTTAGCGATGGCAAAATTTATTCATCTGTTTTTGGCATTGCCAAATCCTCCCGGAGAGTTAGTAAAACGCTGGAAACATATTTTTTAAATTTCTGTGGAATGCTGGTCCAGACCGAATAAAAAGAACTACGATAATAAAAAATATTAGCGTCGGAGGTTTCCGAATGATAAATGTCAGTTATTTTATAAAAGCATTAAAAATTTCATGCTTTAAGAGAGTTATACAAAATGCTGAAAATATATCTTGGTATGCATTATCAATAATTGATTTTCGGTTATTATTTACATATGGACATGGATATGCACATGCAAGAAGTTCAGATATTAAAAACCCATTTTGGAAATATATTTTGCGTAACTGGTGTGAATTCTGTAATATTATAGAAATTGAATCAGTTCAGCATATAATAAGCTCTCCCTTATGGTTTAATAAAAACTTAAAAAAAATGCCAAAACTTTTGTTTGAAAAATTGGTTCAAAAAGTGGGTACGACAAATATCTGATCTAATTGATTAGGATGGAAACATATATCAGTTTGAGAATTTTCAAGAATTATATGGAATTAAAGGTACATTTTTGGAGTATCAATCTCTTATAAGGAGGATACCTAACGCATTGAAAACTGAATTAAGCAATAATAAAGTATTTTGCATATTAAATAGATTTAATGTAAACTGCAATTATTATGTAAAACAACTAATTAATGATAGAAAAGGATGCAGAAGATTTTATGATATCATGGTTGCCACAAATAAGACTACCCCGAATGAAAAATGGATACGTGAACTGGGACATATAAACAAGAAGGAATGGACTAATTATAATCGTGTAATCAAATTATTAAATGAAGTAAAATAAAAGATTTCCAATATAAGATAAATAATAAAATTCTAGTCACAAAATCATTTTTGCACAAAATAAATAAGGTTCATGAAAATGGTTGCTCTTATTGTGGAGAACTACCGGAAACAATATTTCATTTATTCACTGAATCCACGAAGGTTAAGCAATTCTGGAGTTTACTGAAGACATGGCTTTTAACCAACTCACATTTGTCACTGAATTTAGAAAAGAAAAATATTTTATTTTCTTGTCAAAATGAAAGTGAAATAATAAATTACATATTTGTTGTGGTAAAATATTATATTTATAGTGATAAATTTTCAGGAAAGGATTTGAATTTAAACAGATGTATAGCATTTATCGAGCAGAAATTTCAAAATGAAAAATATATTGCCTATATAAATAATAGTACAGCGAAATTCTTTAAGAAATGGTCATCTTTATATAATTACTTTAATCGAAATCAAGATCATTAAAAAGGAAAATATACATCTTCTTGAAATACATTAAGTTATCGTTAACCCTAATGGTTTATCTAACGTTATATTACAGGGGAAAATAGGTAAAATTTAGATATATATATATATTTATAGACGATGTTTATAAAATATCTTCCCGACAGCTGTGTTTGAGAAAGTGAAAACCATTGCAAATGGACTAGAGTGTAATAAGGACAAGTGAATAGAAAGTGCACCCGAAGCACCCTGTCTTAAATTAAAAGAAAAACATACAATGAAACGTATTGAAAGTTTGAAACAGTTTCTTTTTGTGCAAACATTATAATCAATTACAAATAATTTTAAGATGGTAATATAATGAATGTATCCACACAGTGTGTGGGGCAGGATCAGGAAACATTTATCCACAAGTCGCCATACTGAAGAAGACAATGGGCGAATACTGTGCCACGCAGTTTATACTATTCCCCATTATACAATAGAACTAACCTTTTCTATTATAATTTTTTACACGCCGTGGAAAAAAATATTTATTACGGTCCCTTTTCCCCCATTGTCTTACATGGTACGGTGCAGGGTGTGATGTGGATTTCTTGAAAATATCAAACAGTGTGTGTTCCCTATGTATTTGTATTTGGGTTCTCCTATCCTATATACTGTAAAACCTTTTAGATTACATTGTTGTATTATGTATGATAGAAAAATATGCATGAGAGTTATACTTGTAATTTCTGTATGTTTGAGATTATGAAATAAAAGTTAGAAAAAAAATGTCAAAATATGAGAGACATGGATCAGAGGTCAAATAATGACCTTGACCTATTGTACTCTCAAATTTTCCATGTACTAACTAAGACGACTGTATATACCAATTTTTAGGCCAAAATCTAAACTTGCCATGAAATCTTATGTTCTAGCATTTTTCCATACTTGACCTTGCCTTCAAAAGGTCAAGGTCAGCCCAAGGTCATCATTTGAATGATCTTGATAGTACTCGAGTATCTGATGCTATAAACCGAGTTTCAAGGCCATCGATCATTAGCTTCTTAAGAAGAAGATTTGTGAGGGTTTTTGCTAGATATTGGCATGGCGGCCATGTTGGTCATGTGACCCAGACCGTTTGAACAAATTTTCGTTCCCTCAGCCCCTAGAGGCTCTGTATGAAATTTCGTTACAATTGTCCCAGTGGCTTTTGAGGAGATGTGTGAAATTGTCACAATATGAGATCAGGGTCAAGATCAAAGAATAACCTTGACCTCTTGTACATATTAATTTTCATGCACTTATTAAGATGACTGAATATACCAATTTTCAGGTCAATATATTCTACAGTTTCCAAGAAAGCTTATGTTCTAGCAGAAAAGCTACAGAAAGCAAATTTGACCTTACCAAAAAAAGTCAAGGTCAACCAAGGTCATAATTTGAATAATCTTGGTAGTACTCGTGTACCTGAATCTACAAACCAAGTTTCAAGGCCGTCGGCCTATTGGTTCGGAAGAAGAAGATTTTTTAAGGTTTTTACCAGATATGGGCGTGGCGGCCAGGTTGGTCATGTGGCCAGGACCTTTTGAATAATTTTCGTTTCCCCGTTCCATAGAGGCTCTACATGAAATATGGTTACTATCGGCCCAGCGGTTTAAGAGGAGAAGTCGTTTGCAAATGTTGAAGGACGACGACGGACGAGGGATGAACGGACGGACGCCGGACAGACGGACGGACGGACGACGGAGCTTCCTGTCCTATAAGGTCCCCCTGAGCTGCTGCTCAGATGAGCTAAAAAGTGACACCACCCTTGACTGTCATAATGAATTTGCAGGCCGGTTGGGTGAGTGGGATGCGGGGGAGCTTAAAAAAGTTTCTAAGTCATCAAATCTCAACTGCCATGTTTCATCAGAACACTACAAAATCAATAATCTTTACATGTCTGCATTTTTTTATTATTTTATTTAAATATTATGTTAAAACTTACACAAACAACATCAATTTAAGGTAAAACGAAACCTACAAAGTGAGTGTAGAACTTAAATCGGGGCTGCTCACAGACTGACAATTTCCTTGTTACTTTTTCAAAACACGTTCGATCCTGAAATTGATCCTGAAATTGATAAAAGTAAGGCATTAATCAACATTCAAATTGATAGCAAATTACATTAGAATTTTACTCGGCGATTGTTATAAGACGTATGCCATGTTTAGCAATTTGAATTCTTACCCAATCTACTATATGCAGAGTAATAACGTAGTTTTGACGGTCTGTTGTTGTGTTCGCGTACATTGCAAGTGACCGGTCAAATTTTTTAATATCACCTGATAAGTGTGACGTCGTCCGTTTAAACGTAATGCAAAGGTAGCGGGCAATATTTTTGATTATTATATACCTAAAAATATCTCCGTTCACTTTACATTGGAGTAACCGTGCATTATTGAACGGAGTCAAGTGCATACTTTTGTTTTGAGAGGATAGAAGTGTGACAGCCATTTTGATGTCGACTGCAATCAAACAACGAGTAAAATGATGACACTGCTGTCGGTTTCGCTGTATAAAGTGCATATAATACAATTAAATATGATTTACCTTTGATCTTTTAAGGCATAGTCTGCGAATAATAATGGAGAATTTCTTAAGAGTTGCAGAGAGTAGGGCTGGAAAATGGCACCGACTTCTCGATAACATCAAGATTTGTTTACTGACGTCACGTTCGATTCTATAATGTCATATTCACTTTCGCGCCGTCGGGCGTGGCTTTTAGCACGTATGAAGACGATATATTTTAAATTTCAAGAAATTGTGTTTTGATATGCCAATATTCATTTTGATTTCTTATGTAGAAAGCAATGCTGAAACTAGCTGATTAATGATAAAGGTATATAATAAAAAGGTTATACACAGTTCCGAGAATAGCCTCTAAGCTCCGCCTACTTAGTTACTGTTACTCCGTCTCACAATCTTTACACGATAATGGCGGAAAAACAAATGACAAATGCAAGTGTCAGCTAAATGTATGCGATCTACGGCAAAGAATCAGTCTCCGCATGACCTACACATGGAATTGGTGCATCATGCATTTCCGATGCGTTCTGTTCTTGCAAAGCAGGGTTAGTTTATTGAAAGTGGTATCAGTTTGCTTTCTTCAAAAAGGTAAACATCCCTCCATTAACTGTAAGGTATATTCTCCGACTTATGTACAATATTGACCACGTGCGATTTGTTTGTAAGACCATGTCACGTGCTGAATTGTTGTTGCATTGTGTGCAACTATGGTTACGTACCGTTGAGCCACTTGGGTAACGTCGATAAGAGAATTGAACTGAACTGAACGGAAATTGTTGTTGCATTGGCCAGGTATACGCTATCACGTGATTTTGAGTGACATTCTGGGTGTGGCTCGGAACTGTGTTCTTCGCCATATGAACTCGTGCCGAATATTTCCCAATATAAATTAAATAACCTATAACTACCACCCGGTCACGCGCTACGTAACGTCAGCCGTAACTGATACCTACCAGCCTTTTGGATAGGATACATAGTTTAGGTAATTAAACAACTATTTTATGCCTTTTACAGGAAAACGTCCAATTTCTTGCACACCGGATAAGGATATTCACGTGTTACCCCAGTACCTACAAATCTTATCTCACCCATGTTATCTCACCCGGGACTGCATAAAAAATCACGCGAATTCAATGCACTGGTTGTACTGGACGTCACGTATCTTTATCGTTAACTGGCGCTGGCGTTTTAGACGATGACGTCCGGAAGACGACAAAAGTGACGTCAGTTTATGCCTATGGTCGTAGACGTAAAGAAGCGAAAGGCGGTCGTTGAAAGCGGTGCCTTCTTTCAAAATCAAACAGAAACCTCTCAAGCACGCGAATTACGCTTTTTCACAAGGTCTATAGTCAAAACAAAACGTGATGTGCAAGAAAAAGTATCTTTCATGGCTGTGAGGTGCGGGTAGAAAAATCCGTCACGCGGTATCACTGTTCGGCATCGCTCAGCAAGCCTCGTGATGCCGAACAGTGAGCCTCATGACGGATTTTTCTATCCACACCTCATACCCATGAAACATACTTATACTATTAATCCTAGCTGTTATGGACGACCCGATGCATTATTGCTCTTTGCCTGGTAGCCTCGTGCAAAAGTGCTTCGTGTCGTCCACAACATTTGGGACAAAATATTTAACTGTTGCCCACACAGGCATGAAATAGTGTTTCTAGCGCGACTCGGACTTATGTAATACACTTTGTGTGCGTGTGTGCCCGTGCAAGTGCACATGTGCGTGTGCGTGAGCTTGCGCCTTTGAGCATATTAGCAAAATATTCACCTGCCGCATTTATCTCCGATTCTTTGTAACCACAAGGAATAGAGTCTTCAAACTTGCTCAGTTGATACATAAAGAGATCAACTGACAGCAGCGATGCATATTTCTAAGTGATTAAAAGGGATAAAGTCTTCAAACATACTCCACTGGAACATCTGAGGAAAATCTACTGAAGGCAGTGATGCACATTGGGCCATAAGCTATAATTCACGGTTGACTGAACAAAGAAAAACATCACCTGTTACGTTTAGCTTGGTTTCTAAGTCCGGTGTACCAGTGATTTTGCCTTATATCTTGAAGGTTATTAGTTATATGAACATGGTAACTTTGCATAATAAGTCAATATGACCTGCAGTTAAACCTCACAAACTATAAGTAACACCCAGATACCTGTATTTCGTGGTCCAGAGAGTTTTGTCTTATGTCTTCCTGTTTTGTCTTTTGTCTTACTCTATTAAATGGATTTACATGTACCTGGTGCATTCGTTAACATCTAGTACCGCCATGCGCTGTGTTTAGTAGTAACTGATTTGTTGAAATGTATCCATTCCTGAACATTTCATATAAATTGGTCATCTCTAGTTAGAGGTACAAAAAATGAGGACTCCAACGCCGGAAAAATAATACCTATTTGTCGCTTCTGTTTGTTGCAGGCGAGATAAAAGATACTGATGAGGATATGTGTTTTGCAAATGCGAGTAACATGCTTATGTATGTCGACAAAAGTTTCGCATAAATATTTTCGTTTCGATTGTATCATTATATCAACTATAGCTAGAACGTAGTGTTGAAGTAGATAAATGATCAATAGTGTATTACAGCGGATTTCAGGGCAGTTTGACCAAAATTCTTCACACATTTTTCATGTGAAAATGAAAGTTCCTTTGAATATACCGATTGAATTTCAATAGTTTCCTTTCAATGTTCTGTGAGACATTCTGTCCGAACTTCTCAGTATAAACCTGATAATGACCCCAGTTTTGAGATTTGATAAACACATTCATGTCAGTTTTCTTTGTTCAGCGATCGGAGAGAATCTGTATATTATCGTCTGTTTGATTTTACTCTTCTGAGAATATTTTCATTACACCGTGCAAAAAAGTACTCTGTTGAGAAGTTTTTTTTATTTACCCTAGTGTAAGATTAATACACCAGTGAGAAGTTTTTATAGACTCGACCATGCAAGCTTAGCAATTCTATGTCTATACTTTACTTTCAAAAAGTGTTTAGGCATTTATACGGCATATAACTCTACTGGACAGAATCTACAGAAGTGTCTGATCTGGGCCTGCACTGATTGCCCTGGCACTTATTTTTTTCCGCCAAATATTCAGAGTCATTGTGATATTGAATATTCACTATATATTTGTACAATATTGAGGTAAATTGGTGTTTTGGAAATAACGCATCCTTTTTTATATCATCCTTGTTTTAATATCATGTTAAATCAATTTGCATAACTCTAACTACTACTGTTCCAGGAGAAAGTTTAATATTTAATGCAGATAAGGTTGCCAAAGATAATCAATGAGATTCTCAATAAGGGGTGTTATATTTGTCTTGTAGAATTTTATCCTTTTTTCCTTTCAGAAATTCCTGTATGTACTGTAAACAGTGAACGGCTTCATCAGCTGCTACAGAATGTGACACCTGGTCGGGGTCTTACACTGTTTGTCAAGATGGATTTTATGAGACACTATGCATTAATGGTTTACAAACATGTGTGCATGCTTACAGTTCTTATATGTCCTTGCCTTTATTCGATTAGTTGCCATGTCGATGTAAATATTGTACATGCATTTATGAGAGGACCTCAGAGAAGATTGGAATTGTCCAACTGAGTTATCCTCTATAAATAAAGTCATAATAATAATTATTATTATTATTATTATATCAAATAATCTTATGTCTTGGGCCGTTAACCATTACAGCAGCAAAACTTTATCGGACGAATTCGGTCTGCAGCAGGGTGCGTTATTTATATATCACTATTTTGTCATTATGTGTTTCATAAGAGAATGATTTACTACAGTCCGAAATTTAACTCATGAAGTAACTATCGGCTGTATTATAAACACTTTTGTGGACCATACCTTCTGCTTTCGTTTCCATCTCATGTCTATGTAGTTGTGGAAAGTCTCTGACTTGACAAACGTCTAAAATGTATAAAACATAGGATCTGTTTCATTTATTCCTGGTGGACTATTCTGTTCATACAATTTTGATGAGTCCATTATGTTAAATGAGGATTGTCTGTTTAAGGTTGAAAGATACCGATTAGAAATATTTGCGGGGCATTATACCAGCTAAATAACCCAAAGAGCTATAAAACATTTGGATAAGAAAATGAAATCAGAGTTTTGTTTAGCTGAAAAAACAAAAACAGAATTTTGCATTTAAATGTATACTTTATTTATTTCACATAGATTGCATTGAAAGCTCACACGAACTTATTTAAATACTCTCGATGACACGGATGTTGTGCGTTTGTGGTCATATACTGGAGGAGGAAACCGGAGAACCCGGAGAAAATCACTGACTGTGCACGGGCGACCACTACCCTCCCACATGACGACGCCGGGAATCGAACCCGGGCCGCAGATATGGAAAGCGAGTGCTCTATCCACTACGCTATCCGGGTCCCAACTTTTGTATTTCAACATACATTTTACACATTTTCAATTTAAATTCATATCTTCAGCACATGAATGCACTTTCATTTCAGCAAATCGCATTATCTATAATACTAGATATTTGAAACAAACTGGTTGAAAATGCATTTATTTTGATGATAAGTATTGTTTTTACATGTGTTTTAAAAAATGCAAGAAAATTGAATTTCATGAAAAAAAAATCTTGAAAAATTAAGTAATCAAGGGGGATGCTTATGCATACTATTTTAGTTAAACTTACATTGTACATTACAGAATAAGAGAACAAAAATCAAACATTTCACCACTTCATTCCCTAGCAAAGCAATGTTTAAGTTAAAATATCCCAAAGAACAGACAACGGTAGAAATTCCGCAGATGGAATGGCAACTGTGTAGACCTTGATCAAACTGGTTCCTAAAGAGCAGTCTGATCTCAGTTTCCACTGTTTGTAGGATCTTTATGGTAGACATTGTTAGTGTATGTAGTAACTGTAACCACTCCACAGTTGGAGCCCCGGTTGCTCAGTGGGTTAAGTGCTGGCTTACTGATCTAGCGGACTTGGGTTAAAACCCGGCTTTAGCGAGAATCTTTCCTACCTTAAACGCGGTTCCATTGCACACAGCCTTTCATCATCACCCATACATTGTTCATATATAACTGAAAAACTGTTGAAAAGGACATTAAATCGCAAGTCATTCATCCATCCATCACTCCACAGCTGTCCGATTTCATCATGAACAAAAACTCTATTTTGTTATAATAAATAAAAAATCAGATATTTTCAGTGTCTTCATAACTTAGTTTGTTTATATCATTTTATACTCTGAACAGTCACTCTTTATTTATGACGTTTCGGCATACTGCCTTTATCAAAATTATGAAATTTGTACAAGACTACATTTTGAAAATCAGATATTTTCAGTGTCTTCATAACTTAGTTTGTTTATATCAATTTTATAATCTGAACAGTCACTCTTTATTTGTGACGTTTCGGCATACTGCCTTTATCAAAATTATGAAATTTGTACAAGACTACATTTGTACAAATTTCATAATTTTGATAAAGGCAGTTTGCCGAAATGTCATAAATAAAGAGTGACTGTTCAGAGTATATAATGTTTCTTATCCCTACACAGATTCTCTTCATGATATATCATTTTAAAAAAGAAAATACCCATTATCTTATGCAAGTAGTGTAGTCTTGATCAGACGCCGCGTTTTGCGGTGCCTAGTCTGAGTCTACACCTTTTGTCATTTTTTATGGAACAGTACTTAGTAATAAATGGGTCAATTGTCTAGCACTGGGTTCGTATTTATAACCCGATTTAAGTGGTTGCTATGCTGTTCCTAAGGCTAAATTTATATGTTGGAGATTCCCTACAACTATGAAATGTGCTCTGGAGAAACGGTCTGAAACAACTATGAAATTCACTCTGGAGGAACAGGCTGAAAGAGACTGTTCCTCATGAGCAAATCTTGTAGTTGTAGGGAATCTCCTTCATAGACATTCAGTCTTAGCAACATAATAGCAACGACTTAAGTCATTGTATGAATACGGCCTCTGGTGCTTGTCTTCTCTCACTGAAACAGTTGAAAATCGTAATATTGCACAGTTTATCTGTAGCAGTACAGTAGTTGCCGTTTAAAAATTGGAATTTAAAGCAAAAGATTCCGAAGAAGATTACGTTCTACCATATGACCATGCTACTTCATGTACGCACGACAATCTAATTCGAACAACGCAGACATCTACTTTATTACAATTCCATAGCAATTCTCAACATACAACATGTTATGGGGGAAAAGTAAAAGATACAAAAGTGCAAATGACACTGCAGATAACCTTGTGCGAAATAATTATATTCTAAAAAATAGGTGTTTACATATGTCCTCAATGGATGCTGTGATGTCACGAGTGGTGGAGCCGGTCTAAATGAAAAATCATAACATACCATCTTTACTTTTTCATTTGTTTGAAATGAGGAGGAATATATGTTCTATTTGAAATACCACCTTCAAACAATAAAATATAACAATAGACAAGACGGGGCATGCAATATGCTACAAGTCAGTTTCAAGCTAGGAGATATAGTTTGAGGTCTGTAAAACCTATAGTTTTGATATTCAAGCATTTTTCAAGAAACAAGTTCCATTAAAAACCAATTGCTGGACTGGAACGCTAAGCAAAAGGTTACTGTGGGAACAGGGGGTCTTTGACTAGTTTTACTGGATCAAAACCGCGCCCTCTGCTACTGCAGTGGTTAGAAACATTTAGTTAACGGTTTGGTCCGCATGAAGGTTTCATAACCCAGCAATGAATCATCACAGAAAAAGATAAGAAAAAAATTACGGTTAAGACCTATGATGAATCAACAATAAGGACGAAATAACGTACTGTGACACCTAGAAAACCCTGGGGTGTCAAAAAAAAGCTTTGGCATCGCAGAAGTGATTTCTGAAATAAATAATTTCCACCAAATATGAAGGTGTACTGAGTTACTCTTATCACTTTAGAATGAGTCAATTAGCAAAGTAACGGAAGTTACACCACTGGGTGCAAGCATTATTAACACATTAAGTAAAACGATAGGCAATGACCAGGAATGAAAACAATCCAATCTCACATCCCAGCCTCAAAAACAAAAGGGAAAGAAACAAATACGCAAAAATGGTCAAATTTTTACGAAAACTGCGCAAGGTAAACCGAATGAGCAGCTCTTTCCCAAATAGGTGATTATTCAGCTACTCTAATTTAAACAGCAGCAATATTTATTTTTACCTATTTTTTAAAATTACAAAAAAACAGAATAGGCAGCTTTTCAGGTGACCACACTGCTAGAAAACACATACAAGCGGACAAGACACCATGCAACATTAAGGAACCACAACAGGCCTGTTTTCGTTAACTAGTATCAACGGTTTGTCAAACATAGACCAAAGGTATAACACGCAAATCATAAAAAGTTTGTTTCATTAAAACACTTAACATTTTATTTTACAAAACTCATTGACTCTGAAATTCCGCCATAATGTAAATTATCCCAAAGGACAAGCACAAAATTAATTTGCGCTTTGAAAACTTGGGTTCAATGCAATGATAATTTGTCTTAGATCAAGTATATGGCAATTTGAATTTCGTATAGGACAATTGCCAGATTGTTAAGTCTATGTACGGTTAGCTCGGAGAACATCAATGGTATGCCCCCTCGTGACAGGCCGCCAGCGACAACTTCATCTCAAAATGATGCTGCTACTGTAAAGACAGTTTTTACACTTTTTAAGGAAGATGCTCGGTATACTGTGGAAGAGTTAACTCATATATCTGGTTTGAATTCACCGACTGTCTTTTCAATTTTTAAAGAAAGGCTTTGGGTCAGAAAAGAATGCGCTTGGTGGCTATTCCATTGGTTGACTCTAGAGAAAAAGCAGGAGCATGTTAAAACGATTCACAACTTTTAGCAATGTTCAAAAGCAAGGTTTGAATGGTCTTAGATTGTGCTTATCGACACATAGAATAGTATTTTAAATAATAATAAAAAATGATTAACAACAACATAAATATTAATATTTTCACAAAATCTTTATTTGACTATCAAGCTTTCAAAACTAAAAAAATAGATAAATTGACAGATAAATAAAAAAATCAAATAATGCGAATTTATGGAAAAGTCTTGACTTACATTAGTCTTGCGCTGAGCCTTCAGGATGGTCTAAGTAGACATGTTTTTGTCACCTAAGCTTATTCCACAAAATTTATGTATGCCCATTTCAAGCATGTCGTTCTTTTTATGCCCAGAACAAAGATAATTAAATGCGACAATGTGTCTTAGGTTTGATGTCAAGGCTTTTTTAGCTCATCTGAGCCAGTGGCTCCGAGGAAGCTAATATGATGTACACGGTCTGGTGTCCGTCGTCGTCGTCCATTTGTCGAAACTTTCAAACGACTTCTCTTCTGAAGCCACCAGGCCGATCGTAACGAAATTCATATGTAGCTTCGAGAGTTCATGGGAATTAAAAGTTGATCAAACGGTCCTTGTCACATGGCCATCATGGCCTCCGTGTCATATAGGGTAAAGACTGGTTCGATACTGGTCTGCAGTTCGATAATACACGGTCAGCCGAGGATGAACTGCAGTGGGAAGAAGAAGAAGAAGAAGAAACCTGTAAATATCTTTTCCAGAATCAATGGACTGATGGCCTTGAAACTTGTTGTATATAGCATTGGTACACTGGTACAACTAAGATCATTCAAATGATGACCTTGTATTGACCTTTACTTTTATAAAGGCAAGGTCATCTTTTTTCTGGTGTTTTCTTATTAGAACATGATATTTTATGGGACATGTTGAAGAATTATGCCTAACTAGAAATTGTGTCTATCAAACACTTTGCCCCAACCATATCCTTGCCACTAATGGTGTCAAACTTTAGAATGTTTATATCTGAAAAGAGGGTACTTAATTTTTTAAATTAATAAAATATTTTACTAATCAAGAACTACTATTATAAAAAAAATCAGCTTCCTACATCAAGCAATTCAATGGTTGAAAAAATGGCAAATTTAAACAAGGGCCATAACTTCATCAAAGATTTGTGGAATTCTCCCTGAAGTTAATCAGACAATCAACTTCTCATACAAAATAAGTGTACTAAATATCAAGGGCGTGGCTCAAAGTCCTTTTACGATACCTTCCTGACAATATACTTATGCCATTTTTCAAAAGGGACATGACTCTAGAAGGGGGCATAACTTAGAAAAGAAAAAATATGTATCAGCTATTTTTCCATGAGGAATCCATATATGAAAATTCAAAACACTACTCATAGTGGTTATTGACCCCAGTACCTGAATAAGTACTGAATATCAGGCGAAGTAACTCTGTAATCACTGAATGCAGAGTTACCTAAATTGTATTAAAGTATTTAACTTATCAAGGACTACTTCTTTACCAAATATCAGCTTCCTAGGTCAAGCGGTTCAAAATCTGGAATAAATCCGAAATTCAAACAAGGAGCATAAGCCAATTAAAATTTTTCGGAATTCTCCCAAAGGTAAATTTGGTAATAAACTCCTCATACCCAATTAGTGTACAAAATATCAAGGCCATAGCTTAAATACCTTTTGAGATATCTTGCTAACAAGGTATTCATCTCATTGTCTTAAAATGGGCATAACTCCAAAAAAAGGGGCATGACTAGGAAAAGAAAACGGCATGCTTCAGTTACATGTAGTGATCAAGAGAAATTTATATATAAAATTTGAAAACCCTAGCTTGAAGGGTTCCAAAGTTGCAGCATGTATGTAAAAGTGCGACGCACGCACGGACAAGCCCAACGCAATATGCCCCACCAAATTTTAAAAGTTGGGGGCATAAAATTGGCATTTAAAGTCAAATAATAAGTACATAAAGATTTATGGGTACAAAAGGTCAAGGTCATGCTTTGACCTTAGACCCAGGTCTCTGATATTTCTCTCCAAAAGTATTTGGCCATTGTAACCAAACTTCATTGGCAGCCTCCAGAGCTTAAAGGACCAAAAATTTGTTCAAGCGGTCCAGGTCCCATGATCAATATTGCCGCCTCGCCGATATATGGTAAAAACCTAAAACAATCCTCTCCAGAACCAACTGATGGATGACCTTGAAACTAAATATGTAGTATGGGCGATTTGATTACTACCACGATTGTTCAAATGGTGACCTTAGGTTGACCTTGACTCTTTTGCGGCAAGGTCAAATTTGGTTTCTGCTGCTTTTATATGGGAAAATGCTTAAATGTAAGAATTCATTGAACTTGTAGAAGATTATGCTGCACAAGTTGATAAATTCGGTAGACTGGAGGAGTATCTACACTTTATTTGAACAATAGAGATCAAGGTCATTCTTTACCTTTTAATCAATGTTTCTCATATTTTGACTGTTTGAAACTATCATTTGTTTTTTAAATGATGGCCCTAGTATGACCGACCTTTGACCTTTTTACTCAGGTGAGCGATTCAGGGTCTCATGGCCCTCTTGTTAATCAACCAAATGATAAATAATCAAGGATGCTGTCTTATGTTCCGTTGCACTGTTATATTGGATGCGGTGTCATAATAAATCATGCTGACATGGTAACCAAACGATGTATATCATAGAAGTCAGTCAATGTTTTTATACATAATGAAGTCATTTTCATATTAATTATAGCATAAAAACAAAATGAATAGCTAGTTACGACAGTTTTGCATCTAGACTTTAATTAGATTAGGCACTGATTTTAATGCAACAGAACTCTAAACGAACTTATTGCAGGTAGGCCAGTGTAGCGCTGCAATGAAACAGGGTCGTAACAAACAGCGTCGACTGAATTAGCCTTTGTAAGATACTGAAACTGGCAAAATATCCACAACTCAAATGAGACATTTTTGACAGATTACGTAGGTATATTTTGGGATGCCAAATTGCAGAGAAGTCTATTTAAGTTATTAAAGTTACGACCATGTTGCGTTAAACCGGCGAATGAGTGGAATTTATTTTTTGCTTCAAAAGAAGATTACCTTAAAGTTTCCTAGCAGTGCTAAGTCAGCAGGACAGAGACCTCCCCACAACTCTGATTTTCTTTCCAAACATAGATTCTGAATCGACATCGATCTCTGACCTCCAACAGCTGGATTTCCACGCTGAACGGTAAGGATTTCAAGGAGACGTTTTCCACCATCTTCATATGTACTGCCATTTTAATTTATGAAATTGAATACATAGAATTTTCATACTTTATATGAAACATTTTCAAAGGCTTTATGTTTCGTTACACGCTTGGTCACAGAATACGTCTTTTACAGCTTACCTATTGCGGAAACCGTTGCTGGATGGATGGCAGGGTGACTTGCGATTTTGCGTCCTTTTCAACTGTATTTAAGTCATATCAAGACGATGGGTGGGTGATAATGAAAGGCTGTACGCAACAGAACCCCGTTTACGATTGAAAAGGTTCCAGGTAGATCAGCAGGGCAGCGCTTAACCTACTGAGCTACTGGAGCTCCAGAGATCTTGTTGCATTTTGTGTATTATCTACAACAAATTTATCAATGTGTCTCGCGGAATGCGTCAGCAAGAATGGCTCGCGGAGGGCTGCTGGTAGCTTGCCGAGACCTGTCCATCACTTTTTTTTTTTCAAACATTTGTGGTTTAGCAACACGGAGAAAGTTAAGTACAGAATTGCCCGTCTGTCGCACTAAAATCGGTATATTTACGTTTATATTCTTCAACTAGACATTGATTCTTATGATATTTTCATAGCGCCCATACCTGAAAGGTGTTGTTCAGACATGTATAACTCTGTGTAAATGTGGATTGTGGTATAAATATGATTGCAATAACTATAAACAGATTAGGTGAGAATTTCTGACCGCATCTCGAGGAATAGTTGCGTCCTTATAGCGGCTTACACCTAGGTTATTTATCTCTATTTTAATATCAAAATCTAGTCTTCTTTCATGGTTCCTTTCGATCTTCATATTAGAGTTTGTTAACATCTCTGATGAGGAACATCATTTTTTATGTATGCGCGTTAAATACTGGTTCGGTTTACTACTAATTTAACAATAAATAATGGAATGGAACATTTAGACCAAAATTTTATTCTTTGTTGAAGATATGCAGTGTTTTGATATTATAGTTGTACCTTAACCACACTTAGTGCGACAGATGTAATTTTTTCTGTTTTGAAAGGCCTCTGTATTACTCAACTCCAAACATTTGAATAAAAAATGATGGGCAGGTCATGAGAGGCCACATAAATCCCTCTCCGAGCCACACTTACTGATATATTCCGCGAGACGTGGCAGCTGCCGACATAAAAAAGGTACGTCTTACTGTAAACTCGCGAGCGCAGGCGTCTTCCGGCGACTTACTTCAACCTTACTGCCAGAGAAAGATGCAGGTAAAAGCATCGGGAAGGAGACGCCTGCAGCAGTGAGAACCTACAAAAAGCCGACACATACAAAAGAATGGAAGCCAAATTCCGCTAAGATTAATGTCGCTGTAACAAGCCTGTCTTCCAATTTCACCAGATATAGGTTATTTTTTTTATTTCAGCACTCATGTACTGCCTCATATGCTTAGAACCAGAATCAGCTATGAAGCACTGGTTAATGACTATAAACAGAAATTAACATATCATATCATATTTAAACGCTATATCTGAATTAAATTTACAATGAGAAATCTTGACAAGGTGGTAATAAGTGCTGACAAAATAGATAAAATTCGTAAATACAGGCAACAAGAAACAAGTGTTTGTATACAAGTATGATTTACACTAATACAATGGGTGTTATTATTACAGCGACATTGCGGCGTTACTGATATCAATGTTAACAGGTGAAACAAATTTATTTGTCTGATGAGAATGAAAATAATTACTGTTGTTTGCCTTTGTACACTGTTTTAATTTCCGGATCCCTCTGCGATAATGCTAGCGCTTTACAAAGGTATGCTGTGGCTAGAAACCAAACTAAGATGTCATCTTTCTGGATAGAAATAATGTAATCTACCAATGTCCATCTGAAAAAAATATTTTAAGCTAAAAGTTGTCGTATTACCATCCCCTTTCTAATGACAACTGAAACACCGATGTGACCGCATGTCAGGAATGAGAATGCCACCTTATTTGGTTAATAATTTAATTGGTGGATACGTAGTCCGAAGATGCACTCTAGCTTTAGGCGCTGTGGTTTCCAAACGAAACATAATTGTGGTAGAGTACGGACACTCAGCGCTTGTTCTTAGAACACACTTTCCGGGCTTGACAAGATTTCTGCGCTATGTTAGGCAGGTTAGAAATCTTGACCATCAATAGCCGAAAATAGCCTATACGACAGTTTGTATCACGTAAATAGGCATTAAACATGTCGCGGTCAATGCAGCTACGGTATCAGTTTGGTGTTGTACTCGTTTGATTTACAATTCTTCTCAAAATCCTGTTTGTCGTATTTCTTCTGTTATAAGACGGGGATTTCCCCCTCGCAAAACAATCTAAAATCTAGAACTGTCTTATAAGACAGACCTAGATTTTGGGGACTGTTTAAGAAGGAAAATATTCATCTCAAAACCGAATTCATATGACTTATTAGCAGAATTCATATGATTTATTAAAATATTTGGAATCATTTTAGAGATGAAAAATCACCGTTTTATAACTGAATAAATACGGTAATTTATCATTCCTCAAAGCTATGAGTTGAACAAAATATTGCAAATAGTATTATGCTTACAATTCACCATGAAACCATGAAAATAAAAATGTACAGTAATATCAAGCCACAATTAAATATTTCACACTATGAAGTGCCCCATCAAAACAAATAATAATGTGTGGCTGTAACTTGAATAGCGTGGAATAATTCTATTGCCAAATATTAAGACGTAAAAGTGGTCAAAGCACTCGAGTCATAAGTCTGAAGAGCTTTATTATGACCAGAAAATATGACTTATTCTAATGATTTGAAAACTCTACTACAATTTTAACACGATACTGCATTGATAAGTGAGTAGGATAATTTTCTTTCAGTGGAATATGAAAAATCATTTCTGATTGTACACATAATTTAGCGCTAATGAAAACGTAAGTTCGAAAAATGTTAACACCGATTCAGTTTCTTTCCTCTGTCAGCTTCGATTAGATATTACAAAATAATTACCATAGAGTATTTTATATCTTCACGAGAAAAGTATTACTCATTTTGCTTACCTATTCAGCTGTCTAAGTTTACACGGAAAACATGTCCTTTCCTAGACAAATCACTATCAACAACCTGCTTTAGCAAGACTAAAAACGTGTCAGGCAGTCAGAGTTTGCGACAAAACGGAAATAATTTACGAAAAAAGCGTTTTGTAAAAAGAACAATTATTTCACTTAAGAATTTGTCGAAAAATTTAAGGGAAAATGGTAGAGACTCTATGCTGTCATTTTAAAGTTCTCTACCTATTTCTGTATTACATGTTCTAGATACCGAGGCGAAAAAATTCTACGATAGAAATCATCCATAATATGATGCTGCGCTCTTGACAAGATGTTACCCTCAACATGCTCTTCGTCCATTAATCGATTCTGAAACAAATTACAAAAGGTATGTTTGTGCTCAAAGTTTCAGCTTCATACCATCATTAATTCATGAGAAATATATGATTTAATAGCTGAACCCTGTGATAGCAAAATCTGAAAAAAATATTTGGCACTGAGGGGAACTTTTCACTATATATTTGGCAGCGGAAGTGTTAAAGTTCCTTTTATAAATAAAGGAATTGAATTTATTGAATTACATAAAAGATAGATCCGTCACTTCATCCATACCTAAATATTTTCAAAATTCCAAACCACCAACAATGTGTTATAAATATAATAAGCCCATAAGAAACACTATGTTTAATTTCAATCAGCTTGTTTCAGGTCTTGACATTCATGCTAACACCCCTGAGTCATGAGACTGTAAAGATATTAAATTCATTTATCCGGCAGCTGGTCATGTTATAAATGGAAATTTGAAAATCATTTCAGATTCAAGAATTCGTTACATAGTTTCTAAGGGTCCAAAATACAGATTTCCTTCTCGCATCGAGTTCAAAAAATGTAGGGAAGAAATAGCATCTGCAGTAATGCGTTCGGTGATCGATGATGTAAATGAGAGTATGAAGAGCCTCGTGCCTTAAAGGCATGGAAAGTAGGCATCTTAAATATAGTAGATAAACGTATTAAATTTTATTCGCAAAACTTTCACCTTTCACCCCTTAAACCTAATCCTACTTTTTGACATCTACAGCGAGGTATCCAAGAATTTCATTGAAAGTATGTTCTGGTTCCAGCAGACAAGACCGCAAACATTGTTGTTGTTGTTTGAGGAATATATAAACCAGGGGCTTGGCGGTACAAGGGCCTCCAAAGAAACAAAGAAATAGTTGTTCTTTTTACAAAACAGAAAAGAGTTCTGTAGTTAAGCGACATTGCAGCCATTTACCCCTCAAGGTTTTTGGTAATGTTAGGGAACGCCAAGACAAATTTCCTACAATGTATTGGTTACCTAAGCTTCATAAAAAACGTATAAAGTACGATTTATTGCCAATTCTAGTTCTTGTACTACTGCTGAAAGTTCTAAATTATTGACTTCCTGCCTCACTCAAAATCATGTCATAAGGTACTGTGAAAAAGTTTATGAAAGGTCAGGTAAATATTTCTTTTGGTCTGTTTGACATTCTGGTGGGGCAATTAATAAATTGAAGATGAGAGGTTCCGTGCTACCAGTTTGTCAACTTATGTACTTAGGTACTTTCGTTGCAGTTGCATTTGTTTTATGTTCGGTGCTGTTTGATTTATTGTGTTTTTATAATAAAAAATAAGAAACAGGTAAAAATAGTTGTTAAATGTTTTCCATATAATTTGTTAAGTCTGTTGTGTGGTACATGTGTGCACCGCGGCGGAGGGTGACGGTGAAGGTTCGGGCCCAGTAAAACCGGTTTAAACCCCCAGTAGTTATTACTGACCGTCCCAAGGTGGTACTTTCGTTGCGGTTGCAGTTGTTTTATATTCGGTGCTGTTTAATTTATTGTGTTCTTATTTTAACCCTTCTTTAATAAAAATAGAAAATAGGTAAAATAGCTGTTAAATGTTTTTCATATAATTTGCTTAGTCTGTTGCAACCCTTCTGAAGGTTTAAATTATTTAGTTCAGTAAAGAGAGCCGAGTTGCTACCTATTTGGGAAAGAGCTGCTGACTCGGCTTATCACTTGTAATTTATTGTTTGTTGGGATGTCTTTGTCAATCTTTTCCTTTGATGTTGGGGATAGGGTTTGGGATCTGATTCAGTCAGTTCCTGAAGTGTAGTTACTCTTTTTAAATATAGTCAATTTTCCCGTGTGTGTGTGTCTGTGTTTTCCCTATTGGTTTTGCGAGCGGGATGTGTGATTTGATTGTATTAATTCCTGATCAATGCCTATCATTTTACTTTCTATCAAGCACATCTGTGATGGTCTGCAATGACTCTTACAGATTTCAGTCTTACTCTATAAAGTTGCAATTAAATTTACTGGCAATATTCAGTGGGACATATTTACGTTAAAATTGTTATTTGGACCAGTTCATAACTAGTCACAGTATTAAGAGTCTACATTTTGGTTATTTCTTTGAAGCAAGCCAAAATAAGGTATATATTGTTGGATATTGGCGTTTTATGAGTAACGCAGTATTTTTTTTTCAAAGGGATTTTGCCATTGATATGGTCAGCCATCATAGTAGAAGAAATAAACGTTATTGCTTTCCATCTCGCTTCATCTTTCAGACATCTTGTGGTTAAAAATTACGTAAATATATTATGGTTCACCATCACTTCAATTGATTTGAAGTGTAATGTTAACCATCACAAAGAGCATGACGGACAAACATAAAGTCCCCCGACTGTTTGGGAAAAATTGGAAGCAGACAATACAAATAAACGAATAATAACAAAAACTGAGTATACCGAAGGGCTGCATTCGGCCGCTCAGATTTGCCGGAGGGATAATACCAGTTATTTTGTATTTTCAATAGGAGGCTTGACTGAAAATTTATATGGCTTCAGAAAAATATAAACTTACAATACGACTAGTATACGAACATCATTTGAAGAATTAAATTATTTTACAATCATAATTTAGGCATAGCACGCTCGATGTAACTCCAAACATGATTAAATGCTTTCTTACTTTTTAGATAGAACAGCCCAAATCATCAGTTCTTTAAATGGATATGTTAACTTTTCTTCTTGTCCGAATTCTGGGATGTAACACTCTGGCAACAATAAGTTGTGAACGATCTCCTTTAATAGTTCAATTTGTTCAATTTTCTGCGCTGGCTGTTCTAGGACAAAAGTATCACTTAGTCTCCGTCTTTTGAAAACAGCTTGTAGTGGATCTTTCACCAAATACTGGAAAATATATAACAGCTACTTGCAGTGTGCGGAATCAACAATTTTCGAACAGGCACATGGCAATACTTCTAAAATCTGAAAACATGTGTTTGGAAATTTGGAAAGTACTATGCCCAAAGCCTAAAAGCAACAGATCGCTGAAGGAAATGGTCAGTACTAAAAGAATAAACGAAATGCGTTCAAAAGTAAATCAGTTAACTTTCTTATATTCTAAAATCAGCTGACAAAGTTTCAGGTCTTCAGTTCATATACGTTTCGAGATATCTTGCTGACAAGTTTCAAAACCTGAAATTCGCAAAGGGTCATAACGTGAAAAAAGTTCATGGAGTTCATTCGAAAGCTAATAAGTAAACCAACCTATCATCTCTAATCAGCCGACCATGTTTCAAACTTAAATACCTTTACAGATATCTTGCTAACAAGTTAAAATTGCCGAAATTTTCAAAAGGGCCATTCAGGTTCAATGATAACATTTATCAAAATTCGTTTAAATGTTCATCTCTTAATTGACTCATCATCTCTAACCAATTAACCAAGTGTCAAGTCCCTAGCTTTATACATTTTGAGATATATCGCTGACAAGGTAAAAAGATAGGAATGGTCAGGAATTAATACAAACTAATACCACATCCCGCTCGCAAAACCAATAGGGAAAGAATCACACACACACATGGAAAAATTGACACAAATTCACAAAAGATACGCATGGTCCACCGAATAGAATGAGCAGCTCTTTCCCAAACAGATGGTCATTCAGCTACCCTAAGCAAAAACAGCATCAACATCTATTTTTATCTATTTTAGTTTGAACTTACAAAACAAAACAAAACAAAAGACAGATTGGATAGCAAAACAGGTGACCAAACCGCCAAAAAACATAGACAAGCGGACATAACACAACGCAACGGCAAGGAACCATAACAGAAGTACCGCCTTGGAACGTTCAGCAAAAGATTACTGTTGGGGGGGGGGGGGCTTAAACACGTTTTACTGAATTCAAACCTCGCCCTCTGTAGTCTGCTTCTGCCATGGTTAACTGTTTTGTCCGCATGAAAGTTTCCTAACCCATCAATGAAACATCATCGGAAATATTCCAATCACGTACAAGACCTATGATGAAGCAGAGATGAGGACTCGACGGAAATAACGTATTGCGACATAAGAAGACTCCTGGGAAGTCAAACATTGAAAAGTGATTGCAAACAGTCACTGAAGATTAGAATTATAAGAGCATTAAATGAATGTACGGGGAGACTTTATAGGGTCACCACTCAGCACAACCACAAAAGCTCTGATATGCAAAGTAAAATGTTTACAATGGTG
This sequence comes from Ctena decussata, assembly GCA_963989385.1. NCBI lineage: Eukaryota > Metazoa > Mollusca > Bivalvia > Lucinida > Lucinidae > Ctena > Ctena decussata. The sequence continues at coordinate 42,232,009 of OZ022514.1, forward strand.
TAATTTTCAAAGGTCATAACTGTAAAAAATGACAGAATTTATTCAAGAGTTCATCAGTTGTTTAAGTTATCAGCTGCAATTGGCTGAGAAAGCTTCAAGTCCCTAGCTTAACAACGTTTTGAGATATCTTGCTTATAAGTTTAAAATGTGGAAATTTTCAAAGGCCATTACTGACGAAATTCGTTAGTTACTTTACTTATCATCTCCAATCAGCTGACTAAGTTTCAAGTACTTGGCTAAAATAATTTTGAGATAATTTGCTGACAAGGCAGAAAGGCTATACTTTCGACAAAATTACACGGAATTCGCTCAAAAGTAAATCATTTTATTTACTTATCATCTCTAGTTAGCTGATTAAATCAAGCCCCTAGCTAAAATACTTTTTGAGATATCTTTCTGACAAACTTAAACTTGATGAAATTTTCAAAGGGTCATAATCTACCAAACATTTCTTATTAGCTGACAAGGTTTCAACCCCCTAGATAAAACACAGTTTGAAATGTTTTGCTGGCGAGATTTTCATATAGTATAACTCTAAAAAGGGAGACAGCTTGGGTAGGAATAAAATATGGGCAACTTTTTATGAAGAATCCATATATGAAATTTTAAAACTCTTGCATGCACGATTCTTAATATACGAGGGGCGTTCGGAAAGTTTTGCAAATGACATAATTTCTCGGTAACCACCATACAGACAGAACTTCTGATTGCAAAATCACATAAAGCTATATTATGCGAAGAGAATCTGCAAACAAGGTGCATTTTTTAAAAAAGGACGCATTCTTAACTTCTTTGAAAGAGGTATACTCTAAAGACACTGAAGAATTTTACTTTAGTAGGCCGTAATTCATATATCAGCAGTCTTTGATATCTTTTTATCTTTGTTAGTTAAAGACAATGCCCAGACAATGTTGTTCTGTAAATATCGCGGAAATTAGTTTTAATCTGGTTTCCGTACAGGGCCGGGAATATTAATTATCCGTACTTTATGCTGTAGCAATTTCTCCATTTCTACTAAAATTTGATGATTTTGTAATGAAAACAAGTGTATAAGCATTCAAAATATTGTCAGCAAGAGCATTTACATGGGTCAACGAAAACCTGTCAACAAATTCAAATTAATGATAAAAATGAAGCCTCTGTAAGCTTTCAAAAATGACGTTAACGTAAAATTCAATAACGTCGTAAGAACTGCGCATTGCTTTGCAAGGAATAAATCGATAACGGTTGCCGCTCTTCTAACTTTTGTATGGATATTATAGGTAACGATGGACAAGAAAATGACAAAGATTAATTTGGTATTTACAAGGATATTTGACTCGTATGCCTAACACTGAAAAGATTTTGCATATAAAATTAGCCCAGTGGTATGACTGGGGCGTATTAAAATGCGTTGCAACTCAATAAGGAAAAGTGTCTTTGTATAGTGTTTGGTATCATTGTAAAGACAAAATGAAGTGCTTTCAGTACATGCATAGCAGTTGTACCCAGCATGCTCTTAAACAAAGTCATGAGGCCATTTGCAAAACTTTTCGAACGCCCCTCGTATGGTCTGAAAAGCGTATCAAACGGCCACACGAATGAAGATGAACATACCAGAAGAAATTTACCCTTTCAAGCTCTTCGAAGTTGGGGACGTAAAAATCCCGCTCGATTCCGGTGTGAGTTTTTATTTACCAACTTGTAACTAATGAATGTCGTGTGCGTTTTAACAGTAACAAGAAAAATCTTAAAAAAAAGGTAATCGACGCTGATTAAATGGAAATGTGTTTTGTATTAAGTCTCTAGATGAAGAGTTGACGAATATGAAAAAAGTAAGCTTTGTCGGTAGGCACCCACAACCGTAATTTTGACACTGGGAAGCGACAATGACCTATCTCAAGATTGAGCTGTCCAATTTGGACTGTCCAAACTTGAGATTGACCTGATTCAAAAAAATTACCAACATGATGCAATGTTTGTTTGTGTGTACATCTACACTGAAAAAAACGTTTTGAATATCTGTGTCTGTTTTCGATAAAATGTCCATTGTAAAGGACGGGTTACACTCTGGCCGTTTTTGTGCCCACGACCGATCCTGATAAAATTTATGTTTATAAAAGCTTGGCATTTGGCAGTTTATATAAGCACATTTTTAAGTTTGCGGTTTCATAAATAATCACATGACTTCCGGATATGGCATATGGGGTGCTGAACGGGGTACTCTAAGTACCTGCGTTTTTTTCGATATAATCAGCAATTTCGCTTGCATATCAGCCCTCCAAACTGACAGATATAATACTTTTGGTTCTTATCCATAGCTTAAAAGGGATATTTTCGCTCAAACTATCTACTAAGGAGAAATTTTATTTGAATTTTACGAAACCTAAGAATAGTAGATTTTACATGTGTCTATTAACACAATAATAAGCATGTAAAGAGTTTGCTTTTGTGAAAATAATGAAAACAATGAACAGGATGTCGATTATCACCCACAAATTTTGTTAAGCCAATGTATTCTTGGTAAAACGCTTTTGCATGCTTGTGTTCTGGCGGCAAGTGCGTGAACAGGTCATCAACCTTCTTCTTGTCTTAAGCACTATTTACTATTTCTACATATAATGAAAGCTTCATCATATCAAATATTAATCACGTATGAAATATTACGCATTTATGGATGGTACACAGGTACAGATGTTTAAAATATTAGACAAAATCAGTGAACCAAGAAATATAGGTCACAGGGACCTACATTTAGTACCATATGAGACGCAGCGCTGAAGTGACTTAATATTCTAAGTCCGATGAAGATTCAATTAAATATTAGTTCGAAATAAAACATTAATTCAATGGATTATGAAATACAACGACCTACAAATAGTATGACGTCATTTGCAAAGTCTGAAAAGTCTGACTAAACCATTGTCTTTAGTACGATGCATATATAATGTTGAATATATAATGAAAAGAAAAGTGAACTTTTAAATATATGTCACAGTAACCTATAACTAGTATTCTTTTTTTTGCATTGTTTGACTGACCAACTATTTGTAATTATGTTGCGAATCCAAAAACCGTGTTGAGATATAAGTGAAAATCCTGGTCCATGCATAAAGTTCAAGGACTCAGTGTACATGGATGCTTTTCAGTGCAGCTCATACATTTTAAAGATATGGTCTGATCAAATATCAGCATACCTACACCAAAGATATTAAAAGAGGTAAGGAAAAATCACGTCCAAGTAACTTTTCATAGAAAGTTAGTGGACCAAATTCAAGGTCACAGAATTTTACAATGCATCAGCATCTTGCAGAGGGATACATCATTTGACCACGTCGCAACATTATAACATCAGAGGTTATATCACAGCATGATGATCGAGGACATTCAGTTGAACGCCTTACATACGCACAAAACGCCATACCTATACGCATGCCCAGCGCTGCGCCCCCTTTCCTCCCCCTCCCCCCCCCACACACGGAATCCTTGGCGGGGGCATTTGGAACATATACTACATAGATGAACATTTTGGAAAAGACGTGTGGTGTCAAATAATGCCTCTTTTTCTATCAGTTACAAAATATACTTCTGCGATTTTGATATAAATCCTTTAGTCCAATTGTTGAATACATGAAAATTTACCTAAAAAGTTTATTTTTCGTTTACTCCTACCCTCGTAACCATTGTAATATAACCCGATTGTGATAAATATGTATATGAGGAATAATTATGTATAAAAATTGTAGTGGTTACGAGGGTAGGATGAAATGAAATTTGGATGCATAGTGGATGTTGGTAGTTCAAATTCCCATAGGCTCAATGTTAAATGTTGCAGACAGTAGGTATTCAGCCGCTAAATCAACTAAAAATGCATTAAAAAGGCATTAGAATACGGGAAATGAAATCGTACAGAATAAACTAGAAACATATAGCTATTATTTCTACATGTTTTTGTGGTTATCTGCCTACCTTCGAAAATCGGCCTTTTCAGTGGGCACATTGCAATTATAGTAAAGTGTAACTCGTCCTTTATAAACAAGAGAAACATTTTGAATTAACATCTGACAGAGTGCTAGTATTCACACAGTACAGTACAACTGAAAAAAAAGAAGATTTAATATTCATTGATCTTTGATATTATTGTCTAAAATTTGACATACGTGTTATCTGACGATGAAATGTGGAACAAAAGTAAAATCATATTTTTCTTACTATTCAGAACGTATTGTACTCGGTTGCGCCGAGAAAAAAGACCAGTCGAATTATAGAAGAACCTTTAACAAATTGCGACAAAAGTTTCTTTTTGACAGTTATTAATTCCTTAGACCTTCATTCTATTGAATTAGAAAAAAATCGGAGAATGCAAAGCTTGATTTTGTTCTCATGATTTGTTTTTAAAGGATTTAAATCACTGAAGCTACTTTTGTCTGCTTCTTAATAATATTTCCTAGGAGACTGACTCTCCAGAGTCATTAATATACAGTAATATACGGTTCTTTAACTTTTTATTTACTATTAAGTTTGCTGACTATGGTTTACCGGTCACTCGTATAATATTTTGCTAATGGTTTACTCTACCCAACAATGCAAATTTTGCTGTACCATAGACTCAGTTCAGATGCACAATAAGTATGGTAATGACGATTGTAAATAGAATCACTGTTTATAAATGAAACCTGTGGCAGAACATATAAGAAAACTAGCTGAAACTGCTGTAACGCCTGTTTATCATAAGACGGGGCCTCTGAGAGTGTCATAACTTCATGCATTAAAATATTGATCCATAGGAGGATAAATATGCCAATAATTAAGACGTTCTTTGTAATATTAGATGTTGAAGTCTATAACATCTTAACTTTTACTAGTGTTGAAATATTTACGTTCCTGGAATGATGACGTTTTAACAAAACTTGTTATAAATACAAAACCTCATTACAACATATGTAGAGAACAAAAACAGTAACTCCAGTTGAAGTTTTAACGGAACTACACCCCTTTGCAATTTTAATATGGAACTCTTGACTGCTGTTAAATTTTACTAAATTGGTTGACAATATTTTCAAATAAAGAAAATGCTTGTTTAAAATGTCATCAAATCATTTACATATAATAAGAAACGTAAGTGTACTATTTTCATTTGTATCAAATTATACCGTTTATCAATATTTCAAACGGAAATCATGTCGCTCCATAGATCTGAAACTGTTGAACCTGATATTAATGTAAGCGTCGGATGTGTAAGGAATTCCGGGTCAACCAATAAGCATAAGAGATATGCGCTTCAGTTCTTTAATAAATTCAAAAATAGCGATCCTTTGAAACAATAGAAATTAAATAAAATAAATAAAAACATATTTCTAAACAAATACACACTACTCAACCACAAACAGGTTTAGTCTACATCGTATTCCGAATTAAGCCGATACTTTTCATTGAAAATTTATTTTCTTAGGCTTATTTAAAAATAAATCCGTATTTTCTGACTAAATAGACTTGCTTTTTACAGAAAACGGTTGCCTATCTGATAGAAAATAAAACAAAATCGCTTACCGACTATGCGGTCATATAAGGCTTCGAAACCAGTTCATCAGCAAATAATGATGTTTCTGTCGGTTGTCAACGTAATTTTTGAGTAATGTGACAATAACACAACGTAACGTTAATGTAACGTCGCGCGTTTGGCTTAATTCACGGTTCAAACAATGAACGCGCTAACAGTGAAATACTACACGCTAATTTTTTGATTAAACGATATTTTAAACTGGCTTCAGTTCTTACAAATGTCCATCCCATAATTTATCATCGAATGATGCTTCTTTCACAGACTCAGTCCTGCCCCGTTTTGATTTTCGAAATGGAAATCTTGTATTCTTTAGAATTGGTTTTATCTTTTCTGCAGCTAATTTTGTGTCACGAGGCGGTCGGAAAATGTCTCCCTTGGATCATCATAGTGTAGATTATCATATTTTCTGGTCCTTTGGACTCACTGGGCTCATTCTGTTTAATTTAAAAATACAGTTCCGCTGAAACTGGTTCTGTGGAGCGCTGGCACTGTTGCATTACACAACTGCATATGAAAAACAACTTATTAAATCTTGTTTGTTTAATTTTTTTCTTTGCTTTCAGAGTACCATCTTTGAGAATTTACTTTATTCTAATAGTTTAAATTGATGGAAAGTATTGTGACATTTACAAGCTAGGGACTAATTTAAACTATCAGCAGATGACATAAATAGAGTAATAACCATAACTCCAGTTTCAGATGTGATCGTATTATGACCCCTTTTTTATGTTGTAAGTGTAAATTTTGTTATCTTTGCTGAAAGTGCTTAAACGTTGTAGGTATTTGCACGAAAATTTGCAGAAATTTTAACATTATTAGACGACATGCAGAGCACAAGGACAGTACATACGATTTCGTCTTGAAAAGACTTATTTTCCTTTGTTTTTGGTTCATTTAAGTTCATGTCTGCTAGATTACTGTAAAGTCTTTAAAGATATATTCACGCAAGTAAGTGCAAATATAGACACTAGACAAAGAACACAAATCGTAACAACATATTCGTATCTGACAAATTGCATTCCTTTCCAAATGTGTTTAGTATTTTATTTCTCCAAAAACTATATGTTTTATATTAATAATCAAGTGACAGAAGCCTTCTGTTTCAACTGTAGTTTCTCTTGTATGGGCTATCTATTGCAACCCCATGGATACATACATGCATAGAATCATGGAAAAGTCTAAGATCTGAATTAAAATGATTTTTTTTCTGAATCTTATCCTAAACGATCGATTTTACATAACCCTCTTGATATTATGGAGAGCTGGAAATAGTGATGTGCCGAAGATGGGTTGGGGAGAAAGAGGAGAAGATATAATAAATAGAATCTTCAATTTTAGTTCTTTTGAACTCAGGGAAAACTGGTAAATTGCTCGCTAAAGAATCAGATCTTACATTTATAAATTCCTTAATACAGAGAACTCCTTTAAGATCCTGTATTTCGTACCATGTTTATGCTACATGTAAATTAGTCAGTTTAGTCACTGACCTTCAAAAATCACTACAGATTTTAGGGCTGAATAAAGAGGGTGGAGTAATGTATACCATTTGGCATATTCAGATGGCATTACATTCAATAAGGAAAAGCCACATATACAGTCTTAAATTTAAAGATTGTGGTGGAGACTGTAGAGTTTCTTAGAAATAAAACTCACAGCAGCATTGTCGTCATATTAAACATTACATATAATTGGTATATTTAGCACTCGAAAAGGTGCTTGTAAAATTCAGAAAAGTCAAATTTCACATTATCCGTTTTTATCTTACTTTTGGTATAACAGATATGACTGTTTTTGAAATACTTTTATTGCTATTTGTTTTTAAATCGTTTATTTCTGGACTAAATGTATGCTGTGTAATTTAAAAATTTGGATAAACGCGTCTTTGGAAACATACTATCGATCCTTCTCCGCGTGATTCGATATCTAAGTTTGATCCTAACAGTTCGAAAACGTTTTTAAAAACGATGATTTGATTGATTGATTAGTTGCTTTACGTCCACGGTAAACAGCTGTGGTCATGTCGGGACGGTCAGTTAACCTAACCACAATATTCCGTGGCAGGCTTAGACCCTCTAAGCGGTTAACCAGTACTAAGTGCACATACTTTCACCAGAAACTGATAACTGCCCTTCTTGAATCAGCGGAAGGAGAAACAAAAATACGTGGCCAGACCGGGTATCGAACCAGGACCTCTGACTTATAAGTCAGGTGCCCTACCGATTGCGCTAGGCGGCGGCATTTCAAAAACGATAAAAATAGGTTACTGAAACGCAGAGACTTTAGGTGTCTTTGAATGGCCTTAAATTTCATAATAAACGTAACTGTAGGAAATTACTGTCGATTTCACTACAATAAGACCAGCATGATAACGCCAAGCTTTGAAAGAGGATCGATATAATTAAAGTTAAAATCCTCTCAGAAATATTTAATTAAAAATCATGTGACAAAATACAAAAAAGTAAACACAGACGTTTTATGTGCTCAAAGTACTTATGAGATATGCATTTAATGTTTTTTTTTATTGTTTTTATGCCCCCAATTTCGAAGAACTTGAGGGGGCAATTTAGAAGTTGAGGGGCATATTGGTTTGGTCCTGGTGTTCTATTTATGCAGTTTTCTTTAAACTAGTTGAAACAACATATGCATGTCAGAAAGGATGCTATTTTGAACAAATATGTATGTCCATGTCTTCATTTACTCAGAAACCATGCTCTTTTAAGTGAATTTGAATGGAGGCCATAAAAAAGTTCTTATCATACCAGGTCCTAAGAAATCATTCATTGTCAAGGAAAACAATTCGATAGTCTAAAAACTTGTCTCCCTTAAGCTAAATAGCTAAGATACATGGTGGTGTACCAAAAGTAAGTTGCACTCTAAAATTTTGCCTGCATCAGGACCTGTTACTGTATGTTATCGGTGTCGCGTGAAAGGTACATAGCGCCTGAGCGAACATGAGAGACACAGCTCTGTCTGCGCATCCGTAGTCTGATTAGATTCTTTCATTTTGACTGTAGCATCTGTTGATCCTGGCGACTGTAAAATATCAAAATTTAACTCCCTTGTCAGTATGCGGGGCTGCCCGAGCTCATTTGATTGTTTACCTTATGCATATGGCCTTATGTCCTTTTCCGTGAAACGCCAATCAATAATTTCGACCCTACCTTATCGTCACTGTATAATCTGGCGAGCATGTTTACTGACAGAAACTGTTGTATGTCGCAGCAGCCAACACGAGCAAATACGGTGCATGCCTCTGATTGATCTTGCAAAAGACAGTTCTTGAAAGTCTCTTTCAGGTCGTTTTTTTCTGTAACAGAGAGAAAAAATCGTTGAACTTTAACACAGAAATATAGTCATATCTAGGAAATAGCTGTAGGCCCAGTAGCTAAATGGGCTAAGCGTTCTCCTGCTAAGCTAGAGGTCTGGCTTGAATCGTGCCGGGGGCAGAATTCTTTCCAACCGTAAACGAGGTTCCATTGTACAAAGCCTTTCATTATCAATCTTCTAGCGATTCGGTATGACCGAAAAAACATTTGACAAAGTTGTAAAACCTCAGTCATCCATCCAGTCAGCAAGCCAGTCATCATTAATAGGGCACAGGCAGTACGCCAAATAGGCAATTATACATATATGGCAATACTGAAACATGACATTTCAAGAAAATAAATGTCACATGGACCCTGGTCGACATCTATCGAGCTGCAATATATTCCAGATGTATCTGTTAAAAATTAAAATTTGCGAAATGACCAATACTAGTTTGGTATAAAATTCATTTTAAAAGAACTGTCAACGTTGTACATAGCCTATTTATTATTACTCATTTTCATGTTTTCTATTTTAAGTAACAGCGGCCATCCTGGAGGGTCTACATGTTTAACTGCAAGGAATTATCTGCCAGGCATAATTTCAAATTGTTTATTGGTTCTTCAGAGACTTTCATTTGAGCAAATATACAAAGAATGTAACAATGATCTTATTTTACTTGAAAAATCTATCATTTTTATAATTTTAGAATCGAGATTTAAATGAGAGGTCAAACCAAATTTAAGTCAAATTACCCGAGATGTTGTAAAGAATAAGCTAATCCTGTTATTTTTGCTGTTTTAATCAAGCAGCTTCCATCTCAGTTTCTCGACCAGGCTGAATATTACAGATAGTTTAGTCGTGCTCCATATGAAATATCACAACCATAGGAGTTGTGTTTAATTTTCATGATAAACGTATTATATACCAAGCACAACTTCTAACCAACCACTTGCTTTGTCTTTAACACTGTCATAAGAAGATGGTATCTGGACAAAATTTCCTACATTCAGAACACCCTTTTAGTCATGTAAAAGTTTTCAAAGAGATCAATACTCTTTTTGTATTTTTACTGGCAGCACAGGGTGTACACGTACCCCCATCTTTGAAATTCGCAAGGGTAGGGACTGTGATGAGGAAAGTCTTGACATTGTGACTGAAATTTGGAATTCTGTATAAGAATGTTGCTTTATGATGCATTCTCAAGTTCAGATAATCAATTTCTAAACATTCGCACAAATGATAAGTATGTGCTAATAAGATTCCGAAATGTGCTTCTGTCCGAATCATGACAGAATGCTGAAATGTTGCAATTTTTGGAAACAGGCATGTCATTTTCTTTCACTTAAAAATGGTATACCGATATATGATTTTATTTCAAGTGGTACCTGATTTATTTTTACAATTCCTGATTGTAATCAAAAATGAAAACACTTGTCCGATAGTACTTTTTATTTTTTGGAAAAAGAGATATAAATAAGTGATCCGTTAAATGTTGGTTATAGTGTATATACTGTGATGAAAAATGTTTAATCTCAAATTACCACTAAGTTTTTCTTCCAGACGCTCAAAAAACACATATTAGCAGACAAACAGACAAATTCCTATGGTTGGGGATATACAAACCAAAGGCTTGTAGCAGAGTGAGGTTTCAGGCATTTTATCGTGGAAAATTCGTTATAGATATATCAAATGGCGTCAGCGGATTATACAGAAAAGGAAACATCGTTGAAAAAGGAAAAGGTCCGCGCTAAATCGACGTTTACACGTTCCAAAAACAAATTGCTAGTTTTAGTAGAAGATCAAAGCATGCAAAACCGTCGAAAGATACAAGAGGCTTGCTATAGATTGGATAACTCTTTGAAAAGCGCAGAACATGTGATGACAAACTTATCAGAGCTTTATATGAAAAATAAAGAAACGGAAAGGAGAAAAAGGTCGTCCTTGAGATGGTAAATAGAGGAGGAATTCACTTCTGTGTTTGAGGCAGAAGGCTGTATCTTCATTAGCTTAAAGTGGAACAATCGAGTGGAAGGTCAGACATACTCTCGATCGTATTGATCCATAGAATTAACATTACTGATAACTCAGAGACATGTCAAAAGGAAGTAATGACTGGATAACGAGAAACATCCAAGAAGGCAGACATATCGGTCCCAGTAAAAAAATCATAACCTTGAACCAATCAAAGTTAAAGAAATGTCCGCCTACCCTGCATTTGAATCACAGAAAATGGATAAGAGTATGAATCAGAACAAAAAAGAAAATGCCGGGTAATGAACTGGTTCGTTACTGACATAGCTATGCAAATTTAACATAAAAAGCAACGATATTACTGCAGTATCGCCCCAGTAGGCAATGAAAACAGGATGAAAGCGTCGATAGCGCCCCTGCCCAGGAAGAACGCAAGTTACTACAGCTTCGTCAGTATTTGTCCGGAGAAGCTCTAAAGGTAATACGTGTAGAAAGTCTGGGACATTCAGCCATAGCGTACAAAGCAGAAAAAGATCGCTAAGAAAGAAAATAACGAGGAAAGCGTCGACAAAAAGCGACCTATCTTGAAGGGTTAGTACAGTTCCGACAGATACGACATGGTAATGCGAGAGACATAGAACAGTTTGCAGATTAACTTGACATCGCAATGATAAATCTAAAAGAAGCCGGTCCACATTCTGAGCTGGGAGATTGTTTGCTTTATTTCAAACTACAACGCAAGTTACCAGAAGCAATGCTAGCTCAATACCATCGCCGGATTTTTGTAAACCACAAGGATGAGTCAGTTATAACCTTACGAGCATGGATTATCCGAGAGTCTGAATTCAAAATAATCGCCTCAGAGACAGTCCATGGATTAACGGGAAAAATAGCAAACAATGCCTTAGCACGACCAGCGGCTGGATACGGAAATCAACGGACTTTTTTTTCGGAGAAGCAAAGGATCGTCGAAGCTTGCAGAAATTGCTTTGCCAGGAATGCGGGAAACAACATGGTATATGGAACTGCCGGAAATTAAGTCGTAGGAGCGGTGGAATGTGGCAAAATGGGTAGAGCTTTGCCATCATTGCTCAGCTGAGGGGCATCAGGGAAAATCATGCCCTAGAGGTCGACCCAGAGGACAAAATGGCTTGCAGAAATTGCTTTGCCAGGAATGCGGGAAACAGCATGGTATATGGAACTGCCGGAAATTAAGTCGTAGGAGCGTTCCAGGTCGGTGGAATGTGGCAAAATGGTTAGAGCTTTGCCATCATTGCTCAGCTGAGGGGCATCAGGGAAAATCATGTCCTAGAGGTCGACCCAGAGGACAAAATGGGTGTGTAGATTTGCACCACAGGTTACTACATAAGCAAAGACCTATCCAACAGAAGTCAACCTTTTTAAGAAAATACGGAGTTAAAGCGTCCCAGAAATAATTGGTTTGAAAAACGGGCGTACAGCAAAAGACAATCTGCTAACAAATGGAGCTACTTCCCTCACGGAGGGGAACGATCAAGCAGAACAAACAACAATGGTGACGCAAAACTACATCAGAACAGACTTAATAGGTTTATGCACGGTTCCTGTCATTCTAAAAAAGGGAGATCGTTCGCTTAGAGTATGCGCATTGTTAGATGACGCTAACACAAACACCTACGTGAATATAGAGTCGAAGCCGAGCTAGGTCTGCAAGGTAGAATAGAAAGGGTAAACGTCAATGTCTTAAATGGTCAGGTCGAAACCTTTTAAACCAAACCTATCAGCGTCAAACTTCGGAGTATAACAGGCAATATGAGTGTTATGATCAACGCATACACGGTTAATAAGGTTACAGGGGACATGCCTGTTGTAGACTGGAATCGATTCAAGAAACAATCGCCACATCTACGAAATATTGAATTCTCATCTTCATCAAGGACACCAATTGTCGACATGCTCATTGGGCTGGACTGTGCAGACTTTCTCTACGCTTTTGGAGAAATATGCGGAAACCCAGGAATACCGATTGCCAGACTAACGCCGCTTGGTTGGACATGTAAAGGAAATCAGGATTCTGATTACACATATACACTGCAAACAAATTTTGCCTGCGCTTACTTCTTTAGAGAGCAGTCTGAGATAGAGAAGGTGCATTTGGGAAATAGAAGATGTCTCATCACAACAAGATTTGCAAATCAAAAGAACAGAAGAACAAACAGCCCTGAAAAAGTGGAACAGTCCATCATTTATGATACCAGATGTACAGGGCCAGTATACCATGGAAAACAAATGAGCCTGCATTACCGAATAATATTGAAATGGCGCCCCGCAGGCTGGAAAATGCAGAGAAGAGATTGACAAAGTCATCAGACATCGCACATGCTTATAACCAGTGCATTTAACAGTATATTTGTAAGGGTTTTGTTACAAGAACTCAGCAACAGGATCGATCGACATCAAAGTTGTACCTACCAAATTTTCCTATACTACTACCCAACAAAGACACGACAAGGACGAGGGTAGTATTCGACGTATCGGCAAAATATAAGGATATGTCACTAAACGACGTGATTCATCAATTACCAAAACTGCAATATGAACTCTTTGACGTACTGCTATGTTTTCAACGGCTATCAGTAGCAGTCGTATGCGACAACGTGAATTGTACCGACGCATTGAAATTGCTTCAAAAGATAAATCTTACCATCTATTCCTTTTGAGGGAAATAGATCGAAACCGCCAGCTGAACACCTACGAATTTCATCGGGTCGTGCTTGGGGTGAATTTGTCCCCATTCCAAGCGTAGTTTCTTTTGCTGCACTATGCGAGAAAAGTACAAGACAAGTTTCCTGTGGCAGCAGAAACTGTACTAAAGTCGACCTACATGGATGATTCGATGGATTCCGTATCGAATGACGAACAAGAAATAGAACTGCACAGGCAACTTTCCCTTCTACTCACACAAACTGGTATGTACGCCCGGAACTAAACTCCGTTCATTAATTCTGAAACTGTTTTTTTCGCTGCTCATACTTTTATAATCTAATCAATCCACGTAAGACTATGCATAATGATAAAGCTCGACTTCCGCCGATTTCTCATTACGGTCTTATGTATCTTAGCCTGGCGCCTGATGCTGTAGTTACGTGCACGAAACAGCAAATTTCAAAAACCTGTCCGCAAACTAAGACCATTTGAAGAAAACTGACAGCCTAAAGTCATACATATTCAGATACATTCCACGTGGGTACCACGCTGGTCATTTGGGTAATAACTGTGGTACCCAGTCCGCCAACCTAGTCTCTAGACACACCCTGAAGCCCCCCCCCCCGCCTCCACTTCTTTTCAACAAACTATTCCCTCGATTATTCTACCACTCCGACCTCTACCCTGCGACACGAACATATATATACGCAAGAAGTCTTTTATAGAAGGAAGAAAAAAAATATTTGCAGGGATGTTTAAAGGCCTGAAGTTCGCTTCTGAGTCGGATGATACAACTGTCCCGTTGTTTATATGTAGATCTATACTACTTTTAATAGTTTCCTGAGAAAATATGACACAAACACAAAATACAAGTATTCAAAATAAGGTAAAGAAACTGGATCTGATTTTTAATCCTAAAATCCTAAAACTGAAAAATGTAGCTGACGTAGTTACTGGGTATTTTTCTACTAAAGACGATTTCCTTTACTGGCTCCTGTCGAGCGATTCAAGATAAACAGAAGCGGGATAGAGATAGTGAACGGGACACCACTCTTGTACATTGTACTTTTACCAATTAATTCAAGTTTATGAAATCGAAAGTAGTTCATTTTAGTTGCCGACTCAAATGACCCAAATAATTTTGATTTTTTTTATATGAAACTCAAGGAAGTTTCACGTAATTAAACCTGGAAAATAGCGGTCATTTACTATGACGAACCTGTAGTGATAAGCTTGCAGCGATACCTCTCAACACACTTTTTTCATACATTTTTTACAATTGAAAGAGCAATGGGGCCTTTAAAAATTAGCCGAACTTTTATTTCTTATTTCTGTGATTTATTGCAGAGAGTAGATTGAATAAGGAGGTTTGGGAAGGGGTCATTCCGAGGGGTGGGAGTCTGGATGGTAGCCTAATTGAGGGGAGGGGTATTAAAGTTGTGTGGGAGATTATTTTATTATTCTTTAGAGGGGTGGGGGTAAAAAGGAGGAATAGACTGATTAAGGGGAGCTGTAATAATTTGAGAGGTGCACGGTTTGGTCCTTTTGTCCTTGTATTTCAATTTGCAGTTTTAACGCAACATTGGTAATAAATGCTTTGTAACTTAAGAACTTTATTACATACTGCGGAAAGCTGTACTATTTGCATTTAAATAAAGTCAGTGAACATCGTTACGTCGCACTGACGCTGATATGACGTCGTTAAGACGTTGTTTGCCGGTGGCGATACTATGATGAAACGCTGAAAACCTTGTCCAGTGTGCATTTATGCGGTGTAATCGATTTCAAATTGAGAACAAATTATCTGGATGACAAGCTTGTTGTCACGCTGACTGATTATACTAACACAGCCCGTACATGAAACTATTTATAGAGACCACTTTATATGGTAGTAAAAGGCGTTTTCAACCTGTCCGATGGACTTAGTCTCGGGTTGAAAATCTGTCTTTTGCAGTTTTGTGCAGGTTAGCCCAGCATCCTACGAAGGACAGAGTCATAGGACACATTGATTAGAAATCGGCGAAAGTCGAGTTTTATCATTATGCACAGTCTTACCTGGATTGATTAGATTATAAAAGTATGAGCAGCGAAAAACCCAGTTTCAGAATTAATGAACGGAGTTAGTTGTCAAATTCCTCCAAAGTGCTGGGAGAAATTCCGTTCCAGGATCGCAAGGCTGTGGTTGATCCAGACTGTGAAAATTTGCTATGTGCCAAAACATTAAGAGTGTGGTGATTTGCTGACGGTGACGTTTGTAACTTCAAGGAGAATACACCAGATGATGGCATGTCATACACGTAGCGGGACTTCCTGAAGAAAATCGCAATACACTTAGATCCCATCGGGTTATTAGACCCATAAACTATACGTGCATTGCTTTTGCAAGAAATGTGGACGGCCAGATTTGACCGGGATGAAGAATTGAGCGAGCCATTGATCAACTCAGCACGGGCTTGGTTCAGCGAACTTTCAGATTTAGCACGGCTACATGTACCAAGATGTCTGGTTGCAAAAGGCAAAAAAGAAGATACCGTATCCTTGCACACATTCGTAGATGCCTCTGAAAGTGCATACAGAGCCGTTGTTTATGTAAGGTGCACCTACTAGGGTGAGTCAGTCTCGCTGCTAAGACTCGGGTCGCACCAAGGAAAGCAACGAGTATACCCTGCCTGGATAAAATGGGTGCAGTCATCAGTCATCATAAAAGAGCATCATATAGAGGGGAAACATGCGAAGGGACTAATCAGACACTTGCAGCGCTGTCCTCTAGATACTGGATACTATCAGGCCGCGAGGCTATTCGTGAATGGGAAAAAAATGTACGGAATGTCGAAGGCGAAAGTTGAAGCCTTGTCAACAAATAATGGCACCTCTACCAACATTGAGACTTAAAAAATTTACTGACAGCGTTCACAAGGTCTGCAGGAGATTTTTGCTGGTCCATTCATTAAAGTGTGAGGAAAAGGTGAGCGTTGCGAGAAAAGCTATCTCTGTCTATTCACGTGTCTAGCCACCAGAGCCGTCAACTTGGAAATGGAATTTGTGCTGGACACTGGTTCGTTCCTGAATGCTTTTGCAGAATGGTTAGTCGACGAGGGATACCACAAGAAATTTTCTCAGATAACGGGACAATATTTAAAGGAGACGATGCGGAACTAAACGCGTTAGTAGCTAAGTTAGATGATGCCAGAGTTAAGCAGTCCGTCGCAAACAAGGAAGTCATACGGCACTGCAATCTGCCATGGGCTCCCCATTTCAGAGGTGTCCATGAAACCATGATAAGCGGGAAGAAGGCAATGCAAGCTATACTCGAAAGAGCGGAAATCAACGATGTAGAACTAATGACAGCAATAATTGGGACTGAAGCATTACTTAATTCGAAACCACTAACATACTAACCAGCAAGTCCAGCTGACGATGTTCCCTCGACTCCGAATTGCTTTCTTCACGGACAGATCGGGGGTCAGTTTTCGCCATCGTTCGCAAAATAGATGGCTTCGGATACAAGTGCTGTTAAGCCACTTCTGGGCGAGATGGCTTTGGTCATGAGTTCCAGGACTTAATGCCCGAAAGAAATGGTTCTAACTGCACCGAGACATCCGAGTTGGAGATGTGATGCTGACTATGTCAACAAATACTCCATAAGACAATTGGCCGTATGGACGGGTGCTCGACGTGTATCCGAGGAAAGACAGGCATGTGCGCGTTGCAAAGCTGCAAGTTGGACAGGGGATATTAACCAGGCTAGTGAAAAAACTATGTCCCCTTGAGTTAGAATTTTAATCGCAAATAGACTAATTTTTATCAACTAATTTTGAATGTTCAAGTTAATGATTGTGTAGTTAACAAATAAGTATTCTCAAATAAACCTATCCATACCACATTTAGTTGACAGACGCGCGTTTCTGTATTTAACTTCTTCAGTGTCGCTAAACCCCAAGAGTTTGAAAGAAACATATGATAAGCAACGAGCACCCCTCTCCGAGCCACACTTACTGTCGCAATATTTATTTTTAGCAATTTTCATTTTAAACAATTGCACAAACACACTCTAATTCACATTATAATTAGATATTTTAATTCAATGTAAGTTTTCATCAACATGATCATTTTGAGGGGTGGGTAATGGAGAGAAGTAAACAGTTATCTTAAACAGAATCTGATTCAGTCTGTTCCTGAAATGTAGTTACTCTTAAATTTACGTAACATAGAACACATGCAAAACGTTAAACAAATGTTACGTCCCTGATTTGACGTCATACGAACGTTAAGTTGGTGACGTAATGTCTGTTGCTAGGTTGAGTAGAGATAGTAAAACAAAAAACCGCGTTCATCGTAAGGCCTCTGAAAAATTGTATAGATCGTTAATTGCATTATTGGAGACGGATTTGATTATTTTGGTGTTCATTTCATATTCGTGAAGAGCGACACACCAGTAATTTAAGCACCAGATTTGGTTTATAGGCTTTCTTTACTTCTGAACACTAAAAACCGATATAAACTTTGGTCATGTCAAAATATGTGTGAAGCCTTGACATATTTTTTAGATAATATTTACATTAGATATGGTACTTAGTTACACAGATAAAGTGTTAGTATTCCGATGGGTAGTAATTGTGCTCCTCTTGTTGCGGATGTTTTTATTTGCTATGAAAGAGATTTCATGGCCTCTTTTTCTAATGATAAACAATCTGAAATTATTGAGGCTTTTAATTCTACATTTAGATATCTAGATGATCTTTTCAATATTGACAATCCGTACTTTGAAGGCATGATGAATAGGATTTATCCACATGAGCTGCAGTTAAACAAAGCTTATGCAGACGATACTAAATCCCCATTTTGGATTTACATTAATCTATTTCAAAAGGATTTGTTTCAACCAAAGTTTATGATAAACGCGATGACTTTGATTTTGACAAAGTGAATTTTCCATTTTTGGATGGTAATGTTCCCATTTCTACCTCTTATGGGGTTACATTTCTTAACTTATTCGGTTTGCTAGAGGGTCTAGTCGTGTGACTGACTTCAATGCCCGTAAAACATTTAACTGCTAAGCTTCTCCAACAGGGCTGTCGGTATCATAACTTCGAAACGTTTTCCAAAATTCTATATCGCCGACATTATGAATTGATTTCTAAATTCAAGGTCGGATCAAAATTTCTTTTGCAACAGGGCCTATCGGAACAGAATTTTTTGGTGACAGTTTATATATTCAAAAAAGGTGTAGGTAGGTCTGATTTGTCTGATCAGTTCAGAAAAATTGTCTTTCGTTACAGACGTACTGGATATAACATAAATGTAATGCAAGAATCTGCATGTTTAGTAGTTAACCTAATCATGGTTAATAACTTTACTTTGCTTCCCTCTTTAATTGCACGCCGGTTGGTCAGGTATCAGACTCAATGATGGGCTGGACATAAGCTACTTAGCTTAGGTGGTTTGGGCCGGTGTTTTTCTTGTCTGTTGCTTGGTTATTCGGGGTATAACTGATGATTTTCTTTTGCTCCGGTATTTCAGTGGTGCTGTTTGAATTTCCAGAGTTTTCCGGGTGTTGAATACTTTATTTCCGTCGAGTCCCAGTCTCTGATTCATCATATGTCTTATACGCGGTTTATTTGTTTCCGATGATGTTTCAATGATGGGTTAGGAAACCTTCATGCGGACCAAACAGCTAACTAAATGTTTCGAACTACTGCAGAAGCAGAAGGCGAGGTTTCGCACCAGTAAACATGTTTGTTGTGGTTCCTTGCTGTTACTTTGTGCTATGTCCGCTTGTCTATGTTCTTTGGCGATTTGGTAACCTGTTTTGCTACCCAATCTGCCTTTTGTTGTGTTTTGTTTTGTAAGTTAAAAATAAATAGATGAAAAAAGATGTTGATGCTGTTTTTGATTAGGGTTGCTGAATGACCATCTGTTTGGGAAAGAGCTGCTCATTCGGTTTGTCGTGCGTGTCTTTCGTTAACGTGTGTCAATTTTTCCGTGCGTGTGTGCCCTTTTCCCTATTGGTTTTGAGAGCGGGATGTGTGATTTGATTTTTTAAAGTCCTGATCATTGCCTATCCTTTTACTTTCCTTAGGAGATGTGTTCAACAACAACCAAAAAATCGTTAGCCACCAGAAGATGTTTCAAGATGGCGACCATTTAAGGGCTTCTTTAGCTTGTGTTGTTTACAATATAAAAATGTTACTATTAGTTCTTACCTAAGCCGTAGTCATAACAATGATTTACAATGAAAGTAACACTTAGATAGGCAAGATTTTAAGAGCATGAGTAATACAAGGCTCGAAAAAGAATACAGATGAAAGAATCGAACGTATCTTATGTTTCCAAAACAATATGATAACAACAGATTTTTAGTATGCATAGATTCTTGTCGCACCATGAACTTTTACTGTCTATTGATCATTAGACATTTATACATTTTTATATAAATTCTCTCCCTCTTTTTTGTATCTTGATAAATCAGTTTATTTTTCCAAACGCTATTCAGACAAAGAAATATGTGTTAGAATGTAATGAATCACTTTAGTTTTCTACTAGAATAAATATACATGTTTAAGCGGAAAAAATATCTATATTGTGAGACAGACACTCAAAAAATAATTAACGTATGCATTTTGATTCCAGTAATCTGTTGATTCCAAACAGAATTCAAACGTGGACAAATAATAAAGATACTATAAATGGCGAAACACTTTTAATGGTTACCCACAATATGTGAATTTTGGAAAAATGAAGAAAAATATCACGTTTTCTATCTTTAGACTTGCGTGGGGATATTAAATGTCGCCAAATTATTGGTTTTGCTAGATTTGGTTTTCTTTCTTTTCCTTTTGAATCTTAAGCTAAAACACTTCGCGGCGCCAGTAACAAAGTCATGCTTTAGGTGACCGAGGATGCTTGGGCTGCATCCAACGCTACATAAATACTTTACGTTTCGTACATAATTTTAGATGCAATTTTCATAAGTCATAATAATAATGTGAATCGTATCTACGCCAGGGTAATCAAATGGTAATAATTTACTTTCCGTGTGTAAAATAAAATGCAATTTTCATACAGTCTTAATAATAATATGAAATCGTATCTACGACAGTGTAGACAAATAGTGACTGAATTGTTAGTTGTTAGCCATATTTCTGTTGTATTGAATATTGTAGGGTTAGGCTGTAACTACTGTTGTGAGATTTTGTAGCTCGCTCCCATTGCTACTATTTGAACAATAAAATATGTTTAAACTTAACTACAAATGGTAACATGACGGCCACGAGACTCTGACTCTCTCACCTTAGTGAAGAGTGCAAAGGTCAAACAAGGCTCGGCATCTGAACACCTGTTACTTAGAAACTGTCAAATTATGAGAGACATTCAAGGCCAAAGAAAGACCTTGACGAATATAATTTAGTCTGCTTATGACAAGTAATGTAAAATGCAATACTGGCATGTGTCATATAGCATTGATCATACAGGAACACTGGCAAATAACCACCATGCCGACAAACATCTTGTTTTCCTCTTCGCAGTGGCTGCTTCCATGAATCCCATGTATTAGATAGTTTATGGCAGTTGTATAGCACATATCGATCCAATGCTATATCAGAGATGGCGACACTAAAAAAGAAAGCGACATTGTAGTGACACTCACCTTCGTCATTCCAGTCGTATGCGCGAGCCAGCAAGTTTTCCATACTGGCCCCCCAGTATCCTAGTAAACTAGCCAATTTTACAATTTCCAGTACTTCCTGCTCTATAGCATGGTTACCATTATTCATTCGTGCTGAAATTAATTATAATAGTCGACGTACACGTGAAGCGACTAAATGGGAAACGCGCTTAAGTGGGATAAATTAACGGCCAACTAGGAAAAGGTCTATCAAGCGCTTAAATAGGAAATACGACTAAATATGGAAATTGAACTGTTACTGCTTAAGTAGGAAAACAATTACTGCTAACTGGGAAAAATAACGCTTAATTTGTAAAAGGTCTATTTTTTTCTTTCCCGAGCTATGTGATGATAGAAGTGTTGCATGTCACATATCATCTAACGGTCTGACCAGTCAGTCACTCTGGTTTTCACTTTCTAGGGCTGCGCTAGTTTTCTAACGTGTATGATAAGCTGAGATGGATACTGTTGATTCTGCCATGTTGGGTGAGGTAGCTGTTGCATGGTAGAGTTTTAGTAGCAAGGGCAGGCTTTCGCTATTTCGATGTTGTATGATTCAGTATTGTATTGAATGATTAGAGATGGTAAGATGGAGGGAGTGGATGACGAGCAGGTTATGGTAGGCAGGCTATATTGCGGGATGTCTGTGTGTGAGACAGCACTCTTGGGTTTAACGTCCCAGCAACAAATAGGTCATACCGAAACGGTACCTTGATGTTAAGACTCATCCGAAAGACCGGAAAAACGGTGGCCAAACCTGCGACACAAGAAAAGTGAGTATAACGCGCAAACCAGACAGGTGACAGAAAAGCGTATGATATTAAAGTAGGATTGGGTAGATTATCATAAGATATTGGTTATTGGTAGTTAGTAATAAAAGGAGGGTGTGGTAGGGTAAGTAAGAATAGGAAATACCCGGAAGAGTTTGATTTGGTGCCTGCAAGAAAAAACAATATAAGTACTAAGTGTGCTTAGCTTAGAAAGAGTAGGACACATCTAAAGAAGTTTTTTCCTGGCGTAAGTTAAGAGAATGGCGTGGTGTCTAGAGAGTGGTATGGTGTGCGATAACGAGTTAAATAAAAGATTGCCGTTAATGGCGATATTGGTCGACAGATTCACATGTTAATACAGTTAAACCGCAATGAGAAACCTTGCGGACGTACTGACGGACGTAGGACGCCGGAGGATGTCCACTTTACCACAAACTTTACTTGCCGGCTCAGCTAGAACATAACGGAAATCCTAAAAAAGGGAAAAATACATTTGTAATAAATCTTACTTTAATGCCAGGTAAGACTTGTTACAAAGACTTACTACTATAATCAGCTATGTATATACAAAGAAAAACACAACTATTTAGTTCAACGCACTAATCACAAAATGTAGCAGCGCTATCAGAGATGCAGTGAGTGAAACTAAAATTGCCATATGACTCAAACTATTACAGAATCGACTTTATAGAACTAAATGAATTAATTGTTAATTAATTCTTCATCATAGATTTCTGCAGAAAATTATGGGCTGTAACAAAATAAGAGGACCATCTGGTCCTGAATCGCTCATCTAACCAATTGTGAGAACCTACTCAGGCAATGAAAGACCACTAAGTAATTTCAAGCATCTGAGCAAACTAGTTCTGAAGGAGAAAATTGGTATAGGACCACTTGGCAATGCTATATACCAAATTTCATGCATCTCGGCCGAGTGGTTCTGATGAAAAAGACTGTTTTTTAAATATTTTTCCTATCTAGGTCAATGTTTCAAATCCATCACCCAATATGACCTCACTGGGTCACCCTTTGAAGAAACTTAATTAATGTTGCAAACCGATTTTCAAGCTTCTGATCAAAGCGTAACTGGAGAAGACTTATAAGTATTTTTCATTTCGAACCCAAAACCCTCCGCTGCAGGGCCGATTTGGACCCTGGGACAACCATTTGAACATAGTTGATAGAGATCTACTAAGCAATACTTCATGCCAAATTTCAAGCTTCTGACGACGGACGGAAAAGTGATCAGAATAACTCTGTCGGGCCTTCGTCCCGGTGAGTTAGAATGCGTCAGAATCGGATTCTGAATGTAAGCTCGAGCCAATAATCAAGGGAAAAGATGTGATATATCTGTCAGTAACCTGATCTGCGAATTATTTGTAGCAGGCGATATATGATAATTCTGTCAATCTATGAGAAAATGTACCATATTTCCTGAAACACTTCCGCAGCGACTCTTACATCGTATGATGGAAACCATTTATATAAAATTGAACTCAAATTTGATACTATCTGCAGCCGCACATCCCGAATCCCGGGATAAAGTCTCTTAGCAGACTGCAAAGCAGAAGGGAGAGAGACAGGTTTACTCATGCCTCGGTTATGTTTGATTTGACAGCGAAAAGAAGAACGCATCTGTTTTATCATAAATATAGCCTATAATTTCGCAGAGGCATTTTCTGACTTAAGTGCCAAAATCTGTTTTCCTAGATAAGCGTATTTTTCTTTTCCTACTTAGGCGTTATTTATCCCATTTAAGCGCATTTCCCATTTAGTCGCTTCACAGACGCAAAGCTTCGACATCATTAAAGGATATCGGCTGCATAAACAATTAATTGGGTTAAATAATATATAATTGTTTACTTATTCAACTAGAACTGTCGGAGGATCCGACTATACCCCCGCTTAAGTGTTTTACTCAAATGGTGTTAGTTTCGTTACATAAAGTATAGAGAGAGTGAACTCATCGTCAACATGTATACCAAATATCAATAAATCCCTTTCTATGTAATATAGAATAAAATGATTTCACATAGACAGATAGAAAATTAATAAATAATGTAAGACAGAACCATTCTATTCTATTCTATTCTATTCTATTCTATTCTATTCTATTCTATTCTATCCCATAGCCTTACTAGGTCGATTGGGCACGACAGATGACTTCAAAACAATCCCTTTCAACCTTGTCCTGTCTTCAGCTGCCCTAGTTGAGCTGGCAAAATCCATTCCTGTCCACTCCTTGATATTGTCTTCCCACCTCTTCTTCTGTCTACCTCTTCTTCTTTTTCCTTTCACTGTGCCCTGAAGAATTGTCTTTGCTAAACCAGAAGACCTTGAGACGTGGACAAACCACCTTAGTTTCCGTTTTTGACCAGCGTCAGGAGTTCATCATATTCTCCAATGGCTGCTTGGATCTTCCTGCGAACCTCCTCATTGGTTATATGGTCCTTGTACGAAATGTTCAGTAACATTCGGTAGCATCTCATCTCAACGGCCTGCATTCTTTTCTGTAACTCTGTTGTCAAGGTCCGTGATTAACAGGCATACAGAAATATGGAAATACCAAGGGAGCGCATAAGTTTCACCTTTGATCCAAGAGATATGTTGTTATCTCTCCAAATTGGTTTCAGCTTGGTAAGAGCTGAAGTGGCTTGTGCTATCCTTGAGAGAACCTCCTGTTTTGAGCCCTCATCTGAGACAACTGCTCCAAGGTATTTGAAGCTGCTTACAGTACCCAGCTTCTGCCCCTTTACCTTGATTTCCCTCTGGATGCCATCTGCGCTGTTTGTCATCAGTTTGGTCTTCTCAGCACTTATCTCCATCTTATACATTGTGCAGGTTTGGTCGAGACTATCAACTAGAGCTTCTAGTTCCTGCTCTTCCTCAGCTAGAGCGTCTATGTCATCGGCAAACCGCAAGTTGGTAATATTTCTGCCGCCTATGCTAACCTTTCCGTCATGTTCTTCCAGAGCATCAGACATGATCCGTTCGAGAAAAATGTTGAAGAGGGTGGGTGACAGCAGACATGCTTGTCTACTCCAACTGTTGCTCTGAACCATTCTCCTGTGCTGCCATTTATCAGGACTGCACTTGTAGCCTTGTTGTATAGCTGCTTAATGGTGCGAACTTTGTTTGCATTGATATTGTACTTCCTCATGGTGGCCCATAAGGCTGCATGCCATACCCTGTCAAAGGCTTTTTTGAAATCAATGAAGACATGGTACAGATTCTGCTGATGTTGGAGATACTTTTCATACAGGATTCTAAGGTTGAAGATCTGTTCTGTGGTGCTCCTTCCTGCTCGGAACCCAGCCTGTTCCTCAGCGATTATCTCTTCGGCTTGTGGCTTAAGCCTATTCAAGATGACTTTCAGCATGACTTTGCTTGAATGACTGATGAGGCTGATGGTTCTGTAGTTCTGGCAGAGCTGTAGGTTGCCCTTTTTAGGGAGCGTAATAATCAGTGACTGAGTCCATGGGGTAGGCCATTCTCCTGTTCTCCAGATCCTGTTACAGATATCTGTTAAAACATCAACCATGGTCTCCCCTCCAGCTTGAACAAGTTCTGCTGGTATATTATCAACTCAGGCAGATTTTCCCTTCTTCAGTGCTGCTACTGCAATCTCAACTTCCTCACGAAAGATCGGTTGTTGATCTTCTTCTGGGGGCTGACTGCAGTCCAGAACTCCAATGTCACCATCAGTCTCATGGTTTCAGTCTCATAATTCTGAGCAATATTCTGTCCATCTGCTGAGAATCTCTTGTTCTTCTGTAAGGCATTTCCCAGACTTGTCCTGGATAGTTGTGGATCTGCCCTGTTTCTCTGAAGTTAGATCCTTCACCAGCTGGTATGCTTTCTTGCTGTTGTTTTTGTTCAGGCAAGTTTCGATCTCCTCGCACTGACTAGCTATCCAGTCCTCCTTCGCTTTCTTCACTGCCTTCTGAATCCTCTTGTTTGCTTCCCTGTATTCTTCTGCTCCTTCTGCTTTATACCTCTACTTCTTCAAATTTCTCCTCTCAACACAGAGGTCGAGAACATCTCTAGTGACCCATGGCTTTTTCCTGCGACTTTCCTTCCCAAATATCTCACTGGCTGCATCAGTCACTACTGTATTGTAGGTGGTAATCATGGTATCTATGTCCATGTCATCGACCCTCAGACCAATGAGTGGTGCAAATTTTCCACCTATCGTTGCTTGAAAAGTGCATATGAAGATTTAAACTTGAAAGGATGCTGTGGAATTTGTAACGAAAAATTGCATTATTCAAAGTAAGGAGAGAAAAAAAATTGGAAAAATATTGGGAAGAATAAGCAGGAGAAGGCTGGCTCTCGATCCCACAATACAACAGTTATCTTCAACCTACAAACAAAATATCCCTCCTCTAACTTGCAATGGCTGCTTAATAACCTTTGACAAAAAGTCATTATTCAAAGTCTGGAGAGAAAGAAAATTAGACAAATACAGGGAAGAATATGCCAGATACGGCTGCTTTGCAATCCCACGATACCATTACTTGTTATCAATCTGTATACCAAATATGAACATTCTACCTTGAAAGGTTACTGTGAAATCTTTTACGAAAAATTGTCTTATTCACTGTAAAGAGAGAAAGAAAATAAAACAAATACAGGGAAGAATATGCCAGTAGCTGGGTTAAATCCCACTATACAATAAGTCTTTTACAATCTCTAAACCAGATATGAACATTCTACCTTGAAGGGTTGCTGTGAAATCTTTTACTTAAATTGCATTATTCAATGTAAAGAGAGAAAGAAAATCAGCAATATACAATAATGTATAAGTAGGAGACGCCAGGTTCTCAATCCTACACTACAATAAGTGGTAATAAACCTGCATACCAAAAATGACTAATCTAGCTAACATGTTTGCACAAAAATCTTTGACAAAAACCTGTGTTATTCAAAGTATGGAAAGGAAGAAAATCGGACAAATACAGGGAAAAATAAGCAGAAGAAGGCTGGTTTGCAATCCCACGATACAACAAATCGTCATCAACCTTCAAAGCAAATATGACTATCCTAGCTTGCACAGTTGTGGATAAAAATCTGTGACGAAAAAATTCATTTTTCAAAGTATGGAAAGTAGGAAAATTGAAAAGAAAGAAAATTTGACAAAGACAGTGAACAATTAGAAGAAGAAGGCTGGTTTGCAATCCCACTATACAACACACCGTCATCAACATGTATGCCACATATGACTAGTCTAGCTTGAATGGTTGTGGAGAAATCTTTGACGAAACATTTTATTACTAAAAGTATGGGAAATAAGGAAAATGGACACATAAAGGGAAGAATAAGCAGGAGAAGGCTGGTTTTCAATCCCACGATACAACACATCGTCATCAACCCCTGTGCCAAATATGACTAGTCTAGCTTGTATGGTTGTGGAGAAATCTTTGACGAAAAAAATTCATCATTCAAAGTATGGAAATAAAGAAAAAAAATGTGTTATTCAAAGTATGGACAGAAAGAAAATCGGACAAATACAGGAAAGAATAAGCAGGGGAAGGGTGGTTTGCAATCTCACGATACAACAAATTGTCATCAACCTGCAAACCAAATATGACTACTCTAGCTTGCACAGTTGTGGAATAATCTTTGACGAAAAAGTTCATTATTGAGAGTATGGAAAGTAAGAAAATTGGAAAGTAGGAAAATTGGACAAAGGCAGGGAACAATAAGCAGGAGAAGACTGGTTTGCAATCCCACCATACAACAAATCGTCATCAACCTGTATGCCAAATATGACCAGCCTAGCTTGAATGGTTGTGGAGAAATCTTTGACGAAAAAGTTTATTATTCAAAGTATGGGAATAAAGAAAAATGGACACATAAAGGGAAGAATAACAGGAAAAGGCTGGTTCGCAGTCCCACGATACAACATATCGTCATCAACTTCTATGCCAAATATGACTAGTCTAGCTTGTAGGGTTGTTGAGACATCTTTGACGAAAAAATATCATTATTCAAAGTATAAAAATAAAAAAATAATGGACAAATAAAGAAAAGAATTTCACTATTCAAAGTATGGAAATAAAGAAAAATGAACACAAAAAGGGAAGAGTAACAGGAAAAGGCTGGTTCGCAGTCCCACGATACAACACATCGTCATCAACTTCTATGCCAAATATGACTAGTCTAGCTTGTAGGGTTGTGGAGAAATCTTTGACGAAAAAATTTCATTATTAAAGTGCGGAAATAAAAAATGATGGACAAATAAAGAAAAGAATTTCATTATTCAAAGTATGGAAATAAAGAAAAATGAACAAATAAAGGGAAGAATAAACAGGAGAAGGCTGGTATGCAATCCCACGATACAACACATCGTCATCAACATCTATGCCAAATATGACCAAATCTCGCTTGTATGGTTGTGGGGAAATCTTTGACGAAAAATTTGATTAAAAGGGGACGGACGGAAGGACGGACGGAGGGACGGACGGACAAACGGACAGATGTAAACCAGTAAAAAACAGAAGCTATAAAAGTAAAGAAAAGTCTAGAAGTTTTCATTTATGCCTTCATATGTACATTTTTTGAACGTTGGAGTGATAGTAACAAAACAGTTCGAGAATTTTCACATGCAGTACTATTATGCGAATTACTTGGAGCAATTATTGTTGTGTTTATAAACTTAGTCTCATACTGTTCAGTCTAAACAAGATGGTATTAGCATTATCCTTATATCAATGCAAATGCAGAATACACCAATACAATACTAATTAATATATTGGTAACTTATAGAAAATTTATAATACCAGCATTGAAGTTGCTAATACCAGTGTTGTAGTGGCTCACATCAGCGTTGTAGTGGCTAATACCAGCGTTCTAGTTGCTAATACCGCGTTGTAGTGGCTAAAGCCCGCGTTGCAGTGGCTAACATCTGCGTTTTAGTAGCTATATCAAGATTGTAGTGGCTAGTACCAGAACTGTAGTGGCCAAGTCCAGCAGCGTTGTAATGGCTAATACTAGCGATGTTATCATGGCTAATACCAGCGTTGTAGCGGCCAAATGTATAACAGATAAATTAGAGAAAAAAACAAAAGCTGGCCTTTGGATCAGAATGATAAATGGAGAGTACCATGATTTTGACACCTTTAGTTCCTGACCAGTAATGTACAAACAACAATTACCCATAATCCTCTAAATAGAAAAAATGTATCATAAAACAGAATTAAAACAGAGTACCTTTTATAAAGAGTGACAGAGTTAACGTTCGTAGACAGGAAGCCTCTAAACTGTTTTCGACTTCAGGGTTCTGGCTCTCTTCACACAGTAAATCACAAATCGTCATCTATCAAAAGTAAGAATTTCAAGCAATCGTTACAAATTTACAATCTATGATTTTTTTCTTTTAATTTATTATTGTCTTTCATTAAAAAGGTTTCTTGAAAAAAACCTCTGATGCAAATCGTGTTGTTATTCATAACTCAAAGTTCAAATTACTTTAGGGCCCAATGATTGTGAGGCCCTGTCACTGGAAGGTCATTCCTTCATGTGCATAAATTATTGGCCGGGTTTGCTGATTAAGTGGCAGAATAACAGATGAAAGTGGTCTAAGTACACTAATCATAAGTCTGAACTTTTAAGTCATTTAAACATTGACAGTTCAAGAATATTCTAGCAAACTGATGGTAACTTACTTTTTCATGATGTGTTGCTTAAAATTACACCGACTGATTTTGGCTCTTGACAAAACTTCATTTAATCTTTAAGTCTTTACCCATGAATATATATATTTTAGAGTATCAAGAGTTTGCTTGGCTTACATATACTGGACGCCTTGCTGTGTGATTAACTTGTATACTAGATAATCAGTGAAACCGATGATTGATCCACGAAGGCTTGCCTTAGGGAATGGAAATAATTAATTTTCTGTGTGCAATTAAAATGAAAAAAAATACAAATCTTCTCAGTATTAGAGCTTGCTAATCTTTTGCCATTACTTAGCATTATAATGATTATCCTTCACGGTGTTTGTATAATGGAAATCCGTTTTATGGTAAATGTTCCTGCATTCTGCATTGTTTTGCCATTGCCATTTATTAATTTTTCAAATTTCGTTTGATTGCCTTGAATAGTATTAGACATGTATTTCAAACATGTAAAAAATAGAGGAGGGTGGAGGGGGGACGTGGAGGGGTGCAGAGGGAGAAAGAGAGAGAGAGAGAGAGAGAAAGAGAGAGAGAGAAATAACTCTAAAACCTCGTCATATCAGGACAATGGGTGGTTGATAATGGAAGGTTGTGTGCAATGAAACCTCGTTTACGATTGAAAAGGTTCCTGCCTACAACGGCATTCGTACCCAGGACTGCTAGTAAAGCAGGCCAGCGCTTAACCTACTGAGCTACCGGGGCTCCTATAGATGTGAACAATAAAATGAACAATCTAAATAATACCGTATTTTAGGCTAAAACTGTGCTTTTCCATCTCTAGAATTCCCTCTAGGATCTAAATCAGCCTTATAAAGTTCTGCTTTAAGATAAGTTATCCCCTTCTAAAAGAATTTCAAAATCTGGATCCATCTTATAAGATGGACCTAGTCTTTCAGAATGTTATGGAAGGGAAAGGTTCGGTCTAATAGCCAAAGAAATATGCTACATACAAATTATTGTATTATTATAATAGTAACTTCACCTGGCGTAAGGTATTGGGTCGAGTGGATGAGCTCATATCATCGGATCCGATGGTATGAGCTCATCCACGTGCCATGATACAGTACGCCAGATCAAGTTATTATCATAATAATTTGTTTATTATATACCTTACGGAACAGTCAACTATTCATACTTGCCAGTGCTAATGCATCTATCCGGATTCGATCCTGCGCGGCAGAGGTATCTCACTTGTCGTGAGACAAACGCTACCGGCAAACGCTACCGACTGAGCAATAGTTGCGCGACTTTTGACGTGTTTGTTGACATAACGTCAATTGTCCCGTTTCTCTGGTTCTCGTTTCTACGAAGAACGTAACAAATGACGCGCCTGTAGCAGGAACTCAGACATAGCCTCGTTTTAAGGGAAAGGTATACGGATTCAGAAAACGTAGTTTGATACGGCTGTCTGTATCAGATGGCCAGAAAACAGAAAGTTCAAGGGGTCGTCGTATAATTGATAGCTACATAATAAAAGTGCTCGACCAACTGCAACTCATAGAAGAACCGCAACATATAAAATGAGCTGCGAACGACAAAACCAGCAATGGTCGTGCGCTCAGCGTAGACTCAGATCAGACTGGACCTGCTGAGTCTGATCAGAGTCTTTGCTAAGCGTTAAAAGGTAACTAAGGGTCTAAGCTACCTCCATGCGGATAGAGAAGACTCTGATCGTCCTGGGCAGAGACCCAGGATGACCTGAGTCTGCGCAGGACGTACAACCACTTTGTTGGTGTTGTCGTGTCGCGGCTTATATGTTACAGCCTCGCCTTACTCTCTTGAAAATTGTATCTAATAAATTTGTTATGGTTATTTGTTTACTAGCCTCTAATAGCATGAGAAAGCAAAAAGCTCTTATACAGCTCGCTCAATCTTAGACTGCAAACGGTTTGACCACAATATCGCGACAGGATGCTTCTTTAGTACCAGTTACGACTGCTTATCAGTCATCTATATAAATAAATAATTTCGTGCTGAAAAGTTCACCACAATCTGGCCTGTAGTCTGTAGTCAGAAGTGAACAGCAGTACGGTCTACAACGGTCATGAGCAAAGTGCTACTCTTAAAACCAGATACTACCCCGCCCTTAGTTGTTCAGTGTTGCTAAACATGCACTTTCTCGATCCGTCAGTGCTCCCCTAGCTTGTCAGTCAATCATCACAAGAAAGCACTCAAAAACCCATAGGCAACCCGAAGTCAGCGTATATATAAACATTAGTCGGAACTTGGTGGTAGTGCAAAATGCAATGTTCAGTATACAATCAAAATCCATATAACATTAACGACGTCGAAGGGAAATAAGCCGCGACGTGACAAAACCAACAAAGTCATTGTGCGCCCAGCGCAGACTCAGATCAGCCTGGACATCCGACCAGTTTAATCACAGTCTTCGCTGTCCGCATGAAGGTAGCCTAGACCCTCAGCTACCCTTTAAGCGCAAAGCGAAGACTCTGATAAGATTGTCCGGATGCCCAGGTTGGTTTTCTCGTGTCGCGGCTCAAACAACGTACGTTAAGTAGCGACACAAGGTAAGACAATACGAGCCGATAACAAAATGAGCAGCTCTTTTTTACAGGTAGGTGGTCACAAAACTAATGTATACCCGACCAATGATAACGTCGCAAGTACGTTGAATGTGCAACTTATATAAAACTGGCATTGTAGCTTGTACTCTCAATAATTAGAAACATACATTACCACATTTTTATTCTGTTTATAATTATCCTCTAGGACGTACTTGTCTAAAAACAGTCGTATCTCATCTGCCGAGGGTTTAGCCAAGAAACTAAAATATCACAAAAAACATAATGAATCAATGGAACTCGGTGAAAGCGTTTCGCAGTGGTTTTGCTTTTACCAACAATATGTCCTGGCCATCGAAACTAAGATAAATATTTTACTTTTACACGGAGCATTATAATTTGCCACATAAAGTGGGAGAAATTCCTCCGTTACATAAGTTTGAGTTTTGATTCCGATTTTACGCTGTCATGGCCATTGTTTGCTGCTGATGTTAATTAAACAACCAACATCTGACGGTCGAGTTGTCAGGAGCAAAATTTGGCCTCGGCGAGGACCAAGTTTTCCACTGTATTTAGGAGCAATTCTCTGTAACCATCAAACCATGGTGAGCGATTTAAATAAAAGTGTCAATATTGACTAGAGACACAGCAAGTATGTACGTAAATGTGGATCGTTTTTCAAAGTTGACTCCCGTTTCTATACATACGGGTCAGACAGTTCCCCTTTGACAAAGCTAGCCCAAATAAGTTTTATTGATAGTTGAATCACCCTGATGGTAAAATCATATGAATATTGAAAGAGTAAGTAGAAAATTGCTGTAAAAATGCTGTTTGGGGAATATTTGACAGGACACCGGTCGGTTGGGCATCAGACTCAATCAAATTTAGTTGGTTGGGGCCGGAGCTTGCCTTGTCTGTTGCTTGTTTATCCGGGGTTCAACTGATGTTTTTCTTTTGCTCCCATATTTCAGTGGTGGTGTTTTACACCCCAGGGATATACGTTGTTTATATTGAGTCGCCATCTCTGATTTGTCATAGGTCTTATCCGTGATTTGTGTGTTACCAGTAATGATTCTTTGAGTGGTTAGGAAACCTTCGTGCGGACCAAATACCTAACTAAGACCCGATTTCACGTCACAGTTAGAGCTCAGATTAACAAGTTCATGGTGTTTTTTACCGTAAGGCGCAATGTAAAATTTGGTATCCGGATACTAAGTGCGAGGTGAAATCGGGCCTAAATGTTCTGAACCACCGCGAAACAGGGGGCAAGGTTTGGAATTAGTAAAACTAATTTAAGACCCCTCCATACACACACATCCGATAATCTTTTGCTGATCGTTCCAAGGCGGCACTCAGTGTGACATCTTATGTCCACTTGTGTATGGTCTCAAGCACTCTAGTCACCAAAATATCTGCCCATCCTGCTTTCTGTTGTGTTTTGTTTTGTAATTTAAAATAAAACATATCTAAAATATATGTTGCATCTGTTTTTTATTAGGGTAGCTGAATGACCACTCTTTTGGAAAGAGCTGCTGAAATCTTAAATTCAGTTTACCGTGCATGTCTTTCGTGAGCTTTCGTCAAGTTTTGTGTGTGTGCTTCTTTCTCTTTGTTTTTGACAGCGGGATGTAGGATTTGATTGTATTTATTCCAGATCATTGCCTATCTGTTTTTTGCTTGACATGGTCGAGCTTAAGACAAAAGTATGCCTGTTCACCAAAGACGTTATCGATTTGATCCACTCAAACATTGTGTCAACTTCAACCACGTCCTGTTTAGCACAGTGTCTGGCATAGTATTTGAGAGAATTGGTGCGTAGTAAGTGTTGAATTCTGTTTCCAACTAAAAGACTTAGGCTCCCTATATTTAAGGCCTTTGGAGAGTACCTCCCTTAAGTTGTTATTGTTAATAATACCAAAATCACCAATATAATTTGACTCGCTGTTTGATCACTAGTTAGAGAAGGTACAGGTGCCAACTTGAGGATCTTAAACTATGAGCTCGGTGTTTAGACGCCGCAGCACATCCCTGTAATGAAAGACTGGGGTTGCAGTAGATGACGTATAACTGTAGTAAATTAGAGGGTTCTAATGTTTAGAGAATGGTGGAATAGCTGCTTTGACATCTTCGTGATTTAGTATATTGCTTATATTCATAGCATCTAGACCCTTGTCACGAAACTCGATTTTCATAAAGTTTCGATTTGGAACCTCGGTGGAACCAGTTAAAACGGGTCTATACACTCTGTATTTAGCAATATCTAAAATAATGTGGGTCAGCTAATATTCAGGAGTGTCCAGGACTTCATGTTCAGAACCTAGAACCTCTGTACGAAGTAACTGACTTCGATTGATAAAGGCAATGAACATTATTTGATACGAATATGATGAAGACCTAATAGTTGCTGTACATAAGGAAGGAGATACCAGCGTGTAAATTAGGAAGATTATATCGTCGATATGATGCATGACGTTGAGAACCATCAAAAAGCCTAATCACTGCACCGAAACAGTCTGGGCTTGTCACATTTCCAACAGAATCGAATTTATCAATGCAACCATAAGGTGCTGCAGTACCTAATTCACGAATCCAGTATTCCGTCTTTTGACTGTGCAATATTGTACTCATCTGGGATAAATACAAATAATTTTGTATTAATTTGATGAAAAATGTGATTTATCTATGCTGTATAAACAGACGACGAAACTGTCTTCAATTTAGCCAGGGTGCTTAAAGTTTTAGCAACCCTAAGGTACCGAGGCTGTGCACAAATAAAACTTTCGTTACTACGTGACGGTATTTGATATTGTAGATAACCCTACAATCAAAACAAAAGCATCGTAAACGACTGCATAATACCCCGCCACTGCAAACCAATACCCATTCTCTCATCTTTGATACATGTTTTATATCATGACATGAAGCTCTTATTACCTAGACAATGCGTTGTAAGTTTCAGAAAAATCCAGTTCATCTTTGATTTTATACAGATTTTTTCCATAATTTTATACATGTATATAGGTCCGGGGCAGTTGCAGGTAACCTCTGTGGACTTAATACTACTTGTAACAGAAAGCTTATGCTATTTCAATCAATCATATGAAATTTCATCAAGATATACCGAAAATCTGATTTTATATAGATATTTTTTCATGATTTCATACATGTATACAACTTGTGTCAGGGGCAGATAACCACTGGGGGACAAAATTTTGATCATGACAAATAGCTTAATAATTATATGATAATTTGTTACAAGTTTCAGAAAAATCCCTTTCCACTCTTATTTTATACACTTTTTTTTTCATTATTTCATACATGTATATAGCCCCAGGGCAGTGGCAGATAACCCAGGAGGAAAAAATTCTGCTTTTAACAGAAAGCTTATGTTACTTAGATCATTTCTGTGAAATTTCGTTAAGATATTTCACAGTGTAAAGGAACTACAGACCAAAAAACTATATCTAAGACAATGCCAAGGGCAATAACTCTATCGGAAGATATTGAAATTTGCCCATTAACAATCCAAAACGAGATCTTCCCAAGACCAATTTACATGCCAAGATTGAAGAAAATCTGTTAATAAATACTCTAGTTATCGAACGGAGACGAAGTGCTCACGGACAGACGGACGAACGTACGTACGACGTACTGGCGGACGGACACACGGACAGCTAGCAGGAAAACATAATACCCCGCCACTAACGTGTGGCGGGGTATAATAATGCAGCCAGCCCAACCTTCAGCACATTTTTTATTTTGCATACAGACACAGTCTTAACATGGAAGCATGCTTGGAAAATATACACCTCGACAAAAGTTTCACATATTTCAGTTTCACGGTGGTTCTGTTACACAGCCTGCAGAACAATTGCAAAATATTGAACAACCATATGATTCATTGACTTCGAAAGACAGTACGAGGGTCATCCAACAAGTCTTGCAAACGTCGTCATTACTATTTTATTAATTGAGATAGGGTAATCAAATTATACCATTAACAACTTACGTATATAATTCACATATGTGCTAAACATCATACATGTGACATTCCTTTCTCAGATATGGAAGGGTTTTGAATGCAAAGGTGTAAGCGATACCGGCGGTGAAATTGCACAAACACGTTGTCTTTTACAAGAGGTGAGGGAAAGACAATTCCCACATATATGTTTATAATTCTTTCAAATTACCAGAATTCATATTCTAAAGTAATCGACTTTTATTTAGAAACTAATATAAGAGACAGTTATTATCTGACACTACCAAACAAATGTAGTTGCTGAGCAACAAGAGAATATTACTATGATGGCCCCGACCTAAAGCTATATACTTTAGTTGGTTGGGACCGGAGCCTTTTTGTCTGTTGCTTGGTCCACCGGGGCTCAACTGGTGACCTTCTTTTGCTTCAGATTTCCAGTGGGGTTGTTTGGCAGGACAGGGATCTTCACCTGTCAGACGGCCCGTTGTATCTGTTGAGTCCTCGTCTTTGCTTCTTCATGGTGTTGAAATTTGATTTATGTGTTTACCGTGATGATTCATTGACGAGTTAGAGGGTTATCATGCGAACCGAACAACCAACTAAATGTTTTGTACCACTTCAGAAACTGAGGGTGAGGTTGGGCCTGTAAAATCGATTTAAGCCCCCCAGTAATTCATTACTGACCGTTCCAAGGCGGTAGTTCTGTTGTGGTTCTCTGTTGCCTGTTTTTGGTGTCAGAGTTTTTGTGATGTTTTACCTTATGTATGTTCTTATTATTTTTGGTTCGGTTTGGGTTGCTGAGTGGCCACCTTTTGGGAACAAGCTGCTCACTCGGTTGGCCATATGTTCTCTGTATCTTGATTATTTGTAATCTTAGTTGTTTCCAACTATGGTTTGAGGGCTGGATTTGGATTTTGATTGTTTCAGTTCCTGGTCTTTGCATACGTTTTACTTTTACAGAATTTTAGTAAAATTCTAGTTCTTGTCGTTTACCTCTGAATTCTTAAGGCTGCAAACAATATCAAACAAGGCTTGAAGCTTAAATTTTCTCTAGTATCTACATTTCATCATCTCGGGACTATTCTTAGATAACAAAATAATGGCAGTTTTGGAAACACTTCATCTGCTGTGAAAGCCTCTTCTTCATATACACATTTTATACGATATTTCAGCTGCCCGAAAAACATGGTAATCTTCCGCTTGACTGACAGCAATACCTCTACCTTAATTACGTGTTCATACTTCAGTATTATTTTCCGTATCTCCGAGCAATCTTCAGATATTTACAAGCGTTCTGCACTAAGCTAGGGGGTCTTAAATAGACAACTAGAAGCCACCGCCGCACCCATAATGGTAGTATTTTTAGTTGCCTTGCAACGCCATTTGCAAGATCATGACGTTTGTGGAAACTGCTGGCTAAAAAGAAGAGAAGATGCAATGAAGGAATGTGGATTGCTTGATTCATTTCTAATTATCATAAGTCTGAAACTTGGCCGCTTGCAGGACTTATTGGATGACCCTCGTATGCGTAGGCATATGCCTGTTTACATGTGGTCCACACAAAGACACTATTTTTAAGAATGTTGGCATGTGTAAACTGAAACGTTATTTTTAAATTCTAATTTTTTGCACATAAAAAGTCGCGCGTTAGTCGTGCTACTTTTCAGATAATAAATAATGTAACTGATGTGTTTCATAAAAAAGTTTGCAGTTCTAGAATCAAAGACTACTCATTTTCCGTAAGACACAAAATGATAAGAATTTATAGGAAAATTGCACTATCGGTCGTATTGGAAACAAGTTTGGACAAATTTGCCTCTAATGTTAATTTAAATTATTTTTGTACCATTCATTTTGATCCGTTGAAGCGTTTTCTTGGTTTCTCTGGACATGCAAGCCTAAGTGGCTCGGAGGACTGAACATGCCTTGCATAATGGCTACAATGTGTCAACTTGTAAGCGTTTCACCAAACTGTTGTAATAACCTTACTAAGGAGAGGCTAATTGATATTTTTTCCTGAAGATTTTTCCGACTCATTAAAACAACACACACACACACACACACACACACACACACACACACGTCAGAAATCATGTTGTTCTGAGAATGCACAAAAAAGAAACATATAATTTCGATACCGCCACATTTACGCAGGTGAGAAGCTAAGTAAGATAAGCCATGCACTCTTAAATGAATTTGGAAAGAACAAAAAACGACCCTTATCATAACAAGTCCATTAGCAACTTCTCTCAGTTTGTGACACTAAATTCTGATATTTTATTGTAACTTAGGTCTTCCTATATAATTTTTGGTAATGGTGTCTTGATCAAAAGCAGCCCATGGAGACCCTAAAAAATTACTTCTAAGTGCCTTTTGACTATAGAAATAAGCTAGGTTATCCCAAACATCAAAGGGAAAGATTTACAAAGACATCTCAACAAACAATAAAATAAAAGTGATAAGCCGAGTCAGCAGATCTTTCCAAAATAGGTGGCAACTCAGCTATCTTTATTGAACTAAATAATTTAGACCAACAAACGGGTTAAAATGAAAACACATTAAGTTAAACAGCACCGAACATAGAACAAATGCAACCGCAACGAAAGACCGCCTTGGGACGGTCAGTTATAATAAATGTATTCATACCAAATTTAGTGCGATAGACGCGCGTTTCTGTATTTAACTTCTTCAGTGTTGCTAAACCCCAAAAGTTTGAAAGAAAATATATCTACTGGGAGATTTAAACCGGTTTTACTGGGCCCAAACCTCCACCCTCACCCTCCGCCGCGGTGCACACATGTACCACACAACAGACTAAACAAATTATACGGAAATCATTTAACAACTATTTTACCTATTTTCTATTTTTTATTATAGAAGGCTTAAAAAACACACAATAAGTTAAACAGCACCGAACATAAAACAAATGCAACCGCAACGAAAGTACCGCCTTGGGACGGTCTGTAAGTTAAAAAAATAAATAGAAATAGATGTTTATGCTGCTTTTGATTTGGGTAGCTGAATGACCACCTGTTTGGGAAAGATCTGCTTATTCGGAATACCGTGTGTGTCTTTCGTGAACTTGTGTCAATTCTTTTCGTGTGTGCATGCTTCTTTCTATATTGGTTTTAAGAGCTGGACGAAGGATTGGATTGTATTAATTCCTGATCATTGCCTATCTTTTAACTTTTCATATTGGTTTTCAGAGCAGGATGTAGGATTGGTATTCATACAAAATTTAGTGCGACAGACGCGCGTTTCTGTATTTAACTTCTTCAGTTTTGCTAAATCACAAAAGTTTCAAAGAAAAGATATCTACTGGGGGTTTTAACCGGTTTTACTGGGCCCAAACCTTCATCCTCACCCTCCGCCGCGATGCACACATGTACCACACAACAGAATAAACAAATTATAAGGAAAACATTTAGCAACTAGTTTTACCTATTTTCTATTTTTTATTATAGAAGGGTTAAAATGAAAACAAAATAAGTTAAACAGCACCGAACATAAAACAAATGCAACCGCGGTCTGTAAGTTAAAAACAAGAAAGATAGAAATAGATGTTTATGCTGCTTTTGATTTGGGTAGCTGAATGACCACCTGTTTGGGAAAGATCTGCTTATTCGGATTACCGTGCATGTCTTTCGTGAACTTGTTGTTAATAGATGAACATAAACACTAAGTACCAAAACCAGATGTTTATTGGTAACACTGAATCACACAAAGTACACTGCAAGTTGAGACGTCGTCACTACGACTACATGACGTTAGTGACGTCATAATACAATAAAAGTAACTCTGCACTTATAAAAGAAGTATGAAATGATTATGTCCCTTAGAAGTATTCCCTAAACCAAATTTTAACATTAATTATACTTTCTTCTTTCTTTTCTTTTTCGTTAAGTTAACAGTTACCAAAAATTGAACAAAAAAGAAATTAGAAAAAACATATGCACTGAGAGTTTAGAAAAAAAACATATATGTTTAATTAAGATGAAAAGTGCTTAAAATGAAATAATGAATACAATCATGATTAAATTCAGTTCATAAGGTTCATCGTTCTGATCACAGCAACTAAATCAGTTCGTAAGTCAACTTTAAAATCACACTGTAACAGCTTTAACACATAATTAACAAAGACTGCTTGGTTTGCCATACTATTTAGTAGTGTAATCTCCCCAGAATTCCTTAGTATCTGGTCACTGTCTCTA
Organism: Ctena decussata; assembly: GCA_963989385.1. NCBI lineage: Eukaryota > Metazoa > Mollusca > Bivalvia > Lucinida > Lucinidae > Ctena > Ctena decussata. Next base: position 42,272,343 of record OZ022514.1, read on the forward strand.
ATTTCTCCTAATTTTCTTCTTTTCCAATGCATCTTCTGTCTTTCTTTTCCTGCTACCAAATTCTTTATGCTCAATCTCATTCCTCCAACTCCTACTTCTTCATTTTTGAGCTTCTTCTCCATAACATCTGGTGTCTTTACTTTCTGTTCTGATGACAACAAAATCTCTAGCTCCTTATGCTCCTTGAATAAGCTTTCATTCTGTGCGTTCAAAACAGAAACTTCTTCTATCTTTGTCACCCATTTGTCTATTTTACTATCCAAGAGCAGTTTCTTTTTCTCTATTTTGATGTGTGTCTGATTCAGTTCTTGTATGGACTCAACAGATGCACCAATCTCCATTTTATACTGCAATGTTTGTTTATCACCCTTTTTCTCCTCATAAGGATTTGCTTGTGTTTTCATCTGTCTGCTATTGCCCAATTGTATTTCCTTTATATCGTCTCTCAGACTAATATTTTCTTTCACCAAATTTGCTACATCCTGAGTTAGTTTGGCTATCACATCATGAATTTTTGGTTCTCTTGGGATCTGAACTGCTTTCTACCTCCACATTCAAATAACCCGACTTCACTATTGGTTTTCTTAATACGGTCACTCAGATTCGGCAACTTCACGGGGTTCTCTTCACCCTCACCACCCACAGTCTTCTTCTACATATTTTCCCAACTATCAGGACAATCATTCAATAGTTGTCTAAAAGATCCACATGCTAAACATGTCAACACCTTACCATCTCGACCAGTAGGATTTATTTTCTTTTTGATACCAGATTGATTCACAGCAGACTCTGACTGTGTTCTCTGATTCTGTCCGGCTCCTGTATATCTTCCTGTGTACCACTCATGCCTCCACGGCCCGCCTGTCTCTGCAGCAACAGGTTGATGACCACTTCCTCTTGCTCTGACATATCCAGTTGTGTGCAATTTGTAATTGATTTCTTCTGTTCTAGAACTTCTCCAGCTCAATGCTTCCCTACAACCTGCTAATCTCTTCAACATTTTCTTTGCCTCCTCATACATATTTTCTTTGCCTCCTCATACACTGTAGCCTTGGTTTCATAATTCATGCCAGTCAAAATACTTAATTTTGTTTTGTCTAGATATTTTAGCCCTCTGGAGTAATCTAAATGCTAATATTTCTGGTGGAAATTTTACCTGCTTCTTTTCAATCTTCCTACATTTAAAATCAAACAGAGACACATATTCATGCATTGACTGTCCCTCTTTTCTTTCAAATTTGTCAAAATCCTCAAATTGTTTCCAGGGTATCTGTTAATTTATCTTTCTGTAAATGTTTACCTAAAAATTCTAAAAGTAAACTTATCCCGTGTTCCGTTTTTAGTTCCTTTGGCTGAAATTGCTCAAATACTTTCTCTTTGATTCTACTTTCATGGTCTTCTGGTAGAAATAAAGCTACAGTTATTGCTTGATTTTCGCTGCTTATGTCTGTAATTAAAGTCCAAGCTATTGTCTCCAATTTCCATTGTTCATACGGCTTTGTCTTCGTCAGTAGAGGGGGTCCATTTCTGGTGTTGTTATTCTGTTCCAAACTTCTCCTGTCCACAACCAAAATAATACTCTCTTCGTTCATGCTCTTTTATTTCAGCACACGTTCCATGACCTGTATTTTCTCTACCATAAAGGCTTATGATCAGTTGACACTTCTTATTAACTTCTTTATCTTCTATTCTCTTATACCTTCTATTCACCTCCACCAAAATCTCTAGGATCTGCTTTTACGCTCTGCTACCATTGTTAATAGATGAACATAAACACTAGGTACCAAAACCAGATGTTTATTGGTAACACTGAATCACACAAAGTACACTGCAAGTTGAGACGTCGTCACTATGACTACATGACGTTAGTGACGTCATAATACAATAAAAGTAACTCTGCACTTATAAAAGAAGTATGAAATGATTATGTCCCTTAGAAGTATTCCCTAAACCAAACTTTAACACTTGTGTCAATTCTTTTCGTGTGTGCATGCTTCTTTCTATATTGGTTTTAAGAGCTGGACGAAGGATTGGATTGTATTAATTCCTGATCATTGTTTATCTTTTTACTTTTCATATTGGTTTTAAGAGCGGGATGTAGGATTGGTATCCATACCAAATTTAGTGCGACAGACGCGCGTTTCTGTATTTAACTTCTTCAGTTTTGCTAAACCCCAAAAGTTTCAAAGAAAAGATATCTACTGGGGGATTTAAACCGGTTTTACTGGGCCCAAACCTTCACCCTCACCTTCCGCCGCGATGCACACATGTACCACACAACAGACTAAACAAATTATAAGGAAAACATTTAGCAACTAGTTTTACCTATTTTCTATTTTTTATTATAAAAGGGTTAAAATGAAAACAAAATAAGTTAAACAGCACCGAACATAAAACAAATGCAACCCCGGTCTGTAAGTTAAAAAAGAAAGATAGAAATAGATGTTTAGGCTGCTTTTGATTTGGGTAGCTGAATGACCACCTGTTTGGGAAAGATCTGCTTATTCGGTTTACCGTGCGTGTCTTACGTGAACTTGTGTCAATTCTTTTCGTGTGTGCATGCTTCTTTCTATATTGGTTTTAAGAGCGGGACGAAGGATTGGATTGTATTAATTCCTGATCATTGCTCATCGTTTTACTTTTCAACAATCCCTTTTCACCTTGTCCTGTCTTCAGCTTCTCTTATTGTGTTGGCAAAGTTCATTACTGTCTACTCTTCGATATTGTCTTCCAACGTATTTTCCTGTCTACCTCTTCTTCTCTTTGCTTTCAGTGTGCCCTGTATAATTGGCATTGCGATGTCATTAAGATCTTGAGATTTGACCATACCACAACAGTTTCCGTTTCTTGACCATAACTGCGAGTTTGTCAAATTTCCCATGGCTACTCTGATCTTTCTGCGAACAACCTTATTAGTTACGCGTTCATTGTAAGAGATGTTTAGTGACCTTCGGTGCCATCTCATCGAAAAGGCCCGCGTTCTTTTCTCTAACTCTGCTGTCAAGGTCCACAAATCACAGGCTCACAGAGAAACGGATATGACAAGAAAGCGCGTCAGTTTTACCACTGGTCCAATAGATATATTGATATTGCTTCTATCCAAATTGGCTTCAGTACTGAAGGAGCTGCAGTGGCTAGACTAAGTGCAATGTTTGAAAGAACCTCTGGTTCTGAGCCATTATCTGAGACAATTGCTCCAAAGCTTTCTTTCGGGCTTGTTACAGTTCCAATTTTTGGTCTTCTTGCGTTGATCTCCCTCCGGATGCCATTGTGTGATGGTTGCTACAGTTTTCGGGGTATTAACATTTGCGCGCAACATAAAAACTGTGAGACAGATAAAGGTTACAAACTGATAGTTAATGTGGACATGCAGATATGTAATAAGAAATTTGTAACTTAGATTTCATGTACGCATGTCTCCGTGTTAACATATTTGATCAAATCCAAATAGAAGTTTGGCTTTATCTACTCTCTGAAACTGCCTTCGTTTTCGGGGTACGTTAAAGAAATTGCATTCAAAGTGCATTAGATGCAGAAACTAATGATATCAACTGCTCTCGCGAGACCTACAATTTTCTAAGCTGTAGAAACGACCTTTGAATTATCAGAAAAAAAGGATCATAACTAAATAAATCGCCGTGGCATCTTCGTCGGTACTTTCCATAAAGTTTGCAGTGTTTCAAATATGGCTGCTTCCACGGTCACCAATGACGACGTCATTGATCACGGCAAAACTAACATTCTCTCGCTTGTCAATTTGTGTATGATAAAACATGCTGATTATACTTTCTGTTAGCAAAATTTAATCATCTTTAGAGGTCCCCACAAGAGGAGCGGTATAATCTATTAGAATACCCCGAATTCTAGAGCACCCCGAAAACAGGTACATCGATCATATCTGTTATAAGGCTTACAGAGTAAAAACTGGTTATCACACAGTAAACAGTATCGTCTGAGTTAATATACAAATACCTTTCAAAATTCCAAGATTCTCCGTCACGTAGACGCAGTAAGCCACCAGTAAGGGTGTCAATATATTTTCTTGCGTGTTGTAGGAATGACACTGGAAGATCATTCGAAAGTAACTGTTCTATCATTTTAAGATATTTTCCTTCCTCTTCGTCTTTTCCAAGAATCAAATTCAGCACATTGAGACCTTTGGCTGAAAGCAATAGTTAACTCAATAAAACAACTAAAAGCAACATGTCATTCACCAATAATAACCAGTGTTTAAGGTAGTCATATACAAAATCATTCTGCATTTCAATGGTTGAAACAAAAGAGAGTTATTGTTCATGGTGAAATCGATGAACTGTGGAGTATATACAGTTATAAAACACACAAATAATGTCTACCGTAAAGAGCCTAAGTTTCTGGGAAGTTAGGTCTGTACAAACAGTGGAAACCGAGATCAGACTGTTCCTTAGGAACCAGAATGATCAAGATCTTCCCAGTTACCAACCCATCTACGCATTGTTGTGGGCATTATTCTATGGTAGAAGCAGTATAACAGGAAAATAAATATTGGGGCACAGACCGGCTGTGGTTGCAGAAGGTGCAGAATTTGGACAGTCTGTTCTTGGGATATTTTTGAACTTAAACATTGCCTTTCTATGAAACGAAATGGTGAAATTTGTGTTTTTTTTGGTTTTAATTCTGTAATATACAATGCAAGTTTTATTAAAATAATATGCACAGGCATGCCCCATTGATTGTATATATTTTTCATTACGTTTTTTCATGAAATCAATTTTCTTGCAGCTTTTTAAAAAATGTAAAAATATACTTATTATCAAGATAATTCTATTTTATTTACAAGTTTGTTTCAAATATCCTATTCTATAGATTAAATGATTTGCAGAAATAAAAGTGCATTCATGTGCTAAAAATATGAATTTTAATGGAAAATGTGTAAAAAAGTGCGTAGAAAAAAAATAAGGAAAACAAAACGGTGATTTTTTTTCTCATCGAAATGTTTTATACCTCTTTGGGCTATTTAGATGGTATAATGGTCTGAATGCCCTGCCAATATTTCCATTTAGTATACATCTACCTGAACTTATCAAAGATTGTATTAACATACAGTAAAGCCAGAGAAAGACTTGACACCTTGTGCAACCCAGTTGCACATGAGTTGCACTACACCTGAGCTTGCTTTGAGCATTGAGTTGCACCCCATTTTCAAACCGTAGTGCACCTGAAGTTCAGAGTTCAGATTGAACCTTTACACATACTTTTATGATTAACCAGTCATGGAATGGACAAACAGTTTGTGCACTACCCAGATCATCTTCTTTTTTTTTTAATTTGTATTGCAAGAGTTAAGAAAATATAACAATTTTAAATTTGTATTGGTTTTAATTTTCTAATGTCTTTCTTTTTTTCTTTTTTTTCTTTTATTTGCAAAAGTGAAAATTATCTTAGTTTGTGTATTTTTTTTTCTTTTTTCTGTCTTTTTCTTTCTTTGAGTATTTTTAGAAGCCAATTAAAAATAATACACATATGTTAATTTATTCTTAATGTAACAGAAAATAAAATAAAATATTGTAATAATCTATTTCAAGTAAAGAGAAGCCATGTGTTGTATGCTATTGAACTATCAACTTTATTTTTAAAGAAAATATAAGAATTTAAAAAAAAAATTTGCTTTAATTTCTAATGTCTTTTTTTTTTTTTTTTTTTTCTTTTTTTTTTTACTTTTATTTTCAAAAGTGAAAATTATCTTAATTTGTGTATTTTTCTGTCTTTAATTCTTTCTTTCAGTTTATGAGAAAGCAATTAAAATGATTCATATCACATAATTTATTCTAAATATCATAGAAGACAATTAAAATATTATAATATTACTGGATTGATTCATGAATATACACCACCGGGAACGCTGAAGCTGGCAGCGGTCTCAGCACTTTAATATTTTATGACTCTAATAATGAGGAGATTAAGAGATGCATTCGATATTCTTATTACCCGTTTATTAAAGAAGATTCCATTATGGGTTTGAAGAGCAAAATCCAGACCTTTAAGTACACAGTAATCAAACATTTACACAAACAAGAAATCTTTTTGCCCAAGGATACATGTATTGACAGATGCCTTATTCGAATCCATCTCATTCGAGCCGCTGCACGACAGAGCCAACAAAATGACTCAGCAAAGACTCAGATCGGCCTAAGCATCCATCGAGGTTGATCAGAATCTTCTCTGACTGCATGAGCAAAATAGAGACAGATCAGACTGGACGGATTCCCAGGCTGAAATGCGTCTTCGCTTGGCGGACAGGGAATGTCATGGTTTTGTCAGATAGATAATCAGTGATTATAGAGTTGTAAGGATATAAAATTATATATATAAGTCCACAAATTTCTGTAATTACTTCAGAAATAGTGATAGAGATAATTAGCCAAATTTATTATCGTGTAACGTTATGTAAATAAATATATTGAAATATAAAAAAATAAATACGCAGCGTTAAGCAAGCTCTTCCAAATCATCGATATAGTAAAATAAACCTATATTTAAATGAGCACTACTAAACGAGGTGCTCTGCAATAAATAAGGTAACAATTAGATAAATACTTACCTGAAAGAGACTTCTGTCTGGCTGTCATCTTCTATTGTCTTATAACAACAAAAGCATTAAAGAAGTGTGTTGGGAATAACGCATTATATACATTTAAATATTATTGCACTTCTCACTCCACCTACTCATAATTTTGTCACTAGGAAAAACTACTGACCAATTAAAGAAAGGGGTATTAGAAAAAAGCATTGTTTGCGCACCTTTAAATTACTTTGATATAATGTTCTATTTAATGTAATTATCCCAACCTTTTACCACTATTTTTAATTGATTGGTATTCATTAATAAATAGATGGTGATTACAGACTTCAAATGACATAAAAAGATCAAATTTGATATGTTTGGTTAAATAAAAAGAGGGAATGAAATAGATAAATAAAAAGAAAGTAAAAAAGAAAAATCAAGAATAAATGGTGTCTTACAATGTTGAACTAAGAACTGTAGAGAAGGTTTATAGCAAATATACTGAACATGAATGTGCACATTGAATTCACAGGTGATTGCTGAGTTGGAAATTTGTCTAGTGCACTTGGGTCGCAAAGTCGAGTGCACCTGTGCCTCTGAGCTTACTCAAAGTCATGTGCACACCTCTCTCTGGCCTAGTGCACATCAGTTGCACTTTATGTCAAGTTTTTCTCTGGCTTTACTGTAGATACAACAGATGTACTTTTTCCAGTAAAATAGCAATTAGCAAGCCAAAAGTACAAATCAGTACGTTAAAATCGAAAGATTGGGGCAGCTAAAATCAATACAGAAATTGTCATAAAATTTAAACAATTTGCAATGCAGCATGTAGATAGAATAGAAAACGATAAAGACCCTAATCAGACTGCTCTTTTTTTAATTGCTCAGACCTGTGTGTCCCAATTATTAGTTTTTAACGGTAAAGTCAGTAACTAATTCAATTAAATTCTACATCCCATCCACCACATCAAATGGGAAAATAATAGAAACTGCACGTGACAGCGCCAGCTTTCAGAAAATATGAGCGAAAGTTTTAACTTAACAATCATGTCAGTGAGGACTTTCCAGTTATTGAGGATAGTATTTTAATTTTTACAATGTAGTTCTATCATTAAAAGCTTAGAGAGTTCCTTCAAGAGCAGAGAACACATTCAGAAGAAGGCACATGTGCCAGACTACGTACTTTTGGCGAAGAAAGCCTCAGCCGAGACCCTAATATAAACCTCTGTCCTAGCATAATGCTCCTGCTAGTCTTATATCACTTCTTTACAATCATTTTATGATAAAGCCGCAAGCTTTAAGAATTACAATTTTCTAGTTGTTTGCCGATGAATTGAGTAACTCGATAATTACTCGTTTGCAGCAAATGTCATTGAGTATATACTTGATGTAGGCACGTTTGTTGATACTATTATGTCCAGTTTATACATTATAGTGCATATTTAATGCTCCGTTGAAGTGTTGGCTTCGCAAGGACAATATTAGCTGTTATTGCATCTCTACCAAGAAGTACATAGAAATGCATAAGCATTTTTAGCTCATTGGCTCAGGGTGAGCTATTGTCATCAGCCAGTGAACGTCGTCCGCCGTGCGTCGTTAACCGTTTGCTTTTAATGACTTCTTCTCTCTCAAACCGCTAGGCCTAGGCCTTTGATACTTGGGATGAAGCATTGTCTAGTAGACCGCTACTAAGTTTATTCAAATAGTGGCACTGGGGTCCAAATGGCGTTGGGAAAGGGGTCTTAGGTTCGAAAATAAAATATACATAAAAATATTCTTCTCCAGAACTGCTTGGCTGAGATGCTTGAAATTTGGTATACGGTTTGCCTAGTAGTCCTCTACCAGGTTTGTTCAAGTAGTGACCCCAGGGTCTAAAATTGCCCCGGGCCAGGAAGCCCTGGTTTGAGCCATAAAAGTACATAAAACATTCAAAACTCTTCATCTTTACAACCACTTGGCTCAGATGCTTGAAATTAGGTATGTAGCATTGCCTTGTAGTCCTCTACCAAGTCTGTTCAACTGGTGGCCCTGGGTTTAACATAGTCCAGCACAGGAAGTCCTGGGTTTGAACCATTCAAATTGTGGTCCAGGGTCCGAAAAGGCTACATGACAGGGGGTCCCAGGTTGGTACAATAGAAATACATAGAACGATATTCAAAAATCTTCTACTTCAGAACCGCAAGGCTCAGGTGCTTGAAATTTGGTACGAAGCATTGTCTAGTAGTCGTCTACCAAGTCTGTTCAAATAATTGCCACAGTATCTAAAATAGCTCCACGGCAGGGAGTCCTGTGTTTAAACCCTTAAAATACATAGAAAAATATTCAACAATCTATTTCTTCAGAATCACTTGGCTCAAATGCTTGAAATTTGGTAGGATGCATTGCCCGGTGGACTACTACGAAGTTTGTGTAAATAATAGCCCTGGGATCCAAAATGGTTCTGCAGTGGGGGTGGGGGTATTGGGTTCGAAATTAAAATATGCTTAAAAAACTTTTTCTCCAGAATCCCTTTGCGCAGATAATTGAAATGTGGTATGATGCATTGCCTATTGGTCTTTTACCAAGTTTGTTCAAATGTTGGCCCCAGGGTCTAAAATGGCCCAGCTCCAGGGGGTCCTTGGTTTAAACCATAGAAATGCATAGTAAAATATGAAGAACCACTTGGCTCAGATGCTTAGATTTTATATGTAGCATTGCCGAGGGGTCCTTTACCAAGCTTATTCAAATGATGGATAGAGGGTCAAAAATGGCCCCACCACAGGGGGTTCTGGGTTTGAACCATAGAAATATACTGAAAAAATAACAACAAAACATAACGGTTTTTATTTCCTAATTCCGGTTAACATAGCACACATGTAATGTATCCATGGATATCTTCGGTTTGATAGACGTCTGATTAGTTAAATCATGAAAATTTGTTGGTTATTTTTTGTCCTGTCCAGAATTATCTAACTTATTCCTATTGTAATAGTTTAGACCAGAACTTTATTTTGCGCATACGCAATAAACAGTAGTTCCCGTGCGCACAAAAAACACTTCAAACGCTTCTGTTTATTGTAATCACAACCTGAAAATAACGTTTAAAGACTCAAAATTTTCAGTATGTCTCCCTTTGAATTAAACATATAGATATTTTCGAGATGCCATAGTTTCAATAACAGTGCGTACTATTTTCTTCGAGATTTGTTTCATTGTCTTGCACACTCAATATTTTTATTACTAAATTTGTTTAAAAGCCATTTTTAAATTGCCAGAAAGACTTTAATGTGTAATGGGAATTACATTGAAACTGAATTTTTAACTTCATAATGGCGTGGATTTAGGGTTTTCTACTGGTCCTCAATGCCTCCTAGTCGACCTATATATTGGCATAATTTTAGCTTATGATTCCATACAGATTGGATTTGATAATGGAAAGGCATTGCCAACAGAATGTTTATCATCTAAGCAGACTTCAACAAGTTCAAATTCGGAAATTGTTTGGTTTTGAGCATAGGAAACAGAAAAGTACCCCCGTGACGTTTACAATAGCCTCAATATTGCTGTATCTAAAGAATCTTGCATTTTGTGTGACTATGATATTACAAAATAATTACCTTTTTAACATTATATAATTTTTATGTCTCACCTTTATCCTGACTACCGTAGGATGAAAAGTAGCGACTGTCTCGTTTTTATTTTTGCTAAGTAGAGATAGAAAAATGTTCAAAAAATCTTCTTCTTCAGAACCATTTAGAAATGGTTGCAAACTATCAGATTTGTTCAAACGATAACCCTAGTTTGACCTTTAACCTCTTTGCTCAGCTGAGCGATTCAGGGCCTCTTGGCCCACTTGTTCATGGAGTTCTTAGTGGAGATGCAATTAAACATAGCAAGGTAATAGCGTTTGGACAAAGTCTTGGGTTTATTCTTAATTGGCCTTTTACAGACTCATTAATCGATCTTTATTCAATCATCGACCATTTGCAAAAAAATCTGATATAAGATGGTGTTTCCTCTCCAAATAAGCCCAGAAATCTATAAACGTTTTTTAAGATGGACCTAGAGCTTTGGGGATGGTCGTGTAATATTCCAATAATTCCGCTCGAGAGCTGCTGCGTCGTATTTTTATCGAATACAGTTTTGCTACTGAACGTCTGCTTTGGTTTATCTTTCTTGGTGACAAAGTAGTAAATAACGGTAATGACAATCAGATCCAATACCGACCTCAAAACTGAAAGGGAAAGAACTATGCGAGGGATGTTCGAAAAGTATCCGGAAAAGATTCATAACTTATTTATTATTGCGAATATTAGGTTAAAATTTTCACAAGTAATACTTTGATATACTATGCACATAATCCAAAAGAAAAATGATATAAATTGCTCTGCACAATCCATAGTCACTATGGCGACGACGGGTAACGTTAAGCGGGGCAACGTCATATAACGTTGAGCGGGACAACTTACTCATGAAGGAAATATTGAATCTGCAAAATCTGTCAGAAACATCTTTTTGAATTGTTCTCCTGTACATGATAAACACTTCTCTCACCTACGTATCTACTTATCAAAGCATGATGTGAAAGGTTCTTGTTGAATTTTCAGGATCATGGTTTCCCTGACCTCGGTGTGTAGGTCAACAACATCATCTAACGCAGCTCTCATTTCAAGGTTGGGAAAAAACAGAAATCGCACGGAGCTAGATCCGGTGTATATGCAAGATGCTTCATGGTCTCAATGCCTAACTCTCTGCGTGTTGCTTTGGTGACCACAGAGGAGTGGGATGGTGCGATGTCATGGTGTAAAAGGAAGCCACCATCCTGTCTTTTCTTTTTCACTTCTCGTTCCAGATCACGCTTGATAACTTGAAAATGTGATACAATTATCGGACCAAATTCGTTTATTAAGATGTCAAATATTTACTATAACAATAAAATATATTTAGAATATACGTCGGCAACAAACAGCTAAGTTACCTTCGTAAAATACTTTGCTGTAACTGTTTGCCCTGCTGGAACCGCTTGACACAGAATCACGCCTCTTGAATCAAAAGTGATGATGAACACCAGTTTTCTTGCTGAGCGGTTCACTAACGCCTTTACTGGTGACGGTGAATCTGGTTGTTTCCACATGCATGAGTCTTGTTCATTTTCTAGATCATATACACTACTCCAGCTTTCATCGGCTGTGATAAATGAGTTCATGAAACGGTGGCAATGGTTATGATACTGTTTAAGTAATGACTTTGCGGCTTCTTCTCTCAGATGTTTCTGTTCAATTGTTAGAATTCTGGGTATCCAAGGAGCACAAACCTCAGAGATGCCGAGCTCTTTAGTAACAATCAAATTTAGTGTAATTGTGCTGACCTTTAAGCCTATTTCTCTTTTTGTAAGCCTTCTATCACTCTGCAGCAACTCCGGACCCTTATTTTGTCGGCTTTTCCAGACGTCGTGCTGGGACGGCCAGATCTTGGGCGATCAGTACCATCGTGCAAAGGAACGTTTTTGAATACGCTGAACCGCTCATATACGCTGGTTTTCTGCACTGAACTTGTACCGTAGGTGTCCGTTATCATAAAGAGCGTCTCCGATTTCGTTTTTCTCCATTAAAACACAAAACTTTATGGCTTATCGGTGTTCAATTGCCTTTTTTGCGGCCACTGTTCTCTACTTCCGTTGTTTATGGAAATAACGTCAGATCTCAGCAAAAGAGCGCGGAAGCGTCACTTAAAAATGATTCTGACGTTGCGAACATGATTATTTTGCTCTCTAAAGGCACATATACATGTAGCGAATTTCAAAATTTGCCCCGCTCAATGTTACTCGACGGTGCCATAGTGACTGTGGATTGTGCATAAGAACAATTTGTATCAATAACAGATGCACGAAAGCACCGACATGGACAAGGGAAACATTTATTGACATTTTTCTATTTT